>CM066996.1:77840048-82640048 GCA_033977485.1 Hydrangea macrophylla
TCAACAAAGCATCCTTTGTACTCAAAGTAAGCGATCTGTAGTTCCTACAAAATAGGCTGATAATCAACAGTCCTTTGGCTGCTTGTCATTTTGTATCTAAAAGTTAAAAATAAGTTTCTTTTTTACATCTAAATCCCTAATTTAGTCCTGAAGTTTCTTCTGACCTCTATTGCCTTTTCAGATGTTTGGTAGCTAGAGATGCTTATTAAATGATTACTTGCTGAATGTTCTAGGCAGTTGGAGTTTGAAGTTTTTTGCAATTGCTTTATTGGCATAAGGACAGAGTTCTACACTGGAACGTATGCTGGGAAATTTGTTATGCAGATTTTTTTTTTCTGTTTATATTGCCTATATCTCTTTCAGTTTGAATGCTTCTAGTATCTCATAGTCTTTTCAAAGAGCAATTTTGATATGCTCTCGGGTTTTCCTGTATCAATTTTGAAGTTGAATGTTAGGATGTTGGTTTGTTGCCTCTCCACGTGTGAGACGAGGTCGCATCTCACATATAAGGGAGGGTGTTGAAGCTTGACATACATTGTTGGGCACATTCTCTAGTAGCCACTACACCAAATGACCATATTTCTAACGGACAACTTTTATGATTTCTATAGTAATTACTAACGGATATATCCGTTAGTATAGGTATATTTCAGTTAGTAATGACTCTCTATATTGTGGCATATTTTTTCTAACTGATGGGAAAACAATACTAACGGATATAAACCATTAGTAATACTTACAGAAATTAAAATTAATACAAAAAAGGAGAAAAAAAAGAAAATTAAAAAAAGCAGATTGTACTATTAGGTCCCAAACATAAAAGAAAGAGAGAAGGCCTCAGAAGATAAGAGAGAGAGAGAGAGAGAGAGAGAGAGAGAGAGAGAGAGAAAGAGAAAGGGAGAAGAGACGAGATCGGCGCCCCGGCCCCTCTTTGCCGCCACCATCTCACTGCCCCCTCACCGCCGTCGCCGCCGCCCCCACACCACTTTAGAGGTCTGCGAAGAGAGAGAGGAGAGAAAGAGACCAGATCAGCGCCACTCGCCGCCCCCTCGCCCCGTCTGAACTGTCCACCGGAAAAGGTATTTGATTCTTCTTC
Source organism: Hydrangea macrophylla (assembly GCA_033977485.1). Taxonomy (NCBI): domain Eukaryota; kingdom Viridiplantae; phylum Streptophyta; class Magnoliopsida; order Cornales; family Hydrangeaceae; genus Hydrangea; species Hydrangea macrophylla. Next base: position 77,841,145 of record CM066996.1, read on the forward strand.
TTCTCCTCTGCAGAAACCCTAGATCCCCTTTCTTCTTCTTCATTTCATGGCATCCCCCTTCCCTTTAATATGTGTGTGTGTGTGTATATGAATCGTGTGATAGTGTGTGTGTTCATGGTTGAGGATCCCAGATCTGGTTCTATCAAGTTAAAAAAAAAAAAAAACAAAATATGGTTCTCTGTCTCTAGTATATGTGTATACACTATACAGGGTTTGAACTAATTTTTTTTGCCTTCTAGGGCTTGTGTGTGTACTGTGAATCAGTATAGGTGAACTCTTTGAAATTTTGTATGTATAAGTGAAATCTTGTTCAATTTTTTTTTATTTTACTTTTATGTTCTAGTCTGGCCTCTTTGTACATTAGGAAAGTAAGGTATTGAATTTCATTGTGCATTCTTAACTAGGATTCACTTTTATGAGTGGAGAAAACACTTTTTTATTTACTACTTTTTGTTCATGTTACATGCCTCATCCAAAAGCACACTTGAGAACTTTTTTCTTCTCGATCGATAATCCATCTACATATGATCAAGAACAAAATCAATATTCTAGCAAAAAAAAAAAAGAACAAAATCAATAACAAGTGTATTTTTTCATTATATTTGTGCCAATGAAATGGACTGCCATACTTCTATGTATGATTCATGTTCATTTATAAAGTCAATTGATTTTATAGTTGTGTACATGAATTTTCATGAACACATGACTTACAACATCTATATATATGATGAGGAGCATCTTCATGAAAATTAAATGGTGACAATTCTATTCAAAATTAGAATTCTCTTTTGTTCATCAATGTTCTTCTTTGAATTTCGCGGAAATAGAAGATAAGTTTTAAGGTGATGAAGCCTTACTCTAAAAGTCCAGTGCGCTTACTCAGTGCGCAATGGAGCCTTACTCTCTCTCTATGTCACGCCCCGGAGTAGCCAAAAATAGGAAAAATTTAAAATTTCCTTTCTGGACCCGTAGGGAATGACGAGTTACATAAAACTGACCTGTCCGTACAACATACTAACAAAATATATATATATATATATATATATCAGAGTGAGAATTTGCAAAAGCGTCTGATGGTATTCATAGGGGAACTTAGGGTGTTTTGCTACTTAGGCTATTACAGGAGCTCCAAATGAAAACCACAAAAGATAAGTTCGGGCGATTTACGCCACTTAAATATTACATCAACCAAAAGATAATTAAAACATAAGGGTAGTCTTAATGCGGAAGTAGGCCAGGGTCCTCTTTCTAACTGGCAAACCCGTAACCCTCGTTATCGAGCTCTTCTTGATAGTCTGCCTCAGGATCACCTTCCTCATAGTTCCCAGCCTGAGCATAGTTATATGCATCTTCATTGTTACCTTGATAGTTTTCCTCATTATAACCTAGACGTATAATGTCCAGGGCAGAGAAGGAGCCGTTAGCTTTTGAAGCTAAGTGAAATCGTCTTAACCGTATACTCCTAATAAAATTAAGGATATACAAATACAATGATATTTTGAAACAATACAAAATGAGCATATGACATGGTAGTGTGACGACACGATGCAATATCGATATATTCGACTTTACTCAACCATAGACACCACAACTGACTCTTGTGACTTGTTACATTACCAGTGTAACGTCGTTGGCTTAGAGTAGAATGATTACGTTGCTATCGTCGCCTAGCAGGGCCCTATAGCAGTTTTGGTTTTAAAAAGAGTGTAATCATTGGACTCTTAGGTCCTCGTGACCTTGCCGGGAGAATAGAATAGTTACAGCGCTATCGTCGCCTAGCAGGGCCCTATAGCATTTGAAGGGTAACTATTGTATTCTGATGGATACATTGCTATCGTCGCCTAGCAGGGCCCTATAGCGTATCAATCATCAATTCATGCATAACTTTAATGATTTCAATGGAAACTCTGGCTATCGTCGCCTAACAGGGCCCTATAGCAGTTTCATTGTTATTCCCATTTACTTGACTGTACCACTCGGACCACCGCGGTCCACTCGAACATGTATAACCATATGACTGGGTTAGTCCCCGTGCCTAACCATGTAGACGTCAATATTGACATCATGACTCGATTATGTTCAAATGAATGTTCATATGATTGTATAGATGTGAAAACATGATAAGCAGGAATATCAACGGATATTAATTAAGCATAAAATATAGCTAACTCACATGCGTTCATCATATAAGTAAGAATCTCAACATTCACATAATTAATATTTAACAGCTATGTCCACACAGGGCACACTGGGTATTTACATAGTACACATAGAATAATTCTAAAATATACCAAGTGTGTTAGGACGACTCACCTCGAAGCGGTTGCGTAAAAACAAGCGTAGCGGTTCCTACAAAGCATATAAATACATAGAACGTTGATTAATAAGCTTACTAAAATCAGAGGCATAATGGTAATTGTGCCGGGTGGGTTCGTAAACCTCAACATGGTGATCTAGACATCATTCTGAGTCCAACGCCATTGACTAGACTCAAATCGGAGTCCGTCGCATAAAAAGCTGGGTTTTCTATACCAGTTTGGGCCCTAACGATAAGCTGTATTTTTTACCGTGTCGAAAGGTCACCAAACTTTAAGGGGATGTTCTAGACATTATTCTGAGACTCTAGGAACTGACCGCGTATTTTTCTGAGCTACGGTTTATTTATTATGAATTTCCGAAGTTTAAATCGTCTAATAATAGACTGCGGGGTCTCATAATTTTAAAATATGATTTAGGGAGATATATGACTCTTATAAATATTTTTATTAAATACTAGGCCTTAAATTAGGCTAGTAGTATTTTTCCCATAATTATCGGGGCTCGTTTGGTATTTAAAGTAATTAAATATAACCAAACGGGGTTTTCTATAATAATTAATAACTATGAAAAATATTAAAGCTAGGGTTTTATAAATAGTAATTTATAACATAGAGGTACTAGACCTTAGGAAAATTTAATATAATTTTCCTATACTTAAAAAGGGTCATTAGGTATTTATTACCTAATTATTTAAAATAAAATAATATTTACTTATTATTTATTTAAATCAATAAATAATAAATATATCATATAATAATAATTTATATTTTCAGATTATAAGTATATTATAAAAATAACATTACAATTTATAAAAATATAATATATAGTATCATTGAAACCTTTATTGGATTTTTAAAACAAATTTTAAAACCATTTATACATATTTATTAATACTAAATATATTATAAATGATATATTTATACACTAATCTCGATTTATATATACTAATCTAAATTAATAAATACTAATCCTTATTAAAACAGATTATTAACACACTGGTTATAATTAACCGAATAATTAATAATATAAAACAGTTTAGTAGAACCTTAATTAGGATTAACGGAATAATTAATTATTAAAACAGATTAATTAACAAATAAATAAACAAAGGCCCGCGGGTCAACTTGACCCGAACCATACCCACGGGTTGCCCAAACGTACACTCAACCTGATCCAACTTAAAAGATCCGAACCGGATCCATTTCTATTAATATAACCCGAACCCACTACCACTTAAACAAACAATTAAACCCATAACCATGACCCACGACCCGACCCAATCGGGTAAATGATATAACCCGAAGACCCACGGGTCGTGTCTTCTCCGGCGAGGCCAGGCTGCCGCCGGCGAGCCCGATTTTCGCCGAAAATCTTCAAATGCTCATAACTCTCTTTCTACTACATGAAAATTGATGAGACCAACGCCATTAGGACCGGATTGGCTCCCTCTACAACATACTAGGAGCTGATAATCTAGTTCATTCGATTAGGACTCCTACCAAGGCGTTATTCTTTTTCGGTTTTGAAAGAATAATGCCATGCATGGCCGTCCAAACGGGGTCCAGGCTTCAGGCCGTTCATAGGGGGTCTTCCTGGGAGCGTAAGGGTTTGTTTGGTCTAGCTTTTAAAGGTCATAGTGGTGTTTGGGAAATTGAGCTCCGGTGTGGGCTCTTTAATGGCAGATTTGCCATTTTCGGAGCCTAAGGCTCTGTTTGGTTTGCTTGAGAGGGTCCAGGGAGGGTGTGTGAGTGTGTATGAGTGTATAGAATGTGCCTAGGGGGTGGTGCTCACCTGCGGGGGCCTCGGGTCTCTTTTCTACGTCTCCGTTTCCGGTGAGCTCCCACTCTCTGCGTCTCTTCTCCTCTTGCTTCCTTCTTCGTGAGTCTGTGGTGGTATGTGTGTGGATGGGGTGGAGTAGAGAGGAATGGTGAGGCAGTGCGTGTGTGAGTGCAGAGGCAGAGAGTGTGTGTGTGTGGTTTGCTCTCCACTCTCGGTGACACATACATATTTATACACTAACCCATCCAAACTTATACATGCACACACACACGAAACCATCTTCTCCACTGACTGAAATGACTATGCTTGGAGAGAAGAGCCGGCGTGGGAGCTTGCTTAGTTCGTCCGTTCCCCTCTCTTCTCTCAATGGTCCGATATATTCCCAATTCCACTTATGCACGCAAAGCTTCACGTGGGAGTTGTTACAGTTGCAAAATCTGTGGGTTAAAGGGTTTTAGGTGGTGGGAGGTGTTTGGATAAATGAGTTTAACTGGATTATGTAGTATACTAATGTGCACGACAGTCCAGTTTTGAGATTTACAGTCCGAGTAATTAATAATATAAACACGCGTACGTATAAGTTCGGGTTTCGGGAATTATAACTAAAAATACGGCGACTCATTTCATTATTGATAGAGATTTTACGGGTATTACATCTTTTGTAACGACACACCTCCCCGTCTAGCTACAATAATGTCCGCTTTGGGCCTAAACACAAATAACTTCCCAGGGGGTCACCCACCCTGGTACTACTCTGACAGCAGCACGCTTAACTGTGAAGTTCTTTCATGTTTAGCTCCCTCACGGTTTTAAAAGGCCTTGTTGCATATAGAGGGGCGATTAATCCTTATAAACTAGTCCAGGAACTTCACCCCAGGCGATGTGGGACAAGCCCCCACACTCAACCTCACCTCATCCATCTTGGCCATCCTGCCTCAGGAGTATTGGCTCTTGGTCATCACAATCCACCCTCCTTAAGGGCCACACGTCCTCGTGTGGGACTCGCCCCACACTTCCGGCTGGGTTTCTGCTCTGATACCATTTGTAACGACACACCTCCCCGTCTAGCTACAATATTGTCCGCTTTGGGCCTAAACACAAATAACTTCCCAGGGGGTCACCCATCCCTGATACTACTCTGACAACAGCACGCTTAACTGTGAAGTTCTTTCATGTTTAGCTCCCTCACGGTTTTAAAAGGCCTTGTTGCATATAGAGGGGCGATTAATCCTTATAAACTAGTCCAAGAACTTCACCCTAGGCGATGTGGGACAAGCCCCCACACTCAACCTCACCTCATCCATCTTGGCCATCCTGCCTCAGGAGTATTGGCTCTTGGTCATCACACTCTCTATATATATATATAACCATAGCAAACCCCATACTTATTCCATATCATCGTGTAACTTTTTTTTGGGTTTGTCATTATAGAATATGGGGTATTAAATTTTTTTAGAGGGTTGAGAATGGGCTTGACTTTGATACCATGAAGAACTTTTGGATCCGTCCTAAAAGCTCAAGCTATTAGATGGAGAGGTCCAAAAATCAGAGTCAACCTCATATTTATTCCATATGGAACATATTTTCTAACAGTCTTAAACCACCAAAATCTAGGATATAGAATTGTTTTTAGCTATATCTCTTTAATTATATGCGCACATGCTTATAAAACTATTTGAAATTTTTTTTTTGATCAACAACTTCCATTGATAACAAAGAAATGGAACCAATAGCACCAACATACAACCCAATACCAAGAAAACATGGACCGCCCTGAAACCTCCCAAAAGACACCTAATGCATGTATGGATCCTCAATGAAACCATCCCCAATTTAGGAGTTTCAAAAAGGAGCCTAGATTTGCTAACACCCCAAGCAAACACCCAAGACAATCTATACATTTGACTGATATCCAACAAAAGAAGGAAAATGAAGCTAAGACTGAAACAGCAACTACTTTTATACAATGAATCAGTTGGAAACTACTTTTGTGGTTCCAACTCTCCAAATGGAAATCTCTATTTCATTTAAAATGCCGGCTTTTGCGATGGCAATCGTAGAAAATAGTTGTTGGAGAGAAGTAGCCTAAGGGAAACTTCTGTCAATCACTTGTTTCTGCAATTGCAGTCACAAATGCAGACAATTGCATAAGCGTTGCCAACCAGGGCCAATATGGTATATGAATTATCAATACAAGTGCTATTGATACCATGTATGAAGCTAATATCACTCATTAATTAAATGATTAGATCTATTAAGTGAGATTAATTCAAACATTATAGCTCAGATGGCATTTTCTTGAAATTTGGCATGTTAATTAGCCCACTATCATTATTTAGTTCATACGTACGTCCGATCCGATCCGATCCGATTCACTATTCATATATGTTTTTTTCCTCATATATTGAGATGTTTGGAAATCTGCAGAATCATTTCTGTGGTTCACCAATGAACTGTTTTTACAAATTTAAGTATAAATTAGAAGTTGTTTTGTATCTGTGGGCCGGAGTTTCTACTGAACCCAAAAAAATTCCTAATTTTGGTTCTGAATTTATCAAACCAACATGATGTTGGTAAGAACCAAATAAAAATAGGAGGATGATTGAACCTAATCACGTTTTATGTATTCCCAAAGAGCTGATAATGTGTTCTATTGCAAATGCAGGCTTTTAATTGCACTTCGGCGAGAATATGGATACTTTTTCACATGTTCCTCCTGGTTTTAGATTCCATCCCACAGAGAGGAGAGAAAGAGACCAGATCGGCGAGAATATTGGTTTACTTTATCTCATATTTCAAGATAATTCGTAGTATCAATGGAAATAATTTGACATTTAAAGATAATTGCCTTTTCTTTTTTTATTTTTTATTTTTTTAAATTGTAGAAACAAGGGAAATGCTATGATGTCATAAACATGGACATTGTCATTTTCGTTCTTTCTTTGTTCGCAAAATCTTATCCATTACTTTGTTTTTTTTAATTTCTTTCTAGCTAATCAATTACTTGGATTTTTTTTACAAGTAAGATCTTATACCCCTTACGTAAGATCATTTTGAGGATTTTTTTTTACAAGTCACTTTTTATTCTTGCTTTTCAATTTAGCCCCTCGAGATTATTTTATGTTGCTTTTGGTTGTGGATAAGTTTAGGTAAGTAAACAAATCAACTTTAGCTTTTGATTGATCAATATTTTATACTAAATAATCATTAAGGTATGTAAGGTCTATAGATGATAGTAAATTGGGTAATATGGAGTTTCAATGGGTGATGCAATGGAAGGTACTATTCATCCAAGGGGCTATATATGATGGGCAAATCATTGACTGCAATGTTTCTTTTATGGATGTCTTGCTGCCTCGGATATGGGTTATGCTTTAAACATTGTAACTGGACTGTTGGGGTTATTTGACATAGTTTCTGCATTTTGAAAATTATAGTTTTGGGGGGATTTCTCTTGGTTTGTTGGGAGGCACTAATGTTAAATTGCATCTTTTAAATTTTAATGAAATCAAAAATTTGCCGTTCAAAAAAAAAATAATGACCAAGTGCTCCAAAGTCTTTCACTTTGCTTAACTTTTGCTTCCTCATCAACGAATTTCATGCAAGCAAATGCTTAGCACTAAAAGTATATAAACCATAAGTGAGATATCAACATACAATGGTATATAAAAATTTCCGATGTTTCTTATCAACAAAACACATGAGTACATAACTTTTTTCTTTTATGGTTTGTTAAAATCTGCGAGATTCTCAAAATGGCCCATACATATTACTTGCATGAGTAAAATCTTATTGGGCCATGTCATTACATTCTCGTTGTCAGAATGGTCTAGAATTAAGAGTAAAATCTGCTCCTGAAGCTGAGGCTGTTTGCCAACAAAGGTGTCATGCCCCGACGTAGCATAAATATGGAAAGCATTTAATTTCCTTTATGGACACGTAGGTCACGACAGTTTGAAGGATCGATTCCGTCCCAAACGTTGAACAACATAAAACCATGATCAGAGTAAAGCAATCAAGACTTACAAATATTTTTCTAACTTATTACATATTACAGTACGGGTCATCTAAAGGCACAGACCGCCTTGAAACAAAACAATATGTATCCCCTATTACAGTCATCCTTATTACAAAATAGTTTATAACTTAAAGCATGGGATATTGATAACAGTTCTATCATCCAAAGCAGTCGTTCTCATTTGCATAATCATAATGTTCCACTTGATCAAAACCTGAAAAGCCTGAACACGAATGTCCAGGGTACATCAACACCGTCAGTGTAGACACCCCGATTTTGACCGACCGTCGAATTTAGGAGAGTGTCACCTCCGTATCCGATGATGACAAGGACCGAAAAATTGAAGCATTCCAAGCTCTTCAGAAAATCTCCAAAACGCGATAAAATTTCACAGAAAGAGGAAAAATACCAGGTATTTAGGAGAATTCAGGTATAAGACATGATTTTTGGAAAGGATCTTCAAAAATAATTTGTTTCAAAAAGGAGGAAGTCCTAAAAAGGGGAATCTCAGCTAAAAACGGCACACGGAAGAATGCCGCGGCACTCATTGAGTGCCGCACGGCAGTCAGGGAGTGCCGGTCCGGCATTCACCAAGTGCCGCCACAAATTTCTGACTGTCGTTCACTTTTAAAGTCTGTATTTTGCAGTGCAATACGTATGCGTATGCGAATAAGAACAAAAAACTGATAAAGTAAGACTGACAAAAATGCGGCAATCCATTAATTGCCGCAGCAGTTGATGAATGCCGTGCGGCAGTCATGTAGTGCCGCGACGGCAGTCATGAACTGCCGCAGCGGCAGTCACGGACTGCCGCGACAGTCTCTGGACTGCTGCGCTGGGCACCAGTCTGTCTAATTTTAGAAAGTACACATTGTACCACCAAATGAGAGAATTACACCTGTTTTTTGCTCCGAAATTCACCAAAAATACCTGGTAATTTTGCCTATAAAAGAGAAGGGATCTTCCTTGAAAGAAAGACCAAGAGGGGAAAATATTGGGAGAGGAAGACATACAAAAATACACTACCATTACACCAACATTTTAGAGAAAAAGGGAGTTGAGAGAACTAGAAGAGCTTGGAAGATCTTCAAAGAAAAGAAAACTTTGAGGATAGTTTGGAGGTGATCCTCTAAATCACAAGTTATTTATTTACATTCTTTTCTCTTTCAAATCATTAATCCTCAAACTACTTTGTTTTCTTTTGTTTTATTTCTTTTGCTAATCATACTTCTTTCTTGAGACTCTTAGAGATTCTCAATGTCTCTTTTGAAATCTCTTGAACATGATCTTTTGAATCCCATGTAGGCTTATGCTTCCCATGGGAGTCAAAGTTGATCACCACTTAATAGATGGATCCAAGTCCACACTCATGACTTAGGTCCTCTAGCTTGATGTTTCATGGAATCCTTTCTATATTCCTTTGAGACTTTTAAGTATTAGTCATGTCTTCATCTCCAAATGACCATCAAATGGTAGGAGAAAGTGGTTTGGAGTCTAAGCCCATTTCCATGGTTTAGATTCCTTGTCTTGAGATTTCATGAAGTCTATTCATACTTCATTCGAAATCCACAAATATAAAGATCTTTAGCCTCCAATGACTATCAAATGGTAGGAGAAAATAGTTTAGTTAAGTCCAACTTCATGGTTTAATAGTTGGGGTTAGCAAATAAATGTTGAACTTGAAAAAATGAAAAGAGTGAGTTCACAAACTGTTTTTGATCAAAGATTTTTAGTTCGAAATCTAACCGTTGAAATCAAGTGAAACCAGCGGGAAAGTGTCAATAACACAATGTTCTACCACTGTATTTTTTGTTTTTAGATGGTTTCATGTTTAGAATGGTTTGGCCATGAGTTTTGTGAGATAACAATAATCTGTCCAGAGTTTCAGAATAGTTTCAGAACAGCAACACTCTTTTAAAATAAATAAATCAGAGTTCCAATAAGGTGTTTGTGATCCAAAATAAATTTTCCCATGTATTTTAATGTGTTAGGAAAACCCCCTAAAAAGAATGAAGCATTTCAGATTATTTTGCTATTTTTAAAAAATCATACAAGATCTCTGGACAGAGAGTTGTAAGTCCCTGAGTGATGTATAGTGTTTGTTTAATTCCCGGAGATCTAACCGTTCAAACCTTGATTTTCTTTTTGGGATAGAAACTAGACTCACAGAGGCATATCATATCCAAAAATCATTAAGATCCAACCGTTGAAACTTTGGTTTTTCTAGCTTTGAAAGTCTAGGTTGCTCTCTGTAATTCATAAAAAAACTGCTCCTGTTTTTGTCTAATCTTATTTATTTCAACTCAAATGGTCTCCTAATGTCTTGGAACCCAAATCATGTTTTGAATAATGATAATTTAGCTTAAATCCAGAGGCTAAATGATCCAAATTAGTGAATAAATTCATATCTCATTCTTGTTCATAATCATTCATTCATTCATATACATTGATGCTTATAATTAGAACTAGTTCTTGGATAAAGTTGGGCTTAGTTGAATCTAATTGAACTTGACTTAGGACTAATTACTCTTTGATATTATATCTTATCTAAGGCATGTGTACTAACCTTTGTTTTGTAGCGCATTTGAGGTACAACTTCTCATCCCTTCTCTAGTTTAATTCATTTCTTTGATTTTATTCGATTTTTCGACCTCATGTGCGACATCATAGAATTAAGATTTGCCTTATGTGTATATGTGATTAGAGACCTTTTCTTAGGCTTTGTATTTTGTGTATGCATTGCACGTTTAATATCGCTGCTGGATCCCGGGTAAGCTTTCTTGTTCCTATTGCACATCATATTGCTTGCTACTTGACATATGTGGCTTATGAATGATATTTTTGTCATTAGCAATTTTATACCCTTTAGACATGCTTTTGTGACGTATATATATATATATATGTATTAATTGAGGGCACACTTAAATTAGTAATTCGATTAAAAGAATGTTGAGTAGAGGCCTATCGCAAGATAGGATGAGAGAAGGTGTTTTAGTCCGACGGGCTCCTTCCTCTCTCATTCCATAATCCCCGGACCTAGTTAATCTTTGGTTTCGCAAAAGATCAGTTTCCTTTAAATGGTTTCTTAATTTTTCCTTTTAAAAATTAAGTGGCGACTCATTTGTTTTTGAATTTGAAAAATTTGAAAAAAGATTTTAAATAAGAAAAGCTGTGGGTAAGTCAACCTGCGATATCCACAGTCAGCTTCAAGAAGCTGGTGAGTATTAAAAACATAACTTTGAATGTAAAACATACTCATTTACCATTTTCAAATTCCCATTTAATTCAATGAGTTTACATTAGAGTAAAGAGTTCATTTTAGAAAACAACAACAATATCATTTGAAAGCTATAATTCACATATATGTGACCGTGTATGAAAACAATGCACCAAACTCATCTTACCGACTCTTTTCTCTCGACATAACCCAACAATCTACTATCACACACCAGTATCTTTGAAACACTCCGATAGCCACACTTTAGCACAGGGGTGCCAGGGAATGTCCAGTTTGCCTCACACTTTGGTCCGGGGTACCAGGGAGTGTCCAATGCCTCACACTTTAATACCTAATCCTCCATGCAAATACCGGAGGAACCCTCACGCAGTATCCAGACTTGGGTATCAGGGAGTGTCCGTAGGCCACACTTTAGCACTACCATGGGTGCTAGGGAATGTCCAAGTTCGGCTTCACACACTTTAACGCTACCATGGGCGTCAGGGAGTGTCCATTTTTGCCACCGTCGCATTTCAAAGACACCCTCGCCGCAATCTCAATCACAACACACTTTGGTACTCACTTACCAGGGAGTGTCCACAACACAATCTCAATCGCACTCACTATACCACACTGTCCATTACTCTTTTCCATACTGACCAACATTCACACTCGCCATGCATGTACAACTGACTCCACATGAATGATATGTGACTTAATACAAAAATATAAAGTACTGGGAACGATAACCATGGATATACGAGAAGAAATCAAATCTTATATGAAACAACCGGTGAATTCATCAAAGAATGCTTTAATATGCTTTTATCGCTACTAAAACACAAGTGGGTCTACTTTGAAGCAATGCCCTAAAAAATGAGTTATAATTTTTGTACATGAGTTATATACCAAAAGAAAGGTCTTTGAGTCTAGTTTCCAACGCTTCAAACCGTGCGCGTTTTCGAGTTTTCTAGAGGAAGTTATGGCCATTTTACTAAAAGTCCTCAGTGCTGAAAAATGTCAATCGATTGACAAAAGTGTCAATCGATTGGAACACATATCAATCGATTGGAACCCATATCAATCGATTGGCATCAGCAGTTTCTCCCCTGTTACGAATTTAAGGCTGATTTTTGACCCATTTTCAAATTCGAATGTAAACATGACTTGTAATATATGGTTCTCTCCGTTTTTCCGCAAGGATCATGAATACGCGATCGGTTTTAACTAATTTCAACCGTAGCTCTCGGATTTTACGAAAAACCGAGAAGTGACAAAATTTCATTTTTAATATATGTGGCGATATGAATGAATTAGGCTCTATAACTTAAACCGTAGTCTCTATGTACCATAATCTTTCAATTTTATCTCTAAAAACAGATTTTGGTTGAGTTGGAAAAATCACCATTTTTGAGCTTGAGCTTCCATGGAGAAATTAACAATGGTGATTCTACCATAGACTATTACCACAGCAAATAAGCATGAAATTTACATTCTAGGTGAGTTTAGAATACTCACTGATATATAAGATTGAAGTGTTGTTGAGAAAGATACAAGAATTAGCAATCCAAACTTCAAAGCTTGGCTATGGAATGAAGCTTCCTCTCTCTAAATAATTTCTGTAAATTCTTCTCTCAAACTCTCTCTTTTGTTCTCTGTATTTGATTTGCAAAATGTGCAGATTGTGTGTGTGAAGGTTGTATATATATAAAACTAAAATCAAGAACTTGGCCTCCAAGTTCAACCTTCTTCACTCTACTAATTGATTTTGTTTTTCTAATTTACTAAACTCATATTATACATGGTACACACATACATACGTATATACATAATACACACAGATTATAAACTACAAGTACTCACCAATTTGGTTGTAGGAGTTAACGTGGCACGGACAGTTTTAAACATAAATTGGTATTTTCGTGGCACAGTGGTCACCCCAAAAATACAAAAATTTTATTTTAACGAAAGAAATACTTTTCTGGTGTTATAAAAATACAGTTTGAGTTAAAACGGGAATGTTTCCACCGTTTTTGAAATTCAACACGAGTAACATTAAAATTTATAAAATTGCAGTTTGACCCCAAAAGAAATTTCAATATGAATTAGACAAGAAATTTAGATTCAAAACATGAGGAGTGTAATTAAAATAAAAGCAGACAATACTAAATGAATTTAATTATGACAATGCAAATACAAATTAAATATGGACATGCTCAAATTAAAATTAAATGAAATGCAGGTTGTTACATCCTTCCTCCCTTAAACAGGATTTCGTCCCCGAAATCTAGACTAACTAGTCATGAAACAACTCCGTGTACTTCTTCCTCATATCAGCTTCAACTTACCACGAGGCTTCGTTCTCGTCATAGTGATTCCACTGAACCTTCACCAACGGGATATCCTTATTTCTCAGCTTCTTGATACTCTAGTCCATAATCTTCACGAGTCTCTCCTTATACGAAACGTTATGACTTGTCTTAATATCGTCATAACTAACCACATGCGAGGGGTCTCGTATGTACTTTCTCAACATACTCACATGGAATACATTGTGAATCCCAGACATCTTCGGTGGCAATGCGAGTTGATAAGCCACTTTCCCGACACGTTCCAAAATCTCAAACGGTCCAATGAAACGCGGGGCTAACTTTCCTCTCTTGAGACCAAAACGTACCACCCCTCGGGTCGGTGAAACCTTAAGAAGTACGTGATCTCCAACACTGAATTCCAAATCTTTCCGACATCGATCGGCATAACTCTTATACCGGTTTTGAGCGGTTCTCATCCTTTCCTTGACCAAAGAAATCTTCTCGTTGGTTTCTCTAACTAAATCTGGTCCTAGCAACTCTGTGTCCCCGACCTTTGCCAACACAACAGAGAATGACATGGTCGTCCGTACAATGCTTCGAAGGGAGCCATCCCGATACTTGTGTGAACTGTTGTTATAGGCGAATTCGACCAAAGGCAAGTGTGTCTCCCAAGATTCTTCAAAATCGATGACACAAGCCCTAAGCATATCCTCCATGATCTGATTAACACGCTCAGTTTTCCCATCTGTTTGAGGGTGAAAGGCAGTACTCATCTTGAGCGAGGTTCCCATAGCTTCTTGCAGACTTTCCCAAAATCCAAAGGTAAAACGGGCGTCACGGTCTGACACAATTGACACAGGTGCACCGTGAAGTCGTACAACTTGTTGTATGTACATCTGGCTCATCCTTTCTACTGAGTATGTCATACTGTAAGTAATGAAATGAGCAGACTTTGTCAATCGATCCACGATTACCCAAATGGCGTCATGATTCTACTGCGATCGGGGTAATCCTACTACAAAATCCATAGTTATGTGCTCCTACTTCCAACCAGGAATAGGCAGTGGTTACAACACTCCCAAGGGTTTCTGATGTTCGACTTTGACTTGCTGATATGTCAAACACTTGGATACCAATTTGGCCACATCCTTCTTCATACCTTCCCACCAGAAATTTCTTTTCAAGTCTTTATACATTTTCGTTCCTCCTGGGTGCATTGTATATCTTGATTTATGCGCTTCTTCCAGAATATCCTTCATAAGCTCTTCACAATCTGGCACACATAATCTATTTCTGTACCGATATCCTCCATTGATTCCCACCTTCCATTCTGTCGGATCTTTCTCTGACATCTTAAGAAACCATGTCTAAAACTTCTCATCTTCTTTTTGTGTTCCAATGATGCGGTCGATAAGAATGGGTTGTAGGATAAGACATCAGACAAATTGTCCTTCTCCTTCCTCAGCACTCTGTACGTCGAACTCTGCCAACATTTCTAATGCTCGCCATTCTCTAACCATTAAGGAGGCGATCGTCTCACGAGTTTGCCGACTCAAAGCATCAGTGACCACATTAGCTTTACCGGGGTGGTACTTTAACGTGAAGTCGTAATCTTTTATCAGCTCCATCCATCTGCATTGTCTCATGTTCAACTCTTTCTGTGTGAACAAGTATTTCAAACTCTTGTGATCGGAGAACAAATCAAACTTCTCACCGTAGAGATAGTGCCTCCAAATCTTGAGTACAAACACTACTGCTGCCAATTTCAAATCATGAATAGGGTAGTTTAACTCATTCGGCTTCAGCTGTCTAGATCCATAGGCGATAACTCTGCCATCTTGCATAAGTACACACCCTAGTCTTTGATATGACGCGTCACTAAAGATAGTGAACTTCTCATCAGGCTTGGGTATAGCTAGTACTGGTGCGGTAGTGAGTCTCTCTTTCAACTCCAGAAAGGCGCGCTCATGCTTCTCTGTCCAGTCGAACTTCAAATTCTTCTTCGTCAGCCCAGTCAATGGTGCAGCTATTTTGGAGAACCCCTCAACAAACCTCCGGTAATAGCCGGTGAGTCCAAGGAAACTCTGAACCTCTGTAGGGTTGCTCGGCCTAACCCAGTTTGACACAGCATCGGTCTTGGACGAATCCACTGAAATTCCTTGAGATGACACCTTGTGTCCCAAAAATTTAACTTCTTGCAACCAGAACTCACACTTACTGAACTTGGCATACATGTGGTGGTCCTTAAGCGTCTGCATCGCAATCCGTAGATGTTCATGTTCTTCTGTTGATTTAGAATAGATCAAAATATCATCTATAAAGATGATGACAAACTGGTCCAAATAAGGCTTGAACACCCTGTTCATCAGATCCATAAACACTGCCGGGGCGTTCGTCATTCCAAACGGCATTACCAAAAATTCATAATGACCATATCGGGTTCTGAACGCAGTCTTAGGTATATCTTTTTTCCGTACCCTCAACTAGTGATATCCCGATCGTAGGTCTATCTTGGAAAATGACGTAGCTCCTTGTAGTAAATCAAACAAGTCGTCGATCCGAGGTAAGGGATACTTATTCTTGATAGTCACGCGGTTCAGTTCTTGGTAGTCAATACACAGCTTGAGCGTCCCGTCCTTCTTCTTTACGAATAGTGTCGGTGCTCCCTAAGGCGATGTACTTGGACGTACAAAACCTAGGTTCTCGAGCTCTTGAACTTGTTTCTTCAATTCCAACAGTTTGGTGGGGCCATTCTGTAGGGGACCTTGGTGATTTGAACAGTACCTGGTATAAGCTCAATACAGAACTCTATACTTCTCTCGGGCGGTAAACCAGAAACGTCTTAAAATACTTCCTCGAATTCCTTGACTACAGGTATAGACAATGCTGTCGCTTCTGTACTGACGACTTCGATGTTTGCCAAACATCTGGTGAGGAACATATCTCCCGAAGGGTTACATTGAAAATCAAAGGGTCGATTCTCATTGTCGGGGAATGTGATTCTCTTCCTCGCACAATCCAACTTCACTTGATTCTAAGAGAGCCAATCCATTCCTAGGATTATGTCAAACTCCTTCATCGATAGAACAATCACCCTTACAGGGATCTCATGATCTCTTAGTCGTAGGGGACATTCCTTGCACATATATCCTAATTTGACCGTAGCTCCTAAGGGTGAGGTAGCCGTCAGAGTTTTCTCTAAACAACGAGGTAAAATACTCAATCTCTGAATAGTCTTAGCAGATATGAACAAAAGTGCAGCACCCATATCAAATAAAACTTTAAGATGGGAGTTAAACAGAGTCAATGTACCTTCCACTGCTTGCTGATCAGGCCAAGCTTCTTCATAGTTCTCTTCTTCATAAACCGTCTCATCATGCTTAGCAGCATCAAGAATAATAGCATTCAAGCAAGTCTGACCCTTCTGACCATAAGTTACTCGCCTAGGAGCAGTGCAGTACTTGCAGATGTGACCGGGTTTACCACAGTTATAACAAAATCTATTCTGATGAGCGATGTGCTTAGGTGCCTTGCAGTCTCGAGCTAAATGACCATGGGTGCCACAGTTAAAGCATTGTGTTATCCTCTTGGGTAAAGCACATCTTTTGGCAAAATACCTAGGCATCAGGCAGTTAAAATAGACCGGAGGTTTGGTTTTCCATTTTTTTTTTCTGCTTTTGGTGCACCCTTTTTCTTACCGAGGTGACTCAGACTGCCGTGTCCCATCAATTGAGTTTCACTACAATCATACCAAACGTGACTTGGTAGGTTGCAATTTGTATAGAGGCAGTTTGATCTGATTGTACCCTTGTTCTCAATTGGAGTCACTGTCTCTCGAAACTTCTTTTTGTCTTGCTGCAGTTCGGATGATTTCGCAAGGAAACTCTTGTACAGACCATCTCCTAATTGACCTAAGGTGACCCTATCTCCTAGCTCCCATAAGCTCAGAATAAGTGACTCAACCAAGCCGGTGGGATCGACTTCTGGGGATAACAGTTGGGATTGTCGCCTGATTGGTTCTCGGTTGCCTGAGACGACTCAGTCATCTATGATCCTACACATACGTCGGGTCTAACGGGTTAATATCATATATAATATAATCGTACTATCACATAAGTATACAATAAAAGTATACATAATACAACTCAAGTATACATAACACCTAACAGGTATTCGAACTAGGGCTGTCTAATAGCAAAAGGGATCGTATTCTTATTCTTATTCTCCTTCCAAACTCTGGGCCGTAGGCTATGCTGATTGTTTTGAGATTTGACTCAGGAAGTTCATCAGTATCTAAGTTACCCAAGCGGGCTATGGCTTACCTTAACTTCCTAGAAACTCGATTATTATCTGTCTATATAGAATTCATATATCATAACCAACTTGGCTAATTTCTAAATGGATACGTCCGAGGATATTAGGCAACTGCTAACATTATTGTTGATGTGACAAAACATGTATAATTGTCTCTATGATGAAATCAACCAAGATATTCGAGTTCTGAACTAAGGACAATCGGCGTTAACTAGCTAAAAACGGGAACGT
The DNA here is from genome assembly GCA_033977485.1 of Hydrangea macrophylla. Classification (NCBI taxonomy): domain Eukaryota; kingdom Viridiplantae; phylum Streptophyta; class Magnoliopsida; order Cornales; family Hydrangeaceae; genus Hydrangea; species Hydrangea macrophylla. The sequence continues at coordinate 77,859,335 of CM066996.1, forward strand.
GGTTGTTCGGTAAACCAAAGTTTGGTAAATCTGACTCGACTTAACTTGATTGTATAGCTTAGTAAAAACTCCACATTAATCTATGTCACTAATCTGTGGCATGAATAAACGCACCTGGTTAAACTAGATAACCTGGCTCTGATACCACTAAGTCCTGTCACCCCCCGACGTAGCATAAATATGGAAAGCATTTAATTTCCTTTATGGACCCGTAGGTCGCGACAGTTTGAAGGATCGATTCCGTCCCAAATGTCGAACAACATAAAACTATGATCAGAGTAAAGCAATCAAGACTTACAAATATTTTTCTAACTTATTACATATTACAGTACGGGTCATCTAAAGGCATAGACCGCCTTGAAACAAAACAATATGTATCGCGTATTACAATCATCCTTATTACAAAACAGTTCATAACTTAAAGCATAGGATATTGATAATAGTTCTATCATCCAAAGCAGTCGTTCTCAGTTAGCATAATCATAATGTTCCGCTTGATCAAAACCTTAAAAGCCTGAACACGAATGTCCAGGGCGCATCAACGCCGTCAGCTTCAAGAAGCTGGTGAGTATTAAAAACATAACTTTGAATATAAAACATACTCATTTACCATTTTCAAATTCCCATTTAATTCAATGAGTTTACATTAGAGTAAAGAGTTCATTTTAGAAAATAACAACAATATCATTTGAAAGCTATAATTCACATATATGTGACCGTGTATGAAAACAATGCACCAAACTCATCTTACCGACTCTTTTCTCTCGACAAAACCCAACAATCCACTATCACACACCAGTATCTTTGAAATACTCCGATAGCCACACTTTAGCACAGGGGTGCCAGGGAATGTCCAGTTTGCCTCACACTTTGGTCCGGGGTACCAGGGAGTGTCCAATGCCTCACACTTTAATACCTAACCCGCCATGCAAGTACCGGAGGAACCCTCACACAGTATCCAGACTCGGGTATCAGGGAGTGTCCGTAGGCCACACTTTAGCACTACCATGGGTGCTAGGGAATGTCCAAGTTCGGCTTCACACACTTTAACGCTACCATGGGCGTCAGGGAGTGTCCATTTTTACCACCATCGCATTTCAAAGACACCCTCGCCGCAATCTCAATCACAACACACTTTGGTACTCACTTACCAGGGAGTGTCCACAACACAATCTCAATCGCACTCACTATACCACACTGTCCATTACTCTTTTCCATACTGACCAACATTCACACTCACCATGCATGTACAACTGACTCTACATGAATGATATGTGACTTAATACAAAAATATAAAGTACTGGGAATGATAACCATGGATATACAAGAAGAAATCAAATCTTATATGAAACAACCAGTGAATTCATCAAAGAATGCTTTAATATGCTTTTATCGCTACTAAAACACAAGTGGGTCTACTTTGAAGAAATGCCCTAAACAATGAGTTATAATTTTTGTACATGAATTACATACCAAAAGAAAGGTCTTTGAGTCTAGTTTCCAACGCTTCAAACCGTGCGCGTTTTCGAGTTTTCTAGAGGAAGTTATGGCCGTTTTACTAAAAGTCCTCAGTGCTGAAAAATGTCAATCGATTGACAAAAGTGTCAATCGATTGGAACACATATCAATTGATTGGAACCCATATCAATCGATTGGCATCAGCAGTTTCTCCCTTGTTATGAATTTAAGGCTGATTTTTGACCTATTTTCAAATCCGAATGTAAACATGACTTGTAATATATGGTTCTCTCCGTTTTTCCGCAAGGATCATGAATACGCGATCGGTTTTAACTAATTTCAACCGTAGCTCTCGGATTTTACGAAAAACCGAGAGGTGATAAAATTTCATTTTTAATGTATGTGGCGATATGAATGAATTAGGCTCTATAACTTAAACCGTAGTCTCTATGTACCATAATCTTTCAATTTTATCTCTAAAAACAGATTTTGGTTGAGTTGGAAAAATCACCATTTTTGAGCTTGAGCTTCCATGGAGAAATTAACAATGGTGATTCTACCATGGACTATTACCACAACAAATAAGCATGAAATTTACATTCTAGGTGAGTTTAGAATACTCACTGATATATAAGATTGAAGTGTTGTTGAGAAAGATACAAGAATTAGCAATCCAAACTTCAAAGCTTGGCTATGGAATGAAGCTTCCTCTGTCTAAATAATTTCTGTACATTCTTCTCTCAAACTCTCTCTTTTGTTCTCTGTATTTGATTTGCAAAATGTACAGATTGTGTGTGTGAAGGTTGTATATATATAAAACTAAAATCAAGAACTTGGCCTCCAAGTTCAACCTTCTTCACTCTACTAATTGATTTTGTTTTTCTAATTTACTAAACTCATATTATACATGGTACACACATACATACGTATATACATAATACATAGATTATAAACTACAAGTACTCACCAATTTGGTTGTAGGAGTTAACGTGGCACGGACAGTTTTAAACATTAATTGGTATTTTCGTGGCACGGTGGTCACCCCAAAAATACAAAAATTTTATTTTAACGAAAGAAATACTTTTCTGGTGTTATAAAAATACAGTTTGAGTTAAAACGGGAATGTTTCCACCGTTTTTGAAATTCAACACGAGTAACATTAAAATTTATAAAATTGTAGTTTGACCCCAAAAGAAATTTCAATATGAATTAGACAAGAAATTTAGATTCAAAACATGAGGACTGTAATTAAAATAAAAGCAGACAATACTAAATGAATTTAATTATGACAATGCAAATACAAATTAAATATGGACATGCTCAAATTAAAATTAAATGAAATGCAGGTTGTTACAAAAGGCTTTTTGTTGCTGAAGATGAAATAGCCGATTTAAGGGGCCAAACTGGATACTTCTGACAGGTTTGTTTTGGCTCACTTTTTTAATACACACTTGGTTTTCTTTTCTTTTTTTTCTTTTTTTTTATCACTATGAATAACCATGTACGGATTTTTGGGACAACTATGGCTGGTCTTAGGGTATGACATTATTACTTGTTCCCTTAATATCATCTGCAATTGATATTAACCAAAAATCATTTTTTTTTTATTAATGGGTTTCTCTTTTATAGGCAATTGGCTATGACTTTGACTATGATGAATACCACAGGTGAGGAATTGCAATTAATATGACAATATTCTACAAAGAACTCTTTTTTCTTTCTTTTTAATTTATTTTTTTCTTTTTTCTGTTGGTTTCTTAATAAAAGGTCTTGATTCTATTATTTGCAGTTTTGTTCATGGGAGGTTGCCTTATGAGAATCTAAAAAAGAAATCTCTTTATTAGCTTGCCTATTCAGAAAGTGGTATGTTCTTTGTTACAATTTCATATCAACCAGAAATAGTATAGCTTTATAATCGTCCATATGATATTAAATTTAAAATTCATATGTGTTTTTTGAGGATAGTGTTCACAACAAACAGTCAGGAAAGCGCGTAGGTCTCCACACTGTACTGGTAAGTCATTGGAAATTTGGTACTGAAACATGTGGAGGGCTTGTTTGTTCATTAATGCTTAAAACGGGATATTGTTTAGACCAAGTCACTTTTATCTAGTTTTTTTTTTTTTTTTTTTTTTTTTTTTTTTTTTTTTTTTATGAAAACTAGTACTGTGTTGATTTGATAAACAACCAATTATTGAGAGATGTCACAGTCTCATATATAATATAACCAAAAAGCAGCTACAAAAGCAATGGAACTATTTAAATCCAGTTCTTTCTTGTTGCATTACCCAGACATTTCTTCTTCCTTGGCCAATCCAGTCGTTACTTTGATATAATGTTATTCTCACCTACTTATATATATATATATATATATATATGCAGGTTGGGACATAATGTTTTCAATAAGTCTTTCTTCATGATGTACCAATTCAATTTTTTCACTATTAATTTGCTGGAGTAACTCCACAATTTAACTCATTTTAGACCCTCTGCTAATAAATTATTCCATATTGAGGCTTCTAGTTTCATGTTCTTGTGGCTCTTTTAATTTTTGTGTATGTATCTGACCAAGTTTCCGCCCATAGCCCCCTTTTATTTATGCTGTTTCAATAACCAATGCCTCCCTCGGCCCTTGACCGATTCGGTTAATTGATTTTCAAATTTTGTATCATGGCATTTGTTCTACTTTGTTAATGCGGTTTTCTCATAAATTTCAAGGAAAGTAATTGTGTTGTTGGTGAACATCTGTGGAGTTTGTTAGCAACCGGAGATTTTCTATGGAATGACAGATTTTAAGTTCTGTTCACTGTTCTATTTTGTTGCTGGGAAGGAAGTATATTAAGGAAAGATGTTTGGAAGAAACCTCCCTTGTTGTATTGTTTTAATTTTGTGTAGTCTACATGAATAGTCAGTTTAGGTGCTGTTTACAACTAGGAGACCTGATTTTTTTTCCTAGAATGTATTCAAGTGAAGAAATCTATGAGTTTTGGGAGAAACAATGTTACAATATAAACTCAGTAGGCGAAAAATTAGGGGTTACTATTGATGGAAAATAATTTATAGTTATAACTAAAACTAAAACAAAAACAAAAGTCCGCCACCTAATTTGAAAATTACCCAAGGAAATGAGTCGCAGGCTCCAGATGTCCCAGCTCAACTCTCTATCACCCAGTTAAATTTTTTTGATGATTCTGCTATTTGAAATTTTTTATTTGCATATATTTTCTGTATGACTGCAATATTCAAAGAAAAAAAACAACTATATTAATTGCATATTTAGATGGCTTAGTAGTGTTTCTGTGAAAAATGTCCATGCTTTACAGTTTTTCCATAAATCCTTCTCTTTTTTTTTTAAGGTATTGACTGCGATTGCTACATCTTCTTGTCCCATTTTTGTGACCATATTTGTGTTCTCATTTAATTTAGTCTCTGACCTCGATTGTTTCTGTCATCTATTCTTAGAATACAAGAGAGGTTACCCATGCTATTCGGAAGTTGCATTTGATCAAGGCTAAAAGGTACTTGGAGGATGTTCTTGTCCACAAACAAGCAATTCCTTTCACACGGTTCTGTCATGGAGTTGGACGAACTGCTCAGGCGAAGAATCGCCACTCGAATGGACAAGGACGTTGGCCTGTTAAACCTTTTTCCTCCTTGTGCTTGCAATGATGCCACTTAAACCTTATGCTTGTACTTGGATAAAGTTTGTTCCATTGTATTCTATTTTAGATACAACTATTGGCAGACCTCAATTTAAAGAAAACACCTCAGTTGGTGGAATTGGTTGGTGATAGTAAGGTGAAGAGATACATTTTACAATAATATTTGGTTACTTCAGTGAAATAGTGTATAGGTATTGGAAAACCAATATGATACATGCTCGTGTATGTTTGAAATGATCAGGATATAGAGGAGCTAATGAGTCTAGCACCAGAGAAGATCTTGCTGAGGTGGATGAATTTTCAGCTAAAAAAAAAGCAGGATACAAGAAAACAGTCTCAACCTTCTCTTCTGATGCAAAGGTACATAAGGATGAGTTAGATTTTGGCTTAAATAGTTTTACATAAGTAGGCCATTTTGTTCTGATTTAACTTGGTCTTTGTTTTCTTGAGAAAATAGTATACTGTCTTGTTGTGCAAGGTTTTCCTTTTTTTTTTTTCCTGACAATACAGATCAGAATATGCCTTTTCTTTTCCCCGAACTTCTCTTTATGCAGGTCATTAATATTGTTCAAACTGATGACCACATAATTCTCTTCAAATCTTAATATACTAGAATGGAAAAAAAAAATTAAGCATGTATCGTATCGTTTTAGCCCTTGTTCTCATTAACCTAGAGATAATACAGAATATGTAGCGTTGCTTAAACTGAAGTTAAAAGGAGTTTATGAAAGTTATCAGATTGAAATTCGAAACATGGAAGCATTGCTTAAACCGAATATGGTATGGTTGAGCAGAAAGTTAACTATTTGCATCTTTTGAAATTTTACAATTGCGGAAAGTTAACTATTTGCATCTTTTGATACAACTATCATTTAGGTGCTAATTTTTTTTGACATGTGAATTTTCTGGAAAGGCGCAAACATTATTCTGAAATCTAAATTGTGAATTTGAGATTAGGATGTAAATTTGGAAGATGTTCAAATATATGTAATTGTTTTAAATTTTTGAATGAGGTGTTTCCCATTATCCCACGTGGTGCTTGAACTGCATGAACACGTAGTCAGACTATCATTCTCATGGACACGAAGCTAATTTATGGGTTTCTGTAGAAATTCCGCCTGATATAACACATGTTTAGTTCGATTTAGCGTGTTTTTAGAGCTTATTATTAGTAAAGAGTAGGTTGATAAAAAAAGGGTGCCTAGTTTTGCACCTTTTATCAAGGTTTTTAGTTACATTGTCCAAAATATAAATTAAGGTGAATTGGTGAGCATAGACATGCATATGGATGATACACTTACTGATGTTATAAGAAACAAATGAAGATCAATGCTTTTATGTCAATCTTCTGGAAGGTTAGAAATTTTCTTGAACTATGTTAGCTTTTTTGAAAAACTGAAAATGTGATGTTCAGAATTAAAATCAAGGGTGTGCATATTGGAACTCGTTGGCTTATTTTATACCATGAATCTTACAATCCTAATCCAATATTGGTAGCGACTACACGACTTGATGTGACTTGGAATTGTTTATAACTCATTAATATTGCAATCAATTATTGGTTTCATTTCACTTAAATGTATGTTTTATTCGGATTTCAGGTAGAGAAAGCTAGAAAGCATTTGGACGAAATAGATGACTTCGATGAGCCACTTCCAAGCAATGGTTTATTGAAGTGGAAAGATTGTTTTTTTGTGTTAGATTCAAATATATTTGAAAGGTATGTGTGTTGGTGTAGGGTGTGCTAGGAGCGGGAGGAGATTTTGATCCAGATAGAGGAATGAAAATTTGTTTTCTACCTTCAGTCAAATGTTTGTGAATTGTAATGGAATACCACAAATTGATTAAATGAGTATTGGAATGGAATTTTGAGAAATATTTAGCTTTCCTTTCTTTCTTTTTTCATCTATAATTTGTCATGTAGAATTTTAATGTTGCAATTCAATTAATTATGCTTGTTAATTAGGTGAGAAAAAAATAAAATTGGGAAGCATAGAAATAAATATATTATTTTAGATTTATGCATATTTCTAACGGATATATTCGTTAGTAATTCTGTTAGTATTTTTTTTTAATTATTTGGAAATTACTAACAGATAATCTGTTAGTAATAGTTGACAAACCGTTAGTATTCAAAATTAATATTATAAAATTAGTTGAAAAAAGCCGTTAGTAAGTAACTTTCTAACGGATATATCCGTTAGAAATCCCTTGATGTACTAACGGATTTACTAACGGATATATCCGTTAGTAATATTACTAATGCTAAAATACTAACGGATATATCTGTTAGTAATTTTTTTTCCAACGGAAATATCCGTTAGTAATGAAGCCATATGGTGTAGTGAGCTTAAGCTCTTGGAGCAACTAGTAACTTGACAATTATGTTTTAGTTAACAAAACTAGAGAGGGAGAAAATGAAGTGTCTAAAATACTTAGGAGAAAAACTCTAGAATCAAAAATCTTTGAGATAAGATGCCTCGATTGAAAATATGGAAGCCTTCGGGGATTAATACCTTGATCCTCGAAATTGCAAGTTTGATTCCCCCTTTCAAGCGATGTGCATGGGCTGGGGTCCACTCGAACTCGACTCGACTCAACCCGAAACCGATGAGTCGATTTCACCTGATAATTCGGATGGATGACGGATAGCAAGACTTCAACCCGAGGAGGTTTGTTTGGATGAACAGGTTTGGCTCTAACCTGACTCACCCGACCCATGAGCACCCCTAGTTGCGTCATAGTTGGTTAAAATATAAAAGTATACAAGATGCCAAAGTTTATTAGATGGCAGTGATATGTACACCGTTCTCTGAACATGAGTGTTTGTGTTTATATGTGGTACTTTTGCTCCTTTTTTTTTCCCGGCAGTTTGCCTTTGGTGTACAACTCCCTGAAATCAAAACATAAATTACAAATTAATTAAACCCATGACATTGTTTGATTAATTACTTTAATGATTGGAAATCTCTCTTGGCTCTGATCCATTTCTATATTTGGTAGTTTCATTTCTCTTAAAATGTAGCATGTTTTATTCGATTTTCAAGTAGATAAAGATAGGAAGCATTTGGACAAAACGGATGATTTCGAAGAGCCACTTCCAAGCAATAGTTTATTGAAGTGTGTTTGTGTGTGTGTTTGTGTGTGTGTGTGTGTGTGTGTGTGTGTGTTAGATTCAGTCAAATGTTTGTAAATTGTAATGGAATACCATAAATTGATTGTATGAGCATTTCTGTAAAGTCCAAATTAATTGGAATGAAAAGTTGAGAAACACATAGCTTTCCTTTCTTTCTTTTTTCTTCTTTAGTTTGTCACGTAAAATTTTAATGTTGCAATTCAATTAATTATGCTTGTTAGTTAGGTGCAAAAAAAATGGGAAGTATGCAACAAATTATTATTTTAGATTATGCATATTTTTAACGGATACATCCGTTAGTATGTATTTTTTATTTTTTTAGAAATTACTAACGGATATAACTGTTAGAAATTGTTGACAAGCCGTTAGTATTCAATATAAATATTTTAAAATTAGTTGGAAAACTAGTCGTTAGTAACAACATTTCTAATGGAGATATCCATTAGTAAATCCGTTAATAATATTACTAACACTAAAATACTAACGGATATATCCGTTAGAAATGCTTTTTTCCAACGGAAATATCCGTTAGTAATGCGGCCATATGGTGTAGTGATAGTTTGGGTGTAATGTAACTTTGATCTCTACAATTTTAAATTTGATACTTTGGTCCGTATAATTTTAATTTAGGGTTAAACACACTTTATCATATTGTGGTTAGGTTCGTTTTCACTTTACACCCCCCCTCCTTAAGTGTTAAAATTAAGAGTGTCAAAATGAACCCCACATAGGTGGTTAACCCAAAACTAGCTCCCTAAAGTGGTTAAGTGTTATTAGCGCCATATAGGTAGGTTAAATGGCATAACTATCCCCACATACGGGATTAACTCCAAAATTAACCTCTCATGTCTGGTTCTGTAGTTGAGATGGAATTGAGAAAGAACCATCAACTATAACCCCAAGATGATTAACCCCAAAATTAACTCCCTAAAGGGGTTAGTGTTAAAAATTAACCCCACATAGGTAGGTTAAATGGCAAAAGTATCCCTACATAAGGAATTAACCCCAAAATTAATCTTACATGGGGGTTAAGTATTAATATTTTTGGCCAAGTTTTATAAAAATCTGAGGAAAACTTTAATAGTTTCACTTATATCCGAAACTATAGGTGAGTTAAGTGTCCACTTTTGAATCACGGGAAGATAAAGTAAAAATGGGCCAAACCAAGGGTGGTAAACTGTAATTAACCTTTAATTTAAGTTCAATTTAGTTCATTCGTTGGAATCCCTTATAATTTTTTGGGTCAATTAGATAAAAGGACAATCTATTGTAAATATGTTGATTTAAGTATAACTAAAAAAAATATGTTTAATTAAGTCCCTCAATTTTTTTAGACAGACAAACCCTCCTAGCTTGCCCAGGCAACACCTGCCACATGCGGGTTATAATTCTCTCAAGTCAACCGAATACAATGGTAATAAATATTTTGAAATCACAGCCAATTAGCCAAAGATTTTTACCTGCAACATGCGCGCCACGCGCAGGCCAAGCTTCCCCACCACTTGTACCGTGTGAGTATGCACACAATAGCAGGGCCTATTTCTATTTTTTTTTAACTTTAAACCTCCACAACTTTTGATTAACAACTCCATTTTTCGAAAATTTTATACCGTTGGAATCGTGTTGACAAGACCTACAAAACTAGTACCATTGTTGATGTATTTTGATTAAAAAAAAACGCAAAATTTTACATGCCTTTTTTTTTGTGAAAATTTCACCACTGTGAACGTGGTGAAATTTCACCACTGTACACTGTTTTGATCACATTTTTTAAAACTGTGGTGACATTTCACAACAATTTCACCACTTTTAATTCTGGATGTCAAAGCTTATGAAATTTTCACCACAATCATAATTTGGGTGTTTGATTTGTCTAAGGTGCAGTTGGTATCATGGTATTTTTACACTGTTTTGTGGGTTGGTCAAGTATGGGATTCCTATTTCACATCACGTTTTCTTTTCACAGATTGCACATAGCTATTTGTGTGAAATTTCACCACTTTTTATCCTGGATGTCAAAACATGTGAAGTTTATGAAAATATTTACCACAATTATAATTTCACCACTTCGATAAACACAAATTTCACTACATTTAAAGTGGTGAAATTTCACCAGTGGTTTGAGGAACAAGGTATAACAAATTTTGCATTTTTTTTTTGTTAAAAACATATCAACAATGGTACTAGTTTTGTAGATCTCGTCGATACGATTCCAACGGTATAAAGTTTGTAAAAATTGGAGTTACCGATAAAAAGTTTTGTAAGTTTGAAGTATGAAAAAAAAAATTAAAATGGCCAATGCGGTAGTGTATGCACTCATATCGTACGAGTGATGAAAAAGCTGACACACACGCGTGTGCTCGTCAATTTGTAAAAGTTAATAAAAAGAGTTTCTATTATGTAAGCACTCATACCGTACATGTGCAAGGGTAAATTTGCCTTTTTGATTTCATTTTGTCCTTTCGTCTAAGATATTTATTTGGTACAAGACCTAAATCAAAGTGAAAATCATTCGTTATCCTTAAACCACTATATTTCCCTAACTAAGAACTCGTATCTAATTTTTCCTAATTTTTAATGGATTTATATTCAATATAGGAGCGTAAAATTTTTTTTTTTTCTAAGTGAATTTACTACTATGCTGTCAACAATATCTCAAATGTGCATCATGTGACCTAGTTTTGTTAAAAATTGTAAGAATTTTTTTTTTATATATAGACTACATTGACACCCAATTAATACTGTAACTAAAACTACACGGGTGCAATTTGTCAATTTTAATTCACCAAATTGTTTATTATCCTTAGGAAACGGTGACGTTTTTGGAGTGGAGTTGAAACTTGTATTGGCCCAGTTGGTGGCCTATTTCTCAATCGATTGCATTATTGCTCATCCATTATTCACCATCAATACTTTTATGATAAGTGCCCTCTTTTGTCATTATTTTATCATTATTTTATCAATATAATTACTGAATAAGACATGAATGGGACATGTGTCGTAATACTATTGATGGGTAAACACTATGGGGGTGTTTGATAACCCAAATTTTCATTTTCAGCACTTGTTTTATTTCAATGCGTTTGATAATGTACCGTTTAATTGAAAAAGTAGCCAAAAAACATTGACTTAAAACATTCACTGAATGTAATTTGTTTCAGTATTTGAAACAATGTTTTCAGCATTACAAGCTCAATCACTTAAAATTTTCAATATTTAAAATTCAGCATTTAATTTTTAATACTTAATTTTCAATTTTATTAAACAGACTCTATGTGAGCAAAAATACATGCTTTCTTGGCTTAAATACGAAATATACCCTTGAAGTTTGATCATTGTCTCATTTTAGTCCATTTAGTTTCAATTGCACCAATTTGGTTCTTACAGTTTTTAAATGGATGCATTGTGGTCTAAAAATGTTCCGTTAATTCAAATTTTAATGGTATACAATCACTGACATGCACAATTACACTAATAAATAGGTGGAGAGATTCATGGTGGTTTTTTTTTTCCTCTGAAAAGCGTGACAGTGCATAGCATGTGAGTAAAATTATGTCAACTTTTCTCATAGAATTAAACATTTGGATCATGTTGTTTCAGTTTAGAAACTTCAGGAACCAATTGTCACACCCGTTCCAGAAATTTATGATTTTGAAAATGCATTATTTGAGATTTTGAAATTATTAATGTTATTAATAATTTGAGTTGAGGTTGACTGTGAGTCAACGGTAAGGTGTCAGTGAAGACACAGGAACATGGCAGTTCATATTGCATGATCATGAATAAATGGCATTTATATGATTTAAATGTTATTTGACTTTATCTGGTATTCCTGTGAATAGTAATTATACCTGTGTAGTATAAATCTGGTATTTGGATACTTTAATATATCATTTTGAGAACTGTGGTGGAAATGTGAGTGATACGTTAATTAAAAAGGTAGGTTTTGTAGAGATTCCACCTAATTTAGTTTTCGGACGTTATTTGGACCCAAACGAGATCTTGTCGAAAACTTTTGAAATTTATAGTTTTCACTCGTAAAGTTATAAAATGGAAGTGTGCGAAGTTTCATGGGTTAATGAGAAGTTTTGAGAAACTTGCGGGGAGGTAAACGTAATTTCCGCAAAGTTTGTCTATATATAGAAGTGGATGAGATTTCATTCTCATCCACAACTTCTAAAAATATCTAGAGAGAGAGGAGAGAGAAGGGAGATTGAGCCAACGGGCTTTGCGACGCCGATCGACGACCTTCCGTTCGTCAGATTTTCTCTAGATTTCAGATTTGAACTCGTGGAGGTAAGACCTACGTTTTGATACTACTTAGGCCATGTTTGGCAACTTTTTGAAAAAAATCTTAATTCTAGACTTTTGGGGGAAAACCCAGTAAAACTCGTAGGAATCGCGTATAATTTGGAATCCGACGATTATTTAGCCCCCTAGACGATCCTTCAAAGTTTGAAGAGAATCGCACGAGGTATGAATTCTAGATCTATGAAATATATGGATTTTCATGTTTGAACATCAACTTTGATATTCTTGGATCCGGGCGAAATTCATGTATTAGTTTGGCCCGTTAATTATGCACGTGAAATTATGATAAAAGCACGTATAACTGTTATGTGAGCATGTTATGTGTCTACTTGGGTCAAAGGGGAGTTTGGTGCAAATTCATCCGGGGTAAGCTCCTCGAACCTTGAGGATTGTGATTGTGATTGAAATGGAATTGGAATTGTGGTTGTGTCTGGATTGGAGGTGGGCCCAACCAGTACACGGTACCTGGTATGGAGGAAGGCCCAACCAGTGTACGAGATGCGTGGGAGAGGTGGGCCTCCTACGGCATCGACCGGATGAATGCGTACCACTCACCCTAGAGACTATTTCTATGTGTTTTAAGATGCTTAAATCATGAACTGTCATATAAGCATACATTTAGAATTGTATGCTCAGCATATAGCTGAGCAGTGGAGACGTACTCCATTGCAGGTAAGAAGAAAGACAAGAAGAATCGTGAGGAGTGAGGTCGTTGAGGAACGCCGGGGAACCACATTTGTATATGTTTTTGTTTAATCCTAAAAAACTTGTGTAAGGATTTGAAATTGTAATATTATGTTGTAATAGAGCTATGAATTAGTTTCGTAGTATTGTAATCTTGTAAGTGAACATCTGTAGTTATGTTTTAAATGTTGAAAATCAGTTATGGTTGTGTTTGTGGTTGGTGTGGAGAAGCATGAGTTATTGATATTTCTTTACAGGCTGCCCAGCAGGGGAGTAGTCGACTGGACCCAGGATCAGTCGACTGAATCCCGTGGAATTGAGACACTGAAAGTGAATAGTAAGAGAAACAGTCGACTGGACCCTTGATCAGTCGACTGAACACTGTTGATTTTTAGCTACTGCTTCTAATAATGGAAAAGCAGTCGACTGGATCCCCAGATCAGTCGACTGGACCCCTTTGTAATATGTTGTATTTTTTATTCTGCTCAACACAGTTGACTGAGGGGAGTGAGCAGTCGACTGAACCACTGTAGATTTTAGCTACTGATCCGAATAGTAACCAGGCACAGTCGACTGGACTCTATTACAGTCGACTGGGCAGTCGACTGAACCTCTGTTTTCAAAACTGTTTCTTTTGACGTGTTTCTAATTGGCCAAAACATTTTATAACTCCAATTTTCAAGGGATTCGTCCACTCAGAGGGAAATGTTCCTAAATTTTAAAATACACAGGGTTGTTTTAAAGTTCTTTCCGCTGCGTATCATTATATTGTTGTTGAATGAGTCTTGGTGGCGTGCCACGTGTCCTATTTCCATGCGTAGTGGGATGGGTCATGACACCAATCAATTGATGCAATTGAAATCACTGAGACAAAAATGAGATATAGAATAAACTTTAAGGGCTCGTTTGTTTGACGGATAAAATGGAGGTATTGGACTATTTTAGTCTAATCCCAGTTAATACTGTGTTTGGTTGGATGTTATTAGTATTAGTTAACTCTGGGTATTGTAGGGTGTGGTTAAGGTTTATACTGCCTAAGAGGGATAAAACATATACCAGGGGGGGTGTGGTATAAAAAAAGCGGGGATAACATGTAAGTAGTATTATTTTGTAAAAAGACCATAACACCCCTGCTATATAAGTACCCAGTCCAACTAATCTCTCTCAAACCCCTCATATCTGTGACTGGCGAAATATAAATTCCAGCTCTGGCGATTTAGGCGATCATGGCGATCGAGCTCTCAACACCTTCAGCCTCTCTCACTCGCACCAAATGATGCCGAAGACCATCTCCAGCCTCTCTCTCTCACCGGACAATATCGGCGGCGAAGGTAAGGTAGATCTACAAAGTTTCAGTTTTCAAAAAAAAAAAAAATTCCCCGATTTCTAAGTTTTATTGGCTGAAATGCTTGTTGAAATGGTAGATCTACAAAGTTTATGTGTTCTCCTCACTATATCTATGGTAGATCTACTAAGTTTATGTCTTCTCCTCCTTATATCTATGCTAGATCTACAATTGTTTTTGATTGTATGACAACTTATATATTAAAATTTGTTTTATTTTTATTTTTATTTTTATTTAGTCCTCAATATACTTCATCAGTTGAGATTGAATCTGTTGAACCATATATTAAAATCTGTTTTTTATTTTGGGATGAATCGTTGGTGAGAAGAAATCCATAAGTCATATTTGATCTACTGGAGAAAATTGCAGATTTTTAACCATGCTTGTTCTTTTCGGTGGATTGTAGCAGATTTTTGCTTTGCGGATGTGGCTTTTGACTTTGCTGCCTGTTCTTTGTTGACTGAAGGTATGGATATGCTGTAGCATCAGCATTACATGGTGTACAGCATATTCTTCGTAAAGACTTTATGCTACAGGTTTGCTTAGTTGCTCGTCGTAGCTCTTGAATTTCCTTTAGGGCTTGCTTGGTTCATGGTTTAGTGAGGGAAAAGAAAAGAAAATTCACCGAGGAAAGTGCTTTTCTTTGGTTGGTTAATAAGGAAAACAGTTAGAAAAAAGCATGGAAAAGTAAATAAGATGAAAGTAAAATTAATATTTTGAATTTATTGAGTCACTTTCCTTCATATTTTGTTGAGTTCCTATTGTATTTTGAAAATAAGGAAAGCAGAGCCTGTTATTTCCTATTTCCACAAACTACAAGCATTACATATACATCTGTGTTTGTATGCAGCCACCATGGGACTTGGAAATTGGAAAGAAGTTCATCATCCATTACACTTATGGATGTGATTATAGTATGAAGGTGATTAGATATGTCCTTCCTTCATCTTACTACCTAGTGGTGACATCTTGTAACTCACTGTGATTACTGACAATTCTAGATTTCTTATTTTTCTTAAATGTTACGATCTTTTGTGCAAACTATTATCAATAAGTCATATTGATAATAGTTTGGTCCAACTTGTGAAAGGGTATACTTGATGGAGTTTGATTTTGATAATTAATGAGGGTCAAACTTTGAGTATGTGTATGTATGTGGTCATGTAGTGTTTGCATGTAAGATCAATTACTTCATGCATTGTGGTACCAATCCTGAAGATTAGTTCTTTGTTGCCTTATGTTTTGTTTACCAATTTCCCAAGCAGGTTCTTCAAATGTTAGAGGGCTTAGGATTTGGAAGAATGTGATTGCATAAAGGACTTGGTCAAGATCAAAATGGTTGGGAAATGGGCAACAGATAGATGAAAGAAGTTTCTCATATGCCTACTTTGGAGAGAAATAAGGAAAAACAGTGGATCCTATATTAGATATTTTTTCATATTCATTCAATATGTTGCAAATTTTTAGCAGTATAATTGTTGAAATTGTTTCAAGAAGGGTGTTGACATTGTATAATTGATTTTATAATTGTTGATCATTGTTGATGTTATTGTTCGTAGTATGTACTATTTTGTAATTAATGTTGTGAAAAAAGTGTAAGACATATGTATTTTGAAGGTGTTTTGGTATATTGATGGTAATTTGGTAATTTTTTTAGCAAAATGGGTATTTATGAAAAGTTACAGATTAATCCAGGCTTATATCATGGTCGTCCAAACACAGTATTAGACTAATTGCATTTTATCCCCAGTACAATCCGGCACGAACCAAACACAGTATAAAAATAATACTGTACTATATTATCCTGTGGTTAGTTATCACAGGATAACTAACTACACTTTTATACTATACCCCTTTATCCTATCCGACAGCCAAACGAGGCCTAAGGGTTTATTTTATAACAACATTGATACATCCACATCTCCAATCACATTTTATACTTTAAGTGCATGTACCTTATATTGTGCAATTGTTTACACTTTTTTGTCCCTTAATACATGTACCTTGTGCTGTGTGAATTTTTTTACACTTTTCTGTGCACCACTCACACAGCACATGGTACATGCATTTAAAATTAGGTGTCAAATTCAGTGTGGATTTCAAAGTGTGCTTAGCATTACTCTATATTTAAAAAGAAGGATGTGATTGGAGGTGGTGTTAGATCTGGGTGTATCATTGTTCTAATTAAGCCTTCTTTCCCTCAACCTCTAGTTAATCTACGTCGTCGGCACCGAACAGTCACTCTCTCTCTTCCATGTTCACAGAGTCAAACTTTCGACGTTTGTGAAACTCCATTTTTAGGGTTCGCCGAGCGATTGAGAGAGAAAGCCATGGATTTCCAGAAGAAGAGAATCCAAGTTTTGCTCTTTATTGTTGGCATCATAGCTCTCAGTATCACTGGTATGTCCCTTTTATGTATGATTCTTTGTTCAATTCTTTCCAATTTTGTTGCCAGTTCGCTGCGATTAAACTCGATTCGAGACTTAGATCTGTAGAAAGAAACCCACTTGAGATGTGAGTGAATTATGTAATTGATATTGGAAAAAAGGTGAACCTTCAATCAATGTGTTATGTGTTGGTCCTCTCAATTAAGGGCTCGCATTGCGGTTTTCGGTTTATATTTTTTTAGTTTTTGTATTCATGATTATAATATGAGAGAATTCACTCCAAAAATGAAAACAAAAATCAAACCAAATACGGCAAGTTACCATCATGCGAGCTCTAAATTTGTTTTACTTGTTTAGGCTTAGTTAAGTTATGAATTTTATTTCCTTAATTTTCTTAGTTACTAACCGGATTTTGGTTAGTTACAGTTGGGTATCTTGGCGGAAAGAAAAAAAGGATAAACCCAGTGCACCACTGCGCGCTTATAGGATAAGTTTAAATGAGAAGAGAAGAAACAACTTAGAAAAAAGTGTTAAATCTGTGCTTATCAAGTAGAAATGGGGAAACCAACTCGGCCTCGCCATGTTGCCAATGCATGTTGCTTCCCTAAGGGTGGTCCGGCCCAGGGGTTCGAAATCCCCAAGGGGTCGAAGTAAGATAGTTGAGAGGGACAGACCTCTAGATGGACGAAAAGTTTCCAACTTGGTGTGGAGTCAGATCCTACCGCTAGGGTCGGTGCACGTACCCAGTTTTCCCCCAATTTTACTCTGATGAAAACGGCAATATGTAAATCGTCTTAAATACTAGCGGGGATCCCGAAGTAGCGGTGGACATGCTGGGGGACTTGTCTTCGTTAAACGAAAATAGAGTAGAAATAGGGAGTAAATAGGGGAAGGAGAGGGGGACTCATCCATCTCTTTTTGATCTGGTTGTAATTTTGGCTGGAATGTTCTTGTGCTTTCCATATTGACTCACTTGTGGGGTGATAGTTCTAAGGCGTCTAATGAGATGTATTTCCTCTCCCTGTCACTTTATTTCTCATTTACCCTTCTCTCAAATAAGTGAGTCAAACACTGGGAAGATGAGATTTTTGAAAGACTTGGCTTCACTTCTATTATGTTCCCTTGTCTGAGATGGTGTATTTATTTGAGACGCAGGAGAATACAAAAATGTTGCAATTGAATCTTAGAAGTTTTTCATTTTCAACCAAGGTTGTTTTTGCTCAGCTAATGAAATGAGCCCTATTTCGATCATTGGTAACAAAAAAGGGGTGAGAGAGATGAATTGGTAAAATAAGGCCTTTGATTTCTTCCTGCAATGTAACAACTAATGTGCTTGAGCTTATGTGTTAGGCCTCATTTTGAGACATAGTTCGTGCATAATCTGTATGTTTGGTGAATTTTGCATTGTTGCTCTTATAAAAGTTTATGGATACTTAAGATAATTACACAGGTTTAGAGCATGAGTAGGTCTTTAGGCCCCCACTAAATCGATGAGATGATCCTAAGCCCAATCCTATTATCCATCTAAGAAAACCACAATCATTAAGTTGCTCATTTCAAGTAGATCATAAGGCGTCATAAGTTACCTATTTCACTGCTAATGAACATGATTTATTTAGGGTGTGCAAATAAGGCATGCATACCATCGAGTTGAGGTGCTTGGGGTGGAAGATTTGGAGCATGAGAAGTCTGCGAATTGAGGGAATATGTCCTGCAATCCTTTTGTACTCTCTGTGTGACACTGTTGTAGCACATCTTTTGCGTGGTAGCAAGTTAGTACTATTGGAAAATATCGAAATAATATGATGAACAGCAAAGGATGTATGTACGATGTGCTATGGGACATGACGGTGATGTCTAGGGCCACGAGCGGAGCCAAGATTTGACTCCCGACTCATGCTCGACAGTTTTCCAAGTAAGTGAGAGAGCAGCTCACCGTCACTACTCCAAACCCCATTTACTGAAAAGAACAAGAGAGCTATGCTACCCGGACCTTCATAATGCAATATGCATGGAGTACCCATGTTCGACACGAGACTCAGATGAGGGTACTTCTATCTCAAAATAGTGTAAAATCTTTAAAAACTAGACGAACTCGACACCATACCCGAGTCTGTACCCAACACCCGTACCCGAGTCTGGGTAACATAGCAAGAGAGCTATTGCATCAACCACGCTTATTGGCTAATTGTATACACAGAGACACGTCCACACCAAGGATCAAAATTTCGTTTCGGTGTAGTGTTTCGGTGTTCCCGGAAACAGAAACTTTTCGGAAACATGTAGAACACCGGAAAAAATTGGAAACACTAAGAAACTTGTGGAAACATAACTTCAAATTAAACTGGATGCACATATAAAGCTTATAATTGATTAATTAAACCTTTGAGCTATGAAGTACGGGTACTCCTATTTGGGTGAAGTATCAGTACCGGGTACTCGGGGAACACCGACACCCGTACCATACCCCTGGGTACGTGTCGGGTACTCCCCCAGAGGTGTCCTGCTATTTTGAATTTTTGAATTCATGTTGGGTACGGCTCGGGTACTCCATGTGTACTTCATGGGTACATAGTGGGTACGGCGGGGGTCAGCTTGTATTTTTTAAAAGTCATGGGGGGTACAAATGAAATAATAAAAAATTAAATTGTTTAAAAGTGAGTTTGACCTAGCGTATTCCAAAAAGGAAAAAAAAAAAAAACGAAAGTGAGATCAGAGGAGATCTCAGCGCCGACTGGGAGGAGGAGTTGCGATTGCAACCTCCGGCCACTATTGCAACTTTCGGCGACACCAGCGACCTCAGCGACCTCAGGCGACACCTGCGACACCTCCGGCGACACCTGCGACTGCAACCTCCGACCCTTTGGTGTCTATTTTGAGCCTTTGAGCCTTGAGGTATGCTTAAACTTTCTTCTTTACATCGTTAGGACTTGTCTTTATAATTCACTGATTTAGAATCTATGAGATGCTGGTTTTTTTTTTCTTTTTTTTTTTCCTTTCCAAACTAGGTTTTATAAATTATTTATTTTAATATACATATACTCAACTTAGGGTTTTAATATGTAGTAGTGTTGTTCAATCTTATTCTTTTTCTTTTTTAAAATTATTAAAAATTTGCTATTTAAAACATATTTTTAAAAATATTTTTTTATTCAAGGTACCCTAGCCGTATCCGTACCCTACATTTTTGGAAATTGCCGTACCCCCGTACCCGTATCACGAGTCAGTACTCGTGCTACATAGCCTTTGAGAGGTCTATATATGTAGTTATATCAATAATGTATAGTTCAAATTGAAAATACATGATAATTTAGGCGTCAATCTATTGTCAAGCAATTCATAGAATACAGAAAACACCATTCATAGAAAAGAAAAATTACATATAAGCACATAAGGAGCTAATTAGACATCTCCAAAATACAAATGGTTGTTCATCCAACAAATTCACATCTAACCTGCTGTAGAGTGTCGAGTAGGGGCATAAACTGGTCCAGGCTCCGGGTATTCACCTAGACGAACATTATACGTGTTCTGGACATATCGGCAATACTCAGTCCAACCCGCGTAAGCACGAAACCATGCCTCCTAATTAGTCCTAAACCTCTTATAATCAACTTGACTACATCCAAATTGAAGTCCATGGCCATGTCCATAGCCTTGTGAGGATGATACTTGGGAGTCATATCCAGATGTATAAACTTGACCAGCTCTATGTGAATCGTACCCTGAGCCATAAGTATTTGAAAATGATGATCCTTGCCCATAGAAGTCACCCCTGCTCATACTCATACTAGACATGCCATTGTTCGATTATATCAACATCCATAGCATCAATTGGTGTGAGATTATTTCTCTGATTGCGTGGGTTACAATGTCGACCTTGACCACGTTCATACTGAAGCACACGACGGGAGCCATGGTCTTCGTCTTGTGTAGCATGATTGAATCCTTGCTCTTGAATATAGGCCCTCGAGGACTTTGGCTATCCCTCCCTATTGGCGATGAAAAACCAACATTGCCACCCGGACTCCCACCTTGTGGAGGACTAGTATCATCGTCATCGTCATCATTATTGCCATCTTCATTATCACTATCATCATCATAATCGCTACTAATCATAGGTTGATTACCACGTGCTGTTGACCCTCTTTCACTGTTATCCTAAGCCATAGCATCATCGCTCGGGAGATTTACCCATGTAGCTAAGTATGAATTTGGCCTATTTGGATTATCGTTACCATCAATCTCATCTAGAAGTGCATACCCGGGGTCATCTAACCATTCTGAAAGTCTTATATTTTCTTCATCTTCGTCAAATATAGTACTTAAGTCAATTGGTTGGAACACTTGATTTCTTTGTTCTTTAAACATGTGTTTAACCTTCAACCGTATGTTGTATTGTGCGAAAACCAACTTTTCTAACTTGTCATAATGGAGTCGATTGCTCACTTTAGTATGAATAAGAGCAAACGTGTTCCAATTTCTTTCACAACCACTAGATGAAGTTGTTTGTGATTATATTCTCATAGCAATCTTCCTCAAGTTAGGAGCGTCCGTACCATACAAAAGCTACCATTCAACTGTAATTAATAGATAATTGTTAATTAAAAATGTAAGCAGTTTCAAACTGGTAAATATGGCACAAAATTCTCCTGGATCCGTCCTATTTCTCCCCCTAATTGCCGCTTGGTCTTAAAACCCATACATTGCCTCACGAAATATTTTAACCTCAGCAAGTGCTTGAGAAACACGATTACCATCAGGCTCCAATCGAGATACCACGGCTCTAAGCGCTTTCAACAAACTTTCTTTCACACCTACACCTTCTTGTATGCGGGATTCAAATAGTAAGCTACAATGAAGCACATGAATATTCAATTAGTCACTATAAACTGAAATTACTAAATTTAGCATAATAAATATTCACTACCATTCATGTCATGTGAATTGGCTAAATGATTTGCTCCTTCCATCGAGCATCAACAATGTCAAGATACTTCTTGCAAGATTTAGGGGCAATCTCTGTAATGGCATGTCTTGCTCGTATCATTGCGCCATATATATATGGCATTGGAGCTCTTCTCTCCCCATCCACCATCTTTAGAACCTTTGCAATAGGTGCATGAATGTCGAAAACAATCTTTGCTTTTTCCCAAAATTTAGCATAGAGTATAGTAGCTTGTAATCGCTTCCCCATTACGTCTTTGCTACCTGCACTCATACCCCAATCATCTGATGTGAACATCCTTTGCAAACCACTTTGATGCTCTAAAATACTTTGAAGAGCAATGTAATTAGTTCCAAATCGTGTTTGCCCTGGACAAATCAATTCTCCCTTGCAGTATGTTCGGTATATTGCCAATATTCTGTTGTGGTTGTAAATAAAGTTTGTGACCCTCTTTACCTTATCTAAGACATTCCGCACAGCCTCAATGCCATCAAACTCATGTAAGATTTAAGTCAAGAGAATGAGCTGCACAGGGAGTCCAATATAAGTGTGGATTCACTTCCATCAACATTTCACCGGGTTTCTTGTATACACTCCCATTGTCTGTGATAATTTGAACCACATGTTTATCTCCAACAGATCGTAAATGAATATTGCATCCTTATCATTATTTGAAGCATTAAAAGATCGGTGAAAAATAACCTTTCCATCACAATAAACCAAGAAGTTGATAATTGCTAATCTGGTAGTTGAAGAACACCCATCACACATGATTGTGACTCCACAAGTGTCAAACTTCTTCTATTTCATCATCTAATAATGACCCTCCAATCTCGTAGGGTGTTGGCCCTACGATACCTGCACCAGCTAATGCAATTTCATCTATCATCAATTGATAAAAGTGGCCTTGAGCCTTGGATGGTGGGATATTTTCGTATATGAACTTTGCTATTGCATGTTTTGCTGACATTGCCCACTTTTTTGGATTCCACAAATGAGTTTACTTTGCTTGTTGGACTGCCTTATTTCGATGCAATGAAGGAATCATTTCATGAATGTCAAGTCCTTTTTTCTTATCTTTTTGTGATTTGGTAGACATCTTATTCCAAGCTTCTTTCACACTACGAGATCGCATTAGTTTATGCATTGCATTTGCACCTCCCTTTTGAGTGGATGGTTCCCCCCTTGCTCTTCTATACATTTCACCAGCCATATAAATATTGTGAATAGATTGTTGTTTAGCGTACTCTAAATCATCTCTCTCCTCCTTTGTCATAGCATCATTATCATCGAATCATTAATTTCAATCCCACTTCTCTTTCTAGCAGTTCGGATCAAATTCGTCCCCATTTGAGCTCTTTGTTCTTCCACTTTCTCATTCTCTTTCTTATTACGATTCAAGTAGTCCCTCATTGCTTTAGAAACTGCTGAAAGGCACTTATCACATCTTTCAACATTTGAATTACCTCTAGCCAAGTGTTGCTTCAAACGTGACACACCACTGCCCTTCATTATTTTGTGACAATAGTTGCATTGCACATGTTGCCGATTATCTCCAATCTGTATCCCGTGCTTCCAACCAATATCTCGTTGTCGTCTCTCTTTTTTTCAGTTGGTTGTGAAATGTCATCTTTATTTTTTCCTGGACATTCCTACACATAATACATAATATTTAATTTAATCTAATTTAATTTTTTTTTTTATATTTATAAGAATATTTATAAATTGGAATTAGTATACCATTCATAAAAAAGTATGACTAATTTTTTAATATATTTATTTATAAGGATGTAGCTCATCTAGTAGTAACAATATAATTATATAACACTAATATTTTTTTTGAAACAGTACCTTTTTTAACAAATTTTAAAAGAGTGCAGTTTTGCTCACCCCAAAATTGCTCTCCCTTTGCTTACCCTCATTTCCCAGTGGCTAATACAGTGGGCCCAGTATTTTATACCATTAATTAATTATCATTTAATCCTGGGTCCCACTGCATTAGCCAATGGGAGAGAGGGGTGAGCAAAGGGTGAGCAATTTTGGGGTGAGCAAAAATGTTTTCATTTTAATATAAGTAATAATACTAACTAATACTTCTAAGTAATACTAACTAATAAAGTAGTAGACCACTAGTGTTATAAACTTATATATATATATATATATATATATATCAAACCCTTAAGATATAAGAATGCAACAGCTGAAGGAGGACTTAGTTAAATACCATCTTGCCCCTCTCCAAAACTTATATACACACGTCTCCTAAGAATATATTGATTTGTGTGAGGACAATTTTGTCATTGTAGCTCACCAAGTAGCTTTAGGAACACTTGTAATTACAAGTGTACCCTTTTAGTATACATAATTACTCATACATCTCAATACTCATCAAAATGATATATTGGTTTGTGTGAGGGTAATTATGTCAATATGTCATTTCAAATGAATTATTACATTCAGGTCAACTTTTAAAATTTTATTTAATATAATAATGAGGATTCAATCAATAATATTATGCCTAATTATATATAGGTCAACAATTTTTGGAATATTTATTATTAACTTAAATAAAAGTCAAAAATTGCGGCTATTTTGGTGACTATTTACGAATTAGTCACTAATATTTACAATTTGGTCAACTTCTTCTCTCAAATTTAGTATTCATATATTGTAATATGTGTAATTGCATTTGGGTGAGCAAGTTTTGGGATATTTATTATTCACTTCAAAAAAAGTCAACAAAAGTGGCTATTATAATTGCTATTTACGAATCGGTCACTAATATTTATATTTTGGTTAACTTCTTCTCTAAAATTTATATATTTAGGAATTGGTCATTAATATACCAAACTTCACTTATACTCAAATCTCGTACCAAATTCATATCTTATACTCAAATGCATAAGAGGGGATTAGCACGTGCATCGCACGTGTTGGGACCCTAGTACTTTGTTACATGGACTCTTCTAAATAGGAGAAGTACCTGTGTCGATACGACTCTTTGCGGACATGGGTATGACACTTGGGTAGGATCCTTCTAGTGTAGTTTAGTGTAATTTTCAGACAAGAAAGGCAAAGTACCCGTGTCGGATATGGAATCCATACCCGTGTCCTCCGGACACTTTGAAGAGTCCGTGTAACATAGCCCTAGTATCATATAAGATACATGTTTTGGGCAATCAAAAAAAAAAGATAAACACTTACTTATATTAGCAGCAGCAGCTTCGGTGAGAAAGAAGGAGGGGAGAGAGAGAGAGAGAGAGAGAGAGTGAGAGAGAGAGAGAGAGCAAGAGAGATTGAGAGCTCGACAGTCTCGAGCTAAACCCACATGGAACCCTAGATCATCATGATCGATTCATCACCATCATCATCATCATCATCATCATCATCATAAGAAGAAGAAGAAGAAGAAGAAGAAGAAGAAGAAGAAGAGGCCAGCGAAACCCTAGATCAGCGGCGAAACCCTAGATCAGCGGCAGTAGCAGAAGAAGAAAACTAAGAGGCCAGCGAACCCTAGCCCAAGTTTTTTATACACAGATTCCCCCAAATTTCTCTTCTTGAATCATTTTGATTCCACCTCTTTTTCCAGCCCTGTCGAATCACGTGAATGTTTCGACCGAAACAAAAGTGTTTCGTACGAAACACATGGAAACTCTGGAATCTTGTCGAGACCCTGGAATTTCGAGATTCTTCTACTGTTTCGTGTTGGTGGCCCACAAAACTGAAAAGTTTCAGCTGTTTTGACCGACATGAAACGAAACGAAATTTAGATCCTTTGTCCACACACAAAAAGACATGCCAATGCCCACACATACATGATGTATGAGCATTATAATTTATAAGTAGTTTGAAATAATAGTCATGTGAAGCTATTGTACATCTTGAACATCATTTGACCCAACTAGGATAAAAAACGCAAATGAGGATTTTGGATAGTTTTTTTGTCAACAAAATCGTAAATATTTTTCTGTACGTTTTTCTACTCAAATTTCTACGCTACTTCTTGTTTGATGATGGGGAATAAATTAATCATAAAAACATCTTTGGAGAGAGGTTTCTCTATATTCGTAGTACATCTTTGTTAGTTATGAATCTTTTAAACTATTAACTCTAGTTTTTAATGTTGTGCCTGTGTCAAGTTTTAAGGATTCAAAACAAGTATCGAAGTTTTGTATCTGATAGGAGATTATTCAATCTAGGAGGGGAAGAAATATTAGTAAGTTTAAAATGTAGGTAAGAGGGTATTTCATGATCGGTAGGGATTTGCAAATCCTAATGTAATTGTAATATTCCGACAATGGTATTGACTTTCTTAATTAGCCTCCAAGAATACCTGGAGTTTTTATTGAGAACTTCTAGTGTGCCAATTTCTCACAGCCCCTGGAACCCCATCCCCCTGCACTATCCCGTTGCCATTGCTCCTGCAGGATATAGAAGCTGAGAGCAGAAGTTACATCTTTCTGACAACTTATCGATGTTCATCTAATTATGTAATTATTATAATTATTATTAGGGAATTGTTATTTCCACTCCATCATTGAACTAAAGTACTCCTTTGTACCACTTTTAGAGCATGTGGTACCATGTATGTAATGCATGGCATGCATGGTACCACATGATTTAAGAGTGGTACCATGGAGTGCATTGGTTCAATAATGGAGTGGCAATAGCATCACCCTTATTATTATTGTTTTAATCTTGTGAATGCTCTATCATTAGATGCTATAAAGTTCTATTTGCTCTATATTTCATTTCTTTCTTACTTCCCTCTTAGTTTGATGATCGGAAGATGTGTTTTCTCACTCGTCTTTTTGTAGCTGAAAAATGTCGGCAGCTGGTTGGAGAATCGGCTTCATCCAAGAGTGGGCAGTTCACATTCCTAAACTGTTTTGACGGGGGCTCTGGAACTGTAGCATGCCTGGTGAAGGAAGGTGTGAAGCTCTATTTCTACAACATTAGAGCCGCTCATGTCGAGCTAGCAAGGCACCAAGCAATCGAGACTTCCCTGGTTGATGCGCTCTCACAAGGACTGACTCCAAAAGATGCGGCCAAACAAGCCCAGAAAGAGGGAGCAAAAGCGGCCAAACTGGCCACTCGGAAAGCCAAGAGAATCATAGGCCCAATCATTTCCTCGGGATGGGACTTTTTTGAGGCAATCTACTATGGGGGTACATTGACCGAAGGATTTCTAAGAGGGACGGGGACCTTGTTTGGCGCCTATGCTGGTGGGTTTTTAGGAGAGCAAAGGTTGGGGAGGGTCGGTTATCTTGTGGGAAGTCATTTGGGCAGCTGGGTTGGAGGAAGAATCGGATTGATGGTATATGATGTTGTAAGTGGAGTGCATTACTTACTGCAATTTACTCAACAAGAAGAAACTCAAGCTTTCGAGGCCACTGCTTTTGAAAGTTCTGAAGTTATTGATGACTCATATAGTAATGAACCTCCTACATATATGAACTCTGAAGTGTCTGAAGATTCCAATGTCTATGAATCTCCTGTTCATGAGAGCTCTGAAGAAACTAAAACTGATGAGACCACCGCGGTTGAAAGTTCTGAAGCTTCTGAAGGTTCAAATGTTTACGAATCTCCTGTTCAAGAGAGCCCTGAAGTACGCGAAGAATTTAGATGAGGTAAATTACAATGGGTTTATTCTATTTTTCATTCTTGAAATCTTGTTTATTTGATATAGATGACTTCCTAGTGACTTCATATGATATTTGTACATGCATCTATAGTTAGTGCTGTTGTACCATAGAATTCATATTTTTTTTTTCCCTGGAAGAAGACGATAAAGAACCCATTTGTCTGTGCTTATGCTAACGGTTCCCTGAGTGTTCCCTTCAAGATGGTGGACAAGAGTCTGGTCAACTCGGAGAAGCTATGTTGCTTATATATGACATTTACTTTAAGGCCCCGTTTGGTTTGCATGGAAATGAATGTATACAAGTAAATAGATTCCAAGAAATCAGAATCCATTGAAAGGAATCTATTTTACATTCCATTATACTATTGTTTCGGTAAATAATGAATCTGATAATGCAAAGAGGATAGATTCCAATTCAAATGTTTGGTTTATTATAATTTTGTCTAGAATTGGAACAATATTTAAATAAGTAAACTAAATTCTCCCTATGTAATTAACACACATATATAAACATGTATATATATATATACATATATTAATCAATAAGATAACGAAATTGAAATATAATAAAATCAACATTTTAAAATTTAACTTAATTAAAATTTTAAAAATAATTAGATAAGGTCAAAAAATAAGGATAAAGTTGGTTGAAGATTTTTAATGTTTAGCTTGTTCCCTCAATTCCTTAGGAAAAGAATCTCATTACCACCTTTACACAAGGAATGAGTTTCCTAATTATTCTAAGAAACTACTTCCACTTGCAATTATATACAATAAGGATTCCAAATCATTTAAATGTACCAAACTTAAGAAAGTGATTCTAGGGAATGAGTTTCCTCCGATGGATTCCTTTCCCTGCAAACCAAACGTGGCCTAAGATGTTTTGTATATCCTATTAAAAAATTTTCCCTTTTGTTTTACACTTCGCTTGGATTGAAAGAAGTGGAGAGAAGAGAAAAGAAACTTATCAAGAGAAGAGAAGAGAAGAGAAGAGAAGAGAAAAGAAGAGAAAGTTGAGTTTTCTCCATCATGTTTGGATAGACAATAGAGGAGAGAAGAGAAAAGAAAAGAAACATAACTTTTTCTCGTTTGGATAACTTTCATAAGAGAAAAGAAAGGAAAGTACTTATAACCAATTTACTTTTTTGTCCTCTGTTAGGGATAAATGTTAGATGGAATAATAATATATTGGGGCGTATTTGTCTTTTACACATTATTTAATTAAGTTTTTCTTCTTTTCTCTTCGGAATCTCTCCGATTTAGAGAGGAACAAAACTGAGCTCTTTTCTCTCCACTTTCTCCCCGCTTTCTCTTCATTTCTCTTCTCTTCTCTCCCCACTTAAATTACCAAACGAGATAACTGGAGAGAAAGTGGTACTCTTTCTCTTCTCTTCTCTCCATTTCTCTCAATCCAAACGAAGTGTTAGAGTACTGCAATGTTTCTCAAATTTGTATCCCAAAAGTACTTCTTAAATGATGTGGTAGTGGATTAGGTCTAATACAATTGGACCATTTGAATTTTCATTAGAAGTTGTTTACCTGGCTCCACTGTTATATCATTTGGAAAGCTCTTTTGAGATAAAAATTTAAGAAGCATATTGATTTAAGCATTTGCTGGTTTTGGCTGTGCTACATTTGAGATGAATTAAGTCCTACTTTCAACGTAGTCCAAACTCCACCGATCAATAACAAACATAACATTTTTAACGTTTGAATTATATGAAGGTGCACAATAAACTCATCTAAAGAAAAAAGTTAGATCAAAATATATTCATTTTCACCACTATTTCTAAAGACAGTGAAATGACAAGTACTCCAATGTCCAAATCCACTCTTAAACAACACCACCCCAAATCAATAAAAAAAAAAAAAAAAAACTTGGATGAAAAGTGTGTCCAACAAAAAAAAAACACTTGGATGAAAAGTGTGTCCAATCTCAATGTCGAGTACTCGCATTAGTCCTACTTTTTGTAGTGAAAGAGGCTAAATTGACCTTAAAGTTAGTGTAGCACATTTACATTCATACATAATAGTTGAATGTTTTATCTAATACTGATTGCCATCAAATGTGTACATTTCTGTGAGGATGACTCGGTGCCATCAAATGTGTTCCCTTTTATATAGAGCTTATGATCACTCCTTGTCTAACAACAAATTAAAGATTCACTCCAAACAAAATTTTATCACAAAAGAAAACCTATCAGGATAGGAATCAAGCCAAATCAACAATACTGAATTAATGGGATTGTCCCACATGTGTTTTAATCTCAACAATCTCCCCCTCTACCACTTTTGGGGTAACTGTCCAATCCATCTATCACACACGACAGCACCCTCAACCAGAGCACCCCCAAAGTTGACCACTTTGCAACCGTTTACCATTGATCATCTTCCATACCAGCATGCACACCCCGAATCAACATAGTCTCAACACCTCCGATTCGTCAAACCGCGACCAATACATGTGGTGTTGTCCAAGTTAATTATGCACATTAAGTCTAGAGAAGAGGCTCGACACCTCTTTCTCCCCAACAGGAATTACCACATCACCATCGTCTGAACCGTGAATAAACCATCCATCTACTTGCAAGAATTTTATCTTCCATCGAGAACTTAGGAATACAATTCTACCGACTAGACGACAAAAACCATGCATCCACACTTCACTCTTTTTCATTGACAACCCGCCGTGATGATTTTCATGACTACACGTGGAACTCAAATCTTGCATCCCAGGGATACCATTCGACAAACAGATCTAGATTGCTTCGCAAACTTGGGACATAAGTCACACCACCCAAATAGCGAACCAGTCCAACAGAATATTTTAAAATTTTGTTCCATCCCGCGAGAATTACCATCGCACAAGGATAACCAACAAATCTCTCGGAACCCATCAAAGTATTTTTTTCAAGGACCACATACGTACCGTACTCGGAATCTAACAATCTAAGAAAATGTCCGACAAATGGAGTGTGAGGATCTCTCCACCATACGCAACCTGCTACAATCACAGTAGCACTAAAATCGTCTTTACCCTAGATCATAACATGCTGCCTCATTCGCTCTATCATTAAGAAAACAACCTCAAACCATACAGAATCTCACATAACTGTACCCACCGGTGAATTTGCAGCACCTGAAAACCTTAGAAACCAATCAGACCCGAATTCTAAGCATAACTTGTCTCACAAACTCCTTGAAATTCTGACAAACCAAAGTCCTTGATTCCTTGCACCACGACACAATGGATAGTCTCCCATGTGAAACAAATCACAAGCCCACTTTTCTTAGTCTTCCTATGAGATCAAGAAATAGGCGTGAGACATCTGGTCACCAAATTTTGCTAACTTTAAAATTGGTTATCTTTGGTTTATCCTCTTTCATTGGTTAATACAGTGAGGTTCAATAATAATTAATTCTCATTTAATACTGAGCTCCATTATATTAGCCAATGAGAGAGGAGGGTGAGCAAAGAGTCAACAATTTTAGGATGAACAAAAATGTATTCTTTCTTTCCTTTCCGGCAACCCACACGAGTACCATTTCACTTTCTTTTTTCTTCTGCTTTTCTTTATTCCCATGCTGATAATCATTGTCACCGTGCACCTCTCTGCCCATTATGATAAAATGACCATAGCTCTTATGTCACTTGTTTGGAATTTAAAATTGTGAAACCAATTTTTTTCAATAAATACACAGAAACACATAAAATAGTAATAACGGCACCAAAGAACACACAGACTTATACGCGGTTCGGTCAAACATTGCCTACATCTACACACGAGAGAACCGTTCTTTCACTACTGAGAACAAAATCCGGTACAAGATATGTTGAATTAAATTCCATAATCTAACCCTTAAACCCCTTGTACACCCACTCTCAATACCCCAAAGAACTCTCACTCTCTCACTCTAAATCACGCACCTCCATGAGGGGAGGACCCCCTAACTTGGCACACGAAATACTTCCTAAATTCTTATACAACATCCCTTTTTATAGAGCTTACAACAATTCCTTATCCAACAAGAAATCAGAGATTCACTCCAAATAAAACTTTATCATAAAAGGAAACCTATTAGGATAGGAATCTAGCCAAATCAACAATCCTAAATTAATGAGATTATTTCACATGTGATATAATCCCGACAAAAAATTGGAAGAGTAATGCTATGCTTCCCAAATTATAATTTCAAATCTCTATCTCAAATGATATAGTAGTGGGCCCACTGACAATAATGATGAGGATCATTTCAACATCATCCACTCAAAATTTAGTGGATCCATTGCCCTATCATTTGAGATGAAAATTTGGGATTAAAATTTGACAAGCATATCATTACTCAAATTGGAAATCATAGCATTACTCTCTAAATAATTAGTACCGAGTAGAATTTAAAAGGCTTAAGCTGATAAAGAAAAGACGTGATAGTTTATTCAAAGATTAACGATGGAGGCACCGAGGAGATGCACCGAAATGGTGCACCGATCGATCGGTGTCGTCCATTTTGGTGGGACCCACACCCTGATCACGTGGAGCCTATCAAAATAGACAGCACAGATCATTCGGTGCACCATTTCGGTGCACCGCGTCGATGGCTGTAGCACGATTGTTATTCGAATACTCCTCTAATGTAACTTCAGAACTTCTTGTGAAGAGGCCTTAAGTATATATAAATTAAAAAAAGCAAGAAATTACAAAACTTCAAGCAGTGATACCATCTCTGTTCTTGGAGCTCCATTTGGTTCATGAATTTCTGAACAAAAAAGGGAAAAGAAAATACAAAGAAAATCACTTTCCTTGTTTAGTTATTGAGGAAAATGTGGAAGATACCAGGAAGGAGAAGGAAATAAAATAAAACAAAAATTAAAGAATTTTCCTTTATATTTTCCTTTGATAAATCCACAAATAAAAAAATAACATATATTTGCGCACACAGAGTTTTCCATAATCTTTTCCATCTTACTGGTTTTTTTATTATTTAAAAAATTCTTGAGCATTGTGTATTAGAACCTTTTGCAAAGCTCTAGAAAGGAGGTTAAAACAAGAGGAAAACATCCAAAGGTGCAAAGCATCCAATGAATGGTCAGCACTACCAAAAAGACATCTATTATGGTGATCTCTTATTTGCACCATTGAAATTGAAATGCGTAAAAAAAAAAAAAAAAAAAAAAAAGAATGAGTAAAAAAATGAATTTTTTGAGCACTATCTCATCTTAGGAACTTTTAAAAAGGAGTAATGCTATGCTTTCTAAATTTTTATTCTAAAAGTGCTTTTAAATGATGTGGCAGTGGCCTCAAGTGAATAATTTTCAAGCAAAATTTAACTAATCTCACTGTATTAGATTTGCATCCAATGCCACATCATTTGAGAAATACTTTTAAAATAAAATTTTGAAAAACATGACATTCCTCTTTTAAAAGCCATGAAATGTAAACACATGAATGATACTTCAAGGGTGGCCATTCAATTCATGCAAAGCCAACATTTCTTTGCATAAAGGACAAATATAAAATTCAAATCAAAAAACAAGTTCTTTAGTAAGTGGGACTTACGAGTTATGAGGCCATCTATAGAGAAATCTAATCATTCTGTTCGTATGGGACCTATATAAATCAAGAGCAATATGTGGTGGCCTATTTCACAATATTATTTTGGCGTATTGCTATGACTGAGAGTTGCGACAAAATATGAGTAACGTGACGCGGAGATGAGACTTATGCTCCGTTTGACATAACTTTTATATATGTGATTCAATTATTATTATTTTTTTTTATCACTTATCTGATCCAGACTGGATACACACATATTCCAATGCACGCACACACACAACTCAGTCCAAACCCAATCCCAAGTCCCACATTGACCCACGACAAAGCCCAACAATTCGCATATTTTTTGCAATAAATTGTTGAATTTAGTTTGCCAAATAATTTCCTTTTAGCCTTTTGAATTCCATAATTAACTATGAATTCTAAAAGCTATTGTCAAACCCCCACTTATTTGTTACGTTGCACGAGGCCCGCGATGGAATTCGGATTAGATTAGTGAAAGAGTAATATTTATGTGACAAACACTTATAAACACACTTTATCTCTCTTCTAAGTGGTACTGTGGGGTCCAGATAATTTCAATGGACCCCATAGTACCACCCAAGTGTTTGGTTGGAAAATTCCTTGAAGGACACATGTGGAATTATATAAGTGCGAGCGTGCCAAGTAAGCAAATTGTCAATATGTGTGATGTAACAAGTGTCCAAACTGCGCCTCATCAGGGAGATTGTGGTGGCGTTCGATGCCTTAACAAGGACTTCAAACGTATAAAGATATGACTAAAAGAAGAACTTCGAACTGACTAATGTATTACTACTCCTAATTAAGAACAGTAAATGAAAACAGTAAAGTAACAGACTATTTTATTGGGTAAAATAGACTACAATCTAACCTTGAAGATAATTTCGAAGGTTTTCTAATTCGAACTCTAAAGGTAATGATAAAAAAAGTACAATATTTATAAAGAGATAAAAGTGTATATGTTGATGATGATCGAAGGATCCTTTCTTGATCACAGACTTCTTCTATTTATAACCATCGAGGCTTCACAGTAGTCTTGTTTGAATGTTCCCTCTTATTTTTAAACTAATAACAGCCAATTCAAATGTCATCGTCTTGAGTTGACACATGTTTTTCAGTTATTCTTCAATAATCAACACGTGTCCTTGACAGTTCACATTTTAAACAGAATGAAATGGCAAAAACTGCCAGTAACTGTCCCCACGTTAATTCACTCATTTAACTGCTTTGTCACTTCAGATCCTTCTCGGCACTTTCTTATTGGCTGGATAATTTCATCACAAACATTACACCCTACGCCATTTTCCTTTTGATTTGAAAAAGATAATGGCGGTCGTGGCAAGATCATACTGGGCAGTTGAGACTTTCATGCAACCTCCTGAACATGGTTAAATTGAAGATCCAAATATGCATTATCTTCACATTGACTGTTATTTGCTTAGTCTTTATATCTCCAACTCTGCTTGTTACTTCGAATTCATTAACCATGTCTGCTTCTCAATCTTCGTTCGATCCTGAGAGATAATCTATGATTGGTTTTCTCCAATCATCATGAATTTCTACATTTGAGATTTTAACAAAATGTAATCTATCCACCAATATAGGTAGTAATTTTCTATAAGTAACTTATTTGATTTCAACATCTTCAATACCTATTCTAAATCCAGATGCCCGCTGAGTCACATCATTGGCTTCTTCATTAAAACTTCTAGGATTATGCAAGAGGTTTACATTATCGAATTTGGATAACAAACCTATTGTAGTGTTATAATATATCTTTAAAGCACTACTCATACATTTGTATTGCCCATTCATATGGTTTATAACTAACTGGGAATCTCCAAAAATATTTACAAATGTAGCTTTAAGATCTAACAGGGTTTCGAGACCTATTAATAGAGCTTCATACTCAACTTGATTATTAGTGCATTGATTCGAATCAAGTTTAAAGTCATATTTGGTTTTAATCCTCTCAAGTGATTCAATAATGAATCCAATGCCTGCAACAAATTCAGTTTTCGAACCATCAAACCATAATTTTCATAGACTAATATTTATTTGCCCAATTTTATAATTTCCCTCTATTTCGAGACAATTTGGGTGGTCAGCCAAAAAATTTGCTAAGGCCTGTCCTTTCACTGCCTTTTGAGGTACATAGAATAAACAGAATTCTGATAAGGTAAGAATCAATTTACCAATTCGATTTCTTAAAATAGGTCGAGTCAGCATATACTTAATTAAATTGAACTTAGCAATCATATAGACTTCGGTGGGAAGAAGATAATATCTCAGTTTCATTACTGTAGAATACAAGGATAAACATAGTTTTTCCATAAAGGAATATTTGCATTCGACAGGATTTAAGAACCTACTAAGGTAATAAACAACCTGTTCTTTTTTATCATCATTATCTTGGGCAAACATGATCCTAATTGATGCTTCTGATGCTGAGATATACGACTTCATTGGTCTGTCCTTTCTTGGAGGCATTAACACTGGTGGCTTCACCAAATAAGCCTTCAAGGCTTGAAAGGCAGCTTGGTGTTTATCTTCCCACTTTAATTCTTCATGATCCTTCAACTTCAACAAAGGAGAAAATATCAGAGTTTTTCCAACAGTATTGGAAATGAACCTTCGAACGAAATTAACCTGTCCCAGGAATCTTTGCAATTTCTTTTTGGTTGAAGGGGGTTTACTTCGAATAATTGCTTGAGCTTTATTCTTATCCATTTAAATTCCCTTTTCATGTACCAAATATCCCAGAAAATTTCCAGTACTAACCCCAAAAGCACATTTTAATGGATTTAACTTGAGTTTGAAAAATCTCATTCTTTCGAATGCTAATTTCATATGTATGAGGTGATCATCGAATGATCTAGATTTGACAATTATTTCATCTATATAACGTTCTAAAAATGTTCCAATCATATCATGAAAAATAGTATTCAAAGCCCTCTGATAAGTAGCTCCTGCGTTTTTCAAACCAAAAGACATTTGTACCCACTCGAAGTTAACTATATTCCCTGGGCATCTAAATGCAGTTTTATGAATGTCTTCCTCAGCAATACATGTTTGATTATATCCCGAGTGATCATCTATCATAGACATTACAGTATTTTCAGCAGATCTATCAATTAATAAATCAACTATTGGCATAGGATATTCATCCTTAGGTGTGGCCAAATTAAGATTTCTATAATCAATACAGACTCTTAATTTACCATTTTTCTTCATAACTGGAATAACATTTGAAAGCCATTCAACATACCTGGTAGTTCTAAAGAAGCCTGGTTTGAGCAACCTTTCGATTTCTTTTTTAATATTCATGGTGACTTCTTGTAACACCCTGTACTTTTATTTTCTTTAATAAATGAGTATTTCATTTTATTTCTATTAATAAATATTTACTTGAGGTCAAACCGTAATTTCCATAAATATAGAAAAAAAACTTTCAATGGATTTGAAACTATATCTATACTTTTTAAACAACTGGGAATTTAATTCCTACGTTAACATAACTTTTTGTATTTTTATTTCAACCGGATAATACCAGTTTTTATTTTAATCTGCGCTTATGCCGCGTCTTTGGTGTGGGAGCACGTGAGCTCAACCACATCGGGCAAAATCCGCCATTTGCTTGGAGCCTACACATTTTCTTAGTATATATGTATACAACTCTCACAGTTCACTCATCTCTCTCGCATAAACTCTCTGTCTCTCAATTCATTTAATTTTCATTCTCTCTTGCTCTCTCTCTAGCTCTCTCAAGAACATAACACACACACACACACCCAGATTATATATATGTATACACATAATTAGTCATATATATATATATCAAGATCAAGAGAGAGAACGGATGAGTAAAATTCAAAACAACAGAATTGAAGGCAAAAATTCTCAGTCTATTCCCTCAGTGAGTATTTATAAACTCACTCCCAATGATATATATGTATATTTCTGTATAGATAGAGGTGTATATATGTGTATATATACATACACCATTGATGAGCTTGAAAATGGGTTTTTATGAAACTACACCAAAATCATTTCTGTAAGTTAGGAATGAAGGATATTAGTCCCAATAAGCTGTGATTCGAATCCTACGAAGTAATTCATCCATATCGCGATGTATCGTTGATTTAAAGTTTTGTCACCTCTCGGTTTTACGTGAAATCCGAGAGTTACGATTGAAATTAGTTAAAACCGATCACGTATTTGTAATCCTTGCGGAAAAACGAAGAAATCCATATATTACATGTCTTGGTTGAAGCAGAATTCAGAAATGGGTCAAAAATAGGCTTTAAATTCGTAACAAGGGAGAAATCGCTGATACCAATCAATTGGCAGGATTACTAATCGATTGGAATGTATACCAATCGATTGGCATTTATACCAATCGATTGGCATGTTTCAGCATTAACGACTTTTACTAAAATTGTCATAACTTCCTCTAGAAAACTCGAAAACACGCACTGTTCGAAGCGTTGGAAATTAGACTCAAAGACCTTTCATTTGATATGTAATTTAATCACAAAAATTATAACTCATTTTTAAGGGTATTGCTTCAAAGTGGACCTTCTTGTGTACTAGTAGTTGTAAAAGCGTATTAAAGTAGTTTTTTGATGAATTTACCTATTGTTTCATATATGACTTGATAATTTAGATCGTGGGTGGTAACTCAATGATTCTAAGTACATTGTACCTTGTTAATAAAGAAAAAATAAAAAAACTTTATTTTTTCGTACGTTTATTTGGTGTTACAATCTCATGGACATTAACATGCATGATAGGGTCGAGGTGGAGTCGATATGCATAGTATGTGAGAAAAATGTGAACAGAGTAAAAGGGATTGTGTATTAGTATGGGTTGCCTCCATGGACACTCCCTAATACCCGAGTTTCGGATACTGATCGAGATTATCTCTGGTATGCCGTGGTGGTATTATAGTGACACTCCCTAGTACCCGAGTTCCGGATACTGATCGAGGTAATCTCTGGTATGCCATGGTGGTACTATAGTGTGATGCCATGGGTTGAGGTAGTGGATATCATGAAGATGTGATTTTAGGGTACCTTTTTAATATGATGGTGGCAAATTGGACACTCCCTGGCACCCGTGGTAGTACTATAGTGTGACGTCTCCATGGACACTCCTTGGTACCCGAGTTCTGAATACTGATTGAGGTAATCTCTGGTATGCCATGGTGGTACTATAGTATGATGCCGTGGATCGAGGCTGATTAGACATTCCCTGGTACCCGTTGTACTATAGTGTGGCTGCTCGAGTGTTTTCAAGGTACTAGACCGAGGGAGTTTTGGACGAGGTAACCTTATGTGTGGTCGAGAGAAAAGAGTCAGTAAGCTGAGATATAACATTGTTCATGCACGGTCTCATATTTATTGCTTACTACATCCCCACGTGACTTATGTTGAAGTTGGAACCTTGAATTATTGCTTTTACAATTTAAATTGTACCATTATTGATATGCTTATATATACTGCGAGTACATGTTTATTTTGCTCACCAGCTTGCATAAGCTGACGGCGTTGATGCGTCCTGGACTCTATGTCCAGATTTTCCAGGCCAGGAGCAGCCAGAGTATTTTAACTATGCTACTTAGAGTCAGGAGACTTTCTAGGAGGGCTAATTATATTCCTTATGTCTTTTTATTTTGGAGATGTAATAAACACTTTATTAGATATTTGTATAAGGGCGGTTTGTGCCATAAGACTTGAACTGATGTAATACTTTTGTAAGTTTTAAATTTGGAGCTTATGTTTATTTAGTATCCTTCTCTTTAGAAATGCTTTTAAGTTATCTGTTGCAGGGATAATTGGTCATTATCACTTGTCACGACCTACGAGTCCATAAAGGAAATTAAATGTTTTCCTAAATTATGCTACTTCGGGGTGTGACAGGCTTTTTGGTATCAGAGCCAGGTTATGGCTCGACCAATTGTCCAAGACACATAGGATCTTTTGTTAGGATAGCATTAAGATAAGATAGTTCAACTTCATTCTGTATTTCGTTGCTAATCGATTAATAGGTACCTTTCTCTTGAAGTATGGCTGGAAACCGGGATGTTTGAGGCTTTTGTTAGAAGGTTGGAGAGGGTCAGTGATCAGAACACAAGGAACAATAATCAGAATGGGAATCATAACGGGAATGAGAGGCGAGCCCACCAGACTGGGGACAAGCTTCTCAAAGAATTTCGCGCACTGCAGCCAGAATATTTTGCTGGGACCCCTGGCAAGCGGAACAATGGCTATGCCAGATGGAGCGTATCTTTGAGACCATAGAGTGCACTGATCTGGAAAAGAAGCGTCTGGCTATATTTCAGCTGTCATATACAGCAGCTGATTGGTGGGATGCTGAAAAGGCAACTATTGGAGAAGAAGCTGCAAAGGGAATGCCGTGGGCAGTATTCAAAGAGAGATTTCTCGAGAAGTACTTCCCTAAAGAAGAGAAGGACAAGAGAGAGAAAGAGTTCATGGAATTGGTACAAGGAAATCTGACAGTCCGTGAATACACTACTCGATTTGAATGGTTGTCCCACTTTGCTCCACACATGGTGGACACACCCCAGAAGAAAATCAAGAAGTATCACCGGGGTCTCAACTTGTCTCTCTGACATCTGACTATAGGGCACCTAAACCAGTCATTTGAAGCTCTGGTGAAGTTGGCTACAGGACTGGAAAATGATGGTTGCCAGAATTCGAAACCATTTGGGAATTGACCTCCGCAGAAAGGCTATCCTGGACAGAAATCGGTGTACCCTTAGGGACAGAAAAGGACTTGGGACTAAGGGAAGAAACCTCAACAAACACAAGTAGTGCATCAGTATCCGCCTCGAGCGATAGGAGGGAACAACAACAATAATTGCTACAATTATGGTATCCCCAGCCACCGAGCTCGAGAATGCAAAGCACCTAGACATTCTAATAGTCTGGGAGTTATTTGCTATAATTGTGGCATACCGGGTCACATAAGTAAGGACTGTAGAGCCCCCAGAAAAGGCAATTATGGTTAGCAAGGACAGGCACGTCTGAATGCTATTATCCTCGAGACTGTTGGTTATGAGGAGATAAGGTATGAAGAAGGTACTTATGAGGAGCGACCACCCGAACAACGAACAGTGGAAGGTACTCTAACCTTGTTTAACTCTCATGTTAACGTTTTATTCGACACGGGTGATACGCATTCCTTTATATCTGTTAAGATTGTTCAAAAGTTGGGTATAGTACCGCAACGTTTAGATGAAGCTTTGAGTGCTATCTCACCCTTAAGGACCACCGTCAAGTTATTACATGTATGTAAGGATTGTCCTCTACGGTTAGGAGACCGTGAACTTTTGGCAAGATTGGTGGTTCTGTCGATGAAGGAGTTCGATATAATCCTAGGAATGGATTGGCTCGAGAAGAATCATGCGAGGCTGGATTGTGCAAGGAAGAGGATTACATTTGTAGATAATGGGAATCAACCCTTTGATTTCCAATGTAACCCTTTGGGTGATATGTTCCTCACCAGATGCCTAGCAAACATCGAAGTCGTCAGTACGGAAGTGACGGTGTCATCAATACCGGTAATCAAAGAGTTCGATGAAGTATTTCAAGATATTTTAGGATTATCGCCTGGGAGGAATTCTGTGTGGAGTTGGTGCCAGGCACTCAACCTATAACCAAAGCTCCCTACATGATGGCCCCTACCGAACTACTGGAACTGAAGGAACAAGTTCAAGAACTCGAGAAGTTGGGTTTTGTTCGTCCAAGTACTTTACCCTGGGGAGCACCAGTGTTATTCATGAAGAAGAAGGACAGAACTATACGATTGCGTATTGACTACCGCAAACTGAATAAGGTTACTATCAAGAATATGTATCCTTTACCTCGGATAGAGGGATCTATTTGATCAATTACAAGGAGCCATGACCTTTTCCAAGATAGATCTACGATCGGGGTATTACCAGTTAAGGGTACGAAAGGAAGACATACCTAAAACTGCTTTCAGGACGAGGTACGAACACTATGAGTTCTTAGTGATGCCGTTTGGGATGATGAATGCTCCAGCTGTGTTTATGGACTTGATGAACTAAGTATTCAAGCCCTACTTGGATCAATTCGTTATTGTCTTTATTGACGATATTTTAATCTATTCCAAGTCAGAGGAAGAGCATGAACAACATCTACGGATCGCATTGCAGACTCTCAAGGATCACCGCCTGTATGCTAAATTCAGCAAGTGTAAATTCTGGCATCAAGAAGTTAAGTTTCTCAGACATGTGATCTCTCAACAAGGAATCGCGGTTGACTCATCAAAGACCGATGCAACTGCGAATTGGACTCAGCCGACCAATGCTACCGAAGCCAAAAGTTTTCTGGGACTCGCTGGTTATTATCGGAGATTTGTAAAGGGATTCTTAAAGATAGCAGCCCCGCTAACTGGGATGTGATGTGTCCTTATGCAAGGCGGAAAGGTTATCGCTTATGGTTCAAGGCAGTTGAAGCCAAATGAATTGAATTACCCAACTCATGATTTAGAACTGGCAGCAGTCATGTTTGCGCTCAAGATCTGGAGACACTAACTCTATAGGGAGAAGTTTGATTTATTCTCAGACCACAAGAGCTTCAAGTATTTGTTTACTCAGAAAGAGTTGCACATGAGGCAACGTCGATGGATAGAACTGATTAAGGACGATGAATTTACATTGGAGTACCACCCTGGTAAGGCTAATGTAGTCGCTGATGCCCTAAGTCGAAAACCTCGAGGAATGATTACTTCATTGATGGTAAGGGAATGGAAGGCTTTAGAGACAATCGCAGAATTTGATATGCAGATTTCTGAAGGTAGTGATGGGCAACACTTTGGGTTCCTCATGGTATAACCAACACTTATGAGTCAAATTATCGAGGCCCAAAAGGGAGATGAAAAATTTGAAGTATGGTTCGTCAAGATGTCAAAAAAGGACCCTATAGAATGGAAGGTTGGGACCGATGGAGGATACTGATGTCGAGACAGATTGTGTGTGCCAGATTCAGGGGATTTGAGAAACGATATTCTCGAAGAAGCACATAAGTCGAGGATGACAGTACACCCAGGAGGAACAAAGATGTATAAGGATCTGAAGAGAAACTTTTGGTGGGAAGGAATGAAAAGAGAAGTAGCCGAGTTCATGTCTAAATGTTTGACTTGTCAACAAGTGAAGGCCGAACATCAGAGACCATCAGGATTGATGCAACCTTTACCTGTTCTAGGATGGAAGTGGGAACACATAACTATGGATTTCGTAGTTGTACCACCTCGGTCACAACAGAACCATGACGTGATTTGGGTAATTATGGATTGTCTGACAAAGTCCGCGCATTTCATCGCGTATAGTATGACTTACCTAGTAGAAATGATGAGTCAAATGTACCTATAGCAAGTGGTACGACTGCACAGTGCACCTGTGTCTATTGTATCGGACCGTGATGCACGCTTTACTTTGGGGTTTTGGGAAAGTCTGCAGAAGGCTATGGGAACTTCTCTCAAGATGAGTACTGCTTTTCACCCTCAAACTGATGGGCAGATCGAGCGTGTTAATCAGATTATGGAAGATATGCTCAGGGCTTGTGCAATCAACTTTGAGGACTCTTAGGAGACACACTTGTCGTTGGTCAAATTTGCGTCGTTGGTCAAATTTGCGTATAACAACAGCTATGACTCGAGTATTGGGATGGCGCCATTCGAAGCCTTGTACGGACGACCATATAGCTCTCCGTTGTATTGGGCTAAAGTGGGAGACACGGAACTTTTGGGACTAGATTTGGTGAGAGAAACCAATGAAAAGATTTCACTGGTCAAGGAAAGAATGAAAGCTGCACAGAGTAATCATAAGAGTTATGCGGATCGACGTCAAAAGGATCTGGAGTTCAGTATCGAAGATCACGTACTCCTTAAGGTTTCACCTGTCCGGGGAATAGTACGTTTTGGTCAGAAAAGAGGGAAGTTGGCACCTCGTTTCATCGGACCGTTCAAGGTACTGGAACATGTTGGGAAAGTGGCATATCGGCTCGCGTTTCCACCAAA
Source organism: Hydrangea macrophylla (assembly GCA_033977485.1). NCBI lineage: Eukaryota > Viridiplantae > Streptophyta > Magnoliopsida > Cornales > Hydrangeaceae > Hydrangea > Hydrangea macrophylla. The sequence continues at coordinate 77,902,554 of CM066996.1, forward strand.
GATGTCTAGCGTTCACAATGTATTCCATGTCAGTATGTTAAGGAAATACATACGGGATCCCTCACATGTAGTAAATTTTGATGATATTGAGACGAGTCAGAATGCTGTCTACAAGGATAAACCCGTGAGGATTCTTGACCTGAGTATCAAGAGGCTGAGGAGAAGGGACGTTCCTTTGGTTAAGGTTCAGTGGAGGCATCATGACGAGAGAGAAGCGTCGTTGGAGTTAGAGTCAGACATGAGTACTAGATACCCCGAGTTGTTTCAGGATTAGTTAGCTCAGATTTCGGGGCAAAATCTCTGTTAAGGTGGGTAGAGTGTAACACCCTGTACTTTATTTTCTTTAATAAATGAGTATTTTATTTTATTTCTATTAATAAATATTTACTTGGGGTCAAACCGTATTGTCCATAAATATAGAAAATACTTTCAATGGATTTGAAACTGTATTTATACTTTTTAAACAACTGGGAATTTAATTCCTCCGTTAACATAACTTTCTATATTTTTATTTCAACCGGATAATACCAGTTTTTATTTCAATCTGCATTTATGCCGCGTCTTTGGTGTGGGAGCACGTGAGCTCAACTACACCGGGCGAAATCTGTCATTTGCTTGGAGCCTACACATTTTCTTAGTATATATATATACAACTGTCACAGTTCACTCATCTCTCTCGCACAAATTCTCAGTCTCTCAATTCATTTAATTTTCATTCTCTATTGCTCTCTCTTTCTCTCTCTCTCTCAAGAACATAACACACACACCCAGATTATATATATGTATACACATAGTTAGTCATATATATATATATATCAAGATCAAGAGAGAGAATGGAGGAGTAAAATTCAAAACGACAGAATTGAAGGCGGAAATTCTCAGTCTAATCCCTCAGTAAGTATTTATAAACTCACTCCTAATGATGTATATGTATATTTCTGTATAGATAGAGGTGTATATATGTGTATATATACATACACCATTGATGAGCTTGAAAATGGGTTTTTATGAAACTACACCAAAATTCATCCGTATCGCGATGTATCGTTGATTTAAAGTTTTGTCATCTCTCGGTTTTATGTGAAATCCGAGAGTTACGATTGAAATTAGTTAAAACCGATCACGTATTTGTAATCCTTGCGGAAAAACGAAGAAATCTATATATTACATGTCTTGGTTGAAGCAGAATTCAGAAATGGGTCAAAAATAGGCTTTAAATTTGTAACAAGGGAGAAACTGCTGATACCAATCAATTAGCATGACTACTAATCGATTGGAATGTATACCAATCGATTGGCATTTATACCAATCGATTGGCATGTTTCAGCACTGACGACTTTTACTAAAACTGTCATAACTTCCTCTAGAAAACTCGAAAACACGCACCGTTCGAAGCATTGGAAACTAGACCCAAAGCGCTTTCATTTGATATGTAATTCATCCACAAATTATAACTCATTTTTAAGGGCATTGCTTCAAAGTGGACCTTCTTGTGTACTGGTAGCTGCAAAAGCGTATTAAAGTAGTTTTTTTGATGAATTTACCTGTTGTTTCATATATGACATGATAATTTAGATCATGGGTGCTAACTCAATGATTCTAAGTACATTGTACCTTGTTAGTAAAGAAAAAATAAAAAGACTTGATTTTCTCGTACGTTTATTTGGTGTTACAATTTCATGGACATTGACATGCATGATAGGGTCGAGGTGGAGTCGACATGCATAGTATGTTAGAAAAGTGTGAAAAAGAAAGGGATTGTGTATTAGTATGGGTTGCCTCCATCGACACTCCCTAATACCCAAGTGCCGGATACTAATCGAGGTTATCTCTGGTATGCCGTGGTGGTATTATAGTGACACTCCCTAGTACCCGAGTTCCGGATACTGATCGAGGTAATCTCTGGTATGCCGTGGAGGTACTATAGTGTGATGTCGTGGATCGAGGCTAATTGGACATTCCCTGGTACCCATTGTACTATAGTGTGGCTGCTCGAGTATTTTCAAGGTACTAGACCGAGGGAGTATAGACACGTGGAATCGGTCGTCCACTCTTTCAGTTTGGTTGAAATTAGTTTGAAGAAATGAAAAGAAAAGGAAGGTCTGTTGAAAACAGATACAGAGTCACCACTTGGTCTTTAGGGAACCAAGAAACCCAATTTGACTCACCCAAACGGATAAAGGGCACCGACCTTTCATAACCAAAGAACTTGGCTCGGGATTTTGGTACGAGAGAGGAAGAAGCCTTTGTCACGACTAAAGCACCCTCAACACACCCCGTCTTTCGACAGGCCTCAATTAGCATCCAAATAATCATCTTATACTATGTTTGGTTCGACAAATAATACTATGATAGGTATATTACATTACATAAAAATCTTGAAATGGAAGATCAAAAGATAAAATATCATTCATAAGATCTAAGCCAAATATCACACAATGTAAAGGTGAAATATTACACAAACAAACCTAGAAAAAATCGTCTAATCACATATCAAGTAATAAAGTTTTCTTAATCTAAGGGAACATGGATTGTTCTTGAAACAAATAATCAAATAAATCAAAATATGCTTAGCAAGGTAGTATGATGCATGGTAAAATTTTGAGAAAAGAAGATCTCTCAATCCCCGGGACGGATGAGAAAGGAAGATTAGATCAAGGGGGAGCATGAACATCAAGTTCATTCCTTATAATCTCCTTAGATTAGGAGTCACAAAAACCCCAAACCTTGCATGGATGCAATGCATGGTCTTATAATGTGCAAAGGTTGTAGAGTGTTTGTGTACATGAATTTTCTAAAGTGACTTAGAAGTCTAAAGTATGCATGAATGCATGAAGGAAATCATCATGGGATATGTACAAATGTAGTATGAACTACTTCCTAAGAGATGAGCTAATTGGAGTGTATGAAAGTATCAAATCAAAGAATGAAAGTAAAAGTATGCTTGCTGTGAATAGTGGACAGAACAGTAAGTTGATCTTGTAGAAATTGAAAAGTGGGATTAGAAATGTTTTCAATGCATGATTTTTTATGGAGATCATACTTATTGTGTCTAAAACACATATCAAAAGCCAATCTTCAATAACTATTACAAATTGAGATAAATCATATAAACAATAGAGGTTACTCAGAAACAGAGTCCGTATTGTCGACTGAAATGTTGAAAAATCTTATAAAATGAAAACAAAACATTTAGAGGCCCATATTATACAAAAAGTTCCCTAAGACACTGAAGTTCAAGGAAAAAATGGGTTGGGACCAATCCTTTTGAAAAAGTTTTCTGTAAAATAAGTTGAAAGTCAACCAAGCTGCTGGGACAATAAAGACAGAATACCTGGAGAGAATGTTTCGACCAAAATGGAATCCTTCCAAGTGTTTTCAAGCCAAGCTAAAAATCATGGGTGTTCTATAATGAGTTAGGAAGACTTTACAAGTGGTCTTGCATCCATACATTGAGTATTGAGTTCTAGAGAAATCTTTGAACTCAGATCATTCACTGTTTTGAAGATTTCTTGAGAAAATAAGGGTTTTATTTCTTGAAATAAAAAAGGGGGGTTTATGAGGGGTTTTGAAATAGAGATTTTGAGAGTATATTTTTAGCATTTAAATGCAAGTTATGACCACTTAAAATATCAACATTGAACTCATATCAAGAACCTCCAAGATTGTTGGAGAGCATTGTTTCCATTTGAGCATAATTTCAAGAATACTTTAGAAGTATTGAAGTTGGAATCATCATCTATCAAACATGTTTTTGAGGTCAAGAGCTACTATCCATAAGGATTCGCTCACCTCAAACTTCATGTCATCACTTAGATGATGATGAACTAGTAAGTAATCAAAAAAAAATCAAGAAGAAATGGGGGAAGAAGATATGAACATATATATAAATAAGCAAGTAAATAGCAATCAGTAGATGATAATCAATGTGATATTGGACTTATAGCTTGGAGTTTCACTCATAGATATTGACATTTAGACATGGAAGTAGCTTCCTAACTCAAGAATGCTCAAGAACGGTGATTGGGGGGGTATTTGAATGTGAAGTAAGAGAAGTGATGGAAGAAAACAAAATTAAAACTCACTTTCTTATGGAAAATCAGTGGGAGAAGCTCCCTTTCTCTATTCTAAATCTATCTCTATCTCTCTTTCTCTCTATAACTTTTTAAAGCTTTGCACTTGGCCCCCTTCAAAATGAAGAGCAAAGGGGGGTTTATATAGGCCAATTTGGGGTGGTTTTGGGATTTAGAAAGTGCTCCCATTAGTCCCAAATATCTGTGAACAAGGAACTACGTCGTTTGGCTTTCAATTATTCAATTTGGACCCCCAAAATAAATTACAAAAATGGATTCTGCAGGTGTTGAGTACCGCCGCGGCACTCCTCCTCAGACGCCCAAAAATTTGTATTTAGGCCCCCAGAGGTTCCAGTATTTGCGAAAAGGCCCTATTTCGTCCGAAATTCACAGAAAATGCGTACGAACTCCAAATTGAGCTTATGATATAACGTTGGAAAGGTAATGGAGTCTAATTTACATAAAAAAAAATAGTTCAGAAATAGGTCATTTTGAAAAGTTTTGCGATATTCGTGATAAAAGTCGATTTAATCGCCTTTCTATCATCCTCGCCGATTGGCCAGACAGTACGGGCGAGTTCAAGAGGTCCCCCGGGGGTTTACTGAGAGGGTCTTCGCTTCCAGAGTCAGAGCCACTACTATTGCTACTTTCATCAGGGGCTGGGCCGGTCGAGCAAAATAAAACCTTTGAAGAAATAAAAGACACAAAATAAAACCAGACTTAACTGATTCTGCTTCTTTCCTCCAAGTGTCTTTGATATTTAGGATTGCTTTCTGAAAGGACTTTTTGTGTTTTCATTTATCCCTGCTTATGTAATATTCGAAGTTTGTTTATCAGCGAACCTTGGTTACTTGGAGAACCTTATTTTATGCATTTGGCTTTCTGAAAACATTCGTAGTATGATTTTGATCAGATGTTTGCTTTTGGTACTTGTTTGGGCATGTTAGGACGATTAGAGGCAAACGAGGCGGGTGGCCGAAGTTTGCCCCTATTTTGGGATATGTATGGTTGTGAGGAAAACGAGGTAGATGACCGACGTTTTCCCCTAGATTAGAAGAGGTTCAGGTAAACGAGGCGGGTGGCCAAAGTTTGCCCCTAGTGGGAAGGGTGATTTCTAGGTTATGGTAAGGACCGCGACTTTTTTTTCTCACACGGTCATAATTTTGCCCAGGCACCAGTTAGGTGACTTAGCGAGCTCTTTTCTCTCTTTTGTTATTGCTCACTTTGGATTTAACTCTAACTTTTGCCTAGGCGTCCTTTCGGATTTTTGACCTAGCAAGCCATCTTTTTTTCTGTCTTTTTTTTTTTTTGAAAAGTCTGCCTACGTACCCCCGAACAGGGATCAAGTCCGACGTAGTTTGGGCCAAAGTCTTGAAAGAAAAGGGGTTGATTATGATGGTGTCGACCGAGCCGATGCGGTTGCCTACGTATCCCCGAGTGGCAATCAGGTCAAGCGTAGTTCAGGCCAAAGTCTTGAAAGAAAATTGGTTTTGGGGAATGGTCAAGCATAGTACTTTTTGAGGCAATCCATGTTGATTGCTTCTTTGAATTCAATGTCGTCGAGGTCTATAAGGTAGGTTGCTCCTCCAGAAAGGATAGTTTTGACGATGTAAGGGCCGACCCATTTGGGTTTGAACTTTCCGCGTGGATCAAAGACCGGGGCTCGCAATTCCTTAAGAATAAGGTCACCCTTGACAATTTTCCTCGGACGAACCCTTTTGTTGAAAGCACGAGCTATCCTCTTTTGATAGATTCGGACATGGTCGATTGCCGCTAGGCGCTTTTCATCTATGAGAGCCAATTCTTCATACCTTTTCCTTAACCAATCCAATTCCAAAATTTCACATTCTGCCATCACGCACAGGGACGGTAATTCTATCTCGACTGGAAGTGCTTCTTCCATTCCATATACTAGTGAGTAAGGAGTTGCTCTTGTGGACATCCTTATCGATGTTCTGTATCCCCAAAGTGCGAACGGTAGCTTTTCGTGCCAGTATTTGTAGGTATCGGCCAATTTCTGCAATATGGCCTTGACATTCTTGTTTGCAGATTTGACTGTCCCATTAGTTTGTGGCATGTATGGTGACGACTTGTGATAAGTGATTTTGTATTCCTCAAACAGATCCCAGACTTCAGCTTTGAAATGATTACCATTATCTGAAATGATCTCATGGGGGACTCCATAGCAACAGATGAGGTTCTTCTTGATGAACTTGGCCACTTCCTTGGCCCCCAACTTGCTATAGGATGCGGCTTCTACCCATTTTGTGAAGTAGTCAATGGCCACCAAAATGTATCGGTTCCCATTTGCGGCCTTCGGGACGATTTCGCCAATGATATCGATTCCCCAAGTCGAGAATGGCCACGGGGAGGTCATACTATAGAGCAGAGATGGTGGTACATGCATCATGTTTACGTGGATCTGGCACTTGTGGCACCTTCTCACGTATTCACAATAATCTTTCTCCAATGTCGTCCAGTAGTACCCTTGTCTTACGATCTTTTTGGCTAGCATGTGACCATTCATGTGTGGACCGCACACCCCTTCGTGTATTTCTTCCATCATTCTTCTGGCACACTTCCCGAACAAGCAAGTTAGATTGTGACCATTGTATCCTTTCTTTAATAATTTTCCCCCGCAAATGATGAACTGTGCTGCGAACCTTCGAATTGCTCTTTTGTCTTTCTCGGAAGATTCTAAGGGATATGCCCCCTTTTCTATGAAGTCCCAAACATCTTGGTACCATGGTGTTTCGTTCTCTTCTTCTCCGATCGCGGCAACTATGTTTAATGAAGGCTCGTATCTTTGCTCAATTACCAAAGGCATCATCTTGACTCCCACGAGAATTTTGATCATGGAGGCTAAGGTAGCCAATGAATCTGCTAATTGATTCTCTTCCCTTGGCAAGTAGAAGAATGTGATGTTCCTGAACTGTCTCTTGAGTCCATCAAGATGATCATGATAGGGCTTCAACCTTTCTTCTTTCACTTTCCATTCTCCTCTAGCTTGTGATATAATGAGGTTTGAATCTCCGAAGACATCCAACTTCTGAACTTTCAGTTCTATGGCTGCTTCCATCCCCAGAATGCATGCCTCGTATTCAGCAGTGTTGTTGGTGGAGTTATAATTGAGCTTGACTGCCAGTGGGGTATGGTCCCCATTTGGTGACACTAGAATCATTCCTACTCCGTAACCTCTCATGTTGGCTGCCCCATCAAAGTACAACCTCCACTGTTCTTCTTTGATTTCCATGATATTCTCGTCCGGGAATAGAAAATCTCCATTTACTTTAAAATCAATGGCATGTTCAGCAAGATGTTCAGCTATAGTTCTCCCTTTTACCGATTTGCTTGTCATATACTTGATATCGAATTTGGACAATAGAAGTAACCAATGGGATATACGATCGATCAGGGCGGGTTTTTCGAGGAGGTATTTTAGAGAATCCATACGGGATATGAGTACAACTGGGAAGGCTAGCATGTAGTGCCTCAGTCGGCGAGTGCACCAATTCAAGGTCCAACATGTTTTTTCGAGGGTAGAGTAGTTGAGCTCATACCCAGTCATCCTCTTGCTAAGGTAATATACAGCTTTTTTGGAGTGGCTTTCTTCTCCTTCTTGGGCTAGCATGCAACCCATGGCATTTTCGGAGACGAATAAGTAAAGGAATAAGGGCTTATGAGGAGTGGGTGGTGAAAGGACGGGCGGATTCTGAAGGTAAGCTTTTATTTTGTCAAAAATGGCTTGGCATTGGTCATCCCATTAGAACTTCTCTCCTTTTCTCAGCAATCGGAACAAAGGATCACATGTAGTTGTGAGTTTGGAGATGAAGCGGCTGATAAATTGGATTCTTCCAAGAAACCCTCTCACTTCCTTTTCATTCTGTGGTGGTGCCATTTCTAGGATTGCCTTGATTTTAGAGGGATCCACCTCTATCCCCCTTTGTGTGATGAGAAAACCTAGGAGCTTACCGGAGGTCACACCAAAAGTGCATTTCTTTGTATTCAACCTCATCTTGTATTTGCGCAACCTTTTAAAAAACTTTTCCAGTGCCATCAAGTGTCCTTCTCTGTCCTTGGACTTCACGATCATGTCATCTACGTACACTTCTACTTTCTTGTGAATCATGTCATGCAGCAGAGTGGTGGCAGCTCTTTGGTAGGTTGCTCCAACATTCTTGAGTCTAAAAGGCATTACTCTATAACAGTAGGTTCCCTAAGGTGTGGTGAATGTCGTCTTTTTTCGATCTTCTGGTGCCATTAGAATCTGATTATACCCCGAAAAGCCATCCATAAATGACAGTAGCTCATGTCCTGTGGTGTTATCTACTAAGACATCGATGTAGGGAAGCGGGAAGTCATCCTTAGGACTGGCTTTGTTTAGATCACGGAAGTCGATGCACACACAAACTTTTCCATCCTTTTTGGGGACTGGCACGATATTGGCAACCCATTCTGAATACTCGGTAACAATACTAAACCCTGCCTTAAATTGTTTCTCCACTTCTTCTTTGACCTTGAGTGCCCATTATGGTCTCATGCGCCTAAGTTTCTGCTTGACGGGTTTAGAATTGGGAAGGAGGGGAATGCGATGTTGGACGATGTCGGGATCGACCCCAGGCATGTCCTCGTAAGACCAAGCAAAAACATCTTTGAATTCTTTTAGCAAGAGAGTCAATTTTTCTTTTTCTTTTTTATTAAGAGTTGAGCCAATTTGCACAATTTGTGGATCATCTATTTCACCTAGGTTAACCGATAAAGTATCTTCGATTAATTCATAAGCAGGTGGTTTTTCAATTAGTTGCTTAAGTTCGATTGGGAGATCCTCAGAGGGATCTGTGCATTCACAAGTATTAGACACAGAGAAGTAAGCAGAATCGTCTTTCATTTCATTCATGACAGGTGGAGTGATTACATTAGATAGTGGTGGGCTTATAGCAGCCGACTCTGGTACAGACTCAATAATTGGAAGTACAGGCTCTGGGGGAACAGGGGATAGGGAGACAAATGACTCTATAGCTTGGTTGCTCAGACCCTCCTCAGTTGGCTTAATCTGATCATCTTGGCTCTTGGCCCTCTTTTTTTCCTTTTCTTCAGCGAACTCTTCCCATATTTTCTCGATGGCTTCAGTGTCCAGATACTCCAACCAGTCTTCCTCCGGGGTTTTCTCAATTTCTTCGGGATAGAGCAGATCTTGATAGGGGGGCCTTTCGCAGTCAACGAAGATTTCCAGTCCGGGGTACCTTTTTCCAGTGGCCTGATGGATCCAAGGTTCTGGGAACCCAAAATAGGGGAAATCATCCCCTTCTTTGATGAATTGCCTATTCAAGGTTTTGTGGTATGGGGGGAGACTCCTCATACTTTTCTTCCATGGCCTCTATAGTTCGATGTCTTCTTCAGTGGGCTTGTACCCCAACCCAAAAGTGCCTTGTTGCCCTTTGATCTGAGGGAACTTACGAATCCCTTGCTGGCGTCGGCCCAATCCCATTCTAGGGAAGTAGTTCATTTTGCGAATGATGTTGATAACTACAGAGTGGATCTCAGGGAACCTGTCTTCATCATTGATCATGTGGACTTCTTCCATGAAGAATCCCCTGATTTCTCCTTCTTCTAGCTCAAGTATTTGGATTTCAAAGATGGGAGCGTAGTTTGGAAAAGCTTCATTACCCCAACTATTACCGAGGATGATTTTCACCTCCTTCTCATGAATGTACTTGATCATTTGATGCACAGTGGATGATACAGCTTTGTTGACATACAGCCAGGGCCTTCCGATCAACAAATTGAACGAGGCAGGTATGTCCATAACTTGAAAGATTTCAGTGCTAACCAGAGATCCTACCTAAATTTGGAGAGAAACAGTCCCCATCACATTTCTCTTGGTATTATCATAAGCCCTCACGGATTGCACAGATGATGTGATGTCAGGGACATTGACCCCCAAGGCGGTGGTAGTCCTTAGAGCACAAACATTTAGGGCAGAGCCTGTATCGACCAGACAGAATGGCACCTGCTGTCCCTTGCATCCAATAGTGATGTATAAAGCTTTATTATGTGTAGACCCTTCCGGCGACAAGTCTTCATCAGAAAATGTAATGATTGGGTCAGGGGTGAGTGTGCCCAAGAAAGCCACCATGTCTTCCGGCGCAGCATCGATGGGGACCTCAATTCCAGCCAAGGCATTCAACACAGCTTGTCTATGCTTGTAGGATGTTACCATGATGTCCCACATCGAGAGATGTTCTTGGGTTGTCTTCAACTGCTTTATCAACTCATTGTCTTCTTCGATGATCTCATCTATTTTTTCCTTTTCCTTATCTTTGATCAAACTTTTTTCGATTGCTTCAGTGGTAGGCTGCGGAGGCTGATAATGACGGCCTAACCTAGTCAGATGATCAATCTCAACAGGAGTAGGCCCTTTTATGGTCCCATCTTCTTTGAACCAGTCATAATCTGTTCCCACAAATGGTTTCTCTGGCTCATTCCAGATAGAAGCAATGCTTTCATTGTTGGGATCATACCATTTGAGGTCCACTACCCCTAGATCGTGTTCTTCCAAGAAGAATAGATCTTGTTCATCAGCCAGCTGTTGCTGCCACTCATCATCCCCTCCTTCAATCAGATGAATTCCCACAGATTTTGGGATGTCAATGAGGGGTAAAGGTTGACCTAAGAGGGTGACATAAGTGGCAGGATTGAAGGATACATGGTTGGACTCAATGAGGCTGGTATTTTGGTGGTTTGGTAGAGGATTTTGAGTGATATGGGGCTGCTTTGGAGGTGGCTCAATGATATTCTGGACAATGAGGTCTTGGATATCATGGCGAAGGCGCATGCAATCATCGGTGTTGTGGCCAGGGGTTTGGTGGTAGGTGCATCTTTTGGACATATCGCAGTTTGGCGGGAGCGGGGTATTTCGAGGCTGGAGTAGTTGGAGGTGGCCTTTTTTAAGGAGGCGATCTAAGGCTGAGGAAAGGGGGATTTCTAATTTGGCGATGTTGAGAGGAGGCTTCCTCAGGAAAGGGCGATTGGAGGAGTTAGCTTGGTTAGTAGGTTGGTACGGCCTAGGAGGGTAAGCCATAGGTTGACTGCTAAGGGCATTGACATCCGGAGAGTTGCGGGAGTAGTTGGGCCTTTTTGACTGACTCGGAGGCTCTTCTTTTTTAATCTTTCCTTCCCTTATGGCGTCTTCGATTCGAGTCCCAACTTCAAACAATTCTTCAAAGGTGGAGATGGACTGGTAAAATAATTTCTCAAGGTAGAGTGGTTGCAGATTCCGGATTAGCATCCTTATCTGTTCCTTTTCAATCGGCCGGTGGGTCATTTGGGCTACTTTATTCCTCTATCTGCTCAGAAACACGGTGAATGATTCATTATTGTTCTGCTGAGTTGTTTCCAAATCTCTGATAGTGACATCAAGTTCTTGGTTGTAGGAATAGTGATCAACGAATACCCGAACTATGTCTTCCTATGCCCGAGTTTTGGAAGCTTCCAAGGTAAGGAACCATGACAGTGCAGACTTCGCAAGAGTTTGTGGGTTCGCGAGAGTTTGTGGGAACAGCATTGCAATGTGCTCATGTGTACAGCCCATTGATTGAAAAATGTTCATACACAGCTTTACATGGCTCTTTGAATTTCTGGTTCCATCAAAAATGTCAATGGCAGACATCTTGAAGTTTTTCGGCAGCTACAGCTTAACAGGCTCAAAAGGTCCTTCCAAGTCTAGCATGTAACCATCAACCCCTTTACTCTTCCTCAATATGCTTTCCAGCTTGTCGACTTTATCCATTTTCTCTTGGAACTTTTTCTCATATGCGGGCGGTGGGGCCCCTTGAAACCAGTCTTCTTCTCCATTGTTCTCGGGATGCGGTATGAACCCAAACGGTGGTGGTGGGAACTCAGGGGGACAGTGCTGCCGCTGTTGTTTCAGTTCTTCCATAAACTTCAGGACCTAGGCCAAGCTGTCGGATTGCTGGCTTATGGTGGCTCCCAATTCGGTGACCTTATTTTCTAGCTCTTCCTGATTCATGCTGAAATAACTTGTGGGACTGATTCCGACCAAACGATTATCTGAATTTCTAACCCAGGACGAAGATCCCAGCTGTTGGCTTTGAGAATCTATAGTGACCCTACAGATTCGAGAGGATTTGTATCAGATTCTGACAGTGATGACTTTAGATAGACAAATGACAGTGATGTTAACGGACGTGGACTGACTTGTGTACAGCCTGACTGAAACAGTGCGTGCAGACCGATAAGAATGGTGCATGCAAATGAGACAAGCATGGGGATATAAGACCTAATCTATATGATGCTCCTATTTCTAACAGATAGCAGTTAAACAAATAAGGTCCTAACCATATAGAGTGTGCTAACTTTATTTTCCAATATGATCACCAAGGGATAACAGGGGTTTCCAGGGTTTTATGAAGGCTTCTAGGAGAGACTGGGCATTTCTGGTTGGTTTGGACAGAGTTTCTGAGAGAAACTGGTTGATACGGTTATATCTGGGATATCTAGACAGAGTTTCTGGGGGAAACAGGTTGATATAGTTATATCTGGGATATCTGGACAGAGTTTCTGGGAGAAACTGGTTGATATAGTTATATCTGGGATATCTGGACAGAGTTTCTGGGAGAAACAGGTTAATATGGTTATATCTGGGATATCTGGACAAAGTTTCTGAGAGAAACAGGTTGATATAGTTATATCTGGGATATCTGGACAGAGTTTTTGGGAGAAACAGGTTGATATGTGATGATGGTGATTATACTATCTAGCAGGTTTTCATATCCTATGTCTTAGGACCGACAGACAAGGTTTGCGGTGTATATCTTTGTGAGCATGGAGCAGATATTCTTGTCATGGTGCCTAGGCAGGTCAACTCAATGTGTTCACAGGTGAGTGATTGCCTTGGGAATCATAAGAAAGAGGTTATGTTCTATGCCGCATAAGCGTCTACACCGCGCAGGTAATCTCGTCAGGGCATACAGCAGTTATATCACATTGTCCTATCTGAAAAGATAAATGAACAGTCCTATAAAAGGTTCTACAGGAATCTATATGCAAAGGCTGGGTTTAGTCAAAGAGGGTCCGTTGACGAGAGTTCCAATATACCGTCAAAGAGACAGTACGGAAGTTTTTACTCTTTTTGATATACCTTGGAAGGTACAGTATCAACGGTGACTTATGCCCTGGCAGAGCAAGACCTAGCACAGCAAGACCTGAACGATGTCAGCGCCGCGTTTCAGGCACAGTCGGAGGGGGGAAATGCAAGAGTGCAATGCGGTGAACCAGACACAGTAAAAAGATGATTTTCAGGATGCTTCTTATGAGTCAAACCTCTGTATTATTTTGTTTTAAAAATAAATCTCCCCAGCAGAGTCGCCAGATTGTGGACATGCGGAATCGCTCATCCACTCCTTTTGGTTTTGTTTTGAGATTGCTTTTGAAAAAAGAAAGGAAAAGGTCTGTTGAAAACAGATACAGAGTCGCCACTTGGTCTTTAAGGAACCAAGAAACCTAATTTTGACTCACCCAAATGGATAAAGGGCACCGGCCCTTCATAACCAAAGAACTTGGTTCGGGGTTTTGGTACGAGAAGGAAGGAGCCTTTGTCGTGACTAAAACACCCTCAACTCGTCCCGTCTCTCGACGGGCCTCAATTAGCATCCAAATAATCATCTTTTACTATGTTTCATTCGATAATTAATACTATGATAGGTATATTACATCACATAGGAATCTTGAAATAGAAGATTAAAAGATAAGATATCATTCATAAGATCTAAGCCAAATATCACACAATGCAAAAGTGAAAGACCACACAAAAAACCTAGGAAAAATCGCCTAATCACATATCAAGTAATTACGTTTCCCTAATCTAAAGGGGACATGAATTGTTCTTGAAACAAATAATCAAAGAAATTAAAATATGCTTAGCAAGCTAGTATGATGCATGTTAATCTTTGAGAAAAGAAGACCTCTCAATCCCCGGGATGGATAAGAAAGGAAGATTACATCGAGGGGCAAGCATGAACGTGTGATCAAATTCATTCCTTATAATCTTCTTAGATTAGGAGTCACAAAAAGCCCCAAATCTTTGCATGGATGCAATGTATGTATCTAGAATGTGCCAAGGTTGTAGTGTGTTTTGTGTTCATGGATTCCTAGATTGACTTAGAAGTATAGAATGTGTATGAATGAATGAAGGAAATCATCATGAGATATGTACAAATGTAGTATGAACTACTTCCTAAGACATGAGCTAATTTGGAGTGCATGTAAGCATCAAATCAAAGGATGGAAGTAAAAGTATGCTTGCTGTGAATAGTGGACAGAACAGTAACATGATATTTTGGAAATTGAAAAGAGGGGTTAGGAATGTTTTCAATGCATGATTTTTTATGAAAATCTTCCTTATTGTGTCTAGAACACAACCCAAAAATCCAATCTTTAATAACTATCACAGATTGAGAGAAATCATATCAACAATAGAGGTTATTTAGAAACAGAATCCGTACTGTCGACTGAAATATTAGAAAATCTTAGAACATGAAAACAAAAGATCTAGAGGCCCATATTATACAGAAAGTTCCCTAATACATTTTAGTTCAAGGGAAAAATAAGTTGAGACCACTCTTTTTGGAAAAGTTTTCTGTAAAATAAGTTGAAATTCAACCTAGCTGCTGTGACAGTAGAGGCAGAATGTTTGGAAGGAATGTTTGGACAAAAATGGACCTCTTTCAAGTGCTTCCAAGTCAAGGCAAAAATCATGGGTGTTCTATAATGAGTTATAAAGACTTTACAAGTGGTCTTGCATTCATAGATTGAGTATTGAACTCAAAATAATTCTTTGAAGTTAAATGACTCACTGTTTTGAAGGTTTTGAGAAAACAAGATTTATTTCTTGAAATCAAAATGAGGGGTTTAAGAGGGGGTTTTGAAATGGAGGTTTTGAAAACATATTTTCAATACTTAATGAAGATTATAACCATTTAAAATTTCAACATTTGACTCACATCAAGAACCTCCAAGATTATTGGAAAGTATTATTTCCATTTTAAGGGCAACTTCATGAATACATAGGAATGTATTGGAGTTGAAATCATCATCTATCAAACATGTTTTTGAGGTCAAGAGCTACTATCCATAAGGATTCACTCACCTCAAACTTCATGTCATCATCTAGATGATGATAGACTAGTAAGTAAAGAAGTATATAAACAATCAATAGATGATATTCAATGATGTATTGGACTTGTAGTTTGGTGTTTCACTCATATGTGGTGACATTGGACATGGAAGTAGCTTCCTCTCTCTTAAATGCTTACTAAAATGGTGGTTGGGTGTATTGAATATGAAGTAAATGGAAGTAATGAAGTAAAAAACAAAGTTTAGAACTCACTCTCTTGTTTACTCTCTTGTTTGGAAATCAAAGAAGGAGGCTTCTTTTCTCTCTATTCTAAACTTATCTCTACAACTGTCTCTCTAAAACTTTTCAAAGTTTGCATTTGACACCCCCCAAAATGAGAAGTCAAGGGGGGTTTATATAAGCCAATTTGGGGTGGTTTTGGGGTTTTAGAAGTACTCCCATTGGTCCCAAACATCTGTGAACATAGAACTACGTCGTTTTGGATTCCAATTAATCAAAATGAACCCCCAAAAGAAATTTAAAAAATGGACCATTCTGGGGGAGAGTGACGCGGCGGCATTGCTCCTCATTCGTCCAGATAATCCTTTTTAGGCCCCCAGAGATTTTGGTATTCGCGAAAAGGCCTTATTTCGTCCGAAATTCATAGAAAATGCATACGAACTCCAAATTGAGGTTGTGATATACCGTTGGAAAGGTAATGGAGTCTAATTTACATAAAAAAAATAGTTTGGAGATAGGTCACTTTGAAAAGTTTTGCGGTATTCGCGATAACAGCCGATTTATCGCCTTTTTCACTGTCAGAAATTCATAATAAATTCGTTTTAAATCCAAAAATTATGTGCGATATACCGTTGGAAAGCTATTAACCTCTAGTATCTATAAAAAAATATTTCAAAAATGATACGGTGCCCCGGTTTTAAAGTCAACTTTTGGTCAAACTGGTCAAACTTGGGATTCCCGGGAAGTTCTGGAAACCTCTGGGAGCTCCCAGGAGCTGACGTTTTCGTTCGGTTTTCTTTTAAAACTCATTTTAATACTTTCTATATGATTTAGAATGATTCTGGAACTTTTTGACAAATTTGGACGATTTCAGTCAAACCTGGTCAAACCTTGGTCAAACCAGTCAACGGGGACTTTTTGGAAACTTCTGGGACTTCCGGGGGTCTCTGGGAGCCGACGATTTCATCCAGTCTTGCTTTAGAACTCATTTTATTGCTTTTCTTATGACGTAGCGCATTTCCAGAACATTTGGTCCGAATCCGGGAGCGTTCGGGCTTTCAGGGGTATTTTGGTCATTCTGAGCATTTTGAGAGATAGAGCTAACTTCCAGGAGTTCTTTTTGAGTCTTTTCGATCATTGTGAACCACCAAGCTAATCTGATAGTCGACAAAATGGGGTGTCTACACCATCGAGGCTTCACAGTAGTCTTGTTTGAATGTTCCCTCTTCTTTTTCAAACTCATAACTGCTAATTCAAATGTCATCGTCTTGAGTTGACACCTGTTTTTCATTTATTCTTTAATAATCTACACGTGTCCCTTGACAGTTCACGTTTTAAATAGAATGAAATGGCAAAAATGCCAGTAACTGTCTCCGCGTTAATTCACTCATTTAACTACTTTGTCACGTCAGATCCTTCGTGGCACTTTCTTATTGGCTGGATAATTTCATCACAAACACCAGGAGAGAGATAAAATGTGTTTGTAAGTATTTGTAAAAAGTGCTTATCACCCTAACATTATTGTTAGTGAAATTTGAATCCTATAATTTATGAAAATCAAAAATATTTGTCGGATTCGGATTTCTGTCAAGATTAACTTAGGTGCACGTGAAATTCATATATAGATTTGTTAAGCTTCAAACATCCATCATATATGATAATGTATTGCGCCTTTACTATTAGCCAACTTAGGCTTAGTTTGGACCCCACGTGGCTTTTTAAAAGTAGCGTATGAAATTATTATTAAGTTGCTTGATAAATTTGTACAAATGGATATTACTCTTCAAAAAAAAATCATAAAACCAAAAAGCTACCTTGAGCTTTTAAAAGCTCCATTCTAGAACTTTTAAAAGCTCTCCCAAAAAAGCCCTAAGTTCAATTTTTGCAAAGCTCATAAACTAGTTACCAAATGAATTAACATAAAATTGTGCTTTAAAAAAGGAGAAGCGCCAAAATGGGGGCCAAACTAAGCCTTAATATTCTATGAATTTCTCTAAGATTCCATCCACGTTTCATGTGTAAGTTTCTATGTGACTTTTACAAGTCCTATAAAATGTCGCCTACTGGCCTTCTATGTTAATTGGACTCCACCAACTATTTAGCCAATAGAAAATTATCCCAATTAATATATGTATGTATAATATAAATATATATATAAGATATACATTATTAATTATTGGGAGAACTAATGATTGAATGGTTCAACATTCAACAGTAATTAAATAAGAGACTTTTCATATTTCAAGACAGTAATTATGAAAGTCATTACATATTCCAAGACTCTTGTTATGACAGTCATTAATAGGCCCTCTTCTCTCCTCTATAAAAGGTACACCTTACGATTCTTTACCCCTTGAAAGTTAACATTCAATCAATTACAGTAAGAGGGTGTCCATATTTGAGAGGCAGAGAGAAGAAGGAGAAGCCTAGAATACAGTTCAATCTAAGGGTTTCCAATTCTGTCTCTACCAATTTCAATGGCGAATGACAGTATGTAAAATTATATTTGATTTCTTAAGGTGTGTCATATTCAAGATCTTGGCAATTAAAGTTATTTCTGCATGATAGTTTTTATCAATTAAAGTCTAACAGTTGGTATCAGAGCAAGGTTTTGAATTAATGCATCTTAGAATAAAATTTTTAATATAAATTGGTGTTATTTCTGCACCAGAAATTTATGCGTCGCCGGATTAGAACCTCTCAGATCTAAGTTGATGTGTGATCTGTTTTTAAAGTAAATTAATTTTATAGTTCTTGAAATCTTTTTTGGTATAACTTTTTCGATCTAAAATTATGCATATGACGTATCATATTTATATGACTGGATGTACTATGTTCTTGATCCGTGCACTACCAGTTCAGTTGGCTTTACAGTGTTTTGATATATACATATAATAAATGCCGTATTAAAGTTATATTATGGAATTGTAGAGATCTCAATTGTGTGGTTAGGAATATTCCACATGTAAAGTAAAAGTCTTAATTTTGACATTCTTGTTTTTAATTCCATGTATAAGCGTATAATATAAAACACATGTTTATTATACCGGTTTAGAAAACAATGTGTAAGAGACCAAATGAAATTCATTTGGATACTTGATAATGATTCATGATATATGTTGTTGTACGTACATCATTAAAAGATAAGGTTATGATCATGTTACCGGTATTAGTGTATCATTTATCTTATGTACGTAATATGATCACATTTCAGTTTACTCTTTAGTTTTGATATTGTCCAGTACTGTATGTAGTTAAAAGTTTACAATTAAATTATACTGTTAAAATTAATTTATGTTTATTTATTTTATGGAAAAACTATAGAGTTATTGCTAATTCTTTGTCATTGAATAGATTTCAATCACATAAAAGAGAACATGAAATTATTATTATTATTATTTTATTGAATTGGTGATTGAGTAAATAAATGACAATTTTAGCAATTAAAGAATAACTCTAATAAAAGTGATAAAGAATATACAATTTTTGAGTTATTGCTTAAAGTAGTCATTGAACAAAAAATTCAATCACATAAAAGAAAAGAAAATTTAAAAATTACTACTCCCTCCGTCCCATAATAAGTGTCCACATTTCCTTTTTTGGATGTCCCACAATAAGTGTTCACTTTCCTAAATTGGCATCTAACTTTTACTTACTTTCCAAAGCTACCCTTATGATAAAAACAAAGTAGCATTTAATATTTGTGGTCTCAAAACAAACAATAAGGGTAAAATTGGAAAGTGACCCTTTAATGAACCAAAAAAACTAATATAATGCAACTTTCTTAATTAATGTACAAAATGGAAGTGGACACTTATTATGGGACGGAGGGAGTATTATTTTCATTAAATTAGTAATTGAGTTAGTGAATGATGACTTTAGCAATTAAATAATAAATCTAATAAAAGGTTAAAGAATCTTATTGGTTAGTTTTATTTTCGTATGGTTTATTAATTTGGTAGTCACCAAAGTGACCTAGGTTAGTGAGCCTTATAAATATAAAACTACATTAAAGATTAGTTAAATAAAGGTGACATAAAAGACAATAATATTCTCAATGACAGTCATAGTTGGGAGATTGCGACTAGCCCAAAGGAGAGTCACTTTCAACTAACTATGAACTGGATAGGATAATGTAATTTGTGTTACTTAATAAGTAGAATTGGATACCCAAAGGTAACATGACTAACTATTAGGTGACATAAATTACATTAGACCTATATAGGTGATAATATTTTGCACCTATAGAGTGGACATTAGATATGCTACGGTTTCGCCCAAAGGAGAAACTGTAGTGATGCCAATAGTTCATCTGTTTAGAATTTATAATTCTATATTAAAGATAGACTCAAGGCCTTAACGTGAGCATTGTCTTATTTCAATGATTGTTCCCACTTCGTTGCACTCTCATACATCTAGCATTCCAACTCTTAATGGGTCAAATTTTTCGAAATGGTATGAACAAGTCCAAATCACATTGGGTGTATTAGATCTTGACATGGCTCTTTTGGTTGACAAACCTGAGGAAGTTATTGTTGACAGTACTGCAGTACAGGTTGATATTATGAAAGCTTGGGAAAGATCATACAGACTCAGTCTTATGTTTATGAGGATGACCATGGCTAATAATAACAAGACCTCAATTCCTTAAACTAATAGCACATTGCAACTCTTGACTGCTGTCAAAGAACGTTTTAAATCAGCAGATAAGTCATTAACAGGCACACTTATGGTAGAATTAACTACTGTTAAATATGATGGTAATAGAAGAGTTCAAGAACATATCCTCTATATGACTAACAAAGCTGCAAAACTTCAAGCACTAGGAATGCAAGTGGATGAAACCTTCTTAGTACAGTTTATTCTCAACTCACTCCCTTCTCAGTTTGGCCCATTCAAATTTCACTATAACACTCATAAAGATAAGTGGAATTTGAATGAGCTGACTAGTATGTGTATTCAAGAAGAAGTAAGATTAAGGCAAGAAAGACCCCACTCTGTGCTGGTTGTAACTCAGGGAGCTAAAAAGAAAGAAACGTTTGTGAACGGAAAGAGAATTCCACAAAAGAAAGGAGATGGACCTGGAAAAAGTAGCCAGGGCCATGGAAAGTTTATTGTAACATGTTACTTCTATGGCAAGAAAGGACATGTGAAGAAGGACTACAACAAGCGTAAAGCTTGGTTTGAAAAGAGAGGTATCAATCTTTCTTTTGTATGTTATGAATCAAATCTTGCTGAAGCTCCTTCTAATACTTGGTGGATTGACTCTGGAGCCTCAACTCACATAACAAATTCATTGCAGAGATTCCTTACAACCCATAACCTAAAGGAAAGTGAACGATTTGTCTATATGGGGAACTGTCTTAAAGCGGAAGTGGTACCTGTTGGAACCTACAGCCTACTCTTGGAGACGGGTCATCAGATGGATCTAATGGATACTTTTTATGTACCTTCGATTTCTAGAAATTTAATTTCTTTATCCAAATTAGATGTTGCTAGATATTCTGGTTTATTCGATTGTGCGAAACTCAGTTTAATATTTAACTCTATTATTGTTGGTTATGGTATTTTATATGATGGTTTATATAAAAGTTTCCTTGAATCATGAGTTTGCACAATCTTTAATAGCCCTGCATTCGAATGTTGGTTCAAAACGTGGCCTAATTAATGAAAACTCTTCAATCTTGTGGCATAAACGACTGGGGCATATATCTAGTGATAGAATTAAGAGATTGGTGAAGACTGGGATTTTGGATAACCTAGACTTCACTGATTTTCAAGTGTGTATGGAATGCATTAAGGGAAAGCAAACCAAACACACTAAGAAAGGTGCCACAAGAAGTACTAAGCTTCTTGAGATAATTCATACAGATATTTGTGGACCACTCTCCATTCCATGTTTTGCTAGAAAAAAAAGTACTTTATCACCTTTACAGATGATTTTTCTCGCTATGGTTATGTATATCTAATACATGAAAAGCCTCAGGCCGTTGACATCCTTGAGGTGTTCATTATTGAGGTCGAGAGACAGTTAGATAGAAAGTTTAAAATAATGAGATCTGATCGAGGTGGTGAGTTCTATGGTAGATATGATGTGACAGGACAAAATCCTAGCCCATTTGCCAAATTTCTTAAAAAGCATGGCATTTGTGCTCAATACACAATGCCAGGTACTCCATTCTGCTGAAAGGTGTAATCGTACTCTTTTGGATATGGTTAAGAATATGATGAGTTTTTCAATTGTACCTGATTCATTGTGGGCTGAAGCATTAAAGACTGCGATGTATATCTACATGGAACAACCTGAAGGATTCATAAAGAAAGGAAAAGAACATTTGGCTTGCAAATTAAAGATATCCATTCACGGTCTTAAACAAGCTTCCGGACAATGGTATATAAGGTTTGATGATACCATTACTGCTTTTAGATTTAAGGAAAACACTGTTGATCAGTGTATATATCTAAAGATCAGTGGGAGCAAGTTCATCTTTTTGGTCCTGTATGTGGATGATATTTTGTTAGCCAATAGTGATCTTGGTTTTGTCACGACCCATCCCGCTACGCGCGAAAACAGGACACGTGGCACACCACCAAGGCTCATCCAATTCCATTAAAGTAGAAATAGCAGCAAAAAAAACATACGTAAAAGTCATTAAAATCGGAGTTATAAAAAGTTTTGTCCAATTGAGACACGTCCAAGAGAATTCATTTTGAAAACCAGAGGTTCAGTCGACTGGGTCAGGCTCTGGTCGACTGGAAACCAAAAGCAGAAAGTATTAGAAACCCACAGGCCTCATCCAGTCGACTTGTCGGGGACTCAGTCAACTAAGGCCTCAATTTTTCAGTCGACTGGTGCCTTGTTCGGTCGACAAGGCACTATGCATGCAGATTTGGGTGTTTTCGTGCAAAGTTCAGTCGACTGATGTTCACCCTTCAGTCGAATGATGCCTTCGAAAACTGAAGGAAAAATTTTGGAAGCCAGGGCTCTAGTCGACTGGGTCAAGGCTCAGTCAACTGACTTCCACCAGAATTGCCAAATTCTGCAGCAACTCAAAGAAAGTTTCTCCAAATCAAACACCAACCTAAACACAACTATGTATCCATGATTCAAGACATACAACCAGAATATTTACTAGGGATTACAAGGACTCCTAATCCATGCCAGGATTCTATTACAACATTTTACAAATTCCAAATTATATTACAAGTTGGATGAAAACAAAAGTATAAACAAGAGAGACTCCCCGGCTTTCCTCGGCCTCACTCCTCACGCTTTTTCTTGCCTTTCTTCTTCTCACCTGCAATGGAGTAAAGCTCCACTGCTCAACTATATGCTGAGTGCACAATTTCTAACATATGCAATATATAACAAAACATGCTCTAATTCTACAATTCATAACAAATAGTCTCTAGGGAGAAAAATACGCATTCATCCGGGAGTGGCAAGTCCAAGTCTTAAACCACGATGCCAATGGTAAGTCCAAGTCTCTCAACCATTGCATCCCTAAGTGCCATGGCAAATCCAAGTCTATCAACCATGCATAGTAGCCGTCGCTACTAAATTCTCAAACATCAAGAAGCTTATTTCGGCATGAAATTGTATAAATTCCCCCTTTGACCCATATAGACAACTCAACGTGCTCGCAAAAAGTAGACATGTTTTTCACATTTAATCACGTGCATAATTAACGGGCCTAAGATTAACACATGGATTTTGCCCGGACTCAATTTCGTCATCAAAACAAAACATGTATATTTCCTATGTTACACAAGTTAGGACTTCATACCTCGTGCGAATTCCTCCAAACTTTGAAGGAAGTACTACGAAGGCAATTAAACGTCAGATCTCCGATTTCAGGTGATTCCTACAAGTTTACAGGGATTTTTCCCAATTCCTAGAGTTAGCTTCTCAAAAAATGTTAGCCAAACGCGATTTAAGAGGTATCAAAACCTAGATCTTACCTCACGGAGTCCAAATATGAAATATAGAGAAAAATTGACGGACGAAAGGTCGTCAATCGTCGTCGCAAAGCTCGTGGCAACAAATCCCCTTTTCTCTCTCTCTCCCTCTCAAGATATTTTAGAAAGTTTGACAACTCAAGTTTTCTATTTATAGGAAACCTTTTCAGAAATTATGTTTGCCTAGCTTCCCACGAGTTTTCAAAACTTATAATTAACTCCCAAAACGTCGCACACGTCCATTTTATAACTTCACGAGTGAAAACTAAAATTTATAAAAGTTTTTGACTAAGTTCTGTTTGGGTACAAAATCACGTCTGAAAACTAAATTCTGTGAAATTTCTAGACAACCTATCTTTATATAACGTGTCACTCATGTTCTCACCACAGTATTCAAATCATTCCAAAATGATATCCAAACTACCAAAAATTTACTCTACACAGGTAAATTCACTATTCATAAAACACCAGATATTTCAAATAATATTTAACTTACATAAATGTCATTTACTCATGCTAATGCAAAATGAACTACCATGTTCCCGTGTCTTCACTGACAGCTCACCGTTGACTCACAGTTAACTCCATTCACCATTATCAAATAACATTGATGACTCACAATCAATTATGCATGTTAAAACAATGGAATTCTGGGACAAGTGTGACAACTATCCCCTCCAAAAAGGAAGTTTGTTACCAAACTTATACCTCATACGTCGAACAAGTACGGATACCCATTCTTCATTTCTTCTTCACTTTCCCACGTAGCCTCTTCAACCGTGTGACTTTGCCACAGTACTTTCACCATTGGAATTGTCTTAGTTCTCAAGACTTGCTCTTTTGGATCTAGAATCTCTATCGGTTGCTCCACATAAGTTAAGTCTTCCTAAATCTGTAACGGTTCAACTACAATGATCTTACTCGTATCTGTCATACACCATCTTAACATAGATACATAAAAGACATTGTGCACAAGTTCTATTTCTGATGACAAAGCCAAATGGTAAGCCACTGGTCCTACTCTTTCTAGGATCTCAAAAGGTCCTATAAATCTCGGGTTAAGCTTCCCTCGCTTTCCAAATCGGACAATGCCTTTCGAAGGCGATACTCTCAAGTACACAAAGTCTCCCACTTCAAAGGTCATCGGTCATCGCTTCGAGTCCGCAAAGCTCTTACAACGACCCTGAGCTGCCTTTAGTCGCTCCTAAATTAACTTCACCTTCTCAATAATCAACTGCACTATCTCAGGTCCTATCAACTTTCTTTCTCCAACCTCGGTCCAACAAACCGGTGATCTACATTTACGCCCATACAAAGCTTTATACGGTGCCATACTGATACTTGACTGAAAACCGTCGTTGTAAGCAAATTCGATTAACGGTAAGTGTTTCTCCCAGTCACTCCCAAAATCTAAAACACAAAGTTTCAACATATCCTTTAATGTCTGAATCATACGTCTGTCAGTCTGGGGGTGAAATGCGGTATTGAAACTCAACTTCGTACCCATAGCCTTCTATAGACTTCCCCAGAACCTTGACATAAAACTACTATCGTGATCTGATATAATCATTGCTGGAATTCCATGTAGTCTTACAATCTGCTTCATATACAAATCTGCTAACTTGGATGACTTAGTCGTCTTAATTGGAAGTAAATGAGCTGATTTTGTCAACCTATCAGCTATAACCCAAATCTTATCGTTCTTGTTGGAAGATCGCAAAAATCCCAAAGTCCATCGTGATCTCATCCTACTTCCATTCTGATACAAGTAATGGTTGTAGTAATCCCGCACGATCCTGTCTCTCTGCCTTAACTTGTTAACATGGTGAACATTCCGATACAAACTTAGCGACTTCTTGCTTCATACCTTTCCACCAAAAGTTCTCTTGTAAATTTCGGTACATCTTGTTGCTCCCCGGATGCACTGAATATTTTGTACTATGAGCTTCCTGTAAGAGTCGTTCTTTTGGGTCTTTCATATTTGGTACACACAATCGGTTCCCATGCATCAACACTCCTTGTTGCAACGTAAGTCCGGGTCATCTTTCCAAAGGTATCTCGTCTCTCATTTTACACAAGTAGAGATCATTACATTATTCCATCTTGATTTCATCAATAATGTTTGGGTGTGAGCTATAATTTCCATCATCAAGCCACCATTCGTCTCTAGAATCATATCTAACTCTAAATGCTCCATCTCCTTGACCAATTCCTTTTGTTTGGTTAGCTCGTCGGCTAGGTTCCTTGTCATCTTCCGACTTAACGCATCAGCTACTACATTAGCCTTCCCCAGATGATACTCAATCAAAAGATCATAATCTTTCATCAACTCTAACCATCTTCTCGATCTCATATTCAAATCTCTTTGTGTGAATAGGTACTTCAAACTCTTATGATTTGTGAAAATCTCACACTTCTCTTCGTACAAGCAATGTCTCCAAATCTTGAAAGCATGAATCACTGCAGCCAATTCAAGATCATGAGTTGGGTAATTAACCTCGTGTGTTTTCAACTATCTCGAAGCATAGGCAATCACCGTGCCACCTAGCATAAGTACACATCCTAGACCCTGAATCGAAGCATCACTATGAATCACAAACGGTTCCGGATGGTATCGTTAGGATAGGTGCTCTTGTCAATCGCGACTTCAACTCTTGAAAACTGTCTTCATATTCCAGATTCCATTCAAAAGTAACACCCTTTCTCAACAACTTTATCATTGGCAATGAAATCTTCAAGAAGCTCTCAATGAACCGGCAGTAATACCCAGCTAATCCTAAGAAACTTCAAATTTCAGATACAAATGTCGGTCTCTGCCAATTAGATACTACTTCCACTTTATGAGGATCAACTGAAACCCCATTCTTGTCAATCACGTGACCAAGAAAAGTAATGCTAGGCAGCCAGAATTCACACTTCTTCAATTTACCAAACAGTTGCTTATCACGCTGTTTTTGAAGTATCAACTTCAAGTGATTCTCGTGTTCTATCTCACTCGCCGAATAAGTAAGTATATCATCGATAAACACTATCACAAAATCGTCTAAGTAGTCCTTGAAGACTCAGTTCATAAGATCCATGAACGTGGCTGGTGCATTGGTAACTCCAAATGGAATAACTAAGAACTCATAATGTCCATAGCGCGTTCTGAAGGCTGTCTTCTCAACATCTTCGGCCTTTACTTTCAACTGATGGTAGCCCAATCACAAGTCTATCTTTGAAAATACTCGTGCTCCATGAAGTTGGTCAAATAAGTCGTCGATCATAGGCAACGGATACTTGTTCTTGATTATCAACTTGTTTAGTTTTTGATAGTCAACACACATAGCATCGAACCGTCTTTCTTCTTCACAAACAATACTAGAGCTCCCCCATGACGATATGCGAGGTCGAATGAAACCTTTATCAAGTAGTTCCTATAGTTGAATTTTCATCTTTTTCAATTCCACAGGTGCCATTCTACACGGTGCCTTCGATACGGGTCTTGAGTATGGCATAACCTCAATGGTGAACTCAATCTCTCTTTCAATAAGAACATCTGGTAGGTCATTTGGGAATACATCTAGGTACTCTCGTACTACTGGAATATCTTCTACATTCAATTCGGTCACCAAAGCATCAATCACTAAACATAGAAATCCTTGACACCCTTTCCTCAACAATCTACCAGCTCAAATAGCCGAAATCAAATACGGTGGCGGTGTAACCCCACTCCCTTAAGTTTCTGTGTGTTGGTGATCAAAAATTAACTTTCTTCCGTTTACAATCTATCGTGTCTTGGTTAAGGACTAACCAATCCACTCCTAGTATCACGTCAAAGTGGTTCATCATAATCGGTATAAGATCTACAGTCATCAACCTCTCATCTAGTTTGATCTCACAACCTTTGTACACCGTAGACGTCACTTTTGGCTTACTAAGGGGTACAACAATAGATAATTCATATCCTAAAGGTGCTGACTTAATATTCAAATGTTCAAAAAATCATACAATACAAATGAATGTGTAGATCCTGAGTCAATAAGTATACGTGCTAAGTGCAAACATATGGGCACCACACCTAAGACCATTGTCTCTGAAGCAGCCATATCTCCTTGGTTCATCTGAAATGATCTCCCCTAACGTTGCTCTATCCTTTATCCCCCGTCATTGGTCTGTCTAGGCTTCGAACCACTGGAAGCCATAGAACTAGCTCCTTGCTGAGGGCGCTTCCTCGGGTAATTCCTAGATTGATGCCCAGTCATCCCGTAATCATAACATTTACCCCTCGTATCCGTGTCAAACTAGCACTGTTCATCCATTGAGTTTTGTTTTGGAAGTTCATCATAAAACATTGATCAGTATGTGGTCAATTACAAAATAGGCACAACGATATGTTACTTGGGGTCCTTCAAAAATCACTGAAACTAGAACCAGAGCCTCGTACAAACGACCTCTTGAAAGTCCCGCCTTGGTTCCGGTCTCCACCCTCATTACCTCGCTTGCCTTGCTGATTTTGTCTTAACATTTCTATCCCACTTTCGGCTACAAGCGCCGTTTGTTGCACTACTACGACGGTTGAATGCTCATAGGTCTCTACCCTCAAACGGGTATTCTCTCTTAAACCTTCTTCGAATTTTCTCACCCTATTTTCCTCTTTCGGCACTAAACCCTTATTGAATCTTAACAACGCATTAAACTTGGAAGTGTATTCGATTACAGTCATGTCTCCTTACTTTAAGTTATCAAACTCTCTCTTTTTCGCATTGTGCGCGGCTCGCGAAAAGAATCGGCGATTAAACTCCGCTTTGAACCCCTCCCAAGTTATCGGTGCCCCTTGGTCCAAGACATTTACCCACCAATTCTGAGCTTCCCCTCTCACTACGTCACTCACATTCTCAATTCTCTCCCTATTGGACATTGTAATAGATCGGAAGATTCTTTCCATATCCATAACCCAATGGTCCGCCAGTGTTGTGTCAGAAGTCCCATGAAATTCTATAAGTTTCTTCCTTGTAAATTGTTCTGATACAGATCTCATTGACCCCTATTCTCATGTACTGGCATTACGACTATCGATGCTGCCTCGATTGGAGATGTTGGAGGCAATCGTTCCACTATATTCCGTATCATATCTCCCATATTCCCAATCATTTCTATCATTTGATTCATTCGTCAAGTATGTGGCAACAGATCTCGCTCATTGTCACTCATGATTGCAATCTTGTTAATCTCAATGCATAAATACTATGCATGTATGACAATCAACATAAGTAGGTATATATAACAACATATATATGCACCAAACATCTGTACCATGTACGGATGTGATCTAGAATATACGTCAATTTACTCAACACTACACTCGTCGTCGAATGTTCCCAAAGTTATGATACCTCTAGCTTTGATACCAATAAATGTCACGACCCATCCTACTACGCGCGAAAACATGACATGTGGCACGCCACCAAGGCTCATCCAATTCCATTAAAGTAGAAGTAGCAGCGGAAAAGCATACGTAAAAGTCATTAAAATCAGAGTAATAAAAAGATTTGTCCAATTGAAACACGTCCAAGAGAATTCATTTTGAAAACCAGAGGTTCAGTAGACTGGGACGGACTCCGGTCGACTGGAAACCAAAAGCAAAAAGTATTAGAAGCCCACATGCCTCATCCAGTCGACTGTGTCAAGGACTCAATCGATTGGGGCCTCAATTTTTCAGTCGACCGGTGCCTTGTTCTGTCGACTGAGCACTATGCAAGCAGAATTGGGCGTTTTCGTGCAAAGTTCAGTGACTGATGTTCACCCTTCATTCAACTGATACCTTCAAAAACTGAATGAAAGTCAGGGGTCTAGTCGACTGGGTTGGGGCTCAATCAACTGACTTCTACTAGAATTGCCAAATTCTGCAATAATTCAAAGCAAGCTTCTCCATATCAAACACCAACATAAATACAACTATATATCCATGATTCAAAACATACAACTAGAGTATATACTAGGGATTACAAGGACTTCTAATCCATGCCTGGATTTATTAAAACATTTTACAAATTTCAAATTATTATTACAAGTTGGATAAAAACAAAAGTATAAACAAGAGTGACTTCCCGGCTTTCCTCGGCCTCACTCCTCACGTTTTTTCTTGCCTTTCTTCTTTTCACCTGAAATGGAGTAAAGCTCCACTACTCAGCTATATGCTGAGTGCACAAGTTCTAACATTTGTAATATATGACAAAACATGCTCTAATTCCATAATTCATAACAAATAATCTCTAGGGAGAAAAATACGCATTCATCCGGTAGTGCAAAGTCCAAGTCTTAAACCACGATGCCAATGGCAAGTACAAGCCTATCAACCATTGCATCCCCAAATGCCATGGTAAGTGCAAGTCTATCAACCATGCACAGTAGCCGTCGCTACTAAATTCTCAAACATCGAGAAGCTTATTCTGGAATGAAATTGTATAAATCCCCCCTTTGAACCATACAGACAACTCAACGTGCTCGCTTAAAAGTAGACATTTTTTTCACATTTAATCGCGTACATAATTAACGGGCCTAAGATTAACACTTGGATTTTTCCCGAATTTCAATTTCGTCGTCGAAAACAAAACATGTAAATTTCCTATATTACACAGGTTAGGACTTCATACCTAGTGCGAATTTCTCCAAACTTTGATACAAGTACTACGGAAGCAATTAAACGTCAGATCTCCGATTTCAGGTGATTCCTACAAGTTTACAGGGGTTTTCCCCAATTCTTAAGTTAGCCAAACGCAGCCTAAGAGGTATCAAAACGTAACTCTTACCTCGCGGAGTCCAAATATAAAATCTAGAGAAAAACTGACAGACGAAAGGTCGCCGATCGTCGTCGCAAAGCTCATGGCAACAAATCCCCTTTTCTCTCTCTCTCTCTCTCTCTCTCTCTCTCTCTCTCTCTCTCAAGATATTTTAGAAAGTTTGAAAACTCAAGTTTTCTATTTATAGGTAACCTTTCCAGAAATTATGTTTGCCTTCCCACGATTTTTCAAAACTTCTAATTAACTCCCGAAACATCGCACACGTCCATTTTATGACTTCACGAGTGAAAACTAAAATTTATAAAAGTTTTTGACCAAGTTCCGTCTGGGTACAAAATCACGTCCTAAAACTAAATTCTGTGGAATTTCTACATAACCTACCTTTTATATAATGTGTCACTCAAATTCTCACTACAGTATTCAAAGCATTCTAAAATGAAATCCAAACTACCAGAAATTTACTCTACACAGGTAAATTCACTATTCATAAAATACCAGATATTTCAAATAACATTTAACTCACATAAATGTCATTTACTCATGCTAATGCAAAAAGAACTACCATGTTCTCGTGTCTTCACTGACACCTCACCGTTGACTCACAGTCAACTCCATTCACCATTATCAAATAACATTGATGACTCAAAAAATCAATTATGCATATTAAAACAATGGAATTCTGGGACGGGTGTGACAGGTTTGTTGCACGAAACCAAGGAGCTCTTGCCAATTGTTTTAAGATGGTTGATATGGGTGAGACATCCTATTTAATTGGCATAGAGATCTTTAGAGATCGATCTCGAGAATTGCTAGGACTGTCTCAGAAAGTTTCTATCAATCGAGTCTTGGAAAGATTTAATATGCAATTGTGTTCAGTCAATGATGAACCAATCATGAAAGGTGACAAGTTAAATGAAAGTCAGTGCCCTAGGAATGACTTAGAAAAGGAACAAATGAAGAAAGTTCCATATGCATCAGCTGTGGGGAGCTTAATGTATGCTTAGACTTGTACCAGACCGGATATTAGCTTTGCAGTTGGAATGTTAAGTAGATATCAAAGTAATCCAGGAATGAAACACTGGAAAGCAGCAAAGAAGGTTATGCGATATCTTCAAGGGACGAAGGATTATATGCTCACATATAGGAGATCAGATCAGTTAGATGTGATCGGATACTTAAACTCGGATTTTGGTGGTTGCTTAGATAGCAGAAAGTCCACATCAGGCTTTATGTTTCTGCTAGCTAGTGGAGCAATCTCGTGGAAAAGTGTGAAGCAGTCCATTATTTCTTCATCCACAATGGAGGCCGAGTTTGTGGCATGTTTTGAGGCCAGAGTCATGCTTTATGGTTGCAGAATTATATTTCAGGACTTGGTGTTGTTGACTCTATTGCCAAGCTGTTGAAAAATTATTGTGACAATGCCGCAGTAGTTTTCTTCTCTAAGAATGAAAAGTATTCTAGTGGTTCCAAACACATGGAACTTAAGTACTTGGTTGTTAGAGAAAGAGTCCAGAAACAACAAGTGGCAATTAAAAATTTAAGCATTACTCTTACGATTGTTGATCCATTGACTAAGGGATTACCTCCAAAGACATATAAGGAACATGTTGTAAGGATAGGTCTTTTGAGTAATCAATGATGTAAATGATGAATATTTCAGTTGTAGTGTAATTGACACTTATGCGCAATTAAAGTTTGTTTCTGTTTGTTTCCTGTTTTCAATTAGGTGTGCACAAATTATATTTGGTTGTTTGATAAACAGGAAATGTCTTAACAAGACATATTACATGGGCATTACGGAATAATAGACTAAGGTTAGTATAGGTTATTAATGGTGTGATGCATGGAAGGGAATATGACACAAATGTTGTACAATCGCTATGACTCACATTGATAGACTATGCTAATCTTAGTATGATAGTAACTAAAGTTTGGGTGTATTGGCCAATTTCGGAAATTTGTGGTCACGTATTAAAGTTTATATGTGGAATCCAACTAAGTCAAATATCATAATTGGCCTAGTAAACCAAGTGGGAGAATGTAAGTTCCTATGTGACTTTTAGAAGTCCTGTAAAATGTGGCCCACTAGCCTTCTATGTTAGTTGGACTCCACCAACTATTTAGCCTATCAAAAATTATCCCAATTAATATATATATAAGATATACATTATTAATTGTTGGGAAAACTAATGACTGAATGGTTCATCTTTCAACAGTTATTAAATATGAAACTTTTCATATTTCAAGACAGAAATTATGAAAGTCATTACATATTCCAAGACTGTCATTACGACAGTCATTAATAGGCCCTATTCTTTCCTCTATAAAAGGTACGCCTTACCCCTTAAAAGTTAACATTCAATTAGTTACAGTGAAAGGGTGTGCATATCTGAGAGACAGAGAGAAGGAGAAGCCTAGAATAAAGTTCAATCTAAGGGGTTCCAATTCTGTCTCTACCAATTTCAATGGCGAATAATGGTATATAAAATTATATTTGATTTCTTAAGGTGTGTCATATTCAAGATCTTGGCAATTAAAATTATTTTCGCATGATAGTTTTTATCAATTAAAGTCTAACCTCATAGAGTCCCACTTTGGTGTACTAAAGTTGTTTTGGTGTACTTACATCATTTATTTTCATTAAGGAACATTTTGTAAAGTGATAGAAAATATTTATTCCAAAGTGTTCTGGGTGGTTTGATGGGAACTAATGTGTCATATTACGGAACAAAAGTTCCTCACTCGAGAACAAATATATCCTACCCAAAACCACTTTAGTATGTGTATACACTAAAACCACCTTAATGTACCAAATACTTTTCTTATTTCATGATATATATATATATATATAGAGAGAGAGAGAGAGAGAGGAGTGAATGATTGGATTAAAATGATTTATGATTAGTATCACAGTGATATTCGGTACTGTATAATATATACATACTATTATTGATAGTATTAAGTAATACAAAGGGGCAGTTAGTGGAAAGGACTAACACATAAGATTTCTTAATGTAAGGACAACTTAAATCTATCATTAAGGATAAGTCTTCCCCCTATTTCTTTGACTACAATGCTCTCATCTTCATCTCTAACTCTAACCACCATTACCACTACCCCTGCCACCTCCGACCACCACCCCCACCACCTCTGGTGACCACCCCACCACCTCCAGCGACTAAAAAAAACAAGTGAAATTTCACTTGTTATTGTCAAAGTAAATTGAAATTTCACTTGATATAGAAAAAAAATAAGTGAAATTTCACTTAAATTTTCCTATAACAAGTGAAATTTCATTTAATATTTATAAAATCTAGAACTAATGTGGAGATGGTCAGATCTGGTTCGAATTCGTTGGAGATGGCTGGATCTGGTTCGAGCTCGTCGGATATTGCCAGATCTGGTTCGAGTTCGTCGTAGATGGCCGGATGTGGTGGCTGCAACAATGGCGGTAGTAGTGGTGGCAGCTGGGGATAGTGGTGGAGGTTGACAATAGCTCGCGATTGTGGTGGTGGTAGTGGTGGTGGCAGAGGGCAATGGCTCTGTGGTGGTGGCGGCAGATCGATCGTAGTGGAGGCAGACCCAAATCTCATAGAAAGGGAGAGAGAGAGAGAGAAAATATTTAGTCAAAGAATGTTTATCAAATCAACAATGCTAGGGGCACTGACAAATTCCACTAACACTCATACCTACACTCTATCTCTCTCTTAGTGGCACTTTGGGTCTATTGCGGACCCCACAGTGGGTGTGAGTGTCAGTGCAATTTGTTAGTGCCCCAAATATTACTCTTACCAAATATAAGTTTCGACTAGAGAGACTTTTTAACAAACTAAGAAATCTTTTAGTCCCTAAACTCTTAACAGTTACTTTGAGGGATTTTCCACTAATTTTTTCTAATACAAAAGTAGGCGGACAGCGAACTGGATAAATCTAAAGGGTAATACTTGGGACACATCCAAAGGTACAACTTTTGGGATACAACCCAAAAGATGTGTCTATATAATGACGCAGAAGAGAGATAGACACATGTCTTGGGTTGTGTCTCAAAAGTTGTATCTTTGGGTGTGTCCGAATCTTTACTCAAATCCAAATCCATTTTTACAAATTTAACTCTATTTTAAATTAATTTCTCAGTGATGGTATTTCCACTATGAAAGTGACCCATGTAATGGAGAAATTTTTGGGTAGTACCATATGTTTGATATTGTATAGATAAGAGTATTTTTTAGAAGAAAGTGATTTTAAAGATGTTATGTTATGAGTGGTGCTAGAGACACACCACAAAGCACACCCCAAAGTACACCTCATGTTTTGTGTGCATGTACCTTGGGCTTCCCTAGCGGTTCCCAAAAAAATGTGGGCCCTGTGTAAAAAAGTTCCACAGCCCAAGGTACATGCATTTAAAGCATGATGTGCTTTGAGGTGTGCTTTGTGGAGTGTCCCTAGCATTATTGGTTATGTTATACGTACGGAAGAGTCTTTAATTTGGTAATTAAATTAAGGCTTGATTACATTTTACACCTTCCTAGTTTGTCATTTGTGTCAATTTGGTCCATGTAATCTATTAGAAAGTGTCATTTTAGTTCCTATAGTTTTATAAGTGTATCATTTTAGTCCCTCAAACTTTTTTTGACAAATTTTTTACTTTCAGTGACAAAAATTTTCATCACTAAAGGACTTATTGGACTTATTTACACACTTATGAAACTACGGGGACTAAAGTGACACTTTCTAAATTACAGAGACCAAACTGACACTAGTGACAAACTAGAAGGGTGTAAAATATACTTAACCCTTAAATTAAATTTAACTTATCAAATAAGAAAAGTGATTTAAGGGATTGACATAATATCTCCCTCTATATTACAAAAATGGTAAATCAGTTCAAGAAGATCTCATAAGAGACATTTGACCGAGAAAGAAATGTGGAGTGACTTTTACCATTATTAATTAATGATTAGGAGGGTTAGAGCGTTAGGTAGCTCGATAGTCAGCAGTAAAAAAAATCGTCGAATCCTTTTGATGTGAATCCAAATATGGTTTGGTTTGGTTTGACTTGGTTTATGAATTTTCTAATAAAAAAACCTCAATGTATTATACATTCTATTTATTTATTTTTTTTTGGCTAGAAGGTCCCACCTAAAAGACTCATTCCCAGGGGCAGAGGGAACCAAGGACCAGAGTGGGCCCAGGCTCTCCCTAATATTTTAAAAATTACATTTTTATTTTGAGACTTTTTAGTATTTTATATTTAACACCCCCCAACTTATGTTTAGGCCCCCAAAGGGGCCCAATGCCTAATTTACTGTCATTAACTACATATATATATATATATATATATTGATATACATGTATATACAACTCAAAAGTAAAGGCTAGAATTTTGTAAATTACACATTTAGTGTAAGAATTTTATGAGTTTTAGAAATAGGCCCCCTAGAATTTTGAAAGACACCATACAATATTTACGTGTCACCAAATAGACTAATATTATAAGTTGATCCTAAAAAAATCGTCAATTATATATAAGTAGACCCTAAAAAATCGTCAATGCTAATGGAACATGAATTTTTTCAGGATCCTGAAAAACTCGTCAATTATATATAAGTAGACCCCAAAAAAATCGTCTCAGATGTACTGTCCCCAAACCCCCCTGTAGCGTAGCCCCCCCTGCTCATTCCCATTAACTTGTTACTCTCCATCTACTAAAATACTTCTTTAATGTAATGTGATAAAAATAAATAAATAATAAATAAATAAATAAATAAAAATTGAGACTTACCTCCAAAAGTGTAAAACAACAAAGCATACAATGTGATTGGGTGTTTAACAAATTTCCGATAGTGACATAAGGTCTGGAAAAGCAATAATGTGTTACATTAGTATCAAATCCAAAAAAAATAAAAATATGTGTACTACATTGACATAGATAAATTTGTTTCTTGCAGCTTCTGCAACATTAGTAGGGCTATTTTGTCTTATATTTAGTTGGCATTTTATATGTCAAAACAAGACTCAGTAGATGGTTTGATAACTAAGTGTTTGAAAATAAAATTTTTATAATTTTTTATTGCGTTTTATAATGTAACATGACAAACTGTCAAAATTATCAAAAATTTTAAATAAAAGAATTCTATTAAAAAGAATTATTAGATGCAGTCTATTTCACTACTTAAAGCACTATTTCCAGAACTGCAAATTCAATGGCTTAAATATTTTATATATTCAGTGCTTAAGTTTCAGTTTTATCAAATTAATAGGATGTGTCTGTGTGTTTAGTTGCTATTTTTCATTTTAACTATATTAACTAGTTAGGGGATTTCTAAAACATGACAAAATGGCTTCTTCTCAGAGAATTATCAAATACACACATCAAATTTCTTTAGGGCAAATTACACTTTAGTCCATTAAGCTATACACATGTTTTCAATTGGGTCCATAAATTTTCTTTTTTCAATTGAGTCCTTGAACTTCAAAAATTCATTTAATCAGACCCAAATTCTGACACTGTTAGCTTAAAATATTAAAAATTTTCACATACGTTGCGCGTAATGCTTACCTGTCACATGTTAGGTTAAGACAAACACGGAAGATTGTGAATCGCTAACAACGTACATGACAATTTCTAATAATTTAACAGTGTCAGAATTTAGGTCTGATTTAATGAATTTTTGAAGTTCAAGGACCCAATTGAAAAAAAAAAAAAAAAAAAAAGTTTATGGGACCCAATTGACAACTGGTGTATAGTTTAATAAACTAAAGTGTAATTTGTAGTCATATTTTCTGCATTATGCTAGAATGCAGAGAAAAATTAAACGAGTGTATTTAGCAGCTCTTTTCATAGTAAATTAACCAAAAAAAAAAAAAGAAAGAAAAAAAAGAAATGGAACAGTGTCCTAAATTCCAACTAAATAAAAATGGGGTAATCTTTGGGGCACAACCAAAGTC
The DNA here is from genome assembly GCA_033977485.1 of Hydrangea macrophylla. NCBI lineage: Eukaryota > Viridiplantae > Streptophyta > Magnoliopsida > Cornales > Hydrangeaceae > Hydrangea > Hydrangea macrophylla. The sequence goes on from CM066996.1 coordinate 77,939,690, forward strand.
ACAACCTTTTGCTCACAACCTCTATTTTGTGTCTATCTCTCTCTTGATGGGTCCCACAGTACCAGTGACCCCACAATGTCCACTAGGAGAGAGATAGACACAAAATGGAGGTTGTGAGCAAAAGGTTGTGACTTTGGTTGTGCCCCAAGTATTACTCATAAAAATGTGATGTGGTAAATTGAATTTGGGTGAAGGTTGTTTCAGCCAATTAACTATGAAAATAATTCATATTTTAATTTTCTCCCTTGATTGGAAAAAAAAAAACAAAACAAAACAAAAAAAAAAAAACAAAAAAACAAAAACAACAACAACAACAAAACACAAGACAAAACAAAACAAAACAAACAAAACCAAAATAATTAAAATAAAACAACAAAAAACAAAAAAAAAACAGATGAATACGAAGTCAAGTCTTTTAATTTACAATTGTTGTTTAAATCGAAACCTTGGACTTATAAAAACTACAATGGGCCATATATATAGCCAACTAGTGCCTTGCATCAATATCTTTACAGTCTCATGAGCTCCACAAAACAATTTTGCCTGTGAAAAAATTAAAGAAAAGAGAAAAGTGGAACTCTACTGAGTTTTAAGGAGTTACAAAAATAATTTATAACTAATTAGTAATATATTTTCCATAGAGAATATAATGAGGCAAATTAGGCAATCTCACTTTTTCAGTAGGAAAAGCATGGCTAAAGTTACAAATGTGTATATGTATTGTTCCACAACATGATTGTAATATCTAGCTAGCTAGAAACTATGCAGATCAATTCTATGGAAATTTCTTATCAAAAAAAAATCTATGGAAAATTAATAGCAAAAAAAAAAAAAGCTTTGTATGGAAAAAGACAGTATGTTCATATAGAAATGTAAGTTCTGTCATTCGAAACATGGATAACTAGTTCGAAAAAAATTACCGGCACAGGAAATTTCGCTTAAAAGTAAGATTTTGGGATCTGTCATCACGCTTCTAATTTTCAATTTTCAAAATTTTGAAAAAGAAACTAATTCTTGTATTAGATAACTAGTTCGAAAAAAATTACCGGCCCAGGAAATTTCGCTTAAAAGTAAGATTTTAGGATCTATCATAACGCTTCTAATTTTCAATTTTCAAAATTTTGAAAAAGAAACTAATTTTTGTATTCTTGTTATAAATATGAGAACTGAAAATCACGTTTTTTTTTTTTTTTTTGTCTTTATTTATTGGCTCAATTTCGTTATCGTTTTCATGAAAAAAAAAAAAAAGAGTGTGGGGGGGGGGGGGGGGGGGGGGGGGGGGGGGAACAATTATTAAAACACGTTTTTAATTTTAGAAAAACATAAACATAAACAGAAAATTGAAAACTCCACATTACCAAATGGCCCTTAACGATATCAATTTGATGTGGGGAATTTAGTTGGTGGGTCAGTCTGAGTAATGCTAGGTCCCAAATTTAATTCCTAAATATATGCTTTAATAATTTTACCACATGATGTGAAAATGGTCGGTGTTGTGGTAAGTGGTACGACTGAAAAATATTTAAAATTTTAATTTAAGAATTATAGCATTATTCGGATCAACGTGAGGCAATATGGTGAAAGACAAGTGAGTTTCATATTAAATTGGAAAACCAGTGTGAACAGAATGATGCAACATCAACAAGAAAACTATAAGGAAGAGGTAAACTACATCACATGATTGTTATTTAATTTGATTATGTATAGTTGTTAGATCTTTCACGTTATTAATTGAAAATGATCATAGTGCAAGACTCAATGTGAATGCATCGGAATTAACAGGATCTAATCTCAGCAATTATATATATCTTGCAAATGGAATTGACTGGTACATAGTTCTCTTTCATTTTTTCCAAGATCTTCGTTGACCTTTTCCCCATGATTAATGCTGTTTGGACTATTGTGATTAAAATGCACAAATGTGTACATATATGACATATTCGTGTATATATATATATATAGGGCAATGCTAGGGGCACTAACAAAATCTACTAACACTTACTAACACACTCTATCTCTCTCCTAGTAGTACTGCGGGTCCACTACGGACCCCACAATGCCACTAGAAGAGAGATAAAGTGTGTTAGTAAGTGTTAGTGGATATTGTTAGTGCCCCAAATATAACTCATATATTTAAATGCACCATTGAATGCTAGAAATCCACCTAAGTCTCTAGCTCTCTTTCTCTCTTTTTACCAAGAGTGTGGTATTCCACGTTGGTTAAGTAAAGAGATATTATGATAAGCTTACAAAACTTTACAAGTTACAAGTCTTTGCTACAAATTACTTGAGCTTATGTGTGTTGGGCCGTATGTTGTGTTCTTTCTTTAAGTGATTGAGCCAGTATGCTTGGGCGTTACAAGGACAGATCACCCACAAAAAGGGGACTTTTTTTTTTTTTTTTTTTTTTTTGGTAATCTGAGGGTACAACGTCAGTACCATGCAGTACGTTAACGTATGTGGTACTCTCTAGCCATGAGAGTGAGTTATTTGAGTGGAACTCACATCTCGAGACTCACCAATAATCGCGTGAATCTCCTCCAAAATAGCACTCTTATTGACTAGAGGGTACTATACAAGCACGTCCCATAATACCGCAGGTACCTAAACAGCTTTTGCACTCCACTTCTTGATTTCTTGTGTCTTACATTGTGTATATGGAGTATAAATTGCTTTTGTCACCGCCAACAACAAAGACTGAATTATAATGAATGCATCTCCAAGTGCAGAACAATATTTATTACTCTGTATTACATGAGTTAGCTGCTGTGAAGTTACAAAGGAAAATTAAACACATACATGGGATCAATTTATGGGAATTTTAGTCAAAAGTCCTCTAAAGTAGACTTTTTTTTAGTATTAGGTCCAACCCGTTTTTTATTTTAGTAAAAAGACCCTACGTTATAAAAGTTATGTGAATTGTAAAAAATTGTATTAGTTATGTGAAATTTCAGACAACTAACATAGGGACTTGATCCGTTCAAATTTCACTAGTTGTGGAATTTTGACAAAAATAAAAAATAAATAAAAATAAAAATAATAATAATAATAATAATAATAATAATAATAATAATGAGTTGTCGTTTAAACTTCATTAATCTAAATGAGAAAGTTTTCACTAAATTCCTATAAATCTATCAACTTCCCTTTAAATACGGTCAAAATAACAACATATATATAATATAAATAGTCACATAGACTTCCCTTGGTAAATTTGTCCTTTCATAATGTGTCATTTTTTGATAGAGGGTAGTACATTCTGTCTTAGGTGTACAGTTGTAATTTTGCATGCATCATTTTTTTTTTTTTTTTTTCTGTTACATAATTTTGCATGCATCACTAAAATTGTTTAGAGTTCAATTTCTGCATAAGAGATCAGTGTAAAATATATCCTTTATTTTGACCTCAGTAGGGGATCATTGTAACTATGATAAATTTGTGTTAATTCCTCGAGGCCCACGACATTGGGATCATGATTCATATCTTTGATCCCAACTTCCAAGAAACGAGTTGCTTTTTTCTAGGTGTTCACTTAGCCTACTTCATGAGAAGTTTTTAATGAGCCCGTCACGTCAAGTCAGTATATTGATACTGTGCGATCGATCATTTAATTTCAACTACTTATGTACCTCTTATTTTCAGGGTGATCATGATAAGTGGTTAATGAAGTTTCAAAATTTTAAATCTGATAACCACTTATTATGATCCTCTAGAAATTGGGAGCAAGTGGATAGTTAGAATTAAATGATTACACCACGTCAACATACTAATATAGTGTGACGGGTCCATTGAATACTTCACGCCAATTTTTTTGCCGTTCATACCTCATACTTCTCCAAAAACCTTAAAATGAAAAAGTAATGCTCTGGGTGTAACGAGTAATTAAACCTTGGCTAGCTAAGAAAAAAGAAAAAGAACTAGGCTAGTTAAGAAAAGAAGAAGAAGAAGAAGATTAAACCTTGATTGCTTAAATGTAAAGATTGTTGATGAAAGATTTGAAAACATAAAGTAACTTTTAATTCCATTGTCCTTGGACACTAGCACTTGTATGCCCTTGTATGCTTTACGTTGCATGTGGTACCCAGGTGAAATTTAGCGGTGGCCCGGGGGCTAGGTGCAACATTTTCGAAATTTTGATTTTGTGTATATAATTTGTAAATTTTAAGATTAATTTATATATTATAACTAGTCCTTCAAATTTTTAAATTTTACAAATAGTTCATCCTTCTGTGCAATTGCAACTACATTTGTGGATTACGAAGTCGAACACTATATTTTTCAACTCTCAAAATAGAAAGATAGGTGCCTAGGTATCCACCATAAGTCTTTCTTCGTTTGAACGTCACCCTTAAATTTAAAGTTATGCCATCCTAAAGTGCTGCTAAATAAAACGATCTTATCAACGTCCATGAATGATAAATTATAGATCAAACCATCAAATCGGAAAAATTAGGTGCTATATATCATATAGCTTTGTATCAGGTAAGTTCACGAGTTGGAGATAAACATACTCGAACCGCTGACATCCACCTCAGGGTAAACCACCGCCTCTCAGTCCCCTCCAAATCAATTAGGGTAATTCATGAAAGCAACTAAAAAGTTAATGTTAAGTACTTTTAAGGGACAACAATTTGGGACACCCAAAGAAGGAAATAATGACACATAAAGTGGGATAGAGTGAGTATATAAATAGATAAGAAATAAAAAAAAAAATAATGATAAATAAATAAAATACACCGAGGGCAGCATAGGACCAAGTTGAGTAGCGTAATTAGTAACTTGGCCCTCCAAGTCCAAATTTCCGATTCCGCCCTTGATGGTACCACCGTCGTATTATTAGATCACATATCTCAAATTTTGACAATTAACCATAGCATTACTCTTATATTAGAAGTTGCTTTAGTAAACATTGCCCGTAAATTTGACTAGTCCCACAAATTAAGAGAGATGGGGCAGAAGTCATATAAAAATAAAAATAAAATAAAATAAAATAAAAAAGAAAGAGACAGTACTACTCTTTAGTTCATCGCATAAAGTAGGGCTGTTCAAAATCCACCCAATCACCAGACTCACCCGACCACTCGACTCACCCGTAGTTTTATTTTTGGTTTTTAAAAATGTGGGTAGAGTCACGGGTCTAGGGGGGTGGAAACCCGATTCACCCGACCCGACTCAAAACACATTTAATTTTTTAAAAAATATGTATATATGTAATATGCTTATATCAGTAGATACATTATGTATTATATAGTCTTTAATATATATATATATATATGTGTGTGTGTAATATACTTATATCAATATATGTATTATATGTATTATATAGTCTTTAAATTTTATATATATATATATATGTTATATTCTTATATAAATAAAATATATATGTCACTAGTAGAGATATAAAAACATTAAAACCATCAAACTAACACATGACTATGTTTTTATTTTTTGTTTGGTCAGGGCTTTGGTTAGCACATGATTATATAGACAAAGACATTCAAAGCAAAAATAAATAAATAAAATACAAATAAAGTCATGTGTAAAGCAAATACTTGATTGATACAAATGAGACAGTCGGGTTTCACCCGACTCGACCCGACTCACCCGACCACCCGATGAGTCGGGTGCACCCGACAAAACGAGTGGATGACGGATGGAGGAGGGAAAATCCGACAATATTCAGATGGATGAGCGGATGAGGGCCAAACCCGACTCACCTGACTCGTGAACACCCCTAGCATAAAGTGTAGTTTTGAAAGACATTTAGCCTGCGTCAACACATACAAACAAGGATGGATCCAAGGGGCAAATAGGGGCCGACCGGTCCCCTAGGCCTTATATTCAGATAAAATAAAATAAAAAATAAAAAAAAGAGTAAAATAAACAAAATAATGATAATAATAACAATAATAAAAATAATAATACTTGTATTTATCATGGTATTATTTATAAAGGCTAGTATTAATGTCAAAACAAAAAGTGTCACTAAAAGTTTTAGCGATAGTTACCTAAGTATCGTTAAAACTTTTAGCGACACTTTCTTCTTTGACATTAACACTTTCTGTTTTGGCATTAACATGACTACTCACTCCTCCAAATTTTTTTACAAATATTTACAAATCATGTCTGGAAAGAAATTAACAACTCCACGAATATACAAAGTAAAATTAACAATACTTGTCCTTTACAAATAAATTGCCCATTCCAATTAAAAAATACAGGGTCACAACAAATAATTCAGCTATCTCCACCCCTCTCTCGCTATGGTGGCCCCACATCAGGCTCCATAAATAAGGACCATGTGGATGTCTTCAAGACAGTGTGCTCTCTCAATAATTTTTCCCTTTTCTTGGAGAGAGGCACAGTACTACCATAACCTCATAGTGTCGACATGGGCTGCCAAGAAGAGCTTTTGGTAGAGAAAGTGTGTGAACTATATGATCAAATCTCAAGTCTTGAGAGTCTCAAACCATCCAAAGATGTCAACATGCTCTTCACCCAACTAGTCCTCACGTGCATGCCACCCTCCCCCATTGATGTAACCAAGCAGTCCAAAACAGTTCAAGAAATTAGGTCTAAGCTCATCACACTCTGTGGCCAAGCTGAGGGACTTTTAGAGAGCCATTTCTCTACCCTTTTGGGTTCATTTCAAAACCCACTTGACCATCTAACGATCTTCCCTTATTACACCAACTATCTCAAGCTTAGCCACCTTGAGTTCACCATTCTTAGCCAGCACTGCACCGGTGTCCCAACCCGCGTGGCCTTCGTGGGCTCTGGTCCGCTTCCTCTCACTTCAATTGTCTTGGCTTCCTATCACCTCACAAAAACCATTTTTCACAACTATGACAGCGACCCTTCGGCCAATTCAATGGCTTCTCGCCTTGTTCTGTCCGATCCTGACTTATCTGAACGAATGTCTTTTCACACCACTAATATAATGGATGTGACAAATGAATTGAAAGAGTTCGAAGTTGTTTTTTTGGCGGCTCTGGTGGGGATGGACAAGGAGGAAAAGGTTCGAGTCATTGATCATTTGGCTAAATACATGGCTCCAAGTGCGATTTTGATGCTCAGGAGCGCTCATGGTGCTCGCGCTTTTCTTTATCCAGTGGTTGAGCCTTGTGATCTTCGAGGTTTTGAGGTTCTTTCCGTGTTTCATCCCATGGACGAGGTTATTAATTCTGTTGTGCTTGCGCGTAAGTTTCCAATGGCTGTCAGATCACTTGATCAGAGGGTTGGCCCTATGATCTTTCCTAGCAAATGTTCCGAAATCCAGACATGCTCTCCCCTAATCAACCAGATGAATATGATTGAGGAATTGGCAGTTGAGGAGCAATTCTCATGATCTATATATCTATATATGGAGATTGGATCCTTTTATAGTGTATTTCATAATTTTTATGCATGCTTTTAACTCTATATCTACTAGCAAAGCGATGCCAACTTGTGTCCTTTAATCTTCAACTCAAGCAATAAATGACTATGTGTACTTATGATTCGAAAGTTTGTCTACTGAATTTTTCGAAACTATTAGGTCTTTTGGGAGATTGCGCTGCGTGTGTGTTTTTTTTTTTTTTTTTTCTCTCTTTTCTATGGATTGGCAAAAAGAATCGTCTTATGTACTATCAATTAAGCAATATATTCAGGCTTTGACAGCTGAAATGTTGGTATATCTTGATATATAGATGTATAAGCACATAATATATATATATATATATATATATATATATGTGCTCCTTTTCAGTTTCCTTTCATCGTGGCTTTGGTTCTGTTGCTCAGTTTCAAAATTGAAGTCTGTCAAAAATTTCAAGATGTTGGGATCTTCTGACAAAGCCCAGATAAGCTGCATAACAAATTCACCAGGTATGTCCAATTTTGTTTACCCTAGATAACCTAAACAATACTTTTGGCATGAAAGCAATTCTTGTCTGCGCAAAGTATGTCAAAAAATTTCTCCCATGTACCAAAAAAAAAAAAAAATAAAGTATGTCAAAATCTCTCCCTTTTTTTTTTTTTTTTTTTTTTAATTTGGTAGAAGATCGAGAAAGTCGTGGTAAATTTGGTCGATAATTCTCCAGGGTCATAGGGTCGAAACTTGAAAACAGCTTCTCTATATGCAGTGTAAGGCATGTTTGATAAAATTGAAAATTAAGTAGTGAATCTTAAATACTAAAAATTGCAAGTAATTGAATTTGTTATTATCAACACAATGTTTTAAGTAGTACTGAAATAGCCTGAATTTAGTAAATTTTTCTGGTGGAGCTTTTTAATTAACTTAAAGTTTTTAGTAGGTTTTGGCTAGTTTATAAGTAAATTAAAAATGTAAGTTATCAAAAGTACTGGATAGAAATAAAAAAATAAATTAATTAAAAAAAAAAGGTGCTATTTATTTTCAGCAGTTAATTGGGTTATCAGATGTACCCTAGGGCTAAGACTGCATACTCTGAACCTCCCTAGATCCTACAGCGGCCAGAGTTTTGTGCACTGGCTTTGCCCTTTGCGCCAATAATGGAAATGTGAAATTAAGAGGGGTAAAAAAAAGGTGAATTTGTGTAATGAACTAATTAAGAGCATCTGCAGTGGGCAGCTCTATACATTAAACTTAGTGGAACTTAGCATTTTGCACTTGAGATGGTGTAAGATATATATACAACAAATTTAAGGATGGAAACTTAGTGAAACTTAAAGCTATTATTCAGTTAAGTTTAGCTATTGTATGGGGCTTACAGCACAGCGTGTGTCGTGAGACATCACGTGGCACACACAAAGCCATCTCTTATTAAAAAACATCTCACACGACATGCCATGCCATTCTCAAATGGCACAATGTGTGCCGTGAGATCCTTTTTTTTTTCTTTGTATTGGGAGCAAAGCTGCTAAACTACGTCGTTTCTTGCCAAATAGCTTTGTGAATGCCGTTTGGTCACTACACTATTACAAATGTCCCCTCTCTGTACATTAAACTTAAACTAATTTTTTCTTAAATTTATACTACGGAGAATATTTCACTCATAACTTTTATACAAATTTTTGTTCACAACTCATAAAAGTGTGTATCTCTCTCATGTGTCACTGTGCGATCCAGTGATATCACAAGAGAGAGATAGACACATCTTTTAAGAAGGTTGTATGAAAATTGTGTGAAGGTTGTGTCCCAAGAATTACTTTATGAATTGTAAATAAAAAATTGTGTAAAAGTTGTGGGTGAATTAAAAGGTATTACTCTTATACTGGGCTCTAAGAAGCATGACTCTTCAGTACTTGCACCACCCCTGCTACAAATATATGTATGTACATTTCTAGCTGACATCATTCTGTTTAGTGCCATGTTCATCTTCTAGTACTTCATATTCTTCCCTTTCTACTATGTTTCATTGTTTTGTATTGTGAGTTTTGATCAGACAGTCTTCCATAATTGCATAAAGACATTACTCCTCCAATCAAACAACCCCATTGTGATTGAGTACCTTGTTATGTAATATCTGTAATTTTTATTTTTGTTAACATAATTTTTAATTTTTTGACTGTATTTATAAGATTTTCACTGTAATTAGTACGTCTTATTTTTGAATCCATAATTATACATGTGTTGTCCAATCGTGCTTGTATCCTAAGCTAATCCCCAAACAACCACTATCTTTTTTTTTTCTTTTTCTTTTTGAACGGCAGAATTCATTGATATAAAGTGTGGTGACAAACACCACCATTTACAATCCAAACCATACAGATGGACAGCCCTAAAACTAACCAACAAGACTTCCGAAAGCCAAAGATCCCTCCTGAAAGCATCCCTGATTGGGAGTTTCAACAGGAGCCTAAAACACACCCCCACCAAGTGTCCCAATCAATAAATATCCAAACTAGTTCCCCTACACAACAATATAGCAGAGCCAGTGCCTAAAATCTTGACCTTATCAAACATCAAGTAAATAGAAAACTACGACTCTACTAATATTATTAATGACCACCCACCGTTGGAGCAAAATGTACCAGGAGAGCCCTACAAAGGACCATGACGATTTGATGAGTGTTTGGGCCCACAACCGACAAGGTACCCCATGGCTCCAAGTATTGCGAGGACGTACCAATTCTATTTGTACGTAGCAGCACTGAATCAACCACTCCTCATATGCACTTTTTGCTCCTCATTTGAAGCTGATCCACCAACAGCGATCACAGCAAGTCATAGCCGAGGCAGCCACAGTTCCTCATTTTGCCCTTTATTTTTGAGTGATACATACATAATTTCAGCAATAAGTTTCTTCTCTAAACCTCCACTTTAGAAGATAATGCTTTGCGATACAAAGAAATAAGTAATTGTTCATACATTTTCTGGCCTTCACAACATTTCTGATTTTCATCATATTCCTTGAATATGTAGGCCATACATTTTCTGGCCTACATTTCTGTGTGTATGCGCGCGCCAACATATATATATATATATAGAGAGATAGAGAGAGAGAGAGAGAGAGAGAGAGAGAGAGAGTGAGTGAGTGTGGTGTACGTGTGCCATGTATTGGGTGAGTGATGAGTGTGTAGGGTGTAGAGTGCCTGAGTACGTGGTTGTGTGGTGTCATATGCTTGTGTGGCGAGGTGTGTTGTGTGCTCGAGTGTGTGCGGCGTGTGGCAGTGCGGTGATGTGTGTTGTGTATTGTGTGTTTGGTTGTGTGATATGTATAAGTACAATCTGTGTATGTGTGTATAATATCTATATTTTATGTACAATCTATGTATGTGTGTATAATCTATATTAAAAGAAGTGGCAATGTTATGAACACACCCAAAATACACACACAAATACATATTACACTCACATTAATCCATCTTAGAGTGTAGACTCGGATGTGTGGGTTTTGGATGTGTCCCAAACTTTACCGTAAAAAGAAAACTCTCCCCTATGAACCAACCGTCCCCGCCCCCCAACCCAATATTAGTTGTGTGTGTGTGTATATATATATATATAGAGAGAGAGAGAGAGAGAGAGATATATATATATATATAGAGAGAGAGAGAGAGAGAGAGAGAGAGTTAGGCCGAGAGAGTAGAAAGAAAAGAAAAGAAAATGGAGAAAAAGAAAGGAAGTCTACCCCAAACCACACCGCGTGACCCCGAATTTATGGTGAGTTCTTAACTCACTTGGTATACCAGATTAATGTCTGTATTATCCTCCATTTAAAATTATTATTATTATTATTATTATTATTATTATTATTATTATTATTATTACTATTATTATTATTATTATTATTATCTTATTAATTAGCTACTGATCATTAAAACTCATGTTTTAACATGTAGTGTCCCTAACCCAGGTTTGTATTTTGATTTCTATTATTATTATTATTATTATTATTATTATTATTATTATTACTACTGTTATTATTATTTATTATTATTATTAACTTATTAGTTAGTCATTAAAACACATGATTTAACCTATGGTATCCCGAACCTAGTTTTGTATTATTATTCCGTCAATATTACTATTATTATTATTGTTAGTATTCTGGATAACCTTAGGCTTTAACAGGTTATACCACGTACTTAATGCCCGTTTTATATTCCACTCGTTATTATTATTAGGGTTAATTACGCGGACCTCTCCTGAGGTTTGACGAAATAACACGGACCTCCTCTGTATATTGCAAAATTACACAGATCTCCCTTGATATTTAAGTTTGTGTTACACACACTTCCCCTACATTAATAATCCATCTAACCCTAACGGAAATTGGTGATGTAATCAACTTTTCATTAACTTATGCCAAAAATACACCCCCCCCCCCCTCCTCTCTCTCTCTCTCTCTCTCTCTCTCTCTCTCTCTCTCTCATGGTGGTGGTGTGGTGACATAGCAGAGTGAGAGTGGTGGGCCGGTGGCGGTGAGCGAGGGGGGAGTTGGGGGACTGAGCCCTCCTTTATCTATCTTCATTCTCTCTATATCTCTCTCTGTCTTCTCTATCTCTCTATTGATATGTAAATATTTCATAACACACACACATACATATGTATATATATGCACACAAAACACACAAATGGGTATGTGTCAATTTTACGAGAAAATATTCGTTGCAACGGTTATTGTGCTGACGTGGTATCACAATCCAACCAAAACCATTTATTTATTCATCTGCACCCCCTATTTCCAGGGGAAATCTCATCCACATAAGCACATTTCCCAAATGTATTAGTACGTTATTTTTTATGACGTGGTATCCTCGTTGCAATGAATATTTATTCCAATTTTACCCAAATGGTCTATTTCTGTCTCTCTCTAAAATCTACATGTCATACCTAATTTAAATATCATGTTTTTGGAACAAATTGATTTTGATTTTGGGTTTAGATCTTAGGTTTTTTTGGAACAAATTGATTTGATTTTGATTTTGGTTTAGATTTGTAAAAAAATGATTTTGGAACCTGCACATATACACGTTATGTATGTATGTATGTATGTATGTATGTATGTATATCTTTATGTGTAGAGAAATTGGGGAAGAAGAAGACCATGTTTTGGCTCTACCCAATTTGATTTTAGGTTTTTTGTATGTAATATTGTAAACAAAGTGAGGGTAAAATAATAAATTCACTGTCAACCGTCAAGTCTGTCACTTACAAGGGAGGTCTGTGTAATTTTGTGACACACGAGAGAGGTCCGTGTAATTTGGTCAAACCTCAGGGGAGGTCCATGTAATTAACCTTTATTATTATTATTATTATTTTTTTTTTTTTTTTTTTTTTTTTTGAACGGCAAGTTTCATTGATATAAAGTGGGGTGACAAATACCACCATTATACAAACCAAATCATACAAGATGGACCGCCCTAAAAACAACCAACAAGACTTCCCAAAGCTACAGACCCTCCTAAAAGCACCCTTGATTGGAAGTTTCAACAGGAGCCTAAAGCACACCCCACCAAATGTCCCAATGATTATATAACCATACATCCCCTGAACAACATTACAACACAACCAGTGCCTAAAAACTTGACCTTTTCAAATAACAAGTAAATAGAAAACTACGTCTCCACTACCCTTAATGACCACCCAACCATGGAGCAAAATTTGTCAGTAGACCCCCACACAAGGCCACGGTGATTTGATGAGTGATTTGATGAGTGATTGTCCTAGTATTGATATAACTTCCCAGATCTATTTGAAGCAGCAATGAATCAACCACTTCTCATGTGCAGATTCCGGTCCTCTATTGAAGCTGAGATACAACATCCCACAGCTCTTGACAGCAGCACCTCCCACTGACTTTTCATGATACTTCTAGCCATTCCACCCTTTCAAAATCACTCACCTGTTCATGCACGACATTCTGCAAAATTTTCTCAATCCTAACTGTCAATACAGAAAATCACAGCAAGGCATCTGACATGCTATCAAAGATCCCAAGCAGAGCTAAAGTTCCACCAGACAAGGGCCATCCAAGCATGACCAGATTCAATACGCAATTGAACAAGCCACTGTGCCCCTGATTTTGATGAGCCAATGGAAAAGGACCCATGTCAATCCGGTATGACCAAAGCCTTGGACCCATGGTTACCACGAATCAAATTTTCTTTTTACCCCCCGGTATGATATCCCCATCTCATCTACGCATCAGAAACACAAAGCTATCATAATCCTTGACACCCACGCACCAAAAGGCCCAGCACACTAAATATATAAGAAAAACTCCCTTAGCTTTAACAGAGATTACATGATTCGAGTTGTTAGATCCTCTGTGAAATGCGGCCGTACATTGGATCAGTCCTTAAAGCCAAAACACTCAAAGAAGCTTACATGAGCAGCACCGTTCGAAACGCTGATATGACCAGAATATGAGGCCACAGCTTGAACAGCCAAAAGCTTCCAAACCCATCAGCAGTAGCACTAGCCATATCAGATTCCAGCTTTTTGAGTATCACTTGCAGCACCAAGGAGTCTTGACAGTAAATCATCGTTGAGTTTTTGCTTCTATATTGAAGCCGAGAGACATCATCCACCACCACAGCAGCCCCAGCAGTTACAAATGAAACCCAAAAAACTGAGACCCGAATTGCACGAGCTTCACAATCTGCGGAATGACCTGGTGCTAATCAATTCAAGCAAGCGCCACACCAGAATAGCCGCTCAAAGGCACAGACAACTCCGATCCAAGCCCGAAAGAAAAATTTTGTCAAAACGCTGATATTGCCGAAATTTTCGCACCAAATTTCTTTCGCTATTAGTGTGCTAAGTAGAGATCCGGTAGCGACCTTTCGAATTTTGAAGTAGCTTCTAAATTTCGTAGAAGGTTCCCCAGTTGAAACCTACTCCACTTCGGATGTTTCAGCAAAGGAGCCCCAAAAAGGAAATGGAATATAAACGCACAAAACCCAAACCAGCAGATCCCAAAAACAAAAAACTCTCAAAATGTTTGAGCACCCCAACCCACAGTCAACAAACCCACCACAGGTAGAAAGCAGAGCAAAACCACAACAGGGAATAGTTGCTAAAATTCATTCAAGCTGATAATGCAAAGTAGCTAACTGAGGCATGGGCTGGGTGCAAAAATACAACAAAAAATACTCTCTGGCCTGCCAAAATACTCTCAAAATGTTTCAAAAATACTCTTTGGCCTGCAAAAACCAGCAACCAGAAGGCACCCAAAAGGCTGCCCCAAACAGCAACCAACACCCTCTTGAGAAAACCAAACGTGATCAACAAGTTCGAGCACCTGTACATACAACACACACGCGAAACGAAATTACCCAATACCCGAAAAAACACACACCAAAAACACACACACACGCCAAATGGAGTAAGAAGCACTCCCCACGCAAAAGAAACCACCCCACAACATTCCGACCCTGCTGCCCAAGACAGCGCAGCAATAGAATCACTCTCGAGATTGCGATCTTTGCACCATTCGGACACAGAAGAAGAGACACACGCCAACATACACCCACACAAGAAGCTCGGCAGTAGCGAACAGACCCCTAAAAGAGTCACAAGCACACACCCAAGCAGACCCATATGGGTAGCAACAAAGTGGATTGACAGAAGCCGAAGTAAAGACCGAAATTTTGTATAAGGCATATAAATCTTGTGCCGGAAAGTGAAAATGAAGATAGTGCAAAGACCCACAAACCCAGCCAATGCTAAATCAGGCACTAGCCAGTTCCAAAGACCCATACCGAACCTGGAAAACTCGAATAGCGAAACCCCAAGCCCAGCCAGCAATGAGTAACCTAAAGCAGAAACATATGCAAATCCGGTCGAGACACAACAAGAATCACACTCCCAAAGAAAACACCCATTTTAGAAAAACTCACACCAAAAGGTCACGCACACTGGAAGAGACACAGCACGAACGTACACAACCTAAAGAGTAATTCACGCACACACCCGAATAGATACACTTGAATCACAAGAAAAAATTGCCCAACACACTATAAAAAAGCTTTCATAGGAGTAGACCTCCCCACCCCCTGTTTTGCCAAAGAATCTGCAAAAGAGTTTGATTCACGAAAAATATGGACCACTCTTACTTCCCCCAAAGACAGCATTTTTTCTTGGATTTTATTGATAACATCTATATATTTCCAAAACACACCATCAGTTCCATTCACCCATGACACGGCTGATTTGGAATCGCTTTCAATAAGAAGTTTGCAGCCAAACCTTCCTTCGAAGGATGCAAACAAATCCAAAGCCACCCTGATTGCTTGCAACTCGGCAAAATTAGAATCAGCAACTCTGATATTAATCGAAAACACGCATTTTACCATGCCCTCCCAGTCTCTTAACACTCCTCCGACTCCTGCCGGGCCTGGTTTCCCTCGAGCTAAGCCGTCAACGTTGAACTTAAAGGTATTTACTTCTGGAGGTGACCATACAACATTTCTGCGTTTATTTGCAATCGGAACCTCCACACAGACCTCCTTTATGTTTAGCAGCATATCAGATATAGATATATTTAAGGCTGATTCTTTGCTTTTGAACCACCATACAAGCTGAAGTTTCATAGTGTCTTCTGCTCTAGTCAAGTTCATTGAGCCATTATTGAACACAATATCATTTCTACAATTCCATAAGAACCAGGCAACAAGATAAAAACACATCCTCCAAGCTTTTTGGAATCTTTTGGCTGGACAGACAAAATCCCATTGATTCCACCAATCCAATACAGAGCTCGGAAGGCATGCCGAGATATCCCACCAACCTAAGCACATATTCCATAGCTTCCAAGACCATGCACATCTTAAAAACAAATGGTCAATGTCTTCTGGCTCCAGTCTGCACAAGACACACAGACCATCATCCTCAGGAAGGCACCCAAACCTTTGGAGAACTCTTTTTACCGGTAACCGACCTTTTATAAGTTTCCAACAAAATAATTCCACCTTAGGAGGGACATAGTTTTTCCAAACTGAGATTAAGGGGCCGGGGTTGAGATCATTTGAATTTTCCAATGCCAACATAAAGGACTTCACACTGAATTTCCCCAATGGCTCAAGTTTCCAAATTAGTGTGTCTTCCCTATTTCGGTTCAGAACCTCCCCATTAAGAACCTGTATAAAATCTTCCCATATATCCCTTTCCCAATCCGAAGTAGCACGTCTCAGCTCCACTGACCATATCCAAATATCTGCCTCCCAATATCCAAAGTCACTTATCCATCCCTCCTTTTTGACACTAAGAGCAAATATGCGCGGGAATGCGTCCTTCAAAATTAAATTTCCAGCCCAACAATCAGACCAAAATTTAGTTTCACCCCTTTACCTACTACAATTCGCATCCCATTCTTTAAGATCTCTGAGGAAATACTTTCTTCATGCCAAATGTCGAAGCAATTCTTCCAAAATTGTGATCCACAGTTTCTATTTCTCGGTACCAATGATAAACCGTTTGAGTCCAATCCATATTTAGCGCACAAAACTCTTTTCCATAACGGATCTCTTTGACTCCCAAATCTCCAAAACCATTTAGATAATAAGGCACAATTTTTATCCACAACCCTTCCTATACCCAAACCTCCTTTCTTTTTACTTGCACATACTGAGTTCCAATCAACATAATGCACCGATCTTTTGCCCTCGGTCCCACCCCACAGAAACTGTCTCTGAGCTGGCTCAATCTTGTTAGCCACCGATTTCGGAATTTTAAAAATAGACATGAAATATGTCGGCAAATTTCTTAGGACTGATTTGATCAAAATCACTCTCCCAGCCATTGATAGAAGCCTGTTTTTCCAAGATGCCAACTTTTCCTCAATTTTCAGTAAAATCGGATTCCATGTTGCCACAGCGTTACCTTTAGCTCCAATAGGAACTCCCAGATATTTAAGCGGTAAGCTCTCCTTTCTGCATTTAATAGTGCTGGCGCAGTTTGCCACAAACTCATCGCAAACATTTATGCCAACCAAGCAACTCTTTGCAAAATTTATTATTATTATTATTACAATCGATTAAACTTCAAGTTTTAATATGTTATACGCCGAATATATTATTCCGCTAGTACTATTAATATTATTATTAATATTAATAATACTATTGTAATTATTATTGTTATCACTTTTCGGCTAACCTCATTTTAATTTGTTGCACCTCGAACATATTATCTCCGTTATTATTATTATTATCATTATTATCATTATTATTATTATTTATGTTCGATATTATTATCAGTCCGGTTAACCTCATATTTTAACATGTGGTACTACGAGCTTAGGGCCCATACTATATTTCAAAAATAAATAGTACATGTTTAATCAACTTGTACCTCGTGTATGACATGATACACCACACGTAGAAATCAGTGTCGTAACGTCAAGTCAACGTGTACGGGTATAGAGTCAAACGGTCGTGGAGACTAAGTCCGTATGCATTGGAAAATACATGCAGTTGATCGCGGAGATCCAAAAGTTGATATGTAATGAACGGTACTGTCAAAATAGAATAACAGGATCGCATGTCGGCGATGATTGCTACTATGGCCACGGAGAGGCAAACACGATAGCAAAGTAACCCTGTTGATAAGAATAAATCGAGAAATGAATAAACACGGTTAGCCTGTAAGGCGAGTTTACTACGGGAGTCACGACGACCAACGATAGTCAAAATAACCGTTTCGCAAATCGGCGACGATATTCATAAGGCAATGTCCCAGGGACTTAGAGTATCTGGTTAGCTTGTAAAGCGAGAATAATACTGTGGCCACGGAGAGGCAAACAACGATAGTAAAGTAACCATAGTTCGACCCACTGGGCGAGTCACTCTAAGCCGGCGACGTTACACTGGTAATGTAACAAAGTCAATTAAGTAAGTCGGGTGTTAAGTCGAGTGAAGTTGAATATATCGATGATGCATAATTCACCACGATCTAATTATAATTCAGTCAACCGTCGTAACTAGTCGCTGTGTACTTTCATGTACGTATTTTATATTAGGAGTGTTCGCTTAGGATGCTCATTTAGCTTTCATTAAAGCAAACGACATACTACACCCTGGTCATTCCCATGTCTAGACCATACAGGATGTAACTGTCCGGAGGAGGGGTATCAGGAAGCAACCTACGAAGAGGAAGCCTTTGAAGGGGAATCCTAGCTACAATGCTGAAGGTCACGGCTACGCCAGTTAAAGGCGCGACTTCAAGAAAGAAGGCTTAGTTGTTCTATATAGGTTTTTGTCCATTCAAACTAAGTTGTAAATTGGCGTCTCACACCTTACGTCAACGAACGCCAATGATCATACACTTCTTTTTGTCCTTGCATATATAAAGATGTAAAC
Organism: Hydrangea macrophylla; assembly: GCA_033977485.1. Lineage (NCBI taxonomy): Eukaryota > Viridiplantae > Streptophyta > Magnoliopsida > Cornales > Hydrangeaceae > Hydrangea > Hydrangea macrophylla. The sequence goes on from CM066996.1 coordinate 77,958,452, forward strand.
GGCGTCCAACACCTTAATCTCTTTTATTCTTGTATCTTTTGAAACTACAAACTCTTATGTAATAGCTAGTAATCTTTTGATGTATTTATTCAGCGTATGTGGTCGCTTAAGTACTCTTTTATTTATCTATGTAGTGTGTTTGTGGACAATCAGTTAATGTATATAACTAGTCATGACTTACGGACTAGAAAGGAAAATTTTATTTTCTGCTAATTTCTGCTACTCCGGGATGTGACATGCTATCCCACCCAATATTTCACTGCAGCCAATTGAATAGAATATTGTGTGTGTATGTGTGTGTGTGCGTGCGTGAGAGAGAGAGAGAGAGAATATAAGCCAAGACTTAAACTCTAAGGCCACGTTTGTTTCGCTGGATAGGATTAGGGGGGATTACTTCTCCCCTTCACTATTTAAGGGACTATTAATATCAACCCTCTCGTGGGATAAAATAGTGACCCATTTGGGGAACTATGTAGTTAAAAAAGACTAATAATCCGGTGCAAGGTGGCCGAACCAAACACCGAACTATTGAATTAAAATGGACTAATAGTTTTATCCTCCCTTATCTAACCCTTAGTCCTGTAAAACAAACGACACCTAAGTGGATAAAAAGGAAAAACTTCAATTCTAAGTGGACAAAACTTTAATTGTGTGGGTCCAAATTGAGGGCATGATATGATATGATCAAGACTGACTAAGACTTGGCATTTCTTGAAAGGTTGTCTTTTCAATGTTGAATAAGGTAGGTCAATGTTTAAAGCATTAATTGAATATATAGTCAATTAGAAAAGAAAAAAGAAAAAAGAAAAAGAAAAAGAAAAAAAAAAAAAAAAAAAGCATTCTGTGCATGCCTTAACATGGTTGGTTTGCAGTAAAACAAATTAAGGGTATGTGAGAAATGCACAAACATGATTAGGGTTAGCCCACTCCTCTAATTCTATTTGATTTCTATGGATAACAAAAAATCATATGAGTAATGATACACCCAAATCAAAATCCACACCCAAATATTCCACACCCAACATATCCTGATTGTCGATTCTGAAGGTGTGTTTTTTTTTAGCTCATTTCCTTCTTAGCCACCTTTGGGGGAAAGAATGTGATGGCCTTGAAAAAAGGACCTCCTTTTCTTTATCTTTCCCTCCTACGAAACCATGGAAAGCCTTACCAATCATTCCTTCAAATCACTTCATAGTGAAGAATTAATGAACAGCCAAACCCATGATGCTTAATGAGTCTGCAATACATTACTTTAAAGAGAAGACTCCCAGTTTCACCCTAGTCATTTTTTTTTTCCTCAGCAAAGAGAGATTTCATTAAACAAAAAATAAAAAATAAAATAAAATCTCTAATCTCCAAATTGAAAGAGTTATTGAGTTATTTCATCTGCACGTCTGAATTCGGGAAGAGTTTGGATTGAAAATATATATTGAGGCATACAAAGGTTGCACCATCAACCTATTTAAGCCATTCATACAAAGAATCTACTTGGGGCTGTTTGAGGAGGAGCAGAATCGGCTCTGTGGTTCATAGGTGAACTGGTTCTACTAATTCACTATTTGGTTAGAGCCTTTTTTGATTGCATGTATCCATGCTCAATCTAAAATCACTCGTAAAATTAAAATTCAGTGTCACACCAATATGATCTTTTTTTTCTTCTTAAAACAGATTCATCATCAATACAATATGATATAAAAAAAATGATGCACCCACATTTAAATCCACACACAATTTCACGCCTAACAATTCTCGTCCTTAATTCTAATGGACCCCTTGTAGATCTCACACAGGACCCATCAGAATCAAGGGCTAGGATGTGTTGGATGTGGAATTAGGTGTAAATTTAGATGTGGGTGTGTCATTACTCTTTTCACATTTGCGTGAAAATAAGCGACATCCCTTGATATTTGGCTTTATATGAATTAACTGCATGAGTTTCGGAATCTGACTTCTTATGATTTTACAGATAATTGGAATAGTAATTCTAACATTAGCATAAATCACTTTAGCGGTGATTTAAGTGAAGGGTTTAATTGGGACATTCATATAAATCGCCAGGTAAGCCATTGAAATTTTTGTCAAACTTACACATGAAGTTACAAGGAATAGACTAGCTAATACAAAGCTAAACTTTGGCATTTTACATATAGGGATTCCACTCCACCAATACATGGTTGCGGTGTCGAGTCTCATGAGATGTGGGGTTTATAGGTTGGGAGAGCACTAGCTCGATCCCCTTTTGTAGTGGAGTAATAAATAATAAACAAATAACAAACATAGGGTGAAATCAATTTGGTTCACTGCCCTGGGCTGAGGAATATATAGAATGTTGTTCTCATAGTGATCCTCAACCAATACCGAAATAAAATTGAATGTAAAAGGGAATCTATGGATATAGGAGGAATTGTTTTGCTGAGTATGAGACTTTATTAGACTCTTGATGTGAGTCATCGTCAAAGAGTCCAAACAGGGCCGGTTCAGAGTATTTGGAGGTTTGGGACGAATTATTAAAAGGGAGGCCTTTATACGAGGAGATTTGGGGGTAGTGCTCCCAAGGCAATTTTTTTTGGAGTCTACTTAAACAAAATTGGCAATTTTTTTAGGATTTTGGGGTTTATGAGTCTATTTGTAAAACTTACACATTGTATGGTATCTTTCAAAATTCTAGAGGGGCCTATTTCTAAAACTCAATAAATTTTTACACTAAAAGTGTATTTTCAAAATTCTAGGGTCTTCGCTTTTGAGTTTTATATACATGTATATCAATATAGATATGTAGTTGATGACACTAAATTGGGCCTTGAGGGAGGTCTAAATGTATAATACTAAAAATCACAATGTAAAAATGTAATTATGAAAATTTCATAGAGTCTTTCAAAATTTTGTGAACTTTGGTGGCCTGGGGCTATTGCCCCTTTTGCCGCACCCCCCCTTTGGGCCGGCCATGAGAGTCCAAAATTGTTCCCACTCTTCGCCACTTCTTACATTTAAATTGGAAAATTATCAAACTCCCCACATTTTTTTTTATATCTTTTGCATTCCCCTCTCTTTGCATCATTTCCTCTCTTTCAATAGTCTCTCTCTAAATTAAACTTGTATCTATATATTAATGTTATAAAAAAATGTTTTGATAAAAATATAAGGATAATATTTGGGACACAACCTTCATACAACTTTCATACAACCTCTCCAAAAGATGTGTCTATCTCTTTCCTATGTCACTGTGGGGTCCAGTGACATCACATGAGAGAGATAGACACATCTTTTGGAGAGGTTGTATGAAAGTTGTATGAAGGTTGTGTCCCAAATATTACTCAAAATATAATTAATCTAGCTTTGAACAAACGTTTTATTGGATCATTCCCATGGGCATGGACAATTTCTAGTACTAAATATTGCTCCATGACCTGAGGAAACTGGAAAGTGAAACCCTAACTTTCTTTTTCATAATTCAACAAGTGGAGTAAACAACCCTGGTCCCGTATGGGCGCCGTGGGCGGCAGAGGAGTAGAGGCTCCAGAGAGGGGTAGAGACCCCTAGGTAGTATACCTTGTGCACGCTAATGGGCTGCTCTGTGGTCACTAATGATCTGCTTCCACATCGACCAGTCAAGGGAAGAACTGAGCCTACGCGACGAGAACGTCGCGTCTTTGAGTGGGGGAGATTGTGAGATCCCGTCCCACATCGGATAAATATAAAAAGTTATTCTGATATATATATATATAGCAGACCAGTCAAGTTATTGGGCAAGTGGACCACTTGGGGCGTTACACCATCAACATAGATTCCAAAACTTCTAATGATCGGAAAACAATTTCACACACCCAATAATTCTAATAATTCTACCACATAATCAAAGCGAATAAGGATCAGTCGCCTAATGTAATTGTCCTCCAAACCCCCACTAACACACTAACTAAGTACTGATGTATTCCTGAGACCACGGTGTGGGGGTTGAGTTAGATTACTCTCTAATAAACAATCTGTTGAAAAGTCTTAAAAACTCTCTTCAAGAACCCACTTGCCCATTCTCCATTCTAATTAATTGCTGCAAATCAGTAAAGTATTCAGAATTTAGAAAGCAGTGTTTGAGCCATTCAAGTCACAAAACAAATCTCTTCATGAGATCTCCTTCTTTTTTGGAACAGCCCTTTATACATACAATTTTGGCTAGGCAGACCCAAGCCGAACAAAGGGAGGTACAGCCCCCAAAAAAAAAAAAATCCTTCCTCTTGTTACTAGAACACACAACAATAACACTAACGACGTCCAGTTAGCTTCAGCCAAGGTTTTGGAGGGACTCCATTGGGCACGTGTGACACAGCTTCTATTTCTGCAATTTTTGGCTTTCTTTGGCTGCAGCTTTTCTGATTCCATCTTAAAAAATTATTCTTGATCAAAAGTTGTCTTGACTCACAGTTTCATTTTACTTTTGGAGTTCCATAATCACTTGTGAACACCACAGAAATGGTTGTAGGAGAAATCATGTACTATTAGTTACACTTTTTTTTATATGGTGGACTTCACCAATGAATGAAGTAGCCTAACGGTGTATGCCTTTCAAGATGATGTACCAATTCCAATGGACTTGGTCAAATGATCAGCTGAGTTTTCGTCAGGGCTGCAACTTGGACGGACCAACCGGAGACCTACCCGAAATTTGCTTTGGATTGATTCATTTTTTATTTATGTTGGGTGTGTATGGACTAAAAAATTCTAGACCGACCAAAATTTAAGTTGGACTTGAATAGAGAGACTAATAACCCAAATAACTCGAGCCACGCATATATGGTATATAATCAGCATAGATCTTTTCTGTGTTTTAACTTTTATTTTTATTAAATGCAAAGTCATAATATGTTTTAGCGGAAAATAAATATCATAGGATGTTGCTAGAAAAGCATAATTGCATATGAAGATTGTTTCTTAAGTTGTTTCTTTGCCTCAATTCGGACTTGAACTCGCCATATAAGATACCGTGATAGAATAACAGCTTAATGCCGCCAAGATGCCATCATGATAAGGTGAGACTTGGGTACCTTAGCGAGAAACTAGGATTCTACTATACCTAGTTATGAATCCCACATATGTGAACTCCCATAAGTAGGGGTGAATCCAGAAATCCAGCTTAGGGGCGAGTTTAATAATTTCCAAAGATATTAGGGGGGAAGTCTATATACTTCATTTTTTTTTTTTTTTTTTTTTAATCAAATCTAGTTGGGCCGTAGTCCCTACTTACCCCCCTCAGGAACAATCCTAGAAAGAGTGATAACGTGTGCACAACCCAAACTTCCAAGTGGGCTATTTCCTACAGCTGGAAATAGACTGAAGACTAGCATAAAAATAGATTTGAAAAACTAAGACAGAACAAAAAAGAAATAAAAGCTACACCTTTATATACATATAAATAAATTCCATTAACTACACTAACATGGCTAGAGTACATTTTTTCAAATATCAGACACTTCCGGTACCCCCTGCAGTGTCAAAGTACACGGGCTCTCCTCCAATACTTGCGCCGACACCTTCCATGAGAGCAAATCTCATGTCTTCAGATGGTTTCCAACGCCGCTTCCTCTGGTTTATGAACCAGTTATTAATTTGCCTCTGGTCTAGTCCTGTAACCTCTGATAACTTTATCTTCTCCTCCTCCTGCAACAATATTAGCCAATCATGTTACTATTCAGACAATTGCAGTGTTTTAAGTGTCCAGTAATGAAATCTAAAGCACTGGAGTAAAACATATCCTATCGAAAAATCTGTGGATTTCACGGGCTAAATATATCTTTCAAACATCTCCGATCGAACAGCAATAATACACATATCTCAGCCCCCAAGATAGAATTTGCATGCCTACATTGGTGGACAAGCTTGCAGATATTTTTGCAGTCACCAACTGCTCTAAAAGCTTAAGTTGTTAGGATGGGCTCAACATTGAACATCAAGTGGTAAGAAATTTAAGTGCCAGAGAACAGCTGCATGCTCACAATAAACAAAAGTACAGTACAATCTTATTGCAAATTAATATTTCCCAAATAAGAAATTGCATTTCCCTATACCTTTCTGATATATCTAGTTGAATGTAAAGTTTTTTCATCCTTGGAGCTCTAGTGAACAAATGTAGTAGACTGCAATAGCAAGGCTAGTTCACCAAATTCAATGTCTAGATGCAACAACATAAACATTTGCTTTGTCATTATCTGTATCTGTTAGCACTAACTGGAAAAATAATTAATTAATTAATTAAATTAAATTAAATTAAATTGAAAAACATGAAGCTTTGAAGTACTACACCCTTAAATAAGTCTCCTTCGCAATGTATCACGCACCACAAAAACACAAAATGAATCACTCTTCTATCTTTTAATGTGAGTTTGCTCAGTCAGTATGCTAATGCGATCTCATCAAGTCCGTTTATTCTCTCTCTCTCTCTCTCTTTTGTGAGGGAAATAGGTCGGTGAATAGAAAGAACTAAGATTTTTTACAGTCACAAGAAACCAGCAGGAGGCCGAAACAAAATATTATCAGATTGTCTATGGAAAAGTCCAGTATATGGCAAAACTATTTTGGGTCTCGGTGATAACCAAATCCTTCTTAGTTACAACTCAATTCTGAGTAAATCTTTCTATATTCCATAATGGCCTGCTCATACCCCTTGAGCAGAATATTCTACACAGCACGTATTTAGAGGAATCCAGAAACAATTGAAGTGAGATTGTAATAGAAATTTACCGTGGGATATGGCCATCTGCAGTGGGTGTTCCACCAGTCTAGCAATGTTGTCCTCGCATCCTTCGGTAGCTTACCTTTCTTTCTTTTCTTCAAGAAGTCCTTTCTCAAGCTGCTAAGATAACCACTGTACTTACGCATTAGCATCTCTTTCAGCTCCAGGTCGCCTGAACGAGCACCAGAAAATTCTTGACTTTCTGCTGCTTCCACATCCCCACAGCTTAAATCTTCCTCTGAAGAACCGGCTGCATCATCTGAAAACACAAATTCTTATAAATGAAGAGGTAAATATCTAACTATATGCACGACTGTCTTTCTAAAGATAAGAGTTAGAAGCATACTCAAGAGTGGTGGATGACTATTCATAGTCAACTCGACCAAAAACAAAGGTGGCAAAGCTATTCAATCAGTTCAACGCACTCTAATTCAAAAGCAATGGCATTATCTCAAAAGCTATTTATCTGCATATTTAGCCAATTGTTGGTATTCGATTAAGTTCACCTAAAAAAATTTAAAACCAATTTTGAACCTGATTATTTTAGGTCCAATGCTTGATGATATATGGTTAAACCTAATACGATGCTACATGATCCGCACGTATTCTACTGAATCTCTTAATTCCCTTCTCAGTGATTCGGAGATTGAGGCAGAAGTGAGACTTTATGACCATCATTGAAAAGTTCCGACAACATGTAACATTCTTGACATCTTAACTCAGATAACTTTTATCATAACCAAAATCAAATATTTAACCTCACTATTATGCAGCGGGTTGCTCAGTCAGTATTTATTCTACTGCCTATAGCTCATTGAAGAAAAAGTAGAATGGGAGCTTTATTCATAGCATTGGGTTAAGATTACATGATACCAACGTAAGGGCTTATAAATGATATACTAACTGTCAATATATGGAAATGAACCGTATATGTAAATCTCACACTTATGGCAACTATATGTAGTTCCTACTAAACTTTTTTGCACAATTCACATGTTGAAGCATCTTTTACTTTGTCGGATAAGAGACCCCATTGTATTCTTATAGTCCTTGGACTCCAACCTAAATTCATCGGACTCTAACTAAATAGTCATTAAACATGATTTCAATTTCTCGCCTAAAGTACAAGTTGCTTACTTCGCAACTTTGTTATGAACTTATGATCCTCATGTTGGTTTTGAATTTCATATGTAAGGAAACCCCAATGAAGCTAAAAAGGCTTTTCGCCATTGCCTTTCAGGCCCAAATGTTTCCTCGTTGAGAGAAACCATTGAGCATGCAATCCAAGTCACCAAGCATTTGTTTCAAGATAGTGCTCCAATAGAACTGTTCAATGATTGCGCAAATTGTGATGGCAAAGTCTTCCGAATCAATTTCAGCAGATTACTACGTGACATTACCATACTTTCTCTAACTCCCAATTTAGTGAACGTTTATTCATAGCTGGTTCAAAATCTTTATGATTTTTCCTGATTTACCGGTTAAGGCACCCTTACTTGGACTTGCTTCCACATATATTTATTTAATTTGATGTTGGTCAACTAGATGGGGAATTCAAAATTGTGAATATTGACTCTGGATCGAGGTACAATAATTGTTGGAATATTTTAATAAAAATGAAGTTTATTTTTTATACTTTTTGGAGAGTAGCATATCTTCTAGTTAGTGTTACATTAAACTATTTTTGTAGCTCTACTATAAGCCATTATATGGGCGGCTATTGTTAGTGAGGGTTACAAACCCATTATATACCAAAGTTATTAGTTTGGTTTATTAGCCAATCAGTTACATACTTATGCTACTTACTTGGCTTAATTTGTATTTACTATGGACTTTCAAGATTCATATTCTTGAGCTTATATATAGAGGATACATGTGACACAAGATGTATACAAGTCCATGTGATGGCATTCATGCTAATATACTACTTTTATTATATTTATATTGTATTTTATATTTGGGCAAAGAAAGGTGTTAGGAGAAGCTTCCGTCTTCTCAAAAATGTAGGTTTTGAGAAAGACAACAGTGAGAGGCTGGGCTGTTGTATCCTGGAAGCGACGCGGTATTCCTACATCGGTTGACAAATAACATGAGAGGCGCGAATCGTCTTAAAGAGAGCGACCTGGTACGCGCTCAAGCCGAAGCCGTATACTTCAAATGGTATGATATACTACATTATTTTGTCACAAATGGAGGTAAAATATCTCATTTTTGAATTACTATGAAATGTATACATCTCTCGTGATTTTATCATAATTTCATATTTGGAGAATATGTGTATTTTGAGCCAAATCTCCAATAATTTTAAGACGATTTGTCTCTTATTTTATCATTTGTCACCAATTGGATTTGATGGGTTTGTTGAAATGTGTGAAATGGCAAATTGAGTGTAGTGATAAATTAAATTATTGGACCAAGTAGAAATGGAGGATGAAGATCTCACAAATTAGCAAGTACACGGTAAATTGTTTATTTCGTTCTCGCGGTAACTCTGCATACTAAAGGTATGTTTTCTGCATTTTGCTTTCAGAGAAATGCATGATACATATGAAGGAAAGAGTGGGGATTTAAAGCATATTAAGGAAAAAACTGGTTGTAAAAATGGATTGGATTCTCATTACTGCTTTAGATATATATATATATATATATACTCTGTTGTCAAAATCGTACGATTCGCGATACGAATCTTACGATTCGATACGATTCATCATGAAAACGATACGTATCGATGCACGAATCGAACATGTAAAAGAATCTAAGGTGAATCTTACGATTCGCAAGTGAATCTTACGATTCGATTCGCGATTCTTACGATTCACTTGACTGCTAGGCACAAAACTTAATTGTTCCAATTTTTTTGTTTTTTTGTTTTTCAATTTTTTCTTAAAAAATTGATTACCAACCCTCTTTTAAACCACTTAGGATATGTTTATACAAGCCTAGAACAAAAAGGATATGTTTATATAAGCCTAGAAAAGAAAAGAATATGTTTATATGGTTTTTTTTATTTGTTACCGAATCGTACGATTCACGATTCGCGAATCCCGATTCGATTCACATGTATCATTTCGATTCATGATACGAATCCCGATTTGACAACTATGTATATATATATGCCAAAACTTCGTAGTAACTTTTTGCAAAATATATTTTAGTACTCCTTTTTGAAAGTCATGTTTGGTCCATACAAATGTTTGATGACTAGTGTAAGAAACATGTAATTGTTACCTTACATTCTATTCTGCAATTACTATCACACTTGACTATGTTGCATAGCCATGACAACAGAGAGTCATCCTCTCATGGATATCTTCAGATTCTATTTTCTCTAAAAGCTAAGTGTGCGATGCATGTGCTAGCATGCTACATGAACATATAACTGAAACATCATCTTGATGGGATATATGTTATAAAATAGTGGGGGTAAATTCCTACCTATTGTTATGTGTTTGGTAATTAAAGAAAATGGGCAAAGTTGGTGTAAGGACAATATTTATTGCATCTTAATTTCTGTACTTACCTATATGCTAATTAATGTATATAACATACTTTTACATTATGTTCATATGTCATATTAACCACAAGACATGATATCTCATTAAACGAATTATGCTTTTACGTTATGTTCATATGTCATATTAACCACAAGACATGATATCTCATTAAACGAATTGAACAAACTGTTTTAGAAATCAACATTAGGCTTTTTTGAGTTGAATTATGAGATATTCTGGAAAGTTAGAGTTTATAAATTTGGATAATCAAGTTACAAGTTCAGTGGTTACCACTATTGTAAAATTATTAGAGAAATAATTATTTTGGTGTGCAATGATCTTGAGAATCTCAAATTCTTTCAATGTTTGAGATTGTGAATGGATGTGCTCCGAGTCTTTTAAAAATGAAGGTTTTTAGAGAATACTTTTAAAGATATGTGATAAATTTTTGTGCCTCAATATTTTTTCTTTAGAAAAAGTTACTCATTGTAAAGGTGCTAGTATTCATTCTCTAGTTGTAGCTGTGAATATTTTGAGAATCTCATACATGTACTCTTGATAAATTATTTGACAGATAATCTCCATATTGAGAATTTGAGATTATGGCAGATTATAAGTTTTGGAGATCACATGTATGAGCACACGTGAAATTTCAAGGAACTTGAATTTTTATTTTAAATGGAGATATAAGTTTTTTTTTGTGGTATGAGTGAGACTTAAAATTTATTTGCAAGGGTGGTGAGGAAATTTATGGAGAACTAATGAGGCTTGAATATTATTTTGGCTTCCAAATATTTGTGATAATGAACCACATCTATTTAATGGGTCCTTAATTGTGAGTTACTTTAATGGCGATATAAAAAAAAAAGTGTCTTGGTATTTTATTCGAAAAAAATTCCTCAATGGTTCAATCACTTCAAGTGATCTTTTTTGTTTATTTTGAGGGTAAAGCATAATTGAGAGAATAATTTCTATTCTCAAAATTACTGGCTTAATTATATTGTAAATGGTGGAGTCTTGAGAAATTATACCATGATTATTAAACCCACCATATGTCGTGTGTAACATGTTGGTGATTAGAAGTACCTACGGGTGAAAATAAATACCTAGGAGCACCTCCGTTGAGGCATTGTGCTGAAATCCAAACCTTTGTTATGTTGACAACTATGTTTGAAAGAAAAGCTCTACCTAGAAGCAAAGGAACTTTGATGTATATCGAGGGGGATGAGACTTAAGCCCAGAGTTGTAAACTACCTATGAGGATACCCTTACCTAGAGACTGGTGATCCCAAGAACTAGGTTTAAAGGGCCAAACAAATCATAGAGTGGTTTGAATGTGGATATGCACTTTTAAAGTCTCAATGACATATTGTCCATCCCTATAGTGTAAGTACATGTGATCTTGTAACGTTGTGTAGGTTGAGATTCTTTTTAATCTCTTAATGAGTTCTATATCCCTTATGGGTAGGATGTCTTAGTTACAGGAGCATCTTTGATAGACTCGCCTATATGAGTGTTGAAGTGGGGCCGCTTCCTATGAGATTGGGCTAATCTCTAATACAAGAACACTGAAACACTAAGTGGAGATTTAAAGGCTGAGCCACTTTCATGATGCATGATATTCTATATTTGCCTTTAAGATATTGTTACTTATTTTTATTAAAATAAGTGGGGGATTGTTGGAATATTTTAATAAAAATAAAGTTTTACTTTTAAACTTTTTGGAGAGTAGTATATCTTCTATTTAGTGTTACGTTAAATTATTTTTGTAGCTTTACTATAAGCCATTATATGGGCGGCTATTGTTAGTGGGGGTTATAAACCCATTATATACCAAAGTTATTAGTTTGGTTTATTAGCCAATAAGTTACATACTTATGCTACTTACTTGGCTTACTTTGTATTTACTATGGACTTTCAAGATTCATATTCTTGAGCTTCTATATAGAGGATACATATGACAAAATGTAAATAAGTCCATGTTATGGCATTCATGCTAATATACTACTTTTATTATATTTATATTTATTTTATATTTGGGCATAGAAATGTGTTAGGAGAAGCTTCAGTCTTCTCAAAAGTGTAGATTTGAGAAAGACAACAGTGAGAGGCTGGGCTGTTGTACCCTGGAGGCGACGCGTTATTCCTACTACACTGGTTGATAAATACCGTGAGAGGCGCAAATCATCTTAAAGAGAGCGATCTGGTACGCGCCTCAAGCCAAAGACATATACTTCAAATGTTATGAGATACTACATTATTTTGTCACAAATGAAGGTAAACTATCTCATTCTTGAATTACTATGAAACATATATTTCACTCGTGATTTATCATAATTTCATATTTGGAGAATGTGTATTTTGAGCCAAATCTCCAACAATAATCACATCAGATTGGGACTGTAGAGAAACAAAGCCATCAACTTCTAACAAAAAATAACTTCAAAAGTCAAAGTGAATTTCTCAAATAGATTCAAATCAAGTTAATAAAACCTTGTCCCGATTCAATAGATGAGACGAATAGGACAACATTAATTTGAACTTGTTTCTTGATTTTGATTCAGCTCGCTTAGGGTCTCCAAGGAGTTTTTGTAATAGTTGCCCTGTGCACGTGGGACTAGAGAACTGCTTTTGTGCTATAGAATATTTCGAGTGCTTCAAAACCTATGGATATCCCTAATTTAGATGACGGGAAAATGAATAACTTTTGTAACTTGTTGGGTTGGCTACTTGAATCTTATTTTAATATTATTTTGTCTAGTGCCAAAGCTTCACTTAATTCACACACTCTGGTGGCGTACCTTACTATCTCAACGTATATCAATTTTAATCTTACGTTTCCCCTAGTAGTAGAGTTAAGACGGATCACATCATTCTTCATTACCCTTCTTTATGCATTGCATCCCAAGTGCCATTACCTGAATCCTAACCACACTCTCTAAAAGTGCTCACTTCCATATTTCCATCCTATAAAAGTGCTCACTTTTTATTTTATCCTTTCATTTGTCACTATCATCCTTCTCACCATCTGAATCCTAACCACACTCTCTAACTAACATGTTCCAAGTACTCAATCTAATAAAGCATGGCAATTTTAGTGGATCTTTCTACAAAACTATCTCAAAAGCAATATACATCCATGAAACGACATTCCAAAAGCAAACTTAAACTTTGACTTGTCTTTTTTTTTTTTTAAATAAGATGCAACATCTCCAACCTCTCCTTTCATGTGAACAATCATGTATAGATGTTGGATCGAAACACACACGCAAAAAATAATCAAGAATAACAGAGAGATTAAAGACAGAGATTTCGCATGGTTCGGTGTTGTGCCTTACGTCCACACTGGAGAGCCAGAAGTTTCCACTATATAATCAAAAACGAATTAGGGTTACTGGGTTACGACTTAAATATCTTCTATCTGGGCACATGGCTATCCCACTTGACCCTGGGCCTAGTGTAACGGACCCACTAGACTATGAGCCACACCCAATAATAGATACTCATTTATTTTCTTCAAATTTTCATATCTGTCAATTACCAATTGTCATTATGTTTTCATGAACTTAATGTGTAAGAATTCATTCTTATGAACTGTCATTTTATGCCATACATTAACTTAACATGGAACCATTTTTAACATTCAATCCAGTATAATTTTTCCTCTTTGAAAATCATGGCCTACTTGCTTTGTTTTAAGTGTCTATGAATTTTGGCACGTAGAGCAACAGAGATATCATTCATATTTCACTCTCCTTTTTAACTCTCTCCCTTGTTTCTCTGCAATTAAAGGCTCAATCCATTATACAGCTTAAACTTTTAGAGTAGTCGGTAACTCAACACGGTATCATAGTCTTGTTTGTGGGAGGTATTGGGTTCGACTCTCCATCCTCGCTTTGGTGTGCATATTTGCACTTTGTTAGTTGTCTCCATTAAGTTGGCTCTCCACGTGTGAGATGGGGTCACACATGAGGAAGGGTGTTGAAGCTTGATATACATCGTTGGGCCCATTCTCTAACTGCCTAAGCTTTTAGAGTAGTAGGTAACTCAACAGGTTGCATGATACATCCATTTGCTAGGTCCCAAAGATACTAAATGGATAACAAGGTGCCAAGGTTTCTACATAGTATGCCATTCAAAAATAATTGGTCAACAAAAATACTTGTACTTGAAATGAATTTTCATATATGCCATATAACTTAAGTTTGTAAGAATACTAAATAATGGTGAAGGTTTTGTAATAACTTTTTAGGGCACCATTTGCTAGTAACAAGATGTCCTTTGATAGTAACTTTTCCAGTTGCCGCTTGATAGTCACAATGTTACCTTATATAGTAGTTAGCTAGCTATTAACCAAGTAATTTGGTTGTATCATACCATACATACACTAAAAAGTAGTTGTTACCTAGTTGTATCATAGAAAGAAACCATTATATGGAACTTAGCTGCAAAATATAAACACACACACATATATATATATATATATACAGTCAGGCTTCAAAGAGTGCTTCCTCTCTTTATTAAAAAGAGACTATCTGTTTTGGCCGTCAGATCCAGTTTTTAAACACGATCCGACGGTCAAAACAGAGGCCCTCTCTTTAATAAAGAGAGGGCGCCCTCTCTGGAGAATTTTCGATATATATATATTCCATTCTCAAATGCACCACACAAAATATTTTAAAGAGTAATATTTGGGGCACTAACAACTTCCACTAACACTTACTAACACACTCTATCTCTCAACTAGTGGTACTGCGGGGTCTGCAGCGGACCCCGCAATACCACTAGTTGAGAGATAGAGTGTGTTAGTAAGTGTTAGTGGAAGTTGTTTGTGCCCCTAGCAAAACTCTATTTTAAAATGTTTTTTTTTTAATTCTAAATTTGTTCTTTCATTGTCATAAAAGTAGATATCAAACAAATAGGGTGTTTGGCAACAATTTTTGGAGTTCAATAGCGACTACGATCTACAAGCTAAAGTGAAACTACGTAAAAAATAAAAAAAAATTAAAATAAAAGAAAAAGAAAGAAGTTAATCACAAAAATTTGTGATTGACAAAAGCTACTTGAACAGGTTAAGAGTAATATTTTGCCTCTTTTTTCTTTATTGAGTCTGGAGGAGAGACAATCTAGCTTCAATTTCCAAGGGTTAATCACTGACATGCCTACCATAAAGGCTCAGCCAAATAAAAGGGGGACAAATCTTGAGAATTATTATTGGAGAATACGATAGGATTTCTGATCCAACCACAGCACAGTGATGCATCATGTCCATCACTGTGAGAATTTATGCACAAAAACGTACTAAACAATTCTAAGTAAGTAAATTAAGCAATCTCGCATTATTATTAGTTATTATTATTTAAAATAAATAAATAAATAAACATAAAAGAAAAAGAAAAAGAAAAAGAAAAATGCTAAAAAGCAGAAGACATTGAAAGACCCATCAGCTCATCATCACCTGCTCTTCCAAGATTTGCAAATAATATGGTCAGTCGGAGCATGCGTACAGCACACGGCGCTCATTTTAGACATATCCACAGTGTTAATTTTAACTCTCATTTTTAAGTCGTAACTGATACTGTTACTCTAACATGCGCACTGGGGTACAAAGTATTGCGCTCGAGCATAACGTACAGAAACGACTTGACCACCAAAAAACACACTCAATTAAAATTATTTATATCCCAAAAAAAAGAAGGGAGGCGAAAGATAATCGTAGATAGGATATAATGCGCAGTAAGGGTAACGTTACGTGACCTGCTGAGTGATAATTCCCATTCCCGGAGGTGAACGACGTCGTAGTGGTCGTCAATGTATCTTTGCAGAGGTCACTCAGCTGTGACTCGATGTTGCTCAAGAACGTCGTCGCTTCGTCAAATGGCTTTGATAGCTCCTCTTTGTATCTCTGTAGAACCTCGCAATATGATTGCTATAACATCGCCATATCCAAACTAATCAATCCTCATTCCTATGCACACACACACACACATATATATATAGAAGGATTCAGATACCTTACCATGAATTCATCGAGTTCAGGATCGAGTCCGATTTCAGTGTGATTAACGATCGGAAGGCTTTCCTTGCAGATTTCTTCAAGTAGCGAAGCCATTTCTGGTGATGCTCCGACCTACGACGATACATATACATATATATATATAAACATACATACATATATATACATATACAGTCATATATATATATATATATACACACATGTAAGGTACAATTAGTGAAGTGAAAGATGATGATCACCTTACCTTGCGACATTCAATATATGAAGATAGTAAGTTAGGATAAAGAGGATGATTGGCGATCTGAGCCTTGATCAAATCGGAGATCTCCGATCCTGTGACATTAATTTCAGACGAATTGAACTGATCAATCAAGTGATCGACTGAACCGCCAATTCCGATCGTCTCCGGAGTAAAGTTTCCAATTCCAGGAATATCATCATAACACGAAATCGATGAATGAATACTGTACAGATCTTCCATTAGCACTCAAATTAAACAGATATATAACGAAAAAATATATATACGATATCGAAGAACTGAATGTAGAATCTATATATTCAGGTGCTTCGGAGTCAGTTAGGCTTTATGTAGAGCTTCCATAGTACTAGAGACATGAGAGAGAAACTTCAGAGGATCAAACTCAGCAATCTAGAGACAGAGAGAGAGAGAACATAAACACACAGTTTGATCAACAATCTAGGGAGAGAAGAAAATAAGGCTTCAAAAAAGTTAGGAGGAGAGAGAGAGAGAGAGAGAGAGAGAGAGAGGGGGGGGGAGGGGGGGGGGGGGGGTGCTTGGCTTGGTTTGATGGGGAAAAAGCGAGAAAAAACGGGTGGATGGGGGCAGGCAGGTAGGCCGCACGTTCTCGCACGCTCTGAAACAGTAGTAGCAGCGCTGCTGCTTGATCTTCAGGCCTCGTGGCCGTTTGCATATACATATATATATTATATATATATATAGAAAATCTAACATACACCTCTCATAAAGTGATGGATGTCAACTCCCATCCTGTGATTGAGGTTGAGCCACATCACCTAATTTTTTTAGTTATAACAAATGTGGCTCAGATGTGTTAAATGTGGAGAAATGTGGTTTAGCCAGTTATAAGAAATGTGATTCGATTATGAGAAATGGACTCACTGTTATACGTCAATCATAACAAATGTTGTTGGAGTTGACATATACCCCTTTTTGAGGGGGTGTATTGTAGGCTGGCCCATACATATACATATGCACACATATTTACATTATGCTTTCCAAATTTTTATTTTAAAAGTACTTCTCAATTGATATGGTAGTGGGACCAAGTCTACTATAATGGGACTAGTTAAATTTTAATTGAAAATTATTCACTTAATTCTATTATCACATTATTTAAAAAGTATTTTTGAAATAAAAATTTATAAAATACTATTTCATTACTCTTACATGAGAGCATTTTTTACTCATCCTTTTTTAGTTCTTAACATTTCTCAGTCAAAGTTTCCCAGCTAATATATGTCTTATCTCATTCTTATTTTACTCGTATATTATGAACATAATTATTACAACGAACACATGTCACCTTAATAAATATGCTCTCTATTTTACATTAGATATATATAGTACTCTGTGTGTGCGCTCTGTATCTGAGTCAGAGTAGTGATTGACTGTTGAGTATTATATGGGGGCACAGTGACAAGACGTGCCGCCATGTTTCGGAACCTGATTGGCTAAGAGACTGAATATTGTGGGGTGCGATTTGACTGTAGTCTCTCTGCTCCCTGCACTCTCTCTCTCCCTGCAACCCTAAACCGTGTGTCCCAAGTCCATTGGAAAGATGTAAAGACGACGTCGTTTTGCATCTCCAGCGTACTACGAGTAATTATTTTAAGATAAAATAATTAGTCAGAGGAGTTGTATATACTCAATTAGGTATGAATAAGTCGAGCCGATTAATAAGGGTTTGAAGTTTGCCTCGATAAATGTTAGGTTTGACTCGTTCATTTGAATTCGTGAACACAATTG
Source organism: Hydrangea macrophylla (assembly GCA_033977485.1). Lineage (NCBI taxonomy): Eukaryota > Viridiplantae > Streptophyta > Magnoliopsida > Cornales > Hydrangeaceae > Hydrangea > Hydrangea macrophylla. The sequence continues at coordinate 77,976,694 of CM066996.1, forward strand.
ATTAAGGTTCGTGAGCAGGCTTGTGAAAAAATTCGTTTTTAGATTTGATAAATAGCTTGTATAGTGTGACTTATATATATATATATATATATATTATAAGACTATATAATTTTAGATAAATATGACATATCTTGTAAATAAGCTTGATAAATGATTGTTTTATTATTAAACTATATAGATTAAAATGGCGTACAAAAAAGCTCGTTAAACTCGCGAACACTTAAAAGCTCGACTTGTGACCAAGCTCGCGAGCTCATGAGAGAGCTCGACAGCAGGCTCGGTTCGTATGCACCCCTATACTCAGCAGACTAACTACATAATTAGTCAATTTAACATTTGACTTTTTAACTAGACATATTTGTCTAGTCAAGAATCACTCTCTACTTTCTCTCTCCAAACCTCAACCTTTTGAATCTTTCATTAATTTAATTCATACGAAATCTCAACCATAGAAAAATGAAACAAAAAAGTTGACTAAATTAAATAAAGAGCATTGTTCGAAGTGAATGTTAAATAGTGGACTGCTAAAATAGTTTTCAATTAAAAAATAGTTTTCAATTAAAGTAGCTAGTTATAAACCATTTTACTGATGGAGTTGCTCATATAATATGCTCCGTAGTTTTGGTCCGAATGATGATAAGAAACATTTATTAATTTCCCGAGAAATGGCTTTCCGAATTTTAATCCTAAATTTTCATCCTAAATGATGTGACAGTGGACTCACTGAATTTTGATTATATTGAATGATGTTAAAGTGGCCACATTATTATTGTCAGGGGCCCCACTGCCACATCATCTGAGATGGAGATTTGATATTAGAATTTGGAAAGCATAGCATTACTCTTATTTCCCACCCAAAACTACTATGTTGTAGGTACACCTAAACCACTTGGATGTACCGAAGAATTTTCTGTTTTGTAAAGACTAAGGGTGCAAGGCAACGACCGGACTGATAGTCTATTTTAATTGAATTGTCCATCGTTTGAGTAGGTTTAAACACACTGGACTAATAGTCCGTTCTAACTAAATAATCCTTCATATTGGGAATTATATAATCCGGGAGTGGTGTGATATTAATAGTCTCAGGACTATCAATTAAAATAGTGTGATTATTTAGTCCAAACCTTGGTAAGCCAAACGTGGCCTACAGGTCTAAAGATGGATCACGTTCACTATACGTTTCACTTTTCACTGTTTTTTTATGAAACCAAAATAATATTAATTTGACAAAAACTTAGTTTAAGAATATCGTTTGAGTGAGTACAGACTCATATGCAAAATATTGGCTCTCACCAGAATAATTAAATTATAGAAATGATTCACTTATGAGTTCAATTTTGCTCACTTTAAAACTGTTTGCTCACTTTAAAACTGCTCACTTATTGCTCATCCAACTCTTCTATTGGTCAATGTAGTAGGATTCATGACTTTTTATCATTAAGTAATCATTATTTAATCATCGATCCCACTGCATTAACCAATGGAAGAGTTGGGTGAGCAATTTTGGAGTGAGCAAAAATGTATTCTTCACTTATGGTCCACAAAATCGATTTTTTGTTTTCCCAAAACAACCTATAAGTGTTACAATTCCCATGTTTGAATCTGAAATTTGATTTTCAAATGACTCAACAGTTGTACCCCCTTGTGATGATAATAATTAATGGTACCACATATCACTGTATGGGTACAATTGACAGAATTTAAAAACCAATTTTAAAATTCAAATTTGAGAGGCATAGCATTACTCTTTTTGAAAATTTCAACGATTCAAACCTTTTTTTCATTTTTTTTTTTTTTTGGGTTTCTCGTTTTCCATTTATTTCCCTTTTCCATTACTTAAGAAATTTTAAAAGTAAAATTGCTATGAACTTCCAAGGAAGAGTTAAGTGGCCCCACTGTAACTAATATGACTCCTCGATCTATAAGAGCGTAGCATTTGAACGTTAATAATATACAACAAACTTATTTGGAATATAATTTTCATGGACACTTAAATTTTATTTTTGTACAAGTCATACGGCACCGTGTGTGCCATGAGAGGTTAAACGGCATACACAAAGTCATCTCATGCCCAAACAGCACACACAAAATCTTGTTAGGAAGATTTTATGCAAATAAGTGCGGAACAATCAAATCCCCTCCGAAGGATCGTGTGAGGTGCGAACAAGCAAAAGAAAACATGAGAAATACCGAGCACACAAGAATACCATATTTCTACATGGTTCAGCCAAATATGCTTATATCCACACCTTGCAGAATTGTAATACGCTTTAGGGTTTCAAGATGGGCTCTCACAAGTGATCTCTCTTATGACATTCACACAGAATTTGTAATATATAAGCATATATAGTTTCCAAGTGGGCGAGATTTCAAAGAATTCTGACTCCATCTCGTAACCCAAAGTTCACCGTGGTCGTCCGGGCGAGCCACCCGAACAGTCCTGCCATTTTTTGACTTCCTGCTCCACTGATTGAAAGCGCCTTAGCCTTAGGAAACACTCTGATGGAATTAGACTCCACAATTCCAACAAATCACCACATACCAAACACCTCCCAAACGGCACAGTGTGAGCCGTTTGGGCCTTATTTTTTGGTACAAAGCTTTCAAGCAGTATTGTTTCGTCCCAAACGGCTTTGGAAGTGCCGTTTGGTCACTACACAATTGTAATCATTCTCATCCTGAACAACAAACTTAAGCTATATTTTTCTTAAGTTTATACTACCCATTTAATATACAAATTTGACAATCATAACATTACTCAGACGAGGAAAGAATTATTTGGTTCCCATTGCAAGTGGAGGCGAGATCAAATTCAATATTAGCGATACCAGTTGATTTTCGTTCTTGTGTTGGAATCTAAATTTGTATCCCAAATTTGGGAACCATAACATTACTGATCAATAATTATTTTCTCTTTAATTGAAAATTAAGGAAAATAATGACTTTCTCCATACAATATTTCCTATCTCTTTTTCACTTTTCATTTGCCTTTATTCTCTCCATTTCAAGAGTAAATATTTGATATAACGAGAATACTATGTCAAACTTGCTAATAGACACAGAAACTATATATACTTATGTGGAAAATATTCTTTTTGGAAACGGGGAGAGAGTTGTATACATAGATTAGTTTTATGGGTAAAATAGGATTTAGTCCCTTATAGTACAATTTTATAAAAATAGGTCAATTTCAGATGTCAAGACCCGAATTTTCATTATTAAAATTCGTAAAATATCATCATATTTTTATGTTTTAACCAATCCACCTTAGACATGTGTCAAAGACTCATTGGTCTTTCACCTAACTAACTAACCTATGTATGATCCTAGCAAATGACCTTATCCACCTAACACAAATGTTACGAAACACATGTGTGCATGAACACACAGAGAGAGAGAGAGAGAGAGAGAGAGAGAGACATGTGCACCTAACACAAATGTTACGAAACACATGTATGCATGAACACACACACACACACACAGACTTGTGAAAAATTCTTACAACCATCATAGTTATAGTACAATTAAAGAAAGAGAGTTTAATGTTAAACTTACATTTATTAATCTATGTTCTATTAATACTTCAAAACTCCTGTCATTTACCTTGTGAACTCCTAAGATGCCTATAAAAGGCATCCTAACCATGTTCTAAAGTCACTTCACTCAGGAGAGAAAAAAAAAGTAACAAAAAAAAAAAAAAGAAGTTTATGAGTGAGAGAGGGAATTTTAGGAGAAAGAATGAGAGAAGTAGATAGTTAGAGGAAATTGTGAGAATTTTCTACAAACTCTCAAAGGTTGTTTGGAAGAAAAAAAATTAGATTAGTGGTGGTGGTTCAAGTGGTGAATGAAGTTGAACTAAAACTAACTTCAAACTCTATCGTCAATTAGTGGGTAATTTTTTTTCCAAATCTTTTTACGTATTTTATAATATTTACCTTTTATATGTATTTTTATCATTTGTACTAGATCCTTAGAAGACCTTCCCTAAGCTTAAAGCTCGAGTAATGCCAAACCGAACGTGAATCGTTATTAATGGCAAATTAAAGTTTCAAGTTGATTTAATTTTTCGTATATATACAAAGGGCATTTTTGGTATTTCAAAAATATGCAAAATCATTATAAGTTATTTCCTACTATTTCTTAAAATTTGGTGAATTTTGGACATCATCTGGTATTTATTTGAATTTTGATTTTATAAAACAACTATAGAATATGAGTTTTTAACTTTAAATTGCGTTTAAAATTTTGAACAAGTCCAAAAAATAAACGGCTGATACTGTAGTAATCAAAATAATATTTAGAATATTTAGACACTAATTTTGTAAATTTTGGAGACAGAAAATTTTACCGCTTATTTTGAAACCCAAATTACTATAGAAAAGTTATACAATTTTCATAAAATATTATAACAAACTCGGAATCGACCCTAGCTAATGCCATTAGTTTTGTAATAATATAGGGATCATTTTAGTAAGAGAAAAATCTACTTTTATAAAATTATGAAATTACCCCTATGAAGCTATAATTACCATTTTGCCCCTACACCTTGAACTTAAACTAAATTGCTCGTTTATATCATATGCATTATCGTAGGACTTGAGGATTAACTTATAATCTACAAAAGAAGTACTCTAATCACCTAAATTGCCAAGGTGAGTAATCCTATTCCTTTTTACTGATTCAACTCCTCACGAGTGAATATTATCCTATTACTTGAAAAAGCTTTACTTTAATTATAAAATCATTATTCTTATATTTGTTTTAGGACACTTCGATTCGTTTCAATGAAAGAGGTTATATTATTTTAAGTTATTGTAAATTCCATATTCAGAGTTTTTGTATCGTATATATGTTTCATTCATTTCAGTGTCAATTACCACCATTCAACTTGAATATATATTAGTTCTATTAAGAACTTACGAGCCCCTATGTGGGATTATCCACATTGGATCTACGAGTGACCCAAAGTTGGTCGACCCTCTTGATTGGGTCTACAAGTGGTTCTGATCAGTTCGCTACTACAATACATGTATATGTATGTGTACGTCAATGGGTGGTTAGTAATCTGACCTTCTAAATGTGTATTTGTTTTGCCCGTCTTGATGATATTCTACTCTCTCGATATACCGATTGTTATGTTTACCTCATTTACCGTTGATATACATATTTCTCTTGATACACATCATCCAAGATTACAATTATCAACTGAGTCTTCTACTCACACTCTCCAAATCTTTCTAACCCCTTTTAGGTGATAAAGGTGATGAGGAGTAAAATATGGTGGGAGATGACCTAGTTGAGGAGATCCAATAGAAGAATAAGAAACTTGAAATACAAGTTATAAAGTTAAATAACATGAGTTTTCCATTGGAATTCTTATAGTCTATATACAAAGGCTCAAGTTAGCCAATAAGAATCTTATGTAATAAGTTGGATCGATTTGTAATATTACGGTCTTCATGGCCTTTATTTGGAATAAAATTTAATTATGTTGCTTCCACTAGTCTCTGTACAAGTTATAAGCCCTCAGTGGCTAGTCACATGTCGTAAATCTACCATTTGGGTTTTGGGTGACATCAGAACTCAATATAGGAATTGGTCCCTCACCTATTTTGACGACCAAAATACCCCCATATCATTCTTTATAGAAATATATACATATATATGGTAACTGAATTTAGGATTATTTACTTCCCCGTCCATATATACATCCATTAGGTAAAAAAAAATATCTACACGCATTTCAAAATTCAAACGAAAGTGAGAAAATCTCACAGGCAATCGTGGAGAGGGAGAGGCGTTTTACGATTGAACCTAACGATCCTCTATGCAAACTAGGCGATTCATCATTGACGCATAGAAGAAGGTATACGAAGCTTTTAGCTCAAATTTTTTATTGATTTTATTGCAAAAATCCATTCTTTCTTCCATTTGACATAAGGGTTTCTGACAACTTCAAAAGGGTTTCTGTACAGGCAACGATTTTAGGGTTTCTAGAGGCAATTCATCAACAACGCATAGAAGAAACTATACGAATCTTTCGCTTCAAACTTCTCATTGATTTTTCTTCAGAAATCCATTTGATATTAGGATTTCTGACAACAAAAATAAGCGTCGATTTTAAGGTTTCTAGTGACAGAACGACGGCGATGGCTACACCTTTTTGCAATGGAAAAATCATCCAGGATCAGTTTGCTTATCAGGAATAAAAAAATAAAAAAAAATAAACGTCCCTATTTTTAAGTGTGAGAAATTCTCTTTATATTAAGATATAATCAAAAGCAAAGTGAAAAAAAGCATAACAAAATTGAGAATTTCTCACTCTGATAAACGTGAAAGACTACCAAATTACACAGATACAGAACAAAACTATGAAACACACTATTAATTTTTCTTTAAACAAGAATTCAAACGTGAAAGAATATCAACCAATATGGTTGTTGAGTAAAAGAAGGAAGATGCATTGATTTTTTGGGATCACTATTCCCTTATCCATGAAATTCATTAAATTCGGTTACCATAACTATCATATACACACTATTTTTGCTGAAGGGTAAATATCACCTACCTTCCTTGAAATTTGGCCTAATAACATTTGCCTTCTCTAACATTTCACGAGTTACACTTACCTCCCCTGCCAACTTTTGTTAATTAACATACCTAACGAAAATTACAAAGTTACCATTATACCCTTATTAGAGTGATGTCGTTTTGGGCATTCCTTTCATTTACCTATTTTACCATTATTTAGTCTATTTATTTAAGAAAGTAAGTCCAATGAAAATTTGACACATTAGTCTCCTCTCTATACTCCTCTTCCTTCCTCCATGAGAAACCATTGCCACCCATTGCACAGATTTTCTCTTCCCTTTTTGTCTCCTTTCTTGCATGGTTCACACACTGCATCATATATGTGTGTCTCTGTAATAATTATATATGTGATTAGATAATTGGGTCTAATTTTAGAGAGAGAAAATACATAAATAGAACTATGTGATTTGATAATTAGGTCTAATTTTTAGAGTGAGAGAGACATGAATATATAGAACTCTGTGACTTGATAATTGGGTCCAAATTTTAGAGAGAGGGTTTTTATTAAGGGACAGTTAGAGATATATCCATTGTCAACTCAAAATTTAATAAAAAGTACATTCAATATCTGCATTTAATCAAAAGTCCCTGCTCTTTTGACAAAAGGATAAAAATGACATGCACCCAAACATTTCCCACATTTTCTCCACTCTTGCCCAATTTTCACGTGCCATGCTTTTGCAGCCACTCATACGGTATGAGCATTGTACCGTATGATATTCTAAATTCAAAAAATATTTTGCAACTTTAAATCTCCATAACTTTTGACATACAACTCCATTTTTCTCAAATTTTATACCGTTGAAATCGTGTCAACAAGAGCTACAAAACTAATACCATTGTTGATATGTTTTGAGCAAAAAAATCAAAATCAAAATCTTACATGCCTTGTGTAACTGAAAATTTCACAAAACTACTTTTGTGAAATTTCACAAAACTCTATTTTTTTCAAAATTTCTTCAAATTGAAAAAAAAAATTTTTTGCTCAAAACATATCAACAATGGTACTGGTTTTGTAGCTCTCGTCGACACGATTCCAGCGGTATAAAATTTGTAAAAAATGGAGTTGTAGATCAAAAGTTATGGAGATTTAAAGTTTTGAAACATTTTTTGAATTTAAGAATGCTATTGTACAGCCCGCGTGAGTGGCTGGGAAGTTTGGGGGGGGGGGGGGGGGGGGGGGGGGGGGGGCTGCAGGGGCGCGTGGGTTATTGGTCACCAAATTTCTACCATTGCCTTACAAGAATTTTTGAATAAAGACAAAAAAAAAACGGCCACTTAATACTTTTTGGCCCTTTAATTAAAGATTTGGTCATAATTTTCCCTTTTATTCATCCATCTCAAAACCATCTGAATATGGGTATGGAATTAATCAAATTATTGGCGGAATATGAGGACCATTTCGGCTGCCCATTTGTTCAACCCAAAGCGAATTGAGTTTTCCGGCGAGAAATCAGTCTGGAAATAGTGGATGAAATAAGTAATTTAATAGGGATGTTGAGATTAAGAGGGTTTTGCATTATGGGTCTTTAAACAATGTGATGATAAGAGTTTTTGGAAGGTGTTATATGGTTTGGTGAAAATGGTGGTTACGGGAGATGGTTATGGGTGATTGGGTTTGAAGTTGAGGTCTACTATTTTAGTAAGACATGGGTATGGGTATGAGGTTTTTAGTATTTTCAATTGGAGAGACAAATTGGAGAATGGGAAGAGGGTGTAAGGGCTCTTTAGGTATTAATAAAATATTTTAATTGATGTTCGTCAAAATTATAACAGAAGGGAGGTAAATGTTACTATAATTCAAAAATAAGGGAGGTAAGTGTTACTCATGAAATGTCCGAGGAGACAAGTGTTATTAGGCCAAACTTCAAGGGAGGTAGGTAATATTTATCCTTTGCTGAATGTATATATACACACATATCTCCCAATATAGTTGTTGAGTAAAAAAAGAAGATGCCTTGATTTTAGGGATCATTATTCCTCTATCCATGAAATACATTAAATTCGATTAATATGGCTGCCACGTACATAACAAAAGTGAAAATTCCTCGCTCATCTATTAAGAGACTCCTCTCAATAAAAAAATAAAAAACCACCCAAACAAAATATGAGAAAAATCAACTGCATATTTTTTTGTTCTCGGTGTCTATTTTGTTTGTATTTCTCGCTTCCACTGCAAAGCAAATTTTCTCAGTTTGCTTATCAGAAATTTTTTTTAAAAATTAAAAAATAAAAACTCTCATTTTTATTACCAAACCTTAGAAATTTTTTAACACAAAAAGTGATAAATTCTCCTTATATTGAGACATAATCCACTAAATTAATCTGAAAATTAATTCAAACGATTCGAATATCAATCACCAGATATTGTCGAGCAAAATAAGAAAATTTTCTTAAATTAACGGATCACTATCACCTTATCAGTTGTCATTACATTCAGTTACCATACACAATAATATCTATATATACGTATATATATATATATATATGTGTGTGTGTGTGTGTGTGTATCAATATCTATGTAAATAAGGATAATTTAGACCATAAAAAATCTATTAATTTAGGAAAAAAAGACTATTTTCTAATTAATATGACTAATTAGGGATCAATTTCTAACCTAAGATTAGGGGTGTAAGAAAAAACCGCGGACCGCAAACCGACCAAACCGAAAATCGATTGGTCGGTTTTCTAAATACATGTACAAGCTAAAACCGACCGCAAAACCGGCCGAACCCCTAAAAAACCGACCGACCGACCGATTTACTCCCTTTTGGTCGGTTTTTATACACCAAAAAAACCGACAAAAACCGACCGACCGACCAATTTACACCCCTACCTAAGATCCTAGATTAGATTTAATCCTAATGAAACGGGTGGAGAGAGACCAATTTTTATATGAGTTAATTAGTAATAAATCCAATCTACTCTAAGCTTGTTGTAATTGACCCAACTCATACAACATTTTAATGATAGGTCCATATGTTTATTTAGTGACCAAACTACCCCTATGACTCATCAAAAGAATCATTTCTATTTAAACTCGCCCAAAATCAAGAGTTTTTAAATTTTAAACACTAAATATAGATAATTTATATATATATATTTCATCTTCTCCAACGTTTCATACTCTCTCTCTCTCTAAAAAAATGTACTACATATCAATTGATTGTCCACCTCCTTCCAAGAACATATAGGGTTCTATATTCAATTGCAAGCTAAAAAAACTTCCTAGGCGTCCAAAAACATGATGGTGAGGCTCCGGCCGTACGGCTCCGACTCGAGGACCAAGATCACCGTCGGATCCGTTCACTGTGTCGTCACCGCCGGCGCTAGGCAGAACCCCAGCGAGTCCAGGCTGAACTTGATACAGAAGAACAAGGTTATGTTTTCGATTATTGTGCCCCAACTTTGCGAAGTACTCGCCCGATTCGATTTTGGTGATTGTTTCGAACCCGGTTGATGTTTTGACTTATGATGCTTGGAAGCTTTCTAGGTTTCAACAACAATGGCAATACTGGATCTGCTCTCTCTCAGCCTATACAATGGAACCCGATTGTATATTATGTTGTGGTTCAAAGGTTGTGATCCAAAAGGTTGTAGTGTAAAATTTAACACTCTTGTTCTTGCTTCAAAAGTTGTGATGTGAAACTGTATACTATGTTGCAGTTCAAAGGATAAGGTTCAAAAGGTTGTAGTGTAAAATTTAACACTCATATTCTTGGTTTCACATGTTATGGTGCGAAATTGTATATTATGTGAATGAAAATTGTGAATGAAAATTGTGATGTCAATGAAATATTGCAGTCAGTGTAAACTGAATGTGCAAATGAATTTGTGATAAGACAGTGTTCCTTTTGTTGAATAACTCGAATATGAGTGTGAAATTTAACACTCATATTCATTCTAGTGTGAAATTTAACACAATTTATTTTTTGGTGATGGTGATGAATGACTGTTAGATCACCCAAAATGGTGAAATACGAAATTAAAAAAGATATGTGTAATATTAGACAGATTGTAACATATAAAGCCCTACAATCATGGCATTTAGTAACTTAATTCCGAAAATATATGCAAGATTTAGTAACTTTCCAAAATATATGCAAGATTTATGGGATTGAGTTTGACCGAAATATATATCAGCAATATATATATACTAGTAGGAGCCCTGCGCGTTGCGCAGGGAATTTAATTGTGTTATTTCATGTGGTTAAGTGGTTGTTAAAAGTATATAATAAGATGTTAAAACAGTTAAATAGGAAACTGTAAATGTAACTATTTAATCTAAAACTCTTCTCACGGAAGAAGTTGATAATTCTGACTATCTTATAAATGAGTAGTAAAGGTACCTAATAAAGCGCCACTAAAAATATATGACACAAGTAGGGTATTTCCTCTATAAAAAAAAAGGCCATGAATGTGTTTGTAGGCCTTAATTGATATTCGAATACAATCTATAAATCCTGAATTTGAGGGAAGAAGTTAACCAAGATGTAAATATTAGTGACCAATTCATAATAGCTACTAAAATAGCCACTTTATTTGACATTTTAAATTCAAGAACATAAATATTAGAGAAGAAGTTGACCAAAATGTGAAATTAGTGACAAATTCCTAAATAGCTACTAAAATAGTCACTTTTTAAAACTTTTTAAAGTAAATAATAAATATTCTAAAACTTGCTGACCTAAATGCAATTACACATATTACAATATATGAATCCTAAATTTGAGAGAATAAGTTGAGCAAATTGTAAATATTAGTGACCAATTCCTAAATAACCACTAAAATAGCCACTTTTTTAAAAAAAAATTATGAAGTGAATAATAAATATCCCAAAAAATATTGACCCAAATGTAAGTAGACAGAAATTGTTGATTGAAACCTCATTTGAGAGAAGAAGTTGACCAAATTATAAATATTAGTGATCAATTCCTAAATAGCCACCAAAATAGCCACTTTTGTTGACTTTTTTTGAAGTCAATAATAAATATCCCAAAAATTGTTGACCAAAATATAATTAGACACAAGATTGTTGATTAAAACCTCATTATTATATTAAATAAAATTTCAAAAGCTGACTTGAATGTAATTATTTGTCCAAAATGACAGATTTACCCTCAAATAAATCAATATATTCTTACGATGTATAAATAGATATATGGGTAATTATGGTGTTGTAAAGGGCGAAAGAGGAAGTTCATATTTTTTGACGTGCTTGTTTATTCGTTTGTATAGTATAGTAGATATATATAGGTTAGGGGTAGATTAGTGTGAACTTTTGCACATTTGCACCGTCAAATTACACTACAAACTCTAAACATTATATATATATATATATACAGTGTGAACTTTTGCACTATCAAATTATACTAGTATGAAAATCATACTGATTTAGATACATTCTTCGATAACTTGCAATAACAGACTGTGTGTTCACTGTCTGATGAATGAATATTAGATGAACATAGAATGGTGAGATATCAAACTACAAGATGTGTATAATATGAATCCTACAATTATGGGATTTTGCTATTTCCAAAAAGATATCCCTAATCAATGGGATTGTGTGTAACTGAAATACTTCTTTAATATATGTATATATTTCTTATATACGGTTCTGTATATATAGGTAATGGTAGAAAAGATATCTAATAATTCTAAAATAGGAAAATTTGAACTAATCTCTAACAACATTTACAATTATAGGGTCTATCATTGGGAAGTACCAATTGGTGGGTCTATTACAACAAACATTGGTAGAATGGGATTTTCCACTAAATTTTTCTTTCTACCAATGTTTGTTGTAATAGACCCACCAATTGGTACTTCCCAATGATAGACCCTATAATTGTAAATGTTGTTAGAAATTAGTTCAAATTTTCCTATTTTAGAATTATTAGATGTCTTTTCTACCCCTAACCTATATATATATATTACATATATACATATATTAATTCAGATTTAATGATTGAATCAGTTACCAAATCTGATCAAATCCCAATTGATATTGGTTACAATATATATAGAAAAATTTTATCCTAATATTTTAGGATTTTCTTTACACAACGATTACAAACGAATTTCATTATTTCTAATTCAGTGTATTGCATATTCAATCTAGATATCACATCATAAACGAGTCTTTCTGCGGGTATTGAATTTTACACTGCAAACAGATCATTTTTATACTGTAACTGGTTTATTAGTGTGAAATTTTACACTGCAACTGGTTTATTAGGGAAATTTACACTGCAAAAATTTCACCGCTTTCATTAAACCGGATTTTGACTTGCCATATATACACATTAATTCTGGTAGTTATGATAACATTTTGACTTGCAAATATCTCATTTTGTATTAATATCCCGTAATTATAGTGCTTTCCGTTTTTGTGTTTGTGCCATAAATCACATAGCCTTTGAACCAAGAACATGAGTGTTAATATTCACACTACAACCTTTGAATTGTGGAGTTATTTTTGGAACAAACTAATTAGCATTATGTTGGAATGGAGATTCAATTAGCAGTCGACTCTTTTTAATTTGGTAAGCAGTCATCATTCAAATAATAAATTATAGTACATACTAACAGTATACAATTTCGCACCAGAATATAGGAATCAAGAACATGAGTGTTAAATTTCACACTAGAATGAACAACCCGCGCGTGACAACAAGCTCGATCCCAAATGCAACACCCAAAAACAATCACCACCTCGCCGGAAAAGACCATCGCAAGCTTTTTCTCGTTGAATGGAGTCTCCGGTTCATCCACATCACGAAGACAACGACCTCTCCTGCAAATCCGAGCGTGACAACAAGCGCGATCCCAACTGCAACACTCAAAACAATCACCACCTCGCCGGAGAAGACCATCGTAAGCTTTTTTCTCATTGAATGGAGTCTCCGATTCATCCTAGAGAGAGAAAGATGTGGAAATCTTATATATATATATATATATACATATATATAAATTTGGTGTTTAAAATTTGAAACCCCTTGATTTTGGGTGTTTCCAAATTAGATAAAGAGTTTGAAAAGGAATGACTCATTGATGGACTTTAGGGGTAGTTTGGTCACTAAATAAAAATGTGGACCTATCACCAAAATATTGTTAGAGTTGAACCTATTATAACAAAGTTAGACTAAATAGGACATTATACTAATTAACTCTAGTTTAATTTATTTTTAATACCATGTCCTCCAAACAAGCAACCATAATACGGAAATTTTCTCCCATTCAAATACACCGTCATGCCTTTTCCCTCTTGATTATTAAAATATTTCAAACAAATGTTATTGGTTTCTCCAGAGTTTTCTTTAATATCAATTAGCTCTATTAATTGCCGAGTGCGTTGTAATCCAATTGGCATAGTCTTTATTTTCTCAGTGGAAAGAGATAGGGTTCGAATCCCCATAAGGGATTCTAGTTGCTTGCCCCCCAATTATTCTTCAGTCGGAATGAGTAACCCTTGTTGGGCTTTGTTGTGAGCCAGTGTGGGAATTTGAGATTGGATTGGGGCTGTGGTGTGTATGCGTGTGGGGTGTGTGTATCCGGTCCGAATCCAAGTAAGAATAAATAAAAAATAAAATAAAATTTTAACTCCATTGATTAAGTTAAAAAATATATCACTTTCCACTTATGAGTAGAGAAACTGTAAAAAAAAAAAAGAATTAAACAAACAACTATGATATACCTACATCGCCAACCTCATCTTATGTTTTAAATCCATATATCTTGTGTTGTTTGATTTTTTCACATTTTTTTATGCACCACTTACACAGCACAAGGTACATGCATTTAAAGTAAGGATGCAATTAAAAGTGTGATTAGAGATGTGAATGTATCATTATTAGAGTATCAACAATGGGGAAGGGTTGTAGGATAACTTAGGATAACTTACGTTAAAGTCATTAACAACATTATCCTTTGTGCTATTGTATAGAATAGTAAAACTTAAGAAAATTTAACTTTGTGGTACCATTAAGTTTCGCTAATATAGGGAGAAATGACACAAGATGTGCCGCCCCCGTTCCAAACGGCACATAAAATGCCGCCCCCTTACAAATGGCACATAATGTGCCGTCCCCCATGAAGCACACAGCACATGATAAGCCGCATGAAGTATACGGCACATGATGTGCCATCCCTCATTGCTCATGACATATGATGTGCCGCCCCATGTATTATCCTCTGCTAACACCTCCTCTCCCCTATAATAACTTAGCCTAAATTTCCCTTAAATTTCACAATTCCACTGTGAATGTTGTTATTAAACAAAGATTTGAAGAGAGTGTAAATTTAGAATGGTCCCACATATTAAAAGCAAAAGTACTCATCAGTATCTGTAAAAGTTCAGATGATTATTGAAACAAATCTTTGACTTCAGTAATATGACAATCATTTTCAACCACGAGGTGGGTTTTGATGTCCTTCACTTATTGAAACTTTTGCAATACACTAGGGATTTTGTTGTCTGAAAGATGAACAAAGAACATATAATTAGCTGGCTTTGCATTATAAATTGATTTGTGTTTATAATGCACATGTAATTTAGATTAAAATATCACCTAATAATGGTTAAAGGGTTAGTAATATACCATTGATAGTGGGTGTTAAAGTGTTCAAAAAGATTTAGGCTTCAGCCAAAAAAAAATGTTATCTAAGATTTAGGATCCTAAACTAGGTGCACCTGAATGCTTGCTAGCTAGCATAGATGCTGTATGAGAATGGCCCCCCATCTAATAGGACTCAATGACATTCAGACAGATGGTGTACGGTGATGAGATGAACAGCATGACATGCATGGAAAATTCTATGATGCGCGTTAGTGGTTTGCGCGCACCAAGCGCTCATGAAAGATAATGAAATGTGAGACTGTGTACTGTTTGATGAGAGAAATTGTAATTTAATGACAAAAAATTGTAACCATAATGAGAAAAAAATTATAACCACTATGAGAAAAAAAATTGTAACAAATGTGATTTTGTAACAACTATGATAAATAATAAAAAAAAAATGTAATTACCATTACAAAAAATTGTACTGTAACTTACAAAATCACTAGTATGCAACACCACTATGGTTTTTTTTTTTCCAAAAAATATGCAACACCACCATGGGTTTTTTTTTTCCAAAAAATATGTGTCGCTCTCCCCTCCTATGCGCAAACAACTATGGGTGCATAGGAGAAATTCCCTAAATCCTTTTCTACCTAAAAATAAATAAACCATTTTCTCATAAAGTTCATGGTTGGAAACTCCCAAGGAGCCCAAGTAATATAACTGAGACGTGTAGACCTAAGATACACAAAAAGCTTTCAATTTTGTGTGAGTTCATATCATATTGCTAGTCTTTTTGACTAAAATAATGTGTGTGCAGTGGGGATTAGTCCACGGATGTGCGTAAATTATTTGATGAAACTGCAATACGTAAATTATCTAAAATATTGGCGAGAATCCTTCAGTTGCCAAGGAGATGCAAGAGGAATTATCTTCATTGAAAGAAAATGAGATATTGCAGGTTGTGTTTCTCCTCGGTTTGAGAATGTGCAAACCGATTGATTCTACAATTTACTAAGTGAACTAATTCTACCTATTCAAGTATTTAGGAAATGTCATCTTATTCGTGTGGAGGGCCGTGTTCAACCTGTAATAGTGGTTAAAATTGGATCTTAATCATTCTATTTTGATGTGAATTTTCAAGACAAGGATCCTTAATTTTTTTTTTTTGAAAAAGTCTTAAAACAATGCTATGATGCTAGCCTCCCATTGGTGTTGACGAGGATAAGCATCCAAGTTTTCATAAGAATTAAATAAAAACAAAGGTGGAATCAACATAGTCATGTTTTATGCATTATCAAACAGACAACATCAAGAAAATAAAAGATGAACAACTAGATTTTAGCTAACGTATACAATCAAGATGAAACTCATGTATAGTATAGGGGCCGGACCTTCTATGGTACATCCTAGCAGTTTTGGTCGTATGGTACATCCAAAATAGGTGCCAAAATGTAGTAATTGATGTCCCAAAATGTGTAACTTTGTCTCAGAGCGTGATAACTTTGAAAACCACATTGCTTTTCTAAGTGAAGCACAGTTCGGGGACCTTGTTACACTTTTGGGATATAAGTTACACCATCTTGGCACCCACAATTCCAGGATGTATCATAGAATTCTCCATACT
The DNA here is from genome assembly GCA_033977485.1 of Hydrangea macrophylla. Classification (NCBI taxonomy): domain Eukaryota; kingdom Viridiplantae; phylum Streptophyta; class Magnoliopsida; order Cornales; family Hydrangeaceae; genus Hydrangea; species Hydrangea macrophylla. The sequence continues at coordinate 77,993,476 of CM066996.1, forward strand.
ATCCATCAATATTGCAAAAATGGACAACATTGAGCTAAAAAATGTGTAACTTTGTCTCGGAACGTGATAACTTTGAAAACCACATTGCTTTTCTAAGTGAAGCACAGTTCGGGGACCTTGTTACACTTTTGGGATATAAGTTACATCATCTTGGCACCCAAAATTCGAGGATGTATCATAGAATTCTCCATACTATCCATCAATATTGCAAAATGGACAACATTGAGCTAAAACCCCCCCCCCCCCCCCCCGCATGAATAACGCTAAACAGCTTTTTAAAAAAATCTAGCCAACAAAAAAAATTGCTTTTAGAAAAAATCTCTTATTACCACAATAATCTCAATCACGCTCTTATTTCCATTGTAAATTCAAACAAGCTACATAAAAAAAGAAATCAACCAAACAAAAATAAAGAAGAAGGGGTTTTTTTTTTTTTTTTACTCTACTCTTCTGGAATAACCGAGACCTCCTGTTTCTCAAGCAAGTCATAAAAAGACCTAACTTTGCTCTGGCCATTCCACTGATGCATCTTCCACATGCCACCAAAAACCATAGCAGCTGCAACCCCAAAGCATATCTCTTTGATCAAACTAGGACCTTTCAATGCTGGATGAGCAACCCTGTGGCCTACCATTTTTTGCTTCTGATCCTAACAAGCAATCTATTTTTAATTAAACATGAGTGTAAAGCTATGTTTTATTCATCGATTTGACTGACTGAAAATAAAATCTAACATGCACATGTTATACGGTAATTGAATTAACTCTTCCTGGTTTATGGATTTAGAGAAGAAGAGAAATGGAGAAGTCAACTTTTCCTTTATATATATATATATATATATTCCTGCGCTTAAATAATTGTTGGAATGAAAGATTTTCAAATATAGTAACCGAAGAAATGAGGAACGAATTCACGAAATTCAAAATTTTGAACTTTTTTTCACCCAAGGCCAGCTCTAAGATGACAAAAATTATCCGAGGTCTCAAGCTAACTTTCAAAGTGGCCTAAAAATGAGGTCTATATACTAAGTTTCATAGAAATTAGGAAGAAATTAGAAGAAAATAGACCTAACAATAATAGGTTTCATAGAAATTAGTTGCTTCGAGGCATGACCTGAAGACCGGCCCTGTTTTCACCCTATTTTCTTTTTCTTCCTATTGTTTTCAATGGCCGTTTTATGAATCAAACAAAAAATTTGTTTACTTGGTTTTTATATTTCCTTCCCTCACTACATCCATGAACCAAACAGAACCGAAGATAAAAGACCACGTCTCTATATTAGCATTGAAAGGAAGGGTCATAGCATATCAACAAATCATTAAGGGTAAATTATAGTAACACCCCCAGAATTATGACCGTTTTCTACTAGCACCCACTCAACTTTAAAAGAGAACAAACTCACCCCCTGAACTATCTAAAATGAACAAACTCACCCCCTGACGAAGGTGGTGTAGTGTCAACAAAGGATAGTTTAAGGGGTGAGAGTATTTAGTTTTAAAGTTTAGGGTTGTAAATGAAAAAATGTGATAGTTCAGGGGGTGTTACTGTAATTTACCCAACCATTAAATAGTTAATCAAAGGGTAAAATGCATTTTGCACCCTCAAACTATACTCTCAAACTATACTCTGTTTGGCACTTTGGTCCCTAAACAATTTTTTTCCGCACTTGGGTCCCCCAACTAACATTTTGTGGCAATTTGCCCACTCCGCCACTTCTAGCAACGAAAAAAGTCACTTTTAGTGATGCTAAAAGTGACAGAAGGGGCAAACTGTCACAAAATGTTAGTTGATGGACCAAAATGCGATAAATTTTTTTTTTTATTTAAAGACCAAAGTGCCAATGAAAGTATAGTTTGAGAGTGCAAAATGCTTTTAACCCTTAATCAAATATGCCCAAATTCTAGTAGACAACTTCTCAAATTCAAGAATGCAATATCTAGTTATTTTTCAATCATCTACTAGTAGAAAGAACTATATCATTTGGAATAAGTCCAATAGGACCAATACATTCCAACTACATAATCTATATAACCGGACCCCTATTTTACCACATGAAAGAAGTTCACATATATATATATATATATATATATACAAAGATTCTCTAAAGAGGGTCACCTCTCTTTATTAAAGAAGAGGACCTCTGTTTTGACCGTTGGATTGTGTTTAAAAACTATAAAATGACAAAACTGCCATTAATGAAAACACGATCCGACGGCCAAAACAAAGGACCCAAAAACAAATGATCTAGAGAAATTAAAACATCACAATAGCTAACCCTATGAACATCACATTGAACATGAAAGACTACCAAGAATATATATGTATGTATGTATGTATGTATGTATATTCGTTCAATGGTGGAGTGAAAAACTTTGTACACACCCACATATTATTAAATACTTTTATCTGCATATACATATGTGTGTGTGTGTATTGAGATCAAAGAGAGGAAGAGAGAGTTACCTGAAACTGAAAGCTTGAAATATAGCTATTGGAAGAAGGTCAGATGAAATAAAAATGAGATAAATAAATGCGAAAATCTTGAGAATCAGTTTAGGAAACAAATGTTTTTCGCTATTTAGTTGTGCTATTTAGTGGGCTGGGCTGGAATTCGGCACGTCCACAAGGCCCAAACTAGAATCCAATTAGCCAGTTTGTTTTTCACTTGATTGAATTTTTACATGAACATTGACAGGGACCAATACATGAACATTCTCTACATTTTAGAAATTATACTTAATACTAATGATGTTGTCCACTTAAAATGACGAGAAAGACAAGAATAATGTTATGCTTTCTAAATTTGGGTCAAATTTGATTTCAAATGACTTAACAATTGTACCAAATGTTGTGACAGTGATTAGATATGGTACAATGATAGCATTTTAGGAAGCATGGCATTACTCGAAAGACAAATATGAGCATAAAGGAAGAACCAAAATTATCATAGAGATGGTCAATAGGATTAGAGGGGTAAATTTGTCTTTTTGTTTCATTTGGCTTGAAATGTGTGACTTAGTTTTCTGTTTTGGTTCTCATTTTCTTTTAAAATGAAAACTGAACAAGTATTTGGTAATTGCTTTCATTTTTTATATATATAAACACGAAGGGAAAAAAAAAAAGTGACTTTCAGTTCTCAGTATTCATTTTTAAAAGGAAAACAAAAAAACTAATTTACTTTTTTTAGAATTCAGAAAGTTAGAAAACTGGAAATGTTACCATTTGAGCCATGCTGAATCTACAAACAAAATTAATAAAAAGAAGGTGATTAATTTATTTATGTTGGAAAAAGATGATACACTGCCATGTTGGCACATGATATAACACTACTATAATTTGGCACAGCCTTTTTTTAACACATAATTAGAGGGGTGTTTTAATGGGGTAATGCTATAATTTGACAATAGCCAGAGCTTTAACATGTCCATTGGAAATGTTTGACATACAAGTTTTTTTAGCATATCTTGTTGCTATATTTGGCACAAGATATAGCATTGTCAAAAAAACTATCATTGGAGAAGGAATTTGTTAGATTTTGCTATTTTATAGCCTTTGCATGGGAGATAGCATGACCGTTAGAGATGGTCCGTGTTTGGAAACAAAGGTACCAAATTGGATTTTTTGACTAGAGGCATCACTTTTATGGTCCTTTTGACCAAACTCATCCCTCAAACTTTTAAAAGTCATATTTTAAACACCTCTTTCCAGGATTATTTCTTGATGACGAAAAAAGAATGATTTAAAAAAAAAAAAAAAAAAAAAAAAAGGTGAAGTCATATTTTTTCAACACAACTTTATTAAGAAATATTCCTGTGAAGTCGTGTTTTGAAGTTGACAAGTCCTGTCAATAAGACCCCAAAAGTGATAGGTTTGGTCAAAAATTCTACCAAATTGGTTCACAGAGAGAGAGAGAACAAAATACTGCAGGAGTCAGTGCCTACTAGAACAAGATAATAGATAGAGACATATAGTGGATACAGGGATACAACTGGGGGCCAAAGCCTTGCAAATGTTCAACTTAATATTGATCAAGTACTAAGCTAGAAAAATCATAATCAGTACCTACAACTTTACAAGTTAGAAAAACATGGACTGAGAGTCAGACTGCACCCGTTGACTAACACCTAGCTGCTCTGATGAAGTTGTCAAACGGACTCGCCGGAGGCAACCTAAGAGCCAACCACGGGTCCACCGCCATTGCACCACCCGGAACAGGACCATCTTCAGTTGTTATCTACACGAACATCGCCCGAGTGTGGATAAAAAAAAAATTGTAAAATATGAGAGAGTGCACAACAATAGTAATTGCAAGAAATTAATAGTAATTGGTACTTATTGAAAAACTAAAAAGAAAAGTTAGCTTTGATTTAACTTGAGAGTTGTGGATTGATGTTTGCTCTTGCATAGAGGGTTTACGAAATTCCCCTTGCTAGAATTCCATCGTTACATTAAAGCTCCATTTGGTTTCTAACTTTCCATATGTAGAGAAGGAAAAGAAATAAAAATAAGAACGGTAAGAAAAACTTTTTCCACGATAATTTTCCGTGTTTTCTCCATGCGTAAATAGCATTGAGTGTAATAAGAACTAAAGAAATAAGTTATCAATGACTAAACAAAAATTCAAAATTTTAAATTTATTTCCCAATCCGAATCTTTTCTAATTTCCACGGTGTTTTTCATAGTTTTTCCTCCATTGTTAAATAAAACTAGAAACTTAAAAATATCAAAATAATTGAACCCAAAAAAAAAAAAACGTAGTTATCACCTTTCTAACTGCTAACAGCCCATCTGCAGGAAATGCCGGGGAAAATCTGTCAGCTGCTCTTTTGGAATGATTTTCATGGTTTAACCAGCTAGAGAGCTTCTTCCTCGTGCCGGTGCCTAGAGCTTCACACTGACTAGCCATCGTGCTGTATGGAAGAGGTGAAGTAGAGACTGATGTTCCAGCCACTTGGCCAGCAGCTTCAAGAGCCTGAAAAAAGATACTGTTGATCAAAAAACAGGAAGAGGAATGCTGAAACCTATGGGTAAATACGTGTATGTGTGTGTGTGTGTATATATACATATATGTTTTATTTTTGTTAAGTACGGTTTGGTGGAGAAGGATGCCATGCACCCGCTGAGGACCATAGTCCAAAATCAATAGACCAAATAATTAAGAGTAATGCTATGCTTCCCAAATTTCTATCCCAAATGATGTGGCAGTGGGGCAGGTAAACAACTTCCAATCAAAATTCAACTGGTCTCGCTAATATACCTAACCCCATTGCCACATCATTTGGGAAACACCCAAAAAATTCAACTGGTCCCACTAATATACCTGACCCACTGCCACATCATTTGGGAAGCACTTTTGGGATAGAAATTTGGGATGCACTTTTGGGATAGAAATTTGGGAAGCATAGCATTACTCAATAATCAATGGGAGTGATTTAGGATTAGCAGCCGGAATTGGAACACCGTGAAATCTGTCACAAATGATTGACAAGACTATAACCAAAGATTAAACTACAAAACTAGTGAAAGGTTGGCAATTCAATTTTTTTCTTGTAAAAAAATTTCAGGCTCTATTGATTCTTGGATTTAGTAAGGGGAAGGAAAGAAAACGCTACGGAAAACATCTGTCTTCGTTCAGTTAATAAAGAAAAGAGTAGAAATATGAAAGGAAAAAGGGAAAATATAAATATTAAAAATATCGAATTTCGTGAGTCAATTCCCTTAAACTTTTCATGAGTGCATATGGAAAGAGAACACTAGGAAAGTTGGGAAGTTGTTTTCTTTATTGTTTCCCTTTCCTTTCATTTTACTTCTCTAAATCCGCAAACCAAAGCATTAAGAAACCAAAAGGAAAACTTCTTCACACCAAGAACTAAACGAGAGTCACATCAGCTCCAGCCAAATTTTTTTTACCCAAACTGTGTAATTTTGGTGAGCAACACCGATGTCTATAAATTCTATCCAAGTGGTTTATTCACTAAAAACTACCTTACTGTGAAGGAAGGTTACTAGAGTATTAGAAAGCATAGTCCAAATGCAACAAAGGTGTCACCCCACTTTCAGTGTTTTGCAAGTGAAGAATGGATATAAACTTTTATGTACTCTTTCTTTCAAGATACGGCCAAGGGGAAGTTTACTTCCGAAATAATAACTTAATTCGTTCTGAATTCACTGACTAGTTAATGAATGACGAACTGGTGAACTTTGTGACATCAAGAACCTCGTGTTGACTAGTCTACATTTGTGATTTATGCACCTGACATGCATTCCCACATAGAGGACGACTAATGTGAGCTATGCACATACTCCTGCACAGAGAGAGAGAGAGAGAGAGAGAGAGAGAGAATACCGATTCGAGAAGTTGGCCGATGCTAATAATGTGAGACATCAAAGGGGATGTGGGCATTTGGGGGATGAAGCGGGAGACGTCAGCAACAGAGGATTCACTCAACAAGTCATCCTCAGGCAATGAATTTGTCGGCAACTCCTGCAACTACATATAGAAGAACTGTATGTTACACCATTATCAGGACATATTTATGCTGCATATACATGGGACGTTGGTTGTGATGAAATATGGCTACGTGTGCAATTCATAAACAAATAGCAACATAAATCAAGGAACTTCATCCACATCATCAATATTGTTGAATGAGGATCAACTCGTACGTACCCCATCAAAGGAAAGAGATTCATTAGAATGTGAAGCCCTATGAACGTGGTTCAAACCAAGCATTGATTGCGGACCAAACATGAATTCTTCATCGGGTGTATACACTTCCGATAGCTGCTTAACTATGTCTTCCGCTTCCAGCTTTAACAAGCACAAAAAAGACAAAATAGATATGACCATCACATATATATACCCCATACACAAAAACACTACACACACTCACATACACAAAGGAGAGACTAGTGGGATGGAGGGAGTTGTCTGTACAAAGTAGCTCTGATTTGAAAATTAAAAACCAAACCTCAGTTATGATAGATAAGCTTTGAACTAAAATATCCAGCATCATCTGGTTATACTCGTTCATTTTGTGGCGCATCTCAAAGAGCAATGAGGTAGCCACTTGATTGTCGGTGGAAGAACCATATCCTCTAATATCAGCTTGAGGCTTCACATATACTTGAAAGTCATCGCTGATGCCAATAAAAGGGTCAACCTGAATTTGTACAAGATATTTGTTGGTAATGGATCAACCTTAATGATAAATCAAGTATTGATATTTCTCCACCGACCCCTAACAAAAGTAGACAAAGAAAAAAGATGCATTCTACAAGACTAGGCCTAGCAATGAATATTGTGATCTGACTTGTAACGTATAATATAAACACATACGTGTATATATATATAGGGCAAGCTATCCTGCAACATGAAGGTAGTAGTATAGAATTGCGTGCAATTTTAAATGGAAAGGATAAATCCCCGTGAGCTCATTCAAATGAGGGTATTAAAGTAACTTTGCAGTGAGGGCAGTATAGTAATTTCCTTTCAGCTTCTTTGCCAATCTTTATTGGACTCACTGTAATGAGGTGAGCTTTTTATCTGAAAAATGTGCATACTTTTAGATATGTAGTAGGTTAGCATTTCATCTATATGTTGTCACAAGACCAACTGAACAAGTTACATATCCAATAAAAAAAAAGGGGGGGAGGACAACTGATCACTTGGCACATAAAAACTCACATCGTATTTTACTAATGGATGGAGCAAATCATTTAATTCGGTGATCTGATAAATTTTTGCTGCAAACATCAACATAGCCGTAGATAATACAAGAAGTGATCTCTGGTATGCTGGAGTCAGTGCACCTGCCAAAAGGAAGAAACACGTTAATCGTTCATTTTTACTAAAACTTCGAAAGGTTGTTTTAGATATAACAATTTCTCATACCGTTGGTAGGGTCCAAGGATATATTCATAAGTGATAGGGGAAGCTGAAAGAAACGGAGCACAAGGTTGTGACTGGGGTTCTGCAACATCACAGATTCGATAGGTTTCACATGAGATCACATCATGCAATTATACAAACAAATAAACATGCGTGTGCATGTATGTATTAAAGAATTTGATTATATATATATATTTATAAGCATCTACACAAAAGGGAGCAATCTCTTCAACTTTTACAGCAATATCAGATTTGGGGTTTTCGAATATGATGTTGGGTAAGACATCATACAATCGTTTGCAATTTTGGCAATCGCCCACGTTCTCAAAATGGATAAAATTCTGATTGTTAGAATCGATCAAGTCATGAGTCGCTTTTAGGAGTCGAATTGGGCCTCATACAACCCAAAACGATTCACAATTCAATATTATTAACAATTCATAGTTTTGAACTTTATTTAAATGGAAAACATCCAACACCTTGAACCTTGATATAGCATGAAACTCGTGTTAAATTGTGACAACGTTCATTTTAAGTATTGTATGTGTTTCTATATGTACGCAACCTATATAAATAATTTATTTTCTAGAAAAAAAGTGAATCTTAAGATTCACGATTCAGTACGATTCATTATTTTGGCAAAACCGATTCACAATTTGACAACAACGGATACAATAACAATAAGAGACATAACTTCATATACCAACTCAATTTCTTTACTCAAGCATGCCCTTCTTTAAATTCAAAAAAGTGCAGTCTCCACGACAAAGACAAATGCGAAAAATGCAATTCATTGGTGTAAGAAAAAGTTTGTATCTCTAAAATCTCACCGTAAGGCGTGAAGAAATAAGTGTCAAGCAGAAAGAATGAGCTATAGCTTCAATATTGGAAGGTGTATTATCCGGAAGATTGGCTTGCATCCAAAAGGCGGAGAGCACATGAGCTATTTGATCCTCACTAAACTTCATTATATGTGGTTCCTGTGACAATCAACAAAAGTCGCCTTCAAAATGTAATCCACCTTTTACACACAAACCAATATAAATATCCCGAGTAAGAAATATACATATATCAGCGAATCTTATCTACAAAATGAGAAATTTCTTACTGCCTCAGCCAGGTTGGTTGATCCAGCTGTCCTGTCAATAATAGACTTCATTTTGTAGAAATTAGGAGAGTTGTTGTGGGTCCACCCCTGCCTCAATTCTTCTTCTGAAGCATCTCTTTCCTTGTAATCTTCTTGAACATTAGTCCCATGCTTTGCCTCTTCATTTACAACCTTTTCTTTCCGAAGCTTTTCAAGTAGAGATGTAATTGAAGCAAAGGCAGAAGCAGTGTCGGATTGCCATTTCCTTGTATGGTTGGAAACATCCTGTCTTCGATAGTCGGAATTACGGAGGAGAAGAACTGAAAATATCTGGTGGGACCCAACACGTGCCTCCACATCTGGATGCAACATCACTTTCAAAAGTTGAACCAGAAGTGCCTCCGGAAATACCTATAAAAGTAATTAATAATTTTTTTAGCACACTGCTGTTAAAGACAATTTTGAAGTTTCAACAAAAATTGAACTCAAACTTAAAACGTCCTCAATACTAAGGGGCTGTTTGGGAGAGCAAGCAACCAGTTCCATAAAGCACTCCTCAAGTATCCATTTCTTGCATAGGAGTCCGTGCCCAGCCTAACAATCTTTTAAAAATAGTTCTTTGTGAAACCAACATAACTTTGGTTCATAACTTCACATAGATAGAAAGTGAGACTTGAACTACTTTAATCATTCCCAAGCATCTAGGAAGCACCGACACTCCAAAGGAAGTGCCGTATTTGTGTCCGATACACCTCCGACACCGACACGCCCCCGACACGTGTCGGACACGCCAAATACGTGTCGAGATTTTTTAAATATTTTTTTTTTATTTTCGACACGGCAGCGACACGTCTCCGACACACCATCGACACGGCAGCGACACGTCTCCGACACACCATCGGCACGGCCCCGACACTTATTCCGACATGTTATGGGTTTTTTAAAAGAGGAATCTTAAATGTTGGAGGCAAAAGTGTTATTGTGTAAAATAAGGTTGTAAAAGAGGGGTTTATGTTAAAAAGTTAAGACAAGTAATGGCAAATAGAAGGATTACTAGAAAGATGGGGGATTGAAAATTTAAAAAGTAAGCAATAAAGTTGATCTTATATGCATCTTGTTGCTTTACCTTATATGCATGTTGCTTTTTTTTTTTTTTTAATTTTACGAATGTTATGATATTATAGTTGCTTTGTTACTAGTGTTTAAATGGTAAAGTTGTTAATTGGTATTATTGTTATGATATTTTCATGTTGAATTGTTATTTAGAGGAGATTTATTTAACATCTTAGTTTTTAGTTATTTTAAAAACATTGTTATTTTTATGTTTTGTATCGTTACATGTAAAAATATATAGTATAATTACTAGTTACGTGTCGCCGCCGTGTCTTGTCGGCCTTTTTGTAGGATCTGCCGTATCGTGTCCGTGTCGGTACTTCTTAGCCAAGCATGCTCTATAACTTTCAGGATATGTTCATGTGCAGTTCATCCTTTAAGTTGCTTCAAACATGTTTGTAGCCTCGAACGGCATGAATACAAGCAACTTAGTGAATAGCTTGAAGATTAGGGCATCTTTGGGAATGAATATCTTCATAGTGATTTAAATCGGTCACTGACTCCTACATTATAAAAGGTCATCTACCAAACAAATGCGTATATAGAATGGGTTAATGAACCACAAAACCAGTTTTGGCCCTTCCAAAACAGCCCCTTAGTAACATACACAACTATGACATGATGACATCAAAATCATCTCACCAGCTGAGAATGCGAAGAGACTGATGCTAATGAAATAGTATGAGCAAGAATCATCAATGATCCGATGGTTGCCCTGGCAACAGCTCCCAAAGATGGCAGTTTCTCCAGTGTAATGGCCATCGAGTCAAATAAAGGTCGTGTATCAGAAACCTGTTAAATAACCGAAAAACTCGGTACATGAGAAGCCCAATAGAAATCAAAAACTTTAAGACTCGGTTTGGTTCTTGGATTTAGTGATGCAGAAGAAAGGAAAACATTGATAAAACACTTTTCTTTGTTTGGTTAATAATGAAAACAGTGAGGAAAATAGGACGGGAAAGAGAACAGAGTGAAAAATAAAAAATTTCTATTGACTATTGTGAGTTCCTATTATATTTCATACGTTCTAATTTCTAATGTTATTTAAGCATAAGACAAAAAACACTAGTAAAAACATTAAGAAAATAGTTTCCCTTCTTGATTGACTTTCACTTTTCTTTTCCTTCTCTAAATCCGCAAACCAAACGGAGAAAATAATGTAGAAGCATCAAACTACCCCTTTAGCAATTTCTAATAAGCAATCCTCAATGGAGTTTTGCAGGGAGATGTTCAAGTTTGATTCTTGCCCTCCGGGAAATTCCACAGTTGCTTGAAGACTTTTCCGTAAATGCCTAGACATGTCACTAACGAACCCAATATCCGACAGAACGGTTCGGGATCTAATTTGACAAGTCAAAGCAGTGGCAGTTTGGATAACATAAGATTTGGTTTGGGGATCATGTGAAATATTTTTGTGGTCCAAATGACGAATAACAGCAGCCAAAATCAACTGTGAATTCCCTGAAATCAGAAGAATAAGCATAAGAAAATCCTATTGTATCAATTTGTTTATACACATCCAAAATTAGCTACAGTATACAAAAACTGTAAACCGAAACATTGCCAAAAAGGGAACTGATTTCAAGCATCTCTAGGCATAATGAAAAGTTGGATAATTGACTTCATGAAGTAAAACAAAAATCATTAACCAACATTAGCTTTCAAATACCATTTCCTTCCATGCAATTTCACAAACTTTACCAGAACAGAAACCAAGAACATCATATATCCATAATCTAGTCATACCCGAAGACTAGATTTTCTAGATCCTTTATACAGACTTAGCACCCGTTTGGGATTGTTATGTGAAGAAGAGACTTTTTATTAATAGTTTTTTGTAAACAAGATTTTTCTTGTAGAGATGTTCTGAAAAGCAGTCTGGTATTGCTGTGGGAATAAGAGATTTTTCGGGAGAAGAGTGTTCAGCAATTTAACAGAATGAGGTGATTTATCCGTATAAATGACCAAAAAGGACAGTATAACCTACAATTATTGGACAGCAATGACCTTTTATAAAAATTAAGAATGACTTTTCGGAATTTATTTCAAAAGCTTCCAAATGAACAAACCCAAAAGAGGTCAAGCTACCAACAGCTTTTAAGCCATAAGGAATGTTACTATCTAGATACTGTGATACACGCATCATTTTCAACTAACAATAACTAAGAATTTGCAGTATCATCACCAGTTAGATATCAGTAGACCATAATGTTCAGAACTGACCAAGAAAAGGAAGTAAAAGCATATGTACATGCTTAAAAGCACATTATATCATAGAATGCTGTCTAAATTGGCGATTTAAATGGAATAATGATGCAATGAGCCCCATAGAATAAAAGAAGAGGTTAGGAAGAAAAAAAAGAGAGGCCGTATTTATAACTTTGTCCCGTTCATAGATACAGAGCACAATAGATGAAAGTAGAAACTCAGCCAAATAGAGGCAATCAAATCACCTGGAATCTCCATGAAATAGGACATATCAGAAAGAACCGTTATGGCCAATCCATGTGGAAGAACCCATTGCCGTTCAGTATCAAAGTAGGCAAGCATGGGGTCCACCACCCGACGCAGCGTCGTACTCTCGCTGGCTAGTTCGACCATTCTTTGAACGCATATACGAGCCCAGACTTTTGGGGTCTCAATCTCTTCTCTGTGTTAGGAAGAATAAACAAATAAATCTAAATCACAACGAGAAAAAAATAAATAAATAAATAAATTTATTCTAGGCTTTTGAATGACTTCAACCTTGTCAAAAGAGAAGGATCTTTCTTTTCTGGTCGTGGCCTGATGATCAAGGAGCTATTGGTAAATTCACTACCAACACCAGCACCACCTCTTCCTTCGCATCTCAATACTTCATCCACCCAATTATGATGGGGCTCCCCTCTTTCATCATCAGTTTCGTTATGTGTATCTGGTTCGTAGTTGTCTAGAACGACATGAACAATCTGCAAATTGGAGATATGTCCAAGAATAACTTTTGAAGCCACAACGCTCATACCAAAGCTTTTTTTTAAAAAAACGAAGACACAAGAAAACCTAAACAATACAAAGCTAAAGTGATGCATTCTTGACTCAAATGCCCAAGAAAATGCAGAGAGGTTAGGGTTCCGAGGATGATATCAAAACTGAATCTCACAGCCCTCCAAGCTTTTACTTATATTCTTAAACAGCTACTGTACTGTCACCTATTGGTCACGACTCACCAATCAAAATAACAGTCCAAACATACAGTCAATGACAAGGTACAACAATTATGACATGCTGTACAATAAAATACATCATAGAGACATGGTAGCATGGAGTAATTGATAGTCTAACAGTACTAACACAAGGACCAATGAGGCCTTCAGGTGTCACAAGGAAATCGACTAGGTTGTATGTTTTGTCCTATATAGAATTATGAACAGGTCCATCTTAGTGATCATAGAGTTAAATGACTTGCTTCTTAAAGTCTTCAAAAATATGAGAAAAATCAAGAATTCAAAATGACATCGATTCTAGTTCTGTTCCATCATTGTTGATTTCTTCAATTACAATATTGACATTGCGAAGTAAATGCTATATAAATGAACAAGATCATCGATAATGGGACATCCAAAAGCTTCCAATGGGCTATGGGTTTGAGAAACTCTAAAACAGTCCACTATAAAATAGCTTAAAGAAAGCAAACGGGGAAAAAAAAAAAAAAAAGAGAACTAACCTCATCAAAATCAACAAATATGTGTGAGAATTCTGCCATGAACCAAACCTGCCACGAATCATACCAATAAATTAATTAAAAAATCTAAAAAAATAACAACGGAAAGAAATCCAAGAGGCTATCTGGGTAACACAAGTACTGGACTACGGTTCAAAGAATAACAACTTCTAAATAATTCTGAGTTTGTGTAGCTGGTTTTCAGTTACGTAGGAGTCTATTTTTGGCTACAAAATGTCCCAAAAACTGGTTTTTTGTCAAACCAGCATTCTACTGGTTTAATAAAAACCAAATAAAAGGGATAGTCTGCGCTCGCTCCTGTTTTCAACATTTCCAAACAGGCCCCAAATTTACTCAATGAAAATTTATGAAAAAAACATCTCTAATTTGAACCAAGAAAGTAAACTAAATCATTAAGCTACCATGGCTGAAAGGCACTGCAAGCTTGATGCCCTCAAACAGCACTTTTGTTGCTCTTCCCCATTCTCACGAGCTAAAGTACATACTTTGTGAACCAAATTCTCAATATTGTATGTATAAGTTCCATCCATCTGTTCATAAATAATGGCATATGAGGTCTTGCATTCTTCCCCCCCAAAAAAAAAGGAAAAAAAAAAAAAGAAAGAAAAGAAAACAAATCATATTCACCTGAGAATAAATGAACCCAGTTAAAGTTTGACACCCAATTATCTGCACAGCATCGCGCTTAGAGTTCTCCAACAGTTCAGTAACTACATCCAATACATTGACAGCGAAATACGCCCTGTGATGTACAAGAAACACAAAGTCACAAATCTAGGAGAACTCATTTTTTAGTTACACATTTTCCACTTAAGTTGGGACTGGGAAAGAAAGACGGATAGAATTAATTTCCATATTACCTATCCGAGGTACCAATATGTATAATGACTAATGCACCAGCCTTTTTATGTTTATTCAATGTATCATATCTAGAAATTACGTGGACCATGACTTTGAGGTTGTTTCCAATTGTAATTCCTATTAGGGTTTGCCTCTACCCAAGCTTTGTGAGAAACGAATAGAATCACACAAGACAGATTTACAGGGTCCACCAAAAAATGAGTTTCAAAATGAAGAGTATATACATAAAAAGCCAAAAACAAAAAATGCACTTACATTTGCTCCTTGCACATGCAAAGCAACTTATTATAAGCCTCTGCAACTATGTTGACAAATTTGATGTGCTCACTCCGTAATTCCTTGTAGCACCTTTCTTCAAGATATTTTGCAATCTATAGGGCACACATATGTAAGCAGTGGTTCTCAATTCATGGTCAAACTCAAGATTGTGGGAAGTGGTTTGGAGGAGAGTCATTACCTTTGGGATTCGAATAGGGTTTTTTGCAGCATATTCACATAACTTTACAATCTTTCGCTCATTTGGAAGGCCATCCTGAGAACAAATTGCAAATTTAAGCTTCAATGTTCTGAGCCATGGACAAGAAATAAGAACAACAGATATGGTACAATCAAGTATGAGTTTGAAGATATACGCAAGTGGTTCACTGAATGACAAGGCACATGCTTTCAATATATTTTAAAGCTTCTTGCTCAACAATCATCAAGTCTTTTGTCCAAATCGAATATTTCCAGGCCTATAATTTAGAAGGAATGTGATGCGGTGCTGAGGCGGCCTTGTCCCACATCGACTATGTACTGGGTTGTTCAGGGGGGCTTATTTAGTGGGCGACCCCTTCCTCCCATCAGCTTAAGCTTTGGAAGTGACTTTTACTACATTATTCGGTATCAGAGCTAACTAGGGAGTACCGACGTGTGGAAGACCGTGGGTACTGACGTATGGTGTCCCTGACGTAGAAGCCAGGTTCTAGGTGCAGTGCTGTTGAGGCGGCCTTGACACACATTGTACTAGACTGTTTTGGACTTGTTTAGTTGGTGACCCCTACCCTCCATCAACTTAAGCTTTTGGAAGTGAATGTTACTGCATTAGCACAACCCAAGTTACCCAACTATAAACCATTTTTACTCCATACATAAGTAGCGAAGATTAGAAATAGTCTTGGGTGGTAAGTTTTCATAGAGTTTGTTATGGACTCGGTTCAAAGCCCCCAATGAGCTTAAATATTATCTTCTCGGAGTGGATTGTAGCCATTGTAGTTAGGGGTAATTAAAACTATGAAGTACCAAACAAAGAGGTAAAATCACAAAAACTAAAATGAATTTCACAAATTTAGAGCATTGATAAACTGGATTCAATCACATTCAGACGTATCACACCAACAAATAACATTGTTTAGGATTTTAATTAATAATAATAAGCCAAGCAGAATGAACCAAAATCAAAATGTGCATACTTACAAGGGACTTGGGGAAGATCTCTGATAGCAATTTCTTGTATCGCTTAACGGGTTGTCGAGATCTTGATCGCAAAGCAGGGCAGCATATACACATGCTCTCACATGCTGGAAATAATTTCCGGGAAATAAAACCCATTTTCCCTATAATCCCAGAGAGAAAAATAAATAAATAAATAAATATTTAACACACTAAACCCTCCAAGGTAATCACCATTCACCAATCAGCATGAGGCAAAACACCTAAAGGTACATTCACCATATGAGATACAGAGACATGTATATACAAATCTATAATCATACCCAGAACCAAATATAATGTACTAGAAAGAACCACCAAAAGCCGCAGAATAGTCTATAAGAAAATAACGCCTTCAAAGGCTAAAATAAACAGAAAATCACTGCCCGTACAGAGAGATTTGGAATAATTATAGGAAGACATTAACAACCCAGAAGAAGAAAACTAAAAAACACAAGTTCTCAAATAAATATGCCTAATAAAGCACGCCCATTTATGGCTACAAAAAAAATATACACTCAAATTTAGAACAGATAAACATTCAGAACCCATAATGAAGATTATAGAGAGAAAAATAACAAAAACCCAAAAATAAAAAAATAAATAATACGGAGTAAAAAAAAAGAGCTAAAGAACGACAACAAATCAACATATAGGACACCCAGAACACAAATCACTAGTAATCAGAGGCAAAAACATAGAACAGAATGAAATAAACATACCGTAAGCCCAAAGGCAGATCTGGGGAGTGAAAACTGAAACCTCCCACAAATGTTTGAAGAAGACCAGCAGGAATTAGGAGTGAAAGTGAACAAATGTAACAACTGTGTAGAGAGAGAGAGAGAGAGGCGCGTGTTTTGAGACGAAATTAAACGAGGATGGCATAGGGAGAGGGAGGAAGTAGATCACGTGATAGAGAGTGAAAAAAGAAACCTGTTTTGCTTTGGTGTCAGAGCTTGGAAAGACTTACATCACAGTCACCTTTTTCACTTTAATTTGATTGTTATTGTTTTCAAAAGAATTTGAACTCAAAAGTGCTAATTCCAAACATCAAATTTTTTTATTTTTTTTAAGCTTTTCTTTGAGACTGAAATTTTGAACTTTGCTTTATTCTTCCAATAAAAAGGGTAAGTAAATAAACCCTATAAAATACTTGCAGAAACTCAAAGTCATGAAGGATAGACAAATCATCCAAAAAAATTTACTATTATTGTATGATGTGGGACTAAGGTCTTTTACTGGTTTGAATTCCTCTTCTCAGGGCAGATGTCGGAGTTTTGTTCGAGGGAGGACAAAAGCTTATACGGGGGTGCAAGAGCAACGTCTCTAATTCGATTTTTTTTTTTTAGTTTAAAAGGGATAAAGTGCATTTGTTTTAAAGCTTAAAAAGGACAAATTAGAAAATTAAGGGGTAAAAATGAATAAAGTATGGTAAAATAATTATTTTTGCAAAAGTTGAGAAGGTAATTAAGGGGCAAAAATGACTAAAGTATTAAATATATAAGGTAAAAGAATTATTTTGAAAAGTTTAGGGGGCAATTAAAAGGAAAAAATGAATAAAGTATGAAATACATAAAGTCAAATAATTATTTTGAATTTTTTTTTTTTTTTTTTGAGGTGGGAGGTTAAGGGACAAAAATAAATAAAGTATGGAGTATATAGGATAAAACCATAATTTTGAAAAATTAAAGAAGAGCAATTGACCCTCCTAGATCCACCCCTGCCTCTTCCTCCGTGTAAAACAAACAAATTAAAGAAACTATCAAATGAGATGTAATGGATTTGTTTTGGTTGGTTTTGAGTTATTTTTTGTGCGTAAAGTGATTTTTTTTTTCCAATTTTCAATATATCTAACCGAAATATAACAAATCAATCGGTTTGTTTTAAAAGCAGATTTGCTTAGACCTCATACTCTATTTGTTTTGTCTGAGCCTTTACTTGATTCTTTATATGAAAACTTATAAGTCCTTTGTCACAATTAGTGCCACAAGCATCAATGATAATAAGTTTCGACCTCATACTTTATCTCCCTTCAAATAAACTCCTTAAGTGTAAGAACACATATAGCAGATAGGAAATATTAGAACTAGCCCCACAGCTGGGTTTGGTTTTTGTCGGTTTGTCAATACTGAATAACGATAACCGAACCGAAGTTTCAATTTGTTTTCCAAAACTTACGGAAAGCAAAAGAAAACCTTGAATTTTGATTTAATTCAATTAGGTTTTGGTCGAGCTATAGATCGGTTTTCTTTCACCTACTATTATGGATAACTATGGCACAACTAGTTCACCAAGAAATACATCCATTTTTTTTTTTTAGAACTAAAGCAAGCAAATGGTTCCATCATAAGAATCAAATTAAAGATCTTTTCTGGTTGCTAAGGAATTGATTAGTTAAATTTCTGTAATAATATGGTAAAAGTATTTGAAAAATGAACTTTGACCATTTGCTTAAACAATTTGACAATGTTTAGAATCAATCGAGATTATCTATGTATTATAAGATCAAGAACAACGGTTTAACATCCGTTGTCAAATTTCAAGAATCATAAAACATATTACTATGATGTTAGGTGGTGTGACGTGTTATAATTTGGTAATATCAAATCTTATGTCATATTGGCAAATTTTGGTAACCAGATTTAGTACCAATATATGCGGTAATTGTAGAATAGTACTTGATAAAAGCAAAAAATGAAAAGAAAAAAAATTATATACATAACATTTTAACATTATAATTGCATGTCGAATACAACATTGGTACTTATAGCAAATGACTTATGTGATCAAAAAAATAAAAAACAACAAATGACTTATTTAGTGACTGTTCAGAAAGTCAAAGATTGTGACTTTTATTGCATGAGAGTTCGTCCTCAATTCAAAAATATTTTAAACCGGTCATTTTTCAAACTATCATGACCCTAATTATCATAGTCAAAATTCAATATAGTAAAACATAGAGCTATGCAATTTGGCAATATCAAATTATATGTCATATTGTCAAATTTTACCTTATATATTTCATACTCCGTAGTATATATGGATATCCGTAAAATAATAGTTGACAATAATGTAGTAAAGTTCAAATATACTTAATTACAATGCAAACATTAAAGAAAAAATAATAAATACAGCACTTTAACGGTACTATAATCGTAAGTCAAATATAACATTGGGACTATAACAAATGATCCAATTAGGAACGGTCAAAAGATCACAGATTGTACCTTTTCTTGCACGAGAATTCATATCCAATCTAAAAATATTTACTGGTTATTTTTCAAAATAATATGAACCCAATTATCATAAAAAAAATAAAATAAAGTGAAACTAACTCAAAATAATGTCATTTGCATTACCAAATGGGCCCCAAGCAACATGACATTTCATATGAAGTGGTCTACTTTTTTTAAAGGTTTACTTGAATATCAGTAACAGGTAACAATAACATGCTCATTTTTCTCTCTCTATAAAAAGATACAAAATTAAGCTTTTATCATAAGTCTATAATGAAAGAGAATTGTTAAATACACCCTATTTATTACAAATTATTATTATTATTTTTTTTTATCTTTTTACACTGCAGAATAATATATTTAGTAAACAAATATAATGTTTTTAACAATTGCCCGCAGAAATGACATTTCATGTGAAGGTTTAAATCTAAGGGTCATTTAGTATAAAGTCCAATCTACTAGGTTTTTCTAGCAATTAGTCCAGTCCAATAAACTTCTTAGTAATTGGTCCCTCCTATTTTATTTAGACAATTTTGCCCTTCTTCCATAATAAATTCACCCAAATAAATGGCTTATATATATATATATATATATATAAATTAGCCTTATTGTTCTCCTAAAATCTTGGGATTCAATTATACCTTGTAATTGATTTGAAAAATCAGATTTGAAATTCAAATAATTTCCAGCTGTATTTCAACTTCATTCAAGCAAAATCAAAGCATATCTCCATATTTCAAATACACAAACTCCATACATCTTTCTTCTTCTTAAGAGCAGATCTCCATTGAAGCAGTTTTGTTGCAGAAAACTGGTACTCTGCGAATTTAATTGCATCAACGAAGCAACAGAAATCTCTCATGAAATTTAAATCTTCAAAAACCAAACTAATGAAATTTCACAAAAATAACTCTGTTATGAAAGTGTGAATTTCACGTGTTGGTGATGTGAAATTTCACAATCAGACTTACTGTTATGGAATTTCAATTGAAAACTCACAAAAAAAACCATTTTATTATGAAATTTCAACGAATACTTACTGTTACTATTATAAAATTTCACAATCTTCAAAACACCCACAATAAAAATGAAAATTCACAAAAAAATATAAAAAAAAACTCGTTGCAATGAAATTTTACATGTTACGGAAGTGAAATTTCACATGTTTTGGTAATGTCATTGTTCGTCTCCATCACGACCACACAAACATCAATTTGGTCCACCTTCATTAACTTGGCCAATCTGATCATATTAATCAAGTCGTCTTCACTATCCAACATACATTTCTCGTACCCAGCAATTTTGTAAATTAGCGACATATCATCCTTCACAATGCTGGGTCATCTTCGACAAACAAAATTCATCAACTCATTGAAACTCGTAGTAACAGAGATATTAGTCACTGCAGTCTCGCCGGCGTATGTGCAGCAAATGATCGTATGATCCTCCATTAAAAAGGCGTCTGTAGAAAAAAAAATGAAATTACAATAGGACATGTAAACAAACAAAATTCAGTGATATGAAAATTCACATTGAATAAAACATTGAAAATCCTGAAAAATGATATTGCAATCTAAAAATCATTTTTGTAATGGAAAATATCTCGGTCAAAAACTTACAGATTTGGGAAAAAACATAATCAAACAACGTGAGAAAATGGTTGAATATGATTACCACTTACCGTAACGAATGAACAAGCACGATCCATTCTTCTTTCTTTCAACAAATCTCGGAAAACAATGATGATTCTCAAACTGATGAGCTTCTGCAACTGTTGATCTTCACAATCAGTATTAAGTCTTCAAAACTCTTAAAGATATCAACAATTCGCAAATGAAGTAATGTGAAAAATGAAACAAAACATCTTCCTTGATTCGTGGATATACCAAGCTCATTTGGTTCAATCTGATTTAAACATACTTAAATGCTGATTTGATTCACCTTCTATAACAAACTTTGACCATTTAAAAGGCATAAATGCATGTAATTATATATAGACGTATATATATAATATCTTTATATATGCAAGGGTAAAATTGTCATTAAAAATGGTAATTACATGGGGATAGGGACATATTACTACAGACGTTGGGGAGGTGGGGATATATTGTTAAATTAAGAAAGGGGTAGTCCCTGTTGATGCACAACCATGATAGGTAGGGACTTACTACTAAATTTCTATAAATCTAATCGCTATAATTTTAGGGTAAGTCTATTGTGAGAAACTTCTCATATGAGAAGGCATGTTTTAACCGTTTGATGAGCATTTAGTAATAGAAAATACTTTTGCTCACCCAAAATTTGGTACACCAATGCTCACCCAAGCATCCCATTGGCCAATGCAGTGGGGCCCAGGATTAAACAATATTAAACAACATTTGTTTAATCCTGGGCCCCACTACATTGGCCAATGGGATGCTTGGGTGAGCATTGGTGTACCAAATTTTGGGTGAGCAAAAATGCTCTCTTAGTAATAACTGCATCTCCAAATTTCTGAGAATCTTATGACTAGATGTTCATCCAATGATTAAATAGAAATATTAGAATTAGTCCTTGAATAGGCATTTATTGTAAGGTTGGTCCTATTGATAGCGCATGCATGAAAATAGATCCCCAAATGAATAGTTGAGTTAGAAATTAGTCCTTCCCCCAATATTTTTTAATTTTTTTTGACATAAATACCCTTGCATTTATAATCAGACAGCAGCAATTAATATAAAATATAATATATTTAATGTTTTTGATATCGTAACCGTTTCTTTGTGGGCACCATTAAAAGTTACGTGATTATATCTCATTTACTCCTAAATTTGAACTTTCCAAAATAGTAAAAAAAATTTGGTAGGACTTTCCAAAACAGTAATTGATACACCATAGTGTGATTCGTTAGTTATATGAACAGCTCATCTATATTACTTCTTTTATCTTCTCCCAAACACTTCCACAGACCCTTTAATTGAATCACAGAAAAGACATCCAAAAATCATTTTCACCATCAAGTTGTTATCAATGGCCACCCCAAATCATCCCTTGAATACAGAGAACCATGCCTTCATGGTTATAGATACACACATATGCATATATTCGTATACACACACATATGCATATATTCGTATACACACACACATATCCTCTTCTTGTTCGGACTCCTCATCATCATCATGTTCATCTGACCTGGGTCCGAACAAGTGGGGGGCTCGTTTTTCCATGTGAGGTTGGGTTTTCAGTGGAGTGTTGAAGCTTTTGGAGAGAGATGAGCAGAGATTTTGTGGGTTTGGGTTGGATGTGTTTTTGAACGTGCTGTCTGAGGTAAGTCTCGATTCGTGTACGAAATCGAACAATGCTTGCCATGGATTCACACCCCTGTTGCAGAAAACTAGAGTTTGACTGATTTGGGTTTTTTTTTTTTTTATATGGTGGTTGCAATGTGATTGTGGCACCCTTCTAGACAGTGGGTTTTATTTCAACCATCCTTGAGCCCAATCATTAATGTTCAATTGATGGGTTTCAATGAGATTGATTGTTAGAATTTTTAAATTTTTCTTTTCTCCGAATATGGTGATGGTGATGATGATGATGATAATTTTTCTTTTCTCTGAATAAATTGTGGAGTTTTACTATTGAGTTTTGAAGGTGAGAAATTTGTTTTTATTTGGTGAGAAAAAAAGGTGAGAAATTTGTTTTTATTTGGTGAGAAAAAAAGGTGAGCTATTTCTCATTACAATAGATAAAATTTCTCACATGTGGTTAGTATTTTGACGATTTGTTTTTATTTGTTTTTGTGAGAAATTTTCTCTTCAAATCCATTCAAAAGTGTGATAAATTTGTATTACTAAACCTTCATAAAAATTCTAAAATTGAGAATTTCTCACCAAAAAGTGAGAATTTCTCACCGTTATAGTTAAAATTTCTCACTGTTTTTTATCTCACTGTATTTTAAAGTGAGGAATTTCTCACTCTTTAAAGTGGGGAATTTCTCATTGTTATAAACAGTCCTTTTTGCTGTATTTATCTATGTTAATTTCTCACTTTTTTTTTATCACACTAATTACTCTCTCTTTTATGATAATGGCGAGATTTTTGGGGTATGTTTAATGTTTTAAATTTGAATCCCTAATTACTTGTGATATCATGAGGACTAATTTCAGCAGATTTATGACAAATTTAAAAAATATTCTCTAACTGAAATTCCATTGTAAGCACATTAATTGAGTACAGAGGGTATTTTGGTCCATGAAATTGTAGAAGGACTAATTTCTAATCGGACTTATTTGTTGGGCCTATTTCTAGATTGGGTGTATCTAAAGGACTGAAATCTAAAGCACCCATGATTAAAATACACATTCTCATATGAGAAACGGTTCACTATAACATTGCCCACAATTTTATTCTTTTTTAAGGAAGAGGTCTAATTCATTCAATGAACTATTTATAGGTGGGACAAAACAATGCAAGCATTTATTATTTACTATACTAATTAAGGGTCTAGACAAGAACATAACCTCAACGTTGAAATTGAAACGAAATCATGTGAATAGAATATTTAATAGGCTGTCTTATTCAAGTAGCAAATAGCAATGTTTTGGGCCTTTGGCTCAACTTAGATTGAACAAGGGTGATATTGCTGCACATGTGCCGTCGCTCTCATATTTACGCAACAACGTGCCCCAAAGCCATCTTAACTCATACAGTACTAATATTAATAGCAACTCAGAGGAGTTAGGACCTTTGGAAATTAGATAAAACTTCACTAAATTTATTTCAGTACATTTTGTTAAGTTCTTTTCATATAGATGCATAATTTTTGAAAATTTTGTTTTAAAATAATACAATTAAAAAAAAAAATTAGTTTTAAAAACTGTGAGAAGAACCTAATGAAATATACTGAAACAGCTTTACAGAAGTATTATCATTGGAAATTGGGGCAGTTAAATGGGCAGCACGCCAGTACGCATGTGGCATATGTAGGACCACAAAAAAAATAAATTAAAATTTGTGGTCCTGCATATGCCACATTGGGTGCTGCCCAATGTGGCTGCCACAAAGGCCCTCTTCACACCCTGGCACACTATTAACTTCGCAATAATAAAAATAGGGGTAAAATGCATTTTACACCTCAAATTATACCTTATTTTGCACTTTGGTCCCTTACAAATTCTTTTGGCATTTTGGTACCCGACTAATGGTTTGTGTCACTTTGCCCCTTCCGTCAGCTTTAACCGTTAAAAGTGACGAAAAAAGCCAAATTTTTTTTGTTTTGAAAAAAGGTTAATAGCACATAATCCTATAGTTAGACCTTTTTCATTTTGTCTCCTTTTTTTTCTTTTCTTTTTTTTTTTTGTGAACCAAAAGGGAGAGTTTTATTAGATATGGAAAAAACCATGAGGAGTCAATGTAATAAAAGAGAGAAATCTATAAAAGAGCTCAACAATACCCTTGTGGAACATTTGGCAGCTTCTTTTTCTTATGTAATTAAATCACAAAATTTTGTGATTGGTAAAAGTTGTCCAAGGTAACTTTTGGCCTATTGTAATTGCAGATGATATTTTGCTAAATATTTTATTTTAGCTTTTGGAGTTCACAATTATTGATGAATTCCAAAAGGTGTTGCCAAACAAGGCCTATGTACGCTTTTGCTCGTAAAATTTAACTAGTTTATTAAAGGTTTCACTTTAGTCCAAGTAGTATAGGGGATATTAGTGATAGGATTGAAGTACAATGTGCAAAGTGAAGAAAAATAAAAGGTCTAAGTAAAGAGTGTGTATATGCATGTAATTACCAAAAAAAAAAAAGAAGAAGAAGAAGAAGACAATAAAATTACTTTTACGGTCACTGTGTAACGGCTAAAAGTGACGGAAGGGGCCAAAGTGTCACAAGACTTTGAGGGACCAAAATGCTAAAAAATTATTTAGGGGCCAAAGTACCAAGCATGATGCAGTTTGAGGGTGAACCTAGAAAAGGTGTTTCAAGGGTGAAAGTAGACTGTATTCGGTGATTATTTTCAGTAGAATTTCTCCACTTAAATTTTCCAACAGGTTTTTATAATACTTTTCTCGTTA
Source organism: Hydrangea macrophylla (assembly GCA_033977485.1). Taxonomy (NCBI): domain Eukaryota; kingdom Viridiplantae; phylum Streptophyta; class Magnoliopsida; order Cornales; family Hydrangeaceae; genus Hydrangea; species Hydrangea macrophylla. Next base: position 78,018,914 of record CM066996.1, read on the forward strand.
ATTACTATACATTATCAAACGCACTGAAAAAAAAAAAAAAAAAACAAAAAAACTGCTGAAACTTTCATTTTTACCACTTAATTGGGTTATCAAACACGCCATACGTATTTGTTAAATGTCAATAAAGTGTATAAGAGTCCTAAATTAACTTAAAACTGATTATTTTTCAAACCAACGTAACTTTAATTCTCACAAGGACTCAGAGAAAATGAAATTGAGACTGAATCTGGTCTATTTTAGACATCGCAGACATGTCGTTTCCAGCCTTCCAGGTAAACGCACCATTTTTCCTCTCTCCTTACTTGGGTCTCCCTCCCATGTCTATATACATAATTATATATAAATGAGAAAAATCATTGGGTGGTCCTAGACGGTCCTAGACAGCCAATTCAGCAAGCTAATGCAATGGTTCGGATCATACAAAAAATGGCAATGAATTTTTTTTTGATCAATTCAGCTTTGCGCACAAAAGTTGAGAAACGGAGCACGTAACCAGGCGGCAGAGTTGATCTGATCAGCTTTTTGGGGAATTTGGCATATTTTTTGTGATCCAGATCATCACATCAGCTCAAGTCTAGTCAACTAATTATGGGTGAAAATGATTCAGTTCGGTGTGATATTCATGCAAACCAATCGGTTTCAATTCAGTTCAGTTCGATTTAGTGTATTTTATTGGTTCAATTCAGTTTTTACATTGAATAAAAATTTTGAAAATCGATCGAACAGGACCGAACTAATCTGATTGGTTCGATCGATCTGATCGATTTTCTTTCACCCCTAAAATAAATAGGATGTCAAGGAAGAAAATATAAGCTCAAGTCTAGTCCTCGTGTTCTTAGCCACAAAAAGATGTAGTCCTCACGTACATCCAAAAAACAATAAGGGTATGTTAACTGTAGCTCTCTAATGTGTGTCAAAATACACAATTCGTTTACACGCTTTATTTTTCATGCCAAAGGTCCTTTAGTTTTTTTGGACCAAAATGACCCTAAAATGTTATTAACGTGTTTTTCTCCTTATTTTCATAAACTAACCTGCAAGTTTGCCAAAGTATTTTTTTTTTCAATCTTTAAAATGTCATAACTTTCAAACTACAGCTCAGTTTTCGATAAATTTTACGAAAAATTTGTGAAAAGGGCATTAGGACAAGTTAAATAGGACTAAAAGATACTTAATAAAACAACTTGGTCTATGGTCCTAAGAACATTTTTGGACAAACATACCCTCATCTTCATCATCTAACCTTACTACCAAATCCTAGCTACCATTACCACCACCCATGCCTAACCTCCAACCACCACCACCACTTCCACATCCGGCAACCTCTGTCGACCAACAATACCACCTTCGGCGACCACCACCCATCATCCCTACAATTCATGACTCCTCTTGGAAAAATGACTAAAATCATCAAACAAAATCATAAAAATCTACCACAAAATCTCTGAAAATTGACTATCAACAACAATTTTTTAGGAAATGAGATGAGTTTGAAGCCCTAATTCATCACCTCTTTTCGTCTTCTCAAGCTTGAAGCCCTAGTTTCATCATAGGAGTAGAGATTTCTTTGAACAACTCTAAAAAAATTCAGTCTCTCACATCTATTCATCATTCTTAACTCACTGTTCTCTAAGAAAATGAATTGAAATTTCATTTAACTAATTTGATGATAATAAGAGAAATTTCTCTTAATTTATTTTAAGATTGCTTGAGAAAAATTTCTCTTATAATTACATCTTAAGAGAAATTTCATTTCAGAGTTTGACATCCTGCCAAGCCTAGGCTTACAAGGCCAGTCACAGAAAAAGTGAAAAAAGAACTTACTTGGAAAGTGGTGGTGGTTTGCGATGGTGGTGGTAGTGGCTCACGATGGTGGCGATGGTGGTTCATGGTGGTGCACGAGAGTGGTGGTCAAATGTAATTTCTATGAACTATTCTAGAAGTTCGAATTCCTCCGATTCCTTTACTGGGGGAATAAAAATTGAATGAAACAGGAATACCAAGTCAAATTTGACTTAAGATATGTTAAGTCAAATTTCACTAATTTGTAATGAAGTTAAGTGAAATTTGACTTTAACTTGATCTATAAAATTCTCTTACCTTTGCAAATTCACTGAAGATGAGATTTTCAGTTAAGAAAATAAGCAAAACTTCATTAAAAATCTAAAATTCTCACTTCAAAAAAATTAAGTCAAATTTCACTTAACATATCTTAAGTGAAATTTCATTTAATATTGTACATTTAGCAACTTAACTTGTCACGCCCCGGATCCACAAGTCATTAAAGTTGCAAAAATCACTATAATAAAAGTTTTGGCCAATGAACTGGATACATTATTTTTTTTTTAAAGGTTTGAGCACACAAATCAAATACACTTTAACAAAATCCGTCTTTAAAAATAATATTTTTGTAGGTCAAGGGTCCCCAAATGTACCCTCTTACCAAATTGAAAGTTATCCTAACAAAATCCATTTTCTAAAGTAACATTTTAAAATATTGTATACATCTTGAAAACATGTAAAAACACTTTTAGGTTATAAGCTCAACCTTCATGAGTTCTTAACACATATTTCAAATACTTTAGGAAAATATTATTTATAATCAATTCATGTCGAACTCAATGAGTAGAAACTCCGAGTTCGTCGCCCCGATCCAACTATGCAAAGTACAAAGATACCACCATAATCCCAAATCAACCAACATATCACGTCCCCCATATTATAAGAAATTAAGTCAATATCATTTTATTACACAGTTCCGAATAAGCAACTAATTACAATATTCCACTATTTATATTTATTAAACATAAGCCTATTTAATCAGAATTTATTTACAATCCCACGCCCACGAATACTCTCCAAGTCCTTTCCTTTCCTTCTGAGCTCCACCTTGAACACCTACGATGGTTATTCAATAACCACTACAATATATAAGCTATATGCTTGTGAATAACACTAATTATGCATATGGATAATAAACATGCTCAATTTCATTTCATTACAACCAACTATAGTCTCCGGTCATTACTAGTTCACTTCCACCACTACCAACTAGTCCGCGGCTCCACTCCCTAAGTCCACGTGACCTAGTCATGACCCACGCCTCACGTGCGGTCCCATAGGCCTCTGGCGGCCGTGGTCGTCACCACATCGATTACCTCATGGTGGTATAGAACTAGCAATTCCATTGATCCAAATAAGCAACTCAACATGCTCACATAATTCATTACACTGTGCTTTCACAATCAAATTGGGCCTAATTTAACCACATGAATTTTGCCCATTAATAAACTAATAAGCTTTATTAAGGTAATTTAATATGCTTTTACATCACAAAATGAACTCAAACATGGAACCATCCATAAATCATAATTAATGTCACTCACCTCTTGAAATCGCCCCAAAACTTGAGATTGGAGTTTTATTATGCTGCAGGTATTAATCCTACACAATTTTGGTAAACTAAATGTTACCAACCCATTTTGGTCACGAGAAGTCTATCGATTAAACTAAAAATAAATTATACCAAAAGGTTGGGCTTACCCCCACGAGTCCAAATATGACTTCATATCACGGCTTAGACAACGTACGACGAAGATGTGACGTCCAAAAGCTGAAACCCTCACTTTCCCTCTTTTTCTTTCTCGCGGACTGTCTCTCTACTCTCTTCTGTTTCTTTTTTTTTCCTTTACCTATTGATTAACTAAACATATATATAATATACATATAATATATATCTATATAATATCGGGCATCAGACTTTATGGCCAAAAGAAATCTGAGCCGTCCACTATTTGGGACACTTTAGACCGTCCGATTGCTTTCCCTTCCCTTTGCACAGTCTCTGTTGAGTCTGTCTCACGCATCCCCAACTTTTCCCCTAAAAAATCTATATAATATCGGGCATCAGACTTTATGGCCAAAAGAAATCTGAGCCGTCCACTATTTGGGACACTTTAGACCGTCTGATTGCTTTCCCTTCCCTTTGCACAGTCTCTGTTGAGTCTGTCTCACGCATCCCCAACTTTTCCCCTAAAAAATCCCAAGATACATTATGTCGTCTCTCTTCAATTCCCCATTTTGAATTTCAAAACACTCTCTGCTCTCTCTCTCTCTCTCTAAGCACCACCCCCTCTCTCCCGAACTCACCAGTGACCACCGCCACAACCAGCGGACCACTAAGGTGCCGCCAACCATTGGACCACTACTGTGCCGCCGTCCACCGCCATTCCCTCTCTCCCATTTGGTATTTCTCTCTAAATCTCTTTCTCTTTGCCAAAACCCTAACCCTAACACCATTCCTAGCTCCCTGATGCTTTTATCTTCTTCCCATCCGTTTAATCTTCAAAAGGTCTGCTTTGGATTATGTTTGATTTTCATGAAAGATTTCGATCTTGGGTATTTTGCAAGGGTTTGGAACTTCAGCAAAAACTTTTGTTTTTGTTTTTTTTTTGGGATCTTCAATATTTTTTGTGGCTTTCAGTGAACTTGGGCTTTGTTCGGTCGTCTCGATTATTTGTTCGAAGAAGGAAGAGGGACTTTTTGTGAAACAGAGGACTGCTATGATTTTACAATCAAAGAAAGGTATATTTGCTTCTCTCTCCAAATTTCTTTTATTGCCTTTGATTTTACCTTTTTTTTTAATACGCATGCAATTGCATAGATTGTATAGAAAGTTTATTTTTGCCTAATTTGCTTTTTGGGTTTTTTATTTTGTGGCTTTGTGCTAAATTGATATGAGGGACTTTTATATGCACATTACCCAAAGAATTTCCTTTCTTCCCCATTTGTATATTTGCATTTTGTATATGCTTTATGTGAAAGAAAAAGAAGGAACAAACAACTTCTACTATATTTGATATAGATATTTGAACAAGAAACCTAAAAATTCAGCTTCTAAGTTTTTTTTGTTCCTCTTCCAGGTTGTCGTGTGTAGTTGGAGATATTTGTGTTCCTCTTACGGCCATAAACCTGATCTATTTTTTTTTCCCTCTTCTCATTTATTTGCAATGAGCAGCGGGTGAGGAACCTGATGGAAGTAGAAACAAACCAATATAATTGTTTATATTGCTGGCAAAACATTATGGTGTAGCTTTGTAGTTTCTAAATATTAGAAAACATATATGTTGCTAGCACAACAAGCTTGCTCTCAGAACCACGTTTAACCAAACTGCCTTTGCTTTTATAGCTATTGGAAGCGAAAAAATGGATTTCATGACTCTCAAAGTAAATATAGTACAGTTACAATGTCTTTGATTAGTAATAAAATGGAAATGTCCTTTCTTTGTCTCTCTACTATGCATAAGTTTGAGACTGTTATGTGAATTCTATTTGGAAATAAGAAAAATATTACTGGCAAATACAATCATTTGTGGGGCTAATTTGGTTCGGAGAAATAGGTATTGTTGCATTTTAATGTTATTATTAAAATGCTTGCAACTATCTTTTCTTGGAAGCATATGCACATGCATCTCTGTCTACGTACATATCTCCTATTTTTGGCATATGTTTGTTCGGCCAGAGTTGAGGGACCAGCGTCCACCTGTGCAACCAAAGATCTTCAACCTGTGTATTTTTTGGGGTGGTTAATCTATGATTTTCATTTTTTCCTAAATTATGTTTAGTTCTCTTTTGATGACTGAAGGTCAATCATACCATTCCAGCTTACTTTCGCTAATACCATTGTTAGAAACTCATGTCTATAATTCATTTGAAAGAATGCAAAAGTGCCTAAGCTTTATATAACTTTGATCATATGTAGGAGAGTTATGCTCATTTCTATTTTCCCCTCTTTGATTATGCTCATTTTTTTTTAAACCTCCATTGATTTTGCATTTTTTTTAATATATATTTTGCTGGGTCGTTCTTTAGTTGTGTTATATTGATTTTGAATTTTCTTACATACATCTGTTTCTTTAATCTCTACAAAAGGCCTACATTAAGTTTTTTTAGAATCTTTGTCCAACGTTTCAATGGTTTGGTATATGAACAAGAAGCAATTATTGGAAGATGATGTTGATGGTATATGCTTCATGGATACAAATTGGATGCCCAAGCCATCGCTACATGGCTACTAACCTGGAAGTTATGAATAGCACACATCTCAATGTGTTCTTAATAATTGATTGTTTTTTTTTTCTTTTTATTTGGGATAGGTTGATGCTTGATGTTAATGTTCTAAATTGTTGTGCTTTATTTGATTTGTGAAATCGGAAGTAAAATTCTACAGTAGATTCATTCATCAATATAATTATATAGGTGGGTTATGTTCTTACAGATTCTCTTGGATTGATCTGCCTTTATTTCTAGATGCTAAGGGTGTGTTTGGAATAAGATTTTGTCTAGGTACTTGCTTCCTTTGTTATTTTCACCCGTGCCCCCGGGCACGGGCAATTACTAGTATATATATAATGTATACCACACCACCGCCGCCCTACACATACACACACTCCCACGTTTTCCTCTTTTTTTTTTATTGTTTTGATGACAATGAGTCATCTTAGGAGATATCCATAGGATAATTTAATCCATTTAATCATAATTATGTTTACATCTCCTAATGTTTTTAAGTTCTATCATGAAAATCCAAACAACTTTATATTAACTACCTAATATCTAAATGAGTCTATATCTATGTCACGTATGGGCCCCAAAAGTAATCCCAAATATCTTATGAAGGCACTAATCAGCCTACCAATTATGCCACGTGTCCCATTACGCCCTCACAAGGGTACCCAAACTTGTAACATAATAAATATGAACAATAATAAAATATTAAAACACTGAACATTTTATCAATTAAATAATCATATGGCATGAACATGTATTACAATGCACACATTAATATTTACATGTCTACCATTTAATCACATAAATGCAACTAAATGTAAATTATTCAATCTGGACCTCCTGTGGGTCTCATTTCACATCTGTCAACTGTGCCCTTTATCAAGCACTTATCACATCGGGGTAACTGGAACTTATCCAAATCATCATATGCAATTAATTATACTAATTAACGCATATCAAAATAAATATTAATACCATTTTTCGGGTACGGGTATTACATAACTCATACATGGTGGCCTTGTTGGTGGTCGTCGGAGTTCATTATGGCGGCAACATCCAAATCAATATCTAGATCTAGATTATATCTCAATCACCGGTCTAGATCTAGATCTCAATCATGATGTTGCATGTCATCAGAGATGAAGAAGAAAGATTGTTGGTCGGAGATGACGATGGAGGTGATGAACCAATGGTGATGATGGTGGTGGTGGTGGTGGCCAGAGGTGGTGCTCGCGTTGTTGGTAGTGGTGCGCGATGGTGGTGGTGGTGTACGATGGCAGTGGTGTTGCACATGATGGTGGCAATGACGGTCGATGGTGGTGGTGGTGGCGGAGGTGGAGAGAGAGAGAGAGAGAGAGAGAGAGAGAGAGATCATAGAGTGAGAGTGTTGGGAATTTAACACGCGGAACCAAATTCCCCCAAATAAACACACACACATGAGCAGTAATTAAACATGCACACCAAAGAAAAGACACAGATTTCTACGTGGTTCTGCCAAACACCTGCCTACGTCCACACCCGAGAGATCCATTCTTTCACTATTGAGTAAAATATGGTACAAGTTACATGGATTAAATCCCATAACCCAAATACAAGACTCTTGTACACTCCCCACTCAATACCCCAAAGAACCTGACATAATCACTGTAATACATAGAGAAATCATAGAGATAAAGAAATACCCTCTCTACCTCACATCCCTATAACGCTGTGAACACCCCTCACAGAAAACCCCAATGATTAATATCTCTCTCACCCTAGACCATGCACCCTCATGAGGGGAGACCCCCAACTTGGTACACAAGGGCTTCCCTAAATTCCTATACAACATCCCTACATATAGAGTTTACAACCCATTACTTATTGGACAAGTAATACAACTCTATCACAAAAGAAAACCAAATCACTATAGGAATCTAGCCAAATCATAATCTCTAAATTAATGGGATTATCCCACATGTGATATAACCCCAACAATCACCCCCTCTATCACTTGTGGGGAAACTGTCCAATCAATTTATCACACATGTTCAGTACCCCCTCAACCGGAGCACCCACAAAGCTGATGACTTTGTAACCGTTTGCCATTGACCGTCTTCCGTACCATCGTGCACACCCCGAATCAATATGGTATCAATACATCCGATTCGTCAAACCGCGGCCAATACATGTGCAGCTGCCCCAAGTTAATTATATGCATTAACTCCACCAGAGAAGATCCTCGACCTCTCATTCTCCCAAAGCAGGATTTCCCCTCACCATCATCTGAACCGTGAACAAGCCATCCACGCACTCACTTATATAAGAAATTTCATTGAGGACTTGGGAGTACAACTCTACCAACCAGATGACACAAACCATCCACACTTCTCTCAACCGCCGTGTGTGATTTCAGCAACAATATAAGATTCCTCCGCAACTTTGGGATCATATCACACCACCCAAATAGCGAACATGCTCCAAAAATATTTGATCAACGTTCCTACGTGCGGTATTCTAACAATTGCCTCTGTCGGATAATTGCGCCTGTGTCTACCCCCGTTTTCTTGGAACCCATCAAATTATTTTCTCCAGAAGCACATACTTACCGTACCCGGAATCTAACAACCCAAGAGAAATGCCCGTATGAGTGGAATGTGAAAACCTCTCCACCATACGCAACCTGCTACAATCACAGTAGCATTAATTTTTTTTTTTGGTCCCTAGATCCCAACCTGCTGCTATATATATATATATATATAGGATCTATCACCAAGAAAAATAAATTCCAATGCATGCAGAATCTCTCAAAACTGCACCCACCGATGAATCCGCAGCGCCCAAAAACCTTAGGACATCTCCGACCTGAATTTCAAACAACATAACTAATTCACTAAATACTTGAAATTCTAATAAATCAAAAAACTTTTGTTTCATGAACCGTACCACATAGGATCACATCCCAACCTTCCTACCTTGCCTTCTGTATACTCCAGCAAAGCAATACCCAAGGTTGACCATCACGTCTCTACCAAGCTAATCTGGTCCAATCACAACCCTTTGATTCGTCCACCTTGCCACACCATATCATCCCTTATCCAATGATTATAAATCCACCTGGAATCTCTAGTGCATGTCTTCATCCACCAACCATGTCCATCGCATCGGCCCACGTCACGCATCATCACGCTGCTCATCAGATTTTTTTTTTCTTCTGCTTTGCTTTTACACCATGCCCCTACTCCACTGTCACCATGTGCTCTGCCCTCCATGGATTTCACAACCTGGATTTGATACCAATTGTTAGGAATTTAACACGCTGAACCAAATTCCCCTAAATAAACACACGCACATAAGCAGTAATTAAACATGCATACCAAAGAAAAGACACACAGATTTCTACGTGATTCGGCCAAACACCTGCCTACGTCCACACCCGAGAGATCCATTCTTTCACTATTGAGTAAAACATGGTACAAGTTACATGGATTAAATCCCATAACCCAAATACAAGACTCTTGTACACTCCCCACTCAATACCCCAAAGAACCTGACATAATCACTGTAATACATAGAGAAATCATAGAGATAAAGAAATACCCTCTCTACCTCACATCCCTATAACGCTGTGAACACCCCTCACAGAAATCCCCAATGATTAATATCTCTCTCACCCTAGACCATGCACCCCCATGAGGGGAGACCCCCAACTTGGTACACAAGGGCTTCCCTAAATTCCTATACAACATCCCTACATATAGAGTTTACAACCCATTACTTATTGGACAAGTAATACAACTCTATCACAAAGGAAACCAAATCATTATAGGAATCTAGCCAAATCATAATCTCTAAATTAATGGGATTATCCCACATGTGATATAACCCCAACAGAGAGAACGTAGGTGGACTAGTGGTGGTGGGAAGGGTAGTTTGGTATGAGTTTTAATAATTGTAGGACTTCAGCCATTAAATGTAATTATGATGGGTTTAAGTATGTAATGGTTTATTATTGTATCCTTATGTGGGTTTTTGTTTATGGCTTATCCTATAGTCTAACTTGACTAAGCCTTAGGGACTTTAGACCAAGCCTCCCGAAATTTTATAAATCTGTGTGATTTAAAAATTAGTATTTACAAAAACAAGATGCATATTGACTATAAAATTCTTTTTAAAAAAAATCAAAATTCTGCAGCTCAAAAACGAAGATTTATTATTATTATTATTTTGGTAAAATCAACACTTCTATTGCGTAGATCTCAAAAAATTAGCCAAAAAAAAGTTTTGTCCAAAAAGGCCGAAGAATCGCAAAGTTATGACAATTTTAACAAATGATATTGTCTTTATAGTGTTGCCCAGGTAAAGACAGTGACATGCTTCAAATTGACCAAATAATCACAAAATTATGGCCAATTTACTGATGTTACTGACTTTACAATACTGCCCAAGGTAATAACATATCATCAAATAAAAAACGTTTTTGCAAAGATAATAATATGTCACTATCGCAAAAAAATTATAAATTATGGTAAATTTTCGAATGTTACTGTCTTTACGTTACTGCTCAAGTAAAAATAGTAACATATCGTCAATATTAGTGACATTGTATTGCATAAAAGAGACAGTAACATGTCGTTGACAGTAACATTACTTCAAATTGACCAAATAATCGCAAAATTATGGCCTATTTACAAATATCACTGCCTTTACAATACTGCCCAAGGTAAAGACAGTAGCATATCATCAAATAGAAAATATTTTTTCAAGAGTGGTGATCTAGTCAAAATCAAGATATAAAAGTATGCTTACTTATGGTTTACTTTTAAAAGATTTTCCGTGTGGAAGTAGAGGTCGAACCCACAGAGATTGTTAATTTTTATCCTTTAATTAATAAAATCTAATCTATTTAGTTATAAGGAAATCGGAAGTTTGATTGATTGATGATTTGATTATTACTACGAAATTAAGCTGTGAAATTAATGAAATAACTTCGGAAAGTAAATCTAAGTAACTTGTATGCTAAATTGAAGATTGGTTTAAATATGAGTGGATGAGATCTAGGATTACAAATCCACCACTAATTATGCATCGGGGGTCTAAACTTTCTATTCTAAGTTCTATGTTTGAATAGTTATGATCTATCGTAGCTACAAGCCCAATAGCATCGTCAAGAGGATATTGTTAGTTTAATCTAAGTATAATCCATCTATGGTTCACATGAATTATCTACCTATAACTAGGGTGTAGCATAACTCATCTTTCCTAAGCATGGATTATAAAAGATGTAAACATCACAATCACATAAGCACTATTGTATGTAAATATTCCTATCAATCACAGAAATCAAGGATTATTGAGTTCAATAAGCATAAGGAAAAATCTAAGACAAGAATAGATCCAAAATACTCTTGATTATTAACATTAAAAATTGATTATAAATAATCCACCAACATACAATCTCTATCCAATACATAAAATCCTAAAATAGAAAAGCATAGAATTCCCCCTTTACATAGCTAGGGTTTCATTGAAACCCTAGGTTAGGAGTTTAGTTGCACATGGTGGGTGAAAGCATGAAGATTGAGTTGATGGTAGCCATTAGAGACCTTCAAGCTTGCTCTTCTCCTTCCTCTTGCCTTCCAAAGTAGTGAATGAATGAATGTGTCCCCCTTCTTTTGATTAAGAATGAGATATATATAGTGATATGCCCAAAATTATGGGCAGTTTCCTACTCAAGCTAGAAGACTAATGGAAAGTGCATCTATTTCCTAATCTAATTGGGAAACCCCCACAATTAATGTCAATCACTCCTAATACAATTAGGAAGCTTACTTGATTGGTGTCAATCACACCCTAATAGGATTATATTTCCTTATCCATGTATGAGTAGGTCTCTTGCATCTATAAAAGAGACCACTCACCCCCCATTGAGGGGGCGGCCAATTCTGTAGTCTACACAGCGCCTCTATAATTCACCATTACACGCATACACCCGGCCGGTATTACTGGTAGTGTCGCCCCTCTTTGTTGGCTCACCAGGCCCGCCGGTGATCTGCTAGTGAACGTGCTCAGACACACCCGTGGACGTAGGTACCTTCATTAACAGGGCCGAACCACATACAAAAAATAGTCTCTCTCTCTCTCCTTAAATTGCTCTACTTTACTCTTACCAATTTTTGGCATCATCATATAGTTATAGAGAGATTAGGAGGTTTTCCTAAACCTAATCTCACTAAAACTGCTAAAATTTGCATTCTGGATGTAATTGGACAATTTCGTCCACGTAGGGGTCTTCAACTCTTCAAAATACGCGGTTTATGTTTTTTCGTACGAATCGCGCGAGCGGGCCGCGCGAACGCTTAAAATGGGAGGTCTCGCGAGTGGGCCGCGCGAGCAATTTCCTGGGTTTCGCGCGAGCGAGCCGCTTACGCGAGGTGGCTTTTTCAGCTTCTTTCTTCTTGCTTTTTCACCCTATTTAACCGGAAATCCTTGCTTTCTCCTAAAACCTGACAGAAAGTGGAAAACAAAGTAAAATTGTACAAAAACAGGATAAAAACGACTAACAAATGTGAATGAAGGCGTATAATTGAGATTTGTTCTCTCCCAATCAAGTGGTAAATAGTGACATTTTTTATATTGGTCCAACAATGACATGATTTTTTTTTCATAGTCACTATGGATCTTGTGGGATAGATCTTTTCTAATAGATTGTAGTCTACAGATATATAAATTTTATTCAAAATGGAGTTGTTGTTTGAAAGTTATGACATTTTAAAGTTTGAAAGAAAAAAAAAACTGCCTTGAAAAATGTGCTGAGTTGGCAAAACAGCATGTTCTACGTGTGTGAAATGGGGACAAATTTGTCAATAATCTCATTATTAATTTAAAAATAGACTTAATGCCAAACAATTCAAAACTCATGTACTTATCACTTGAAAAAAACTGGGATGAATTATTCATGGATTAGAGTCCCCTGATAGGGAGTAAATATATATATTGAGTAACATAGGGATACCAAATAGGATTATGTCCCCTCTCACAAAGTTTGAATTATTACTAAATTTAAGGGAATTTTTGCTGATGTGAATGAGGACATCCATAGAAATAAGGGGCCATGTGGATTGATAAAGCATCATTATTGGCTTGGGATACCATGTAGGATAATATCCTTGTTACAACCAATATTTACACCCTGATAGCCAATAGGGACTTCTAATTAATTCTCCTAATAAATAAATGTTATATATAAATTGACCTTGGTATCTGTGGAAAATTAAGTCGTAACCAAGCAACAAGATATATTTATCAATATCAATCTCCATAATACTAGAGGTGGGCAAATAGTTCAGTCAACCAAAATTTAAATCGAACTGAATCGAAATTTCCAAAGTAGTTAAGTTAATTCAGTTAAAAAAATCCAGTTAAAAACCTGACCAAAATAAATAATTCAATTCGGTGTTCGGTACCAATGAGGCGAACCGAACTGAACCGAACAAAAAAATCAAAATTTTATTATATATATATATATATATATTATATACTGTAGTAAATACAAGTTAAAGTTGAAACCCCAAAGTAAAGAGTAATGACTTTCAGTTCTCACACCTCATTCTCTACGCCGTCCTTTCCCTTCTACTTCCACTTATAGGCTTGAGGCTCCCACCGAGTCACCAACCACTCTCCTCCTCCCACTGACCACCATCCTCCTTACCTCATCCCCCATCACGGTCACCAGATTCACCGACTCACCCTCATCCTCACCTCACAGCCTCACCACCTCCTCCTCCTCCTCCTCCTCCTCCTTCCCTCATGGCCTCACCAATCACCAGACACACCACTCTCCTCCTCCCACCAACCACCTTCCTTCTCACCTTATCCTTCCCTCATGGTTACTTGTTTCACTGACTCATCCTCATCCTCACCTCATGACCTCACCATCGATAACCCTCCCTCTCCTCCTCCTCCTGCTCCTTACCAGTCACCAGACTCAACACTCTTCTCCTTCCACCGACAACCGACCGTGGTTGATCTCCCTCGCCGACGATGATCGCAACGACCTTACCTCGTCTAGGTCACCACTTAACAACGATGATGTTGTTACTGCCATGGATGTGTTATATGCTTTGAAGAGAATGAAGAATCACGAAGACCTCTGTGAGAAAAAGATGAAAAGTGTTTGATTTTTACTAAAAGTGTTTGAAATTTTGCAGTCAGTCACATTTTTAATGGTGCCCTAATTTTGACTAAAAGGCCTAATTTTGAAAGTGTTTGTGTTTGAAATTTAGTGTTGTTTGGATTTGATTTTACCGAATTTATCATACTTGTTAGCCTTGAATTTCTTTAAGGCATTATTGATATTTGTTTTGATGATGACAAATCTATGGATAATAGCATGTTTTATAATTGTTCTATTCTAAGCTATTATCAAGTCATTTTCATTGTGCTAATCTCTTGATAAATATCTTAAATGTTCTAACTTTGTTTGAGTTCATGAGATAGCATATGGTGAAGCCCAAGAGTGATGGAGCTCAACAAGGATCAAGCTCGAAAACTTGAAGATTTCTCTATCCTTGGTTGAAAACTAGGATTTGCATGTAAGCATTTTGATCAATCACTCATAGGGGCTTAAGTAACTTTAATTGGACCTTAGGATCCTTGATCTTATACTTTAAAATACTTTCAAGGACCTAAAAATACTTAGACCACTCAATTAAATTCATTTCACAAAAGCTTTCAAGTGGCTAAGTCAAAACATAGACCTTTGCCCAGATAGGTCAACTTTAAAGCCAAACCTGATCTAATTGGTAAGTAACTAGATGTTGAGTTTTATATGGATGTAAAGGTATTTGAATCTACTTTCCGAATCTTCAAACGAATGTCAAAAATGAGTTTTGTAGAGGGAGATATGGCCATTTTAGTGAAGAGGTGTCAGTGTGCCAAAAAGAGCAGAAAACCAGTCGACTAATTTTTGAAGGGTCCAGTCGACTGGAGGTACTGTTCTAGCGACTGGATTGTAAAAAAATCGACTGTTTTCAGTTTTTGAAAGGTAGACATTGCTACAAATTTTCCAGTCGACTGGGGCATTTTTTCAGTCGAGTGTATTGCGCTGAAACACCTAACGGCTAGTTTTCTAAACTTTTCAAAAATTGCTTTCACACCCCCCAAAACACCCTCAACAGTCATATATGTTGGAAAGCTATATAAGGGGTGATTTTAAGGGTTGGGAATGAAGGAAAATCATTCAAACATCCTATTTAATCATCATTCACAATTGAGCCCTAGTTTGAGTGAAAAATCAATTTGCTCTAGATTTCAATTGTAATTCTTGAGAGAGTAAATTGTAGTGAGCTTTCATTTGTTGTCACACCCCAACCCGCCTTGGGCGGATTAGGACACGTGTAACAATGCCACCAATGCACGTCCCCAATGGATATAGCATTAAACAAGCTTAAACTCTCTTTATACTCTTAATAAAACTCATTTATATGTAACTAACTCCAAGGGTAAAATGGTCATTTTAAACTTTTGTTAAGTTTTCATCTCAAAAGGTAGCTTTCCAATTAAAGAACCAAACGTTGAAAACGGCGCGTCAATACGAACTTCCTAGACCAAGTTACATTCATTTTTATCTTGGATTGACTACACTCAAGCACTAGATCATTCTGCCAAGAGTTCGCTCAACCCAGGGTAGAGTTCGCTTGAGTCAACTTTCAGCATAATACACCCAAGGACATTCTGCCTAGAGTTCGCTCAACCCAGGCAGAGTTCGCTTGAGCCAACTTTCAGCAGCAAGTAATTTGCTGCTGCTAAAGAAAACAAATTTGTTGCAAGTTTTACAATATATACAAAACCAACCCAAACCTCATAGAACTTTAAGGGACCACACCAAAACCATTTAGGAACACTCTCTAACATAAATTTTAAGTCTTCAAACAAGAATTCATGAACATAACCTCAATCAATCCAACAAATTCCTTTAAATCACACCCTTTTACATGAACTTATTAGCAATGGATTCAATTCAAACCAACACTTTCCCAACTTAGCAAAAACTTTGGGAGACATGACAAGTATCTATACAAGTTCTCTCCCTCATTTAAAACAAATGTACACCACCTCAAATGAGCCAAACAAATAATCACTGCTAGTTGATTTCAAGAACAACCATTCATATAGCCTTTCCGAAAAAGATTACAAATCATTTAAAACATTTGGTTACAACCATTCCAAAACATTTAGTTACAAAGCGGAACATACCCAAAAGCTACAACATACGTATCCGGACATGCCGGAATAATCAAAATATACAACTTACCCAATGGTAACATTAACATAGAAAATTATGTAAGTTCCTTCATGTTAACATTAAACACACGAGTCAAGACTTCAATCCATAAGTTAAGGATTCTAAGCCTCAAGTTACATTATAATACAAGTTAAAAACATTTCCACACGTCCTAAATCTCTCCCACATTCCCGAGCACGTTACTTTCTCTCCGGATATTGCTCCGGACCTTCGGTGATTGTTATTTACCACAATAGAAACAGAAAAAAGGTTTTCTTAAGCATTACGCTTAGTGAGTAATCTAAACATGGCTGAATATTTAACATGTGCAATGCAACAATCAACATATATATCATATTTGTAATCGCCGAGTCACCAATTCAATGATTCATTCAGACCCGAAGACCTCCCTTGGTCCCGTGGCCACTTCTATTCCTTGGACTTCCGTATTTCTCGGATTCTTCCTCTTCACCACCCTTATTACTCCCAACGATGAATCATTTTTCCGGTGCTCATTGATTACCACATAACCATATGAGCACATAAACATGTAGGCACATATAATTTCATCAAATTAAC
This sequence comes from Hydrangea macrophylla, assembly GCA_033977485.1. Taxonomy (NCBI): domain Eukaryota; kingdom Viridiplantae; phylum Streptophyta; class Magnoliopsida; order Cornales; family Hydrangeaceae; genus Hydrangea; species Hydrangea macrophylla. Next base: position 78,035,826 of record CM066996.1, read on the forward strand.
ATGCAATTCACATTTTAACATCTCCATGTCTTCTAAATATGAATAATCAAAGCAATAAGAACATTCACTTGGTTCCTACGCATAAATCATTAGCTCTAACATCATTGATGTCTTGAACATAGTTAAACACAACCATTATTTAGTGTAGAAAACTCACCTTAGCAAGATCTACCCAAATTCAAGCTAGAGGAGTGCTGAATTTACCAATTCCTAGCCCAATTTCTCTCCAAAGTGAATCCTACAAGATTTCGGTAGACGGCGTCTCACCGATTAGTGTGAGCTACCAAATTCCGACAATTAAAACGTAAATTAAAGGTATAGGAACGATCGTCTCACCTCCACGAGTCCGAAAACGACTTCGGTTCGCGAATTGGACGAACCACGGCGACGGAACGACGGAATTACGGTGTCGGCGTCTCGTATTCTCGTTTCTCTCTCTGAGCTCTCTTCTCCTATTCTTTCAATTTCAGCAAATATGAGAGTCTCTTCTCTCTACCTTGACACATACACACCCATGCATATACATGAGGTGTTTAAACCTCAATTTCTGCACTTTGCATTTACACCCCAGAATTTATTAAGTTCCTATTATGAAATCCCCCAAACATTCCATTAACTACCCATTATCTAATGAGTATTTGTCTAAGTTTCGTATGGGTCCCAACGTGGGTCCCAAATATTTTGTGAAGTTGCTATTGTACCTAATAATTATAATTCTTTTTCAATTATACCCTTATTTGGGTGTCCAAACTAATACTAATTGCTAACGCATATATCAATAATATGGAAGCAACTTAACAGATATCCATATAATCATATAAAAATGCATTTAATCATTTAAAATGCAAATATTAATATCCGGCCCTTCACTGGGTCCCATTCCAATACGTGTCCCTCTTCACTGGGGACTTTTCCAACTGTGTTCCTTTACTGAACACTTTTTCACGGGTGAGTCCAAGCCTCCCCTTAATCCCTTTTATACACTAATTATATTAATCAATGCATATACAAATGATAATTAACCCGTTTACCGGGTACGGGTGTTACATTTGTATTATCCACTCATTAAGGAGTTGTTGTATGAGCTATATTATTGTATTATCCACTCTAGAGAGAGTTATCATTTGTACCCAATTTATTTGTAAAGAGTGAGGGTTAGTAACATTTGTGTGCAAAGAAGAGATGTTCTTCTTTGGAAGAGATTGAAGGCTCTTGTAACGGTTTGGTCTATACCTGTGAAGTAGATCGAGTAAAGGAATCCTCAAGAGGTATTCTTGAGGGGTGAACGTAGGCCGCGGTGTGTGGATTGCCGAACCACTTGAAAACTCGGTTTGCAAGTTTCTCTTCCCTTCTCTCTTTACATAATTGTTTGTGATTGTGTTTAATTTTGTATTAAGTTTTTACAAGGTTAATTTTTCACTAAAACCTTATTCACCCCCCCCCCCCCCCCCCCCCCCCCCCCTTTCTAAGGTTTCCATATTTGAGCTGACAATACTGATGGATCTGATTCTAACTTCAAAGTTTAAACTGCAATTGAAAGATCTGGATTCTGATTCTACCTTCAAATTGCCATTGATGTTTTGAAATTTGTTATATACTAATGTTATGATTTTGAGGGCTTTGAGTATTTTTTTTTTAACCATTTCGGTTAACGAAAATAAAAAACCGAACCGAATATATTATTTCAGTCACCGAATTGAAATAGTATTCGATCAGTTATCAATTCGTCAATCACCAAACCGAACCGAACAAAACCGAACTGAACTAAAGCAAATCGAACCGACCGAATGCCCACCCTACATAACACCATTAATTATCTGTTCAATTTTACTTTAATAACCACACACAAGATACCATCTCTCAAGCTAGACTAAACATTGAATAATCAAATTTACCCAGCACATCAAAACTCAACTCAACTCAACTAAAAGTCCCAATTTATATGCAACCAGCTATATGTTCACCAACACAGGTAATTAGTAAGTCGCCCTTTGTCCCATACGAGAATCACTTAAATTGGACTACTTAATGATTCTCAAATTACTCCAACAATATCACACTAGAAGTTCTTTTGCAATTTTGATAGGGTAGGGCTATTCCCACCACCATTTTTGCTATTTACACCATATTTTTGTAAAAATACCCAAATTATCCTTTCTCTCTTTAAACCCCAACCAAGACCTAAGTCCAAACCCTCTCTCTCTATTGCCTAAAAATGTTGAAACCTCTCTCTCGTCTCCCTAGCTCTTTTCGTGCGTGTTGGCCTCTGTTTCACCGTTTTGTTCAATCACCGTCGTTTGTTCGATTCGTTTTGGCAATTTCTTCGATTCTGAATTGTTGTTCACTTTCTCATTTTTGCTCTCCTAATGTGGAAAATTCTATTGTGCTCGTTTTGGCCTCTGTTTCACAATTGACACCGGTGCCACCGCCATCGGCAGAGAAGATGGTGGTGAAGTATCTATAACTTTTTCCTTCGGAAGGCTAAAAAATGTATCAACGTGAATAATGGATGATTTTTTTATTTTTTATTTTTTGCGGATTTGAGAATCAATCCCACAGTAGAGATGATGCCAATAACTCCCAAACCCAATTGAAAACCCTAAAAGTCAAATGGGTGATTTTTTATTTATTTATTATTATTATTTTTTGTGTGTAGATTTGAGACCTGAAAATTTGGAGATTGTGAGTAGAACAAAGACCCAACAAAACCCAAAATGGATTTGGGCAATTGAATCCAAAAATTGTGGTAATTGAAGAGATATTATAATTGGTAACCCTGAGAGTAGATAGAGAGACAAGAAACAATTGAGAGAGAGAGAGAGAGAGAGAGGGGCTAGACTTGGGTCTTGGTTAGGGTTTAGGAGAGAAAGGGTAATTTGGGTATTTACAAAAAGTGTGGTATAAATAGCAAAAATGGTGGTGGGAATAGTCCCACCCTTTTATATATTTATTAAATAAACCAGAACATCTTTGGACTTATGTCCTGCCCCGGAGCAGCAAAAATAGAGAAAAAATAAATTTTCTTTTTGGGTCCATAGGGAATGACAAGTGAAAGTCACTAATTATCTACACCACACAGTACTAGTCCACGAGATAAATAGAAACAACAATAATCAACTGAAATATAATAACAGTATCACTATTACAAACATCAGAGTGTGGTTCTCAGGATCATAACAGGTCTGAAGACAACATATGCCCAAGTACCCGTTAACTAAAACTAAACAGAGTTCGACAGAACAACAGAAATGTAAACTAGATATAACTATCTTCATATCTTCAGCTGGAGTAAGGATAGTCGTCATCATAATACTTCTCTCCAGTATAATCGGCATCAGTGGGGCCACCTTCTGCATAATCCAACTCCGGGTAGTATCCATCACTGTAAGTTCCAATACCTGCATTCTTAGGGACATGGTAGTCTGGACCGGGAATGTCCAGGCAATAAAGGCCGTCAGCTTATGAAAGTTGAGTGAGAACTAACTAATACAGTCTCATAGAAATAACGTAATTATTAGTCATGCACGATATACAACATTGATACATAATATCTTTTCCACTTTTATTCAAACATCATCAGTCGATTCTTTTCATCTTTCAAACTCTAAGACTGACTATATCTGTCACGACCCATCCCACTAACGTGCGGAAATAGGACACGTGGCACGCCACCAAGGCTCAACCAACTATTAGATAATTATACGCAGCGGAAAAGAACTTTAAACAACCTTGAGAATATAAAACTTTAGGAAACATTACCCTCCGAGTGGTAAAATCCATATAAAATTTAAAACGTAATTGTTTTTCGAGTTGGATGAATACATGTTAAAAGGGGTCCCAAAGGTACCCTAAGAACCAATCAAAACATTTAAAATATTTTCAGAAGGTATAGAAAAAGATTTCTTACAGGGGGTATTTCGACCGGTCGAGTGACCCCCTTCGACCGGTCGAGGTCGAATGACCCTCCAGCAGGACTCTGCCTAATGCTGCAGAATTGTGCTAAGGCATCAAACAACCCACACACAACACCTCAACCCCACATGCTAACCATTTCAAACTTCACAAGTCACAACTTACTATCAAAACCAACGTTTTGACTTACCAATCCATGAACAAGGACGATGAAGAAACAAGCTAAGGCTTGTTTGGATTAAAACATGAAAGTTCTATTACATTCCTCCCAAAACACGAAATTAACAAGTTAAGCATTTAACACACGAATACATGAGTTCGGATTTATTACAACGTAGTTAAAAAGAGTTTTAAGACTTATTACAACATCATGAACACCGTACTACACCTTCCAAGTCAATTCCATAATTCTAGTTATTTAAAGCGCTAAATATTACAAGGCTTGGAGAAGAAAACAAAAACATATACAAGAGGAGAATCCCCGTCGCTCCCGTGGTCTCACTCCTCACGTTTCTTCTTTCATTTCTTTCTTTCACCTGCAATGGAGTAAATCTCCACTGCTCAGCTATATGCTGAGTGCACAATTTTAAACACATGTTCATGCATTAAACATCTCAAACACATCAAATAGTCTCTAGGGAGAGAGACACACATTCATCCGGTATATCGGCAAGCCCAAAGTCTATCAACCGCGATGCCAATGGCAAGCCCAGAGTCTATCAACCATTGCACCCAACTGCTCTGGTAGGGCCGGTTCCCAAACCAAGCAAGTAGCCGTCACTACTGTAACTCTCAAGCATCGAGAGGCGTACCCCGGCATGAATTTATATCACACTCCCCTTTGACCCACATAGACACATAGCATGCTCATATAATCATCTAAACGTGCTTTCATGGCATTTTCATATGCATAATTAACGGGCCTACTTAATACATGAATTTCGCCCGAATCCAAAATATTAGGTTCGATAATTAAAACATGAAATTTCCTATAATTCATAGGCTTAGAATTCATACCTCGTGCGATTTTCTTATAACTTCGAAGGATGAATTAGGAGACTAATTAAACGTCGGATCTCCGATTACAAGGGATTCCTACAAGTTTAGACATGTTTTCCCCAAAATTTCAACATTAGGACTTCTATAAAAACTGTGCCAAACAAGGCCTAAGTGGTATCAAAATGAAGCTCTTACCTTAAGGAGCTCAAATATGGAATTTGGAAAAAAACTGACGATCGGAAGGTTGTCGATTCGTGTCGGCAAGCTCGTAGCAATCAAATCCCCAAATCTCCCCTCTCTTGATTTCCAAGTTAGGTTTGAACTAATGAAATTAATTCATGAGTTTCTATATATAGGCACGACTCTCGGGAATTACGTTTACCTCCCCATGAGTTCTCAAAACTCCTAATTATTCCCTGAAACGTCGCACACGTCCATTTTATAACTTTACGAGTGAAAATTATCAATTTCAACAGTTTTCGACTAAGTCTCGTTTGGTTCCAAAATTACGTCCGAAAACTAAATTCTGTGAAATCTCTACACAACCTACCTTTTATATAACGTGACACTCACGTTCTCACCACAGTTCTCAAAAAGATATACAACAATACCAAAATTACCAGAATTTACACTACTCAGGTAAATTCACTATTCATCATAATACTAGAAAGTCAAATAACATTTAAATCATATAAATGTCATTTAATCATGCCAATGTAAAATGAATTACCAGGTTCCTGTGTCCTCACTGACACCTTACCGTTGACTCACAGTCAACCCCAACCCCAATTATCAATTGACATTGATAAACTCACAGATTCAAATACGCATGATAAAAACTTGTGAAATTTTGGAACGGGTGTGACAATATCGATCCCAACTGACTATACCGAACTGATTATATCATCACGACATACTAGTGCTCATGTTCACCGCTTTTAAGGACTCTTACTGTTCACCGCTTTTAAGAACTCTTATATGCACCACACGTCGTTCTCATATAACGACTAGTCTATGGACGCATCAATATTCTTGTTCACCACTTTTAAGAACTCTTACTGTTCACCGCTTTTAAGAACGCTTGGGAGTATCGTCCGTTCATAATTCATATGCATCAGTACTACACTACTACTTGCTAGCACAATACATAACGCTCACATCCCACGCAGATGTGTTCATGATCAACTCATGATTCTGACACCCTTGTACTAACGGTCACCAATACCCCACTAATTCAAATACCAGGATTAACCAATGTTACCTACCAACATAACTCAAACCTTATCTCGTTATCGCATCGTAATATTATTAACGTTCCAATCTTTATTACTTTTCTCACCACATTAACTCAATCTCATTATCGCATCTCATTACCTCCGTAATCTATACTATCGCATAATAGAAACATGAAACAACAACTAAACAGTTACGCATTATGAATTATAAACTTAAAGGAACACATCCATGTTCTGCTATGTTCGATCGATTGAAGTCCTCTCAATCGCTTAGAGAAAGTGCGGTTCGATCGATCGAAGTGTTCTCGATCGATTGAAGTCAAGGCGGTCTCGATTGATTGAAGTCATTTCGATCGCTTGAGACTCAGGGATGTTCGATCGATTGAAGTCAGCTCAATCGCTCGAACTTTGTCTCCTCCAGATTTTTGCAGTGAATGTCCAGAATTCGTTAGAGGGTGTTTGGATCCTTTTTAATCATACAAAACTCGTAAAAAATTATAACTAAGCTATTGAGTGAGTTTGGAACTCACCAAAAGATCGTAAGGGTGCGTTTGGCTTGGATTCTAACCTTGAACTTTAATGGCCTTTCTTTCTCTAACCCTCCTCTGTCTCTGCCTCTTCTATCTCTCTACTCCTTCTCTTTTCTTCTTCTTCTCCTCTGTATATATGTGTGTGTGTGTGTGTATGTGTGTGTGTGTGTATAGAGGTATGTGTATAATAGATATAACACAAGCACACAACTTCTCTCTTTCAAACTCTCTAGTGTTCTGAACCTCACATACACGAACACAAACATATATATATATATATATATAGGGGGAGGTGGGTGCAGGTGGCTGTGTTTGTGGGAAATCTGGAATTCTGATCATTACAAGTTCGATCGATCGAAGGGAGTTCGATTGCTCGAGAGCAGATCGATTAGGTTTGATAGATGAAGGAAGTTTGATCGATTGAATTGGGGACCACGTCATAAATTCAGGTTGGTAGGGTTTCAATTGATTGAACATGGTTCGATCGCTTGAACTTTGAGAATGCTCGATCGCTCGAAAGAGCTTCGATCGATCGAAGATAAAATTACCTCCGGTATCTGGAATCACATTGGGCTCCGACTAATCCGGATAGAGCCGGGTAGGACTCATTAGGGCGACAAAGCTCTCCCAATAAGAATTTAATCGCAACTGCATACCCAAGACTCGAACTCGAGACCTTGGTTAAGCTAGAACAGTCACTTTACCAGCTGCTCTATGCGCCTGTTGGTCATCATACAGTCACTTTACCAGCTGCTCTATTAGCCTTCAAGGGTAGCTTAGGTATTTTACAATATTTCCATTTCATTTTCCTTGATCCAACCAAACACTGGATTCTAAATCCAACTATAATTCTACTGGTAAATCAAACATTCTGCACGGATTCAGATTCCTGGTAAAATGATTACTGGTATTATGATTCATAGTAATTGGAATCCACCTAAAATAATCCGTGAACCAAACGGGCCGTTAAAGAATAATGTGGAGAAGGAAAGGTCAAAGACTTAGGTCCCATATATACTGCCACGAAACTCGCTGCCCACGATCCGAAATCTATTGGATGATCACCTGATTTTTTTATTTGAAAACTTTTCAATAATAGTTAATTTGGATGATGTCACTACCACAAATATGAGAACCAACATTACAAAACAAATTTGAAGCCATAAAATTACAATTTAAGCATCCCAATGTCGCAATCGTTGTAGTCTTACCATTCAAAAGCCCCATAAATATCCTAGTTGTCCAAACGTTGAGCTTAAAAAAAAAAAATTCCTAGTTGTCCAAACAAAGTAGCCTCTGCCCTCCCCATAAATAGGACAGCGACATTAAATAGTTTCTCTTTGCCATGACAATTATAAGAGAACAAAACGAAACTACTAACCATGAGTATCAATAATGGGACGGGGGCAATATGTACGTAAGTTTATGGGGCTCCAATTCTCTGGTCCACTTTGTACCCAAAAAAAAAAAAAATTTATAATAAATCCCTGATCCACTACATGACTCTGATTGGACAATTTAAATGGGTGAACCCAATCATGGAGGTATAAAGTGAGGTCCGCATTCACAAAAAAAACGAATGAGCGACAATTTTAGGACCGGTATGGTAATGTTTTCAGTAAAAAAATTAATTTTTAATTTTAAATTTAATTTTTATTTATGAAAATAAATGCTGAAAATGTGTTTGATAGTCATTTTCTATAATCTCTTTTTTAAAACGAAAACTGAAAACGTAACAACGAAATTGGGCCAGAAAAAGAAAACAAACAAAAACCAAGAAGTGTTTTTTAGTTTTCATGCTGTAAAAAGAAAACAAAAACTAATTATCATAAACCCTAAAAAAATTTAATTTGAATTTAATGAAAACGAATGCTGAAAATGTGTTTGGTAATCATTTCCGATTTTATCTCTTTTTTAAAACGAAAACTGAAAATGTGATAATGAAATTGGGCTAGAAAAAGAAAACAAACAAAAAAGAAGAAGTGATTTTCAGTTTTCTTGTTGTAAAAAAGAAAACAAAAACGATTACCAACGTTTTCATGTTGTAAAAAAGAAGTGATTTCCGATTTTAGGATTTAGAAGACTAAAATTGTTACCAAGCGGAAACGATTACCAAACAGTTCTTCAGTTTAAAAAAAATAAATAAATACAAAATACAAAAAAAAAAACCTATTCAATTTTTTCATTTTCTAATAAATAAAAATAAAAACTGAAAACCGCAACGTTACCAATCGAGGAATTGTCCATTTACCATTAGAGTAATGGCACCTTAACATGATGTATAGGCACCTAGAGTTACAGTATGTGTTTGCCCACACAGTCTCCATTTCAGTCATACGCCCAAGTGAATATCTAAAAGGATGAGGTCAAGAGGTCACAATGATCACTAACAATAAGGTCAAAGAACAGGCAGAAAGGCCATGTAGTTGTGACAAGCCTTTAAATTTCAAAATCATGATCTAAGAAAGGGCCCGATTGGCAACAGCTTATGGATTTCATAAGTTTGATAATAAAACTTCATAAATTAAAATGAAACTGTCTGACAAATAAATATTTATAAAAAAAAAAACAAAAAGTGAGTCAATTACAAAAATTGGTGACATGAACAAAAGCAATTTTTTGCATTTGAATTGCAGAAGCAGAAGCGGAAACTGTTGCCAAACCCGTGTCTGCTATAAGAAACTCCTACTATGCCTTTTGAGACCAAACAGAGACATTTACATTTTACAGCCATCAAGTTCCACAAATCTTCCAATTTATTCTAGATATTCAAATCCAATGCCCACCGGAAAATTTTAACCCACTAAACATCCAACGATGATTATTATTTTTTAAATTCAATATGATATTATTGACAAGATATATAAGTGTACCAGCTACCTTAAGGCTCTGTTTAGTTTATGGATTTTGTAAAGGAAAAGAAAAGGAAAAGGAAAACAAGAAGGAAAACGTTTTCCCTCGTGTTTTCTTTTGTGTTTTCGTTCATGCTTAAATAACATTAAAAATTAAAAACTTCTAAAATTTAATTGTATTATACGAATAAGAGAAGATAAATGGTTCACAACATTCAATATGTTAAATTTATTTCTCAATTTATTTTCTTTTCTTTTCTTTCCTATTTCCCTCATCATTTTCCTTATTAACCAAACAAACAAAAATGTTTTCCCCTTAAGATTTCCTTTATTTTCTCTCACTAATCCAAGAACCAAACAGAGTCTATAAGTGTTTTGCACTTTTTAAACGCGGCATGTTCCCCTTAATAAAAAGGGTAATACTTGTGACACATCAAAAAACACAATTTTTGGGACACAACCCAAGATACAACTTTTGGGACACAACCCAAGAGATGAACCCAAAAGATGTGTCTATCTCTTTTGTGTCTCAAAAGTTGTGTCTTTGAATGTGTCCCAATCTTTACTATAATAAAAAGTAGTTAATCACTTTTGCTCAGGGATGGTTTCTTTCCTTTTAATTTTCTTTTACTGGATAAAAATTAATTTTCTAAGAATTTTTTTTTGGCGGACTCCATGGTGGATTGATTTGTATCTCATTTTGTTGGTGAACTCTATGGTGGATAACTGTTGATATAGAAGTTGCAATCATCTTCATCAAAAAAAAAAGAAGAAGAAGAAGTTGCAATCATCAAGAAAATTAGTGAAACAAAAGACGAGCTGTCAATATGGTACGCCGAAAAATGGAATGTTGGCCAACATGGCAGGATTCTTAGAGTAGACCAGCAGGTACGGACCATCATCCTAATCGGCCCGGGTCGTAGAGATTTTGAGAATTAAATTTTATCTTAATTTTCTTAGTATTTTATGTTTGGGACCTTCTTAACTTGTTTAGTCCCTCTCAACTTATATTTGGCCATTTTAAAGGGATTTAAAGTCCAATTTAGTGCTATCAACTACACATATATTAATATATATATATATATATATACAACTCAAAAGAAAAGACGCCTAAAATTTTAAAAACTACACTTTTAGTATGAGAATTTTATGCATTTAAAAAATAGGCCACCCTAGAATTTTGAACGAAGATACTATATAATATTTACGTGTCACCAAATAGACTCATATTATAAGTATATCCCAAAAAAATCGCAATTATATACAAGTAGATCCTAAAAAAATTGCCAATCATATAAAAACATACCCTAAAAAAATTACTTCGGAGGCACTGCTCCCAAACTCCCGTATAGCGTTGGTCCCCTTGACTAAAATTCTTGACTCCACGGCTCCACACCTGCAATCGCAGAGTTAAGTCAAGCTTAACGTCCCCAGTGTTGAGATTGCCTCATCAATAAAACAAGCCCATCAAGCTTTGGTTATTTGACTGAAGCTTAATTGCACTTAGCAAGTTAGGTTTATAAGTATATAATACCAAAGATCTTATTGCGGTACGTGTCCAACCACTTAGGTTACAAAATATTATTCTCAATGGGTATACAGCTTAAAAATTAAAATCACCACAAGAGACCCATGAGTAGTAACTTCCATCCTAAAACTGTTCCAAGTCTTAGAGTCAAAAGCATGTAAAGTGTACATAGTTAAAGTGCTCTACTTTCTCATTCAAAGATTTGGCTGCCGCGTACTGCTACTTAATCTCTATGTTGTGGGGCGCAGTACCAACCTCGGGGCAAACTCAGTATCTGTATTAAACTATACTTATACATAAGACTTAATTTTAAAAAAGGACTCAAATGATAACAGTTAGAATTATTTATGCCCTTTCTGTACGCTTTATAAGGCTTTAGTTCCCCCTCCTTCACACCTGGGTTTGAATGGACTAAGCCTTGCAAGTGGTATCCGAGTTTGGTTGGACTTGTCTTCCAGCGTGCCGAGTGTCCGGCTCCTGTGGTTTAGGGGATGTGATGGAATGTCCCACATCGCCCAATTATGCCCCTTTTGTGCGATTTATAAGGCTTTAGTTCTTCTCTCCTTAACACCTGAGTTTTAAGGAGTTGAATGAGCTGGGCCTTACAAAAATAACAATCGGGAAACTAACATACCAATGAATCCTTTAAGCTTCCCAAGTTCATTCCTAGCCGTTGCTCGTCATGAATAATGTTTAATGTATTGATCTCATCTAGATTTAAGGCCTCCATAGTCATCCTCAGCCTCCTGAAATCTACTGAACAAAAAACACCACACATATGTACAAGGCTAGGACTAAAAAAAAAAAAAAAAAAAAACCACACTAACAGAAAACTAGAATAAATTAACAATTACCTTCTTAGTCATTTTCCTTAATGCAAAATTGCATAAATGATGGATGGAAAGTTGGGTGATATCGAATGAGTGAAATTTCATGAAGTATCAGATTTGCCATTGCTTTGGTTTATAGGAGACATGGTGAAAAGGGAGATGAGTGGAATCCATTAAGCTCGGGGCATGTTCTTCCTCTCATGGGACTAATTCTTACAGATATATAGCTAGCTCTTCTTATCAAGACTATAGTGCTGGACTTGAATTTTGGCATTTTCCATATCCATCAGGGAGACTAGTACTTTTCCGTTGTCCCGTTACAAAACAACAATCCAAAATGTCTCAAAATTTAAAAAATGGCTGCAAGCCTGTGAGTAGTACACGATTTCTCTGTTGGTATTCTCTCTCATAATGTAGCCTATGTAGTTGCTGTTTCTCAATTAACATAAAAGAACATGAGTAAAGATTTGGGCACAAACACTCTATAAAACAAATTACACTAACACAAGTATGGGAGACTGTCAACTCTGCCACGTGGCAGTCTCCCCTACTGGTGTTAGTGTAATTTGTTTGTGGAGTGTTTGAGCCCAAATCTTTACTCAAAGAACACACACACACACAGAGGAAAAAGAAACGGGAACTCTTGCCTTCTGATTTTGAGATAAGCCATAACTCTATTTGCATAAGCCATAACTCTTCTGCTTAAAATACTCATTACCCTGTAAATAGGCAGAGAGCGTCTGCATTTAAATATATAATGACTTGGTTGTGCCATAACATCTTACAATATCATTGTATAATAAAATTGTCTCCAGAAGTAGGAATCATACTAACTCTTTCTACTGAAAGAAGCATCAGGAGAATTTGTCTTCAGTCATGAAACTGCTTGATGAAGTGCTAATTAATCGAATCAAAATTTATCAAGAAAATTATATTGTCTTGCACTACTTGATTAATAATAATCATCAGCAGGAGTGTTTTACACTTACGATTTCCTTTCTTTTCCCTCAATAAATCCAATAACCAAACAGAGCCTAAATGTTTTACACTTTTTAAACGCGGCCTGTTCCCCTTAATAAAAAGTAGTTAAGCACTTTTGCTCACGGATGGTTTCTTTCCTTTCCTTTTATAACGATTGTTTTTTTTTTGGGCGGACGCAGGACTCTATGGTGGATTGATTTGTATCTCCTTTTGGGTGTCTTAACAGTATGTTGAGATTGCTTCATCAATAAAACAAGCCTATCAAGCTTTGGTTATTTGACTGAAGCTTAATTGAACGTAGCTAGTTAGGTCTATATGTATAATACCAAAGATCTTATTGCGGCACGTGCTCAACCTCTTAGGGTACAAAACAATATTCTCAATGGGTAGCTTAAACCCACCAAAAGAGACCCATGAGTAGTAACTTCCATCCTAAAACTCAAAGTCTAGAGGCAAAATCATGTACATAGTTTAAGTTAAAATGCTTTACTTTGTCATTCAAAGATTTGGCTCCCGCGTACTGCTACTTAATCTCTATGTTGTGACCTGTGGGGCTCCAACCTCAGGGAAAACTCAGCATTTGTAGTAAGCTATATACTTGCTACATATGAGTTGCATCGAAAAAAAAAAAGGACTCAAATGATAAGAAAGAGTTCTTGCAGGACAATGGATCCTTTAAGGTTCCCAAGTTTTTTCATAGCTGTTGCTCGGCGTGAATAAGGTTTAATGTATCGAACTCATCTAGATTTAAGGCCTGTCTATAGGATAACAAACACACACGAACGCAAAAACTATAATAAATTAACAATTTCCTTCTTTAGTCATTTTCCTTTTACAGAAAATATTTATGAAGACGGAAAAAAACTGTTCCCTTTGATCTCTTGGGTAACCTATTCCGTCTTTACTAACCTCTATCCCTCTCAAATTTCCATATTCCGTCATACATACCAAACATATGACGGATGGAAAGTTGGGTCATATCGAATAAGTTTAATTTCACTGAGTATCAGATTTGCCATTGATTTGGTTTGAGAGATATGGTGGGAATGTGGGATGAATTTTGGCATGTTAACAAGAGGAGTGCTGGATTTAAATTTTGGCACTTTCTGTATTCATCAGGAAGAGGAGTCTCCGTTGTCCCATTCCAAAACAACAATCCAAATATCTCAAAATTCAAAAAATGGCTGCAAGAAGTACAAGATTTCTCAGTTGATAATTTTTTTTTTTGAACACGGAGAAAGTTTTATTAGAAAAAGGTTAAACAAACAACCTTGATAGTTACATCACCGACACCCAAAAGATCATCCCTAACAAGATCCAAACACTACACCCAAAACTATAAGAAGAAAAACAAATACTCCGTATATGAATATGGTAAGAAGAAAAAACAAAACCGGCTCTAAAACCCCCCAAAAATTTAACCAGAAATTAAGCATGTAAACGATTCTGTATTATACACGGCAAAAATAGGATTAGTCGCAAAAATTCAGAAACTGATAATATATATACCTGTTCCTGCAAGTAATAATGTAGCACATAATAGTATAAGTACTATTGGATGAAGGTTACAACAACACAGTATAAGAGCTTAAAATCAAATCATATATTCCTCTGGAGCAGAAGACTCTGAGTAATGGGCACTGCCCCAGATTAATTGTGTAACCCAGCTTTTGGACTAAAGGAAAAAGTAGCATTCTGAAAAGAAAAAAAAAAATTAGAAATAAAGAACAAGAAGTTCATAAGAAGAAAATAACCGAAGAAAAATCGCAAGAACATAGAAGTGAATGAAGCTATCACAAACAGCTACTTTCTTGTCATAAAATTTTCATTTTATAAGCCTCATTACGTTGCTAACATCACCACAACCACGGTTTAAAAAGAAACAAGACAAAAAACACATAAGTAAAAGAAAAAAAAAAAAGAAGAAGAAGAAGAAGAGGAAAATGTTAAACGAAAAACAAAAAAAGTGCGACTTAGACGACCACTTTTTAAAATCTGACCAAAATGAGGAACCTTTGTCGTCCATTTCATACTTGGTCATTGGCCAAATATGAACCAGCCTTGGAGCATTCATGGAGTATAATTTAATCAGTCATATAATATTTCTGAAAGAGTGGGCATTCCCAAAATTCACAGCATAGTTTTATGAATTTGATAAATTTGTGGTTGATGAATTGAAGTAACATATACATACATCAAAAATGTGATCATCAAAGCATGTTAACAACTCAATATTATGCACAAATCGTACGTTTAATAAGATAAAATATAACATATTTGGTGACTGATCATGTACCTTCTCCTAGTTATTAGTGACATCGCAGATAGTAATAATAGTAAATTGACCGAAGGAATTCGCCAAATCTTCACCAGAAAAAGAAAGAAAAATGAAAAACAACACTTGCTCAAATTTCACCTCAAAGACACCCAAGTTTAAACCTATCAATAAACCACACCATCTGTTAATGGTATGAATCTATTCGATGAGATATAACAGATTATGAAACTTATAGAAAACATTCAAAAACATTGATACGACTAGTTTAGATAATTAAATGTTTCTATAGTCGTGTTAGAATTTATCATTGGTTCCTTCCCAGCAACCTAAATAAGGAAAACCAAAAGCTACGTAACGGCCCTTTCTTGTCCCACATCGACAAAATACAAGGATATTGTTCCTCTTATAAGCTTCATTCCCATACTCGACGCACAAGTGGTCGGGTAAGTCGTCGCAAACCACAGTTCCACAGTTTAAAAAGGACCAGAAAAAACCACATTTATTGAAAATACCAAAAAAAAAAGAGAAAAAAATCAAAAACCAAAAAAAGGCGACTTAAACGACCACTTTTTAAAATCATGAACAACTAAAAAAAAAAAAAAAACCTTTTGTCGTCTATTTAACGCCACTTTATGGATTTAGTGAGGCGTCAAATTATAGTTACTGATTTTTAAGACCAATCATACATAAGCGTAGAATAAAAATATCAAAACATGTATCGGTTGTATGTGATACACAAATTGTACGCCGAAAAAGGATTAAACACACAAAAAAACAAAAAAAAAACTCTGAAACTTGGCAACTGAACATATTTTTTTGGTTTACTGGGGACACCACATTTTTTAAAAAGAAGCTTTCAACTCCAAAAAAAAAAAAACATGCCATCAGTAGACTATAAAGTGTGAAGTGTGAACCTAGTGCTTCAATAGTACATCCAAAATGTGTTTCACCCGCTAAACTTATATAATTTACATATATAATCAAAAGCTCAACCATACAACAGTTATAGAGTACATATAACCAAATAACTTAACAAGTAATCTTCTCTATCAGATAGTACGAAACCAAAAATGGGATCAAATTAAAAACAAATCAATCACACTGACACTTCTCCTATATATTCCAATTCAAGCATCACTAGATCCTCACATCATCGTTGCTTCTCCTAAACCCTGACCAGGACGAAGAGATAAGAGCCACCCCAAATTAGGCCACATTAACGCTCAACTATATATATTATATATATATATATATATGGCATGGTTGGTAACAAATAGTAAAAATTGACAAAAACTAGTTCGGAAAATACTGAGATGAAATAGGTTACTTCTTCTTCATCTTCATTGACCGCTTCCCCTTATAAGCAACTCCATAAAATTAGATTCAGTTTCAAGTAATTGTATCAGATGTATATTAATCACAGCCCCCAAGTTCTAGGTTCCCAATTCAATTACACCCCTTATAAAAAAATAAAAAAAACTAAAAAACCAAAAAACAACAGAAACCTGTTTAAATCTGATCCCATCATAATTTTAGTCACTGCCACTGGAAGATCATTTATGCCCGCTATCTTTTCTTAGAGCAGCTTTCAACTAAACTTTTCCATCAAAATTCAAAAAGCTTTTGATCCATTTACGTACGTATCCAAAGATTAAACACAGAATTATCAAGATTCGAGATGATAAGGTTATCCACATTCTCTTCAACACATGTTCCCATGGTTTGATTTGGATTCAATTCATAGATAACAGGCCAAAATGAGTCTAGTTTCTAAATCAAAAGAAAAATCCAAGATCATATGGATAGATCTCTGGGAAGTGGACCCGGATCAAACACCACTCATATTTTAAGAACTCTCTGTCCACTGATATTGTATGATTTATTAAAAATAGCATATGATTCCAAAACCATTCAAACTTCTCAGACATTGAAAATAGCTCATTATAATTCATGAGAAAATTAATTTGGAGACAAAAAACAACTTGATTAAGGTTCTTATCCATTCATTTCAAAATAGATTCACTGCTCTGGAAATTTGGATAGAGAATTGTTATTTTGGAAAATCACCAATTAAACCATGTTAATATGATGATTCTATTAATCAAATATTGCAGTGGTATATCTATGTGTTAGGAACACATTCTAATTGGTCTCATCGAAATCGAACGGATCATGAATTTATGAAAAATCTTTAATCACAGATCGTCATTAGAATCCCATCACCGTTGATGAATTTGGTATTCATGCTCATATCAAGTTAGGTCTACAATTCTTTGGAGAATTTAGAACTATCATGATAATAAGGAAGTAAATATCATACACATAATCATAGAATTCTATGGATTTTGCCTCTTAGAGATCCTATCATAGACCTTATGAGGAGTCTAGAAATGGATCCTAGAGGGCTTAGTTATCCCCTTGGATGAACATAGATCTTTGATTTTGAGAATTCAAACAAGAAACTAAGTTTATCTACATCTAAATCCTCTCACAAACACATGATCTATGAGAATTTAGACCAAATTCTCATAGAAATTCTATGAAACATAGTGAGTTCCATAAACTTCAAGAGAAGGAACATGGAAGATGAAACATAGGATTTGATTCACCAATTCCACATAGAAATGGTGTTGCGTGTGACTCATATTATAATGGGCCCGTTACACTAGGCCCAAGAGTCAAGGGGAGGGCCCTATGGCCATGGCAGAGTGAACGGTATGGGCATTTTGGGAATTTTGCCATACTATTGGAGATATATAAGTTGTAACCCTAATTGTATTGATATAGTGGAAACTTCTGGCTCTCAAGTGTGGATGTAGGCACATTGCCGTGCCGAACCACGTAGAAATTCTTTGCGCCTCATTTAATCTTTCTGTTTTTCATATATATTGTTTGTGTGTGATTGTTTCGACCCAGCAAATGGTCTAGATCAACTCAAACTCTCATGTAAACAACAAATTACAGAGAATTCGTAGATCTAATCTCTAGGAATTCAAATGAAACATAGAAGGTTTCATGAACTCCTAGAGAAGAGCCCGAGAGAGAAGAGAAAATTCAACACAAATTGTCACGACCCATACCGCTATGGGCGGAAATAGAACACGTGGCACGCCACCGAGGTTTATCCAATTCAATATAAGTAAACACAACGGAAAAGAAATATAAAGAAACTCTTTAAAACAAAGTTTATTTGAAAAACATTGAACTACGAGTTCGTAAAATCTGTATAAAATTGAAAAGTAAATTATATTTCATAACAAGATTATTTTAGGTAATAGGGGCTTCAAAGGTACCCTAAGAACCAATTAGAACCTTTAAAAATTTTCCGAAAAGGTAGCTAAGAGTAAGCAGGCAGGGTCATTTCGACTGGTCGAATGGGACCTGGGCAGAATCCTACCTTGCTTGATTGATTTTGCCTATGTCTCACTCAACCAATTCGAATCCACACTTCTACAACTCATGTAAGACATTGTAAAACATCTTCAAATACGAATTTGATAATTAAGCATCCAAAACATGAACTTACGAGTTCATATACGTTCCAAACATAACCAAAGAGATTTACCACGTATTACAATATTACATAACTGTTTTGAAATTTCCAAGTCAAGAGCATGATTCTAACTTCTTAAAACTTATATTACAATATTAGGAATATTACGAGTATTCTGAGATTATAAACATAGTTTCCCCTACAATTCATTTACAATAAAAGGGTGAACTAAAAACTATATACGGGAGATACTACACTCGGCTGCTCGCACTGCCTCACTCCTCCCGTTTCTTCTTTCCTTTCTTCTTACTGCTCAGCAATATGCTGAGTATACAATTCTAACAAATGCATTATGACAATTCATGCTTTAAATCATCAAAACACATCAAACCACGCATAGATGTTAATTACTTGTCTTCATTATAAGGATATTATAGAAAGTTTATGTAAAATATGTATAGTAGTTGAGTTTCAAAAGTGGACGACATTCAAAAAAGGAAAGTGGACACTTATTTAGGGAGAAAGAGAGTATAATTAACGAGTAAAGAAAGGAGACGAAATGATATGATTGGTCCATAATTAACAACTGAAAGCAATTAAAACAAGTGAAGAAGAAATAAAACAAAAAAAATAGCAAGCACCTAAAAACCCCGAAGCAAAGTATTATTGAGAACTCTTAAACAGGATTTAGAGAAATGATGTTGTATATACACGTATTATTATTTGATGTCATCCATAGCAATGTCAAAACATCAAATAGCTCTCATTGAATTGAAAAAAGTACCAAAAGAGCAATTAAAGAATAAATGGAACAGAAAATAAAAAATACACATGTACACACACACACACACCAATTCAAGAACCTATAAACCTAGAACACCCTAAAAAAACAAACAGTTGATCAGTTCTTGAAAAAAAATGTTACCTATGAGGAGCTCATCCGGATTATGGTTGTAAAGGATGACCTCTTGGATGTTGCTTGGAGGAAGTTCCTCCAACCTCACTTTTTTATTCAAGTAGTGGACAATCAGCTCAGGATCCTCTGGGTGAAACCTATACCCAGGTGGGAATGATTCAAGGTACTTCCTTTTCTTCAATTCTTCTATGTTGACATTGTTCTTGAACCCATAATTGTTCGCACCACTTCTTGATGAACCAGAGTTGTTTTCAGAAATGGATAAACAGTGACCCTTGCGTTTCCACCTGTATTGCGATTCTGACGCCATGATAGGAAAGCTTGGTCTCTCTCTCTGTCTTGAGGAAGAGTTGTACAAGAAAGATGATACATTCTGTCAAATCAAATATATATATATATACTAGTTGTAGCCATACGCGTTGCGCAATAAATTTAATTGTGTCGTTTCATGTGGTTAAATGATTGTTAAAAATAAATAATAAGATGTTAAAACAGTTAAATAGGAAATTGTAAATCTAAAACTCTTTTTACGGAAGAAGTTGATAATTCTGACTATCTTATAAATGAGTAGTTAAGGTACCTAATAAAGCGCCACTAAAAATATATGACACAAGTAGGGTATTTCATCTAAAAAAAAGGGCATGAATGTGTTTATAGGACTTAATTGATATTCGAATACAATCTATAAATCCTGAATTTGATGTAAGAAGTTGACCAAAATGTAAATATTAGTGACCAATTCATAATAGCTACTAAAAAAGCCACTTAATTTGACATTTTAAATATACTAGAACTTAAATTGTAGAGAAGAAGTTGACAAAAATGTGAAATTAGTGACCAATTCCTAAATAGCCACTAAAATAGTAACTTTTAAAAACTTTTTTAAAGTGAATAATAAATATCTCAAAATTTGCTGACCTAAATGCAATTACACATATTACAATATATGAATCCTAAATTTGAGAGAAGAAGTTTAACAAATTGTAAATATTAGTGACCAATTCCTAAATAACCACAAAAATAGCCACTTTTTTTTTTTTACTTTTTATGAAGTGAATAATGAATGTCCCAAAAATTATTGAACCAAATGTAATTAGACGCAAATTGTTGATTGAAACCTCATTTGAGAGAAGAAGTTGACCAAATTGTAAATATTAGTGACCAATTCCTAAATAGCCACCAAAATAGCCTCTTTTGTTGACTTTTTTTTGAAGTCAATAATAAATATTCCAAAAATTGTTGATCCAAATATAATTAGACACAAGATTGTTGATTAAAACCTCATTATTATATTAAATAAAATTTCAAAAGCTGACTTGAATGTAATAATTTGTCTAAAATGACATATTTACCCTCAGACAAATCAATATATCCTTATGATGTATAGATAAATATATGGGTAATTATGGTGTAGTGAAGTGTAAAAGAGGAAGTTCATATTTTTTGACGTGCATGCTTATTCGTTTTTATAGTATAGTAGATATATACAGTCAGAAGAGGGCGTCCTCTTTAATATATTAAAGAGAGGGCATCTATTTTAACCATCAGATTGTGTTTTTATTAACGGCAATTTTATCGCTTCACAGATTTAAACACAATCTGACAACTAAAACAGATTAAAAGGAGAGCGCTCTCTCTCCACAGAATTTTCGTAAATATATATATACAAGTATTTAGACAGACACTTGTTCACACCGTTATGTTGGTTATGTCAACCGACTAGACTCACGTAAAGCCCTTTTTCTAATTAGGTTGGTGTCATCTACTAAAGCTCTTGGTGAGAAGTTGTACCAATTACTTTCCCAAGATTCACAGCTCCCCCAATTTTTTTGGAGATTTGGAGAGGGAAAAAAATTTATATGGATAAACAAAAATTATGTGTAATTTATCCCTTCCAAATTTTAAAAAGGAAACAATTATGATAGTATTTTAGCATAATAGTATTTTAGCTCAACTCAAATATTTGTCTTATTACCTTTTCTTACCACTTTCTAATTTAATCCAACCTAAATGGTCATAAAACCAGTCCAAGTCTTTAAATTACAATAAACATTTGGTAGGCAGGAGTGGAATAAGGCAGGAATGGAATGGACTCAGGAATGGAATGAAACATGAATGGAATAACAATATTCATTACATTCCTCTGTTTGGCTAAGTTTCTAGGAATTAAATGCCAATTACATTCCACTTTGGGTTTTAAACAATCAATTAGTGGAATAAAATCAGATTTAAGCAAAATATTTTATATTTGTACAAAATATTTATGGTACAAACATTCAGTATTATTCATGCAATATTTTGAAATTTTGAATTTTTTAAATATTTTTTAGCCTAAATAGTTAATATTTAGTTTTCTTATGAAATAATATTACATTTTAAACAATTTTAGTCCACCTTATTTTTATTCATCTATTTGCAAAATCTCTTTAAAAATTTAATATGTTTGCTAGTTATAATTAAATTTTTTTAGTCCAATGTTAAGTTTAATATGTATTTTATGATTTTTTTTAGTATGAATAATATTTAATCAAAATATTTAATATTTTATAAAAAATTAATATTTAAAAAAGTATTTAATATATTTTTTTTAATATTTTTAATAGTATTTAATATATACATATTTTTATAAAATATATTTTAAGAAAAAAATTTATATTTTACAATTATAGTCAATCCTGTGATAATGGAATGAGCATTCCTTGGGTTTTGACAAGGAATGCCCATTGCTGCTTAAGTAGGAATGACCATTCCAAAATGAATGCTCATTCCACTGCATTTGGTCACACCAAACACAGGAATGGAATGAATCCAGGAATGACCATTCCATTCCAAGGTGCATTCCTGCCTACCAAACGTGCCCTAAGTGATCAAACTTTATTATTATAAATAAATAAATAAATAAATAAATAAAGTGATATACATAAATCAGACACAAAAATATGTAAAAATGGAATATAAAACAAAATGACCTCGGAGGCGCTCACCCCAAATTCCCGTATAAGTCCGCCACTATATACACTTCGATCCAATCTTAGTCCTCCCAATAAAAAAATCATGACTCATGTAGACACCCTATTTTGTCTGGCTTGATAGACTTAGGTAACGTCTACTCTAATGGTCCACGCACGATGATTGGAAATTATCTTGCAAGTCTCATTCCTAGGTTTCATTTCGGATTTTGACAGTAGACCCATGGGAAAATGAGTAATGCTACGCACACTTTGAAATCCACACTGAATTTGACACCCAACTTTAAATGCATGTACTCTGTGATGTATAAGTGGTGCACAGAAAAATGTAAAAAATTCACACAGCACAAAGTACATGTATTTAAAGCATAAGATGTCAAATTCAGTGTGAATTTCAAAGTGTGCCTAACATTACTCTGGGAAAAGAGTAAAATACCCCAAAGAGATCCCAGATTTCTGGAATTGGTTTTGGATCACGTAGATCCCAAGCTTCTTCCAAAAGTTCAAAAAATGAGCTTCAAATGAGTTTTGAGAAGCAATGTGGAATATAGGACGTTTTAGGAAACTTTTTAGAAATGTTTCAGTTTGAACGGTTTGACCCATGTTTTGACCCAAAATTTTGACATCCAGCTTTAGTCTCAAAATGCTTTTAATAATACTTGATTTCACAAACTTTCCAACGGTGCATCATGAGCCTGATTCGGAGTAAAAACGGGTCAATATTATTTTCCAAAGAAAATACCACCGTTCAGAAATCCAAAAAATTTCGAAGCACCTTTTCAACTTTGTATTTATTTTTTTTACTTAATGGTAGATGTCGAGAGCTTTCCAACGATATTAGTTGGACTTAATTTGGGCATGAAATGATTTTTTTAATATGAATTTTTGAAGAAAAAAAGCCTAAAAAGTCCATTTTTCAGAGAATCAAAAAAGAGGGTTCGCTGCACAAAAGTTGTGTAGTGGCATCGGGTGAGTGTTGCTGTCCGCCCCCCAATTTTGAGTGTTGCTACTTGCTACCCATTTTTTGATTCTTTCTCATAGAATTGCGAATTCAATTTAAACCTGGGATTGAATTGATCCAAGAATTACCTCATATGTACTGTAATTGTTAAGACTCTCAATTAATTCACTTGAAATTAAGTTCATAATCCATCTCAAACTATTGAGCATAGTTCAAAGTTTGGTCACATATTCCGATTTCACTTTGCTCTCTAAGTAATTGATGGAATGTACTGAGTTTTTTAGCCTTAGCCTTAGCCTTAGCCTCCCATTATGGCGATAATTTTGAATCACCTTAACTCATCTCTTAGTCATATTACATTTTGAGTCTTTGATGTTCCATGTTATCTCCAACAAAGTTCATTAAGACTCATGTCTGCTACTCATACGATCTAGGTCTCACCACAGATTCATTCTTTAGTTGAATTAAGAAAACCCAATTAGAGACTGTCCATGTAAAAATGCCGTACTGTTAGTTCGATAGACCTAGGGGTGATTAGGTCTATCTTTAACTTTATAACTGATTTCAATTTGAAGCAATAATAGAACATAAACCAACACGTGAAAATTGTGCTTGTGTAAAAGTAATTAATTGCAATCACAAGAACACTACGTTTTTACATCGAAAATCCCTTTGAACTTGAAGGAATCAAAAATCACATCTATAGCTAATTCCAATATAAGGAATTAATGGAAAACTTACAACCAACTTAGACTTAACCAGAGTCACACCGAATCACCGCTTTGTATCACACTCGATGCGTTTGTAATCCTCCGTCGCTAGAATAGCTTCTTCATAGCTTCAACACTAGACCTCGGTCTCGCATCAATTACACTCACACCGACGAATATCGCATGTGATGAACTACTAACCCTTAATTGATGAAAGGGAACTGATCTTGGGTTAAAAAGGAATCTAATAAAGCAGTAGTGTGCTTAGGAATTACATATGTTTTCTTGAAATTTACAGGAAATGGTGTACTAGGTCTTCAGGAAAGTGTTATATTTATAGGTTTTGGAAAACTAGCAGAAACACGTCGTACCATTTGAAGATGCCAACCGTCTGGACAACATTTGAACGGTGCGTTCTGTCGAGAGTAATTTCTCACAAATAATTCCGACATGCTGACCGTCCGGGTGCCTTGCAGACGGTCCTATGGACAGTCACGTCTGACTTAAAAAAATTTAATTTCTTCATAACCGAGTATTAGCCTGACTGTCCGGATTCCTAAGTCCAATAAAGATTTTTCTCACGTTTTTAACATACAAAAAAATATAGTTAACTCATCCTAGGATATGGCATCCAAGTCTTCTTAATAGTTCACTAAAGACGACTCTCATCTTGATATCTTCACTGCATAGCTTGAGTCTGCAAATGTAGGCTTGGTGATTCAAAGACTCGGTACCAAAAAGAAATAAAAATACAAACTCAATTGTTTTTCCTATCTCACAAAACATTAATTGCCATATTAAAATTTGGACTAAATTGCCCTAACAAACTCCGACTTGGCCATTCCGTAATAAAACATAGAGTTCACATTTGCTCACCCTGGGTGAGCATAACTCAAGCACCTCATTGGCCAATGCAGTGGGACTTACGATTAAACAACATTTCTTTAATCGTAGGTCCCACTGCATTGGCCAATGGGATGCTTGGATTATGCTCACCCAACCCTTAAATGGGTGAGCAAAAATGCACGCTAAAACATAAACAAGAAGACAACAAAACAAAATTTTCAACTCCCTAACCCAAAAAAAGAAGTAAAACATCCTAATCTAAGCTTGTTGACGAGTCACTTGAGTATCGTGTGATATAAAATTATTTTTCTTTTTCATACCACATACCATGAAACAAAAATATACCTGAGTAGCATCTGATTGTATGATTATGTCAGACAACCCAATTTTGATCGAACTGTCTAATTTAGGGGTTATTACCTTTGAATGCAGTTGTTACGATCCAAGTCTCGCTCAGTAAGATATTGTTCGCTTTGGGTCCAAACCCGTATAGATTTGTTCTTGGGCCACTACTCAAAAGGCCTCTTACTAGCGAGACTTGAAACCACACATATATAGCACATTACCCTTCCTTCCCCAGGCGATGTGGGACAAGCTCCCCCCTACAGCACTCAGCACCAAGGTCAATACATTCCACCCCCCTTAGGCCCAACGTTCACGTTGGCACACTTCTGGCTGGGTCAGGCTTTGATACCATTCTGTCACGACCCAAGTCTCGTTCAGTAAGATATTGTCCGCTTTGGGCTTAAACCTGCACGGATTTGTTCTTGGGCCACTACCCAAAAGGCCTCTTACTAGGGAGGCTTGGAACCACACATATATAGCACATTACCCTTCCTTCCCCATGCGATGTGGGACGAACTCCCCCTACAACACTCAGCACCAGGGTCGTTACAGCAGTGATGATACTGTCCGACACGATTTGACAGTCTTCAAGGATTCTTTGTGAACTTCTGAAAAGATCTACGACCTATTTTTCAACTATTTTTGAGCCAAAAATGCCCATGGGATGACACTTTATTGACTTTTGCATGGGAAATGTGCAAATTGGGAAATTAGGATGCTTGGGATAGTCCTTAGATCCAAAGGAGTGATTTAGAAAGAATCGAAGATTCAATTTGACATATTTTCAGTTGAGTGTTTTCAAACGTTTTTCAAACCATTTGTGTAAAATAGTATACTCAAATATCTTTCTAATAACATATTATTTGCAATTTTTGGAGTTGAGATGAATTAGATATGAATTTTCAAATTTAAAACGAGAAAAATCAAGAACCCTCTTTTGTAACAAATTATGGTAACATTTTGATAACAAAATTTTGTACTAAAGATAACAAATTGTTGTTCTCAAAATGAAAGAAGTTCCGATCCCAAAAATAAAATAAAATTGGTAGTATGATATGACTAGTCGTATCATAGGACTACCCCGAATTAAGAGAGAGAGAGAGAGAGAGAGAGAGAGAGAGAGAGAGAGAAGGTATGTCACATCCCAAATTTCAAATTTTTTTTATTTTTATTTTATCACAGTAATCAACAAAAAAATCCCCACAAATATTAACAAAACACTGGCCTACACGGCCTCAGCGTAGAACCAAACAAGGGTAATAAGATAACCTAACCTAAACTTATATACATAACTGCGGAAACTTACAAACACTAGCATACACGGCCTTAGTTTAATCAAAATACAAAACACAGTTTTAACGGTCTTCATAGACCGAAATACATAAACTGTAGGGCTACACTAAAAACTAATAACAAAAGTCTAAGTATTCGAAAACATAACTATGGTCCTCCAACTAGAGTCGTCCATCTCGTGGTCAGCACTCCTGCCGCTTCGTCCTGAGCTCCTGTAATTGAATGGTTTGGACATAATATGTCTGTCAGTTTGTGAAAGTTGGTGAGTACATAGCCACAAACATACATCCAATATATATATATATATATATAATAGCCAACTCATCGCACATTAATATCTTGTATCTTAAAATACGGTTAATCTTTTATGGAAGATATCGTTTGATACTATCATACATGTGTGGTCTAACATCACCATATTGATAATTCATACATAACCACATACGAATTTCCACACACATAATCACACTCGTCAACATATACTGCCACACACGGATTATAAAATTTCTAACATGAGTATTGTTAAGTTACCAACTACTCCAAAAGCTTAAGCTGTTAGAGAATGGGCCCAACAATGTATATCAAGCTTCAACACCCTCCCTCACGTGCAACCCCGACTTGCACGTGGAGAGCAAACAAACCAAACTCCATCATAGTGCAGACAAATAACAAAGTGCAAATATGCACAACAAAGCGGGGATGGAGAGTCGAACCCAGGACCTCCCACAAACAAGACTCTGATACCATGTTAAGTTACCAACTACTCCAAAAGCTTAAGCTGTTAGAGAATGGGCCCAACAATGTATATCAAGCTTCAACATATCATCAATCTGTAACCAAACATAGTCATGTAACCATTTCCTCATTTCATTCATTCATGTGAATGCATGACCAATGTCATATACCATTATAAAATGCATGACCCATGCTGAATCCACGATTTCCCAAACTGTCTTAGCATCATGGTTCATCAATAACTTTATAGCCCAAAGTGGCTCAACCTAGGATTCATGGGAACCCTAGCTTAACATGGCCTGTCACAAATGAGTCCAGCCTAATATGGTATGATTCATGAGGAATCGCAGTCCAGCTTACCATGGCTCAGTTCATGTGAACCCCTGCCTAACATGGCCTGAATCACAAGGAATCACATTCTAGCCTAAAATGGCCCAATTCATGAAAACCCCAGCCTAATATGGTCCGATTCACAAGGAATCGCATTCCAGGCAAACATGGCCAATTAAGTTCATAAGAACCATTACTCACCAGTCGTTGATCTAAAAAGGATCCACCGCCCTAAACGAGTTGATACCGGAACCTGATCGGGTTTTCCTTTCTTTTCTTTTATTTATTTATTTATTATTTATTGTTTTTATTTTATTTTATAAAATATGAAAACGATTTATTGCTATTATCGATTTAGCCCAAAAATTTGAAAATATTTTTGTTGTTGTTGTGGAGACAACAACAACGTTCCAATATAGCCCTAAATGAATATATTTTCTTCAATTTCAACTCAATCCCTTAAAAATAAAAAATCATCAAGCAATTGTTGCATTAACCAAAAGCATGTAGAAATAAATAAATAATTGACAAAAAAATTAATTAGCTAACTAAAAAACTAAACCCATGTTTTCTTTTGGGTATCCTCTCAAGATGGATTTTTATTTCTTACACTTTGTTTGGTTCACGTAAAGGAAAAAATGAAGCAAAAATAGTTTGCTAATGTTTTCTCTTATGTTTTCCTTCATGCTTAAATGATATTAAAAACCACAAAAAAAAAAAAGTACTATCAGATATAATTGCAATATATGAATAAAGGAATGAAATGACCCACAAAATTCTAAAATTTCTTTCCTATTTTCTTCATCGTTTTCCTTACTAACCAAATAAAGGAAAAAGGTTTTCCTTGATAGTTTATATTCTTTTCGCTCACTAAATACAAGAACCAAACAAAGCCTTATGAGTAAGTCTTTGGCACAAACAAATCTTACAAATACATTCCACAAACACCACAATATGTCTACCTCTCTCCGGTGGGGTCCACTGATACTGTGAGGTTCACTAGCACTGTGGGATCCACAGAGGAGAGAGATAGACACATTGTGGAGTTTGTGGATTGTGGTTGTGAGATTTGTTTGTGCCCAAAGATTTACTCAAGCCTTAATAGTCTTTTGAAGAGCCATAGAGGAGAGAGAGAGACAAATTGTAGTATTTGTAGATTGTGTTTGTAAGATTTGTTTGTGTCCAAAGGCTTACTCAAGCCTTAATGAAGAGCCATAGGATTTTCATATAAAGTGAATGAGCTACGGAATGTTAATTAACTATCAAAAAACCACGTTGAACAAATTTAAATTTTTGGTTAATTATACTCACATCTCCTGTGTTTTGCTTTAATTACACAAACCTTTCTCGTATTTTGAGAAATTACATGGACCTCCCTTAAAATTAGTATCGTAGAACATTTTTCCCCCTTAAAATTAATATTCAGTAACAATTTCCACCCTTAAAGTGAAAAAAAAAAATAAAAATACTTGGCATAAGAGATGTTCGTGTAATTTCCCAAAATATGATAGAGGCCCGTGTAATTAAAGCAAAATACAAGGGAAGTGTGTGTAATTAACCCATAATTTTTTATTATTATTATTATTATTATTACTACTTAGATTATGACTGGACATACTTACACAAACACCCCACACACACACCCATCCCACCCTAACCCTAAAGCCCAATAACAAAGTCCAACAAATACCACCTATTCCGACTGACGAACAACGAGAGGCAAGCAAAGGAATCTCCTGCGATTCAAAGCCTCAAAACTACCTACTGGAGAGAGAGAGAGGTAATATTAATTAGATTAGGCCGCTTGGTTGAATATATATAATTGATGGCAATACAATTGAACATATATCTTTCATACCAGTATAATATATATGCAAAGCTTATCATAATTTATCAACAGACATATTTTCTTCAATCCACTTGGATTGTTTATATTTTTAGAGCCTTCCAAAATCCGAGGCCAATGCATTTCGGCATGTGTTGCGGATCTGATTTCATAGTTGGTCTCTTTTGAAGGATGAGAAGTCATTGACGATAAAACTTGGACTCTCTCTCTCTCTCTCTCTCTCTCTCTCTCTCTGGTTGAAGAGACCAACTATGGATTCAGAATCGCAAAACACGCAGAAAGCATTTTTGTTTGAGTAATGCTAGTGTACACACTTGTGTACACACTTTTTGATACACTGCTTTAAATGTGTGTACCCTGTGCTGTATAAGTTGTGCACAGAAAAAGTGTGTAAAAGTGTAAAAAAAAATTCAAACAACATAAGGTACATACATTTAAAGCACAATATATCAAAAAGTGTGTACAAAAATATTTACACCTAGCATTACTCTTTTTGTTTATGAACTCCGACTCCATTGTTGGACTTCAGTTATATAAGAAATCTCTCTCTCTCTCTAGGCAGAGTTCTCCTTTGTGAACTACTATATTAATCAAAGCTTGCTTTAACTTTAAACGATAAAAATAAAGAGTCTTGTTGAGTTAATTAACTGAAGCTTAAAAATTAAGTTTGAACTGTGGATTTTGAAAAGAAAAAAAAATGATTACTTTGTAAAATGGAAATGTTTGAATTAGCTTAAAATTTTAACACTTAAACAAATCAGCTCAAAAATTAAGATAAAAAAAAAAGTAGATTGCTTTTTCAAAAAAGATAAAAATGCCCTACATGCAATTTGGTGATAATAGTTACATGTTGTCTTTTTTTATCATTTTATACAAACAATCACATTTTTCATATTGTTTGCCAAACACTCTAGTTCAGAACAATCACTTATTATTTCAACTTACCCAAACACCAAACAACTTGGGTGCCGTTTGATAACCATTTCATTTTTCATTATTATTATTTTTTTTGTGTGTGTTAGAAGTTTTTGTGTTCATTTTAAAAAAAAAAAAAAAACGAAAACAAAAAATGCGCTTGATAACTTTGTTTCTTTTTTGAAAAAAAAAAAGAAAAAGAAAAAAAGAAAACGAAATAAAAAATATGCCTTTGGTAACTTTGTTTCATTTTTGAAAAAAAAAAAATCAAAAAATACATTTGGTAAACTCTATTTTGTAACAGAATTTTTATACTCATTCTGTCCCATATTAAGAATCATTGATGCCATTTTTTGTTGTCCTATTTTAAGAGTCCTCTTTGAAAAGTCAAAGTAGTTTAATACACACTTTTCAAATTTGTCATTTATTATATCCAACTCTTCCCTCTTTTTTTTTTTTTTTTGATGTGACACTATAATTTTGAATTTCAAAAAGGGCAATATTGGAAAGTTAAAAATCTCACCAAAATCAAGGTTGTCCCCTTAATAAATTGGAATTCCCAAAGGAGACTCATAATATGGGACGGAGGGAGTAACAAAAAATGCGGCACGCATGAGAGAGATAGGAATGAAGACTGTCAAAAACCATGTTAAGCTATTTGGCAATTTAGGTAAGATGTGAATCAATCACAGAAAATTGCGATTGACAAAAAGTTACATTGAGCAGCTTTTGGTCAAAAATATTTTTCAAAAATTTAGTGTTAAATCACTCGTTAGGGAAAAATGTCGTTTCAATGATACAATGAAAACTTTTTTGGTAAAAATATCCCTCAACCCAAGTTTTTAGAACAAAAACCCCAACGAGTTAGTGAAATTCCACAAAAAAGTTCAGTGAAATTTCACTAATTTGTCGGGATTTTTGTCCAATTTTTTTATACGAGAGACCTTCCACTAAAGAGTAAAGATTGGGACACAAACAAACCCACAACCTTTGGGACACAACCTAAATAATGTGTCTATCTCTCTCCTGTGATGTCACTGGACCCCACAGTGACATAGGAGAGAGATAGACACATTATTTGGGTTGTGTCCTAAAAGTTGTGTGTTTGTTTGTGCCCCAAGTATTACCCTTCACTAAATGTTTTCCTTGATGGACCAAATACTTAAAAGTACTCTATTTTAGAAATTAAATCACAAAAATAAAATCTGTGCCAAACAGCCCCATGTCCCAGCATTTTTATGTGCTTGCTTTCTGTATTATCATTTTAATTAGTATCATGATCATTGATTGATAATTTGATAAGCAAGGGATAGATTGGTAACCAAGGCAAGCACTCGTGCGCACTTAGTCCTTTATTTATCCAATGATTATAGTCTACTCAATTATTTGGAATCATACAATATTTATTTATTTATTTATTATTTTATTTTTTCTGAACAATCATACAATGTTTTTGGTTAATGATGCATAGGACCAGGTTAGCCTCCTACAAACGATGCAAAGGAATATATTTATCATATAGATACAATCTTTAGACAATCTCAAATCAAATAATTTTGAATAAATTAGATGTTTAATGACTTTTTTTTAAAGCTTTTAGTAAAACGTTGGTTCCACCAAAACCCCTTCTTTATCTTGTTCCCAACATTTTCTGTCTGAAAATTTATTTATTTATCTATTTTATTTCCAATATTATGAAACTTTGCAAGTGCACTGCTTACATGATATTATTTTACATTTTAAATTTAGTGAGAAAGATATGGGGTCGACGGACCAAAAAATTCATTGGTCGGTTTTTTAAATGTATGTTCAAACTAAAATCGATCGAAAAACCAACTGAATGCTTCGAAAACCGACCGACTGCTACTATTGGTCTGCTTTTTAATTTATCATGAAAAAACCAAAAAAAAAAAAAAAAAAAACCCAACCTGTTACACCCCTAGTGGAGATAAATATTGATGGCGTGTTTATTACTTTCCTGTATTTGTAGTTTCAATAGCTTCACATTTCCAGACTAAAAAATTTCATATTTAATTTTCAATTTTGTCAAATATAACCTAAATTTATTTCAGTTTTGGCAGGATAATCGACTCAAACGAAGCCGACAGAGGAGATAGATGACGATCAAGACGCAGAAGGAATCCAAAATTCATGCTCAATAATTTCAGCTCCCCTACACGCCCACCTCCCAAAGATGACAAAAAAAAAAAAAAATAATAATAATAATAATAATCTCATTTTACTCGCTCATATGAGTCATATGAAACTTTGCAATACAATGCCTCAGAATATGAGAATTTATTGCATGTTTCCGGATCATATGCCACATAGTGATACCTGTCATCTGACTAAAATAATGCAAATTTTTTTGCTCTACATTAACGAAACACTTAGTTACTTGACAATCTCTTAGGGTGCGTTTGATAACCCAATTAAGTGGTGAAAATAAAATTTTTCAACACTTAATTTTTTTCAGTACGTTTGATAATGTACCACTTAATTAAAAAAGCAACAGAAAATCCACTGAAAACATTAAGTGAAAATGTTTTGCTGAAAATAATCACTTAATACGGTCTATTTTAGTTCTTGAAACACCATTTTTAGTTTTGCTAATACAAATCACTTAAAATTTTCAGCACTTAAATTCAGCACTTAATTTTCAGTTTTATCTAGGGGTGTCATTTGGAACGGAATTCCGATTCCTACCGATTCCGATCCGAATTTCGATTTTGGCAACTAAATATGCATTCCGAATTCTAAATTTTCGAATTCCGAAAATTCCGAAAAAAAAAAATTCAGATCGAAATCGAAATTGTTTTTAGAATTCTAAAAATTCCAAAAAATTTCTGAAAATATTTCGAAATTTTATTTTTCGAAACTTTTTCCGAAAATATTCCGAAATTTCAACTTTGCTAGGAGTGTTGATTCCACATCGAAAAAACATAAAAGAGGGGATGTAATGTGCTTCTATAAAAGGCCTACAAGTTTCAAGTGAAATCCCATTAAATTTGAGCTTGAATTCCGAATATTCCGAAAAATTCCGAAAATATTCCAAATATTCTGAAAAATTCCGAAATTTTGGAATCGGAAATAATTTTGGAATTTTCAAAATTTCGGAACGGAATTTAGAATGCATTTTTGACTTCCGAAAATTTCAAAATTTTTTCCGAAAAGAATATTTCCGATCCGTTCCGGCCGAAACACATGAATCGCACCCTTAGTCATTAGTGTCAGTAGATTTCTGCCTTGAAAACAATCTGAAATTGGGATCTGTATTTTGTGGAGAGAGAGAGAGAGAGAGAGAGAGAGAGAGAGAGAGAGAGAGATATATTTGTGAATGGAGTGAAATGTTTATCATTTACATTGAAGCTTGTCTTCACCCAAGGAGGCAAAGATCTCTGCCAATAGGCTAGCCTGATCTTTGTTTTTTTAAATTCTTTCCTTGTCTTTTATTTATTGCTGTACTTTTTTTTGCAGATTTTTAATATATATATATATGTATATAGTTACAGATCATGTGTTTAGATGAATCCATTCTGCGGAGGTTCCAGGAGTAAATTCATCCAATATTTACAAACTTGTAAGGAATTGAATGGGACTTGACCTATATATTGCACAAGAAAAGAAAATTTTGTTCTCAATAATGGGAGGGGGAGATTTTTTTTTTTTTTTTTTGCTTTAGTTTTTCGAAGAGTGAGCATATTTTATGATGCCAATTTCGTACAATTTAAAGATGATATTAGTTCACTTTATCAACAAAAAAAAAAGGGTTAATTACACTTACACACCCTGTGGTTTGCCCGATTTACACTTACCCCCCTATGGTTTAAATTTTTGCACTAATACCCCCTGTGGTTTAAACCTAAGTGCAAAAGTTAAAATTTCCATCCAAACTAACGGAATGGACTCTCATTTTTGCATTTACACCCCCAAAATTTCTTAAGTTCCTATTATGAAATCCATTAACTACCCAATTATTTAATGAGTGTTTGTCTAAGTCTCGTATGGGTCCCAAATATTTTGTGAAGTTGCTATCTCACCTACTAATTATAAATCTTTTAAGTTATACCCGTATTTCGGTGTCCAAACTAATACCACTTGCTAACACATATATCATCATATAATATGAAAGCATTTAAACAAATAATCATTTAAGCATATAAATGCATTAATGTAGATATTATTATTCGGCCCTTCACTGGATCCCACTCCAGTATCTGTCCCACCTCACTGGGGGGACTTTTTCCAGCTAGTGTCCTTTTCTGAATACTTTTCACGGACAATTCGAGGGGAAGTATGGACAATTGGAGGGGTAGTATGGCAACAACCATAAGATTGGGCTCATTTATTCCAAATTCCAACAGAATGTGTAACACCCGTACCCGGAAAAAGGGTTAATTATCATTTTTATATTTAATTATCATTTTTATTAATTAATTATCATTTTTATATGTATAAAGTACGGGTGTTACACATTCTGTTGGAATTTGGAAGAAATGAGCCCAATCTTATGGCTGTTGCCATACTACCCCTCCATTTGTCCATATATACTACCCCTCGAATTGTCTGTGAAAAGTGTTCAGAAAAGGACACTAGCTGGAAAAAGCCCCCAATGAGGTGGGACAAATACTGGAGTGGGATCCAGTGAAGGGCCGAATAATATCTACATTAATGCATTAATATGCTTAAATGATTATTTGTTTAAATGCTTTCATATTATTTGATGATATATGTGTTAGCAAGTGGTATTAGTTTGGACACCCAAATACATGTATAATTGAAAAGATTTATAATTAGTAAGTGTGATAGCAACTTCACAAAATATTTGGGACCACGTTGGGACCCATACGAGACTTAGACAAACACTCATTAGATAATTGGGTAGTTAATGGAATGTTTGGAGGATTTCATAATAGGAACTTAAGAAATTTTGGGGGTGTAAATGCAAAAATGAGAGTCCATTCCGTTAATTTGGATGGAAAATTTAACTTTTGCACTTAGGTTTGAACCACAGGGGGTATTAGTGCAAAAATTTAAACCATAGGAGGGTAAGTGCAAATCGGGCAAACCACAGGGGGTGTAAGTGTAATTAACCCAAAAAAAATTGATATTAGTTCACGTAAGTGCTAAAAATATGTTATATAAGCACTCTTGTATGAACGGTGCGGAGGATCATGCGGGCAATGGTGGGCTATGCCTATTGGCCTAGGGCCCCCTTAAGCCACATGTCCCCTAGCTTTTGAAAAATTAAATCAAGAAAGCACTATGGTTGAGGTTAATGCCAACAACAATATTAGGCATATAACACATTTCACAACACATTTTATAATAGGGCATTAAATGTATTGTACTTTGTGTTATTTGAATTTT
The DNA here is from genome assembly GCA_033977485.1 of Hydrangea macrophylla. Taxonomy (NCBI): domain Eukaryota; kingdom Viridiplantae; phylum Streptophyta; class Magnoliopsida; order Cornales; family Hydrangeaceae; genus Hydrangea; species Hydrangea macrophylla. Next base: position 78,071,700 of record CM066996.1, read on the forward strand.
TCACATTTTTTTATATAACACTTACACAGCACATGATACATGCATTTAAAGCCATGTTGTGGAATATGTTGTGACATATGTTGTGTGCCTAACATTTTTGTAATGCTAAAGCAAAAAGAGCTAATGTCAAAACAAAAAAATATCGTTAAAAGTTTTAGAGATACTTATATAATTGTCTCTAAAACTTTTAGCGACACTTTTTACTTTGACATTTGTACTTTCTACTTTGACATTAGCACTAGCCAGCACTAATACTATGTTGTTCTCTTGCCAAAAAAAAATTACTATGTATTGTTAATTATGTTTCGCACCGTATTGCTTGGTTTGTGTGTGTGGGTGTGGGTGTGTGTGCGCGCATGCGTCCCCCAGATAAGTAATAAAAAAAAAAAATGTTTCGTGCCTAATCCAGTAGTAGCAAGTTAAAATTATTAAACTCACATATTGTTCACCAAACTTCTCTCAAACTCTAACTGTGCGTGAGTAGTTAGATATTTTAATTGAACCTTGCAGTAACTTTTCTCACCGTCGTGTTAGAGCACTACTTTTTTAAGAAAAAACCCTAAAAGATTAGAAGGGTTTTTTTGGTTTTTCCTAATGAACAATCAAGATTTTCATTTCAAGACAGAGTAAGTCCTTTTTGTTAAGTTTTTGTACATTCCTATTCTAAGAATTTATAAATTTGCCTTTTGTATACATTTAATGGCCAATGTGATACCTTAGTTTTTAGTTGATATTGTAAATTTAGTTTTATATCGTTTAAGTGAAAGAAAATCATTATCTAACCGGAAAAAAGAAAGAAAGAAAATCTTTAAACATATGTCTTTTTTTACTTTATAATACCATTTGGTTTAGTTTCCCCCCCCCCCCCCCCCCCCCCCCCCCAAGCAATAGCATTTTACAGTATGAATATTACATAAGAAAATGTATCTAAGTCTTTTCTCCTTTTAAATGTGTCTCTGTTAATTAGGCCGTTTGGCGCTTAAATATTTTTTATGCCTTTGCCCTTTGTTGTTGGCAGTGGATTGATTCTTGAATCTTGAACAAACTTTTATTCAAATGACGTCGCAACAATTAATTGCTTCATTTTTAAAAATTAATTAATGAGGCACTTACACTTGAAATGTGTCATTTTTGTACTTTAAATGTAACATCAATTTACATTGTACAAGAACTTCGTATCTCCCAATATGCTTGCGATAACTATTTGATTGATTTGTTTAGAAAGGAAGAAATCAAAAGAAATTTTTTAATGAAAGAAGTTTTTCACATTATCTCAACAGTCAGATACAATACATATATGCAGACATATATAGGAACATATATACAAACACAGAAAGATTCACTAATAATGGACAAATCATTTAGTATTAATAACACCCATATCTATTTTCTTTATATAAGCATTTAGGTATATTAGGTAGGGCGGGCGGGCGGGCTCGGGAAGGGGGGTGTTTGCACCCAAAAATTGTCAAAGGTTTTTGAGACCGAGTGAGATTGGTTCAGGGATGGCCGGTCTATAGCAAGAGGGGGGAAGGCCGGCCCAAGGGTTGCAATAGCTCATCGGGCTCGAGAGGACGATGCCACGTGGTCTTTAAAGACATAGCTGTTGGTTAAATATGGCAAAGTCCGACTAAGCAGATGAATGATGTGCAGTCTAATCGGGCTATAGCTATGGTGTGAGCCCGATTGGAAGGCTGAGCATGGATAAGGCTCATCGGGCATAAGAGTAACATAACCTAACGCAATGTAAGCCCGATGGAAGATAAGAGCAGCACGAAGACCAATCGGACACCGTATAACAAAGGTCGGCTGTATGAGTTCGACCGGTCACAGGCATTCGTAAAGAGGTCATCGGGCATGAAAGACGGTTTTGAAATTGTTCAAGCCCGATTCAATTGAAAGAAAGTAGTTGGCAAGGCCGATGGACTAAAAGGGAAAGGCGGTGCTATTCACAGCTGTCAAGACGACGTCATCCCAGATTTTTAGGAAGTAAGGGTCCGGTTTGGAAGGTATCTAATCACGTCCAGGTGGATTGGAAGACTGATCCCTAGAATATAGGGATTGGTTCAATCAAGATAAAGATAAGGTAAGAGTTGGAGATTAGGAAAGTTTCTGCCAATCCGCCAATCAACCACGCAGCTTAAGGCGCAAGCTAAGGAGTCCTTTCCTTATCAGAATTTCTAGAGGCCGCTATAAATATGGAAGCAGGCCAACCGAGCAGAGGACTCCGCGTCATCTCGAAAAACAGCACACACTGCATCCAAAAAGCATTCGAGGCATTCAAAGCATTCAAACCTTTATGTTCTTCAGCAATCATAGCAAATAGGTCTCCCTTTTTTGTTATCTCTTTTGTTCTTTTGGACAATCAGAGTCTGTTATGGTGTTGTTCTTTGGATTTGTTTATTTTTTCCAAACACTTAATTAAAGCTACTTTTATTAAATCGTTTGTGATTTGTTTACTTGGTAAACTTTGCACTGTTTAGCTTGTGCGCTTCAGTACTGCTAAAGAATTTATGGTGAGGGTACTTTCCTACTCACTACACACAATCACTCTGTTTAGAAGTCAGATTCGTAAAGCCTTGTGTATCACTCACACAAGCACATAGGAAATTAGTTTGCACTTACATCGAGCCTGTTTGGCTCTGGCACGCCTACGCAAAACTACTGCCAAACATTTTGGCACACCCGGTGGGACCCACAGTGTCAAGTCATGCCGCCGAAGAAGGATAAGCAGTCAGGCAGAAATGGCCATGATGATTCTGCTGTTGACCCATCTATGGAGGATAGTACTGGCCATTCTCCACACGATGGTAGTGTCACTATCGAGGCAATCTCGGAGGCCATGAAAGCCAACATTGAACCCATGAGGCAGGAATATAACGCCTTGATAGGTTCAATGGAAAATCTCAAGGATGTAATCAGGCAAACAGCTGATATGCATCAGAGTCAAGCTGACCTGGTCATGGAGACTAGGACCACCCACGTAAAATTGGATCGCCTGTCGGACATGATCGGCAAACTGATAGAGACTTATAAAGTCGAGGGTAGCAAAGAACAGATCTACGAATCGGGCCGTTTTATTATTCAATGTGGACATGTAGGTAGTAGTAAGCCACTTAAACTGAGGCTATTCCCAAACTCGTTAACAGGCATAGCATTTTTGTGGTATGTCAATCTCTCGGCCAATTCAGTGCAAAATTGGCCAGCAATGGAAGAGCTCTTCCACGACCAGTTCTATAGGACTGAGCCAGAAACATCACTAGCAGATCTGTCCAGGATGTTATAGCTAGTGGGAGAAACTATGGAAACTTACATTGCCCATTTCTAAAAGGCCAAGTATCGGTGCAAGACGGTCTTGCCCGAAGAAGAATACGTGAAAATGGCCATGGGGGGCATGTCTTTTGAACTTCGCAAGAGGTTTGAGGGAACTGACTTCGGCGATCTATTCGAGCTGGCTACGCGGGCTGCTCGGTATGAGCGTATCCTATTGGACAAGCAAGAGAAGAAGAATTCATCCAAGGGCACGTATTATAAGGACCCTAATTACGAGGTCCACTTAGCAGATTGTGACCTCAAAACAGAAAGTGACATGGCCGAGTTAGTCTGCAAATGGCCGATTATATGTAACGCTTTGAATAAGCCCGTCAATAACAATGCCGCCGCGAAGAGGATGGCGTTTAAGGCGGGAAAGAATTACACTTTTGATATCACTATGACTGATCAAATTTTCAATGCCTTATTGGCCGATAAAGTGATCAAGCTGAATGAAGGACATCGGATCCCCAAGGCCGATGACTTAAAAAAAAGAATACTGTAAGTGGCATAACTCTTGGAAGCACTCCACTAATAATTGCGTTGTTTTTTGTAATGTCATACAGGAAAACGTAGAGAAAGGAGTCTTCAAGTTCTCGGACAAGGCTATAGGGATTGATACCAACCCATTCCCTCAAATCAACAGCACCAACATGGTCATGCCCGATTTGATAAAGCTGACAAGACCGAGGCCGAAGGTGGACTTGAATGAGAGGGAAGAGCCGCCAAAGCAGAGAGAAGGAAAACAAATCGCCATTACGGCCACTAATGGGCCTAAGGTGACAATACATGAGCTCCAAAGAACCTATCAGGAGCAAAAAGAAGCAGAACGCAAGGCCAATGCTGAAACGGCCTGGTCAACCACTGACAGTCTGATTACTGATCTGCGATACCAACTTAATCTAATAAAATAAGGTCTCTGCCTAAGGTGCAGGGCCGATATCAAGAAGGAGGCCTCTAGCCCAAGCAAGAGGCCAAGAGCAAGTGAGCATAGCCCGAGAAGGTTTGTGCACCAAAGACTTTCACTCCCTAAGCAAGGTCAGGTTAAGCCCGAATGGAGACCAAAATCCATGCCGCAACCGGCAAACGGCCTTGTGGGTTTAAGCCATGTGGGAGAAAAGCGACATCAGCCACGACCAAGGATGACTACATCAGACAAGGTTGCGGCTTCGGACATCCACTCTAGAATGATACTACCACCAAGGGTAAATGAAGGAAGGTGGTAACGGGCGGAACACCTAAAATATCCTGCTGCGTCGAAATACAGCAAGTCCCAGAAAAAGGAAGTTTCAGAGGGCTAGACAAATGGAGAGAGAAAGGCAGTACTGGGAGGATCGGGCATATAATTCTCCAAGGTTCCTTGGACCTACATGACCAATGACCAGCAGTAGTTAACTGACGAGCCCATGTTTGACAAGAAAGCTGGCAAAGGAGCGATTCACGCTACTGAGCGCCTGAAAAAAAACCTTTAGACAGGAGAAGCGACAGAAAGGATGCAAGCCCGAATCAGTAAACATGGACACTGAGACCGATGAAGACCCGTCAAATTCGAATGTAATGCCAATTCAATTCGGATCCATCCCTGTAAGTTTATCTTCTAACATGGTTTTTACTTTGCCCATGTCTTTTATGGCCAAGCCAGATCAGCATGCGGCTATGGAAGGAGATGTAACGGAGGGCCTGACCAAGGAGTCCACCACAATAGAAGACATATTCTGGAACGGGGGAGAGATCGTTAAACCTAATATGGCAGAGGCCACAAGTAAGAATGTGGACGCCACCGATGTGCAGTCTGATCGGCCAAAGATCACCATTTTGAGGCCGAAAGGACATCAAACCAAAGAAGGGCTAAAGCCTGTTAGACCAGTCAAAGTTGTTTTTGAGAAACCTACTTACCAGATGTCCCAGCACCTGAAGCCACTGTATGTAAAAGGATACATCGAGGGAGTCCCGATAAATAGAATCCTAGTTGATGACAGATCAACCATCAACATTATGCCTCAGATAATGTTGCAAATCCTTCATAAGTCCGAGTCAGAACTGATTCCTACTGAAATGAATGTTCAAAGCATCACGGGAACACCTTCAAGAACCAAGGGTATCCTTCCTCTGGAATTGATCGTTGGCAGCAAAATGGTCATGATTGCTTTCTTTATCGTGGAGACATCGGCCGCGTATAATGCATTATTAGGCCGAGACTGGATACACCCAAACTATTGCATCCCCTCCACACTCCATCAATTGTTGATTTTTTGGAGGGGCGATGAGGTAGACGTGGTTGGGGCAGATACAAAGCCATTTGTAGCCCGAGTGCAAGCAGCCGATGCAGTCTTATATGAAGATGATATCGGGCCAGTCAAATTACTAGGACGTGGCAAGATGGGAAAGCCAAACACATCCACATTCCTAAAGGGAACTCCATCAGACATAAAGACTGGTTACCACAACCTCAGTCGGATAGATGAGTCAAGGCCGATTGAGATTATTGAATAAGAAGACATTGATGGAAGCACCGCTCATTGAAGAATGGAGACTACTGGCCCTAAAGGCCAGCATGGCCAGGTGGTGCACATATCTGGCCCAATCGATGGTATGGTTAATCTGGCAGATTGTATCTATGAAAAAGAAACACCAAGAGAGGAGGAGATTCAAATGGATGAATTGGAAACGGCCACAACCAAGCTGGATGATTTGAAGGTCGATGTACAAGACCCACTATTGCAGGTCAACCTGGGCGATGAAGGAGAGCACAAGCCTACATATGTAAGTTAGGCGCTCGAGCCACAGTTTCAGGCCGAGATCATTGCTCTTTTTCATAAATACAAGGATTTCTTTGTGTGGGATTACGATGAAATGCCCAGACTATCCAGGGAATTGGTGGAACACCGATTACCAATTAAGTCAGGGTTCAAGCCGTTCAAACAACTTCCCCGGCACATGTCACCTGAAGTTACACTGAAGGTGAAAGAAGAAATTGAGAGGCTTTTGGGGGCTGGTTTCATTCAAACTGCCAGTTACGTGGAATGGGTGTCAAATGTAGTTCCAGTAGTGAAGAAAAATGGGAAGCTGAGAGTGTATTGACTTCAAGAACCTAAACCTAGCTACCCCAAAAGACGAGTATCCCATAACTATGGCCAATCAGCTAATTAATTCAGCCGCAAAACAAAAATTTTTGTCCTTCATGGACGAGCACTCAGGGTACAACTAGATCTCCATCGCCAAAGAGGAGGTCCCGAAGACTGCTTTTCGGTGCCCGGGGGCAATTGGAACCTTTGAATGGGTTGTCATGCCTTTCGATCTGAAGAACGCTGGAGCCACCTATCAACGGACGATGAATTCAATCTTCCATGATATGATCAGACATTTCATGGAGGTCTACATTGATGATGTGGTGGTAAAGTCATGTGATAACGCCGATCATTTTAGAGACTTGGAAATAGCATTTACAAGAATGTGGGCTCACAAACTTAAGATGAACCCTCTCAAATGTGCTTTTGGCGTCTCAGCGGGGAACTTCCTAGGGTTCCTGGTGCACCAAAGAGGGATTAAGGTTGACGAAAACAAGGCTCATGCTATCCAGGCAGCTAAACCACCAGCCAATAAGAAAGAGCTTCAAAGGCTACTTGGGCAGATCAATTTCCTGAGAAGATTTATATCCAACTGTGCAGGGAAGACCCAAGTATGGACCCCACTATTGAAGATTAAGACGGATGAAGAATTCAAGTGGGAAGACATCCATCAATAGGCCTTTGAGGGAATTAAACAATATTTGTCAATTTTTCCAGTATTAATGCCACCCAAGAAGGGTAGATACCTTAAATTGTATATATCGTCCTCTGACCGCTCCATAGGAAATATGTTAGCTCAGGATAATGAGCAAGGCAACGAGCAGGCCATTTATTATTTAAGTAGAATATTAACTCCAATCAAGTAGCGCTATGCGCCGATTAAGAAACTATGCTTGGCATTGTATTTTTCATCACATAAGTTAAGAACATATATGCTGCCCGTTTCTACTTACATAATATGTCAAATTGATGTGATAAAATATATGTTGTCAAGACCGATTATCAGAGGCCGAATTGGAAAATGGACCTTGGCCTTGATGGAATTTGCTATCCAATACCGATCACAGCAATTGGTCAAAGGTCAGGCCATAGCTAATTTTCTGGCCGACCACCCAGATCCTACTGACCTGGGAGAGGTGTCACCAACACCCAAAGTACTAAACACGTCCTTGGTTCCATGGACGTTAATCTTTGATGGTTCCAAAAACGCAGAAGGTGCTGGGACAGGTGTGGTCATTGTATCACCCAAGTATAAAAAGACAAATGTCGTTTCGGCTCGATTTTAAGTGCATAAACAATCAGGCCGAATACGAAGCGCTTATTATCGGACTTGAAATACTCCTTGAAATGGGGGCATCGTCCGTACACATAAAGGGAGACTCAGGGCTGGTGATTGAGCATATATCAGGAGAATTCAAGATAAAAAGTTAGAAACTATGCCCGTTTCACACTGTGGCCACTCAGCTCATGGAGTCATTTGATGATATTAGTGTGAGTTATATCCCTAGATCCACGAATTCTGAGGTCGATAAGCTGGCAAAGACGGGATTGGCCTCGTCTTCCAGAAAGACTTTGAAAGACCAAGTTGTCACGGTTCATGTCCGATAATTACCTTCGGTTGCAAAGAGAGGCTGGTATACCACCACTAATTCGGTCTTGATGGAGAATGATGATTGGAGAATGCCCATCATCGAATACCTAAATCATCCAAATTTCAGGGTAGACCGAAAAGTTAGACTGTTCGTAGTGTGGTGCTTGATGGAGAATTATTCAAGAAGCCCATCGGTGACGATGTGATCTTAAAATGCTTAGGCAAGAAGCAAGCCATGCGGGTTATGGTCGAAGTACATGAAGGGATTTGTGGGTCACATCAGGCGGGTACAAAGATGAAATGGTTGCTGAGAAGGTGCAACTATTACTGGCCTGGTATGTTGAGAGACTGTATCAGTTATGCAAAAGGATGCCAAGCTTGCCAGAAGCATGGCCCGATCCAGCATGTGCCAGCTAAGGAGCTCCAACCAATAATCAAACCATGGCCTTTCAGAGGATGGGCTATAGATCTAATTGGCAAAGTCCTACCACTATCATCGGGCCATATTGTTTCATTATAGTAGCTACGGACTACTTTACTAAGTGGGCCGAGGCCATACCATGCAGAACGGTGACTCAGGCCACCGTAATAAAATTCATTGAAGAACATATCATACCCCGGTTCGGCCTGCCAGAGACCATTATGGCCGATCAAGGATATGTGTTCACAGGGATTGAAATATCAGCCTTTGCAGAAAGCAGGGGGATAAAAATTCTCAATTTCACCCCCTACTATGCTTAGGCCAACGGGCAGGCCGAGTCTACTAACAAGATCCTTAAAGGGATCATTGAGAAGATGATTGAAGAGAACCCTAGGGAGTGGGACAAGCTATTGTCCAAAGCGCTATGGGCCAATCGGACATCTAAGAGGTCCAGTACTGAAGTTACACCATTTATGCTAACCTATGGACATGATGCGATGCTGCCCATGGAAGTCACAGTCCAATCGGCCAGAAGGGCTTTACAGAATCATCTTGAGCCCGCTGAATACACAGAGACTATGATAGCTGAGTTAGAAGGGCTCGACGAAACAAGGCTTACGACCTTGGACTCATTAAAACTGCAAAAGCGACGGGCAGCCCGAGTTTATAACAAAAGGGTGAAAGAGAAGTTTTTTTGCACAGAAGATTTGGTGTGGAAGGCCGTTTTACCTATTGGGGACAAGGATAACCGTTACGGTAAATGGTCGGTCAACTGGGAAGGTCCTTTCATTGTCCATCAAGTCAAGAACGGTGGAACATACAGGTTGCGTGATATGGATGGAGGTATTCATCCTAGATTAATGAACGGCCAGTACTTGAAGTCTTACTATCCTACTTTGTGGGAAACTATTGATTTGGAATACAGGCCAAATCTGGGGTTAGAATATGCACCATTTGACTATGAGCCTTAGCCAAGATGATCAAAATGTTCATTGTATTAAATATTGTTGGGCACAACTTACCTACAAAAATGTTCAATGAAAAGCAAAAACACGTGCGTACAAGTACAAAAGAAAGAAGGTCGGTCGACCCAAAATTCCTAAGCTTGGTCTTCAGGTCCTCCCAGGTCTTCGTTGCAGCAGCTCGGTCTTGTTTAGCCTTTTATAACTTAAGGGTCCAAGATCGAGAGATTGGAATGCTGGCCTGTAGCTGCTCACTGCATTTCTGGGCATCTCCACCGAGTTGGGTCAGAACATCGTCAATCTTCGCCAGAGCCGCATCATTTGCCACCACCTCGGCCTCACATTATGCTAGTTGGGCCTTAAGCGCTGCAATGCGAGTTTGTAGCCGAGTGTCACGAGAAATCACTTGAGCTCTGGTGACCTTTCCAGTCTCGTATTTGACTTTGGCACTGACGAGGAATTGTGTCGATTTATGACGGGCACCGAGGAAGACTTCAGCTTTAGCTTGAACAGTAAAGGCTAATCGTTCTAACAAATGACAGCTCAATAATCTTTCTTGTACTTCCCGAATAAGCAGGAGTTGCCCGTCAATGGAAGGCTGATCGGCCAAAAGCGCATCCAAGGCCGCATCTATATCAGCGGCAGAAGGGAGGCCAGAAAGGTCTTGATCATCCAGGGCCAGAAGGAGAGCCTTTGATTGCTGGATGCTCATAGGGGAGACTGATTCGGGCTCAAGAGGACCCAGGTCAAAGGCACTTAGGTCCAGGCCGCTGAAGAAGTCATTAAAAGGGATGTATGGCTCTAGACCCATGGAAACGGCATGTTCAAGATATTAAGGGTTAAAAGGGAAGGGGAAAGTATTCATAAAGTAAAATTGAATAGAGGCTACGCTACCTGGGCATGAGAAAATAGTGAGGCTGAGATCTCCTGACGAAGATTGGCCTCACCTATTGCTTGGGAAGTGGAGGGTTGAAATGGCTGTTGACTTAGCCCAGGAGTAGAAGTAGTAGTGATCTCCACCATTGGAATAACAACGCCCACAACACTATCCTCAGCATAAGAGACGGAAGGACCATCAAGGGCAGGAGCATCGGCCCCGACAGGTCTCTCTGGTGGTTAAGAGGCCAATATCGTGGCAGCAGTGGCATTAGCTTGGCCAGTAGGAGCTTCGACCACATTTGGGGCTGCCTATTCTACCTCTACTCCAGCTGCCTCCCTAGCAGCATCTTTAGGCACATCCTTACTGCCCGAGGAGAGAACCACCGGTTCAGGGACATTGGTTCCAGTAGTATCTTCTTTATCCCCATCGGAGGGGGTTAGCGGTGGCATGATGTATAGTGGCATCACTCTCATGGTGACTCGTTCCAGGTAGGCCACCGCAAAGGTAGGGGAGATTGGGAAATTAGCTGGAAGAGCTTGAGGTTGGGTTGGTGTTGGTTGGGAGGCTCCTCCGGTCAATGTTACATCTTCTCTGGAATCTTCATCAACAAATTGAAGTGAAAAGGGAAAGATTAGAATTTAATGATGTAATCGGGCTTAACAGGTCAAAAATAAAGAAAATTTAACCTGAGTTGTTGAGGCCGTTGTTTGTTTCTTCTTCTTCTGAGTAGGCCCCTGGGCCCGCGCTTGCTTGCGAGCCGGTCTTTTTGCCACTTGTTTGCGCCAGGCTGGAGCTGCTATTGCAACAGGAGCGTCGGCCTCTGTTGCTAATGACACAGCAAATTGTACAAGGGCCTTGGCAGCGGTACCCTTGAATATTTGGTTTGCCTGATCGGTCCACCACTTAGTGAACTCCTCCGATACCACGGGCTGGGCAGAGAAGGGAGTGAAGTTGAAAGCTACCCTTAGTTTGTCTGACCTTTCTTTAATTTTCTTCACCTGCCCGTCATTGACAATAAGGTCACGCTCTACCCAGTCAACATTCACAGTGATGCCTAGGGGAAGGGGCACCAATTGGGAAAGCCCGAATTGATGGGCATACATTGGAGCAAAATAATATTCGCCCCCGCACTTGTTATTGGCAGAGGGGATTGTTGGGCTGAAAATTATGTCTCTAGCCACTAAGTATCTAGAGAAGATTTCATTATAAGTGTTTTGAGTGCTCGGGCCCCAGTTGGCCGGGTTGTTGGAAAGTTGTAGAAATGAGCAGAATTGAAAGGAGAAGAAGGGTGTGAAGAGGTGAGTACCCTGAGGGAAGTACCCTTGGTAGAAAAAGGTAAAACATTCCTCAAACGAATGAGAAGCAAGAGCAACGTTCATGTACTGTACAGCGAAAATAGGAATATCGGTAAGTTGAGGGATGGTTGGCTGGAATTCCGGGAAGTAAGAATAGAGCCAAACCTGCAGAATCCAAATTGGGCTTTCCCCAGCACAAAAACCTGAATGCACGAAGTCCGTTATGCCTCGGACAAGGTGAGCCCAGATTAGGGTAGCCAGGGACAGTGGCTTCCCAGTAGCAAGTGACAAGGCCAGGGTCGTGTACTCCTTGGTGATGGCCTGGCTAGCTAAGCAGAAGAGGTATCTGTTCAACCAGTATATCAAAAAGGCCGTATGCTCAGCATCTGAAACTTCGGTCTCGTCAGCACCCATGCAGGCTGTTAAGAAGCTGCCAAAGGCTGTGATCGGTTGGTAGGAAATGGCCCCGTCTCTTACAGATTCTTGTTGGGGGTAAGAAAAGCTGGCTGATCCAACATCCAATAAGCCCGGCATGACCTCTTGCCCGTGAGGATGCAACCCAAGCTGATAACTAATGTCCTTGATGGTGGGTGCCATTGGACCATAGCGGAAGAGGAACCCGTTGCATGAGGCCGACCAAAATAGGAGAGCAACGAAGAAGAGTGGATGGTCTATTTCCAGCCTTGAGCGGCTGAGCATTATAGCATCGTATATGCCCGTACGCTTCCAGATGTCGGCCTTAGAGGCTAATACTCTTGACACCCATTTATCCCAGTCAGCAGCAGGGGTAGGCCAGCCCCTGATTGGGTGTGGAGCGGTCCAGATTTTGCTCCAGTTGGTAGGGAGTTGAAGGAACACTTCATTATCCACTAGCGGGTAGAGGGGGAGAAAGGCCGCTGGAGGATCATCGTGGAACGCCGCACCAAGACTTGGCGCCACCAGAGAACCGTCGGAGGAGCTGTAATAAGTGAGGTAGTCAGTGGAGATTTCTGCAGCATGGGCTTTGGCCAGTGTTCTGACCTCTTTGCAGCGATTTTGAGGCGGCGGGGCATCCACGAATGTCTTTTTGCATTTGGAGGCGGCGGCCGGAGCGGCTTTAGGGGCCATTTCAGTGAAGGAGGTGGGTGTTTGCTTTACCGAAAATGATGGAGTTTAGAGAGAGAAAGATGAAGACGCAAATGAGGAAGGTAAAGGGATTTTTGAAAATCTCGCGACTTTATACACGCCGCATTAAATGTGAAGTGACTGGTGGGATTTCCCAGATCTGACAGGTTTCTGCATGACTGACACGTGGTAAATTTAAATTCAAAATGTCACATCAATCAAGGCGGGACGTTTGATATGACTTTTTGGGGGGCAATTGTTTGCACCCAAAAACTACCAAAGGTTTTTGAGCCTGAGTGAGATTGGTTCGGGGATGGCCGGCCTATAGCAAGAGGGGGGAAGGCCGGCCCAAGGGTTGCAATATCTCATCGGGCTCGAGAGGACGATGTCACGTGGTCTTTAAAGACATAGTTGTTGGTTAAATATGGTAAAGTCCGACTGAGCAGATAAATGATGTGCAGTCTAATCGGGCTATAGCTATGGTGTGAGCCCGATTGGAAGGCTGAGCATGGATAAGGCTCATCGGGCATAAGAGTAATATAACCTAACGCAATGTAAGCCCGATGGAAGATAAGAGCAGCACGAAGACCAATCGAACACCGTATAATAAAGGTCGGCTGTATAAATATAACCGGCCACAGGCATTCGTAAAGAGGTCATCGGGCATGAAAGACGGTATTGAAATTGTTCAAGCCCGATTCAATTGAAAGAAAGTAGTTGGCAAGATCGATGGACTAAAAGGGAAAGGCGGTGCTATTCACAACTGTCAAGACGACGTCATCCCAGATTTTTAGGAAGCAAGGGTCCAGTTTGGAAGGTATCTAATCACGTCCAGCTGGATTGGAAGGTTGATCCCTAGAATATAGGGATTGGTTCAATCAAGATAAAGATAAGGTAAGAGTTGGAGATTAGGAAGGTTTCTGCCAATCAGCCAATCAACCACGCAGCTTAAGGCACAAGCTAAGGAGTCATTTCCTTATTAGAATTCCTAGAGGCCGCTATAAATATGGAAGCAGGCCAACCGAGCAAAGGACTCCGCATCATCTCGAAAAATAGCACACACTGCATCCAAAAAGCATTCGAGGCATTCAAAGCATTCAAACCTTTTTTCTTCAGCAATCATAGCAAATAGGTCTCCCTTTTTTGTTATCTCTTTTGTTCTTTTGGACAATCAGAATCTGTTCTGGTGTTGTTCTTTGGATTTGTTTATTTTTTCCAAACACTTAATAAAAGCTACTTTTATTAAATCGGTTGTGATTTGTTTACTTGGTAAACTCTATACTGTTTAGCTTGTGCGCTTCAGTACAGTTAAAGAATTTATGGTGAGGGTACTTTCCTACTCACTGTACACAATCACTCTGTTTAGAAGTCAGACTCGTAAAGCCTTGTGTATCACTTACACAAGCACATAGGAAATTAGTTTGCACCTACATCGAGCCCGTTTGGCTCTGGCACGCCTGCGCAAAACTACTAGCAAACAGGGGAAGGGTGTCCGTCGTGGACCGGTCCCACTAAAGTTGGGCTAGGGAATTGGCGGGCTAGAGGTGGGCTTGAGGGATAAAAAAGGGGGGGGGGGGGGGGGGGGGGGGAAGTGATAAAAGTAGTAATTTTTTTTATTTTTTTTTTACATTTTTACTCCTAAAACTAGTCATGCATGTTATAGCCGTTAGAGGTAAAAAGTGGAACAAATGAAAAAAAAAATGCGAAACAAGCTATTAGTTTGGGCAGATCTCAGACCGGGACGGGCTGGGCCGAGCTTCGGGGTCTAGCCGAGTCGGACTGTGGACCGCAAGGGGGGATGTCCACCCTGGACCGATATATGTGAACTTGGCCTAGCGGGCCATGCTCAAATCGGGCCAAGCTGGGCTTTTAGCCCTCTAAAATCGGACCAAACGTGGTCCAACTCGGTCCGATTGACACCTCTAGATGGGATAATTAAGCAAATATAATCATAGAACGAATTGTGGCCTCAAACCGCCAATGAAGTGACGAAAGTTCAAAAAATTGTACTTTCTCTGTTCAAAATTAAGGATTTTTTTTTTTGAAATTCTAATTATTTAAAAAACTTATTTTATTGTTGTGAATTTTTGTCATTAGTGTTTTCTTTTATGGTTAAAATTCTAGTTTGCATCAAATAAAAAATGATAGAGTTGTATATAATAAAAAGTAAAGTTGAAAAATGTGTAGTCAAATTATGTTAATTTTTTTTATAAAAAAAATTAAATTAAATTAAACCACTGTTAAAATAGGACGAAGGGAGTATAAGAGAAGTAGAGAACAAAAATGAGGCCAAAAATAATACCAAAGGTTTGTTTGGGAAAGTCTAACTGAACAGGCTTCAATCAAAGTATCAAAGGCTGTTTGAAAAAACAAAGCATTAATCCATATATAAGTGAACCGATTTATATATTTAAGTGTTTGGTGAGTCCTATTTTCTTGTATAGGAGTTCATCCTCAATCTAATAATCTCTTAAAACTCTTGGTTCTCACTAAAACCAAATTAAAAGTGAGAGTTTGTTAATTTGGTAAAGTCTAAAACTGAATGAGGTTAAGCACATATCTCACTTTTAATTTAATTTAATTTTTATAAGACCATTGGTTTGACAAAGAAGTTGTATTAGACAAGACACAACTCTTATGTGAGAAATTAGTACTCTCCAAACACTTCTATAGTTTATATAACTGAAGTATGAAAAAAAACTGGTTCTCACTTGTGCCACAAAATAAACCACATGCTTCCCAACTCTTTCTTCATCTATAGGTGAATGCTGCCATACAATTAAGTGAGTTAATCCTCCCTTTCATCTTGTCCGTGTATTTTGACCCAAAAAAGTAAATGATTATCTTGACCGTCTATTAGATACTGTTTAGATTGGCACTCTATGCAAGGCATGTGTTTGGTGAAACAGTAAATACAAAAAGTTCAAGCACATGTTAAATGGTCCTCCTAGATTGTGAGAAAGGGAAAGGACAAAGAAATGTTTTAACCACAAGTGACGTACAATGGAAACATTTGAATACACCAAACACATCTTAAAGTGGCCAAGTAAAAGTACATTACACCAAATGAAGGATTAAGTTAACCTAATCACTTTTTTTTTTTTTTTGAGTTTTATTTTACCTTTGATTTGAAATCAAGTTATTGACTCAAATGTCTCTTGCACAATAAAATAAAATAAATAATAATAAATAAAACCCAACAAAATTGATCATATTGCTTCAATGCTTTTATTTAAAAAAAAATTAGGGACTAAATTGATAAAATTGAAACTACTAGGACTAAAAAAAAATGAAACAGAGACCAAACTTTAGAGGTGTATTTTGTATTTAAGCTGAAAAATAATGCTTTAGTTTTCAAATTTTGTATCCCAAATAGTTTTCTGAATACGTGTTTACTATAGCATTCTCCAATAAAAAAACGTGGTCCCACTATCACATGTGTTTGAGAACATATTGGAAAGAAAATTTGAGAAGTGCAGCATAAGAGTCCGTTTAGATTAGCTGAAAGAGTAATGATTAGATCACTAACAATTTCCACACACAAAAATCCATTAATAATCTATCTCTCTCCTGGGTGGCATTGTGAGGTCCAGTTAATTTTAGTGGACTCCGCAGTGCCACACATGAAAGAGATAGATTATTAATGGATTTTGTGTTGTGAAAGTTGTTAGTACCCATAGCATACCGTACCTGAAATTGCTCTTCTTTTATTAGGAAGAAAATTATAAAGAAAGATGGTGAATACAAGAATTTTATGAAGAGAGATTCTATACACACCACCGATATTGTTCTCTACACCCACCATTTAATGAAAGTTTTTCATTACAATTGTATCTCTCTACACCTCACTGTCTGCCTATCTTTGGGTTTTTCCTTCATTGAGAATCCTAATGACTTCAATTACTTATCCTTTGGCTTTAATTACTTACAATTGCAAATACAACTTAAAAAGATGAGGAAATTTCGTGGCAATTAGGAGGCATTCTAGTTCATCTTCAATATGCCACCCGCCATTGCTCGATTAAAACTCTATTAACTTGCAATTGTTCTTCCTTTTTTCAGTTGGCCAATTACCCATCTAGGGATCTTAAGGGCATATGCTAAGACCAAATCATTTGGAACTCCAACATTCCACTCATCACCATTGCAGAGAGGAAGAGAAAATATTAGAGTACAAAGAAGGGATACCAGAAAGTGGAGAGGATGAATCATGAAACCAAGGTGTAAAACTGTAGTGAAGAATTGGAGAATAATAGGGAAGAGAGGGAACCGCATTAGGGTTAGGCCCCCAATTACCCATTAAGGGATCTTAAGGGCATGTGCTAAGACCAAATCATTTGGAACCCAACATCCCACTCATCACCATTGCAGAGAGGAAGAGAAAATATGAGAGTATAAAGAAGGGATACCAGAGAGTGGAGAGGATGGATCAAGAAACCAAGGTGTAAAATTGGAAAATAATAGGGAAGAGAGGGAACTGCATTAGGGTTAGGCCCCCAATTGCGCATCAAGTGATCTTAAGGCATGTTCTAAGACCAAATCATTTGGAACTCCAACATCCCACTCATCAACATCGTAGAGAGGAAGAGAGAATATGAGAGTATAAAGAAGGGATACTAGAGAGTGGAGAGGATGAATCAAGAAACCAAGGTGTAAAACTGTAGTGTAGAATTGTAGAATAATAGGGAAGAGAGGGAACCACATTAGGGTTAGGCCCCCAATTACCCATCAAGGGATCTTAAGGGTATGTGCTAAGACCAAATCATTTGGAACTCCAACATTCCACTCATCACCATCGCAAAGAGGAAGAGAAAATATGAGTGTGCAAAGAAGGGATATCAGTGAGTGGAGAGGATGGATCGAAAAACCAAGGTATAAAATTGTAGTGTAGAATTGGAGAACAATAGGGAAGAGAGGGAACCGCATTAAGGTTAGGCCCTTATGGTTATATGTGTGTATACATGTTTCTTTTGAAGGTTGGGGTATTTTTGGAATGATCGGTGGGTGTAGAGAGTAATTTGTTATATTTTTAATTTAAGTGGTGGGTGTAGAGAGTAGGTGAGTCTAGAGAGCAAATTAGGTGGGTGTATGTCACGACCCATCTCGCTAACGTGTGGAAATATGATATGTGGCATGCCACCAAGGCTCATCCAACTATTAAACTACTATACGCAGCGGAAAAGAACTTTAAAATAACCTTGAGTATATAAAACCTTAGGAAACATTACCCTCCGAGTTGTAAAATCCGTATAAAATTGAAAACGTAATTTTATTTTGAATCAGATGAATATATATTAAAAGGGGTCCTAAAGGTATCCTAAGAACCGATCAAAACATTTAAAATATTTCTGGAAAGGTATAGAAAAAGATTTCTGACAGGGGGCATTTCGACCGGTCTAACGACCCCATTCGACCGGTCGAATGACCCTTTAGCAGAATCCTGCACAAAGCTGCAGAATTTTGCCCAAGGCATCAAACAACCTTCATTCCTTTCATTCTACCAAACATGTTTGCACTAAAAACTTCACAATTTATATTGGCCCTTCAAGAACATCACTAATACATAGTAATCTACGAAAAGAAACAATAACAGAATAAGTTAAGGCTTGTTTGGCTTTAAACATAAAAGTTCTATTATATGCCTCCAAATACGAGTTTGACAAGTTAAACATTCAAAACACGAATCCATGAATTCGGATTCATTGCAACATATCCAAAAGTAGTTTTACAACTTATTACAACATTCCAAGTCATTCCAAACCTTCCAAGTTGAAGTTAATAATTCTAACTTCTCAAAATTCCATTTTTACATCATTTGAAATTGAAAACAAAACATATACAAAAAGAAGGATTCCTGTCGCTCCCGCGGTCTCACTCCTCACACTTCTTTTTCCCTTTCTTCCTTTCACCTGCAATGGAGTAAAGCTCCACTGCTCAGCTATATGCTGAGTGCACAATTCTAAACATATGCTTATACGACAATTCATGCATTAAACATCTAAAACCATCAAATAGTCGCTAGGGAGAGAGATACACATTCATCCGGTATATCGGCAAGCCCAAATTAAATCTATCAACCGTGATGCCAATGGCAAGCCCAGAGTCTATCAACCATTGTACCCAACTGCTCTGGCAGGGCTGGTTCCCAAACCAAGCAAGTAGCCGTCGCTACTGTAACTCTCAAACATCGAGAGGCGTACCCCGGCATGAACTTGTATCAAACTCCCCTTTGACCCACATAGACACATAGCATGCTGATATAATCACATATACGTGCTTTCATGGTATTTTCATATGCATAATTAACAGGCCTACTTAATACATGAATTTCGCTCGGATCCAAAATATCAAGTCCGATAATTTAAATATGAAATTTCCTATAATTCATAGGCTTAGAATTCATACCTCGTGCGATCGTCCTATAATTTTGAAGGATGAACTAAGAGACTAATTAAACGTCGGATTTTGAATTTCTAGCAATTCCTACAAGTTTACATGCATTTTCCCAAAATTCCAACATTAGGATTTTTATAAAAACTTAACCAAACAAGTCCTAAGAGATTTCAAAACGTAGCTATTACCTTAGGGAGTCCGAATATGAAATTTGGTTAAACACAAACGGGCAGAAGTCTGTTGATTTGCGTTGGCAAGCTCTAAACTCCCAAAACCCCTAAATCCCCCTTTTGATTTTGAAATTAGAAAAGTTGTAATGAAGAAAATATCTTAAAACTTCTATATATAGACAACACTCTCGAAAATTGTATTTACCACCCCGCTAGTTCTCAAAACTCCTAATTAAGTCCTGAAACGTCGCACACGTCTATTTTATTACTTCACGAGTGAAAACGATAAAGTACACAAGTTTTCAACTAAGTTCCGTTTGTCGCTGTAAAAACGTTTGAAACTAATTTCTGCGGAATCTCTAGATAACCTACCCTTTTCATGCAACACATCCTATCGGTTATCGTTAAAACAATTCAAATGACCTTAAACAATATCAATACATCCAGAGAATATACTACACAAGTAAATTTACTATTCATAATTTACCAGATAGCCAAATAACATTTAATCCACATAAATGTCATTTAATCACATGATTGTCCCAATGATTACCGAATCACCGTGTCCTTACTCGACACCTGTCGTTGACCACAGTCAACTACTTATCTCAATTATTAATAAACATTAATAATTTCACACGTTACCACAACGTTGTATTAAAAGCATGTAAATTCAGGAATGGGTGCGACAGTGTAGATAGAATTACTCTTTATGAAAACAAAGAAATAAGAGTAAATTACAATACCACCCTCTAAACTATGACCCTGTTTTCACTAACACCTTCTAAACTTCAAAACTGAACAGACTCGTTCCTGAACTTTTCAAAATGAACATACTCATCCCTGAAAAAGGGGTATTAGTGTCAACAAATGAAAATTTAGGGGGTACATTTGTTCAATTTTAAAGTTTAGGGGATGTTAGTGAAAAGTGGTCATAGTTTATGGGGTATTATTGTAATTTATCCAAGAAATAAGAGAGCATTTTTGCTCACCCAAAAATGGTTCATCAATCCTTACCCAAGCATCTTATTGGTCAATGCAGTGGGACCTAGAATTAAACATCATTAATTTAATTATGAATTCCACTGTATTTAGGGTGGGCATACTTCGGGCCAACCCGAAAAATCGAACCGAACCCGAAGTTTTTCAAATTTCGGTTCGGATAATAACCGACCCAGAATTATTTTAGTTCGAAACTGAACTATATTAATTAGTATGGGTCGGTTTCGAAAGTAAAAAAAAAAATCGGTTCGAAACCGAATAACCGAAATATAAAATATATATAAAAACTTGTTTGATAAATTAGGGTTTTAAACATAAAGGCTTATAGATGCACGCAATACTCTCAGTTCCTCTCTCTGTCTGAAATTTGAATCAGTCTGAATCTCATATCTCAGTCTCTCACTACTCTCAGTCCCTCTCTCTAAGACTCTAACCAGTCTGATCTCTCACTATCTCTCTCTCTCTCTCTCTCCAGTGACGATGGGGGGGGCGACGACTCACTGCCAGTGGCGATGCCGGTGACCCGGCGACTCAAGACCTGCTCGACGGGGGGCAACTGCCGCAACTCAGTCTCTCTCCTCTGTCTTCGGCGACATTTTCAACTTCCCCCTTTCTGATTTCTCAAGTTCTCAACTCTCAAGGTCAAGGACTCAAGATCATGTATGGCTTGAGTTGTTTATTTATTTACTGATCTAGGGTTGTTTTAATGTTGAGACTTGAGTTGTTCATTTGTTCTTGAATCTAGATTACCAAATGTATTTTTATTTATTTATGGATCTAGGGTTGTTTTAATGTTGAGACTTGAGTTGTTCATTTGTTCTTGAATCTTGATTGCCAAAATTTTGAAGTGTTGTGCTTAACTGGCTAACTGCTTATGGCTAGCACTATGAGAACTTTGCATTTCTAATTACATTTCATTGTTCCTCATGCTTCCTTTGGATATGCTACTTCCTTCTTCAAACTTCACTATGCTTGATGAGCTAAAAAGGGTATAGTTGATTTCATCAACATCCAACTAACATACTTAAGATTGCAGGGGAAAAAAAACGGTTGAGTTTCAACCCGAATTTTTGAACCAAACTCGAAGTTAAATTTTGAAACTGAACCATATTTTTGAAGTTTATTTCAGTTCGGTTTTCAGTACCAAAATTTCCAAACCGAACCGAACAACCCGAAACAAAATATTCGGTTCAAAATCGAACCGATTATTTGTCCACCCCTAACTGTATTTGTCACACCCGTTCCAGAAATTTATGATTTTTAAAATGCATCATTTGAGATTTTTGAAATTATTAATGTTATTAATAATTTCAGTTGAGGTTGACTGTGAGTCAACGGTAAGGTGTCAGTGAGGACACGGGAACATGATAGTTCATATGGCATGAGCATGAGTAAATGGCATTTATATGATTTAAATGTTATTTGACTTATATGGTATTTTGTGAATAGTAATTATACCTGTGTAGTATAATTCTGGTATTTGGATACTTTAGTATATCATTTCGAGAACTGTGGTGAGAACGTGAGTGATACGTTAATTAAAAAGGTAGGTTGTGTAGAGATTTCACAGAACATAGTTTTCGGACGTTATTTTTTGGACCCAAACGAAACCTAGTCGAAAACTTTTGAAATTTATAGTTTTCACTCGTAAAGTTATAAAATGGACGTGTGCGAAGTTTCATGGGTTAATTAGAAGTTTGAGAAACTTGCGGGGAGGTAAACGTAATTTCCAGAACGTTTGTCTATATATAGATTAGGATGAGATCTCAATCTCATCCAAACTTTCCAAAATATCTAGAGAGAGGAGAGAGAAGGGAGATTGGTTGCCACGAGCTTGCCGGCGACATACGACGACCTTTCGTCCGTCAGATTTTCTCCAGATTTCATATTTGAACTCGTGGAGGTAAGATCTTCGTTTTGATACTACTTAGGCCGTGTTTGGCCAAGTTTTGTAAAAATCTTAATTTTAGACTTTTGGGAAAAACAGGTATAAACTTGTAGGAATTTTCTCAAATTCGAAATCCGACGTTTATTTGACCTCGTAGTCTATCCTTCAAAGTTTGGGGGAAATCGCACGAGGTATGAAGTTCTAACTTATGAAATATAAAGAAATACATGTTTTATATTTCGACGACGAAATTGAGATTCGGGCGAAATCCATGTGTTAATTGTAGGCCCGTTAATTATGCACGCGCTAAATTGTGAAAAGCATGTCTACTTTTACGCGAGCACGTTGAGTTGTCTATGTGGGTCAAAGGGGAGTCTTATACAAATTCATGCCGGAGTAAGCTTCTCGTTGTTTGAGAATTTGAGTAGCGATGGCTACTGTGCATGGTTGTAGGCTTGGACTTGCCATGACACTTGTGGGATGTAATGGTTGTAGGCTTGGACTTGCCATTGACATCGCGGTTTAAGGCTTGGACTTGCCGCTACCGGATGAATGCGTATTTTTCTCCGTAGAGACTATTGATATGACTTATGAGATTAAAGCATGTTTTGTCATATATTGCATATGTTAGACTTGTGCACTCAGCATATAGCTGAGCAGTGGAGATGTACTCCATTGCAGGTAAAAAGAAAGACAAGAGAAAGCATGAGGAGTGAGGCCGTGGAATGCCGGGAAATCAATTGTTTATATTTTCGTTCTACTCCGAACTTGTAATAAAAAAAAACCTTGAATTCGTAGTATGTTGTAATATAATCTGAACTTAGATTTAGTATTTGTAATCCCTAGTAAACGCTCTTGTATTTATTTTTTGAATGATGTAATAGAGTGGTTATATGTTGGTTTGGAATTGGAAGAACCTTGAGTGGGAAAGCTGCAGTTTTGGGAGTTGCTGATAGAAATCAGTCGACTGGTTTTTGATCCAGTCGACTGGACCGCTGTGTTGGATTGGTTACTGCTTTGTTTCGTCTGAGGTTCAGTCGAGTCGACTGGATGGAGAAAACAGTCGACTGGATGGAGCCCCAGGCCATGGCATTCTGCTGGAGTAGGGTACCAGTCGACTGAAAATTTTAGGCACCAGTCGACTGGGTCTCCGACACAGTCGACTGGATGGGCTGTTATGTTTGGAAACCTTGCTGTTTGAGATCACTAGTCGACCGGACCCTCGATCAGTCGACTGGTCCTCTGTTTTCAAAACTGTTTTCTTTTGAAAGGATTCAAAGGGCCAAAACTTTCTATAACTCCAATTTTTCAAGGGATTCGTCCACTCAGAGGGATATGTTCCTAAGTTTTAAATTACCCAGAGTTGTTTTAACAGTTTTTTCCGCTGCGTATCGTTATATTGATGTTGGATGAGTCTTGGTGGTGTGCCACGTGCTCTATTTCCACACGTAGTGAGATGGGTCGAGACAGTATTAACTAATGAAATATTTAAATTAGTATTAGTGAACCATTTTTAGGGGTGAGGAAAAGTATTTCCAACAAATAAAGATGTGAATGAATGAATTTAATGAAATGAATGAAAAAGTGAGAGAAGAGATTCAGAGAAGGCGCACGAAATAGGGAGGAAAAAGGAAAAGAAGCAAATGCAATAACAAGTGCGATATATCTTATTAAACAAAGAACACTTGGTTTTATCACATTCCTCTTTATCATAGTCCCCTCTCTCTCTCTCTCTCTCTCTCTCTCTACAAGAGAGAGGTAGGAGGCTCCTTCATTTCACCAATTGACTTCTTGTGTTATCCGAATTTCTGATCAAAATCTCATTCCATATCCCGAGACAACCTTTTGCCTAACCAATCCAAGGTATGTTCTTTCCTTCTTTTCTGTGTAAATTTTACGATTCTCAATTCCTTTTTACCAATTTTTCATGTTTGATCCTCGATATATATATATATATATATATGATGTATCGATTTTGGTTTCGCTTATCATGCTTGATAGCAGTACAAAATAATTTTGTCTTCTGAAAAACTCATCTCCTTCATTGAGATATCCAAATCACTGCTCACTTTGTATGCAAATTAACCGGATTTAATCGACCGATACATTATTCATCTCTCTCTCTCTCTCTCTCTCTATATATATATATATATATACATATGTGTGTGTGTATATACACAGATATACATATGGATATATTGATTGAATGATCTCTATTCTCTAGCATCCTGAATCTACTTATCTAAAAGGACTCTCTCTTCATCTGCAGGTGTCAATCCGAGAGAGAGAGAGAGAGAGAGAGAGAGAGAGAGAGAGAGAGAGAGAGAGAGATTCGTGGAGAAGCAAAACAGCCTATTTCATTGAATCCGCAGTTTCCAACTTCTGAATTTCTACCAATCAATTGATGGCATCAACATCGTTTTCGAATCCCGAACCAAACTCGCACAGATCTCGAGACTCAAAGCGCAAACGTAGAAGAAAAATCGGAACCGAAAAGGTCAAAATCGAGCAAAAAACCAGATGGAAAACCGAATCAGAGCAACAGATCTACTCATCAAAGCTCGTCGAAGCCCTCCGACGAGTTCGCCAGACCTCCTCCTCCTACTCTCCGGCCGGAGGTCGCACCGTCCGAGAAACCGCCGACCGAGTCCTGGCGGTTGCCGCGAAGGGGCGAACTCGGTGGAGCAGAGCGATTCTCATGAGTCCACTGAGTTTGAGACTGAGTCACAGGCACAAGAAGGTGAAGGTGACCGGCGATCACCGGTTGAGGAAACCGGCGTTGAAGAAGAGGTTACCGGCTTTGCAGCGAAAAGTTAAACTGCTCGGCCGGTTAGTTCCCGGTTGCCAGAAACTCTCGTTCCCGAACATTCTAGAAGAAGCCACTGATTACATAGCCGCCTTGGAGATGCAAGTCCGAGCCATGACTGCCCTCACCGGCGCCGGACTTGTAGCCGCTAATTCTGATCGGCTCGACTCGAATCTGTCCCAGGCCTAGCTATGAATCATTTAATTTAAATTTTTTAGAAAAAAAAAACAGTTGTTTTAAAGTTAAATTATATAAACACCCGTTAATGTATCGCACTTTTTCACTAATAACCACCCTCAAATCTAAAATTTCAACAAATAGACTCCTTCAATTCAACTATCTATTTTCTTCTCAAAGTGACTCTCTCAATTACCCCGTACAAATAATTGAGGGATCAGTTTTTTTTTTTTTTTTTTTTTTTAAATTAAGGAATATTAGTGAAAAAGTGCAATATATGAGCAGTGTTTATATCATTTTCCCTTGTTTTAATTAAGTTCTTTAATCCATGTATTTTGTTGTATACATTTTTTGGGTAAATTATAGTATCACTCTTGAAATATGATCAATTTTCACTAACATTTTCTAAATTTTAAAATTGAACGGCTTCACCCTTGAAAAAGGGATTTTAGTGACAATAAATGATAATTTAGGAGTGAGTTTGTTCAATTTTAAAGTTTAAGGGGAGTTAATAAAAAGTTAATAAAAAAGGTCATAGTTTAAGATATTACCCTAATTTACCCTTTTTTTTTCCTTCTCTATTACCTCCACTACTAGTACTTTTCTCTACTTGTTTTCAATTTTTTTTTTCCTTTTGGTTTTAGCTTTGTTTAAGATAATTTGTTTATTTATTTAACTAATTTCAAATGTTTGAGTCGAAAGAGCATTGATTTTTTGGTTTACGAAGTCAATCTATGCAGAGTGAATCGGTCCCCTTAAATTGATTTAAAATATATTTGCTATTTCTCACATAAAAAAAAATACTTCAAGAATGGATTCGAATATAAATCAGGGTTAAAAACATTTTACCTCTTCGTGGTTTGATCTTATTTAAATTTTTTTTTTGTGGTTCAAAAGTGAACAATTAATCTTTTTGTGGTTATGAACTACAGTGAAACTATTAAGATTTCAGTCAAAACTGATGAAAATTCTAAAATTGACCAAATATATTAATACTTAACTGCCTTTATGAGGTTAATTGTGGGGTTAATACTGTCATTTAATTCACCTATTTGGGTCTAATTTGTAACATTGAATACCTTTGGCCGCTTAATTTTGGAGTTAACAGTCTATGTGAGGTTAATTTTTAACTCTCCTATGTGGGGTTAATTTTAACATTTAATCTCCGTGTAGGATTATTTTGAGAGAAATTTTACTAGTAGTTTTACTTTAGTCCGAAATCACAAAGGTGTTAAGTCTCCATTTTTAAAATAGGGATAAAGTGAAAATAGATTAAATCACAAATGGATAAAATGTAATTAACCTACAAATTAAGTTGCACGTCGTCATTTTAATAAATGCCAATTAATTGTCAAAATGAAGTTAGTATGTCTAAGCTTTTTTTTTTTTTTTTCCCGAAACAAGCCATGGTATTAGGTGAGTAATGTTATTTTTTTTTTTCAAAAGTATTTCTCAAATACATGTGACAATTGATTTAGTTGATTTTAATTGGTTGATGTTAAAATAGTTTTGTTATTATTGGAGAGTGTCCCATTCTATATGTGTTGGAAAATGTTGTTTGGAAAAAAAAAAAAAAGTTGAGTCATAGCATTAGTCGTATTAGATACCCAATTGATTCTCTTCAATGGTACAGTGACTGCACGACAATGGTTTGGTCTTTGTTAGGACAAGCTTAGAATTTTAAGTAGGGACAATGTTAAAGTGGTTTGTTTTTGTTTTTGTTTTTGTTTGTAAAAGTTTCTTATATTGTGTGTATGCATGTGTATATATATATATATAGATATCATTAATTTCACCATTGTAACTGATGTAAGTTGATTAAATCTATAGAAAATCTAAAGAACGAATTTGTTCATATATTTTTTTGGTGAGATGATGAGGAGTAAAAGTGAACCCCCACCATCTAAAAAAGTTGGCGAATACGCCAAATTGGTCTAATGGGCACACCTACACATATCATGTGCTACATTTTTTAGTGCAACATTTCCATCCCCACAAAAAGAAAATGGCACATGTGAGATGTGAATTAAAACCAAGCCATTTCTATCTTTAATGATGAGCCAACTTTAGCTTTTGAATGTACCCAAATGGTTCAATGTGTAAAAAGCTTTATGTTGTTGGGATGAGTAAAGATTGAGACACACTTAAAGATATAATTTTTGGGACATAATTTAAGAGATGTGTTTATATCTCTCATGTGATGTCACTGGACTCCACAGTGATACAGAAGAGACGCATCTCTTGGGTTGTGTCCCAAAATTTGTGTCATTGGGTGAGTCTCAAGTATTACCCAGGATGGAAGAGGAAAGTTGTAATTTTTGAATGAAACAAATGAAATGTCACTCTTTGATGGAGCTTTTTTTTTTTTTTTTTTGATCGAGCCACTAGCGATGCCAGGTCAATCCAATTTGATCAGGACACGTAGCGATGCTGGTCCTTTCCAATCTGATTGAGACAACTAGCGATGATGGGGCGGCCAGTCATCGCTGTCACTAGAGTTTTGGAGGAGAACGGATCCTCGGTCGCTAGGCCGTGGGCAGCCACCTACATAATGTTGGCTCAACATCTTTTAAAATCTTAAAATATATATATATACAGTCAGGCTATAAAGAGGGCGCCCTTTCTTTATTAAAGAGAGGACCTCTGTTTTGGCCGTCGGATCGTGTTTTCATTAATGGCAGTTTTGTCATTTCACAGTTTTTTAACACAATCCAACGGTCAAAACAGAGGTCCTCTCTTTAATAAAGAGAGGTGGCCCTCTTTAGAGAATCTTTGTATATATATATATATATAAATAAAATTAAATTTGTGTGGTTCTGTCAACGCCATATTGGTGCTGCCAACAACCTCGCCGCCAACTGGCCTTAGACGTTTTTGGAGCTAGAGATCTCACATGATGGTGTTGAATGAAGGACCACAAAAAATGGAGTTTCTTCGAAGTCTCTAATAAGGGCTCATAATATGCTTGCTTTTACGGATTCATGAATGTGTACAATCTAAAGGTCACATGCTTCCATGTGCATTCAATCAAAAGAACCATCTTTTCTTAATGAGTTACCAAATTTCACTCTATCTTTCTGGTGTTAGGGTTGATGGGTTTTACACCACGATAAAAGATGAGAATATTTTTGCTTAAATATTGTTCACTCAGGTCTATTGGATAACATGTGTTTTATTTCAATTATAATTTTGATTTAATTATATTGATAATAAAGAATATCACCTAACGAAGGTTTGAATGGATAATGAGTGAGCAAAAATGAGTGAAAAAAATGCTCTGATAAAAATTGTGTATTGAAGACTTGTGGGTGTACATTGATCATTTCTCTGATTAAACTAGGCCCACTATATATCAAAATTGATATCAAGGTACATACGTGAGAGATTCTAAAATTGATTGCCTAAATATGAAGGTATACACTAAACTTACTAGGCATTAACGGCCACCCTGTTAATGGCCATTCTGAGATTCTTGTTGACTCATGGATTTTGAGGGGGAAAAAAAACAGAGACATAAAAGGAAAAAAAGAAAACATCAAGAAAAATAGGAAGCACACGAAAATAGATTAAAAGTAGAATTAGAAATTTTGAATTCTTTCAGTCAATAATCTCTCTCTTTTCTTGATTTACTACGGAAAAAATTATAATTTCTATAATAATGTAATTAAGTATGGGAAAACATTAGGGAAAACACTAAGTAAATAATTTTTCCTCTAGTTTTTCATTCCTTTATATTTTCTCTAGCTAAATTCACAAATCAAACGAAGCCTAAAGATGAGTTTTGGTGTTGGAGCTCTTTTCCCAAATCGTATGTAAAATAAACAAATAATACTAGTTTTGAGAGCATGCATTCGCGTAAGGGTAGACTAGTGGTGTATTTGAAATGCAAAAATGCTACTTTGCATGTCATATCAAGCTATTATGAATGGTTTCATGTTTTGAGACCCAGACCCGAACCGATGACGTTTGGACCCGACTCGACCCGACTCAGTAACTTTGGTTCGGGTCGGGTCGGGTTTGGGCCACAACCCAATTTTTTTTTTAAATATATATTTTTTCTTATATTTTATTTTATTATTATTTTTATTTATATTCATTAGTGGATACCTATTCTTCTATATATAATATATCCATTAAAAAAATTGATGAGGGTGGAGAGTCATGAAAATTAATTCCCACCATTAGAAAAGTGGATATATTGTTTTATATATTCATGGATATAATGATGTGCAACCTATAAAAGTTCAAATTAATAAAGTGGTTATGTTTTATATATTCATGGATATAATGAAAAGAAAAATGAGTACTTTGTCACCAAAATAAACAATTAATTAGCAAAAACAGTTTGTCTATTGGCTGGACCAAACCCGACCCGAAATATTTGTCTTTTGGCTGGACCCGACCCGACCCGACCCGTTTCATTTCAGACCCGACCCAATCCGACCCAATCGGGTCGGGTCGGATCTTTGTGTAACGGGTTTTTTGTGCAGCCCTACTGGTGAGAGTCTCGTAAACACATGTTGGTAATCCCATGAATACGAAGCTAAAGTGAGAAATGATGAAGTTTGTTCCTTGGTATATTAATTGTAAAATACTTAAACCCAAATTGGCAGTCCAATTTACAAATGCATTTGCTTAATTAATTTTTATCAAAAATAATTTGAGCATTGAGGATTTGGTCATACAAATTACTTGAATGATCTAGGCTTAGTTTGGCCCCCATGTGACTTTTTAAAAGGAGCTTATGAAATTTATTACTAAGTTCTTTGATAATTTTTTACAAGTGGCACACTATTCTTCAAAAAGACATCATGAAACCAAAAAGCAGTATTGGGCTTTTAAAAGCTTCATTCTAGAGCTTTTAAAAGCTCCCTCCAAAAAAGCCCTAAGTTCAATTTTTGCAAAGCTCATAAACTGGTTAACAAATGAATTAACATTAAATTGTACTTTAAAAAAGGAGAAGCACCACGTGGGGGCCAAACTAAGCTCTAATGTGGTAGCAGTTCATTAATCCTTGGCATTGTGATGGTTTCTGATTTTTCTGGCAATAAATAGCCAAAGAATAAGAACCTCAACAATGCACCACAAAATACTTTATGAAGTCATGTTTGAATAAAGATGGGCAAATTATACTTTAGTCGATTAAACAATACACCTATTTTTAATTGGGTTCATCAACTTTTTTTTTTTTTTTTTTTTTTGCAATTGAGTCCTTGAACTTCAAATATTCATTCAATCAAACCCAAATTCTAACACTGTTAGCTTAAATTATTAGAAATTGTCACGTATGTTGCGCGTAATGCTTACCTGTCACATGTTAGGTTAAGACCAACACGAGAGACTGTGAATGGATAAAAAAAATGATGTGATTTTGGGTATGATTAAATGCAATTTTGGATCTAGTCGAATGTGTTTTCGAATTTAATTGAATGCAATTTCAGATTTGATTGATTGCGATTTTTCACACTATTCACAATCTTCCGTGTTTGTCTTAACCTAATATGTGACAATTAAGCATTACGTGCAACGCACGTGATAATTTCTAATAGTTTAAGCTAATAGTGTCTAATTGAATGAATTTTTTAAGTTCAAGGACCCAATTACAAAAAAAAAATTATAAACCCAATTAAAAATAGGTTATAGTTTAATGGACTAAAGTATAATTTACCCTTTGATAAAAAAAGATGAAAGAGTGGAAAGAAACAGAGAGCGAATCGGTGTTTTTCGGAAAATGGATGGGCCTCTCCTACTTTTATTTGGTGTAAGAAAAAGAAAAGTGTGAAGCAACGAACAAAATATTATATATTTTACTATGGACAACATTTGATATCGTTCTTTAATTACTTACGTTGTTGTCTATTCTTGAATGTCATTTGATTTATGTAAATAAGTGTTGTCAATTATATGAACAAATACCCAAATACTGTCCGTTTACTTTTCTATTACACAACTCTCTAATAAAACATTGTTTTATTTGAAGGACAAAAAAGTCAAAAGTGAAATAGTCTCTTCCCTTTCCTTTCCCCTTTTTCACTCTACTAAAATGAGAAATTTTCTATTCCTTTCTTCTTGCTTCTTTCCTTCTTACCAAACATAACATTAGCTTCAATTATGCAACACGGACACCTCAAAACAAAATGCACCATATCTGCAAGTATGAAGAGAAGGAAATCAAAACTCATCTTGTTCTTTGATTTTATGTTAAATAACTAAAAGGACAATGTCCTGAATTTGACAGCTCACTGGTACATGGAACCGCAATCAAATATTTATTTAGCCAATTGATATATCACTGTTGACCCAAAGGGCTAGGGGTGTTCAAAAATCAAATTGAACCGACAAACTGAACTGATCGGTTCGGTCGGTTTTCATTTGATTTGTGCAGTATAAAATCGAAATCGAATTGAAAATTTACACACTCCGAACTAAACCGAAACCGATCGGTTTCGTCAAAAATCACACCGAACCGAACCGTTTACACCCTTACAAAGGACCACATATTCTTCTACATGCTTCTTTTGTAATATATGTGTCATGTGCGTGGCCCTTACTGTACCGAAACATAGATGGTCGTTTAAAAAAAAATGGAGTAGAAAATATTGGTGATCCAAATTTTTGAATCCACATTCTGCCCATACCATCTAAGAATTTCCGATGCCATTTTTTTTTTGGGAGGGAGAGAGTTTTATGGAGGTTTTTTTGGTTTTTAACATTAATACTATAACTTGACTTTTGCATTTGAAGCAATGGACACGTATAGTGTATAACAATAGAGTAATATTTCATACATAATTTTTATATAATTTTTTATTCACAATTTAAAAAATATGTCTATCTCTCTCCTGTGATGTCAGTGGACTCTCCACAGTGACACATGAGAGATAGATACATTCTTTAAAGTTGGGAACAAAAAAATTGGTGTAAAAGTTGTGTGTAAAGTATTTACTCATAACAATAATAACTATTGTGCCAAAAAAAAAGAGCAATTCTAGGTGTACACATTTTTTGACACACTGTGATTTAAAGGTATATACCGTATGCTCTTTGAATTTTTTTTTATATACATTTTCACCCTTTTTCTGTGTACCACTTAACATAATACAGGGTACATACATTTAAAGCAATGTGTCAAAAAGTGTGTACACCTAGCATTATTGCAAAGAAAATCCTTCTTCTGTCCCATTTTATGTGTCAATCTTTGAGATACTAACTTTTTAAGAGAACAAAATTATTGTTTATAATAAATGTAATTGTTCCAAAATTATTATTTTTTGTTCCCTTTTACTTTTTTGTTGGGCATTTTTAAAATCAATGAGGATAAATTTGGAAAGTATCTAAAAACTAATTTAAGTGGACATTAATTTTGGGACATTTAAAAGAAAGATGGACACATAAAATAGAACGAATGAAGTACTATTTTTTAGAAATATATCATTAAAGTAGAGATATCAAAATGTATTTCGTCAAGTCTGCATAGAAAAAAAATGGCATTTTGCATTGAAAACGTTCTAATAAAACCAAATAATTGATTGCATCAAAATCATTAGCCACAAATAACAAATTGCACGTGATCATTTGATGTCTGCTAGAGTTCGTGTAAGCATCTTATAAAGACTCTTAACACCACTAGCTAATTTTAGCTGAAAAATTCTACTTCTGTGTTCTAGTTAGTCACTTTCTATAAGAGTCAAATATGCTACTATTTTCATATTAACTGATTTATTTTATTTTAATAGTGTCTTTTATTGTCAAAATTTGTGTTAATTGACATTTCACAAAAAAAAAAAAAAAAAAAAAAACCATTGAGCCCGGGACACAGTTTTATGAGCTAAGAATGGGTAATAGGCTATATTTTGATAATTATTTTAATAGTGCCTTAAATCCCAATGCAATATTATGTGTATCAAATTTTCATATGAAGATATTGAATGAGAGTCTTTTGAAAGAGAGAAATGCTACACACACATTTCAAATCATACTTCAAACCACACCCCTTGTTTTAAATGCATGTACCTTGTGCTGTTTGAATTTTCACACTTTTCTGTGCACCACTTACACAGCACAGGGTACATGCATTTAAAGCAAGGGTGTGGTTTGGGGTGTGATTTAGGATGTGTGTGTAGCATTTCTCTTTGAAAGAAGGTGTTATAGTGGATTCTAGCGGAAAAAAGGTGTTATAGTGGGTCCATGAAGAGCAAACAAAACATAGAGTACTTAAAAAAAGAAAAAAGAAAAAAGTAGTACTGTTTTTGACACCATGTGTGGCATGTAAAATTGGTGGGCCCTGCCTATTATTGGCACACATGCCATCATTAATAAGATATCTGCCATTTCGATGTGTTGTTGGGTTAGTGAGGCCCAATTGGCCACCTATTTGTGGTGACTGTGAAAGGGACCTCTATCACTGTGTTTGTTTTTTGTGACCCTTTTGATGAGAGATAAAGGCTCAAACTAGGTTAGGGCACCTAGATGTTCCCTTTAAATAAAGATATGCCTTTTGTCACTGTATAAATTGATTTTATTTATTTATTTGTCAAAGCACTGAGGGTTTTGACAGGGGTGTTTGATGTCTAATAGTCATTAAAAATTTTCAAATATAAAAAAATATTTGATAGATCAGCTTTAATAATTAAATTACATTAAAACGTGAGTCAAAATGAAAATATGCAATTATATGATTGTTTTTGGGCAAAGTCAATTAATTTGCATGGTTGAAGTAAAAAGAGAGTATTTTTGCTCACTTAAAAAATAATATATATTAGCTCACTCAAGTTTTTTATTGGTCAATGTAGTAGGAATCAGGATTAAACAAATGATCATGAGTACCACTACATTGGCCAATAGAATGCTTGGGTGAGCATTGGTGTACCATGTTTTATGTGAGCAAAAGTATTTTCAAGTAAAAACTGTTAGAAATGGGCTCAATACTCTCACGGGAAGTTCAATTTAGGAGAATTTAGTTTGAGTAAATTAGGAACAACGATTAACCTAATTAGTAAAAAGACTCTTTATGCCACGCTTATATTAGGTTTCGAACATTGCCCCCTCCCTTGGGTCCTGACAAATGAGTCTTTACATGAGATTACTACACCAAATGATCAAATTTTTTTTTTTTTTTGAGTAAATTAGGTCATTTTCTTATCTCGGTCAATATAAGCCCCACGTGTGCTTTTTAGAATTGGTGAAATTTTCATTGTCAAGACTCAAACTATCTTCGTATAACTTATCACACAACAGGGAAAATCCTATGATACATTCTAGTAATTTAGTCAACTGTCATTCGAGATAAAGTCAGAGTATATCTCATGATAAAAAAAAATTACACAGACCTCCCTCCAAGTTTTGTAGGAGTAATTTTTTCCCTCTATTAGTCAAGTGTCATTTTTGATTGTTGACATTTCTGTCAAAATATTACAGAATGACTAATTTACTCCTAGCAAGTCAATAAAAAAAAATTGATAAAACATTTTTTCTGATATGAATTTGAAAGGATATTTTTTTCCTCTTACTTTATTATCGTGCTGATTTTAAAATTAAAAAATAATTTAATTTGTTTAAGTGTGCAGACATGTAATTTTGCATGCAACAAGTTATGGTTCAATACTTCAATCTATGATAGGACTTAGGAGGAAGTCAATATTATTTTGCATACCACAAAAAGTTACTTTATTTTGACATTGCTTCAAGAGATGCCTGATTAATTATCCATTCATTTATCTCATATCAAAAAAAAAAAAAGAAAAAAGAAGGGTACAAAGCGATAAGACACGTGGCATAACTATATTCACAAATCACACATGCCATCATTTATGAGACATCTCCATTTGGATTTGCTGTTGGACAATTAGGGGGCCATACATAGTCCTCTTCCACACGTGGGTTTGTGGCCGTGTGATGAGTGAGAAAGGGACCTCTGCTTGAGGCTTTGACTGTTTTGGTTGGGTTGTCCCAAGGGCTCAACCCAAAGATTTGTGCTGTTGATTCACATTTGGTAGTCTTAGGTTAAAATACATTTTGCACCATTCAAAATGTATATCATTTGCAATTTTATCCTTCATTTTTCCAATTTGGTCTCGTAACTTCGTTTCAAATAATTGACGATTACGTCACATAGAAGGTTGAAATTGCACCACATGTCAATTTTTTACAACTTTCTCAAACAGAATGATGGTTTGACATGTCATGTGGCAATTGGATTGAAAATAAGGGAATCAAATTGTCACAATTGAAAGATAAGAAATCAAACTACAAATTAGTATATAACTAGTTCAGCGGTGCAAAATGCATTTTATCCAAAAAAAAAAAAAAAAAAAAATTTGTCATTGTCATGAATTGAATTGAAATTCATTGGAGTAAATATTTTTTATGCGCGACCCATGACCCAATTTCTTTCTTTTTCTTTTTCTTTCTTTCTTTCTTTCTTTTTTTTTTTTATTTTTATTTTTTTATTTTTGAGCACAAAATTGCCAGATAAATTGTGATACTTGTATTAACCCGTATGTATATCAGACGTATCATTTAAGTCACATGACCACCATGTAAATTGAACCTAGGAATTTAGAGTTTAAGGCTCGTCCATAGCTCACCGTTTTTTATCATTGATACACACCTCTAATTTATTTATTTATTTTGTAATTAATGGCCTTAAAAAAAAGGGGGGGGGAAGGAAATACTTGAAATTGAAAGGATGATCCAATGATTTTATGCCTACTCTCGCAGTTGGCGAGTTTTAATAGATTTCAATTTTGTGAGATTTAGGCCACGTTTGGATGACGGAGCCGGGATTGGACAATTAGTCATTTTTAAAAAATAGTCCTGGGACTACTAATACCACCTCCCCCATGGTATAACTTAGTCCCCCATATGGGGGACTATTATTTTAAAATGGACAATTAGTCCCACGCTCCATAGCAATGCCAAACACCGGACAATTCGATTAAAATGAACTATTAGTCCAATTCCCCTCTGTCCCTCTTTTAGTCCTGCGAAACAAACGAGGCCTTATGGTATTGTTGCATGTAATTTGAGTTGATTTTTTCTCTACTGACAAACGTTATACATCAAATATATTTGGAAAGACAATAAAAAGATATTTTATTTATAGGCCTATTTTTTTTCCTAGTTGAGAAGGGTGCGGTTAGGTAAATTCTCTCCGCACTCACCTCCTTTACTCTCTGCACCCACCACTTTAATTTAAGTTAAAACGAACCTATTCTCTACATCCACCACTTATCTCAAAATAGCCTGATCAACCTTCATCCCTCTACACTCACCATCTCTCTACAACCATTGTTTTCGCTGTTGCCGCCACGATGATTGGAACGTTCCATCGGCAGAGTAAAAAGGTTAACATAGAACCGCTTTATAAGTTGTCCTCATATGTAATTGTGTATTAGGGTAGTATTGTAATAAAAATATTTTATTAAATGACGGGTGTAGTGAGCAAAGTAGGTGGGTGTTAATAGAAACACTTGTGGGGTTATCAGAAGTGTCAATTCCTACCGGAGCATGAATATAATGACAAAAGAGGTCTAGACAGTTGCAGAACAAGAGTATGCAAAGTACTTCCTCAAATTTGTCATGGTAATAAAGAGGTCAACCATGCTACCAGGGGCGAATTGATCAAGGGACAAGGTTAAGCCCTCCCTAGGTTTTTGAAAAATATCAGATTTACTTTAGAAGAAAAATTATTTTTATAGTTAATTCCCCTAAAAAAAAAATAAGTCTCCCTAATATTATAAATTTATCATATTAAGCTCCTTCTCTCTTATTTTTTTGTGCTAATTATATAAAAGTCCCTCCCTCTTATATTTTTGTGATAATTTATATATTATTATCTTATACCATCTACACAAATGTTACACAAAATATGTATCTATAGGTAAAAAAAAAAAAAAAAAATCGAAGGTGCTGCCCTTGAACCCCCATACACTAGGCTCTATCAAACCAACCCCCCCTTAGATTGATTTTCTAGATCCGCCCCTCTATGCTACCTAAATTTGTCAAGCAAAAGAAGTTTATTAATTCCTTGTGAAAAAAGAAAACCAAAAAACAAAAAAAAAAAAAAAAAAAACAAAAAAAAATCGAATGTGTGAAATCATTGATAACTTAGCTAATTCTAAGAGAATTTTGGACTTGGGCTAATTTCAATCAATTTACATAACTTGGGCCATTTCTATTAGTCTTCTCCTCAAGTGTCCAACAGTGACTTGCACCTATTTAGGCTATTTTAGAAGGTTAATGTTGGGCTGAGGGTTGGTTTGCTTATATGGATCCGTCTTTTGAGGGGTTGGGTTTTTTGTTTCAACTAACAACACCTACTCAAACCCAGCATACTCGGCAAACTTCCAGAAGAAGATTGAAATGAAGGATAAAATTCATTATTATTCTCATTACTTTTGTCAACAGAATGATACATATATATATATGTATATGTATATATCAGTACAACCAACTCACTCTCAACCATAACTAACTCTCAGTCATAACAAATTCTCTAATCAATCAAAACAAAACCAAGTTAGTTGTGCCACGTTGGCAAGTCTGTGTTTGGTAATTGCTATTATGTCCCCTCAAACTGAGAGGAGAGGTGAAACTACCATCAGTTTGTTCTTTAAAGTAGCAAAGCGAGAGGAAGTGAGACTCTTGGTAAAGATGTCAGCAATTTGGTCAATACTGGGAACAAAGATTAACAACAAGGTCCTTTTTCAGTAATTTCTCTCTAACAAAGTGATTATCAAGTCCGATATGTTTGGTACCCGCGTGAAAGACAGGATTAGAGGCCAGAGAAATAGCAGAGCTATTATCACACCATAGAGTTGGAATATCAGTGAGGAAAACACGGAGTTCACAAAGCAGCATTTGTACCCAAGTCATTTCAGCAGCAGAGGTAGCCAAAGCCCTGTATTCGGCTTCAGTGGAGCTTCGAAAACACAGTGGGTTGTTTCTTAGCTCCCCAGTGAATGGGATTGGAACCCAGGTATAAAACAAAACCAGTAATGGACCTACGATCCACTGGGTCACCAGCCCAATCAGCATCAGAAAAGGTGGAGAGGTGAAGAGGACCAGAGTGGTATAAAAGACCTTGTGATATAGTGCCTTTAACATATCTAAAAATGTGTTTGACAGCAGAAAGATGTGCATTTGTGGGCTGATGCATATATTGGCAAACCGAATTGACTGAGAAGGCTAAGTCAGGTTGAGTAAAAGTAAGGTATTGTAGAGCTCCAACAGCTTGACAGAAGGGAGTAGGATCAGGTAAAGGCTGTCCTGAGTTCTTGCTAAGTTAGGTGGTTATAGCAGATGGAGTAGGACTGGGTTTGCAGTCAAACATATTGAATTTGTGTTGAAGATCTCGAGCATATTTTTCCTGAAATATGAAGAGTCCTTGATCTGTCTGCATTGTTTCAAGACTGAGAAAGTAATGTAAAGGACCTAAGTCCTTCATGTCAAACTCCTTTTGAAGTTGAGAAATGAGATGTTGGATATATGTAGGATCAGTACCAGTCAAAATTATGTCATCAATATACAGAAGTAAAACAGTGAACTGAGTAGAGGTGGATAGAAGAAAGAGGGAAGGATCAGCGGTAAAGGATTTAAAACCAAGAGTGGTTAGTGAGCAGTAAATCTTTTAATCCATACGCGTGGAGCTTGTTTCAGCCCATAGATGGATTTGTGAAATTTGCACACATAATTGGGACAAGATGGATCAATGAAACCTTGTGGCTAAGACATATACACTTCCTCGCATTTTTTACATCCAATTGGCGAAATTTCCAACCAAATTGAGCTGAAAGTGCTAGAATGAATTGGACTGTAGTATGTTTCACAATTGGATTAAAAGTTTCATCAAAATCAAAGCCTGCTTCCTGATGGAAGCCTTTCGTAACAAGTCTGACCTTGTGCCTAGAGATGGAACCATCTGAGTTGTGTTTAACTTTATACACCCATTTATAACCCACAAAATTTCTATTTTGAGGTGGAGGTACTAAGGTCCAGGTACCTTGGTGTTGGTTGACAAGAATTCTTCTCTCATGGCATCTTACTAGACCGGAATTTTAGAAGTAGAAGTAAAAGAAGTGGGTTCGACTGAAGGGAGCGGACAAACACTAAAACCAACCTTCTTCTTGGAGATGCCAAAATTGACCGTAGTGGTCATAGAATGAGAGAAGGAGTGGGAACAGAAATAGAAGAAGGATTATTATTAACAGGGGCAGGTTAGTATGGCAGGAGAGAAAACAAGAAGAAGAACTGAGATTATAGGGAGGAGAGACTAAGGGAGGATGAATAATAGGAGCTGGACCTAACACTGATGGAAGAAAAGATGAAGTAGAAGGATAAGGAGATGGAGATGGAGTAAGGAGGGAGACAGTAGTGGAGAAAGGGAAGACAATCTCATCAAAGACAACATGTCTGCAAATAAAGGATTTGTTTGTAGTCCTATCAAAACAAATACATCCTTTATAGTCTAAGGTATATCCCAGAAAAAATCATGTAGTTTGAGGCTGCAATTTATTTTGGTTATATGGTCTGAGATATGGATAACATGCACAACCAAAAACTTTTAAAATGGTATAGTTAGGTTTGGATCCAAAAAGGAGCTCCCATGGTGATTTATTACCAATATTCTGACTAGGTAATCTATTAATGGGAAATACTGCAACAGAAAAGGCATGGAACAAAAATTGTGTAGGAAGAGAGGCATAGGACATGAGTGCCAAAGCTGTCTCAACTATATGGCGATGTTTCCTTTCAGAAAGCCCATTCTGCTGAGGTATGTGAGGACAAGACTTGATGAATTCCAGAATTAGAAAGGACAGATTGAAAAAGATAGCTTATGTATTCACCACCACCATCAGTTCTCAAAATTCTAATTTTAGTTTGAAGCAAATTTTCAACATATGCTTTGTATTTGGTAAAAATAGGAAGTACATCAGATTTATTGTGAAGAGGGAAAATCTAACAATAATGAGTACAATTATCAATAAAAGACACATACTGTAGTATCTAAACCCATCCAAAGACTTGGAGGGAGTAAGACCCCATACATCACTATACAGAATTTCTAATGGGGACTTAGCTAAGTGATGTGAATGTGAAAAAGGTAATCATGACATTTTCCCATGAAGACAATGTTGACAGACAGTATTATTAAGAAAATGTAAAGATGAATGAGGTGAAATTTGTTGAAGAACTTTGTTGGAAGGATGCCCCAAACGTGCATACCAAAGATGATCAGTGACCGTTTGACCAAGATGAGCTTGAGGAGTAGAGGACAGCAAGCCATTGAGAGGATATAGACCATTGTTACTGGGCCCTTGGTACAGAATCCTCCCCGTGGAATTGTCTTGAATAGTGAAGTATTTGGCATGAAAAACAAAATGACAGTCATTGTCACAACAGAGTTTATGAACAGAAAGAAGATTGGTTGCTATTGAAGAGACGTGAAGGATATTTTTCAAAGAAAAGGTATGAGTAGAAGTAGGAAGAGCAGAATTACCAATATGAGAGATAGGGAGTCCTTGCCCATTGCCAACAGCAACCTTATCAGTGCCATTATATTCTTCACAGAATGTAAGATTATTCAAAGGCTCCAGAATCTGTCAACCAAATTCTAAAAATTCTTATTCTTGAAATTCTGAGAATTGTTGCATCTTCCTCGAAATCCTCCAGATCTACCTCCTCTTTTGTTAAAAAAGTTTCCTCGATTGAAGGAATTAAAGTTTTGTCCTCTTCCTTGAAATTGAGATAACAGATTTTGATTTGGAATACTGACCATAGCTGAAAATTGTGAGTTCTGATTGGCAATCGTATTAGTGGCTTCGATCGTGTGTTCCTAAGTTCTTAACAAGGCATGAAGTTCTTCAAGACTCAATCGATCATATCTTGTGCGTATTGCAGTCTTGAAGCCAATATATTCTGCAGGTAGACCACTCAGTATGTACAAGAGCATGTCGTCATCGTCAATCTGAACTGAAATTGTCATGAGTTTGTCTCTGATCTTCTTGATTTTCTACATATAAGAGTAAATGGAATCTGATTTCTTCGAAAGAGTTTGCAAATCAGTTTTGAGTTGTAAAATATGGATCGAGTCATCAAAGAATATTGTCTTTAGAGAGATCCAAACCTTTCTTGAAGAGCTTTTTCTAACTACGAGTGATAAGGCACTCTCTGTTAATGTTGCATTTGATCAGAGTGATGATCGCTTGATCTTGTAGAATCTAGGATTGAAAATCTGGATTTGGATCGTTGGTCACACATCCATTTTCATCAAGAAGAAATTCAGAAGGACAAGGTATTGATCCATCGAGAAAAGAGAACATAGAGTGAGTGCGAAGAATTGAAGAAAGCTGATATTTCCAGAGTATATAATTCGATTCATCAAGCTTGAATGGAACTAAATATGAGATATTCAAGAGCAAATAGATTGGATTTACTTGATTTGATGAAGGTGTTGAAGAAGAAGATGAAGAATTAGAGGTTCCGGATATCGCCATTGAAGAACGTTGGTTCAATAGCTCTGATACCATGAAAATTTCTAGAAGAAGATGAAATGAAAGATAAAATTCATTATGATTCTCATTACCCTGTCAATAGAATAATACACACACATACATATATATACAGTAAGGATCTCCTACGGGTCTAACAAAGCGGGTGTTCAGCGGGTGTGTAGCTTTTTGACTAAAATAGTGGACCATCTTGAATAGTGGATAACATGGTGGACAAAATAATGGACCCCACTCCACCCACATACAGTACATAAACCAAACAGAGACTCTTTCACTTTCTCTCTCTAAATCATGTGTGCTGTCCATTTTTTACCCATTTGCATCCTTGAACAGCCCTTACACTATGCTGTCCTTTTTTTTTACTCTCTAACAAAAAGCCAACTCTCCATAAGAAAATAGGAAGGAAATAAAGAGGAAAGTGTGAACTTAAAAGACACTCCACACAATTCAAAAATAAGATTTTGCATACATCCAAAAAATCAACATTCAATTCATTCAAATACATCAAAGTCCAATTCAAAATACATCAAAATCCAATTCAAAATACATTACTAAAAGAATTGAAACATATTTATTCGATTATGTAGACCATCCTGCAATAAAAATATTAAAACAACGTTAGATAAGTTTCACACAAAGTTGTTTCAATTTATGAATAAGAAAACAATACTTTTAAAATATGTGGACGAATCACTATCATTATCTAAACTTGCAACTAAAGTAGCGTCCTCATTCGGTGGGGTAGTTTTACGTGAATACAATAGAAAAGACAATTATATAATTCAAACACAAATAAAAAAAATAAAAAAAATAAAAATAAATAAATAAATAAATAAATAATTTCACCATCAACAATTGATAATAAAAAATTCCATCAAAAGTACCAAATCCTACAAGACCCCAAATCTTGGTTCACAATCAACAGTTAAATGAGATGTTAGACACTTAGAAATGAGTTGTGGATTTATTGAGTTTTTGACATTTTGTCCAAAATTGTTTCACAAGGAAGCACAAAGGTCTTTTAACTGGTGTAAGGAAATCAGACCAGTTGTGCTGTTTTGTGAGTGATTTCTGTGAAAGCAAATCAGACCCCAAATAGTTGGTGTAAGGTATTGTGGAATTGAATTCATATCTTAGAAGTAGATGAAGTCAACTAGACTATTTCATCTACTAGAA
Organism: Hydrangea macrophylla; assembly: GCA_033977485.1. NCBI lineage: Eukaryota > Viridiplantae > Streptophyta > Magnoliopsida > Cornales > Hydrangeaceae > Hydrangea > Hydrangea macrophylla. The sequence continues at coordinate 78,114,456 of CM066996.1, forward strand.
AAGAAAATAATCACAACAATAGTGTCCTTCCCCAATCTAATTAATTAATTCTTTGTTTGAAACACTCAATCCCAAGTGTCCCTTCCCAAGATTTCTATGTCCCTTCCATTTTCCACAATTACAGTCACATACACATACACAAGCACACACTCACACAGAAAACATTGCAAGAACACAGTGAGATCAAGAGAGAGAGAGAGAGACAAACATACCTTGAGGAGTCACCGGAGATGGAGAGACGAGGTCGCCGGTCGCAGATCTTGAATGAAGACGTCTCCAGTCGCGTCGCGCCGCAGATCTTGAATTTCTGCAACGAACAATTTTCTCCAATTTTTCCTAATGGGGGTTGACTGTTGAGGTGTTTGTTTGGGTATAGAGTAGTAAATAGAGAGAGAGAGTGACTGGAGTCACTGGACTGCTCTTAGAATTGTAAATAGAGTAATAGAGAGAGAGAGAGTGAAGTGAGACCAAGTCACAAGGTTTTTTTTTTTTTTTTACTTTACTGTGTGAGTGGGGTCCATATTTTTGCAAAAAAACAAAAACCCGTATTACACCCGTTAATTGAGACCCGTAGGAGATCTCTACTGCATATCTATATATATATATATATCAGTACAACCGACTCAACCAGAACTAACTCTCAGTCATAAGACCATCTCCAAAGAAGAAGGCAAAATTTACACATCAAATGACTCATTTGATGCAAGAATTTATATTTGATACTTGAATTAAACTCATGCACTCCAAAGGATACACCAAATGTTGATTATTTTAATATATTTTTAGTTTTCCATCTTTTTATATTCAAACTTTTTTTTATCACTTTTTATCATCCAACCACACACTCTCTCTCTCCCACATTTTTTATTCTCAAAAAATTCATTTGATGCAACAAGCAAATGTAGCAAACTTGCTGCATATGACAAGGGCAGCAAAGTTGCTGCTGCTGTTTGATGCTCCCTTTGGAGCCCATTTTGCTGATGTGGAGCAGCAAAATTGCTGCATTTTTTAGTTTGATGCCATTGTTGGAGATGGTCTAACAAATTCTCTAATCAAAACAGAACCAAGTAAGTTATGCCACGTCGGCAAGGCTGTGCTTGGTATTGCTATTACACTCCACTAAAATTTGAAGAATACAAGATGAGTAACCCTATGATTCTCAAATTTGTGGTGACAAATTTTAATTTTCAACTCATGTGATAGTAAGATTGCTTAAAACAACTTCGAATTAAAATTTAGGTTGTTCCTCTATAAACGAATGTGGTTCTAAAAGACCTAATTAGCTACTAAAATTTTAAATATAATGTTTTAGATGTTTTAGCTAATACAATGCAGAAACACTTCAAATAAAATTTTATATAAACAATTCTCGACAGTGACCCAACTTAATTTCTATACTTTATAGTTCCAATAGTGCCAATCTAAGAAATCATGTGGGTGTTTGGTGACAACTTTTGGAGTTTATAAGTGATTGTGGAATTCCAAAAGCTTAAATGAAATTGTTTGGCAAACTAGATTATGCGATTCGATTGCAAAAATGCGAGTCAGTCACAAAATTTTGTGATTGGCCGAAAGATCAGTCGGCCAACTTTTGGTATATACATATATACAAAGATTCTCTAAAGAGGGCCACCTCTCTTTATTAAAGAGAGGACCTCTGTTTTGGCCATTGGATTGTGTTAAAAAACTGTGAAATGACAAAACTGTCATTAATGAAAACACGATCCGACGGCCAAACCAGATGTCCTCTCTTTAATAAAGAAAGGGCGCCCTCTTTATAGCCTGACTGTACATATTTATATATATATATATATATATATATGAGTGCCATCGTAACGCATGCGTGCCAAAATCACGCCCAAGTAGTTAAATTCGTCCAACGCACCAGTTGCTAAATTGCCTCTAGAGTTTTGTTTAGGCATTGCGATTGGATCGTTGATCTCAAACTGTTTGGAAAATCTCCAGGTACGGTTGCAATAGCAAAAGCGTCCTTGGGCTGCTTTTCCACGATTGCAATCGCAACCGAAAAACTTTCCCAAACGACACCTAAAGCTGAAAAACAAAAGTTGATAGACCAAAGCTAATTTTTTCCTCTAAACATTTTTTCCATGTGTCTCATTCTATTCTCATTTTAATTGAGGATCCTCTGCAGCCAATAGAAGTGCATTGGGTGGGCAACACCCGTGTGACACTTGCAAGACCACAAATATCTATATATATTGTGTGTGTGTGTGTAGGCCTCGTTGAGAAAAATGCTCCATTTTTTTCTCCTTAAACTAGTTATGAGCCCCGTGCAATTACATGGGATATTTTTAAACAAAAATATTTTCAAGGTCTAAGCGATCATTATTAAGACAAAAGGTAAAATGTAAATTTATTGAGAAATAGAACCAATTAGTAGCAAATGATAGGTACATGAAAAATTCTAATTACAATTGTTTTGGATACACATTTGAATTTGTTGTGCTAATCGTTGAAGTGGTATTCTTGGAAGCTAGCCAAATACAAAGGGGAAAAAAGAAAAGAAAAAGACACATATAGAAAACTAAATTATTGTCTTTAACCAACCAAAACTAAACAAATAAACAAAAGTAAAGTGGATTGATTTTTCTAATTGCAAAGATGACAATTTCCTCTCTGTTGGCCCCATACGCTTCGAGTGTAATATTTTGTATTTATTTTATTTTTATTTGTTTCCGGGTATTTCCTCAAGGCTTTCATGGAAGCTAAAAGATTTCAATATATATATATATATATATATATATTTTGCAGCATCAGTATCCACCAAACAAAATAATTAAGTGTTAGGGACAAACAAACGTATAGAAACACCGTGCTCAATTTATAATTTAAGAAGCTGCTGACTTAAATATGGCATCGTTTTCATTTTGTTTGTCATCAGATGAATTTCAAGCAAAAATCTATTCAAAATCTAAGACAAATATAACAAAAGTATAATACAATGATCACAATCCTGTGACGTTATTACAGCAATATGATTCAAATCAACTGAAATAATAGGAAGGTTATGCATGGGTTGCGAGAGAAGGAAACGAAAAGGGAAAGGCAAACGCTAAGGAAAACTATTTTCTAAGTAATTATAAACAGTTAGAACACATTTTCATCATATTTCATTCAGAACCAATTAACCAAAACCTCCTTTTTTTTCAAAATCAATTAAGGAATTTCTTGAAAAGCTTTGAATGCATTTTCATAGGAAAGAAGTGCTATTATTTATTGTCGGAAACCATACAACTAACAATTAGTGTTTATTAATTTGAGATTTTCTCAATTTTCCTTAAAGATTCCTTCGTTCTACTAAACTTGACGTAATCGTGCAATCGTGCTGTCATAACTAATATATACCATGTGACTGTTTTGAATTAGTCCATGCCTAAAAAAATCTAATCAAAACCTCAAATAGAAACATGACCAAAAAAAAAAAAAAAAAACCTATGGTAAATGAAAAAACTTGGTTCATATCTTGAAGCAGGCTACTAAATTTCACTGTTTATATCATTTGTATTTTTCAATAAGATTTAGAAAATATTGTAATGTTGATATCAATGCTCCAATTAAACTTTCACAATATATTATTTTACACATGTAAAAAAAAATACTATATTCTTTACTCCAAAAAAATTCATTATTCTAAGATGTTCATAGTGAAAAAAATTTCAAAGTACTACAACTGGATCTCATTGAAAAGTTTGACAACAAACAAAGTGAATTTACATTGCAAGTGTTAAATAAAAGAATTTAGATTTTTGAATCAAATTTTAACACATAAAGAGAACAACCATGACCAAGACCCCGTGTTAGACATACCCAAAACCAAGCTGGGAGAGCCCATATCCAAATAATGATACAACTGAGATTAATGAAAGTAAGCATTAATAATTTCCATAACGAACATGAACTCTCAATATACCCTTTAGCTACAATATAGAAAGACTGAAGGAAAAAACTAAAAGAAAAAACCGGTAAAAAAAAAAAAATTACATGTCACCATTTGATTTCATACTTAAGCATAAACATTAAAAAAAAAAAAAAAAAAACAACAAAAACAATAGTGGTAGGGGTACACTCTTACACACCCAAAAAACATCCACACCCTAGATGGATCCATCTAGAGTGTGGATACTTTTTTGGTGTGTAAGAGTGTGCCCCAAACATTACTCATTAAAAAAAACAAACAATGAAATCATGAACAAACATCACAAGATAGAGAGAAAATGATTGATACATATCACCAAAAAAAAAAAGTTCATCATGAATAACTAATGATTGACTATATCTTCGGTTGTAAAGAGTACCCTGTTTATAATCCATACATACTGAATACTTAATCATATTATATTTCGTTTATAAATTCACTCCAATAGCTCCCTTCACAACCTTTTCCTAAACAATGACACACCTGTCACGGTAAAAACACCTAACTAAGACCAATTAAAAAATTATAATGCCATTATTTAAGAACACTCTAACACAATTTGGGTCATATTAATTATAACATGAAGTTTCAAGCTCAGCCCAATGGCACACAAAAGCCATTTTCTTACACTGACTAATAGAACAACGATATTTTTGTTCAATTGAACAGTGAACACAAACTAAGATATAACCAATTAACATGCCTAAATATGCTAAGTCTTGAGAATCTAAACCCATCCAAGCTACCAACAGGTACTCTTTACAACCAACTAGTGCCATTGTTTGGAGGTTCAAGCTACAACAAACCTGAAAGTTCATCATGAACAACTAATGATTGATTAATTGAATTGAATTAAACCTTATGATAAAAAAATAAATAAAATTGATAAGGGAGAAAATGATCACAAAGGAAGAAAATGATTCAATCGTTGATCTCAAACTATTTGGAAAATCTCCATGTACGATTGCAATCGCAAAAGCGCCTTTGGGCTGCATTTCCACGATTGCAATCGCAACTGAAAAACTTTCCCAAATGACCCCTCAAGCTGAAAAACAAAAGTTGATAGACCAAAGGTAATTTTTTTCTCAAAGTATTTTTACCATGTGTCTCATTCTATTCCCATTTTGATTAAGAATCCTCTGCAACCAATAAAAATGCGCTGGGATGGACAACCCTCATGTGACACTGATTGGTTGGAAAAATTTATAAGTGTGTGCGAGCGTGCCAGGCAAGTAAATTGCCAATGTGTATGTGTGATTATCCAAACTGCGCCTCACCAGGGAGATTGTGGTGACGTTCGATGCCTTGAACAGGACTTTAATTGTGTAAAGATGAAATACCAAATAGAATGCCTTCGAGACCATTCGAAGGTATGGGTGTGAACTGTTCGAAATGCCACTGAAGTGAACAATTCGAAATGACAAAGCAGTGATCTTCGAAGAAGACACAGTGAGCAATGACTACTTCCAACTAATTATTAAAGAATTATGATTAAACTAATGAAATACAACTAGTTAACTAAAGAATTAAACTACTTCTAATCTAAGGCCTTAGTGGCTACTAAGAGAAAGAATTAAATTGCTAAAGGCCATAATGGTCGAAAAAGATAAAAGAAGAAATGCAAGTGTATTGATATGTTTGATTGTGGTCAAGGACCATTACAAAGGAGCACATAACAACATATTTATAGAAGAAACTTACAACTACCCATTTGAATTTGAATATTTCCCTCCTATTACATTTAACTACCAATTCAAATTCAATACACATGTGTTTCTTCCCAAAGAAGCTCCCTCCAAATGACTTCCACTCTTGCCACCATTGATCTTCAAGTAACCACTTTTGATGAACTCCTACGATGACAAGTGTCTTGCAAGTACTTTCCAAATGGCTTCCATGGCAAGCCAAAATAGTTTATAATAACTATACTATATAAAAATATAGTAATATATTAGAATTATATTTTATGGTATAAACATAAGCCCCCCTGGTTCTTTGGAAATGAAGCGTACGTAATTTTTGAAGAACCAATTCCTTGATTTCCATAAAATAATACAACTTGCTTCGAAGCCAACATAGCAACTTCGAGCACGAAAAATAGCTTTAAATTAGCATTTATGGCCAATAAAGTAACTTCGATCATGAAGTAAATGGTTTTAAATTGATGTCAAAGCCAATAAAACAACATCAAATATGAAAAATATAAATGACTTGAACTTGCATCAAAGCTAATGTAATAGCTTCAGACACGAAATAAATTCTTTAAATTTGCTTCAAAGCCAAAGTAATAGATTCGAACATCAAATTATGGCTTTAAACTTGCCTCGAAGCCAATCTACTAGCCCTGAATATAAACTAACAGTTTCTAAATTGGTTTAAAACCAATGGACTAACTTTAAACACCATAAAATGGCTTTAGACTTACTTCGAAGTCAATAGAAGAGATTTGAACATAAAATATTTGGCTTAAGATTGTATTCGAAGTAAATATAGGGGGTTCGAACACAAATAAAGGACTTTAATTTTGCTTCGAAGTCAAAATAAAAGCCTTGAACACAATGTAAATTATTTTTAAATTGGTTCAAAACCAATAGATTAACTCTAAACACCACACCAAAAAATGGCTTTAAACTTGATTCGAAGCCAATAGAATAGCTTCGAGCACCAAATATTATGGCATTAAATTTGATTCGAAGCCAATGAAAGAAATTTAAACATAGTTTGATGGCTTAAGACTGGATTCAAACAAATAAGGGGGCTTCGAACACAAAATAAACCACTTTAAACTAGTTTTGAAGCCAATTTAAAAAGCTTCGAGCAATATGAATTATTTTTAAATGGCTTTGAAACCAATAAAAAGTATCTTCGAAAATTCTTTCATTTAACGAAACACCATTGTATACCACCAATCAAAATAAATTTTTGGTGGAGAGATTTTGGCAAAATTGGTACATTGCCAATCAAAGAACAAACTTGGTGCAAACATTGCCCCATGGCTCTTTAAAAATGTAATTTTTTTTTTTTTTTTTGTAACTTTTGAAGAGCCAAAATTTTCTTTTTAGAGTAGTATTTTTAAATGTTGGTCACAAAACTGAAACCAATTTTTGTTTGGACCCATAGTGTACATTAGACACTTCTCATCAGGCATGCTTGTTGATCGATCTTCCAATCGATGCTTTTGTAATGTATTTGAAGCACCAAGTCATATCCCATCATCATAGGAAACAAGCAAGCTTTTAGTCTGGGACTCCATTGCTTCATTAAATGCAATTACAATTCACCATTGTCTTCGAATAGACCATATGGTTTTCAAAACTCTAGGCTACCACTAAAACTGGGTCCCACTAGAGAATGATATGAGATTTCTTGCATTTCGCTATTAATGCAAGCACATCTCTCTCTCTCTCTCTTCGAACCAGTGATATCACATGAACAATGAGATCATGCAAATCTCAACAACTTGGGCCCACGAAATGCCAAAAATTGATTCAATATGCTTCTTTGTGTTGGAGTTGGCATTGAATTCTAAGTCCATTAATGGACCATTAGATCCCCACTGTACAAGTTCGAAATCATTTATAACTTCGAAAGTAAGTATTTTTTTCCTTCATATAAAACTGTTATAGAAAGAAACCACATGGTCATAACCCATTTTTGATGAGCACCACAAAGCCAAAATAGGTATTGACCAATTAAAGCCATGGATGGCTTAAATAATTCATAGATTTCAACATTTGGTATGGTAATGTTGAAAAACTCGAATACATGAACAAAAGTTGATTCATGATTCTCAACCATACTTGGTTGTAAAATAGACCCCTCGAGCGTATTTTCATCACTATTATTTGGTTGATTAACCAATATAGGTGATGAGGGTTTTGGCGAGTTTTTTACTTCCACCATTAAAGGATCTTGAAGATTGTTCATAATTAATTTATTTCCATCAATTGGCTCATAATTTTGAAGAATAGTTGACACCCCTCGAGCCATTTCATACATTTTAGTTTTCAAACTAAATGCTTGATCCTTTAATTCTTCCAACAATGGAACTAAATCATTGATCCATTTTTCCCCACCATAATTTGGTGTTGATGATGGTGAAGCATACAACACTTCAAAATTGTTATCACCAAGATTTGGTGTTAATGGGGGTGACACATACACCCATTCGTAGTTGCTACTACCAAATTTTGGCGTTGACGAGGGTACAACATACCACCCTTCAAAATTCATCTTGACACTTGTGTCCCACTGGGCGTGCCAAAAATGTTTGGTTGGAAAAATTTATAAGTGTGTGCGAGCGTGTCAGGCAAGTAAATTGCCAATGTGTATGTGTGATTATCCAAACTGCGCCTCACCAGGGAGATTGTGATGACGTTCGATGCCTTGAACAGGACTTTAATTGTGTAAAGATGAAATACCAAATAGAATGCCTTCGAGACCATTCGAAGGTATGGGTGTGAACTGTTCGAAATGCCACTGAAGTGAACAATTCGAAATGACAAAGCAGTGATCTTCGAAGAAGACACAGTGAACAATGACTATTTCCAACTAATTATTAAAGAATTATGATTAAACTAATGAAATACAACTAGTTAACTAAAGAATTAAACTACTTCTAATCTAAGGCCTTAGTGGCTACTAAGAGAAAGAATTAAACTGCTAAAGGCCATAATGGCCGAAAAAGATAAAAGAAGAAATGCAAGTGTATTGATATGTTTGATTGTGGTCAAGGACCATTACAAAGGAGCACATAACAACATATTTATAGAAGAAACTTACAACTACCCATTTGAATTTGAATATTTTCCTCCTATTACATTTAACTACCAATTCAAATTCAATACACATGTGTTTCTTCCCAAAGAAGCTCCCTCCAAATGACTTCCACTCTTGCCACCATTGATCTTCAAGTAACCACTTTTGATGAACTCCTACGATGACAAGTGTCTTGCAAGTACTTTCCAAATGACTTCCATAGCAAGTCAAAATAGTTTATAATAACTATACTATATAAAAATATAGTAATATATTAGAATTATATTTTATGGTATAAACAGACACTTACAAGACTACGTGTGTGTAGGCGTCGTATGAGAAAAATACTTTTTTTTTTTTTTTCCCCCTCAAATTAGTCGAACGGGGACCCAACATTAGTCGAACGGGGACCCAACATTTCCCCAATATATTTAATCCTTAAAACTCCGAATATCCAAAATCCTATGCTCACAGATACCAAACCCCAGAGACAAATCTAAGAGAGAAAGACAAGAAACGACGACGTCTTTAAACATTGATCCGACCACGTTGCCTTTCGAATAGGTAATCGATCTCTCTTTGGGGACATTCATCGAACACTCTCTCTCTCTCTCTCTCTCTCTCTCTCTCTCTCTCTAACTTTCTCTCTCTAATTTGGAAGCGATCAAGGAGCTCTCATTTCGATGGTAAGAATTTCCTCCGCATCAATGTACGTGAAATCGGTTAATTTTTGCAGCTATATGTGTGTGTATATATATATATGCATATATTTATATACGTACATATTTTTACATTTCTATCTACAGATGAGCCTTTCGTTTAAAGCTCAGTTTCTAATTATCCTTGCGTTTGATTTTTTTTTTTTTGGCCTGCATTCTTAGATTAAGCCAAAATGAAAACCCCTTTTTTTTTTTAATTTTTAATTTTTATTTTTATGGCACTCCGTATGGTTTCCGAGAAAATCTAAAGGAAATAAGATTTGAATTTTGTTGATCATAGGTCGAAAATCTCAGCTTGACTCCACCAAATTATTGGATTCTAGACTTAGTAATGGTTTTTTTTTTTTTTTTTTTACTTTATTATACGAAATTTGGGATTCTTTTATTAGAATTTTGCTAGAAACTCCCTCAGTTCCCAATTTATAATGGTAAAAGCCCCTTCAAATTACTTTTGGATTAAGAAGTCCCTAATGCAAGTTAATCTGGTTAAAAGTCCCTCATATACATTTTTAATTTATTTTATAGACTATTTTACCTTTTCAATGAGATAATGAAGATCAATTATCTCTTGTTTTGTTGACCAGATTTTTGTTTATAGTAATAGAAAGTTGATAAAAAGTCTCTCATATTGGATTATTTGTGTTTAAAGGACAATCTGTTTTTTGATTTTGTCAAAAGTCCCATATTAGTGAACCTTAATCACATCAACTCCATATGTTACAAAATTGCACATAATATTATTTGAAATTTAAAATTTTCACATTACTAGTGATGTGAATGTTTTGTGACCTTTTACCTAAATTATATATAAAATTCCCGTGTTTTAATCTCTATTTTCATATTTGAAAGCAGGTCATTAATGAGAGCTCAAAGATGACAATGTACAAGTATTCTGAAGTTTGAAGAAAGTGAAAGATAAAAGATTGTATTTCATAAGGTTTTTAATTATGAGAAGTTTATACCCTTTTAACGTTAAGTCACGTTTGGATGATATGCATTTTGTGGGAGTCTCTGTGAAAGTTCTTGGATTCAAATATGCCTCAAAAGTGGGAGAAGTGGCCACAATTGTTTGAAAGTTCAAGGGTTCCTGGATCAGCTGAAATGGTTCATTGGCTTTGTTAGTACTGAGTGAAACTTAAGTTCTTTCTCATTATTGAGAGGATTGGAAGGTGAAGTGAAGAGATTGGGCATGTGTTCATGGCTCATATAGATTGTAAAGGAAGTGATATTGATATTGATTTGGAGAGTGGTGGCACAACAAGTGAGGAAGATGGAAGTAAAAACTCGAGTTCAAGTAGTGGAAATGCAAAAACATCCTCAGGTAGGTTTTGCACTGGGATTGTGGGCTTAGACAGATCCGTTATATGTGAAAATGGTTTAAGTTCACATAACAAGTTGTGGAATTCTGGTGATATTTCTATTTTCGAGAAGAAATTGATTAAGGAGAAACGGAAAACTTCAAGCTCTAAAAAGCCTCCCAAGCCACCCCGGCCTCCCGGAGGTCCATCGTTAGATGCTGCTGATATGAAGTTGGTACGGGAGATTTCTGAGCTGACCATGTTAAAGCACAAGAGGATTGAACGAATGAAGACCTTGAAGAAAATGAAAGCGGAGAAGTCATCGTCATCTAATAGCAGTCTTTTTGCGATGCTCATCACAATTGTCTTCTTCTTCGTGATAATCTTTCAAGGTAATAATAATCATTTTAATGCTTTTCGTTTGTTAGAGAGATATACAACACTTTGTTGAATCACCACATTAGATTAGTAGTGCTCATCTTTTACGGGTTTTATACATATATTCTTGTTACTCGTTCATCACGGCGAATGAGAGTTAATTTTAGTAGAGCATACATGTAACGACCCACCTCCACGTCTATCAACAATATTGTCCGCATTGGGCCTAAACACAAAGAACTTCGCAAGGGTCACCCCCAGTACTGCTCTGGCAGCAGCACGCTTAACTGCGGAGTTCCTTCGTGTTTAGCTCCCTTACGGTTTTAAAAGGCCTTGTTGTATATAGAGGGGGATTAATCCTTATAAACTAGTCCATGAACTTTACCCCAGGCGATGTCGGACAAGCCCACTTAGCGCCCACACCTGACCTCACCTCATCCGTTTTGACCTTTCTGCCTCAGGAGTATTGGCTCTTGGTCGTCACATTCCACCCTCCTTAAGGGCCACACGTCCTCGTGTGGGACCTGCCCCACACTTTAGGTTGGGTTTCCACTCTGATACCATTCTGTCACGACCCAATCTCGCTCAATGAGATATTCTCTGCTTTGGGTCCAAGCGCTCACAGTTTTGTTCTTGGGCCACTGCCCAAAAGGCCTTTTACTAGGGAGACTTGGAACCACACATATATAGCATATTACTTTTCCACACCCAGACGATGTGGGATGAACCCACCCTACAGCATAGAGCACCAGGGTCGTTACAATACACTTGCTGTGGAACTCAACTTTCCATTATGTTCTCCGTAGAACATTATCCTTTTTTTTTTTTTTATAGACAACTATCTGTTCTGGCTTTCTAGTCTCATGAGGCAGATAAACACAATCTAACCTAATTCTATCTTAGAATTCATTATTCTCATATCCTTGAATCATATGAATGTCACCACCTCGGTCCTCGCAGCCTACTTTCAAACCCTGATGGTAATTTTTGTTCAATATTTTATACTCCTTTCGTTTTTAGGAGAGTAGGGTTTGTTTGTCTTAAGTTTCTCTTAGTTCTCCTCTTTAACAAAAACAAAAGCAGATTTATCAGGGTTTGAGACTCATTTTGTGGATATAACTAGTTAATGTTTTGATAAAGCATTTCAGCATCTAAAGAAAAGGAAATCCAAATGTCAAGCTTTTTCTTGTTTTCATAGTTTTTTTTTTTTGTATGAATGAAGAGGTTCTTACATTCTTGTGTTTTATTTACCTCATTGGATGAACAGTTTCCTATTGTTTTTCCTGGTTCGAGAATAAATTCCAATTTTTTAGTCTTTCCTTTCCTCTAAAAGGAAAAACTAACCCTCCGTTTGGTTTGATTTTGAAATAGAATAGAATTGAATATAATTGAAATGAATTCTTGACAAATCCGACCACTTTTGGTCGGATTTGTAAAACCCCTAAAACAAGAATTGGGTAGAATTGGAAAGAATTCAATTCTAGTTTTAGGTCAATCAAACACAAGAATTGCAAATCAAGTGATTGGATGGCTCACATTGGCCAAGCTGAATTAAGTGTTCTGTAAATATATTTATTTGCGTAAATTAAGGAAAGCACGATGGATACCTTATGGATGCCTCATCTTTCTGGTGTTTTTTCTTTGCTAAGCTGACTTTTTCTTACAGGCAGAATTGCCAAGTTTTGTCTGTTGTCTTTTAAGGACACTTATGAACTGTTTGAATCGTTCACCAGCATTACCTATTTGGCAGTGATTCAGAATCGAGTTGAATTGCAGGAAATAGAGAATCGAGTAATTAATAATAAGTTTGCTTTCCCTTTGTATATGAGAAATAACTGAACTATTCATGCGAACAATTAGGAATATTTTTCCTCTTGAAAACCATATTTCTTTTCTCTTTGATCTTTTACTGGCATTTGTGGGTATATACACAATATTTTAATGTGCCTATTAATTTTCAAATTTCAGGTCTTCTGGGTTCTCGTGTTTGAAGCAAATAGACGTGTTCCTTCATCAAATTAATTTCGGTAGATTTCTGTACAAATTTGTCTCGGACCTTTTCATGTATCCAATTTTCGGCTGTAGATTTTGAGTGTAGCGGTGATGAGATTCTCGAATTGTTTTGTTGAATAGCTCATATTTGGCACTTTAGCTTGCTATATATGGTACGTCTTTGCAGCGTAGCAACTGCTCTCACTTTATATATTCAGAAGGAAACTTATGCCTTGATTTTCTAATAAAGGGCGTAGAAGTTAAAGAACACATTCTTTGTAGCTACTGAAAATCTTTTCCTCTTTTCTGAGTCATATCTACGGCAAATTACTCCTGTTTGTGAATACATGGATGTTTCATTTTTCATTTTTCAGAGAGAGAGAGAGAGAGAGTGTGTGTGTGTGTGTGTGTGTTTTTCATGAAAGGGCTTTGAAAACTCATCAGCTGTAAGCTCCAATGGATCTCCGGCTGGATTAGTAGAGGTTGAATACTTAAAGAGTCAAAGTCTTTGGGCACAAACAAAACCCACAAACATCACAATGTATCTATGTCTCTCCTAGTGGGGTCCACAGAGATAGACTTTTTTTTTTTGCTGAGAAGCACAGAGATAGACTTTGTGTATTGTGTTTGTGCCCAAAGACTTGCTCATACTTAAAAACAACAAATAGTAAAGTGAACTCAGTTCACCTGGTTTTGGGTTTCCCAAGTATGTAGTTAGAGCTCTTTTTCAGGTAGTAGTGCATAGAGTTGAGATGAGATAGGAACCTATCTACAAGTGAACTTAGTTCACCTGGTTCTGGGTTCCGTTTCACAAGTATGTAGCACTCTTTTTCAGGAAGCAGTGCATAGAGTTAAAGGATGTGATAGGAATATTCAATATACAACAGACCCAGTGGCTAAGTTTTGTACAAAATACTGAGCATTAGTTTTTCGGGATGTGAATTGTAATGTCTATTGAGAGTCTGCTTGGATTAGTTGAAATTTCAAGTCATTGTTTTTAAGTGATGAAATATTAAGTGATTGTTTTTGAAGTGATGAACTATTAGGCTCTTTGGTGTTTTTGGCTTAGTTAAAATAATAAGTGATTAAACAAGCTGAAAAAAAGTGATTGTTTGTATAAAGTGACCATGGATGGCATTTCAACTCTTTTGTTTTCAAGTGGCATGGAAGGAATTTTTGTCGTTTAACAACTTAAAAGTGAAATTAATGATTGTTTGAAAAAACAAGCTACTTTTTTCAGTTCATTTGTTCAATTGCTTAAATTTTAAGCCAACTCAAAACACTTCCATTTCACAAAACAATCACTTTTTTTTTTCTTCTCTCATCACTTAATTTTTAATTTTCACCTAACCCAAATGGACTCTAAGACAATTTTTATGGAAGTTTCTGTCACTGCCTCTCTTGGCTAAAAGCCTAAAACAGGCTTTGCAATGTCTCAGTAATTAGAGTTCGGAGCTTTTTTTTTTTTTTTCCATCAAAAAAAAAAAAAAGAGTTGGGAGCTTTTTGGAATATGTTCTGTAAAATTTTTGCTTACTCATTTATGTATGACAATCTTTTTAGTTGAAATTGTAATGCAAAAGTACGAATATATAATTATCACATTCAAAGACGCCCAAATAGGCCCTAATATTCATGTTTACAGGCAACAAGGAATACTTTTACATTTCACAATTGTAGCAGATAAGAGTTCGACATTCTCCTGCAGAAGTGGCTTGATAATAATGCATCTTAATTTGGCTTAGCCATGAAAATGTCTTAAAAGGTTCTGAGTTGATGAATTTTGATTGGGCACAAAAGGCCCATACACTTGCAAAGAACAGAAAGGTTCAATAGCCATTCAACTAAAACTTTGAACTCCAATTTTTGCTACATTAAAGTCATTGCAATCAAATTCACATAATCATTGATTAAAACAAAAAAAAAATCAATGGATTGGAAACGGAAACGGAAACGGAAACAGAAACAGAAACAGAGAGAGAATTCAAATATCAAGACCCCAAAATTCGAACGTCAACCGTGATTTGTATAAAAGCGATGTTCATCAGTCACATTCTGAAGAAGCCAAGCTTAAAACATTGTGATGTTAGTCCTCAAAATGACTAGCTATTCCAAGATTCATTAAGCCTTCAGAGGCTCGGCGCGAGGTCTCCAAAGCCCCAGTCTATACTTGTGAGCATATTTCAATATCAGCTTCCTCTGCCAGAGCAAAAATCGGATGTTATAATTCATGCTTCGAGATAAGAATGTCTGTGCAGGAAAATAATAATAGTCATTGTGAAAATGTGCCAAGACCGTTCTTTAAATTTTATTCTTCCTGAAAGTAGTGTTCACTAAACTCTTGCTGCCTGCTATCAGAGGCTCAGTCAAAAATTTATCTCCTAAATTAGCTATTACCACTTTGATGAGCTAAGTTCCCCACTTGTCAGCAAAAACGAGAAAGTTAAAAAAGGATTCTCACGGAACCATACCAGAGTTACATAAACAAGTCCTAGCCTTTACTATGTCTCAATATTATCAGAAACTATAAACCTTTCTTCTTGAAACACATCCAAAAATAGATTTAGAGAACGACAAATCCAATAAGAAGAAGAAAATACACTAACATGTTTACAGGGGACGCCGAGCTTCTTTAACTTGAGAGTGCGAGTGACGAGCAGCTTCTGAAAGTCACCAATCTCTGTTTCAAGCTTTTCCACGTGGGTCTCAACTCCTTTGCCTACTCCGTTAAGAAACTCCGGTATTCCAACCTTTACTGCAAACAAAAACCATTTCAGGTCTAAGCAAAATCACCAACACAAACGTATATATGAAGTAAATGGATATAAAGATAAGTAAACCCTCGGGGAATCTTTTACCTATGTAAGGAGTGGATTTAGATGAAAAACTAGCAAACCCAGATACGAAATTCGAAGGTGTTGAGAGTGCTCTTTTATGGAAGGAAATGATTTGCCTCCATGCCATCTTTGACCTGTGTCAATGAATAAGTATGCACATCAATTTCTCAGACTTCTGAGCTCATGCTCATGCTCAAGAGGTCAAATGTCTGAGGTTTTTTTAGCATAAACCATTAAAACGAACGTGCAACACGTCCAAGACACTGTTTGGTAAATGCCTAAAGGCCCTAATTCCTAAACGCACCCCCCTTTATTCCTCAGGCTCCTCAGTTTGGCAGTGGGACTAAAAGTAGTGTACAGGCGGCAGGAGGGATAAATAAACACATTTCAAATGGTAAAACTACATAGAAAAGACAACTCAATGTATACAGTTTACAAATTAAGCAATTCAATGTGGCTTACTTGATTTATACTAAATTTTTAGTACAAGCCTTTTACCTCATCATTCTCATTGAAAAAGAATTGGCTATTCAATGAAGCTTTAACACATTTCAAAAAGTAAGAAACTAAATACCTCTCACAATTTAAGGGCTCGCATGGTACCGTTGTGCTTTTTGGTTTTCAATTTTTGTATTGATGCCGGCCTCTAATTCAGTACCAAAAATGAAAACCAAAACTGAAAAACAAAAAACACAACGTTGCCATGTTCCTAAGCATTCTTAACGTTTCAAGTTTTCAGTTTTTGAAAACCTAAAACATAGACCAGTTTCTACTTTTCTTTCTTAAATGAGTATAATATTTGGTAAAACAACATAGTTTTTGAGAAATTGAAACACAATGCATCCAAATTCAAGAATCAATATACATTACAACAGAAACAAAAATTTATCAAGCCAACAAAATACACAAGTCCAATTAGCCAATACAAATGAATCACATTCGCCAGAGAAAATTGTTGAAGCCAATTACATTTGCAAGTCCAATAACCAATGCAAATGCATTGCATACACTACAAGCCACAATATTTGAATCTACCTGGTTAAAAATGCCTACTTTGTCACTTTCACATCAAATTGAGATGTACCTGCAAAGAGGAAAATTAGGGGAAAATAGAATCAGAATACAAAACTCAAAGCAGATGGCAGCCAAAACTTAAAAGTAACAGATTATTATACAAACTAACACCAAAAAAGTAGCCTTATTCTGAGAGAGAGAGAGAGAGAGAGAGAGAGAGAGAGTACCTGTGAATGTGATGGAGGGAGGCTTTCTAATTGCAGCCGAAAAGGGTTTTTTCCTTTGCAGCAAACAGACATAACAGAGGCCCAAAAGGTATTAAAATTAGGGTTAATTACATTTTACCTCATTATGGTTAGACCTATTTTCGTTTTGAAAATACTTTTGCTCACCCCAAATTTGGTACACCAATGCTCACCCAAGCATCCCATTGGCCAATGCAGTGGGGCCCAGGATTAAACAATATTAAACAATATTGTTTAATCCTGGGCCCCACTGCATTGGCCAATGGGATGCTTGGGTGAGCATTGGTGTACCAAATTTGGGGTGAGCAAAAATGCTCTCTTTCGTTTTATTCCTTTATGATTCGAGTTTGAAACTTAGGGTGTGTTTGATAACCTTATTAAGTCCTAAAAATGAAAATATTCAGTACTTATTCTTTTTCAGTGCGTTTGATAACATATCACTAAAAGCATGTGGACTAACCCTTTGTTTTGTAGTGCTATTAAGGTATGATTTCTCAAACCCCTATTTAGCTTATTTAATTCCTTAATTTTATTGATTTTTTCGACCTCATGTGCGACACCCTAGAATTATGATTTGCTTTAAGTGTATATATGTGATTAGAGATCCTTTTCTTAGGATTTCTATTTTGTGTGCATTGCACGTTTCCAATTTCGCGGCTGGATCCCAGGTAAGTTCTCTGGTTCCCTATTTGCACATCATTTTGCTTGCTAAATGAATTATGTGATTTATGAATGATATTTTATTGTTAGCAATCTTATACCATTTTAAACATGCTTTTGTAATGTATATATATATATATATATGTATGTATTAGTTGCGGACATGCTTAGATTAATAATTCAATTAAAAAAGATGTTGAGTAGAGGCCTATCACGAGATAGGATGAGAGGGGGTGTTTTAGTCCAACGGGCTCCTTCCCCTCTCATTCCATAATTTACGGAACTAGAAATATCTGGTTTCTAAAAAGATCAGTTTGTCTTAAAATGGTTTCTTAATTTTCCTTTTAAAAATTAAGTAGTGACTCGTATTTACTCTTGGTATTTTGAATTTGAAAATTTTGTGTTTTAAAAAGTGGGTAAAACTGCGATATCCACAGATAATTAGTTTGATTAAAAAGAAGATACCCTCAATGGAATCTAGTTGTTTATCGTTCATAACTTGTAATAACTTCAATAGTTGATACCTTGTTAGTAGGGGGTGTAAATGAGCTGAGTCGCTCAACAAGAGATCGAAGCTCAGCTCGATAAAGGCTAGGCTCAACTCGCTCATTTGAGCTCGTGAACACGATCCATTAAGGCTCGTGAGCGGGCTCGTAAAAAAGCTCGTCAATAGGTTTGATAAAAAGCTTGTATAGTGACTTATATATATATATATATTATAAAACTATATAATGTTAGAGAAAATATGACATATCTCGTAAATAGGCTTGATAAGGGATTATCTTATTATTAAACTATATAGTTTAAAAGGGCGCGCAAAAAAGCTCGCAAGAAAGCTCGCGAACACTTGAAAGCTCAGTTCGTTTAAGCTCGTGAGCAAGCTCGCAAGCTCATGAGAAAGCTCGTGGTTAGGCTCGGTTCGGATCGTATAAACCCCCACCTGCTAGTAGCTAACTCACTAAGCTTTCATTAAGCTAACGACGTTTATGCCGCTGGACATTTCTACATTCCAGCACACCCTAGTTATGATTATACATGTGAAGGACCTATGAGCGAGGACTACTATGCTGGTGACGATGCTCCTGTGTAGGATTTCTCCGACAAAGGTCAGACAAAAGAAGACTATTATGCCGAGGACTACCTCTACACCAATTGAAGGTTAGGCTAGATAGTAGTTTGATCATCCTTGTTGTTTTCAGACCTTTTTGTATCAGGCATATGTTGTCTTAACATTCGTGTTTCCGTTATGTTCTATTTGATTCGAGACTCTGATTATAATAGTTGATAACTTTCTTTTGACATTAAGTTATGTTTTAACCAGAACCAAGATTATATTCTTGTGATCTTTTTTCCTTTTTGTTACTTAGTTCTGCGTGGTGTGGACAATTATGTGACTTTACCAGTCACTGTCTTTGGACCCAAAAATAAAATTTTTTTTCTCTTTTTTTTCTATTCCAGGGCCTGACAATATATGTATATGTATGTTTGCAATTGTAAGTGTGTGTATATGTGTATATGTATAACAATAGTGTGTGTGTGTGTGTGTGTGAGAGAGAGAGAGAGAGAGAGAGAGAGAGAGAGAGAGAGAGAGACTCAGTGACTGTGATTGTGTGTAACATACTAATATGTGTTCATCAGTCAGGAATGTGAGTGTAACTATGATTGCAAGAACTAGAAAGTGTTTCAAAACTTCGATCATATTCAACCCAAAGTTTAGAACTGAAACCGAAGTATTATTTCGAAACCAAACCGACCAAACCGATGTTTACTTTAGTCGATTGTCGGTACTAGTTTGTCCAACCTCAATCGAGCTAACCTGAATCAAGGTTTAGAAAACAAAATCGAACCGACTGAATGTCCACCCCTAAGCATAGGTAATTGTTTTACAGCCAAATGGTCAAGTGTGGAAAGATCATTGTAAAAAATAAAAAAATATAAAAGGATAAAATTTCACACAAAACTTTCACACAACCTTTTTGTGCGCAACCACAAAAATGTGTCTCTCTCTCCTGTGTCATCATGTGATGTCAGTGGATCCCACAATGACACAGGAAAGAAATAAACACACTTTTATGGGTTATGCACAAAAGGTTGTGTGAAAGTTATGTGTGAAGTATTACCCTAAAACAAATTAGTCTAATGCATTGTTAAACTTTCCATTTCTCCATTTGTATCCATTTCACCACATTCTCCAAAAGAAATGTCAAAATATTTACCACCACTGTTTTATGATTTGTATCCATTTTGCGCGGGTTACATGCAAATGAAAAATAAAATAATACTCCCTCCGTCTCATATTTTGAGTCCATTTTCAGGAACTCAACTTATTAAGAGGACAAAAAGAATCTACACCTAGTTTTCACAATTGCCTCTAATCATTACAATAATTTTTTAGTTTTGTCTTTGTGTAGATTTCAAGGAAGTGTAGTTTTGGAAAGTAAGTAAAACTTATATACCAATTTAGGAAGTAGACACTAATTTTGGGACATCCTGAAATGGAATATATGACTCAAAAATATGGGACAGGGGGAGTAGTATTTTTAGTAAGAATTGAAGCAAACATTTTTGGAAACCTAAACTAAATAAATACGGAGTAAATAAAAATTTAGTAAAAAGCACATCATTTTAGATTAATTAAGTTTAAATGAAAATCTATTTTTTAATTTATTTTGGTCAAAACTCCATAACCTGTGAAACATAATCGGATCAAGTCCCTTTGTTTTAAAAGTTATGTGAAATTCACATAACTTTTTTATTTTTTTTAACAATTTCACATAACTGGCTCATTTTTTTAAATAAATAAATCACTTAGCTTTGATAATATATGGACTCTTCTCAGGAAAAATAAAAAATGGATTGGACCTAATACTAAAAAAAAAAACTATTTTAGAGGACTTCTCACTAAAATTCTCATAAATAAAGAAATTGGTTGGTAGTCATAAATAAATAAGAGTGAGGCTAAATGCACCACCCTTTTTGCTAATTACACCACCCTTTATTACATTGACCTCCCATGAGGTTTGGTATAAGGACAACTAAGCCCCATTAGTTTGACAAAAACTCAAAGACTTCTCTTGAAATTTATAACTTTGGGACAACGAGCCCCAAATCTTAAATAAAGTTAGCGAATTTATGATATTAGTTAAAAACAGTAATAATAATAGTAACTAAAATGCCAATTTTTTTTTATAACTTAAATTAATTTCAAGATAATTTTACAATTTATGTTTCAACTCATGCTCCGTTTGTTTTGACGTAAATGATTTTACATCGAAAAATAATTTTCATGAAAAAATATTCTCATGTAAAATTATTATTATTATTATTTTTCTGAAAATATCATATTTTTGTGTTTTGTCTTATATTTGCACACCTTATCTTGCTCAAAACATATCTTCAAAATTTTTCATAATTAAGCTTACAGTCACAACCTTCTCTCTCTCTCTCTCTCTCTCTCTCTCTCTCTCTCTCTCTATATATATATATATATATATACAGCCCAGATTTTCGACGGACCACAAAAGACGGACCAAGGAGGGGGTCGAGTTTTTGCGACGAAAATGTCATTTTTTGTGACGAAATTTTTGTCGCTAAAAATAATGTTTTTTTGCGATAAAAAATTTCGTCGCAAAAAGCAACATTTTTGTCGTAAAAAGTCGTCTGCTCCTTGGTCCGTCTTTTGTGGTCCGCACTTGATCAGTTCTGCATATCTATATATATAGAGATATTCAAGCCTCCATGACATCAGCAAAGGCAAAATTACAAACAAATATAAAACTTTTATCACAAATGTAGTCTCTTATAGTCCTCCAAAAACATCTTACCAATTACCATCACAGACCAACATGAAGTTTTTAGAATGTAAATTATTTTTCATTGAAATAGTGTAAAATATTTTTTGGATAAATATTTTACTTCATTATTAGTACAACCAATCTCCGGAAAATACGAAAATATTTTCCAAAAAATATTTTATGTCGAAACAAACGGAGCGTCAAAGTAAATTGCATGAATTGATATTACTAGTAGTTAGATAGACATTAATTCAATGGGTCAGATCATTCAAAAGTGAGTAATGCTATGCTTTTCAAATTTTCATTATAAAAGTGTTTCTCAAATGATGTGATAGTGGGAACAGGTAAACAAATGTCAATCAAAATTCAATTGATCCCACTATATTAGACCTGACTAGGGGTGTACACAAGTTGAGCCGCTCAACAAGGGCTCGCGGCTCAGCTCGATAACAACTCGGCTCGGCTCGGCTCGGCTCGACTCGTATAATAAACGAGCCAAGCTCGAGCTTAAATACAAAGCTCGTTTAGTAAACGAACCAAGCTTAGGCACATAAAGGCTCGGCTCGTTAAGGCTAGCGAACAGTTCGATTAAGGCTCGTATAGTAGGCTCGTGAAAAATCTCTTTAATAGGTTTGACAAGGGCTTGTTTAATTATTTATACATATATGTATACATGATAATTATAAAAATAATATATATATATATATATATAATGCAACGCATTTAAAATTGAATGAATTATATATATATATATATGATAATTATAAAAATATAATATATGTATAATGCACAGGGCGGTCCCAAGTATTTGGAGGCTCGGGACGAACTACAAAAAGGGAGACCCTTATAAGGGGGTTCAAGAGCAGCGCTCCAGAGGCAATTTTTTTGGGGGTCCACTTATACATAATTGGCAAGTTTTTTAGGGTTTACTTATACATAATTCACGATTTTTTTGGGATCTACCTATAAAATGAGTCTATTTGTGAAAACATTGTATGGTGTCTTTCAAATTCTAGAGGGATCTATTTTTAAAACTCAAAAAATTCTTACACTAAAAGTGTAATTTTCAAAATTCTAACGACTTTTGCTTTTGAGTTTTATATATATCTATATAAATATGGGAAATGTTTGGTACACACACTTTTTGACACACTTTTTGACACACTATGCTTTAAACACATGTAACTTGTGCTGTTTGAATTTTTCACACTTTTCTATGTACCACTTACACAACACAGGGTACATGAGCTGTGTATCAAAAAGTGTGTCAAAAAGTGTGTGTATGTAGCACTACTCTATAAATATACTGTAGTTGATGACACTGAATTGGGCCTTGGGAGGCCTAAATGTAAAATATTAAAAAACCTCAAAGTAAAAATATAATTATGAAAATTTCGTAAAGGCCCTAAAAAATTTGTGAACTGTGGTGGCCCGGGGCGGTTGTCCATTTTGCCACCCCTTTGGGTCGGCCATGATAATGCAAAGTATTTAAAATTGAAAGAATATTGGCACATTGTAATGCGCATAGTTCTAAATTCACGTATTATTTCAGGTAAATATATATATATATACACATATATGCCAATTGTCAAGTATTGAGCTTGGTTCGTGAATTTTGGTTGACAACTTAAAATTCCAACTAAAGGTGTACACGAGTTGAGCTACTTAAAAAGAGCTCGCAGCTCGGTTTGATAATAAATGAGTCAAGCTGAGCTTGAGCAAGATGCTAACTCTTAAAACTCAATTTGAGTTTGAAAAACTCGATCGGCTCAAATACATTCTAAAATTGACCATACTATCACACATTTAAAAATCATCTATAAAATAAAAATTTGAAAAATATAGCATCATTACTCTTCAGAAATGGATCAACGGCTCTGCTATAACTATAATTCTCAACAAAACACGTCGCCAAATTATTATTCCACTACCCTTCCTCTAAAAATGATTGTATAGGGGGGTCACACTACCACTTTTACTACATTCTAGACAGTGACAGAGAGAGTTACAGAGCATCTTAGAGAGAGAGAGAGATAGAGAGAGAGAGCTATGTCGAGTTGGAGATGGTCGTCGTCGTCGGCTTTCCGGTGGAACGAACTCATCAATTTCTCGATCCCTACTTCACTATTCCGGTGGCCTAGGCTCTTCGCATCGTACATGACACCCAACTGGACATCACAGAGCTTCTCCACTTGGAGTAATACTCTCGTCGGCTTCTCCGATTTCACGGCGAGGTGGTGGCCGGACAGTGTCAACTTCTCGATCGTCGACAGCGTTTTGTGGTCTCTCGTCACCGCGTTCGAGTCGGTGGCCTTGGTCTCCTTGCTCTGCTTCTTCTTCCTCTTCTGTGGTTGTACTCTCTGATTCTCTATACAATATATATATATATATATCTATCTATCTATCTATCTTGTAATTGAATTAAAGTTTTTGGAATGTTGATCGCCGGCGTCCGGGGACTGTCTGATTTTTACTGAGATTCCGGCGATTTGTCCGATGTTGACCAGTCGTTTATCAGAGCACGTGACGGTCAGGCACGTGGTGACTGTTCTGTTGTGCATTTTGGTTTTTTTGGACAGTACATAGAGGCGAACTAGGTACCGCCAACTGGCTACTTGAAGGGTGGTATTGTCACTTCTATGCAACAATAGTATTTTTAAGGCTAATTGCACTTTACCCTCTCATATTATATACTCCCTCCGTCCCATTTTGAGAGTCCATCTTTGAGAACTCAACTTATTAAGAGGACAAAAAGAATCTACACCTACTTTCCACAATTGCCCCTAATCATTACAACAACTTTTTTAGTTTTGTCTTGGTGTAGATTTCAAGGAGGGATAATTTTGGAAAGTAAGTAAAAATTTTATATCAATTTCAAGAAAGTGGACACTATTTTGGGACATCCCAAAATGGAATAATGGACTCTCAAAATGGGACGGAGGGAGTACATATTTTTAATTGGGCACATGAATTTTTTAAGGCCTAATTGCAACAATAGTCTTTTTAAGGCCTAATTGCACTTTACTCTCTCTTATTATACACATATTTTTAATTGGGTACATGATTTTTTTTTTTTTTTTGTAATTGGGTACATGAACTTTCATGTTATTTCCAATCAGATTCAATTGATGACGCCGTTAGTTTAAAACTAACGGAATTACCTACAATTGTCTTTTTTTTTTTTGCAATTGGGTACAAGAACTTTTATCTCCTTTCTAATTAGATCCATTTGCTAACGGCGTGAGATTTTATTGTACAGAATTATCCAAGTGTTCTTTCTCCAAATAATGGTTAAATCGGAACCTCTTTTTTTCATTTTATCTGTCAAAACAGATGATTTTATCTGTTGACAGACAAATAATATTGCGCCATACAATCCTAATTTTCTTATCTTTTGGCCTTTTGGGGTGATTTTTTTATTTCAAGTATTTGTTCGAGATTAACGCAATGAGCTTCAAAATTTCACAAAAAAAATATACGTTGCAGCCTTATTTTGTTTAACTCAATATTATTTGTCTGTCAACAGATAAAATTATCTGTTTTTGACATATAAAATCAAAAAAATGAGGTTCCAAATTAGCCATTTTTCTGTTCCAGCGAGGGGGTTATCTCTCCTTTTGATGTCGAAAAGTAATAAAGGAGTTTATAAAAAATGGTCAAAATTTGGGGGAAGGACACGTGGGCAATTCCATCCAACAAAATCTCACGCGCGATAGCAAATGGATCTAATTGGAAAGGGGATGAAAGTTCACATACCCAATTGCAAAAAAAAGGACAATTCTGGGCAATTCCGTTAGTTTTAAACTAACAACGTAATCAATTGGATCTGATTGGAAAGGGAATGAAAGTTTATATACCCAATTGCAAAAAAAAAGTTTATGTACCCAATTAAAAACACGTATATAGTACAAGGGAGTAAAGTGCAATTAGGCCTCTATTTAATTTGTACTCAACTCCGTCTTATTTTATGTGTCCCTTTTCACTATAAGGGGTGGGCATTCGCCATTCGGTTGAATCGGTTCAGTTTGAAGTATTTCGGTTCAGTTCGATTTGATAAAATGTCAATTGTTAACTGACTGAAATTTAATTCGGTTAGTTCAGTTCGATTAATCAAATTACAAATCCAGTTTGATTTGGTTATTCGATTAACCAAAGTATACAAAATCTAATTTTTTATTTTTTATTTTTTTTCATAACTTTTTTATGATTTTTTTCCCTCTCTTTCATATTGCTAAGAAAACAATTTTTTTTTTGTTTTCAATTATAAAAATACTTATACTTTATTATCTATATTAATAATATAGAAAATACAAAAAAAAAAAAAAAAAGTTTTTCGATTCAGTTTGCCTATAAGCATTTGTTAAACGAGATGAAAATTTTAATTAAATAATCGAACTGATTCGGTTTGTTCGGTTAACTGAAGTGTTTGCCCGCTCCTTAAATTAGTCATTTTGAGATGCATTTGACAACTTTCTCTATAAAAACTAGTGTAAAACTTTTAAATTTTAAAAAAATAATAGAAAAAGTTGATATAATCCATAAACGATTTTAATTACTTGTCTAATTAAGCAGCGTGAATGCCCAAAAGGGACATAAAATGGGGCGGATGGAGTATTACTTGAGTTTTTTTTAGTTAATTACAGAAACACCTCCTGTGGTTAGGCCTTTTATCAGTTACCCCCTTGTACTTAAAATTGTATAACTAATACCCTCTATGGTTTGGACTAAAGTAAAATAGTCACTTTCTCCATTAAAGTTAACGGAAAATGGGTAAAAGTATGAAGAGAACACGCTTCTGTACTAAAATGTTTATTTCGGTATATGTAGTACATTATTATATTATTTTGAAAATTATATTTGTTGCTAGAGACCATTCTGTGGTCATTTTGAGGTAATTTCATGAGAACGAATTTATTGAATTTTTTATTTTTATTTTTGATCTATCATTGGACACACACACACAGAGCACACACAGTCTGGGTGATATATTATTTTATTTTATTTTATTTTATTTATCTACCCTTAGACACACATAATCTTGGTGATATATTAGGGTTTTTTTTTTTTTTTTTTTATCTACCCTTGGCCACATAGTGAAATCTAGTGTAGTGATGTACTAAGATCTAAAAAAAATAAAAATTTAATCACCAAAATTGTGTGTGTGTGTCAATTTCGCTCTCACAAAAGCACCCCCAAAGTGACATCAGAATGTTCTCTAGCAACAAATATAATATCCAAACAATATAATAATGTACCATATATGCCTAAATAAACATTTAAGCATATAAGTGTGTTCTCATTAGCATGTAATATGGGTTATTTTTTACTTTTACCCATTTTTTGTTAACTTTAACGGAAAAAAGTGAATGTTTCACTTTAGTCACTTTAGTCTAGATCATAAGGGGTATTAGTGGTAAAATTTAAAGTACAATGGGATAACTGATAAAAGGCCTAACCATAGGGGGTGTTTATGTAATTAACCCTTTTTTTCACATAGAATGGATGCTAATTGCTAATGTATGGCTTGATGCAGTTCTTACAATTAACTATTGCGTAATTTGTTTACTGCTTGCTTTTGTGTGTGTATATTTATATATAATATAATATGGGAGAGATTTTAAGTGCACCGACTTTTTAGTTTAAAAAAATCTACAAATAGCCCCACTGACACGCGCCTCGCTGATCCGTATCTTTTTTTAGACTTAAAAGTCAGTTCACTTACCCAGTGCACTTAAAATCTTTTTTTATATAATATAATACTAAGTAATTTTTTGAAATATATATATATATATATATAATACTAAGTGTCAATTTTAAGTTTGTATATTGTTTAAGAAAGATGTATTATATTAATTTCTTAATCTATTGCATAGTCATTTCGCCCTTTTACTCTTGAACGTGATAGATGTTAGACTTTCTTACTTATTTTGGGACCATACAGAAATGTTACTTTGTCTTTATTGTAAGAGTATTGTAGGAAGTTTATTAACTTTTGTAGTTTTTTTTTCTTGATACTTATTATCTTTTATAGTTGACTTTCAAAAGTGGACACTTATTTTGGGACATTTAAAAAAGAAAATGTAAATACTTATTTTGGAACAGAGGAAGTATAATTTATAATGAATGTTATGTTACTCAATTTAAATTCAAATTTGGTTCATAAATATTACATGTAGTGATATGTGGCATCACCAAAGTATGTCTTGTGGTACAACTGTTCACTATGTTTGAGCGTTCAAAAATCAAGAGAAAAGAACTGAGATAGAGAGAAAATATCTCATTTTCTCTATCTTTTTCTCATTCGGGTGTTTTAGTAAGGACAGAAAACGAAAGAAAATTAGTCTCTACTTTTTTTCAATATCTTTCTATTCAGATTGGGAAGAAAAAAAAGAAGAAATTGGGGATTAATGAATTTTTTTTTATACCCACAATGCCCATTAGTTTAGCCTAGAATATTTTTAATTACATCTGTCCTAGGGCACCCACAGATACATAATGAATGTACTTTGTTTAATAAAAAAACCATTCATCTCACTTTTCATCTCTCTTATCGATTAATTAGGTGCAAAAAAAAAAAAAAAAAAAAAGAAGAAGAAGGTGTTAGAAGTTTCATTACTTAAAGTCCTTGATGGGTAGAGTTGTAACATTCTATTTTTTTTTTCTCCTTTTTTTTTTCCTTCTCAATTTGCAAACAAGAGTCCTAAACTTTCCAATATGATGAAAGAAACTATCATCTTTTCTATCTTCACTTATGATTTTTTTCTTCTTTTCTATTCTTTTTTTTTTCCCCCCATAAAATGTTGAGTTTTGAGAATCAAATTTAGAAACACAGTATTATTCGTAGGACAAGACTTCAGTGATTTTCCTTGAGCCCTTTTAGTGTGGTATTATTCTCTCTTAATGGTCCACTTTTGTGAGATAGAACAACACAAAAATATCAAGAAAAAGTGAAGTGTTGTCCTTATTTCGTAATTTATTCAAAATCAACAAGCACAAATTATTTCGAGTCCCACACGCATAATGTTATGAGTACTATTAATTCAAACTAGTCTTTTCACACTTTACATTTTGTTTAGACACATTATTTGTTGCAACCCTACCACAAATAAATAATTTGACAAATACAAAATATAATCAAAATCTTCCATTGAAAGAATTGGTAGATTGCAAAGCAGTAACTCAAGATCAACCATCATTTTTATTGTACCTCTATCGCATGAGCTGTCTGATGAATGAATTTATTTCGCTCCTAAAATCACAAAGGCTAGCCAATTGATGAGAACCATTTGCCCCCCCCCCCCCCCCCCCCCCCCCCCCCCCCCCATTGCTTAAGTATTCTTTCGGAGGACAAAGAATCAGTTCTAGTTCATGAATGATCCGATTTTAATAATTTGATTGTTTGGTTCTAATAATTTTATTGCCCCCCCCATTGCTTAAGTATTCTTTCGGAGGACAAAGAATCAGTTCTAGTTCATGAATGATCCGATTTTAATAATTTGATTGTTTGGTTCTAATAATTTTATTGTTTGGTAATGATAAATGACCTTTTCTTACATTGGAGTCCATGCACAAGTCAAATATAGTTTTAAAACTAGTTTTTCTCAAACCAACATGATCATAATTCTCATTGAAACCAAATAGAAAATGAGATTGGACTAAAACAAATCATATTTTATGGATTTCTATACATGTCCTTATTTTAGGCAGAGACATGAACAATGATTTGGTTAGCAACAAACTGTATTTATTGTAAAGTTGGACCTAATAATTTTTCTTTCGAGGACACTTCTTTAATCCATTTCATTACGCACATTTTGTCATTTTTTAAGATATGATTAGTTTGGGACCATAAATTAGAAAATGAAAAGAAGATATGATTTGTTCATTTGGATAGCATTATCTTTATGGACCACTCGGCAGTTTAATTTTGTCCACGAGAAAAAGGAAAAGAAAAATGTTTTTTTTTTTTTTTTGGCTAACTACCATGAAAAATAAATTTGAAAATTTTCGTCATTCATGTCATTTCTTCTCCTTTTCATGTAGTGAGTAAGAGTACATATTTCGTCAGGATCACTTTTGGAGTAAATTTAATCATCTAATTTAGTACATGTATGAATTTGAACATTTTTAATCGACGTGTATAAATTTGAAAAATAAGTCAAAAGACAAGGGATAAAATTGTCGTTTGGCCTAAATTTTTAACATTCTCATTATCTTGGTCATTATTTCTAATAAAAAGGTTACTATGGATTAATACGAGTGCTGCTAAATACATTCATCAAATTCCTCTTTACATTCACATATACAATAAAGAGGAGTACATATAATATCTTATATTTGCAAAGAAAAATTTGGTATATCAATTTAGCAACTCCTTTATTGTTTTTCTTGGATGCTAACAATGACTTCATTCCAAAAACACTTTATAACGACAAAATTGAACAATGGTGTGACTTAAGTGGGGGAGATGACTTTTGGCATTTATTAAAGATGGGGACTGTATCGTGAGAAACACATGCGTGGGCAATGTATTACTTGCTTAGTGATGCATATATATGACCCATATGTTGGGATTTCCATCAGATGTATTTCCTAAAGTGTTTCCAATTAAAGGCAAATAATCTGGACATAGCAATGTCGCGCGCGAGCGGACAAGGCTGTGAGGACACGAGCGAAGATGGTTTTGGACATTCTGAATTGTCAGCACATTGGAGATCCGCGTGAGCAGGCACTGTGTGAGCGAGCTGTGCGGGCAGGACCGAGGACCAGCCCCAGATTGTTTATTTCCTATTTGGTTTAGGAAAGCCATTTTGATTAGAAAACTGCTTAGTTATTCCTATTCGGTTTAGGAAGAGACTTAGGGTTAGTAGTCTGTTTAGGCTATATATATCCATTTGATCGTTGTATTTGTGTGTGTGAGCCACCAATTAGGGTGTGTACCACCGTATCAACCATGTGAGATCAAGTTGAGAGCCCATCTTGTAACCCTAGAGTATAATGAGATACTGCAAGTTGTGGATGTAGGCATATTTGGCTAAACTACGAAGAAATCTGGTGTTTTAGTATGCTTGATTTATTTTCTCTGTTTTTCTTTTGCTTGTTCATAATTCACACGATCCTGGCAGGGATTGGATTGTTTCCGCAAGTAATCAAATTCTTTGCAAATGGTATCAGGGCTTTTGGTTTGAGTGGGAGAGCGATGGTTGCAGAAGAAAGAAAAAATCAATTGACATTTCTCTTGCTTGATAGATTCTGAATACGGTGCGATGGTACACACGTGCTCCTGGAGAAAATAATTTGATGGATTCCACGAAGACATAGTGGCAGACATAGGCGCAATCACCCAACAGAGGTAATTGTTAGAATACTGCATAGGAACGGTGATCAAATTTTTTTTTGGAGCAGTTTCGCGGTTTGCATTAAGCGGTGTGACGTGGTCCAAGATTGGCATAGGAATCTATGTTTTTGGCCATTAAAATCACACAAGGGCTAACGATTTGAAGAGAATGAGTTGAAATTCTTGCAAGTGGAATTCTTACAATTGGTGAAGGGTTTTCTTCACAGGTTGAAATTCTTTTAAGTGGTGAATGGTTTTTTTTTACAGTTAAAATTCTTGCAAGTAGTGAATCCAGGTTTGAAGAGGAGGACGGTGTGTCATTAGCTCAATAGGAGTGACTTTCCCATGATTTCAAGCCGCCATATTCTTCTTTCACACGGAGAATCTTATCCCCTTTTACTTTTTGTTGGGTATTGTCAAAATCAATAAGGATAAGTTTGGAAAGTAGCCAAAAAATATTCTTAGTGGACATTAGTTTTAGAACAGCCAAAAAAAAAAAAAATAGACAAAAAATCTGACGGAGGGAGTACTATCTTGTTGGAGCTAGAATGCCGTAAACAAATCACTATTGGTAACTGGTGCTAGAATGTATTAATATTTGAAAAAAAAAAAATTTGTTTTAAAAAATAAGGTGGTAATTTAAAAAATAAAGTGAATCTCAAGTTACAACCATTTGGTGCCAAAATTGGTGCCAAAGTAGGGATGGCAATGGGGAGGGTTTTTCGGGTTCCCCGTCCCGCCCCGCCCCTCCTCTAATAGGTAGGGTATGGGGGAGGCTTAATAGGGTTAGGGGCGGGTATGAGGGAGGTTTTCAAAATCCGAGTCGGGTTCGGGTTGGGGTCGGGATAGGTTCAAAAAATCCGAATCCGCCCCGAATATACATGTATTTACATTTTTACCCCTCAATAGTTATGTGTATTACCATTTTAAAAAAAAACTGCACTATTGGGGAACTAATTGGGTAAGTTAAAAAAAAACTGCACTATTGGAGAAAAAAATGCATTAAAAAAACTGCTTTTTCAATTTGTGTACTCAAAAAAAAAAAATCATAATCGGGGCAGGGCGGGGCAGGGTCGGGGACCCCGAGTGCTGGGCGGGGGCGGGGTCGGGAAGAGGCACTATGCTGGGTGGGGCGGGGGCGGGGGAGGGTTTACTAAAGCGGGGCGGGGGCGGAGTATGGGGGCCCGTCCCATACCTGCCCCGTTGTCATCCCTATGCCAAAGTATTACAATTTGGATGTAAGAAATATTCTAAGCACTATAATGTATAATAGAAGATCCCTATTTTCAATCTAAATCGTGTAAACATGTAGTGCTGTTCATGATTCTATATTTGCATAGTGAAAGCAAGATCATCACATTTGGAGTTCTTTTATTTGGTTGTAATTGATGTTAAGTCCCCATTAAAAAAAATTATTGGTTAAAGTACAAAATAGAGACCTTTTGAGTGAAAAGTCCTCACATGCATAATTGGGCAACAAAATCCCAACGATTTTGTAAAATTTCCCACTAATTTAGTGAAATTTCACAAAATCGTTGAGATTTTTTTCTCCAATTATATATTGAGGGACTTTTCACTAAATTTTCTTTTATTGTTGAACATGATGTTAACAAAAATTATTCTAAAATAGACTAAACCTTAATTACCCTTATTTTTTAATTTCAACAATTACTCTATCAACAGTCAGCTCTTTGACATAAACACTGAGTATAGGAAATAAAGCACCTAGGTAGTCTTTTTGGAAGAGTTACTGATAAGGATAAGAGTAATGCTATGCCCAAATTTTTATTGTAAAAATATTTTTCAAATGATAAATGATGTAACAGTGAGACTGGATAAATAACTTTTAATCAAAATTCAACTGGTATCACTATATTAGACCTGGTCCTATTGTCATATCATTTGAAAAAAAAAAATTTGGGATAAAAATTTAAGAAGCATAGTATTACTCTAAGGATAATACTTGAAATATTTTTAAGATCAGGACAAACTGTTTAGTGTTTAAGAAAAGTTTCATTGGCAAATTATTGGACCAAAATACCCCTCCCAAGTCTTCTCACTGAAAAAATGAGATGTGAGATTCTGAAACGTGAGAGACATGTTACAAAAAAAACTTCTTTTAAACTTTTAAAATAAATATCTTATGTTGACTTTCAACATACAAAATATTTTTCTATAAAAATTAGATTTTTGGAATCTACTCAACAAGATATATCAAATAAGTAGTATTGTCGATATGAAATTAAAATAAAAATAAGAAATAAAAGAAAATAAAATATCAAGTGAAATTTTAAGGGCACACAGTGACGTAATATATGGGTTCACATGGAAGAGCGACACCGACAATTAATGATGATGCATTTGTCCAAGAAGATACTAAGAAAAGAGTCCATTTTTGATCATTCAAAAACTATCACTCATTATTCACCCGGGCTTCTACTGAGAGACATGTGGCCCTATTCATTCTCATTTTACCTTTGTATCATTAGCGTAAGTACTGAAATGAGACACATATCAGTCAGTATAGGCCCGAATAAACAATAGGTAACTACTTTTGGGTGATAAAAAATGATCTCCTAAGAAAATTCTGGCCTTCTCTAAGACCAAGATGTAATTCTAAACTTTGACTTTGTTTGAATCTGAAATTTAGTGAGGAAAAAGGAAAAAAAGAGGGAACCAAACAGCCTTAGTATTATGAAAATTTCTAATTGCTAATATAATTTATGGAGCGAGGAAAACACTATGGAATTACAGAGCCTAAATTGTCAACCTTCTGAGTTCTGATGATGTTAGGTGGGTTTGTCACTTCAATTATGATGACACTTGCTTGTTTTAGGTGAGACAAAGCATTCCCAGTTCTTCAACGACTTATTAATTTCAATGATGAAGAAGTAAATGTTTAATTGCTGGACGCTTTCTTATCTTTCTGATGGCCCCCAATGTTAAAATTCAAACTGTGACTGAGGCAGGTGTCTGTCTGCTACTTGTGTAGGTTTTTCTATATGTTTCATTTTTGGAGAAATTTTTGTATACCTTTAAGGTATCGCATAGTATGCTTGTGTCGTACTCCACAGTTAATAAAATTGACTTATTTGAGTGAAACCCACATACAGAGAGTGTGGATCCCATCCAAATGACCGAAGTATTTCTATTAGCCATAGGATAGTACCATACATGCATACAACATGGTACGCTGTAGGTATACAAAAACTTCTCCTATTTCCCCTTACATTAGTGGTTGTTTGCATAATACAGTTCATAAAAGAACCAGTTCTATATAACTTGATATTTGTGGAGCTTTTTTCTGTTAACAAAGAAGTCTGTGCCTGAATTTAAAAATCAGCTAAGAATTAATTCTTTATCAAACCAACAATACTTATTAATCTTATAAAACTATACTACATAAAAGTGAAACTCGATCTAAATCTGGTCATATTTTAAGTATTTCCAAACTTGCCTTTAGTTTGCGAGTTGTTAGACTTTTGTTGCTAACTCAGAAAAAACAAAATGGTTATTTAACGCCACCAATAATGATAGGAGCACAACGAATTGCACAAGAAGTACCTGAGTGACTTTGTTCAGTTTTAAAATCATAATATGAATTAATTGGGAATTATGCCAACAGCCATATATGTCATTTGTATGTGTTTTCTGATCTTTACTGAGGATACATAGGAATTGCAGAAGCAAATTCAGCTGATTCTTCATAGTGCCAGGCTGCTATTGGGGTGATCCTCATTGGTGGGTGTTTATTCACCAGTTTCATCTCAGCTCCAACTTGGTAGCGGTGTCACAGTTGGAGATATCTTTGGACATAGGAGACTGCAGTGCGCCTTCAAAAGATTTTTTCTGTGTTTGTTTTTCTTGTTTCTGCTGTTCTTTGTTATTTCTTTGTTTGTTTGTTATTTTTTCTTTCTTCTGTTACTGTACTGGTTCTAGTTGGAATCTATTTGTCTGTTAAAATGAAATGTTGAATGCCGTTTCTATTAAAAATAAAAAATAAAAAAAAGAACTCCATCATTGCTTTAGTTTATCAAATCACTTTGGCCCATTGACAAAACTAAGCCAATTCTATTTGACTTCAACTTGATCACGGCATTCAAAAGCCAACCTTCAATTTGACTCCTTCTTGGCAACTTTTCATTATTATCTACAAATGTATGGCATACTTATACATAACACACACATATATCACCACCTTGCATATGCCAACTTAATTTGCTTAACAAAATTATCATGGCTTTGATCAAAACCAATCCATGCAAAATTATATATCCCAATATCGGTACATGTATATGTACTTTGACAAAAAAAAAAAAAAGGTTCCTTTTCCTTCTCTTTTAGGCGCTCGCCGAAAAGCATTTTACTGACGGGATTCATTATTACTTTAGCTACTTTAGCGACTTGGCCAGTTACTCGAGATTCTTTACATACAATCGAGGCAAAGTGGTTTATGATTGAATCTCAGAGGCATTCTTATCATTTTGTAGATCCAAGTCCATGGCCTATTTCGGGTTCACTCGGAGCTTTGGCAACCACCATAGGAGGTGTGATGTACATGCACCCATTTCAAGGGGGTGCATACCCCACTCCTAGTTCTATAGTATATAGATTGTGAAGAAGACTATTTGACTTTACCCCTTCTTTGTTTTTGAACTGGAGAATGGCAAGTCAAAGACTCTAAGTTGGTTCCTTACAACCGGTATCTGATTCGGCTTAAAGGAAGTTGAATAGAGAAAAGTTATAGTTAACCTGAATAAGTAAGGTTGTCTTGACTCCCTCATCTTCAGTTTCGGAGAAGTTTGTAGCATATCAAACAAAAACAAAATAAGTTGTGTTCATCTATGCAGAGAAAATAGGAAAAGATCACAGGACTGCTGCTTACTTATTAAGTTGATAATGCAAGGATGAGACTACTTTTATGAATGTTAAATGGGAACTGGTAAAGGAACTGTGGAAGGTGGTGCCTAGAACCGAAGCTAACCTTTAGCTAGCCGACCAAAAGATCGTCTTCTCCTCTTTCAATTGCTTGAATAAGTCGAGCTGTCATCTAGAATATGTCCCTAGTTTGGTGAATCTCTTCAGTGCGTCTTCGCTAGGGTAGAGTGCTCATTCCTTTTTTGAAAGACTTTCTGGGGAATCTCTCATACTATATCGATCGGTCATCCGTGAACTCTTGTATCTATTTAGCGAACCTCTTTCAATCGTTTGAATCAGTCCAACTGGGAGTCTTGAATCTCTAACAATCGCATCTGTCTGACTGATGGGAGAGATCGGTTCTATGGCCGCTTTTCCTTAAACTTCATCACTCTTTAATTAAGCTGTACATCAAAGCCTTGACAGTTGTTGGAATTTCTGGACGATATACTAGGATTTCAAACAGGACCATATCGACTTCTGGAGGGCTCGGTTCCCCCTAATGTATCCGACTTTCTATCAAACAGTTTTTAGCTCTATGTTTCTAAATACTGAGAATGCCCGCCGTTCTTGCCGAAATTTCATGTTAGTATCCTGCGTGTTCGGGCTCTGGAGCTCCCTCTCAACTCAAACAGTTCTGAAGGCAAGCCGAATTAGAAAGTCCTAGTTGGTTGGGTGTTTTGGGTTGTACCCTTCCTTCCGGCTACTTGAAAACATGATCCCTTACTAAACTATCATGCAGTTCCTATTTCCACCAGTTTAGAAAATCGATAGTAATCTCCACTCCTCGAGTACATGTGTCTGTGATTGGTTCAACGTAAGGTCTCTTTCCGTAAAGTAGCCTACTGTCCACTAACTCTATTGGGCATATCTGAGATCAGGAAAACAGGTACATTTCCTGCATCTGGGGAGCTACTTATTGAGAAAAGTCCTTCATACACATTAAGAGAGGCCTTCGGGGTAAGTGGCGATATTTAATGAAGTGGTCTCATGCCTGACTCATGCAAAGACGGACCTTCTCCTTCTGTTAACTCCAAACAGCCAAGTGGCTCTTGGGAAAGAATAGTTAAAAGAGAGATTATATGGAGCAAATTACATCCTATAAAGATTCATTATTGGTGACAACGGCCATTGGAACATCACTTTTTCCCAGAAAGTTGCAAATCCCAGAGAAAGACACGCACACAACAACAAAAAGAACAAAAAAAACTTGGAACAATGTTATTATGTGGGTTTCCTTCTACTGTAATATAGTAACTATTCTACTTCAATTGCTGTGGAGCAGAGGCTCTTATTGAAGCCAATATTATCCCTTTTCTCCAATAAGTAGAATTTAACATCAAGAATGTCATCTCTTGGAAGATCTTCTGAGCAAATCCGGTTCGCTTTTCTTCTGCATTCTGTATATATAGTATATCTATATATATGGTCCTTTTTTTTTCCTGTTTGTATTGGCAGGAAAATATTATTTTTTCCCCTGAATTTTGGTTCTTGACCACTTAAAGCTGAATTGTTAAATAGCAGCTTCACAAATCCTAAAATCCCAGTTTATTGGTGTTGAAAAAGAACAATTTTTTCCCTGTCCAATTTTTACCGGGGCAACAAATTTGTCAAATCACGGGGCAACATATTAAACTAATACTTGTGTGTTCACCCCAGTTGTTGTTAAATTTTTATTTTATTTTATTTTATTTTATTTTATTCTTACTTGGATCCAAGCTGGATACGCACACACCCCACATGCACACACACCCCAGCCCAATCCAACCCCAAGCCCATCAATGGCCCATAGTAAAGCCCAGCAAGAGCCACTCAATCCGATTGAAGTACACACAGGGGGCAAGAACAAAGAATCCCCCTAAGGGGATTCGAACACACCACCTCCCCTCTAGGAAAGTGATGCCGTGCCACTTGACCACTAGGGGTCTTGGCAGTTGTTAATTGTTAGGACTTAGAAGCAATAGTTTTATCTGTAATTGCTTATGATACATACCCCTGTTGGTTTTTTTGTCTGCTATTCAGTAACCTTCCAAAGGGTGCTTAAGGCTACATTTTGGTTTGCAAATTTAGAGAAGAAAAATGGCCCATTACTTGTGTAGCTTATGTGCAGATTTTAAAAAGGGCCCATTACTTGTTAATTTAAGTAATTTTCTTTTGCAACTGAATTTTGTGTTTAGTACAAGTCAATTTATTATTATTACTATTATTTTAACAAACATACATAGAGGTCTCATCTTTAAAGTTCTCTTGGAGACCCTAACCCAATGGCGGATTCAAATTCCTGTAGAAGATTATTTTAGGAGTTTGTTATTTGGATTTCTAGAGCTCTTTATTTGAAAGCCTCTTTAGAGTTTGCTGTTTGCTTCTGATTGTCAAGGTTCAGTGATTTTTGGTCTGGCACATGCATGGGCTGAATTTGTTTATGAGCAATGATAGATGCACAACAAAAACCCACAACCAATTGCACAATCTGCTTAAAAATGTTGGACTTCGTGCTGAAAAAACTGTACACACAAAAAGACAAAAAAAGGGGTGTACAACTTTTTCAGCACGAAGTCCAACATTTTTAAGCAGGTTGTGCAATTAGTTGTGAGTTTTTGTTGTGCATCTATCATTTCTCTTTGTTTATGGAGTTTGTTGCAAGTGAAAAAGGCTCTTCCTTGTAGTGTTGAATCATCTCCATTTGTATTTGTATTTGTATTTTATTATTATTATTATTATTATTATTATTATATTTTTGTGTGTAGGAGAATATCCCTTCAATTGGCAAGTATTAATTTAATCATTTTTACTCCTGATGTGAAATTTGCATGCTAGCTTTCTCATGCTATTTTGTGTAGTGACTAAAACACATTAGTACCTATAACATAGTTTCATTTTAGGTACTTTATTATTAATTGCAACATAAGACACTCAATTTGTGAACGTGTGTCATTTATAGACAATTATTAACGACATAAAAAAAAAAAAAAAGTGACAATTCAGTGTAATTGGAAGGCCTCAAAATGAAGCTTTAGTGTAACAACATGGTATTAAAATGTGCCTAGCATAATCTGTTTGAGGCATATGTCCACCACGTGGTGAATTTTTGATCTGACCCATCTATTGGGAGATCATATTTCTCAAACCCATCAACTTTTCAACTTATTTTCTAAACTCATCAACTTTTTATAGTCGCAAGTTCAACTTGTGACTTTGAGAATCACATTTTGAACTTGTAACTTCAACACAAAATTTCTTGGCAAAAGTCGCAAGCTGAAATTGCAATTTTAAAAAGTTTATGAGTTTGGAAAATAAGTTAAAAAAAAAAACTGATGGATTTAAAAAATGTGACTGTCCAATTGATGGATCAAGTCAAAAACTCTTCATGTGGTCCATGCCGTCATTTTGTTTAGATGCTATTAATGATTGTCCTAGAGTTTGTAAATTGAGAGTCTTAAATGTTAAAAAATAGGTCTCATTGCACTTTACACCCTCGAACTATACACGTGTTTTCAATTGGGTACATGAATAATTTTTTTTTTTTTTGCAATTGGATACATAAACTACCAAACTCGTTGCAATTGGCTCTGATCGTTAACTACCGTTAATAACATGCTGACTTGGCAAACAGAATTGCTGATGTGGCATTTATATGTTAAAAAAAAAAGAAAAAAGAAACCTACTCCTAGTTGAGTTCTCCTAAGCTAATTAGCCAAACAGAACTTAAGCCCAAAGTTCTTCTTCCCCAATTTGCACAGAGAATGTGCGTATACACACACACACACACACACACACACACACACACACATAGAGCCTCCACCATTACAATCTCAAGAAAACCCAATCTCCCATTTCGCTTCCTCCTCCACCCATCAAAGCCTCCACCTCCAAATCCTTTCAGAAACCCAATTCCCCACCATTCCACCACCAAATCTTCTTGATCATGCGATGCAACTTAGGTTTCTTCAAAATTTTCAAAACAGAGCATCAAGCACGGTTTTCCACCCATCAGAGCTCACTTCCCCCCTCTAAACTCTCTTTCCCCTCTCCGATTAGACCCCCTTTCCCTCTCTGATTAGACCTCTCCCATCTCTCTACCCTCCTCTAAGCAACCATAGATCTCCCAGCTCGCTCATACGACATCAAAAATTCAGTCTTACGTCATCAAAAATTCTCTTTCTGAAACCCTAAAACCTTTACTTTTCAACTTTGAAACTTTTCCAAACAGAGCTTTCCTCGAATATTTTGAATCCATAGGGTTCCAGAATCCATTGAAGCCTCTTTGATTTCATTTTCCAAATGTTAGAGAGAGAGAGAGAGAGAGAGAGAGAGAGAGAGAGAGACTGAGTTGGAAGAGAGAGAGTATATATGTGTGTGTATATACATATAAATATGTATATATGCATATGATTTTTATATGAATATATATACATACATAATAGTTTTTTCAATAATGCTAGACTGACTTTGAATTCCACACCGAAATTGACATTAAGGACTAAATAGCAAATATGTAAAATATGTAAAGTCCACTCCCCCACACAAAACCCTCTCTCTGAAAAAAAAAATGGAGCCGAAATTCCCAAATTGTGCCCTAGACCTTCACAGACCACCCATGGCCTCCCCTCCACCCACCGGCCCTTCATAGACCACCCATGGCCTCCCCTCCACCCACGGCCTCCCTCCACCCACCGGCGGCTACCTTCCTTCTCTCTCTATCTACCTGTTTGGGTTTGGGTATGTATGTATATATATACATATGCAACTTGATTAAGATTTTGTGATGGAGGGTTGGAACTCCACAGTCTCCACCCTAAGACTGTGGAGACTTTCTGTTAATTTGGTTTGTTGAAGGGCCTGGATGTTCATCAATTGGCTATGGTGCAGCTGTGGAGTTGGGTCCTTTTAAAGTTAATAGAAACAGAGTTGGACTTGACTTTAATGAGCACTCTTGGAATCAAGGTTAATTAGGTTTCCTTTTATTATTTTCTAACTTGTTCTTTTTTAATGTATCTCACTGAATTTTGATTATACTAATTAACACTGTAATTGAGAACTTATGAGCCACTCACAAATCTTAAAAATAAGGATTAAGGACTAAGTTAATTTATACTCGTACATTTTGAAAATAATAATTGTAATTAATCATGTTTTATTGATCTTCAAAATATTTTACCTCGCAGAAGTCAATTTGCTGTTTGTGGAATCTCTTATTGGAGTTGGGTTTTCTTATACAAACACATCCTCTGATCTCACCAAATTGGATGATGGGTTTGTGGATAATGTACCATTAATTATTTTTCTGAGGAAGAGTTGTGTTTTTTTTTTACGGTTGGGTTTGGGTATATGTGTGTGTGTATATATATGTATATGTATATACATATATACCCAAACTGAGAGAGAGAGAGAGAGAGAGAGAGAGAGAGAGAATACCTATATTTGAGTGACGCCGGCGAGAGAGAGAAGGTCGCCGCCGGTGGGTGGAGCGAGGCCGTGGGTGGTCTGTGAAGGTCTAGGCTCAATTTGGGGATTTTAGCTCTTTTTTTATTTACAGAGAGAGAGAGAGAGAGAGAGAGAGAGAGAGAGAGATTTGTGCTTTGTGGGAGTGGGAGTGGGGCTCACATATTTTATATATTTGCTACTTAATCCTTAATGTCAATTTCGGTGTAAAATTCGGAGTCAGCCTAGCATTACTGTAGTTTTTTTTTTATTGAATTCAACATATGGATGTCATATCAGTAGTTGACTAGTCAAATGTGTAAACTTCTGCAATTCCGTTTGCCAAGTCAGGTTATTATTAGCGGCAGTTAATGATCGGAGCCAATTGCAACGAGTTTGGTAGTTCATGTATCCAATTGTAAAAAAAAATTATTCATGTACCCATTTGAAAACACGGGTATAGTTCGAGGGTGTAAACTGCAATTAGGCCTAAAAAATAATACTAATACAGGACAATCAACATGAAACTTGTAGCTTGTAGGTGTTTTAGCATTGTTTAACCCTGTGTTGATGTTGGTTAAATGTGTGATACAGGTAGCCAAAGGCGTGCTTATTCTGCTAAGAATTTCTCTCTCTCTCTCTCTCTCTCTCTCTCTGAGATCTAGTTTCACATCGGATATATATAAAAAAAATTAGTATGATATATGTAAAACCAAGGGAGCTATAACTAACAACTTGGGCTTAAACATTTTAAAGGCCAATGTGGCAGGCTCGTCAAGTTGTTGGGCTAGCGAACCACTTAGGGCGTTACAAATGGTATCAGAGCTAACCCTGGTTTCATAAGGGCGCCGTGGGCGGTGTGGCAGAGGAGTAGAGGCTCCGGAGAGGGGTAGAGGCCCCGAGGTAGTATACTTTGTGCACGCTAATGGGCTACTATGTGGTTACCATTGTCTCACATCGGATAAATATAAAAAAAAAAAATATGTAGTTTGATATATGTAGAACCAAGGGGGCTACTACCAACAACTTGAACTTAAGCATTTTAAGGGCCAATGTGGTAGGCCCGTAAAGTTGTTGGACTAGTGGACCACTTGAGGCGTTACACACACACACACACACTTTTTCTCTCTCTCTACACCCACTCACAATAACTCTTAGGTAGTAGTGTGGGTCCACTAGCTAGGATTGAGTGTGAGTTTTTGAGTGCATGTGAAGTGGATGTGAGTTTAGCATTACTCATAGATTTGTCAGAAGGTACAGTGCTTTGAGACTTAGCATGGACCACTTTGGCTATAGATATATCAACAATGCTAGGGGCACACTCATCCACACCCAAAAAGCATCCATACCCTGAGGTGGATCAATAAGATCCACCTCAGGGTGTGAATTTCTCATTAGTCCATCTCAGAATATGAATACTTTTTGAGTACGAATAGGTGTGACTCAAACATTAGTCCTAAGTATATAGTTTTGGGTTGAAACTTTAGATCAGCACATGGAATATGATGGCAATTAAGACAACTCAATATAGCTGGTGTGGTGTAGCGTTAGTTGTTGGCCTAACTACTTAACTAAGGTCATTTATCTAGGTCTTGTAAATGCTCACCACTAATTATGCCGAGCTTCTTACACATGAATATACATATACATACACACCCATTCAATTCTGAAGACAAATAATGACATTTCACGGATATAGATATGGACTCACGCCTAACCTTAACTCACAATAAGATTATTATTAATAACAATGTTATTATTATTTTCTTTTCGACGTGTTACGTGTGTCAAGTTTTTTGAGTCATTTTTTTTCAATTCAGAAGACAAAAATGACATTTCACGGATACAGATATGGACTCACACCTAACCTTAACTCACAATAAGATTATTATTAATAAAATTATTATTATTATTTTCTTTTCGACATGTTACGTTGTCAAGTTCTGAGTCATTTTTTTCCAATTCAGAAGACAGAAATGACATTTCACGGATACAGATATGGACTCACGCCTAACCTTAACTCACAATAAGATTATTATTAATAATAATATTATTATTATTTTCTTTTTGACGTGTTACGTGTGTCAAAATCTGAGTCATTTTTGGGAGGTCGTTTCTTCGACCATCTCCAACCCTATGCTATTTACCATGTCAATTCTATATTATAGCATGAAGAGTAAAAATAGTTGCTCCAACCTTATGCTATTTGTCATGCCAAATTTTGGCATGACAAATGGCATATGTCAATTCTGCCAACGGCTGTGATCATTTTCTTGTTTG
Organism: Hydrangea macrophylla; assembly: GCA_033977485.1. Lineage (NCBI taxonomy): Eukaryota > Viridiplantae > Streptophyta > Magnoliopsida > Cornales > Hydrangeaceae > Hydrangea > Hydrangea macrophylla. The sequence continues at coordinate 78,158,041 of CM066996.1, forward strand.
AAAACCAATGGCTGGAATCATTTGGAATTTGACAAATCGCAGATGCCGAAAATGTTTTTGGAAGAAGAATGGTGGGTGGTTGGGAGTAGTGGTTGAAAATTATAGCATTTGAAATTTTTATGTAGCATTAGAGCAGAAATGTCAAAATTTAGCATTTGACACTGTAGCAATGCCAAAAAATAGAATTGGCATGCTGAAAATAGCATGGTGCATTGGAGATGCTCTTAGAGATTCATCTTAAACTTTGGATCTAAACACCTAAAATTTTAAATTATTAGGTTGAGAAGCGCAACATGTATATTTAGTCAAAATTAATCCAAAATTTATGCATAATGCTACACCCACTCCTCCAATCACACATTAAACCACATCCTTGCTTTAAATACAAGTATCATGTGCTGTGTAAGTGGTTTATAGAAAAGTATGAAAATTTCAAACAGCACAATATATATATATTTAAAACATAAAATATAGTTTAGAATGTAGTTGGAATAGTGAGTATAACATTGTTGAAAATTTATTCAGTGTGGGACATAAGTCAAAATTTGCTTACCACCGTTGGAGAGATATTGCCATAAGGAGAGAGGACACTACCAAGTACCTTAATGCTTCATTAGTGTGCAATACTATAAATGACGTTTGACTTTTGTTGCTCAGATCCCAATTACATGGGGTACTGGACCAGTTGTATTTTTTGTATGCCCTAGTCGTACACTTATAATGTGAAGGTGACTCTTCATCTTTCAAAGAAATTGAAAGCAATAATTTGAATTATACCTGATTGAGACTTTGAAAATAGAGTGTGACATATACGTTTTTTTTCTTTTTATCCTTTTTTTTTCAAGCAAAAAAAGAGTTAAAAGACTAAACTAAAAGATAGAAATAGATATTTAAAAACCCAATAGAATTATTTGAAAGTTTGAGACTGTAAAACCCTTGGTTATTTGCTTGAAATCTTTTATCCGGAACAAAATGAGAAAAGAGGAAAATAATTTCAAACATCAGTAAACCAAAAAAAAAAAAAAAACTGATATTAGACACACAAAGACTGAATAGAGTAGAAAACTTGATGAAGAGAAGGCAAAGGAATGAAAAGTGAAACTAGTTATTTCATCATATAGGAAAGTTGAAAATTTTAAGTTTGTTAGTTTGCTAGGAGGTCTGCCAACTTTTTTGTGTGAAAAAATAAAATAAAATAAAACTTCATAGGCACAGGGCTATTTTGGAATGCTTAAAATCGGGTCTCGTTTTGGTCTCACTTTCTATTTGGTTTCTAGGAACCAAGGTTAAGTTGGTTCGATAAAGAATTGGTTTTGAATATTATTAGACTGGACACAAACTCCAATGCAAGAAATTGATCTTTATCAACCACTTGAACTTTAACAACTAGTTCAGTTCACTTATGAACTATATATAATTGCCTTTTTGTTTTTCGAAATAGCCCCTTAGTTCACCTATTTAAGAGAAAGTATTAAAGACATTTCTAATTGTATGATTATCAATAAGCATTAGAATACAAAAAAAAAAAAAAAAACAATATATTTACATTTTATTTCCTTCTTCCTTTTCCCTTGATTTCTTATTATATCTCATATTCCTTAAATAATATGTCAATAAAATAAATTTGTAATTTTTTGAAGTTTTCATAAAAGTTGAAAGGGTTTTGTTAATATGTGTCCTTAGGGCATATGTTAAGGTTCCAAAAATGAAAATAATAAGGGAGACAAATATTAAACCCCACACTGAACACTGAAACTCACACTGTATCCCTTATTTGTTTTCATTTTTAGAACCTTAATATATGCCCTAAAAGCATATGTTAAGAAAACCCAAGTTGAAAATGAGGTGTTGGGATATAGGTAGGACTGATTTATCCCTTTTATAGATATCACCATCCACCTGGTTAATGGTATATAATACCAGACAATCCCTCCACAATCCCTCCCAACTAACATAGTACTTGAATGTAGGGATAGTTGTTACCTCTTGAAATTACAACTACCACTTCCTCTTTAATTCCGCCTTAAATGTCTACCTGTACGCCCCTAAAAAATTGGCCCCTTTGGCTCATCACAAATTCACAATTACAATTTGGACTCTCATGTTAGGTTGATAAATCTATCAATTCATCACTAGAAATAAATCAGACCAAACTAACATTTTAACCAAAAGAAGCCCAAAAACAAGATTATCATAATAATAATTATTTTTACTATGAGACAGGAGAGATTTTGTGCTGCTCTAAAATGTGATTGGCCTAAAAATGTTATGGTTATAACTAGTAGAATATATTATGTTATTAGGGGTACATAGTTAGTATCAACAACAAAAGAAAGATAGTGTGTAAACAAAGATAAAAAGAAAACAATTTTAAAAAGAGTAATGATTGGTGTACATAAAGTGTGTACATAAAGATCTAGACCATTCATTTTAGTGGGTCCCATGTATACAGACACGGACTCTACCGAAATAAATATCGCAAATCTTTATGTGCAAATTTTATTACACTTTTAAAAATGTGTCAACCATCTCATCTATAAGAGACTTTTAACCAACCAAACTAATTTTTTTTGTTTCAACTTTCAAGTCTGTCCTTCATTTATGTTAAAGATGGGTCCATGAGCCATGCAGTAGATTGAAAAATTTAAGACCCCAGTCAATGCCAACCTCCACACTCTTTGTCTTTTGATGGCATTGTCGCAATTTTTTGCAAGGATCAAGGGCAAATACATAACTCAACAACTATATAATCTCCTCTTCTCCTCATTGGTCATTCCATCCAACTTTCTCTCTTACCTATCATCTAAAAACAAGAAGCCAAACAAAAAATGTCTCTAGTCACAGTAGATATCAAAGCCAATGCAGAGGTCTACTATGGAGATGAGATATGCCAAGAGAAAACAAAGTTGTTGCTCAAAGAAGTGGGCCTGCCCAATGGGCTCTTACCCTTAAAAGACATCGAAGAGTGTGGTTATGTGAAAGAGACGGGCTATGTTTGGCTAAAACAAAAAAAGAAGTGTGAGTACAAGTTTGAAAAGGTTGGGAGGCTTGTCACCTATGCACCTGAGGTCACAGCTTATGTTGAGCCAAACAAGATCAAGAAACTCACTGGTGTCAAGACTAAGGAGCTCTTGGTTTGGCTCACACTTTGTGATATTTACGTCGGTGACCCGCCCACCGGAAAGATCACTTTCAAGACCCCGGCCGGGCTTTCGAGGACTTTTCCGGTGTCAGCTTTCGAGGTTGAGGAGGAAGTGAAGGAGGTGGTGAAGGAGATGGAGGGAAAAGAAGTGATCAAGGAGAGCAATGGAATGAAAAATGTGGTCAATGGAGTGAAGGAAGTGATCAAGGAGAGCAATGGAATGAAAATTGTGGTCAATGAAGTGAAGGAGGTCTAAAATGTAACATGTTACCACTATATAAGAAAGAGGTTTTCTAATTATATATGAAGCTTATTTTCATATGCTTTGATGATCATGTCTTCTATTAGAACTTTTCATATGGTAATAAAAGTTAATTTAGAGTTTTTTGAGTGATTGGTTATGGTTGTATACTTCAAGGGAATTTTTTTTCTTCTTTGGTGTTAAAACAAAGATGAAGATATTTTGGGCCCTTTAGATATCTTTTGTTAGGAATAGGGGCTTAATTAGCTAGTGTGCCACAAGATTTATAATCTAACCAAATCCCCTGTAGTCGGACCAAGATAGGGGTGTTCTACCCCCTTTAGTCTTGGGTTCGAGATTTCACATGGACAAATACAAGGAATTTGGCCAGAACATTTGTGTCACACTCCGATCCACTTTTACAAATAATTGGAAAATAGCTAGTGATTTTATAAATTAAAATAAAATAGGATTTCCATAGTTGTACCTGTAGCTCACAAAATTAACACCATTAATTGTCTATACCGTGCTGCTCATGCTCCCTGCATTGTTCCTTTCTTTTTATTCTCTTTCTCGATCTCTTCAACTGTTCCTTTTCTTTTTATTCACTTTCTGCGTCTTGGACTCTATCTCTCTCTCGGCTTCCCCTATCCCTCACCCACACACACACACACACACACACGCATAAACATAAAGTAAGATAAGCATAAGCAATAAATAGATAGGATAATTATGAACGAAATCCTAATCTATTTATTACTTATGTTTATCTAACTTGGACTCTAATAAGTTCACAAATCATGATATACTTGGATTGGATATGCATATCCATACACCAAGTGTATACTTCGTCCATACACAGAATCCAGAGGAACAAAATGGCGTTCCTAATAGTTGGTCTCTATTTTGTTTCCTTCCAAATATGTCATGTGTTTAATGACTCATCCCTCTTATATCATTTTATAATCTTTTTAACATACTGGATTAGATATATTGCTGGTTCTATTACCTTAATACAATATCGTAAATGTACCCAACACTTTAGCATATTACATGTCACACATGCGTCCTACAAGTGATGTGAATATAATAAATCACTGCAGAAAATTAATGGTTATCACAATTTGGCCTCCCTAAGGGAAGTCAGGGGTTCGATCATGTAAGCTAGTTGGAGGGATGGATGTCAAAATGTACTATGTCTAACTTGATGTGGGTTCAAATCCTACCGCTAGCTTGTCTCCCTGATTTACCTGGGCTATGGAGTTGCTGAATCTTACTGAATTATGCAAACAATTACAAGAAATTGGGAATAGGTAAGGAAGAAACAGAGAGGTTTCGACAGAGAGAATTAGAGACGATGAACAAGAGAGAGAAACGGATTTCATTATCAAATTTCACCTTCTTATAATTTCCTTGCTCTCTCTAGAGTCTCTCTCTCTCTCTCTCTCTCTCTCTCTCTCTCTCTCTCTCTCTCTCTCTCTCTCTCTCTCTCTCCTCCTGAGTTCTTCATTCTTCTTCTTGCAAATTCGGATTCAATGGGATACAGGTCAAGCTAGTTCTTGACAGGTGGTATCAGGTCAAGCTAGTTCTTGAAAGGTGCATGTGCTGTGGGGCCGGTGGATTGCCCCATGTTCTACTCTGATAAACGACAATAGGTACTGATCCCAAAGTCGCGAAGGACAGGTTGAGGGATTTGTCCTCGTATCCGGAAAGAAAAAAAGATTTATAATCCATTTGTTTTTAAGAATTGTTTGGAGAGGCTAAGAACCAACAAATCGTATTGGATTCTCTCTGTGGCAGATCTAAATCACATTGGATTCTCTTTTAAACCATGTTAAGCATGTGTCTCGTATTTTACAGTTTCTTTGAGCAAGATCAGTAAAGTTTTGACAAAACTTTTCTATTTTAGACTCTGGTTTTACTTTTCAAAAAAATTCGGGAGTCTATATGCTTTATATAGAGAAGACCTAGTGAATGGGTTTAGGAGAATATGAGAGCCTTATTCTAAAAGTGTACTCATGGGGTTGAGCATCTTAAAGAGTTTCTTGTGTGTGTGTTGGCTCTTAGATTTGCGAGCTTTTTAACTCCTGTGTGGTTGAAATCCTTTTTTTTATATAAAAAAATTCTTCATTGTTATTCGCATGCATGTATGTGGACGTAGGTGTGCTTGTCGAATTACGTATATTGTGTCTTCTGTGATTTCGCGTTTTCTCCATAGTTCGTACTTTTATCCCCTTGTGCACAACAAACCAACATGAATTTCATTTTTTTTTTTTTTAAACCCTCCACGACCCTCCACCCCCACAAAAATAAAAATTATAAAAACAGAGAGAAAAGTAGAGTAGCACTGAACATTGATCTTACTTTATGCATTCTAAAATACGGAGTAACAAATTATTTCTTAATTGGTTACTGCGCATTAGTTTTAACACACTGACTTGGGAAATGTTTTCATTACTATATCAATGCACATAGTTAAAGCTCATTACTACTTCCAACTAATAAGACTACCTTCTACGTGTAAACTTGTATTTATCAATATTTTGATCTCTCTGTGTGCGTGTGTGGGGATGCAACAACTTTTGAAAGAAAACAACCAACATTTATTACTACTATTCAACATTCTTTTCAAGTAATTGAAATTTAAAATAAAAGAAACAAGAATGCCAAATTATAGGGCCACTGTACAACCACCAATAAATATAGCTTTTCGGCACAAAAACACATTCAAATTCACCACACGGGGTGATATAGGCCGTGTTTGTTGCAACTTAACCAAACATATCATAACTCTTAACTATTCAGATTATAAATTTTAGAACTCAAAATAAGTTATAGTCGCCCAACTTTTCAGAAGCAGTAATTAAGTTGTAATGGTGTTTGGTAGCATAAGCTGTGAAAAAGCTTATTTGCTGCATAATTTTCCAAAATGCCTTCAAGTTCTCGTGGTGTTTTGAGCAAGTGAGGGATTTGATTCAGTTGGACGTGATTGATGTCAATAGAAAGAAAAATAAAGGGCAAGTTTGTCCAACAAAAGATACATTAAATGACAAAATAAGCTACAAGTTAGGGAAGCACCTCCAACTCAGCTTCAAATAAGTTGGCTTTGAGCCTTAAATAAGTTGAGAAAAGTTATAAGTTCTGAATTTATAAGCCACACCAAACACTTCATTTCAGCTCCTTCTAAGCTGCACCAAACGGCATCATAGACTGCAATTCACTGTCAACCCCATAGCAATAAGTATATACACTACTTTATAATGCACTCCCTCTTCAATGGAAGGTTCCTTATTGCACTTCCCTTGGTAATCATAGCTTCAAAGCCTGTCGAGAAATCCCAATTAGCCAACTATCAATAATTCCAACTACCAATAATTCCTTCTTAGACGTACAAATTCACCATTGAAACTTGAGGATGGACGGAAAGAAAAGTTGTGCGCGGTAATAGTTTTCACTCGTTTGGCAGCAGCTTCTTCTGCTTACGCGATTCAATCACAATAATGCTTTTGGCAAAAAATATCTCTCTCTCTCTCTATATATATTTGCTCTTTCTGCAATTGACTCATATTTTTTTGCAATTGAATCGCAGAAACTAGTTTGCCAAATAGTTTCCTTTTAGCTTTTGAAGTTTCATAATCTACTCATGGACTCCAAAAACTGCAAGGTAAACGGGGCGTTTGTATTGAGGTTTGAATACTGAAAATTAGAAAGGACAAGAAAGGTAGTGAGAGTCAAAATACAACTGGTATTGGACATATCACACGCCCACCTTTCTGAAGTCTACATGTTTTAATTTTGGCCGGTTTGCCAACCATTGAGCAGATGAAATGTTTAAAATAGTTATCAGTTTATCATTTCCCAAATTCTTTCAAAATCATAGAATCCGTTCAAATTTTCTGCAAAAAATTATGTTTTAATAACAAGGCGAATCCATAAAATTCTCTTTTGGAAATAGCCAAATTGTTCGCTCTAGTTTACAATTTCCAGGAAAGTTCAAATCATTCTAAATTTTTTGTAACTAATACATTATCTAACTCAAAAGCAACCCAATTCATAAAATAAAAATAACAAGTTTTTAACATTTTATTTGTTTGTATAGTATCTACAGATACAGTACCTAGGAGTCAAATGTGAAGCAATTAAACTTGTTTAAGGCAGTTCAAACACATACCTGGGAAGCCTTAACCCATTTGCCGTTGATCCAATCCTGATGTAGCCTTAAATCAGAATGTTTGAACACCATTTCCTCGTTAGTGCCCCTGAAGTAGACTACATACTTTGGGCCTTGACGAACTTTAGAAATCACACCCACCCACCACCCATCATTGTATAGGGCATCGACTTCTTCAAGAACGTTAAAACGGTCAATTACTACTGTGTCAGGTGGATAGGGTCTTATGTGTAGATTATCAACCTCTTCTCTCATGAACTCTGTATCGTCGTCGTTTCTCAGGCTTTGGTACTCGATCAAGAATTTGTCTTGACTAATTTGTTTGATGACCGTTGCGGCAAACCAAGCACCTTGGAAACCGTCTTCGTCGCTGCTAACTTCAACTAGTGTCCCTTCACTAAACTTCTCCTCCACTGTTTCTTTGTCACACTTCACTTCAGCTGAAACCATCCCATTCTGCATTCAAAGGTTTGCTGAAATCAGAATGTTCGGTACCCATTGACACCACAGACGAAAAAGAAAAGAAAAGGAAAAGAACAGTAATTTAATACCACAAATGATAAAGAACCAATTTAAACAACTTTTCTTGAGATTTGTATTTAGATACTAATTTCAAACCAGAACTATCTTACTAATTTCCCCGTATTTATCCATTCATTGGTTATGGGCAGGAACGATGTCCATAAATTATTCCAAGTCGAGAAAATTTTTCTACAGATACATGCAATCAACTACAAACTACATGCGTCAGTAAGCAAAGAAAGTCAAAAGTTGTGAAATCTGATTTCTAAGCCATTGTCTTGTCCAACTAATCTTAGTTATGCAAGGCAAGCAGAACCTCCTTGGCAAATTGGTTCTCAAGTGGTACTTCATCATGGTGGTGGTGGTGGTGGGTGGGGGGGGGGGGGGTGATCTTCCTTTTCATATTTTCCTCTTTAGTAATTGTTTTCACCAGAAAGCTAGTTATCTTGTATTTGGTCTATTTTATTAAGTTTTTCTCTGAAAAATGCTTTAAACAGTTCTTTAACTTCTTTGATTGACAGTATTTGCCCATATGAACTTGATTTCCTAAAGCAAATTCCCCACAAAATCTAAGGGTTGAAACTCTGGGGAAGTGGGAAAGAAAAAACACAAATTAGCAAAAAGATTGAGAAAACTTCATTCACATTAACGAAAGAATGACGTAGCAAGATAAAGACAAGGAAATGAAGCAAAGGTAACAAAGAACATATTTGTCCATCAAGCTTTTTTGTTAAATGGTCAGTATCATCTAAAAAGCTTTGTTCATCAAGGATATTTGTCATGTAATGCAGTCAAGTTGGACTCCAACCCCACAGGTAAACAATTCAGACCTTTGTGAACCACAATGATATTATTTCATGTTCAAGAGTTGTACTCTTTTTTTATATAGATAAGATAAATTAGATAATACCCATCTTGTCCCGTTTAGAAATCAAACCCTCAACCTTCCAATTTGGGATGTGGAAGAGAGAGCTAATAGAGTTCATTTTAGGAACCTAGAAATTTCCTGACATTATGAGGCATGATCTAAAAGAAAGAAAAAGGACAATTATCTGCTGCTGAAATTGGTGTTGCAACAAATAAGATGAGATGTCAATTCTTGATGAGAACAAGATCAACTAGTCCCTCACTCCCTCCTGTAGAGAATCAAAATAACTAATCATCTAGCCCAACTTCCAACAACCAGGGACTATACTCTCATCCAAATCCCTGATTTTCCCTTCACCCGTGCCGGGAAACCGAAAACAAACAAGTAAGGAGATCGTAATAGTTTTTTGCTTACATCCACCATGGCATCATCCAGTGTAGTGACAACTTCTCATTTTGCTTCAGAGGTAACCTTGGTAGGTGTTGCAGTCTCCAAAATTCTCGAACAAAAGCAACATAAACATCTGTAAGGGCTTGCATTATCCTAAATACTCTAAGAAGTTGTAAATGTGAATTTATTTTCAAATGATTGGAAGAATGAAAAAAAAGGACTCTAAGTGAATATGGGTTGTGCTAAGCTATGCCCAAGCTCGCTCAGCCTGTCATAAAATTGCGCTTGAGAATGTATTAACGCTCAGCTTATATTTAATTAATTAACTTGAATCATGGATCCAACATATCTTGTTTTTGAAGGTGCAATTATTAGTGCATTTGTTATACGAGTAATACACAATTGTATGCTGAGAAGTGAGAACATTTGCAGAAGTTAGCCGCTTGAAGCTTTCTTTTGCTTCTAGACTAGGAATGGATAATCTAATTAATCAGAGTGCCAGCTTTCCGACGAACCTCATTACCACTACATGTATAGATGTTGACCTTTGCTTTGAACTTTTAAGCCCAATAACAATACCACGACAGTCACAACTACTGATTAAGCATATGTTGACAATTAACTCCAACTAGCAGGCCAATACCAATACCATCTACTCTATTTTGTTTTTCTTTGCAACTTAACTTGAAACAAACAATTCTGCTAACATTATCAAAGAAAAAAAAGGAAAAAGTAATCCATATTACAATGCCATTACTCAAGATCCATGGTTAGCATTTTGCTCGTTCTACTTCACATTTTTCGGCAATTACTTTTCTTCCCAACTTCTTTACTTTTACAGATTACACCAATTTTCCTCTCTTTTCGATCCAAATTTTTCTTCTTATATTTAATATCAGAAAGCACCAAACTATGAAAACAAAACACCAACCTTGATTGAGTAACACTCGCTCATAATCTCCGAAAATAATCTAACTAAATGACCATAGGTCCATACAATGAAGAACATATTTAAAATTTACAACTAGCAAATAATCTAAAACTAGTGCAATAACACACAAAAAACAATATAAGCCAAATCAGAACAACCCAAAATCAAATTTTAAACCTCGTACCTCTTCTCCCAACGCAGGAACCCATTTGCCATTGACCCATTCACGGTGAACCCTAATCTCAGACTCTCCGAACTCAATCTGATCCCTAGTCCCCCTGAAAAAAACAGAGTACCTCTGATTCTCAAGGACTTCAGTGATCACTCCCTCCCACCACCCGTCGTTGTAAAAAGCGTCCACCTCCTCGCTGAAATTGAAGCTCCGGTGACTTTCCCGAGGCGGCGGGGGCCTCAATTGCACCTTATCGAGCGTCTCCCTCAAGGGTTTTGTACCTTTCGCGTCGGACATTAGGGTTTTGTACTCGACCAGTACTTTGTTCTTGGTTCTGGTCGATGCTGGTCGGACAATGGTGCCCTCGTACCAGGCGCCGCGAAAGCCGTCTTCGTTGCTGCTTATCTCGACCTCTGATCCTTTCTGGAAATAGGGATCCAAGTCTGCCATTGTTAAATCTCAAAAAGATTGAATTTTTAGGGTTTAATTCATGAACTCAGAAGTCAAAATTCCAATAAAATGGTTTCTTATTCTTAGGGTTTTTATGAAAATAAAAATAAAAATAAAAAATAAAGGAGAAATTACAATTGCGCCCTCTATACTTAAGGTCATTTTTTTTTTGAGTCATGCTACACCCACACAATGAACCACACACTTTTTCCACACATATCTTTAAATGCTTGTACCTTGTGCTGTTTGAACTTTTTACACTTTTTTGTGCCCCACTTATACAGCACAAGGTACAAGCATTTAAAGATGTGTGTGGAAAAAATGTGTGGTTCATTGTGTGGGTCTAACATTTTTCTTTTTTTTTTTTTATTTACTTACCTGGGGACGCACGCACACCCACACCCACACCCACATCTCAAGCAAGACATAACCCAACAAATCTCTACTGACTAAGGAACAGGGCCATTTCTATAATGCTAGAGGAGGAGAAAATCCCCTCCCCTCTCCAGGACACCCACACCCACACACACATCTCAAGCAAGACATAACCCAACAAATCTCTACTGACTAAGGAACAGGGCCATTTCTATAATGCTAGAGGAGGAGAAAATCCCCTCCCCACTCCCCTGGAGAGATTCGAACCCTCTACCTCCCACTTGAGAGAGGTGGAGTGATACCACATGGGCTAAAGCCCACTTGGTTTAAGGTCATTTTTTACCGTGAGCTCATGTAGCTTCAAATGTCATGTTAATATTTACTGTAATTCTGACTTCTGACTACTACGCAACCCCGTTTATAAATTGATCGGTAAATTGTAAATTACATCCTTATAGTTTGAGGGTTGCGACAATTTGGTTTTTGTGCTTTTAATTTTGGTAATTTACACTCTATAGTGTGTAAATTGTACAAAATTCACCAAATTACAAAAAAAGTAAGGGCACAATTGGAATGTCACATTATTTCTAGCAAAAAATAACCACATGTGTAAGGGCAGACCCAGGAGTATAGTTCAGTGAGAGCAGAAGCTTATTATTATTATTATTTTATTTTATTTTTTTATTATTATTTTTGTAGAAATTGTATAATTTTATGAGGTTTTTTTTTTTTTTTTTAGAAACTAATATGTCCCATAATTCTTTTACAAAAATTTTGTATTATAAGCTTAATTGGTTATTTATATTTATCACTTTGATATTTGTGTGGCAGTGCATGTCTAGTTTGAAATGTGTCATATTGTTTAAAAGATTATAAGATATTATCAGATGATTTAATAGACTGTAAGATATTATCATATTATAAGCTTTAAGTGTATCAAATTGTTTAAAAGATTATAAGTTATTTATGGGATAGATAAGTTTATTAAAAAAAAACACAGAGAATTATACTATTTCTATCCATAAAAATAAATAAATAAATAAAGTGATATTCCCTAAAACCCTGTATAAGCTTCTGCTCCCACTGAACTACAATCCTAGGTCTGCCCTGCACATGTGGTCATTTTTTGTTGGAAATAATGTGGCATTCTCATTGTGCACTTGCTTCTTTTTTTTTTTTTTGGCCTAATTGCACTTTACCCCCTCGTACTATACACGTGTTTTCAATTGGGTACTGTTTGCACCCAAAAACCGTCAATGGATTTTGAGCCCGAGTTGTGTGGAGCTGAATGAAGGAGAAACCGGGCTAAACTCATCGGACTTAAGAATGGAGGTGAGACCGATGGAATGAACAATACCATTGGGAGGAATCATGAGAGCCTGATGGGAACATTGGATAGAGGTAAGGATTATCGGGCTCTAGGAAAACATAACAATCAAGCGTTGAGAGCCCGATGGTGGAATGAAGCAGCAGGAAGCCTAATCGGACATCGCGCAATGAAGATGAGAGTTAAAGTCCGATTGGCCATGGGCGGTTGAAGAAATGTAATCGGGCACGGAGGAAGGCATGGAAACAGATAGAGCCCGATTCATCCAGGAGAGTCAGTGACGGGGCCGACTGACTGGAAGGAGAAGGCGGTGCTATCCACAGCTGGCATGATGACGTTCTAAGAGGGAATTGGAAACAAGAGTCCGTTTAGGAAAGGAGTTGTTCGTTGTCAGCTGGATGGAGGCGTCTGATCCCTAAGTTGAGGGGATTGATTCAATTGAGCCATGGATAAGGAAGGTCTTCAATCAACCAATCAACTAATCAGCTTGGAGCACAAGCCAAGGAATTATTGTCCAAGAAGAAGTTGTAGAAGTTGTATAAGGCCGCTATAAATATAAGGCAGGCCAAGCTGCAATGGTACTCCACGTCTCTCTCGAAACAGCATACACAGCATTCAGAGTATTCAGCATATTCGAAGCATTCAAAACACCTTCTCCAAGTCTCTTTTTTTTTTTAGTCTTAACTAGCAAATAGGTCTGTCCTTTTGTTAATTCTTTTTGACTAAAGATTGGGACACAAACAAACACACAACTTTTGAGACACAACCCAAATAATGTGTCTATCTCTCTCTTGTGATGTCACTGGACCCCACAGTGACACAGGAGAGAGATAGACACATTATTTGGGTTGTGTCCCAAAAGTTGTGTGTTTATTTGTGCCCCAAGTATTACCCATTCTTTTTTGTTCTTTTGAATATTCAGCCTTTTCTGGTGTGTTCTTGAGATTTGTTTAGTTTTCCAAGCATTTAATAAAATCTATTTTATTAAACCGTTTGTGATTTTGTTTACCTGTTAAACTTGATACCTTTTAGCTTGTGCGCTTCAGTACTGCTAAAGAATTTACAGTGAGGGTACTTTCCTACTCACTATACACAATCACCCTGTTTAGAAGTTAGATTCATCAAAGCCTTGTGTATCACTCACACAAGCGGATAGGAAATTAGTTTGCACGTACACACACACACCGAACCACAGATTGGTTCTGGCACGCCCGCGCAAATTACAGCAAACATTTTTGGCACGCCCGGTGGGACCCACAATGTCAAATCATGCCTCCGAAGAAAGATAAGCAGACGACGAAGAATGGCCAGGACGATCAGCCCACGGACCCACCTCTGGAAGAAAGCACCGGCCAATCTCCACAAGATGGCAGTGTCACGCTCGAGGCAATATCAGAGGCCATGAGAGCTAACATCGAGCCCATGTGGCAGGAGTACAACGCGCTCATAGGCTCTATGGGCAATCTCAAATCGGTCATGAACCAAACGACCGATGTTCATAAGAGTCAGGCTGAATTGGTCCTAGAAACCAGGACCACCCACATAAAGTTGGACCGCCTGACGGAAGCAATCGGAAGGCTGGTTGAAACTTATAAGGCCGAAAGCAACAAAGAACAGGTCAACGGATCGGGCTCGGGCACACTGCTTGAGTCCGATAAGCCGAAAGACCCACCTTATGTATGTCCGAACCTAAGGGATGGTAATGGCTCAGGCAGGCAGTCTGAGTCATAGACCGGTATGGTAAGCGGAGTGGTAGTCACCGATCCCAACGGATCGGCGATACCAGGTTTTGGTAGATCTACAGGCCATACTGAAAGTTCAGTCGGCCACACACAGCCCCTAGGTCATGGCCATGGGGGGAAAAGGAACAACGGTGGATTTTGGACCCATCAGGCCCACAACCAACAGCACGGACCGCCACCGTTGGTACCCCCGATAAGGAATGTTCAGCCCGTAGCTCAACCCATCAATAGGGAGGAGTTGGTAGCGGCCATACACGAAGAGTACGGCCTATTTATGCGAAGATTAGAAAGGCCGACTTACAGACGGTCATACCCCCCTGAAATTGACCAAGTCATATTTCCTCAGGGGTATAAAGTACCAAATTTCACTCTATTCTCTGGAGAGAGTGAACAGTCCTCAGTTGAGCATATTGGTCGTTTCATTGTTAAATGCGGCCATGTGGGTCACAGTGACCCATTAAAGTTAAGACTATTCCCAAACTCGCTAACGGGCATGGCGTTTTTGTGGTATATTAATCTCCCAGTCAATTCGGTGTTAACTTGGCAGGGGATGGAAGAACTATTTCACGGCCAATTCTATAGGACTGAGCCCGAGACATCGCTGGCAGATTTGTCAAGGATGATGCAACTAGTGGGCGAGACCGTAGAAACCTACATAGCCCGTTTTCGCAAGGCCAAGTATCGGTGCAAGACAGTTTTGCCCGAGGAAGAGTATGCAAAAATGGCCATGGGGGGCATGTCCTTTGAACTTCGCAAGAGGTTTGAGGGGACTGACTTCCGTGACCTATTCGAGCTGGCCACACGGGCCGGACGCTACGAGCGTATCCTTTTGGACGAGCAGGAGAAGAAGAACTCTTCCAAGGGAACATATTACAAAGAACCCAATTACGAGGTCCACTTAGCAGAGTGTGACCTTGAAGTAGAAAGCGATATGGCCGAGTTGATTTGCAAACGGCTAATCATATGCAACGCCTTGAACAAGCCTGTTAATAATAACGCTGCTGCAAAGAAAATGGCGTTCGAGGCGGGAAAAAACTATACTTTTGATATAACTATGGCTGATCAAATATTCGATGCCTTGTTGGCCGATAAAGTGATCAAGCTAAGTGAAGGTCATCGGATCCCAAAGGCCGATGACATAAAAAATAAAGAGTACTGTAAATGGCACAATTCTTGGAAGCACACTACTAACAATTGTGTTGTTTTTCGCAATTTCATACAGGAAAACGTGGAGAAGAGAGTTTTCAAATTCTCAGACAAAGCTATGGGGATCGATTCAAATCCTTTTCCTCAGATTACGGGCACTAACATGGTGATGTCCGATCTAACCGAGCTTTCAAGGTCGAGACCGAAGATAGACTTGTCTGACGGAGAGTTTATGCCAAAACAAAGGGAGGGTAAGCAAATTGCTATTTCGGCCACTGATGGGCCGAATGTGACAATACATGACCTCCAGAAGAGCTATCAAGAACGCAAGGCAGAAGCCCATAAGGCCGAGGAAGAAATGGCCAAATCCAGCACAGACAATTTGATAGCTAATCTGCGGAGACAGCTGGAAATCATCGAACAAGGCCTTTGCCCAAGGTGTAAGGCTGATGTCAAGAAGGAAGTCTCGAGCCCGAGTAAGAGGCCGAGAAGCAATGAAAATCGGGATTCAAGCCCGAGAAAGTCTGTTTATGAGAGATTGTCAATACCATGGCAAAATCAAGCCAAGCCCGAGTGGAGGGCAAAACCTGCGACAGTTCAGCATATCGGCCATGATGAATCAGGCCGATTGGGGGCAAGAAGCTCCCGGACAGTTCCAAGACCTCAGATGCAAACATCAACTGCTAGCAGGAGCCCGAGGATGGTGCTGCCACCTCGGGTAGAAGATCAGAAGTGGCATAGAGCTGAACACTCTAAATTCCCAGCACGGCCACAATATAGCAAGTCTCAGAAAAGAAGGTATCAGCGAATGAGACAGGCCGAGCGGGAACGCCAGTTCTTGATGAATCGGGCTGGAAATCCTCAACCTACGGAACATAAGGGTTCTAATGACCAAGGACTTTCAACTAGGGGGAGGCGCATTGATACTGATCACCCAAGGCAGAGAGTCCGACTTGGAAAATCACAGGATGAAGGTGGAGTTACATCGGACAAGATGAGTGTGGAGTCCGATGGAGATCTGTCAGACTCAAACTTCTCGCCAATTCAATTCGGGACAATCCCGGTAGGCCTGTCATCCAACATGGTATTCACACTACCGATGTCTTTCATGGCCAATCCAGACCAGTCATCGGCCATGGAAGGGGATGTACTAGAAGGCCTAGCTAAGGACTCGGCTGTGATAGAAGAAGTGTTTTGGAACGGGGGAGAGACCGTTAAGCCTAAAGTGGTGCAAGCTACGAGCAAAAATGTAGACACCACCGATTTGCAGACCGATCGGCCTAAAATCACCATCTTGAGGCCGAAAGGACAAAAGACTGAGGAAGGAGTGAAGACCGGACTAGTTAAAGTGGTGTTTGAAAAGCCAACACACCATATGTCCCAACATCTGAAGCCTTTGTATGTGAAAGGACATATCGAAGGCGTCCCAACAAACAGGATCCTTGTTGATGGGGGGTCTACCATTAACATCATGCCTCAAATAATGATGAGGATCCTGCAGAAGTCCGAGTCGGAGCTAATTCCGACCGAGATGAATGTCCAAAGCTTCACGGGGGCACCTTCAAGAACCAAGGGTATCCTACCCCTTGAACTGACCGTTGGCAGTAAAACGGCCATGAATGCTTTTTTCATCGTGGAAACCTCAGCGGCCTATAATGCTTTACTAGGCCGGGATTGGATACACCCAAATTATTGTATTCCATCCACGTTCCATCAGTTGTTAATTTTCTGGAGAGGGGACGAGGTGGAAGTGGTTGGAGCAGACACCAAGCCATTCGTAGCCCGGGTGCAGACGGCCGATGCAGTCTTGTACGAAGATGACATCGGGCCAGTAAAGTTGCTGGGGTGCAACAAAATGGGAAGACCAAATTCAGCGACCTTCCTTAAAGGAAGTTCGTCGGACATTAAAGCATATTTCCATAATCTCAGTCGGAAAGAAGAATCAAGGCCGATTGAGATCGTTAAACAAGAAGATGTCCATGGGGACTCCGATAATTGAAGAACGGAAGCTGCTGGCCTTGAGGGCCAGCATGGCTAGATGGTGTGCATTCCTGGCCGACAGAAGATTGGAAATCGGCCCATGTGACGGAATGATCAATCTGGCTGATTGTATCTACGAAGAAGAAGCGCCAAAGGAAGAAGAGATTCAGATAGACGAGTTGGAAACGGCCACGGCGAAACTTGATGATTTAAAGGCCGATGTCCAAGACCCTCTCTTGGAAGTCAACCTAGGCAAGGAAGGAAAGCACAAACCTACCTATGTAAGTCAGATGCTGGATCCTCAGTGTCAGGCCGAGTTGATTGCACTCCTTCACAAGTACAAAGATTGTTTTGCCTGGGAATATGACGAGATGCCTGGTTTATCAAGGGAGCTGGTGGAACTCCGATTGCCAATTAAATCGGGGTTCAGGCCGTTCAAGCAGCTACCTCGGCGTCTGTCACCAGAGGTAACACTAAAGGTCAAAGAGGAAATTGAGAGATTACTGGACGCTGGCTTCATTCGGACAGTCCGATATGTTGTATGGGTCTCGAATGTTGTGCCAGTGGTGAAGAAGAATGGGAAGCTGAGGGTTTGCATTGACTTCAGGAACTTAAACCTAGCCACCCCAAAAGATGAGTATCCCATGCCCATGGCCGATCAGTTAATCGATTCGGCCGCTAAACATAAAATTTTGTCATTTATGGACGGGCACTTGGGGTATAACCAGATTTACATCGCCGAAGAGGATGTCCCGAAGACTGCTTTTCGGTGTCCGGGGGCAATTGGAACCTTTGAGTGGGTTGTCATGCCTTTCGGGCTGAAGAACGCTGGAGCCACCTATCAACGGGCAATGAATTCAATCTTCCATGACATGATCGGACAGTTCATGGAGGTTTACATAGATGATGTGCCGGTGAAGTCAGGAGGTAACGCCGATCATTTGAGGGATTTGGAAAAAGCATTTGAAAGAATGCGGGCTCACAGACTAAAGATGAACCCTCTTAAATGTGAATTCGGCGTTGCAGCAGGGAACTTCCTGGGTTTCTTAGTACACCAAAGGGGGATAGAGATTGACAAGAATAAGGCTCGGGCTATCCAGGCAGCAAAGCCACCTGCTAATAAGAAAGAGCTTCAGAGATTGCTCGGACAGATTAATTTCTTAAGAAGATTCATATCAAATTGCGCAGGGAAGACCCAAGTATGGACCCCACTATTGAAGATCAAGACCGATGAAGACTTCAAGTGGGAAGACAGCCATCAACAAGCCTTTGAGGGAATCAAACAATATCTGTCAACTCCTCCAGTATTAATGCCACCCAAGAAGGGTAGGTACCTAAAATTGTATATATCGGCCTCTGACTGCTCTATAGGTAGTATGCTAGCTCAAGATAATGAGTAAGGTAACGAGCATACCATTTATTATTTAAGTAGAATCTTGACTCCAATCGAGCAGCGCTATGCACCGATTGAGAAGTTATGCTTGGCATTGTATTTTTCTTCATAAAAGTTAAGAACATATATGCTTCCTGTTTCAACTTACATAATATGTCAAACTGATGTGATAAAATATATGTTGTCAAGACCGATTATGAGAGGCCGAATTGGGAAATGGACCTTGGCCTTAATGGAATTTGCCATCCAATACCGATCGCAGCAATCGGTGAAAGGCCACGCCATAGCCAATTTCTTGGTTGATCACCCAGATCCTACTGATTTGGGAGAACTGCCTTCAACACCCAGAATCCTGAGCACGTCCTTAGTCCCATGGACGTTATTCTTTGACGGTTCCAAAAACGCAGAAGGTGCTGGGGCAGGCGTGGTGATTGTATCGCCCAAGTACAAAAAGATAAAAATGTCTTTTCGGCTCGATTTTAAATGCACTAACAATCAGGCCGAGTACGAAGCACTTATAATCGGACTCGAGATACTCCTTGAAATGGGAGCATCGTCCGTGCACATCAAGGGAGACTCAGGGCTGGTGATCGGACAGATAGCCAGAGAATTTCATATATGAAGTTGGGAGCTCTGCATGTTCCACGCGGTGGCTACTCAACTCATGGAAGCGTTTGATGATATTAGCGTGAGTTACATTCCAAGAACAACAAACACCGAGGCCGATAAGTTGGCAAAAACAGGATCAGCCTCGTCTTCCCAGAAGAGTGCAGAAGACCAACTTATCATGGTTCATGTCTGATCATTACCGTCTGTTGCAAAGAGAGGGTGGTACACAACTACCAATTCGGTCTTGATGGAGGATGACGATTAGAGAATTCCCATCATTGAATACCTGAATCACCCAAATGTCAAGGTAGATCGAAGAATCAGATTGTTTGCTGTCCGGTTCGTGGTACTTGATGGAGAATTATTCAAGAAACCGATCGGTGACGACGTGGTCTTGAGGTGTCCAGGGAAGAAACAAGTCATGCAGGTTATGGCCGAGGTACATGAAGGTATTTGTGGGGCACATCAGGCCGGTACCAAGATGAAATGGTTGCTGAGAAGATACAATTATTATTGGCCCGGCATGTTGAAAGATTGTATTAGTTATGCCAAGGGTTGTCAACCTTGTCAGAAGCATGGTCTGATCCAGCATGTGCCAGCCAAAGAATTGGAACCCATAATCAAACCATGGCCGTTTAGGGGATGGGCGATGGATTTAATTGGCAAAGTCCTACCGCCATCATCGGGCCAGCATTGTTTTATCATAGTGGCTACGGACTACTTTACCAAGTGGGCCGAGACCATTCCTTGTAGAACGGTGACACATGCCATCGTCATAAAATTCATTGAAGAACACATTATCCATAGGTTCGGCCTTCCAGAAACAATCACGGCCGACCAAGGATCGGTGTTTACAGGTACTGAAACGTCAACCTTTGCAAAAAGTAGGGGGATTAAAATTCTAAATTCTACGCCCTATTATGCACAGGCTAATGGACAGGCCGAGTCTGCTAACAAGATCCTCAAGGGGATCATTGGGAAGATGATTGTGGAAAATCCTAGGGAATGGGACAAGCTCTTGTCCGAAGCGTTATGGGCCTATCGGACGTCTAAAAGTTCAAGTACTGGGGTTACACCGTTCATGCTGACTTATGGGCATGACGCTATGCTACCCATGGAAGTAACAGTCCGATCGGCCAGAAGGGCTTTACAGAATCAGCTAGAGTCTGCTGAGTATACAGAGGCTATGATAGCTGAATTGGAAGGGCTTGATGAAATGAGGCTCGCGGCCTTAGATGCATTAAAAGTGCAAAAGCAGCGGGCCGCCCGAGCTTATAACAAGAGGGTGAAAGAAAAGTCTTTTTGCACAGAAGATTTGGTATGGAAGGTCGTGCTACCATTTGGAGAGAAGGATAATCGTTACGGAAAATGGTCGGTCAATTGGGAAGGCCCGTTCATCGTCCATCAGGTCAAGAGAGGTGGTGCTTACAGGCTACGTGATTTAGATGGAAAGGTTCATGTCCGATTAATTAATGGTCAGTATTTAAAGTCCTATTATCCTACGTTATGGGAGACCATTGACCTGGACTATAAACCAAATCCTGGGTTGGAATATGATCAATTGATCAATTATGAACCCGAGCCCGAGTAATTTAAGAGAACACCGTTTTGTATTGATAGGCTGAGCACAACTTACTTACAAGAATGGTAAAGAATAATAAAAAATTCTACAGTACGAAATAGGAGTCGGCCTCTAGGCCGACCCAAAATTCCTAAGCTTGACCTTCAGGTCCTCCCAGGTCTTGATGGCTCCAGACCGATCCCGTTTGGCTTTTTCTAGCTTTTGTGCCCATGCCCGGGATATCGAAACACTGGCTTGCAGTTGATCACTGCACTTTTGGGCATCGCCGCCAAGTGATGATAATGCTTCATCGATTTTCCCAAGGGCGGCGTTGTTGGTAATGACCTCGGCTTCACATTGGGCAAGCTGAGCTTTTAGTACAGTAATACGATGCTGCAGCCAGAAGTCCCTCGCTAGTACTTGAGCCCGAGAGGCCTTCCCCGTTTCAAATTAAGCTTTGGCCCCTTCCAGGAACTTCAATGCCTTCTGCCGAGAGCCTAAGTGAAGTTCCGCATCAGCCTGAATTTTCAAGGCCGATCGATCCATAAGACGGGCGCTCGGGAGTCTCTCTTTTATCTCCAGGAGTAAGGATAGTTGCCCGTCTGAAAGAGAAGGATCGGCCATGAGGGTGTTCAAAGCCGTGTCAACATTGGCAGCAGCAGGAAGGGTGGAAAGGTCCTGATCAACGAACCCGAAGAGAAGGTTCTTCGCTTGTTGAAGATGTGAAGGTGAGACTGCTTCGAGCTCCAGGGGGCCGAGGTCGAAAGCTCCTAGGTCCAGGCCTAAGAAGAAGTCATTGAAAGGAATGAGTGGCACTGGACCTGTGGCATCAGCCTGTTCAAGAGAGAGCAGTCAGAAATGTTTTTAAAATTATAAGTTAGAAAAGAGTTTCAGACTTCATACCTGGGCATGAGGATCAAGGGAGGCCGAGATCGCTTCCCGAACATCGGCCTCACTGGGTTGAGAAGTTGGTTGAGAAGGAGATTGAGCCAATCCCGAAGAAGAAGAAGCGTGGCCGGTCTCTTCCCTTGGGCTAGTTGAGGCCGCTGTCGCTAGCAAAATCTCAGTCGCTGGGACTGAGCCCGAATCGTCAACACCGGCCTCCACTTGCAAGATTGCAGAATCTTTAAGGGGGTTAACATCGACCACTACTGGTTCCACTATTGTGTGAACAGGGGAGCCGGTGGTCGTGGTAGGTTCCCCTTGCTCGGAGAGAGCTCCAACTTCAACAGGGACGGCTTGGTCCACTTCTTCCCCGTCTGCACCTATAGTAATTTCAGCATCGGCTATACCCTCAGTACTGGAAGAGAGGACAACTTGCTCAGGAGCTTGGCTGATGTGAGCAAGGTCTTCATCTCCGCTGGAAGGAGTGAGCGGAGGCACGATGTGGAGAGGCATTACCCTCACGGCGGCCAGCTCCAGATAAGCTGCAGCAGACGCCGGTGATGCAGGGAGAGTTGGAGGAAGAGTGTGAGGTGGAGTTGGAGTTGGGAGTGGATCCTCTCCTGAGTCTTCATCAACGAGCTGTAAAACAGAGAGGATTAGAACTAAACAGGCAGAATCTGGCATAGCTGTTAGAAGATGGTAAAATCTAACCTGAGTAGAGGCCGGTGTTGTTTTTTGTTTCTTCTGAGAAGGACCCTTGCCCGGAGCTGCCTTGCGGGCAGGTTTTTTGGCTACCTGTTTGTGCCTGATTGGAGCTACTGTTGGGACAGGAGCATCGGCCTCTGTGACCGACGATGCAGTAAAAGGCAGAAGGGCTTTAGCAGCAGTGCCTTGAAAGATGTTGCTTGCCCGATCGCCCCACCACTGGGAGAATTCGTCTGACACAACGGACCGGGCAGAGAAGGGTGTGAAGTTGAACGTCGCTTTGAGCCGGTCTGACCGTTCTTGTATTTTCTTCACTTGCCCGTCGTTGACAATAAGCCCTCGTTCTACCCAGTCATAATTAACAGTGATGCCAGGGGGAACGGGCACGAGTTGTGAAAGCCCGAATTGACGGGCGTAAAGAGGAGCAAAATAATATTCGGCCCCGCACTTATTATTGGCCGACGGAATGCTCGGGCTAAAAATAATGTCTCTAGCAACTAAGTAGCTAGAGAAGATTTTATTGTAAGTAGACTGGGTGCCCGAACCCCAGTTGGAAGGATTATTGGAGAGTTGAAGAAAAGAAGAGAATTAAAGTGAAAAGAATGGGGTAAAGAGGTTTACATCCCGAGGGGAGCAACCTTCATAGAATAAAGTAAAACACTCCTCGAAGGAGTGGGAAGAGGGAGTTACGTCCATGAACTGGACAGCAGAGATGGGAACATCGGCCACTTGATGGATAGTGGGTTGAAACTCTAAAAAATAAGAATATAGCCAGAGTTGGAGAACCCACATCGGACTCCCACCAGATCCGAAGCCCGAATGGACAAAATCTGTGATGCCTCAAACAAGGTGCGCCCAAACAAGTGTAGTCATGGCCAAAGGCTTCCCCGATGCAAGAGCCAAGGCCAAAGGTTGTGTATTCTTTAGTAATGGCTTGGCTGGCCGAGCAGAAAAGAAATTTATTGAGCCAGTAGATGAGGAAGGCAGTGTGTTCTGCATCGGACACCTCCGTCTTATCTGCCCCGATGCAGGCAGTCAGAAAGCCTCCAAAGGCTATAATCGGCCTGTGTGAAAAGGCCCCATCCCTGACAATATCTTGTTGAGGGTAAGCAAAACTGGCTGTTCCAACATCAAGCCCGGGAACGATCTCTTGCCCATGTGGGCGAAGTCCGAATAGGTAGCTGATGTCCTTCACGGTGGAAGCCATTGGTCCGCAACAGAAAAGAAAGCCGTTGCAAGAGGATGACCAGAATAAAAGAGCAGAAAGAAGAAGAGGTCGGTCTATCTCTATTCTAGACTGACTGAGCATGATGGCATCATGAATGCCCGTTTGTTTCCAGACACCGACCTTAGAGGCCGAAACCCTGGTTACCCATTTGTCCCAATCTGCAGCAGGGGTCGGCCAGCCTCGAATAGGCTGGTTGGCATTCTGGACTTTGTTCCAGTGAGCAGGGACTTGAAGGAATGCTTCATTTTCAACTGGTGGAAAAAATGGGAGAAAATCCGTTGGAGGGTGGCCAAGAAACGCCGCTCCCAGGCCTGGTGCGACGGGGGAACCATCGGAGGAGCTGTAGGGGGTTAAATATTCGGTGGAGATCTCGGCGGCATGAGCTTTGGCTAGAGTCCTAACCTCCCTGCATCGGTTTTGCGGCGGTGGTGCATCTACGAAGGTTTTATTTCCTTTGGGCTTTGCCGGAGCAGTTTTAGGAGCCATATCTGCAGGGAAGAGTTTGCCGGAGAAGATAGAGATATAGAGAGAGCGCGTAAGAATGCAAATGTGTGAAGGGTTTTGAAAGATTGGCTGTTTAAATACCACAAGGCTGTAATCATGACACATTAAATGTGGAGTGACGGGTGCGATTCTCCATAATCTGATAGTTGCTGCATGATTGACGCGTGGCAATTTTTAAAATTCAAAACGTCACATCAATCAAGGCGGGATGTTTGATATGACCTTTTGGGGGGCAATTGTTTGCACCCAAAAACCGTCAATGGGTTTTGAGCCCGAGTTGTGTGGAGCTGAATGAAGGAGAGGCCGGGCTAAACTCATCGGACTTAAGAATGGAGGTGAGACCGATGGAATGAACAATACCATTGGGAGGAATCATGAGAGCCTGATGGGAACATTGGATAGAGGTAAGGATTATCGGGCTCTAGGAAAATATAACAATCAAGCGTTGAGAGCCCGATGGTGGAATGAAGCAGCAGGAAGCCCAATCAGACACCGCGCAATGAAGATGAGAGTTAAAGTCCGATTGGCCATGGGCGGTTGAGGAAATGTAATCGGGCACGGAGGAAGGCATGGAAACAGATAGAGCCCGATTCATCCAGGAGAGTCAGTGACGAGGCCAACTGACTGGAAGGAGAAGGCGGTGCTATCCACAGCTGGCATGATGATGTTCTAAGAGGGAATTGGAAACAAGAGTCCGTTTAGGAAAGGAGTTGTTCGTTGCCAGCTAGATGGAGGCATCTGATTCCTAAGTTGAGGGGATTGATCCAATTGAGTCATGGATAAGGAAGGTCTTCAATCAACCAATCAACTAATCAGCTTGGAGCGCAAGCTAAGGAATTATTGTCCAAGTAGAAGTTGTAGAAGTTGTATAAGGCCGCTATAAATATAAGGCAGGCCAAGCTGCAATGGTACTCCGCGTCTCTCTCGAAACAACATACACAGCATTCAGAGTATTCAGCATATTCGAAGCATTCAAAACACCTTCTCCAAGTCTTTTTTTTTTTTTTTTTAGTCTTAACTAGCAAATAGGTCTGTCCTTTTGTTAATTCTTTTTTGTTCTTTTGAATATTCAGCCTTTTCTGGTGTGTTCTTGAGATCTGTTTAGTTTTCCAAGCATTTAATAAAATATGTTTTATTAAACCGTTTGTGATTTTATTTACCTGTTAAACTTGATACCTTTTAGCTTGTGCGCTTCAGTACTGCTAAAGAATTTACAGTGAGGGTACTTTCCTACTCACTATACACAATCACTCTGTTTAGAAGTTAGATTCATCAAAGCCTTGTGTATCACTCACACAAGCGGATAGGAAATTAGTTTGCACGTACACACACACACCGAACCACAGATTGGTTCTGGCACGCCCGCGCAAATTACAGCAAACAGGTACATAACGTTTTTTTTTTTTTGCAATTGGGTACATGAACTTTCATCCCCTTTCCAATCAGATCCAATTGATGACGCCATTAGTTTAAAACTAACGGTACTGCCTAGAATTGTCCTTTTTTTGCAATTGGGTACATGAACTTTTATCCCCTTTCCAATCAAATACATTCGCTAACGGCGTAAGATTTTGTTAGACATAATTGTCTAAGAGTCCTTCCTCCAAAAATGGCTAAATCAGAACCTCTTTTTTATTTTATCTGTCAAAACAGATGATTTTATTTGTTGACAGACAGATAATATTGAGCTAAACAATCCTAATTTTCTTATCTTTTGGCCTTTTGGGATGATTTTTTTATTTCAAGTATTTGTTCGAGATCAACGCAATGGGCTTCAAAATTTCACAAATAAATATACGTTGCAGCCTTATTTTGTTTAGCTCAATATTATTTGTCTGTCAAGAGATAAAATTATCTGTTTTGACATATAAAATAAAAAAATGAGGTTCCAAATTAGTCATTTTTCTGTTCTTGCGAGGGGGTTTTCTCTTCTTTAGATGTTGAAAAGTAGTAAAGGGGTTTATAAAAAAATGGTCAAAATTTGGGGGAAAGACACGTGGGCAATTCGATCCAACAAAATCTCACGCCATTAGCGAATGGATCTGATTAGAAAGCGAATGAAAGTTCATGTACCCAATTGCAAAAAAAGGACAATTTTGGGCAATTCTGTTAGTTTTAAACTAACGGCGTCATCAATTGGATCTGATTGGAAAGGGGATGAAAGTACATGTACCCAATTGCAAAAAAAAAACGTTATGTACCCAATTGAAAACATGTGTATAGTACGAGGGGGTAAAGTGCATTTTTTTTTTTTTTTGTAATTGGGTGGATCTTGCACAATTTTCAAACTATAGGATGTAAATTGCCAACATTGAAACTATAAGGACCAAACTGTCACAACTATCAAACTATAGGGGTGTAATTTGCAATTTATCCTAATTTTGGTAAATTTGACGGAACAGATATGGGGTATATAAAAATAGGGTAAACATCACCTATCTTTCCTGAAGTTTGGCTTTACACATATATCTTCTTACGTTTCAGGAATCTCACTTACCTCCCTTATTTTTTAATTTTAGTATCAAATTCTCCCCTTCCTTTTACAAATCGTTAGAAAATTTAGAAACTAGTACTAAAATTATAAAATAAGGGAGGTAAGTGAAATTCCCGAAATGTGAAGGGAGGTCTATGTATTAAAGTCAAATATCAGAGAATGTAAGTGATATTTATCCATCAAAATATGCCAACCATAGAGGTGTATCTGTAATTAAGTTGAGGTTAAAATAACTAGAAACTTCAGTTCTATTAAATTTAACAAAAATCCTATCAGTGACAATTTGGTTGATGATAGAGAGAAAATTAGTTCCAATACCCTCTGAACAGCTATTTTGCCCAAATTAGGAACCCCGTGTGCCTTACAAGCCCCAAGAAACGCTCCCCAAACAGACTCATCGGGCTTAAATGGCATACTCCTCTATAAGTTCATATGCTTCTTTAACTCTCCCACCACGCCCTAGCAAATCCACTACACACCCATAAATTTCCTGATTTCGGATCACATTATAATCACGGCTCATCGATCTAAAATATTTCAAACCCTCATCTACGAGTCCAGCATGGCTACAAGCGCTTAAAACTGCCATAAAAACAATCCGATCAGGCCTAATATTGGACTTAACCATCTCATCAAACAATTCAACGGCCTCTATTCCATATCCGTGGCTTCCATATCCAATCATCATAGAAGTCCAAGAAACCAAATCACGAGAAGGCATTTCAGTGAAAATTTTGCGTGAATCCACGATGTTTCCACACTTGGCATACATGTCTATAAGGGCATTAGACAAAGCTAAATTCCCTTGAAAACCGACCTCGAACAATCCCTCCATGAACTTGCTGTCCACAACCCAAAACTGCTAAATTGGCACAAGCTGCGATAACACTGCTAAATGTGAAGCAATTTGGGCTGAAGCCTTCAAATTCCATCCGTGAGAATATGTAGAGGGACTCGCTGGAACTAGATTTCTCATATCCAGCTATTAATGTGTTCCATGTAACCAAATCTTTTTCAGTCATCCCATGAAAACACTGATTTGCTTCACATAAACAACTACACTTACAATACATATCTATTACGGAATTCATGACAGGAATGTTGGATTCAAACCCATGTTTAATTACTGCTGAATGGACTTGCTTGCCACAAGTATAAGAGCCTATCGATGCACAAGATCTGACTGCAATTGAAAAGCTAAACGAGCTTGGTTCAGCTTCCTCCTGTTTACCAAAAAGCAATACAACTATGAGAACTTCAGTACTAAAAAAATAATATGCAACTTTGCACAAACATATACTAAAGTCAGACGTCATATTCACACTCTTGTTTTTTGGCCATGACTTCGGCCCGTATGGCAACCTGCCCAAGATCGCATTTTTCTACTATTGTTGCCAAATGGATGCTTCATATTCATATATCAAAAGCTCATTTTAGACACTTACAGACAGCATTTTCCTAAACACTCGAAGCCCGCCATAGCCATTACCTCGATGAGTAAACCCGGTGATCAAAGTAGTCCACGACACAGCATTCTTCTCATGAATACCACGAAACACAATGCACGCGTCGTCCATGCTACCACAACACGTGGCATACATGTCCAAGAGAGCATTATCAACATACATACACCCATCCATGGCATGCTTAATAGCCAACCCATGAACAAAAGCACCATAAGACAAAGACTTCATGCCTTTACAAGCCTTCAAAGCCCCTGAAACGGTGAACTCATTTGGGTATTCAGAACCAACCCTCATCATCTCACAGAACACAGCCCAGGAACGGCTGTGATAGTTACAGGATGTGTAGCCAGTAATCATGGTCGTCCATGCAACAACGTCTCTCTCAGGCATTTCATCAAACAGTGTACGTGCTTCCCTGATCAGACCCATATCGAAGTATGATTTGATGAGATTGGTGGCTAAGATTGAAGGACCCTTTGGTTGAAATGGTGGGTTTGGTTGGGTATTGCAGTTTTGGGCCCACAGAAGAGAGTTTCGAACCATAGGTGGGATCAGATGGTGATGAGAAGTGGAGAGTAGCCTTTTAGAACTCATTTGTGTTGCACATGATCTTATAGCCTAAAATGGATAATCTATTGGGTTGCTTCGCTGATCAACCTTTAATACATACTAAAACTAGCAATTGACCTTACCAAAAATAGAAGAAATTTAGGAACATATAGATTTATAGCAATAGCAATAAACTATATCTTCCTAAATAACGAAAAATGTTGGGTTAATACGGTTTCGAATTTTGAAGTTCGGATCGGGTTAGCTCGGGTCGGTTTGTCTAAACTGATACTGATAACCGGACTGAAATAAATTTCGAAAGTTCAGCTCGGTTTCGAACTATTATTTCGGGTTTGGATGAAAAGTTCGGATGGTATATAAGCTAAAATTTGTGACGAGGATCCAAAAATTTCTAACCTAGAGAGAACAAGAAGTGAAGTCTGAAGAGTGAGAGTTGACTGAGTGAGGGAGAGTTCAATCACACACATACACAGTCGTATGTGCTCTGGTGACTGAGTGAGGGATTCAAGGGTTAGGGATAGTTGAATCAACACACACACACACAATCTACCAATCACACACATACACACACACATACCCCCATATTACTTACAACTTCATATGAATCATACATGATGGCTGATAGTGAGACAAATCGATTGAGGGAGAGAGAGTGGTCTCCGCCTCCGGTGACTGTGCGATAGAGGGAGTGAGAGTGGTCCGCGCCGAGGCGCCGTCGCTAAAGAGATTGGCGCCTCGCCACTCAAGGTTGTGTATTTGTCCATCTGTCTCCTCTCCATATAACCGTAACTTCTCAATCTATTAGTACACTGTGCACTCGATAATCAAGGGAGGAGTCGGGATTTATTTTGGGGACTGAGGAAGTTATTTTTATATATTTTGGGTTCTATTTATCAATTAGGTATGGTATTAAATTAGGTTTGGAACACTTAATTTGAGTGGACTAGATTACATTTGAGCTAAAATATTACATGTATTAAAAAAAATTCTCATTGATATGTTATACGTTTACGCTCCTCAATTTTGTAGTTGGTTATAGAAAGTAATTAAACGCGTGTATGTAGTAACTCTTCAAGGAAATTTTATTTTTTGTTAAGCAAAAGGAATAGGAGAGGGGGGATCAGAAGTGGCGATCCCTACTTGAATGTGACCAAAGTAGCTTCCATCTGCTGAAAACTAATGACAAGATGGATCTAGAAAGATGAGGGACATGCAAGTGCTCTCTCAAATCGATTGAGCTATAAGCTGACACAATCCCATCAAAGGAGTTAGCGCCCAACTACTGGCCTAACAATAATCCCTAGTTATTCTCATTGCGAGATTCGAACTCTAAGACTTACTAGGCACCAAAACCATTTAAGAGTTAGCTAAGTGCCACTAGATCACCACCCTTGCCTGTGTTTGGCTAATTAACTTACTTTAACTTCTAAGGTCATCTCCAATGCCCCTAACATTTGGTGTGGTATCCAAATGTTGGACAGATGCTTTACCATTATCTCTTTCCAAATGGCATGCCAAAAAGACTGCTAAAAGATAGATGGCTATTTGGCATGGAAGATAGCACATGCTATCCTCAAACGTTGAAAATTTTATTTTTGAAAAATTGCAATGAACTAGTGTTCAACGGTCTCATTTAAAAGGTCCAATTAATAAATAATTACTCTTTTGCCCTTTTAACAAAAGTTTAGAAATACTCTCATTTTATACCCCATTTGTATTGAGCTCAATTTGCTTTAGGCCAAATTTATTTACACTAAATTTTTTAAAGGAAAATGGAAGAAACTCAACACTCCACAATATGGGTAAAGTCATTAATTCACGATGGGTCAAGATGGTCAAGATATAGTAATTTATCATGCTTGATAGCGCATAAATCAAGATCCTATTATTGGTAACTCGCAGTCAAAAAATAATTTTTTGAATAGTTCTTCCCGCCAAAGGTTAAAAAGAAAAATGAAAAAAAAAATCTAGATCTTATTGCCATTAATGGAACATCTAACTCTTTCACAAAGTAAATGCGGCCTTAAACAGTTGTACCAGCTGCTTGCAAAATTATAAACTGTTGGCTATAGACACAAAGCTATGCATCCACTGCACACACACACACACACACACACAAATTAATGCTGATCATAATTATAAACATCAAAACATGGTTTATTTAAGACAAAAGAACCAATATAATTTTATGTTCCTTCACCTGTGGCACATAAGCAAAAAAAAAAAATAATAATAATGAATCTAAGCCAATGGCCCAAATGGTATCGCATCTGCACAAAAAAGTTTTCTCCAAACTAATTATTCTTAACTTAAAGCCATAAACAGAAAACAGGGACAATGGCCTCTCCCAAAGACTCATCAAATAGATACAGTGGAAAAGTAAGATACCATTTGCCCAACAACAATTATTATCACAAGCTTGGTACAGCACAATTACCCCATAAGAACAGATTCACTCGTACATCCAGAAAGAGGGAAAAACAAAAGGCAAAAAGAACCCAAAGTAAACTTGAACAAAATAAATTAGTCTCTTCAGCCAAAAACAGAAAATTTAAGATGCAGATTAAATCCAAAACCCTGCATCCATATCATTGTTTCAAGTGTGAAAACAAACGAAACATGCAACTGTTACATTATACAAACTGCCGAACAAGGATGGAGCTATTGTACTAGTTCTGAAGCTCCCTGTATGAGTCAGTTATTTGAACTTCCTACTCCGATAAAATAATTCAATTAATCGGATGATAAACCGACTACTACTATACAGTGACGTGTAAAAACAAATACTTTTGTGTCACGTTTTCAGGTTAGAAAATGTTTTTACATTACTTATTACTCTACCCTAAACTAGTGAGTAGTGACTGTACAACACAGCAGTTCTTCACCTTTTGAATGAACGGTTTATACTCAATCACACGAGAATCTGAGATTTCGCAGCCCCCCGAGAGCATTTCTTCCTACCCGAATTGCTAAGTGCGCAGACACAGATCTCGAGAAGCTCATAGTCTTCCTCAAAGAATAACAGAGAAGCCATCTCTGGATTTTCCAAGAGCATTTTAGATGTCAGGAACCCAGCAATTGTCCATGTTTGGTAAAACCGGGCTTGCTTTCCAATGAACTTTCCATTACGGGTGTCATAATATTCAGGCCAACGGTCTGTTGGAAGCCTTTGTTCAGCCAAATCAACAGCCTTCCTTGCTAGTTCTGGTCTTCCCATCTTAATGCACGCTAATGTGAACTAAACATAAAAATGTAAAAGAGAGTAATATTTTAGAAGTCAGAGCAATAATGCTGAGACAAGGTGAATAAACCTAGACATGCCAAAACCTGTTAGATATTTACCCGAATCACAATCACCCCTATCCTAGGATCCATGATATATGGAAAAAAGAGAATTGGAAATAATTACACATGAAAACTAGATTTATGTGGTTCACCCAAAACTAGGACTACGTCCACGGAGCTACTGAGATTTTCACTATACTCAAAGGTAGAAAAGAGAAGATTATAAAATATATCGATAGCCCTTAAATAGCATAAAATTAAAGATTATAAAGTACATCGATAGCCACCCTTAAATAGCATAAAATTATGACTACAGGACACTAGTGTAAAAATTACCAAAATACGGGGGGCTAAGTGGGTTCCACACAACCCATCAAAAGGAACAAACAAGCGTCTATTTGTATCCTACTTGTCCACCTCCTCAGTTGAAAACAAGTAGACCGGAAAAGTGTAATAATTTGTTTTAAGTTCTCCAACATGGTAATAACTAAAATTTTACTTCTCAAACCAGTTCAATATATTGAACAATGAAGTTCCATTTTTCTTTTGACATGGAAAATGTTACTCAGCTGCACGTTCTTGTAACTTGTAACAATGTCCATCCACGTTCTTCTTTTCCTCTAAATATCAGCAGTTTCAATATCAGGGAGAACAATTTAGAGGGCAGCTATCATTTTATGGATAAGGCAAAAGCAATCCTTCGACATCGCGATTCAGTATTCTCTTATCTATTGAAATAAGTGATTGCAATGATTTTTGGTAGTTATTCTGTGATCAAAATAGAGGGGAGCCTTGGAGCAATAGTAAGGTTGCTCCATTGTGACCTGGAGGTCACGGGTTCGAATCTAAAAACAGTCTCTCTGCTTGCAGGGGGGTAAGACTGCGTACATCTCACCCTCCCCAGAACCCGCAATGGCGGGAGCCTCATGCAGTTGGCTGCCCTATTCTGTGATCAAAATCAACAAGCAGTGGAACTGTGGGTCCCCATAGTTCTTCCCAGTTCCACATTTGAGCTATATTTTGTTAAGCAAAAAAAAAACATATCAAAAAGTTGTCAATATTTTAGAGTAGAAATGTTCCCAATCTTATTAGTCCTATTCTAGTGACACAGCTATAGCTCAAATTTTTTTTTTTTTTTGTGGACGACTATAGCTCATTCATAATTTCCTATTTTGTGTTCCTTGGCTCAACCACAATCTTTAGACGAATGCCATAACATGGAAACTAAAGTTGAAACTGGGAAAACCCAATTAAAGAAAGGGATTGGCATACAGTAAGCATCCTGAGAGAACTTATAATCTAAAGTCAAATCTATCTAAGAGTACCTGCCACAGAAGTGTTGGCCAAGATCCACCATTGTGATATGACCAAGGACTGCAAGAGTCAACCAAATAAAATCTCTTCAAATTCATACGGATGAATCCGTGAATGCTGAGAAACAGGTTCTATACAAAAAACTCACCTATTTTTTGGGTCACTACCAGTAATTATACACCACTCTTCATACTCCAAAGCTGGGTAACATATCTTTGCAGGCATTTGGCCCACAAGATCATCCCACTTGGCTTCGATCAAATTCAAGATAGCCTCATTTTGTTTCGGAGTACCCAAAGATGAAATGATGGACCACAGATTTCCGAGCATGAAGAACCTAAAATCCATGTGCACTGGCTGTAAATTGCCTATCAGATAACCACCTTTCTCGGGAATCCAGTCCAGTAACCAATGAGGAATTTGTTCAGGGTAAATATTGAACTTGTTAGTGGCTTCTGTGGAGTATTCCTCCGTTTTATACCTGTATATCTCATTGATCTTTTTCATATCGACCCAATAATATTCTCTGATGTGAAATGACAAGGCGCTAAGCCTATTGTTGATGGCCCTTACCAAATTCTTGGATCCATCATCTACAGAGAGCATCTCACGGGAGCATCGTAGAGCAGAGTAGAATAAGGCCTAGGAAATCAAATCGGTCATGCATAAGATAAGCCAGGACAAAGAAAACATCACTAGAGACTAGATACTATATGGGGACAGAGTAAAGATTTGGGCACAAACACTCCAGAAACAAATTACACCAATAACACCAATTGGAGACTGCCATGTGGCATAGCTGATACCTTTTTGTCCCATGTCCCCTGTGTGGCAGACAACTCTGCCACATTGCAGTCTCCCACTGGTGTTAGTGGTGTAATTTGTTTGTGGAGTGTTTGTGCCCAAATCTTTACTCATGTGGACATGCATAAAGTCAGTCTTGGGCTATGTAGCAAGGACACTTTAATTTAAGTGTCGTGTCCATATTGGACACCGATGCAACACAAGCGTCAAACACGCAAATATATATATATATATATAAACATGTCTTAATTCATATAATTTTTATAGTGGACAGACGGCATGGTGGCTTCTTTGGTTTTTTATTTTTTAATATCTTTTTTAGGTAGAGTGTTGATATAATTAAATGGGAGATGAGCAATCGATTTTTTTGAAAATTTAGGAAAAGGCAGTGGACAAGACATGATATATTGTATAACGTAAATAGGACACGACACGACATGATATAATATTTCATTAGCCGTGTCTGTATCCTACATTCTTAAGATTTTTCAAGTCGTCGTGTTCGTATCCATGCTACATAGGTCATGGTTTGACTTTTATGTAGCCAAGAAAGTCAAACCTCAAAC
This sequence comes from Hydrangea macrophylla, assembly GCA_033977485.1. Lineage (NCBI taxonomy): Eukaryota > Viridiplantae > Streptophyta > Magnoliopsida > Cornales > Hydrangeaceae > Hydrangea > Hydrangea macrophylla. Next base: position 78,192,882 of record CM066996.1, read on the forward strand.
AAATGTCACATAACCGATCTATTTTTTTTTCCAGCCACCAAAAAGAAAAGGAACTGTTAGCTCCTTGTGATACATGGGCATCAAATGCCAATGTGAAATTTACCTTCTCGAATGCATTATGACTTCCACGATTCAATATATACTTAATATCCATACAAGTTTAGAATACAAACGTCTTTACACAATTTATTGTTCAACTCTTCTATAAAAGAATATCATGACAAACAAATAAAAATGGTACTCTGAACAAAAAGAGACAAATGGGATGCAAAGATATCAATGAGTAGGGAATAATATCAACTCACTTGAATCTCAAGGGGGTGACCGTGGATGCCCATCCGTTGATCTATCATACAAGAGCCATCAGTGACTAACAAAGACGGAAACATATCAAAGCCATCCGACAAACACAAGTTCAAAATCAGCTTTATGCCCGTCTGCACATCCACCCTTTCTTGTAATGCATAGTCACCAGTGATCTTCCCATATGCCCTCAGTAAGATAATCCACCACAAACCTATAAAAGAAGTCAAGATGCAAACAAAAATTTCAAAACCATTCATTCAAATATACTAATCAACTCCTACCAGGTTCTGCTCATTTTTTTGTATGTATACAATAGCTAGGGAGGACTTTTTTGTGCTAGGATGGACATAACAACAATAATAAACCCCACAATAGTTACTAGCTAATTTGGTCACTTATATAAAATAAAAGGTACTAACCAGAGTCGACAGGTGCAACACGGCCAATAGCTGACTCGCCAAAATCTGGGTCTAGAACTTCTTCAAACTTATCGCCATCAAGAGGTATGGTTCTAACTTTAAAACTTGCTGACATCAACCCCTGCCCTGGGCTGTACCAGTCCACTGTTTTCTCCCAGCTCTAAGCAGCAACGATATGGATAATATTTACAATAGGGGTAGAATAATATCAGTAAAACTTGTCTTAGGAGAAAACATTATCAATAACTAAGTGTTTGTGCACCACCAAGAAAGACCAGATGGATACCTTAGTGTGTGTGTTTGTGTACGGTGTACCCCAATTTTGAATACATATATTATAGCCCCAATCATGGCTACTAATAAAATAATCCTTTCCTTCCCAATCTGCAGCCCAATAGGATTGGTTGAGAAGGTGACTCCCACATATTGTTCGTGGACTGGCGACAGTGCCTCATCAGCCTATGATTCAGTAAGCTTGCCTGTGCCTACTTGCGGATTATATTGCATGGCGGTTATAGACCGTTACATGAACGGTGAACCATTGGTTCTAAGCCATCTTTGGTGATTAATCGACAATTCGAAGTGCTTACATTGGAATGTAGGAAATGGAAGTAGGCTGTACATTTATGGAAAAAGTAGGTTAGGTCTACTTTAGCCTGTGGGTTCATAAAGAGTAGGTTTCCATGCATTCTAGACTTGGATTTGAGGATAGAAACAATGACGGGAAGGTTTTCCAGACTTTGCAATAGCATATGGACCTTATGATCATCAATACCCATTTCAAAGAGAGACAATTCTTGTTTATTTTCAAAAGTGGATCGAATCGGGGATAAATTGATATTATTTCTTGCTAGAAGAGTAAATAGACTAACATGTAAAGATTGTTAATTTACTCCAAAAGAGGTCAAGACCACACAACACGCATAAAAATATAAAAGAAAGTAGATGTTGTGTTTCATGTAAGTAAATACAATTTGGTTTCTAAATGCCACATCCAAACATAAAATGCTATATATACGAAGATTTTCTAAATGCCACATCCAAACATTAAAACGCTATATATATGATGATTCATATACAGATGGAAGAGAAATCAAACACAAAATAGGAATATTACCTGTAATTGCAAGGTATGGAGAAGGAAGTTCCTCACAATCTCTCCCTCCCCCTTGAGCAAAAATGCTAGAGCCGACGGCACAAAATCGCGAATAAAGACCTGATCATAATTAAGCGGGTGCTTGTCACCAGGGTCATTTGCCGCCACAGTTCCCACCGGACTCCCACAATACGTAACCACCGAATGCCTCAACAACTTCCATGCCTCCCTATAAACCTCAGGCTCTTCTTCATCAACAATCACCACCTCAGCCGGATTCAAACTCTCCAATTTCTCATTATTCAAATTCTCACCATTAATAACTAAACAAGGTTCCTCATTTCCAGCTATCTCTTCATCTTTATCAATTCTTTCAACTACCAAAGGCTCTACGTTCAAACCACCCTGAACGTATATTCTCTCAAAGTTGTTATCATTCACACGGGTCTCAACCGAAGTCGAGTAATTCCTAATAAGATTGGATGCAACCCCAGCAACCAAATTGGCAACCCTACCAACACCACCATCAAATCTATGAGTGGTAGAAAGAACCCAAGATTGACCCCAACTCGATTTGGGGGCAGAAAATGCCATCTGGGTTCGATCAAGTACACATCTAGTACCCAGAACTCGGTGTGAAAAGCCATGGAATTTACGATTGTAGTCCAAATTCAATCGAAGATTCGGCAAGTTGGTGGTGAATGAAGGGTGGCATTTTGGGGATGGAAAGCCGAAAAAGGCAGAGATTCGGCGATGAACCTTAATTCTACAACAGGGTTTCATTATCGTGGAACTGATTGTATTCATAACAAAGAATCTAAGTGTGATGTAAAGAAGAAAAATGATATGGATATTCCCATGATGTATATTTCTATACACGTTTAATAATATTTTAAAGGGCTCTGAGGATAAGAAAGAGAATCAAAGAGTGATAATGCACATGCTGATCATGACACGTCATCAATTGGGTGGTGTAGATGTGACTTGGCAAGATCTTAAGCATACGTTAAATGACCTTTCGCCCACCCAAGGGCGGTTACACCTGTTAATTAACTACCTCTCCCCACATTCTTTCTCTAAAATTGAATCTTCGATTTTCAATTCCCATTTTACTGAGATATAAAAACAAATAGGATCCTTGAGAAAGAAAAAAGAGAAAAAGAAGATAATGGGAAGGCAACTGCCCATTCTTTCTCAAGGATCCTATTTGTTTTTGTATCTCATCAAATGGGAATTGAAAACTGAATTAAGATTCAAATATTGGAAGTTGGTTTTAGAGAGAGAATGTGGGGAGAGGTGGTTATTTTGCAAATTAACAGGTGTAACCTCCGTTGGGTGGGCGAAAGGTCATTAATGTAACGTATGCTTAAGATCTTGCCAAGTCACATGTACACCACCCAATTGACAAGGTGACATGATCAGCATGTGCATTATCACCCTTTGATTCTCTTTCTTACCGTCAGAGCCCTTTAAAATTGCATTTCCCTCTCTCCTCTCTCTATCCGTCTCTTTCTCTCTCTTAATCTTAAATTTTTTAAGATGACATTTCAATGCCCCTGTAAAATTCTCATAATTGAAAAACTTTGCAGGTTTTAGTGTAAATATTAATGATGAGAAATTTTTTTTGGATACCGCTCCTTCTCCCTTTCTATATTAGTATAGAAAGTATCAGTTTAGACAAACAGACCCGAGCTAACCCGATCCGAACTTCAAAATTCGAAACCGTATTAACCCAACATTTTTCGTTATTTAGGAAGATATAGTTTATTGCTATTGCTATAAATCTATATGTTCCTAAATTTCTTCTATTTTTGGTAAGGTCAGTTGCCAGTTTTAGTATGTATTAAAGGTTGATCAGCGAAGCAACCCAATAGATTATCCATTTTAGGCTATAAGATCACGTGCAACACAAATGAGTTCTAAAAGGCTACTCTCCACTTCTCATCACCATCTGATCCCACCTATGGTTCGAAACTCTCTTCTGTGGGCCCAAAACTGCAATACCCAACCAAACCCACCGTTTTAACCAAAGGGTCCTTCAATCTTAGCCACCAATCTCATCAAATCATACTTCGATATGGGTCTGATCAGGGAAGCACGTACACTGTTTGATGAAATGCCTGAGAGAGACGTTGTTGCATGGACGGCCATGATTACTGGCTACACATCTTGTAACTATCACATCCGTTCCTGGGTTGTGTTTTGTGAGATGATGAGGGTTGGTTCTGAATACCCAAATGAGTTCACCGTTTCAGGGGCTTTGAAGGCTTGTAAAGGCATGAAGTCTTTGTCTTATGGTGCTTTGGTTCATGGGTTGGCTATTAAGCATTCCATGGATGGGTGTATGTATGTTGATAATGCTCTCTTGGACATGTATGCCATGTGTTGTGGTAGCATGGACGACGCATGCATTGTGTTTCGTGGTATTCATGAGAAGAATGCTGTGTCGTGGACTACTTTGATCACCGGGTTTACTCATCGAGGTGATGGCTATGGCGGGCTTCGAGTGTTTAGGCAAATGTTGTCTGTAAGTGTCTAAAATGAGCTTTTGATATATGAATATGAAGCATCCATTTGGCAACAATAGTAGAAAAATGCGATCTTGGGCAGGTTGCCATACGGGCTGAAGTCATGGCCAAAAAACAAGAGTGTGAATATGACGTCTGACTTTAGTATATGTTTGTGCAAAGTTGCTGTGGATACCGGGCTTCGGACCACTTCTCTTGTTTGAGATTGTTTTGAAAAGGAAAAGAAAAGGTCTGTTGAAAACAGATACAGAGTCGCCACTTGGTCTTTAAGGAACCAAGAAACCTAATTTTGACTCACCCAAATGGATAAAGGGCACCGGCCCTTCATAACCAAAGAACTTGGTTCGGGGTTTTGGTACGAGAGAGGAAGGAGCCTTTGTCGCGACTAAAACACCCTCAACTCGCCCCATCTTTCGACGGGCCTCAATTAGCATCCAAATAATCATCTTATACTATGTATGGTTCGACAATTAATACTATGATAGTATACTACATTACATAAGAAACTTGAAAATGGAAGATCTAAAGATAAAATATCATTCATAAGATCTAAATCAAATATCATGCAATGTAAAGTGAAAGATCACACAAATAAACCTAGGAAAGATCGTCTAATCATGTATCAAATAATCAAGACTTCCTAATCTAAAGGGGGACATGAATTGTTATTGAAACAAATAAGCAAAGAAATCAAAATATGCTTAGCAAGGCTAGAATGATGCATGTTATTCTTTGATAAAAGAAGACCTCTCAATCCCCGGGACGGATGAGAAAGGATGAATAGATCAAGGGGAAGCATGAACGAGTGATCGAGTTCATTCCTTATAATCTCCTTAGATTAAGAGTTACAAAAACCCCAAATCTTGCATGAATGCAATGTATGTATCTAAAAATGTGCAAAGGTTGTAGTGTGTTTTGTGTACATGGATTTCTAGAATGGCTTAGAAGTCTAAAATGGGCAAGAATGAATGAATGAAATCAACATGGGATATATACAAATATAGTATGAACTACTTCCTAAGATATGAACTAATTTGGAATGCATATAAGCCTCAAATCAAAGAATGAAAGTTAAAGTGTACTTGCTGTGAATAGTGGACAGAACAGTAGCATGATCTTTTGGAATTTGAAAAGAGGGGTTAGGAATGTTTTCAATGCATGATTTTTTACGGAGATGTTCCTTATTGTGTCTAGAACACAACCCAAAATGCCAATCTTGAATAGCTATCACAGATTGAGAGAAATTACATAAACAATAGAGGTCACTCAGAAACAGAGTTCGTACTGTCGTCTGAAATGTTAGAAAATCTTAGAAAATGAAAAAGAATGATCTAGAGGCCCATTTTATACAGAAAGTTTCCTAAGACATTGAATTTTAAAGGAAAAATAAGTTAGGACCACCCCTTTTGGAAAAGTTTTCTGGAAAAGAGGTCGTAAGTTGACCTAGCTGCTGTGACAGTAAAAACAGAATGTTTGGAAGGAATATTGGGATCCAAATGGACCATTTCCAAGTACTTCCAAGTCAAACCAAAAATCATGGGTGTTCTCCAATGAGTTAGGAAGACTTTCCAAGTGGCCTTGCATCCATATGTTGAGTATTGAGTTCTAGAGAAATCTTTGAACTCAACTCACTCACTGTTTTGACTCATTGTTTTGAAGATTTTGGAGAAAACAAAGTTTTGTTTCTTGAAACCAAATGAGAGGGATTGAGAGGGGTTTTGAAATAGATGTTTTGAAAGCACATTTTCAATACTCAATAAGGATTATAGCCACTTAAAATGTCAACATTAAACTCATCATTTAAGAACCTCCAAGATTGTTGGAGAGATTTATTTTATTTTTGGGCATAACTTCAATACATTCCAAGAATACCTTGGAAGTATTGAGGTTATGATCATCATCTATCAAACATGTTTTTGAGGTCAAGAGCTACTATCCATAAGGATTCACTCACCCCAAACTTTATGTCATCACTTAGATGATGATGAACTAGTAAGTAAATAAAGAAAAGAAAAAGAAATGAGATAAGGAGAGATGAACATATATATAATCAAGCAAGTAGATGATAATCAATAGATGATATTCATGAAGCATGAGACTTGTAGATTGGTGTATCACTCATATGTAATGACACTAGACATGGAAGAAGCTTCCACACTCTTGAATGCTCACTAAAATGGTGGTTGGGAGTATTGAATGTTGAAGTAAATGGAAGTAATGAAGTAAAAACAAAGTTAGAAACTCACTTTTGTTTTGAAAAATCAAAGAAGAAAGCTTCTTTTCTCTCCACTCTAACCTTATCTCTACACTTTCTCTCCCAAACTTTCTCTAAACTTGCATTTGACTCCCCTCAAATGAGGAGTAATGGGGTGTTTATATAGGCCAACTTGGGGTGTTTTTGGGATTTAGAAAGTACTCCCATTGGTCCCAAACATCTGAAATCATGAAACCACGTCGTTTTGGATTTTAATTAATCAAAATGGGACCACAAGAATATTTACAAAAACTTACTGTTCTGGAGGGGAGTGCCGCGGCGGCACTGGGCCACTGCCGCGGCGGCAGTGGGCCAGTGCCGCGGCGGCACTGCTCCTCCCTTCGTCTGGATAATGCTGTTTAGGCCCCCCGAAGTTCCGGTATTCGCGAAAAGGCCCTATTTCGTCCGGAATTCACAGAAAATGCATACGAACTCCAAATTGAGGTTGTGATATACCGTTGGAAAGGTAATGGAGTCTACTTTACATAAAAAATAGTTCGGGGATAGGTCACTTCGAAAAGTTTTGCGGTATTCGCGATAAAAGCCGATTTGATCGCCTTTTTCGCCTTTGGAAATTCATAATAAATTCGTTTTAAATCCAAAAATTATGTGCGATATACCGTTGGAAAGCTATTGACCTCTAGTATCCATGAAAAATATTTGAAAATTGTTTCGGTGCCCCGATTCCAAAGTCAAATCTTGGTCAAACCGGTCAAATCTGGGATTCCCGGGAAGTTCTGGGAACCTCTGGGAGCTCCCAGGAGCTGATGTTTTCGCTCGATTTTCTTTTGGAACTTGTTTTAATACTTTTCTCATGATTTAGAATGGTCCTGGTGAATTCGGACAATTTCGGTCAAACTCTGGTCAAACCTGGTCAAACCTTGGTCAAACCGGTCAACGGGGACTTTCGGGGAACTTCCGGGACTTCCGGGGGTCTCTGGGAGCTGACGATTTCTTCCGGTTTTATTTAACAACTCATTTTATCACTTTTCTTACGACGTAGTATGTTTTCAGAACTTTGGGACCAAATCTGGGAGTTTTCGGACTTTCAAGGGCATTTTGGTCATTCTGAGCATTCTGAGAGATAGAGCTGACTTCCGAGAATCCTTTTGAGTCTTTTACGATCATTGTGAACCACCAAGCTATGGGTCTCCTAAATCTGATAGCCGACAAAATGGGGTGTCTACAGTTTGCCCCTCTTTGGCAGGAACTTGCGAGGCAACGCATGTCGCAAGCGAGTGCCAAAGTTTTGAAGAGACAGGACTTTTTGGAGGCTATAGATTTAGGATAAAAAGCGTTGCAAAAGATGCAAGGATGATGCTGGTCGTGCTCCGCGTGAGCTGCCTACGTATCCCAAGGGGAATCAGACCAGGACGTAGTTCAGGACACAAAAGGGATAAATCACATATGCACATACACAACAATCAGGCGGATGCTATGCTATATGAGGATGATATGCAATGTGTGGATGTGATATGATCTCATACATGAGTCCTATCATGCCTAGTTTTCTGATCCTAGAATGAGCAGGTGCCAAGGGGTGTGCCACTCCGAGTGGGCTAGTGTTGTGCTAGTGTTTGTGATTGTGACGTGGTGGGTGACTCAGATAAGGGCATTGAAGTCTAGAAGACTCCGGGTTTTTTAGGGGCAAACTTCTGGAAGTGCGCTTTGCGAGCGAATGTAATTGGGTGTGGGGTCTCAGAGGACTATGATCGAAGACGTCTTTTGGCAGATAACCGACGGACACAGGGGCTCCGGAAATTAAGAGACTGACATAGAAGTCACGGGACGAATGTGAAATCCTGGGACGTCCTGTGATGAACATGGAGGCCCCAATGGTGTGATGAGAGCGATGGACCGACGATGTTTGCATCGAGATGACGAGTCGACAATGGACTACTGACGGTGTATAAATCCGCTGAGGATTAATCTGAATCTGCTGGGGATGAAGCGATACTTTCTAGGATCTCTCTTCAACTGCTCCTTTTGACCGAATCTTTCGGGCCTGCCGGGGTCTCTGGGAGCTGATATCTGTCTGCTTTTGTCCTCGGAGGATGAATGCAGGGTTCACGGGGAATCTCTTTCGGTGCTCAATCCAAGAGAGCCTGTCAGGGCCTCTGGGAGCTGGTATCTGTCTGCTTTTGTCCTCGGAGGATGATGCAGGGTTCACGGGGAATCTCTTTTGGTGCTCAATCCAAGAGAGCCTGTCAGGGCCTCTGGGAGCTGGTATCTGTCTGCTTTTGTCCTCGGAGGATGATGCAGGGTTCACGGGGAATCTCTTTTGGTGCTCAATCCAAGAGAGCCTGTCAGGGCCTCTGGGAGCTGGTATCTGTCTGCTTTTGTCCTCGGAGGATGATGCAGGGTTCACGGGGAATCTCTTTTGGTGCTCAATCCAAGAGAGCCTGTCAGGGCCTCTGGGAGCTGGTATCTGTCTGCTTTTGTCCTCGGAGGATGATGCAGGGTTCACGGGGAATCTCTTTTGGTGCTCAATCCAAGAGAGCCTGTCAGGGCCTCTGGGAGCTGGTATCTGTCTGCTTTTGTCCTCGGAGGATGATGCAGGGTTCACGGGGAATCTCTTTTGGTGCTCAATCCAAGAGAGCCTGTCAGGGCCTCTGGGAGCTGGTATCTGTCTGCTTTTGTCCTCGGAGGATGATGCAGGGTTCACGGGGAATCTCTTTTGGTGCTCAATCCAAGAGAGCCTGTCAGGGCCTCTGGGAGCTGGTATCTGTCTGCTTTTGTCCTCGGAGGATGATGCAGGGTTCACGGGGAATCTCTTTTCTTCCTTCGGTGCAATAACTAAAAACCAGGATCAGTTACCAGATTTATCGGAATTCGCGACGATTGTCCTGAAACGACCGATTCGGGTCTTCGGGAGCCGATTTTTCCCAGTTTTTGTCTGCTGGAGGTAGTTCTGACAACTTTTAGTCTGCTTGGGGTAAAACTTCATAAATCTTGACTGGAACGGGCCATCGGGGCTGATCGGGGCCAAAAACGGGCCGAAAAGGCCAAAACGGGGCAAAACGGAGCAAAGTGGGGCCCACGGGGAGCAGTGCCGCGGCGGCACTGGGCCACTGCCGCGGCGGCAGTTGGCCAGTGCCGCGGCGGCACTGGGTGGCCGGACTTCATCTTCTTATATGACGGGTTTTTGAGCTTTCCAAGCTCATTCTTGGCCATTTTGAGGTGTTTTCGAAGCCAAAATTCACCAAAACGCAGCTTGTGCGTGCTCAGGTGAGTAATCTTTCCCCGTAGTTGGATTTTTGATTGGTGTTTTGGTTTGCCCAAATTTTCAAGAAGAAAGTTTAAATGTGTCTTCCATTTTTCTTGTAGATCCATGGCTTCGAGCTCAAGGAGACCGTCTAAGAAGGCCAAAGGACGAATGAAGGCCGAGATGCACACCCCGGACATGATTTTGCGAGACCCCCAACACCATCTTTCGGCCGCGGCTTTAGCGAGCTCGGTATGTGAAACTTTCGACATTTTAGGACCACTTTTATGTACTATGCTAGTTTTGTGAGCCGTAGTGTGCACTTAGAGACCGTTAGAAGCTCGACTTGTGCTCAAATGTTGATTTTGTGAATTTTTGCTCTCGGGTTGTGAATAGTGATTTTGTGCATCTTTCGTCGCCTTTGTTGTGTGCAGGTGCCGGAAGTGGCCTTGAAAGGCCATGGTAGCCTTGCCCATGCTTTCTTATGGTATACCCAACTTTCGCCCACCGTTAAGAGGATGGTTGATGATGCCGGGTTCGGAGGCTTCGTCCGCTTGGTTTCGAAAAGTAGCAACGATCTGGCTCACTTCTATGCACTGGCCGAGAGGTGGTGGGACACTACCAATACTTTCCACCTGCCGTTTGGAGAGATGACTATGACGCCTTTTGATTTCTCCATGATCACGGGCTTGAGGGTCGGCGGGAAGCGCCTGGTTCTGGACTATTTTTATGAGATTGACCCGGAGGCGGTGGAGATGTTGATTGGGGCTGTTCCCCCCAACTTGGAGAGGCATTGGTTCCCCTGCGGCTGGCTTTACCGGGCCTATGGTAGAGGTAATCACAATCTGAACAATTCCCAGCTTTTGAGGGTTTACCTTCTGTATGTCCTCGGGTGCTCCATCTTTGCGACAAGGAACGACCGGGTGAGCTTGAGGCTCCTTTCTTGCCTGGCGACCATTGGTGAGATCCCCTCCTACAACTGGGGCGGTGCTGCCCTGGCTCATCTCTACAAGCATATGGGGGAGGTCTCTCGGGGCGATGTTAAATCTACTGGGGGATTCTGGCGAGCTTGGGAGGTATGCACTGCTTCTTCTTTTATTTTCCATCTCTTTGATTTTCATACCTGTTCTGATTTCTCCTTTGTCTGTGCAGCTTTGGAGTTTTGAATACTTGAAGATGTTGGCTCCCTCCCCAGCGGACGAGTCAGGCGAGGATGAGGATGGTATGGCTCCTGTGCCCCTATTCCCACGAGGCTTGAGATGGCGGAGGGACGTTGTTGGGGTGAAGAGCGGGGCCCATCGGATTGTTTTGCTTCGGAACTTCTTAACTGGGTTGACAGCCTCTAGTGTTGATTGGACGCCTTGGGAGGGCGTCGCTTATGCCGCCACTGAGGAGATACAAGCGGTTAAATCTCTTACCTCTTGCCGCCTTCTGCTGGAGAGTACTGAGTGCAGACAGTGGTTCCTTGGTGAGCGGGTGTCTCGGCAGGTGGTTGGTGGTTCCCAGTATCGCGTCCCTCATGATCCTCCTGTGATGGATGCTAGTGACCTTTCTGGAGATGCTCTGCTGGCGGCTTTAGCTGGTACCGATGTTTGGGACCATTTTCTTTCTGAGACCAGTTATGAGGCTTACCGTGGCCGTTTCCTGATGCCTAACTTCCCACTCCTGGAGGTGAGTTCTTTTTTGTATTTTTTTGTTTATATTCATTGTCCATGTTTTTGATTTATCTTATTCTGTGCCTGCAGCTTCGCGAGATGTACAGGAGACAGGCTCCTCAGGCTCCCGACCCTATTCCTCCTTGGGATTGGAATGTCAATGTTCTAGGCGCTGATGGCACTCCCCAAACGATGGAGGTGCCGCGAGTCACATGTGGGTACCCTACTCAGCCAGCGGGCGTCCTCAACGTTCCTTGGAGTTACGCTGAGGAGGGTCACGCCTTGGCAGCCAGCCTACGGTCCCTGGTCCTTACACGAGACCACCGGGTATGTCTCTAATTTTGCACTTTCTTAAGGTTACAAGGTTCTAACCCTGGATTTTTTATTTTGACAGATGGATGGTATGCGACAATTTGCCGCCAATCAGATGGCGTCCTTGGTAAGTCTCTGACTCGACTCTGTTTTTGTACTTTTTTTGTTGTTCCCTTACTGATTGCCCTCATTTTTATTTGTGTGTGCAGTATCGTGGAGGCGGGGCTGGCTCATCGAGGACTGGTCCAAGATGTAGAGGCGGTAGGAGGAGGCCGTCGCCGACGTACACTCCGGGTGGTCCGACGGAGGACGAAGAAGAGGAGGACTGAGGCTTCCTAAGCGGGGATTATTATTTTATTTTCTTTTCCTATTTTCGATTGGGTTGTACCGAGGATATGATTATTAGGACAGTGTAGGACGATGTGTAGCACAATTTGTGACCCTTTTGACAGAGTATTATGATGTTTTGCCTCCTAGGCCGGATATCTTCCGGTTTTAGAGGCGCAGTTGTGTGCTTGTTGATATATGTGCATTGTGATTGCTGGATGTTACTGCGATGGGCAGTTTTGTGATAGTGAATGCTTTTGCCTTGCAGGTGGGATAGTCCGTGAAACGGGGAGGTGCTGCCGAAATTTTGAATTTTGCTAGAGCCGCGACAGAAAATATGGCTTTGTATGATCCTGCTCATCTCACAGCTTGGCTGAACATTACGGATGGCGTGGAGCGGATCAACCTCTTCAGCTATGGCTTGACCGAGCTGTTTTCTCTTCGCCAGATGACCCTGAATACAGAGTTCTTGCGTGCTGCTATTGCTCACTGGGACCCAGTGAACCACGTCTTCAACTTCAACGGCCTGGAAATATGCCCCATGCTTGAGGAGTTCTGCGCTATTCTCGGCTATGATTCTGACTCGGACTTGATTCTCCCTTCTGCTGATACCCTCAGCCCTACGCGGGCCTTGGCTGAATACCTGAATTGCTCTGTCACTATTTCCCGCCGGCTGATTCAAGGTGAGGTTCTCAACATTGCTTCTATTATTGCCCGGTATGCCAGTCCTGGGAATCCCAGCATGTATGATGCTTCCCGTGGGGCCGCTTTGATATTGTGCATGACTTCGCACTTCCTGTTCTCGAGCACTTCCGTTGACTTGGTGCATGTGTGCCTCGGGCTGAAACTTAGCAGGAATCCCATGGCCATGGTTCTAGCTGAAACTCTGAACGGTTTGGATAATGCCTTCAATCAAGGGACTCCTCTTCTTTCTGGGGCGCCTTCGGTGTTACAGGCTTGGCTTTACGAGCGCCTTCAGCTGTGGACGGGCCATATACCACCAGTTTACTTTCGTCGGGCCGTGCTTCATTCTCACTATACCTTTGCCGATTGGGTGGGCATGATGAGCACCTTATCTGAGGCTGACATTTGCTGGATCGTGAGGCGTTGGGGCCTCTATGCTATCACTACGAGCCTCAGGGGTCACCAGAGAGTGTGGTTGATGGGTCTGAGAGAGACTTCTTTCTATCATCCTCGCCGTTTGGCCCGACAGTATGGACAGGTTCAGGAGGTTCCCCGGGGGTTTACTGAGAGGGTCTTTGCTTCCAGGATCAGAGCTACCACTATTGCTGCTTTTATTGATGGTTGAACTGACCGAGTAAAGGCCTACTTCTAAAGACCTTTGAAGAAATAAAAGACACTAAGACGAGACTAGTCCTGACTGATTTTGCTCATTCCTCCAAGTGTCTTTGAACATGTGGTTGCTTTTTGAAAGACTTTTATTTCTTTGATTATTCCTGCTTATGTAATATTCAAAGTTTGTTTATCGGTGAACCTTGGTTATTTTGGGAATCTCATTTTATGCATTTTAGCTTCCTGAAAACATGTTGTAACTTGAGATTTCATTTAGTTGTTGCTTTTGGTACTTGCTTGAGCATGCTGGGGTTGTTAGAGGCAAACGAGGCGGGTAGCCAAAGTTTGCCCCTAGTTTGGGATATATATGGTTGTGAGGCAAACGAGGTAGATGACCGACGTTTGCCCCTAGTTCAGAAGAGGTTCAGGCAAACGAGGCGAGTGGCCGAAGTTTGCCCCTAGTGTGGAGGGTGGTTTTTGGGTTATGGTAAGGACCGCGACTTTATTTTCTCACGTGCTCATAATTTTTGCCTAGGCACCAAGGAGGTGACCTAGCGAGCTATTTTCTCTCTTTTGTTATTGCTCACTTTGGATTTAGCTCTAATTGTTGCCTAGGCGTCCTTTCGGATTTTCGACCTAGCGAGCCATCCTTCTTTTTCTTTTTGAAAGTCTGCCTACGTACCCCCGAGCGGGGATCAGGTCCAACGTAGTTCGGGCCAAGGTTTTGAAAGGAAAGGCTATTTTTGTTGGTGGAGCGACCGAACCGATGTGGTTGCCTACGTATCCCCTAGCGGGAATCAGGTCGAGCGTAGTTCAAGGCAAGGCTTGAAAGGAATGGTTATTGGATAGTCAAGCATAGTACTTTTTGAGGCGATCCATGTTGATCGGTTCTTTGAATTCGACACCATCGAGGTCCATGAGATAAGTTGCTCCTCCGGAAAGAACAGTCTTGACGATATAAGGGCCGACCCATTTTGGCTTAAACTTCCCACGGGGATCAAAGATCGGAGCTCGCAACTCCTTAAGGACAAGGTCGCCCTTGACAATCTTCCTTGGGCGAACCCTTTTGTTGAAGGCACGGGCTATCCTCTTCTGATAGATTCGGACATGGTCGACTGCCGCCAGACGCTTTTCATCTATGAGGGCCAATTCTTCATACCTTTCTCTCAACCAATCTGATTCAGAAATTTCACACTCTGCCATTACGCGTAGGGATGGTAATTCTATCTCCACCGGCAGTACCGCTTCCATCCCATACACTAGTGAGTAAGGAGTCGCTCCTGTGGACGTTCTTATCGATGTTCTGTATCCCCAAAGTGCAAATGGTAGCTTTTCATGCCAGTCTTTGTAGGTATCAGTTGATTTTTGCAGTATGGCCTTGACATTCTTGTTTGCAGCTTCGACTGCCCCATTGGTCTGTGGTCGGTATGGCGATGACTTGTGATAGGTGATTTTGTATTCCTCGAACAGGTCCCTGACTTCTGCCTTGAAATGACTTCCGTTATCCGAAATAATCTCATGAGGAACTCCATAACGGCAGATGAGATTTCTCTTGATGAATTTGGCCACTTCCTTGGCCCCCAACTTGGTGTAAGATGCAGCTTCTACCCATTTTGTGAAGTAGTCTATGGCCACCAGAATATACCGATTTCCATTTGAGGCCTTCGGAACGATTTCTCCAATAATATAGATTCCCCAGGTGGAGAATGGCCAAGGCGAGGTCATGCTGTATAGAAGAGATGGCGGCACGTGCATCATGTTTGCGTGAATCTGGCACTTGTGACACTTTCTCACGTATTCGCAACAATCTTTTTCCAATGTTGTCCAGTAGTATCCTTGTCTCACGATTTTCTTGGCCAGCATGTGGCCGTTCATGTGTGGGCCGCATACCCCTTCGTGTATTTCTTCCATCATTCTTCTGGAGCTCTTCCCAAACAAGCAGGTCAGGTTGTGACCGTTGTATCCTTTCTTCAGCAGTTTCCCGCTGCAAATGATGAATTGCGCTGCGAATCTTCGAATTGCCCTTTTGTCTCTCTCGGTGGATTCTTGGGGGTACATCCCCTTTTCTATGAAGTTCCAGATGTCCTGGTACCACGGTTTTTCATTCTCTTCTTCTTCGATTGTGGCGATCATGCTGAACGAAGGCTCGTACCTCTGCTCAATTATCAAGGGCATCATCCTGACTCCCACAGGAATTTTGATCATCGATGCTAGAGTGGCCAAGGAATCTGCCAGTTGGTTCTCTTCCCTGGGCAAGTAGAGGAATGTGATATTTTCGAACTGCCTTTTGAGTTGGTCGAGATGATCATGATAGGGCTTCAACCTTTCTTCTTTTATTTTCCATTCTCCTATGGCTTGTGATATGATGAGGTTTGAATCCCCGAAGACATCCAACTTCTGAACTTTCAGCTCTAAGGCTGCTTCCATTCCCAAAATGCATGCTTCATACTCAGCGGTGTTGTTGGTGGAGTTATAATTGAGCTTGACTGCCAACGGAGTGTGGTCCCCGCTTGGTGATACGAGAATCATCCCCACTCCGTATCCCTTCATATTGGCTGCTCCATCGAAGTACAACTTCCACTGCTCTTCCTTGATTTCCATGATGCTTTCGTCTGGAAATGGAAAGTCCCCACTTTCTTCGGAGTCAATGGCATGTTCTGCGAGATGCTCAGCTACGGTTCTCCCTTTTACCGACTTGCTCGTAACATACTTGATATCGAATTCGGATAATAGAAGTAACCAACGGGATATACGACCGGTCAGGGCGGGTTTTTCGAGAAGGTATTTTAGAGGATCCATGCGGGATATGAGCACAACTGGAAAGGCTAGCATGTAGTGCCTTAGTCGGCGGGTGCACCAAACCAAGGCCCAACACGTTTTTTCGAGGGTAGAATAGTTGAGCTCATACCCAGTCATCCTCTTGCTGAGGTAATATATGGCTTTTTCGGAGTGGCTTTCTTCTCCTTCTTGGGCTAGCATGCAACCCATGGCACTTTCGGAGACAGACAGGTAAAGGAATAAGGGCTTATGAGGGGTGGGTGGTGAAAGGACAGGTGGATTTTGAAGGTAGGCTTTTATTTTGTCGAAAGCGGCTTGGCATTGGTCATCCCATCGGAACTTCTCCCCCTTTCTCAACAATCGGAACAGAGGATCGCATGTAGCTGTGAGCTTAGAAATGAAACGGCTGATGAACTGGATTCTTCCGAGGAACCCCCGTACTTCTTTTTCATTCCGTGGTGGCATCATTTCGAAGATTGCCTTGATCTTAGAGGGGTCCACCTCTATCCCCCTTTGTGTGATGAGAAAACCCAGGAGTTTACCGGAGGTTACGCCGAAAGTGCATTTCTTTGGATTCAGCCTCATCTTGTATTTGCGCAACCTTTCGAAGAACTTTTCCAGCGCTACCAGGTGCCCTTCTCTATCCTTGGATTTTACAATCATGTCGTCTACATATACTTCTACCTCTTTGTGAATCATATCATGTAGCAGAGTGGTGGCAGCTCTTTGGTACGTTGCCCCCGCGTTCTTGAGCCCAAAGGGCATTACTCTATAACAGTAGGTTCCCCAAGGGGTGGTGAACGTCGTCTTTTCCCGATCTTCTGGCGCCATTAGAATCTGATTATATCCTGAGAAGCCATCCATGAAAGACAGTAGCTCATGTCCTGCGGTGCTGTCTACCAAAACGTCAATGTGGGGAAGCGGGAAGTCATCCTTGGGACTGGCCTTGTTTAGATCACGAAAGTCGACGCACACACGAACTTTCCCATCCTTCTTCGGGACTGGCACGATGTTGGCAACCCATTCCGGGTATTCGGTGACAATGATGAACCCTGCCTTGAACTGCTTCTCCACCTCTTCTTTAACCTTGAGTGCCCATTCCGGTCTCATGCGCCTCAGTTTCTGCTTGACAGGTTTAGAATTAGGGAGGAGAGGAATATGATGTTGGACGATGTCGGGATCGACCCCAGGCATGTCTTCGTAAGACCAAGCAAAAACATCTTTGAACTCTTTTAGCAAGAGGGTTAATTTTTCTTTTTCTTCTTTATTAAGGGTTGAGCCAATTTGCACAATCTGTGGATTATCTATTTCACCTAAGTTAACTGATAAAGTATCTTCGATTATTTCATAAGCAGGTGGTTTTTCAATTAGTTGCTTTAGTTCGATTGGGAGATCCTCGGAGGGATCTGTGCATTCACAAGTGTCAGACACAGAGGAGTAAGCAGAATCGTCTTTCATTTCATTCATGACAGGTGAAGTGATTACATTGGATAGTGGTGGGCTTACAGCAGCCGACTCCAGTACAGACTCGATAACTGGTAGTACAGACATTGGGGGGATAGGGGATTGGGAGACACAGACAGATGACTCTACAGCCTGGTTGCTCAGACCCTCCTCAGCTGGCTTGATCTGATCATCTTGGCTCTTGGCCCTCTTCTTCTCTTCCTCTTCAGCGGATTCTTCCCACATCTTCTTGATCGCCTCAGTGTCAAGGTATTTTAACCAGTCTTCCTCTGGGGTCTTTTCAACTTCTTCGGGGTAGAACGGGTCTTGATATGGGGGCCTCTCGCAGTCAGCGAAGATTTCAAGCCCAGGGTGCCTTCTCCCGGTGGTTCGATGGATCCATGGTTCAGGGAACCCGAAGTAAGGGAAATCATCCCCTTCCTTGACGAATTGTCCATTTAAAGTCTTGCGGTATGGCGGGAGACCCTTCACCCTCTTCTTCCATGGCCTTTGTAGCTCGACGTCCTCATCAGTGGGCTTGTACCCCAACCCGAAAGTGCCTTGTTGTCCTTTGATCTGCGGGAATTCCCGAATTCCTTGCTGGCGCCGACCCAACCCCATTCCGGGGAAGTAGTTCATCTTACGGACAATGTTGACGACTGCAGAGTGGACCTCAGGGAATCGGTCTTCGTCTTCGATCACATGAACTTCTTCCATGAAAAATCCTCCGATTTCTCCTTCTTCCAGTTCAGGTATTTGGACTTCAAAAATGGGAGCGTAATTCGGGAAGGCCTCACTTCCCCAACTATTACCGAGGATGACCTTTACCTCCCTCTCATGAATGTACTTGATCATTTGATGCACAGTGGATGATACAGCTTTGTTGGCGTGAAGCCAGGGTCTCCCAATTAGCAGATTGAACGAGGCAGGTATGTCCATGACTTGAAAAATCTCGGTGCTCACCAAAGATCCTACCCGGATTTGGAGAGAAACAGTTCCCATCACATTTCTTCTAGTGTTGTCATAGGCTCTCACGGATTGCACAGATGGCGTAATGTCGAGGATACTGACCCCCAAAGCAGTGGCAGTTCTTAAGGCACAAACATTCAAAGCAGAACCTGTATCGACTAGACAAAACGGCACCTGTTGGTCCTTACATCCCACAGTAATGTATAATGCCTTGTTATGCGCGGATCCCTCTGGCGGCAGGTCCTCGTCGGAGAATGTAATGATGGGGTCGGGGGTAAGTGCACCCAAGAAAGCTACCATGTCCTCCGGCGCGGCGTCGATGGGGACTTCAATCCCAGCCAAGGCATTTAACACGGCTTGCCTGTGCTTATAAGATGTCACCATAATATCCCACATCGAGAGATGCGCTTGGGTTTTCTTTAGCTGCTTGATCAGCTCATTGTCTTCTTCGATGACCTCATCCATCTTTCCCTTCCCCTTGTCTTTAACTGGACCTTTTTCGACGGCTTCGGTGGCAGGCTGTGGAGGCTGATAATGACGGCCTGACCTGGTTAGGTGATCAATCTCGGCAGGAGTAGGCCCTTCTACAGTCCCATCCTTCTTAAACCAATCACAATCCGTTCCCACAAATGGCTTTTCGGGCTCGTTCCAGATGGAAGCATCACTCTCGTCGTTAGGGTCATACCATTTGAGGTCTACCGCCCCTAGGTCATGCTCTTCCAGGAAGAACAAGTCCTGCTCGTCGTCAAGCTGCTGCTTCCACTCGTCATTCTCCCCTCCGATCAGATGAATCCCCTCAGAATCCGGGATGTCAATGCAAAGCAAGGGTTGTCCTAGGGCGGTGATATAAGTAGCAGGGTTGAAGGGTACGGGACTGGACTCAATGAGGTTGACATTTTGGTGGTTTGGTAGGGGATTTTGGGTGATATGAGGCTGCTTTGGTGGTGGCTCGATGATATTCTGGTCGATGAGGTCTTGGATGTCGTGGCGGAGGCGCACGCAATCATCAGTGTTATGGCCGGGGGCTTGGTGATAAGTACATCGCTTGGACATATCGCAGTTAGGCGGGAGCGGGGTATTTCGAGGCTGGAGTAATTAGAGATGGCCTTTTTTGAGGAGGCGATCTAGGGCTGAGGAGAGAGAGATTTCTAGCTTGGCAAAACTGCGAAGGGGCTTTTTCTGGAAAGGGCGGTTGGATGAATTTGCCTGGTTGGAGGGTTGGTATGGCCTTGGAGGATATGCCATGGGTTGGCCGCTAAGGGCATTGACATCCGGGGGATTCCGGGAGTAGTTGGGCCTTCTTGGCTGACTCGGAGGGTCTTCCTTTTTGATCTTCCCCTCCCTGATAGCATCTTCGATTCGGGTTCCGACTTCAAACAACTCCTCAAAGGTGGAGATGGACTGGTAGAATAATTTCTCATGATAGAGCGGCTGCAGATTCCGGATGAGCATCCTTACCTGTTCTTTCTCGATTGGCCGGTGGGTCATTTGGGCTACCTTGTTCCTCCATCTGCTCAGAAATGCAGCGAAGGATTCATTGTTGCTTTGCCGGGTTGTTTCCAAATCCCTGACGGTGACGTCCAGCTCTTGATTGTAAGAGTAATGATCGACAAAGACTCGAACAATGTCCTCCCAGGCCCGGGTTATGGAGGCTTCCAAGGTTAGGAACCACGATAGTGCAGATTTTGCCAGAGTTTGCGGGAATAGCATCGCGATGTGCTCGTGGGTGCAACCCATGGACTGGAAGATACTCATACATAGCTTCACGTGGCTTTTCGGGTTTCCCGTTCCATCAAAGCGATCGATGGCAGGCATTTTGAAATTCTCTGGCAGTTTCAGCTTGACAGGCTCGAAGAGGCCTTCCAGATCCAACATGTAATCGTCGATACCCTTGCTTTTTCTGAGTACGCTTTCCAGTTTATCGACCTTGTCCAATTTTTCTTGGAGCTTTTTCTCATACGTAAGCGGTGGGACCCCTTGAAACCAGTTTTCCTCCCCATTATTCTCATGTAGAGGAGGTTCAAACCCTGGTGGCGGAAACTCGGGCGGAGGTCGCGGCTGTTGCTGCTTCAGTTCTTCCATGAATTTTAGGACCTGGGCTAGACTGTTTGATTGTTGGCTTATAGTCGCTCCCAATTCAGTAACCTTGTTTTCCAACTCTTCCCTATTCATGCTGACGTAAGCTGTCGGACTGATTCTGATTAACCGATTATCCGCACTTCTGACCCACGAATAAGACCCTGACTGCTGACCTTGGGAATCTATACTGACCTGACAGATTTTGAAAGGGCTAGATTAGATCTTTGACAGTGGTGACTCTAGGCAGACAAAGATAGTGATGTGGACCGACTCGAAACAGTGCGTGCAAATTGATGGGGAATGGTGCATGCAAATGGGACAAACATGCGGATGTAAGCCCTAGTCTATATGATGCTCCTATTTCTAACAGATAGCAGCTAAACAAATAAGGTCCTAGCTATACAGAGTGTGCTAACCTTACTTTCTAGTATGATCACCGAGGGATGACATGGATTTCCGAGATACTCCGGAAATTTTGGACAGAGTTTTTGTGGGAAACTGGTCAATATGGTCATATCTGGGATATTCGGACAGAGTTTCTGGGAGAAACTGGTCAATGTGGTCATATCTGGGATATTCGGACAGAGTTTCTGGGAGAAACTGGTTAATGTAGTTATATTTGGGATATTCGAACAGAGTTTCTGGGAGAAACTGGTCAATATGGTCATATCTGGGATATTCGGACAGAGTTTCCGGGAAACTGGTAAGTACGGTTATAGTGATCATACTTTCTAGCAGGTTTTCATACTCCTATGTCTCAAGACCGACAAATAAGGTTTGCGGTGTACATCTTTGCGAGCATGGAGCAGACATCCTTGTCATGATGCTTAGGCAGGTCAACTCAATGTGACTACATGTGAGTGATTGCCTTGGGAATCATAAGAAAGAGGTTCTGTTCTATGCCACATAAGCGTCTACACCGCGCAGGTAATCCCATCAGGGCATACAGCAGTTATATCATGTTGTCCTATCTGAAAAGATAAATGAACAGTCCTATGAAAGGTTCTACAGGAATCTATATGAAAAGGCTGGGTTTAGTCAAAGAGGGTCCGTTGACGAGAGTTCCAATATACCGTCGGGGAGACAGTACGGAGGTTTTTACTCTTTTTGATATACCTTGGAAGGTACAGTATCAACGGTGACTTGTGCCCTGGCACAGCAAGACCTGAACAATGTCAGCGCCGCGTTTCAGACACAGTCGGAGGGGGGAAATGCAAGAGTGCAATGCGGTGAACCAAACACAGTAAAAAGATGATTTTAAGGATGCTTCTTATGAGTCAAACCTCTGTATTACTTTGTTTTTAAAATAAAAATCCCCAGTGGAGTCGCCAGATTGTGGATACCGGGCTTCGGACCACTTCTCTTGTTTGAGATTGTTTTGAAAAGGAAAAGAAAAGGTCTGTTGAAAACAGATACAGAGTCGCCACTTGGTCTTTAAGGAACCAAGAAACCTAATTTTGACTCACCCAAATGGATAAAGGGCACCGGCCCTTCATAACCAAAGAACTTGGTTCGGGGTTTTGGTACGAGAGAGGAAGGAGCCTTTGTCGCGACTAAAACACCCTCAACTCGCCCCATCTTTCGACGGGCCTCAATTAGCATCCAAATAATCATCTTATACTATGTATGGTTCGACAATTAATACTATGATAGTATACTACATTACATAAGAAACTTGAAAATGGAAGATCTAAAGATAAAATATCATTCATAAGATCTAAATCAAATATCATGCAATGTAAAGTGAAAGATCACACAAATAAACCTAGGAAAGATCGTCTAATCATGTATCAAATAATCAAGATTTCCTAATCTAAAGGGGGACATGAATTGTTATTGAAACAAATAAGCAAAGAAATCAAAATATGCTTAGCAAGGCTAGAATGATGCATGTTATTCTTTGATAAAAGAAGACCTCTCAATCCCCGGGACGGATGAGAAAGGATGAATAGATCAAGGGGAAGCATGAACGAGTGATCGAGTTCATTCCTTATAATCTCCTTAGATTAAGAGTTACAAAAACCCCAAATCTTGCATGAATGCAATGTATGTATCTAAAAATGTGCAAAGGTTGTAGTGTGTTTTGTGTACATGGATTTCTAGAATGGCTTAGAAGTCTAAAATGGGCAAGAATGAATGAATGAAATCAACATGGGATATATACAAATATAGTATGAACTACTTCCTAAGATATGAACTAATTTGGAATGCATATAAGCCTCAAATCAAAGAATGAAAGTTAAAGTGTACTTGCTGTGAATAGTGGACAGAACAGTAGCATGATCTTTTGGAATTTGAAAAGAGGGGTTAGGAATGTTTTCAATGCATGATTTTTTACGGAGATGTTCCTTATTGTGTCTAGAACACAACCCAAAATGCCAATCTTGAATAGCTATCACAGATTGAGAGAAATTACATAAACAATAGAGGTCACTCAGAAACAGAGTTCGTACTGTCGTCTGAAATGTTAGAAAATCTTAGAAAATGAAAAAGAATGATCTAGAGGCCCATTTTATACAGAAAGTTTCCTAAGACATTGAATTTTAAAGGAAAAATAAGTTAGGACCACCCCTTTTGGAAAAGTTTTCTGGAAAAGAGGTCGTAAGTTGACCTAGCTGCTGTGACAGTAAAAACAGAATGTTTGGAAGGAATATTGGGATCCAAATGGACCATTTCCAAGTACTTCCAAGTCAAACCAAAAATCATGGGTGTTCTCCAATGAGTTAGGAAGACTTTCCAAGTGGCCTTGCATCCATATGTTGAGTATTGAGTTCTAGAGAAATCTTTGAACTCAACTCACTCACTGTTTTGACTCATTGTTTTGAAGATTTTGGAGAAAACAAAGTTTTGTTTCTTGAAACCAAATGAGAGGGATTGAGAGGGGTTTTGAAATAGATGTTTTGAAAGCACATTTTCAATACTCAATAAGGATTATAGCCACTTAAAATGTCAACATTAAACTCATCATTTAAGAACCTCCAAGATTGTTGGAGAGATTTATTTTATTTTTGGGCATAACTTCAATACATTCCAAGAATACCTTGGAAGTATTGAGGTTATGATCATCATCTATCAAACATGTTTTTGAGGTCAAGAGCTACTATCCATAAGGATTCACTCACCCCAAACTTCATGTCATCACTTAGATGATGATGAACTAGTAAGTAAATAAAGAAAAGAAAAAGAAATGAGATAAGGAGAGATGAACATATATATAATCAAGCAAGTAGATGATAATCAATAGATGATATTCATGAAGCATGAGACTTGTAGATTGGTGTATCACTCATATGTAATGACACTAGACATGGAAGAAGCTTCCACACTCTTGAATGCTCACTAAAATGGTGGTTGGGAGTATTGAATGTTGAAGTAAATGGAAGTAATGAAGTAAAAACAAAGTTAGAAACTCACTTTTGTTTTGAAAAATCAAAGAAGAAAGCTTCTTTTCTCTCCACTCTAACCTTATCTCTACACTTTCTCTCCCAAACTTTCTCTAAACTTGCATTTGACTCCCCTCAAATGAGGAGTAATGGGGTGTTTATATAGGCCAACTTGGGGTGTTTTTGGGATTTAGAAAGTACTCCCATTGGTCCCAAACATCTGAAATCATGAAACCACGTCGTTTTGGATTTTAATTAATCAAAATGGGACCACAAGAATATTTACAAAAACTTACTGTTCTGGAGGGGAGTGCCGCGGCGGCACTGCTCCTCCCTTCGTCTGGATAATGCTGTTTAGGCCCCCCGAAGTTCCGGTATTCGCGAAAAGGCCCTATTTCGTCCGAAATTCACAGAAAATGCATACGAACTCCAAATTGAGGTTGTGATATACCGTTGGAAAGGTAATGGAGTCTACTTTACATAAAAAATAGTTCGGGGATAGGTCACTTCGAAAAGTTTTGCGGTATTCGCGATAAAAGCCGATTTGATCGCCTTTTTCGCCTTTGGAAATTCATAATAAATTCGTTTTAAATCCAAAAATTATGTGCGATATACCGTTGGAAAGCTATTGACCTCTAGTATCCATGAAAAATATTTGAAAATTGTTTCGGTGCCCCGATTCCAAAGTCAAATCTTGGTCAAACCGGTCAAACCTGG
Source organism: Hydrangea macrophylla (assembly GCA_033977485.1). NCBI lineage: Eukaryota > Viridiplantae > Streptophyta > Magnoliopsida > Cornales > Hydrangeaceae > Hydrangea > Hydrangea macrophylla. The sequence goes on from CM066996.1 coordinate 78,217,646, forward strand.
GATTCCCGGGAAGTTCTGGGAACCTCTGGGAGCTCCCAGGAGCTGATGTTTTCGCTCGATTTTCTTTTGGAACTTGTTTTAATACTTTTCTCATGATTTAGAATGGTCCTGGTGAATTCGGACAATTTCGGTCAAACTCTGGTCAAACCTGGTCAAACCTGGTCAAACCTTGGTCAAACCGGTCAACGGGGACTTTCGGGGAACTTCCGGGACTTCCGGGGGTCTCTGGGAGCTGACGATTTCTTTCGGTTTTATTTAACAACTCATTTTATCACTTTTCTTACGACGTAGTATGTTTTCAGAACTTTGGGACCAAATCTGGGAGTTTTCTGACTTTCAAGGGCATTTTGGTCATTCTGAGCATTCTGAGAGATAGAGCTGACTTCCGAGAATCCTTTTGAGTCTTTTACGATCATTGTGAACCACCAAGCTATGGGTCTCCTAAATCTGATAGCCGACAAAATGGGGTGTCTACAGTTGCATATTATTTTTTCAGTACTAAAGTTCTCATAGTTGTATTACTTTTTGGTAAACAGGAGGAAGCTGAACCAAGCTCGTTTAGCTTTTCAATTGCAGTCAGATCTTGTGCATTGATAGGCTCTTATACTTGTGGCAAGCAAGTCCATTCAGCAGTAATTAAACATGGGTTTGAATCCAACATTCCTGCCATGAATTCCGTAATAGATATGTATTGTAAGTGTAGTTGTTTATGTGAAGCAAATCAGTGTTTTCATGGGATGACTGAAAAAGATTTGATTACATGGAACACATTAATAGCTGGATATGAGAAATCTAGTTCCAGGGAGTCCCTCTACATATTCTCACGGATGGAATTTGAAGGCTTCAGCCCAAATTGCTTCACATTTAGCAGTGTTATCGCAGCTTGTGCCAATTTAGCAGTTTTGGGTTGTGGACAGCAAGTTCATGGAGGGATTGTTCGAAGAGGTTTTCAAGGGAATTTAGCTTTGTCTAATGCCCTTATAGACATGTATGCCAAGTGTGGAAACATCGTGGATTCACGCAAAATTTTCACTGAAATGCCTTCTCGTGATTTGGTTTCTTGGACTTCTATGATGATTGGATATGGAAGCCACGGATATGGAATAGAGACCGTTGAATTGTTTGATGAGATGGTTAAGTCCAATATTAGGCCTGATCGGATTGTTTTTATGGCAGTTTTAAGCGCTTGTAGCCATGCTGGACTCGTAGATGAGGGTTTGAAATATTTTAGATCGATGAGCCGTGATTATAATGTGATCCCAAATCAGGAAATTTATGGGTGTGTAGTGGATTTGCTAGGGCGTGGTGGGAGAGTTAAAGAAGCATATGAACTTATAGAGGAGTATGCCATTTAAGCCCGATGAGTCTGTTTGGGGAGCGTTTCTTGGGGCTTGTAAGGCACACGGGGTTCCTAATTTGGGCAAAATAGCTATTCAGAGGGTATTGGAATTGGGGCCTAATATGGCTGGGACTTATGTGATGCTGTCAAATATATATGCATCTAAAGGTAAATGGGGAGAGTGCGCCAGAATGAGGAAGTTGATGAGAAGAATGGTGAAGAAGGAGGCCGGGAGGAGTTGGGTGGAGGTAAGAAACCGGGTTTATGGTTTTGTTGTTGCAGATAAGGTGGGTTGTCATATAGAGTGGGTATATGTAGTTATAGATACACTCATTTTGCATATGCAAGACGCGGGATATGTTCCTGATTTTGATTGCTTGGTACATGACTTAGAAGATGGGACTTGAACAAGAGATGAACTTGAAGAGTTGAGAATATCATACTGATTAATTGAGAACGGTTTGTTCAATAGGGAGCAAGAACCAGGATTTACTCTCAGCTTAGATTTCTTATTTTTTGTAGAGAGGTCTAATTTGGGAGATTGAGAAGAAAATAAGAAGAGGTTACAGCCTTACAGGTAAAAATTGATTTTATACTGATACATTAACAATTTTTCTCCTTAAAAGGGACCAGTACTGAGGTGTTGAAGAGAGAGATGTCTAAAAGAGGGAGGTTTGTGTCTTACTCATTTTTTGTAGGAGTAGTAATTTATGATGTTCATTGTACAACGAAAAAAATATAATATGTCGTCATTGGTGCATTGGATTTATTTCTTTACCCCCTGAAATTAACATCATTTTATTGGAGAAGATGGTAAAAAGAACCATCTTGTGTGATAAAGTTCTACAACTTGTTAAAATTTCTAAGCCTAGCTTGAGTGGCTCATTGCTGCTGAGTTAAGTTTGTGTAACAACATTTTGGACCCTCTTTAGGGATTCCTAAACAGCAGGGCTGTAACTCGGACGAGTAGAGATTTATGTTTGCTTGGCTGGTCTGAACTCTAAGCTTTGGTCATGCATTTTCCTAAATTCGTTTTACCCGACGTTAAATACGACCATTTTTCACCCTATTTCAATCTAAACTCGATCATTCATTCAGCGTAGAAGGGCCTCGTTTGTTTCACAGGACTAAGGGTGAGAATCTTGAGATAGAGGGATATTGGACTAATAGGCCATTTTAATTGAATAGTCTTGCGTTTGGTGCGACCATTTTGCTCGGCACTAATTGTCCATTTTAAAAGAAAAGTCTCCCATATGGGGGACTAAGTTATACCATGGGGAAGATAGTATTATTAGTCCCGGGACTATCAATTAAAATGGACTAATTATCCAATCCCCTCCTTATCATTCAAACGAGGGTAAAATCAAAATGTGCCTACAAAAGGTATAATAATAATAATAATAATAATAATAATAATAATAATAATAATAATAACTAGTATTATATTACAGTAATATGGTTCATTTATCAAATTATAAGTATGTATTCATATCAAACATTTTATAAATTTTAATTCACATTTATATAGATTGTCATGGTATACAATCATATGGTTTAGGTATGAGTTCTAGCTCAAGTTATTTGGATTCTTATTCTCTGTCCATTACCTGCCCAAATTTAAGTTGGACTCGTGAGTTTTAGCTTAGGCAAACAAGGGCGAAGTTGATTTTTGGTCAGGGAATGACATATCAAAAATTCTTAGGCTAAATTTTCAAGTCCCAGAATTTCAGGAGGACCTTGGCCACCTCGCCCTTCATTCCCTCCGCCCTAAGACAAGACCCAAACATCGTAAAAGCTTGTCAAAGCCCACGCTCTAACTTTTGGCTGGGCTCAGCATTAGCCTTGCCCAAAATGCAACACTTACCCCAAAATTTCCTTGTAAGTTTGATATGTTATGATTTTTCTGGGATAGTTTCACTTACACCTCTTGTACTTAAAAATCATTTTCAGTATTTTATTTTTACACTAATTTTCTCTCTATCATCAACCAAATTGTCACTGATAGGATTTTCGTTAAATTTAATAGAACTGAAGTTTCTAGTTATTTTAACCTCAACTTAATTACAGATACACCTCTATGGTTGGCATATTTTTATGGATAAATATCACTTATATTCTCTGATATTTGACTTTAATACATAGACCTCCCTTCACATTTTGGGAATTTCACTTACCTCCCTTATTTTATAATTTTAGTAATAGTTTCTAAATTTTCTAACGATTTGTAAAAGGAAGGGGAGAATTTGATACTAAAATTAAAAAATAAGGGAGGTAAGTGAGATTCCTGAAACGTAAGAAGATATCTGTGTAAAGCGTCGAAGGGCCTCGTACTCCTACAAAAAATGAGTACGAGGATACCTTAGTGTGTGTGTTTGTGTACGGTGTACCCCAATTTTGAATACATATATTATAGCCCCAATCATGGCTACTAATAAAATAATCCTTTCCTTCCCAATCTGCAGCCCAATAGGATTGGTTGAGAAGGTGACTTCCACATATTGTTCGTGGACTGGCGACAGTGCCTCATCATCCTATGATTCAGTAAGCTTGCCTGTGCCTACTTGCGGATTATATTGCATGGCGGTTATAGACCGTTACATGAACGGTGAACCATTGGTTCTAAGCCATCTTTGGTGATTAATCGACAATTCGAAGTGCTTACATTGGAATGTAGGAAATGGAAGTAGGCTGTACATTTATGGAAAAAGTAGGTTAGGTCTACTTTAGCCTGTGGGTTCATAAAGAGTAGGTTTCCATGCATTGCAGACTTGGATTTGAGGATAGAAACAATGACGGGAAGGTTTTCCAGACTTTGCAATAGCATATGGACCTTATGATCATCAATACCCATTTCAAAGAGAGACAATTCTTGTTTATTTTCAAAAGTGGATCGAATCGGGGATAAATTGATATTATTTCTTGCTAGAAGAGTAAATAGACTAACATGTAAAGATTGTTAATTTACTCCAAAAGAGGTCAAGACCACACAACACACATAAAAATATAAAAGAAAGTAGATGTTGTGTTTCATGTAAGTAAATACAATTTGGTTTCTAAATGCCACATCCAAACATTAAATGCTATATATACGAAGATTTTCTAAATGCCACATCCAAACATTAAAACGCTATATATATGATGATTCATATACAGATGGAAGAGAAATCAAACACAAAATAGGAATATTACCTGTAATTGCAAGGTATGGAGAAGGAAGTTCCTCACAATCTCTCCCTCCCCCTTGAGCAAAAATGCTAGAGCCGACGGCACAAAATCGCCAATAAAGACCTGATCATAATTAAGCGGGTGCTTGTCACCAGGGTCATTTTCCGCCACAGTTCCCACCGGACTCCCACAATACGTAACCACCGAATGCCTCAACAACTTCCATGCCTCCCTATAAACCTCAGGCTCTTCTTCATCAACAATCACCACCTCAGCCGGATTCAAACTCTCCAATTTCTCATTATTCAAATTCTCACCATTAATACCTAAACAAGGTTCCTCATTTCCAGCTATCTCTTCATCCTTATCAATTATTTCAACTACCAAAGGCTCTACATTCAAACCACCCTGAACGTATATTCTCTCAAAGTTCTTTTCATTCACACGGGTCTCAACCGAAGTCGAGTAATTCCTAATAAGATTGGATGCAACCCCAGCAACCAAATTGGCAACCCTACCAACACCACCATCAAATCTATGAGTGGTAGAAAGAACCCTAGATTGACCCCAACTCGAATTGGGGGCAGAAAATGCCATCTGGGTTCGATCAAGTACACATCTAGTACCCAGAACTCGGTGTGAAAAGCCATGGAATTTACGATTGTAGTCCAAATTCAATCGAAGATTCGGCAAGTTGGTGGTGAATGAAGGGTGGCATTTTGGGGATGGAAAGCCGAAAAAGGCAGAGATTCGGCGATGAACCTTAATTCTACAACAGGGTTTCATTATCGTGGAACTGATTGTATTCATAACAAAGAATCTAAGTGTGATGTAAAGAAGAAAAACGATATGGATATTCTCATGATGTATATTTCTATATATGTATGTATGTGTGTGTATATATATATATGTATGGCTATTCTTGTCTTGAAAAATTTACAGTGAACGGTTATTAACTAACCTGATATCTAGACGTTAGAGAGAGAGAGAGAGAGAGAGAGAGAGAGAGAGAGATGGTGTGAAATTTTTGAAGGAAGGAAATGAACGGTTGTGTACATAACAGAGGGGGGTGTATTTAAGCCCTGAGGTCCTGAGGAGCCTTTGGATCCAAATTACTCTGTAAAACAGCCTTAAATAACCAAAAAACACCTCCTTTTTAAAAGTTTTTTTAAAAAAAAGCTTAATTTTTATTGTGGCGAAATTGGTAAGTAGACCTTTAAAATTGAAAATTCTAATGATCACTTTGCTGCATACTTTTTTGAGTAATGCTGTAATTCTTAGATATTCCAAATGTTTTACATTAAAAAATACGATCAATGTCACAAAATATAATATAACTGCTAAAATATTTGAAAATCAAATATGAAAATCATAGCATTACTTCTTTAATTTTTATTGAAATTATTAAAAATAATACTTGTCTAAAGCAACTTTTTTGTCATGTTTCTCTTTTAATTTCTTCACCCACCTCTCAATTAAATCAAGGGAATCAAATATCAATGGTCGGAAAAGAAATTATCTAATTTTGTTTTGTTCATAATAAATAAGTACTCCGTAGTTGTTTTAATTGAGAGCGGATGATGTCAATATCTATACTTGTGTACAACACTTCGTAAATTTTCTTATGTCTATTTCGTTAAGTGCCTCTAATATTTATGCACAATTTCTTTTAAAAACTGTTTCAAAGAAATACAATTATAATAAATAAAAAAACAGTTTTGAAATAAACCGAACGAAATATAATTAAGCAACTTTACTGAAATTCTTTTTTATATATCTCGTTGTTAAAGAGTTTCTATGAATGATGTCATGGTAGTTGACTTCTCTGTATATCTCGTTGTTAAAGAGTTTCTATGAATGATGGTAGTTGACTTCTTTGTATATCTCGTTGTTAAAGAGTTTTTATGAATGATGGTAGTTGACTTCTCTGTATATCTCTCAAAAGACTTTTTATTTGTTTAAATCTATCTATGTATTATATATATGTATATAATAAAAATATTAGAATTAGTCCTTGAATAGCAAACAAAGCCTCTACAGTATTCCACATAAGCATCTCCTCTCTCTCTATTAAAAATCCTACATGTCAAACTCTCCCTCGATTCTTCCTCTCTTCCCCCTCACATTCACAGACCCAACTACAGGAAGGGCTGTCTCTTTCTCTTCCGAAAGCAAAATCTGTCCCCTCATATTGCCACATGGCCTCTTCTGAAATTTTTCTCTTTTATTTTGGAAAAATTTATTGTGAGAAACTTCTCATATGAGAAGACATGTTTTAATCGTTGGATAAGAATCTAGTCATAATATTTCGAAGAATCTAGAGATACATTTATTACCAGATTCTAGTCCAACGATTAAAACCCGCCTTCTCATATGAGAAACTTCTTACAATAGACTTACTCTTTTATTTTTCCTTTTTTTTTCATTCTTTACCCCTTCCTCCATAATCCCTTGACCGTCCTTCTCTCTCCTATTCCGAAACGCCACGTGTCCCACTCCCTTACCCTTACTCAGAGGAGTAATGCTAGACACACTATAAATTGCACAATCAATTGCACAAACGTGTGCAGTACAAGGTTGAACCTTGTGTTGAAAAACCTGCACACTCAAAAAGGAGTGTATAGACTTTTCAGCACAAGATCCAACCTTGTGCTGCACGTTTGTACAATTGATTGTACAATTCCTTGTGCACATATTTGTACCCAGAGACCCTTCTTCCCAACTCTCCTTCTCTCATGGCTCTTTACTGTTGAACCACTCCCTATAAAAATCCATCCATCCTCAACAAAGCATCCAAAAAAAAAAGAAGAGAAAAACTCCAGATGATGAGATCGACTCCAACGTGACCGAGAAGTTCAAAGGCGTCGTCGTCCTAGGGTGCTTGGATTGAGCGGCAGCAAGTCCAGTGCAATTTTTTGCCCTTTAGTCCTCTTGGTGGTGCTTGGATTTCAAAATTCACTCTTCGTGGGCAAAGCTGTCACAAGATTATTGTCTGTGCCAGTTCAGTTTGTGCAAAAAGAAAAAAAATAATGAGCCATAGCGTTACAGGGTGACGATTCAGAGTTATTCAATTGCATTTTTGTAGTTCTGGTGTTCGATTAGAGTTAGGGACTAACTTGTACAAAGTAGTTGGGGTTTTCACTGTCAGAGAGGGGCTACCAAAATAGGGCTCTTTCGGATGACCGATCTGAAGACCAATAGATCCTACGCCTACCAAATTCGATAGGTCATTAATAATGGTATTGTAATTTTTACTCTCATTAGTTTTATACTACTGTTTGGTTGGAAAATTTATAAGCGTGTGCGAGCGTGCCAGGCAAGCAAATTGCCAATGTGTAAATATGATTATCCAAACTGCGCCTCACCAAGCAAATTGTGGTGACGTTCAATGCCTTAAACAGGACTTTAATCGTGTAAAGATGTACTTAATTGAAGCACTTCGAACTTACTCTAAGACAACTACTCCTAAAAAAAAAGTAAAGAAAACAATAAAGTAAGAAACTACTTTTATTAAATTAAAGAAACTACAATCTAACCTTGAAGATGACTTCGAAGGTGTTCTACTCCTAAATCTAAGTATCTAGATAACAATACAGTAAGTGTATTGAGAGATATATGTTGATGTTGATCGAAGGATCTCTTTTCGAATGCATAATCCTTTTATTTATAGACGTGAAGGCTTCTCAGCAACTTCATTTGAATGTTCCCTCCTCTTTTCAAATTGATAACTGCTCTCACACGTGGCATATTCTCGAGTTGACAAATGTTCTTCAGTTACTTCATGATAGTCAACACGTGTCCTCTAGCAGTTAAATATTTGAACAAAATGAATCAGCAACAACTGCTCATAACGGTTCCAATATTCATCACTATCCACCAATTATCCTGCCACATAAAATCTTACGTGTCAATTCTGCATTGGCTGGATATTTTCATCACAAACATTACCCCCCGCGCCATTTTCCTTTTGGTTCAAAAAAGATAATGGTGATCGTGGCTAGATCATGCTGGGTAGTTAACATCTTATGTAATCTTTGAATGTTTTTAAATTGCATGTTCGCTTCTTCAATTATCTTCACATAAACCATCGTATCTGCTTGATCCTTGAACCCTTCAATCTACCTTGTTCCTTTGAATCTGTTCTATTGATCATGTCCTCTTCTCAATCTTCTTTTAATACCAGTAACTACTTTCTTCTAGATCTTCCTGAAGAAGTGATGCTATCAACCAAACGCCCTGAAATTTCTTCTCGAACCAATTGGGACCTCCCTGAAATTCCTCCTGAACCCTTCACCTAGTCGAAATGGGGAAAGTGGCATGAGATGTTAAACAGACTAAGTGCTTCTTTATCAGGGCAAGATTCATCTTCGAGTTCTTCTAAATCAATTTACAACAATCAAACATTTCCTCCTGCTTGGGAGCAACCTGTTTCTCATGGTGAAGGGGTTGGATACTATAAAGGTATGAGACTCGAAATACCTACTACAGCACCTTCAGTTATTCATCCAACTTTGACTATCCTGAAACTGAAGGGGTTATTCAAAGCAGGATAATAAAACCATACTATCCATTTTTGAATCGTCTCTCCCGAGAACAAAATCTGTTGAATGCCTGGTTGATCTCCTCAACCAGTCCTCCTGGTGAGAGACTTCAAAGAGGTAATATCTTAATTCCTCAAGGCAGACCCCCCATTCACACATATGTAAGAGCATCTCATGAAAAATTTTCTAATGAGCATTACTCCTCAGCTTTCCTTTCTAAATGCAAACTTTTCGAGAAAGATTATGAAGAGAGAGTACTTCTCTTCGACCATTCTGTACTAGGATTTCCAGACACCAAAGTTCAAGTGGTGGATCCTACTGAAGATATTAGTGACCCTTTTTTGAAATTAGACCAATTATGCAGGCATGGTCCTACTTTCGAACATACTCCACCCATTCTGTCACCTTCTCCCTGCTTGATCATCCAAGCCCAAAGGCTTCTGATTGCCTTTTCACATCTTCCTTTCTCCATTTTACAAAATCCAAAGGCTCGAATTAATTTTGAATGGAGTTGCCATATCTTATGCCGTGAATGGAATATTTCAACCCTTGTTCGAACCCAAATGGATTTCACCCTTCGAACCTTAGCTTCTCATATAAGGTGGCATTCCCATCACCAAGAAAGTGTTCATCATTTGAATTACCTAATGGATCTTTATGAGAGTCTTAAGAAAGTACCTAATGCACTTCTCGATGAAGTCTTGGAGTTCAATGAAAAATACATCTACGGTTGCGGAAGTTCTGATGAAGAAAGCAATGTTTCTCACTATTCGAAATCTGACCTCGAAGGTCGAATTGCGTATCTTAAAGAAGAAGCCAAAGTTGTTGGCATATCTCTTCGAGGCAAAACTTCATTAGCCAAGGAACTTTGAGGTCTCCGCAAAGCCTTATTTAAAATCAATTCGCGGCTAAATCAGTATAAAGATCAACTTAAGAAGGCTTACCTTACTCTTCGAAGCGAAGATAAATTGGCTTTACAAGCCAGGAACTTATGCCTCGAAATAGAACTAGAAGCAGAGTATTTTGCCTATTATTGGGCTATGTTCCACAATTTAGTGACCTATGGGTTTCTACACTTTTATCAATTATGTCTTTGAATTGTAACTGTACTTTTCTTTCCATATGATGAATTATGAAATATTTATGTTTATATTGATTAGTTCATTCTGAACCAGTATGTCTTTTCCCTTGATACAACGGTCCAAAAATAAGTAACCGAATCTAACGACTATTTTTCAATAAATGCACCTCTTTCCAAACGTCACCAAAGGCTATAAATAGATAAGCAAAAGGGAAAAACAAACCTTCTGACTTCTACAAGTTCATTTTGCTTTCTACTTATTCACTTCGCACTTTGTTCTCTTTTCTTACCATTTTCTTTGCAATCCAATCACTTTGTTTCTAAAAATGACAAAATTTGGTGACAACACTCAACTTCAGAAAATCTGCGATGATTTTGAAAAGATCATTAAAGATAAACAAGAACGCTATTCGAAAGGGCAAGAGACTTCACTGATTCACGAGATTCTTGTTCCCATCACTTTTCCCAACCAGGAATCTTCAATTGCCGTAGGTCCTTGCTTGAGCACTCCCAGCCTGAAACTCCATGTCTATTACCCTAGATTATGAGAGCAACGCTTGACTTACCAACAAGAGATTCCAATTCCCAAGTTTGATTGGAAGTTTCGACACTGGCCTAAACCTGCAAAGGACTGGCCTGAATGGGTAGATAGGATTTTGGAAAACAAAAGAGAAATTCTGATCACCACGGGGATTTACCATGCTGTCAATCTTTCTAAATTTTCCATCGAATCCAGTCCTAACCTATTGGCTGGATCTCTCTATTTTTGGAACCATATTTTTAACCATTTTCAATTTCGATTTGGTCCTATAGGTCCAACTGTCTTGGACATTTGTCACTTATTAGGGTTTTTATCTCACGGGGAAGATGCTCATCCCTATATGGCTGAATCTGAAAGTCCCCTAATCAATACTGACTCCAAATCATTAGGATACACCAACTTCCTAACTACCCACAGAAAAACATTAAGAGCAATGACTGATAAGGAATATTACTGCTTCCTTTTATATTGGCTTTCGAAGCATCTATTCTGCACTTCTTCTCAGAGAGTTGTCCTCGAATTCTCCAATGTTGCCAGAGCCCTGGCTGCCGGTTGAAGGTTAGCCTTAGCTCCTTTCGTTCTAGGATCTCTCTACAGGTCTTTTTCTGATTTGTGTTTCGACCCCTTCCTTCTTACTCAAGGTGGTCCTTTCTGGATTTTACAATTATGGTTATATGCTTATTTCCCAGAGATTCACAACTTAGGACCTCTATCCAATACTGTGGCCTATGGGACCTTCTTTGCTTTATTGCCCAATGTTGAAAAGACTTTCAAATAATCCCTCTCCTTCTTTTTCAATCTTCCTGCAATAAGGCCAAACAATCTGTTCCAACCATTCACTATTCTCTATAATTCTGAAGACAAAATTCCTCTCTCTCCACATTGGCTTTGTCAAATATTGGACAGATCAGCAAGTACACTCGAATTGAAAGCTGCATGGGGAAGTTTCCTGATCAGCAGGGATTTGTTCTTTGGGAACACCCTTAGCATCGAGTCTCAAGGTGAACTCTACCTTCCTAATCAATTTTTGAGGCAATTTGGGCTCACTCAGTCAATCCCTTTCCCACTCAGAAGTCAAGCCAATATACTTATGGCTTACAAAACTCACTCCAAGGTGCCAGAATCAGTGATAACTGCTGCCTTGGCAATTTATCAGAACAAAGTTAGCAATTTAGAGTTTACCTCCCTGCCTGTTTATACAACTTGTACTCCTGCCTTCTCAAATTGGTGGGAAAATCGTATGTCAATAGAGATGGACAAGTGCCCACTTTTGAGATACATTGATTCGAAGCCACCAGGTAATCAAAATTCTAATTTAACCCTTCTCCTCTTTCATGATAAAAATAAACCTGATGTAAATTTGTTTGAATTTTTCAACACATGAGTGACAATTGGAGAAGGCTCTTCACCAACAACCAGGGCTTCAAAGGTCAAACCAAATGTTCCAATCCATTCGAAGGCCTTAAAAACTTCAACTCCTGCTCCACCATCCTCAAAACCAAAGAGGAAATTGGTCCTTCCATCAGAAAGCTCTCCTCTCATATCAGAGCATGCTGAATCTGAAGGAGAAGAAGAAATTAGTCATGTCCCTGCCTTAAAGAAAAAGGCCAAGATAACAGTTGAACCAACTAGTGGTTCGAAACTTATCAAAGAAGTCCCTATCCCAGCAATTCCTCTTTCAAAGGTGGAACCTGAACCTGAATTATCACAAACCATTTCAGAACCATCATCTCAACATTCTGACCTTCCAGAGGTTCAGAAATCTCCTCCATCCAGTGCTCAACCTCCATTAATTGAATACCAACCAATAGTAAGTTATTTAAACATTTCTGGTATATTTTTTATACACACAAACACATTTTAATAAAAATGTTCATCCTTTGCTGCCCAGATTGAATATGCTCCCGAGACTGAGGCTGGTCCCTCAAAGATCAGCACCAGTCCTGATCCTAAAGCTGCTTCAGCATCAACTTTGACTGACCCAGAACCCATTACTGGTGTCTCGAGTTCTGGGGAATTCCACATATCCCTTCCTCCCAATCTGACTCCTGAAGAACAAAACACTTCAAGGATGGTCTGGAGTCTGTTTTGAAAATGGGAGACACTACTGTGACCAATGTCCAGGAATTTTTTCAACAGATGACAGGTCAAAGCAAGCCAAAGGTACCCTCTATAGATCCAGTCGTTGCACTTGCCACATTGAGACTGTTCAGTAAAGTCTCTTTTGAAGTATTCGAGGACAAAGAAGTGCAAAGGGCTATGAAAATCTTGTGCCAATTCATGCTGGATAGTTCAGCCATAACTGTTCCTGACAAGGAAACAATCTCTGCATTGATGTCTACCTTTGATTTTGACTGCTTTTTATTAGAAAAGGTCATTAAAGAGAGAAAGAAACTAGAGGTTGACATGGAATATATAACAGAGAAAACTCTCGAGATGGACCAATTGTTAGCAGAATTTGGTGAGAATAACACTGCAATTGAAAAGCTTTCTAGCAAAGTTGATAAGCTTAAAAAGAAGCTCGAGATTGCAGAAACTGAACTGGCCAAATTGAAGGTAAAGCAAGGGAATGCTGAGACAAAGCTGCTGGCTTTGAAGACAGAAATTGAATCGAAGTCTTTGAAGAACCAAGAATCAATTTCAAGGCAGAAATTCATTCTTAGCCAGTCAAAATTGTATACTAGATCTTGGGACAATTTTAGATTGAAGGCCCAATTTATAAGTAAACTGGTATGAAAGTTTATACCAATAGGACTCTGCAATGTACCAACATCTGGTTTTTGTATCTTAATTTTAAATGGGGAATACATGTTCTTATTTTGTGAATGCCGCATTCCTTATTCTAAATTTCTTGCTTCCCAAATAGTGGGATAATACTGCTTAAGAAACCTACCATTGATTTTTCTAACATGGACAAATCCATTCAAATTTTTTAAATGGTAAAATCCACCTTTGAAAACCTTGTGAATTTGGAATGGACCTTCCCATTTAGGGGACCATTTTCCATATTTTGGATCTTTAGATCCAATAGGCAATATTGTTTTCCAGACCAAGTCTCCTTCATCAAAGGTTCTTGGCTGTACCTTTTTATTATATCCTTTTGATGCCACTCTTTTCTGTATCAAAATATTATTGAGAGCTCTGATCCTCTCTTCATCAATATCTTCCAATTCAATAGCAATGGGTGTTTGGTAATCATCCAAAGATAACTAATTCTGCTTCATAACTCGAAGAGAATTAATCTTTATTTCAATAGGTAGAACTGCCTCATGTCCAAAAGTTAAGGCATAAGGAGATACACCTGTACTTGTTCGCTTCGAAGTCCTATATGCCCATAAAACTTTTGGCAAAATCTCATGCCATATCCTTGGATTATTTTTTATGACTTTGGCCATATTTTCTTTTATGACTTTATTGGTGGCTTCAACCTGTCCATTCGATTGAGCATAATATGTGGTTGATTTTGACATTGTAATTCCTAACTTATTTGCAAATGCAACCACATCCCCTTCGAATACAGAAGCATTGTCAGATACAATGGTTTGTGGAATACCAAATCTGTAAATTATGTTTTCTAGGAATTTTACAACCATTATTTGAGTCACAGTCTGCATAGGTTCTGATTCTACCCATTTAGTAAAATAATTCGTGGCTAAAATAATGAATCCATGACCCTTCGAAGAAGGAGGACTGATTTTTCCTATTACATCTATGGCCCAACCTCTAAAAGGCCAAGGTTTTACCACATATTGAAGGTCAACAGTGGGCAAATGCTTCAAGGGGCCATGCTTTTGACATTCTTGACACCTTTTGGCAAACTCAATACAATCTTTTAAGATAGTTGTCCAATAAATGTTATGTCTTCGAAGTAACCATCTCATTTTAACCCCAGATTGATGGGCTCCACATAATCCCTCATGAACTTGAGCTATAGCTTCTATTCCTTCGAGGTTGTCCAAACATTCTAGTGATAATCCATCACTCCCTCTTTTGAATAGTTTTCCACTATCTAAGATGTAATTGACATATTTCAACCTTATACCTCGATCAGGCTTTTCATTACATCCTGAGAGATAATCTATGATTGACTTTCTCCAATCATCATGAACTTCTATATTTGAGATATCAGCCAAAGGTAATCTATCCACCAATATTGGTAATAATTTCCTATAAGTAACTTGCCCTATTCCAATATCTTCAATATTTGTTCTGAATCCAGATGCCTTCTGAGCTACATCATTGGCTTCTTCATTAAAACTTCTAGGAACATGCAGAAGGTTCACATTATCGAATTTAGATAATAAGTCGATTGTAGTGTCATAATATATTTTCAATGTATTGCTCATACATTTGTATGTCCCATTCATATGATTTATAACTAACTGGGAATCTCCAAATATATCTACAAATGTAGCTTCAAGATCCAACAAGGTCTCAAGACCCATTATTAAGGCTTCATACTCAACTTGATTGTTGGTACACTGATTCGAATCCAGTTTGTAACCATATTTGGTTCTAATCTTTTTAGGTGACTCAATAACAAAACCAATACCTGCAGCAAATTCAGTTTTTGAACCATCAAACCATAATTTCCATGGACTAATAGTTATTTGTCCAATTTCATAATTTCCCTATGTTTCGAGGCAATTTGGATGATCAGCCAAAAAATCTGCTAAGGCTTGGCCTTTTACTGCCTTTTGTGGTACATAAAACAGATAAAATTCTGACAAAGTTAAAATCTATTTGCCAATTCGATTCCTCAAAATAGGTCAAGTCAACATATATTTGATCAAATCTAATTTAGCAATCACATAGACTTCTGTAGGAAGAAGATAATATCTTAATTTCATTACAGCAAAATACAAAGATAGACATAGTTTTTCCATAAAGGAATATTTGCATTCGACAGGATTTAAAAACCTACTAAGGTAATACACAGCCTGCTCTTTCTTATTATCATTATCCTGGGCTAATAAGACCCCAATTGATGCTTCTGCTGCTGAAATATATAGCTTCATAGGCCTATCTTTTCTTGGAGGCATTAATACTGGTGGCTTCACCAAATAATCCTTCAGGGCTTGAAATGCAGTCTGATGTTTGTCTTTCCACTTTAATTCTTCATGATCTTTCAATTTCAACAAAGGAGAAAAAATTAAAGTTTTTCCAGTAGTATTGGAGATAAACCTTCGAATGAAGTTAACCTGACCAAGGAACCTTTGCAATTCCTTTTTTGTTGAAGGAGGTTTACTTCGAATAATTGCTTGTGCCTTATTCTTATCCACTTGAATTCCCTTTTCATGTACCAAATATCCTAAAAAATTTCCAGTACTTACTCCAAAGGCACATTTTAATGGATTTAGCTTAAGTTTAAAAAATCTCATTCTTTCGAATGTTGACTTCATATGTGTGAGATGATCATTGAATATTTTTGATTTAACAATTATATCATCTATATAACATTCTAGAAATGTTCCAATCATGTCATGGAAAATAGCATTCATGGCTCTCTGATAAGTAGCCCCTGCATTTTTCAAACCAAAAGGCATTTGTACCCATTCGAAGGCACCTATACTACCTGGACACCTAAATGCAGTCTTATGAATTTCTTCCTCAGCAATACATATTTGATTATATCCTGAGTGACCATCCATCATGGACATTATAGTATTTCCAGCAGATCTATCAATTAATAAGTCAACTATTGGCATAGGATATTTATCTTTAGGTGTGGCTAAATTAAGATTTCTGTAGTCGATACAAACTCTTAATTTACCATTTTTCTTCATAACTAGAACAATATTCGAAAGCCATTCAACATACCTGGCAGTTCTAATGAATCCTGCCTTGAGCAATCTCTCGATATCTTCTTTAATCTTTATGGTAACTTCTGGAGTCATCCTTCGAGGTTGTTGCTTTACTGGTTTGTAGCCAGCTTTGATAGGCAACCTATGTTCTACTAAACTTCTTTCGAGTCCTGGCAATTCATCATAATCCCAAGCAAAACAATCTCGAAATTCCTTTAACAACTCGACCAATTTATATTGGTCACACTTCTCAAGTTTGGAACTTAAGTAAGTAACTCTCTTTTGTTGATCTGATCCTAAATTGACTTCCAATAGAGGATCCTGTGACACTTCTTGTATTGAATTTTCTGGCAATATAGACAATTCTTCCTTGCCAATATCCTTTAATTCTTGTGAATCTTCCTCAAAGACATAGTCTGACCAGTTTATGGTCGAATCTTTCTCATTTCTTAACTCTAAATCTGCCATCATTAGCTTTTGTAAGACCAGTTGAATGGTCTCTTCTACATCTCCTATTTCCATAGGTGTATAAACCATTAAATCATTTTATCATCACCTAATGGTTCCAAAGAACCAAATGGCATTTCAGCCAAAATATCCCAATTTTCTTCTGGAGATTCATCTTCTGATTCTTTAAGGTCAATTGGCTTGACATTATCTTGATACAATTGAGCTTCGACATAATTGGAACTTGTATGAAAATGCTGAACATCAGCCTTTACTGTTTCAACTTCACAATTTTCCTTCACAAGCAACAGTTTCTGATGCATTGAAGAAGGAACACATTTATTAGCATGAACTCAATCCCTTCCTAATAAGGCATGATAACTAGGATTAGCATCTACCACAAAGAAAGCAGTTTTGGATTTGTTCGAACCTACTATGGTTTCAATGGGTATTACTCCCTTGGTGTTTTTTTTATCACCAGTAAATCCTGATATCATAATGTGAGTTTGTATCAACTTTGTATTTTGTTTATTGATCTTTCTTAAAGTATTCTGAGGAATAATGTTGACAGCAGCATCATTATCAACCAATATCTTGTTTAAAAGAACTCCATTTAAACAAGCCTTTATATATAATGGTTTAAGATGCTTAGTCATTTCTATTGATGGTTCTTCGAATGAATAAACAAAATTACAATCACTAAAAACAAACTCGGGAAGATTTACCTCAGAGACATCTTCAGTAGATGCTTCCATTTCCATTTCTTCATTTATTTGTTGGTCTTCTGTTGCTTCGAAGATTTTTGGTAACATGAATGTGGCAGTGTTAACTTCCATATGTTCTGGAAATGTGCCAAACTGAATAAGCATATTTTCATCCTTAGTAGTTTCATCCTCGAGTTTCATTTCGACATTTCCCAAGACTTGGGATTCTACCACTGTCTTTGTTTCATCCCCATCATCAATACTCGTTGCCTTCTCCAATTCTAATACTTTGGCTTTAATAATGCTTTCCTCATACATAGTATCAGAATCAGCCTTCGCATTTTGATCGAACCTGGGATTAGGCCTCGAAATATCATTAAAATCCCTTTTGATTTCATTTCCTAACTCTTGACTCTGAGCCTGCATATTAGAAAATTCTTTCCACATAGTGAACTTTCTCTGCAATCTCCTTTGTTGAGTCCTGTTTATCATAGGGACTATATTCTGGTTCTTTTCCTTGGGATGTTGCAGTACATGCCATGTATTCTTTTCAACATGAGGAGGTTTAATCATCCTATTTTTGTTTTGAAGGCCTTGTTGTTCCACCATATTTTTGACTCTATCATCTTGCAAAACAAACCAATTTGGTACTCCTGATACCAATGTAGATTCACATGATTGTGATGTCTCACCAACTTCTGATGATTCCTTCAATGCATCCATGTCTATCTCAGCCTGTACCACATGTGCTGGTACCAACTTTGATGGTATGAATTGAGTTTGTCTTTCTCTCTGCATCCCATAATGTTTCCTTGGCGCCTGAGAGAAACCTGGCCTTACATATTTCATGTTTCTTGATGGTCGAACATAGTTACCAACATGAAAGTTTATTAAAAAAATGGCTTTATAAGGAACCATTGGCCTTGAAGCATACCTTGCTGTCATAGGGCCAGTGTATGTTGAGGCTTGGTAAATTGGCCCTCTAAACTGCCCTCTTCCAACATTCAAGATTGGTTGAAACGAAGGTTCACAAGAAGTACTCACCCTTTTTTGTTCGAATGGAGGTTGTTTGTTTTTCCTACCTGTCTTGGCTACAACCCTTTCATCATAGATTTCAGCATATCTTTTCCCACAACCAATGCATAAATTCTTTGCATATTCATGGTTGAAAACTGATAACTCAAGGTTCTTCCTTGTTATTTCTTCGAATCTTTTCATCCGGTCCTCTGACTCTGCATTTTCTCTTTCTTTGACCAGAGTTTCGAAGGAAATGTCATGGACATTGATTGACACCTCTTGTACTGCTGGGAATGGATCTTCATCAACCCCCATTTGTTTTTCAGGGAATTTCAATTTCCCTTTCTTGATCAGATCTTGAATCCTGTCTCAAAAAATAGTACAATTATTAGTTGAATGGGTCCAAGAATTATGCCACTTGCAGTATTTCTTACCTTTTAATTCATCATTAGAAGGTAATTTTGTCCCATCAGACAATTTGATGATTTTCCCTTCTAATAGATGATCAAATATTTCATCCAATTTATAAACATCGAATGAATATTTTTTGAATGATCCTTTGGATTTGTACACCTCAGCAGAAACATTTTTCTTCACAAGACCCTTACAAGTGAAAGGCTCTTTTCCTATTATTTGTGCAGCATCTATCTCATAATTAGGATCTTTATAATATGTTTTTTATTGAAGAAGCATTCCTTTCATTTTTTTCTTCCAATAAAGCTTCATATCTAGAGACTCGAGCAGTTAATTCAACAATATCTCTAAATTCTAAAGTATCGAATTTCTTTCTAAGTCTAAATTCGAGGCCATCTTGGGCCAACTTAACAAATTCAGGTTCAGGCAAAATGATTTTACACTTTGTTCTAGCCCTTTTGAACCTATTTATGAATTGAGTGGCCTTCTCATCAGGCTTTTGACATAGTCTGGCCAAGTCAGCCATTGACACTTCTGGTTCTATCTGGAAAAACTGAGTGTGGAAGGATTCTTCCATCTGTGCCCAATTATAAATCGAATTAGGGGCTAAATTAGTAAACCAAGTAAATGCAGTATATGTTAATGAACTAGGAAACAAACGAAGCCTAAGATATTCATTATTTCCTGCATCAGCACACTGACTGATGAATTTTGCTACATGTTCAACTGTGGATTGACTTCCATCTCCAGCAAACATAGCAAAGGTGGGGAATTTAAATCCCCTAGGGAATTCGATCCTATCCACCCAATCAGGATAAGGTTTCCTGTAAACTGGAGTTTGTACCCCCGAGCCATGGGTTCACAAACTTCATGGATTAGGTTAATCATGTCATTTCTATCAACCATATTAAATGGTTGTTGATGACCTGGTTGACCCAAGGGGGGGTTCATTGGTGGTATTGGAGGTGGTTGAGGATTATTATTATCCTTTCTCCTAGGATTTTCATTCCTTCGACCCACTCCTATTCCAGTAGGGCTGGTTCGAATATAGGATTATTGTTTATTCTCCTATTCTGGCCTGCTATGTTTTCTCTAGGCCTTGGTTCTTCGAAATTTACTGATCTATAAACATGATCTTGACCATTCACATGGTTCCCTTGCATCCCTTTGAATACTGGAGGAGTATTATTAGGGATAGACATATAAAAACTTTCTTGCGAGTTAAGCCTAAAAGGAGGCCCATTCGCATGAGTCATAAGATTTGGCTGAAACAAGCCATGGGCATGACCTCTTTCATTCTGTCGAATCACAGAAGGATTTCCTCTTGACACCATTACTGGTGTAAATTGAGGTATACTATTGTTAAGGGAAGTGATCAGAACATTAACATTCTGGATCATATTTCCCAAATGATCGAATATTTGTGTCAATTGAATCACCAAATCATGTTGACTTTCTGAACCAACATTCCCATTATTTGGAATTGAATTTAAATTTTCAACTCCTATTTCTGGGTTTTCATTGGTCGCATGATTCCCAGTATTGCTGCTTTGAGGATCTTGGTGTGGAGAACCACCAGTTTCAGCAATATTAACACCAATATTGGCGTTATCAACAGACCTATTGCTTCGAAGGTTTCTGTTTGCCATCTTTTGACACTAGGGTCCCACCGGGCGTGCCAAAAATGTTTGGTTGGAAAATTTATAAGTGTGTGCGAGCGTGCCAGGCAAGCAAATTGCCAATGTGTAAATATGATTATCCAAACTGCGCCTCACCAAGCAAATTGTGGTGACGTTCGATGCCTTGAACAGGACTTTAATCGTGTAAAGATGTACTTAATTGAAGCACTTCGAACTTATTCTAAGACAACTACTCCTAAAAAAAAAGTAAAGAAAACAATAAAGTAAGAAACTACTTTTATTAAATTAAAGTAACTACAATCTAACCTTGAAGATGACTTCGAAGGTGTTCTACTCCTAAATCTAAGTATCTAGATAACAATACAGTAAGTGTATTGAGAGATATATGTTGATGTTGATCGAAGAATCTCTTTTCGAATGCACAATCCTTTCATTTATAGACATGAAGGCTTCTCAGCAACTTCATTTGAATGTTCTCTCCTCTTTTCAAACTGATAACTGCTCTCACACGTGGCATATTTTCGAGTTGACAACTGTTCTTTAGTTACTTCATGATAGTCAACACGTGTCCTCTAGCAGTTAAATATTTGAACAAAATGAATCATCAACAACTGCTCATAACGGTTCCAATATTCATCAGTATCCACCAAGTATCCTGCCACATAAAATCTTATGTGTCAATTCTGCATTGGCTGGATATTGTCATCACAAACAACTACTATAACTGAATTATCTCTAATTGTTGTGTTACTTCAACATACTTGTAGCTAGTTTGGATCAATTGGAATGTAAGTTGTAGATTAATCCAATAATCGATCGGTAGACTCTCTCTCTCTCTCTCTCTCTCTCTCTCTCTCTCTCTCTCTCTCTCATGTATGCATACATTTAAGGGGCTAAAGGTTGACCTGGCAGTTTTCCAATCTGGGTTCATTTGATCTTCACTGTTTGTAGGAGGTTCCTTTGTGTTGATTGATGTTTCTTTTAACATTTGTGTTCATTGTGTATTTGGGGTCCAATACATTCCGGGGGTGTAATAGGCTTTGTTGCTTTATTTTTGTCCACAAGCTGTTTGATTGTATGCTTGCATGGAAAGCTCTGTTTGGTCGGGGTATGTATTTGCTATTCAGTGCCTTGCACTGTGAAATTTTATGAAGCTTCTGAATCAAAATAGAAAATTCATTCAGCATTTCAATTGGTTGTTAAATTATTGGTTTTATTTGAAAAAGGGTGGTTTGGCTCACCAATTGGTCATATTTCCATTTTCTTGATCCGCCTATTCGAATTTAATTCTTATATCGGTTTTGCTCATCTACCGGGTTGGTCGGCGCGCAATCAGGCTGCTCCTTTCTTAGGCGCGTTGTTGTTGATTGGTATGAGGTTTAGGATTATCGGTGTGTTTAATACATGGTAGTATTGGGGTTGATTTTGATCTCAGTTTTCTGCATTTTTTTGGGTTTGTTGGGGTACTACTTCAAGTCCTGTGGCTTTTTTTTTTTGTAATAATTAATTCAAAGAAAATTCTCTCTCTCTCTCTCTCTCTCTCTCTCTCTCTCTCTCTCTCTCTCTCTTCCACTAATTTACCCCACCATTCTCTACAAGTTGCAATGAACAAATTGTCACTTCAAAGAGCTCTCCATGTATCAATAAATGCCCAAACTTGTGGTCTTTGTGTTTGGCTTCTTTTTCCTACTTGCTCTCTTATATGGATAAAATTGTGCTTTCATTTTTCTTTGCGTCCTTGGCTCTATAGATCTGTGGGAATGACCCGTCTTTTGTATTACTCGGACCTACAAAGCTTTTGCTTAACATATACTAAATGCAAATCCCATTAGCATTTCATTTTAGATGTAAAATTGTTTATCAAAGACAACCAATGGCTTCATGTAGCATAAGCTCGTGCATAGCACGGCGTTATCGACTAGTTTGTGATAACATTTATCGACATTTTTTATAAAAAAAAAAATTTAGTGACTGGAGAGATCAAATTCATGTACAAATTCCTCGATTAAACACAATTCTCGTACATTCCACTGGTCCAAGGCTAATAAAAGATATATTTTGGAGAGAGAGAGAGACCTACTCCAAAAGTTGCTCGCTTTTTATCGGCCAAATTATATAAGCCACAAAATACCATTCAATTGAGTTCCAAGAATATGACTTTATGAGCCCTTTCATATCCATCATATACAAAAGAACCCAAAAGTCATATAATACAATACATCTCTACGGCCCAGTTACACCCTAGTTCATATAGAAACATATTTAATATCTCTGAACCAAAAGATGAAATATACATGCCACCGCCAATTCCTATAATTCTCGCGTACATTTTTGGGTTCTGCTCCCGTCTTCATGTATGAACAACTCAGACAACAGTAAATGCTGACTGTAATGTAGATGAGAATCGAGATGCAATAGTTTGGGTGGCGAATGCTTGAATCTGTTTCTTCGCATCTGAGAAACAAAACTTTCTATTAAACACTACTCCAGAGAGGAAATAACACAAGAACTACACACACGCACGCACGCAGGCGCGCACACACACATACACACAAAGAAGAAGAACAACAGAACAGAAATGAAAGAACGAAAGAGTGGCTTACGACTAGTATGAGCAACGTATGTACACTCAAACTGCAATAGCAACGAGATAAAGCAGCAAACTTTCTTTTTTGGGTGGGGGTGGTGATTTTTGTGGGGTGGGGTTGGTCAGGAATTGGAAGGATACTCACACCTACATATAGATGTATTTATGTATACACAAATCAATAACCACACACACACAAAGAACTTAGCTCAAGCTTTCAATCAAACGTCCAAAAGTTGCTAAGACGTGGTTTAGCATGTCAAGAACTAAATGAGCTTGCTGAATGCAGAGGTGCACTTAGTGCAGGAGTTCAAATTCTTGATGTAGCAAATGTGTTCATGCTAGTCATTTCCAGAAAAGTTAATCTAGTTGTCACCATTTGGTTATGGCATGTTTGTGCGTCAGACCATGGGCTATCTATTTGACACGGTGCAAAACCTGAGTTCCTAAGTTCCATACCTCCTGGTGAAGGGACAATTATCTACAAAAAAAAATGAACTACTAATGATGTGGTAGCACAGTGATAAAAATCCTTCACTGCTCAACTATAGGAGATCAGTAAAACTCTACACAGTATTCACGAGAACCGGAGATATATTATGGAAACATTATCAGAAGACATTAAATACTAAACGGTTAAAAAAGATAGTCAGCTAACCTTTGCGGCATTTAGTAAAGCCGATGATATTCGCAATGCTAAGGGTCAAACAAACTCCTACCACGAGCAGATAATCAGCCTGAAACCTTATGAGAGAGAATATCCCAAGAAAGAGCCACGCGATTGCCTAAAAAATAAAAGAATAGTGAACTTCCGCAAACATGCCAAAACAAGTAACTAAGAATGATTAAGTTGCAGATTTGAACTGTGGGAATAGCTTAGGAAAATGGGACAAAATCCAACAGTAGAGATTTTTGAAATACATCACCTAATAATTTTATGCATAGAACTTTTTTTTGGTCAACATGCATTGAACTAAACCTCAATTTTTCTAGCTTTCTAATTTCTTCAACTTGCCATACAAAAACCAAACAATATATTGCATTTTCATCGCTCTCTGACTAAAATTCCTATGACATGAATGTGCTAATTTCTAGAGGATGAAAACTGAAAAAATTGATGGAAGTGACACACAATTATTGGAGAGATATTCACTTACTGTAAGGTAAAGGGTCCACCAAAATAGCCATGAATCCTTCTTGTTCATTCGAGCCAATGACTATAGCAAGCACGATAATAAACAAATGTAAGACCAAGGTAACACAATTGTTAAAGAACAATAAATCAAGATGTGAGCAAGAGTCTTCGCAAAAGGGTATGATATTATTGATTTTAAATGCATATTATAATGCATAGCTCTATTACCAACCTCTTGGTCAAGGCATTCAAATTTCCATATGCTCTCATCCTCATCGTTCATTTCATTCCACCACCTCAAACCAACCAAGATACGCCCACTCACATTCTTGACAACCCAAAAATCAAGTGCAGCAAGAAGAACGGTGACCACAAAAATGATGACAAAACTATCAAAAAAGATGGCTGAAAGAATGTAGAATGCCAAAGCTGCAGCCTACCAAATAGAAGAAACACAACATTACATCACCAAACGGAATCACAAAGAAAAACTTGTACATAGCGTATTTGATATACTGGACCTTGAAGATCACGTGGAAGAAACATATCTTTGGGTTGGCATAGTTCTCCGCTGTAGGCTGAGCACATAAGAGGCAATAACTTAAAAAACCAGCACCATGAATTCGAAAAACAGTAATAGAAAATATGTTTGGATAAAACTATAGTGCTCTTTCAACATGCTATTTTGTTGTTTTATTGTTGGTCAATTTCTGAGCCACAACACAGCGACTAAATATTACAAGACTAATAGACATCAATGTCAAGTCAAAATACGATTTGACCCTCTAAAAATGTTCACAAGCCCCACGAGCAGAACTTGGGTCATTTCAGCTGACTTGTGACAAAGAGAGCTAAATAAACTGACTTGAGTTCTCTGCCAAATGAAGGAGCTTTATTGAACCAATTAACAGCTGAACTTGAGCATTTAAAAAACAGAACAGCTTAATGTCACCATAATAGTTGGGGGGAGAATCTGCTTATGCCTCAATTAGAAAACAAAGATTCTCTAGTTCCTTCTATAACTCGTATTGTTTGCAACGCTACTCAATACCATATAGAGAGAATATATTTATGCTTTGATTATACACCAAAGATTCTCTAGTCTGTTCTCTCTCCATCACACCATATAGGCAAATATGATAGGAGAAAGTTTCTTTGACTTCACTATAAATCCTGACATTTCTTCCATTGAACCTATGACTGAATTTCGAAGCTCAGTTTCTCCAAAAAAAAAAAAAAAACCATCCCAAGCTATATTGTGATAAAGCAAGGGATAATCTGCTGTTCTTTTATGAGAGTTGCCGTTTAAAATCAAACTGGGACCTTTTTTTCTTCCACTGATCAGATGGTCCACCGTCAAGCATTTATTTCCAACTATCCAAACAAAACTCAGCTTAGAAGTAGAATAATCCAAACGATTGCAGCAAGGAAATACCGAGGTCAAAGCCTATCAACTGTTTATCGGAAGACTTCATGGGGAAAAAATTGATTTAAATGCTTTCTCGAAATGTCAAAGCAAGATGAAAGTTATAGAAAATGCAAGATGAAAGCTAGCTACCAATCATGAAATCTCCTTTTAATAAAACAAAAATAAAGGAAATCACCTGCTGTAGTCCCACTTCTGAAAAAAAAAAAAATTTATAATTTGGCTACTCTCAAACTCAGACCCATTCTCATGCTTTTTACCTCTAACTTTAAGGAAACTAAATCAACAAACGGGGAAAACGGATCCTTATCTGACCAAGCAACATAGTCATCCATCCACTCAGTGAAAAATAATAAGACAAATTACTAAACTAGAAAAGGCCTTCTTTGAGAGATATGTTTGCATTATCAAAAAATTGCATCTTTCATATCCATCTGAAAGCCCACCCATCTGGTGAACCTCCTCACACCGTCCTTGAATGCTTTACACGGGCCAACACGAGCTATCTCTCACCTAGTTTGGTCACAATCACAAACACGTTCATGTATCAACATATAGTTTCTCATCACAACTACCTAGAAAGCCTACTCTGAAGTTTCCCCAGTCCACCAGATCAACTTATATTATTCCTTAGCCATCACCATACTGCGATTTCTTTTAATAAGAAAATCGTCATCTTCAATTATTTAGAGGACCATCAGATATTCGAATAAACATCAGTAATCTATCTGCTTGCTACTACTCAAAAGCAAAGCTGTAGAAGTGATCCTCAATTAATATCCTGAAGCACCAGCTTTATAAGAAAAATTAAAAAAGATCTTTTCCAGTTGTTGCAGCAGCTAAGTACTTTCTGGGAAGCCTACTATCTTTCTCTATTTTAAACTTCGCCAATCTACTCAACTAACCCAAAGGCTATATGTTCACTCAACGCTAAACCTTTCCGTGGTATAAAACTCTCGTATTCTCAATAGTCGACAAGTCTTGAAAATAGGCTTGCCCGCGAGGCCAGAAAAATGCTGAAATGGGGCACTTGCGATTCACTTATAGGTCAAGGACGAGAAGACAGTGATTGGAAAGAGCCGCACTAGCAAGTGCCTGATAGTACCTTCTTCCCTTAGAGAGCGCAATGTCAGCATACCATTCGTATTCCTAACTCCTAGATGCTATACTATACTTCGACAATGGCCAATCTACTCAACTAACATAAAGGGGGATCTCAATAAATTCTGACTCTTAACCCACACAAAATTTTCTTCTATCTCTTGCAGCTAACCAGATAATATGCACAGGATCAAATGATTTAGTCAGTCCTCATCACAATCTCAAAATTCTTAATGCAACATATAAAGTAATCATGCCTCACTAAACCCAAATCATAGACATCACAATGAGTGTTTCCTAATCCATCACAGTAATCAAATATCAATTGCAAACCGGATATATACGAACAGTATTCAATTCCCTATAAATGAGAACAGCTATAAATCCCTAATAGCACTAGACTCATAAACTTAGCAAAAATGCAATTCGAAGTACAGATCTACAACCTAGGACATAGCAATCATGGAAAATCTAAATTCAGATGCCTATTCACAGCCGATTTAATTATATTAAAAATCGATTAAGAGATGTTCACAGAGTGAGAACGGAACAATCATTAAACCCTATATATATATATATATATATATGATTTCCGGAACCCTAAACCATTTAGATTCAACAGAATCAGGTAAAGTCAAAGGGAATTGCAGAAAATGAAATCCAATAGATATATACGCCTATACAAATATATATATATATATATATATAGAGAGAGAGAGAGAGAGAGAGAGAGAGAGAGAGAGAGAGAGAGAGAGCTTAAACTTACAGCGTTTAGATCCATAGCGAAAGATGAAAATTGAATTGGAAATCAACTGTGTTGCTATAAACCTGAGCTTTGTTCTTTTATTTCTTTGTAGTTCCACAAAAGCCCCTGTAATTTAGTTAATTACTCATCTTCCCCAATTTAATTGGCAATTAATACTAAGGGCCTGTTTGGCGAAAGATAATTTAAGCGCTTGCAGTTGCAAACTGTGAAAAGTGAAATTGGCCAAAAGGTGGTTTCTTGTCAATTGCAATTTTTTTTGCAATTGTTACCGTAATCGTGATTTTGTCAAATGCCTTATTTTGATTTAAAAACACGTTTGGGACCTCCATAAGTGGAGTCAAATGACTGATATTCGTGGCTTCATTCTAACTTGATTTTGTAAGAGCAACTCTAACCATGTTATGCTTTTTTTTTATGCAAAATGTATAGAAATCACCCAAAAATTATTTTTGCAGCATGAATTTTGCATAAACACTCCAATCATGGTATGCATTTTGGTTATCTATCAATATTTTATAATTTTTCATCACTATTTAGAGCCTTGGTAGCCGTTTGTTTTTTTTTTTTTTTTTATGGAGTGTTGATGGCCATTGGATTTGCATAGGGCTTTTACATCATTATGCAAATTTAATAGTTTTGATGGCACTTGTAAATATGCATAAGCATTTTGCATAATGGTTGGTGTATTATTTTTTCACCACATTATGCATATCTCACCAAAATATGCATATGCATATGTGGTTGGAGATGCTCTAAAAGTGGAGAAAATTGCACTTAAACCCTTCACCGTAAACCTTTGCTTTTCTATTTGCATCACTAATTAGTAATATTTCTTGTAGTTTTAAATAAAGTGTCACCGTTAATAAATATATTAAACTTAAGGGTTAATTATATGGACACCTACCTCTACAAGCAAAATTACACAGACCTCCCTTGAAGTTTAGATTTGCATTACACACACATTCCCTTTAAATTGCAAAATTTATAGAGATCTCCATTCTTAATTTGCTAATGTCTAAAATACTCATAGTTATTAAAAAAAAAAAAACACCTCTCTTCTCTCCCTCTCTCTACTGTATATACATATATACATGCATACACATACACACCATATATACACCATACATATATACATACATACACACATACACATTGAATACATATATAGATACTTGTACACATTTTGAGTTTGGTATTTTTTTTTATTATTAATATTATTTTTTTTTTTGCATATATATATATATATATCTATATATATACACACACATGAGAGAGAGAGAGAGAGAGAGGTAGGTGTGTAATTTAGTAAAATGATAAACAAAGTAAGGATAAAAGTAACTGTGCAATTTTGTAATATAGAAGGGAGGTTCGTGTAATTTCGCCAAACCTAGGGGAGGTCCGTATAATGGGGTGTATATGAATATTATGCTAATCATACAATAATTAACTCAATGTTAAAATGAATATGCAAACTTCTACAAGAACGTATAGCCCAAGTGGCAAAGGGCTGGCACTTAGTGTCCTCTTTTGTATCCAAGTTCTATGTTCAAGCCTTCCCCCTCTCCATGTAATCCAAAAAAAAAGTATGCAAACTTATGCTTCGATAAGTTTAACACATTTTTTTTTATTGTGACACTTCGTTTATATCTTTCTATATATCTATCTATTATAAAAAAATCAAGAGAAGTGTTATGCACACTCCAAAATTTACATTGAAATACACACAGGATAATCATGGCCGTTGATTTTGGTAGAATTCGCATGAAACCCATGTGGAACCGACAAGTGCCCCACCGAAATCAATGACCACAATTGTCCTGTGTGGATTTCAGTGTGAAATTTGAAATGTGCATAGCCAAAACTTTCTCCACAGACATCTACATCAGCAACTCCACTTCTATTATAGATATATATATATATATATATATCTTACGTGGGAACTCTCCCTCATTTCTTGCTCTCAGTCTCTCTCATTGAAGCTATGTCACATGGCAATGTGAATGATTTTTCAAATTTTCATTTTTTGTCCCCCTCTTGCCATGTGGCATTCTCTTGCATTTTCTCTCTCCAAATTTATTGAGAAGTTGAAACACATCTATTTACTTTATCATTTATTTTTCCTTTATTTTTTTGTTTTTTTATTATTATTATTTTTTTTTGTTTTGTTTTTTTTTTTGTTTTATGATTATGATAGATACATGGGAGACCTATCACATTCTCTCTATCCTTCCATCTTTCATAAACCTAATGCATTAAAAGCAACTCTTTCCCTCTTCCTCATACTACACATAAATATATATACACGGTATATACATTGCCTTTCAACATACATTTTCTTGACAAGATTAGTGAACCATCTTATCCCCATATTCAAATGTATCATAGCGCTCAGGCGAAATCACTCACTACAACCTTCTTTTCCTATAATCGTTGCCTTATATAAGAAGCCCTAATACACTAAGCATGATCTATGTGATGCACCGAAGAAAATTATTATGATTTTTTTTTTTTTTCACTTTGAGAACTTGCTGGCCTTTATGGGTTTCATGATTATCTCTATGGATGCAATGATGTGTTGGATTTAAGGGATTCAGTGTTACTAACAACGGCCAAAATTGCGTTGTTATTTAATTATTAATAATTATTGTTAATTTGTTTTTCTCTTTAAATCTTGAATGCCAATGTACTTTCACAGAAATTAGTTTGTTAATATTTTCCAGAATTTGTATATCTGGGATGGACATGTTTTATTAGAACTTATTTTGCAGATCTTGATTTTTGTTGTTCCCAAATTAGTGTAAAGGGTACTCGGTTGAATGGATATTGATATGGTGTATTATTTTATATATTGCAGCATTGTATTCAAAGAGTTGCTTCTCTCCAAATCTGCATAGAATTTTTTGAAATAATTCTCTTTATTTCTCTCTCTCTCTCTCTCTCTCTCTCTCTCTCTCTCTCTCTCTACATATAGGGTATGTATGCATTTTACTCAGCCTATCAAGTGTTTGTAAATTATGGGTTTATCTGAAGGAGTGTGCTCAAGTATTTCATTTTAATTTCAAATATTTCTTATCGACCACAATAATAGATGACTTCATATACCATACACATTTACTATCTCATGCATAACACAGGATATCAACTAGTTATGTAGAGAAGTCCAAAAAGCCTGTAATCCGTCTCCCATAGGCCATATACAGAGAAGCCACATGTGGCTCTTTTTTTTTCCTTTATCTAAGGTACACACATCTCATTTCTTTCGCAAATCAGCCCTCTCACTTCTTCATTAATTGCTCCATGTCAACTTTTTCCCTATTCTCTAGCTGGTTTTCATTGACTGTTGAGTGAGTACTTCAACTCTTCTTCTTCTATTGCCTCTCCATAGCCTCCATAATAAAGCAATCACAATCAAATACACCCAAATTAGCCATCTAAAAATTTGAATACATTTGACAGGTTGAATTCATGTAACATGATCTTGTATATTTCATCAGTTTCGGTCACACCCAAATTAGCCATCTGAATACATTGCACCAAATTAGATTGATTGATATGGATGGATCATTAAACGAGAGCAATTCCTCGAAAGCAAGCTGTTGGATAGCACTCCAGCAACACCTACGTGGCACTGGCAGCATCATATATTTTTTTCCTCTTTTTTTTTCAAAAAAAAATGTGTGGTGCTGCCAACATCACATAAGCGCTGTTGGGCAATATTGCTGCCGAGGATCCTTAGGCTCATTAAACACAGTGGAGGATTTGTTTGGTAGATTGAGTTTCAAGGGATTGAATAATTAGCATTTTTGGATTTATTATCGCTGCCATGGGATACTTCGGTTATGAGGCCATGGGCATACCAAGTCTGAGGTGTAGTTACTATTAGAGTATTGATATTTAGTTTTAGGGTAGTTTAGTCCTTTTCTTTATTTAGAATTTTAGGGTAATATTGTATGTTTAGATATGTTCTTATATTCTCTTTTCTTTTGTTATTCATTCATTATGATTTTATGTTATAAGAAACCTAGCTCTCTTTTCCTTTATTCCTTTGTTGTTCTCTTGATTATTTGATACATTCACAGTTACAACATGCAACTAATGTAGAAGCATAAAAAATTTGGATTGTGTGATGTTTCCTCAATTTTCTTCTTCTTCTTCTTCTTTTTTTTTTTTTCATATATGCATAATGCTGTTGTAAGTGTGTTTCATGGATTTTTATTTTTATTTTTTATTATTGCTCCTATGGACAAGAAATTTTTTTTGGTGTTCTTTACAAGTAACCGTTAATTTGAAATTGTGGGATCTCGCAGAATTTTAGTCAAGCTTCCCTTCCACAAACAAAGAAAAAAGTGACTCATCCGTTTAATGCTGTGTAATTGGCAAAGTATTTGGTTCTAAAATCCCAATTTGAGACCGTATCATTGTTCTTTTAAATTTAACAAATAATTTTTTGGTACTTTTATCTTTTCATTTTTATTCGGGAAAATTATTTGGATCTCATCCAATAGTTTGAAGTAACGTTAATTTTCTTTAGCATTGGATTTACTTTATTTTTTGACAAATTTTGTGGCATTTTCTAATTTTTCTTTCTTATTTTTAATAATAGATATGAAATAGTTCAATTGTGACATTAAAGTAAAATTTTAATAACCTCTTGATTAGAATAGTCACATAATTAATTAAAATAGACCCGTGCATAGCCCAAGGTATCAACTAGTTAGTTTAAAGTACAAAGATATTAGTGTCATCTTTAAACTATAGGGGTTACTCATGGTGAAATAGTTTCAATCATAGGGGTGTAAGTGTAATTTCTTCATGTACTGATTCAAAAATGACGTTTAAAACACGATCAAGTGTCACACTCTTTTTTTAATCTAATTTCTATGGTGACCAGACCAAATGACAGGTTTTCTTTTCATTGTTTAAAAGTTTTTTACATAAGGACTCATTGCTCAAGTGGCAAATTGTTGGCACTTAGTGCCCTCCTTTTATATCCAGGTTCTATATTGTCTCATGTAATAATAATAATAATAATAATAATAATAATAATAATAAAATTCTTAAACAAAAAAATGGCCCTATTCAATTTTTAGTTAATAAAAAGTAGGGTTAATTACATTTTATCTGCATTAGGTTAAGTTCAGTTTTACTTTACTCCAGTGGATCAAAAGTAAACACTTAGCCCACTTGTAATTTTGGATTAAATTGAAACTACTAAAATTTCTCTCAAAATAACCTTACATGAGAATTAAGTGTTAAAATTAGTCTCACATACGAGAGTTTAAGTGTCAAAATAAATCCTACATAGGCACTAAACCAAAAAAAATTAGCCCCACAAAGGGGATAAGTCTTAAAAATTAGACACGCACAAATGGGTTAAATGACAGTATTATCCTCATGTAGGGGATTAATCCCAAATTAACCACATAAAGGGGGTTAGGTGTTAACATTTTTGGTCAATTTTAAAATTTTCATCAATTTTGAGGAAAAATCTTACAGTTTTACTTTAGCCCGAAACCACAAGTGGTTTAAGTGTTCACTTTTGAAGCATAGGAGGGGGTAAAGTAAAATTGGGCACAACCACAGGAGTAAAATGTAATTAACCCTAAAAAGTATATACCAATTCTCTTTATTAAAGTAAATAAAAAGTTATTCAAATGTAAAATCTTCTATTTGATATTTTAATTCTAGGTAAATATCACCTACCTCCCCTGAGGATTGACCTTAAAACACATAACTCCCCTCCATGGGCGGATTTAACAAGGGTAAAAAGGGGCCTAATTTTTTTAAAATTATATATTTGTACTAAAAAAAAGTTTTTATAGTTTAGCCCCCTTGAAAATTCTAAAAGCCCCCTTCTGACATTATAAAATTATCAGACTATGTCCCTCTCTTATGTTTTTGTGTTAATTATAAAATATATATATAGAGAAAATATGTATAAATAGGTCCAAAATATACACTCAAAATGTATAAATATGTCCAAAATATGCATAAATAAATCCAAAATATGTATATATAGGTCCAAAAAAAAAAATCCACATCAAGCCCCCCCTGGACTAATTTTCTAGATCCACCCCTGCTCCCCTCAGATTTCAAGATTCTCACTTATCTCCTTTATTTTTTAATTTTAGTATCAGATTCTTCCCTCCCTTCAACATATCGTTAGAAAATCTAAGGGAATCTAACACTAAAATTTACAAATAAGGGAGGTAAGTGAGATTCCTGAAATGTGAGGGAAAGTATGTGTTTTAAGGCGAAACATCAAGGGAGGTAGGTGATATTTAACCTTTATTCTATTTTCCTTGTCATTTTAGGCCTAATTACACTTTACACCCTTATACTATACCCTTGTTTTCAATTATATTCAAGTATTTTTTATTCAATTTTACTTGGATATATCCTCTTGTATACAAGTCTGACACATTTGCTGCATTCTTTAACTTCAAAGCTCTTGTTGAAAATCAATTTACCACTAAAATTAAAGTGCTTAGAACAGATGGTGATAAAGAATATCATAAACAAGCTTTTCAAACTCTTCTTAGCTCTAATGGAATTCAACACCAAAAGTTAAGTCCTCACACCTCTCAGCAGAATGGTGATAAAGAATATCATAAACAAGCTTTTCAAACTCTTCTTAGCTCTAATGGAATTCAACACCAAAAGTTAAGTCCTCACACCTCTCAGCAGAATGGTGTAGCTTAGAGATCGAAAGCATAGGCACATAGTCGAAACTGGTCTCACCCTTCTTTCTACAGCTTCCATTGATCCTAAATTCTGGTTTCATACTTTTTCTACTGCTACATTTCTCATAAACAAAATGCCTAGCATAAACACAGGAAATAAATCCCCTTTTGAACTGTTGTTTCATAAAATTCCAGATTATAATTCTTTCAAAGTGTTTGGGTGTGCATGTTTTCCTCTTCTTAGGCCTTATAACAAGAATAAACTTGAACCCAGAACTGTCAAGTGTATCTTCTTAGGTTATCCTGCTGATTAAAAGGTTTCCTTTGTCTTGATATGTCTCACTATCGCATGTATATTTCCAGACATGTTCTCTTCGATGAAATCACATTTCCTTCCATTTCTACTGGTCTTTCTCACACATACTCCATGTCTCAGTGATTTCCTAGTGATCTTCCTTCCACTTCATCTTCAGACTCTTTTGTTCTATCACAATCCTCTTCCTCTTCTCCTTTGGTTTCTCCTCCTATTACTTTTGTCCCTTCCCTCTTACCTTTTTCTTCACTTCCTTCCCAGTTTGCTTCTTCAGCCCCTTCCTCACCCAACTCAGTTTCCCCAATTGTTTCTTCCTTTATCCAGCCAACTTCTTCAAGTCTTCCTTGTTCTATTTTACTTCCTTCTACTTCCACTGTTCAACTCATCAAATGCAAACCAGATCCAAGTCTGGCATTTCCAAAAGGAAAGCTTATTTAGCTCCTAGTCTTGCTCTAGAACCTACTTGTTACTCTATAGCCTCCACATTTCCTGAATGGAGAGCAGCAATGGCAGAAGAGTTTTCTTCTCTTCATCATCAAGGCACTTGGACCTTAGTTCCTTTACCTTCTCATAAAGATATGGTTGGTTGCAAATGGGTAAATCGAATTAAACATAATCCTGGTGGTTCGGTAACCTAATACAAAGTTCGATTAGTAGCCAAGGGGTTTCATCAGTAACCTGGTCTAGATTTTACAGAAACCTTTAGCCATGTGGTTAAACATACCACAGTTCGATTATTGTTGAAACTTGCTGCCAATTATGGGTGGCCTTTGAAACAACTTGATGTTAAGAATGCATTTTTACATGGCACACTGCATGAGGAAGTATATATGACTCAGCCTCAGGGCTTTATTGATCCAGTTAATCTGTCCTATGTTTGCAAGCTCAATAAGGACATCTATGGGCTTAAGCAAGCTCCCAAGTCTTGGTTCTCTACTTTCACAGCCCAGCTTCTCCAATTTCAGTTTGCTCAGTCTAAAGCAGATTCTTCTCTATTTGTTCAAAATTGCAATTTTTCCTTGACCTTCTTGCTGCTTTATGTTGATGACATAATCATCACTGGAACTGACAGTTCTTATGTTCAAACTCTCATCCACAACCTCAGTAATGTTTTTGACATGAAAGACCTAGGCCCTCTCCATTATTTTCTGGGCCTTTTGATTTCCAATTCCTCTAATGGTCTCTATGTCACCCAAAACAAATATCTGAATGATCTTTTGGTCAAAATCAACATGCACAATTGTAAACCTTGTAAAACTCCATGTTCCAGTTCTACGAGGCTCAGTAAAACAGATGGTCTGCCCCTCAGTGATCCTACCATGTACAGAAGTATAGTTGGTGCTTTACAATATTTAACTTTCAGCAGACCTGACATAGCTTTTGCAGTAAATCGTGTATGTCAGTATATGCACTCTCCCACTGATGTGCACTTTGCAGCAGCAAAGCGAACTCTCAGGTACCTTAAAGGTACCCTAGCGATTTGGTCTTTGCTATCAGTGAAATTCTTTACATTTAACAGTATTTAGTGATGCTGATTGGGCTTGTGACCCAAATGACAGACGGTCTACCACTGGCTTTCTTGTATTTCTGGGTTTCGATCCCATTTGTTGGGGAGCCAAGAAACAAAATACTATTGCAAGGTCTTCCACCGAGGCTGAGTATAGAGCCTTAGCAATTACAGCAGCCGAGGTTTCTTCGATTCGCATGTTGATGTGTGATCTTCAAATCCCTATCTATCAAGTTCCTACAATTTTTTGTGACAACATTTCAGCTCTAGCACTTGCTTCAGATCCTATTTTTCATGCAAGGACCAAACATATTGAGATTGATTATCATTTCATTCGAGAAAGAGTAATCAACAAAGATCTTGCCATTCGTTATGTTTCCACCGAGGACCAATTGGCAGATTTCTTCACCAAAGGGCTCACATCTGCTCGTTTTTTAAAATTCTGGGACAAACTGATTGCTGTAGATCCTACCAACAGTTTGAGGGAGGGTGTTAGTGATACTACATAACCATGTGTATTCTCAAAGCTTCTAGAAGCATCTAGATACATCTAGCTGCAGATGATAGTTGTTCACCACTAGGCTGAGATTAGTTAGATGTAACCAATTTTCTGTTTAGATCCAGAAAGTCTAACAAGTTTGTATATGTATACATGGCGAACACTGTGATTGAATAATGAGAAAATAGATTTCATTCACTTCATCTTGTTCATTTAAATTTGTTCTCTGCAATCTCCTTTGAGTATTCAACTGAATCCTTGAATTTCAAAATTTTATTCAATTAGACCCAAAATTTGACATTGTTGACTTAAACTAACATAAATTATCACGTAAGTTGTGTGTAATGCTTACCTGTCACGGATTAGGTTAAGACAAACGAAAGAGATTGTGAATGACGCGAAAGTGATGTGATTTTGGGTCTGATAGATGCGAATTGAATGTGATTTTGAATATGATTGCATATACAATTTTGGGTATAGTCGAATGTGATTTTTCGCATCATTCACACTCTCCTTCGTTTGTCTTATATGTGACAGATAAGTTTCACATGCAACTTACATCACAATTTCCGTTAGTTTAAGTCAACTACGTCAAGTTTTCGATCTAATTGAATAAAATTTTGAAGTTCAAGAGTTCAATTAAAAAAAAAAGTAACTATATAATTTGTATCTAATTGAAAACATGAGTATAGTATAAAAGTGTAAAGTGTAATTAGGGCCATCATTTTTTATTTTATTTTTTATTTTCTATATTTTTGTTTTTAAATCCATGAATTAAAGAGAACCTGAAAGCTGTATCAACATTCCCTTGAGTATTGCTAGGGATTTTTAGATACAATCTTTTTAACATTCGAGGACTTTGTAGTTTTCTGTAATCTTATTGCAAACTTGAGAATTGCTACATTATT
Organism: Hydrangea macrophylla; assembly: GCA_033977485.1. Classification (NCBI taxonomy): domain Eukaryota; kingdom Viridiplantae; phylum Streptophyta; class Magnoliopsida; order Cornales; family Hydrangeaceae; genus Hydrangea; species Hydrangea macrophylla. The sequence continues at coordinate 78,255,264 of CM066996.1, forward strand.
TAAATATGCATTAATTATTATAATTAGTGTATATCATGGATTAAGGGGAGACTCGGACTCGCCCAAGGAAAAAGTGTTCAGTAAGAAATACAGTTAGAAAGTCCCTAGTGAGGTGGGATAAGTATTGAAGTGGGACCCAGTGAAGGGTCCAAATGATATAACTTGCACTTTAAATGTTTAGATGCATTTTATATGACTAAATGAGTATATGTTTAAATGCTTTCATACTATGTATTATTACATGTTAGCATTTGGTATTAGTTTGGATACCCAGATAGGGTTATAATTGGAAAAAGTGCATAATTAGTAGGTACGATAGCAACATCATACAATATTTGGGACCCCGTTTGGGACCCATACGGGATTTAGACAAACACTCATTAGGTAATTGGATAGTAAATGGAATGTTTGGGGGATTTCATAATAAGAACCTAAGGATTTCGGGGGTGTAAATGAAAAAGAATGAAATTATGGCCAAGACACCTCATGCTTGATGCATGTGTGTGTGTGTCAAGTGAAGGAGAAGTCTCCCATTTACAAAAATTCAAGAGGAAAGAGAGAGGCGCTGAGAGAGAAGAGAAAGAATACGCTCCCGACACCGTAATTCCACCGTTTCGTCACTGTTTGTCGTCCAATTCGCGAACCAAAGCCATATTTAGACTCGTAGAGGTGAGACGATCATTTCTATACCTTGTATTTACGTTTAAATTGTCGGATTTTGATAGCTCATTCTAATCAGCAGCACGCGGTTTGCCAAAAACGTGTAGGGATCTTTTTGGAGTAGTAATTGAGCTTGGATTGGTATAACTCACCATTTCTTAGCTTAATTTGTGTAGAATTATGCTAAGGTGAGTTTTCTAACCAAAAGCTTTGATGTGGTTCATGTCATATGCTTCAATTTCTAGTTAGAGATTATTAATTCTAAAATCAGTAGCTTAATTTATGTTAGAATTAGCCATTTCATGTTAATTATGTGAGAAATCAACATGCTTATGTGACTATATACTTATGTGTGTTAAGTGGTCAATGAATAGTTGGGAGTAATGGATCATTGTGGTGAAATAAGGGAGGAGAAGGAGAAGAAACCGTTTTGGAATGGTAGTCTAAGGAATAGAAGTGACCGTGGGAACATGGAAAAGGTCATCGGGTCTGAGTGAACCATTAACCCAATTATTTTGCGATTATGTATGCTTATATGCTTAAAATTAATGCATTATACATGCCATGCCATTAAAGCACGTTAGTTAATTCACTAAGCGTAATGCTTAAGAAAGCCGTTTTCCTGTTTCTGTTGTGGTACATAACAACTATTGCAGGTTCAGAGCAAGGCTCGGAAAGGAAGTGACGTGTGCGTTGGGAATGGAGGATTGGGACTGAGTTGTTTTGTTTATAATCTAGTTAAGTGTAATATGTAGTTTTGGGATTTCTAGAAGCATGTATACATTGATTTTGGGGTAGAACTTGTAGTTTTGGAACTTGTAATCATATAAAAAGGTAACTTTACCCCCTTTTACCTTTTATGATAAATTGGCTAAACTAAGAAAAAACAAAAAAAAAAATATAGCAAAATTATGTAAGTATAGACTTGAGACTCATGTTGAAACTTTGGGAATGCTTGTTGATGTAAATGATGTTATAGTATAGTTTGCAAATGTTTTGGTTTAAGTTTGTGCCTTAAATTTTGCTTTGGGTTGCTCATTAGAGGGCTGCAGAGTGCACCGTTGTTGCCAACCAGTTGACTGATCGGGCGTACAGTGGACTGGATCATCTTGTCTACACTTTGAACTCTTAGCAATTTGCATTTCCAGTCAACTGAACCAAGGTTCAGTCGACCGGACCTCTAAAAGTGTAGTCGACCGAACCAGGGCAGTCAACCGGACCACTCAACTGGATTCGCCAGTTTAACAATACAATTGTTTTATCATTATTCTGATTGGTGTTTCTTAAAACACGTTAATAATTGGTGATTTAGAGTAGATAATCCTTTGTTACACAGTCCTAATCCGTACGTGGCGAGATGGGGTGTGACATGTAATCACATAATCATATCAACATAGTGATTTATACACAATTTAGCACTTATTAAGCTTCCAATTAAAAGTAATCCAACACAACTCACATGAATACACATGCTAATATTCCCAATCTATATACATGCATTACTTTAGAAGAATTCGACATACCAACATAAGAATTAACACATTAAACATAATTTTACATTCAGCCCATGGATTAGAGTCATTATCCTCTTACAGATTTTACCCCAAACAAGCGAATTCCTTAACGAGCCCAAATCCTACTCCAGAATAATTCCTGCAAGTTTTCGGTAATCGCGTGTCACCGATTAGAATGAGCTACCAAAATCTAACAATTAAAACATAAAAGAAAGGTATAAAATGACAGTCTCACCTCTACGAGTCCGAATATGACTTCGGTTCGCGAATTGGACGACGAACGACGAAGAAACGACGAAAAGACGACGTCGAAAATTCGTGTTCTCTACTTCTCTCGCCGAGCTCTCTCTCTCTCTCTTTCTCTAATTCTGTAAATTCTTTCCCTATTCTTTGTTTAAATGAGAGAAACACTTGTCTCTTTCTTAACTAACTCAAGTGTGACTCATGCCTCCAATTTCCGTGTAGCTCCCCTAAGTTTCCAAGTTCAACTATCAAAACCCCTAAAACATTGCATTAACTACCCAATTATCTAAATGGATGTTTGTCTAAGTCCTGTATAGGTCCTAAACGTGGTCCCAATTATTTTATGCAGTTGCTAATGTACCTACTAATTATGAATCATTTTCATTATGCCCTTAAATGGGTGCCCAAGCCGGTACTGGAAGCTAGCATATATAACATCGTAATATGTAAGCAACTTAAACATGCATGATGATGCCAAAAATTGGTAAGAGTAAAATAGAGCAAATTTATGAAAGAGAGAGACTATTTTTTGTATGTGGTTCGGTCCTATTAATGAAGGTATCTACGTCCACGTGTGTGTCTGAGCACGTTCACTAGCAGATCACCGACGGGCCTGGTGAGCCAACAAAGAGGGGCGGCACTACCAGTAATACCAGCCGGGTGTATGCGCACAATGGTGAATTTTATTGAGGTGCTGTATAGACTAAAGAGTTGGCGGCTCCTTCAATGGGGGGTGAGAGGTCTCTTTTATCGATGTAAGAGACCTACTCATACATGGATAAGGAAATATAATCCTATTAATATAGATTGTCATTAATTATGGGGATTTCCTAATTGGATTAGGAAATAGTGTGCACTTTCCATTAGTCTTCTAGCTTGAGTAGAAAACTGCCCGTAATGCTCGGGATCATGCTTGTGGGCCCGGATGAACTGTTTCCGCGGCGAGATGTAACTGTGCGGTTTTCCCGACCTGCTGACCGGGTCGTGAATGAACCGCTCGGGATGATGAGCAGACTAAACCGCTCGGGATGATGCTTCTAAGGAGTTGTGCATGATTTGCCCGGGGCATGGACTAGCTGCTGATTTGAACCGCTCGATCATAAGATAGAGCCAATTTTGGGTGTATCAGCTGCCCCCCATTTCCAAGATGGGCCAGATGCTATATTAGGGCAAGTTTGGAAATCAGTTTGATGTTACTTACCACTATCTGAGTGCTTAGAGAAGCTGCCTCGGGGCTTCTGAGCCTGGTGAGTCCTCAGGAACTGGCTGAGAGTTGAGACCCAGTCTAGCTCGGGATCTTTAGGTGCTCGGGAACTGACCGGGAGTTGAAACTCGGCCTAATTCGGAGTCTTCGAATGCTCGGGAAGTGACCGAGAGTTGAGACTCAGCCTACTTTGGAGTATTTTTTGCTTGAGTTAGCTCCCAGGATGGTTATCTCCTGCCCGTAAACCTTCGTCAAGGTTGTGGGTAGAAGAATTTGACCATATTGGAAAAGCCGACCTAAAGCGTATTGCTTTAGGGTCCTTTTATGTTAACTCCCCAGGATGGTTGTCTTCGGCCAGTTAGCCTTCGTCAAGACTGTTGGGAGAAGAGCTTGACCATGTTGGCGGAGTCGACCTAAATCATGTTGCTTTAGGGACTTTTTGCTCCTCTATCATCGGTCAACCTAAGAGATTTTAGTCACCTCTATCGTCGGCCAGGACCTAAGTGGAGTTAATGCCTCTGAGTACTGTAGGTGCTCGGGTTGTCCAAGATTTTGACTTGGTTATCCGCGAGGCCTGTAAATACCCGGTATGATTACCTATTTAGTTCACTACGCCAGATTGCCCCCAAGCTTTCGCTAAGACGAGGGTCTTACAGAGGCTATGATCTGTAGGTAACCGACCTGGAACATGGTGGTTGCAGGGTCTTTTGAAGCTTGCCATCATCAGCCACCTAGGGGGTTTTTCCCCATCGTCGGTTGGACCTAAGCGAAACCGGTGCCTTGGGGGTGACCCCAAGGTCTTTAGTGCCTGGGTTCGGAGCCCGAGGTCTTTTTAGATGCCTCGGGGTTAGGTCCGAGGTCTTTGTATGCCTCGGGGTTAGGCCTAAGGTCTTTGTATGCCTCGGGGTTAGGCCAAAGGACTTTGGAAGGGCCCGCTGACAATCAGCGGAGCCTCAGGTGGTGATCAGGCAAATGCCACTGTAGTCGGGCTCATCTAGACCGATGGAGACAGGGGGTCGGATCAGGATAGTCGGGCTCCTGATTTCTCTATGCTGGAGACAAAGTTGAACTGCTTGATCCTGACCAATGTGAACTGGAGGTCGGGTTGGGTCGGGTCAGGGCTGCCGGACTCAGACCACTGTGAACTAGAGGTCGGGTCGGGACTGCCGGACTCAGACCACTGTGAACTGGAGGTCGGGTTGGGGCTGCCTGATCCGGACTGTTGTGAACTGGAAGAACTATCAAAACTCCCGGGCTGATCTCGCTTTCGTTTGCTTTTGGAAGACTTGTTGCTTTCTTGCCCGGGGTCTTTGATCTTTAGAAATTCTTCAGTGTCAATGTATTTTCCAACCCTCTCTGCGAGTTCGACCAAGGTTACCGGTCGGTTTCTGTGGGACGACGCGGCGCACTTGGTGTGTTGAACTCCCGAGCAGAAGGCTATGATGGCAATTGTCTAGTTCAAATTGCGAATTTGAAGCTTCTGTTGGTTGAACCGATCGGTGAACTCCTTGAGGGACTCATTATTCTGTTGTCTGACCGTCAGTAGCTGCATGTCTGGCTTTGACCGCTCATGCATACCGGCGAACTGGTTGATGAACTGCTTGCTGAGTTGTTTGAAACTGTAGACCGATCGGGGCTCCAAGGAGTAGAACCAGTGGGCGGTCGGGCCTTTCAAAGTGCTGGGGAAGGCTAGGCAGTGCAGTTCATCGGAGTTGGTGGCTAGGGCCATCCGAGCCTTATAGGTCCGGATGTGGTCGACCGGGCTTTCCGAGCCGTTATAGGGATCTAGGCAAGGCTGCCTAAATTTGCGCGGGATTGAGAATTTCGTGACCTGGCTGGAAAACGGTGACTCTGTCTCGGTACTGGCTTGATTCGGAACACGATTTCGACCAAGCTTTTTGGCCACTCCGTCGATCTGCTCCTGTAAGTCCTTGATTCGGGCTTCCACTCCTTCCCAACCGGTATCTGAGGAATTGGTCGGGTTGGTGGAAGAGGCTTCTTCTTCATGGCGGGGTGCTGTCCTCTGGGATCGGGCTCCGCTATGACTCCGGGTAACCGTGCGCCCAGGGACGACTGGGCTCTTGACTGAGTGACCCTGGACTGATTCCTGGGCCATATGCTCCCGCCTTTCCTCTCGGGCAACACGCCCACTGCTGATGTCTCTGGCATCCTCAACACGGGACGGGTTGGCTCGGGCATGTTGTCTGGTCAAGATTAGTTCCCGACCGTACGCAACGTTCCTGGGTCGTTTTCCGACCACTGGAGGACTGCTTTTCCGGGGTAGCAGGGCTTCGATCTGTTGCTGGATTTGGCGCTAGCCCTCTAAGAGTTGTGTGAGGGTCGCGGTGATCTGCTCAGATGTCATGACTGCCGCAGCCGTTGCCGGGGCCAAAGGAACATCCCGGTCGGACTACTGATCAGCCTTCTTACCCTTATTCTGTGGCATGATGATCAGTCAAGAGATTTGTTGATGAGAAGACTTGTCGTTTCCCACAGACGGCGCCAAACTGATGATGCCAAAAATTGGTAAGAGTAAAATAGAGCAAATTTATGAGAGAGAGCGACTATTTTTTGTATGTGGTTCGGCCCTGTTAATGAAGGTACCTACGTCCACGTGTGTGTCTGAGCACGTTCACTAGCAGATCACCGGCGGGCCTGGTGAGCAAACAAAGAGGGGCGGCACTACCAGTAATACCGGCCGGGTGTATGCGTACAATGGTGAATTTTATTGAGGTGCTGTGTAGACTAAAGAGTTGGCGGCCCCTTTAATGGGGGGTGAGAGGTCTCTTTTATCGATGTAAGAGACCTACTCATACATGGATAAGGAAATATAATCCTATTAATATAGATTGGCATTAATTATGGGGATTTCCTAATTGGATTAGGAAATAGTGTGCACTTTCCATTAGTCTTCTAGCTTGAGTAGGAAACTGCCCGTAATGCTCGGGATCATGCTTGTGGGCCCGGATGAACTGTTTCCGTGGCGAGATGTAACTGTGCGGTTTTCCCGACCTGCTGACCGGGTCGTGAATGAACCGCTCGGGATGACGAGCAGACTAAACCGCTCGGGATGATGCTTCTAGGAGTTGTGCATGATTTGCCCGGGGCGTGGACTAGCTGCTGATTTGAACCGCTCAGTCATAAGATATAGCCAATTTTGGGTGTATCAATGCATATACTCATTTAATCATATAAAATGCATTTAACATGTAAATGCAAAGTTATATTATATGGGCCTTTCACTGGGTCTCATTTCATTACCTATCCCTCCACACTAGGGACTTTTTTACGGGGCAAGTCCAAAGCCTCCCCTTAATCCATTATATATACTACTCACATGAGTTAATGCATATTAACATGTTGATTACTTCTTTTTCCGGGTACGGGTGTTACATTGGAAGACTCAATGAATTTTCATGTGAAAATCTTTCACCCGAAAAATAAGTAATAAATAAATTATAATATAAATAATAATAATAAAATATTACATTTTGAAAAATAATGGGAGAAATGACTGTCACACCCCGATTTTTAGACAACCAAATACTCATTCAATAATATTCCAACCAGTATTTAATTGCCCAAAAATCTGAGAGTGAAAACCAATCAACTTGTCACACATTTGACATAGTAAACTTTGCTGAAAAATGTTCCTCTTTAAAATAATTCACAAACTTTAAGTAACAAAAAAAATATTCATTTTCATTGAGATCTCCATGATAAAATTCTAAGTTACAATTTACAATGATAAAGAGAATTCTGTTGCCATAACAAAATAATTAAGAAATCCACACTTTTACAAAACTTGAATCAGAGCTACTACAATCGTCCCATAACCCCAAAATAATAAAATACAACATGGCCCACAATGCCAAGAAATAAATAAAGTACAACAAAAAAATAAGTACAACTCTAATACTAAATAACACCGCGACCATCTCTTCACCCAAACAGAAGCTCCAAATTAATAAAATCTCCAAATACTAAACCTGCACATACATTCGACTACGTTTCATATAGAAACGCACCCGAATGCATAACACACTCGGGTCAGTCACATGACTGGTATGAGTTAAACAAAAATAATAAAATCTGAGGGCTCCAACCTGAACCCGTAGACTACAACCACATTACAACACTATTGGGCCAAGACAGATAGTTCCACACACATATTTGGACAAAAGAGTAGTTTCCATTTATGTGATGGTAAGTAGTTTCTTGCCCAACATCCAAAGTTACTACGAGTTTTATACTTACCTCAGATATCTATGGTGAGCCAGCCCTACATAAAAGTTAGTGGACCCACCATCCTGTAAATCGAATGATTACAAACTAGGCGAATAATTCCATACATATAGTTATCACAAACCAAGCAAACAAGTCCGTAAACAACATTTCCACCTTCTAACTTAAACGTCGCATTTCTTATTTCACGCTTATCAGTCTTATGAAATAATCCATTTTCATTATTTATTAGCATTAAATTTATCTTTGTGTTCCCTAGGTTCACCCCTTGGCCACCCTCCATGGTACAGCCCACACATATATCCCATGTGTGCCCGGACATATTACCAACACCCACTCTGGTGCCAGTTTGGTTGGGGTATCAACCAAACCAGGTATACACAACGGACGGCTGGTCAATATGTCAAGACGTCTATACAATATAAGCCGAGCATAAGGCTTAGGCCAGCTTGATCACGAAGCCACTGGCAAAAAAATGTACACTCAACAAGTCTTAAGCCAGCTTGATCACGAAGCCACTGGCAAAAGAGTGCGAGCTACCAAAAACAATAACACAACAACGGGGAGCGGTGAACACTAAAGAACTATGTTGCAATTATCACTTATCGTTCGTATTATCTCAATAATTGTGAATTTCACGTTTATCACATAGTTCCGTCTCATCATCCAATCACATCTCTAACCTTTAGATGCATTCCAATTTCTTACAATAAAGGGTTTTATCAATTAACCCATAACAATCTTCCTTTAATAATTTCCAATCAAATTACAAGATCCCCAATATACTATTTAACGTATATAATTTACTCATTTTTATCAAAATGACCACATAATAAAGTCAGTTATTTCAGGTACAATAATCCTCAACCCAACATTCAAAATTAGCCTACATGAAACCCATAATAAAAATTCAAATTCTCATATCGTAAAGTATTATAACAAGCGTTCCACAATATTTTCATCGGACTCAACTTAATGACTATCACCCATTTTTTTTTATAGCTCAACATTATATGAGAATTCATGTATCTCTAAGTAATTTTCGTTAATTCATACGAATGAATAAAAAAAACACAACGAATCATATTTCTCCAATTTCATACATTTTAATATACTAAAAACTGCTACTGAAATCTTCAATTTCTGCCCAAACGGTGCAGAATCAGGAAAAACTCCATTAGACGAAAAGTGTGCAGAATCGCGTTTCCTACAGGCCAATGCGGACAGAATGTTCAAATTTAAAGCTACGATTTTTTAATAATTTTTTCAAGTTTCTGCAACTGTATAAATTACAAAAAACGAATTTCACATATATTTCTTTATCACCATGAATATTTCACATATGGTTTTATCAAACTAACTATTTACCTAACCCTTTCGAATACCCTAATGTCATAATCACAAAGTCACACAAAGGGAAAAGAAAATATATAGATTACTTCAATAATAACAACATATCCATTACAAAGATTTAACCCTAATAATTAAATTAAACATATACTAATTTAATTTACTCCCGTGTACATGTATATATACATACGTGTATATATATATATTCGGATACACAAAAATTTAACTCACCTCGTTGATCAAAAATTAACACTCACGAATGCTCCGCGATTCCCCACATGCCCACGAACCCGAGACCATTCTCCTTTCTTCTTCTTCTTCTTCTTCTTCTTCTCCCTCTCTCTCTCTCTCTCTCTCTCTCTCACACACACACACACACAAAAACGTATGTTCTCTCTTCTTCTCTCTTTTCTTCTCTTCCCTTTTTGTTTTAATATGGGGGCTAGGGTTTTTAATAGAAGTATATATGTACACTACACACACAACACATGTCAAATAAACACACACAAATATATAAATTCCGTTTTTCTTCTCGTGGGCTCACAAAAGAGACCTATATGAGCCCATAATGCAGTATAAAGTGTTAAAATGAGTAGCCCAATGGGTACCCATGACCCCGGTACTAAGTTTTAATGTTAATTACATTATTTAAGACATTCGCGGGCCTGTAAACACTATATAACAAAAATACTTATCAACCCTTCACTTTTTTTTTTTTACAAATATAAATTAATAAAATATAACTCCCAAACTAAACGCGCTCACTCATGATTTAATTTATATGTCCACCAAACATTTAAAATTTTTCAAACACATGTCTTACATAGGCACACTCATATAATATTGCTAACTGAAAATAATAATTAAAATAATCATTTACATAGAAATTTTAGGGTTGTTACAATGACTCTACGTGGTGAGGGTGTACGGTACACCTTGGCGGCTTTTACTTGAAGATTTGACTTTTTTGAACTTTTCTTGCCCAATTGAACTGATCTTACAACCGTTCCTTTGTGCCATCGAGTTTTATGATTTGACAATATAAAAAAAAATACGAAATTCTGCGGGACTGTTTGGCAGGCTCTGTAATTTTTTTATGTAGCATTCCCTTACTCGAAAAATTTGACTCTTTCGGCATCTTTCATCGAAATGAGTTGAAATTTGGACGAGCAGTGTGACTTCCCATAGAAATCATGATTTTTTCGAGACTATTTGACAAGCTCAGTGAATTTTCATGGAAAATTTCCTTACCCTAAAAATAAATAATAAAAAAAATGGGTTAACTACATTCACCTCCCCTGAGTTTTTCCCTATTACACGGACCTCCCTCGTATTTTGAGAAATTACACGGACCTCCCTTCTCGCTAACGTCTTTGACGAATTTAATGAAAGTACCAAAATGCCCCTACATAAAATTACACAAACCTCCCCTGAACTATGGTCTAATTACACGCACCTCCCTTATCACCCATAATTACAGTTTGTGCATATGTATTACTATATCCACAAATAAAATTTGCTTTTGCAATGATAAAGGGTTTAGATTAAACTTTTCATACTACTAAGAAATGTATCTTTCAATTTTTTCAAATTCCTTCTAGCAATTTCTTCAGGCATTTCTTCAAAGGGCAATGCTATGGACACACCCAGTACACACCACACTCACATCACTCTGGTGGACCCTACACTGACAGTGGACCCCGCAGTCTCTTTCTATCTTCTCATTGGTCCACCTTAGGGTGTGGACTTGGGTGTGTGGGTTTTGGTTGTGTCCCAAACATTACCGTTCTTGAAATTCTTCACTTTCATAATTTAAATTTCTTGGGCTTGATTTTTTTATTTCTTTCAACCTGTTAAGTTTCTCATGCCTATGGAATAAATATGACAGATATGATAGGTCAATCAAATCTGGGCAATCTGCAATTTGGTTTGTTGGAAAGAACTTCCTACGTTTCGTGAAATTGTAGGGACTGTGAAAATGGTAAGGTAATATAGTTATTCTGAATAATAAGAGATACGACACTAAATTTTGGAAAAAAATAAATTTTTGTTGAGTGATAGAACAAGGGGGGAAGAAGAAGAGAGAAAAAACATATATATATATATTTTTTTTTTTCAATTTCATAATTTAAATTTCTTGAATTTGGTTTTTTTATTTTCCTTTACTTTTTAGTTTCTCCTATTTATGGAATAAATATGACAAATAATATGGCCATTCTTCCATTTGGTTTGTTGGAAAGAACTTTTTGTGCTTCATGTAGGGGTGTCCACGGGTCGGGTGAGTCGGGTTTGACCCTCACCCGACCATCCATCCGAAACATGATCGGGTTTGAACATCTCACCCGTCATCCACTCATCATCCGTCGGGTTCGGGTGGTTTCGGGTTGGGTCGGGTGAAACCTAACTAAGAAATGTGCAGTGTTTTGGGCTGTTTTATGGCCATATGTGGGCTATTTTGTAGCCTTGTTTGGGCTGTTTTGTAGCCTTACTTGGGCTGTTTTGCATCCTGACTTTGTTTGAAACCTGTTTTTGGGCCACAAACAATTAAAAAACCAACATCCAAACAAGAAAATATAACCAATAATAACATCTTAATACTAGGTTCCAGTGTTCCATCACCATCAATCCATCACCACCCACCATGGCAACAAGCCAACTAGAAGTTTATCACAAAATTATCCAATTTATCCTTCAGGACCTTAGGCTTCCAACAAAAATAAAAAGAAAAAAGAACCAACATTAAGATCACATTATCTATACAAATTATACAATCCTGACATCGAAACAACAAAATACCATAGTACTTGAGACAAACAAACACACAGTCTGAAACTAAAATAAGAAACAAGCCATATTAAAGGGGTTCAAGAAGCAACAACAACAAGACTTCCAGTTCCACCAATTCCATAGTAAACTTGATACATAATTTGATCTCCGCCTGAAAAGGAAAAAAAAAATGGTTCAAACAAGGATACATACGAGTGTTATAAACCAAAGTTGTTCAAGAATAATAAGTTTATAAATGTTAAATTGCAAACTACCTACAATGGCTTCAATCAACATTAATCGTAGTTGAACTGCAACTTGATTCCGACTCCAAAACACCTACAGAGAAATATTTTTGAACAATAAATTAGAGCAAACACTAGAGAGTACAAATTGCATGTTTCTTTTTTTGAGCATAGAGCCATAGATCACCCTTTTCAAGTTCACAAGTTCTATCAAAGACACAAAAACTTTAGATTTTCAACCAAACACAAACTGAAAAGGTTGGACTTTACTACTTTAGAGAGAAGGATAGACCATGAATTGGTGTTTTAGAAAAAGGGAAATATATTCAGTCACATTAGAATCATTAGATAAAAAATAATTAGTAATGAAGACCCAATCACCCAACTCATTGACATATTATTATATTATAGAGAGATGTCACAAAATGAGAGGACTTATTTGTAGTTTGCACTTCAATATGTTTTTAGGAATGATTCGAATGAACTATGAAAAGCTAAAAAAAAATTTAGTAAGAATGAGAGGATTTATTGTAGTTTGCACTTGGTTACCAAAAAAAAAAAAATAGTAAGAAGTGAGTACAACTGTACAAGTTCTATAAGACACAAAAACTTTAGATTTTCAACCAAACACAAACATAGATCACCCTTTTCAAGTTCACAAGTTCTATCAAAGACACCAAAACTTTAGATTTTCAACTAAACTCAAACATTGAAGATAGATATGAAGATCTTAAAGTACAGATATGAAGATTCTTAAATCTGAAAAGGATTTGGCAAAATAGTGAAAATACATACCTCTGTCTCCTCTCTCAACCAGATCTGGCAGCGATGGTAGGCGGTAGCGACGTGCCGGGGGAAAACCGGGGAAGGGAACCTGACGTGCCTTCGTGGTGGTGTGTCGGTGGTGGTGGATCTAGTGGTGGTGCACCGGTGGTCTCACTTCTCAACTCTCTCTCTCTTTCTCCAAGGCGCAGTCGCAGACACTAGACAGAGACCATAGGAAACCCTAAAAATGAATTTGAAAATTGAAATGTTTAAGCCTTAAGGAGTATTTATATTGTATACTCAGGCTCCTGATATATGTATATAATATATATTATTAATATGTATATATTTATGCCTCTTCGGGTCGGGTCGGGTGAAGTCGGGTGGGGGGAGGGAGAAACCGAGTACAACCAAAAGGCATCGGGTTGGGCATTAGAGACCTGTGATTCCATCCGTAACCCGCGAAGCCCGACTCATAGGCATCGGGTGGGTCGGGTTGGGTTGGGTCTCGCGGGTCAATGGATATTTTGGACAGCCCTAGCTTCATGTAAAATTGAAGGGACTGTAAAAATGATATGGAAAATATAGTTATTCTTAAAATTAAGAGAGATGATACTAAATTTTAGAAAAAAATAATTGTAGTTGAGAGACGGAACAAGAAAGGAAGAAGAAGAGAGAGAGAAAAAAAAAATTTAACTAAAAAATATTTTTGTTATGAGGGAGGTTCATGTAATGAGGCCATATCTCAGGGGAGGTTAGTGTAATTATTCTTATTTTCAATTAGAGAAGCAAGGATATTTTTGGCATTAGGTAAGCAATAATTGCTTACATCATCAATTTCTGTTAAAGGAGTAAACGGTCAACTAACAGAGGGAAGGTGAGTGTAACTCAACGTAAACCTCAAGGGAGGTTTGTGTAATTTCTCAAAATGTGAGGGAGGTCCGTGTAATTAAGGCAAACCTCAGGGAGTCGAGTGTAGTTAACCCTAAAAAAAATTAAAATAAAGGATAAATTACAGCGCCACCCCCTGAACTATGACCGTATTTCACTAACACCCCCTATACTTTAAAACTGAACAGACTCACCCCTAAACTATCCAAAAATGAACAAACTCACCCCTAAAGAAGGAGTTTTAGTGTCAACAAAGGATAGTTTAGGGGGTGAGTTTGTTCAGTTTTAAAGTGTAGGGGGTGTTAGTGAAAAACAATCATAGTTCAGGGGGTGTTACTGTAATTTACCCTAAAATAAAAATAAAAATAAAAATTTTAAATTTTAAAAAATATCTTGGGAAGATGATCACAACCTCAGAGGGTGCAAACTTTTACTTTGAGAAATCTTAAAAATATATTGGGAAAATAAATAGTGATATTCAAATAATAAAATAAAATATTATATCTTGAAAATATCTTGGAGAGATGATCCCACGTGGTAAGGATGCACGGTACACCCTGACAACTTTTACTGACTTTTTTGAACTTTTCTCGCCAGATTGAACTGATCTTACCACCATTCCATCGTGCCCCACATTTCAAATGGCAGAAAAGCTATTGAGTCTTTCCAAGCGCTTCATCCCACGGATGACAACATTAGTAGATCGAGCTCAAACTTGATTTGGCTGAGAACTTGAGAAGAGAGGAAGTTATGTGGAAGCAGAAATCTCGTGTTAACAGGCTTGAAGATGGTGATCGTAACACTCGTTTTTTTTTTTTTCTTCATATCTCGACAATTATCAGGAGGATGAGGAATACTATTGATTTCCTAAAATTAGAGAATGGTTTATGGACTGAGGATCCATCAGAAATTAGCAATGCTTTCATTTCTAGGTTCCAAGACACCTTCCAATCCTCAAACCCAGACTTCCCACCTGATCTTGAAGGACTGATTCAAGATGTGATCACCCCAGAAGAGAACGATAGAATCAGTTCAATTCCAAATGAAGATGAAATTAAAGAAGCCATGTTCCAAATTGGATCCACTAAAGCTCTGGGCCCCGATGGTATGTCATCAGTTCTTACAAGACCTATTGGAATATTGTAAAATTTGATGTGGTGGAAACTGTTCGTAGTTTTTTCAGGGGAGGCTTTATTTTAAAAGATCTAAACCATACCAATTTAGCTCTCATTCCCAAAGTTCCCAATGCTTCTTCCCCTAACCAATTTAGACCCATTAGCCTTTGTAATGTTATTTATAAGGTCATATCAAAAATTTTATCCCATAGGCTCAAACCTCTCCTTCGAAAAATCATATCTCCTATGCAATCGGCCTTTGTCCCAGTTAGGATAATCCATGATAATTCCATAATTGTCCAAGAAATTGTTCATTCCATGAAACATAAGAAAGGAAAGGGGGGGCTTAAGCTATTAAATTTGACATGGAGAAAGCTTATGACATAATAGAATGGTCTTTTCTCATTAAAGTGATAAAATGCCTAGGCTTTTCAAACACTTGGTGTCATTGGATTGAACAATGTATATCTACTGTTTCTTTCTCAACTCTTATCAATGGTAGTCCCTTTGGTTTCTTTAAACCGGAAAGAGGACTCCGTCAAGGAGATCCACTTTTCCCCTTTTTATTCATTCTTTATTTTGATGCTTTGTCCAGGATCATTCAACGTGAGTCTGATCAAGGGCTCATTAAATGAATCAAAGCTTCCAGAAACAGTCCAATGTTTAACCATCTGCTCTTCGCGGATGATCTCATAGTTTTTGGGAATGCCAATCCTGATGAAGCAAATAATATTTTGGAGTGTATCAAAAAGTATAGAAGCTGGTCGGGACAGAAAATTAATAAAGCCAAATCCAAAATTCTGGTCAGCAGAAATACTTGCCCTGATGTCACCAAAGCTATTAGAAGAGAAACAAATCTCAAGAAAGCCCCCCCAAATGCTAAGTACTTGGGATTGCCTTTGACGATTAAGGGATTAAAGAGTCAAGTGTTTGATGATATTATTCTTAAAGTGAAAAGCAGACTCAAAGGGTGGAAAACATCTCTTCTTTCTCAAGCCGACAGAACTACACTAATCAAAACAATTACACAAGCTATGCCAGTTTACTCAATGTCTGTTTTTCCTTTCCCAGTGAATTTGTGTAACAAATTAGATAAGATGATGCGCTCTTTCTGGTGGGGCCACACCAATGATGCAAGGAAAAATCAACTTTGTCTCAAAGCTTGGGACGACATTTGCCTTCCAAAAAGTTTCGGAGGACTAGGATTACGAAGAATGAAAGATTACAATAAGGTGCTTTTGGCAAAACTTGGTTGGAATATCTTGACTCAAGAAGGAAAACCATGGGTTCAACTCATCAAAGGTAAATATCTACAAGGGAACAACAATTTTCGGACCCAAAGGAAACATAATACATCGTGGGTTTGGCAAGGTATCTCGGCTTCCATCGATATCATTACAAAAGGTGCATGTAATCTTATTGGAAAAGGCTCTAGAATCAATATTTGGGAAGACCCTTGGATCCCCTCTCTTCTGGGGTTTAAACCAAGCTATTTATCAGAGAACATACCTCCCTTTACTCACGTGAATGAACTAATTTTGACCAATGAGGGCAGATGGAATCTTGATTTGTTGAATAGTATTTTTACTAAGGAATCAGTCGAAGCCATTTGAAAGATAGCAATGCCGTCAGGAAGGAACTTCGATAAACTCATTTGGACCCATGATAATAAAGGTTGTTTATCTGTTAAATCTGCTTACTTAGTGGACCAAAAATCCAGGATGATAGCATCCTCTGATTTTCCCCCGTAAAGTTGGAAGCATCTTTGGAATTCCAAACTATATATTCGCCTCAAAGTTTTCCTTTGGAAAATCGTTACAAACTCTATTCTGACAAAAGCAATCATTGCTGCTCGGTTTCCCGTGGACAACACTTCATGCCCTCTTTGTGGACACCCAGTGGAAACTCTTGAACACTTGTTTCTAAACTGCCATATTGCTAGAGTGGCATGGAGATCATCCAGCTGGCCACTTGGCCTTGATTCATTCTCAACTGATGGCATCAAAAATTGGATCAAGGTGATCACAAAGCCTAAGGCTGTGCTGGGCTTAGTCAATGAAGAAGCCAGAAACTTCACCATCTTTGCAGCCACTTTGATGTACCAAATTTGGTTGTTAAGGAATAAAGTCCATTTCCAGGAAGGCACTTTTGACCTCCCCCAATGGTGTTCTCACGTTGCTTCTATTGCTTATGAACATCAAGTAGCCCAAAGGAAAATCTGTAAGACTCCTAGAACTCTGTTTGAGGGATGGATCTCTCCCCCTTCTGATTGGGCCAAAGCAAATTTTGATGTTGCCATACATGACCATTTGACGGTCCTTGCTATCATCATCCGAGATGACCAGGCTAGAGTCATCTGTGCAAAAATAGTTAAAGAGGAAGCCATGGACCCAGCTCTTGCCGAGGCCAAAGCAGCAACGTCCCTGGCCATTTCGGAGGCAACTTTCCTAGGTTTAAATAACACAATTTTTTAAGGGGACTCCGTCATCGTCTGCACCCCCCTCATGGATTGGAACAACACTCCTTTTTGGACGATTGAGACACCCATTCTCAAAGGAAGAAGACTTCTCTCATCTTCTTTTGATTACTGGAAACTTGACAAAGTTTAAAGAAATGCCAATTTGGCGGCCCACAACTTAGCTCGTTGGGCTTGTCTTGGTAATTGTTTTGGGACCATCCCAATTGTTGATATTTCTCCGTATGTATTTGAGGAAGAACTTCAACTGAGGTAGGGATGGTTTTTTTTTTTAATTTTGTACTCTGGTTCTTTTGTTTGTTGGTAATGAATTCTAGTTTGAGAAAGAAAAAAAAAGAGTACTATGATTTGACACTTAAAAATAAATAAATAAATAAATAAAAGAAATGATATTCTTCTGGATCGTTTGGCAAGCTCCGTGAATTTTTGTGTAGAATTCCCTTACTTGAAAATTTTGACTCTCCCGCCCGGCATATTTTGTCGGAATGAACTGAAAATTTGGACGAGGAACTCATGCTGCCGAGGCCTGGGTATAGAAATGAATTGGCTTAGGGATATTTCAGATTTCCAAATCGTCTGGCCGGTCTTTGAATTTTGAGGGCCAAAATTGGGTATCTAGCTATAGGTATTAGTGACACACACATTTATAGGAGGCAAACTAAAATGCGCTAGTGATGTACGTTTTGTCTATTTCCAAACAGAACCAGCTTAATCTACAATATATATATATATATATATATATTCAATTATTTTAAGGGAAAATTAGATCTAAATCCCTAGTTAGGAAAATCTATTAGTTTAAGTAAAACTAGATATTTTCATTTTTGTTTAGGTCCCTCATTAATGTAAATAAGCTAATTAAGATCCTTTAATGTCATTTTATATTTAACTAATGACAATTATACCCCTACTAACATATTCTCACTTCTTAGCCCTAAAATGAGAGAACGAGAGAGAAGAAAGAAAGAACGAGAGACAGAGAGAGAAGACGACGACGATTGCGACAGGAGAAAAAGGCGACTACGACGACGGGAGAAGACGGCGGCGGCAACAGGTCCTGAAGATTTGTAGATTTGTATATTGGTAAAGTTTTCTCGTTTATGCACGTATCTATGAATTGTGAATCTGATCTCGAGAAGCTTTGCACTGATCTCCAGTGCTTCTTTCGTGTAACTGAACAGTTCATACAAATTCAAATGTAAATCAATAAGCAGTTACAAATGTACTCTTCACAAATCCTTGATTTGATCACAAAATTTAAACAAAACTGATTGTTTAACGATACATATACACACACACACACATGTGTGTGTGTGTGTGTGTGTGTGTGTGTGTGTGTGGATTCCTTTGTTTGGCTTTGGAGTCTCATAACTTACCTCATCCCTTCATGTTTTAAAACCAAAAACAACATAAGAAAGGCTAATTCAGTTCCACTTTAATTGCACCATTTATTAAGCAGTCAAAGCTAGTTGTGATGTCAAAAGAGGATAGGTTTTGAAAATTGAAACTAAGTAGATGTTGTAGACCTTTCAAAATGGACTTAACAACTGTCTAAAATGACCAAGACATTGTATAGTTCATTGATATTCAATTTAGTCTGAGGGTGTATATTTGGGGACTAGACATTCTTTGTGTCGGCATGAAAATTACCCTATTTGTTTATGAGATTGAATTGCTGTAAAACTAATTTTAGGCAAAAGTTGTACATGGTAGTTTTGGGCCAATTGGAATGGAAGAGATTATTATTTCGTAGTATATGCATCAATATTTAAATAGTTGAGATGGCTGTCTAGTAAGAGTGTAGGAAAAAAAGAAAAAAAAAAGGAAAAAAGAAAAAAGAAAAGAAAAGAAAGATGGTTGAGATGGAGATCGATAGAAACGTGATAAGAGAGTGTTATTTACTTAAGAAGTTGAGGAACATGGAGTTTTGACAATCCCTAACTCATGTTCTCATATGCAAAACTGCATCCAAATTTAAAAGCAAAAACAAGTAGAATTAATTTTTTTATATATAAAAATGGCCAGAACGCATTTTGAACGCAAAACACATTCTTATTGTTTATTGTGGTTCTTGCAGTGTTGTTGTCGCTCCTCACAGTTGCATGTATCAAGACAAGAGGATTCATTGAGAAACAGGCTTGTAAATTCCAAACGTGGTCATTGCTGGTTACTTGGTGGCAAAGATGATGCCGGAAGACCCATCTCATTTGGGTATGATAGCCTTGGAGGAAGACAAACAGATGAGACCTGTCATTAAAAGATCGGCTTCGTGGACTTTTTGATGCTTATGTCTCTATTTTCTCTCAACTTGATCTTATGCGATTCATAGAGAGGATGAACACAAATTTTCCTTCATGTAATTTTTGGGTTTGAAAAAAATTTACAGGAATGAAGTTCTATAGTATGTAATTGCACTTTCTACTCTTTATTAATGCAATATCAAGTTATTCCCTTTCTGCGATGGTTCGAGTTCACGAGGAACTCGCCCCGCCCCAATAAAATCTCAGTCAAACCCAGCCCCGCTAAAACTTGGTGAAATTTCTCCATTGTTTTAAAAGGAGGTTAAAACATGGTAAAATTTCACCACTCTTTTAAAGGGAGATCAAAACATGGTGAAATTATACCACTCTTTTAAAAGTGGTGAAAATTTCTCCACTCTTTTAAAGGGAGGTCAAAACGTGGTGAAATTTTACCACTATTTTAAAAAGGCGATCAAAACATGGTAAAATTTCACCATTATTTTAAAAAGACGGTCAAAACATGGTGAAATTTCAAATATAAGAACTTATGTTAAAACTTGGTAAAATTTCAAAGCATGATGAAATTTCACCACTCTTTTAAAAGACGTTTAAAATATGGTGAAATTTCACCACTCTTTTAAAAATATGGTCCAAACATGGTGAAATTTTAAGTATTAGAACTTCTTTTAAAACTTTGTCAAATGTTTCATTGTTTTAAAGGGCGGTCAAAACGTGGAGAAATTTCACCACTCTTTTAAAAGGTGGTCAAGCATGGTGAAATTTCAAGTATTAGAACTTCTTTTAAAACTTTGTGAAATTTCGCCAATGTTTTAAAGGGCAGTCAAAACATGGAGAAATTTCAACACTCTTTTAAAAGGCTGTCAAGCATGGTGAAATTTTAAGTATTAGAACTTCTTTTCAAACTTTGTGAAATTTCTCCACTGTTTTAAAGGGCGGTCAAAACATGGTGAAATTTCTCCATTGTTTTAAAAGGATTTCAAAACGTAGTGAAATTTCACCACTCTTTTATAAGGTGGTTAGAATATGGTGAAATTTCACCTCTTTTAAAAGGGAGGTCAAAACATGGTGGAATTTCACCACTCTTTTAAAAGTGGTGAAAATTTCTCCACTCTTTTAAAAGGAGGTCAAATCGTGGTGAAATTTCACCACTGTTTTAAAAGGAGGTCAAAACATGGTTAGTTAATCTCCAAGTAAAAGAATTTCTCTAAGCATCAAACCATAAAAGTGGTGAAATTTGTGTTAATGGTCAAAATGTGATTGTGTCAAGAGTTTATTAAAACTTGGTGAAATTTCACCACTGTTTTAAAGGGAGGTCAAAACGTGGTGAAATTTCACCGTTCTTTTACAAGGAGGTTAAAATGTGGTGAAATTTCTCCACTGTTTGAATAGGAGCTCAAAACGTGGTGAAATTTCACCACTCTTTTAAAGGGAGGTCAAAACATGGTGAAAGTTCAAGTTTAAGAACTAACTTCTGTTAACACTTTGTGAAATTTCTCCACCGTTTTAAAAGTAGGTCAAAACTTGGTGAAATTTCACCTCTTTTAAAGGGAGGTCAAAACGTGGTGAAATTTCACCACACTTTTAAAAGGCGGTCAAATTTTGGAAAAATTTCACCACTCTTTTAAAAGGGGGTCAAAACATTGTGAAATTGAACCACTCTTTCAAAAAGGCGATAAAAACTTGGTGAAATTTCAAGTACAAGAACTTCTGTTAAAACTTGGTGAAATTTCTTCACTGTTTTTAAAAGTAGGTCAAAACGTGGTGAAATTTCACCACTCTTTTAAATGGAGGTCAAAACGTGGTGAAAATGGTGTAAGTTATGGCATTTTAGGTGTCAAAATATTCTTCATAATAATGTGAGCTCACAGACTTTGATGACGTTCAATTCTGGTTTAATCTTAACAAGTTATGGCATTTTGAAGTTTCAAGGGCAAAATAGTCATTTCACAAATATTTTCAAGCCAAATGGACCCTACCATTGTGTCCAGAACGTCGATGAACCTTGGGGTAAGTCACCCCGTGTTATTTGAAGACTCTATTTATATTAACTTATTAAAAGTAAGCCCCAAGGGCAATTTGGTCATTTTATAGTGTATGTACTTTTTAGGTGTCAAATATTCTTCATGATAATATGAGCTCACAGGCTTTGATGGCGCTCAATTCTGGTTTAATCTTAACAAGTTATGTCATTATGAAGTTTTAAGGGCAAAATAGTCATTTTACAAATATTTACAAGCCAAATGGACTCCGTCATTGTGTCTAGAATGTCGATAAACCTTGAGGTAGGTCATCTCGTGTTATTTGAAGTCTCTATTTATATTAATTTATTAAAAATAAGTCCCAAGGGTAATTTGGTCATTTTACGGTATGTGTACTTTTTAGGTGTCAAAATATTTTTCACAATAATGTGAGATCACAGGCCCTGACGACATTCAATTATAGTTTAATCATAACAAGTTATGACATTTTGAAGCTTTAGGGGTAAAATAGTCATTTTATAAATATTTTCAGGCCAAATGGACTCCACCATTGTGTCCAAAACGTCGATGAACCTTAGGGTAGGTCACACCGTGTTATTTTGAAGACTTTATTTGTATAAACTTATTAAAAGTAAGCTACAAGAGTAATTTGGTCATTTTATGATATAAGAGACTTATTGATACACATTTTTTTTAGTTGTCTTTAAATTAATACAATTACCATAAATTATCCTTATATCTAATTGACCCTTATTTTAATTTTTAACCATCAGCAAGCAACGCCTATATATATATACAACCACCTCCTCCTCCTACCCAATAACCTCATTACCAAACATCTGTACACTACTCTTATCCTCTCTCTCTCTCTCTCTCTCTCTCTCACACACACATCTCTTGCGCTCTCTAAACTAGCTACCTTCTCTTAGACAAACCCAATTAATGGCTCCTGATCTTGTGACTGTGGCCACCACCGGTCTGGCCAAGGCCGCCAGCCTGTCAAGCCGGGCTTACGTCACGTTCTTGGCCGGAGACGGAGACTACGTGAAGGGAGTGGTGGGTCTGGCCAAGGGCTTGAGGAAGGTGAAGTCTGCGTACCCACTTGTGGTGGCAGTCTTGCCGGACGTGCCGGAGGAGCACCGCCGAGTGCTGGTGGCTCAGGGATGCGTAGTCCGTGAGATCAATCCGGTGTACCCGCCAGAGAACCAGACCCGGTTCGCTATGGCCTACTATATCATCAACTACTCCAAGCTTCGCATCTGGGAGGTAAATTCAGTTTACATTACTCTCTCTCTCTCCCTCTGTGGTTACATAAGCTAGAGGAAAAGCCAACATATTTCCAACACGTGTCTGGCTGTTTTCCCGAAATTTCTAAAGTAGCTCTTGTAGTGGTTTGGGTAAGAAATATTTGTATTTATTTAAAATAACTCAAAACAATTTATATTTATCTTAACAAATGGTTTTCCGGTGTTTTCCTTATTTATGGCTACTTTGAAAAAGTCAAAAAACTACTCCCTCCGTCTCATTTTATGTGTCCCTCTTTTTATTTTGGTATGTCTCAAAATTGTTGTCCAATTTTCTAAATTAGTATATAAATTTTACTTAGTTTCTCAAATTGCCCTTTCTTACAACCAATACCAAAATAAAACAAAAAAGAAAGTGCAATGATTATGAGTAATTGTGAAAAGTAAGTGTAGATTCTTTTTGTCCCCTTAAATAGTTGGATTCCCAAAAAGGGACACATAAAATGGGACACATAAAATGGAACGGAGGGAGTAGATCAGATTTAGTTCAAGTCTCATTAGATATGTGCGACAAAAATCAGTTTTAATAGAGTTATTAAACTGAATATGCCTATGCAAGAAATATATACTTAAAAATACTTAATTTCATATAATCAACTCACTTATAACCCATAGAAATGATTCTTTACTATTTCAAACAAGCACAATCTAACTATTTTGTTTTGGACCTTTTGGATGTTTCGCTGTTGCTTGTTCATGGCTTCTTTCCCAGTTATTTGTAATGGGGCAATTTTCCTTATAAAAAAAAAAAAAAAAATCAATTTACTTCTTGGGGAGAGTTTTAAAATTTGTTATATACCGCCAAAGTATCTAAATTTGTTGTTTTCCTTTAGAAATATCCAACTTTTGTCGAAAGTTTAAAATTTCCGTGCTGTTAGACCACTGTGTTAGTTATTTTAACTAAAAAGTTTTTTTATTTATATTTCAACTAGTAGTCAATTTTTCACAATCACATGCAGAGAATGGTTTTCATTTTTTAAGTTGGTTAGTTTTATACTTTATTGTTTTTGAATTGTTGAGATCTGTGCCAACTGCTAATTGATATGTAAAAAGATATATATATATATACTAGGCACAACACGTGCGTTGCACGTGCTAGATAGGTTTTTTAAGCAATTGTCAATAGACTGATATTCATATCATCCTTAGATGACCACATTATTAATAGCTGATTCAAATAATAGTCGATCTCGAAACTCAGAGCTAATGTATTTTGAAACTTCAACAAAAAAAAAAAAAAAAACAATTCAATACAAGTTTGACAAAAATTCCACACTATTTCAGCCTTTTGCATCAAAAACCCTTCACCTTTTATATAAAAGAGAGAACAAAACATTGTCATTTGGAATAACAAAATCCTATAAAGAGTTCTAAAATTGTACATGATTTTGGTTCGTTATGATGCTCGTATTGAATAAAAACTCATTCAATATATAAAAATATAACATTCAATTTATAGCCATGAGTGTGGGTAGTATAATTCAATTAAATTAAATGTTTATAGGCATGTGTGTGTAAATTAAATTTGTAGATATGTGTGTGTGTGTGTGTGCGCGCGCGCGCGTGTGTGTAATATGAAAACATAAAACTAACTTTAAACGGGTGTATGTGTAAAAATTGAATTTGCGCGGGGTGGCGTATGTGTGTGTAATATCAAAATAATAATTCAAATACACAAATATAGTAAAATGTATGAATATGAAGAAAAGAAAGTGAATTTGTATAATGTATAAACATATAAAATTCAATTTATAGACATGAGTGTGAGTAATATCAAAGTATATAATTGAATTGTGTAAATTCAATTATAGGCATGTGTGTGTGTAAATTAAATTTATGTATGTGTGTGTAATCAAATTAAATTTCTAAGGTATGTGTATAAAATTAAATTGAAGAAAATTTTAAAAAAAAAATACAAGGAAAAAAAAAACAAAAACAAAAACCAACCAAAAAAAAACTAAAATCGGAAGAGAAAAACCCCTACCAAAAAGGGTCTCGTTTGGGAACCAAAAAAACTCGAAGCCACAAAAACAAGGCCCAATCTCGAAAGAAAGTGACTTTGTACAATATATAGAAATTTAAAATTCAATTTATATACATAAGTGTGAGCAATATCAATTAAGCATATAATTTATTTGTGTAAATTCAGTTAAATTTAATGTTTATAGGCATGTGTGTGTGTGTGTGTGTGTAAATTAAATTTATACATGTATGTAATAAAAATTAAAATTCGAAGGTATGTGTATAAAATTAAATTGAAGGAAATTTAAAAAATAAAAACAAAAACCAACCAAAAAACAAAAAACAGAAAAATAAAATAAAAATGAAAATAAAAAATCAGAAGAGAAAAACCCCCAAAAAAAGACCTTGTTTGGGAACAAAAAAAACAAAGACACAAAACCAAAGCCCAAACTCTAAATAAAGTGAATTTGTACAATATATAAAAAAAATGTAAATTCAATTTCTAGACATGAGTGTGAGCAATATCAAAGTATATAATTTAATTGTGTAAATTCAATTCAATTAAATATTTATAGGCATGTGTATGTGTAATAAAAATTAAATTTCTAAGGTATGCGTATAAAATTAAATTGAAGGACATAAAAATTTAAAATTTAAAAAACAAACAAACAAAAACCAACCAAAAAAAACAAAAAACAAAAACGGGAAGAGAATCACCCCCAAAAAGGGCCTTGTTTGGGAACAAAAAAAATAAAGACACAAAAACAAAGCCCAAAATTAGTTTGCCAAACATGGCATAGACTCAATTGTTGCCTTAGGTATTAGTGCCTTGTTTGGAAAAAAAAAAAAAGGGAAAAAAATAAACCAAAGCAAAGGCCAAAATGGGGTTGCCAAACAAGTAGCCATACAATTGTTGACTTTTGTCCATGGCACAATAGTGCCTTGTTTGGGAAAAAGGGAAATAAAGAGAAGAAAAACAAAGGCCAAAATGGGGTTGCCAAACAAGGAGCCACAATTATTTGACTTTTGTCCATGGCACAATAGTGCCTTGTTTGGGAAAAGAGAAAAAAAAAAGAAGAAGAAAAACAAATGCCAAAATGGGGTTGACAAACAACTTTTGTAATTTATTTTTAAAAGTTGAAGCAAGTTGTAAATATTATTGCAAAAGTTGACTAAAACATGATTTCTAGAATAATTTAATTTTAAAAGTTGACCTTATGATAATAAGTGATGTTTTATGGGTGAAATGACTAACCTACCCTCACAAAATGACAAAAAAAAACCATAGAAATCATGAAGGAAAAAGGAGAATAAATAAAAGGAGGGGCAAAATGGTCACAACACTGCTGGATGAACAGTAATGAATAGTAACTAAAACCTCTTCTTTTATATGGTTTGGGAAAAGAGAAAAAAAAAAAGAAGAAGAAAAACAAATGCCAAAATGGGGTTGACAAACAACTTTTGTAATTTATTTTTAAAAGTTGAAGCAAGTTGTAAATATTATTGCAAAAGTTGACTAAAACATGATTTCTAGAATAATTTAATTTTAAAACTTGACCTTATGATAATAAGTGATGTTTTATGGGTGAAATGACTAACCTACCCTCACAAAATGACAAAAAAAAACCATAGAAATCATGAAGGAAAAAGGAGAATAAATAAAAGGAGGGGCAAAATGGTCACAACACTGCTGGATGAACAGTAATGAATAGTAACTAAAACCTCTTCTTTTATATGGTTGGATATACAAAACCCTTCTTATGAGGGATCCCTCACTTTGTTAAAGTGAGGACTTCTTTTTACATCGTATGAGACTTTTAGCGATGAAAATAATATTTTAGTGACGAAATTTTTCGTCGCTAAAAATTGGAACCTTTAGCGCTAAAAATTTCGTCGCTAAAAACCTATTTTTCGTAGTTAAAAGGATTGTTGTATGCTGCTAATTTACAACTATCATGTTGTAAGTTAGCAATCCCCATATATATATATATATATATATGTTTAGGATTTTGAGAGAATTTAATATGTTATTTTGGAGGAGAAGTCACCGGATCTCCGTCGAGGAGGTCCTGGGGTGGTGGTAGTCAGAGCTCAAATGAGGGGTAGTCAATAAAATTTTTCAAAAGACCTATTTTCAATCCCTTCCGTACATTCTTAATGTATACACAAGTATGATACATACTTATTTTGTCACTTTGCTTGATCTTTGCAGTTTGTGGAGTACAGTAAGATGATATACTTGGATGGAGACATACAAGTGTATGACAACATTGACCATCTCTTTGACTTGCCAAGTGGCTATTTCTATGCTGTGATGGATTGTTTCTGTGAGAAAACTTGGAGCCACACCCTACAGTACAAAATTGGTTACTGCCAACTAGGATCTAGTAAGGTCCTTTGGCCCACTGAGTTGGGCCCAAAGCCCCCTCTCTACTTCAATGCTGGCATGTTTGTTTATGAGCCCAATCTCTCTCTCTATCACGAACTCTTAGCCACTGTTAAATTTACCACCCCTACCCCTTTTGCTGAGCAGGTAATGGCCACAACTTGATGAGACTATTTATGTCAATTTATAATTATGTCTTTTGCTTTTTAAGTTTTATTGGAAGGTATTCACTGAAACTGCAGAGAAATGATAGAAATTCTTTTAGTTTGGTTGTCAAAACTAAAAATTTACAAATTTCATTTTATTTATAAAAAAAATTCAAATAATCATCATTCTACCTATCTTAATTACCAAACAATGCATAAATTTAAATTAATTTATTCAGAGTCCATAGAACCACTCCCAAAATAAATATAGACTTTGTTGGCATTTCTCATAATTTTTGTTTTGGTGTGTAGGATTTTTTGAACATGTTCTTCATGGATATATACAAGCCTATACCTCCAGTGTATAACCTTGTTATGGCCATGTTGTGGCGGCACCCAGAGAACATTGATCTTGACAAAGTTAAAGTGGCTCACTATTGTGCTGCAGTAAGTAATCTAATTAATCTTATTTTCTTTTTGGTTAGACTAATTTTTACTTTACCCAATTACCCCCACGTGTTTCAAAAGTAGGCATTTAACCCCCTGTGGTTTTGGTTTAAAGTGTAACTACTAAAATTTATCCTAAAATTAGCCCTACAATGGGAATATTAAGTGTTAAAATTAGCCCTACATAGAATAATTTAAATGTCAAAATTAATCCCACATAGACAGTTAACTTCAAAATTAGCCCCATAAAGGGTTAAGTGTTCAAAATTAGCCCTACATAGGTAGGTTAACTGACAGTATTAAAATTAACCTCACAAAGGGGGGGGGGGGGGGGGGGGGGGGGGGGTTGTTAAAGTGTTAACATTTTTGGCCAATTTGAGAATTTTCATCAGTTTTGAGGAAAATCTTAACAGTTTCACTTTAGTCCGAACGGGATGGGGAGTTAAGTGTTCATTTTTTTAACGATATGTGAATACAGTAAAATAGACCTAACCACAAATTTTCTTTTAATTTTTTTTATCTCAATCCATTGAAAGTAATTTACAATAGAAAATTCTGAAGGGGTGAAATTGCCATATATATATATATATATATATAACAGGGATCAAAGCCATGGAGGTACACGGGAAAAGAAGAGAATATGGGGAGAGAAGACATAAAGATGCTAGTGAAGAAGTGGTGGGATATATATGATGATGAAACTTTGGATTACAAAGCTTATGTTATAAATGGTGAAGTTGAAGCTGTTGAGGAAGTCAACAAGCTCACGGCGGCTGCAATTTCCGAGACTGGCGGCGTTGTTCGCTACATTACCGCCCCATCCGCCGCCTAATTAAATTTGCAAAATAAAAATATAAACAAAATAAATAAATAGGGTGTGTTTAATTTGTAGTAAAAGATGTGAAAGTCAGGTTCTAAAGTAGGTCTTCCTTGAAATGCAAGAATACTAACTTAATCAAAAGGGGTGAAAGTTGGTAAAAGGTTTTGCTATGGAATTTTGTGCATATTTGGAAATATATACATGGAACAATTTGAAATAGTAAAAATGTTGAATCCTTTACTTTTTGTTTTATTTCGGTGTTCCTATATCATTTTCATTTTATTTTATTATTTTTTGTTTGTTGGTTGGTTTGTCATGATCAATATGATATTGATGGTGTGGAATGCAATTCAGATTACCCTATGGAGATTTTTATCTGGTGCTAGTAGCAAAGTGTTAAATGACAAGTACTACAAAAGAGAATTTACTGAGTAAATTTAAAGATTCAGCATATATGGTAACGCTTTCAGTTATTATTTTTTTAAATTATGTAAACGAAAACTAGTATGGTTTTCCTTTTTTTACAAAAATGGAAATTGAAAATCACTCTTTCTATTTTCGCTTTCTGGTCCATTTTAGTTGTCGCTTTTATTATTTTAAAAAAAATTAATAAAATTAAAAGGATTACTAAACACGTTTTTATTTTTCATTTTAAAAATTAAAAATAAAAACAAAACTGAAAATTGCAATGACGGAACAATGGGTTTATCAGAAAATGTTGTGATTACACTATCAGATTAGTGTGTGATCCAGACAATTAATAAAGAACTTTACTTTCTGAATTATATACTAATTGACTTGAATTTGTTGCGCATGAAATATGTGGTTAATCCAGTTGTTGGATTCTATGCAAAGTTATTGCATAAATTATTTTGGCCATTGGCATGTGTCTAAAGTGCATCGATCCGCTAATTTTGCATAAACTATTTTGGCCTGTTGGGCATCTTTTTGTTCCTTTTCTGGGCCTTTCCCGATTGATACTATTCCTAACTTTGTGTTTGAGAAAGATCATCAAGTGGGTTAATTGGTGCTTCTTTTTTTTTTTGGTGTTGTTTTAATGAATTTAGTCTCAGCAAAATATATATATATATATATATATTGCATAAATTATTACGTTTTTTGGTCAGCTGCTTATAAGTTAAATTAGTTATGCACCTCTTAGGCTTGTAGAGTTGATTCTATTTTATTGTAGTATGTCCTAAATCTAAACTAAATACCAACAATTGCCACTCAACTCACTAGTACTAACAAAATTAAAACTGAGATAGAGATAATTTAATATTTTTAATTTAGGAGTTAATGTGACTTTTGTCTATGTAAAATTTTAGATGACAATACTAAAAGGAGGAAAGAGGGAGAAAAATTACCAGAGAATCAGAGATTGAGAATCCTGACAATTAATTAAAATGCCTTTTTTTTTTTTTTTTTTTTTTTATAATTAGAAATTCTGCTTTTGCCTAAATGGGAAAACTAAAGTCAATTCAAATAGGTTGTTAAGATTCTTAAAATCACCTAGTTAACAAAACCAGAAATTAAAATGGAAAAACACTTTTAAGTACTGATGTACTATTAATTCAATGGGGAAATGTTTTTTTTTTTTTTCTTTTTTTTTTTTTTTTTTTACTATGGGCAAATACATACTCACTTACACACACGTGACACCACATACACAAGAACCATCTATACATGACTAGGGGCTAAAGACAAGAGTCACAATAATCTAGATAACATGATATCACAAATCAGTCAAAAACTCACCTATTCATACGCATGTTCTCCCTATTTTTTTTTTCAAAAAAAAAAAAAACTTCTGTTTACTAAAAGCACATTGTTTAAATCTATTAGAGTAAATTACATTGAATTCCCTTGAGGTAGGATCAAAGTACAAGAACTTTTTGGCTTTTTAAAACGGATTGGGATCGGATATTGGTTGAAATTCCATCCATTTACACGGAAAAATATGCATCAACACAGTTATTGGGATGACATGATATCTCAAACTAATACAAACTCTGTGTTTATACATCTGTCCCTCCTATTTCAAGGAGAAATCCTTCCACATCAGTAAAATTTTCAAAATTTGTTAGTAACATTATAGGTATGATGTGGTATCCCCGTTATATCTAATATTTACTCTATTTACAGGCCTACCTAATTAGATTTTGGATCCGCGACTCCCCTTTCGAACAGCTATTGTGGTTAGTATTCACATGACACTTGTAGAATTATACATTTTTTTTTTGTATCTTGAAATACTCCGTACAATATATATATATATATATATATTATAATATTAATAATAATTGTGGTTCTATAAATACCACGTGGATGCTGGGGGGGAGAACCCTTACCCACCTTTTTATCTTTCTCGTCCCAATGAAGCAGAGATCACCACGTGGAGCAATACCGTGCTCTGTGCCTCTGTATAATATACTGACACGAGTCAAAAACGTTGCTGATCTACAAGCTTGGCCCAATTATATTCATGTGTGTTAGGCCCCATCAGTTTACAATCACCAGTAAACAACGTCAGCCTTTTTTTAACATCGTGGCCTAAAATCTCTTGTTGGAGTAATTACACGTGTAAAACGTAAATATTGGTTGCAAAGGATATTATTGTCATAGACTCATAGTTCATGGGTGTGTTTATCCAAATCAATAAAAAAAAAACTCAAACTTCGTAAAAATTTAAACTTTATGAGAGAGGATATAATTCTATCCAATATCTCTATGACACCCAATATATTCATAATTACACGCTATTGGTGTGACGGTTGGCCGTGCTGAGTCTGCTGAATGATACTAATTCTTAAAATAAAACAGGGAAAGTGTAGGTTAAAAATTACTATTTTAATTTATATATATAATCGGAGGTGTCCGAGCCAGCACACCTTGACTAATCCCTCGAGACCATGAAGTTGCTGGGTTAATTCTCCAGTAGCCACACTCCGTATGACTCGAACACTAAACCTCTTTAGTAATACACCGAAAAAGCTTACCACTCGATCAAAAAGATGTGATTCTTTTTAATAATGCCTAATAATTGTGCACAGGTTCATTTTCAAACCTTTTATATTCTTAGTTGTAAAATTTGAAGTCTGTAACTTATAAATTCGTATCATTTGAATACAATTGTTTAGAATAGGGGTGGGCATATTTTGGGTTAACCCGAAGTTTCGACCCGAATCCGAAATTTTAACACACTTCAGTTTGATAAAAACCGAACTAAAATAAGTTCAGTTCGAAACCGAATTAAAATAATTAGTTTGGTTCGGTTTTCGGAATGAGAAATTGGTTCGGTTCGAAATCGAATAACCAAAATTTTAGTTAGCATATAAAAGCATGTTTTGAGGGATTAGGGCTCAAAACATAACCAAACTCTCAAGTCTTTCAAGCTGTCACACACGAAGACCCCTCACCCCTGACCCTCAACTCACGCAGACGACGACGTCTCACTCCGGCGACGTGGTTCAGTCTCTCATCTCAACGAGCAGATGGCAGACCTCAGTACCTCGCCTCAGTCCAGTCCGGCGACTCTCCTCCTCTCGGCGAAGGTGTGGCTCAGTCCGACGACTCCGGCGGCGGCGTGACTCAATCTCGGCCTCTGAGTGCTCTCTCTCTCTCTCTCTCTCTCTCTAAGTGTGAATGTATCTTACTGGTAGTATGGTTTGATCATTTTCATTTTTCAGTGGTTGATTATTGGGCTGGGGTTTCTAGACTAGTTGATTGTTTTTGTTTTTGGGGGGGGGGGGGGGCGGTGGGAGGTTTGTATTTGGAACAGGGCTGATTGGAATGTGAATCAGTCAATCACCCTAAATGTTGCTTAGGCTTTTGGGGGGTTTTGTATTAGGGTACCTTTGCTAATGGAGTTTGGCTTTTAATTTCAAAATTTTTGAAACCTGAATTTTCCATCCGAACCGAACTAAAAGTTCAGAAACCGAACTGAACTTTTCAAAGTTTAGTTCAGTTCGGACATCGGTATCGTTTTGGCCAATCCAAACCCGATCAACTCGACTCTAACTTCCAGTTCGAACCCAAACCGACCGATTGCCCACTCCTAATTAAGAACATATAAGAAAAAAAAAATAGGCAGCATGAAAACATATTTAGTATCATGCAGTTACACTAAAGTTTCATTTTTTGGATGTCATCAATAATTGTCCTTAAATAACACACGTTTAAAAAATCAAGGTCTTAACTATTACAATACATAAGACATGACCTAAAATGAAACTTTGTTGTAATTTAGCGAATGATACATATTTGTGGCGTACTATAAGCTGTACAGTATTATATATTTTAGTGACTTTAGCATAGGTTGGCATAGCTCAATTGGCAAAGAGCTTAACATATATAAGTCTCCTCCAATACATAGGTTTGAGGTTCGAACCTCATCCCTCTCCTCTATATCAAAAAAAAAAAAAAAAAAAGAATAAATATTTTTCCACACGGTTCAAATAATAAAGAAACATAATACTAAAGTACTATACTTTAAAAATAGTAATTTGTCGAAGCTTATAATGTCAAATGTTACAACCATTTAATTGCAACATCACACCACTTAAAAAGATTAAATATTTTTCCACACGGTTCAAATAATAAAGAAACGTGTGTATATACTTGAATATAATAACAGAAATGATACTTGCACAGAAAATTGCATAGAATTTGTGCACAGAATTGATCCGGGCCACTCATTTCGGTGGTCCCCATCCCAAAATGTGTGAGAGCCACTGAAATGAGTGGCCCAGATCAATTCTGTGCACAAATTCTGTGCAATTTTCTGTGCATGTAGCATTACTGATATAATAATATGTGGGTAAAGTATGCACACAAATTTGTAAGTAATGCAATATTTGTAAGTGGGTTCGTGCTCAGATTGTTCGTGTTCTTGATGTCTAAGCTTAAAACTAGCACAAATTTAAATCAGATTTCTGATTTTTAGTGAATGCACGTCATGGAATTGATAAAAACTTGCCAAAAACCTTCTGCATCGAGTCACTGACTCTGAGGGGCGGAATTGTTCTTAAGTACAATACAAACTGTTGCACGCCTCAATCAGTAACATAGCCTTATATTTCCAACAAGTTTTACACTTAAAACTTGTATCTAACACAAAATGCATATTTTATTCTGTTTGAATAAATTTTAAAACGTAAATTTTGCCTAAAACAGGTTCAAAAATATTTCGATCCAAACAGTGTGCAGAAAATAAATTTAGGTTTCAATATTTATTTATTTATTGATATTTTTGCATAATATCATTGTGATAACTGATAACTAGCATTTTTGCCTAAAGGGAACAGGACAACCAACGCCGTCCTCGCAAGCTTACCTTCTTGATTGTTGAGATTAATTTGGATTCATCACTAATGGACCGTTTCCTTTTTGGACCCATTTATGTACACTTGATAGTTGATACTCAAGAGAGCCAAGACAACATTGTTTGTTTAGGGTCTGTTTGGTAAAGAAATAGGGTTCAATCCGGACTTCACTTTTTATCGGGTTCTTATGATAACTAATGTTACGTTAGTTTAGTTTTAATATAGTTACTATTGAATATGGACTCATGTACAAGAAGTTGATACTTACTGTACATTTAAATTTATAAATTTTTTTCATTTAAGAGTTATGAATCACATAATCAGTTCTTTGCTTTCCAAAATAGCCTCCTAACTTTAATTAGAGTTCTTCAACCAACTTTGGAAGCTTGTGGAGTATTCTCTCTCTCTCTCTCTCTCTCTCTCTCTCTCTCTCTCTCTCTCTCTCTCTCTCTCTCTCCTAGAATCACTACTCGTAAGGAATAACCAAAGATTTATTTAATTAAATTTTTTTTTTATTGTGCATATATTAAGTTAGGAATTCTTAGCATTTCATAATCCTCAACTTATACAACAAAAAAAGAAAAAGAAAAAAGGCTCAGTCCGCAAAGACAGAAGTAGGTTCGATCTGTGACCTCCTTTCCTCAATCCCACTACCACACTAAAGTGATAAAACTCTTAAACCCAGGGTAAAAAAAATAAAAAAAAAACAAAACAACAAAAGAAAACAAAAATTGTACAACAAATAACTCTCAGTTTATCTTCTATTTCTATCTCTATATGATCCAATCTCTTCTTCTTCTTCTTTTTTTCCTCTCATCTTTAAATTTTTAACGAGTAATGCTTTGGTTCTCAAACTTTATATCCCAAATTTGTTTCCAACACTTGATAGTAGTGAAAAACGTAAAATTAAATATGTTTTCTACAGTCCTACTATCACATATATTGAAAAACAAATATGGGAAAAAGCATTTCAAACATTGATGATCATGTGCAAAGTGAGTATAACTTGTTTAGCGTCGAGCTGGGTCTTATGCCCCTCTATTGCATAAGTCGAGTTTTAGAATCCCACCCCTTGCCCTAGTAATTAAAGAAAAATAAATTGATGATCATTACCACAACAGTCACTTATGTTCAAAACTCAACCTTCCTTCTTTTGATTGCTCATTTGTTAATAAGCTGGCCGAATATATAAATAACAACTGCCTTCTACGTCCAAAGAACCTTCTTTGACAACTAAAATGGCTCATGATCATGGGACCACCACCAAGACCGTCAACGGTCGGCCCAGCCGAGCTTATGTCACCTTCTTGGCCGGAGACGGTGACTATGTGAAGGGTGTGGTGGGTCTGGCCAAGGGCTTGAGGAAGGTGAAAACTGCATACCCTCTTGTAGTGGCAGTCTTGCCGGACGTGCCGGAGGACCACCGCCGTGTACTGGTGTCTCAGGGCTGTAAAGTCCGTGAAATTGAGCCGGTTCACCCGCCGGAGACCTGCACCAAGTTTGCTTGGGCATACTATGTTATCAATTACTCCAAGCTTCGCATTTGGAAGGCAATCAGTTCAACTTTCTTTCTTTCTTTCTTTCTTTCTTTCTTCTCCCTTACTCGTCTTCTAATTCTAGATCAACTGGAAGAGACTCAATGGTTAAAATAGTTGGTCAAAAATCATTTTTTTTTTCAACTCCAGTGGATTAACTATTTCAGTTAGCTACCCAAAATGTTCTAACTGACTATTTAGATTTGGCTAGCTAAATTTTCTCTTCAAATTTCAACTTTCTGGAGAGTAAGAGATGGGTGTTGAACACTCAACTCATGCAATAGAGGGACCTAAGACTCAACTCGGCATCAAATGAGCTATACCCACTTAGCTCAACTATCTGATTTTGTACTATTAGAATTGACACCAATCTTAACCCAAAAAAATTAAATTTAAGTGAATAGATAAAATTGGGAGCATTGTTGGTAACTTTCAGGACATATTGGTACATCTATTTCTTTAAGATTTTCTATTGTATGATTAGTTCACGTAATTTCTA
Source organism: Hydrangea macrophylla (assembly GCA_033977485.1). Classification (NCBI taxonomy): domain Eukaryota; kingdom Viridiplantae; phylum Streptophyta; class Magnoliopsida; order Cornales; family Hydrangeaceae; genus Hydrangea; species Hydrangea macrophylla. Next base: position 78,291,401 of record CM066996.1, read on the forward strand.
ATTAAGTATTGACAACGTTTCTAAATAACTGCAGGTAACCCTGAAAAAGTTGTATAGAGAAAGTTGTCTCTTTTTATATATTTATATATATTATTATATTTCACCATGTTCATATACTAGGGTTCAAAGTCTCGGCCGAGTTGACTCGGTTTCAAAGCCCAACGAAACGAGATAAACAGACGATACAAATATTGTTCAAAACGATGAAGTATCGGTGGTGGTATTGGCTGTATCGCGTCGTATCAGCCGAGACGGTGCCGTATCGTGCGAGATCTTGATCGAGATGGCGAGACCAATCTCTTACAACATATTTTTGAGTCTGAAAAAGAGGGCAAATGGTCCAAATCTTACCTTTTCTTCATTACATTCATAGATCTAAAGTAGATAGGGCTTCGTGAGACTCCACGATCTGAGATCTCAAACCACATCGATATTCTCTCTCGCATAGATCTGCTCGACGCAAATCTGCTTGTTATTCTCTCTCTCTCTCTCTCTGTTCGATCTTCTCTCTCATAGATCTGTGGAGGTCTCAGTCTCTCCATATCTGTCTCTTCTATATCGCACGTCTCAGGGAAGGCTGAGAAAGGTAAGGTTTTGTTTGGTTTTTTTTTTTTTTCATTTGTTTTGGGCTGGATATTTATTTAAGTGACTTTAAGTAATACACTTACACTATAATAAAGTAGGCTCACTAAATACACTTAACACTATTAGACTATAATACAGTAGGCTTAAGTTATATTAGGTTTAGACTTAACATTAGACTTAACACCTACATTAGACTTAACACCTAGTTATATTACACTTACATTAGACTTAACACCTATTTATAATACACTTAAACTATATTAGACTTAATATAACTATAATACAGTAGGCTTAAGTTATATTAGGTTTAGACTTAACGTTATAAAACACTTACATTAGACTTAACACCTATTTATAAATTATAATACACTTAAACTATATTAGACTTAATATAATATAGTAGACTTTATTTAATTATTTATTTATTTATTTATTTATTTATTTTTATTACATGATAGGATTTATTATCTTCTAAAAACGAACAAAAACAAATATGCTACCTTATAGTATATTATATGCTATATGACTATATCCCAACCGAAAATAGCATAATGTGATTTAAGTATAATATAATCTTCTCACATTAAGCTAGCAAAAAATATACATGCCACATTGTATAATTATAAATAAACAAACTACTTAATTTTAAGTCTTTTGGTAGTTATTGAACATTGTTTACCCAATTATGTATGTAGTGTTATCAGATACTCAATCCGCAGCACGTGTATTGGATATTTTGTGATATTGTAATTGGTACATTGTGTATTGTGACAATCTATTAGGCCAAATTTGTTATTCTAATTATTTTAGCATTTTCCATTATTTTTTCAGATTTTTTTGAACCTTAAATCTAACACATCTTTGCGTATTGCCCGATACCAGTCCGCGGCGCCGCGACCGATACCACGACCTTAAACCGTGTCATATACAAATAACACTTTTTTTTTGGGGGGTAAATTTGATGCAGTTTGTGGAGTACAATAAGATGATATACTTGGACGGAGACGTACAAGTGTATGAGAGCATTGACCACCTCTTTGACTTGCCGGATGGGTGTTTGTATGCAGTGAAGGACTGCTTCTGTGGGGGACTGCCTCAACACAAGCAGTGCCCAGAGGTGGTCAAGTGGCCTTCCGAGTTGGGACCAAAGCCCACTCTCTACTTCAACGCTGGCATGTTCATCTATGAGCCCAGTCTCTCCACCTATGATGATCTCTTGAAGAGACTCAAAATTACCCCTCCTACCGCTTTTGCCGAGCAGGTAAACTCCTTGCGTCGAACGCTTTGTTTGGTCCTTGAATTTAAAGAGCAAAAGGGGAAAAAATGAATAAATAAATAAATAAACCTTTTCTATTTGGTTAAAGAAAATGACACAAGTAGAACGGTTAAAGAAAATAAGTGGAGAGAAATTAAATAATTTGAATTTTCTGACATTTATCTTCCTTTTTCTTTCTTTATAATCATGTTTTGAAAGTTTTTCAAATTTCTATGTTGTTTAAGTATGAAGAAAAACACAATTGAAACTAACTTTTCTTGTTCTTTTCCCTTCCATTTTTTCCTCTTTTCCTAAACCCGCAAACCAAACAGAGACTTAAGGCACCGAAGCATAGATTGCTCTAGTATCTAGAAGGCTGAAGATTTGCCCCGGTTGCGTGGCATGATTCTTCTAGGGTGCAACCAAGTAGTTTTTTTAATTTTTTTTTTTAAAAAAAAGGAGGAAAAAAAAGAAAAGAATTCAGGGACCGTAGCAAATTTTAAAGAATTTCGGGGTCAATTTGTAAAAAGTTCGGAGTTGGATTACATGTCCATTCAGGGTCAGCTTATATAGCCTATATGCTTGTAATTTGTGTCCTTATTACCTAAAAAAATAAAGACAATATAGTTGTAGAATAGCTTACATAATTATATACTATTGGATTGTCCCACATCACCCGAGTATAGTCCCCGTCTGTGCTTCTTATAAACCTAGGAAATCCTCCCCTTATAAGGCACCTTTTGAGGGTGAGTCATGCTCATTAGTCTTTCTATTTGGTATCAGAGCTGAGTTGGGCTCCCTTCCCTTGTTGGGATTCCCTGTTGATGTGGTCCAGGGGGTGTGTTGGATTGTCCTACATTGCCCGGGCATAGCCCCCGTTTGTACTTTTTATTAGCCTTAGTAATCCTCCCCTTATAAGGCGTTTTTTAAGGGTGAGTCAGGCCTATTAGTCTTTCTACTTATACAAAGTATACATTTTCAGTATTTTCTACAAAGCACTCTAGCATCTTCATCCTAGATTTTTGGAAAGGGTCTTGCTAGGGGCACAAACAAATTCCACTAACACTTACTAACACACTCTATCTCTCTCCTAGTAGTACTGCGGGGTTCACTGCGGACCCCACAATGCCACTAGGAGAGAGATAGAGTCTGTTAGTAAGTGTTAATAGAATTTGTTAGTGCCCCAAATATTACTCTTTTGGAAAAGTAACGAATCCCCCCACCCATATCCCCTCATTTGCATCCCCACACCCACACACCGGTGCTTCGTAGCTCTAAGGCTGTAGATGTCTATTTCCGGATGCATTCCTTTCGATTGGTTGGAATGCTTAATCGAACGTCTGTGCAGGACTTTTTGAACATGTTCTTCAAGGATATTTACGAGCCTATCCCTCCGATGTACAACTTTCTTTTGGCTATGTTATGGCGTCACCCAGAGAAGATTGAACTTGATAAAGTGAAAGTAGTTCACTATTGTGCTGCGGTGACTAATCTCACACTTCTAATCTCTCTCTCTCTCTCTCTCTCTCTCTCTCTCTCTCTCTCTCTCTATATATATATATATATATATACAGTCCGGATCTCCGACGGACCACAAAAGACGGACCAAGGAGCTTACAACTTTTTGCGACGAAAATGTTGCTTTTTGCGATGAAATTTTTCGTCGCTAAAAAGTAAAAACCATTCTTTTGTGGTCTGCACTTCATCGGTTCTGTATATATATATATATATATACTCAACTGAACATAGATAGGGATATTAGGAAAGGGGGTAAATATGTCATTTTGGTGTTAACAGGGATCAAAGCCTTGGAGGTATACTGGGGAAGAAGAGAACATGGACAGAGAAGATGTAAAGATGCTAGTGAACAAGTGGGGGGATATATACAATGATGAAACATTGGAATTCAAGAGAATGAGGACTAAGGTGGAAGCTGTTGGTGGTGAAGCTAAAGGTGTCAAGGTTGCACTATCAGAGGCTGGTGGTGTTCATTATGTCGTCGCCCCATCCGCCGCGTAATTTATCAATTTGGCTTGTTCTTTGTGTTTTCTTGTATGGTTTTGTTTGTATAGACAGTACAGTTAAAGTTGTGGAGTCAAGGTTTGAAGTTGCTCTTCCTTGTTTGAACGAAAAAGTCGTAGTTTAGGATGATAGATTGGTCAAAAATGTTTTCTAATGATACTTTGTCCTGAAAATATACATACACATATATGATATATCAAGATTAAAGTAGCAACTTGCAATGCTGAATCATTTTCTTGTCACTTGCTATTGTTATGAATTACGTTTGAGTTTAGATAGCATTAGTTTTTCTCTTGGAGTTTTCCTTTTTATCTGATCAAGCATTATAGTGAACATTATCTTGGAGCACCAGTTTTACGGACACAATCACTTTCAATGAAATTTATTGAAAATATGGCCTTACAGTCAAATCATTAGAACTTATACAATTGAGCCAAATTATCAACAAGAATCCAAGATTTAAAAACAGTACAGCTTCATAATACACTAATTAAATGCCAAGGCATCAATTAACTTCTTTAAAGTGACATAATAATTGGGGAATTCCAAGAGAAAAAAAAATTACCAAGCATAATAGTAATTCAAAAGGCCCAACTCACAAGGGTGGGTTAGTGAGGGCTTTGAGCCTCCCGAAGCATGAGGTCATTGTGAGTTCCTTCACTTTCTTGATAGATGTGGCTTGTAGAGGTGAGTTGCAGAGAATGGCTGTAGTAAAAAGAGAGAACTCAATTACTACGAAAACTGAGATAAAAAGTTACAATATATCATACAAGCTAGAGGATGAAACCTTACAATGTACAAACTACAAACTAGAGAACTCATTTTGGCCACATACAGGTTTAGGGGAATTTCATCGCGCCAACAAGGCAACACGATCCTTTTGTACTGCCTGTGCCAGGTTGATATCAAAGAGCTCACACCGTATTGGCATCTCCATTTCATAGAAAGGGTTCTTTAAAACATAATCTGTGTATAGCTCATATATATATTTCAAGAGACCTTCCATATGCTGTGCTCCAGGCTCACATATCACAAAGAATTTTGTCCCTGCAGGAAAAGAATTGTTTCCTTAATTAAAATCTCCGTAAAACTATGCAGATAAGATTTTAATTAAAATGATAATCCCAAATGAACGCCACTAGTAAATAATCATCCTAATTCCTAACTCAATGACAAAGATACCAATACAATAGTCTTATACTCTTATTTACAGCCAATAGCATAGCAACTAACATCACTATAATCGAATAACGCTGGGGAGATCAATTAAAGAAACTTCATGTTTTTCAGATTTTAGATAAGGGGGACGGATATGTGACTGACTGGGACTTCAACGCAAATTTAGTAGTCTTGAGCGTCAGCATAATGACCAGTATTTGTCAGATTTTAATACTACACCACTTTATCAATTGCCCTTATCCCCTACATATTCACATTTTGAACACTCCGTTCTTTTGTTTGTTGCAAGAAGTTCCCTATTCCTTCCTGCATAAAAGAGAGATGAATAATTCTGGTCCTATAATAAATGGTTTCAACTTTCAACACTAAGGGCACGTTTGGTAGGCAGGAATGGAATGGACTCAGGAATGGAATGAAACAGGAATGGAATACTGTTTGGCTAAGTTTCTAGGAATTAAATGCCAATTACATTCCACTTTGGGTTTTAAACAATCAATTAGTGGAATAAAATCAGATTTAAGCAATATATTTTACATTTGTACAAAATATTTATGGTACAAACATTCAGTATTATTTATGCAATATTTTGAATTTTTGAATTTTTTAAATATTTTTTAGCCTAAATAGTTAATATTTAGTTTTTTTATGAAATAATATTACATTTTTAACAATTTTAGTCCACCTTATGTTTATTCATCTATTTGCAAAATCTCTTTAAAAATTTAATATGTTTGCTAGTTATAATTAAATTTTTTTTAGTCCAATGTTAAGTTTAATAAGTATTTTATGATTTTTTTAGTATGAATAATATTTAATCAAAATATTTAATATTTTTTAAAAAATTAATATTTAAAAACTATTTAATATTTTTTTAATATTTAACATATACATATTTTTATAAAATATATTTTAAGAAAAAGTTTTATATTTTACAATTATCGTCAATCATGTGGGAATGGAATGAGCATTCCTTGGGTTTTGGCAAGGAATGGCCATTCCTGCTTAAGTAGGAATGACCATTCCAAAAGGAATGCTCATTCCACTGCATTTGGTTACACCAAACACAGGAATGGAATGAACCCAGGAATGATCGTTCCATTCCAAGGTGCATTCCTGCCTACCAAACGTGCCCTAAGTCTCTTTCCTAAAAGCCTAGACATGCATGCCCACATTCACTACAAGTGAAGGAGCAAAAACAGAAGATGACACCTATAAAGCACCGCACTTCAGTCTAAGTGTCATATGTGTGTCCAACATACGTTGGAGACAAACATGTGTGCGTCCGACATACCAAAAACGTGTCAGCTTGACACGGCATCGATACCTCCCCAACACGGTACAAGTGTTTTTCAGAAAAGTTCTAAATTTTGGGGGCAACTGTATTAATATACAATTTTTGCTTACTTTTAGTATTGTATTGTGGTTGGAAACAGATTTTGAATGGATATCGACATTGAAGTGCTTTACCTTATAAAAGTGATATGCATCGCGTTGCTTTATGAATGTTACAATTACAATTGTAGTTGCTTTTGTAATGATGCTTAAATTGTAGAATTGGTAGTGTTGTAATGATATTTTCATGATTTATTGTTGTCTGAAGTTAATTTATTTGACATCTTAAGTCTTAGTTTTTAAAACAAAAATAATGTTATCTTCGTATTATATGGTTACATTTAAAAAATAATATGAATATTTTCCATGTCGCCGTCGTCGTATTTTATGTAGTGTTGCCGTACCTGCATCAGTGCTTCTCAGGATGACATACAAAGGGGAAATAAATGATAAACTTTTACAAGCCAAGAAATCTCAAGAGGGAGGTTCAGGAAAAGATATATCGCCTTCCCAAGACCCTTGTGATGAGAAAAAATAAAATGGGCAATATAGTGGTCATGAGTTGGCCAATGTGTCACAATCGTATATGGACTAAATGGAAGCATTCTTGGATAGGTATAGACTACATCAAAATCACACATCGCGTTTTCTTGTTCTTCTTTTATCCTTTTTACTAACATCGAAAGGAAACCATCTAGCAGTATGCGTATAGCAAACATGTTTACAACACGAATAAATCCTTAAATTAACAACTCCAAGTAGAAATTCCAATTCATTTGCTCTAAAGCATGGCAAAGTTTTGCATGGGTTCAACTTGAAAATTTTGAGAAACAGTTTCTTTTTTACATGATAAAAGATAAGGGAAATGAAAGAGAAAACAACACAACATAGGTTTTTGGAGCACAATGTTAGTTGAAGTTCTTTTAAAAAGAAGACAAGGAAATCAAACTAATAACCAGTTTCAAAAGCTTCTCGAGTGAATAAAAGTTACCAATCATGGCGAGCAAAATGATTTTTACGTATTGTATGTCACATCATACATTTATCACTACGAGCCTTACTATCATGTGATAATGTTCACACAATACTCACACATAGTACTGTTCAACAAAACTTCAAGTTTAAACAGAAATCCTTGTGCAAAGTGAAGCAATGAGAAGAAAATTAGCATTTCTGTAAGGGTTGCTAGACTTGCTAGGGTTACCTTAAACACAAGTTTGGAAGATATACGAAACTAATACCAGAATACGATATGCATTATCCTGACATCCCATCTCACTGAATGCTACCAAAAACACAAGAAATGCAAACAAGAACTCTTGGTCACCCTTAAAACGTTTGATTTCAAAAAAATAAATAAATAATTGTTGACCTTGTTTACATCTTTGTTAGGATTGCGGCACACACAAGTCACTAATGAAGTCCCATGCCATCAAATCTTAAAGTAGAAATCCTCGATGAGCTAGAGTTCCAGAAAAATGTTTTTAAGACCAAAATACAACATCGAATCCCAATAGTGCTCGTCAATTGCAATGTTTCGATTGATCCAAAACACTGAGAACCCTAAAATTCCATTAACATTATGCTCACTTGGTAGTCAATGGGCCTTAATTTTGAGCCTAACTTATTTTACCTTGCACCATCACATAGCCACCAGTAAACCGACGGAGAAAAATTATCACTACTCAAAACTAAATACTAAAAACAATTCAACATTTGGTTTTTTATTTGTTTTACATTATCTCGGGAATTAAACAAAAAGCGGCGTAAAATAAGAGAAAATATTCATTATAACGGTGATTACACATCATCCGTGTAACTTACATACACTTGGGGGTATATTGCTGATGTGTAAGGACGTTTTCCCTAATATTAGGCGGCACAAATGTCAGAATAACCGTCAAAAATGAGTATTTTCTCGTAAATTAGCCACAAATTCAATTCTCTAATAAAGCTATAGAGCAACGATATATAAGAATCAATCAACAGATATATATATATATATATATACCAGTAAGCGATTGGAAACAATGGAGATCAAAAGTGTCAGCTTCAAGGAGTTCAATCCCGGAACAGCCTCCGACAGGTGACAGTTGCTGAGAGATGGCGTGCATCGAATGCCATAAACTGGCCAATCGCAAGCTGTCATTCGTATCCATTCGTCCAGCAGATCCACAATCCTAATAATAAAATTATCGAAATGCCAAAACAAAACACGCAATTTACTGTTTGTTTAGGTGGAAAACAGTTTCTCGGGGGGAAAAAAAAAATTAGATTTTTTGTTTGGATTTACCTTGTAGAAGATGAGACCTCCTGATTTGTTGATAATGTAAAGGCTATAAATCGCAGCCATTTTGAATGCTTCGTGAATTGATAGATTGTAAGTATTTGAGTTTGAGAAACCCTAGAAAGTTTTTTCTGATCTGACGATTTGGTTTCAGTTGCGCTAAAGCAGAGGTTGAAGAGAGACGACACCACAAATGACCAAAACACCCTTTACTGTATCTGGGATTTGGAACTTTGGAAGCCGAGTGGATGTGGGTTGGGTTAAGGTCGGGTCTGTTGGGTTGGGTGAAGCCATGGCCCAAATATTGCTTAACGTCTAGGCTACATAGCAAAACTCATCCCTCTCAAGGCAAATTATGGGTAAATTGCAAATTGCACCCCTGTAGTTTAAGGGTTGTGACAGTTTGGTCTCTATAGTTTCAATTTTGGTAATTTACACTTATAGTTTGAAAATTGTGCAAAATCCACCCAGTTACAAAATAAGCAAGGGCACAATGAGAATATCACATTATTTTCGGCCCAAAATGACCCCATGTCCCTAATCCATAAGTGTAGTTCAGTAGAAGTAAAAGCTTATACAGGGAATCAGATGCAACGCCCGGACCCGATATATTTATTTTTTTTGGAGTAGAAATAGTATGTATATATACATATTCTTTACAAACTAATATATTACACAATTTTTTTACGGAAATTTTGTATTATAAGCTTAATTTTTTTATTTATTGTTATCAATTTCACTTTGATATTTTTGTGGCACTGCATGTCCAGCTTTAAGTGCATCAAATTGTTTAAAAGATTATAAGATATTATCATATTATTATAAGCTTTAAGTGTATCAGATTGTTTAAAAGATTATAAATTAGTTTGTACACCCACATAAAATTATACTATTTTTACCCAAAAAAATCCGTTGGGGGCGCTGTCCCAAACCGTATAAGCTTTTGGTTCCATTGAACTACACTCCTAAGTCTATGGACACATAGGGTTATTTTGGGCTGGAAATAATGTGATATTCTCATTGTACCCTTGTTGGATTTTGCACAATTTTCAAACTATAGGGTGTAAATTGCCAATATTGAAACCATAGGGACCAAATTGTCACAACTCTTAAACTATAGGGGTGTAATTTGTAATTTATCAAAAAAAAATTCATACGTGGCCTATACTATGCCTCGTATTTATGCTTATATGATTTTATTCGTGATTGGTAAAACTGCTTATTATTGTTTGGTTGATATATTTTGCAACTAATCAAACATAGAGAGAATCGTGAAAATCAACCCAAAAAAACTGGTTACTGAAAACGTAGGTTTACCCCCCCCCCCCCCCCCCCCCCCCCCCCAACAAACTGAAAACGTAGGTTTAACCCCTAAAATGAGTTTCGTTCATCACAATTTTAAAAACAAACGCTTGCAAACTGCGTTTGCTGTCTAGATGTGCGATTTTGCCCCCCAAAATTGCAAAGGCAAATAAAAAGACTTATAGACACACTATTTTTTATTGTGTTTACATTACATTTTACTGATGTTGTCAAAATCAAGTATTTTTATTTAATTCTATTAAAAATATAGCATTTGGAAAATAGGGTGTCAAGTCTACAGGGATTGATACAAGAACAACGTTTGGGAAGTTTAGTAACTAATTATAATGCTCAAAAGAAAGAAGTAAGAAAAGATGATGAAAAGGAATCAAAAAGACTTTGCGTTTTGCGGCTTTTTGTTTGGTTTTTGGAGGATAAAAGGTAAATAAATATTAATCTAAAAAGCAATAGGTTGGGATCATTCCCCCCATCTTGGGTCACAACAAGATGAAATGGACTAATGTTTCAAGCACATCCTAAGGTAACACTTCATTGTGGCATATTATCAAACACAAAGAGTGCATCTATGTGATAGATAAAATGAGTTTTGAGATTTCCATAGAAATCGGATTTGAAGCTAACGTTTGACTATCAATGATGCATGACATACAAGATGAAGCATCTATGGTTTCTAATCCGAATGATTTGTCCACCCTACACAAACTAATCTACTTGGTGGACAAATCACCTATGAAGCCTTCAAAAGGTAGTATTTAAAACCCCAAGAGTTTGAACAATCAAAGGTGCTTGACATCAAAGATGAAGACCCCAAGTTATAAATCCCACACACAACATTTATCAAACTCATGAAGTACAAAACACAAGGTTAAATAATATTCCATATGAAATACATAAGGTAGGATTTAAAGTCTAAGTTTTGATAATCAAATATGCAAGGCAAACAAGATGAAGCCCTTAGTTTTGAATCTTACACAAATGAATCTAGAAATGCTACAACATTAAATCCAAGAGTTCATGATCCCCAACCTAAGTAAATCTAACTAATAATGAAAAACATAGCAATATCATTAAAGGAAAAAAGGTAGAAGATATACCTAACCATCAAAACTTCAATCCAAGCTTCAAGTTTATACAAATGGAGAAGAAAATGGAAGGGAACCCAAGTGTGTTCCAAAATGAGAACAAAAAACCCTAAAAAACTAACTATCCCTAAAAAATGACAACTCTTTCTATTTATGCAAAACCACAAGAATGGCAAACTTGTAAATAAAAAAGAGGGAAAACTGCAGCCGCGGATCGATCCCTTCTAAAGGCCGGATCGATCCGCCTTTCATCTGGTCAGTTGATATCTCTTCGAAAAGCCGTGGATTGATCCCTTCTTTGGGGTGGATTGATCCATCTTGGGATTTTTCTGACAGAATGTTCCTTTGGAATCGCGGATCGATCCGCTTCTTTTGAAATTGATACCAAGCTCCTCTAAAACACACGGATCGATCAGCTCATAGGGCTGGATCGATCCGCCTTTGATGAAGTTCATTTCTTCCCCTTTTTATGAGATAAGAACCAAACAGAGTTGGTTCTCACTTTGAACAAGTTCTTAAACACTACAAGAAAGAGATTTTTATTAGTAACAAGTGAAAAACAACAAGAATAGCAAAATTACAATTTATCCATTAAATCTCCCAATATAAGTGATAATTTGTGTTCAATAAGGGTAAAATCATGAAGTTAAAAATGCAATATTGAACACAAATCAATGACATATATGTATAGATGAATCACATATTGATACAGTACCGAAAGTACATAAAAAATAGTGAACCCTCTGATGTACACAATTTTTTTACCAAACTTTTTTTGTCTCAGCGGATGGTTGCTCTCATGTAAATGGATTTAACCCCCTCACAAAACGTACTATGAAACATAATTTACGGTGTGCTATATCAATAAAAACTGGACAGTACTTCAGTGTTGTTACTCTCACAAAAGTGAGACCCAAAAAACCCGCGGGCTGCCCCATAGACCCGTTGACCCATGCGCGCCCCACTAATCCTCGGGTTTTTTCAGGCAAAAAAAAATATTCACTAAATATGTTCACTCTAGAGCCTGACCGTATATATATATATATATATATTTTCCCACTTTTTGAAAGAGGAACAACACCACCATTATTGAGAGACTGAAATGTTGTCCAAGCGAAATACAAATACTCAAATAGTATTGAGTACTAGTTTCTCCTGAAGTTTTACTGTTTGGGGGCATATTTATACCGGAACCAAAGCTCATCAAGGCAAGGGTCTTAGTATACACCTTCTTCAAAGAAAGCAGGAAGGGACGATGAGAGAGGAGGCTTTTCACGATAATGTTGGGTTAGGGGTGGAGAACGCATGTAAGGGTATTAGAGAGAGAAAGGAGAGGTGGGGAGGAGAGAGAATATTTTTTGGTGTATGTAATTCACATTTTTAGGCTTTCAACAGTAAGGAAGCTGGTGATTTGGTTGTTTTATCAGGTGAAAATGAGCCATGTTTGTGCATAGTAGTGTACGCAGTATCTATATGATGATGGTTCTGCTTAATTGGCAACATCGGCTCATAGTTATTATGAACGTTCCAAAAATTAACAAGCAACTGTTTGGCAAACCAACTTCTGTGATTTACTCGCCAAGAAAAAAAAATTATCAATTGCAAAATAAGTAATTTGACCAAAAGTAGTCTTTTGACAATTGAATCGCAGAACTTTTTGTCAAATGGACATGATATCTCATGTCTGGCCTGAGAGACTGTTCTGGACTTGATTATATGCTAATCTTTAATTTTAGCGGAAGCTTTGTATCAAAACCTCCTCCGAAAAAATGGAAGGAGAAGGATCTTCTTCGGTGGATTCCTCTTGTTCCTCTTTAGGCGCCTTCATTTCGGAAGCTATTTCTATTTCTACATCTGTTTCTTCCTCACTTTCTCCCATTTCTTCCATCTTTTTTTTTTAGATTTCTTTCAGTTTCTTAGTAAGAACTAGTCGACAAACCGTGCAAATGCACGAGAACTTGTCAAAACACTATCTAAAATTCTTCGTAACATTTTATACGCATACACATACACATATGTTTTTATGTTTATAGTTGATACAGCATACTACATAGTTGATACAGCATACTACAGACCCCAAGTGAAAGTCGAACCAATCATACCTAGAACAAAATAAAAGAAAACTTACATACCTAAGAAGAAAAAAAAAAGGAAAAACCTTGCTATGCCAAATGTTTTCGTTATTAAATAACATAATATTTGCTATGTATAAATATATTATTTATATATATATTCTATAGAAGATGGAAAGTAGATTGTGGAAAGTTACCTAAGATTGTAGAAAATTAGGAGTGGATTACAAAAAGTAATTTTTTGAATACTGCAAATAACAGCCCAAAAAAAAATTACTGCAAATGACAGACGAATCAATCGAATTTGGCAACAAATAGAGGGAAAAACAAATTACCTACAATCAGCTAAAAGTTGCATTTGTATTGGGTCATCTATTTAGTTGAATTCTATGATGTGCACCAAACAAAATTCATGCACCAAAAAACCTTCCTCTAGAGACATAAGTATATACATATGGTTGTATATAAAGACAAAAATTCATAATGTTTTGTTGGAAGAAGAAAAGGTTTTAAAGAGAGAGTGAGGACATGAGGGGTTGGGAAACGGAAGAGGGGATGGAGTTGAAAGCAATTTTCCTAGTAATTCATTGGAATTTTAACAACTTTTATTGGAATAGTGGAGTCAATGTGTTGTAGTGCTTTATAAATAAATAAATAATGTGTTGGAATAGTTTTCTACATAAATAGGGTTAATTAGTATTAAATTCATTTTAGTGTAACTTTATTATAATAGGTCTACCCTCAAAAATATTTTGGTGATAGGTCCACAAATTTTATTTTGGACCACACTACCCTTCTATATCCAGATATGCACAATCATTGCTTAAAAAAAATAAATTTTTAAATTTAAAATCGTATTCAATATGTATATCTATATATATACCCAAAAGAAAGTCAGAGAGAGAGAGAGAGAGAGAGAAAGAGATCCTCGACTCCATCACTGCCGCCCTCCATCGCCTCCGATCTGAATCCTCCACTTCCTCCGCCCTCATCATCACCGTACACAAGTTCTTCTCCAACGGCTACGATCTCGCCAGGGCCAATAACTCCGCTGATGTCTTCGATCGGCTCCTCTTCATGTCTTCCAAGTTTCGATCTATCGTCGTCAATCTGATCTCTCTTCCTATGCTGATAATCGTCGCCGTCTCCGATCACGCCTCAGCCAGCAGCTTCATCCTCGCACTGAGCCGCTACTATATCTTGATGAGAAGGGACGAGCGAAGTGGTTATTGGGCTTAAGATTCTTGCTTGGTTCAGTTTTTGGCTTTTTTATTCAAATTCTTTATGGGTTTTAGCTTCAGTTTTGGTTCCTTGCTTTGGTAATATGTAAACTTAAATCTTTTCATTTTCACCGATTTGTTCACTCATTTTCAGTGTAAAAAATGTGTTGATTTTCAGTGTAGAAATGTGTAGAGTTTTCACGTGTTCACTGATTTTCAGTGTAAAAATTGACTCTTGTTGGGTTTTGTTTTGATTAATGATGATGACTTTGTTTTGATCATGTTTTTTTTTTTTTGGTGCTTTCACTGAATTTCAGTGTAAAATTGTGTTGATCTTCAGTGTAGAAATGTGTTGAGTTTGCACTTGTTCACTGATTTTCAATGTAAAAATTGACTCTTGTTGGGTTTTGTTTTGATTAATGATGATGGTGTCACACCCGTTCCAAAAATTTATAGTTTTATCATGCATAATTGTAAATTGAGAAGTTATCAATGTTAATTGATAATGGTGGATTGAGGTTGACTGTGAGTCAACGGTAAGGTGTCAGTGAGGACACGGGAACATGGAAGTTCATATTGCATAATCATGAGTAAATGGCATTTATATGATTTAAATGTTATTTGACTTTATCTGGTATTCCTGTGAATAGTAATTATACCTGTGTAGTATAATTCTGGTAAATTTGGATATGATAGTATCATTTTGAGAACTGTGGTGAGAACGTGAGAGATACGTTAATTAAAAAGGTAGGTTGTGTAGAGATTTCACAGAATATAGTTTTCGGACGTTATTTTTGGACCCAAACGAAACCTAGTCGAAAACTTTTGATATTTATAGTTTTCACTTGTAAAGTTATGAAATGAACGTGTGCGAAGTTTCGTGGGTTAATTAGAAGTTTTGAAAAACTTGTGGGGAGGTAAACGTAATTCCCCGAAAACTTGCCTATATATAGATGAGTATGAGATTTCAAATCTCATCCAAACTCACAAATATCTAGAGAGAGGAGAGAGAAAGGAGATTTGGAGCCAACGGGCTTTGCGACGCCGATCGACGACCGTTCGTCCGTCAGATTTTCTCCAGATTTCAGATTTGAACTCATGGAGGTAAGATCTACGTTTTGATATCACTTAGGCCGTGTTTGGCCAACTTTTGTAAAAATAGTAATTTTAGACTTTTGGGAAAAATCAGGTAAAACTCGTAGGAACTGCGTATAATTCGGAATCCGACGATTATTTATTCCCCTAGACGATCCTTCAAAGTTTGAAGAGATTCGCACGAGGTATGAATTCTAGATCTATGAAATATATGGATTTTCATGTTTTGGACATCACTTTTGATATTCTTGGATCCGGGCGAAATTCATGTATTAGTTAGGCCCGTTAATTATGCACGTGAAATTATGATAAAAGCACGTATAACTGTTTATGTGAGCACGTTATGTGTCTACTTGGGTCAAAGGGGAGTTTGGTGCAAATTCATTCGGAGTAAGCTCCTTGAACCTTGAGGATTGTGATCTTGTTGGAATTGGAATTGTGGTTGTGTCTGGATTGGAGGTGGGCCCAACCAGTACACGGTACCTGGTATGGAGGAAGGCCCAACCAGTGTACGAGATGCGTGGGAGAGGTGGGCCTCCTACGGCATCGACCGGATGAATGCGTACCACTCACCCTAGAGACTATTTCTATGTGTTTTAGATGCTTAAACCATGAATTGTCATATAAGCATACATTTAGAATTGTACGCTCAGCATATAGCTGAGCAGTGGAGATGTACTCCATTGCAGGTAAGAAGAAAGACAAGAAGAAGCGCGATGAGTGAGGCCGATGAACGCCGGGGGAATTACACTTGTAATTGTTTTGTTTTAAATCCTAAACTTGTGTAAGGATTGGTAATATGTTGTAATAGAACCATAGATTAGTGTCGCAGTATTGTAATCTTGTAATTGAACGTCTGTAGTTATGTTTTAATATGTTGAAATCAGTTGTGGTTGGATTGTTTTTGGTATTGAGTAGCATGGGTTGTTAAATTTTCAGCACAGGCTGCCCAGCAGGGGAGCAGTCGACTGGACCCAGGGGTTAGTCGACTGGACCTCGTGGGATGGAGTCATTGATAGTATATTATAAGAAAAGCAGTCGACTGACCCCTTGGACAGTCGACTGAATACTGTTGATTTTAGCTACTGCTTCCATTAATTGAAAAGCAGTCGACTGGATCCCCAGATCAGTCGACTGGACCCCTTTTGCAATATGATGTATTTTTGGTTCTGCTTAACACAGTCGACGGAGCAGTCGACTGGACCCTAGTGCAGTCGACGGGGCAGTCGACTGAACCTCTGTTTTCAAAACTATTTTCTTTGAATGTGTTTTCAGTGGCCGAAACTTTTTTTAACTCTGATTTCAATAGATTTCACAAACACAGAGGGGAACGTTTCCTAAGTTTTAAACTACCAGGGTTGTTTTATAGAAGTTCTTTCCGCTGCGTATTATTAGATGATGTTTGGATGAGCCTTGGTGGCGTGCCACGTGTCCTATTTCCACGCGTAGTGGGATGGGTCGTGACATATGGTTTTGTTTTGATCATAATTTTTTTTGTGCTTTCATTCACTTTCAGTTTAAAAAATGGCAATGTATAATCTAACAAACCATTTGACGTAGCACTAAAAGATATGAAAATCATTAAAGATATGGTAATCATGTAATCAATATAGATTTTTTTTTTACAAATAAATCAATATAGATTAATGTGATTTAAATCCCTATAATTATGGGATTTAATACCCAAATTCAGTATATGAAAACCATTGAATAGTTGAAGTATGAATTTAATGATTTCCATAATGTGTATACTATATATAGATGTATAAATATATGTACATGAAAATCATATTGGCAAGTCAGTGTGTGATTGTGACCGTGATATGTATATGAATATATATACAAAAATTCAAACTAAGAGATTATGAGATTTAATATCAGATATTAGGATTAGTTTGCATAATTATCTCCACATTCAATGGTTGAAAATCCTCATATAATCCTTAATTATATACTATATACATTCAAATATCTATATATATATATATATATGTGTGTGTATATAATTATGTACATAACACTTGTGGGTAAAAAAGTAAAATTACTTACCTCAATTTGGGGATTTAACTATTTTTGAACCTATTATTAACATCTTTTTTAAGTTGGGCTAAATTCAAAAATCTTGGATAGGGAGGGATTCATGGCTAGTTTTCTACATAAATAATATACAAAATTAAAAATAAAAATAAGAGGCAATGCCACATAAACTAGTAGTGATGCTGGTTTGGCTTAACAGAAGACAAAGGATAGAAGACAAAGGATAGTGCCACATGGCGGTCTAATAGAAGACATTTTGCTGTGTCTTTTATATTTATATAATATAATAAATGGGTAACGGTACTCTGCCTAAATAGTAGACACAGGTAATAAATAAGAGCACACTAAGATTCGAGCCATAGAATTTCTCAATTCTGACACAAGGAACTTATTAGATCGAATGTACTTATTCGATCTAATCGAATGATTTTGCGGTATCCAGGCTAATACCAATCCAATCCATTTCATGAATAAAATGTGACCAATTAAACCAACCAAAAAAAGTTCTTGTTACAAATAACATCTTGAAAGCGGTCCCACTGTCATATGTATTTGAGAAGCATATGGGATGGAAAACTTGGGAAGCATAGCATTAGTCAATAATAATTAACCTCAAAACTTTACACAATCCTCTGAAGAAAGTGGCTGCAATTTTGATTTCTCCTTTCAGCATGATAGCTAATGTGCCTTCTAGTTCAAAAGTAACATTAAAATCTTGAGTGTGCCTCATGTCACAGCTTTATACACACAAAAAACTAGTGTAAACATAAGGTATGCCAAGGAAAAAATTCCACTAACAATGTTAAAACAAATTACACTATATTGAAAGACAGTCAAAAGTGCAACAAACATAAATTCTGAAAATGGAATACAAAGTAACACGGTATATTAATTAAACATTTAGATATTAATTCAACTCGAATGAGTCATTGAATGTCGCCCATCTCATCTCCTAAGCCTGCCACCGGGAGAGGAGGTATTAAAATAGGCCGACCAATTTCAGGTAAAAAAAATGAAAGCAGCAAAGCTAGTCAGAGATTGCAATGCAAAAATGTAATGTCCAACCTATACCTTGTTAGCAATGTTGTTGGAAAGCCAGTCCAGCCCCTCATACAGGCCCTCCCCAGAAGTGGCACATGTGCTCTGGATATACCTTCAAGACACAAAACCAGTTCTCACCTATAGACTCAGGAAACAGAGACAAGCATACATATATATACACGGTCAGCTTCTCATGCGGACGTTCTGGGCCGTTGGATTGTGATTTCATTAACGGTATTTCGGTCATTTCACACTGATTCACGCCAATCCAACGGCCGAGAAAGAAGTCCGCAAGTTATTAGCTTGCGGACGTCCTCATAAGAAGTGCTCCGTATATATACATATGTATACATATATAGAGATAGATGCAGTCAATCAAGGGTACCAGTGACGTTGACGGAGTGAGTGAAGGCCAAGCTTGTCAGTGATCTCAGCAGCATTCATGGCATTTGGAAGATCTTGCTTGTTTGCAAATACAAGCAGCACAGCATCCCTCAACTCATCCTAGACATCCCAAGCAAATTCATGAACTTGTGATTAATTTGGCTCCTAGTTAATGACTCGATGTGAAGAGTGTATATAAGATGCTACTGGATGAAGCATGCAATACATTCTTTTGAGTATGAAAGAACACCATAATACAATATGACGAGGCATTTGAGCATGTAACAGAACAAAGTCTCTATTAATACCAAATGCAGCCTAAATTCAATTATGCAGTGATGACCCTTTTCCACTGATGAGATTGCATAACGAAAAGACAAATAAAGAGCACTACAAAGTTTTTCCGTTACCTCATTTAGCATCCTGTGTAGCTCATCCCTCGCCTCAACCACACGGTCCCTATCGTTGCTATCGACCACAAAGATGAGCCCTTGAGTATTTTGGAAGTAATGTCTCCACAAAGGTCGAATCTGGACATGCCCACACAGAACATAACGCAGGAAAAATGAGATGCTAATTTGTGAAAGTGATTCCAGCAAAAGCAGATTTTTTTGGATAAAACAGAACAACCAAATATGCGAAAAGTTAAGCAGTAATCTGAGAAATAAATTGGCTTTAGAAATTGAACCAAAAAAAAAAAATTTAGTCATTCAATAAAATGAAGAGCTCAAAAAAGGAATGAAGCTGCAAACTGCTCTTGCAATTGTTGTCGTAAAGGTAAAGCTCTCATGAAGATTATTATGACTTTGATGCAAAGAAATTCAAATTGTTTGATCACACAACGTCACATACCTTGTCCTGGCCACCAACATCCCAGACTGTGAAGCTAATGTTCTTGTATTCAACAGTCTCCACATTAAATCCTGGTACCAAATGCAAATGATTCAATTCTCCATAACTAGAACCCTCAATCAACTCTACTCTCACAACTTAAAATTCCAATGGCAGAGGTAATGAAGAGAATGTCGTGAAACTACGGGCTTAGTTCTACAAGTCTAGAAACTCAGAGAAAATGAGTAAAATCAAGAAATGAAAAGGCATCTAGAAGAACTTCAATAACAAGTCAATATGACAGCACAATAGAGTATATGACCAACTCTCCTATCAAACTCGTTCTCCATTTTGCGAAAGAGTTTGAACAAATAACGTGGTAGTAGTTGTATGCCAAAACCCCAATAAACTAGTCAGCTTTATTGAAGTCCTATGACGATAAAGATATACAGCATCTATTATTGGGCCTTTGGCATACAACACACCATCACTTTTTTGGTTTTTTTTTTTCTAGAGAATGAAAGGAAGACTCATAGAGAATGGTCAGGCATCCTAGGAAAGTAAATCATCCCAAAGAGCTTAACATAACATGCATCTTACATCTAAACATGTGACTCACTAGCACACTTGGGAATACGAAAATATGAACTATAGAAGACCCAATGGACAGGTAACAACCATGCACGTTCGTCATTCTGGATGAGCTCAAAACATACCAATTGTAGGAATGGTCGTAACAATCTCTCCCAGCTTGAGCTTGTACAGTATGGTGGTCTTACCCGCAGCATCAAGACCTACCATAAGTATACGCATCTCTTGCTTGGCAAACAGCCGACTGAAGAGCTTGGTGAAAGACAGCCCCATCTTTGCGTTTGCTGGAACCCATACATATGAGTCAGTTCCTCATTAAGATCGAAATCAAAATGCTGCATACTTTCAAAGTGCATGAATGTTAAATCAACTTCTCCGTTAATGCAGACAAAAATGCAAGAAGAGAAACATAGCATATATTCACTATTCAGCAACGTGGGACTAGATTCACTAGGGCTGCCCCTGCCTCCCATCAAGAATTGAACATAAGGTCCTATCTGCAGTACACTTTAATTGACTGGGGAAAACATGACATTGGATGTAAATGCTTACAAGTTTATTTGACAAGGAATCTGTCGAATAATACACATGTATAATGCATATAATCCAAACACACCCTTATAGTATCTTACAAAATTACAAATCATTACCGAATCTGCTATGGCCATCAATATCATTAAAAAAATATCTCATTTTATCCAAGCGTTTCCCAACAACACACCCATATAACAATAGTAAACATACGAATAAAACAGAAAAATAACCTAACTCTCAACAAATATTGAAACGCATCAACAATGCTTAATTACAATAGAGACCGCAAACTAATAAGCACAAGCCCCTTTTACAAATTGTTGGAAAATTGAATGAGAAATTGCATTTTCTTCTCAATCTCCCAAATTAGACCTCTCTACCAAAAATAAGAAATCTAAGCTGAGAGTAAATTCTGGTTCTTGCTCCCTATTGAACAAACCGTTCTCAATTAATCAGTATGATATTCTCAACTCTTCAAGTTCATCTCTTGTTCAAGTCCCATCTTCTAAGTCATGTACCAAGCAATCAAAATCAGGAACGTATCCCGCGTCTTGCATATGCAAAATGAGTGTATCTATAACTACATATACCCACTCTATATGACAACCCACCTTATCAGCAACAACAAAACCATAAACCCGGTTTCTTACCTCCACCCAACTCCTCCCGGCCTCCTTCTTCACCATTCTTCTCATCAACTTCCTCATTCTGGCGCACTCTCCCCATTTACCTTCAGATGCATATATATTTGACAGCATCACATAAGTCCCAGCCATATTAGGCCCCAATTCCAATACCCTCTGAACAGCTATTTTGCCCAAATTAGGAACCCCGTGTGCCTTACAAGCCCCAAGAAACGCTCCCCAAACAGACTCATCGGGCTTAAATGGCATACTCTCTATAAGTTCATATGCTTCTTTAACTCTCCCACCACGCCCTAGCAAATCCACTACACACCCATAAATTTCCTGATTTGGGATCACATTATAATCACGGCTCATCGATCTAAAATATCTCAAACCCTCATCTACGAGTCCAGCATGGCTACAAGCGCTTAAAACTGCCATAAAAACAATCCGATCAGGCCTAATATTTGACTTAACCATCTCATCAAACAATTCAACAGCCTCTATTCCATATCCGTGGCTTCCATATCCAATCATCATAGAAGTCCCAGAAACCAAATCACGACAAGGCATTTCAGTGAAAATTTTGCGTGAATCCACTATGTTTCCACACTTGGCATACATGTCTATAAGGGCATTAGACAAAGCTAAATTCCCTTGAAAACCTCTTCGAACAATCCCTCCATGAACTTGCTGTCCACAACCCAAAACTGCTAAATTGGCACAAGCTGCGATAACACTGCTAAATGTGAAGCAATTTGGGCTGAAGCCTTCAAATTCCATCCGTGAGAATATGTAGAGGGACTCGCTGGAACTAGATTTCTCATATCCAGCTATTAATGTGTTCCATGTAATCAAATCTTTTTCAGTCATCCCATGAAAACACTGATTTGCTTCACATAAACAACTACACTTACAATACATATCTATTACGGAATTCATGACAGGAATGTTGGATTCAAACCCATGTTTAATTACTGCTGAATGGACTTGCTTGCCACAAGTATAAGAGCCTATCGAGGCACAAGATCTGACTGCAATTGAAAAGCTAAACGAGCTTGGTTCAGCTTCCTCCTGTTTACCAAGAAAAGCAATACAACTGTGAGAACTTCAGTACTGAAAAAATAATATGCAACTTTGCACAAACATATACTAAAGTCAGACTTCATATTCACACTCTTGTTTTTTGGCCATGACTTCACCCGTATGGCAACCTGCCCAAGATCGCATTTTTTTATTATTGTTTCCAAATGGATGCTTCATATTCATGTATCAAAAGCTCATTTTAGACACTTACAGACAACATTTGCCTAAACACTCGAAGCCCGCCATAGCCATCACCTCGATGAGTAAACCCAGTGATCAAAGTAGTCCACGACACAGCATTCTTCTCATGAATACCACGAAACACAATGCACGCGTCGTCCATGCTACCACAACACGTGGCATACATGTCCAAGAGAGCATTATCAACATACATACACCCATCCATGGCATGCTTAATAGCCAACCCATGAACCAAAGCACCATAAGACAAAGACTTCATGCCTTTACAAGCCTTCAAAGCCCCTGAAACGGTGAACTCATTTGGGTATTCAGAACCAACCCTCATCATCTCACAGAACACAGCCCAGGAACGGCTGTGATAGTTACAAGATGTGTAGCCAGTAATCATGGCCGTCCATGCAACAACGTCTCTCTCAGGCATTTCATCAAACAGTGTACGTGCTTCCCTGATCAGACCCATATCGAAGTATGATTTGATGAGATTGGTGGCTAAGATTGAAGGACCCTTTGGTTGAAACGGTGGGTTTGGTTGGGTATTGCAGTTTTGGGCCCACAGAAGAGAGTTTCGAACCATAGGTGGGATCAGATGGTGATGAGAAGTGGAGAGTAGCCTTTTAGAACTCATTTGTGTTGCACATGATCTTATAGTCTAAAATGGATAATCCATTGGGTTGATTCGCTGATCAACCTTTAATACATACTAAAACTGGCAACTGACCTTACCAAAAATAGAAGAAATTTAGGAACATATAGATTTATAGCAATAGCAATAAACTATATCTTCCTAAATAACGAAAAATGTTGGGTTAAAACGGTTAGACATCAAGTATCGGTCGGTTTGGTTTCGAATTTTGAAGTTCGGATCGGGTTAGCTCGGGTCGGTTTGTCTAAACTGATACTGATAACCAGACTGAAATAAATTTCGAAAGTTCAGCTCGGTTTCGAACTATTATTTCGGGTTCGGATGAAAAGTTCGGATTGTATATAAACTGAAATTTGTGAAGATGATCCAAAAATTTCTAACCTAGAGAGAACAAGAAGTGAAGGCTGAAGAGTGAGAGTTGACTGAGTGAGGGAGAGTTCAATCACACACACAGTCGTATGTGCTCTGGTGACTGAGTGAGGGATTCAAGGGTTAGGGATAGTTGAATCAACACACACACACACACACAATCTACCAATCACACACATACACACACACACATACCCCCATATTACTTACAACTTCATATGAATCATACATGATGGCTGATAGTAAGACAAATCGATTGAGGGAGAGAGAGTGGTCTCCGCCTCCGGTGACTGTGCGATTGAGGGAGTGAGAGTGATCCGCGCCGAGGCGCGGTCGCTAAAGAGATTGGCGCCTCGCCAATCAAGGTTGTGTATTTGTCCATCTGTCTCCTCTTCATATACAAGCGTAACTTCTCAATCTGTTAATACACTGTACACTCTATAATCAAGGGAGGAGTCCGGCTTTATTTTGGAGACCGAGGAAGTTATTTTTATATATTTTGGGTTCTATTTATCAATTAGGTATGGTATTAAATTAGGTTTGGAATACTTAATTTGAGTGGACTAGATTACATTTGAGCTAAAATATCACATGTATTAAAAAAATTCTCATTGATATGCTATACGTTTACGCTCCTCGGTTTTGTAGTTGGTTATAGAAAGTAATTAAACGCGTGTATGTAGTTGCTCTTCAAGTAAATTTTATTTTTTGTTAAGCAAAAGGAATAGGAGAGGGGCGACCAGAAGTGGTGATCCCTACTTGAATGTGACCAAAGTAGCTTCCATCTGCTGAAAACTAATGACAAGATGGACCTAGACAAATGAGGGACATGCAAGTGCTCTCTCAAACCGATTGAGCCATAAGCTGACACAATCCCATCGAAGGAGTTAGCGCCCAACTACTGGCCTAACAATAATCCCTAGTCATTCTCATTGCGAGATTCGAACTCTGAAGACTTACTAGGCACCAAAACCATTTAAGAGTTAGCTAAGTGCCACTAGATCACCAACCTTGCTCGTGTTTGGCTAATTAACTTACTTTAACTTTTAAGGTCATCTCCAATGCCCCTAACATTTGGTGTACTATCCAAATGTTGGACAGATGCTTTTACCATTCTCTCTTTCCAAATGGCATGCCAAAAAGGCTACTAAAAGATAGATGACTATTTGGCATGGAAGATAGCACATGCTATCCTCAAACGCTCAAAATTTGATTTTTGAAAAACTACAATGAACTAGTGTTCAACGGTCTCATTTAAAAGGTCCAATTAATAAATAATTACTCTTTTGCCCTTTCAACAAAAGTTTATAAATACTCTCATTTTATACCCCATTTGTATTGAGCTCAATTTGCTTTAGGCCAAATTTATTTACACTAAATTTTTTAAAGGAAAATGGAAGAAACTCAACACTCCACAATATGGGGAAAGTCATTAATTCACGATGGGTCAAGATGGTCAAGATATAGTAATTTATCATGCTTGGTAGCGCATAAATCAAGATCCTATTGTTGGTAACTCGCAGTCAAAAAAAAAAATTTGAATAGTTCTTCCCGCCAAAGGTTAAAAAGAAAAATGAAAAAAAAAATCTAGATCTTATTGCCATTAATGGAACATCTAACTCTTTCACAAAGTAAATGCTGCCTTAAACAGTTGTACCAGCTGCTTGCAAAATTATAAACTGTTGGCTATAGACACAAAGCTATGCATCCACTGCACACACACACACACACACACACACACACACACACACACAAATTAATGCTGATCATAATTATAAACATCAAAACATGGTTTATTTAAGACAAAAGAACCAATATAATTATATGTTCCTTCACCTGTGGCACATAAGCAAAAAATAATAATAATAATAATGAATCTAAGCCAATGGCCCAAATGGTATCGCATTTGCACAAAAAAGTTTTCTCCAAACTAATTATTCTTAACTTAAAGCCATAAACAGAAAACAGGGACAATGACCTCTCCCAAAGACTCATCAAATAGATACAGTGGAAAAGTAAGATACCATTTGCCCAACAACAATTATTATCACAAGCTTGGTACAACATTAGTACCCCATAAGAACAGATTCATTCATACATCCAGAAAGAGGGAAAAACAAAAGGCAAAAAGAACCCAAAGTAAACTTGAACAAAATAAATTAGTCTCTTCAGCCAAAAACAGAAAATTTAAGATGTAGATTAAATCCAAAACCCTGCATCCATATCATTGTTTCAAGTGTGAAAACAAACATAAACATGCAACTGTTACATTTTACAAACTGCCGAACAAGGATGGAGCTATTGTACTAGTTCTGAAGCTCCCTGTATGAGTCAGTGATTTGAACTTCCTACTCCGATAAACTAATTCAATTAATCGGATGATAAACCGACTACTACTATACAGTGACGTGTAAAAACAAATACTTTCGTGTCACGTATTCAGGTTAGAAAATGTTTTTACATTACTTATTACTCTATCCTAAACTAGTGACTGTACAGAGAGCATCTCACGGGAGCAGAGTAGAATAAGGCCTAGGAAATCAAATCGGTCATGCATAAGATAAGCCGGGAGAAAGAAAACATCACTAGAGACTAGATACTATATGTGGACAGAGTAAAGATTTGGACACAAACACTCCACAAACAAATTACACCAATAACACCAATTGGAGACTGCCATGTGGCATAGCTGATACCTTTTTGTCCCCTGTGTGGCAGACAACTCTGCCACATTGCAGTCTCCCACTGGTGTTAGTGGTGTAATTTGTTTGTGGAGTGTTTGTGCCCAAATCTTTACTCATGTGGACATGCATAAAGTCAGTCTTGGGCTATGTAGCAAGGACACTTTAATTTAAGTGTCGTGTCCATATTGGACACCGATGCAACACAAGCGTCAAACACGCAAATATATATATATATATATATAAAAACATGTCTTAATTCATATAATTTTTATAGTGGACAGACGGCATGGTGGCTTCTTTGGTTTTTTATTTTTTAATATCTTTTTTAGGTAGAGTGTTGATATAATTAAATGGGAGATGAGCAATCGATTTTTTTGAAAATTTAGGAAAAGGCAGTGGACAAGACATGATATATTGTATAACGTAAATAGGACACGACACGACATGATATAATATTTCATTAGCCATGTCTGTATCATACATTCTTAAGATTTTTCAAGTCGTCGTGTTCGTATCCATGCTACATAGGTCATGGTTTGACTTTTATGTAGCCAAGAAAGTCAAACCTCAAACAAATGTCACATAACCGATCTATTTTTTTTTTCCAGCCACCAAAAAGAAAAGGAACTGTTAGCTCCTTGTGATACATGGGCATCAAATGCCAATGTGAAATTGACCTTCTCGAAGGCATTATGACTTCCACGATTCAATATATACTTAATATCCATACAAGTTTAGAATACAAACGTCTTTACACAATTTATTGTTCAACTCTTCTATAAAAGAATATCGTGACAAACAAATAAAAATGGTACTCTGAACAAAAAGAGACAAATGGGATGCAAAGATATCAATGAGTAGGGAATAATATCAACTCACTTGAATCTCAAGGGGGTGACCGTGGATGCCTATCCGTCGATCTATCATACAAGAGCCATCAGTGACTAACAAAGACGGAAACATATCAAAGCCATCCGACAAACACAAGTTCAGAATCAGCTTTATGCCCGTCTCATCAAACAATTCAACGACCTCTATTCCATATCCGTGGCTTCCATATCCAATCATCATAGAAGTCCAAGAAACCAAATCACGAGAAGGCATTTCAGTGAAAATTTTGCGTGAATCCACGATGTTTCCACACTTGGCATACATGTCTATAAGGGCATTAGACAAAGCTAAATTCCTTTGAAAACCTCTTCGAACAATCCCTCCATGAACTTGCTGTCCACAACCCAAAACTGTTAAATTGGCACAAGCTGCGATAACACTGCTAAATGTGAAGCAATTTGGGCTGAAGCCTTCAAATTCAATCCGTGAGAATATGTAGAGGGACTCGCTGGAACTAGATTTCTCATATCCAGCTATTAATGTGTTCCATGTAATCAAATCTTTTTCAGTCATCCCATGAAAACACTGATTTGCTTCACATAAACAACTACACTTACAATACATATCTATTACGGAATTCATGACAGGAATGTTGGATCCAAACCCATGTTTAATTACTCCTGAATGGACTTGCTTGCCACAAGTATAAGAGCCTATCGATGCACAAGATCTGACTACAATTGAAAAGCTAAACGAGCTTGGTTCAGCTTCCTCCTGTTTACCAAAAAGCAATACAACTATGAGAACTTCAGTACTGAAAAAATAATATGCAACTTTGCACAAACATATACTAAAGTCAACTTCATATTCACACTCTTGTTTTTTGGTCATGACTTCGGCCCGTATGGCAACCTGCCCAAGATCGCATTTTTCTACTATTGTTGCCAAATGGATGCTTCATATTCATATATCAAAAGCTCATTTTAGACACTTACAGACAACATTTGCCTAAACACTCGAAGCCCGCCATAGCCATCACCTCGATGAGTAAACCCGGTGATCAAAGTAGTCCACGACACAGCATTCTTCTCATGAATACCACGAAACACAATGCACGCGTCGTCCATGCTACCACAACACGTGGCATACATGTCCAAGAGAGCATTATCAACATACATACACCCATCCATGGCATGCTTAATAGCCAACCCATGAACCAAAGCACCATAAGACAAAGACTTCATGCCTTTACAAGCCTTCAAAGCCCCTGAAACGGTGAACTCATTTGGGTATTCAGAACCAACCCTCATTATCTCACAGAACACAGCCCAGGAACGGCTGTGATAGTTACAAGATGTGTAGCTAGTAATCATGGCCGTCCATGCAACAACGTCTCTCTCAGGCATTTCATCAAACAGTGTACGTTCTTCCCTGATCAGACCCATATCAAAGTATGATTTGATGAGATTGGTGGCTAAGATTGAAGGACCCTTTGGTTGAAACGGTGGGTTTGGTTGGGTATTGCAGTTTTGGGCCCACAGAAGAGAGTTTCGAACCATAGGTGGGATCAGATGGTGATGAGAAGTGGAGAGTAGCCTTTTAGAACTCATTTGTGTTGCACATGATCTTATAGCCTAAAATGGATAATCTATTGGGTTGCTTCGCTGATCAACCTTTAATACATACTAAAACTGGCAACTGACCTTACCAAAAATAGAAGAAATTTAGGAACATATAGATTTATAGCAATAGCAATAAACTATATCTTTCTAAATAACAAAAAATGTTGGGTTAATACGGTTTCGAATTTTGAAGTTCGGATCGGGTTAGCTCGGGTCGGTTTGTCTAAACTGATACTGATAACCGGACTGAAATAAATTTCGAAAGTTCAGCTCGGTTTCGAACTATTATTTCGGGTTTGGATGAAAAGTTCGGATGGTATAAGCTAAAATTTGTGAAGAGGATCCAAAATTTCTAACCTAGAGAGAACAAGAAGTGAAGTCTGAAGAGTGAGAGTTGACTGAGTGAGGGAGAGTTCAATCACACACACACACAGTCGTATGTGCTCTGGTGACTGAGTGAGGGATTCAAGGGTTAGGGATAGTTGAATCGACACACACACACATACACGCACACACACACACACAATCTACCAATCACACACATACACACACACATACCCCCATATTACTTACAACTTCATATGAATCATACATGATGGCTGATAGTGAGACAAATCGATTGAGGGAGAGAGAGTGGTCTCCGCCTCCGGTGACTGTGCGATTGAGGGAGTGAGAGTTGTCCGCGCCGAGGCGCCGTCGCTAAAGAGATTGGCGCCTCGCCACTCAAGGTTGTGTATTTGTCCATCTGTCTCCTCTCCATATAATCGTAACTTCTCAATCTATTAGTACACTGTGCACTCGATAATCAAGGGAGGAGTCGGGATTTATTTTGGGGACTGAGGAAGTTATTTTTATATATTTTGGGTTCTATTTATCAATTAGGTATGGTATTAAATTAGGTTTGGAATACTTAATTTGAGTGGACTAGATTACATTTGAGCTAAAATATTACATGTATTAAAAAAAATTCTCATTGATATGTAATACGTTTACGTTCCTCGATTTTGTAGTTGGTTATAGAAAGTAATTAAACGCGTGTATGTAGTAACTCTTCAAGGAAATTTTTTTTTTTGTTAAGCAAAAGGAATAGGAGAGGGGGGATCAGAAGTGGCGATCCCTACTTGAATGTGACCAAAGTAGCTTCCATCTGCTGAAAACTAATGACAAGATGGATCTAGAAAGATGAGGGACATGCAAGTGCTCTCTCAAATCGATTGAGCTATAAGCTGACACAATCCCATCAAAGGAGTTAGCGCCCAACTACTGGCCTAACAATAATCCCTAGTTATTCTCATTGCGAGATTCGAACTCTAAGACTTACTAGGCACCAAAACCATTTAAGAGTTAGCTAAGTGCCACTAGATCACCACCCTTGCCTGTGTTTGGCTAATTAACTTACTTTAACTTCTAAGGTCATCTCCAATGCCCCTAACATTTGGTGTGGTATCCAAATGTTGGACAGATGCTTTACCATTATCTCTTTCCAAATGGCATGCCAAAAAGGCTGCTAAAAGATAGATGGCTATTTGGCATGGAAGATAGCACATGCTATCCTCAAACGTTGAAAATTTTATTTTTGAAAAACTGCAATGAACTAGTGTTCAACGGTCTCATTTAAAAGGTCCAATTAATAAATAATTACTCTTTTGCCCTTTTAACAAAAGTTTAGAAATACTCTCATTTTATACCCCATTTGTATTGAGCTCAATTTGCTTTAGGCCAAATTTATTTACATTAAATTTTTTAAAGGAAAATGGAAGAAACTCAACACTCCACAATATGGGTAAAGTCATTAATTCACGATGGGTCAAGATGGTCAAGATATAGTAATTTATCATGCTTGATAGCGCATAAATCAAGATCCTATTGTTGGTAACTCGCAGTCAAAAAATAATTTTTTGAATAGTTCTTCCCGCCAAAGGTTAAAAAGAAAAATGAAAAAAAAAATCTAGATCTTATTGCCATTAATGGAACATCTAACTCTTTCACAAAGTAAATGCGGCCTTAAACAGTTGTACCAGCTGCTTGCAAAATTATAAACTGTTGGCTATAGACACAAAGCTATGCATCCACTGCACACACACACACACACACACACAAATTAATGCTGATCAAAATTATAAACATTAAAACATGGTTTATTTAAGACAAAAGAACCAATATAATTATATGTTCCTTCACCTGTGGCACATAAGCAAAAAATAATAATAATAATAATGAATCTAAGCCAATGGCCCAAATGGTATCGCATCTGCGCAAAAAAGTTTTCTCCAAACTAATTATTCTTAACTTAAAGCCATAAACAGAAAACAGGGACAATGGCCTCTCCCAAAGACTCATCAAATAGATACAGTGGAAAAGTAAGATACCATTTGCTCAACAACAATTATTATCACAAGCTTGGTACAGTACAATTACCCCATAAGAACAGATTCACTCGTACATCCAGAAAGAGGGAAAAACAAAAGGCAAAAAGAACCCAAAGTAAACTTGAACAAAATAAATTAGTCTCTTCAGCCAAAAATAGAAAATTTAAGATGCAGATTAAATCCAAAACCCTGCATCCATATCATTGTTTCAAGTGTGAAAACAAACGAAACATGCAACTGTTACATTATACAAACTGCCGAACAAGGATGGAGCTATTGTACTAGTTCTGAAGCTCCATGTATGAGTCAGTTATTTGAACTTCCTACTCCGATAAAATAATTCAATTAATCGGATGATAAACCGACTACTACTATACAGTGACGTGTAAAAACAAATACTTTTGTGTCACGTTTTCAGGTTAGAAAATGTTTTTACATTACTTATTACTCTACCCAAAACTAGTGAGTAGTGACTGTACAACACAACAGTTCTTCACCTTTTGAACGAACGGTTTATACTCAATCACACGAGAATCTGAGATTTCTCAGCCCCCCGAGAGCATTTCTTCCTACCCGAATTGCTAAGTGCGCAGACACAGATCTCGAGAAGTTCATAGTCTTCCCCAAAGAATAACAGAGAAGCCATCTCTGGATTTTCCAAGAGCATTTTAGATGTCAGGAACCCAGCAATTGTCCATGTTTGGTAAAACCGGGCTTGCTTTCCAATGAACTTTCCATTACGGGTGTCATAATATTCAGGCCAACGGTCTGTTGGAAGCCTTTGTTAAGCCAAATCAACAGCCTTCCTTGCTAGTTCTGGTCTTCCCATCTTAATGCACGCTAATGTGAACTAAACATAAAAATGTAAAAGAGAGTAATATTTTAGAAGTCAGAGCAATAATGCTGAGACAAGGTGAATAAACCTAGACATGCCAAAACCTGTTAGATATTTACCCGAATCACAATCACCCCTATCCTAGGATCCATGATATATGGAAAAAAGAGAATTGGAAATAATTACACATGAAAACCAGAATTATGTGGTTCACCCAAAACTAGGACTACGTCCACGGAGCTACTGAGATTTTCACTATACTCAAAGGTAGAAAAGAGAAGATTATAAAATATATCGATAGCCCTTAAATAGCATAAAATTAAAGATTATAAAGTACATCGATAGCCACCCTTAAAGAGCATAAAATTATGACTACAGGACACTAGTGGAAAAATTACCAAAATACGGGGGGCTAAGTGGGTTCCACACAACCCATCAAAAGGAACAAACAAGCGTTTATTTGTATCCTACTGGTCCACCTCCTCAGTTGAAAACAAGTAGACCGGAAAAGTGTAATAGTTTGTTTTAAGTTCTCCAACATGGTACTAACTAAAATTTTACTTCTCAAACCATTTCAATATATTGAACAATGAAGTTCCATTTTTCTTTTGACATGGAAAATGTTACTCAGCTGCACGTTCTTGTAACTTGTAACAATGTCCATCCACATTCTTCTTTTCCTCTAAATATCAGCAGTTTCAATATCAGGGAGAACAATTTAGAGGGCGGCTATCATTTTATGGATAAGGCAAAAGCAATCCTTCGACATCGCGATTCAGTATTCTCTTATCTATTGAAATAAGTGATTGCAATGATTTTTGGTAGTTATTCTGTGATCAAAATAGAGGGGAGCCTTGGAGCAATAGTAAGGTTGCTCCATTGTGACCTGGAGGTCACGGGTTCGAATCTAAAAATAGTCTCTCTGCTTGTAGGGGGGTAAGACTGCGTACTCTCTATAAGTTCATATGCTTCTTTAACTCTCCCACCACGCCCTAGCAAATCCATTACACACCCATAAATTTCCTGATTTGGGATCACATTATAATCACGGCTCATCGATCTAAAATATTTCAAACCCTCATCTACGAGTCCAGCATGGCTACAAGCGCTTAAAACTGCCATAAAAACAATCCGATCAAGCCTAATATTGGACTTAACCATCTCATTAACCAATTCAACGGCCTCTATTCCATATCTGTGGCTTCCATATCCAATCATCATAGAAGTCCAAGAAACCAAATCACGAGAAGGCATTTCAGTGAAAATTTTGCGTGAATCCACGATGTTTCCACACTTGGCATACATGTCTATAAGGGCATTAGACAAAGCTAAATTCCTTTGAAAACCTCTTCGAACAATCCCTCCATGAACTTGCTGTCCACAACCCAAAACTGCTAAATTGGCACAAGCTGCGATAACACTGCTAAATGTGAAGCAATTTGGGCTGAAGCCTTCAAATTCCATCCGTGAGAATATGTAGAGGGACTCGCTGGAACTAGATTTCTCATATCCAGCTATTAATGTGTTCCATGTAATCAAATCTTTTTCAGTCATCCCATGAAAACACTGATTTGCTTCACATAAACAACTACACTTACAATACATATCTATTACGGAATTCATGACAGGAATGTTGGATTCAAACCCATGTTTAATTACTCCTGAATGGACTTGCTTGCCACAAGTATAAGAGCCTATCGATGCACAAGATCTGACTGCAATTGAAAAGCTAAACGAGCTTGGTTCAGCTTCCTCCTGTTTACCAAAAAGCAATACAACTATGAGAACTTCAGTACTGAAAAAATAATATGCAACTTTGCACAAACATATACTAAAGTCAGACGTCATATTCACACTCTTGTTTTTTGGCCATGACTTCGGCCTGTATGGCAACCTGCCCAAGATCGCATTTTTCTACTATTGTTGCCAAATGGATGCTTCATATTCATATATCAAAAGCTCATTTTAGAGACTTACAGACAACATTTACCTAAACACTCGAAGCCCGCCATAGCCATCACCTCGATGAGTAAACCCAGTGATCAAAGTAGTCCACGACACAGCATTCTTCTCATGAATACCACGAAACACAATGCACGCGTCGTCCATGCTACCACAACACGTGGCATACATGTCCAAGAGAGCATTATCAACATACATACACCCATCCATGGCATGCTTAATAGCCAACCCATGAACCAAAGCACCATAAGACAAAGACTTCATGCCTTTACAAGCCTTCAAAGCCCCTGAAACGGTGAACTCATTTGGGTATTCAGAACCAACCCTCATCATCTCACAGAACACAGCCTAGGAACGGCTGTGATAGTTACAAGATGTGTAGCCAGTAATCATGGCCGTCCATGCAACAATGTCTCTCTCAGGCATTTCATCAAACAGTGTACGTGCTTCCCTGATCAGACCCATATCGAAGTATGATTTGATGAGATTGGTGGCTAAGATTGAAGGACCCTTTGGTTGAAACGGTGGGTTTGGTTGGGTATTGCAGTTTTGGGCCCACAGAAAAGAGTTTCGAACCATAGGTGGGATCAGATGGTGATGAGAAGTGGAGAGTAGCCTTTTAGAACTCATTTGTGTTGCACATGATCTTATAGCCTAAAATGGATAATCTATTGGGTTGCTTCGCTGATCAACCTTTAATACATACTAAAACTAGCAACTGACCTTACCAAAAATGGAAGAAATTTAGGAACATATAGATTTATAGCAATAGCAATAAACTATATCTTCCTAAATAACGAAAAATGTTGGGTTAATACGGTTTCGAATTTTGAAGTTCGGATCGGGTTAGCTCGGGTCGGTTTGTCTAAACTGATACTGATAACCGGACTGAAATAAATTTCGAAAGTTCAGCTCGGTTTCGAACTATTATTTCGGGTTTGGATGAAAAGTTCGGATGGTATATAAGCTGAAATTTGTGAAGAGGATCCAAATATTTCTAACCTAGAGAGAACAAGAAGTGAAGTCTGAAGAGTGAGATTGACTGAGTGAGGGAGAGTTCAATCACACACACACACAGTCGTATGTGCTCTGGTGACTGAGTGAGGGATTCAAGGGTTAGGGATAGTTGAATCAACACACACACACACACACACACACACACACAATCTACCAATCATACACATACACACACACATACCCCCATATTACTTACAACTTCATATGAATCATACATGATGGCTGATAGTGAGACAAATCGATTGAGGGAGAGAGAGTGGTCTTCGCCTCCGGTGACTGTGCGATTGAAGGAGTGAGAGTGGTCCGCGCCGAGGCGCCGTCGCTAAAGAGATTGGCGCCTCGCCACTCAAGGTTGTGTATTTGTCCATCTGTCTCCTCTCCATATAACCGTAACTTCTCAATCTATTAGTACACTGTGCACTCGATAATCAAGGGAGGAGTCGGGATTTATTTTGGGGACTGAGGAAGTTATTTTTATATATTTTGGGTTCTATTTATCAATTAGGTATGGTATTAAATTAGGTTTGGAATACTTAATTTGAGTGGACTAGATTACATTTGAGCTAAAATATTACATGTATTAAAAAAAATTCTCATTGATATGTAATACGTTTACGCTCCTCGATTTTGTAGTTGGTTATAGAAAGTAATTAAACGCGTGTATGTAGTAACTCTTCAAGGAAATTTTATTTTTTGTTAAGCAAAAGGAATAGGAGAGGGGGGATCAGAAGTGGCGATCCCTACTTGAATGTGACCAAAGTAGCTTCCATCTGCTGAAAACTAATGACAAGATGGATCTAGAAAGATGAGGGACATGCAAGTGCTCTCTCAAATCGATTGAGCTATAAGCTGACACAATCCCATCAAAGGAGTTAGCGCCCAACTACTGGCCTAACAATAATCCCTAGTTATTCTCATTGCGAGATTCGAACTCTAAGACTTACTAGGCACCAAAACCATTTAAGAGTTAGCTAAGTGCCACTAGATCACCACCATTGCCTGTGTTTGGCTAATTAACTTACTTTAACTTCTAAGGTCATCTCCAATGCCCCTAACATTTGGTGTGGTATCCAAATGTTGGACAGATGCTTTACCATTATCTCTTTCCAAATGGCATGCCAAAAAGGCTGCTAAAAGATAGATGGCTATTTGGCATGGAAGATAGCACATGCTATCCTCAAACGTTGAAAATTTTATTTTTGAAAAACTGCAATGAACTAGTGTTCAACGGTCTCATTTAAAAGGTCCAATTAATAAATAATTACTCTTTTGCCCTTTTAACAAAAGTTTAGAAATACTCTCATTTTATACCCCATTTGTATTGAGCTCAATTTGCTTTAGGCCAAATTTATTTACACTAAATTTTTTAAAGGAAAATGGAAGAAACTCAACACTCCACAATATGGGTAAAGTCATTAATTCACGATGGGTCAAGATGGTCAAGATATAGTAATTTATCATGCTTGATAGCGCATAAATCAAGATCCTATTGTTGGTAACTCGCAGTCAAAAAATAATTTTTTGAATAGTTCTTCCCGCCAAAGGTTAAAAAGAAAAATGAAAAAAAAAATCTAGATCTTATTGCCATTAATGGAACATCTAACTCTTTCACAAAGTAAATGGGGACAGTTGTACCAGCTGCTTGCAAAATTATAAACTGTTGGCTATAGACACAAAGCTATGCATCCACTGCGCACACACACACACACACACACACACACACACACACACACACACACACAAATTAATGCTGATCATAATTATAAACATCAAAACATGGTTTATTTAAGACAAAAGAACCAATATAATTTTATGTTCCTTCACCTGTGGCACATAAGCAAAAAAAAAAAATAATAATAATGAATCTAAGCCAATGGCCCAAATGGTATCGCATTTGCACAAAAAAGTTTTCTCCAAACTAATTATTCTTAACTTAAAGCCATAAACAGAAAATAGGGACAATGGCCTCTCCCAAAGACTCATCAAATAGATACAGTGGAAAAGTAAGATACCATTTGCCCAACAACAATTATTATCACAAGCTTGGTACAGCACAATTATCCCATAAGAACAGATTCACTCGTACATCCAGAAAGAGGGAAAAACAAAAGGCAAAAAGAACCCAAAGTAAACTTGAACAAAATAAATTAGTCTCTTCAGCCAAAAACAGAAAATTTAAGATGCAGATTAAATCCAAATCCCTGCATCCATATCATTGTTTCAAGTGTGAAAACAAACGAAACATGCAACTGTTACATTATACAAACTGCCGAACAAGGATAGAGCTATTGTACTAGTTCTAAAGCTCCGTGTATGAGTCAGTTATTTGAACTTCCTACTTCGATAAACTAATTCAATTAATCGGATGATAAACCGACTACTACTATACAGTGAAGTGTAAAAACAAATACTTTCGTGTCACATTTTCAGGTTAGAAAATGTTTTTACATTACTTATTACTCTATCCTAAACTAGTGACTGTACAACACAGAAGTTCTTCACCTTTTGAATGAACGGTTTATACTCAATCACACGAGAATCTGAGATTTCGCAGCCCCACGAGAGCATTTCTTCCTACCCGAATTGCTAAGTGCGCAGACACAGATCTCGAGAAGTTCATAGTCTTCCTCAAAGAATAACAGAGAAGCCATCTCTGGATTTTCCAAGAGTATTTTAGATGTCAGGAACCCAACAATTGTCCATGTTTGGTAAAACCGGGCTTGCTTTCCAATGAACTTTCCATTACGGGTGTCATAATATTCAGGCCAACGGTCTGTTGGAAGCCTTTGTTCAGCCAAATCAACAGCCTTCCTTGCTAGTTCTGGTCTTCCCATCTTAATGCACGCTAATGTGAACTAAACATAAAAATGTAAAAGAGAGTAGTATTTTAGAAGTCAGAGCAATGCTGAGACAAGGTGAATAAACCTAGACATGCCAAAACCTGTTAGATATTTACCCGAATCACAATCACCCCTATCCTAGGATCCATGATATACGGAAACAGAGAATTGGAAAAAATTACACATGAAAACCAGATTTATGTGCTTCACCCAAAACTAGGACTTCGTCCACGGAGCTACTGAGAGTTTCACTATACTCAAAGGTAGAAAAGAGAAGATTATAAAATATATCGATAGCCCTTAAATAGCATAAAATTAAAGATTATAAAGTACATCGATAGCCACCCTTAAAGAGCATAAAATTATGACTACAGGACACTAGTGCAAAAATTACCAAAATACGGGGGGCTAAGTGGGTTCCACACAACCCATCAAAAGGAACAAACAAGTGTCGGTCCACCTCCTCAGTCGAAAACAAGTAGACCGGAAAAGTTTAATAATTTGGTTTAAGTTCTCCAACATGGTAATAACTAAAATTTTACTTCTCAAACTAGTTCAATATATTGAACAATGAAGTTCCATTTTTCTTTTGACATGGAAAATGTTACTCAGCTGCACGTTCTTGTAACTTGTAACAATGTCCATCCACATTCTTCTTTTCCTCTAAATATCAGCAGTTTCAATATCAGGGAGAACAATTTAGAGGGCAGCTATTATTTTATGGATAAGGCAAAAGTAACCTTCGACATCGCGATTCAGTATTCTCTTATCTATTGAAATAAGTGATTGCAATGATTTTTGGTAGTTATTATGTGATCAAAATAGAGGGGAGCCTTGGAGCAATAGTAAGGTTGCTCCATTGTGACCTGGAGGTCACGGGTTCGAATTTGGAAACAGTCTCTCTGCTTGCAGGGGGTTAAGACTGCGTACATCTCACCCTCTCCAGACCCCGCAATGGCGGGAGCCTCATGCAGTTGGCTGCCCTATTCTGTGATCAAAATCAACAAGCAGTGGAACTGTGGGTCCCCATAGTTCTTCCCAGTTCCGCATTTGAGCTATATTTTGTTAAGCAAAAAAAACATATCAAAAAGTTGTCAATATTTTAGAGTAGAAATGTTCCCAATCTTATTAGTCCTATTCTAGTGACACAGCTATAGCTCAATTTTTTTTTTTTTTTTTTTTTGTGGACGACTATAGCTCATTCATAATTTCCTATTTTGTGTTCCTTGGCTCAACCACAATCTTTAGACGAACGCCATAAAATGGAAACTAAAGTTGAAACTGGGAAAACCCAATTAAAGAAAGGGATTGGCATACAGTAAGCATCCAGAGAGAACATATAATCTAAAGTCAAATCTATCTAAGAGTACCTGCCAAAGAAGTGTTGGCCAAGATCCGCCATTGTGATATGACCAAGGACTGCAAGAGTCAACCAAATAAAATCTCTTCAAATTCATACGGGTGAATCCGTGAATGCTGAGAAACAGATTCTGTACAGAAAGCTCACCTATTTTTCGGGTCACTACCAGTAATTATACGCCACTCTTCATACTCCAAAGCTGGGTAACATATCTTTGCAGGCATTTGGCCCACAAGATCATCCCACTTGGCTTCGATCAAATTCAAGATAGCCTCATTTTGTTTCGGAGTACCCAAAGATGAAATGATGGACCAGAGATTTCCGAGCATGAAGTACCTAAAATCCATGTGCGCTGGCTGTAAATTGCCTATCAGATAACCACCTTTCTCGGGAATCCAGTCCAGTAACCAATGAGGAATTTGTTCAGGGTAAATATTGAACTTGTTAGTGGCTTCTGTGGAGTATTCCTCCGTTTTATACCGGTATATCTCATTGATCTTTTTCATATCGACCCAATAATATTCTCTGATGTGAAATGACAAGGCGCTAAGCCTATTGTTGATGGCCCTTACCAAATTCTTGGATCCATCATCTACAGAGAGCATCTCACGGGAGCATCGTAGAGCAGAGTAGAATAAGGCCTAGGAAATCAAATCGGTCATGCATAAGATAAGTCGGGAGAAAGAAAACATCACTAGAGACTAGATACTATATGTGGACAGAGTAAAGATTTGGGCACAAACACTCCACAAACAAATTACACCAATAACACCAATTGGAGACTGCCATGTGGCATAGCTGATACCTTTTTGTCCCCTGTGTGGCAGACAACTCTGCCACATTGCAGTCTCCCACTGGTGTTAGTGGTGTAATTTGTTTGTGGAGTGTTTGTGCCCAAATCTTTACTCATGTGGACATGCATAAAGTCAGCCTTGGGCTATGTAGCAAGGACACTTTAATTTAAGTGTCGTGTCCATATTGGACACCGATGCAACACACGCGTCAAACACGCAAATATATATATATATAACATGTCTTAATTTCATATAATTTTTATAGTGGACAGACGGCATGGTGGCTTCTTTGGTTTTTTATTTTTAAATATCTTTTTTAGGTAGAGTGTTGATATAATTAAATGGGAGATGAGCAATCGATTTATTTGAAAATTTAGGAAAAGGCAGTGGACAAGACATGATATATTGTATAAATGTATAACGTAAATAGGACACGACACGACATGATATAATATTTCATTAGCCGTGTCTGTATCCTACATTCTTAAGATTTTTAAAGTCGTCGTGTTCGTATCCATGCTACGTAGGTCATGGTTTGACTTTTATGTAGCCAAGAGAGTCAAACCTCAAACAAATGTCACATAACCGATCTATTTTTTTTTTCCAGCCACCAAAAAGAAAAGGAACTGTTAGCTCCTTGTGATACATGGGCATCAAATGCCAATGTGAAATTTACCTTCTCGAAGGCATTATGACTTCCACGATTCAATATATACTTAATATCCGTACAAGTTTAGAATACAAACGTCTTTGCACAATTTATTGTTTAACTCTTCTATAAAAGAAAATCGTGACAAACAAATAAAAATGGTACTCTGAACAAAAAGAGACAAATGGGATGCAAAGATATC
The DNA here is from genome assembly GCA_033977485.1 of Hydrangea macrophylla. Taxonomy (NCBI): domain Eukaryota; kingdom Viridiplantae; phylum Streptophyta; class Magnoliopsida; order Cornales; family Hydrangeaceae; genus Hydrangea; species Hydrangea macrophylla. Next base: position 78,332,361 of record CM066996.1, read on the forward strand.
AATGAGTAGGGAATAATATCAACTCACTTGAATCTCAAGGGGGTGACCGTGGATGCCCATCCGTCGATCTATCATACAAGAGCCATCAGTGACTAACAAAGACGGAAACATATCAAAGCCATCCGACAAACACAAGTTCAAAATCAGCTTTATGCCCGTCTGCACATCCACCCTTTCTTGTAATGCATAGTCACCAGTGATCTTCCCATATGCCCTCAGTAAGATAATCCACCACAAACCTATAAAAGATGTCAAGATGCAAACAAAACTTTCAAAACCATTCATTCAAATATACTAATCAACTCCTACCAGGTTCTGCTCATTTTCTTATGTACTGTTTTATATGTATACAATAGCTAGGGAGGACTTTTTTGTGCTAGGATGGACATAACAACAATAATAAACCCCACAACAGTTACTAGCTAATTTGGTCACTTATATAAAATAAAAGGTACTAACCAGAGTCGACAGGTGCAACACGGCCAATAGCTGACTCGCCAAAATCTGGGTCTAGAACTTCTTCAAACTTATCGCCATCAAGAGGTATGGTTCTAACTTTAAAACTTGCTGGCATCAACCCCTGCCCTGGGCTGTAGCAGTCCACTGTTTTCTCCCAGCTCTAAGCATCAACGATATGGATAATATTTACAATAGGGGTAGAATAATATCAGTAAAACTTGTCTTAGGAGAAAACATTATCAATAACTAAGTGTTTGTGCACCACCAAGAAAGACCAGATGGATACCTTAGTGTGTGTGTTTGTGTACGGTGTACCCCAATTTTGAATACATATATTATAGCCCCAATCATGGCTACTAATAAAATAATCCTTTCCTTCCCAATCTGCAGCCCAATAGGATTGGTTGAGAAGGTGACTTCCACATATTGATCGTGGACCGGCGACAGTGCCTCATGAGCCTATGATTCAGTAAGCTTGCTTGTGCCTACTTGCGGATTATATTGCATGGCAATTATAGACCGTTACATGAACGGTGAACCATTGGTTCTAAGCCATCTTTGGTGATTAATCGACAATTCGAAGTGCTTACATTGGAATGTAGGAAATGGAAGTAGGCTATACATTTATGGTTTAAGCAAAAAAAAAAAAAAAAAATTAAGCAAAAAAAAAAAGGCTATACATTTATGGAAAAAGTAGGTTAGGTCTACTTTAGCCTGTGGGTTCATAAAAGAGTAGGTTTCCATGCATTGCTGACTTGGATTTGAGGATAGAAACAATGACGGGAAGGTTTTCCAGACTTTGCAAGAGCATATGGACCTTATGATCATCCATACCCATTTCAAAGAGAGACAATTCTTGTTTATTTTCAAAAGTGGATCGAATCGGGGATAAATTGATATTATTTCTTGCTAGAAGAGTAAATAGACTAACATGTAAAGATTGTTAATTTACTCCAAAAGAGGTCAAGACCAGACAACACGCATAAAAATATAAAAGAAAGTAGATGTTGTGTTTCATGTAAGTAAATACAATTTGGTTTCTAAATGCCACATCCAAACATAAAATGCTATATATACGAAGATTTTCTAAATGCCACATCCAAACATTAAAACGCTATATATATGATGATTCATATACAGATGGAAGAGAAATCAAACAAAAAATAGGAATATTACATGTAATTGCAAGGTATGGAGAAGGAAGTTCCTCACAATCTCTCCCTCCCCCTTGAGCAAAAATGCTAGAGCCGACGGCACAAAATCGCGAATAAAGACCTGATCATAATTAAGCGGGTGCTTGTCACCAGGGTCATATGCCGCCACAGTTCCCACCGGACTCTCACAATACGTAACCACCGAATGCCGCAACAACTTCCATGCCTCCCTATAAACCTCAGGCTCTTCTTCATCAACAATCACCACCTCAGCCGGATTCAAACTCTCCAATTTCTCATTATTCAAACTCTCACCATTAATATCTAAACAAGGTTCCTCATTTCTAGCTATCTCTTCATCTTTATCAATTCTTTCAACTACCAAAGGCTCTACATTCAAACCACCCTGAACGTATATTCTCTCAAAGTTCTTATCATTCACACGGGTCTCAACCGAAGTCGAGTAATTCCTAATAAGATTGGATGCAACCCCAGCAACCAAATTGGCAACCCTACCAACACCACCATCAAATCTATGAGTGGTAGAAAGAACCCTAGATTGACCCCAACTCGAATTGGGGGCAGAAAATGCCATCTGGGTTCGATCAAGTACACATCTAGTACCCAGAACTCGGTGTGAAAAGCCATGGAATTTACGATTGTGGTCCAAAGTCAATCGAAGATTCGGCAAGTTGGTGGTGAATGAAGGGTGGCATTTTGGGGATGGAAAACCGAAAAAGGCAGAGATTCGGCGATGAACCTTAATTCTACAACAGGGTTTCATTATCGTGGAACTGATTGTATTCATAACAAAGAATCTAAGTGTGATGTAAAGAAGAAAAACAATATGGATATTCTCATGATGTATATTTCTATATATGTATGTATGTGTGTATATATATATACGTGTATGGCTATTCTTGTCTTGAAAAATTTACAGTGAACGGTTCTTAACTAACCTGATATCTAGACGTTAGAGAGAGAGAGAGAGATGGTGTCTGAAATTTTTGAAGGAAGGAAATGAACGGTTGTGTATATAACAGAGGGGGGTGTATTTAAGCCCCTGAGGAGCCTTTGGATCCAAATTACTCTGTAAAACAACCTTAAATAACCAAAAACACCTCCTTTTTAAAAGTTTTTTTTTTTTTTTAAAAAGTTTAATTTTTTTTGTGTCGAAATTGGTAAGTAGACCTTCAAAATTGAAAATTCTAATGATCATTTTGCTGCATACTTTTTTTAGTAATGCTGTAATTCTTAGATATTCCAAATGTTTTACATTAAAAAATACGTTCAATGTCACAAAATATAATATAATTGTTAAAATATTTAAAAATCAAATCTGAAGATCATAGCATTACTTCTTTAATTTTTATTGAAATTATTAAAAATAATACTTGTCTAAAGCAACTTTTTTGTCATGTTTCTCTTTTAATTTCTTCACGCACCTCTCAACAAAATCAAGGGAATCAAATATTAATGGTCCGAAAAGAAATTATCTGATTTTGTTTTGTTCATAATAAATAAGCTCTCTGTAGTTGTTTTAATTGAGAGCGGATGATGTCAATATCTATACTTGTGTACAACACTTCGTAAATTTTCTTAAGTCTATTTCGTTAAGTGCCTGGGGCTAATAGGACTTATTATTAATTTACCCTTTAAAATAAACCTAACGAAATATAATTAAGCAACTTTACTGAAATACTTCTTTATATATCTTGTTGTTAAAGAGTTTCTATGAATGATGGTAGTTGACTTCTCTGTATATCTCTCAAAAGACTTTTTATTTATTTAAATCTATGTATTATATATATATATAATAAAAATATTAGAATTAATTCTTGAATAGCAAACAAAGCCTCTACAGTATTTCACATAAGCATCTCCTCTCCCTCTATTAAAAATCCTACGTGTCAAACTCTCCCTCAATTCTTCCTCTCTTCCACCTCACATTCACAGACCCAACTCGGAAATGCTAGATGCACAAAAAAAGTGCACAATAAAATGCACAATCAGCTTGAAATTATTGAACTTCGTGCTGAAAAGTCTGTACACACAAAAAGACAAAAAAAAAGAGTGTACAACTTTTTCAGCACGAGGTCCAACAAATTAAAGCAGATGCATTTCATTGTGCACTTTTTTTGTGCATCTAGCATTACTCGACCCAACTACAGGAAGGGCTGTCTCTTTCTCTTCCGAAATCTAAATCTGTCCCCTCATATTGCCACATGGCCTCTTCTAAAAAAATTTTCTAAAATTTCTCTTTTATTTTGGGAAAATTTATTGTGAGAAACTTCTCATATGAGAAGACAGGTTTTAACCGTTGGATGAGAATCTAGTCATAATATTCTCAAGAATCTGGAGATACTTTTATTACCAGATTCTCATCCAACGATTAAAACTCGCCTTCTAATATGAGAAACTTCTTACAATAGACTTACCTTTTTATTTTTCCTCTTTTTTCATTCTTTACCTCTTCCTCCATAATCCCTTGACCGTCCTTCTCTCTCCTATTCCGAAATGCCACATGTCCCACTCCCTTACCCTTACTCAGAGGAGTAATGCTAGACACACAATAAATTGCACAATCAATTGTACAAACGTGCAGTATAAGATTGAACTTTATGCTGAAAAGCCTACACACTCAAAAAGAAGGTTATAAACTTTTCAGCACAAGATCCAACCTTGTGCTGCACGTTCCTTGTGCACATTTTTGTACCCAGAGACCCTTCTTCTCTCATGGCTCTTTACTGCTGAACCACCTCCTATAAAAATCCCTCCATCCTCAACAAAGCATAAAAAAAAACTCCAGATGATGAGATCGACTCCAACGTGACCGAGAAGGTCAAATGCGTCGTCGTCCTAGGGTGCTTGGATTGAGAGGCAGCAAGTCCAGTGCGATTTTTTGCCCTTTAGTCCTCTTGGTGGTGCTTGGATTTCAAAATTCACTCTTCGTGGGCAAAGCTGTCACAAGATTATCGTCTGTGCCAGTTCAGTTTGTGCAAAAAAAAAAAAAATGAGCCATAGCGTTACAGGGTGACGATTCAGAGTTATTCAATTGCATTTTTGTAGTTCTCGTGTTCGATTAGAGTAGTTGTACAAAGTAGTTGGGGTTTTCGCTGTCAGAGAGGGGCTACCGAAACGGGGCTCATTCGGTGACCGATCTGAAGACCGATAGATCCTACGCCAACCAAATTCGATAGGTCATTAATATGAGTTGTTTCCATAATAAATGGAAATTAAAAACTTAATTATTAAACCAATGCCACTTTAAACTTAATGACAAAAGTGGGGTAAATCGTTTTTACAAAAAACGACACTGCATTGTCGTTTTGAGTGTCATTTTTGCTAAAAACGATATTAACCTTTTTATTTTATTTTCTGGAAAAAAATTTATGTTTTTTTTTAATTGAATGTCGTTGTTACTAAAAACGACATTAAATGTCGTAGTTATTAAAAACGATATTAAATGTCGTTATTACAAAAAACGACATTAGGCTTTTTTTAATTTATGGGAAAAAAGTTTTTTTTATTTAATGTCGTTATTACTAAAAACGACATTTAATGTCGTCGTTACTAATAACGACATTCAATGTCGTCATTACTAACCACGACATTAATAAAAGTTTAAGTCAGCCCGTGCACTGCAATGCACTGCACTGCATACTCTATCTCCCTTTTTCGGTTTTTTTTTTTTTTTTTTTTTTTTTTCAATCTTTACAAGTTTATGCATGACTATGTAGATATGTTTTTATCTGTGTGAGATTATTTCATGTTCTATTATTTCTAATGCATTGTGCCTTTATTTGCTTTCATTGCTTAACGGTCTAATTCAATGGTTTTGAGAGGATGTTTTGTCAAAGTTTGAGATTTTATGGTTGTTGAAAAAATTGCAATTTAGTATTTTTATTTTTTTTCAAATCTGGTGTCGCAGCATGATTTTTCATTTCCTCCCCTAACATTATTAGTCGATTGAGTTCTGTTTGATGAAATTGTGGATCACTGATTTAGCGTGCATGTTGTTCATGTCAGGTAGCACAAGAAAATGGTACAGACAGAGCACTTGGGATTTGTTTCAACTACCATTAGTACAGTCTGAAAAATCACTGTCACGCAGTATGCAGTGTTGCTTTATTTTTGTCCACAAGCTGTTTGATTGTATGCTTGCATGGAAAGCTCTGTTTGGTCGGGGTATGTATTTGCTATGTGAAATTTTATGAAGCTTCTGAATCAAAATAGAAAATTCATTCAGCATTTCAATGGTTGTTAAATTATTGGTTTTATTTGAAAAAGGGTGGTTTGGCTCACCAATTGGTCATATTTCCATTTTCTTGATCCGCCTATTCGAACTTAATTCTTATATCGGTTTTGCTCATCTACCGGGTTGGTCGGCGCGCAATCAGGCTGCTCCTTTCTAAGGCGCGTTGTTGTTGATTGGTATGAGGTTTAGGATTTTCAGTGTGTTTAATACATGGTAGTATTGGGGTTGATTTTGATCTCAGTTTGCTTTCTGCATTTTTTTGGGTTTGTTGGGGTACTACTTCAAGTCCTGTGGCTTTTTTTTTTTTTTAATAATTAATTCAAAGAAAATTCTCTCTCTCTCTCTCTCTCTCTCTCTCTCTCTCTCTCTCTCTCTCTCTCTTCCACTAATTTACCCCACCATTCTCTACAAGTTGCAATGAACAAATTGTCACTTCAAAGAGCTCTCCATGTATCAATAAATGCCCAAACTTGTGGTCTTTGTGTTTGGCTTCTTTTTCCTACTTGCTCTCTTATATGGATAAAATTGTGCTTTCATTTTTCTTTGCGTCCTCTGGCTCTATAGATCTGTGGCAATGACCCATCTTTTGTATAACTCTGACCTACAAAACTTTTGCTTAACATATACTAAATGCAAATCCCTTTAGCATTTCATTTTAGATGTAAAATTGTTTATCAAAGACAACCAATGGCTTCATGTAGCATAAGCTCGTGCATAGCACGGCGTTATCGACTAGTTTGTGATAACATTTATTGACAATTTTTATAAATAAATTTAGTGACTGGAGAGATCAAATTCATGTACAAATTCCTCGATTAAACACAATTCTCGTACATTCCACTGGTCCAAGGCTAATAAAAGATATATTTTGGAGAGAGAGAGAGAGACCTACTCCAAAAGTTGCTGGCTTTTTATCGGCCAAATTATATAAACCACAAAATACCATTCAATTGAGTTCCAAAAATATGACTTTATGAGCCCTTTCATATCCATCATATACAAAAGAACCCAAAAGTCATATAATACAATACATCTCTACGGCCCAGTTACACCCTAGTTCATATAGAAACATATTTAATATCTCTGAACCAAACGATGAAATATACATGCCACCGCCAATTCCTATAATTCTTGCGTACATTTTTAGGTTTTGTTCCCGTCTTCATGTATGAACAACTCAGACAACAGTAAATGCTGACTGTAATGTAGATGAGAATCGAGATGCAATAGTTTGGGTGGCGAATGCTTGAATCTGTTTCTTCGCATCTGAGAAACAAAACTTTCTTGTAAACACTACTCCAGAGAGGAAATAACACAAGAACTACACACACGCACGCACACGCACACACACACATACACACAAAGAAGAAGAACAAAAGAACAGAAATGAAAGAACGAAAGAGTGGCTTACGACTAGTATGAGCTACGTATGTACACTCAAACTGCAATAGCAACGAGATAAAGCAGCAAACTTTCTTTTTTGGGTGGGGGTGGGGGTGGGGGTGGGGGTGGTGATTTTTGTGGGGTGGGGTTGGTCAGGAATTGGAAGGATGCTCACACCTACATATAGATGTATTTATGTATACACAAATCAATAACCACACACACACACACACACACACACACAAAGAACTTAGCTCAAGATTTCAATCAAATGTCCAAAAGTTGCTAAGACGTGGTTTAGCATTTCAAGAACTAAATGAGCTTGCTGAATGTAGAGGTGCACTTAGTGCAGGAGTTCAAATTCTTGATGTGGCAAATGTGTTCATGCTAGTCATTACCAGAAAAGTTAATCTAGTTGTCACCATTTGGTTATGGCATGTTTGTGCGTCTGACCATGGGCTATCTATTTGACATGGTGCAAAACCTGAGTTCCTAAGTTCCATACCTCCTGGTGAAGGGACAATTATCTACAAAAAAAAATGAACTACTAATGATGTGGTAGCACAGTGATAAAAATCCTTCACTGCTCAACTATAGGAGATCAGTAAAACTCTACACAGTATTCACGAGAACCGGAGATATATTTTGGAAACATTATCAGAAGACATTAAATACTAAACGGTTAAAAAAGATAGTCTGCTAACCTTTGCGGCATTTAGTAAAGCCGATGATATTCGCAATGCTAAGGGTCAAACAAACTCCTACCACGAGCAGATAATCAGCCTGAAACCTTATGAGAGAGAATATCCCAAGAAAGAGCCACGCGATTGCCTAAAAAATAAAAGAATAGTAAACTTCCGCAAACATGCCAAAACAAGTAACTAAGAATGATTAAGTTGCAGATTTGAACTGTGGGAATAGCTTAGGAAAATGGGACAAAATCCAACAGTAGAGATTTTTGAAATACATCACCTAATAATTTTATGCATAGAACTTTTTTTTGGTCAACATGCATAGAACTAAACCTCAATTTTTCTAGCTTTCTAATTTCTTCAACTTGCCATACAAGAACCAAACAATATATTGCATTTTCATCGTTCTCTGACTAAAATTCCTATATGATATGAATGTGCTAATTTCTAGAGGATGAAAACTGAAAAAATTGATGGAAGTGACACACAATCATTGGAGAGATATTCACTTACTGTAAGGTAAAGGGTCCACCAAAATAGCCATGAATCCTTCTTGTTCATTCGAGCCAATGACTATAGCAAGAACAATAATAAACAAATGTAAGACCAAGGTAACACAATTGTTAAAGAACAATAAATCAAGATGTGAACAAGAGTCTTCGCAAAAGGGTATGATATTATTGATTTTAAATGCATATTATAATGCATAGCTCTATTACCAACCTCTTGGTCAAGGCATTCAAATTTCCATATGCTCTCATCCTCATCGTTCATTTCATTCCACCACCTCAAACCAACCAAGATACGCCCACTCACATTCTTGACAACCCAAAAATCAAGTGCAGCAAGAAGAACGGTGACCACAAAAATGATGACAAAACTATCAAAAAAGATGGCTGAAAGAATGTAGAATGCCAAAGCTGCAGCCTACCAAATAGAAGAAACACAACATTACATCACCAAACGGAATCACAAAGAAAAACTTGTAAATAGTGTATTTGATATACTGAACCTTGAAGATCATGTGGAAGAAACATATCTTTGGGTTGGCATAGTTCTCCGCTGTAGGCTGACCACATAAGAGGCAATAACTTAAAAAACCAGCACCATGAATTCGAAAAACAGTAATAGAAAATATGTTTGGATAAAACTATAGTGCTCTTTCAACATGCTATTTTGTTGTTTTATTGTTGGTCAATTTTTGAGCCACAACGCAGCGACTAAATATTACAAGACTAATAGACATCAATGTCAAGTCAAAATACGATTTGACCCTCTAAAAATGTTCACAAGCCCCACGAGCAGAACTTGGGTCATTTCAGCTGACTTGTGACAAAGAGAGCTAAATAAACTGACTTGAGTTCTCTGCCAAATGAAGGAGCTTTATTGAACCAATTAACAGCTGAACTTGAGCATTTAAAAAACAGAACAGCTTAATGTCACCATAGTTGTGGGGAGAATCTGCTTATGCCTCAATTAGAAAACAAAGATTCTCTAGTTCCTTCTATAACTCGTATTGTTTGCAACGCTACTCAATACCATATAGAAAGAATATATTTATGCTTTGATTGTACACCAAAGATTCTCTAGTCTGTTCTCTCTCCATCACACCATATAGGCAAATATGATAGGAGAAAGTTTCTTTGAACTTCACTATAAATCCTGACATTTCTTCCATTGAACCTATGACTGAATTTCGAAGCTCAGTTTCTCCCAAAAAAAAAAAAAAAAGGAGAGGCCAAACATCCCAAGCTATATTGTGATAAAGCAAGGGATAATCTGCTGTTCTTTTATGAGAGTTGCCGTTTAAAATCAAACTGGGACCTTTTTTTTCTTCCACTGATCAGATGCTCCACCGTCAAGCATTTATTTCCAACCATCCAACCAAAACTCAGCTTAGAAGCAGAATAATCCAAACGATTGCAGCAAGGAAATACCGAGGTCAAGCCTATCAACTGTTTATCGGAAGACTTCATGGGGAAAAAATTGATTTAAATGCTTTCTCGAAATGTCAAAGCAAGATGAAAGTTATAGAAAATGCAAGATGAAAGCTAGCTACCAATCATGAAATCTCCTTTTAAAAAAACAAAAATAAAGGAAATCACCTGCTGTAGTCCCACTTCTGAAAAAAAAAAAATTTATAATTTGGCTACTCTCAAACTCAGACCCATTCTCATGCTTTTTACCTCTAACTTTAAGGAAACTAAATCAACAAACGGGAAAACGGATCCTTATCTGACCAAGCAACATAGTCATCCACCCACTCAGTGAAAAATAATAAGACAAATTACAAAACTAGAAAAGGCCTTCTTTGAGAGATATGTTTGCATTATCAAAAAATTGCATCTTTCATATCCATCTGAAAGCCCACCCATCTGGTGAACCTCCTCACACCGTCCTTGAATGCTTTACACGGGCCAACACAAGAGCTATCTCTCACCTAGTCTGGTCACAATCACAAACACGTTCATGTATCAACATATAGTTTCTCATCACAACTACCTAGAAAGCCTACTCTGAAGTTTCCCCAGTCCACCAGATCAACTTATATGATTCCTTAGCCATCACCATACTGCGATTTCTTTTAGTAAGAAAATCTTCGTCTTCAATTATTTAGAGGACCATCAGATATTCGAATAAACATCAGTAATCTATCTGCTTGCTACTACTCAAAAGCAAAGCTGTAGAAGTGATCCTCAATTAATATCCTGAAGCACCAGCTTTTTAAGAAAATTAAAAAAGATCTTTTCCAGTTGTTGCGGCAGCTAAGTACTTTCTGGTAAGCCTACTATCTTTCTCTATTTTAAACTTCGCCAATCTACTCAACTAACCCAAAGGCTATATGCTCACTCAACGCTAAACCTTTCCGTGGTATAAAACTCTCGTATTCTCAATAGTTGACAAGTCTTGAAAATAGGCTTGCCCGCGAGGCCAGAAAAATGCTGAAATGGGGCACTTGCGATTCACTTATAGGTCAAGGACGAGAAGACAGTGATTGGGAAGAGCCGCACTAGCAAGTGCCTGATAGTACCTTCTTCCCTTAGAGAGCGCAATGTCAGCATACCATTCGTATTCCTAACACCTAGATGCTATACTATACTTCGACAATGGCCAATCTACTCAACTAACATAAAGGGGGATCTCAATAAATTCTGACTCTTAACCCACACAAAATTTTCTTCCATCTCTTGCAGCTAACCAGATAATATGCACAGGATCAAATGATTTAGTCAGTCCTCATCACAATCTCAAAATTCTTAATGCAACATATAAAGTAATCATGCCTCACTAAACCCAAATCATAGACATCACAATGAGTGTTTCCTAATCCATCACAGTAACCAAATATCAATTGCAAACCAGATATATACAAACAGTATTCAATTCCCTATAAATGAGAACAGCTATAAATCCCTAATAGCACTAGACTCATAAACTTAGCAAAAATGCAATTCGAAGTATAGATCTACAACCTAGAACATAGAAATCATGGAAAATCTAAATTCAGATGCCTATTCACAGCCGATTTAATTATATTAAAAATCGATTGAGAGATGTTCACAGAGTGAGAACGGAACAATCATTAAACCCTATATATATATATATATATGATTTCCGGAACCCTAAACCATTTGGATTCAACAGAATCAGGTATGCGCACTGGGTTTGCGCACTGGACTAAACCCACGGGTCTAATCCGGGTTAAGAGGGAAATCTAATTTAAGGCATATCAGATTTGGGGAAAATCCCAACCTCTCACATTCTTGCTTCCCCCCCCACCCCCCCCCCCCCCCCCCCCCTTACTCTGCGACCCCTTGAGAAGTCCGGTGGAAGCTCACCCAACACAGTCCGGCGCCGGTCATCACTCTCTAGTCCGGTGGCTGAAGCTCTCACTCGCGGTGCCTCACCCTCTCGGTCCCTCTCACTCTCGATCGTTTCTCTCATCTACGGCCCCTCCCACCCACAATCCCGCGCCATCCCTCACTCTGCGACCTCCCTTTCTCGGTGGCTGTCTCAGGTCCGGTGGAAGCTCTCTCTCTCAGTCGTCTCTCGGTTCCTCTCACTCGAGCCCCTCGTCGAAGTTCTCAGTCGTCTCTCTCACAGACCTCTCTCACTCTCGGACTGCTCTGAAAAACTCAAACTAAAGGTCAGAATTAAACCTCAGATTCAAATCTTGAAGTTCATTATTTTTTCTGCATTTCATTTGTGCTTGGGGCAAGTGATTTCTCTATGTTATTTTCCTTTTCCGGGAAATATTTTGGCATTCATGCATGACATGTCTATTCTATTGTTCATGTTGGAAGCTTTTTTTTTTTCCTTCTTAAATTTTGTTGGACAGAGGGTGCAATCCTACAGGTAAACTCTTGCTCTCAATTATAGGGTCCTCCTTATGATCATATTTATGAGGTCAAACATGCTAAACAAGCATCCTGTTATAATATAGTTTTATGGCATTGGAGATTGTAATGGATTGAAAAGAAAAAAAAAATACTTTTCCTAAGGATGATTCACTTGTCCTAATCATGTACTGAACTTGACACCTTTTGAATGTAATTGGAGTTGGTTTATCAAATTTGACAAGAGTATGACCTTAAAAGCATGCATGAGCTCTAATTTTTTTTTTTATGGATTACCTTAGATTCATATGCATATAAACATCACCATATACTTTTTAAAAATACACTTTACCCCAGAAAACATGAAAATCCATAATAATAGATTGGTGTGTAATAGGCTTTACACTTCAGGCTTTCATATGGATGTAGAGAATTTACAGGAGTATGAGAACATGGAAGAAGAAGAAGAGACTATTGAATTGACCCAAGAGAGTGATGAATGGGCGACACGTCCAATTGTCATGATATTCCCAAAAATCCCGAAGTGTCCAATGATCTAAAACCTAGTGTTGGTCAACAATTTCAAACAATAGATGATGTTTACAATTTCTACAATGCATATGCGAAACAGAGTGGTTTTAGTATTCGACATTGGACTTCTAAGAAGATAGAAGGAAGTGATGTAGTGAAAAGGAAGGAGTTTGTTTGTTTCAAACAAGGAAAGGGAAAATTGGTTGCGGATGTTGAAAGTCAAAGGCGTCGGGGAGTGGTAAAAGAGAGTTGTAATGCAAAGATAGTTGTTTTGAGATCCAATTCTGGGGCATATGTAGTCACTCAATTTATTGAGGGTCATTGTCACCCATTGGCAACCCCATCCAAGAAGCATCTTTTGAGATCTCATCGAGAGGTTTCGAGTGCCCAAAAGAGTTTGACTCAACAACTTGCAGTTGTGAACATACCCTCACATCAGCAATTCAGTTTTCTTGGAGTCCAAGCTGGAGGGTTTCAAAACATTGGGTGTACACAAAAAGATTTATATAATCATCAAAGGGATATGCGCAATGAAAAAAAGGGGCATGATGGTGAAATGTTGAGTGAGTATTTAAAATTGGAAAAGGCCAAGAATCCATCATTCACATACAAAATTGAGGTCGATCATGACCAGAGGATTAAACATTGCTTTTGGGCTGATGGGACATCTAGGCGAGCTTATAAATTCTATGGTGATGTGGTCGTCTTTGATACTACATACAACACCAATCGCTATGGTATGATTTTCGCACCACTAATGGGAGTTAACAATCATGGCCAGACGATTATTTTTGCTTGTGCATTTTTAAGTGACGAGACCTCAGATTCATTTATTTGGCTATTCAACCAATTCTTAGAGGCTATGCCAGGTGATGCCCCTAAGATGATCATTACTGATCAAGATCCGGCGATGACTAAAGCAATTTCCCATACTCTTCCAGATACATTCCATAGATATTGTAGTTGGCATATTTTGATGAAGTTTTCTGAAAAGATAGACTCGGTCAAGTATAGTAAGCACTATAAAGAGTTCTCCAATTGCATTTGGAATTCGGAGTCTAAGGAAGAGTTCGACGAGATATGGCTAGATCTTGTTAGGAGGAGTGGATTAGACACCAATAATTGGCTAAAGTCATTGTATGAAATTCGTTCGAAATGGGTACCTGTCTATTGTAATCACGTTTTCTCGGTCGATATGACAAGTAGCCAAAGAGCAGAAAGCTCTCACGCATTTTTTAAGAAATTTGTGAAGAAAGAGAATTCATTAGTTGATTTCATGATTCAGTTTGGAAGGGGGCTAGTACGCCAACGGAATGAAGAGTTGTTGTCCGACCACAAAGATCGGACCGAGAGGCCTAAAGTGAAGATCCTTCATGATTATTTGTTGCAAATGGTTGATATTTATACGTGGGAAAAATTTCATGAACTCCAGGATGAGATTTGGGAGTCCTTAAACTATAGATATGAGCTTATCAAGGAGGATGAGAAGCACCAGGTATATAAAGTTCAAAGAAAACAAGTTCATCGAGTACGAGAAGTTCTTTATGACAAGGAGTTGTGTTTTGCTTCTTGTAGTTGCAAACTATTTGAGAGATCGGGGATACCATGTAGACATGTGTTAGGGTACTTGCACAAAATGACTAATTTTGAAGAACTGCCGGAACGATATATCTTACAAAGGTGGACTAAAACAGCAAAGACTGGGGTGGTGATTGATAATGACAAGGGCATGGTGATAAATGATGACACATCATATCTACTAATGCGGAGTGAATTAATTCAATGTGCTTTGGATGTGGTTGACAAGGCCCTCACAAGTCAAGAATGCATTAATATTTATAAAGAGGCATTGGCTAGTGCAAGTGAAAGAATGATACATGTTGCTAGTGGTCCAAGTTCACAATGTGCTGCCGAGAGAATGAGTTGTAATAATGACCGAACTTACAATGAACCCAAACAAGTGAGGGCGAAAGGGTGTGGGAAAAGGCTTAGAGGAGGGAAAGAGAAGGCACTAAGGGCGGCAAAGAAGTCTAAATCTAGGCGTTGTAATGGTTGTGGCCAAGTTGGCCAATCACATGATAAAAGAAATTGTCCTATGCTTACAAATCAGTACGGCTATCAATCTTTCTAATTTCATTTTTTTACTTGTCAGCTTCTAATTTTAATTTTTTACATCTCCAATTTTTTTTTTTCCTTTTGTAGAGCTTGTCAAGTCAATGAAGGTGCAACTCCATTGAGTTCAAAGGATGACAGCGATGCTTCCGAAACGCCATGAAGCTTCATTTATGTTTTTAGTGTTGGGCAGACTCCATGAAGCTTCATTTGACACCTTTCCTTTTGTAATGTAGTGCTTGTGATGAATGGTTTATGATCCTTTCTTGTTAAATATGTTCCACTTTTATCCTTTCTTGAATGGTTTATGTTGAATAGTTTCTGTTGACACCTTTCTTACATTGGAGGAGTTGGTTTGCTGTTCACATCCTTTCTTGTTCAGTATGTTGACACCTTTCTAATTTTATCATTTTTCGTGAATGATTTATGATATGAATGTCCCTTGTTGAATGGTTTGTTGTTCACATAAATTTTTTTTTTCTTTCTTATATTGAAGTTGCAATAATTTTATCCTTTCTTGAATGGTTTGTTGTTCACATTAAAAAAAAATTTTAAAAAAAAAAAAAACATTTCATCACAATATATACAACCAATTTATGGCATTGAAGATTCAAAATCCATTACAACCATGTCAAAATCCTTACATCCATGACATGACATTCTGCAATTACATTCAAAATCCATTACATCCATGACATTCTACAATTTCTGCAACCAGACTGATGCCTACAACTTCTCTTGCCATGTTGAACCCACTGCAAGTGTTATCTCTCTCATCAATTGCATTACCAAGTTGAACCCGAGGTGCTCTTTTGGTGTTACATAACAGAGGAGTGCAGTACCGAGAGGAATATGTCTTCGTTACACCACTCCAGCTGTTTTTGCATGTTTTCAGTAATCTTGTGCATTGGAATATGTCCAGGACCTTCATTCATCACCTGAAAATGAAGAATCAGAACATTGCAGTTCATTTGTTCTTAAATATAGGATTGATTCAACGCCTCTAACAGTGGACAAATAACAATAAACCCAGGAAATCACAAAATGTAACTCCAATTAGATAGGAGGGCAATAAGGCTAGCTTCTTGTGCTACACTGGGGTAGTTTATGAATTATGAACTAGAGAATGATGAAAATAGCACAGGAAGAGAAGTGTAGAATTTTCTTATAATAGAACAATTCAAGAAGACTGCACGACAATTCAAGTTTTAGCACCTAATCATGTCCTTCCTACATAAATTTCTAAAAGAGCAATTCAACTTCAACTTAAAAGTGTTTTCTGTTCGGCCAAGTAAAATGGGGAGGTGCCACCTGATGGTAGTAATATATGGGTTCCAAAAAAAAAAAAGCTGATGATTGAGTACCCACCGCTTCGTATAGTTTGGGTGCTTGTGCCCTGTGACAGAGCTTTCTCCTATTCGCTACGACGATATTCGTAATACTTGTAATCAGCACAACTTTCATCAAAACTCCTGAAAGATTAAATTAATTTTTAAAGAAGAGAAGAACACCTTAATAAATAGGGGAAAACCAACTTAAACTTGCCTCAAAGTATTCAAATTTATTTGGTTTTTGGAAAGAATTTCACACATAAGTCATACCACAAGCTTGTTAGCCAAATTGCCAAAGTACTATCTCTTGCCACTCCATTGGGAGAGTTGCAAGGTTTGAGTCCTGTTGATACAATTGTATGCTGTATTATCCTAAAAATACAATTATTGACCATTAAATGATCCAACAGGACTATTCAGATAACATGTCACTTTACAACTTAGGTGGGCATAAATATAGAATATCTTAAAGTACTTCAGAATATATGGCTCTATATTAGGATCCTTACAGACAATTAATACATCAAAAAGATTTAATGCATAGGAAAAGTATTTTTTTCCATATGAAAGCCTGAAGTGTAAAGCCTATTACACACCAATCTATTATTATGGCTTTTCATGTTTTCTGGGGTAAAGTGTATTTTTAAAAAGTATATGGTGATGTTTATATGCATATGAATCTAAGGTAATCCATAAAAAAAAAATTAGAGCTCATGCATGCTTTTAAGGTCATACTCTTGTCAAATTTGATAAACCAACTCCAATTACATTCAAAAGGTGTCAAGTTCAGTACATGATTAGGACAAGTGAATCATCCTTAGGAAAAGTATTTTTTTTTTCTTTTCAATCCATTACAATCTCCAATGCCATAAAACTATATTATAACAGGATGCTAGTTTAGCATGTTTGACCTCATAAATATGATCATAAGGAGGACCCTATAATTGAGAGCAAGAGTTTACCTGTAGGATTGCACCCTCTGTCCAACAAAATTTAAGAAGGAAAAAAAAAAGCTTCCAACATGAACAATAGAATAGACATGTCATGCATGAATGCCAAAATATTTCCCGGAAAAGGAAAATAACATAGAGAAATCACTTGCCCCAAGCACAAATGAAATGCAGAAAAAATAATGAACTTCAAGATTTGAATCTGAGGTTTAATTCTGACCTTTAGTTTGAGTTTTTCAGAGCAGTCCGAGAGTGAGAGAGGTCTGTGAGAGAGACGACTGAGAACTTCGACGAGGGGCTCGAGTGAGAGGAACCGAGAGACGACTGAGAGAGAGAGCTTCCACCGGACCTGAGACAGCCACCGAGAAAGGGAGGTCGCAGAGTGAGGGAGGGCGCGGGATTGTGGGTGGGAGGGGCCGTAGATGAGAGAAACGATCGAGAGTGAGAGGGGCCGAGAGGGTGAGGCACCGCGAGTGAGAGCTTCAGCCACCGGACTAGAGAGTGATGACCGGCGCCGGACTGTGTTGGGTGAGCTTCCACCGGACTTCTCAAGGGGTCGCAGAGTGAGGGGGGGGGGGGGGAAGCAAGAATGTGAGAGGTTGGGATTTTCCCCAAATCTGATATGCCCTAAATTAGATTTCCCTCTTAACCCGGATTAGACCCGTGGGTTTAGTCCAGTGCGCAAACCCAGTGCGCATACCCAGTGCGCTTTAGAGCCGGACTGATATACAGTCCGGATCTCCGACGGACCACAAAAGAAGGAACAAGGAGCTGACAACTTTTTGCGACGAAAATGTTGCTTTTTGCGATGAAATTTTTCGTCGCTAAAAAGTAATTTCATCGCTAAAAAGTAAAAACCATTCTTTTGTGGTCTGCACTTCATCGGTTCTGTATATATATATATATACTCAACTGAACATAGATAGGGATTTTAGGAAAGGGGGTAAATATGTCATTTTGGTGTTAACAGGGATCAAAGCCTTGGAGGTATACTGGGGAAGAAGAGAACATGGACAGAGAAGATGTAAAGATGCTAGTGAACAAGTGGGGGGATATATACAATGATGAAACATTGGAATTCAAGAGAATGAGGACTAAGGTGGAAGCTGTTGGTGGTGAAGCTAAAGGTGTCAAGGTTGCACTATCAGAGGCTGGTGGTGTTCATTATGTCGTCGCCCCATCCGCCGCGTAATTTATCAATTTGGCTTGTTCTTTGTGTTTTCTTGTATGGTTTTGTTTGTATAGACAGTACAGTTAAAGTTGTGGAGTCAAGGTTTGAAGTTGCTCTTCCTTGTTTGAACGAAAAAGTCGTAGTTTAGGATGATAGATTGGTCAAAAATGTTTTCTAATGATACTTTGTCCTGAATATATGATATATCAAGATTAAAGTAGCAACTTGCAATGCTGAATCATTTTCTTGTCACTTGCTATTGTTTTGAATTATGTTTGAGTTTAGATAGCATTAGTTTTTCTCTTGGAGTTTTCCTTTTTATCTGATCAAGCATTATAGTGAACATCAGCTTGGAGCACCAGTTTTACGGACACAATCACTTTCAATGAAATTTATTGAAAATATGACCTTACAGTCAAATCATTAGAACTTATACGATTGAGCCAAATTATCAACAAGAATCCAAGATTTAAAAACAGTACAGCTTCATAATACACTAATTAAATGCCAAGGCATCAATTAACTTCTTTAAAGTGACATAATAATTGGGGAATTCCAAGAGAAAAAAAAATTACCAAGCATAATAGTAATTGGAAAGGCCCAGCTCACAAGGGTGGGTTAGTGAGGGCTTTGAGCCTCCCGAAGCATGAGGTCATTTTGAGTTCCTTCACTTTCTTGATAGATGTGGCTTGAAGAGGTGAGTTGCAGAGAATGGCTATAGTAAAAAGAGAGAACTCAATTACTAAAAAAACTGAGATAAAAAGTTACAATATATCATACAAACTAAAGGATGAAACCTTACAATGTACAAACTACAAACTAGAGAACTCATTTTGGCCACATACAGGTTTAGGGGAATTTCATCGCGCCAACAAGGCAACACGATCCTTTTGTACTGCCTGTGCCAGGTTGATATCAAAGAGCTCACACCGTATTGGCATCTCCATTTCATAGAAAGGGTTCTTTAAAACATAATCTGTGTATAGCTCATATATATATTTCAAGAGACCCTCCATATGCTGTGCTCCAGGCTCACATATCACAAAGAATTTTGTCCCTGCAGGAAAAGAATTGTTTCCTTACTTAATTAAAATCTCCGTAAAACTATGCAGATAAGATTTTAATTAAAATGATAATCCCAAATGAACGCCACTAGTAAATAACCATCCTAACTCAATGACAAAGATACCAATACAATAGTCTTAGACTCTTATTTACAGCCAATAGCATAGCAACTATCACTATAATCGAATAACGCTGGGGAGATCAATTAAAGAAACTTCATGCTTTTCAGTTTTTAGATAAGGGGGACAGATATGTGACTGACTGGGACTTCAACGCAAATTTATTAGTCTTGAGCGTAAGTATAATGACCAGTATTTGTCAGATTTTAATACTACACCACTTTATCAATTGCCCTTATCCCCTACATATTCACATTTTGAACACTCAGTTCTTTTTGTTTGTTGCAAGAAACCCAGTTCCCTATTCCTTCCTGCATAAAAGAGAGATGAATAATTCTGGTCCTATAATAAATGGTTCAACTTTCAACACTAAGTCTCTTTCCTAAAAGCCTAGACATGCATGCCCACATTCACTACAAGTGAAGGAGCAAAAACAGAAGATGACACCTATAAAGCACCGCACTTCAGTCTAAGTGTCATGTGTGTCCAACATACGTCGGAGACAAACATGTGTGCATCCGACATACCAAAAACATGTCAGCCTGACACGACATCGACACTTCCCCAACACGGTACAAGTGTTTTTCAGAAAAGTTCTAAATTTTGTGGGCAACTGTATTAATATACAATTTTTGCTTACTTTTAGTATTGTATTGTGGTTGGAAACAGATTTTGAATGGATATCGACATTGAAGTGCTTTACCTTATAAAAGTGATATGCATCGTGTTGCTTTATGGATGTTACAATTACAAGTGTAGTTGCTTTTGAAATGATGGTTAAATTGTAGAATTGGTAGTGTTGTTATGATATTTTCATGATTTATTGTTGTCTGAAGTTAATTTATTGGACATCTTAAGTCTTAGTTATTAAAACAAAAATAATGTTATCTTCGTATTATATGGTTACATTTAAAAAATAATATGAATATTTTCCATGTCGCCGTCATCGTATTTTGTGTCGTGTTGCCGTATCTGCATCAGTGCTTCTTAGGATGACATACAAAGGGGAAATAAATGATAAACTTATGCAAGCCAAGAAATCTCAAGAGGGAGATTCAGGAAAAGATATATCGCCTTCCCAAGACCCTTGTGATGAGAAAAAACGGGATGGGCAATATAGTGGTCATGAGTTGGCCAATGTATCATAATTGTATATGGACAAAATGGAAGCATTCTTGGATAGGTATGGACTAAATTAAAATCACACATCGCGTTTTCTTGTTCTTCTTTATATCCTTTTTACTGAACATCGAAAGGAAACCATCTAGCAATATGTGCATAGCAAACACGTTTAAAGCACGAATAAATCCTTAAATTAACAACTCCAAGTAAAAATTCCAATTCATATGCTCTAAAGCATGGCAAAGTCTTGCATGGGTTCAACTTGAAAATTTTGAGAAACAGTTTCTTTTTTTACATAATAAATGAAGGGAAATGAAAGAGAAAACAACACTTTTTTGGAGCACAATGTTAGTTGAAGTTCTTTTAAAAAGAAGACAAGGAAATCAAACTCATAACCAGTTTCAAAAGCTTCTCAAGTGAATAAAAGTTACCAAGCATGGCAAGCAAAATGATTTTTACGTATTGTATGTCACATCATACATTTATCACTAAGAGCCTTACTATCATGTGATAATGTTCACACAATACTCACACATAGTACTGTTCAACAAAACTTCAAGTTTAAACAGAAATCCTTGTGCAAAGTGAAGCAATGAGAAGAAAATTAGCATTTATGTAGGGTTGCTAGGGTTACATTAAACACAAGTTTAGAAAATATAGGAAACTAATGCCAGAATACATTATCCTGACATCCCATCTCACTGAATGCTACCAAAAACACAAGAAATGCAAACAAGAACTCTTGGTCACCCCTTAAAACGTTTGATTTCAAAAAAAAAAATTTGTTGACCTTCTTTACGTCTTTGTTAGGATTGCGGCACACACAAGTCACTAATGAAGTCTCATGCCATCAAATCTTAATGTAGAAATCCTCGATGAGCTAGAGTTCAGAAAAAAGTTTTTAAGACCAGAATACAACATCGAATCCCAATACTGCTCATCAATTGCAATGTTTCAATTGATCCAATACACTGAGAACCCTAAAATTTCATTAACATTATGTTCACTTGGTAGTCAATGGGCCTTAATTTTGAGCCTAACTTATTTTACCTTGCACCATCACATGAAACTAGCCACCAGTAAACCGATGGAGAACAATTATCTCTACTCAAAACTAAATACTAAAAACAATTTAACATTTGATTTTTTATTTTGTTTTCACATTATCTCGGGAATTAAACAAAAGCACCGTAAAATAAGAGAAAATATTCATTATAACGGTGATACCACGCCATCCGTGTAACTTACATACACTTGGGGGTATATTGCTGATGTGTAAGGATGTTTTCCCTAATTTTAGGCGGCACAATGTCAGAATAGAGTAATGCTACACACACTCTGAAAAGCACACTAAAATGCACAACTTGCTTAAAAAGATTGGACCTTGTGCTGAAAAACTTGCACACACAAAACACCCACTTTTGTGTGTGCAGACTTTTCAGCACAAGGTCCAAACTCTTTAAGGAAGGTTGTGCATTTTGGTGTGTTTTTCGGAGTGTGTGTAACATTGTTGGTCAGAATAACCGTCAAAAATGAATATTGGGGGTGTATTGCTGATGTGTAAGGATGTTTTCCCTAATATTAGGCGGCACAAATGTCAGAATAACCGTCAAAAATGAGTATTTTCTCGTAAATTAGCCACAAATTCAATTCTCTAATAAAGCTATAGAGCAACGATATATAAGAATCAATCAACAGATATATATATATATACTAGTAATAACCCGTGCCCGTGGGCACGGAGCGAAAAAAAAAAGAAGAAATTCAATAGTTCAAAAGTTTAAATTTTTTTTGCGTAAAATTGTCCATGTTATTCAAACCCATGTGATATTTAAGTGAAGACATTAGTTCCACGGGCACAATAATATATTTTCAATTCATTGATTTTGATTTTGAAATTAATCTGAGATATGGTTGGAATTTTTACAACATATTCATAGATATCAGAACAAAGACAAAATGTGATAAGAATTTTACAACTCAAAAAATATGCAAAGATTCAATTCATTAAAGACTCTCTTGATCTTTAACAAATAACCGAAAAAAATAGACATAAATGATATAAGACTATAACAACAACAAAATATGAATTCCAAAACTGATTAATTGAAGTCTACAGAAGTAGAAGCACTCTCTTAATCAAAAAACAACTAACATAAATTTGGATCCAAATGGGCAAATGGGCTGTCACTCGGATTATAAAATAGATGACAAAAAAATTCCAAACGCAGTTATTATGCTACCTACCCAACTAAATGTTTGGAAAGCTAGACATTTTGGCCATTGTACGTAATACATATGAATGTATATAAAATACATTTATATTATAATGGGCTGTTTTGATGTTGAAGAAAATGAAGAACAAACTCTTAGACATTGTACATGTAAAATACTCATGCAAAGTGATGTTTTCTTTGGTTACTATAAAGTGCTTGAACTTATGATTCAAAAGTACCAAAGTGGGTCTAAATATGTGCCTATCTTCATGCACTTGAAAATATTATAATTACCATTTCAGTATGCAAAAAAAATTTAAAATGAACTATATCACAATTGGACCTACACCGAATTAACAAAAGCCATTCATTTTATGAATTAAACAAAAAATATACATCTGTAAATATATCATTTAGTAATAGAGTGCTTGTTTCTATTATAATTTATTGATTAAAAACATAACAACTAAATAATGTTTGTAAGTTAGTTAACAATGGTGGATTATGGCTATAGAACACTACTAACAAATTTTTTTTCACAGTGGATTTGCATTGGGCTACCAGTGCAAGAGAAGTGAAGATCACAAACCTCATTGGACTCATGTTAATTTGAGTTCGGTTGATAGTTTAATAACTTCCATTTTGAATGTGTAAGGCACTTAACATGAAGGGAGTTTTAGGGGCAGTTTTTTAAAATGGTTGAGGTTTTGACAAATTACTTTTGTATCTCCCTGGGCCGAATGGTGTTTATATTCTTTGGGCATGGTTTATATTCAGTTCCAAAACCCTCTTTTGAAGTGAAAAACAGTAGTGGGAATGGAGAGAAGGGAATTGCAGGGAAGGGTGGTGGATCGAATTTGACATCTTCTTCGGTGAAGAAACAGAGCAATGAGACTAATCTGGGTGCACGGTGAAACAGAAACAGGGGAGTGAGAACTTGGTGGAGTCTTTGATGAAGTGTGATATATTTGATGGTGAATGGGTCAGAGATGATTCGTACCCACTTTACAAACCCGGTTCGTGTTCACTTATTGATGAGCAATTCAATTGTTTTCTTAATGGTAGACCTGATAGTGGTTATCAGAAATTAAAATGGAAGCCCAAGGGTTGCACTCTTCCCAGTTACATAGTCAATTTTTTGCTATTTTTTATAGTTCATTTTTTAGTATTTTGATTTCTGGGTTTTGGTTTGATCCATAATCTTTGTGGGTTAGGTTCTCCTGAAGTTGGTCATATTTGGGTTTTTATTTTTATTTTTATTTTTATTGATTTAACTTGATCCTTCAATACCAAAATTTAGTGTTTTTTTTTCCCCTTCCTTTCTCTTTCTTTAGATTTTTAGGTTCTATCTTATGGACTGTTGAATTGTTTGAATTTTTTGGGTTATTCTCTTCAGGATTTGGTACATTTGAATAGTTGATTTGTGGATTTTTGTTTCTTTTCATTTTATTTTTGCTGATTTTTGGATTTTGTTCGATTATGATTGATTTGTACTAACTTTTGTAGTTTTTTTTTTGCTGGAATACTAACTTCTGTAGTTAATATTGTTCCATATGGATTTTTAGATTCTATTCATTTGTTCCCTTTTTTTTTTTATACTGAAACTTTTGTAGTTTATATTTTTTTTGCTCAATTTTTAAGTGTGGGTTTGGATTTACTAAATAATAAATTGATTCACAGATACAAATTTCTGGGTTTTGTTCACTAAGATGGCTAATCTAATCTCTACGGTCTATTTGAGGTTATTATTTGGGGTCTCTCACTTTAACTGATGTTATATTCTTTGGGCATGGTTTGTAGAGAGTAAATTTTGAAAGATGCATATGTAATTATCAAGCCACTAATTGTTTTAGTATGATGAAGGTTACTGATAATACGAATGCAGGTAATTGCATGTGTGAAAAAAATATGTTTTGCATCTGTAGTTTGCATTTCTCTTATTAACAGAACTTCACTGTGTGTTGTAAAAATGTGCACCAAAACACAAATACCAACCTGAAAGGTGAAGCAGTAATTAATTGCAGCAGTATTTGTGGAACCTATCCAGGGTGCAGGTGGATCTCCGAGAGGCCTGCATGAATAGCAAGAAACCACATTAAGCTCAGCTTACAGTTCACCTACCATTAAAAAAAACTTAATTGAGTTAAATGTAAATTTGCAAGGAACCAGCCATACAAAGAACGGAAGCATCATATTCGATTTTATCTATGTACTGCGATTAAAAACATGCTGATCACACAAAGACACATCCTAAAGACAGGAGAGAGAGAGAGAGAGAGAGATGCTGAAAGTGTATGTGGAGACACTATTGTTTTTTTTTTTTATAATTTCTTAGCAAGCAGTTTTTGCATGAGTGTGAGAGAGACGTGGGGGTAGAGGGACGTGGGTCACTTTTTCGTTTTTTTTGTTGAATTGGTGGTGTGGGCGTGGGTTAGTTGTAGAGGCCTTTATTTTTTTTTTTTTTTTTTTTTTTCTCTTCAGTTGAATGTAGTGGATAAAGAATCTAACGGTTAAAAATATCTAATTCTCTCTGAAGGGTTGAGATTGAAAGTAGCTAGAATAATTTCTTAGCAAGCAGTTTTTGCATGAGTGTGAGAGAGACGTGGGGGTAGAGGGACGTGGGGGTAGAGGGACGTGGGTCACTTTTTCGTTTTTTTTGTTGAATTGGTGGTGTGGGCGTGGGTTAGTTGTAGAGGCCTTTATTTTTTTTTTTTTCTCTTCAGTTGAATGTAGTGGATAAAGAATCTAACGGTTAAAAATATCTAATTCTCTCTGAAGGGTTGAGATTGAAAGTAGCTAGAATGGGAGGACCCACACCGCCCTCCCTTGTTTTATATATATATATATATATATATACCAGTAAGCGATTGGAAACAATGGAGATCAAAAGTGTCAGCTTCAAGGAGTTCAATCCCGGAACAGCCTCCGACAGGTGACAGTTGCTGAGAGATGGCGTGCATCGAATGCCATAAACTGGCCAATCGCAAGCTGTCATTCGTATCCATTCGTCCAGCAGATCCACAATCCTAATAATAAAATTATCGAAATGCCAAAACAAAACACGCAATTTACTGTTTGTTTAGGAGGAAAACAGTTTCTCGGGAAAAAAAAATTTATTTATGTTTTTTTGTTGGGATTTACCTTGTAGAAGATGAGACCTCCTGATTTGTTGATAATGTAAAGGCTATAAATCGCAGCCATTTTGAATGCTTCGTGAATTGATAGATTGTAAGTATTTTGAGTTTGAGAAACCCTAGAAAGTTTTTTCTGATCTGACGATTTGGTTTCAGTTGAGCTAAAGCAGAGGTTGGAGAGAGACGACACCACAAATGACCAAAACACCCTTGACTGTATCTGGGCCTTGGAAGCCGAGTGGACGTGGGTTGGGTTAAGGTCGGGTCGGTTGGGTTGGGTGAAGCCATGGCCCAAATATTGCTTAACGTCTAGGCTACATAGCAAAACTCATGGGTAAATTGCAAATTGCACCCCTGTAGTTTAAGGTTTGTGACAGTTTGGTCTCTATAGTTTCAATTTTGGTAATTTACACCTATAATTTGAAAATTGTGCAAAATCCACCCAGTTACAAAATAAGCAGGAGCACAATGAGAATATCACATTATTTTCGGTCCAAAATGACCCCATGTGCAGGGACTAATGCATAAGTGTAGTTCAGTAGGAGCAAAAGCTTATATGGGGAATCAGAGGCAACGCCCGGACCCGATATATATACTACCTCCGTCCCATTTTATGTGTACATCTTGGGGAATCCAACTATTTAAGGGGACAAAAAAAATCTACACCTACTTTTCACAATTGCCCATAATCATTGCACTTTTTTTTGTTTTGTTTTGTTTTGGTGTTGATTGCAAAGAAGGGTAATTTGAAAAACTAAGTATAATTTGCATACTAATTTAGGAAAATGGACAACAATTTTGGGACATCCTAAAAAGGAAAGATGGGCACATAAAATGGGACGGAGGGAGTATTTTTTTTGGAGTAGAAATAGTATATATATATACATATTCTTTACAAACTAATATATTACACAATTTTTTTACGGAAATTTTGTATTATAAGCTTAATATTTTTATTTATTGTTATCAATTTCACTTTGATATTTGTGTGGCAGTGCGTGTCCAGCTTTAAGTGCATCAAATTGTTTAAAAGATTATAAGATATTATCATATTATTATAAGCTTTAAGTGTATCATATTGTTTAAAAGATTATAAATTAGTTTGTACAAAAACCCACATAAAATTATACTATTTTTACTCAAAAAAAATCGTTGGGGCACTGTCCCAAACCGTATAAGCTTTTGGTTCCATTGAACTACACTCCTAAATCTATGGACACAAAGGGTCATTTTGGGCTGGAAATAATTTGATATTCCCATTGTGTCCTTGCTTATTTTGTAATTGGTTGGATTTTGCACAATTTTCAAACTATAGGGTGTAAATTGCCAAAATTGAAACCATAGGGACCAAATTGTCACAACTCTTAAACTACAGGGGTGTAATTTGCAATTTACCGACAAATTTTTCATGCGTAGCCTATACTATGCCTCGTACTTATGCTTATACGATTTTATCCGTGATTGATAAAACAGCTTATTATTGTTTGGATGTTTGATTGATATATTTTGCAACTAATCAAACATAGAGAAAATCGTGAAACAACCCCCAACCCCCCCCCCCCCCAACAAACTGGTTACTGAAAACGTAAGTTTACCCCCCAAAACGAGTTTTCGTTCATCACAATTTTAAAAAACAAACGTAGGTTTACCCCCCAAAACTAGTTGCTGTCTAGATCTGCGATTTTGCCCAAAGGCAAATAAAAATACTTATAGACATACTTTTTTTTATTGCGTGTTTACATTACATTTGACTGATGTTGTCAAAATCAAGTATTTTTATTTAACCCTATTAAAATATAGCATTTGGAAGTAGGGTGTCAAGTCTACAGGGATTGATACAAGAACAACGTTTGGGAAGTTTTGCAACTAATTATAATGCTCAAAATAAATAAATTAGGAAAAGATGATGAAAAGGAATCAAAAAGACTTTGCGTTTTACGGCTTTTTGTTCGGTTTTTGGAGGATAAAAGGTAAATAAATATTAATCTAAAAAGCAATAAGTTGGGATCATTCCCCCCATCTTGGGTCACAATAAGATGAAATGGACTAATGTTTCAAGCACATCCTAAGGTAACACTTTATTGTGGCATATTATCAAACACAAAGAGTGCATCTATGTGATAAATAAAATGACCTATGAGATTTCCATTGAAATCGGATTTGAAGCTAACGTTTGACTATTAAAGATGCATGACATACGAGATGAAGCTTCTATGGTTTCTAATCTGAATGATTTGTCTACCCTACACAAACTAATCTACTTGGTGGACAAATCACCTATGAAGCCTTCAAAAGGTAGTATTTAAAACCCAAGAGTTTGAACAATCAAAGGTGCTTGACATCAAAGATGAAGACCCCAAGTTATAAATCTCACACACAACATTTATCAAACTCATTGAGTGCAAAACACAAGGTTAAATAATATTCCATATGAAATACATAAGGTAGGATTCAAAGTCTAAGTTTTGATAATCAACTATGCAAGGCAAACAAGATAAAACCCTTAGTTTTGAATCCTACACAATTGAATCCTAGAAATGCTACAACATTAAATCCAAGAGTTCATGATCCACAAGCTAAGTAAATCTAACTAATAATGAAAAACGTAGCAATATCATTAAAGGAAAAGAAGTAAAAGATATACCTAACCATCAAAACTTCAATCCAACCTTCAAGTTTATACAAATGAAGAAAAAATGGAAAGGAACCCAAGTGGATTCCAAAATGAGAGCAAAAAACCCTAAAAAACTAACTATCCCTAAAAAATGACAACTCTGTCTATTTATGCAAAACCACAAGAATGGCAAACTTGTAAATAAAAAAGAGGGAAAAATGCAGCTGCGGATCGATCCCTTCTAAAGGTCGGATCGATCCGCCTTTCATCTGGGCAGTTGATATCTCTTCGAAAAGCCATGGATCGATCCCTTCTTTGGGGTGAATCGATCCATCTTGGGATTTTTCGAGCAGAGCATTCCTTTGGAATCGCGGATCGATCCGCTCAAAAGGCCGGATCGATCCGCTTCTTTTGAAATTGATACCAAGCTCCTCTAAAAACACACGGATCGATCAACTCATAGGGCCGCATCAATCCGCCTTTGATGAAGTTCATTCCTTCCCCCTTTTATGAGATAAGAACCAAACGGAGTTGGTTCTCACTTTGAACAAGTTCTCAAACACTACAAGAAAGAGATTTTTATTAGTAATAAAGTGAAAAACAACAAGAATAGCAAAATTATAATTTATCCATTAAATCTCCCAATATAAGTGATAATTTGTGTTCAATAAAGGTAAAATCATGAAGTTAAAAATACAATATTAGACAAAAATCAATGACATATCAACAACTTTATATAAAAGAGGCATATTTCAATTGAAATTGTCCAATTTGGGTATTTTGGATTTGTTTGAAATGACACTTTTACCTTTATTTTCCTTTTTTGTTCCATTTTTCTTTAATGATTACTTTAAATTTTTGTCATTTTGTGAGGGTAGGTTGGTTATTTCACCCACAAAACAACATTTATTACTAATAGGTCAACTTCTAAATTTAATTAATCTAGAAATGATGATTCAATCAACTTTTCAAATAATAATTACAAATATTTACCATTTGGTTCAACTTTAAAATTTAATTAATCTATAAATAATGTTTCAATTAACTTTTCACCAAATAATTATAAATATTTACAATTTGGCTCAAAAAACCCAAAACTCAACAATTGTAAGTTGTGCCTAGTTTGGCACAACCGCTTTTCGACTTTGTGGTTTGCGCATTTTTTCGTTCTTCTAAAACAAGTCACTAACTTGTTTTGTGTTTTGTTTGATTTTGTTTTTATTTTTTGGGTTTTCCCAAATAAACCACTAACACAAGCAAGGCACAATACAGCCTGAACTGGGCTATGCTTTGTTTGGTTTATTTTATTTTGTTTGGTTTTATTTTTGTTTTTTTGGTTTTCTCAATCAAAGCACTAACATTTGTTTGTGTTTTTGGTATTATTTTTCTCAAAAAATTTCTTCAATTTAATTTTAGGGTTAACTACATTTTACCCCCCTGTGGTTAGGCCTATTTTCACTTTACCCCCTGTAGTTCAAAAGTAGACAGTTACCCCCAGTAGCTTTGGAATAAAGTGAAACTGTAACGATTTCCCTCAAAACTGATGCAAATTCTAAAATTAACCAAAAATATTAACACTTAACCCCTTTTGTGAGGTTAATTTTGGAACAAAACCCCTATGTGGCGATAACGCTGCCATTTAACCAAACTATCCAGGGCTAATTTTTAGCACCTAGCTCCTTTATGAGGCTAATATTGGGATTAATTGCCTATGTGGAGTTAATTTTGACGCTTAAACTCTCCTTTCTGAGGCTAATTTTAACATTAATACTTGTGTGGAACTGTTTTTAGAAAAAAATTTACAGTTTCATTTTAATTTGAAACCACAGGAGGGTAAATGTCCACTTTTGAAGTACAGGAGGTAAAGTGAAAATGGGTCTAACCACATGGGGTGAAAGATCATTAATCCTTATTTTTATACACATACCTTAGAAATTTAATTTTATTACACACATACATAAATTTCATTAACACACACATAAAATTTAATTTTATCTTTTTTTCCCCTTCTGGCTACACATTAATACCTTTTATATTTTCATATTACAGAAACACAAAGCCAATAAATTTAATTTACACCCCCCCCCCCCCCCCCCCCAAATACACATACCTTTAAATTAATTTAATAAATTTATTTTACACACACACCTCTTTAAATTAAATTTTTTTTTATATTCATGTATTACACACACACATATGTAATTAATAAATTTAATTTCACACACATGTCTTTAAATTACACATACACATAAATTTATTTTTGTATACCCTATAAATTTCATTTTGTACTTTCATAGTATCCTATTAATTATATTGTACAATTCGTCGCCCCGCGCCTTGCGCTGCCCCACCCCTATTTTATATGAAAGAGGCTTAAATGGAATGGTCTTTAAAGATGTCAAATTAATTTGGCCTTATTGGTCTTTTTTATTTCTAATTTGATTATTTGGTAATTTCACATCAATCAATCCACATCAAGTTACTATCCAATAGTAACTTGAGGCTTGTTTGACAAGTCTTCTTTGAGCCTTAAGATATCTTTTCAGGGAATCTTTGAATTACCAAACAAGCCTTAGATTATTTTTGTAAATTAATGCTTGTTTGACAAGGCTTGTTTGCTCCTTAAGGCAACTTTTAAGGAATCTTTGAATAATCAAACAAGCCTTAAGTCACTTTTCTAAATAAGCATTAGGTTATTTTTTAAATTTAAGCCTTGTTTGAGCCTTAAGACATATCAGAATTTATTAGTATTATTATTTATGTATTTAAAGTGTGTGCAATTATAAATTAAATTACCAAATTACCCTTTTGTTAAATAGGATTATCAAATTACAATTATAAATTTCTGTTTGTTAAATTGAAATACGAAAAACCCTTTTATTATATTACGATATATATAAATATATATATATTAAGTACAGTCAGGCTCTAAGGAGGGCGCCCTCTTTTTATTAAAGAGAGGGCTTTTGTTTTGACCGTCAGATCGTATTTAAAAACTGTAAAATGACAGCACTGCCCTTAATGAAAACACGATATGACGGCTGAAACAGAGGTCCTCTCTTTAATAAAGAGAGGGAGCCCTCTTTAGAGAATCTTTGATATTAAGTAATCTAATTACCCTTATTCCTTTTACAAATTACCATTTTGATAAATCAAATTACCAACTTACCCTTTTGTATGTACGAATGTGCGCGCGCGCGTGTGTGTGTATATATATATATATGTTTATCTATACGTTAATGAAAAGAGACTAAAATTAAAGTTTCAAGTATGTACAATTACAAATTAAATAATCAAATTACCCTTAAGCCTTTTACAGATTACTCTTTTGTTAAATCGAATAACCAAATTGGCCTTTTGCCTTTTCGTATTGCCCTTTTTGTATATATGTATATATACATATACATATATTTATTTATTTATTATCTATATATTATAGAAAAGAGCCTTAAATTGTAGGTTAACATCAACTAATATAGTTGTTGTTAAACTACATTTTTCTAACACCATCTTAAGAATTAATAAAACTTATTTCTCTTTCTTGTTCACGTTAAAAAAATATATATACATCGTACTTTGTAGGAAATTCAACTGCACGGGCAATCTTCCTAGTATGTATAGATGAATCACATATTGATACAGTACCAAAAGTACATAAAAAAATAGTGAACCCTCTGATGTACACAATTTTTTTACCAAACTTTTTTTTTGTCTCAGCAGATGGTTGCTCTCATGTAAATGGATTTAACCCCCTCACAAAACATACTATGAAACATAATTTATTGTGTGCTATATCAATGAAAATTGGACAGCACTTCAGTGTTGTTACTCTCACAAAAGTGAGATCCAAAAAACCCACGGGCTATCCAATAGACCCGTTGATCCGTGCGCGCCCCATTAATCTGTGAGTTTTTTCAGACAAAAAATAATATTCATTAGATATGTTCACTCTAGAGTCTGACCATATATATATATATATATATTTTTTTTTTTCTTTTTGCCCCACTTTTGAAAGAGGAACAACACCACCATTATTGAAAGACTGAAATGTTGTCCAAGCGAAATACAAATACTCAATAGTATTGAGTACTAGTTTCTACTGAAGTTTTATTGTTTGGGGCATCTAATCTAATCTAATATCTATACATGAAAGCCAAAGTCTTTGGTTTTGCCAAGTGGCAATTTATGAGAAATTTGTTAATTAAAATTTTTTTTTAAACATATTTGTGTTAATATATACAATTAAGGATTGACAAAAAATAAAGAACCAATTTAATGTAGATTAAATTGACCTATCAAAAAAAATGATTGACCAATTTAATGTAGATTAAATTTGATGTATTATTTATCATATACCCTTGAATTGGAATTAAACAATGATTGACCAATATCCTAGCATTATAGTTATTGACCACTTTTCATTTACACAGTCTTTTCGTTTCTTGGTTAGAATGTTCACTATACAATTACTTGATTTTGTTTCTCTAATTCATATGTATGAATTTTTATTTAACTTTTATATTGGGCTTGATTGTTTTGTGTTAGATAGTTTTTTGACTTCAAATTAAGGATATAAGAAGAGCACTTCAAGTAGATTGAGTGTTATCTATACATGAAAGCCAAAGTCTTTGGTTTTGCCAAGTGGCAATTTATGAGAAATTTGTTAATTAAATTTTTTTTTTAAAACATATTTGTGTTAATATATACAATTAAGGATTGACAAAAAATAAAGAACCAATTTAATGTAGATTAAATTGACCTATCAAAAAAATGATTGACCAATTTAATGTAGATTAAATTTGATGTATTATTTATCATATACCCTTGAATTGGAATTAAACAATGATTGACCAATATCCTAGCATTATAGTTATTGACCACTTTTCATTTACACAGTCTTTTCGTTTATTGATTAGAATGTTCACTATACAATTACTTGATTTTGTTTCTCTAATTCATATGTATGAATTTTTATTTAACTTTTATATTGGGCTTGATTGTTTTGTGTTAGATAGTTTTTTGACTTCAAATTAAGGATATAAGAAGAGCACTTCAAGTAGATTGAGTGTTATCTATACATGAAAGCCAAAGTCTTTGGTTTTGCCAAGTGGCAATTTATGAGAAATTTGTTAATTAAAAATTTTTTTTAAAACATATTTGTGTTAATATATACAATTAAGGATTGACAAAAAATAAAGAACCAATTTAATGTAGATTAAATTGACCTATCAAAAAAAAATGATTGACCAATTTAATGTAGATTAAATTTGATGTATTATTTATCATATACCCTTGAATTGGAATTAAACAATGATTGACCAATATCCTAGCATTATAGTTATTGACCACTTTTCATTTACACAGTCTTTTCGTTTCTTGGTTAGAATGTTCACTATACAATTACTTGATTTTGTTTCTCTAATTCATATGTATGAATTTTTATTTAACTTTTATATTGGGCTTGATTGTTTTGTGTTAGATAGTTTTTTGACTTCAAATTAAGGATATAATAAGAGCACTTCAAGTAGTTGAGTGTTATTTTCTATTATGTGTTTTTTTTATTTTGGTATTATGCCTTCTCTATATGGTTCTTAATAGAATAGTGATATTTTGTTACAATGCGATCTAACGAGATGTGTAAGATAAAAGTAGGATATGAATTATTGAATCTAATGTGAATTAGTTAGAATTTATTAACGAGTAATGCTATGATTTTCAAATTCATATCTATAGTTCCTCACACGATATTTAGGTGGTCCCACTATTTTTTAGAGTGGTACCACTACCACATGTGTTGAGAACCATATTTGAAATATCAAAGTTGAAAAGCATAGCATTACTCAATCAAACACAATTAATAATGTTAAGTTTTTAATTCTTTTGACATTTATATTGCATACATTATTTTTTCTGGTCGTATTGACATTGAAAATACAAATCATAAATTTTTTTAGGCTACTCTTATTACTCTTATTTTAATTTTTAAAAGCTAAAAAATTATCGATTTTTGTTTGCTAAATATAAGCTATTTAGTCCTACTAATTTCAAAGTGAATGCTATTAATATTTTTTGATTTGTCGACTCACCCGTGCATTGCACCGGAACCAAAGCTCATCAAGGCAAGGGTCTTAGTGTACACCTTCTTCAAAGAAAGCAGGAAGGACGATGAGAGATGAGGCTTTTCACAATAATGTTGGGTTAGGGGTAAGGGTATTATTAGAGAGAGAAAGGAGAGGTGGGGAGGAGAGAGAATATTTTTTGGTGTATGGGGGATCAGTAGAGTAGCCTAAGGTAATTCACATTTTCAGGCTTTCAACAGTAAGGAAGCTGGTGATTTGGTTGTTTTATCAGGTGAAAATGAGCCATGTTTGTGCATAGTAGTGTACGCAGTATCTGTATGATGATGGTTCTGCTTAATTGGCAACATCGGCTCATAGGTATTATGAACGTTCCAAAAATTAACAAGCAACTGTTTGGCAAACCAGCTTCTGCGATTTACTCACCAGGAAAAAAAAATTATCAATTGCAAAATAAGCAATTTGACCAAAAGTAGTCTTTTGACAATTGAATCGCAGAACTAGTTGTCAAATGGACATGATATCTCACGTCTAGCCTGAGAGACTGTTCTGGACTTGATTATATGCTAATCTTTAATTTTAGCCGAAGCTTTGTATCAAAACCTCTTCTGAAAAAATGGAAGGAGAAGGATCTTCGTCGGTGGATTCCTCTTGTTCCTCTTTAGGCGCCTTCATTTCGAAAGTTGTTTCTATTTCTACATTTGTTTCTTCCTCACTTTCCCCCATTTCTTCTGTTTTTTTAGATTTCTTTCAATTTCTTAGTAAGAACTAGTCGACAAATCTTGCAAATGCACGGGAACTTGTCAAAACACTATCTAAAATTCTTCGTAACATTTTATACGCATACACATACACATATGTTTATATATTTATAGTTGATACAACATACTACAGACCCCAATTGAAAGTCGAACCAATCATACCTGGAACAAAATAAAAAGAAAGCTTACATACCTAAGAAGAAGAAAGAAAAAAAAAAAAAAAAAAGGAAAAACCTTGCTATGCCAAATGTTTTCGTTATTAAATAACATAATATTTGCTATGTATAAATATATTATTTATATATATTCTATAGAAGATGGAAAGTAGATTGTGGAAAGTTACCTAAGATTGTAGAAAATTAGGAGTAGATTACAAAAAGTAATTTTTTTAATACTGCAAATAACCGGCGCCCAAAACAAAAAAATTTACTGCAAATGAGAGAAGAATCAATCGAATTTGGCAACAAATAGAAGGAAAAACAAATTACCTACAATCAGCTAAAAAGTTGCATTTGTGTTGGGTCATCTGTGTAGTTGAATTCTATGATGTGCACCAAACAAAAATTCATGCACCAAAAAACCTTCCTCTAGTGACACAAGTATATACATATGATTGTATATAAAGACAAAAATTCATAATGTTTTGTTGGAAGAAGAAGAAAAGGTTTTAAAGAGAGAGTGAGGACATGAGGGGTTGGGAAAGGGAAGAGGGGATGGAGTTGAAAGCAATTTTCCTAGTAATTCACGGAGGTTTAAAATACTTTATTGGAATTTTAACAACTTTTATTGGAATAGTGGAGTCAATGTGTTGTAGTGCTTTATAGTATTAAATTCATTTTAGTGCAACTTTATTATAATAGGTCTACCTTCAAAAATATTTTGGTGATAGGTCTACAAATTTTATTTTGGACCACACTCCCCTTCTATATCCAGATATGCACAATCATTGCTTAAAAAAATAAAATTTAAAATTTAAAATCATATTCAATATGTATATCTATATATACCAAAAAGAAAGTCAGAGAGAGAGATATCCTCGACTCCATCGCCACCGCCCTCCATCGCCTCCGATCTGAATCCTCCACTTCCTCCGCCCTCATCATCACCGTACACAAGTTCTTCTCCAACGGCTACAATCTCGCCAGGGCCAATAATTCCGCTAATGTCTTCGATTGGTTCCTCTTCATGTCTTTCAAGTTTCGATCTATCGTCGTCAATCTGATCTCTCTTCCTATGCTGATAATCGCCGCCGTCTCCGGTCACGCCTCAGCGAGCAGCTTCATCCTCGCACTGAGCCGCTACTATATCTTGATGAGAAAAGACGAGCGAAGTGGTTATTGGGCTTAAGATTCTTGCTTGGTTCAGGTTTGGCTTTTTGATTCAAATTCTTTATGGGTTTTAGCTTCAGTTTTGGTTCCTTGCTTTGGTAATGTGTAGTGTTAAAACTTTTCATTTTCACCGATTTTGTTCACTCATTTTCAGTGTAAAAATTGTGTTGATTTTCAGTGTAGAAATGTGTAGAGTTTACACTTGTTCACTGATTTTCAGTGTAAAAATTGACTCTTGTTGGGTTTTGTTTTGATTAATGATGATGACTTTGTTTTGATCATGTTTTTTTTTTTTTTTTTTTTGGTGCTTTCACTGAATTTCAGTGTAAAATTGTGTTGATCTTCAGTGTAGAAATGTGTTGAGTTTGCACTTGTTCACTGATTTTCAGCGTAAAAATTGACTCTTGTTGGGTTTTGTTTTGATTAATGATGATGGTTTTGTTTTGATCATGATTTTTTTTGTGCTTTCATTCACTTTCATTTTAAAAAATGGCAGTGTATAATCTAACAAACCATTTGACGTAGCATTAAAAGATATGAAAATCATTAAAGATATGGAAATCATGTAATCGATATAGATTTGTTTTTACAAGGTAATCAATATAGATTAATGTGATTTAAATCCCTATAATTATGGGATTTAATACCCAAATTCAATATATGAAAATCATTGAATAGTTGAAGTTTGAATTTAATGATTTCCATAATAATGGGTATACTATATATAGATGTATAAATATATGTATATGAAAATCGATTTGCAAGTTAGTGTGTGATTGTGACCGTGATATGTATATGAATATATATACAAAAATTCAAACTAAGAGATTATGAGATTTAATATCAGATATTAGGATTAGTTTACATAATTATCTCCACATTCAATGGGTTTGTTTGTAACTGAAAATCCTCCTATAATGCTTTATTATATACTATATATATTCAAACATATCTATATATATGTGTATATAATTATGTACATAACACTTGTGGGTAAAAAAGTAAAATTACTTCCCTCGATTTGGAGATTTAACTATTTTGGGACCTATTGTTAACATCTTTTTTAAGTTGGGCCAAATTAAAAAATCTTGAATAGGGAGGAATTCATGGCTAGTTTTCTATATAAATAATATACAAAATTAAAAATAAAAATAAGAGGCAATGCCACATAAACTAGTAGTGATGCTGGTTTGGATTAACAGAAGACAAAGGATAGTGCCACATGGCGATCTAATAGAAGACATTTTGCTGTGTCTTTTATATTTATATAATATAATAGATGGGTGACGGTACTCTACCTAAATAGTAGACACAGATAATAAATAAGAGCATGCTAAGATTCGAGCCATAGAATTTCTCAATTCTGACACAAGGAACTTATTAGATCGAATGTACTTATTCGATCTAATCGAATGATAGACTAATACCAATCCAATCCATTTCATGAATAACATGTGACCAATTAAACCAACCAAAAAAAGTTCTTGTTACAAATAACATCTTGAAAGTGGTCCCACTGTCATATGTATTTGGGAAGCATTTGGGATAGAAAACTTGGGAAACAGAGCATTAGTCAATAATAATTAACCTCAAAACTTTACACAATCCTCTGAAGAAAGTGGCTGCAATTTTGATTTCTCCTTTCAGCATGATAGCTAATGTGCCTACTAGTTCAAAAGTAACATTAAAATCTTGAGTGTGCCTCATGTCACAGCTTTATACACACAAAAAACTAGTGTAAACATAAGGTATGCCAAGGAAAAAATTCCACTAACAATGTTAAAACAAATTACACTATATCGAAAGACAGTCAAAAGTGCAACAAACATAAATTCTGAAAATGGAATACAAAGTAACACGGTATATTAATCAAACATTTAGATATTAATTCAACTCGAATGAGTCATTGAATGTCACCCATCTCATCTCCTAAGCCTGCCACCGGGAGAGGAGGTATTAAAATAGGCCGACCAATTTCAGGTAAAAAAATGAAAGCAGCAAAGCTAGTCAGAGATTGCGATGCAAAAATGTAATGTCCAACCTATACCTTGTTAGCAATGTTGTTGGAAAGCCAGTCCAGGCCCTCATACAGGCCCTCCCCAGAAGTGGCACATGTGCTCTGGATATACCTTCAAGACACAAAACCAGTTCTCACCTATAGACTCGGGAAACAGAGACAAGCAAACATATATATACACGGTCAGCTTCTCATGCGGACGTTCTGGGCCGTTGGATCGTGATTTCATTAACGGTATTTCGGTCATTTCACACTGATTCACACCGATCCAACGGCCGAGAAAGAAGTCCGCAAGTTATTAGCTTGCGGACGTCCTCATAAGAAGTGCTCCGTATATATACATATGTATACATATATAGAGATAGATGCAGTCAATCAAGGGTACCAGTGACGTTGACGGAGTGAGTGAAGGCCAAGCTTGTCAGTGATCTCAGCAGCATTCATGGCATTTGGAAGATCTTGCTTGTTTGCAAATACAAGCAGCACAGCATCCCTCAACTCATCCTAGACATCCCAAGCAAATTCATGAACTTCTGATTAATTTGGCTCCTAGTTAATGACTCGATGTGAAGAGTGTATATAAGATGCTATTGGATGAAGCATATGCAATACATTCTTTTGAGTATGAAAGTGCACCATAATACTATATGACGAGGCATTTGAGTATGTAACAGAACAAAGTCTCTATTAATGCCAAATGCAGCCTAAATTCAATTATGCAGTGATGACCCTTTTCCACTGATGAGATTGCATAACGAAAAGACAAATAAAGAGCAATACAAAGTTTTTCCGTTACCTCATTTAGCATCCTGTGTAGCTCATCCCTCGCCTCAACCACACGGTCCCTATCGTTGCTATCGACCACAAAGATGAGCCCTTGAGTATTTTGGAAGTAATGTCTCCACAAAGGTCGAATCTGGACATGCCCACACAGAACATAACACAGAAAAAATGAGATGCTAATTTGTAAAAGTGATTCCAGCAAAGCAGATTTTTTTGGATAAAACAGAACCACCAAATATGCGAAAAGTTAAGCAGTAATCTGAAATAAATTGGCTTTAGAATATTGAACCAAAAAAATAGATTTTAGTCATTCAATAAAATGAAGAGCTCAAAAAAGGAATGAAGCTGCAAACTGCTCTTGCAATTGTTGTCGTCAAGGTAAAGCTCTCATGAAGATTATTATGACTTTGGTGCAAAGAAATTCAAATTGTTTGATCACACAACGTCACATACCTTGTCCTGGCCACCAACATCCCAGACTGTGAAGCTAATGTTCTTGTATTCAACAGTCTCCACATTAAATCCTGGTACCAAATGCAAATGATTCAATTCTCCATAACTAGAACCCTCAATCAACTCTATTCTCACAACTTAAAATTCCAATGGCAGAGGTAATGAAGAGAATATCGTGAAACTTGATAAGAACCAGAAGCAGTCGGAAAAACTACAGGCTTGGTTCTACAAGTCTAGAAACTCAGAGAAAACGAGTAAAATCAAGAAATGAAAAGGCATCTAGAAGAACTTCAATAACAAGTCAATATGACAGCACAATAGAGTATACGACAACTCTCCTATCAAACTCGTTCTCCATTTTGCGAAAGAGTTTGAACAAATAACATGGTAGTAGTTGTATGCCAAAACCCCAATAAACTAGTCAGCTTTATTGAAGTCCTATGACGATAAAGATATACAGCATCTATTATTGGGCCTTTGGCATACAACTTTTTGTAATACACCAATCACTTTTTTGGTTTTTTTTTTCTAGAGAATGAAAGGAAGACTCATAGAGAATGGTCAGGCATCCTAGGAAAGTAAATCATCCCAAAGAGCTTAACATAACATGCATCTTACATCTAAACATGTGACTCACTAGCACACTTGGGAATACGAAAATATGAACTGTAAAAGACCCAATGGACAGGTAACAACCATGCACGTTCGTCATTCTGAATGAGCTCAAAAACATACCAATTGTAGGAATGGTCGTAACAATCTCTCCCAGCTTGAGCTTGTACAGTATGGTGGTCTTACCCGCAGCATCAAGACCTACCATAAGTATACGCATCTCTTGCTTGGCAAACAGCCGACTGAAGAGCTTGGTGAAAGACAGCCCCATCTTTGCGTTTCCTGGAACCCATACATACGAGTCAGTTCCTCATTAAGATCGAAATCAAAATGCTGCATACTTTCAAAGTGCATGAATGTTAAATCAACTTCTCCGTTAATGCAGACAAAAATGCAAGAAGAGAAACATAGCATATATTCACTATTCAGCAACGTGGGACTAGATTCACTTGGGCTGCCCCTGCCTCCCATCAAGAATTGAACATAAGGTCCTATTTGCAGTACACTTTAATTGACTGGGGAAAACATGGCATTGGATGTAAATGCCTACAAGTTTATTTGACAAGGAATCTGTCGAATAATACACATGTATAATGCATATAATCCAAACGCACCCTTATAGTATCTTACAAAATTACAAATCATTACCGAATCTGCTATGGCCATCATTAAAAAAATCTCATTTTATCCAAGTGTTTCCCAACAACACACCCATAAAACAATAGTAAACATACGAATAAAACAAAAAATAACCTAACTCTCAACAAATATTGAAACGCATCAACAATGCTTAATTACAATAGAGACCGCAAACTAATAAGCACAAGCCCCTTTAACAAATTGTTGGAAAATTGAATGAGAAATTGCATTTTGAGTGTTGCTGTATATGGTTGAGTTTGGTCATGCAAAACAGTCCTTATTCGAATTAGTTGTGACTCTTGACGAAAAGTCTCTTTGCAACTTCTATACACGTCTTCTCCATTAGTTTCATTTGATGATTTTTGAAATTTATACATACAGTCCGTGTTAGTGTCTGACTATGAAGCACCTACACTCTATTTTGGCCATCGTATCGGTGTCGACAGTGTACCCGACACTGACACTCTTTGGACACATGTCAAATACTCTAAATATCGTGACTGAATTTTATATTCTTGTTTTTTTCAAACGGACACAAAAAAAAATGATCCCCTCGTCCCAAAATTCTTGTCAAACTTAAGAACTTGCTGCATGCATTTAATTTTGACTTTCCAAAATCACCCTTTGCAAACTCTCTTTCCAACTCTTATCTTGTCATATGGAAATGATAGAGTAAAAGAAAAAATTTGCAAATATTTAGTTTTGACTTTTTAAAGATAGACAATTATTTTGGGACATCCCAAAATGGAAAGTGTGACAATAATTTTGGGAGAAAGAAGTTATATTTTGATAGTTATCCCAAAATGGAAAGTGTGACAATAATTTTGGGAGAAAGAAGTTATATTTTGATAGTTATCCCAAAATGGAAAGTGTGACAATAATATTGGGAGGGAGGGAGTAATACTTTGATAGTTAGAGAATAAGTAATCTTGACATTGAAAAAGAAAACACACATTGTCATGGAAAAACACGTACACAATTCTCACTCACAAATATCACCATGCGAACCCAAACATTTCCCTCCAAAAAAAAAATCAACAGAAGAATATAGTATCCAACCCTCAGCATGTGGCAACATGAAAATCAATCTATGCACACCGACATAATGACATTTACAGTAGCAAACATACCAAAAAATCTATGAAATAATTAGTTTACCTTTTCGTCTTCTACATTTTTCCCAAAGCCATGTGCATGTTTGTTTCTCTCTCTCTCTCCACTAGATATGGGTTCTCTTTACCCTTGTTCTTTGTTCAATCTCACTACGCTCTCAGTACACTCTCTGCTTCTCTTCCAACCTTGCGTTTAGCGGTTTGTCTTTCAAACTTCTGTAATTTGATTAACAATTTGTCTCTCAAACTTCTGTAATTGGATTCACAGAGACGGTTATTCAGAGAGAGAGAGAGAGGTTTTGCATTTATTTTGTTGACAGTTTTAAGGCTCTTCACTGTTTAAAATGTTTATGGGCACGATTTTTGGAGATGAAGGGGACGGCTTGTGGAAGTTTTTGTTGGCCGTAGAAACGGTTTTTGACAGTGTTGGTTGGGTTGGTTTTGTTTTGAGTGTAATGACCAATTAGGATTTCCATATATATTTATTGAATGGAAAAGATTAATGGTTTTAGTGTAATATGAGTGGTGGTGAAAATATAATGGATACTCCTCTCTTTGGCTTTTGATAGTAGTATAAATGTTTCGAAATATTGGAGTTAAACTATATTTTTTATAAAATTGTTATGCATAATACATAATTATGAAATTTTTTAAATTGTGATGGGTTTAAAACAAACATAAAAGAAAGTTTAGGATTAAAAAAGATAAAAGGAAGTATATACTAAGACCAATTCAGAAGGCAAATACGTAAGTAACATATGATCGTCGATGAATGATGATTAATGAAGATGTTCTTGAATTTGATTTATTTGCGTTGTTATTACTAATAATGTCATAATATTGTCGTAATTTACGTGTTTTATGTCAGTTTTGATTAGCCATAGTAAAACATATATATATATATATTTAAAAAAAAAAACTACGAGTCCCAAACGTATTCGTATCCTGCTTTTTTAAGAAGTAACGTGTCCACGTATTCGTGTCGCGTCGTGTCCGTGTCCGCGACGGTGCGCTTCTTAGGTGTCTGAGAGAGTGCAAACACCAATATGTAGGGATGGCAATCTGCTCGTTTGTGGGGGGTCCCCGCCCCGCCACTAATGGGAACTTGGGAAGGGTTTGGGAAGCCTTTAAATAATGTAGGGGCAGGTATTGGTGGAAGTAGCAAACCCCGGCTCAGGTTTGGGGTGCATTCGGGATACAAGCAACCCAACCCGGAAACCCCCGATTAGCTATACAAGCCTTGATTTCTTTGTCCCACATCGTTCGACAATACACCAGAGAAGAGATTTTTGTGTTTTAAAACAACACTGACACGAGTCTTTTGAAGCCAAAAGGTATTTGAAGTGCATGGAGCCATGTGTAAAGGCTGTTCAAAGTTTTGATTTGAGTGGCATTGGAAAATGTGCATAAACTTACTCCCTCCGTTCCATGATAAGTGTCCATATTTCCTTTTTTGGATGTCCCAAAATAAGTGTCCACTTTCCTAACTTGGTATATAATTTTTACTTACTTTCGAAAACTACCCTTACAGAAAAGACAAAGAAGCATTTATGTGTGATCCCAAAACAAGCAAAAAGTCAAACACCCATCACATTCAAGGGCAAAATTGGAAAGTGACCCTTTAATAAACCAAATAAATTAATATAATACAACTTTCTTAAACAAT
This sequence comes from Hydrangea macrophylla, assembly GCA_033977485.1. Classification (NCBI taxonomy): domain Eukaryota; kingdom Viridiplantae; phylum Streptophyta; class Magnoliopsida; order Cornales; family Hydrangeaceae; genus Hydrangea; species Hydrangea macrophylla. The sequence continues at coordinate 78,376,457 of CM066996.1, forward strand.
GTGCAAAATGGGAATGAACACTTATTATGGGATGAAGGGAGTAATATTTTATTCACATGAGTACATCACGGGTTCAATTAATTGATTGCATTATATTATTATATTCTAATATTAAAATGTTGATGCTTACAAGTTGTCGGTGGTGGGGCGTGCGGGTATGGGATTAGACGACGTTAGTGGGGTCGGGGATGGGGTGAGAATTGAGCTGGGGTGGGATGGGTTCAGGAGATAAGCCTTGTTTGGTGGGACGGGTCGGGAGAGGGCACCCCCATCCCATACCCGTCCCGTTGCCATCCCTACCAGTATGGTTCGTTGTAACGTCCTATTTGAAGGTCTTCTATAGGAAGGTAAAAGAATGTTGTATCCTAGAAGGCAATCGTCATGAAACTATGAGCACCTATGCGGGGCAAAATTGTTTTAAGCATCACAAACCTAGTTCATTACTCGATCTATGTCATGCATTTGCATCTATACCAGGTTCTATTTAATTTTCCAGTATTTGCCTTGTTTGCAGATTTCAGATTTATACACACCAACATATTTTGGATAACACAAATAATGCTGGAAAAGACATTGATAACAATCCAACAAAATAAAAGGAACGAAAACAACAAATTATCAATCCAAAGCACATAGTAAGCATTCATTCTAAACTGAGATGCAATGATGACATAAAAAAAATAAAAAAATAAATTACATTTTTATTCAAATTCGGATCATTGCATGGATCCATTTTCAAATCTAGCACATAGAAAGAATTTTTTTTTAAAAAAATTCAATTAAAAAAAAAAATTCAATAATAAATAAAATAAATAAAAAACGCAACCACATACATATATCAGAGCCTATGTTAGTCAGAGTAACGAATCGATTATACTCTACAGATATAACAACTCCAATGACTAAGATAACCTGAATTTTACAAGAAAAAACCAAAATGGTAATTGAGGGAAACGAGCTCTGTCAGAAATAGGGTAAAGACGAATCGAATCAAACCCCAAATCGAGATATACATGTGCAGACATACATGTTGATATATATACATATACATATACATGACTGCACTGCATAGAAAAACAAGGCAAGGTATTACCTGAATCAGGAGAGAGGGCTAAGTTTAGACGAATCAAGGGAGGCAGTTCTCCAGAGACTGCCAAGCTAAACGAAACAGAGACGTCGACCTCCACCCAACCGCGTTAATATTGGGATTTCATCGGAATTTTATGGATCCCAAAACGATTTGAATAAAAATCAGTTAGTAAAAAGGTAACTGGTAAGGTCATGTGCATTTTTTTTAATTTGGGCACCTTTTTTTAAGTTAAAAAATCAAAATTTTATCTTTTATTGTAATAATTAGTAAGGGCACCTCACTTATTGTACTATATATATGGGTAAATTGCAAATTACACTCCACTAATTTCGTAAATCAGTGTAGTTTTGTATTTATTTATTTATTCCTATTTTGTTTCTTTCTTAATTTCTTCCTTCTTCAGTTTATTATAAGTTTTAGTCCTTCTCTTTTTTTTTTCTTTTTTTCTTTTTTTTTTTTTTGGGTTAATTAGGATTAGGTGCCACATTAGATACTTTTTACGTGATTGGGCTAACCCGTGAACTAGTTTAATGAAATGCTCAACGAAATTTAGTTGACCAAAATAGTCTTTTGTGTATTGTTAGCACGCGCACATGCACTATCCGACATTCTGCATTCAAAAGGAACGCATATGGACATGCACATGCCACGTGTATAGTTAGGTTTTTTTTTTTTTTTTTTTTTAAAGGAACACGTGTATAGAGAGAGAGAGAGAGACAGAGATCGCCATCGCCATCGCGATCACCATCGGCGATGATCGCCGGCCAACACCACCATCGTCGTCGATTACCATCACCATCGCCGTCGTTGCCACCACCACCACCACTATTGTCATCGCGTCTCCACCACAACCGTGGATCGCCACCACTATTACCATCACTATCCCATAAATAACTTATAATCTTTTAAACAATCTGATACACTTAAAATTTATAATAATTTGATAATATCTTATAATCTTTTAAACCACATGATAATATCTTGTATCTTTTAAATAATCTGATACACTTAAAGCTGGACACGCACTTGTACACTAATATCAAAGTGAAATTGATAAAAATAAATAAAAAAAATTAAGCTTATAATACAAAACTTTCGTGAAAAAATTATGGGATAGATTATGGGGTCATTTTGGGCCAGAAATAATGTGATATTCCCATTGTACCCTTGCTTATTTTGTAATTGGGTGGATTTTGCACAATTTGAGGACTGGAAAGGGAGTAAATTGCCAAAATTGAAACTATAGGGACCAAACTGTCATAACCCTTAAACTATTGGAGTGTAATTTGCAATTTACCCATATATATATATAGTACAATAAGTGAGGTGCCCTTACTAATTACAGTAAAAGATAAAAATTTGATTTTTTAACTTAAAAAGAGGTGCCCAAATTAAAAAATGCACTGCCCTTACCAGCTACCTTAGTAAAATTCTAGGGTTAAAAAAGCACTTTCTCCATAAATTAGGCTGGCCATAAAGTCACATTCATTTGTTAATTATGGCCTAGGGCACCTAAATTTAAGTTAAAATTTTAATTTTTTACCTTTTATTTTAATTAATTAGTAAGGGCACCTCACTTATTTTACATAGGTTTAACTATATTTTATACCTTCTTAGTTTGCCATTTATTTCAATTTGGTCCATGTAGTTTAGAAAATATTATTCTAGTCCCTGTAGTTTCATAAGTATGTCATTCTAGTCCCTCAAACCCTTTTTGTGACAATTTTTTTTTTACTTTCAATGGCAAAATTATTCATCACTAAAGGACTTATTGGACTTATTTGACACACTTATAAACATACATGGACTAAAGTGACACTTTCTAAATTACAGAAACCATACTATAGGGACAAGCACAACACACATAATTAGGAATTATATATTTTCATAAATATTATAAAAATAAAAGATATTCAAAGAATAATAATAATAAATTTGATACTTGCAATTATAGAGTTTTATAACAGCTGCACTTACTAGTAATTATTCTTTTAGTGCAAGACGCTTTGTTGTTTCTATGGCTTCATCACCTGATATATGGATATCATAAGACCATTAGATTATACAAAAGGAAAAACGATGTGGCTGTTAAATTGCGACAAGTATAAATCTGGAATAAATATAACCTATGCCAAACACACACACACACACACACACACACACACACACACGCACGCAAACGTAATTTCACCATAAAGTGTAATAAATTAATGATGCAAAGAATCAATCTCGAAACCTGATATGGACAAATTCATATTATTATATAAATTATGCTTAGGAGAATCATGTGACACCTATCGAGAAGAGAGAAGAATCACAATTAGTGAAAACAAAAAAACTTACAAGAGAAGAAGTCAAATCGAAGAAGACGCTGAATACAGATTAAGAATTAATAGAGAAAGAAATTAGAAGTAGCCAAGGATTTAGAAATAAATAAGGAGAGAGAGAGAGACAAAAAGAGATAATATATAGTAAAAGAAGTGAGGTGCCCTTACTAATTAAAGTTAAAGGTAAAAAACTAATTTTTTTAACTTAAATTTAGCCGCCCTAATTAAAAAATGAAGGTGCTTTTATCGCCAGCCTTAAATTATACAAACTTTTGCAATTCTCACCCAGAAATTTAAAAAGTTGCAATATCCCCTGAACTATCTTTAGAGTTGCAATGTCCCCCTGAACTTCAAAAAGTTGAAAGGTCGCCCCTAAACTATCTTTCGTGTGACAATGTCAACTCTGCCATCTATTTACACCCTAATTTGGGATTTTCCAAGGCACAGGGCAGTCACATGGTATGGTGACATCATCACAGAAACAGAATGAACAGGACATAAGGCCGGTCACGGAAGAAAGATCGATATCTGTACCACATACTTGCGAAATAATACACTCAATGTATACTTATCGGTATGAAGACCGAGGACGGGATAATATTGGGTTCTCTAAGAGATACCTCGACCTTAACAAGCGAGGCCAAGGTTGCAAAGTAGGTACAACGATAGTCGTAATATCGGTCATACAAAACCGATGACCAACTATGAAAGTTCTGAATTTATGTGACCGAGAAATAGTAATTAGCAGAACAAGTAAGAAAGAAGATGTAATATCGGGCTTAGAAAATGGTTGGCAAGTAACCTATGGAGCAGTTGAAGTCAAGTGAAAAACATCGGTCAAATAAGACCGATGGACACTAGTAGATTTCCTACGAAGAATAAGACTGAGAACTACCAGCCAGCAAAGAACCAGGCAGTTTGGGGAAGAATGTAATCGGTCAACCAGGGCATATGCGCAGGGTACTCTAAGCAGTCAAGTATGGATAAAAACATGCACATAGGTTATGCTGAGCTGGAAGGGATGGGGTTACAAAAAGGGGAAACGTGGTAGCAAAAATGGGATCACAGAACAGATCGTGGGGATAATCATGGGACAAAGAGTGGACGCAGTAACTGGTTCATGCCTACAAATCAAGAGCCACCACCCCACTAACCCATTAACTCCACTAACATTAACAAGTCTACTCTCAAGTCTATAAATAGGGCAGGGTGTGCAACATTGAAAAGGGCTAACACACACGCCACTTCTGCTCTAGCAGATCTTGTTTTATTTTCCTCAAGCATTTCTACTATTGTCCTTGAGTGATTGGGAGTATTTCCATTTTCTTTTAAGTGTGATTTTAAACAGTTTTAATTCAATCAATGAAGAAGATGATGTTCTTTGAGGTATTTTAAGTTTACATGCTGGTTTGTTTATTTTTTGTGTTCATTTGTAATTTGTTTGCTTGCATCAGAGTAGAGTTAATACCCATTAACCGCTGTTAATAACCATCGTTTGAATTAGAAGTCAGATTAGGTTATCACAACCTCTTTTGAGTCCACGTGGACTCTAGCACGCCCAACACACACTACACCAATTTTATTGCAAACAATTTTTGGCACGCCCGGTGGGACCACCGAGTGAGTGATGGAGAATGTGTCACATGAAGGTTTATACAAGCGCTTGGACGAGATTTGGGAAGAAAAGCTTCGCGTTATATATTCTTGTTTTGACCCATCTTCTGACCCATTGATATGCGAACAAAATTTGGTTACTCTTCGCGAGGAACGAGATGCCACACTCAAAGAATTACATCGGCGGATCAAGAAGACACGCAAATTGTTTAATTTGTCTAAAGAGCCCCTCGCTAGTGTGGATCATGTCGAAACACTCGGGGGGCAAGATTCACGTAGGCTAATTAACTTCATTTTGGCGGATAAATTTGTTGAAGGTTTTGAGCAACCCTTTTTGAAGAAGCCTACTTTTGAAGAGTTGTTCAAACTATTCGGTATTATAATTGCCGAAAATAAATTTTACACAAAGCCAGTTAAAATTTTAGTTTGTGTTGATTCTAATCCTCACTGGCTTTGTGGAGCTCACCAAAAATTGGCTCTCATTTGGTGGTTTTTTGATCAACAGTATTATTATCACAATTACTGACCAAATTGTGAATTTTAACTTTGCTGCTTTGATCGGACTAAATAGACCGACAATAGTTTGCAAACTCAGTCCAACAATTAGACCGATATGGAGGAGCACAGAGTACATGACAAACACATTGTGACATAGCTGTCAAAAGGAGAATGGTCCAATGTGAGGACTGAGGACAAGTGTTTGCTTTAGGGTTAAAACTACATTCAAGCAGTGTGGGCCAGCATAAAGCTTCAATCTTTCCAAATTGGGGATATGCTAAGCCTAGGTGCTACAACCTTCTTAGTTCCTACACATGTTCATCGCAAAATGTAAGGTGTCCGTTATTATTCCAGTAATTTCGAATATCTTATCGGGCAAAGCAAAAATCGGACAAAACAAAAATCGGTCCATTTGTGTATACAAGGTTCTTCAAAAATTATATTTCATTTCATTTTCAAAGAACCAAGGGGGGCATTGTTTACACCCTAATATAAAAATTATATTTTTTTTTACATTTTGAATATTGTGTGTAAGTAGTAAATTAATCACACACTAGTGTGGAGTTTTTGCTAGTGGGGTAGTGGTTAAGTTAAATGGATGTGGAAGTTACATGAGAAGTGGGTGGTTACAAGATGGGAGTTGCTTGCAACATACAGCTCTATATAAGTATTGGACCACCAAGAGAGAAGGCAGGCTCACACACAACCACAAGCCCCTGCGGCTCAAACCAAACAATACCTATTGATGTTCATATGTTGCTTTGCTTTCCCTTTTTATTCTAGCCGTGTACTTTGCTGACATTAGTGCCTTGTTCGTTTTCTTTCATTTTTCTTTTCTTCAGTTCATGTAATTACAATCTCATGTTTAGTTTACTATTGGAATGCAATTCAGTCTTAGTCACTTACTTTGCTCTCATCACTCCTGAATTAAATTACTCGCTTCAGAGTAATGCAACTTTGAGGGAGGGTCATCCTTACTTTCCAACAATTGCCTGATCCATATCAAACAACGCTTATAGGGATTGTTTTGGTTACACGCTTGGGTCTTCGTACAAAGCCCCTGGTACGCCCGATCACGTCACCAAATTAAATTTTAGCCAAAACAACATCACATTCCGTCAAGAAATGTGATGGAATTTACTCATGTGGGGCTCACATGTCAAATTTCAAGGGCATTTATGATATTTCACCTTTCACTTCTAAATTTACAATCATAACTATCATAAAAATCATAAAAACTCAGTTAATTTCACTAGGCTGCCATTTTTTTTAATCTGTTAATTTGTTGTGTAGCAAGAAGAAGTTTCGAGTTTTTATGATTGTTAATTTAGAAGGGGATGGTGAAATGTCATAAATGCCATTGAAATTTAGTATGTGCGTCCCCCACGAGTAAATTCTATCATATTTTTTGATGGAATGTGATAGCAGGATTGACATTACAACACGAAAGATAGTTCAGGGGGAACATTGCAACATAGACGATAGTTCAGGGGGGACATTTCAAATTTTTGAAGTTTAGGGGAACATTGCAACCCTAAAGATAGTTCAGGGGGGACATTGCAACTTTCTAAAGTTCGGAGTGTGATTTGCAAAACCGTGTATAGTTTGAGGGGGGAAAATGATTTTTACCCAAAAATCTATGATACATTCTAGTGTTGTTCGGTTGGTCCGTGGTTTTCAAAGTTACTGTATATTGAATTTGAGACCCACATGAGTAAATTAAGACATGTACTGTATTAATTAATATGTACTAGCATGTATCCCGCGCAATGCGCGGGTACATTGTTTTCTAATAAATAAAAAATACTGGTGATGAATATTGTTATCATCAAAAGTTCAATTAAAAATACACACTTTTAATTGTCTTTGTATAAAGCTTCACATAACATATACAAAATTTTATCCAGAATCGATCCATTTATACAAATTAAATAGTTTTTTTTCTTCTTAAAATTGTGAGTACTTTCATCTCATTTAGAAATCACCATATATGTAAAAAAGAAAATGTTGTAAGCTTATACACACCGTGGAAGAAGTAATACAAATTCATGGGATGGGCTGAAAAAAAAAATTTATCATAAGAAAATATTGAATTAAATTGAACAATAGTAGTACACGATTTAAATATAGGAAGAGTTCTTCATGTACCAATTAAATGGTAGTATGTGCCCATTAACACCCATTGCTACATAAGAGTGTAAAAAGCGTCTGGCCCGAAGGGTGGACCGAAGCCCAACTCGAAAAAATGGGCCTTAAACTTGGCCCAAGCCCGGGGTAGGGCCAGCCCAGCCTTACCATCCCGGGTAGGGCATGGGCCTCTCTCTTGAAGCTCAAGCTCAATCCAAAGCTTGACCCGACCAAATCTCGGCCCGATTAGAAGCTTCCCAATAATTAAAGTATTGATTGTTTTCAAGTAATAAAATATAAAATTTGCAAGTTGTCTTATAGAAAGTTATTTCCAACCTATAAAAAAATGGTTACATATATAGTAGTATTTTTACCATTTTATAATAAATTTAAAGTGCTTACTTAGGCTCTACCTTAGGGCCTAGGACCAAGCCTGAATTGTGAACTCTTAAGCACGACCCGAGCACGATCCGACCCGTAAAAGGACATGAGACCATGGCCCAAAGCCCAAACCCGCTGAAGCCCGATCACGTCAGCCCAGGGCTATTTTGATATCCCTACTACTATAACAGTCCATTGGTATGGAGAGAATGATTAAGGGTTGGTGAAATGGTTAAAGAGTGAACATAAATGAGTAGTGACACGTGTCACTCTCAGATTATTTCTAGCCTACACTCTCAGCTTTTATATATAGTAATAGATAGATAGATGATATCTCCAAGACCACTACGATAATTATAGAAAATCCCATAAAAATAAGGGGTGAATTTCACTCACCTCCATTGAAGTTATAGATAATATAATTAGGGTGAGGCTAAATACACCACCAAGTTTGCTAAATACACCACCCTCCTCTTATTTTATTCATTTTCTCCCTCAAAACTTGTATATACCCAAAATAATCCTCTATCCCTACACTAACCCCCAAGATATCTCTCTCTCTCTCACACACACACACACACACACACACACCCAAGCTCTCCCCTACCACCTGGCCGCCGCCACCATAGGTCCACTGTCAGCCTCTGCCACCACCCTCACTAAACCTAACCCCCAACCCCTCTCACCCAAGCTATCTCTCTCAGACACTACCACATGGCCGCCACCGCTGGCCGCCGCCCATCAACTCACAACATCGACTCGATGTAGATCTGCTCCTTACATATCGTCGTCGGGGCAGCTGGCGGTGGTGGCCTTGTGGTGGTGGTACTTCCGGTGGTTGAGCATTCGAGAGAAGAGACAGAAGAGATGAAGAGAGAAGTTGGAGTACTTGGGGGTGGTAGAGCCAGAGAGAGAGAGAAAGAGAGATCTGTTCAAAAAAAAAAAAAAACAGAGAAGCTTTTGGTCTTGAAATGGTGGAGCTGCCAAGTGGAGTAATCTTTGTTCTAATATCTCTGTGTTTAGTTTTATGAACCACATCTATGGCTGCATTTTTCATGGACTTGTCCACATGGGTTTCCAAATAGAAACCATTGTTTTGGGGAAGTTTGAATGGGTTTCTGAATTTGGGGAAATTTGATTCTACTTCTACCCCATTAGTGAACTTATCTACAACATCAAAATCCAAAAATGGGTGTCACTAAAAAGGCGTGTATATGGGTGAGAGAGTGAGAAGACAGAGAGAGTTCTCTTGGGGGTTAGGGATACAGGGGTATTTTGGGTATATCCGAGTTTTGAGGGAAAATGAATAAAATAAGATAAGGGTGGTGTATTTAACAAATTTGGTGGTGTATATAGCCCCACCGATATAATTAGTTTGATAAATTTCACTGACCTCCCTCAATATTTATAAACTTGTAACTTTAGTCCCACTTTCCTATAACATTATATAGTAGTTTTTTTTTTTTTTTGGGTGGAACATTTTATAGTAGTTGTGAAGATATCAACCATTATTTTTAAATACCAAAACTATCCTTCAGCCAAACCGAAAACAAAGTTAGCATTTAGTGCAAATAAAACAATTTACACTCTAGTTCTATAATTTTTAATTGGGAAAGTTATACTTTAGTCCATTAAATTATACACATGTTTTCAATTGGGTTCATAAAGTTATTTTTTTTTCCAGTTGGGTCATTGAACTTCAAAAATTCATTCAATCAGACCCAAATTATGACACTGTTAGCTTAAATTATTAGAAATTGTCATGTACGATGCACATAATGCTTACATATGACATGTTAGGTTAAAACAAACACAGGAGATTGTGAATAGTGCAAAAAATTGCATTCATCAGACCCGAAATCACGTTCAATCAAATTCGAAAACACATTCAACTAGATCCAAAATCGCAGTCAATCATACCCATAATCACATAATTTTTATCCATTCACAATCTCCCGTGCTTGTCTTAATCTAACATGTGACAGGTAAGCATTGCGCAACGTACGTAACAATTTCAAACATTGTCAGAATTTGGATCTGATTGAATGAATTTTTGAAGTTCAAGAACCCAATTGAAAAAAAAAAAAAAAAAATTATGAACCCAATTAAAAACAGGTGTATAATTTGATAGACTAAAGTGTAATTTACTCTATTTAATTCAAATGGGTTCAAAAAATTGGATCCAGATCCTCAACAGTACTTTGCCCATACAAGCTTGTCAGCACCACAATTTAACCAAAAAAAAAAATAGAAATATTAGAATTGGTCCTTCAATAGGCAGTTATAGTAAATTTGGTCTTATTGATATTGTCTGTATGAAAATAGATCCCCAAGTTAATAGTTGATTTAAAAATTAGTCCTTTTCCCCAAATATCTGTATTTTTTATGGTCAAATTTGCCCTTCATTAGATATATGCATATGTGTGTATATACCAATCACCTTAAAATAAGAAACCGAAAAAATAAATGCATATAAAGTCATTACCTTGTTTGACCATTTTACCAAATAAATGCTCATTACCATATATCGGCACATTTAAAATACAATAAATTAAAAAACACGTTGGGGGGAGGGTTGAATTTAAAACAAGAAAACTTCTTTAGTTGATGAAACTTTTACCATAATGATCCAGTTTCCTAACATCTTTAAGATTTTCATTATATATATACATATTGTGTATATATACTATCACCCTAAAATAAGGGATTTCAATTTGACCCAATTAAATTATTCTTTCTCTCTCTCTCATTATCTCACTGTCTATATCTCTCATGATCTCTCTATCTTTCTATCTGATAACCCCAACAACTCTCTCTCTTTTCTCCTAATACATTCACGAGTCCACCATAAAAATCCCAAGGAAAGCTTCTGAATAACAAGTTCCAAATCCTTCATATCCAACCTCCGACCAAACCGACCAGATAATCACGGTCGCTTTTAACTGGTACGACGCCTTCAAGACTAGGCTCAAGGCGCGAATCTCAGCAGATGCAGCAGCGGTGGCGATGAACAGAGCTCAGGCGACGGCCATGGTGGTAGTGGTGGTGATCGGTGGTTGTGGACGACGATGGGGATGGCAGGCGAACCACCACGGCCATGGTTCCGGCTAGATCTGATTTTTTTTTTTAAGTCATTTTTTTGTGAAATTAACATTTTTTTTACCAAATTTTTACATTGATCAACAATGGTAGATCTAGTTGAGTAGGTATAGATATCAAAAGTTGTGAAATTTTACAACTTTTTTTTGTGCAATTTCACAACCTTGTTTACATTTTGTGTTTTGAAGGTGTGAAATTTTGTTTTTTTAGGTGAGAAATTTGTATTATCAAACTTCTATCAAAATTTCTCACCAAAAAATTAGACATTTGTTTTAACTGAGAATTTCTCACCATAATTTTGTTTGTTTTGGTGAGAAATTTGTATTATTAATCAGAAATTAATGGTTTACTAACCATAATGAGAAATTTCTCACTTATGGTTAGTGTTGCATTTTAAAGTGAGAAATTTCTCATTATGGTTAGAAGTGAGACTTTCTCACGATAATATACAGATTTTCGTACCATGTTATTGAGAAATTTCTCACTTATGTTATTTTAAAGTGAGGAATTTCTCACTTTTCATTCTGTATTGTATAATTTTTTTCCTGTTAATTCTTTATTTCTTTCTATATATATATATAAATAAATTTGGGTTTTGAATTTCAAACCCATGATTTATGGGAGTATTTCTCTCTCTCTATATATAGCTATATATATATATAACAAATCTTGGGTTTGAATTTCAAAACATTAATTTAAGGGAGTAGGGGTATTTTGGTCCTCAAAATAGGTGAGGGACTAATTGTTAAGTTGACATATGAAATGGATCAATTTCTAGAAACGACTGCAATAAAGGACTGAAATCTAAAGAACCCAAAAAAAAAAAAACCAACAACAAACAAAAACATTTTTTGTGATGCTGCTGATAGTAGAAACATTTTTTGTGATGCTGCTGGTAGCAGTCGCGGCCGACGATTATGGTAGGGGTGGGCATTCGGTCGGTTCGGTTTCGAACCGAAAATTTCGGTTCGGGTTGGAAATTTTGGTACCGAAAACCGAACTGAAATAAACTTCGAAAAAATGGTTCGGTTTCGAAATTTAACTTCGGTTTCGGTTCGAAAATTCGGGCTGAAACTCAACCGAATTTATTTTTTTGTTTTTTATTTTTTTATTTTTTTTATTTTTATTTTTTTTGTTTGGGTAAAATTAAGTATAGTAAATTAGTAAAGATTCACCACTTTGAGATTATGTTTTTTATTTGTTATTTTTCATTAACAATATGAATCATATGACCCTAATTTATCTAACAAGTCTTTATATATTCTTCAAATTTCGGTTATTTGGTTTCGAACCGAATTTTTTTTTACTTTCGAAAACCGAACCATACTAATTAAAATAGTTCGGTTTCGAACTGATATAATTTCGGTTCGGTTATTATCCGAACCAAAATTTGAAAAATTTCGGTTTCGGTTCGGTTTTTCGGGTTGGCCCGAAGTATGCCCACCCTTAGATTATGGGGCCAAAAAATTGTTGACGTCATTAATTATGTTACGCTTTAGCCTCGTTTAAGAAAATAGGGTCAAATGTTACACGTTTATATATTTCAAAATGAAGAGACTAGTTGATATTACACCAAACATTTGGGAGGTTTAGTTTTATTTGTTCTAAGATTACATTTTGCCAAATTATTATCCCAAAGGATGATGAGTGGTTTAAACTGGAACAGCGAAACCAAACTGACAGTGTAGTATTTGGGTGTGAACCCCTAGCGAGCCGATGACTGCTTTCTGATTTGAGATTGCTTCTAATTGAGCCGAAACCATAAATAACCATATAGTTCAAGAAAGCCGAAACCATAAATAACCAAAAACGCCCTTAACCAGATCTGGGCCTTGGAAACGAGTAAAATGTGGATCGGGTCGGGTTATATATCCTTGACCTTGAGGTACAACTATGAGTTTATGGCTTATATTGATATGCCAAGGCCCAAAATCATTGCCCAAACGCCTGGCACCTAGCAAATACTCACCCCTCTAAGGCAAAATTATACACTCGTGGCCTCTAAAGACCTAAAAAAAACACACACACACACACAATATTTTTTAAAACCAAAAAATATGGGTAAATTTGTTTAACTACATTTTCTAATGTTTTGAAGAGTGAGTAGTCTTCGTGTACAAGTGCATCTACATTCGCCACATATACATAGGCCAATAGCTCTTTCTTTTTTCTTTTCTTTTTTTTTTTTGGTTAGAATGCTAATTCGCTTTTTCCTCTTTGTTTTTTTTTTACCTTCTTCTTCTTCTTTGTTTTGTTTTGTTTTGTTTTTTTTTCTTTTTTTTTTAGTGAACGCTCCGACATATACAAATTTCTCTGAAGAATTTTTAGCCTCACACTAGTGGAAATTAGAATTAACCACCTCACCAAACATACTGCGATAACCGTTCCACTTGATTTACACATCTGTGGTATCAATAAAAACTTATGAAACACTAGTACTCCATATATAGTATTGGTATTCGTTTCTACTGAAATGTTTTGGGGACTTATTTATATTGGCACTAGATTCTTCAAAGACAACTGGAAGGACGATGAGGGAGGAAACTTTTCATGATAATGTTGGGTTAAGGGTGGAGAGTAAGGTTCGGTCAATTTTCAGAAAAATCCTCTAGCGCAAAAAAACGAACCAAAACCACTAAACCGAACCGAATCGAACCAGAACTTGTCAATACATTTGAAAACCCCACCGAACGAAACCCTTTACACCCCTAGTGGAGAGCAGTAGAGCACGAGAGAAAGGAGTGGTGGGGAGGAGAGAAGGTTTTTGGTGTTTGGGGGTCAGTAGATTAGCTTATTGTAGTTCACAACTTCACATTTCAGGCTTTTGGCAGTGTGTACGAAAGCTAGTACTATAGTTGTTTATCGGGTGAAAATGAACCAGGTTTGCACATATTAGTGTTACGTAAATTATAATTGATGATGACCATGTTTGGCAACAGCTTATGGAGACCAAAAGTGGTTATGGAACTCCAAAAGCTAAAATAAAATTAGGGTTAAATACATTTTACACCCTTATAGTTTGTCATTGTGTCAGTTTGGTCCCTGTAATTTAGAAAGTGTCACTTTAGTCCCTGTAGTTTCATAAGTGTCAAATAAGTCCAATAAGTCCTTTAGGAATGAATAATTTTGTCACTGAAAGTAAAAGAATTGTCACAAAAAGTGTTTGAGGGACTAAAATGACACACTTATGAAACTACAGGGTCTAAAATGACACTTTCTAAATTACAGGAACCAAATTGACACAAATGACAAACTAGGAAGGTGTAAAATGTAGTTAAGCCATAAAATTATTTAATAAATGGACTGAACATCTCTAGTCTGGAGACTCTGGCCGCTAGTCTGAGTTGGACATGCTAATATTTAATATGAATAATGCTAGAGGAACCGAAAATGTGCACCGAAAAATCAGGGCCATTTATTTCAGTGGGCCCCATGCACTTCAGCTTGAGGGCCACCGAAATAAAGGACCCCGATTTTTCGGTGCACAAATTCGGTGCACATTTTCGGTCACCCAAGCATTATTGCTTTAATATTTAGCTGTGGCTTTGTATCAAAACTTCCCTGCTTAAACTATAATTAAAGTCTAACCTTTACAGTTAAATCCACCAACGCAAGTAAGCTGCAATTTTGATCTCTCCCTTCAGCCTGAAAGCTGAAAAGTGCCTTCCAGTTCAAAAGTAACACTTAGATCTGGATTCCACATGAAATTAGTAAACTACATTTCTAATGGTTTGTGTAACTAGTGTAAACATTAGCTGTGCCAAGAAAAATTTCACTGACAATGTTAAACAAATGACACTTTATATTAAAAGACAATCAAGTACAACAAACATATGATTGTGAAACAACAATGCTACACACACTCTAAAAAGCACACTAAAATGCACAACATTGCTTTAAAATGTAGGACCTGGTGCTGAAAAGTGTGCACACACAAAAGTGGGTGTTTTGTGTGTGCAGGTTTTTCAGCACAAGGTGCAACATTTTTAAGCAAGATTGTGCATTTTGGTGTGCTTTTCAAAGTGTGTAGCATTACTCATTGTGAAAATGGAAAACAAAGCATCATTTAGATATTAATTCAGCTCGAAAAAGTCATTGAACGTCGCCCATCTCCTAAGCCTGCCAACGGAAAAAAGAACTATTAAATTAGAATTCATTTTTCATGTAAAATGAAACTAGCATAATATGTTGGAGATTGTGATGCACATGTTATGTCCAACTTAATACCTTGTTAGCAATGTTGTTGGCGAGCCAGTCCAGCCCTTCATACAGCCCCTCCCCAGAAGTGGCACATGTGCTCTGGATATGCCTGAAAGAGACACAGCCAGCTCTCACCAATACCTTTGGGAAACACACACATGAACAAATATATCTATATACATATATAGAGTCCGGCTCCAGTGCGCACTGGGTTTTTAAGCCTAAAAAAACCGCGGGTCAACGGGGTGGCAGGACGGGGCACGGGTCAATGGAGCGGACGCGGTTCTTTTAGGCTTAAAAGCCCAGTGCGCACTGGAATCTTACTCTACATATATATACGTAGAGAGAGAGAGAGAGAGAGAGAGAGAGAGAGAGAGAGAGAGAGAGAGAGAGAGAGAGAGAGAGAGATGCAGTCAATCAAGGGTACCAGCGGCGTGGATGAAGGGAGTGAAGGCAAAGCTTTTCGATGATATCAGCAGCATTCATGGCATTTGGACGATCTTGCTTGTTTGCAAATACAAGCAGCACAGCATCCCTCCACACATCCTAGACATCCCAAGCAAATTCATTATATATTACTGGATGAAGCATGTAATATAAGGGTATGCAAGTGCACCATAATACAATATGACGAGGCATTTGAGCACGTAACAGGACAAGATCTCTATTATTGCCAAATGCAGCCTAAATTCGATTATGCAGTGATGACCCATTTCCACTGATGAGATTTCATATTGAAAAAACAAATAAAGAGCAATATGCAGGTTTCCATTACCTCATTTAGTATATTGTGTAGATTATCCCTAGCCCAAACCACACGGTCCCTATCACTGCTATCAACCACAAAGATGAGCCCTTGAGAGTTCTGGAAATAATGTCTCCACAGAGGTCGAATCTGGATGTACCCCAACAGAACAGGATGCGGAATATATGAGATGCTAGTTTGTAAAAGTGACTCCAGAAAAAGTAAATTTTTTTGGATGAAACAAAATACTCCTTCTGACCCATATTAAGAGCCTCTTTTGGGAATTCCAACTTTTCAAGAAACCTTTTTTTTATTGTGGTGAAAAAATCAACTTATTCTCTTTTTTGAATTTCAAAATTCTAGTGTCACATCAAAGAAAAAGTGGAATAGTCTACTGGGAAAATGTGTAGCTAAAGTCATTGACTATTCAAAGAGGACTCATAAAATGGGACATCAAAAAATGTAATAAAGGACCCTTAATTTGGGACGGATGGAGCAACCAAAGAAGCAAAAAGATAAGCACCAAACCAAAATAAAAACGGTTTTACAAATTTAACCAACAAAACAGATTAAGTTATAAAAATAGAATGAAAAGCTCAAGGTAGGCAATCAGGCAATCAAGCAGTCAACTTTACTTCTAATTGCTGTAGTAAAGCTCAAGGTAGGCAATCAGTGCAAAGACATTCAAAGTGTCACATACCTTGTCCTGACCACCAACCTATGAAGCACCGACATTCCAAAAATCGACACGTACAGGGTCAGACGCGGACACGCGTCGGACACAATTGCGACACGCACTGGACACGCTTCTCGTCTCTCTGATTAGCGCTGCACAGCCCTATGGGTAATGGTTAAAACCCTAGCTTTTCTGTTTTTTTTTTTTGATGTGGTTAAGTGTTGGACTGTCCCACATCGCCCGGGCATAGCCCCTGCCTGTGTTGGATTGTCCCACATTAAAAACAGGAATGGAGATTGGATGAGAGGTTACTGTGGTCATATTAAATTTTGCTCAAGTCTTCATGCTGACGTGGAAAGCATAAAAAGAGGTCTCATGATGGCTGTTAACTATGGGTTGAGGAATCTTATAGTTGACATAGACTCTGAAGTAGCGTGCAAGCATATATCTGCAGTCCAGAAAACCACTCACTCAAGGTCATATTGGTGGATTGCGATATCCTTTTGAGGCAGTGTAATAATGGCTCCATCCAGCATACCAAGCGAGAGGGAAACAAATGTGCAGATTGGTTGGCGAATTTGGGGTGAATCAAGAAGAACCCTTCGTTGTTTTGGACACCCCTCCTAATTTCCTACAGCTCCCCTTACTGGGAGATGCTCTTGGTATCTGAGAGGAAACTAGTTCTTGTGTTTTTTTTTTCTTTCTTTTTCCTCATTCTGTTTTGTTTCTGGTCACTCTATTTGTTTGTTTCGGAACTATAAAAAAAAAAAAAAAAAAATGAGAGAGAGAGAATAAGAAGCAAAGATGCTATGCCCGGGCGATGTGGGGACAATCCAACACTAAGTGTTTTAGATGTTGTTAAATGCCAAGTTTACCCTATTTTGTTGGGCCTTCGTTAAGTTTATCCTCTAGTTAAGCAGTGATCATTCATGACACCATTAAAACTATTCTTTTTTTTTTTTTTTGGCTAAAACATTAAAACTATTCAAGTATTCATAACTCGTAAGCATTTTCTTGGTGCCTGGAATACATAATTAAAAACCAAAAGAAAACAGATTGGAACAACTACATAGCACAAAGAAATATTCCAACTGCCTTCAAATTGTTCCTCCCCCCACCCCCCCAGTTAGGCCCTTTTTTTCTTTTCTTGATTTGGGTGTTTTGTCAAGTACTGTGTATTTTAAACTTGAAAGATGATACCTGATATTATATACGTATGAGTTCACATTCGTCCATTCCGCACCTATATGTGGTTCATCTACAGTAAATAGTAGTGATAACCCATAGATCCAACTAAACCTCTTTGGAAGCAAGTTACAAAAATCCTCATATGTCTGATGGGCGTGGACTAGTGGAGGAAATGAGACATTCTCATGTAATTATTGTGGGAAACAATTCAGAGTTAAGGCTCATTTGCTAAAAATACCGAATCAGGGTATTGGTAAATGTGCTAAAATGACTGTCAACAATTTCAAGATTTGAAAAGATTGCAAGATGATGTGAAGTTGAGAATTAAACAATCTACGTCTAAGGATGAACCTTTGCCAACTACCCGAGGCAATTCATAACCAACTTTGGGTGCAAATTCTTTATTTGGGTCATTTTGGCAAGAGGACTTTGAGCCTAACAAAAGGAAGACCGCAAGTAATTCAACAATTGAGAAGACTTTTAATCTTATGGCTAGAGAAGATTTGCAGGGGGAAATTGCTAGGATGCTTTATAGAGGTAGCCTTCCATTTCACTTCGTAAGAAATCCTCATATGTAAAGGCATTTACTAGTGCTTGTAAAAGAAAACTTGAAAGTTTTGTGCCTCCGGGTAGGGGTGATCATGGGTCAGGTGAGCGGGTTTGACCCCCACCCGTTCATCTACCCGAATCCCATCGGGTTTAGTGCCTACAACCCGTCATCCATCTGACTCGTCGGGTTCGGGTGGAGTCGAGTCGGACTCGGGTGAAAACCGAGAGACTTCAATCAATGCACAAGTATGAAAACAAACAAAACACAAAAACAGATTTTTGTTTACCAAATTGATGCTAATATCAACCAACTTAAATCAACAAGGGGAAAAAAGAGATACTAGAGGATCAAATCTCCTAGATAGGATCAAATCTAAACACATGCAAAAAAAATACAAATCCAAAGCATTGGTGAGTTACCTCGGTGGATGATGGTGAAAAACGACATTGGCGACTCACGGCGACGACGATCTGACGAGAATCAACGAGATCAATGCGACCTGAGGAAAGGAGATGGTCAGAGACGAGATTGGTAGCGATGAGAGAGAGAGAGAGAGAGAGAGAGAGAGAGAGGGGGTGGGTGGGTGGGTGGGTGGTGACAACGGCTGGACCTCCATCTGGTTCGGCGCCAGCAACTGTGAGAGGCGAGAGATGGGGTTGGGTTGGATTGGTTTCTCCATGTTAGAGAGAGAGAGAGAGTGAGGCACAACAATGAGACTGAGAGGGAGGGTTTGAGGGTTTCTAATAGCTGATATCATATACATCAGGTCGGGTTCATCAGGTTATGCGAATCAAGATCCGACAACCGAAACCGAAACCCAAAAAAAATACTCTCCTGCACCCGTGATGCGCCATGACTTCCCAAAAAAAAAAAAAAAAACTCGAGTAGGTCAGGTCTACGGGTTGAGATGATCACCCCTACCTCTGAGATACAACTTGTTGAACACAACTTTGCTAAAGAAGGAAAGGGCAAATATTGACAGGTTGTTGGCGCCGATTAGAAACACGCGGAAGACGAAGGGGTAAGTCTTGTTACTGATGGGTGGACTGATGCTCAAAGGAGGCCACTTATAAATTGCATAGCGATGTCAGAAAGTAAGCATGTGTTCTTGAATTTCGTTAATTGAGAAGGGGAAGCATTTTATTGTTGATTTGATCATTAAGACGATCGTAGAGTTAGATCCTCAAATGTTATTCAAGTTGTTACTAACAATGCTCCTGTTTGTTGGGCGGGCAGGTTTACTTGTTGAAGCCCAATACCCCACATTTTTTTGGATAATGTGTGTTGTTCACAAGCTCGCATTTTATTGTTGATTTGATCATTAAGAAGATCGTAGAGTTAGACCCTTAAATGTTATTCAAGTTGTTACTAACAATGCTCCTGTTTGTTGGGCGGCAGGTTTACTTGTTGAAGCCTAATACCCCACATTTTTTGATAATGTGTGTTGTTCACAAGCTCAATCTTGCTCTTAAAAATATTTGTGCTACAAACATACAGGCAAACGAGAGCATTTGAGGAGTGCAATTAGATAACACCAATTGTCAGAGATGCTAACATAATACAAAACTTTATCATCAACCATTAAATGAGGCTTTCAATTTTTATCACACATGTGAAGTTGAAGATGCTGCAATTGTGGATACTCGCTTTGCCTCAGTAATAGTGATGCTTAAGAGATTCAAGCTTCTCAAGAGAGGCCTCCAAAACGTGGTTATTAGTGAGCAATGGTCATTGCATAGAGAGGATGATGTGAGGAAGGCACAATTTTTTAAAGGAAAAAATCCTTAATGATGTTTGGTGGGATAAAATTAACTACATTATTTCCTTCACCAATCCTATCTATGAGATGTTGAGAGTTGCGGACACTGATCAACCTTGCTTGCACCTTGTTTATTTTATGTGGGATTCAATGATTAAGAAAGTAAAGCTTGCTATCTGCCGAGAAGAGAAGAAGGCGGGACATGAAGAGTAGATATTTTATGATGTGGTGTACAACGTTTTGGTTGATAGGTGGACTAAGAGCAACACCCCACTTCATTGCATGGTGCATTCTTTGAATCCCAAGGAAGAAACTAAATTTTATGGTTTAAGATTTTGTTACTCTTTTATATTTCTAGGAACCTACTAATTATGTTATTTTAATAGGTACTATAATCGTGAAAGGCTTGAAGGTGCTCCAAATCGTGTTGCTCCACAGTCCACACAATGATTCGAAGATTGCAAGAGAAAAAAGGGAATGCACACAAAGATTCTTTGCAAACACAGAGGAACGTCAGTCGTCAACATTGAATTGCGTAAATTCAATAGTAAGTTAGAGGATTTGCAGACCGTTATTCAATGAGTGATAGAGGGATCATGGAGCCAAAGTTATGGTGGGTTGTGAATGGAGATGCTGCACCTAACCTTCAACGTAACCTTCAACGTCTAGCCTTGAAGTTACTTGGACAACCTTGTTCATCTTCTTGGTGTAAGCGTAATTGAAGCACTTATTCCTTTATAAATTCGGTAAAAAGGAATAAAATGACTCCTAACATGTTGAAGATTTGGTGTTTGTGCATAACAACCTTCGACTTTATCTAGGAGAAGTTAGATTAAAATGACGGAGAGAGCATGACGTGGGATGTAGGTGGTGATGCCTTTGACTCGCTTGATGGTGTCGGGATACTTAAGATTGTGAACCTCTCGCTTAATGAACCAGACTTGGAGGCCGTATTATTTGTGGATGGAGACGATGAGGATGAAGTGGTTTAATTTGAAAGGCAAATGTCAAAGTGTTTTGTTTTGAATGACATGGCTTAATTTGATAAGCTAATTGTAATGGTGTTTTTGTTTTGGATCCTTTGGATTTTGGTTCTATGGATGATGTGATGGATATTTTACTATTGGAATAATGCTAAGATATGAATTGTATTGCTTTTTAGAATACATAAGAATTGTACAAAACATTAGAATTTTAAAAAGTAATAATAAAACAAAAAAAAAAAAAACTGTATCCCAGGCCATGTCGTGTCATTGTTTTTTAGGATTTGCGTGTCACCGTACCGGTATCGTGTCATGTCCGTGTCGTTGTATCTGTGTCCTTGTCTCATATGCACCAATATCCCATACAATGAATTTGATGTTCTTATATTCAATAGTCTCCACATTAAATCCTGATACCAAATGCAAATTAGTCAATTATCCATCACTAAAACCCTAAAAAAATCATATTCTCACAACTTAGCATTCCAATGGCAGTGGAAATGAAGACAACTGCATGCAACTTGATACGAACCAAACAAAGTTTGAAAACAACATGCACAATTTTAACACTACAACTATCTAAACTCAGAAAAAATTTGTATAATCAAGAAGGCATTGAGAAGAAGAGCTTCACTAACAAGTCAATATCAGAGCACAATAAAGGATACCAATTCTATCAGTGCGCTAAGATTGAAGGCAACTTTTCCTATCAAACTAGTCATTCATTTTGCATAAGAATTTGAACGAAGAACGCAGTAATAGTCGTTGCCATTGAAGTTGTATAACGATCTATTTTAAACCTAAAAGTTGATACTTGATATTGTTCAGGTATGAGTTCACATTCATCCTATTTCCGCATCTATATATGGTTCATCTACAGTAAATAGTAGTGATAACCCAATAAATAATGATCCAACTAAACCTCTTTGGAAGCAAGCTACAAAAATAGCTAAGGCTGATGGGGGTGGACTAGTGGAGGAAATGCGACATTCTCATGTAATTATTGTGGGAAACAATTCAGAGTTGAGGCTCATTTGCTAAAAATGTCGAATCAGGGTATTGGAAATGTGCTAAAATGACTGATCAACAATTTCAAGATTTGAAAAGATTGCAAGATGATGCGGAGTTGAGAATTAAACAATCTACGTCTAAGGATGTACCTTTGCCAACTACCCGAGGCAATTCAAAACCAACTTTGGGTGCAAATTCTTTATTTGGGTCACTTAGGTAAGAGGACTTTGAGCCTAACAAAAGGAAAACCGCAGGTAATTCGACAATTGACAAGGCTTTTAATCTTATGGCTAGAGAAGGTTTGCAGGGGAAAATTGCAAGGATGTTTTATACAGGTGGTCTTCCATTTCACTTTGTAAGAAATTCTCATATGTAAAGGCATTTACTAGTGCTTGTAAAAGCAAACTTGAAAGTTTTATGCCTCTGGGTAGGAGTGATCATGGGTCGAGTGAGTCGAGTTTGACCCCCACCTGTTCATCCACCCGAATCCCGCCGGGTTTAGTGCCTACAATCCGTCATCCATCTGACTTGTCGGGTGAAACTGACTCGCCGCCGGGTTCAGGTGGAATCGAGTTGGGCTCGGGTGAAAACCGAGAGACTTCAATCAATGCACAAATATGAAAACAAAAAACACACACGCACACACACACACACACACAAGGAAAAAAAATGTATACCCAATTGGTGCTAAAATCAACCAACTGAAATCTACAAGGGAAAAAAAGAGCTACTAGAGGATCAAATCTCCTAGATAGGATCAGATCTAAACACATGCAAAAAAATACAATCCTAAGTATTGGTGAGTTACCTCAGTGGATGATGGTGAAACCGAGATTGGCGACTCACGGTGCGATGTTCTAACGAGAATCAACGAGATCAACAAGATCAACGTGATGTTCAGAGATGAGATGGTCAGAGACAAGATTGGTAGCGATGAGAGAGAGAGAGGTGGATGGTGCTAACGGCTGGACCTCTATCTGCTTCAGCGTCAGCACATGTGATAGGCGAGAGATGGGGTTGGGTTGGGTTGGGTTTCTCCATGTTGAGAGAGAGAGAGAGAGAAAGAGAGAAAGAGGCGCAGTAATGAGACTAAGAGGGAGGGTTTTAGGATTTCTAATAGCTTATATCATATACATTGGGTCGAGTTCATCGGGTTTTGCGAATCAAGATCCGACAACCGAAACCGAAACAGAAACCGAAAAAAATACACTCCTGACACCCGTGACTCGACCCATGACTTACAAAAAAAACACTCAGGTGGGTCGGGTCTACGTGTTGAGATGATCACCCCTACCTCTGGGATACAACTTGTTGAGGACAACTTTGCTAGAGAAGGAAAGGGCAAATATTGATAGGTTGTTGGCGCCGATTAGAAACACGCAGAAGATGAAGGGGGCAAATCTTGTTACTGATGGGTGGACTAATGCCCAAAGGAGGCCACTTATAAATTGCATAGCGATGTCAAAAAGTGAGCCTGTGTTCTTGAATTTCGTTAATTGCGAAGGGGAGTATAAGGACAAGCATTTTATTATTGATTTGATCGTAGAGTTAGACTTTCAAATGTTATTCAAGTTGTTACTAACAATGCTCCTATTTGTCGGGCGGTGGGTTTAGTTGTTAAAGCCCAATAGCTCCAAATTTTTTGGATACTGTGTTGTTCACAAGCTCAATCTTGCTCTTAAAAATATTTGTGCTACAAACAAACGAAGGCAAATGATAGCATTTAGATAACAACAATTGTCGAAGATGCTAATATGATAAGAAACTTTATCATGAACCATTAAATGAGGCTTTCAATTTTTAATAAACATATGATGTTGAAGATGCTGCAATTGTGGATACTCGCTTTGCCTCAGTAATAGTGATGCTTAATAGATTCAAGCTTCTCAATAGAGGCCTCCAATATGTGGTTATTAGTGAGCAATGGTCATTGTATAGAGGATGATGTGGGGAAGGCACAATTTGTAAAAGAAAAAAATCCTTAATGATGTTTGGTGGGATAAAATTAACTACATGGTTTCCTTCGCCAATCCTATCTATGCGATGTTGAGAGTTGTGGACACCGATCAACCTTGCCTGCACCTTGTTTATTTTATATGGGATTCAATGATTGAGAAAAGTGAAGCTTGCTATCTGCCGACAAGAGAAGATGGAGGCACATGAAGAATAGATATTTTATGATGTGGTGGTGTGCAACGTTTTGGTTGATAGGTGGACCAAGAGCAACACACCACTTCATTGCATGGTGCATTCTTTGAATCCCAAGTAAGAAACTAAATTTTATGGTTTAAGATTTTGTTACTCTTTTGTATTTCTAGGAACTTACTAATTGTGTTACTTGAATAGGTACTATAGTCGTGAAAGGTTTGAAGGTGCCCCAAATCGTGTTGCTCCATAGTCCACACAATGATCCGAAGATTGCAAGAGAAAAAACGGAATGCATACAAAGATTCTTTCCAAACGCGGAGGAGCGTCAGTTGGTCAACATTGAATTTGGTAAATTCAATAGTAAGTTCGAGGATTTGCTGACCGTGATTCAATGAGTGGTAGAGGGATCATGGAGCCAAAGTTATGGTGGGTTATGAATGGAGATGCCGCACCTAAACTTCAACGTCTAGCGTTGAAGTTACTTGGACAACCTTGTTCATCTTCTTTGGGTGAGCGTAATTAAAGCACTTATTCCTTTATAAATTCGGTAAAAAGGAATAAAATTACTCCTAACATGCTGAAGATTAGGTGTTTGAGCATAACAACCTTCGACTTTGTCTAGGAGAAGTTAGATTACAATGAAGGAGAGAGCATGGCGTGGGATGTAGGTGGTGATGCCTTTGACTCGCTTGATGGTGTTGGGATACTTAAGATTGTGAACCTCTCGCTTAATGAACCAGACTTGGAGGCCGTATTATTTGTGGATGGAGACGATGAGGATGAAGTGGTTTAATTTGAAAGGCAAATGTCAAAGTGTTTTTGTTTTGAATGACGTGGCTTAATTTGATAAGCTAATTGTAATGTGTTTTTGTTTTGGATCCTTTGGATTTTGGTTCTATGGATGATGTGATGGATATTTTACTATTGTAATATGAAGTTAAATCTATTCTAGTTTACGTATTGATCATTTAAATTATGATTTCTTTTGTTGCATTTTTTTTTTATAATGTAATTGAGCTATGCTTTCTAAGTAATTGGACAAATAATGCTAAGATATGAATTGTATTACTTTTTAGAATACATAAGAATTGTATAAAACATTAATTTTTTTAAAAAAATTATTTTAAAAAAAACGTATCCCTGGCCGTGTCGTGTCATCATTTTTTAGGATTTTCCGTGTCACAGTACCAGTATCGTGTCGTGTCCGTGTTGTTGTAACCGTGTCTGTGTTCCATGGGCACCAATGTCCCATACAATGAATATGATGTTCTTATATTCAACAGTCTCCACATTAAATCCTTATACCAAATGCAAATTAGCCAATTCTCCATAACTAAAACACCCAATAAATTATATTCTCACAACTTAGCATTCCAATGGCAGTGGAAATGAAGACAACTGCATGTAACTTGATTGGAACCAAACAAAGTTAGAAAACAACAGGCACAATTTTCTCACAACTTAGCATTCCAATGGTAGTGGAAATGATGACAACTGCATGTAACTTGATAGGAACCAAACAAAGTTAGAAAACAACAGGCACAATTTTACCAATACAACTATCTAAACTCAGAGAAAATGTGTATAATCAAGAAGGCAGTTGAGAAGAAGAGCTTCACTAACAAGTCAATATCAGAGCACAACAAAGGTAACCAATTCTATCAGTGCCCTAAGATAGAAGGCAACTATTCCTATCAAACTAGTTTTTCATTTTGAATAAGAATTTGAACGAACAACGCAGTAACAGTCGTTGCCATTGAAGTTGTAACGATTAAGTCGTATAGCATCTATTATTGGGCTTTGGGCTTCCAACAATTTGTCACACACCCTCACTTTTCTTTTCTTTTTTTGCTTATTTCATTTTTAGGTATTGAAAGGAAGACTCAAAGACAATGGCCATACATCCTATGAAAGTTAATCATCCCAAAGAGCTTTACATAACATACATCTCACCACTAAACATGTTACTCACTGGCATACTTGGGAGTTGGGATTAGACAACAAAAAATATAAAAGACCCAATGAACAGGAAACAACCATGCATGTTCATCATTCTGGATGAGCTCAAAAACATACCAATTGTAGGAATGGTCTCAACAATCTCTCCCAGCTTGAGCTTGTATAGTATGGTGGTCTTACCCGCATCATCAAGACCTACCATATGTACACGCATCTCTTGCTTGCCAAACAGCCGACTGAAGAGCTTGGTGAAAGACAACCCCATCTTTGCATTTGCTGGAACCCATAAATATGAATCAGTTCCTCACTAGATCTAAATTAAAGTGCTGCATACTTTCAAAGTGCATGAATGTTAAATCAAGTTCCCCGTTTAGGCAGACAAAAATGCAAGAAGAAAAACATAGCATATGTTTAACAACATGGGGCTAGATTCAGTAGGGCTGCCACCAATCAAGAATTGAACACAAGGTCCTACACTTCACTACACTCTAATTGACTCGGTGAAACAATGAAAATGGAAGTGAATGCTTACAAGTTTATTCGACAAGGATTCTATCAGAAAAAAACACATATATTGAACATTGCCCAAACACATCCTTACACCATTTTACAAAATTACAAATAATTGCAAAATCTGCTATGGCCATCATTTAAAAAATTAAAAAATGTCTCCTCCTAGCTAACTTTATCCCCAACAACACACCCATATAATAACTGTAAACGTACTCATAAAACAGAAAAATAACATAACTCACAACAAATGTTATCATCAACAATGTTTAATTACAATAGAACCTGCAAACTAATAAGCACAAGCCCCTTTAAAAAATAATGTTGGAAAAAGGCATTGATTACAATCGAATAAGAAAAGGAACGAAAACAATAAAACGTAATAAGCATCATTATCACAATATCCCAAAAAAATAAAGAAGGCAACAGTAGTTCTTAAATCAATCCAAAGCATTAACCTAAACTAAGATACAGTGATGACATTAAAAATAAATAAAAAATCACATTTTCATTCACAATTGGAACATTTGCATGAATCAATATTGAAATCTAGCGCATATAAGGCGCGCGCGCGCGCACACACACACACATTTATATACATAACCCTTCTCACGAGGGAGTAACAAAATAAGGACTTCTATTTACAGTCGTTGGATCCAGTTTTTAGTCCGTGAAATTACTTCATTGCCCTTAATGAAAACTGGATCCAACGACTATAAACAGAAGTCTCTCATGAGAAGGGTTCTGGATATATAATCTATATATATATATAGCAATGTTGGTGCCACGTGGCACCCCCATGTTGTTGGGATGCCACATTGCATTACTACACAATGGTACATAGTGTATATGTACATATAAGATTGTATATGTATATAGATTTGAAATAAAACAATATTCAAAAAGTTTAAAAAAAAAATACCTCCTAACCTCCTACAATTTAGCATTAACTTCTCTTACACTCACGGCAACGGTCTCTCCCTCACCATATATCTTCTTTTTTTTTCATTTTTTTTAAACTCTTTTTCTTTTCTTTTTTTACAGACTTTATGGGTAAATATATATAGATTTTAAAAAAATAAATAAAAACAAATTTTGAATGCTTCCCGTGCATAGCACGGCAAAAGCTAATATATATATATATATATGTGTGTGTGTGTGTGTATGTATATAACCACACACATAAATCAATGCTGATCAGTGCGGAAATGCAGCAAACTCTACAGAAATAACAAATTCAATAACGAATATAGCTTGAATTTCACAAGAAACAACCAGAATGGGATGTGATGAAAATGAAATCCATCCGAAATAGGGCAAAGACGAGGCAGATCAAACCCCATATCGAGATCTACATGTGCAAACGTACATATACATATACATGGCTGCACTGCATAGAAAAACAAGGCAAGGTATTACCTGAATCAGGAGAGAGAGAGGGCTAAGTTTAGACGAATCAAGGGAGGCAGTTCTCCAGAGACTGTGTCAACTGTCAACGACGATGGTAGAGAGCTTGATCGGAATTTTATGATCCCACTATCAGCAATTCAAATTAAATAAAATTTAGTCTAAATTTCACTAACCTCCCTCGAGGTTTATAAACTTGTAACACTTAGGTCCCAATTGATAAAAACCAAGGTTTAAATATATTTTACGCCCTTATAGTTTGATCCCTAAACTTTTATTTATGCTAATTTGATCTTTCAAGTTTGTTAAGTGAGTCAAAATAATCCATTCATCCATCCAAATTGTTATAAAAAAATAAAAAAATAAAAAACCGACCGAACTCAATGGCAAGTTCATCCTTTCACTCACCTCCCCCAAATCTCGATCAACACTCTAGTAAAATAGCATTCTTGCATGTAAAAAAATTACCAACTTTTGACAATCAAAATTAGGGGTGTCAACAAATAGATTGGGCTGAACAAACCGATCTAATCGATTGGTTTGGTCGATTTTCATCAAAATATTAGGGCCAGTTTGGTTGACCTTGAATGAAATAATTTCATTCATGTTTTCGTACACAATTTTATATAAAAAGATAAAGAGCTTGAATGGTTTCATTTAGAAAACGGATGCTCGTCTCAAAAATTAGACTTGCAATCATGAATTTTGGCATTCTAGAAAAATGAACAAATTGCCTCATAAGAAGAAATATGTTGAAATCTCCCATATTTGTAAATGGATTCATTCATGGTGATGAATTTTGCCTTTACCTTCTATACAAAATTTGAATGAAACCATTCAATTTGAAGGGACAACCAAACAGGCCCTATAAATATGAACCAAACCAAAAAAACACCCCTAAAATTGACTGAATCGAAATTTGTTGGTCGATTTTGGAACCTCTCCAAAAATTAACTGAATCGAACCGAACCGATGACACCCCTAATCAAAATTAAAGAGAATCTGTTCTATCTTATATGTAAAAATGTCTAAATGCAATTCAAACAAAAGCATCCAATTTAGAAAAGTAAAATTTTGATATCGAGAATAAAAAGTTTCATTTAATTTATGTCTTTAATTAAAAATTGTTGATCAATAATTAGATATTAAAAAACTTTAAAAAATTAAATAAATAAATAAATAAAATCAATTCAACATACAACAATATATATATATACTAGGCGAAAGCTCTTGCAATGCACGATATATATATATATATATATGCTAGGGTACCGGCACGTACGGTGCACATACTAATCCCCCTCTTATTAGATTTTTTTCTCATTTTTAATCTTTTGATATCAATGATGTAAAAGTTTAATAAACTAATGAAAGACATTATATTCTCTCCAATTATCTTCAGTGACTTTTAAAATGTGAGCGCTTCTAGATTATTAGTATTTTTTTTTTCTCCTTTGAGTTGTGTTATAGCTTTGTTGTCCCTTTTTTCTGGTAATTTATAATCTTATTATCTGTCACGCTTGGAGCAGCAAAAATAGAGAAAAATAAATTTCCTTTTTGGGTCCATAGGGAATGATGGGTGAAAGTCACTAATTATCCACACCACACAGTACTAGTCCAAATAAAAGCAACAAGAACAGTAAACAACTGAATATATAATAACAATTCTATCAATTACAATATCAGAGTGGTTCTCAGGATCACAACAGGTCTGGAGTCAACATATGCCCAAGTACCCGTTAAACAAATAAAGTGCAACGGAAATAAAACTAAATATAAATCTCCATGTCTAGCTGGCGTAAGTATAGTCGTCAGCATAACAGTCTTCTCTGGCATAATCGGCATCAGTGGGGCCACCATCTGCATAATCCCCTTCTAGGTAGTAGCCATCTTCGTAAGTTCCATCACCTATATTAAAATGGACAGGATAATCTGGACGGGGAATGTCCAGGCAACAACGGCCCTCAACTTACTAAGAGCTGAGTGAATAGAAACTTACAGGGTACCAATTCTATAACATAATAATAAGTTATTGAAGTGTCTAAGATATAGTGTTACAATATATTTTTCTCTTTATTCCAAAGTCGTTACTCAACCCTTATCGTCTTGTTAATAACAAACTCAGCACATACTGACCATTGGAACAGACTTGATTGTAAAACTCCTGTATACACCAATGCTCTATCTACCGCATCATCGCAAGGCATAGATACCTTATACAGCGGAACACTGCAAGTCATAGATAATGCGTCAGTCCATCCACCGCTTTTAAGAACATATGCACAGTGTTTATTTCGATAAACAATGACCATCGTTAGAAAAAGATAACTGACTCCTTCGAGTTTATTTCACTTCAGCGCTAAACAATTACCTTGTTTATTGTTTCCACTCATCATTTTATTTTTAAACCAGTATAAACCTTATTATTTAGCTTTTGGTATAAAATTCATATATTATTTTTCTGAAGAAAATAAAGGTAAATTTAGTGTTACAAAGGGAAAGATAATGTTCTTACTCTGAAAGTCAACTTCAGCAGTTACTGTTGTAATAAAAGCTAATAAAGAGTTAGTCGTTGACAATCTTCAATCCACCAAAGCAAAGCAACTCCTCCTCCTCTACTAAGTCCTAGTCATTTCAAACCACAAAATACTCATCTATTAACATCAAACTACTAAAACCTACCAAAAGTGTTGCCTATAGACCAAGTCTTTAAGGTCAATTTAACATCAAATTACTTAAAACCTGATTTAAAATAGCTCAAGAACTGAATAAACATCGAACTGTCAAATGCAAAAGCCACGAAAAAAGTCCACCAAAAAACCACATATATTACAAAGATTTCAATTTCATAACAGAGAACAAACAAAAAAAAATAAGTTTTCAATTTCACTAAAAGAGAACAAACGAAATACAGTCTCAGAAAATTTGATTTTCTATTTCAATAATGATATGGTTCCAAATGCTTTGATAACGGTACCACCTAGAACTTCCAATGTAATTTTAATGGTTCTTACTATAATTGAGGTGTGGTAAGAGTATCTAAAGTGGTGTAGTGGAATTTAGGCCAACTTTAGGCTAAGTTGTTGTATGAGTTTGGTATGCTCGCAGTGGTGCAGTGGAGGAAACGACCGAGTGACAATCGATTGAAGAAGAAAAACAAAGTGCAGGCCATTTGGGACAAAATGGTTGAGGTCAAGTCGTTTGTGAACCAAATGGTCACCACCCCTTCTTATGAGAAATTTATATATTGGTGGGAGAAAAATTATCTCAAACGGCTACCACTATGCCTTTTGGACAACAACCAACCAAGGGTTCGACGTTTGATTCCAAACAACTTTCTTTTGGTTGTTTCACCTTAGATTGAATTTCTTTCTGTCGATTCTTTGTACAATAGTCGAACTTAAGTGTACCACAAAGTTAAGTGTCTTTATCCTAAGGTTTCATAAGTTCGTGTACGCACAACACCACTGTGACTCCCCAAAAACCTAAGTTATCCTAAGTTGTGGTATGCAAGAACGCCACAGTGGGTGCTCTAACACGTGTTTCAATTCAATATGCGCTGAAGTAATGGTGATCAAAATGTCAAAATAATCTAATTCTTTTATTGGCAGCTTTGTGTCGATGGAAAAAAAAAGATTCAAATAACATATTCATGCATTTTTTTTAATATCACAAAACATGGATATACATACCAATTCATCCCATGACTAGTCGCAATAAGCATGCAAGAAAGTACTACAACTAATCAAAAAAGAACCCAAAAAAAAAATTAAATAAATAAATTAATAAATGGTCGAACACTACTAACCAAATCAATGATAAAAAAAGTACTCAAGCTACATACCTCTAGTTCGTTTAATGCCCATGTAGATCATATCCTACAAAGCAACTCTGAGATTGGGAGAAATCTAGCCCTAAATTGAACAGACACAAACTTGAACTTAAAAAAAATGATTAAAACAAAATAAAAGACTATCATTGCATTGAGAATAATATACATAGAGTACCAAAATCTCCTAGTAGATCATATCCTACACCTTGATAGCATACTTTCTCATAGGAAATACATCTCTCTTTTCTTCCCCCATTCAATCTTCAACAATTTCTGTCACACCCCAACCCGCCTCGTACGGATTAGGACACGTGTAACAATGCTACAAGCTCCCAATTACATTAATTTGCAAAGAAACATGTGAATTACTAAGAATCATACGTATTTAACCACATTAAATAACTCTATTGTTACAAAATAGGCCCCAAGGGTAAAATGGTAATTAATAAGGTATAGCAAATTTTATACCAAAAGATAGGTCTTTGAGTCCCGGTTCCAACGCAAAAAACGGCGCGCGAATCCGAGTTTTCTAGAGAGAGTTATGTCCGTTTCCGAAAAAGGCGACAGTGCTGAATCTGGACTAGCGGATCGATCCGCCCAAAACCGGATCGATCCGGTTTTGACAGAATGTCATCTCTGGCTCCTCCAAAAGCTCCGGATCGATCCGCTCGAGGCCCGGATCGATCCGGTTCCTGCAGAAGTCATTTTTGACAGCAAAACCCCTGTTTAAACAACCCAAACTCACCCAAAACATCCTCAAACCTCATGGACACATCCAAAACCATTTTCAAACCTCAAGAAACTTTTCAATTACATTCCTAAATATGGTGTAACATACACATACTCATAATTGAATTACACCCACCATGAACACAATTTCTTTTTGGTTCAAAACAAGTTTTGAAGTTCAATCTTTGGCAAAAACTAAGTCTCATAAAACCATGTTGGAAATGAATCCAAGTCATAACTAGCAACATAAAAACATTAAGGAACCATATTAAACCAAGTTAACTCCAAAACAACCATAAGCATGAAACTTTCCAAATAGCATTTCCAAAACCATTCAATCCACTTAATTACAAAAGGAACTTACACAAAAGAGTTTCGACGCATATCCGGACTTGCCGGAAAGGTCCAAACATACAACCTACAACTTCCACATAGAAATTACATAAGTTTCTTCAAATCTACATTAACACATGAGTCGTAGGATTCCAAAACTAACTCCATGGATACAACCACGAGTCAAGACTTTAATTCACAAGTCAAGGGTACTAACCCACAAGTTGAACTATATAACAAGTTATAAACATATTTACAAGACCCAAATCTCTCCCCCCACTCCCGAGTACGCTATTTCCTCTCCGGATAATGCTCCGTACCTGCAGTGGTTGTTATTTACCACAACAAAAACAGAAAACGGTTTTCTTAAGCATTACGCTTAGTGAGTAATCTAAACATGGCTGAATGTTTAACATGTGCAATGCAACAATAAACACATAAATCATATTTGTAATCGCCGAGTCACCGGTTCAATGATTCATTCAGACCCGGGACCTCCCTTGGTCCCGTGGCCACTTCTATTCCTTGGACTTCCGTCTTTCTCGGATTCTTCCTCTTCACCACCCTTATTACTCCCAACTAATGAATCATTGTCCCGGGCTCATTGAATACCACATAAGCACATACACATGTAGGCACATATAACTTTCATAAAATTAGCATGAAATTCACAATTTAGTAACTACATGATTTCTAAACA
Source organism: Hydrangea macrophylla (assembly GCA_033977485.1). Classification (NCBI taxonomy): domain Eukaryota; kingdom Viridiplantae; phylum Streptophyta; class Magnoliopsida; order Cornales; family Hydrangeaceae; genus Hydrangea; species Hydrangea macrophylla. The sequence continues at coordinate 78,410,323 of CM066996.1, forward strand.
TGAGTAATCAACACAATATGATCATTCTCTTGGTTCCTAAGCATCAATTATCATATCTACACCATTGATGTATTGAACATAGTCAAACACAACCATTCTTTAGGCTAGAAAACTCACCTTAGCAAGATCTACCCAAATTCAAGCTAGAAATGAAGAATTCCTTCACAAATCTTGCTCAATTCTTACCCAAAGTAAATCCTACATGGTTTTGGTACAACAAACATCGACTATCAAGAACGGTTACCGGAAAAACGTTGCCGAAAATGAAAACAAATTACGTGCATGTGATCCTCTTACCTCCACGAGTCCAAAAGTGGTCTCGGATCGTGAATTCGGCGAACGACGGCGACGGAACGGCGGAAAACGTCGTCGGTGACGGTCCGTCTTCTCTCTCGGAGCTCACCTCTTCTCTTCTTCTTTTAGTTCCAGCAAAAATGAGAGTCTAACTCTCTTTAGACACCTATACATGCATAAGCATGAGGTGTTTTGATTATAATTTTCCCCTTTTTCACTTACACCCCCGGAATTTTCTAAGTTCTTATTATGAAATCCCCCAAACATTCCATTAACTACCCAATTATTTAATGAGTATTTGTCTAAGTTCCGCATGGGTCCCAACGTGGGTCTCATATATTTTATGAAGTTGCTATCGTACCTACCAATTGTAAATCTTTTTCAATTATACCCTTATTTGGGTGTCCAAACTAATACCAAATGCTAAACATATATCATCATATATTATGAAAGCATTTAAACAAATAATCATATAATCATATAAATGCATTTAATCACATAAAATGCACATATTTTTATTCAGGCCCTTCACTGGGTCCCACTCCAATACTCGTCCCACCTCACTGGGGACTTTTCCAATTAGTGTCCCTATTCTGAACACTTTTTCTGGGCGAGTCCAAAGCCTCCCCTTAATCCATTTTACACACTAATTATATTAATTAATGCATATTAACATAGTAATTAACCCGTTCTCTGGGTACGGGTGTTACAATTTCTGTGCAATGGAAACAACTTATCCAATCAAAAAAATCCTCCACCTCACAGAGGAGAATAAAAAAAAATCATACTTCCATACAATATCTTAATTGAATGATCTGTAGAGATTAATAAATTCAGTTGATAGAATTGTTAAAATTATGTCAACAATTTATCTATTCAGTAAAGATGGTAACAATCTAGATCCACAACCAAATAAAAAAAGAATTCCCCCAAAGGGAGCAGTGCATTGGCCATTGAGCAATGATTTAGCCTAGTTGGTAAAAAGACACTCTATACCATACTCATACCAGGGTTCTAACCTCACCCCCCTCCCTTGAGCCCTAGAACTAATGTCCCCACACAATACCACAGACACAAAGAGAGCACTTTTGATCATCCAAATTTGGTTCACCATTGCTCACCCATGCCTTCACTGGTCTGACATGTGTTCATTCCCATTTTGCCCTTGTATGAGACACATGTCAGGCAGTGAAGACATAGGTGAGAAATGGTGAACCAAATTTGGGTGAGCAAAAGTACTCCCTAACACAAAATGATAAGGAAAAGAGAGAGAGAGAGAGAGAGAGAGAGAGAGAGAGAGAGAGAGAGAGGAGTGCATTCACAAACATAATAAAAATTGAACAATATGCTTCGAATATCCATAGCTCCATAAGTTAAATAAAAAAATTGAAAATTTGCCCACGCGATGATTGATGATGACCCATGAACCCAGTTTTTAACTAACAGAGAATTACAAATGAATAAAGCTGATATTCCAATGGTAAACTGCTTGAAAAACCAAATTCCTAGCATTTTGTACAGGATATTGGTTTTTGGTCTGCACAAAAGTGACTCTCTAATCATATATTAAAATTACCATAGACCCAAAGTGGTCAGGAAAAGAGAACCAAATTATTGGGTTTTTTTAATTATGAAGCACATCCGCACGTAATCAAAGCATCAAATGTCACGGACCATAAATGGGATTGGTACTGGATGACATAAGATTGTGAATAAGTGGTCATTAAACGTACATAGTGTTTTTATCAAAGAGGGAGGGGGTTGGGAGACTGCAAATGAAATTGAGATCAATGCTGTAAATTTAATAGGAGAGAAGTTCTTTTCAAATCTACAAACCAAAAATTTTATTACAGAAGGGAAAAAAATTGATGCCCCTAATTGTTGTTGGCAGATCTCATTACGTGACAATCATCATTGGCGGTCATCTTAATCGGAAGAGGCAGAAAAGATGACAAAGCATCATCATCGTCATGCATTTTCTCTTTGTCTCTCAGTCTCCAACCTTACTCGGCATCGACGACCCACCTTGGATCAGCTTCGGTCCTTGCAGTTGGTCTTAGCGACATGGTTATCAACCTACTGAAACCCTAGCACTGTATACAAAATATATGCAAGCAAATAAACACATGTACATACATATACATATACATATACATATGCATATACGTATATAAATGAGACAAATAGATATACAAAACCCCTAAAAATGAAACCTTAACCACATTTGGAGTTGGAGAGATACGACAGAGAAGAGAGAGTAGAGAGCTGTATTTTTTTGGGAAGATGAGTTTTACATTTAAAGAAACGTTTCAACTTTCAATATGTATTAAGAGATAGAGAGGGATGTTCAACTTTCAATACAGGTTAACGAGATGAAGAGATATAGAAACATTTCAATTTTGGGGCAGTAAAAGGCACTGCCATGTGTCATATCCAGGTTCATCTCTTCTCTTCCGTCTGATTTTAGTATTTTAGATATATATATATACATTCACACATACAAGTATAGAAGATATATCCATATTCTAGATCTTTTCAATAAAGGGAAAAATACATTTTACCCCCTTGTGGTTACACCCATTTTCTCATAATTCTTGTGGTTCATTTTGTAATACTTAACCCCCTGTACTAATGATTGAAGTGAGACTTAACAGTCTCACTTCAATCATTAGTACCGGGGGTTTGAGAAAATGGGTGTAACCATAGGGGTAAAAAGTATTTTTCCCTAAAGAGTATGTATAGGGGCTTGAGGGTATTAATGTCATTTCTTTTTTTTCCGTTAGAAAAGTTAACAGTCCTACTTCACTTATTAGTACAGGGGGTTAAGTGTTACAAAATGAACCACTGGGGGTTATGAGAAAATGGGTGTAACCATAGTGGGGTAAAAGGTATTTTCCCCTTTGAATAATTAACTATGTGCGCGTACATATATATATATATATATTAATATATAGATATAAAGTCTGGATCTTAAGCGGACCCCAAACAATGGATTTGGGATGGACTTGCTTTTAGCGGCGAAATTTTTCGTTGCTAAATATCATTGTTTTTAGAGACAAAAAATTGCGTCGCTTAAAGTTACTTTCTGGCAACTAAAAGTGAGTCCGTCTCAACCTCGTTCATTTGAGTCCACTTAAGATCCTCACCGATTTACAATCCTTAGTGTATATATATGTCACACCCCAACCCGCCCTGACGGATTAGGACACGTGTAACAAGCCCACACACCAAAACACCCTTAATTCACTAAAAAAATCATGGTTTAGAGTTCATAAAACAGTTTCGTTGATACAAAACAGACCCAAGGGCAAAATGGTCATTAATAAAGTATAGCAAATTTTATACCAAAAGATAGGTCTTTGAGTCCCGGTTCCAATGCAAAAAAATGGCGCGCGAATCCGAATTTTCTAGAGAGAGTTATGTTCGTTTTCGTAAAAGCCGTCGGGCTATAAACAGAAAAGCAGATCGATCCGCCCCAAAACCAGATCGATCCGGATTTAGCAGAAAGTCATTTTTTGCACCTCTGGATACCCTAGATCGATCAGGATTCTGCAGAAGTGTTTTCCCTGCTGCTAAAACCCTGTTTAATCAGTTCAAACATTTCCTAAGTTCCATTTTTCATCCCAAACCTCCCAAAAACTTTTGGAAACATCTACCAATACTCATAAACATGTCCATTACATATTTAAACTCTTACAAACATTTTAAACACAACCCAAACCTCAAACAAATGAAGAACTTAACATAAATCTTCAATCAAACACAAGTAGTTAAAAGATAGAAATTTCTTTGTCAAGATAAATTCAAAAGCCTTCAACAACTTGTTTTAACCAAAATCCATCACATAAGGTCCCATAACTTCATTTCCAGATACTTGTAAGTTTTTCTAATCATCAAAATCCATGGAAAGCCATTTGAAAGAACAAACTTGCATTCTCTTATCAAAGTTATACTCAACATGAGTCCAAAGGCTCCAACACAACTTCATTTCTTAAATCATGAGTTCAAGAGCTCAACAACCTAAACTCAAGGGAAGAACACCCAACATATTACAAGTTTCAACCCACATCTTAAAGCATTAGAAGGTGGTGCTTAATATCTTCAACTTACAAAAGAAGTTTGCAAATACAACTTGTTCTCCAACAAAACTATTTCCAAATACAACATTACAACCATGAGTTCAACACCACCAAGACTAACATATTTACATATCTATGAACATATAAACAAGAAGATACTCTGCCAGGATTCCCATTCACTTCCTTCCCTCGTCACGATCCGTACCTGCGATAGTTATTCAATAACCACACAAAAAATAATTTTGTCTTAAGCTTACGCTTAGTGAATATTTTAACCGTGCCATGGAGTATGAAATGTGCATATGCAATGTTAAGCAACACAACGATATAAGTAGTCGCCGGTATGTCAAGTAACTAATCACCATCGCAACGGACTCAAGATTCCGGGCCTTTTCTCACTTCAACGTCGCATATAGCGAAAACACACCTCTCACGTGACCGTAGTCAAATCGTTGTGGTCGTCACCACCATCCCCTTTTTCTTGAGAAAAACATCGTCCCGTTACTACGGGCTAAATAATGGTGATCATTACTAGACATCCATTGACCCAATTAAGCACATAAGCATAGCAAACATATCACATAGCAATTTCCACAAAATTTGACATGTTAAGCTCTAATTAACACATGCTTTAACTACAACTTCAAGGACTAAGCATTTTAATCATACCCAAAATCACATAAGTACCATTCAACACCCCCAAGTTAGGATTAGAGTACTCACCTCACAAATTACTCCAATTAAAACCTAGAACCCCAAATTCCTTGTAAATTTTAGCTCTAATTAACTCCAATGATAATCCTACATACAAATATCATGTATATGTATCGTCACCTCAGAGAGGGTGGCGGAAAAACGTTAATGAAACTGAAAATGAATGGTATATAAACGATCCTCTCACCTCCACGAGTCCGAATACGGTCTCGATTCGCAAAATGGTGTACCGACGGCGACGAAACGACGAAGACGGCAGAGACGGTGGAGCTCCTCTCTAATGGCCGAAATTCCTCTCCTAATTCTATGTTTTATTTGTTTTGATATGTAGGAGAAGATGGTGAGTCACTATGAAGGTGTCATCCTCCTAAGCATCATGCCAGTTTTTGCCTATTTATGTTTACACCCCCAATGTTTCCTCAAGCTTTATTATAACATCCCCTAAATAATTGCATTAACTACCCAATATCTAAGTGGGTATTTGTCTATTTCACGCGTGAGTCCCAAACGTGGTCCCATATATTTTGTAAAGTTGCTAATTAACCTACTAGTTATGAATCTGATTCCAATTTACTCTCACACGGGTACTCAAACTAGCACCATAAAATATTGCATCCAACTATAAAATATTAAAGCAATTAAACAATTATTCATTTAATCATATAAATGCAACTAAATGTAATTTATTTAATCCGGACCTCCCGTGGGTCCCACTTCATATATGTCCAACTGTGCTCTTTTCGGAACACTTTTCACGTCGGGGTAATTGAAACTTACCCAAATTATCACATGCTAATATTTACACTAACTAATGCATGCTAAGCAAATATTACCCCATTTCTCCGGGTACGGGTATTACATTTCTCACTCCCTTTTGGAAGTTTGTCCTCAAACTTTTCTTACCTTAAGAATCGAACAAGTGAGAATGCTTTTCTCGATCTTGTCTTCACGTTCCCAAGTCCCTTCCTCTACCGAGCGATTACGCCATAACACCATAACCAGAGGAATGACTTTGGTTCTCAACACCTGATCTTCCTGTCTAGGATTCGAATTGGATGTTCACCATAACACTGAGGAGTATTTTCCGTTCATAATCAATATGTATTAGTACTCTTGTTCCCTACTTTTAAGAATTCTTGTGAGTACAATACATAACGCTCACATCCCACGCAGATGTGTTCACGACCAACCCCCTGACACTGACATCCTTGCATCAAAAGTAACTAAGACCCCACTGACTCAGTCACCAGGTTATCCCATGTTAACCTCCATTATACCTCAAACCTTATTTCGTTATCACGTCATATTATTACTAACGTTCTGAACCTTACTACGTTACTCTCTCCATATTACCTCAATATCATTATTGTATCCTATTACATTCGCAAATCCATAATATAATAGAGACACAAAACCACTTTAAATGACTAATCATTTGGATTAACAACCTCAAAGAAGCACAACCATATTCTGTTAAAATTTGATCGATTGAAAACATTGCAATCGATTGAGAAAATTGAGCTTCAAGCGATCGAAGTCCATTCGATCGATTAAAGGTTCGATCGATTAAACTCAGTTCAATTGCTCGAGAGTCGTCTTCTCCAACAATTCTGGACAATGAACGTCCAGAGGTGCTAGGGGTGTTTGGGATTAATATTTACCTCCAAAAACTTGTAAAACATTAAATTCATGCTACCAAGTGAGTTTGGAACTCACCGAACGTCATAACGGCGTGTTTGGAAACTTCCAAATCTTGGTGGCCTCCAAAGGAGCTCGCCTATCTCTCTCTCTCATCTCTCTCCACCTTCTCTCTCATTCTCCTTCTCTTCTTCTTCTTCTTCTCGTCTGTCTATTTCTCTCTTTCTCTAACTATATATATAGATATGTGTATATGTGTGTATATATATACGTGTGTACATATCTAAAACACACACTCTCTCTATCTAGCTCTTTCTCTGGGTTCAACAACCCAAACACACACAAATATGTCACATATATATAGAGAATGGGGTGGCAGGTGGCAATGTTTGCGTGAATTGAGATGAAATATTCAAGCGCGTTCGATCGATTGAATGGACTTCGATCGCTTGAGAGAAAATCGGCCAGGTTCGATCGATTGAGATCGTTTTGATCGATTGAAGTGGTGACCTCATCATAAATTCATGTCGGCAGGGTTTTCGATCGATTGAATAGGGTTCAATCGCTTGAACTAAAAAAATCTCGATCGCTTGAAAGAGGTTCAATCGATTGAACATAGAAACGCTCGATCGCTTGAAAGCACTTCGATCGATTGAGAGCAAAACTTCAACTAGAATCTCTTTGTATTAATAATTACTGAAAATACAGGGTATTACAATATAACATATAAGGCAACTCCTTGATCTCTTAAGCATTAAAATATAGACATGATTTCAATACTAAAACCTAAAACTCATAGTCATGCTTTCACTTCACATAAGGTTCAAGTAAGCATATAAGGTTTCCACTTAGCCACATAAGTACCAAAAACACAAGTAAACACACAAGGGACCTAAGTTCCATAAACTAGAAATCTAGGCTCTTTGATCTCATCTAGTAAATCCCAAAATAAAATGTGTAGTATCTCATATTTACACTAGTTTACATATAATACATAAAGAGAGTTAAAATGGAACTACTCAAAGTTGAGAAATTTTATATTGGGAGAACCTTGTCGAAAACACGATCCGAGGGTGTCTAAGCGTGCTCCTCGTCGTAAGGATCGTCGTTAGTACTGAGGGTTTTGGCCGAAAATCATTCGAGCTAGATGATATCTGAGGTCAAAGCCTTGACATCCATGAAAGCTTAAGCTTCCATAGCCACTAGAGAGAGAACCGAGAGTTTAGAGAGAGAGAGAGAGAGGACGAAGATAATGAAAATATCTCCTAACTTTCCCTTTATATAGTAAGTGATAAGGCACAAGCCTTAAAGCACATTGTACACCTTACCAAAACTGATATAACTCACTAACCATACCATAAATGACAAAGCTTAAGACACCAGAAGTGAATTATTTTGCCATACGCATCTTTTCTCAGAAATAAATATTTTCAAAATTTTCTAGATAATAAGTCCAACACAGGTAAACATTACCAAAATACCTCTGTGCCCAAATTTAAAAATTTCGCACACGAATACCTAGTAATCGAATAATTATGTCAGCACTTCATGATTAATTCTAGATAAATTCTGAAATTAAAATACAGGTCATTATAGCAGAAATGTAATTTTTACCATGTATATTAACTAGGGGAGTTCAACCAAACACTGAATTTGTCACAGCCCGGTCCCACAATAGCGGAACCGGAGCCCGTGGCACGCCACCGAGGCTAAACCAATTCATTAACGTTCCCAAAATTAGGTTTGAAGAACACACGCAGCGGAAAAACAAAACACATTTTCAAAATCAGGGGTTCAGTCGACTGGGTCGGGACCCTCAGTCGACTGAAGTAAGCAGAAACAAAAAGAACACATTAACCTACAGAGGTCCAGTCGACTGAGGCATGGTCCAGTCGACTGCTTTTGCCATAACAAGGAAAGAAAACTAAACTGCACTGTCCCGTCGACTGCCCCGTCGACTGCTCCGTCGACTGCCTCGCCGACTGCTTTTACCATAATAAGAAGCAGTAGCTAAACTGCACTATCCCGTCGACTGCCCCGTCAACTGCCCCCCTAGCAGCAGCTCATTATGCAGAATTTCAAGTTTAAAAGCTTTCTAACTTCAACCAAGGATCAAACACACATTTCCAAAAGCACTCCAAAGTAATCTTAACTGTATTAAAGCATTACCAAACATAATTACAACATGTTATAGTCCATTACAACGTTCTAGATCCATTCTATCATACCAAGTTAAACATAAGTTAAAACGATAAAATTTCTTATTACAACATCCTATTATCCCAAAACTACAAGGTTAACATTCAAGTTGCCTCCCAAGCGAACTCCCAACCCTCGTGCTCACTTCTGCGATTCCTCGCCAGCATTTACACCTGCAATGGTATTTGAATAACCACACATATTTCGATTTGTTTAAGCTAATGCTTAGTGAATAAAACAACATATGTACATGAATGATAAACCTGTCCGCATTCACATCTCTACATTTCATACTAATCGCCGGAGAGTTACGTGCCCGTCCATACTCCCAATCCGCGACTCCTCGCCAATAAGTCCACGCGAAAGGGTAAGACCCACGATTCTTCTCTTCAATCGTGCGACCTTAATGCCTATATCATCTCCACAAAATGGCACGGTGACCACGTGCTCCTTCTGACCCAAATAAGCAACTTAACATGCTCAAATACATATCACCATACTCGCGGTAATCAAAACATATCATCATGCTATTGGGCCTACTTATCAATATAAATGCCCAATATGAACTGCACAAGATATCTCTATGAATTAATACATGCTATTCAAACATAACATGAATACATGCCAAGAAACCATTCAAAAAACATAGTTGAATCACTCACCTCCAATTTACGCGCTTAAAACACGATCCAAAGAAAACCCGTGCACAAAGAACGTGCAAAAGTCCGTCTAGTACAATTCCTATTGATCAAAGTTCCATTTATCAACTTTTATGAAAAATTCTAGAAAACAACTTTTCGGAAAACTTAGCCAAACAGGCCCTAATAGGTATCAAAACGAAGCTCTTACCTCGAGGAGCTCGAATATGAAATATGGGAGAAAACAGACTGACAGAAGGTCGTTGTTTGGTGTCGCAAAGCTTGAAGCAACAAAATCTCCCTCTAGCCCCCTTTTGGCCTCCTCTTGGAATTTAGGTTAAGACTTATGAAAATATCTCAACCATCTCTATCTATATATAGGTAAGACTATTGGGAATTACGTTTACCTCCCCACGAGTTTTCAAAACTCCTAATCAGTCTCTGAAACTTTCTATACAGCTTATTCATAGCTTTACGAGTGAAAACTCAAAATTATAAAAGTTTTCGACTAAGTTTCGTTTGGTCGCTAAAACGCGAATTTTTACATGACATTTCCGAAGTTGCTAATTAGCCTACCAAATTAATAGCGTGTTCATTCGTCCTCACCAGTATACTAAATCTAATAACAGAAATAAATTCTAAAACAGAAAATAATACAGATATTGAAATACACAGGTAAACATTTATTTTCAGATAAATATTTAAAATGTTCAACAGTGACCGTCTCATACTCGGAGAGACTTCACAAACAATAAATCCTCAATCACAACAGTTTCAAAGGGTTCTCTAATACAGATACCCAAATCAACTCGTGAGTCAAAACTCACCCAAACATGTGTCATAAGACACGCCACATCACATTATCATGCATGACAACGGAATGCAAAAGTAATAACACAAATGTGGGTGTTATAGAATTCGAAATGACCGACCGAACCGAACTAAATCAATCGATCAATTAACCAATCGATCAATTTTCCAAATTAAAAACACCCTAAGTTGAAAATTGAACTGAACCGAACCGATCGATTTGGTCGATTTTTGTAAAACACGAAAAAACTGACTGATGAATACCCCTAATATTAACACTGTAAACCAACACAATCTGATAAGTGAGATAGGTGTAATTTTTAAAAAAGATAGGAGAGGTCTCTGTATTTGTCATATAGCTCAAAGGAAGAGAGTGTAATTTGCCCTAAAATAAAGAGAGCATATTTGCTCACCCAAAAATTGGTTCACCAATATTCACCCAAGCATCCTATTGGCCAATGCAGTGAGATCTATGATTAAATATCATTTGTTTAATTTTAGATCTCACTGTATTGATCAATGAAATACTTAAAAGAGCATTAATAAACTACTCCATTTTTTAGATGAACAAAGATATTTTCTAAAATAAAAGTGCAAAAAGAAAAAGGAAGGTATATTAAAACAAGGCTTTGGATAAAATAATGTGGACCCAAACGGAATGTGTCACAGCCTATCGTCCCATAATAAATACACGCCACCGCCAAACAGAAAAAGAGTAAAGCAAAAGCAGAGCAAGCGAAGCACACCATGGGTGCACTTTCTCTCTCTCCTCCAATTTGCACCCACTCTCACTCTTACATCTTCATGCTACTTGTTGTCTACCTCTTTCTCTCTCTACCACATTCTGCCCTTTCTCAGTGCAAGACCGCCCCCGTCATTTTCAATTTCGGAGATTCCAATTCCGACACCGGCGGACTCGTCGCCGGACTCGGTTTCACCGTCAACTCACCCAACGGTCGCACCTTCTTCCGTAGATCCACCGGTCGACTCTCCGATGGACGGCTCGTGATCGATTTCCTCTGTAAGTTTTTTTGTACCAAACCTCTCTCGCTCACTCTGACTCAGTACTACTGACTCATTTCTCTGCATGTTTTACATGTTTCATCACAAAAATGCCGAAATGCGTGATAATAATTTCGTTTAATACTAGTGCATTGTAATAGGCTGTTTGGAAGTGAATCGGTTCTACAAACTCATCTATTAGGTTAGTGTTAATTTATTGTATAAGAGTCCTTGTCCTATCTAATGACAGCTCTCAAAATTGGCACTTACCTTTTGTCAAAATAACATTACATTGGTTCTAACTTGTACCGAATCAAGTCCAATTTTAGGCCTTTCACAACCCAACAGATCCTAATAGTTGCGTTATGGTAGAGCTTGTTCATTTTTTATTTTTATTTTTATTTTTATTTTTATGCTTTTTGGCTAACTGAAAAGTATTGAAGAGAGTTAATATGGCCCTCTTTGGTCACGCCATAGGAGAGTTAGGATTCCTCGCTGGGATGGCCTGTGAAAAACACACTAACCAAGATGCCCCTGTGAAAAACACACTAACCAAGAGTCTGTTTGGCCAAAATTAACACCTGCCCTACCAAGGCACTACAATAAGAGTTCTGTTACGTATGACTAATCACAAGTCAAAATAAGGTTTAACTCCGTAACCAGAGTTCAAGTGACAACAAATCCACTATCCGGCAAGAGCCCGTATGACTGGGCCACCTACCTCTGTAGCGCTTGTTCATTTGAGAACTGATAAATGGTTGAATTTTTTTTTTTTTTTAATGGTTGATGATCATAATTCCATCATCCTCTTAAACCAACGGTTGTCCAATCCACGCATTTTTCGCATGGGACTTGTTTATCGGTTAAAGTTCATTCTCAACTCTTATTTGATTTTTATGAAGCAAAGACAAGTTTATTTGACAGAAAATTGATGTAATATTAAGCAATAAAAGTTAGAACTTGTTTGATAACTCAATTGAATGAAAATTTTCAACACTTTCTTTTTTGTTATCTTTGTGTTTTTTATAATCTACAAAAACTCACCACTTAAATAAAAAAGAGTAATTCTTGGCACACATAAATCGTTCATATAAAGTTGCTCACAAAAATTTATTGTGTCTATCTCTCTTCCCGGTGGATCCCACAGTATATATAAGTGGATCCCTCCAAGAGATACACATAATTAATTTTTGTAAGCAACTTTATGTGTATGCTTTATGTGTCCTAAGGTTTATTCTAAATAAAAAATTAATGTTTGGGACACAAAAGAGTTACAAAGAGATGCTCACAAAAAGATGTGACATCCCATGAATTGAGTTAATCGTGGTGGATCTTACTGCCATATGAGATGTCATATCTTATTGTGAGTATCTCTTTGTGACCCTATTGTTTCCCAAGCATTACCCAAATAAAAATTATTGAATACTTCAAATAACAAAATTATACTAAAAATTTTAGGTAACTCAATTGTTTTTCGTGCCGTAAATTTAATAATTCAAAATTTTTAGCCTTACAAATTCATTTTTATAAAAAAAAAAATTTAGCCTTAAAAATTCAATTTTATCAAAGAGTAATGCTATGTACACCTAAAAAGAACACAAATTGAGGTGGATCTCTTAAAATACTATTTAGTTACCAAATATATGAACAGATGGAGTATTTTAAGAGATCCACATCAGCTTATATTCTTTTTAGGTGTACATAGCATTACTCTTTATGACATCAGGGTGCAGTATCTTTCAAACACTTAGCCTGGTTGGGAAAGTCTAAAATAAGACCTGGTTTAATTCAAGTTTAATTTTTATTTGGTTCTTGTGAAAACTTAATTTGTTGAGTATTTATTTCTTACATGGAGTCCGTGTTTAGTTTAATAAATTTTTTAAAATATATTATCTGTCAAATAAATCTATAATTCATTCTCATAAAAGTTAAATAAAAAGTAAACTTGAACTGAATTAAATCATATTTTAGATATTCCCAAAGCTTATTACATAAAACTAGTTCTCACAGTCACAGTACCAAAGAGTCCTTAAAAGCTCAAGAGGTTCTTCAAAGAATTGTAGTAGGAGCATATAATTATTCTTTTAGAATTCACTTCAAGACGGCGTCGTACTCGTTGCAACTCTTCACTACGGAGTACGGAGTATTTCTTTTGAAATAGGACAAAATTCTTTTTACTGCCATTTTTATCATAGTAAAACAAGGACCAAACCTTGAGCATGTGTACTGATTGCATTATACACGCATCATACCATTGTTCATCTTGAGATTTATCCTTCAACTAGCTTAGCTTACACGAAATCTGAAGCTTTTGAAATCTGACCCCCCTATTTTCACCTAACAACTGTCGCAAATGCGCTGGGACTCGTGAATGGGCCAGTCTGAAAATAGGACCCACTTTGCCGTCTGATTTTGTCATGTGGTTTTGAAGCACTATTTTTTTGTACTCCTCCGTAAATTATGTGGGGGCCGTTGAAAAAGTCTTTTTAATCAATTGCCGACAAGAAAGCCTGTGGGCCCTAATTATACTGAAATAGCGTTCCACGTGTACGGTGGCTATGCTTTGTCTTTAGAATGTATTTTTATTCACTTAAAAATTGTTCACCCAAAGTGACCCAATATTTACCTAACTTTCCTATTTAATGGTCAAATGTAATACAGTAGAATTTAAAATTAAATGAAAATTAATTAATTCTGTAAAATTTTGGATTCCGACAATGAAAAAGTTTGATAAACATTGAATGAGCAAAAATGATCTCTTGTCTCTGTGGTCGACGCCCAAACCATTTAATATATGTTCTCTTGTGACTTGTCTGTATGGTCAAAGACGCCCAAACCATTTAATACGTAGGGATGCATTTTGTACTTATGTTTCGGCTTTTCCACTTTAATTTGGAAGTAACACACAGATGGTGTTTAGTAATAGCTTTAGAGTGCAAAAGTGATTATAGAATTTAAAATTCAGAAGTGAAAATAAATTTCTTTGGCAAATCAAATTTTGCTATTCAATAAAAAAAAATGGATTAATTGCAAAAATTTATGATTGGATTGTATTGAATCGCGAATCTGTGCCAATAGAGGGTGTTTCATTTTTGACAATAGCTTCTTGGAATTCGTAAATGATCATGGAACTCTGAAAGTTAGAATTAAACTGATTAGCAAATAGGATTTTGCAGTTTAATCTAAAAAAATTTTGAGTCCATAGCAAAAATATGCAATTAGTCAAAAGTTATATTGGGCATCTAATGATCAAAACTGTTCTTAAAAAAAAACTATGAAACACATGAGCAGGTGTGCCAAACAGGGTCCATTATAATTTACACTATTGCTTTATGTGAGGAAAAATCTGAGAATTATTGCTAATTGTGCAGGCCAAAGTGTGAAGACGACCTTTTTGGGTCCATACTTGGACTCATTGGGGTCCACTTTTACCAATGGAGCAAATTTTGCAGTGGTGGGGTCCTCCACCCTCCCTAAATATGTTCCTTTTGCATTAAATATTCAGGTTATGCAGTTCCTTCACTTCAAGGCTAGGTCCCTTGAACTTGTCACTGCAGGTACTACTTTCTCATTATTTGACATCTATCTATTACTCCGAATATGCCTAATTTTTAGGAGTATTTTATTTTTTAGACCTTTTGGACTGAATTTACTTCTCCCTTCAAATCACATTGTACTTGCAACAGTATTTTTTCTAAAATTGTTTCTATTATTTTGAAAATTGTGCAAATACTGTGTAAATTGTGAGAGGCACAGTTTGCACAGTACTGTACTAACTGCACAGAAGTGTTGTCCATAATATAAATACATATTATGTCTTCAGTTCTTTTGAGTATCAGTTGGTTTGAATAGTTGACAAAGAACCTGTTGGATTAATATGTGTTTTTGGCCATGTTTGAGGTCAAATGAATGTGGGAACCATTTAGAGTTTGAATGGGGTCCTTGTGGATTTGTGTTCTCCTCCATGAGGAGATGAACTTTGGATATTTACATGTCCAAAATTATTATTGAGTGAATGAGAAATTAATCCATTAAATACATTTATATAATGTACATACATGAATGCATGGGAAATGCATATACATGAATGTATTTATTCTCATTCATGGATAATGCACATTCATAGATGAATCATGTATATGCATGGATGAATCTATAGATTCATAATGAACATACATGGATGAATCCACAAATACATAATGTACTCATGTATATACATGGATGAATCTATAGATTCATAATGTACATACATGGATGAATCCACAAATTCATAATGTACATCCAATGAATCCTCTCCCCCCTTAGTCCTATATAATCTGAGCTTTCTCCTCAGAAATTTTCATAGTCAGAAAAACAAGAGCTATTTCCTCCCTTCCAATATTCCTTCCTGAAAGAGACACAGAACATAGTTGGTTCGCCGGAGCAGTCGAACACCGTGCTTGTCTACTGCTGGTTATTGCCGCTGTATCCTGGGAGACAGACGCCGGAGATATCCTCAAGCACTTCTGGTGAGGCGGCGAATCTGTTTTAAGGAAACTGTGAAACTTCACAGGCCTCGGTTTAATCTTAATTCAGTTTTTTTTTAGTTTTGATTTCTGTTTACATATTGTAATTCTGATTTCTATCCAATTGTAATTTTTCCTGTTTTCAATAGTTGTAATCCAGAATCTGTTTCTGTTTATATCAATAAATTTTCCAACAATCTTAAAACAGACTCGATATATTTTACAAAACAAAAACAGATTCGGTTTTGGAAAAACAGAAATTACTTTTGGAAAAACAGTTTTACAAAAACTGCTACTGTAATTCTCGTTTTCTGCCCAAACGGTGCAGAATCAGGGAAAAGTGCATTAGACAAAAAGTGTGCAGAATCGCATTTTACTTGGGACCATGTGAGCAGAATCTTAAATTTCATTCGTTTTCCTAACAAAAATCGGAAAACAAAAATCTGCTACTGTTAAAATTAAAAGAGAAAGGAAAAAAAAAAATATTAGATTTAATTTCTTTTCTCTTGTGATAATTTTCAGAAATGGCAAATGAGAATGTGAACACTGCAACCGACGGTGCTACTGGCTCCAACACCGTCGTGATTGGCTCCATACCGGTGAAGGTTCCCTCAATCCAAACGGTTCCTGTGAACCACGAGGAGAAACCCGAGAAATTCAATGGCATGGATTTCAAGAGGTGGCAGCAAAAGATGCTGTTCTACCTTACCACCTTGAACCTTGCGAGGTTCTTGAAGGAAGAGGCTCCTGTGCCTAATGAAAACGAACAAGACCGAGAGGTTGTGCTGGCTATTGATGCTTGGAAGCACTCGGACTTTCTGTGCCGAAACTATGTATTGAATGGCTTACACGATACACTCTATAATGTGTATAGTGTTAAGACCACTGCTAAGGAACTGTGGGAGTCCTTAGACAGAAAGTACAAAACCGAGGATGCCGGTTCAAAGAAATTTGTAGTGGGGAGATTCCTCGACTATAAAATGGTGGACTCGAAAAATGTGATCAGTCAAGTTCAAGAGCTGCAAGTGATCTTGCATGAAATCCATGCTGAAGGGATGACCTTAAGCGAAACTTTCCAAGTTGCTGCTATAATTGAAAAGCTACCCCCTGCTTGGAAGGACTTCAAGAACTATTTGAAGCACAAGCGAAAGGAGATGAAGATTGAAGATCTCATCGTAAGGCTTCGAATTGAAGAAGACAACAAAGGGGCTGACAGGAAATTGGGGGATTTTGGGGCCAAGGCTAATATGGTTGAGCATGGTCAAAAATCACGTGGGAAGAAGAAAATTCCTTCTGGCAAAGGGTACAAGATGGGGCCAAAAGGTGGTATCGCCAAGAAGCCGAAATTTCAGTTTCAAGGCAAGTGCTACAACTGTGGCAAGACTGGACACCGGGCTTCTGAATGTCGCCTGCCAAAGAAAGTCCAGAATAATCAAGCTAATATGACTGAGTTAGATTCTATCTCAAGGGATGTCTCTGACATTAATCTGTCTGCTGTGGTCTCTGAAGTGAACTTGGTGGATTCAAACCCAAGGGAATGGTGGATAGACACTGGTGCTACTCGCCACATATGCTCCGACAAGGCTATGTTCACTTCCTTCGAACCAATGACTAATGGTGAGAAGATGTATATGGGAAATTCTGCCTCCTCAGATGTTGAAGGGCAAGGGAAAATAATTCTGAAGATGACTTCAGGAAAGGAGCTAACTCTCAACAATGTCCTTTATGTACCGGAAATTCGCAAGAATTTGGTATCCGGTTCTCTCCTAAGCAAGCATGGCTTCCGTATGGTCTTTGAGTCAGACAAGGTGGTGTTGACCAAAGTAGGAATGTATGTGGGGAAGGGGTATATGTGTAATGGGATGTTTAAATTGAATGTAGCGACTGTATTCCCAAAAATTAATAAAATGAGTACCTCTTCTGTTTACTTGCTTGAGTCTTCCAATTTGTGGCATGGTAGACTAGGACATGTTAATTTTAATTCTTTGCGAAGATTAATTAAATTAGACCACATACCAAACTTCCATATTGACACAAGTGAGAAATGTGAAACTTGTGTTGAAGCAAAATTAACAAAGACTTCATTTCAATCAGTTGAAAGAAACACTAAACCATTGGGTTTAATTCATACTGATGTATGTGATTTAAAAATGGTTCAATCTAAAGGTGGCAATAAGTATTTTATTACTTTTGTTGATGACTGCACTAAATACTGTTATGTGTATTTGCTAAAAAGTAAGGATGAAGCTTTGGATAAGTTCATTCTATACAAGTCAGAGGTTGAGAATCAACTTGGGAAAAAGATTAAGGTGTTAAGAAGTGATAGAGGTGGTGAATATGTAGCACCATATGGTGACTATTGTGCACAAAATGGAATTATTCACCAAACCACTGCACCTTATTCGCCTCCATCAAATGGAGTTGCTGAAAGGAAAAATCGTACTTTAAAAGAAATGATGAATGCTATGTTAATAAGTTCTGGATTGCCACAGAACTTGTGGGGGGAGGCAATTCTCTCTGCAAATTACATTTTAAATAAGGTGCCTCGAAAGAAAGTTGATCAAACCCCGTATGAACAGTGGAATGGTCGAAAACCATCATATAAATTCTTACGAATGTGGGGGTGTCTTGCAAAAGTTCTTGTACCTACTCCTAAGAAAGAGAGGATAGGTCCAAAAACTGTTGACTGTTTATTTGTTGGCTATGCACATAATAGTAGTGCGTATCGGTTTCTTGTACACAAATCTGAAAACCCAGATATACACAAGAACACGATCATGGAGTCTAGAAATGCGTCGTTCTTTGAGAATATATTTCCTTGTAAAGAGGAATATACTTCTAAAAAACGCACATTTGAGACTATTGGGGAAACTAATAAAACCCAAGAAGATGATGTTAATGTTGAGCCTAGACGTGGGAAACGCACTAGGACCTCAAAATCTTTTGGTCCAGACTTTCTAACTTATGTTATAGAAAGTGAGCCTCAAAGTTATAATGAAGCTATTAGATCACCAGATGGTCCATTGTGGAAAGAAGCAATCAAGAGTGAAATTGATTCTATCCTACAAAACCATACTTGGGAACTGGTAGATCTTCCTCCTGGTTGTAAGCCGTTGGGCTACAAGTGGATTTTTAAAAAGAAAATGAAGACGGATGGTACTATTGATAAGTATAAGGCAAGGCTTGTCATTAAAGGGTATAGACAAAAAGGAGGGTCAAGACTACTTTGATACGTATTCTCCTGTTACGAGAATAACTTCCATTCGTATGATTATTGCGATCGCAGCTTTGCGAGGTCTCGAAATACATCAAATGGATGTTAAGACAGCCTTCCTTAATGGAGATTTGAATGAAGAAATCTACATGGAACAACCTGAAGGATTTTCTGCTCCAGGGCAAGAAAATAAAGTGTGTAAGCTTGTTAAATCATTGTATGGCTTGAAACAAGCTCCAAAACAATGGCATGAAAAATTTGACAAAGCTGTACTCTCTAGTGGGTTTAAAATCAATGAGTGTGATAAATGTGTTTATGTCAAAGACACGAATGAAGGCTATGTCATCTTATGTCTATATGTTGATGACATGCTAATAGTGGGTAGTAATGATAAGATCATTAAATCTACTAAGAAAATGTTGAATTCTAAATTTGACATGAAAGATATGGGACTTGCTGATGTTATATTGGGCATCAAGATCTCTAGAAATACCAATGGACTTGTTTTATCACAGTCACATTATATAGACAAGATTCTAGAGAAATTCAGCAAGTCTGATACAAGTGTAGCCAGGACGCCTGTGGACTTAAGTCTACACCTATCCAAGAATACTGGTGAGAGTGTTTCTCAACTAGAATATTCTCGAGTGATAGGAAGCTTGATGTACTTGATGAGTTGTACAAGGCCTGACATTGCTTATTCAGTTAGTAGACTGAGTAGATACACTAGTAATCCTAGTGCTGAACACTGGAAAGGGATAATAAGGGTACTGCGGTACTTACGATATACACGTGATCAGGGATTGCACTACATGAGATATCCAGCTGTATTAGAAGGATACAGTGATGCGAACTGGATATCCGACATGAAAGATTCAAAATCTACAAGTGGATATGTTTTCACACTTGGTGGTGCAGCTGTATCATGGAAATCTTCAAAACAAACTTGTATTGCTAGGTCGACAATGGAATCTGAATTCATTGCGCTAGACAAGGCAGCTGAAGAGGCTGAATGGCTTCGCCATTTTGTAGAAGATATTCCTAGATGGTCAAAACCTGTGCCAGCTATTTGCATACACTGCGATAGCCAATCTGCTATTGGAAGGGCACAAAGTAATATGTATAATGGTAAGTCTAGACATATTCGTCGTAGACACAATACCATTAAACAACTACTCTCTAGTGGGATTGTCACAATTGATTATGTAAAGTCAAAGGACAATATTGCGGATCCGCTAACCAAAGGGTTAAATCGAGAGTTAGTTAACAAATCATCTAGAGGAATGGGACTAAAGCCTATGACGTTGCAAGGGAATGGAATGGAAACCCAACCTAGTTGACTGGAGATCCCAAGATCTAGGTTCAAAGGGACAACCTAATTTCATGTACCTTAAGAGAATCACTGAGGAGAAATGCTCTCCAACCCATTTCTAATGATAAAACAGTGATACCTGCATGGTGTGAGGGTAAGCTTAGCTTTTAATGACTATGTGCGTTGGTAACCAAGCGGAGTATAGCAGGATACTCTGAATAGTCACCTATGTGAATGTGAAGTGGGGCCGCTTCTAGAAGAATTTGAGAATGGCAAAATTCTTTGATAAACATTTACTGAACCAGGCGAGTGTTCAAGGCCAAAATGAACACAAGTGTAAGAACTAAACTATGTTTGGAAAGCTCCTGTGTGAGGTCTGTTGGTTGTTTACACTAATGGCAATCAGTTCAAGACTATACGTTCACTGGTCAGCCAGTAAATCTGATAGATTGTCACAAGGGAAGGTTCAAAGCCAAAAGCTACCTATCCTTTGCAGGAGTGATCCGTTGTGCTCTCTCTCTTGTCGAGTCTACGCTGTCTCACACCGTTTCGATAAATTTCATTCATGTGGGGGATTGTTGGATTAATATGTGTTTTTGGCCATGTTTGAGGTCAAATGAATGTGGGAACCATTTAGAGTTTGAATGGGGTCCTTGTGGATTTGTGTTCTCCTCCATGAGGAGATGAACTTTGGATATTTACATGTCCAAAATTATTATTGAGTGAATGAGAAATTAATCCATTAAATACATTTATATAATGTACATACATGAATGCATGGGAAATGCATATACATGAATGTATTTATTCTCATTCATGGATAATGCACATTCATAGATGAATCATGTATATGCATGGATGAATCTATAGATTCATAATGAACATACATGGATGAATCCACAAATACATAATGTA
Organism: Hydrangea macrophylla; assembly: GCA_033977485.1. NCBI lineage: Eukaryota > Viridiplantae > Streptophyta > Magnoliopsida > Cornales > Hydrangeaceae > Hydrangea > Hydrangea macrophylla. The sequence continues at coordinate 78,431,643 of CM066996.1, forward strand.
CTCATGTATATACATGGATGAATCTATAGATTCATAATGTACATACATGGATGAATCCACAAATTCATAATGTACATCCAATGAATCCTCTCCCCCCTTAGTCCTATATAATCTGAGCTTTCTCCTCAGAAATTTTCATAGTCAGAAAAACAAGAGCTATTTCCTCCCTTCCAATATTCCTTCCTGAAAGAGACACAGAACATAGTTGGTTCGCCGGAGCAGTCGAACACCGTGCTTGTCTACTGCTGGTTATTGCCGTTGTATCCTGGGAGACAGACGCCGGAGATATCCTCAAGCACTTCTGGTGAGGCGGCGAATCTGTTTTAAGGAAACTGTGAAACTTCACAGGCCTCGGTTTGATCTTAATTCAGTTTTTTTTAGTTTTGATTTCTGTTTACATATTGTAATTCTGATTTCTATCCAATTGTAATTTTTCCTGTTTTCAATAGTTGTAATCCAGAATCTGTTTCTGTTTATATCAATAAATTTTCCAACAGAACCTATTTTAATAGTGATTTTAATATATAATTGGTCCAATAGGACCCATGCTAATAATAATATCTAGTAAGAGAGTGGGCAAGCTAAATTAGGTGAGCTTTGTGACAGATAGGCCTAAAATGTACCCAAAATTTATTCTTCAAAGATTTACACTGGCTATGTACAGCCCTGCTGAACCTACCCCTGAGTCTGCCCTTGCAACTAGTTCTTAGCCTTTCCAAACACCCTCTTAGAGATGGTTGGAGTAGCATCTATTGCCAATAAAATATGAAAAAAAAAAAAAAAACAATTAAATAGTTTACTTGTGTGCACTGAAAATTAATAAGTTGGTTACACTGATAAACTTTTTTTTAGGTTCAGGACGCTTGATCAATCATGAAGGTTTCAGCAATGCAATTTACATGTTTGATATTGGACAAAATGACATTGCTGATTCATTCGCTAAGAACTTCTCATATGTGCAAGTCATCAAAAGTATCCCTTCCGTACTTTTTGAAATCAAGAATGCCATTAAGGTGAGTTAAATATTTTTTTCAAGGACTAATCACAAAATTATAGCAATTTTGATTGTCAAGATCCAACACCTATTAAAGGATTGTGTAAATACCTTGGTTATTTGTTGATGGCTTGTTTGGATGTCCTACGGATATTTCCATTGCAATGCTTTACCATCGGTGAATGAGGTTATGCAAATTTACAGCATGCGCAAACAAGCCATAAGAATTCTTGATCTGTCTTCACTAATTGAAATTTTACGTGTAACACAGACTATATATGACCAAGGTGGCAAGAACTTTTGGGTCCACAACACCGGACCGTTAGGTTGCCTCCCTCAAAAGCTATCTTTAGTTAAAACAAGTTCCAACGATCTTGATCCCTATGGGTGTATTTCCAGCTACAATGCCGCTGCAGGATTGTTCAACGAAGGTTTGCGCCATTTATGCCAAGAGATGAGATCTGAAATGAAGGATGCTACTATTGTGTATGTAGATATATATGCCATCAAGTATGATCTCATTGCCAATGCTAGCAAATACGGTAAGGTTATAAAAAAAAATTGCTTTCTTCTTTCAAATTAGGGAACCCGAAAAAATTTCCGAGCATTCTTTGAAAATGATGATTTTAGGATTAGAGTAATTTGCCAGTACATAGAAATTAGAAACCATTTTAAGAATTATCATACACTAGAGGATCTTCGTAGCTGTCAGCTAGTATAATATACTAAAGGGAAAATTACTAATGTGTTGACATTTTGAAGATAGTTCAGAACTTGGAGATATTTTGTTGCCAATAAATTGATGGCATATAGGACACACTCGTACCGTTGGTAGGAGAATTACTAACGTGTTTCAACTAGTTTCTTTGATGTATCAAGATCTTATTGTGTCCAAGGGTTTAAATACTCTAATTCAGATATTTTTCATTCCTCTCATTTTTTGACATTAGAATTCATCTAATGCATGTTCAACGAACTTCATTCCAGAAAATTATCATGCATGTTATGATCTAGAGTAACAATCTCCATTTGGATTGCCGATTTATTGAATAAAAAGGGAAAAAGAAAGAAAAACTATTTCCCTAGTTTTTTCCCTCCACGCTTAAAAACATTAGAAATTAAAAATTTCAAAATTTTAATGGGAACTCAAGAAAAGACGAGGGACTAAGTCTTAAAATTCAAATTTCTATTTAGCTCATTGTTTCCATTTTAATCAAACAAAGAAAAGTGTTTTCCTCATCGTTTTCTTTTATTAACCATCACCAAACAAGAGAGTATTATTTTCCTCTCTTCTACCTTGTTTAATCCAAACAGGGTGGAGAGAACCGTTCTTTCGCTTCTCTTCTTTTCTTTTAATGTGTTTTTCTTCTCTTCCCTCGTTTCCTCGTTAGTTCAAATGGAGCGTAAAACCATGATCCAAACAGAATCTTAAGGAGTCCTAACAACATTAACAATCTGGAACTTTTCAGGATTCTCAAGTCCACTGATGGCGTGTTGTGGGTACGGAGGACCTCCATACAACTACAACATTAAGGTAACATGCGGTCAGATTGGATATCAGGTCTGCAATGAGGGATCTAAATATTTAAGTTGGGATGGAATTCATTACACCGAAGCAGCTAACACCATTATAGCCTCAAAAATACTTTCCACGGCTTACTCAACACCACCCGTTGCGTTCGATTTCTTTTGCCGTGGATGATCTTTCATGAAGGTTGCCATAATTATGAAGAATAATATATATATATATTTTAATATATTAGAGTTAACTGTTCCGTTTGGAAGTGACAGAAGTGATTTAGTTCTTGACCAAGATATGGAAAGTACAAAATGTGATGAGAGTTGAGCTGGTTCTTGCAACTATTTGTGAGCTTGAAGTCTATGACTCATGTCTGGCTTAGATGAATTGTACTAAATTGAGGTAAGCAGTTCAATGTACATCTTTGTGGAGCAGAGGAGCTATGAATTAGGGTGTGTTTAGAATGACAGCTTCGAAATGCATTTTACGAATTGTAATTACATCATCCTCTTTGTTCTACGAACTTATTTTAAAGATGTCTTCTAATACAATGTTCATTTTTTCACAAAAGCAGGTCTTTTTATTTGCTTCTGCTTTTACGTTGGAGATCATGTTTTGCACATGAGGACATGAGTTGAGGGTTGATGGAACCTCATTCTTCACATTTGTTGGGAATTTGATTACTTATGGAAACAAACAAATCTCCTCCAAGATAGTGTGAGGTGCGAACAAGCAGAAGAAAAAATAGGAAAAATAAATCAAGCACACAAGAACACAAGATTTCTACGTTGTTTCGCCCAAACATGCTTACGGCCACACCTAGCTTGCAGCATCTCATTATACTCTAGTGTACAAGAGGGCCCTTAACTTGATCTCACATGGTTGATACGATGGTGCACACCTCAATTGGTGGCTCACTCACACAAATGCAATGATCAACATAGATACATATAGCCTATATAGTTTCCTAACCCTAAATCACTTTCTAAATCGGATAAGAATGATTAAACAGTTTCCTAAACTAAATAGAAACCAAACAATGTGAGGCAGCTCCCCAATCCTGCGCGTGCGGATCCCTGTGCTGACATTCCAGATTGTCCAAGACCGTCCTCGCTCTTGTCCTCGCACCCCCATCCACTTGCGCGACACTCCTGTGCCTAGATTCCTTTGCCTTTGATTGGAAACGCTTTAGGAAACACTTCCAATGGAATTAGGCTCCACAATCCCAACAACAATTTCTATGGCAGATAATTCTGAATCTGCAATGTTTTCATCTCCATTTGCACAGGCGGAGCCACATGAGGGCAAGAGGGGGCACTTTTCACCCCTCAACTTTTGAAAATAACTTTTTCACCCTATGCATTTTAGATTCTAAGCATTTGTGCCCCTCTTAAATTTTTTAATTTATCCCTTCTAAACTCATAAATGTCATTTTGGTCCTTACAAATTTTAATAATTTTCACCCAAATAAGCAACTTCTTTCCTCGATTACTCTCAATTGTTTAAAGCATTATAAATATCCATTTTAGCAAATTAGGGGTTCTTTATTTTGTATGTGAAATTAGCGGAGAAAAAAAGAAATTAATCATATGAAAACACTTTCTTTCCAAAGAGTTGTGGATATACTAGTTTCTATTTGAGTAATCATACTCTAACCTAACATACTATACGTCAAATCCATTGGACGACCACACAATTTTTAAACCCAAAATATTTAAAATTATAATGTTTCTACCATGGTTAATAATAATAATAAAAAAAAAAAAGGGCCAGGTGGCATTGCCCCCGAACCCCCACGTAAGTGTAGGGGCTCAGATCAAATTATGACTCCACCCCTGTCCATTTGTACTTTTTTATATTTTCATTTTTATTTTTTTTCTCTCGATCTGGATAAAATATTGGGGCATTTGTTGATGGAAAGGACTAATGCATAAGATTTTTTTTAATATTAAGAACAACTTAAATCTATTATTAAGGATAAGTCATCCCCCTATTTCTTAGAGTAAAATGTCATCTTTATCATCTAACTCTAATCACCATTATCACCTCCGACCACCACCCCTACCATCTTCGGCGACCACCCCACTACCTCCAACGACTAAAAAAAACAAGTGAAATTTCACTTAACTTTCCTATAACAAGTGAAATTTCACTTAATATTTGTAAAATCTGCAACTAACGTGGAGATAACCGGATCTGGTTCGAGCTCATCGGAGATAGTCGGATCTGGTTTGAGCTCGTCGGATATTGCCGGATCTGGTTTAAGCTCGTCGGATATTGTCGGATCTGGTTTAAGCTCGTCAGAGATGGCTGGATGTGGTAGCTGCAACAATGGTGGTCGTGATGATGGCGGCTAGGGATCGATAGTGGTGGTGGTTGGCGATGGCTCACGATTGTGATGGTGGTGGTGGTGGCAGAGGGCGATGGCTCTGTGGTGGTGGCGGCAGACCAATCGGAGTGGAGGCATACCCATATCTTAGAGAGAGGGGGGGGGGGGGGGGGGGGGGGGGGGGGGGGGGGATATTTAGTCTATGGATATTTACCAAATATAAGTTTCAACTAGAAAGACTTTTTAACAAACTAAGAAATCTTTTGAATTCTAAACTCTTAAGAGTCACTTTGAGAAATTTTTCACTAATTTTTTTCTAAAATATTTCAACATTGATATGCCATATACGTTTACTAAAAAAAAAAAAAAGAAAGAAAGAAGTCAATTTTGCACCTCACAGATCATTATGTGACTTACGAGTCAATGTAGTCAACTTTTTTTACTTGTTAATTTTAAGAGTCAAATGTAGGCAACTAATGAAATTAACTTGGTGAACATGCAACAGAGTCTTATTAATTTCTTGCTATACACAAAACACACAAAAACATATACACATGTACTGCGCGCTTAGTCTGCTTGCTATAACGAAAGCGTGAGGTCTAATCCTTTACCTCCATATTCTCTCTCATCTTCTTTGGTACCATGATCTTCTTGTGTCTTAGAAGGACCTGCTGCTAATGTTGGAGAAGGATATTGATGATCATCAATATCATATTTATCATCACCTTTGGACTTTGCATCCTCCTTGAAATCTTCGAGTCGGAACGACGGTTTCCAGACTGTGATCGCCCTGATCTGATCTTCATCCGCCTTCTTCTTTTCTTCTTCCTTTGATCTGCTGTTCATCCAATCCCGCACGTCTCTTGTGCTTCTAATCAATGCAAAGAACTTCTCCATTTTCTCCTCTTCATCTTCCTCACCATCCTCCATTTTTCTCTTTCTACTTTCTCCATCCATATTGTCATATATGACAGAGACAGATAGAGATACAGAGTTGCATCATGTGTGGTGTTAAGGTTCATATATATCCTATACTCCCTCCGTCCCATTTTGAGAGTCCATTATTCTATTTTGAAATGTCTCAAAATAGTGTCCACTTTTCTTAAATTGATGTACAATTTTTACTTACTTTCCAAAATTATACCTCCTTAAATCTACCAAAACTAAAAAAGTTGTTAGTAATGATTAGGGGCAATTGTGGAAAGTAGGTGTAGATTCTTTTTGTCCCCTTAATAAGTTGAGTTCCATCTTGTACGCAGCCTTACCTCTGCAAGCAGAGAGGTTGTTTTCATATTCGAACCCGTGACCTCCGGGTCACAATAGAGCAACCTTACCGCTGCGCCAAGTGAACACTTATATTATAAGTGATCTTAAAAAATTGTCAATTACTTTCCTTTTTGGGATGTCCCAAAATTGTTGTCCACTTTCTTAAATTAGTATATAAATTTTACTTAGTTTCCCCAACTACCCTTCCTTGCAATCAATACCAAAATAAAATAATAAAAAAAAAGTGCAATGATTATGGGCAATTGTGGAAAGTAGGTGTAGATTCTTTTTGTCCCCTTAAATAGTTGGACTCCCCAAGATGGACACATAAAATGGGACGGAGGGAGTATATATTAGTAGATCCTAAAAAAATCGTTAATTATATATAAGTAGACCCCAAAAAAACCACATCGGAACGCTACCCCAAACCCCCTGTGTAGCCTAGGCTCCTGACCAAATTCCTGACGGGTAATACTTGGGACACACCTAAAATACAACTTTTGAGACACAATCTAAGAGATGTATCTACCTCTCTCCTGTGTCACTGTAGGATTCAGTATTACAGGAGAGTTTTAAACACATTTTTTAAATTATATTCTAAAAATTATATTTTTAAATGTGTCACAATCTTAACTCACTCCTGACCCCACCCTTGTATATAGACCATCTTGAAAGTGAAGTCTACTATGTTATAATTGACTTAGGAATGTGGAGATGATATTCGTTTTCAGTATCATTAGTACGAATCATTGGGCTCAAGTATCATCATATCATGATATTTAATTGTAACAGAGAAAAATAAGTGTCAATTGACGAAAATGACCTTCTGAGATGCGAATATGACATGACTTGGCTCTCAACAACCGGGGACTATTTCGGTAATAGCAGGATAGTGACAAAAGAATCTATCGTCATACCCGTGACGTATTAATCAATACATAGGTCCACGATGTGATGTATCTGATTCCTAAATTTTGAATTTTAAATACGTTTTAAATACGTCTGATAGTAATTCCACTCAATTTTAATTAGAAGATGTTGAATTTGTATTATTATTACTAAGGTACTCCAACTGTCACATGCATTTGAGATACAAAATTTTTAGAAGTATATTATTACTCTTTTTGCATTTTGCAATTATGTTTTAGGTTTTTTTGTATTAGAGCTAGCATCTCTAATACATATTTTATTTCTCATGCTATATAGTTAAATTATAGTATGGATGCACAAAAATACATTTCTAATACACTCTTATTCCTCATCTCAAAAAATAGTAATGCTATTCTTGCTCTCAAATTTGTGAGCAAGAATATCATTGCTATAATTTAAGAAGAATGATAGAAAGTGCATTGGAGAGGTTTTCTTTTAGAGTAATGATATAATTTAACTTTTGCACTCATTTTAACTTTCACACAATTTAAAGTATAACAATAATAGCCAATATACCACAAAATAACATTTTTTTTACAATGTAACATTGGAGTAGAAATGTCCAGATATAATATTTAAGTCATGTAATAATGCCAAAATATAGATTTGATTTTTTTTTTTTTTTTATGAAAGCCAAAATATAGATATAACATGGATAAAATGACATATTGCATTGGAGATGCTATGATGTATTTATATATGACGTCATCTATGCAGCTTGTTTATTAAACTTGGATCCTGCTGAAAAAGGTAATGAGTGGGAATTACTTTAGGTCCGCATGAAGGTTGATGTATTGGGGCCCAGTCTCTAATAATTTTAGTTGTTGAAGTATTCTCCAATAATTTAAACTTTGGAAAAGCTGAAGATTAAGGGTTAGTTTGGGTACTATTTTGGTGCTTCTCCTTTTTTTATGCACAATTTCATATTAATTCATTTGATAACTAATTTATGAGCCCTGCAAAAATTGAACTCAAGTCTTTTTTGGGTGGAGCTTTTAAAAGCTCTAGAATGGAGCTTTTAAAAGCTCAAGATTACTTTTTGGTTTCATGATATCTCTTTGAAATATTAATGTGTCACTTGTATAAAATTATCAAACTTAATAATAAATTTCATAAGCTCCTTTTAAAAAGTCACGTAGGGGCCAAACTAAACTAAGGCTTAGTTTGGCCCCCACGTGGTGCTTCTCCTTTTTTAAAGCTCAATTTCACGTTAATTCATTTGGTAACTAGTTTATGAGCTTTACAAAAATTAAACTTAGGGCTTTTTTGGGAGGAGCTTTTAAAAGCTCTAGAATGGAGCTTTTAAAAGCTCAAGGTTACTTTTTGATTTCATGATGTCTTTTTGAAGAGTAGTGTCACTTGTATAAAATTATCAAAGAACTTAATAATAAATTTCATAAACTCCTTTTAAAAAGCCACATGGGGGCCAAACTAAGCCTAAGCCTTAAACTTAGTTTGGCCTCCATTTTGTTGCTTCTCTTTTTTTAAAGCACAAATTTATGTTAATTCATTTGGTAACTAGTTTATGAGCTTTGCAAAATTTAAATTTAGAGTTTTTTTTAGGGGGCTTTAAAAGCTAAAAAAATATATTTTTAAGGCTCAATATTGCTTTTTTTTAAGAGTAATATATCACTTGTACAAAATTATCAAACAACTCAATAACAAATTTCATAAACCACTTTTAAAAATCCACATAGAGACCAAACTAAGCCTCACAATCGTACCTCAAGGCTCAAACCCCGCATGCTAAAAGTAAAAGCTCTCCTCTACCAAATTTCTCATGGTGTATATATGTCTTGTAATGAATGACAAGCTCGTGGCATTAATATTGCAAGTTTTTTTTTATCCTATTTCCTTTTTTAGTGTTAATTACATATCACTTCTAGTGCTTAGCACGTTTTTTCACAGATTTGCCCCTGCAGTTTAAAAATTGTCATGAATACCCCTTGTGTTCTGACTAATTTACAAATGGTAATAAACCTGTTGAATTTAATGCGAAAAACATCTGAGCAGTGGCGCATAATCTAAACATAAAGGGGTGAATATGTAATTAACCCTACAATAAAATCACTATGCATGCCTATTAAATTTTAACAGATTTAAGAACGGTAGCTCGTTAATCCAAAACCACAAGGGGAAATAGTGTCAAATTTGAAAGGACGGACAACAAACTAAAAAATGCACTAACCATAGAGGATGCATGTGTAATTAACCCTTCTTTTTATTAAACTATTTTTATTTTCACGGAGCTGCCGGTCCTGACATTTTTGGGGCACTGCGCAAAATTCTGAAATGAAAGGCCTCTCTACAAATAAAAATTATTTGACATGTACCAACAGATGCTATATATTAAAAGTTATTATTGTTAGTTGGGACCAAACCGGTTGCATCGGTGGCTTATGCTTAGGACAGACCTTCCCGTATTCTCTTCCCTGCATACAATATTCCTCGAACTGATCAAACACGAGAAGAAGAAGTAGATTACTTCCTTTTTACTAACTTTCGTGAATACAATAAGTAGGACTTATGTAGAATACATTAAATTAGGATAAGAAGCATGCAAGTCTATCAAAATACATTCGAAAGGTTATAGTAGAAGTCCCAGGTTAACCATGTCAAATACTCATTACTTGTGTGTGACAAAAACATAAACATATGTGAACTCAATTTAAACACATAGATAAAGTAGGTATAAGCTCAAAGTTGGTCAAAACTTCTACAAGCCACACTCGAATATTGCAATACATGATAACTGAGCTCCAACAAAATGAAGATGGTCAGATGCCCATTTTTCTTGTGCCATACAAATTTGGTTAAATATATTTTACCTGCACGTGGTTAGGCATGTTTTAAATTACCCCTATGGTTCAAAAACTGACACTTAAACCCACTTTATCCCCATATAGTTCAAAAGTAAACACACATAACCTCTCGTGGTAGTGACTGAAATGAAGGATATATTTGTCGGCTCGAGTTAAAAGTAAACACCATTAGGGTTTGCACTTAACACACCACCACACGTCGTTAAGTGTTAGTTTTTGAACCAGGTAATGGAAAACATGCATAAACACATGGCAGTGAAATGCATGCAACGCATACAAGTTTTAGTCATCTCAGATTCTTAGCCATCCTAAGCATAACAGCCAAACTCCACAACCAAGCAGAAGAGACCATATAGTTTTATACCATCACACTATTTGGTTTCAAAGATCAAAGAGCCTCTAAGATTGTGATAAACCAGCCAAAAGCCTAAATTCTGGCATTCAAATGACCAAGAAAGGCACTTCTAAGACACCTACTAATCTTACACGATTGTTGGGTCGATAAATTTCCAGTAATACTTTCAACCGGGATGGAAATAATAGAACCTTTGACGCAAATATAATGTACAGTGTACAAGTAGTTTTTCAACAGACCAACCTGTAAAAGGTGACGAGTCTTGCTAGTCTTCAACCCATCGAACCCCATGTTTAGCCCAGAGATAAAATGCTCCAACCGGACCCCTACCCCCCACCTCGTACAGCTCCGGTACTATGTTCTTCTTGTCTATCTCCTGCAAAACCGGAGATAAAATATTCCACGCAGACTCAACCTCATCGCTTCTCATAAATAGGTGATTGTCTCCATCCACGACATCTAGAAGAAGCTGCTCATATGAATCGGGTACTTCCTCATTATACCTGAAGAAGAATTAACGCATCAAGCGTGAGAGCAACATCGAAGATATAATACAAGACACTACTTGAGTAAAGTTTTTTAGAAATATTTTGTCTTGTTCCTCACTGTGATTGGTCCACATGTGCAATGTTGTGAACGTGGGACCAATCACAAGGCAGAATGGTATGAAATGTTTCTAAAGAACTGTACTGAAGTATTTCGTAGCAATAAAAAGCTCACTTGTCCTTGTAGAGCAAATTCAACTCTGAAGCGTCCAACTGCAAGCCTAGTCCTGGAATCTTATTGTTGACTTTGACTAAGATGGCCTCATCAGGCACATCTCGTAAAATCAGCTCATTCGTGGTAAGATCGATATTATGGCCAATACGCTCACGATAAAGGTTTCCAGGAACATGACGAAACTGTATACATATCTCCACTCTGCATTATAAAGCTATTGTAAGAGTGGAACTTTCTAAATTAAAATACAAGCTTAAACCAAATATATAGTTTTTGTACACTGAGGCAGTAAATAACATATAATTCGCATAGAGCAAGCACAAGATGGCAGAAACTTGAGTTTGCGAATGGAAAACTCTGTAGTTATGTAGTATAGAGTACGCACTGCAGCAAAAACCCAATCACCAAGAAACCACTAAATAGATAAAAGAAAGGGAAAAAATTCAATAAAGTATAACAAAGTAGAATCCCCATTGTAGAAAATTTTCGCATGTTTAATCACCTAAAGTATCACACTGAAAGATGTGATGAACGAGCATTTAGATTAGTCAAATGTTTGAAGAGTAAAAAATGTTTTCAGCTGAACATTACAGCACTGTGACTTTAATATTCTAACCATCCTCTTTGAAAAATTTCTAAGTATCCTAAATTTTGAACAATTTATCATACTAGAACAACAAAAGTTCTCTGTATCTAGTGTATCCAATTCCCGAATAATGAAGTATGACAACTAGGAAAGTCAAGATGCGTTCCATGGCCAAAAACGGCCATTACGAAATGCTGGTGTTTCAAATGTGAAATCCAGTTGTTAACAATAAATAGTCGATAGACCGACTACTATATATACTTCGATGCAGTGGGAAAAAATATCACTCATTTTCATCATGCAGTAATCTGATGATTTGAGGAGTCACACAGTGGTATCTAATAATTTACACATGATGATATCATCATATAGAGCAGTACAGTAAGAGGGCCCACCTGTGTTGGATTAGTCCCTTTCCAGCTCTGATCAAGAAAGGAACGCCATCCCAGCGGGCATTATCGATGAATAAAGCAGCACCAAAATATGTGGGGGTCAGAGTATTCAGATAAGGATCAACCTTGTCTTCAGAACTAGCTTTATACTGGCCAAGAATGACATTGCTAAGTTCCAATTTCCGGATCGATCTCAATAACTTGACCTGGATATAACTTACATGTTTCTTGTCAACATTGCAACGTCCATGGTTGTCAAATTGTGAATCAAATCGTGAATCAGTTGCAAAATTATGAATCATTAATTGTAAAATTCCCTTTATTTAAGAAAATAAATAATATATCTTATACATGTTGTAGGTGGTTATTCCGGTATGGTTGGGTAGGATGAGATGAATGAATTCGTAAGAGAGTAGCAGTTTAAGAATCAATGGTGTAGAGGGAGTCTCGAGGGAAAGTGGAGAGGAGGTAAAGAGAGACAGACTAAGGGTCCATGAGTGGGGGAAGTATTCCGAGAGAAACCTGCATAATTAATGATGATCGGGCCTGTACGTATGGAGTATTCACAGTGAGCTCATTAATGCACAGATTCCAAAGGAATAATATCTTAAATTCTCTCTGAGTGTGTCTCAGGAAAATCATGTGTCGTCACCTCTGAGGGTATTGTTCCTATTTATAGCAATTGGGACACGTGCCAAGGAATGAGCGCAGCTGATGTGGCTCATTCCTATTGAGGCGTACCAAAATGCCACGTGTCGTCCTGAGACGACACAAGGAATGTACTCGTGGTAAACCAGAGAGTTATTTCAGATAGTCTCACCGACCTTTAGAAAGGCTTAGGAAGTGTGTCACAGAATAGACCATCGCGACCTTCCTAAGCGAGCTCTGCTCTTAAGCCAACCAAGCCACATAGCCTGAGAGTTCCCGATAAGGTAAAGGAAGACTTTACCGCGTCATAGTCTAGAATGGTCACGTTGAGGTATAGTCCTATTGTACCAAGACCTGCCCCCAATCGAGGTCTATTTGAGCTGCATATTATTGAAGGCGGTTTAAGTGGTTCATGATGAAGCATCGTGGGCCTGCCCTCGTGAGATATGCGAGGCGCCCCAATAATAGCTTCGGGGTTTCGTCCTTAACTGTTTAAGGGTTTGCCAGGCGTCCCTGTACTAGGTGGACACGTGTCGAACGTGAGTTGGTTTGTCAGATGATGATACCCACACATGTATACTCCATATATACATTTAACACAAAAGTCCAGTACTAACAATGAATAAAATTACAATCTAACACAAGTTTCATGCAATACCAAGGCTCAAAATGTTGACAGTTTTTACTTAAGACTTCAAAATTTTAAATTTTGAATCTTGAATTATTTTGGGTTGCATGAAACTTGAATCATTTGGGTTGTATGAAAATCGAATCAACTCATGAATTGACCGATTCTAACAACCAATGCAACATTCATATACAAGATGCTGTGGAAATTAGTGTGAAATAAGGGTCATACACCTTCTCATTACGAATATCTTCACCATCAAGACTTATAGGCGGCTCCATAGCAAGCAATGCAATTGTCTGAAGTATATGACTATGTATAACGTCACGGATTATCCCATAGCCATCGAAATACCTGTAGAAGTCATAACGTAGTAAATTAAGATCGTACTTAAGACTACGTTTGGTCGTGGATTTCGCAAGGGAAAAGAATGGAAAACAATTATCTTTGTTTAGTAATATAGAAAATTGTGAGGAAAATAGCAAGGAAACAAAGATATGGTGACAAAGAATTTTTTTTTAAAAAAAAAAACGAAAATTTGTGAGACACTTTCCTTCTTTTTTTCTCAAGTTCAAATTATATTTTGAACATTTTTAATTTATAATGTTGTTTAAGCATGGAGAAAAACACAGGGAAAAACACAAGGGAACTTTACTTCTTGTTCTCCTTTCCCTTCTCTAAATCCAAGACCAAACAAAGCCTTAAAGAATAACTTGTAAATGATGTAGTTACTATGTTGATTTGAGACAACTTTTCTGATTACCTTCCTTGCATGTGCATAACCAAGTCTTCTGACAATATGACCTGCAAAAATTATTCAATGAAAAAATCAAGATGCAGGAATAATATCTATAGCTACATGGCTCATCTCAGCAAACGGAAAAATTACCTGTACATTGCGTATGTAAGTTCGACTCCAAAGTGGCTGGAAAACTAAGTTAGAGAACCTTAGTACAGTGAGGTTTTCAATAATATTTCTTCCCAGAAGATGATCTATCCTGAAAAAGAAAAATTGATTAAAATGTATTTTCAATAAATCAGAGGAATTCTTGCATGTGAGTATCGTAGCAGTGATGGACATGTCACCTATATATTTGTTTCTCCTCGAACTTGGAAAGAAGTGATTGAGTCAACAGATGAGAAGAAGACGAATTGAAACCAAAGGGTTTCTCAACTATTACACGATTCCAGCCCTTTTGTGTTTGGGCATTATCAGCAAGAGAGGTTGCAACATCTAGAAGCGCTTCTTGTGGCACAGAGAGGTAAAATATTCTGTTTGCTGCAGACTCACCCTGAGGTAGGTAAGCGGTTAAGAATCAAACATAAAAGGCAACCAACTGTACCTTGGAGAGAATAAAGGCCTGTTTGGAAACACTTTCGAAATGCCTGTTAGGGCCCAAACTTGCTGCTTCTGAGACCCCAAAGGCATAACGTAGCCAATTTCGATTAATTTTTTTAAAGCACTTTAGAGCCCCAAAGTCCGTTTTGGCCGAAGCAAGTCCAGAGGAGCTTCAACCCAAACGATTCGGGAAGCGGATTAGGGGTTTTAATGATCTATTCTTAATTCCCAATGTGCCCTTGTGATTGAGGCTTCTGCTTCCACTTTTGCTTCTTCCTATTTGCAAAAGCCTTAGCTATTCCAAACAGGCCCTAAGGGAAACCTGAATGAGCAGAAGAAAGCAATTCTTCAAACTACCAAACTAATCTTTTTTTAGCATCACATTACCTCAATATGTTCCATCTTGGCTTGGAGCTTTAACATTCCTTGTGTGTTGTCATAACCTCCATCAAGATAGAATGTTCTGCTAAGAAAAGCATCCATTTTGTCTCCACAATTTTCTCTGCAAGTTAATATTTTCCATGAATGTAAGGTTTCAATATCCTTCATACAAGCTAACTACTTCTACCCACAACAATAGGGACAAGACAAAGGCTACAGTGAGAGCAATCTACAATTGCTATGGCTTAAAACTTTTGCAGAAGGTTGAAAAAGTTCAATCTCTCTCTCTGAGGAAATTTTTGTTAAAACCCATGTAGACCCACAAAATCTTACTTTTTTTTTTTACATAGTCCACTCTCCGCAAGTTTTAAGTTTCTTGGCAGAGAACTAGTTTTGATACATGCCATCGATAATTTTAGAAATGACTAAATTGACAAGATAAAATGAGAAATTTGTTAAAAAGGAAACAATGAGAAAACTCTATCTGAATAGGACCGTACTGGTGATCGATGCGGCAAGTTAAAGTCGATGCTATGATGTATCTCAGGTCTTCATCCGTCAAATCCTTTCTCGAGTAACCAAAAATACCAACATCCTGCAGCCATGGAAAAGCAAAAGTGAGGCTTAAATTTTCATTGTTGGAGACACTAAATGTCGATCCAATGAATTAACGTATGCATACATTCTTTTAACACTAAGAGCATGTCAAGATCATCTCAGTACTGATAGGCTTCTTGTTGATTAGGTTAACTAGTGTACCTCAGGCAGAAAGCCACTGTAATACAGAGCAAACAATGCAGGAAAAATCTTCGTCCTTGCCAGCTCACCAGTAGCTCCAATGACAGCAATGCAAAGAGTGGGCCCTTTTCCACTCTGAGAAGCAACATGGGAAGAATGAGCTTGCAGCGAATATGGAGACTCTATAGAAGGAGACAGTCTTGTGGGAATTCCCAATTGAAAAGTATGCACAGGACTTTCATGTTGCTGTGGAGTTGTTTGTGATCCTTCAGTGGACTCTGTACTTTAACAAAAGTAGAGAATATGAAGGTCTATCTTGAGAAATATGAGAATTCTTATGCAGATTAATGTTCATTGTATCCCAACAAGGCTGCTTAGGCTCCGCTTGGTTTTCTGATTAAGAAGAGGAAAAGGAAAATAAAAGGAAAACGAGAAGAGAAACTATTTCCTTTGGGTGCGCTTGGACGTCCACAGACTTGCGAATTAGGCAATTTAGGATGAGCCCATTATGACCCTATTTAGTGGTGTTTGGATGTCAAAATTAACAAACTGGCGAATTAACCAAATTCAGGTTATTATAGAGTACTTGAATAAGGTAATTTCTCCAGTCGAGTCATGATCTCTCTCTCCTCTCTCTCTCTCTCTAGTAGTCATCACATATACATGCTATATACATGTAATATACATGTATGTATGTGTGTGTATAGGATATACATGTTATATACATGTATGTATGTGTGTATATAGGAATATACATGCACGCACCTATTCAAGTACGGTTGCTAACCAAGTAACCAACCAGTTTAAATTAGGTCATTTACTAATTTAAAAACTCAGAATCAACTAATTTAAAATAAAACAGTTCATAAAATTAGACAATTCATAGACCAAATGCCCCCTTAATGTTTTACCTTGTGTTTTCCCCCATGCTTAATTAACATCTTAAAAAAAAAAGGTTTGGAAACATAATAGAAACTCCAGAAAGGATGAAGGGAAGTGACCCACATAATTCAGAATTTTTTTATTATCACCATATTTTCTTTTTGTTCCTATTTTTCTCATTGTTTTCCTTGTTAACCATACGAAGGAAAGTGTTTTCGTTAGTGTTCACTTTTCTTTGACTTCACAACATCCATGAACCAAACAAAGCCTCGGCAAACATAAAGAATACAATTGAATTTGACAATCTTTGTTGTGTTAGTTCCCATGGAAAGAAAGAAAAACTCAACAAGTAGCCATCTTACGTTCTATCAGCGCAAAAATAATAAGAAATCTATAACAGTCAAGTTCACTTCAAAAAAAAAATTCCTATAAAACTTCTTAACAACCAAACAAAGCATGTAGTCTAACGATAACCGTGAGAAAGATCGAGCATTACTAACCATTTTGAAAACTGATAGATGATGCTCTTGCAGAGCCTTGTCCTTCGTGTGACAGAGTTGTATCTATGTTCTGTGACAAATTATCTTTATCTTGGATCTGTAGAATCTTAAACTCAAGCACATGTTCATGTTTTCTACTGGGTCGCTGAAGGTTTAGATTTTCAAGTATCCAACTTTTCAATCCACAAAATCTACGACAGAACTTGGAGGCACTTCCATAGAGCAAATGATGGCCATCTGTTGCCAAATATAAAGGACGTGATGCTGCCTATATACACCAAACAAGATGGTTCCTTATAGAAATCATGGCAAACCAACGTAGATTATCAATCTGCAAATTATGACAGTTCCTCGGCTATACTCAACAAACCATTATCTTGTGTTTCCAACATATATATATATATATATATTAACAGATGTACGAAAAATTTCCGAAAAAATAGAGAACATGCAGTTGATATCAAATAAGAAATTATTCACAACAAGAAGTATTCACTATGATTCAAGCGGATGGAACTATGTTTTCACTTTTCATTAATGTAATAGTTAAATTATATTTTTCAACAATACATCCTAAAGTGGCACATATCGAGGATAAGTGGAGGGAGAATAGACTTAGGCTTAGTTTTGCCCCCACGTGGCTTTTTAAAAGTAGCTTATGAAATTTATTATTAAGTTGTTTGATAATTTTGTACAAGCGACACATTACTCTTCAAAAAAAATCATGAAACCAAAAAGCAACCTTGAGCTTTTAAAAGCTCCATTCTAGAGCTTTTAAAAGCTCCCCCCAAAAAGCCCTAAGTTCAATTTTAGCAAAGCTCATAAACTAGTTACCAAATGAATTAACATGGAATTGTGCTTTAAAAAGGGAGAAGCACCAAAATGGGGGCCAAACTAAGCCTTAGATGGTTCGTTCATGTGCAACGAAGACCTGTAGATGCACCTGTGCGAAAGAGTGATAAGATCATAGTGCCTGGAATGGTTAGAGGGAGAGGCAGACCTAGATTGACCTGGGAATATGTAGTGCAACAAGATATGAATATATATAATTTAAATGAGCATATAGCTCTTGATCGTGCAGAATGGAGAAAAATGATTCATACAGCCGACCCCAATTAATTGGGACACAAGGCTTGGTTTGGTTTGGTTTGGTTTGGTTTAGTGCATCCTAAAGTTTATTATCTTACACTCATATTCTCTCTGTCATCCACTACTATAAAAGAGGGAAACAAAAAATGAGGAAAGAGAGTAAAAAAAAAAAAAGCCTTCAAAAGAAAAATCTGGACTAAATTAGAGGAGAAAATGCATGTTTTGAGAAAAGAAAACAATCAAGCTGAATTAGGAAAAAAAAATGTGGGTTTCAATCCTATTCAGTTATACAACCTTCTAAAAGCTCTTTCTATCACTACCAAATTCAGCAAAGTTCATATCTGAGTGTTTACACCCTAATTTGGATTTGCCCAAGGCACATGACAATCACGTGGCTTGATGACGTCATCACAACAGCAGGTAGGAAGATGAACAGGGAGAAAGGCCGATTACAGAGGAGAGACCGATATCAAAGCTAGTGGAAGGTAGTGAGCATACAGCCAGTCGGTGAATATCGGGGTTAAGACCGAGGATAGGATGATACTGAATCTTCATGAGATACCTCGGTCTAAACAAGCAAGGCCAAGGTCGCACGGTAGTTGCAATGGTAGTATTAGAATCGGTCAAATAAGACCGATGTCCAGCCATGAAGATCCTACATTAGAGACCAAAAGGAGCTCAGAAGAAGATATAATATCGGGTTTGGGAAATAATTGGTAAGCAATCTAGTAAGTAAGGAAATATCGGACAAAAGAGACCGATGTCGATGGACGCTAGCTGCCTTCCTATGAAGAATAAGACCGAGGTCCATCAACCAACAAGGATCAAGCTACTCAGGGAAGGTTGAAATCGGTCAACCAGGGTCTGCTCGCAAGGCTTTAAGGCAGTTGAACATGACTTAGAACGTGTGCTTTAGGAGATGTTGAGCTAGAAGGAAAGCAGTTACATGAAGAGGAACGTGGCAAAAGGAGAATCATCACACAGATCATGGGAGATCATGGGACAAAGTGGGAGTAGTAACTTGTACACGCCTAGAAATCAGGGGCCACTAACCCCACTAACCCCACTAGCATGAACAATTATGTACTCAAGTCTATAAATAGAGCGGAAGGGGCAACATTAGAAGGGGGCTAACACACACGCCACTTCTGCGCTAGCAGACTTTAGTTTTTTCTTCATAACAATATTGCCTTTGTTCTTGAGTGATTTGTGAGTTCTCTATATGAGTGTTTGTTATTCTTTCTTTGAACGTTTATAATCACTGCTTTGAATATTCAATGAAGATGATGATGGTGGAGTCAGATTGAGTTATCACAACTCTTCTTGAGTCCACACGGACTCTGGCACGCCCGACGCACACCACACCAGACCAGAAAAAATTGTAAACAATTTTTGGCACGCCCGGTGGGACCAGTGTCAAATGGCAGGAAAGGGAACACGATCTAAGGGGATTTCCCAAGAGATAGGCTCACGCGAGCGTGTATTAGAACCCGTCATAGAGCCCGTTATAGAACTAATCTTGGAACCGGTCATTAGCTCAGTAGCCAGTCAGGCAGACTTATCAAACATGAGCAATCACTTGATGGAAATGTTCAACCAACGCTTGGTTGAAATGTCCATTCGGCAGGATCAGACTTCTACCCAAGTGAGGGAAATGTTCCGTGAGATGAGGGAGTGGAAGGAACACCAAGTGGGTGACCTTTCACAGCCAAATATCCCACCAACCTCTCTGTCTCAGGTTGGGTTGGGGGCAAGTCAAAATGCCCCTTCTTCCACCCGGACTGAAAAATACATTACCCCACCAAAGAAGGAAGGCAATGAAATCTTGGGAGAGACCGGAAACCCATCCCGGGTTGTGGTCCGACAAAACATCCCTATCAGGGAACCATTGATCGGTCTAAACGGGCAAGATTCAGACCGTCAATGGGGAAGAATCAATCCGCTGTTCGGAGACAACCCAGTCACCGAGGATGAACCCCTGGGGAATGATAGAATCTTTCCGGAACATGAGACCGAAATGGGTAGGGGGGGGACTGTCCAAACAGCAAGGGTAGATCGAGAGCAGATCGCCGAGGTCATTCGCCAAGACTTTGGCGGCCTACTCCGCAGAACCCAAAGGCCCGTTTATCGGAAGCCGCATACCGATGCCATCCTTATTTCTCCAACAACTTCTGAGCACCCGCCCTCCATGCTTCCCCGCCCAAGCCGCAGGTTTCCCTACGGCTGAACCCATTCCAAGGGAGGATACCGGACACAGTTCGAATCCGGGTTAGAAGCAAATGCGACCTCCTCCGCCCCCCTATGTGCTGAGAATAAGAGGAGCCAGAAAGTGGCTTTAAATGATAGGGGATGTGATTGGAATTCGTCTTTTCTTTCTTTGTATCACCGAGACACCCGAAGGGCCGGCCATATGTACCTCAGGAGATCCGGTCCATTCAAATCAAAAGAAAACGAGCACCTACGACTAAGGGGAATGGAATGTCGAGCACAGGGTGAGATAATCTTCTAATACGAGTTCTCCTATCTTTGAGACTTCCTTAACGGTAGCTTTAAAGGACATGTAACGCGCGTAGCTTGTTCCACAATTAAATGGTTCTGCAGGTATCCTCTCACCTAATACCCGCTACTCAGGGTTGAAGTGAGCCCGGCCCCATCTCTAAGACCTTCATTCGACTACCCAAGTCCCGTTCCCTTGAAAGAGTGCCTTTTCCCCGAGGGTATAAGGTGCCCAATTTCACAACGTTTTTTGGCGAGGGAGACTAATCGACCGTGGAACACATCGGTCGATTCCTGCTTCAGAGCGGAGAGGTGAGTCACCGAGGAGATATGCTACTAAAGTTGTTCCCTAATTCCTTGACCGGGGTAGCTTTTAGTAGGTACGTCAACTTACCTTCGAACTCATTCCACACATGGAACCAAATGGAGGAAGCGTTTCATGCCCAATTTTATCGAACTGAGCCCGAAGTCTCTATGGCCGATTTGACTAGGCTGTATCAACTACCAAGTGAATCGGCTGAAGTATACATTGCCAGGTTCAAACGGGCTAAGCATCGTTGCAGGGTCATGTTACCCGAAGAAGAATTTGTCAATATTGCCCTTGGGGGACTTACCTTCGAACTAAGGAAAAAGTTTGAGGGCATGGGTTTCCGCGATCTCTTTAAGCTAGTAACTCGAGCTGCCCGATATGAGCGCATGCTCGAGGAAGAACAAGAAAGAAAAAATTCATCCAAAGGAACCTATTACAGGGATCCCAATTATGACATTCATGCTACTGAATGCGAAATCAGTACCGAAGTGGACGTGGCCGAGATTGTATCAAAAAGGTCGTATCTATGCCAGCAGTTGCCTAAACCAACTGATGCGCAGTTGTCCTCCGTCATAAAGCAGCCTTTTGAGGCCGGCAAGCAATATTCATTTAACATTGCTATGGCTGACCAGATTTTTGACTGTATGATGGCAAATAGGCAAATTCAGCTTCCACACGACGTGAAATTACCTTCGGCTAATGAGCTGAAAGGAAAAGAGTGCTGCAAATGGCATAACTCTTGGCGTCATACCACTAACAACTGCCTGGTGTTCCGAAATGTCTTGCAGGATATGATTGATAAGGGGAATCTGAAGTTTGCCAAAAAAGAGAAGGAAATAATGGGAGTTGATAGCAATCCATTTCCGGAGTTAGTGGGTTGTTGGCTCCTGATTTTACCATCTTGCGCAGGCCAAGAGAAAATATCGGCCTCAAAGAAACTGAAGTTGCTGAAACAAGCACGAGAATAAACCAAAGGACGAAGTCAAGATTGGCCTCTAGTATGGTGTCGGACGTGGCCGATCAAGGGGATAGTAAGGTCCCAACCCTGCAATAGATGGTTGATTTGATCGAACAAGGGCTATGTCCTAAATGCAAGGCTGAGGTAATCAAACCTCCCGAGCCAAAGAAGGAAAAGGCGTCTCGGCCACCAAGTCCGAGACGTCCGATTCAAAGTCCCCTCACGTATCCAAACCAAGAATACCGCAGGAAGCCCGATTTTCAGGAGCGTGAGAATTTTCGTGATGGACCAAGGCAGGAAAACAGGGACGTAAGAAGGAAAACGTACCAACGCCAAGACCGATCCCCACGGATGATCGTTCCACCACAGACCGAAGTGAACCGCTGGAAAAGGTTGGAGCCCCCAAAATTCCCAGAGCATGCATACTTTAGCAAGACGCAAAAACGAAGAATGCAGAGGTTGAGGCAGTCAGCACGAGACTGGGAGGCCAGATACTACTTGAAAAAGAAGCGGACAGATCAACAAAAGGACATGGTGCCAAGGGCTATCCTAAGCCGTAAAGGAAAGGAGAAAATCGAGGTAGAAAACCGAGATACAGAACTTCAGAAGCCTGAGATACCATCAGTTCCGGAGGTGAACGAATCAGACTTAGACATGGCCGATATTGATGAGGATGACGAAAAATCATTGGACAAAGTTTGGAAGTATTCCAAAAGATTTCTCGGTGAATATGGTGTACACATTGCCGATGTCTTTCGGAGCGAAACCCGTCCAAAGAAGCAAGATGGAGGGTGATGTGAATGAGGGTAAGAGTCCATCAACTCCAATATTTGTCAACCAGGAAGTAAAAACAGAGAAGTCGAAGGTATCGGTAATCAGACCAAAGACCGAAGATGAAAAAAGTAAGAAACCAGCTAAAGTAGTTTTTGAGAAGCCGGTAGAAGGAATGTCGCAACATCTGAAGCCGTTATACATCAATGCGGCTATTGATGGAGTGCCGTATTCAAGGGTGCTGATCGATAATGGAGTTGCAGTTAACATCCTACCGTCCATTATGTTGCTGAAATTGCAGCGTGACGAGAAAGAATTGATCCCAACTGAGCTCACAGTCTGTGGGTTCACAGGGACACCGGTAAAGACAAAAGGGATCCTCCCAGTAGAGCTTACTGTAGGCAAAAAGACCACCATGACGGCTTTCTTTGTCGTGGATTCTGGAGCCTCATATAATGCCCTGCTCGGTAGAGACTGGATCCATACCAGTTGGTGCATACCTTCAACTTTGCATCAGTTCTTGATTTTTTGGAACGGTGACGAAGTAGAAGTGGTCTGGGCGGATCACAAGCCTTTCGTTGCCAGAGTACATTGCTCGGAGGCCGTTTTATATGAAGACAATATCGGCCCTGTCAAATTCATCGGGACAGATAAAAATGGTAGGCCGAGATCGGCCACCATGGTGAAGGATCAAAGGAATCAATTGATCCAGGTGTACAAACAACTCGATCGGCCATCAATCGTGATTACGCCGATCGACAATGATGCAGAACTTAGTTTCCCCAATGGACCAGAACCCATCATCAGTGAAGCATAGAAGGGCACTGGCCGTGCGGACCAGTGTTACTAGAGTGCAGGCTTTCCTGGCAGACAGGCAAGCACAGATATCATCGGCCGACATCGTGGATATTATTGAAGATTTTCAGGGAAAACTGACGGAAGAGTGCATCGAGCTAGAGGAGTTATCATCGGCCCCGGCAAAGCTCGATGACTTAAAAGCCGACGTACAGGATCCTCTCCTTGAGGTTGATTTGGGGGCAAACGGAGAATACCAACCCACTTTCATAAATCAGTTACTCGAGCCCGATTTCCAGGCATCATTGATATCTCTACTTGGAGAATTTAAAGATTGCTTTGCCTGGGACTACCATGAAATGCCCGGGTTGGCAAGGGAACTCGTGGAACACCGATTACCGATCAAGGAAGGGTATAGGCCATTCAAGCAATTACCCCGCAGAATGTCCCCTGAGGTCATTCTTAAAGTAAAAGAAGAAATTGAACGGCTGCTGAAGGCCGGTTTTATCAGAACAACCAGGTACGTCGATTGGATTTCCAATATTGTACCGGTAGTCAAGAAAAACGGCAAGATAAGGATCTGCATAGACTTTAGAAATCTAAACATGGCAACCCCTAAAGATGAATACCCAATGCCGATGGCCGATCAGCTCATTGACGCCGCGGCCAAGCATAAAATTTTATCTTTTATGGGCGGGCATACAGGATACAACCAGATCTATATAGCCGAAGAAGACGTCCCTAAGACCGCATTCAGATGTCCTAGCGCAATTGGAACATTTGAATGGGTAGTTATGCCATTCGGGTTGAAAAACGCGGGAGCAACATATCAGCAAGCCATGAACGCGATCTTCCATCACATGATTGGGAAAATCATGGAAGTTTACATTGATGATGTTGTCATAAAACCGGCCACGCAGGAGAAGCACTTGGCCGATTTAAGAAGATCTTTTGAAAGAATGAGGATCCATGGGCTTAAGATGAACCCTTTGAAGTGCGCTTTTGGAGTATCAGCGGGGAACTTTCTTGGTTTCCTGGTGCACCAAAGAGGCATTGAGATCGATAAAAACAAGGTCCGATCCATTCAATCAGCAGAACCCCCGAAAAACAAGAAAGAACTCCAAAGACTGCTCGGACAAATCAACTTTCTGCGACGGTTCATCTCAAACTGCGCCGGACGGACACATGTTTGGTCCCCATTACTCAAGCTGAAGGCCGAGGGAATTCAAGTGGGAAAATCATCATCAAAGGGCCTTTGAAACTATCAAGCAATATTTATCTGAACCGCCAGTAATCATGCCTCCTAGGATGAAAAGGCCGTTGAAGCTATATTTATCGGCCTCAGATGAATCAATAGCATGTATGCTAGCACAAGACAACGAATGGGGGAAGGAACAGGCAGTGTATTATCTTAGTAGAGTTCTTACATCTGTCGAGCGTAGATACACGCCGATAGAAATACTATGCTTAGCCTTGTATTTTGCTTCACAAAAACAAAAGGTATATATGCTTCCTGTTTTGGTTTATTTGATTTGCCAAACCGATGTCATTAAATACATGCTGTCAAGACCGATAATGTGTGGACGTATAGGAAAGTGGACTCTCGCTATGATGGAGTTCACATTTCAATTCGTTCCACAGAGATCGGTGAAAGGACAAGCCCACGCCGATTTCTTGGCTGATCACCCTTGTTTGGATGTCGGCCCAGAATTAAATGAAGCAATTGATTCCACTTTATTATCGACGATTTCTTTGTCCCCTTGGACGTTGATATTTGATGGATCAAGAAATATCGACGGAGCAGGGGCAAGAATAATCGTGATATCACCTAGAAAACGAAAGACCGTTTTCTCATTCAAACTAGAATTTGAATGTTCTAGCAATCGAGCGGAATATGAAGCATTAATCATCGGCTTGGAAATAATGGCCGAGCTGGATATATCAACAATTCACATTATCGGTGACTCAAACCTTGTCATTAGCTAGCTCAGTGGTGAGTTCAGGTGCAAGAGCTGGGAGTTACTGCCCTTTAACTCGATTGCTCTCCAATTACTACGAGAATTCGATGACGTTAGAGTCCAACATGTTGCTCGAGCCTATAATTCTGAGGCCGATAATTTAGCACAAGTCGCGTCAGGAACCAAATTAGAAGTAAATGATAACGAAAAGTTGATAAGAATACAGAGAAGAATCTTGCCATCGGTAAGACAACGAGAAATGGCAGCAGATGCGTTCTCGGTAGTCATGGACGATGAGGACCGGAGAGTCCCGATAATCAGATGCTTCTTGCATCCAAGCGGTATGGCCGAGAGGAAAACAAAGTTATCTTTGGTCAATTATGTTTTACTTGATGGAGAATTGTTTAAGAAAAGCCTTAAGGACGAAGTTTTACTGAGATGATTGGACAAGCTCAAGACCATGAAAGTAATGGCCGAGGCACACGAAGGTATGTGTGGAGCACACCAGGCGGGTACAAAGATGAAATGGCTTCTAAGAAGATACAATTATTATTGGCCGAGTATGCTAAAAGACTGTATTGACTATGCCAAAGGATGTCAAGCATGCCAAAAACACGGGCCAATACAGCGAGTACCAGCTACCGAGATGCAGATGATTGTAAGACCATGGCCATTTCGAGGCTGGGCCATGGACCTAATTGGGAAAATATACCCACCATCCTCAGGTCAACACTGCTTCATAGTGGTGGCAACTGATTACTTTACGAAATGGGTGGAGGCAGTACCAACCAAATCGGTAAATCAAGAATATGTGATCAAATTCATTAACGAACACATAATTCACCGATTCGGGCTTTCAGAAACGATTACAGCAGATCAAGGATCGGTCTTCACGGGAGACGAAGTTAAAGCATTTGCTGAAAGCCGAGGTATTAAAATCCTTAATTCTACTCCGTATTTTGGCCAAGGAAACGGACACGCCGAGTCGTCTAACAAAACAATCAAAGGGATAATAGAGAAGATGGTGGAGGGCAATCCTAGGGTATGGCATGATTTATTGTCTGAGGCGTTGTGGGCATATCGGACATCAAAGAGGTCGGCCACAAACATTACTCCATTCATGCTTACCTATGGTCATGACGCAATGCTGCCTATGGAAGTCACTGTACGGTCCGTAAGGCGAGCATTCCAACTCGGTCTTAAATCAGCCGAGTACACTGAAGCAATGTTGACTGAGTTGGAAGAACTCGATGACGTCCGTCTTAAAGCTTTGGACTGCATTAAGGCACAAAAGAACAGAGTAACTCGGGCATACAACAAGAGGGTCAAACACAAGTGTTTTGGCGAAGGAGATCTTGTTTGGAAAACTGTATTGCCATTGGGAGAAAAAGATGGCCGATATGGAAAATGGTCGGCTAAGTGGGAAGAGCCCTATCAGGTAATGTCAGTCATAACAGGGGGAGCATATCGGCTAATGGATTTGGATGGCGAAATGCATGCAAGACCGATAAACGGAAAATATCTAAAGCAGTATGTGCCATCACTTTGGGAGATCGCAAAATTAGATTGAGTAAAAATAAAAAATGTTTTATTGATATCAATGAAGGTTTACAAGATATGGCCGTAGCTTGAGCAAACGGCTACATACAAAAAAAAAAATACATATATTCATTTACTTCTTGTCAAACTTAAGCCTTAATTCCTCCCAAGCCTGATCCAGATACTCAAGCTCCCTCTCGGCGTTCTCTTTATCGGCCTGCCACTTACTCGCCTCAGTGGCCGTCCCCGTCAGGGCCTCCACATACTCCTGCGCAGTACGCCCAACATCAAGGATGGCCTTCTCGGATAGAGCAAGGCCAGCATCAGTGTTCTTCAGGTCGGCGTTGATTTTGGCCAGCTCGGTCTTAAGTCGGGCCTTCTCCAGCAAAAGACGCTCCTTCATGGCCTTGGAGGCTTCATACTGCTGCTTGCAAACCCCCAGATTGTCGACGTGTGCTTTGCGCACCCTCGATTTTTCCTCAATCTCGAACACTCGTTTGGTGGCGGCACGATGTCTATTTAGATAATCTGGGAGTCTCACTTGCAAATCCCTGAGATGGATCTTCATCTCGTCAGTTATATCCAAGCAGGAAAGCAGCAGGCCCATAGTCGAGTAGAACTCATCAAAGTCTGGGAGTTGGGAGAGTTTGCGTTGGACCGTAGTCCTAAACCACTCCTCAGCCCTCTGATACTCGGCAGTGGAGGGAGCAGCGCTAGCCTGAGCAACCATAGGTTCGGTCTGAAGGAGCTTCTCGGGGTTCAAAAGAGCGAAGAAGGCCTCGACCGATGAGACCGAGGTAAAATCGAGAATGGGGAGAGAACTAGAAACCTGCAAGGAAGAATTCAATAAGCATAAAGACGGGGAAAAAGCATTTAAGAAATAGCAAAGAAAGAAACCAAGTTACCTGGACCGAGGGAGAGCTGGTCGAGGAAGTCGCCAGTGGTGGTGGTACCGATGGTGCTTGCATCGGAACCGGCGGTGAGACCGATGTCTCGGTATGTGAACCACCTGTAGAAAGAGGCTGATCGGGGACTTCTCTCTCACCCAATATCTCAGTGTCCCGAGGAGATCCAGGGTCACTGAGATTAATGGGATCATTGTGATCCGAATCAGAGGGCCTCTCGTCCTCAGCAGTTCCCGAGGTATCACCGGCACCAGTACTGTCAGTAGTAGAGGACAATACCTCGGTTGTACCTTTCAGGATGGCCTGCCTTGCTTCATCGAGCCTTCTTAACCGATGAAGCTCGGCCATCAGTTGTTCGTAAGTCATCTGGGGAGCGGCCTCGGTAGGAGCAGCTGGAGAGGGAGCAGAGGCAGGAGGGTGCAGAGGAGATTTTGGAGGCGGCATTTTTGCCCGAGAAGATGGAGGCTTCATCGTGGCTTGTCCGGTCTTTTTGAAAGTAGCACCGCCAGCCCCCTACTTTCAAACAAATAAGAAGTCAGCCTTAAAACCTTATGTTTTTACAAAGAGAAAACAAGGGAAACCAGTACCTTGCCCGATTTGGCGGTGGCCGTAGCAACGTTGCGACGTTGACGAGTGGATAGAGGAACGTCTTCGTCTGACTCTATATCGGTCACGCCAGATGGTTTCTCTCTTGGAAGGGCCTCTGAACAAGAAGAGGAAGTAAAATCAATTAAGAGCAGTGGAAGGCATAATGCAACATAAAGAAGGAAATACCTAAAACTGGTGCTCCAGTTTCTATAACCCAGATGATCGATGAATGATCGGCCATGCCGATATCATGCAGCCCAGTATAAGTAACTCTTTCCCAAGGTTCCAGCGACGATGATGCCTGCTTATTCACCATTGGAATTGCAATTGCAAAATCAGCCTCGGGTAGTGGAGGAGGCCGACACTCGAAGGGCTTGAGGAACTGCTCGAAGGGAACAACGGATGAATAGTCAGCCGTCTGCAAGTATTTTCCATACGCTCTTGCAGTTTTTTCCTTGTGTTCCCGTTCAAGCGCCCTCAAATGCCACTACATATCGG
This sequence comes from Hydrangea macrophylla, assembly GCA_033977485.1. Taxonomy (NCBI): domain Eukaryota; kingdom Viridiplantae; phylum Streptophyta; class Magnoliopsida; order Cornales; family Hydrangeaceae; genus Hydrangea; species Hydrangea macrophylla. The sequence goes on from CM066996.1 coordinate 78,460,579, forward strand.
ACCGCATGATCTCGGGGTGTCTGGGATCAAATTTGAATTTAAAAAACTTTTCAAAGGCAAGAACTGCTTGATAGGAGGATTTACCTTTGGACGCTTGGGCTTTCCTCTTCTGCCCTGCAGCCTGAACCAAAGAGGGGTTAGTGGAACGGAAGGGTTTTACAGAAACAGGAGGAGAAATGCGTTTAAACTGCAAATACGGGCTCAGATCGTAAGCCTGATATTATTTTGGAGCACCAAGTTTCAAACTCGGTGGATGTTGAAGGAAGCTCTTGAAAAGATAAAAACTCTAACCCTGCTCGGGCAGCTAAGCTGAAAGACCGGCACTTTTCGACCTTGGCCAGGTCAGAAAGAAGAGACCTCCCTGCCAAGGAGCGGTTGAAGGTCCGGAAGGGAGGAATGGGGATGAGTTGCTTTAGCCCGAGTTGTCGGGCTAAAGCCGGGGCATTATAATACTCCACCCCACATTTGTTATTATGTTGAGGAATGGTGGGGCTGTACAGAAGATCTCGGCCAACTAAAAAGCTAGCCCAGATTGCTTCGTGTTCTTCTTGCTCGGCTTCAGGAGCTTGGCCAGGACTGTGGAGAAGCCAGCTCGGATACCGAAGCCGAGGATGAAAGGGGAGGAACTGTTGGGGCGATCGGTTGCCCATATGTTCGTAAAAGAAAGAAAAAAGATGGTCAAAAGAAAGACCCTTTGGGCAGAAACCGGCGAAATGGAAAGCGAAGGCCGAGGCATGCTCTGGTAGAGTGGTGGGGTCGAAGTTATCAACTAAGCATTTCTCGGGGAAATAAGATTGAAGCCAACACTGGAGGAGCCAAAGGGGTCCTCCTGAGGTTTTGAAGTTGGAAAAAACAAGCTCAAGGATGCCGCGATAGAGATGGGAGAGGACGAGAGGAGCAAGAGCAAGTTTCTGGCCCGAGGCCAAAGCAAAGGCGATGTGGGTATATTCTTTGGTAACACCGTAAGAGGCCGAACAAATGACAAAGCGGTTCAGCCAGTAGACCAAGAAAGCAATGTGCTCTTGGTCAGAAACGTCTCCTTGCCCCTTGCAGGTCGAGATAAATTGCCCAAAGGCAGTAATAACCCTTGACCCTTTGCCCTTATCGGTTTTAGGATGTTCAAAGTCGATAGAACAGGAGAGGTTGGGAGTAATTTCCTCACCATGAGCGGGCAGACCAGTGAGAAAACAAATGTCTTGGATGGTTGGGCTCATAAGGCCGCAACGGAAGAAAAAAGCATTGGCCGAGGTTGACCAGAAGAAAAGAGAAGAAAAGAAGAGAGGTTTGTCAAGGAAGAATCTCTCTCGGTTAAGCATGATAGCGTCATAGATGTCAAGACCATTCCATAGGTCCTTTTTCACCTCTGCTAATCGGTCTACCCAGGAAATCCAGTCAGGGGAAGGAATAGGCCAATTTCTTAAAGGATTAGAAGGAGCGTACTGTGATCCCCAATCAAAATCAGGGGATTGATAGAGTAATTCGTTGTCCTCTACCACCAGAGGAAAGTATGGATCTAAAGATGAGGGAGGGAAAGCGTCAAAAGCAGGACCAAGTCCTGTTGAACCAGAAGAAAAAGGAATCAGTACCTGCGGATTTATCAGCCCCGGAATGGTTTCAAGGGCTTGTTTAATGGCAGTGGCGTTCGTTTTGGCCACCGGCGCGGTACCAGTGGCAGCGGGAGAAGAAGAAGTGGCACCGGAGGATTGGGAAGCACTAGTTGCGGAGGAGGAAGCCATGGAAATTTGGGAAGGAATTTTTCGGGAAAGTTAAGAAAGTGAAAGTAAGAAAGTGAAAAGAGGGGTGATTGATTTGGTTAATATAAGAAGAAGGAAGGGGGTCATCATGATTTGGGAACGGGTTCCCAAGAGGTACGTCTCGTTTCTGGAAACGAGGTAAGATGAGCTACTAGGGAGATGCCACGTGGAGCCGTACACCGCCAATTGCAGTTGGCATTTAAATTTGAATTTCAAACGTCTCATCAAACTAATTGCACAGCGTTTGACAAGACGTTTTGGGGGCATTGTTTACATCCTAATTTGGATTTGCCCAAGGCACATGACAATCACGTGGCTTGATGACATCATCACAGCAGCAGATAGGAAGATGAACAGGGAGGAAGGCCGATTACAGAGGAGAGACCGATATCAAAGCTAGTGGAAGGTAGTGAGCATACAGCCAGTCGGTGAATATCGGGGTTAAGACCGAGGATAGGATGATACTGAATCTTCATGAGATACCTCGGTCTGAACAAGCAAGGCCAAGGTCGCACGGTAATTGCTATGGTAGTATTAGAATCGGTCAAATAAGACCGATGTCCAGCCATGAAGGTCCTACATCAGAGACTAAAAGGAGCTCATTAAGAAGATATAATATCGGGTTTGGGAAATAAATGGTAAGCAATCTAGTAAGTAAGGAAATATCGGACAAAAGAGACCGATGTCGATGGATGCTAGCAGCCTTCCTATGAAGAATAAGACCGAGGTCCATCAACCAACAAGGATCAAGCTACTCAGGGAAGGTTGAAGTCGGTCAACCAGGTCTGTTCGCAAGGCTTTAAGGCAGTTGAACATGGGTTAGAACGTGTGTTTTAGGAGATGCTGAGCTGGAAGGAAAGCAGTTACATGAAGAGGAACGTGGCAAAAGGAGAATCATCACACAGATCATGGGAGATCATGGGACAAAGTGGGAGCAGTAACTTGTACACGCCTAGAAATCAGGGGCCACTAACCCCACTAGCATGAACAGTTATGTACTCAAGTCTATAAATAGAGCGGAAGGGGCAACATTAGAAGGGGGCTAACACACACGCCACTTCTGCGCTAGTAGACTTTAGTTTTTTTCCTCATAACAATATTGCCTTTATTCTTGAGCGATTTGCGAGTTCTCTATATGAGTGTTTGTTATTCTTTCTTTGAACGTTTATAATCACTGCTTTGAATATTCAATGAAGATGATGATGGTGGAGTCAGATTGAATTATCACAACTCTTCTTGAGTCCACACGGACTCTGGCACGCCCGACGCACACCACACCAGAAAAAATTGTAAACACTGAGTTACAAATTTACAATAAGTTTTCAACAAAACTACCAGAAACATTTACAAGCAGAACTTACATTTACAAAAGCTGATTATATATAATTGAGTAATAATCAAACAAAACATGTTCCATAAACAATGTAGATCAACAACTGGAACCTGAAATGATTATGATCAAGAAAATAATCACATCCAGTACTGAAATCTTAAAACACAAATCCGGTGTTGGTTGCCAAGAAAATGAAGGAATTATGAACAGCAACACTTTGCACCCATATCAATCAAACATTTATAACCAATCATACCGTTCAAAAAAAAAAAAAAAAAAAACTCATTATCTTTTAATCACATTTCTCTGTAAACAAACAGTGATTTCAGGAAAAAAAAAAAAAAACAACACTGAGATGCATTGTAGGAATCAGAATAGCAACAATTTCCACCTATATCAATCAAACATTAAAAACCAATCATACAGTTCAAAACTAAATATAATTTCTTTTTCTCGGGAAATCAAACAGTGATTTCAGAAAAAACAACACTTACCCGAAATCTGGGTATTGTGGTTGCCGACACTGAAACAACTTTCCGACCATCGAAACAAAGCGAGATCGGTCTTCCGACAGAAGTTTCCGATAAGGGTAGCGAAAGTGGCATCGACATTTTTTGTTGAATTTGTTCAGAGCTTTCGAACTTCTCAGAAAAAAACCTCTGGAGATAGGGTTTTTGTGGTGCCTAAAAAAGAGTTGGAAGACAATCAGAGGTTTGATTCAATTGTAAGCTCTCATTGTGGATATATGTGTGTGTGTGTGTGTGTGTGTGTGTGATTGGTTGATTTTCAGGTGAGACTGCACCATCGTCAGGTTCATGTTAGGGTCTGTTTTCGAAAGATTTGGAGAGAAGTGAAAGAGAAGAGAAAGGGAGCACTTTTCGTTTGGAGTAGCCTGGTAGGACTGTGAATTGGAGGTCGGTTTTTTTCGGTTTTTTTGTTTTTGGTTTTTTTTTTTTTTAAACTAGTGGGGTGCAAGTGTGCAACTCACTTTGTGAGTGCAAATTTTGAATTTTTTTTTTAAAGAATTTTTTTTTTCCCTTCTTTGAATAACTAAAGAATTTTTTTTCCCTTCTTTGAATAACTTTTTGGGCAGCTTTTTTCTACAGCAGTTTTTTTTTTTTTAAATTTTGAACAGGCAGTTTTTTTAAAAAAAAATTCTGAACAGTTTTTTTTTTTTTGAATAATTACTTTATTTTACCCTCTACTATTGTATTTTGTTAGTATAAAATTTTAGGGTGATGCTAATGCCAAAGCACAATGTGCTAATGCCAAAGCACAAAGTGTCACTAAAAGCTTTAGTGACACATATCTAAGTGTCACTAAAGCTTTTAGTGACACTTTGTGCTTTGGCATTAGCACATTGTGCTTTGGCATTAGCACTAGCCAAATTTTATGGTATAATTGTAATTATGAGTCATAGACTTCATTTTCATGGTACCCTTGCTTCTCCCTTTCTATAGTAGTATAGATATAGACTAATAGGAGTGTAAATCAGTTTTGTGATCAGTTTTTTTTAGAGGTTCGATCGGTTATACATACATTTATAAAATTGACCAATTAATTTTTAATTTGATTGGAGAAAACGAAGAGAATTTTAATAGAGAGAACCAGAAAAAATAAGATAAAAAAATTAAGTAGTATGATTTTTGTTCTCTTTCAAATCAGAGATACTGAGGAAAGAATAGAACCATCACAATAAATGTTAAGAAAAATAACAGTACTTGATTGAATATTTTTTTTCTTATTCCAACATACCCTTTACACTTGCAAAGAATCGTTATTTAACAAGAGAAAATTGTTGGGCAGAAACACAATAATGTGTCTATGTATCTCTTTTGTGCACCTCACAGTATCAGTAGACCCTATTAGGAGAGAGAGAGATATATTTTGTGGTATTTATGGATCGTATTTGTGAAATTTATTTGTGCCCAAAGACTTACTCATTTATGATAGATTCTTTTCTCTTCTATTCTCTCTTCTTATGTCTATTCAAACAGGATTGAGCTATGATGCACGGACACTTCAAAAATGGTGCCATAGGGGGAACTTAGTGTTTTGTGAGTGCGGGTGCGGCCGAGTGCTTCGTGAGTTCTTCGTGTTTTGGGTGCAGGTGCAGCAAGGGTGCGGGGGAGGACACTTGTGGGGTGCAGTTGGGCATTTTTTTTTAATTATATATATATATATATATATCTTTGTAAAAAAAAATATTCGAAAACAAAAGGTCCAATTTCATATTATTATTATTTTTTTTGGGGTCAAAACATGCACTAAAAGTGAATCAGTGATTAAAAGAAATATGAAGACAGTGTGTTGTTATGTTCTGTGATTCCAATGTGTATTTTTTTTATTTAAAAAAAAAAAAGATGAAGACAGCGATGTGTGTGTGTCATGTTGTGTGATTGCAATGTGTCCATTTTTTTTTCTAAACCAATTTAATTTATGTTTCTGTTTTAACATTTTCAGTTAAAATTTCTGATTTTAAAAATATTGAATATTCTTCTTTTTTTTTCCAATTTAAAATTTTAGTTAAAATTTCTGATTTTAAAAACATTGAATTTTTTTTTCCAACTATGATTTTGTTGCTTGTGATGTTGTGGCGACTTTGGCTTACTTGCATAGTTGCATTATGTTTATGAGTTTATAGCTTGTTAATGGTTATTTGTGGCTTAATGAATTTTAAAAAAAAAACTAGAAAAATAATTCATATATAGTAATATATAAAAATATATTTTAAATACTCTATACAAGTACCCCGCCGCACTCGCACCCTTACTTTTGCAAAAATTTGCCGAACTCTCCGCACTCGTACTAGTGCTTCCTAGGGGTTGAGTAAACCAAACTTTCCCTTTTCTTCTCTTAGGATTTGTTTGGTTCTTGGATTTAGCGAGGGAAAATAAAACATGCAGGAAAAACTTTTCCTTTGTTTGGTAAAAAAGAAAATGCTGAGGAAAATAGGATAGAAAAAGAGAATAAGTTGACAAATAAATATAACATTTTAAATCTTGCGAGTCATTTTCCTTCATTTATTCATACATTACAATTATATTTTAAAAAAATTTAACTTCTAATGTTATTTAGCCATGAAGGAAAACCAGGGGAATTGTTTTTCCTTTCCCTTTTCTTTTCCCTCACGAAATCCATGAACCAAACAGACCCATAATGAGTTTATCTTCTCTTCACTCCAATTTTCTCAATCCAAACAGAGTGTAAAACTATACCAGGCTCAGTGCATGTCTTACATTTTATTTGGTTCGTGTTAAAAGCAAAACAATATTGGTTTGACAAGGAATTTGATTTAAGAGAGTTATTATCTTGGGCACAAAACTCTATGCAAGAAATTGGTGTTCATCAAACATTTGAATTTGTAGAAGCCGATTCACACGAATGTGATTTTTTATTTTTTCAAACAACATTTTTATCCAATGTAAGAATACGGTTGTGTTTTCTAAATGTGTAGTAAAAAATAATGATAGAACAGAGAAATCATAATTAATTATCTAAATTTTATCTATTTTAACATGCATGCACCCTAAACTTGTAATCAAAATTATGATGCAACAATGAGATCATAATCAAATTATACTGTAACTATCTGAATTTTATTTGTAAGTTATTTTAGCGATAACAACACCACTTATTTGAATTCTAAATTTGAAATAGAACTTTAGGAACCTGTAAATATTTTTAACTCAGAGATTTTGGAAGGAACACTTTCTGAAGGAGAATTAACAGTTGGTTTAGTTTGCTACAAATAAGAAAAGAATTGATTTGCAATTCTTATTTATGACAATTCTTGTGTTTGGTTTGATCTAAAAATCGAATTGAATGCATTCTAATTTTATCCAATTCTTACTTAAGGGGGTTTACAAATCTGACCAAAAGTAATCAGATTTTTCAAGAATTCATTTCAATTTTAGCTTATTCTATTTCAAAATCAAACCAAACGGAGTGTAAGAGTTATAACGCGTCTTTGATGTTATACATGGAAGGGTGAAATGGTAGAATACATAATATTTTTTTTATTATTATAATTTTCTTCTTATTTAATCGAAGAAAAAGAGTGAACATCCAATTCATTCTCTTGGATATCTTTTTACTCTTTTCTCATTTCCGTTCCTTTTCACTTTTTCTCACCTTATGTCACACCCCAACCCGCCTCGTGCGGATTAGGACACGTGTAACAATGCTACAAGCTCCCAATCACATTAATTTGTAAAGAAATATTCGAATTACTAAGAAACACATGTGTTTAACCCCATTAAACAACTCTGTTGTTAAAAAAATAGGCCCCAAGGGCAAAATGGTCATTTATAAAGTGTCACGCCCCGGAGCAGCATAAATAGAGAAAAATAAATTTCCTTTATGGGTCCATAGGGAATGACGGGTGAATAACCGCATTGTCATCTAATCAAACCAACAAACACCACGATAGGGAGGATGCTATTCATAGAACATAACTTATTAACATAATCAGAGGCTACAGCGGAAACTATAAAAGGTTTGGAAGCAACAGATGCCCAAGTACCAATTATAAAAGTCTACTAAAACTATTACAACAGCTGGCTTATAGTCTCAGGACTATACCAACAACATCAGTAGTACAAAAGATATACCAACTAACTATTACAAAGCTGCACGTCTTCTTCTCCAAGCCTTCAGCTCCAAGACCGGCAGAACATCAGTCTCCCGTCCTCAAGTCCTGCCAAGCTCTAGACATTGGAATGTCCAGGGCATAAACGCCATCAGCTTCGAATACAAAGCTGAGTGAGTACATTAAACAACACTCCTCACCGCTATTGTTTAGCATCTTAAAATGCGGTTAATCTCTTATCAATGACGTCACTCACGGACATAGCAGAGGTCTCATTAAACTATGCATGAATTCAACGATAACAGGAATCATATTAAATGAACTCAATAATAAAGATCATGGTATAAATATCTCATCACGTATTCACCAAATCCATGCATGTAACCCATGCAACCACCCATGCATCTACCTTTACGTCGGGACGCTGAATCCACGACTGAACCTTTATCTCATCATATCCGTACTCATATTCATATCTCTATCCATCTCTGTACCCATACGTCAATCCCATCATTCCAATCTGAAACCATTAGTCGATACAGTAATGCCAATCGGAATCACCCGACTAGGCAGTAGGTCCTACAATCCCTTGATAGGGTTACCGGTCGTCTACACGGTACCACCTATCTGTAAACGATAGAACGGCACATCGGACGTCTTCAACGATGCGTATACCCTCACTGGTCGTCTACACAGCTGAGAATACATTAGAGCACTAGCCGGACGTCTTCAACGGTACACTGGACGTCTTCAACAGTGCATACGCATCACTGGACGTCTTCAACAGCGAGAGGCGCACTAGGAACTCTAACCATCCCACGTCCACCCGGCTCGTCAGCCGTTGATCCCACGGATCCAAAGTACCAATATCTCATTATTCCACATTGAAGCACATATCCCATTTCTCATCATATTCTCTTGTCTCGTCATAATACTATCCCATTTCTCATCAGATTCTCTTGTCTCTTTATAACACTATCCCATGCATGCTGACCACATGTTGTGAAATGCTCATATACTAAGTACAGGAAATACCACATGCTATGTATTCAACATATCTACTCATTTCTGATTATTAACATGCTGTCGTATTCCATTCTACTATTCAGTTCAGCAATATTATCATGTAACAGTTAAACAGTTCATCTCATAACAGTGTTGCACTATCTCTTAGATTAACAATATCGCATAATAAAAGCATGGATCAACATTTAATCAACTAAACTGTTCATATTATAATCAACAGGAATTAATCATGTTCTGCAAGGTTCGATCGATTGAGGTCCTCTCGATCGATTGAAGTCAAACGAAGTTCGATTGATCGAAGTCATTTCGATCGCTCGAGGAAAAGTCGTTTCGATCGATCGAAGTTCCTTCGATCGATTGAGGAAGCGGTAAGTTCGATCGATCGAGAATAGTTCGATCGCTCGAACATCATCTTCTACCCAGAAATTTGGCAGCGACGAACAAAGGTTTCGGGGTCACAATATAAATGTTCTAAACAGCATATAACACCCTAGAATCATTCTTCGAGTGAGTTAATGAACTCACCTCTCTCCGGTGGTCCGGTGGCGGCGTTCGAAGCTCCGCGGTGGCGGCTATGGTGAGTTCTCTTTCCTCTCTCTTTCTTCTCTGCTCTCTCTTTCTCTGTCCGTCTCTGTCTCTATTCTCCTCTTCTTCTGCTCCTCTTCTTGTTCTCTTCTTCTTCTTCTCCTTCTGCCCAAGCACATATATATATATATCACACACACACATACGGTTACATATATATATATGGAACACACATACACACACAAGCTCTCTCTAACTCTCTAAACTGCCAAACACCACACACACACAAAACACACGTATATATATAGGGAAACAAGAAGGGCAGGTGGCAACCACGTAAACTGAAAATACAACGTTCGATCGATCGAAGTGAGTTCGATCGATTGAGAACAGGTCGGTTAAGGTTCGATCGATTGAAAGAAGTTCAATCGCTCGGGAAAGGGTACACATCACAGAATCAGGTCGGCAGAGATTCGATCGCTCGAAGTATGTTCGATCGATTGAGAAAGCACAATGTTCGATCGATCGAAGTGAGTTCGATCGATTGAGAAAGATTCTTCCCCAAGGTTTCACACAAGCATACAGGGTCTTATTTATATAACCATGCATCCGAAAATACAGGGTATTACATTATCCACCACTCATCAAAAGATTTCGTCCTCGAAATCTGAAGCAGTAGCCCCTCAAATAAAAACACAAATCATCTCAGAAGACATACTCTAAAATGCTCAAGTTCTCGTTTTACATAAACGATCACATCAGCGGCCAAAGGTTTAAGTTCTAAACACGCAATGCAAAGTTATCAACGATCTATAAGTGCTAGGGTAACAACTATCAATCCTCGGGTTAGCTATATGAAAATTCGTATGTCGAATTTCGAGAAAATGTTCTAGGTAGCAAAATCTAATCCTCTCACAACATCTGAAACAGCTAGTCTCTAAACACATGAGGTTCCTCCCTCAGGTCAAACTCTACGGTGTGAGGGTTCTATCGATCAAATGTTCTAATCTCATTTAAGTTGTAAAGAAGCATTGTCGTCTACTCCTGTCTTCAATGATGCTTCGAACTATGCTAACGATGTCTCTATTGTATCAACAGTTGGCTGTCTCCCATCTCTGAACTCCTGGTTATGATTGTTAGCGTCCTTAGTCGGTCTCTTATTGTATCAACACGTCCTAATAAAACTCCTGTGTTATTATCATCCTTTAGTATGCTGACTTGATAACATTGTGACTCTAACATCGTAGTTGTTGATTCGAACTTCCTCATGTGTCTCCAAATTCCCATGTACTATTGATATAATCATCTCTCGAGTTTGTACCATCCATTAAATACTCGTTCTGCTTCCACGTACTAATCAAATAGGTTATGCAGAACTACATACTGATATCGTGAGTCGTTCTATTATATAATCTCGACTGGGTGAAAGCAACATGCAATCGGTGTTGAAAAGAATCCTTCTATGATACTCTTTTGAAAGTTCTGGTGTTGTCTCTACGTTACTCGTATCTCTTCTCGTATACTCGCAATCTTCTAGTTCGTCCTCTCTTGTTAAGGCTACATCTAACGAAAATTTAGATTCCTTATCTCTAGTCTCTGTCCAACATACCAATGGTTGGCGTAGTCTTTCGATAGGGAGGCAATTGACGTCATATAAGGATGCAAAAGATGTCATATAGGGATGCAATTGATGTTATACAGGGATGCAAATGATGTCATATTTATTCTTGGATAACTTACTGTCAATCAGTGTCAAATGAATTGTTCCGGTAACTACAATTTACGGTGTAGGCTAATCCTCTTACAATCAAGTCAAGCGAATACCAAACTTCCTGCAATATCGGGATCATATGTAATACAAAATGTAGGTGATGAGGGTTGTACCTTCTGTCTATTGTCCTTGTCTAAGTTGAGACCAATTACTTGTATGGTGAGTCTGCCCTCGTGGTACTTGTTGCGATGGAACATTGTATTGCATCTCTAATTCTGGACAAAACTTACGAACATGGCCAAATTTACCGCAGTTAAAGCATCGTATCCCTCGTCCATTAGATTTCCTTACTGCTGTGCATTCTTGGGAATGGTGTCCTAGTACTCCACAATTGTAGCAGATATCTCGTTCCCTATGCTGTGTTGGGGTCGTCATTAGTTTTGATTCTTTCTGGTCATTCCCCATCCTCTTACGCTTCTGGCGGTTGCTTATGTAACTTCTCTCCATGTTTCCTCGTTGAACTTGGTTAGTTGCCAACACAATCTGACTGTCTTTTCCTCTCTGATCCGTTATGAAAAACTGATCGTTCTTTGGAAATGCTTGATCAAAGTGTTGTCCTTCACTAATCTGAGTGTCGTCTTCCAGTTTCGTTGCCATTTCTACCAAAGCTTCGAAAGATTGATCTAAATGTCCTATAGTCATATGACGAATATGCGGAACTAGTCCTTGATGATATCTTTTGATCTTTCTTCTTGGTGTATCAATCATATGCGGTGCAAATCGTGATAGCCTCTCGAATTGAGTTGTATATTCGGGCACTGAAAAACAACCTTGAACTAATTGTATGAATTCCATTTCCCTTTTGTTCTTCTCAGATTCTGGAAAGTACTTCTCTAGAAATCGAGTCTTGAATGATTCCCAAGTCATCCTTCCTACAACTTCTTCACCTATCGTAGCTTTCACTGCGTCCCACCAATCTGCTGCTGAGAACGTCAGTTGAAATACGGCCAAATGTCTTTTCTCAACGTCAGTACATCCAAGTACCTCAAATATCAATTCTATCTGTCGAATCCATTGCTCCGCTTGCCATGCTCCTGTTAATCCGGTAAAGGTTCCTGGTTGAATAGCACGAAATTCCTTTAGCAACTTGACTCTTGTTTGTCGTACTGGTGCTCCATTGTCGATGACACGATCTGCATTATTTATAACTTGTTCCATGCGACGGATGAAAACTCCAATCATTCCTGTTGGATCTATCTCAGGAGGTACTACATCAGATACTCCATTCAGCTGGCCCTGGTTTCCTCGAGTCGTTCTAACCATAACGAGTGCTGGTAGGGTTCAATGTTGCTACCTACAAATGAAAAACTATTCGGTCAGACGCATTCTATCTTACAGCTCAAGCAAAAGCATGCGGTAACAAATAGTACCACTATATAACACGATCACATTAAGCAATACGGATACCTCACATAAATAGTAATATTAACCACAGAGGTCAGTCTACCTACTAGGTACGCTTAAATGTATCTATGCTCAAGACGAAACTACAACCTCTACGCTTAACGTCAAATCTTAAACATTCTATTTCTATTCTCAGGTTCCAAACTACAAGTACTGTTCAACTAACATGTGAGACCACTCAACTAACATGTGACTAAAGGTAACAGGATAATCTTATCCTTATCCTCTTTCTATTTCTAGGACATACTGACTGTTCCGACATCGCTCAGGAATTCATCAGCGTCTAACATCCAACGGCTCTATATTTAGGATCTCCATCACCACAACTAACTCTCGATGCCTGTTCTCCGTGAACTCAGCTATCCAAATTCTTATTGGTTCCAACAGTTACTACCTTCCAAAGAAACATCCTCAGACAGATCCTTCTAACCTCTTATCAGCGTGACAAGATAACAGTTCTATCTCATCTCAGCTAATCTTCATGCTACCGATATTAACTTAGAACTCGGGTTCTAACACAAAAGACAAGCGGTTAACAACTAAAAACCTAGGCTCTGATACCAAAAATCCTGTCACGCCCCGGAGCAGCATAAATAGAGAAAAATAAATTTCCTTTATGGGTCCATAGGGAATGACGGGTGAATAACCGCATTGTCATCTAATCAAACCAACAAACACCACGATAGGGAGGATGCTATTCATAGAACATAACTTATTCACATAATCAGAGGCTACAGCGGAAACTATAAAAGGTTTGGAAGCAACAGATGCCCAAGTACCAATTATAAAAGTCTACTAAAACTATTACAACAGCTGGCTTATAGTCTCAGGACTATACCAACAACATCAGTAGTACAAAAGATATACCAACTAACTATTACAAAGCTGCACGTCTTCTTCTCCAAGCCTTCAGCTCCAAGACCGGCAGAACATCAGTCTCCCGTCCTCAAGTCCTGCCAAGCTCTAGACATTGGAATGTCCAGGGCATAAACGCCATCAGCTTCGAATACAAAGCTGAGTGAGTACATTAAACAACACTCCTCACCGCTATTGTTTAGCATCTTAAAATGCGGTTAATCTCTTATCAATGACGTCACTCACGGACATAGCAGAGGTCTCATTAAACTATGCATGAATTCAACGATAACAGGAATCATATTAAATGAACTCAATAATAAAGATCATGGTATAAATATCTCATCACGTATTCACCAAATCCATGCATGTAACCCATGCAACCACCCATGCATCTACCTTTACGTCGGGACGCTGAATCCACGACTGAACCTTTATCTCATCATATCCGTACTCATATTCATATCTCTATCCATCTCTGTACCCATACGTCAATCCCATCATTCCAATCTGAAACCATTAGTCGATACAGTAATGCCAATCGGAATCACCCGACTAGGCAGTAGGTCCTACAATCCCTTGATAGGGTTACCGGTCGTCTACACGGTACCACCTATCTGTAAACGATAGAACGGCACATCGGACGTCTTCAACGATGCGTATACCCTCACTGGTCGTCTACACAGCTGAGAATACATTAGAGCACTAGCCGGACGTCTTCAACGGTACACTGGACGTCTTCAACAGTGCATACGCATCACTGGACGTCTTCAACAGCGAGAGGCGCACTAGGAACTCTAACCATCCCACGTCCACCCGGCTCGTCAGCCGTTGATCCCACGGATCCAAAGTACCAATATCTCATTATTCCACATTGAAGCACATATCCCATTTCTCATCATATTCTCTTGTCTCGTCATAATACTATCCCATTTCTCATCAGATTCTCTTGTCTCTTTATAACACTATCCCATGCATGCTGACCACATGTTGTGAAATGCTCATATACTAAGTACAGGAAATACCACATGCTATGTATTCAACATATCTACTCATTTTTGATTATTAACATGCTGTCGTATTCCATTCTACTATTCAGTTCAGCAATATTATCATGTAACAGTTAAACAGTTCATCTCATAACAGTGTTGCACTATCTCTTAGATTAACAATATCGCATAATAAAAGCATGGATCAACATTTAATCAACTAAACTGTTCATATTATAATCAACATGAATTAATCATGTTCTGCAAGGTTCGATCGATTGAGGTCCTCTCGATCGATTGAAGTCAAACGAAGTTCGATTGATCGAAGTCATTTCGATCGCTCGAGGAAAAGTCGTTTCGATCGATCGAAGTTCCTTCGATCGATTGAGGAAGCGGTAAGTTCGATCGATCGAGAATAGTTCGATCGCTCGAACATCATCTTCTACCCAGAAATTTGGCAGCGACGAACAAAGGTTTCGGGGTCACAATATAAATGTTCTAAACATCATATAACACCCTAGAATCATTCTTCGAGTGAGTTAATGAACTCACCTCTCTCCGGTGGTCCGGTGGCGGCGTTCGAAGCTCCGCGGTGGCGGCTATGGTGAGTTCTCTTTCCTCTCTCTTTCTTCTCTGCTCTCTCTTTCTCTGTCCGTCTCTGTCTCTATTCTCCTCTTCTTCTGCTCCTCTTCTTGTTCTCTTCTTCTTCTTCTCCTTCTACCCAAGCACATATATATATATATATCACACACACACATACGGTTACATATATATATATGGAACACACATACACACACAAGCTCTCTCTAACTCTCTAAACTGCCAAACACCACACACACACAAAACACACGTATATATATAGGGAAACAAGAAGGGCAGGTGGCAACCACGTAAACTGAAAATACAACGTTCGATCGATCGAAGTGAGTTCGATCGATTGAGAACAGGTCGGTTAAGGTTCGATCGATTGAAAGAAGTTCAATCGCTCGGGAAAGGGTACACATCACAGAATCAGGTCGGCAGAGATTCGATCGCTCGAAGTATGTTCGATCGATTGAGAAAGCACAATGTTCGATCGATCGAAGTGAGTTCGATCGATTGAGAAAGATTCTTCCCCAAGGTTTCACACAAGCATACAGGGTCTTATTTATATAACCATGCATCCGAAAATACAGGGTATTACATAAAGTATGTAAAATTTTTATACCAAAAGTTAGAATTTTGAGTCCCGGTTCCAACGCAACAAACGGCACGCGAAACCGAGTTCCCTAGAAGAAGTTATGCATGTTTCCGTAAAAACGGACATGCTGGGAAAAAAATACAAGGCGGATCGATCCCTTCATTATGGGCGGATCGATCCATTTACTTGACATTCTCGCAGAATGCTCCCTAAAAAGGGCGGATCGATCCCTTCATAAAGGGCGGATCGATCCCCTTCACAAATCTGCTGCTCAAATTCTGTTTGCTGTCAAAACAAGTTTCAACTTACCAAAACACAACCAAATCTCATAGAAACCTTATGAAACTTTGGGAAATCAACTCCAACACATTTCTAAACATGTTCAAACTCAAGTTAAGCATGGATCATAGAATCATACCCACAATTGGATCAAGTTAATCATGAACTCATCTCATTTGGTTCAAGAACAAACTTTTCAACTTTAAAACTCAATTCTCATTCAAAGTTTATAAAACTTGTTGGAATTCAACTCAAAGTCATAACTAACATTATAAACACTAAAAAAAAACATGTCCAAGACACTAACGACACATCCGGACTTGCCGAAATGGTCCTAACCATTAACTTGCATCAACTTGGGCAAAACAAAAGGAATTTTACATTGGTCCTCAAATTCACATCCAAACTTTCCAAAATACAAGTTAGGGTTCAAATATGAACATCAACTTAAGTAAAACCATAATTTACATCTGTGTACAAGTTCAAAAGTAATTTACAAGCATGGGGCACAAATCTCCCCCATCTCTCCCATCTCTCCCATCCATAAGTCAAGACTTTAATTCACAAGTTGAGAACCTCAACCCACTAGTTACACTATAATATAAGTTTAAAACATATTTACAAGCTCTAACTCTCTTCCCCATTCCCGAGCGCGTCACCTTCTCTCCGGATATCGCTCCGTACCTGCGGTGGTTGTTATGTACCACAACAGAAATAGGAAAACGATTTTCTTAAGCAATTTGCTTAGTGAGCATTCTAAACATGATTGTATGTTTAACACGTGCAATGCTACAAATAACACATAAGCATAAACGTAATCGCCGAGTCACCGGTTATATGGTTCATTCAGACCCGAAGACCTCCCTTGGTCCCGTGGTCACTTCTATTCCTTGGACTTCCGTATTTATCGGATTCTTCCTCTTCGCCACCCTTATTACTCCCAACAATGAACCATTTCCCCGGTGCTCATTGACTACCACATAGACATATAAGCACATAACACATATTCATGTATCAACATATGATTTTCATAAAATTGACATAGAATTCACACAATTAACATCTTTATAATTCCTAATCATGAATTAACATCTCTAACATCACATATAGCTTGAACCCATTAAACACAATCAGATTTAGGTGTAGAAAACTCACCTTATACACTGATTTTACCCAAGATTAAGCTAGAGAAGTGCTGAATTACACCAAATTGAACCTCAATTTCTATTCCAACAAGAATCCTACAAGAATTCGGTAGACGACGTCTCACCGTCAAATATGAACTACCAAAATCCAGCAAGGTAAACATAATTAAGGGTATAGAAACGTTCGTCTCACCTCCACGAGTCCGAAAATGGTCTCGGATCGTAAATCCGACGAACGGCGGCGACGGAACGGCAAGATTTCGACGTCGGCGACGATTTACGTCTTTTCTCGGAGCTCTCTCTCTTTTCTCTGGATTAATTCCAGCAGATTTTGAGAGACTCTCCCTCAATTGACACATGCTTGCATGTGTTTGAGGTGTCATCACCTCAATTCCCCACTTTTCCCATTTACACCCCTGAAATTTATTAAGTTCTTATTATGAAATCCCCCAAACATTCCATTAACTACCCAATTATCTAATGAGGGTTTGTCTAAGTTTCGTATGGGTCCCAACGTGGGTCCCACATATTTTGTGAAATTGCTATCGCACCTACTAATTTTACATCTTTTTCATTTATACCCTTATTTGGGTGTCCAAACTAATGCTAACACATATCAACATGTAATATGAAAGCAACTTAGCAAATATCCATGTAATCACATAAAAATGCATTTAATCACTTAAAAATGCAAATTACCAATTTACCCTTCAATGGGTTAAATTTCAATACCTGTCCCACCTCTCTGGGGACTTTTCCAACTAGTGTCCCTCTCTGAACACTTTTTACTTGGGCGAGTCCAAGCCTCCCCTTAATCCATTTTATACACTAATTTTATTAATTAATGCATATTAACACAATAATTTACCCGTTTCCCGGGTACGGGTGTTACATTTCTCCCTCCCTAAAAGGGAGTTTGGTCCCCAAACTTACTCTTACCTCAAGAATTGAAGAGATGCGGGTACTTGGCTCGGATCTCATCCTCCCGCTCCCAAGTAGCCTCTTCCACTGAATGGCTTCGCCATTGAACCATCACCAAGGGAATCACTTTGGTCCTCAATACTTGATCCTTCCTATCAAGAATTCGCACTGGATGTTCCACGTAAGTTAAATCTTCCCGAATCTCTAACGGTTCCGGAATGATAACATGTTTCGAATCCGGCACATAACGTCGAAGCATCGATACGTGAAACACATTATGAACATTCTCTAATTCTTGTGGCAGCTCTAACCGATAAGCTAATGGCCCAACTTGATTAAGAATCAAATACGGCCCAACATATCTCGGACTAAGCTTACCTCGCTTACCAAAACGTGCTATGCCTTTTGAAGGTGATACTTTCAAAAACACATAGTCACCCACCTCGAACTCCAACGGTCTTCTACCCGTATCCGCATAACTTTTATAAGGACTTTGAGCCGTTTGTAATCTCTGCTTAATCAGTCGGATCTTGTCAGTAGTGATTTGCACTATCTCTGGTCCCAAAAGCTGTTTCTCTCCAACTTCTGTCCAACATACCGGCGATCTACACTTTCTTCCATATAATGCCTCATAAGGCGCCATTCCAATGCTAGTTTGGAAGCTGTTGTTATAAGAAAATTCAATCAACGGCAAATGAGTTTCCCAATCAGCTTTAAAATCCATAACACATACTCTCAACATATCTTCCAGAATTTGAATCACTCGCTCGGATTGACCATCGGTCTGGGGATGAAATGCAGTACTAAAATGTAAAGCTGTCCCCATAGCCCTTTGTAAACTCTCCCAAAATCTTGATACGAACCGAGTGTCACGATCTGACACTATCGACACTGGTGCTCCATGAAGTCTAATAATCTCTCTGATATAAATCTCTGCAAGTTTCGATGGATCCTTGGTCTTAATAGGTAGGAAATGGGCTGACTTAGTCAACCGGTCTACAATCACCCATATGCTATCATTTGACTTTTGAGACTTTGGAAATCCCGAGACGAAATCCATTGTAATATGTTCCCACTTCCACTCTGGTATCTCTAAAGGATGTAACTCTCCTCCGGGTCGTTGATGTTCAATTTTCACTTTTTGACAGGTCATGCATTTAGACACAAATTCTGCTACCTCTCGTTTCATACCACTCCACCAGTAAATTTCTCGCAAGTCTCTGTACATTTTGGTACTACCCGGATGTACAGAATATCTTGTATTGTGGGCTTCCTCCATAACTTTATTTCTCAGATCTCCAACTTTAGGTACACATAATCGGTTTATATATTTCAGAACACCATCTTGGAAACTGAATTCTGGCCTTCTCCCCTCTGGTAACTCATCCACAATCTTCTTGAATTCTGGATCTAAGAGCTGATTAGTCTTGATTTCACCAATTAAACTTGGCTGTGCCACGATCGCAGCCATTAAACCACCTCTAATTTTAGGAACTATCTCAAGCTTCAATTGTTCAAATTCCTTTATCAACTTTTCCTGTCCAGTCAAGGCATAAGCTAAGTTTTCTGACGACTTCCGACTCAAGGCATCGGCAACTACATTGGCTTTTCCCGGGTGATACTGAATTTTTAAATCATAATCTTTCATGAGTTCCAACCATCTTCTTTGTCTCATATTAAGATCCCTCTGAGTGAATAGGTATTTCAGACTTTTATGATCCGTGAAGATTTCACAAGTTTCCCCGTATAGATAATGTCTCCAAATCTTTAACGCAAAAATTACCGCCGCTAACTCCAAGTCATGTGTCGGGTAGTTCTTCTCGTGAGGTCTCAACTGCCTTGAAGCATAAGCTATTACCTTGTCATCTTGTGTCAAAACACATCCCAAGCCTTGGTGGGAAGCATCACTGTATATTCTGAAATTTCCAGTGCTTGTTGGAATTGTAAGTATTGGTGCCGTAGTCAACTTTTTCTTCAATGCTACAAAACAATCTTCACATTCCTTGTTCCACTCAAACGGTACATCTTTTCTCATCAACCTTGTCATTGGCGTTGCAATTCTAGAAAAGTCTTTAACAAACCTTCGATAATATCCGGCTAACCCCAAGAAACTTCGAATCTCGGACACATTTGTCGGTCTTGATCAATTCATAACAGCTTCAATCTTCTGTGGGTCAACAGAAATACCCTCTTTAGAAATCACGTGTCCTAGAAAAGTGACACTCGTCAACCAAAATTCGCTCTTCTTCAACTTCCCAAACAATTGTTTCTCCCGAAGTCGCTGCAAAACTAGTCTCAAGTGTCGTTCATGCTCTTCCGGACTCTTAGAATAAATGAGAATGTCATCAATGAATACAATAACGAACTCATCCAAATATGATTTGAATACACGGTTCATCAAATCCATGAAGGCAGCAGGCGCATTAGTAACCCCAAACGGCATCACTAGGAATTCATAGTGCCCGTAGCGGGTCCTAAAGGTTGTCTTCTCCACATCCTTAGCTTTAACTTTCAGTTGATGGTACCCAGATCGTAAGTCAATCTTTGAAAATACCTCAGCCCCTTGAAGTTGATCGAATAGATCGTCAATACGTGGCAACGGGTATTTGTCTTGATGGTTACTTTGTTGATCTCCCGGTAGTCAATACACATCCGCATTGTACCATCTTTCTTCTTCACGAATAGTACTGGTGCACCCCACGGGGACACACTAGGTCGGATAAAACCCTTGTCTAGCAACTCTTGCAACTGTATCTTTAACTCTTTCAACTCAACTGGTGCCATTCGATATGGTGCTCGTGAAATTGGTTGGGTTCCCGGCATAACATCAATACCAAATTCAATTCCTCGATCAATCAATACATTAGGTAACTCTTCTGGAAACACATCTGGAAATTCTCTAACAATTGGAATATCTTCAAGTTTTAAATCAAGACCTCTAGTATCAAGAATACTACATAGAAACCCCCAGCAACCCTTCTTTAATAAACGACAAGCTTCAATAGCCGACACTATATACGGCGGTGACACAACACCCTTACCTTGAAAATAAAACTCATATTGATTCGGAATATGGAATGCTACTCCTTTAGTGTTACAATCAATATTAGCATGATTAGCCGCTAACCAATCCATACCCAATATAACATCGAAGTGTTGAATTACTAATGGTACCAAATCAACAGTTAACTCTTTACCATTCACATTAATCTCACACTTTCTAAACACACCCGAACTAACCAACGGAGCCCCCAACGGTATCGCGACAGATAAATCATAGTTTAGGAACTCTAATGGTTTATCTAAATGTTTAGCAAAATGGTGTGACACGAATGAGTGTGTAGATCCCGAATCTATAAGTACATTTGCTAGATGTGAGCAAATGGGAACCATACCTGAGACAACAGTGTCGGCAGAAGCAGCATCTCCCGGCCTGAGTTGAAATGATCTTGCCTCTCGTTGCTCCCTCCTCGGAGGTTGAGTAGTCCTTGGTGTGATAGCGCTAGCCGCAGAAGAACCTGAACCTGATGCTCCTTGGCGTCTAGTAGGACAATCCTTAGATTGATGTCCCAATTCCTTACAAGTGAAGCATCGACCTCTCATATCTATATTCTGATTCGGACAATTTCTAGCAATGTGTCCCGGTTGTCGGCAACTATTGCAAATGATTGGGTTTGGAAGTTGATTGCACCGGCCCCAATGAAATTTCTGACAAGTCTGACACCTCGGTTTATTTCCACCGGAACCACTACCGATACTAGCTGATGATCCTCCTAAACTCTGTCTTTTTGCACTCCCCTGACCACTGAACTGACTTGATCCCGGTCGTTTACTTTGTTGACTCGGTGGTGGTGGCAAGTTTGAAGTATAACCAAGGTCTCTCTCAGCAATAGAAGCAATGTCCAATGCCTTAGCATAAGTCTCTGGACGGAATACGGTCACTCGTCCTCGGATGTCACCTCGAAGTCCCGCTACAAACTTCCTTGCTTTCACTTTCTCGGTTGTTACAATGTCCCCGGCAAACCTTGCCAAACTCGTAAAGTGCGTGGAGTACTCCCGGACTGACTTTCCCCCTTGTACCAACTCCATGAATTCTTGAGCCTTTTGATCCCCAAATGACTCTGGAAAATATTGATCATTGAAAGTCTCAAGAAATTGGTCCCACGTTGTCGGTTGACCCGGGCCTAGCTTAGTACGCCACCAATATTGCGCTTCATCTTTTAACGTGTCTGCAGCAAATAGCACTTTTTGTTCATCAGTACATGGTAATACCCGGAAGATCTTCTCCATATCCGAGATCCAAAAATTCGCCTTCATCGGATCGGCTTCCCCGCGGAATATGGTCGGCTTTTGTTTGTGAAATTTAGAAATAGTAACAATATCTTCCCTTGGATTCGGATTCGGTTGTACCGGTCTCTCTTCGATCACATGAGTTTCTGCTACTCGTACCAACCCTTCGATTGCTCTTTCAACCCGTTCCATTCGGTTTGAGGTGTCACCTCCAGACATAATGCCTGGCACCCACATATAGTACACACATGCACGTTACTTTTAAATAAACACATGGCATACTAATCAACATTTAAAACATGCTAAGTAAACGTGTATGCATGCTTATGCAACTACGTGTTGTTGTGTGCACACTACGCGTCGTATACGTCTCTCGTCCCCAAAGGCTCTAGCCAACTGCTCTGATACCAAAAATTGTCACACCCCAACCCGCCTCGTGCGGATTAGGACACGTGTAACAATGCTACAAGCTCCCAATCACATTAATTTGTAAAGAAATATTCGAATTACTAAGAAACACATGTGTTTAACCCCATTAAACAACTCTGTTGTTAAAAAAATAGGCCCCAAGGGCAAAATGGTCATTTATAAAGTATGTAAAATTTTTATACCAAAAGTTAGAATTTTGAGTCCCGGTTCCAACGCAACAAACGGCACGCGAAACCGAGTTCCCTAGAAGAAGTTATGCATGTTTCCGTAAAAACGGACATGCTGGGAAAAAAATACAAGGCGGATCGATCCCTTCATTATGGGCGGATCGATCCATTTACTTGACATTCTCGCAGAATGCTCCCTAAAAAGGGCGGATCGATCCCTTCATAAAGGGCGGATCGATCCCCTTCACAAATCTGCTGCTCAAATTCTGTTTGCTGTCAAAACAAGTTTCAACTTACCAAAACACAACCAAATCTCATAGAAACCTTATGAAACTTTGGGAAATCAACTCCAACACATTTCTAAACATGTTCAAACTCAAGTTAAGCATGGATCATAGAATCATACCCACAATTGGATCAAGTTAATCATGAACTCATCTCATTTGGTTCAAGAACAAACTTTTCAACTTTAAAACTCAATTCTCATTCAAAGTTTATAAAACTTGTTGGAATTCAACTCAAAGTCATAACTAACATTATAAACACTAAAAAAAAACATGTCCAAGACACTAACGACACATCCGGACTTGCCGAAATGGTCCTAACCATTAACTTGCATCAACTTGGGCAAAACAAAAGGAATTTTACATTGGTTCTCAAATTCACATCCAAACTTTCCAAAATACAAGTTAGGGTTCAAATATGAACATCAACTTAAGTAAAACCATAATTTACATCTGTGTACAAGTTCAAAAGTAATTTACAAGCATGGGGCACAAATCTCCCCCATCTCTCCCATCTCTCCCATCCATAAGTCAAGACTTTAATTCACAAGTTGAGAACCTCAACCCACTAGTTACACTATAATATAAGTTTAAAACATATTTACAAGCTCTAACTCTCTTCCCCATTCCCGAGCGCGTCACCTTCTCTCCGGATATCGCTCCGTACCTGCGGTGGTTGTTATGTACCACAACAGAAATAGGAAAACGGTTTTCTTAAGCAATTTGCTTAGTGAGCATTCTAAACATGATTGTATGTTTAACACGTGCAATGCTACAAATAACACATAAGCATAAACGTAATCGCCGAGTCACCGGTTATATGGTTCATTCAGACCCGAAGACCTCCCTTGGTCCCGTGGTCACTTCTATTCCTTGGACTTCCGTATTTATCGGATTCTTCCTCTTCGCCACCCTTATTACTCCCAACAATGAACCATTTCCCCGGTGCTCATTGACTACCACATAGACATATAAGCACATAACACATATTCATGTATCAACATATGATTTTCATAAAATTGACATAGAATTCACACAATTAACATCTTTATAATTCCTAATCATGAATTAACATCTCTAACATCACATATAGCTTGAACCCATTAAACACAATCAGATTTAGGTGTAGAAAACTCACCTTATACACTGATTTTACCCAAGATTAAGCTAAAGAAGTGCTGAATTACACCAAATTGAACCTCAATTTCTATTCCAACAAGAATCCTACAAGAATTCGGTAGACGACGTCTCACCGTCAAATATGAACTACCAAAATCCAGCAAGGTAAACATAATTAAGGGTATAGAAACGTTCGTCTCACCTCCACGAGTCCGAAAATGGTCTCGGATCGTAAATCCGACGAACGGCGGCGACGGAACGGCAAGATTTCGACGTCGGCGACGATTTACGTCTTTTCTCGGAGCTCTCTCTCTTTTCTCTGGATTAATTCCAGCAGATTTTGAGAGACTCTCCCTCAATTGACACATGCTTGCATGTGTTTGAGGTGTCATCACCTCAATTCCCCACTTTTCCCATTTACACCCCTGAAATTTATTAAGTTCTTATTATGAAATCCCCCAAACATTCCATTAACTACCCAATTATCTAATGAGGGTTTGTCTAAGTTTCGTATGGGTCCCAACGTGGGTCCCACATATTTTGTGAAATTGCTATCGCACCTACTAATTTTACATCTTTTTCATTTATACCCTTATTTGGGTGTCCAAACTAATGCTAACACATATCAACATGTAATATGAAAGCAACTTAGCAAATATCCATGTAATCACATAAAAATGCATTTAATCACTTAAAAATGCAAATTACCAATTTACCCTTCAATGGGTTAAATTTCAATACCTGTCCCACCTCTCTGGGGACTTTTCCAACTAGTGTCCCTCTCTGAACACTTTTTACTTGGGCGAGTCCAAGCCTCCCCTTAATCCATTTTATACACTAATTTTATTAATTAATGCATATTAACACAATAATTTACCCGTTTCCCGGGTACGGGTGTTACACCTTACCACACAGAGCATTAGTCCATGTGACCATTTCCTTTTAACAGTACTACTCACAGTAACTTTTTGTAATTGCTGCGCAATTCATTTGGAATTCATCCATAAATATAAGGAATTTATTAAGCACACCACCCAACTTTAATATTAGCATATTTAAATAATAAAGCAATCTAAAACTACATCTTGTTTTCATATACTTAGCAAACATACCCTTCGGTAAATAAGGGCAAACTTACCCTTAAGTAATTGTTTCTCTCACTATCAGTGAGCAAAAAAAAATTGACAGCTTCACATAGCGCCTCCCTCACCTCCGGTCGTCCCTCAGTGTTGGGTTGGGCATCCTCAACTTCGGTAAGTTTCTCTCTCATTCCCTTCTATATTTTCTTTGTCTTGCCCTCTTATTTGGATAAAGTACATATCTTACTGCACCAAAAAATAATAATAATAATAATAATAATGATAATAATAATAATAATAATGGTTGTGTTAGACAGAATCAATTAATGGGTACCAATATTTTGGTGTGTATAATACAGAATCAACTAATGTGTATCAAATTAATGGATCAAGTATTTTGGTGTGTATAGTACAAGTTTTCCCAATAAAAACAGGGTATCTAATGCTCTGTTTTGTTAATTCATAATGCTTTGCTAGTTTCCTTTCAAACAGAATAAACTAATATGAAAGGGTGACATTTGTTTTCCTTTCTAACAGAATCAACTATAGTATAAAATGCTATGTTTTGTTAACTTTTTCCTTTGTAACAGAATCAACTAATATAAAATGCTTTGTTTTGTTAACTTTTTTCCTTTCTAACAGATTCAACTAATATAAAATGCTATGTTTTGTTAACTTTTTTTTTTTTTTTTTTTTTGTAAATTTAATTACAGATATAAGTATGAATTGTGAAGAAATAGATGCGATGTTGAATTGGACACAATAGCCGAACTTGCCAGCAAATATTCCAAAGCAATGGATCAAGCCTTAACTCAACTATTAGCTTAAGCAGTGAAGACAACTGGGTGGATAAAGTAGATTTGAATTTGCTCCCTATCTAAAATTCTAGTATTTTTATTGTGGGATAACTCTTGGGGCACATAAGAATCTCACATAAACAAGATACATAAATTATAATGTGTCTATCTCTCTCCTGATGGGGTCCACTGACACTGTGGGGTCCACAGTATCTGTGGGATCCACAGAGGAGAGAGATAGACACATAAAGTTTATGTATCTTGTTTATGTGAGATTCTTATGTACCCCAAAAGTTATCCTTTATTGTGACTATGCTACTTTTTATTTTGAGAAGAAAAAGGGAGTGACTTTGGTGTTACTACTTTGTATTTTTATGCTATTTTGTTTCAATAATGCTTGGGGTACCAAAAGACACAAAGAACTTTCACAAAATGAGTGGAAAGTCTATATGGCACACTGGGACCCGCCAGCAATTAACCATTATTTTCATTAATTACTGGTGGGTCCCAGTGTGCCACATAGACTTTCCACTCATTTTGTAGAAGTTCTTTGTATCCTTTTGTGCCCCAACTCCCAAGTATTATTCATTTTGTTTAGAGGCCATGCTACTTTTTTGGTGTTACTACTATGCAGTAGATTTCTATTTTGTTTAGAAAACATGATTTTGTTGGATATCCTTACATTTTTTATTGAGTTTTGTGGACAAAAGACATAGATCCTCTCTTGGTTTTTTGCTGACTGATAGCGGTAGAAAGAGATTGGGTGTTTTCCTTTTAATTACTGAAGGGCATGTTTGGTATATGGAAAAAAGATGTAGTTTTAAATTGCTTTATTATTTAAATATACTAATGTTAAAGTTGGACGGTGTACATAGCAAAAATAGCGGTTTACATAGCAATTCCCTAAAGGTAATTTACTAATGAGCACTACTACACTCACACACTTTTTGACACTCAGCTTTAAATGCATGTACCCTGTGTTATGTAAGTAGTGCACAAAAAAGTGCGAAAAATTCAAACAGCCCAAAATACATGCATTTAAAACATAGTATGTCAAAAAGTGTGTATACCTAGTATTATTGTATATCAATATCTCAAAATTTACCAAGTCCAGACCATGTGCCCTCAACCTCTGCTGGCATAGCAGGTCGAAAGTTTTGGTAAGGGTTCGAATTCTCCTGGTAATTGTCTTCTTGATTTCTATGGTACTTGTTTTGTGGAGTCCGTCCACTTTTTGTTCTACTCACATTAGCGATAATAGGCAATGATCTCGAAGTCACGGAGAATAAGATGAAAAAATTTGTCCTCGTATATCCCCAAAAAATGCTATCATAACCTAATGTATTTACAAAATTATGAAGGAAAAAAAGGAGTAAATGTTCTCCTGAAGTAAATAAAAAAGGGTAAATTATAGTAACATGTCACGCCCCGGAGCAGCATAAATAGAGAAAAATAAATTTCCTTTATGGGTCCATAAGGAATGACAGGTGAAAGTCACTAATAATCCACACCACGCAGTACTAGTCCAAAAGAACAGCAACAGTAAACAACTGAGATTAACACACAGTGCTAACTATTACAAAATAATATCAGAGTGTGGTCCACAGGATCACAACAGGTCTGGAGACAACAAATGCCCAAGTACCCGTGAACTAAAGGTTTAACAGAACAACCGAAATATAATCTAACTATAACATCTTCAGTCTTCAACTGGCATAAGGATAATCCTCCCTGGCGTAACCATCATCGGTGGGGACTTCCTCTGGATAATAGTCATCAGTGTACTGGTCATTACCTGCAGAATAAGGGGCAGGATATTCTGGACGGGGAAAGTCCAGGCAATAAAAGGCCGTCAGCTTACTGAGAGCTGAGTGAGTATAAACTAACGAAGTACCAGTTATCTGAAATAAACACAAGCTTATGAAAACACGGTTTAACATCTTATTATCTCCATATCTTGTTTCTTTATTCCATCCTTGTAAATCGACCCTTAACGTCTTGTTAATCGAATACCGATCTCAACACATTCTGATTTTCATGAACAGACTCAATCGTTTAACTCTAGGGATACACCCTTATTCTGTCCATCGCTTTTAAGAGCAATATATCCTGCTCACCGCATGTCATGGACTCCACGTCAGTCTGTCCCCAGCTTTTAAGAACAATGGTCCTGTTCACCGCATTTCAGGGATATAACGGTTCGAACAAGGCATATCAATCTATTGCCACGACTCAACGTCATCTACTAGTGATCCCAGCTCACCGCTTTTAAGAACAATGGTCCTGTTCACCGCTTTTAAGAGTATATCATAGATCATCCAGTCTATCTTAGGACTATTTGGTCCAACTCACCGATTTTAAGAACAATATATCCTGTTCACCGCATGTCATGAGCGTATCACAACCAAATGTCCGTCCACGTACTATTCCCAGAACTTAGCAAACCTTCCTGAGTTACATTCTAATATCGACACATGACCATTCCCAGTGTGGCTGACTACTCTGATTAAAAGAAACAGATATCGAACTCATACAAGAAACAACACGTCACCCACGTCTTCATATTACTTTTTATTTATCCATTATCCATAAATCTTTGGTGTCACATTACTCCTGTCTACCCCATAGTCGCATAATGGAAATTCCGAATCAGAAATCGAACAACTAAACCTCTTATATAATAAACAGGCAAAAGAATCCATGTTCTGATCATGCCAATCGATTGGAACAGAGGTTCAATCGATTGGGACCAAAAAGTTATACCAATCGATTGAGAAACAAGGCAATCGATTGGAATGTCAATCGATTGGGAAACATGGCAATCGATTGAGATGTCAATCGATTGGAATCCTATCCAATCGATTGAGAAACGACTGATATCAATCGATTGGGATTTATGTCAATCGATTGATACTACGTCTTCTCCAGCAGATTGTAAAAATAGCATATAAAACGTAAACTACAAGCATTTAACCCATCTAAGCTTCATAATAACTTGCATAAACCTCACATAAAGGGACCAAGTGAGTTAGAAACTCACCTAGGGTGCGTTTGGATGTGTTTAAGCTTGACTCTCCAAGCTTTCTCTCTTTCTCCTCTTTTCTGTCTCTGTCTTTCCTCTCTGTCTCCTCCTCTCTTCTTTCTTCTTCTTTCTGTTTCTCCTTCCTCTCTCTCCCAGCTGCTAAGGCAGTGAGTGTGTGTATAGAGTGTGTATATATGTAGATATATAGATATATGTATGTATATATCTCAAGAGTATGTCTGTCTCTCTCTCTCAATGGTCTGAAAATAGCCCCAAGGCCAATAAATGAGACATATATATAGAGATATGGGAGTGTCACACGTTTAAAGCTGAAGGAAAGAAGAAAACTTGTCTCAGGTTATGTCAATCGATTGGGACACAAGTCAATCGATTGGTAACAGATATTTGTAGTCAATCGATTGGAAAATATGGCAATCGATTGGGATGAATGGCAATCGATTGAGATGTTTGACACGTCATGAATTCAGGTCGGTCTGATGGCAATCGATTGGGAATACTTATCAATCGATTGGTATCTGAAAAGTGTCAATCGATTGGGAAAACTTATCAATCGATTGGTATCAAAATTCACCAAAAGGAAGAGAAAGTTTATACGAGTAGAGAAATGAAATACCAGGTCTTATTAATATACCAAAATACAGGATATTACATAACACCCCCTCAATTATGACTATTTTGCAAATATTCCCCTAAACTACAAACTACAAAACTCGACAACTTGACCCTCTCAACTATCGCACTTTTTCACTAACACCCCCCCCAACACACACACACACACACACACACACACATACATACACACACACACAAAACCCTATCATTTTGTATCAAGTGAGCAAATTTGGTACAAAAATATTAACGACATGATAAATTATTTGTTCTTCCTTTGAGCAATTGGAAATTTTAAGACAAAATTAACCTTATACACATAATTGCCCTTTGTTGTACACACAAATTTAGGCAATTTTATTCTAAAACTTTCAATGACTCAAAGGAATGGCAAAAATGTCATATTGTTAACACTTTTATACAGTGTGTTGGTAACATTATAAAAAAAAAATTTATTCATTTTTAGGATGAAAACCCAATTGAAGAGGTGTTAGTGAAAAATAGTAATAGTTGTGGGGGGTCAATTTGTTTAGTTTAATAGTTAAGGGGGTATTTGAAAAAAGATCATAGATAATGGGGTGTTAGTATAATTTACCCTTAAAAAATGAAAAATTAATGCAAAGCCCTTGTAGGGATCACTTTCCAAGTATATAACACCCGTAATTGTGTTATTGTATTTCATTACATTGTCATGCATGATAATGTAGCGTGTTGTGCATTTTGGCACATATTTGAGTGAGTTTTGATTCACGAGTCGATTTGGGTATCTGTGGTAGAAAACCCTCTGAGACTGTGGTGGTTGATGATTTGTTGTTGTGACGTCTCTCCGAGTATGAGACAGTCACTGTGAAATACCTTAAATATTTATCTGCAAATAAATGTTTACCTGTGGATTCCATTATCTGTATTATTTATAGTTTAGAATTTATTCCTGTTGTTAGTTTTAGCATCCTGGCGAGGACGAATTAACACACTATTAATTTGGTAGGCTAATTAGCAACTTCGGAAAAGTCATATAAAAATTTACGTTTTAGCAACCAAACGGAACTTAGTCAGAACTTTTATAATTTTGAGGTTTCACTTGTAAAGCTATTAATTAGCTGTATAGAAAGTTTCAGAGACTGTTTAGGAGTTTTGAAAATTTGCGGGGAGGTAAATACAATTTTCAAAAGTGTTGCCTATATAAAGATAGAGATGATTTTAGATATTCATCACAGCTTCTAACATAAGTTTCAAGAGAAGGCCAAAGAGTGATTTAGTTGCTTAGATCTTCTCGACGACAAACAACGCTCGTTCGTCTGCTGGTTTTTCACCAAATTTCGTATTTGAACTCCTCGAGGTAAGGCTGTCGTATTGGTACCTATTTAGGCCATGTTTGGCTAAGTTTTTTGAAAAATTATTTTCTAAAATTTTTCATAAAAGTTGATATTTAGACTTTTGATCCATACGAGTAATGCTAGTCGGACTTCTGCACGTTCTTTGTGCACGAGTTTTCTTTGGATTGAATTATAGGAGCGTTATTTGGAGGTGAGTGATTCAACGTTGTATTTTGGAATGATTTCTTGATATGTATTCATGTTTGATATGAAAGCATGTGTTAGTTTATATATATATATATTGTGTAGTTCATATTGGGCAATCATAGTGATAAATAGGCCCAATAGCATGGTGAAATGTTTTGATTACCGAGAGCATGGTGATATGTATTTGAGCATGTTGAGTTGCTTATTTGGGTCAAAGGAGCACATGGTTACTGAGCCATCTTGTGGGACCGATATATGCATTAAGGTCGCACGATTGAAGAGAAGAATTGTGGTTTTTACCCTTTCGCGTGGACTTATTGGCGAGGAGTCGCGGATTGGGAGTATAGGATGTACACGTGAGGCTCCAGATGTTAAATGCGAACATGTTTATCGTTCATGTGCATATGTTGTTTTATTCATTAAGCGTTAGCTTAAACAAATTGAATATATGTGGTTATTCAAATAACCATTTCAGGTGTTAATGCCGGCGAGGAATCGGGGAAGTGATCGCGAGATGTCAAGAGTTCACTTAGAAGACAACTTGTTATGTTTATCCCATAGTTTTGTAATCAAATCATCTGTTTCATTTGTTTTGTTGAGGAACTTGTAATAGAAATGGATAATAATCTTGTATATGTTTTACTTTAGTTTCAAGTCTTGTAAGGAATTTCCTTCGAGTAAACTAGAACTACGTTTTGTTTTGACTTTGAAACCATGGAATGGGTTGGTTAAGTTATTATGAATCTGAACCTAGAGTTTACGTTTTGAAATGTTGTACTTGTCGACTTCATGTCTTGTTTTATTGTTGAGATCGTTTGCGATCGCATAGGTCGCTTGACCTTAGGCAATATCCTAGTGCAAGAAGGACTGCTGTCAGAGGGTAATTCAATTGGTCGAAGGGGACATTTCGACCGGTCAAAGTGCCCTCTGCTATGAAGGATTATTGCCGAGGGGTCATCCGATCGATTAAATGGGAAAACTTGACTGGTCGAAATGACCTCTGCATGAAAACTTTTTATACCCCTTCCACAACTTATTTAGATGTTTTGATTGGTTCTTAGGTCACCCTTGGGACCCCTTTGAATATAAATTCATTCGTCTCAAAATATAATTACGTTTTCAAATTTATGCGGATTTTACCAACTTTGGGTGTGTTGGTTTAAAAGAACGACTACTCATTGCTATCTTTAAAGTTTTGTTTCCGCTGTTATGACTTTTAAATGAGTAGGAAGAGCATCGGTGGCGTGCCACGGACTTCAATTTCGCTATTGTGGGATCGGGCTGTGACAAAGCATGAATCCCTATGGTTTTTATTTTTATTATCTTTTTTTTTAATGAGTAATTGTAGAACCACAACTTTTTGCTTGCAATTTTTTTTATGTGTCTGTCTCTTTTCTGATGGGTTCCACTGGCACTGCATGGTCCACTGACATTGTGAGACCCATTAGGAGAGAGATAGACACATAAAAAAGTTATACGCAAAAAGTTGTGACCAAAGTAGGGGTGTATTTCGACTGAAATGGATCGAAATATCCTCTTTCGAAAAAAAAATCCAAAATTTTCAGAAATTAAATAGGTGTTCCAATTTCTGTTCGGATTTTTTTCGGAATTTCATTTTTCTTTCCGTTTCGGAATCGGAATTCTTCGAAAATTTTCGGAATTGGAATCATAAATTTTCATAATTTTTGAATTTTCGAAATACAAATACTATTGAAAGGGTAAGTCATGCTTTTATAGAGAGTCTCCTACTCTCTCATTTTTCTTCTTATTCGATGTGGGACAAATAAGTCTACATTCTTCCAAATTTTTGGAAAATATTCAAATTTTTTCGGAAATATTTTTGGAATTCTCAAAACAATTCCGATTTGTTTTTTCGGAATTCGAAATTTAATTTTTGGTGTCAAAATCGAAATTTTTCGGATCGGAATCGGAATCGGAATTTCTATTCCAAATGACACCCCTAGACCAAAGTAATACCCTTTTTTTTATAAGGACATTTTTTGTACATCTATTTGGCTTTAAGTTAATTTTAAATAGAATTGAGATTATTGACGAGTTTACCCACGTTTCCAAGTATGCAAAAGATGATTTCCATTCTTTGACAGCTTAACACGTATTCCAAGATAGTTTTTTTTTTTCAAAACATTAAAATGTCATACCTTTCAAACTACGACTCCATTAACTAAAAAAAAAGGGCATTAACACACTTGTGTAGTAGTGTAAATATGGTAACTTGCATGTATAGTAACATGTCAGTGTCTCTGAAAGAGAGTAACTATAGTGTACATTAACATGTTAGTGTCTTTAAAGATATGTTTAAAAGACAGTAATATATACGTGCAGTATTATAAAGGCAATAACATACTTGTGCAGTACCATACAGGCGTTAACATCTGCTAAAATGGCAGAAGCATACTTATGAATTATGGCATTGTGAAATTTGAAAAACTATATGTATATACGGTCAGGCTCTAGAGTGAACATACCCAAAGAACATTTTTTTTGTTCGAAAAATCCGCTGATAAATTGTTTTGGAAAACATGCTGACCAGTTGTATTTGAGGGTCATTTTGGCTATTAAAAAAAACTGAGGGACTTTTGGAAATAAGGGAAAAAAAAGAGAGAATTGTTTTTAGCACTTCATTAATGATCTCAAAGTCATAGAGAATAAGATGAAAAAATTTGTCCTCCTATATCCCCAAAAAATGCTATCATAACCCAATGTTTTTACAAAATTATGAAGGGAAAAAAAAGGAGTAAATGTTCTCCTGAAGTAAATAAAAAAGGGTAAGTTATAGTAACACCCCTCAATTATGACTATTTTGCAAATACTCCCCTAAACTATAAAACTCGACAACTTGACCCTCTCAACTATCGCATTTTTTCACTAACACCCCCCACAACCCCCCACAACCCCCCCCCCCCCCCCCCCCCCCCCCCCCCAACACACACACACACACACATGAGCAAATTTGGTACAAAAATATTAATGACATGATAATTATTTGTTCTTCCTTTGAGCAATTGGAAATTTTAAGACAAAATTAACCTTATACACATAATTGCCCTTTGTTGTACACAAAAATTTAGGCAATTTTATTCTAAAACTTTCAATGACTCAAAGGAATGACAAAAATGTCATGTTGTTAACACTTTTATACAGTGTGTTGGTAACATTATAAAAAAAAATTATTCATTTTTAGGATGAAAACCTAATCGAAGAGGTGCTAGTGAAAAATAGTAATAGCTGCGGGGGGTCAATTTGTTGAGTTTAATAGTTAAGGGGGTATTTGAAAAGAGATCATAGTTGAGGGGGTGTTAGTATAATTTACCCTTAAAAAATGAAAAACTAATGCAAAGCCCTTGTAGGGATCACTTTCCAAGTATATAACACCCGTAATTGTGTTATTGTATTTCATTATATTGTCATACATGATAATGTAACGTGTTGTGCATTTTGGCACATGTTTGAGTGAGTTTTGATTCACGAGTCGATTTGGGTATCTGTGGTAGAAAACCCTCTGAGACTGTGGTGGTTGATGATTTGTTGTTGTGACGTCTCTCCAAGTATGAGACGATCACTGTGGAATACCTTAAATATTTATCTGCAAATAAATGCTTACCTGTTGATTTTACTATCTGTATTATTTCTAGTTTAGAATTTATTCCTGTTGTTAGTTTTAGCATCCTGGTGAGGATGAATTAACACGCTATTAATTTGGTAGGCTAATTAGCAACTTCGGAAAAGTCATATAAGAATTTACGTTTTAGCAACCAAACGGAACTTAGTCAGAAACTTTTATAATTTTGAGGTTTCACTTGTAAAGCTATGAATTAGATGTGTAGAAAATTTCAGAGACTGTTTAGGAGTTTTGAAAATTTGCGGGGAGGTTAATACAATTTTTGGAAGTGTTGCCTATATATAGATAGAGATGATTTTAGATATTCATCAAAGCTTCTAACCTAAGTTTCAAGAGAAGGCCAAATAGTGATTTAGCTGTATAGATCTTCTCGACGCCAAACAATGCATGTTCGTCCGCTGGTTTTTCACCAAATTGCGTATTTGAACTCCTCGAGGTACGACTGCCGTTTTGGTACCTATTTAGGTCATGTTTGGCTAAGTTTTTCGAAAAATTATTTTCTAAAATTTTTCATAAAAGTTGATGTTTGGACTTTTGATCCATAGGAGTAATGCTAGTCGAACTTCTGCACGTTATTTGTGCATGAGTTTTATTTGGATTGAATTATAAGAGCGCTATTCGGAAGTGAGTGATTCAACGTTGTATTTTAGAGTGATTTCTTGATATGTATTCATGTTTGATATGAAAGCATGTGTTAGTTTATGGATATATATATATTATGTAGTTCATATTGGGCAATCATATTGATAAGTAGGCGCAATAGCATGGTGAAAATGTTTTGATTACTGAGAGCATGGTGATATGTATTTGAGCATGTTGAGTTGCTTATTTGGGTCAAAGGAGCACATGGTTACTGAGCCATCTTGTGGGGCCGATATAGGCATTAAGGTCGCACGATTGAAGAGAAGAATTGTGGATTTTACTCTTTCGCGTGGACTTATTGACGAGGAGTCGCGAATTGGGAGTATGGGATGTACACGTAAGGCTCCGGAGATTAATATGAATTGTAGAGATGTGAATGCAGACATGTTTATCGTTCATGTGCATATGTTGTTTTATTCACTAAGCGTTAGCTTAAACAAATCGAATATGTGTGGTTATTCAAATAACCATTTCAGGTGTTAATGCCGGCGACGAATCGGGGAAGTGATCGCGAGATGTCGGGAGTTCACTTTGAAGACGACTTGTCATGTTTATCTCGTAGTTTTGTAATCAAATCATCTGTTTGTTTTGTTTTGTTAAGGAACTTGTAATAGAAAATGGATAATAATCTTGTATATGTTTTACTTTATTTTCAAGTATTGTAAGGAATTTTCTTCGAGTAAACTAGAACTACGTTTTGTTTTGACTTTGAAACCATGGAATGGATTGGTTAAGTTATTATGAATTTGAACCTAAAGTTCACGTTTTGAAATGTTGTACTTGTCGACTTCATGTCTTGTTTTAATGTTGAGATCGTTTGCGATCCCATAGGTCGCTTGACCTTAGGCAATATCCTAGTGCAAGAAGGATTACTGTCAGAGGGTCATTCGACTGGTCAAAGGGGACAGTTCGACCGGTCAAAGTGCCCTCTGCTATGAAGGAATATTGCCGAGGGGTCATCCGACCGGTTGAACGAGAAAACTCGACCGGTCGAAATGACCCCTGCATGAAAACTTTTTATACCCCTTCCACAACTTATTTAGATGTTTTGATTAATTCTTAGGTCACCTTTGGGACCCCTTTGAATATAAATTCATTCGTCTCAAAATATAATTACGTTTTCAAATTTATGCGGATTTTACCAACTTTGGGTGTGTTGTTTTAAAAGAACGACTACTCATTGCTATCTTTAAAGTTTTGTTTCCGCTGTTATGACTTTTAAATGAGTATGAAGAGCATCGGTGGCGTGCCACGAACTTCGATTTCACTATTGTGGGACCGGGCTGTGACAAAGCATGAATCCCTGTGGTTTTTATTTTTATTATCATTTTTTTAATGAGTAATTGTAGAACCACAACTTTTTGCTTGCAATTTTTTTTATGTGTCTGTCTCTTTTTTGATGGGTCCCACTGGCACTACAAGGTCCACTGACATTGTGAGACCCATTAGGAGAGAGATAGACACATAAAAAAGTTATGCGCAATAAGTTGTGACCAAAGTAGGGGTGTATTTCGGCCGAAACGGATCAGAATATCCTCTTTCGAAAAAAATTCCAAAATTTTCAGAAATTAAATAGGTGTTCCAATTTCTGTTCCGATTTTTTTTTTCTTCAGAATTTCATTTTTCTTTCCGATTTCGGAATTTTTGAAAATTTTCGGAATCAGAATTCTTCAAAAAATTTTGGAATTGGAATCATAAATTTTCATAATTTTTGGAATTTTCGAAATACAAATACTATTGAAAGGGTAAGTCATGCTTTTATAGAGAGTCTCCTACTCTTTCATTTTTCTTCTTATTCAATGTGGGACAAATAAGTCTACATTCTTCCAAATTTTTGGAAAAAATTCGGATTTTTTCGGAAATATTTTCGGAATTCTCAAAACTATTCCGATTTGTTTTTTCGGAATTCGGAATTTAATTTTTGGTGTCAAAATTGGAATTTTTCGGATCGGAATCGGAATTTCCATTCCAAATGACACCCCTAGACCAAAGTAATACCCTTTTTTTATATGGACATTTTTTGTACATTTATTTGGCTTTAAGTCAATTTTAAATAGAATTGAGATTCTTGACGAGTTTACCCACGTTTCCAAGTATGCAAAAGATTATTTCCATTCTTTGACAGCTTAATACGTATTTCAAGATAGTTTTTTTTTTAAACATTAAAATGTCATACCTTTCAAACTCCAACTCTATTAACTAAAAAAAAAAGGGCAATAACACACTTGTGTAGTAGTGTAAAGGTGGTAACTTGCATGTATAGTAACATGTTAGTGTCTCCGAAAGAGAGTAACTATAGTGTACATCAACATGTTAGTGTCTTTAAAGATATGTTTAAAAGACAGTAATATATATGTGCAGTATTGTGCAGTATTATTGTTAGAATACTTTCCATATTACAATGATTCTGTATCTTATCACACCTGTTGTCTAGGTTCACTTAGTACTACTTTGTACTACACTTTGTACTATACTTCCTAAGCCTATATAAAGGCTGCTCTCTGTATACTTTAGATAGATTAATACAATACAATTGCATTCTCTCTCTCTATCTCCTCTTTCATGGTATCAGAGCCATAAACCAACATCATTGCCTCACCGGATTGCCATTACCATTAGTGTCGTCATCATCATCAACAACTGCCACAGTTTACTTTTTCAAATCTACATACAAACCAAGCCTTACACTGTGATAGATCAATTAATCAACATCACCAAATCATTCACCACCATTAGTTGCTGCCTACCATACCACCGAGCCAATCACCACCGACCACGTACTCCGTCAACATCCCCAGTCACACAAACCACTTGAAACAAAATACCCAAATCAGCCCCAAATTACCTAGCACATCCATTACCACCGAACCCATCACCACCGACCCAATTTACGACCATCTAAATATTTAATTAACAGCCGCTGCTCTAGATCCCTTCAAGCCCTAATAACATTATCCCTTTTCCACATGCTCCCTTTTCAAACCTCATAAACAGACCCGACCAGCAAAATTAACCCATATTCATACCCAACCCAATCTCGACCCGACCCAGGCACATACCAGATCCAGTATCCTAAATCCCTCTTTTGCTTCCCCGAATCAGACCCACCTCCCACACTCATCATCATTAGGCCTTCACCACAACATCTCGCCCCAATCTGCAAGAACCATCATCTAGACCCACCGTCCAGCCCGCTGCATCCATTTTTGACCTCTGTTTGGTCAAATTTTGTATTCACAGCCCTCCTCTTCTACTTTTCCACCTTTTCTACTTACTAATGGAGCGCATTGAAGCATCTCAACCCATCTCCATCATTATGGATGGAACCAACTACATAATTTGGGCTCAAGCCATGTCCAGTTTTCTCCGGGGACACAAACTTTAGCGCATTATAACAGGTGATATCTCTGAACCTACTCAGGCCGAGGGAGAAACTCAGGTCCAATTCACTGACCGACTTGAGGATTGGGATAGCAAAAATCACAAAATCATCACTTGGGTCCGTAACACATGTACTCGTTCTATCAGTCTCCAGTTTGGCAGATTCACCACTGCCAAATCTCTTTGGGACTTTCTGGCCAAGCGTTACACAACTGCTGATCTAGCTCACCAATACCAACTCTTAAGCACTCTCCATCGCATGAAGCAACAACCCGGGCAAACAATCAACACTTTCCTCTCTGAAATACATTATGTTTGGGATCAACTCACGTCTTCCGAGCCTGAATTTACAGATGTCACCAATGCCGAGCGGTTCTCTTCCTATCGAGATCGTCAGCGCCTGGTTCTTTTTTTGATGGCTCTTAATGATGATTTTGAACATGTTCGCGCGTCTCTTCTTCATCGAAGTCCATTACCGACCCTAGATTAAGCAGACACTGAACTTCTCTCCGAGGAAACTCGTCTTGGTCCGCGCAAAACACCTGCTACTGACAGTGTTCTCGCTGCTCCCAAAGAACCTCCTTCCGACACAGTCCTTGCTACTCATCGGGGGTATCCACCCAAGAATCGTTCTCAATCCAATTACCAATCCAAGAATCATTCTCAATCCAAACAACATCACCCCCCAACCTCCGACTCCTCCGAACCATGGTGCAACTATTGCAAAACAGGTGGACACACTCTTTTGGATTGTGGTGTCCGCACTTGCAAATACTGCCATAAGCAAGGTCCAGGTCACCTTCAGTATAACTGCTTCCAACACCCTGCCAAACAACATTCCATGCCTCGAGGTGGTTCCTCCAAATCTGCTGCTACTACAGCCGATTCATCATCCATTGCTTTTACCGAAGGACTTACTGCCTCTCACGTGGAAAATATTGTCAAACAAATCCTCGTTCAATCTGGTAATCCCACTCCCACTGCTCTCTCCGTAACTTCAGGTAATTCATCTTGGTTTTTTGACTCTGGCTGTTGTAATCATATGACACCGGATCCCACTCTTTTTACAACAACAATCTCTGTCGCTCACACACCAACCATTCAAACTGCTGATGGTACTCCAATGTCGGTTAGTCATATAGGCATAGTTTCCACCTCTAATACTTCACTTCCTCATACTTATTGCATTCCCAAACTCACTATGAATCTTATATCTGTTGGGCAATTATGTGATCTTGGTCTTACTGTTCTTTTTTCTTCCTCCGGTTGTTGTGTGCAGGATCCACAGACGGGACGAACTCTTGGGATAGGCCGTAAAGTTGGACGACTCTTTGAGCTTCTCAATCTTCATATCCCAACTCATCTCACCCCTTCTAGTCAGATAGCTGCTCCAGTCTCCTCCAGTTCTCCTATTAGTCTCTGGCACTCTCGTCTTGGCCATGCCTCTGTTGGTCATCTGCAACCTTTAGTTTCTAGTGGTCAATTGGGACTTGTTAATAAAGAAATATTTGATTGTCTCCCATGTCAACTTTCCAAGCAAACAGCATTGCAATTTAATAAAAGTGATTCTTTTTCTTCTGCTCCTTTTGACTTAATTCATTCAGATGTTTGGGGGCCCTCTCCCACTGTCACTATGGGAGGATCAAGATACTTTGTTATTTTTATTGATGACTATTCACGTTATACATGAATTTTTCTCATGCGTAATCGGTCTGAACTGCCTCAACTATATTTTGATTTTGCTACTATGGTTAAAACTCAATTTTCCTGCAATATCAAAGTTTTTCGTGCAGACAATGCTGCTGAGTACACTGATACTGGGGTTCTTGATTTCCTACGCCAACATGGTTCCCTCCCACATCGGTCTTGCCCAGGCACCTCCCAACAAAATGGTCGTGCTGAGCGGAAACACCGCGATATTCTAAACACTGTTCGTACCCTTCTTACATCAGCCTCCTGTCCCGAACGTTTTTGGGGGGAAGCCGCTCTTACAGCTGTCTACACCAAGAATCGTGTTCCATCCCCAACAATTGGCAATCAATCTCCATATGAGCGACTCTATGGTCATTCACCAAATTATAGTACACTTAAAGTTTTTGGCAGTGCTTGCTTTGTTCTTCTTCAACCTCATGAACGCACCAAATTAGAGTCCCGTTCCCGCTTATGTTGCTTCCTTGGATATGGTATTGAACACAAGGGATACAGGTGTTGGGATCCGTACTCCAAACCTCTCCGTGTGTCCAGGCATGTTATCTTCTGGGAACATAAGATGTTCTCCTCTATGTCCAAGTTTCACCTCTCACCCGATACTACTCTGTTACTTTTCACTGATCCTTCGGTTGACCTATTTCCAGAAAGCATATCTACAGATCAGTCTTCTCCCACATCCACATCCACATCCACATCCACATATCTTGAGTTATCTGCTCCCACTGATGATGCTCCTGAGTCATCCACCTTACCCTCTCCTGAGCTGCCAGCCCCGACTGCTGATCCTGCTCCACCTCTCCGACGAAGTGACCTGGTAAAAACTCCTTTTGTTCATCTTTGTGATTATGTTGCTTTTTCTACAATACTTTCTCATCATGAACCTCAATCTTATCGCGAGGCAAGCTCTAATCCTCTTTGGCAGAAAGCAATGGATGATGAATTGCAGGCAGTTGAACAAAATCACACATGGGATTTGGTTGAATTACCAAGTGGCAAAAATGCTATGGGTTGCAAGTGGGTTTACAAGATCAAAACTCACTCAGACGGATCCATTAACCGCTACAAAGCCCACTTTGTAGCCAAAGGTTTTACCCAGGAGTATGGGATTGATTATGAGGAAACATTTGCTCCAGTTGCCCGTCTTACTTCTGTTCGCAGCCTCATTGCCGTTGCTGCAGTTCGTCGTTGGGATTTATTTCAAATGGATGTCAAAAATGCTTTCCTTAATGGTGATCTCACTGAAGAAGTCTATATGCGTCCTCCTCCTGGTTATCCTCATCAATCTCACCAAGTCTGCAAACTCCGTAAAGCTCTGTACGGCCTTAAACAAGCTCCACGAGCCTGGTTTGCAAAATTTAGTACAATTGTTGAGCGCTTCGGTTTCACAGCTAGCTCCTATGATTCGGCTCTATTCATTCGCCGAACTGACCAGGGTGTTATACTTCTTCTCCTTTACGTGGATGACATGATGATCACTGGAGATGATACATCTGGAATTCTGGGTCTCAAAACTCATCTAAGCCAACATGTAGAAATGAAAGATCTAGGCAAGCTAAACTATTTTTTGGATCTTGA
The DNA here is from genome assembly GCA_033977485.1 of Hydrangea macrophylla. NCBI lineage: Eukaryota > Viridiplantae > Streptophyta > Magnoliopsida > Cornales > Hydrangeaceae > Hydrangea > Hydrangea macrophylla. The sequence goes on from CM066996.1 coordinate 78,502,640, forward strand.
GATCACTTCCAATTCTGACGGTTACTACCTTTCTCAAGCCAAATACTCCTCTGATCTTCTTGCTCGAGCGGGAATCACAGACAACAAGACTAGTCCTACACCTCTTGAGCTCAACTCTAAGCTCACACCTATGGATGGCACTCTTCTAGATGATCCCACTCTATACCGCCAGCTAGTTGGGAGTCTAGTCTATCTCACCGTTACTCGACCTGACATTGCCTTTGCAGTCCACATTGTCAGCCAATTTCTCTCTGCCCCTCGATCCTCTCACTATGCTGCTGTTCTTCGTATTCTTCGCTATATCAAAGGAACAATGTTTCATGGTTTATACTTTTCTGCTCATTCCTCACTCGAGCTCCGCGCTTATTCTGATGCAGATTGGGCAGGAGACCCCACTGATCGACGATCCACTACAGGGTATTGCTTCTTTCTTGGTGATTCTCTTATCTCCTGGCGAAGTAAAAAGCAAACTGTTGTTGCTCGTTCAAGTACGGAAGCAGAATATCGAGCCCTAGCTGATGCTACTCAAGAACTAATCTGGCTCCGTTGGTTACTTGAGGACTTGGGTGTTACTCATTCCATTGCTACTACTATCCATTGTGACAATCAGAGTGCTATTCAGATTGCTCACAATGATGTTTTTCATGAACGCACCAAGCACATTGAAATCGATTGTCATTTTGTGCGCCATCATCTCACTAGTGGCACCATCCGACTTATCTCGGTTTCTTCTACTGATCAGACTGCTGACATCTTCACCAAAGCTCATCATCCAGGACGTCTTCAGGATCTAGTTTCCAAACTCAAGATATTTTCGATCTTACCACCTTGAGTTTGCGGGGGGCTGTTAGAATACTTTCCATATTACAATGATTCTGTATCTTATCACACCTGTTGTCTAGGTTCACTTAGTACTACTTTGTACTACACTTTGTACTATACTTCCTAAGCCTATATAAAGGCTGCTCTCTGTATACTTTAGATAGATTAATACAATACAATTGCATTCTCTCTCTCTATCTCCTCTTTCAATTATAAAGGCAATAACATATTTGTGCACTACCATACAGGCGGTAACATTTGCTAAAATGGCAGAAGTGTACTTATGAATTATGGCATTGTGAAATTTGAAAAACTATAAGTATATACGGTCATGCTTTAGATTGAACATATCCAGAGAACATTTTTTCTGTCTGAAAAATCCGCGTATAAATTGTTTTGGAAAACATGCTGACCAGTTGTATTTGAGGGTCATTTTGGCTATTAAAAAAAATAAATTTGAGGGACTTTTGGAAATAAGGGGACAAAAATAAGAGAATTGTTTTTAGCACTTCATGAATGAATTAATGCACTCCATGATATATATTAATTGTATAGTACTATGTATTGTATCAGTAATACCATAAATTGTATTAGTTCAAGAAAATAGCAATTCTATCAACACAACCTTCCCCTCCCGCCCTACACACACACAAAAAATAAATAAATAATTAAAAATTAGGAGATCTTATCTTTTGGTTTAATGGTTGGAATGGTAGGGACCTACTGCCTAAAAAAAAAAAGGGTTAATTACAGAAACACCCCCTGTAGTTAAGCCTTTTATCATATACCACATGTACTTTAAATTTGATCACTAATACCCTTTGTAGTTTGGACTAAAGTGAAACAGTCACTTTTTCCGTTAAAGTTAACGAAAAATTGATAAAAGTACAAAATTACCCCTATTACATGCTAATAATAACACCCTTATATGCTTAAATGTCTATTTAGGCATAAGTGGTACATTAGTATATTATTTTGATATTAATTTGTTGTTAAAGACCATTATGTGGTCACTTAGGAGTACCTTTGTAAGAGCGAATTTGACACACACACACACAAAATTTTGGGGATAAATTTTTTTATAGATATTAGTACACCACTACACTGGATTTCACTGTGTATGTGGTCAAGAGTAGATTAAAAAAAAAAACTAACATATCACCAAGATTGTGTGTGTCTAATAGTAGATTAAAAAAAAACAATAATAATAATAATAATATATTGCTAAGACTGTGTGTGTGTGTCCAAGGGTAGATAAAAAATTAAATAAATTTGCTCTCATAAATGTACCTCAAAGTGACTACAGAATGGTCACTAACAACAAATATAATATCAAATTAATATAATAGTATACCATTTATGCTTAAATAAACATTTAAGCATATAAGGGTGTTGTTATTAGCATGTAATAGGGGTAATTTCGTATTTTAACCCTTTTTCCGTTAGCTTTAACGAAAAAAGTGACTATTTTATTTTATTCCAGATCATAGGGGGTATTAGTGATAAAATTTAAAGTATAAGAGGGTAACTGATAAAAGGCCTAACCACAGGAGGTGTTTCTGTAATTAACCCAAAAAGAAACTTTAATGTTCAGTGTTCACCTACAGGCTACATGGGACCGCTAATCCGATGCGTCCCAATCCAAACTACGGAACCAAACAAAAGAAAAGAAAATACGTCAAAATGGTTGGATAAATGATCCAAAGTCATGTACAGAATGGGCAAAGCAAGTCCATCACCAATTATCATTTGCATAATACATACTGTATTATTTATCTTTAATTATTATTATGTGGAAATGACCCACCACTATCACCTTCCCTGTGTTTTTTTCTCTCTCTCTAATCTTTTTGATCCCAAGGAATCCAAATCACTTTAGTCTACAAATGACTAAATCACTATGAATAGATAAGAGTGGTTGTTGAGCCATCTCTTTCCCTTTTTATTGCTTCCTTGACAATTCCAGGTGAGGAAAGAAAACTCATGTGTTCTTTGTAAATTCCATCATCGTATATGCTTTGAATATTAATCTACTCTATTTCTTAAGGTATTTACTGGGTTTTGGTTCATGAGATCAATTGGGTTTTCGATCACTCTTTATTTATAATTTTTTTTTCTTTGTGTTGTAACCCCCAATTGGGTGTTGTTCTTAGATGGGTTTGATTCTTAGTTTAATATCATAATCAATTGGAGTTATTGTTTTGTGAAAAATATTTTGTGGGTTTAATCTGTGATGATATGATTGTTTCTGTGAACTTATTATATCAGAGTCTTAAAGGTTTAAATGAATTCTCAGATGGTTTTGAAAAGTGGAGTTGTTCTATATTGTAATTCAGTTCAATTGGGTCTCTTAGTTTCAGCCTTCAGGGGTTGTAATAGCTATTTTTTTTCACTTGATATGAAGCTAATCCTTCAAACTGTTGTGGGCTATCCAGTACTGCAAACATTGGATTTGTTCATTTTATTACTGTTCTTAAATTTGCTGTATCTTATCATATAAGTATGGTTTTTATGCATTCAAAGCATTATAAGCTGTGGAGACATTGATAATAGGAAATAGACAACTTTGTCTCTTTAGTATTCAAGTATGTATATCACCATAAGTGTTAATTCTCTTGGGGGAGTAACTATATATGTATATTCTGTTGTGCACATACATATCTATTTATTTATGTATGTATACACAACTCAACTAAATCATTGTCCCAAATTAGTAAGTATTTCTTTATTACATAATTTACATTTACCCATGTCAATTTTGGTCTTTCCCTACCTCTAGTATTACTTATATGCACATTTATGACCATAAATGTCAAATTCATCCCCATTTTCCTTCAGGAGTAGAGAGGGTAACTACTTATCTTATTGAGGGTTTAGTAAAATTGTGTTCTGAGTCTTCTGACAATGGTCCATTATTTTGGAAAGGGAGTTCAGTGAGGAGGGTTGTGATAGACTTCTGTATCATCGCACATTTGAATAATTTATTGTTGTTTGATGCAGGTATTCAGATATTTATTCAAATTTGATCCTATAATCACACTCTTGAATTCATTTGAATTGTTAATAAATGGGGTCTGAAGGGCCTCCGGCGGTGACCATACATATAACGGGTTTCAAGAAATTCCACGGAGTTTCAGAGAATCCGACTGAGACAATTGTGAGCAATTTAAGAGAGTACATGAGAAAGAAGGGTTTGCCAAAGGGACTCATTCTTGGTAGTTGCAGTATCCTTGAAACTGCAGGACAAGGCGCCCTCGTTCCTTTGTACCAAACATTACAATCTGCTGTGAGTGGGAGTGATTCAGAATCATCCAAATCTAGAAGAGTTATTTGGGTGAGTCACTCACTAATTACTTCTATCCATACTCGGGGGTTACTTAATCTTTTTTCCTCTTGCAATCCCCCATGCTTTTTAGGCTCCATTTGGTTCAAGGATTTAGTGAAGGAAAAGAAAAGGGAAAGGAGAAGAAATTCTATTTCCCTAGTTGTTTCCCTGGTGTTTTCCTCCGTACTTATATAACACTAGACTTTATAACTGGTCAAATTATAATAAGAAATCAAGAAAAGTGGAAGGGAGGTGACAAAAGTTTATTTTATTTTTTCTATTTATCACCATATTTTATCTACCTTTGTTTTTTCCTTACAAACCAGACAAACAAAAGTGCTCTCCTTTCTTTCCCCTCACTATATTTCAGAAATTATAATGGGCTTTTTGCCAATCAACGCATCATATATTTTTTACTTTATTGATTCGCTTAGTATTTGGAAAGATTAAATGCTATAAATGTATCTGAAAGCCTATGTAATTGTTGTACTTGAAGCCCAAAAATATGGATATCTAATTCACAATGATTTTTGATGATCTCAAAATGCAATATGGTGCTTCTACCTCCAAAAATTGAAAGACAAAAAAAAAAAAAAAAACTAAAAAAAATGGAAGATGCCACCCCACCATCACCACCGCTATAATAAAGAACAATTATTCTAATTGTTCTGTTATTTAAATGTACTTTGTATTCTATTGTGCGTACTTGCATCCTTTTTGTGGTTCACTTAGAACTTAGAATTTAGCAATTTGGTGATTAGTCTATGGGTGCTTGTCCTCAAATTCTTTTTGTTTTTTTCTTTTTAATCTTTTTGCAATTGGGTTGTGTTTGAGATAGATCTTATTCACAATGGCATCAACATACATATGTACACACACACGCGCATACACGCACACTTATACACATTACACCATCCAGTTCAAAAATTTTGTAGATCAATTAATGGTACTAGACGACCACCTATTTTCTATCCTCATTCAAAAGTCAAGTTACCTGTCTTTTACAACTGTACATATTTTGCAGGTACACTTCGGAGTTAATAGTGGTGCATCGAGGTTTGCTATTGAGCATCAAGCTGTCAATGAAGCTACTTTTCGCTGTCCCGATGAGATGGGATGGAAGCCTCAGGTCAAATATAGCTAGCTTTCTTTTTCCAATTACTCAATTTTTTGCATTTTTTTTTTGTTCTTATTTAAGTTCTCTTCTTTCTTCTTCTTGTCTGCAGAAAGTTCCTATTATTCCTGCAGATGGTGGAATTTCACGGACACGAGAGGTAGAGTGGTTTTCATGATTCTTTTATTGGTATCTTATGTCATTCAGGCTCGTTATTTATAACTGTGTATTATAATTATAAAAGCTTCAAGGCTGAATATCCAAATACTATTAAAAGAAAAAGTAAGAAAGAAAGGATCAGGATTAATCAGCACACTCTATGTGCCATTTGTTTGGCCCCGGGAAATTTTAGCGTAAGCTATTGTCCTATGTTCCCCAAGGTAACAATAGAAAACAAAATAATAAGGAAAAATGAATGAAGAATGCAGGATAAAGCTTTCAAAATCAATCAATCTCTCTCTCTCTCTCTCTCTCTCTCTCTCTCTCTCTCTCTCTCAATATGTGTGGTTATATATGTGTTGTATGCCGTTATGTATCTGTATAATTGAGACACTGGGACCATTATATTACGGCTTCTGTGAAATTGACACTTATGCTATCCGAATATTTTCCCAAGATAATCATAAATTGTGGGTTTTGATTGGTTTGACTCTTGTATTGACCTGTGTGAGTATCTATTTGCCTAGGCATTGATATGAATACTTGCTACTTTCTAATTCAGTATTGCTACTTTTTAACATTACACTTGCTTCAGTTTTAAATGTTAATTTGCACTTGGTTGACACATTAATATTGGCTTTCTGCTGAGTTGAACCATAGTTTGCCTGAGGAAAACAACTCTTTGGAATTCAACGTGCACAATTTGACGTGATAGATAGATAGAGAGAGAGATCTTTTATGACTCCTTATTCCTTTTTGATGTTCTTGGATACCTAGTAAAGAGCCATTACTCAGGCTGTGTCGATACTTATGCAGGTGGCTTGGAGAGGTGGATTAGATTGAGCTACCTTTAACATTATTTTGCACCAAGTGGTTGCTCTCGTAATGAAGCTCATGTTCTTACTCTTACTAGAACAGAAAGCACACGCCATAACTCATAAATATAACGACTTCTTGGAAGAGTGCGCTGTATTAGCAAGATTTTGGTTTTTGTATCATACTTTCAGCATGTGTTTGGAAATACATCTTTAGAATGCGCTTCATCAATAGTAATTACATCATCCACTTTATATTCAATTTATTTTAAAAATGCATTCTAATACAATTTTAACTTTTTTCCCAATAAGCAAGCAAATTTTGCATATAGAACGTGAGTTGGAGGTTGACATAACCCAATGTTCCTCGGATACTATAACAAAAAACACTCTTCACTCCATCACGAGTTTACCTCCATTTCTACCCCTTTTGTGTTTTTGTTCTTTTTTTTTTTACCCTTCGTATCTAAAGTATATCAATATTGATACATATACTTCAAAAAAAAAGTTCTTTCTTGTAATGGAGCATCAACTCTTTCACCTTGTTTGTGATGTTTTTTTTTCGACTTCACTCCGACGCAGACTTCTCTTCCAGTTGATCAAATTTCCAAGTCATTGGCAAAGATGGGTTATGATGTGATGACATCCGATGATGCTGGCCGGTTCGTATGCAATTACGTATACTATCATTCCCTCCGCTTCGCAGAGCAGAACGAGATAAAATCGCTCTTCGTGCACGTGCCCCTCTTCTTGACTATTGACGAGGAGACCCAAATGCAATTTGCTTCTTCCTTGTTGGAGGTACTTGCTTCTTTATATTAGTACTCAACCACACAAGATGTTTGGGAACACGTATACATATGCCTGTATTCTTATTGGCCATGGAAGTGAAGTGAAACTGAAGGTTCTTTCACTGCTGTAATAAAGAGTTAAATGTATGTGAATGGGAAATGCATTTGTGGAAGTTTTCTGTGAAGTTCTTCAGAAGATCTGAATTAGTGTTTTAATGACCGAAGCAATCTTCGATGTTTGTGAATAAAATTGCAGCTCTCCTCCATCTTTTTACGGTCTCCGCTCGTCTTGCTGTATTTTCAGTCCTTTCAACTTCATGAATGTTTGGTTTTCATGCTGCTGTTTGCTCCTGAAACACTTTCATTGTCCCCTGAGAATTTGAGAATGAAATTCCATGTCAGTGTATTCTTGTAGAGGAATTCTTGATATGATCTAAATCTGTCACACCCTTTTTGAGTTTTGAATGTCCTCTCCAGCGCTATGGCTTTGTTTGGCTCATGGTTGTAGTGAGGGAATGGAAAAGAATCATTTTTCGTTCCTCTGATTAGTGAAGAAACTAGTGATGAAACTAGGAAAGAAACGAAAACATAGTGTAGAGAATAGGGAAAAAAACACTTCTGTCTCACTATGTGAAATGGTCTTAGAAAGGGAGTTCTGCTGAAAGAAATTCTCATTTCCACTAAGTATCAACCAACGACGTGTGACAGAGGGAGCAAGAATAAGTGCCTCCAATTCAGTCACTCAACATAAATTTCATAAAGTCTGCTACATGATCAGCTCAGAATGAGAGACAAAACCTGCATTTGTCTATAAACCACCCATAATGCTAGAAGAGCAATGTGCCAATCAGATTGAAAAGGTATAAAAAAAAGAAAAAAAAAAAAAAAAGGGGGAACTTTTCCGATGCACGCATGGTGGTTTGTGCGTGCCATGCGCGCAGGAGAGAGAAAGAGACAGATTTTTGGGGGCAAAATCACGGTGGTTTTGGAAGTAGTTTTGGTAGTTACACTTTTTCTGATGGTGGTTACAAAACTGCCATTTTTTTTTCTTCTTCATAGGTTACAATTTTTTGTCATCAAGTTACAATTTCCCTCATCAAATAGCCTCACACCTCTCTCTCTCTCTCTCTCTCTCTCTCTCTCTCTCTCTCTCTCTTATGTCTGCACGGTGCGCGCAACCACCTGAGTGCACCACAGCATTTTCCCTAAAAGGGGGGGTTTTATCTTTATATCATCACTGAGATACCTATCAAACATTGAACCCGAATGCCTTTTCTAATTCCACATTCCATCATATATATTTGCACTTTGAAAAAATACAAAAAAATAAAATTAAAAAAAAATAATAATAATATTTGTGGTCCTGTAAGTGGCCACGTGGGTGCTGGTGTTGCTCACAATGACAGTCCACAATGGCGGCCAAGGATCCAAAATCAAGGTATCCACACTTCTGGAGGGGGCTTCAGTGATGGAGGTAATTGCCCATTGAAATTCCCCCCGTCTCTAACCTTAACACCTGAGATCGCAACGCATCTAATAGTAGTAATAAAAAAGAATAGCACAGAGATTAAACAAGATAAAAATTAATTGATATAAAGAGAGCTTAATATATCGTTCTAGCCAGGAACGGATGTAGGAAATTGGAGTTAGGGGTAGGGGAAGATCTATGTGTTAGGGTAGGGGAACCTAAACATCAAATAAATATGGAAAATTGCATTTTTTTTTTCACATACATATAATAAAAAACATATTTCTTTCATACAATTGACACCATAGATGCATAGATCTTGAAAAAAATACATGAAATAAAAAAAAAAAAAAAAAAAAAATCACCCAAAAAACCCAAGAATTGAAAAGTTATGATAGTTTATAGTTGATCGATAAAATTATCTGTTACACACACAGATAACAGATAATATTATCTGTAAGATAGATAAAACCTCAAAATCAGGCTACAACTTAACTTTGTTTTGTAAAATTTCCACGCCCATTGCGTAGATCTCAAAGAAATATATGAAATCAAAAAAAAAAAAAATCATCCAAAAAGCACAATAATTGAGAAAGTTGTGGTGGTTTAAAGTTGACAAATACTATTATATGTTAGTGCCAACAAATAATATTATCTGTCTGAAAGATAAAAATGAAAAACGTAGTTCCAAATTACTTTTTTTTTTGTACAATTTTAAAGCCCAATGCGTGGATCTCGAAAAAAAAACATGATATCAAAAAACAAATCAACCAAAAAGGCCAAAAAAACGAGTGAGTTATGGTGGTTTAAAGTTCACAGATAATACTATTTGTGAGCGAGCGGAGGGGCTTTTCACCAAATACGAAAAGTAGCAAGGGGCTTTTCACAAAATAGCAAAAAAAACATGGATTTTTGGCTAAAACACGTCATTTTAAGGGGCCTATGACCTAATATCCTTTCCTTTTTTATTTTCTTTTCTTTTCTTTTCTTTTCTTTTTTTAAAAAAAATTTGGAAGGGAGGCTTAAGTGAAAATATTTTTTTTAGGGTATATATGGTATTTTTCAAAAATCAAGGACAGTGGCGGAACTGTGTGTACATGGCACCCCTCACATGTGGTAAATTATTTTTACTAATATACATACATGTATGTTTGTTATACCCCAACCCGCCCCCGGTGGATTAGGACACGTGCAACAAGACTATACGCACCCAAAATACACTAACAAGCAATCAACTATGGTAGTTATTAAAGAAAAACATGATTTAGTGCAACATAAAAGAGTTTGTTGTGACAAAACAGCCCCAAGGGCAAAATGGTCATTAATAAAGTATATCAAAATTTTACACCAAAAGATAGGTCTTTAAGTCCCGATTCCAACACACAAAAAAAAAAAAAAAAAAAAAACGACGCACGAATCCGAATTTTCTAGAAAGAGTTATGCACGTTTCCGTAAAGGTGGATGTGCTGTGAAAAATACAAGCAGATCGATCCGCTCATAAACCCGGATTGATCCATTTTACTGAATCTTCCACAGAATGTCCCTTTGAAAGGCCGGATCGATCCCTTCATTAACCCGGATCGATCCGGGCTCTGCAGAACCTGTTTTTACTGCTAAAAACTCTGCTACAACATACCCAACTCATATCCAAACCAAACCAAACATCAAAGAACATTATAGAAACATTTCAAACTCATTTCTAACCACATTTTAAACATTCCTAAACACAAATTCATGTTATCCCAACAGACAAAACATGAACATATCTTGTTATAACAATAATTGATCCATAACAAACCATTGAACCTCAAACTTTGCCAAGCGTGCTCAAACATATACAACTTGCTATGAATCAACACATAAGCTCAACAACCAACTTGTTTATAAGCAAACTTCTTTCAATGTGTTTACAGGATCAACTCAAACTTGCCGGAAAGGACTCAACTTAACCTTACATATTCAAACTTCAACTTGTAACATCAAAATTACATAAGTTTTCGCAAGTTAACTTGAAACCATCCAAATGATAAGTTCAAGATTCAAGCCTTATAATTACATCAAAAGTACCACTCCACCATTTTAGGAAGTACTAATTACATCATATTACAAGTTTTAAAAGAGTTAATATACAAGAGTCTCACATCTCCCCCATCTCTCCCGTCTCTCCCATCTCTCCCATCCACAAGTAAAGATTGCAAGCCTCAAGTCAAGGATTTCAAGCCACTAGTTATACTGTAATATAGGTTTAAAACATATCTACAAGTTCCAAAACCCTTTCCCCCTCTTTCCGAGCACGTCACTTCCTCTCCGGATATTGCTCCATACCTGCAGTGGTTGTTATTTACCACAATAGAAATAGAAAACGATTTTCTTAAGCATTACGCTTAGTGAGAATTCTAAACATGACTGAATTTTTAACATGTGCAATGAAACAATGAACATACAAATCATATTTGTAATCGCCGAGTCACCGGTTATATGGTTCATTCAGACCCGAAGACCTCCCTTGGTCTCGTAGTCACTTCTATTCCTTGGACTTCCGTATTTATCGGATTCTTCCTCTTCACCACCCCTTATTACTCCCAACAATGAACAATTTCCCGGGTGCTCATTGACTACCACATAGACATTTAAGCACATAAGCATGTAACAACATACGATTCTCATAAAATTGACATAAATTTCACAACCCAATAATATAATAGCTTTTAAACATGATTCATCATCTCTAACATCACTTGAAGCCTTGAACACATTAAACCCAATCACTTTTAGTGTAGAAAACTCACCTTATTCTCAAATTATACACAAATCAAGCTAATTATGTAGAATTTCTTAGCAATTCTTGCTCAATTCTCTCCCCGGAGTAAATCCTACACAAATTCAGCACCCTTGTGTCACCGATTGGCGTAAGCTACCAAAAATTACGACGGTTAAAACATAAATTAAAGGTATAGAAACGATCATCTCTCCTTCACGAGTCTGAAAACGGCTTCGGTTCGCGAATCCGACGAACGGCGGAGACGGAACGACGAGATTTCGACGTCGGTGACGGTCCGTCTATAGACACCCCGATTTTGACCAAATGTCGAGTTAAGGGGAGTACTACCTCTAAGATCCGATGATGACAAGCATCCAACTAATCTAGGATTTCCAAAGGTGATTCAAACTCTTCAAAAGACTCTCTAACCTAAACAAAAAGCAAAAAAAGAAAGTAAGATGATAATTGAGGCAAAATGGCACTTAGGCGAATTTGCGACAGTCACGGGTTGCCTTTGCGGCACTCCCTAACTACCGGTGGAATGGCATTCAGAGAAAGCCGCACCGGCATCCATTAACTGCCGATAAAATGTTTCAAGTGCCGCTAAATTTGAAAATTCTAAAAAGACAGTAGTCCATGGAGTTGTACGCGGCATTGCATGAGTGCCGTTGCGAAATTCAGAGAATGCTGCGCTGGCATTCACTGAGTGCCGTTCCGGCATTCAGCGAGTGCCGCTTCCATCTCCAGGGAGTGCCGCTTTTTTTGTGACAGTCTGTCCAAAAGTAGGTCGGTTTATACCATCAAATGGCGGCAGGAATTAGGGTTTTGGCTGTGAATTTATCAAAATAATCCCCTAATGATTGCTTATATATAGAAGGTGTATATTCCATTATTAGGGATGGAATATTAGAATGTTAGAATCCCAATATTGATTATCCTTCAAAATTTTCTAAATAGAGAAAGAGTAGTAGAGTTGGAAGAAGAGTTTGATCATCACGTGGAAGGTCTCAAAGAAACCAAGAAGTTGAGGATACTTAAAGGTAAAACTCTAAACTAATTAGTTTATTAGTAGCTCAATCACAATATTTAGATACCTAGGACCTTTTACACATTTTCAAAACCTCTCTTCCCATATCATTTCATCATACACCACATATATATTGTGATTGAGCTTTCACCTCATTAGTTTGGATCAAAATAGTTTAGTGTTTAAAGCTTAAGTAAATCTTGAAATAAAACCTTGGTCACTTTTCTTTGATTATGTTTATTTCTTAGGTTCATGAGGCTTTCAATGCCTTACTTGAATCTTTGTGTTTAGAATCTCTCAATATTCTTATGAACTTATGATTCATAAAGGGATTGAGGTTGATCTTAGTATGTTGAGTCAATGAGTCCAAACTTCATCCATAGTTTGAGCTTATTATTTTAAGGTATTGTGAAGTTCCTTATACTTCATTAAAACCCATAAGTTCAAGTGTCATTAATCTCCAATGACCATCAAATGGTAGGAGAAGTAGCTTAGTTTAAGTCCATCTCTATGGCTTAGGCTAATCCTTTTCTTAGGTTTTATGAAGCTCTTCATACTTCATTAAAATCTACATGTGTGTATCTTTAGCCTCCAATGACCATCAAGTGGTAGGAGTAACAATATGAACCCAAACTTTTGTCCATAAGTTTGAGTTCATTGTTTTGGGGATTTTGTGAAAGTCATTTCATATTTCATCAAAATCCACAGACATGTATGTCTTTAGTCTCCAATGACCATCAAATGGTAGGAGAAGTAATTTGGATTAAGCCCAACTTCATGGTTTAGTAGTTGGAATTAACCAACTAAGTTGAACTTGAACAACCGGTGCAGTGAATTCAGTGACCACCTTTGATCAAGAATTTTTAGTTCAATATCAGACTGTTGGAATTGAATGAAACCAACGAGAAAGTGTTTATAACTCAAAATTCTACCACTGTAGTTTTTGTTTTAAGGAAGCTTCATGTTTAGGGTAGTTTGGTCAATGGTTTTGTAAAACAACTATAATCTGTCCGGAGTTTCAGAACAGTAATACTCTTTTGAAATAAGCAGATCAGAACCTTAATCAAGTGTTCTTGGCCCAAAATAAATTTTTCCAGATAGTTTAATGTGTTAGAAAGCTACCCTAAAAAGACCAAAGCATTTATGATTTTTTTTTACTATTTTTAGAAAATCATGCAAAAACTCTGGACAGAGAGTTGTAAGTCCCTGAGTGATGTCTAGTGTTTGTCCAATTCCCGGAGATCTAACCGTTCAAACCTTGATTTTCTTTTTGGGTTAGAAACTAGACTCATAGAGGCATCTTTTGTACAAAAGTCATCAAGATCAAACTACGGGAAGTATGCTTTTTATTTCCTTAAAGTTTTGATCTGCTCTTAGCAATTTTCAGAATTCTGTCATGATTTTGATATATCTTGCAAACAATGGTCCCAATGATCTTTCCATGACCTAAGGCTTAAACTATGTGTTAATAGTGATTAGTCAAGCTTAAAACCAGAGGCTAAATGATCCAAATTAATGAAATGTTCATAGCTTTATTGCATTCATACTCATATGTTCATGTGCATTCATTTATGTAGATTGATACTTGTAAATAGAATTCACCTTGTGTTAGAGTTAGTTACTTAGGAGTTCAATGATGTGTTTTGTTTAAAGTATGTCGACTAACCCTTTGTTTTGTAGCGCTATCAAGGTATGATTTCTTGAGCTCCTCTTTAGTTTATTTTTTATTTCTTTATCTTTATTGATTTTTTCGACCTCATGTGCGACATCGTAGAATTAAGATTTGCCTTATGTGTATATATGTGCATTAGAGACTCTCTTCTTAGGTTCTGAACTCCTTCAATTGTAATGTGTTTTGTATGCATATATACAAGCAGGAATGTTGCCCAATTTTGGTAGGTTGACCATATGTTGATGTGGCATGATTTACTTTAACTTAGAGTTTTTACTTTTTAACCTTAGTCACAGTGCCCTTTGCAATTGCTGAATTTTTGCCCAAGTTTTCAATCCATTAATTTTCACTTTCATAAGATGGTAAGGATTTGTGCTAAAGGAAAGATGTTGTGTTATCTCATGAGAGATGTAACCATATTTTGGTGCAATTTGTCATTGGCATGCTTACTAGGGTAGCAGTGGAAAATGGTTCCCTTTTTCTGATTATTTTTGTCAGCTCTTGTTCTTCCTTTTGAAATCCAAAAAGAGGGTAAAAGTTATGAAGTTTTTTTTTTTGGTAATCGGGGGTGCATATTTATTATTTCTGAGCTTCCACTAGTCATGAGTGACACCTAGCAGTATATCATGACACACCCCAGACTGTCTGAAAAATAGTGAACCTTTCCGTTAACCGTAACCATACAATTCAATCCTTCTATCAAACAATGTCCCAATTAAATCTCTTGGGTAATGGACATATTATCAAACCCAGATTTAATTATATGTTCTCGAACTAATTGATATTTCTCTATTTGGTGAAATTAGAAAACTCCTTCTAATTCTCACCCTGCCCTGGCCAGGGAGCTTTACTTGAGATATATCATAGAAGATCACATAGGACATTCACTCTCTCACTTAAGAGTGATAGATTCCTTGTTGTACATTCACATGTCTCCATGCATGACTTACTATACCCAACAGTACATGAATATGCCTTTAACTAAAACATAAACACCGTGCACGTTAAAGCATAATAACTTATACACAAGACAACAGTAATGTCTCAGGTCTAAGGATTACTTGTACCACTGTAACTAAGAACAATCCATTGATAGATAAATAAAACTCCATTTGGATTTTCTGTCCGGGCCAGCTTGCGCGCACCTCGACTAATCCCCCGAGGCCTGGAGGCGCTGGGTGAATACTCCAGTGGCCACGCTCCCCATGACTCGAACACTAAACCTCTTGGGTAGTACATCCAAGAAGCTTACCACTCGACCACAAGGGACTTGGTTAGAGTTATGAAGTTACATATTTGCCTAAAAACAATGTTCAATTTTAGAATAATGCTATACTTTTTAATTTTGAATCCAAAGTTAAAAATGGATTGTCTTTAAGCTCAAATAATCCAAGTTTATGGGACCCAATTTCTATTAGATAAATTATACCAATTTCTGTCAAAATGCTGCGAATAATTACAACAAAAATTTATTAGAAACCACTATGTTTAAGTAAACCCAAATCAATGGGCATCCATACGTACATAACATGTGTGTGTAGTGTATATATATACATATACATATGTGAATGTGTATATAATCATCTGTTTGCAATTAAAACTTGAAACACTAAAATGGTACGAGTTTTTGAAAAAAATAGGACTGCCATTAGAAGGGAAAAGAGAAAAATCATGATACACAGAGGAGGAGAAGATGGACAGAGAGGAAGAGACGGAAGAAAGGAGAGGTAAAACCTTATCCCAAGCAGCCTATATAGAGAGCCTCCTATCTTCTTCATCACCCTCACCCTCATGTCAATTATCTTCATCTGTTCATCATATACATCTATGGCAGCTTCTTTGTCCTTTGGCTTTTCATGTTTGAGCTCAAATGCTTTTGTTGCATGTTCAAAATTGGTATATTTAAAACCAATTGTTTGATTTTAACTATGTTTTCTTTGTTTATATAGATTTGTTTGGTTTCTTGTTTGAGCTTAAAGGTTCAATTGATAACCCATTATTTTAAGGAGTGAAGCAAGTTGAACTATGTTTGATTTTAACTCTGTTTGTGACTCTGGTTTTTTTTTTTTTTTTGTTTATATGTATTTGTTCTCTCTCTCTCTCTCTCTCTCATAAGTTCATTACCATTATTTGCAATTGGTTTGTTGGGGTGTGGATTATGTTCTTGGGCCTTTGCTGATTTGATTGGGAGCAGTTTTCCTTTTTACTGATGTAGTTTTTCTAGTAGTGCTGGTACAACATGAGTGTTTATGGCTCTGGGCAAAATTGTTTAGGAGTTGTTTTCCAAGCTTTTTGGGGGGTTTTTGATTGGATTCTGTTGGAAATCTTGTTTGGCTCATTGTTTTTTCTAGGTTGTTGAGTGTATCTCTCTTGGCCTTTTGGCATTTTAAATAAAAATTGATTGCTGTTCAAAAAAAAGAAAACACTATTATGTTCTGGGTTTTAACTCTGTGTGTGTGTGTATGTGTTTTTATATGGATTTGTTCTCTCTCTCTCTCTCTCTCCCCCCCTCTCTCTCTCTCATCGGTTCATTACCATTATTTGCAATTGCTATCTTATCTCACTCTATCTCTCTCTCTCTCAGTCGAAGGGCAGCTGGCGGCCGCTATCGGTTGGATTGCCGGCCATAGCCGGCAATGGTTGTGGTCTAGTTGTGGTTGCATCAAGAGGAAATGATGTGCCGAAAAAGCCGACACGCAAACCCAAGCAAAGCCGGCGAGATAGCAGTAAGGATATGAGCGCAAATAAACAAATTGCTTGGTACAATGCCGAGCGTAAACGAATTGCCGAGGCTGCAATGCGAGAAGCTGAGGCTGCTGAGAATGAAAGACTCCTGGAAGTCAGGGCAGCCAAGGCTAAGAAGCACAAGTTACTGGCCAATAACAGGAGAATGACAAAGAAAATAAAAAAATTAAACAAGGAAATAGAGAGAGCAGCCATGGAGATGGCCATCCTCCTCTATTTGTACAACTTTTTTTTTTCAAATGTTAATTTTCGTGTAAGGTTTAGATTTTTACAATTATTGTTGTTTGTTGATAACGTTGTGATAACAATAGAACTTTTTAGCTATTTTCAATTGCAATGGCTTGGACCCTCACATCAGATGTGGAATCCTTTTTTATTTTATTTTATGAATTATGGTTGTATGCATAAGAAATTCTGATTTCTGTATGGATTTGAATCATGTTGCTAGCATTGGCACTTTTCCTTTATATAGTTAAAGCCGAAGTCTGTTATAAATTCCTGGATAAATAGAAAAAATGTGCAGTAGAAATATAAGAAACTATGTATAACCTGTAGCTGGTTTATGGAGTGACACTTTCGAAGAGAACACTCCCCCTGTAGATGTCCCTGAATCTATCACTTCATTAGGTGCTACAATTTTTGTGGGAATGCAAATTGGTGATAACAATGCTCTTTTGTATGCATTGCACGTTTAAACATTCGCTGCTAGATCCCAGGTAAGTTCTGTAGTTCCCTATTTGCATATCATATCGCTTGCTACTTGAATTATGTGGTTTTTTTTAATGATATTTTATCACTTGCAATCTTACACCCTTTAGACATGCTTTTGTAATGTATATTTATACATATGTATTAATTGAGGACATGCTTAGATTATAATTTGATTAAAAGGATGTTAAGTAGAGGCATATCGCGAGATAGGATGAGAATGGGTGTTTTAGTCCGATGGGCTCCTTCCCTTCTCATTCCATAATCCCCGGACCTAGTTTAATCTTTGATTTCACAAAAAGATCAGTTGCTTTAAAATGGTTTCTTAATTTTCCCTTTTAAAAAATTGAGTGGCGACTCATTGTTTTGTATTTTAAATTGAAGAAAATTTTAAAAGAAAAGCTGTGGGTAAAAGAAAGAGAAAAATTGCGATATCCACACCGTCTTCTCTCTCGTAATCTCTCTTTTCTTTTCTTTTGATTTTTGCTGTAAAATGAGACAATATTCTCCCTCACATGACACATACTCACACATGCAAGTGAGGTGTCAAGAATTTTTCCCTTTCTTTTCGTTTATACCCCCAAAATTCTTAAATTCCTATTATGAAATCCCCAAACATTCTATTAACTACCCAATAATCTAATGAGTGTTTGTCTAAGTCCCGTATGGGTCCCAACGTGGGTCCCACATATTTTGTGAAATTGCTATCGCACCTACTAGTTATGAATCATTTTCATTTATACCCTTATATGAGTATCCAACATAAAACCAATTGCTAACACATATATCAACATATAATATGGAAGCATTTTAAACAAATACTCATGTAATCATATAAATGCATTTAACATATAAAATATAAATATTTTTGTTCGCCCCTTCACTGGGTCCCACCTCATTACCTATCCCACCTCACTGGAGACTTTTCCAACTGCGCCCTTTACTGAACACTTTTCACGGCAAGTCCAAGCCCTCCCTTACCTCATTTTGTACACTAATTATATTAATTAATACATATAAAAATAATAATTTACCCGTTCTCCGGGTAAGGGTGTTACAATGTTATTCCTCATATTTTGTTATTTGTTGGCACCCTAAAGCAAAAAAATTTGCTACTACTCATATTTTGTTGTTTTTGACACACCCAAACATAAAATATGATACTCCCTTAGTCACCTTAAATCATTTTATTGCATTCTTTCAACTCTAAACTTCAACCACATCTGTTTGAAAATCATTTGGGATACAAGATTTGGGTAGAATAACTTTACTTTGTACAATTAGACCACTCATTATGATAAACTCAAACCCTCCCAACAACTCTCAAATAGTACAAAACAACCTCACATAGTAATTTTGTAGTCTTACTGATAATTTAAAAAAAAAAAAAAAAGGGGGTATACTCATGTATAAATAGAACCAAAAAAATTGTCTCGGGGATATTGCTAAACAGCCTACGTAGTAACTCGGCACCCCCAAAGACAAACTCCTGATTCCGCCCCTGATCAAAGAGAAGCCCTCCTTGCCCTTCTACACAGTAGTCCCTGGTTTTAGCTAGGATTCACATTCCAACCTAAATATTCTCTCTCTCTCTCTCTCTCTCTCTATATATATATATATATATAATATGCATCCTTGGAGAAATCTACAATGCTAACGAATAAGTTAAACTGGTACATAATATTCATCATGATGGCATCCCACACAGAGAGAGAAATGAGGTTTATTTCTCCAACTTTAAAAAAACCATCAACTTTCAGTCACCAATAGATTTTTCGCTTAAGTCACACGTTCAAATTGAAGTTGCATTTTTTTTTGTTTGTTTTGTTGAAGTCGCAACTGAATTTGCATTCTGAACTTGCGACTTCAGCAACAATTTATTTAAATATTTTTAGCAAAAGTCACATTTTGAATTTGTGAATTTAAAAGATTGATGAGTTTAGAAAATAAGTTAAAAATTTTACGAGTGTAACAAATAAGACTCCCTATTTGATGGATTGGGTCAAAATTTATAAGAAATGATCCGATTAAGTTTTACTAGTATTATACATAACTATGCTTTAACTATATATATATTTCTTTTATTTTATGTGGAAATGGCCCACCACAGTCACTTTCCCTGTGAATCTTTTATCTGATTAATTGGCTGATCCCAGGGAATGTCAATCAGTTTAATCTACAAATTAAATCACTATATATTGATAAGACTTAAGAGTGGTGGTTGAGCCATCTCTTCCCCCTTTTATTGCTTCCTTGGCTATTATTCTAGGTGAGGAAAAAAATGATCATGTCTTCCTGAATTAGTGTTTTATTGATCGAAGCAATCTTCGATGTTTGGGAATAAAATTGTAGCTCTCCTCCATCTCTTACGGTCTCTGCTCTGTCTTACTGTATTTTCAGTCCTTTCAATTTCATGAATGTTTGTTTTTCAATTTTTGTACTGCTGTTCATGTCAGTGTATTCTTGTCGAGTAATTCTTGATATGATCTAAACCTGTCACACCCTTTTTGAGTTTTGAATGTCCTTCCCGTCACTAGGTCTTTGTGTAATACTCCATGTTTTTTTATATAAATATTTATTTATTTTTTAAATATGTTAATGAGGTCCTTTAAATTTTTATTTGTTATTAACTGGTTGTGTGCATTTATATTTTTATAGCAATTTATTTATCTGTGTATTTATTTTAATTATTATTAATTACTGTGTGAAATTTTGTAAAACTTAGTGGTGGGGTTGAGTGTAAAAGTTTAAGTTGGACAAGTTACTGAAGAATTGATGTGTTTGATTTTTTGAAGAGTGTTTATAGGCCCGTGAATGTATCAAATAGTGTATTTAGTATGAAAATTAAGTACTCAGAGCATGAGTAACATTTGGGTGAGCTATTTTAGTGGTTTGAGTTACATTCTGGGCTCATATGAGTCTCTTTTGTGAGCCCACAAGTAGGGGTGGGCACACTTCGGGCCGACCCGAAAATTTGACCCGAACCAAAAATTGTAGCACATTTCGGTTCGGATAAAAATCGAACTAAAATAAGTTCAGTTCGAAACCAAACTGTATTAATAACTTCAGTTCAATTTTCGATAGGGAAACCCAGTTCGGTTCAAAACCGAATATCCAAAATTTTTGGGATATATAAAGTTCAATTTAGGGATTTAGTCATTTAGGGCTAAACACTAAACAATATATTCTCTCTGTAGACACCCCATTTTGACCTACCAAAAAAAGAAATAGCTGTCGCAGGGAGAGCCCATCGGGCACGCAAATCGAGGAAGGAAAAGCTGGAGTCCTAATCAGAATATCTAGAGGTCAAATCAAATGTCAAATCAAGTTATTATCAATTTGAAATCCCACCAGCATGGTTTCAAAAGCATGTCGGGTCAGCCGTAGACACCCGTTTTTTGCCCACCTACAAAGAGGCGGACAGATAATGTACATCGAGTCCGACGGGTGTGAAGAGCTCATAAATACAAGGTCCCTAGACTTCGAATCATCAAAATCGAACCACGGGCGAAGAAATAATCATTGTTTAAAGTTCGGACGAATCTGCTATTTGCCAGAGAGGGACCGGGATTACTTTTTTAGCTTTTCGGGTGTAAGAACAAGCATTTTTCACAACAGAATGGAAGTGCGTGACATTACCGAGGACTTCCTAAAATTTCATCTCAATTAAACACCGGATCTGAAAAAGTACTTTATTAGGCGTGGGAGTCAAACGAAAAAATTTCGTTTCGTCGCCAGAAAACTTTGGAAAGTTTAAAATTGATGCCAAAAATCCATATTTGTCAAAATGAAGAGCCTTCAGAAATTTCGTTGCCATCAAACGAAGAAAGTTGCAAAACTGCGATAAGATCGATCACTGGCGCGTCAATTTATACTGATAAATCATCAGAAAGCCTTGGTCTTCAAGATCAAATCGACTGTGGTATTTCTGGTCTGGATTAAAACACCTTTTACATCGAAACGGAGAAATCCCTGTAAACTTCGTCTCAAACCGATACCAGATTCCGAAAAAAGTGCATTTTAATTAACGGATTTGTCAAGACAGATGCTTAATACGAGTCATATGGCATTTCAAGAATTCCATTTTTGCACTAAAATTCTACGTTTGTCAAGAGGACCGCGATTGTCCAAGTTTTTGTCGTACTGCCTTCCAGAAAATTCGAAAGCGCAGCGCGTGTACAGATATCTAGATATTTTCTTTGCTTAGCGACTAAGTAATCCAGATTTGGGCCAATCGCGCCATAGGAGTCACTTTCTGATTTGAGAAAAATACTCTTCACATCAAGACGGAGAAATTCCTAAAATTTCATCTCAATCCGATACCAGATTCCAAAAAAGTACATTTTAATTAACGGATTTGTCAAGACAGATGCTTAATACGAGTCATATAGGGTTTCAAGAATTTCATTTTGCACTAATATTTCACGTTTGTCGAGAGGACCACGGAAGTCCAAGTTTTCATCGCACTGCCTTCCAGAAAATTCGGAAGCGCAGCGCTTGTACAGATATCTAGATATTTTCTTTGCTTAGCGACTAAGTAATCCAGATTTGAGTCAATCACGCCCTAGGAGTCACTTTCTGATTGGAGGAAAATACTCCTCACATTAAAAGAAAGGGATCCATGTAATTTCGTCTCATTTCGACACCGGATTTCGGAAAGTGTACCTCGATTGGCGCGTTCTGCCATAACTCGTGTCGAATGTGGGCCAAACAACGTTTTAAAAATCCAATTCCGACTTCAAAATTCTGTGTTAGTTGAGAGAACCCAGCGGACCAATTTTCAACCGAGTAGCTTTTCCAAAAATCCCGGAGAACACGGCGCACACACACAATATCTAGATATTTTATTACTTTATTATTTTATTTTTATTATTTTTTTTAAATAAAAATTTTTCCTATAAATAGGAGGTCCCCTCCTTCCAAAAAATTTGCTAATTCACTCTCTCCCTTAGGCTTTGTTTGGGAATCCCTAACATTCCTCCTCTTCCAAGCCCTGTTTGGCTACATTGACCAAATAAAATCCAAACTCCATCATAAGCACCTCTAATGTCATACATACAGTATACATACATGCACTATTCATACGTATAGTACTATTCATACGTATGGGCACTATTCATACATACAGTATACGTATGGGTACTATTCAAACGTACGATTTACATCTTGACTATTCTGGCCCTTCCGGACCCAACCATGACGTCCATTTAAGTCAATTTTGTGTCGAAATACGACTTAGGCCTTCTCGAATTATTTCTGCAACGTTCTCAGATTTCTTTCATTCTTTCTCAGCAATCATCGAGTGAACTTCAATAGTCGCCTCTGGACATGTAACATCCTTAACTCATACTCTTAGTGGTCTGGGCTCCCTGTAAATCCACTGGTCGAATATTCTGCCTTTTTCTTTTTCTTTTCTTTTCTTTTTTTTCTTTTTTTCCCAGTCGGAAGGAGGCCTTCGAACTCCACCCGATTGGACTTTATATCCTGCGCCAGTCGAAAGGAGACTCTCGAACTCCACCCGATTGGACTTTATACCCTGCGTCAGTCGGAAGGAGATCTAATGACCCACCCGGCTTAACTTTATCAAACTGTTATATCTTGCGCCAGTCAGAAGGAGGCCTCGAACTCCACCCGATTGGACTTTATACCCTGCGTCAGCCGGAAGGAGATCTAATGACCCACCCGGTTGAACTTTATCAAACTGCTATATCATGCGCCAGTCAGAAGGAGACCTTCGAACTCCACCTAATTGGACTTTATATCCTGCGTCAGTCGGAAAGAGATCTAATGACCTAACGGACTGCATTTTATCTCATGTTATCGATATTCGTTGATGAAAATCAGAGAACACAAAAAAATTGATACTTCTCTCCATTCTAACTTTTTTTACTTGAGCGCCGACCCTTACTTCCGGTTACTTTTTCTAAGTCACAGGGAACCAACCCATACTTCTGGTATACATTTACATCACTGGGCACCGACCCGTACTTCCGGTGAAACTTTCACATTACCCCTTTTTACATCACAGGGCACTGACCCTTACTTCCGGCACACGTTTCCAAACTCACAGGGCACCGACCCATACTTCCGGTATACTTTTTTTCAAACCATTGGGCACCGACCCATACTTCCGGTACACTCTTTTACACCATTGGGCACCGACCCTTACTTCCGGTTACTTTTTCAAATCACTGGGCACCGTCCCTTTCTTCCGGTATAAAATAAAAAAAATACAAAAAAAAAAGAAGACGAAAAGAAAAATACAAAAAATGGGCTTTCTCAAAATAAAACTCAAATGCCACCTTTGCTTGGAATCTGCACGCAGCACAGGTAAGACAAGTAAGTCTTCACACTCTTCATGGGCATCGACCGTTACTTTCGGCACATAAAACAAAAGACAAAAAAATCATAAAAAAACAAAAAAAATACAAAAACTCATCGCACGGTCGATCTACCCCGACTTTTTACTCAAAAACACTTTCTCATAACTCACTACTTTCTCAAGGTTAAAGTCTAGGATTACACCGTACAGGTTAAAGTTCCTAGCTATACCAACTTTATTCAAAACATTATTTTTCACACTCATGGTCTAGATCGACCAAACACTCACACACATACACAGCACAAAACTACGTACGACCTGATTCTCGAGTCGAGATACGTATGCAACCCACACTTGGGTGCGGCCATAACTTCACTTTCAAACTATCTCGTGTCGAGATACGTATACATACTTTCAAACTATCTCGAGTTGAGATACGTATACACAACTATTCTCTTTCAAAACTATCTCGTGTCGAGATACGTAAATCGGCAACCGCGTGTCACGGATGCTCGCGTTTAATTTCTAGTATATGTATTCTACTACTTCTTACTTACGCCCCGTTACTATGAAAACCACTAAACCGGCAACTGTGTGTCACGGATGTTCGAGGGTGCCTAATACCTTTCCTCAACATAATCGAGTCCCCGAACCCACTTCAAGAACTCTGGTTTTCGCACGACTATCAAGAATCACACTTTTAAAACGGCCCACTTTTCTCAAACTGTTTCTCAAAAGTCAAAGATGATTACTCTAATCATCTTTGAAGGGATCCTAACTCCTGATAACGTTAGGTGGCGACTCTAAAAACTTTTACTGGCCCTACCCCCACTTATACGTATTTTCACACGTTTTTTTTCACAACTTTGGTTCGCTGCTTTGAGCCTTTTACCTTATTTTATTTTATCTCCTTTTAAAACGGCCGCAACCCATGAGGGGAACACCCCTCATTTTTTTGGGGCGGGCGCGACACTCTCTCTCATACTCTCACTTCTCACACCATTTCTCTTGTAGACTCTCACTTCTCAGTTCTCACACCATTTCTCTCTCTAGTCTCCCTTTGACTCTCTCAGTTCCAGACGGCGGCGACTGCGAGGCTCAGTTCAAGTCCGGCGAGGTTCAGTCCGACGGTGGCATTATGGTGACTCCGGCGAGACAGAGGCTCAGCCAGTCTCTCTTTCTCTCTCTCTCTCTCTCTCTCTCTCTCTCTCTCTCTCTTCGATGCTGTCTCTCAAGATTGAAGGTATGGTTCTCTGGTTTGGCATGGTTTTTTCTCTGTCTGGTATGGTATCTATATTCAAGGTGTAGAGAGGTTGAAGTTGATAGGTAGGTAACTACCCTTTGGGCCAACTTTTTCAATTTGAAATTGAATTTCAATTCTTTTTTGGTTTTGGGTGTTGCGATGATTTGATTTTACTTTTTGGGGAAGCTGCAAACGTGGGGTAGTTGTGCAACTTGTGTTGGCTTTAATTTGGGATTCTTCATGGTGTATGATGGTTTGCATCTTTTTCATTTTAATGAAAATATTGTATGCTGAAAAAACTTCGGAACCCGAACCCGAACCCGAATATTCAGTACGACCCCGAACTGTATTTTCAAAGTTTATTACAGTTCGGATTTCGGTACCATTTCCCCCAACCCGACCCGAAATTTACGGTTCGAATCCAAACCACCAACTGAATGCCCACCCTACCCACAAGTAGAAAAATGGGATTTATATGTGTGAGTGTTATAATATATGTGTTGTGTGTATATTATATGTATATACATAGATAACATATCCTAGGGTTAGTTACAAAGAGAGAGAGAGAGAGAGAGAGAGAGAGAGAGAGAGAGAGAGAGAGAGAGAGAGAGAGAGAGAGAGAGAAGAAGAAGAAGAAGAAGAAGAAGGAAGGCAGAAAGAATGAGAAGAAGAATAGAATAAAAGAAGGAAAAGAGGGACTCCAAACTTTTGGTTTACTTAATCATCAACCTTAAAGCCCTAAATCGGTGAGTTAATCATTTGTTTCATTCGTTTTATTTTGTTTCGTTCCGTGTTTTCCTTACGATTTCTCGTCGATTAAAATAAGTTGAGTAAATTGGAATAGAACCCATGAAATTATGTTGGAGTATGCATATATAGGTGTATATATATATTCGTTGTCATTAGATTTAAACTTTGAGGTTCATTTTGTTGATTTTCAAATTTATTTAAACAAGTTCAGATCTGTTTAAGAGAAAAAAAAATTCTAGTAATTAGTAAGTTGATTATTTTAAGATTATGCTTGTGTAGGTCCATCTAAAACGTGATTCTGGACAACTTTCGTGTAATGGAGTTTTTTTTTCCTCCCAATTATGCACTGTTTGGGAAGAAATTTACGATTACAGAAGCAATGTCTCGTTGAATATTTTATGATATGGAGGATATAATTTCTTATTATGTGCTTCGTGTATGCTAATATTGAATGTTTGGTTGAGGTAATTGTACCTGAAATAATTGGCTATATATTGTGGAAATTTTGATAAAAGATAAACTAGATATGTTGAATAGATCTTGTATTTCGATCGAAAAATATTGTGGAACGATTGTTATGGGTAAATTGATAAAACGTATATTGTGAGAAATCGGAACGCATCTAAAAGATAGAGATGTGATTGGACTATGATGAGATGGAACTATGTGATAAACGTGAATTTCACAAATATGGAAATAATACGAACGGTAAACAATAATGGCAACATAATTCCTTTAATGTTCATTGCATCCCGAAATGTTATTTTTAGTAGCTTGACTTGCTGTGTGTACCCTTTTGCTAGTGGCTTTGTGATCAAGTTGGTCTAAGCCTTATGCTCGACTTAATTTATAGACGTCTTGGCATATTGACCAGCCTTCCGCTGTGTATACCTGGTTTGGTTGATACCCCAACCAAATTGGCACCGGAGTGGATGTTGGTAGTATGTCCGGGCACACATGGGATATATGTGTGGGTTGTGCCATGAATGGCGGCCAAGGTGGTGAACCTAGTAAACAAAAAGATAAATTTAAGGCTAATAAATAATGAAAATGGATTATTTCATAAGACTGATAAGCGTGAAATAATGAACGCGACGTTTAAGTTAGAATGTGGACGATTTATATATGGAATTGTTTGCCTGGTTTGTGGTCATTAGATTTACAGGATGGTGGGCCCACTAACTTTTATGCAGGGCTGACTCACCATTGATATCCGACGGGTAAGTATTCCGTTAGTATTATTCGAGTTTGGGACCACTGTCACCACATTGAAGGAAACTACCCTTCTGTCCTGAAATGTGTATGGAATCACTGTTCTATCCCGACAGAGATTTTGTGTGATTGCGTTGCTTATTTTCTGTGTGATTATAATGTATTATGTGGTGGAGTTATATTTTCTTTGGTGAATGTATTTGGGAGTCTATGGGACACCATTGTTCCCTAAGACTCGTTTTATAATTTTTGATTGACTCATACCAGTATTTTATATACTGACCCGGGTGCGTAATGCATTCGAGACGTTTCTATATGAAATGTAGTCGAATGTATGTGCATGTTTAGTAATTAGAGATTTTCTGTGAAGCTTCTGTTTGGATAAAGAGATTGTTGTTGTGTTGTTTATTATGAGAGTTATACTTACTTTTATTATTGGCATTATCGGCCATTATTGTAGTTGGTATTTGAACGTTTAGTAGCTCTGACTAGAGGTTATAATATAGGTTATTCTTTCAATGCTTTAATTGTAAATGCAAAGATTTTTATTATAAATGAGAATTTAGAAATGTTTATTCAGCTTCCACTTTTCAATTTAAGTGATTTAGTTGATTTAGCTTTAATCAAATGGATTTGAGAATTTTCGGAACCGCGTGTGTTGTTTTCTTAAATGAAAATGTGGTGGTTTAGTTTTAAAAAGAAATGGAGATTTATTACAAATGTTTTAATCAGGTTTTTAAGAACGGATCTATTTTCATTACAAAGTTTTAATAAGATGGGTTTCATGGTGTTCACTCCGATAGTTGGGCAGTTGAATAGTAGTCTAGATTTAGTTCTAAGCTGATTTTTTGACTTTCCAAAAATCGGAGTGTGATACTTTGTTTGGTTCATGGGTCTAGTGAGGGAATGGAAGGAAAAAAAACAAAAGCAAAAAAAAAACAAAAACAAAAACATCATTTTTGTTTCTCTAATTAGTAACGAAACTAGTGAAGAAAATAGGAAAGAAACGAAAACACAGTGAAGAAAATAGGAAGAAAAAAAAACACACTTTTGTTTGTTTGGTTTGTCTCACTATGTTTTCGTCTCTTTCCCTTTCCTCTTGAAGATATAATTATATTTTTAATTTTTAATGTTAATTTAAACGGACGAACACACAAGGGAAAACTATCTCCTTCCATTTTTCGTTTCCTTCTCTAGTTCCACAAACCAAACATACCCTAACAGGATCTTAATCTCGATCATTCCCTCATTAATCTTGAGAATGTCACCCCATTACAGGCCTGTGTAAGTAGTGGTAAACCAAAAAATAGGTGAGCAAAAATGCGTGAACCAAAAAAGGGGTGAGCAAAAATATGGCCCATTTCATAAAGGTCTAGGTGAGCAATGGTGAATAATATATGTGAAATACAGTCATATGCAAGGGTAATACATAGGACACACTCAAAGACACAACTTTTGGGACACAATCCAACAGATGTGTCTATCACTCTCCTGTGTTACTGTGAGATCCAGTAACATCACAGGAGTGACATAGACATCTTTTGGATTGTGTTCCCAAAGTTCTTTGCACTTGCAGTTTCATAAACCCCAAATTGTGGTGGAAAAAAGCCCTTTCCAATTTGGTTTTCAAATTATTTGATACTTGTACCACATGCAGTAGCATTTATCTTGGTTCATCGACAATTTGCATGTGGTACCCCTCCTGTAAGATTTGGGATATCCCATGTTTGTGAACCATAGCATTACTCCTCTCTCTCTCTCTCTCTCTCTCTCTCTATATATATATATATATATATACACTTTTGGACAATCATTTTCTTCACCATTTTACCATTTAGAAGAACAATTTTCACACATTGAAAATTCCATACCTTATGTGTCAAAAATAAAAAAGCCAAAAAAATTGAAATGGTACTAGATAGGGAGTTCTACTCAGAGATTCTCATTTCCACAATATATCAACCAATGACAAGTGACAGGGGGAGCAAGAAGACGTGTCTCCAATTCAGTCAGTACTCAACGTAAATTACACAAAGTCAGCTACATTACATGATCAGCTCAGAATGAGAGAGACAGCCTGCATTTATCTATAAACTACGCGTGCCTTGTGGTACAATACCAATGCGCCAATCAGATTGAAATGGTATCACAAAAGGGAGTTTCATCTTTATATTCCCACAGATACCTAACAAACCATTGAACCTGAATGCCGTGTGCAAATCCAAATTCTATCAACTTTTTTTTTTTTTGGGGGGGGGGGGGGGGGGGGGGGGGGGGGGGGGGGGGGGGGCAATTTACTGGTTCATCGGCAACTGATCTTGCTCCTGAAATACATATGACATTCTTGAAACATTGATATAATGAGATGGCAGATCTATCCCCAATCAATGAAGGGAAGAGGAGGATATCCACCCTCTGGAGGGGGCTTCAGTGATGGAGGTAAATTGCCCATCGAAATTCCCCCACTGTCTCTAACCATAACACCTGAGATCGCAACGCAGGTAATAAGCAGTAAAAAAAAAAAAAAAAAAATAGGACAGAGAAAAAGAATCCAAGGTACAAATATCCAAACTAAACAAAATAAAAATAAAAATCACATCTATTCTTCAGTAATTACAGAAAGCAACCCATAGATGCATTAGTAATTTGGCAAACAATGACAGTTAAGAGATCAGCATTGTGAATCAATATTGATATAAAGAGAGCTTAACATATCGTTCTAGAATTCACTAATTCATGCTAAG
The DNA here is from genome assembly GCA_033977485.1 of Hydrangea macrophylla. Taxonomy (NCBI): domain Eukaryota; kingdom Viridiplantae; phylum Streptophyta; class Magnoliopsida; order Cornales; family Hydrangeaceae; genus Hydrangea; species Hydrangea macrophylla. Next base: position 78,532,318 of record CM066996.1, read on the forward strand.
GCCGGAAGTAAAACTTGCCTGGAAAAGAGCCGCCTCCAACTAGTTGACTCCCCGAAATACTTGGTGATTGAACAGTGCCTGTCAAGTATGCCATTGACGAGGGATAAAATTAGAAGCCATTTTCTTTTCTCAAAGTTAAACCCGATAATAAGGAGATACTATAATCACTGCAAAAAAGATGGTATTAATAACTTTGTTCATGCTGTGAAATATCCAGGAAAAAAAATGTGTATCCAAATGCAATGAGGCAAATTACCTGGTATTCCTTGGGTATTGAAGTAAGTCAATTAAGTAAATGTGTTAATCCAAGCCATGGCATCATATCATGAGTCAAAAATCAACATCCCCTTATGCTCACAATTTTTGTAACAAAATAATACTCCCTACATCCCAATTTAAGAGTTCTTCATTTGGGATGTCCTGTTACCTATGTTCAGTGCTCTAAAAATTGGCCTAGGCTAGGCGGCGCCCGGTCGCCGCGACTTTCCCCTATTCGTTTGCTAAAATCGGCCAGGAGATTAGTAGGGAGTTAGGCGGAGCTAGGCGGGGCTGGGTAAGAGTGTAATTTTAGTAAAATAAAAGAGAAAAAAAGAGGAGAGAGAGAAAGAATCTGTCAACTGTGAAGAAGAAGACGAAGAAGAAGAAGAAGCAGAAGAAAGAGAAAGAGGTACATACCTTCTGAATTAGGGTTTCTAATTTTTTATTTCTCAAATAATCAAAATCAAATTAGGGTTTTGAAATTGGGGGTTTCCTTGTATCTTCTCTCTCTTCAGATCTGCTCTGCTCCACTGCTCCGGTGATATGTTTATGTGTTCGTCGAGTGTGTGCAAGTGTGTGTCGTTGAGTGTGTGTGTGTGGGTGGGTGTAGGTATGGGTGTGTGCGAGTGTGTGTGTTGGGTGTCGCAGTGAGTGTGTTGTGTGTAACTCGGTGTGTTGTTGTGCTGACTGAGATTTACTAAATGTAAAATGTGTACATATTCACTTGAGGTTTATGGAAATTATTAATACATCCCATCTAGTTTTACAAATATTAAAAATCTTCTTCAATCATTACTTATTTTTAAACAACACCACATAACTGTTATATCTATCTATTCTTTGAACCCCAAATCTATAATTATTTCTAAATAACACCACATACATGTATATATATCCACTATGTTATTTTTTATTAATAAAAAAAATTCTGCCTAGGCGACCAGGCTCCTAGGCGCTAGCCCCCCCCCCCCCCCCCCCCCCCCACTGCCCGACTAGCGCCTAGCGATTTTTAGAACATTGCCTATGTTACCCAGACTCGTGTACGGATGTCGGGTCGGACACTTATCCAAGTATGGGGTTCGTCCATGTTTCAAAGATTTTACACTATTTTGAAGGGTCGGAGAGAGGAGTACCCTTATCCGGGTGTCGGGTCGGACACTGGTACTCCATGCATTGGGAAGGGTTCGGGTAACATAGCTTGTTACTCCCTATGTCCCATATCAAGAGTCTCTTTTGGGAATTCTAACTTTTTTAGAGATCATCTTTGATTGTTGTGAAATTTTACAACTTTCCATTATCACCCTTTTTGAATTTCAAAATTCTAGTGCTGCGTCAAAGAAAAAGTGAGAAAGTTTTATGTAGAAAGGGTAAACTTGGAAAGTGTATAATTAAAGTACATTGACTTTTCAAATGTACTCCTAAAATGAGACATCAAAAAATTGGAATCAAAGACACTTAATTTGGGATGGAGGGAGTATAATAGTCCTATCATCCTATGTGATTAGTCACTGATTCACTATACTTTAACTAAACACTTTTCAAGTTTACCCTTCATTATATAAAACTCACTCACTTTTTATTTGATGTGACACTAAAATTTTAAACTCAAATGAAGGGCAATAATGAAATGTTGAAATTTCCACATCAAAAACATTTCTTAAATAGTTGGAATTCCAAAAACGGTCTCTTAATTTGGGACGAACGGAGTTTGCTCCTTCAACATCACACATAGCGGTACGCCCCATTACACAGAACAATTGGAACCACCTCTTCTTTATAGCCTAACTTGTGATCTAAGTGCAAGGACTCAAATAAAATTTGTGTGGAAGTTGGACTCATACGCTATGATTGGGAGTTTAAAAAATGAGAGAAAAGAAGAGAAAGGGAGAGAAAGTAACTCACTTTCTCTCGCTTTCTCTTGATTGCGAGTTTTAATGAGGAGAGAAAAGGAGAGAAAGTGAGAAAAAAGTAGCCCCACTTTCTTTCAATTTCTTTCTCTCCAAATTGGGAAGAAAATGAGAGAAAATAAAGTGGGGATTAATTAATATTTTTTAATACCCACTATACCCTTCTAGTTTAGTCTTACCTAATTGTAATTCCATTTTACTCCTAGGGCTTGTATAATACACATACGTGCATCAAAAAAATTAAAACATCACAGCTGCACGCTGCACAGAAAAGGAGAGAGGGAGAGAAATTTTTTTTATGAGATAAATATCTGGTAGATTTGAATGCTATTTGGTGTTTAAGAGGAAAGGAAAAGAATAGAGGGTTTTTAGTCCAAGTTATTGATGGGTAGCATAGTAACTTTATTTTCTTTTCTTTTCTTCTCAACTTGCAATCAAGAGGAAAGAAAGTTACTTTCTCTTCTCTCCTCAATTCTCAATCAAGATGAAAGAAAACACAATCCTTTCTCTTTTCTTCTTTTCTCTCCTCACTTATAACTTTATCTTCTTTTCTTTTCTCTCCTAAACTCCCAATCATAGTGATACAGTCATATAGAGCAAACCCTTACAAAAGTAGTAGTTTAAAACAAGGAAATCCAATGAATAGATGTACAGATATTTCACATTTTCTTATAAAATCCAGTGAAATAGGTGTATTCACATTTTCCATTTCAGCCATATACCTCAGGTTAATGAAAAGATTTAGATGAAGAAAACAAGGAATTAAAAAAAAAAAAAACTATGCACACACTGAAAATCTTCTTCAATCACCACACACAACTTGGGAGTACAGGTCCAATCATCCAATGCACTCTTTACCTCCAAACCAACTTTTAAAAAAAAAAATCTATAAAAATATAAAATTCTTGAATTGAGATCACGGGCTAAATCCACGTCGATCCTGGAAACAAAAAGGTTCCAACTCTATAATGTCAACAAATTTGAAGCTAAATCAATTTTCTGAAACCTAAATATGCGCGCGCACACACACGCGCGCACACACACGCACACAAAAATAATAAATAAATAAAATAAAAAGAATTATGAATCCAAATGAATGCATTGCATACATAAATGCATACAAAATGCCTCTGTAAATATGATTTATACAGAACGTTACCGTTCTAACGAAGCGATTGCAGACTCCTTGCCCGAACGGTGGAATCTGATTCGGATCTGTTAATATAACAAATGTAAAGCTAAAAGCGAGAGAGAGAGAGAGAGAGAGAGAGAGAGAGAGATGGATTTTAAGTGTATATATTAGGAGGGGGAAAAAAAACTAGGGTTTGAAGGGACCTCGAAAGGAATCAAACCAGAGAGCTTTGGATCTCTGGTGCTGAACACCCTGTATATGTCGCTTCCGAGCGAAGGGCGTGTCTTGGAACTCTTTGTCGCAGTAGTCGCAATAATACTTCCCCATTGGCATTCTCTCTCTCTCTCTCTCTCTCCCTCTCAAAATTCATAGTTCCACTATTTATTACTTCCTCCGTCTCATTTTATGTGTCCAGCTTTCTTTTTTAGAATGTCCCAAAATTATTGTCGCTTTCCAAAATTAGTATGCAAATTTTACATAATTTCTCAAACTACCCTTTCTTGCAATCAACACCAAAAAAAAAAAAAAAAAAGTGCAATGATTATGGACAATTGTGGAAAGTAGATGTAGATTATTTTTGTCCCCTTAAATAGTTGGATTCCCCAAATGGGACGGAGGGAGTATTTGTTTCTGGCTCACCTTGTAGTGTGAAAGAATAATACTTGGTACATAACCTTCACACAACCTTCACTAGAATGCAGGAAAAGAGAGAGAGATTAGTTTTGTTTGGATTGAGAGAAATAGAAAGAAGAGCATACGAGTAATACTTTCTCTCCAACAGTTATCTCGTTTGGTAATTTAAGTGAGGAGAGAAGAGAAGAGAAGATGAAAGAAAAGAGCCCACTTTTATTTTTCTCTAAATCGGAGAGATTCCGAAGAGAAATTTAATTAAATAATGTGTAAAAGATCAATACGCCTCAATATATTATTATTTCATCTAACATATATCCCTAATAGAGGATAAGTAAAAAAGTAAATTGGTTATAAATACTCTTTTTTCTTTTCTCTTATGAAAGTTATCCAAACGAGAGAAAGTTATGTTTCTCTTCTTTTCTCTTCTCTTCTCTTCTCTTCTCTCAATCCAAACGAAGTGTAATAGAAACCTAATTTAGTTCCAGTTTTACTTTATCTATGGTTTTACAAAGTGAAAGATAATCGGTATAAGAGAAATTAGACTAGACATGGACTTTTGTACAAAAATTCAACTCTCACAAAAGAAAACAATTCAATTGATGAAACCGATTCATTATTAGGAACCACCGTTTTATTTTAGTTTTTAGAATTTCATAACCACTTGGGGGCTCCACTAACTGTTGTGAAAACAGGGCCTTAGCCTAATTGCTAGTATTAGCTTAAGAATAGTGCTATGCTTTCAAAATTTGATTTCCAAATATTTTGCCACTTGTATCACATAGGGTATGTAATACAACCGAACATATCACTGCATATGGTACAATTCGCAAAACATTTTTGAACCAAAATTCGAATTCAATTTTGAAAAGCATAACATTACACTTGATTTAAAATCGATAAAGAATTATGAAATTATTCTGAAATTTGAATCCCAAATTAACTACCCAAACATTTTTCCAGTTGTACCGCATGCAATAATATATGTTACCACCAATCACCGCCACAACATATGGTACTAAGGAGTATTAATCTTCTGCATGTACTTTTGGAAATAAGGCAGGACGAGGCAAAACGAAAAATTTTCAATAACTCCGTTCAGGAATCCATTCTCACATTTAACTGATTTTACGAAAATTAGGCACAACTTTGTTTGCAAAAGAACCAGCTCTCTGAGTACTTCCAATTCTGTCGTGCAGTCTTAGGTAGCCAAAAGGCAGCTACACAAAGACCAACTTTCTTAAAACTAGTTCTTTTGCAACCACAGCCCGGCTCTCATGTTATCCAAACAGCCTCATAAAGTCCACTTACACTCGCTTTGGTACCAACCATGCAATCATTGGCAAATGGCACATCAATTACATATCAACTCACAAGGTTTACATTCTCACCTTTTTCACAACCTTTCTTTCATTGCATCCGTAAGGCATTTGAATTTTGAGCACAGAAATACAGCAATACTGTCAGTTGAGAGTCACTAAAACCAAACCTTTTTGTTAAGTTCACAAATTTAGAAAATTGAATCCAAATCCAATAGTAGACAGATATCCATACTTATCCATGTAATGTTATAATGTGTAGGACAGAGAGACACAGGGTGATCAGAATACCCCATTAATGTTCTCACAATTAAGTAGCATTTCCTAAATCTGCTTTTGCCAAACAAGATTAATACAAAGGACATGACATTGAAAGATGGAACAAATTGGCACCAATAGAAACAACATACACATAGCGGCCATACGAAACACTTATACAAGCTTTTGTCACATATTCTTCACTAATCATAACCCAAGAAAGGAACATTGTTTCCGAGTGTGCTCAGGAATCAATCTCACCCAAAGCTCTACTGGCACTCCCTTCAACTCTGATCCACAAAGTGAGGCACAGATTAGTAATTAGCTAAAAAGGACAAAAGGAAAAGTTGATTTGATGAAATTTATTTCCATTTGATTATATATACCATGTGGTTTAAAATTGAATAGCGGGGGAAGAAAACGTCCATTTGGCAGGCGAGCGTTCGGATCGCGTAGCTCATCAAAGAAAGGGTGTGTCAAGGCATCCAACTGCATCGGAAGTAAACACATTTTATAGTAATAATAATTATGTATTTTAACATAGGAAAGATAGTCACTTTCAAACAAAATAATAGGATTTAAATGTCATTGTCCCTGTACAATCGTTTCTGATCTATTGCACATGTTTGATAGATCAAACGAATGATTAAAAAAAAATGTCTCCCACTCCCCAAAAGAAAATAAAACATAGAAACCAAAAGATGGAAACGAAAGGCAACAAAGAAAATCAACGATGCCATTCAATATTCCACAATTTCTATTAATTTGCTAAAAGCTATACCATATGAAGAGCAGATCAAATTATTTTTACCAATATTAAGTTTGTGCTCAATCCCAGAAGAGGAAAGAATGTAAAATATCTCCTAAGGAAGAAATAGAAGGTGAAAGAAAGGAAAACACAGAAACAAGTTTTATTTACTCACAGCTGTACACCGTAAGTTAGGAGAGTATTGGAGAAGTCTTGAAACCAGATCAACTGCTTCTGGAGGCATTCGTTTATGGAATATCTGATCACAAATTGACAATAAACATACAACATATTGTTTTGATAAGTTTAAATAGACACAGTAATATCTGACAGGTTGACAAACGTTTAAAAATAAATTTAAAAAATGTCTGCTCCCAGTACCTTGTGCCACGGATGAGCCTTAATTTGGGGAAATTTAAACTCTGTATAGTTAGGGTTCATGCATTTAATTTCCTCCCTTGTTGGAGTGCCCAAAACCTGTAAGACAATCACACAAAATACATTAGTAGTTGCCTTAAAAGTGGAAATGTACAAGAAGTACTCAGACCAATGACCAAAAATAAAAAAATAAAAAAATCAAAGAACAATCCACCAAAGAGGTGAGTATCGTCTGGATTGATTTTAATTCCCACGTACTATGACAACATTTTTAAACGTTTTCTTAAGTACAACATTTATGAAACCATTTTAGGTTAGAGTAAAATTTGGGGCACTAACAAATTCTACTAACACTCACACCCACACTCTCTCTCTCTCCTGCTATGCATTGTTGTTTAGGTTATTCACAAGATAATACCAGTAAATGTCCCACATGAATTCATTGCTGGTTCATTTATCCAAACATTCTGTTTCAGCATTTAAAAACATATACTGTGTTCAATAAACTAACAATTTCAACAGGCAATGCAAGTGTGCCAAATTTATAGAGAACACTCGCCCATTACGGAACATTGTTTGGTGCAACAGCAAAAACTCAGGCTGACAATGACATCATAGGTTTGAGTATGAAAGCAGACACGTGCAAAAAAGAGGACAGTCTTCAGACGTAAGTGTGACCACAACGGTCAATGGCACTTTAAGACTTCCATCCATCCATCCAAATCAAAATATTCTCCCCCAAAGAACTAAATGCAACATAGATACAAGATGCACACTCATAAATATCAGAGAGAGAGAGGGAGAGTATTCACCTTGATAATTTCAACAAGCTGATCAACTCCACTCTCACCGGGAAACAAAGGCTACAATATGAAGGGAAAATAAAAAATTATTTCAAAACATGTTATAGAAGTTAAGTTGTCAAAAGATTCAAAGCACCATGTACGCATAACTATTCACCTGGCCAAGAAGTAGCTCAGCAAGGACACAGCCAGCAGACCAAATGTCAATAGCTGTAGTATACTCAGTTGCACCAAATATAAGCTCAGGTGCTCTATAATACCTGGAGCATATGTAAGAAATATTGGGTTCCCCTTTTACCTGCAAAAATCACAAGTCAGCAATCCAGCCAAAACACAATACAGTAAATTCAGTAATAACTAACAAGTAATAACCTCAACAACAGGTCAAGAAAAAGGTATACCAATACTTTGGCACTTCCAAAGTCACAAATTTTAAGCTGGTGGGTATGTGGATTCACCTGCACAAAACATCAGGATTCAGTTGCAACCTGCAACAAGTTGTAGATATGCTAGGAAGTATATCAATAAAAAGAAGGGCTGTGGGCATGAGAGATAATAATTAAAACATATTCACGTTAAATAATACAGTATTCAACTTCCAAGAAGAGGCTCAAATTTCTCAAGGAATTTACATTTAACATGAATGATCATAATTTGCCTTAGTTTTAACACAGAAGATTGAGACTGCTGTTTAGAAAACCTAGAGCATAACTTAATACCAATAGCACAACTACTTAGTTACATTAAAGTAAACATTCCTCAATTTATTCTGAACATCTTTTGGAAGCAAATATGTATACTGTATAAGTTTTGGGTAAAAGTACATTGATTTCCAAACTCACTAAATAATTTTTACCAGTCTCTTTCTTTCATGTTTCAATATCACAAATAGCACAGCACCGCAGAAATGCAAAAATAAGCCCCAGGTTATCTCCTCCGAGGGCAGTACCAGGCAAACAGCTAAAAACCAACGTTACAATTTGGGAAATTTTAACCTTAAATTAAATACAACTATCTGTCAGATGCCAGATATGACCAAAGAATACATAATTCACTCAATATGTTCATTGATTCAAAATTCTCCAACAAACGTAGATATAAGAGTGTGGTTGTAAGCTGCCGGCTGTTCTTATTCTTGACTAATCTAAATCACTGTTGGTGACATGATAATCTGAAATGCAGTAAAAGAATGAAAATTCATTCATACTATTAAAAAGGCATATGTTGCTATTGAAATCAATCACGTGAAAACACTGAATCAATGCATTATATTAACATCAAGATCTTGATCTTTTATATCTACATATTGGCCCCTCTCCCTGAAACTGCCTACTCTTTTAGACTTCTGTTTCTTATTCTTATGGTGCATCGAGAGAGAGAGAGTGTGATGTTCTCATTTCTGAATTTTAAGTTCTGCTCCTCTAGTAAAACCCAACCCAACCCAGCACACACACACACACACACACCCACCCCCCCCCCCCCCCCCTCTCTCTCTCTCTCTGTTTTCCCTATAAATAAACTTCTGGAACAAAATAGCTGTATAACGAGCAAATTGACCAAATTGTAGCTTGCAAAAGTATTAGCATTCAAGTAGAACAAAAGTAAATACACTCGCTTCAAAGTCAAGCACATAGCAAATTACGACATACAATATATGCAACCTTCTTGAATACGTACAAAACTGAGAGGGAGAGTTCTCTCTCTCTCTCTCTCGCCATATATATATATATATATGCAACTCCTGCAAAGAGTTGTAAAAAGCAAGCCCACGCCATGTGTTGCATCTCTGCCGTTATCTTTTGAAATGGAAACTTGGTAGTAAGCAACCTAATCAGCAAGACTACCAAGGCATCTATGATCCACCACCACTCAGCCTCCAATTAGAGCCAGACAGCCACACAAAAAGAGGACATTGCCTTAGGGGGAAGAAGACAAACCTAGAACTGAACAGTTGCTCGGTTTTCAAGCCTCACAGTACTTCAACATTTTTGGTGAACGCAGCCAAAAAATTCCATCACAGTGCTTAATCAAATCAGGGGTGAAGAACAATTAAATAAACATGTAAGCGTACCAAAAGATTTTGGGGTTTGATGTCCCGGTGACACACTCCAATACTGCGATGAATGTAAGATAATGCCCTGAAGATCTGCCAAATATAAGCAACTTATCACACACTCTACAATGCTAACAGCTCTTTAAAGACAAAGACGGGGTCAAATTATCCAATCAAAATGAAAAGATGTTACCAGCACTGAAAGAAAGAAAAGAAAGAAAAATGACACCAAAGAGTAGACATTGTAAAAACAATCTTCTTTCTGTAAAATTTGTCATGATAATCAGCTTATACTCTGGTATTTACTTCTTCCTTTTTGGCTAAACAAGGATGGCATAGTTTTCCAGGCTGTTTATAATATTGAATCTGTGAAAAATGTTACCCCACTTGAAAATACAGACAAATTGGAAAACCAGATATAGGTCATACAAGAAAAGTGACAATTTAGTTCAGAAACACAAGGTAGGGTGTGGTCGGAAGGGGAGTTATAATCAGAATTCCATGCAGTTTATATGAACAAAGATGAGTGGATATGTATACCAACTATGGATATATTTACCGTAGTTCACATAGTAAAAACAATTCAAAAATATCAATGACTAACAAGATACCTGATATGCATACAGCTTCACATATATCAGTGGCATCCGTTGGGTCAATTTATTGTAGTGTTTGATTACACGGTGGACAGTTTCAGGAACATACTCAAGTACCAAGTTGAGATAAAGTTCATCCTTTTCAGTTGTGGAAAAGAAACAATGTTTCAAAGACACAACATTTGGGTGGTCAAGAAGACGCATGGTTTGCAACTCTCGGTTCTTGTATCTCTTGTCTTGAAGAACCTTCTTTATAGCCACAGCTTCACCAGTCTCTAAGCACTTTGCCTAATAAACAAAGAAAATATAAAAATAGCATCAAATGCAAGTATTGGTAATGTGGAAAAAAATAATACAAAACACGGTGCCCCGATTTATTTGTTAGTCAAAGTTAATTAAATCTTGCCTGAAACACAACTCCAAACGATCCTTGCCCAACAATACGCTCAGCCATGTAGCTAATAGTCTGAAAAATTAAACGATAAACTTATTTTAGAGAAACCAAGAGAAACTAAAAGTGTGAAAAGGTTGAATATAACATTCATAGGAATCATAGCAACAAGACTACAATAACATAGGGAGGCAATGAACAATGGTACATCTCGCTGCAACTGGTGGAACCACGTGTCTATTCTAAGCTGACAATGTAAACTAAGCCTACGATGGACCATAATCACATTGCCAACGAACTTGTTTTTGCAAGAGGTCAAATAAGTATGAAAACCGGCTCAAAAAATATTATAAATACATTCAATTCATACTTCTAAATTTTTAATACATCAATTCAGACATCGAAAGCCTAATATCAAATGATTCGCCAGGTAATACACTGTTCCTGCAGACAACCACCAATTCTGCAAAAACACTTGATGTTCAACTAGAAATGCAGAACTAAGCCTCCACCTTCCAGTAGTTCATCTAAATGTCCTTATGGACACAGAAACTATTTACTCTCAATGAACACACAAAACTAAGCACGCAAATACTGAAATAAAAAAGAAATACATAAAATAGAAAACCATCAAACACCAGTTCTTGGAAGTAGTCGAAGGAAAATGTAAACAGCTACTTCAGATACCTGTTTTGGCTGGCCATTTCGACCACCGATAGTTGTCACAATTATGTGACCTGTCTCCGTCCCATTACCATCAACAATTGTGGCTTCCATTTCCTACAAAGTAACAGTCTATGTTAATTGATGGCACATGTACATATATATACATCCATATCTATATATAGTGAGAGAAAGGGAGAGAGTAAGGAAAACACATGATTGCTACACGTGTGTCAAAAGGTACCTTATCATCCCTAATTTTCATGTCATTCATCTCCTCTGGCAACCTATCAACACCGACAGCGTGACCACGTGATTCTCTCAAACCAGAAGCAGGTGCCAAACTCACTGAAGCCATTTGCTAAAGATGTTGTACAGCTACAGTGTATCTCAAAGAAGAATCATTTACCTGCTGAAATTGACATAGTAGTTGCTCAGAATCTAAAGTTTAAGCAGTACAAATGGGTTCTCTTTGTATAGTTTCTCTAGAAAAAAGAGCAACCAGTTCAATTATTTTTTAGGTCACGTGATACAAACTGAGACTTATTCAGTTAAACATTTAAGGAAACCAACAAACGGAGAGCATACTAACAGCCCAACTATTTATGTTGGGATTAAAGAGATCAGTGAACCAAGACCAAAGGCCTCCTTAATATCAAAAGTAACAGCATAAAAGAAGACGTTATTGACACGACATGTATTCTTCCCAATAAATGACGACCCGCAAAGACTCTAATTGCAGGGAAAAAAAGTGAATATTATCAACTTCAACATCATCAATAGCGCAAAGTTCCAAACGCAGACTTCAAAAAAATGAAAACACGAGAACCACAGAGAACAACTAACACGCAATCGATGCAAACAAGTTTTAGGGAAAAAAAACTTCAAAACAATGGATCAAATTCATTACACCACCAAATCTAACCCACCATAATACATTGTTCTTAAACCTACCATAAATATAACTTCCCCGTTTAACAAAAAAATCACTTGTACCAACTATGAATTTCAGCAATTTGTAATGCATGTGTCCACAATCCTTTGCAGACATTCAGGTTAGCAAATGCAAAGATGAAGATCATGCCTTCAGTTCCTTCCCCAGCTCACGGGAAAAAAAAAAACAAAAAACAAAAAACATATCTTAACAGATTTCAATCTAAAACGCACTACTACTGCTATCTAATGTAAGTAATGATCAAACTTTTCACACCCCGAATTGATCCAAAGAGCCTTGCAATGAAACCCGTTCAAGCAAAGACTTTACCCTTCAATATGCCACAACTACATGGTAGGAGACTGTGAGCTTGCAGTAGAGCAGATGTTGAACCCTACTAAATATTCAACATCACGGCTGTATAAATGATCTGCCATCACAAACCAACGAGACTCTTTTGTTTATCCATCTGTCTGCCTAATTTGTAGGGGAAATAATCCCAACTCAGCACAACTTCCATAGTTATTATTACGTTATACTGAATGACATTTACTCGTTGGACCACAAGGAAGTAAATTTAACCAAATTTATAAACCAATAAAATCTTTCAGAAATGTGATGAAAATAAACGCCGAACTTTCTTGGACTTTTCTCTCCACCAGCTAAACCTAACCATAAACCCCAATAAAAAGGAATAAAGGGCATAAACAAGAACAGAGTTGTGTGTGTGTGTGTGTGTGTGTGTGTGTGTGTGTGTGTGTGTGAGACAGAGAGAGAGAGAGAGAGAGAGAGAGAGAGAGAGAGAACGGAATGCAATTTATTGCAATAATTGAACTATGATCTGTTCATATAACATACAGAGATGGAAAAAATAAACAGAATGAAGAAAATTACATGTATATACTTATAAATATGGAATGTGCATCTACATTTACAGACATATGTGCAAGAAAAATTAAAGAAACCAAATAAAGACAGCATTTTTATTATGGGGGGAAAAAATGAAGATCTACAACGGTGTTGAAATCAAAAACAAAAAACAAAATCAAGACATCAAATAAGCACCTGAGAACAATCAACAAAAACGATTTATAGATCAAAAGCAAGAAAAAAACATAAACGAGATCTTAATCACCACCAATCGATCCGAAACCCAAACACTAAGCCCCAGAAATTAATCTACATACCGATCTATTCAGAATCTTCAGAAGAAAATGGTGATCGATCTCACATCCTGAGAATTAGTGGCGCAGATGAGACCATGGCCGGAAGAAAGAGAGAGAGAGAGAGAGAGAGAGAGAGCGACAGAGATGTATATTGGTCTCCATACATTATTGGGTAAATTATATAGACACCCCTTATGTATTACATTTTTTTACTAATACCCTCTAAACAAAAAAAAAACTCAAACTGGCCCCTCAATTATTTGGTTAAGGGATACTTGTGGAGGTCATTTTGAGGAAAAAAATTTAATAATTGAAGAGGTTAGTTAATTGAATTTTTAGTTTAGGGGTGTTAGTGAAAAAATATAACATATGAGGGTGTGTCTATATAATTTACTCTACATTATTTTTTTAAAATTAAGCCCTACACTTTTTCGTTTTTTTTATTTCATTTTTTATTTCTTTAAAATTAAAATACACTCTCATTTTAGTTTTTGTGCAATTTTATAAGGGTAATACTTGAGACATACTTAAAGACACAATTTTTAGGACACAACTTAAGAGATGTGTTTATTTCTCTCATGTGTCACTATAGGGTCCAATGACAATACAGGAGAGATATAGACACATCTTTTAAATTGTGTTCTAAAAATTATGTTTTTAGTTGTGTCCTAATCTTTACTCGTTCTATAATGTTTACTCGTTCTATAATGTGTTGGTGATGGTCAAATACTCAAAGCTGAAATAAAGGAATTTTGTTTGTTTGTTTTTGGGAAAATTTCATTTTTAAGAGGGTGTTTGACAATCGTTTTTATAATTTATATTTGCATGTTAAACAACTTTGAGTAATGTTATGTTTTTTAAATGTGTATTTCAAATGTGGTTTTCAATATATGAAGTAGTGGACCTACGTGATTTTTATTGAAAAATATTGCATGTGGACCCTCTGTTTCACGTGTTAGAAACCACATTTTGAATACAAAATTTAAGAAATATAGCATTAGTTAATAATTTTTTAGGTAAAAGTTGAAACAACGACCCAATTATATCTTCAACGAATATTAAATTTCAGTCACCATTTTGTGAAACAATTAAGAGTCAATCAATTACTTTTTTAATTTAGAAGGATATCTATTATCTATTTTTAAGTTAAAAAAATCAAAAACACATCAAAATTCGTTAGGGGCAACTCACCAAACAGTGTCGGGAGTAACTGTCCAAATGCGAGGAGCAACTCACCAAATGATGTAGGGTTTTTCTCGACACCGTTTGGTGAGTTGCTTCCAACACGTTTGGTGAATTGCTCCTTACGTTTGGACAGTTGCTCTAGACACCGTTTGGTCAAGTTTTGATGTTTTTTTTTTTTGTTTTTTTTCACTTAAAAAAATATTCATCTAAAATCAAAAGAATTATTGATTGTCTCTTAGTTATCCCACAAAAAAGTGACTAGCTTTTAACCCACAAAAATGTGACTGAAGTTTAATTTTCCCTAACTTCAAAATATCAAGGGAAAATTCAAAGCCAGTCACCTTTTTGTGGGATAACTAAGGCTTAGTTTGGCCCCCATTATGATATTTCTTTTTTTTTTTAAAGCACAATTTTATGTAAATTCATTTGGTAATTAGTTTTGAGCTTTGTAAAAATTAAACTTAGGGCTTTTTGGGGGAAGCTTTTAAAAAGCTCTAGAATGGAGCTTTTAAAAGCCCATGGTTGCTTTTTGGATTCATGATTTTTTTTTAAGAGTAATGTGTCACTTGTACAAAATTATCAAATAACTTAATAATAAATTTCATAGACTATTTTTAAAAAGCCACGTTGCGGCCAAACTAAGCCTAAGAGTCAGTCAATTACTTATTTTTTATTATTTTATTTTAAAAGGATATCAATTTTAAGTGGAAAAAAAAAACTAAAAATATATCAAAATTTGATCAAACAATGTCGAGAGCAACTTACCATAGAGTATCGAGAATCCCGACACTCTCGACACCGTAAGGTGAGTTGCTCCTGACTCGTTTGGATAGTTGCTACTCACGTTTGAACAATTGCTCCGGACAAGTTTTGATGTATTTTTTATTTTTTCACTTAAAATAATATCCTTCTAAAATGAAAAAAAAAACAATAATTAACTGACTCTTAATTATTCTACAAAAAAGTAACTGAAATTTAATTATCCCAAATATCAATAGTCTCGTAAACAGAGTGTAGTAGTTGATATCATCTTTTTGACCGTTCAAACCCTACTTTTAAATCTTAACTATTTAAAGAATAGACGTAGGGGACATAAATGTCCAAAGGACAATGATTTAGTGCCATTAAAAGAACGGTTAATTATATTTTACCCCTATAGTTAGGCTCATTTTCACTTTATCCCCTTATATTTCAAAAATGGACATTTACCCCATGGTTTCGGACTAAAGTGAAGCTGTAAAGATTTCTCTCAAATAGCCTGACACAGGGATTAATGTTAAAATTAGCCCCACAAATGAGAGTTTAAGTGTCAAAATTAACTCCACATAGGCAGTTAACTCCAAAAGTAGCATAATAAAAGGGCTGAGTGCTAAAAATTAGCCCCAGATAGTTGGGTTAAATGACAGCATTATCCCCACATAGGATTTTGTTCCAAAATTAACTTCACAAATGAGGTTAAGTGTTAATATTTTTGGAAAATTTTAGAATTTTTATCAGTTTGGAGGAAAATCTTTACAGTTTCACTTTAATCCAAAACCACAGGAGGTTAAGTGTTCACTTTTGAAGTACAGGAGGGTAAAATGAAAATGGGACTAACCACAAAGGGGTAAAATGTAATTATTAAAAGAAATTTGCCAATTGTCCATCTTTTTTCCATTCTTTTTTCCCTCGAATGGGTATTTTTTTAAAAAGAAAAATCTTAATATGTGTTCTTTGGGTATATTTTAACAAGTTTTAAAAGGCTTGTATATTTAGAAATCTTTTGGGGAACTGTGCATATACAAGTCTTTTAAAACTTGTTAACATGTACCCTAAGATCATCATATAAATATATATATATATATATATATAATATAAGTGGAATCATAAGTCTGTTATGTGGTGGCTCTGTGATTTTTTCACTTTTCTATATATATATATTTTTATTTTTTTTCTATTTATAGAATTAATACAGATATATATGTATAATATCTCTCTTTTTCCTTTTTTTTTTAATCTAGTTCTCTCTCTCTCTCTTTCCTTTTTTTTTTTAATTATATATATATATATATCCTCAAATACACACATACATGATACGAACTAAACTAATTAATTAAAATAATATAACTACATTATATATAAATAACAATACGTTAGCAAAAAAAAAACGTACATAAAATTTAGAAATATTTTCTCATGCATCGCATGGATTCTAGTATTAAGAGAAGCCGAAAAAGGAACTACTCAAAGTATCCGTAGTGGTGTGATAAGTTGTAGGGTAAATTTAGAGTAAGTTCCTATACATAAATTGAAAGTCCCACAGTGGTGTTTAAAGTGATTCGGCGGAGACAATTTTGGCTAGAGGGTGGACTGGTAGAGTAATTGCTGTTTGGTCTTTAACAAAAAAAAAAACAAAAAAAACAAAGGGACAAACGCTTTGTCAGCTGCTGGCGGGACAGCATTGCCTTTGCCGGCTAGAAAAAACAACAATGACTTTATCGTTTGGCTACATAATAAGCAAAATTAGTGAAAAAGTAAACTTAGATTCGTTATTATATGCTAGGCTAGGTTGTCATTTAACAAATATCACTGTAGAACACCTGTATGGTAGCATAGCTGCTCTTAAAAGTTTTGTATAGTGGGGTATGTTTTTTTTTTTTTTTTCTTCTCTTCTTCTTCAATCACTAACATTTACTCACATTGCTTGTTTCTAATTCTTAGCCGGTCACCAAAAGTCACATTTTGGTTCCTTTTGTATTTCAAAAGTGAAGAATATGGGCTACAGTTTAATGAAGTATGTAGTATATGTTGACTTGATGATTGTGAATTTGTTAGTGGAGATATTCATAAATCTTGCTCTCTTTATTGGAATAAATTCGTACTGAAGTTGCTTTTCAGGTTTTCCACTTTATCAAAGTGCTATAAACATTTTAGTGACCTCTTTTTTTCTTTTTTTTTTTGATAAGCAAATGCAAACACACTTATTTAATGACCTCTTGTTTATTTAGACAGGTGTTGACCTTGATGTTGAATTCAACTAACCATATGTGGATCAAAAATACACAAAACAAGCGTAATTTCTTAATTTTCTATTTTAGAGGGGATGAGAATGAAAAAGATAAGGGTGCATTTGGGCAGGTTATATATCTAATTTTATGAATTATTTCTATTTAGAAATAGTTCATTCCAAAGTTATAAATTCGCAAGTGGCTTAATTTAAACTTATATATTATTTGATAGTTAGTAACCTATCCAAATATGTGCGTGCATATAGGTACATACATGATGCTTCTAGGGAGATAGAGGGGAGCAAAATTGACAATGACTCGATGATCAAGAAAACTCGATGAATGTCTCTATTTGACTATAAGTGGTGTCAAGACTAAATTTCTCTACTTTGAATTAAGGCATTTTTAGTTTCTACATAAATTATGTTAAACTATAATAAAGTAAAATTTGTGAACTTTTCAATTTTGTTAATTTTGAAGACCAAAATTGGTAAATAAACTAATTCACAATAGACTTACTCTGAAGAGAGTAATTGAAATGCAGATGACAAAAATGAGAAAAATAACTAAAAGCAGCATATAGTAAGCTCATCTAGAATAGACATTGGTCAGGGCACAACCATTCAATATTCCACATTTACCATTGATTTATGGTTGACTTGTGCTATCTAAGTTCATCCCCTCTAGTGTTGTCTAAAAATATCAGTCACCCTTGATTTTGATTGCTATTAAAAAAGAAAGGAGAAAAACATAAAAAGGTGTTCATTTTTTGGGATACAAAATTATCAACTGAAAGTTAGGCAAGATAACACCTTGCCCCAATCAAATCTAACTAAAATTCTTCCCCATCATTAGTACACATTGATGATGTCAAAAATTAGTAAGAGAGGTTTAGAGAGAGAGACAAGAGATTGTATGTGGTTCGGTCCCGTTAATAAGGTGACATACGTCCACAGTTGCATCAGTGCGCTTTCAGTAGCAGATCACCGATGATGTTTGGTGAGCCAACAGAGTAGACAGCACTACCAGAAACCGACCGAGTTTATGCATAACAGTGAGCTGTTTATATGCTATTCTTTAGAGTCAGAATGTGATTCCCTTTAATGAGGGTGACTGGCCTCTTTTATAGGTGCAAGAGACCACTCGTACATTGTAAGTTTGTAGATTATGAAGCATAATCTAATTACAAGTTGATTAGCATGATTCAAGGGGAGTTTCCTAAGTGGTTTAGGAAACTACTTGCTCCTTCCATTTAGTCTTCTAGTTGGGATAAGAAACTGTCTGGGGGCTTGCTGGGCAAGCCACCGTCTCTTCTGGGAATGCGCCCCTGTGGGGTCGGTTCGGGATGAACGCCCGGACTGTGGATCAAACCGGGCGGTTTCGTCTAACGACCCGGGATGACTGAGTAGTCAGTCCAAATTCAAGGTGACTTGGCTTCTCTTTGCTGAGGTGGCGAGGTTTGACTTTGACTCGATATTTTTGTGCATATTAGCTGCCCCCATTTTTGAAATTGATGTGATGCTCTATCAGATGAGACTTTGAAAATTAGTACTGCTCCAGAAAAATAGTTCGAAAAAGAGGCCGAGACATTACCCGGGACGTGACCGGTCGCGCCGGTCCTCCGGGGTCTGGACCGAGCGGTGGATATGTGGGACCGGGACCGACTTCTGCCACATGTCAGCTTGTCACTGGCCAGGTCTGGATCCAACGAGTCTGGTATGAACGTAACTGAACAGTCACATCGGGTATTAAATGTGCACGTCTTTTGAGGTGACGTTCTGTGTGCCCGAGGTGACAGCTGTCGGTAGGTTTTGACAGGAAGGCTTCTTGGCTGATGGATCTGATCTAATCTGGACCGTCCGTGTTATGTATATAAGAAGCACTTGTCCATTTCAGCCATTCCTTGCTGCCAAACTAGAGATTTTCGAGCGGTTAGAGAGCAAAAAGTCCCCGGTCAAGCTTTCCCGAGCCCTTTTCTGTGTTTATTCGTGTAAATTTCTCACTCCCGGGTTTCAATTCACTGCTCTTCCCTTTACCCTCTTTTCCTTTTTATTTTTCTGAGTGAGGCTGGAGAGAACAAACCCACTTAGGCTAGAACGGGAGTGGGTTTTTTCTTCCTCAGGTTCTGTTCCTTCTTCAAATCAAGAGGTACCTTAGGACGGTTGACCCGAGCGGGTGTTCTCGGGGTAGTTTTTGGTGAGTGTCACCTTGTCTTCAAGACTATATACTCTTTGCCTTTTAGGTTGATAACCCTGCCCCCTTTATACCGCATACTCGGGGTTTCCGACCCATACCTGGTCGTCATTTGTTTCTTCGTCCAATCACCGAAACCCCAAGGATGTGTCACTCCGGTTTTGACTCCTCTTCTCGGTCGGAGGATGAGCGGTCCGGGTCAGAGACGCCGGACATAAGTTTAAGTCTACCTTCCGCGACCCCCTCTAATTACAATAGTGAGGGCAGAATCCCAATCCGTCTATCTGGCGATGGATCGGGCCAGGATGCCCCCATTGCCTCCGTTTTCTGAGGTTCGGGTGATGAAACAACAGGGGAACCCGACCTCGAGGTTGCCTTTGCCAGTGAGTTCATCCCGTCCACCCTACGTGCTGAAGATCTTGGCCGCATTAAGGATAGGTATGGCCTTCAGGACTACTACTCCCTGACCGTGAATTCAGGCGGAGCCCAGATCTACCAGTGGAGTTTCACCACCCTATACAAGGACATCCTCATGGCTGGATTCCGCATTCTCCTCCATTCGGTCGCTCGGGACATCCTGATATACTTGGGGATCGCTCCGGGGCAACTAGCCCCGAATGGTTGGAGGTTTCTCATAGGGTCCATCTCCCTCTGGCCCCAAGTTTTTGGGTATGAGCTTTCCGTTCAAGAGTTTTTGTGGACGCATCGACCGTTTCCCGTACATGGGGAGGCCGGATTCTTTTCCCTCGGGGCTCGGCAGCAGAGAAAGATCATAGTGAATTGCCCGAGCAACAACAAAGGTTGGAAGAATAGATTATTCTAAGTATTTACCGTTGGACTCTGCGAGCGAGCCCTGGGGATCCAGATGAGGACTTCTTAGGCGGGGGAACTGAGGGGTAAGTTAGTGCAGTATCTTTCGTCCACTTCCTTCATTTCGATCCTGGGACTAACTGCATTATATTTTGCCTTGCAGTGAGGTCAGCCAGCCCACTTAGAATTCCCGAGGGGTGCTAGACCAGGATTTGAGGCTTGGCAGACTTGCCGACAAACATCTGGAACGTGCTGACCCGGACGGGCGATTTCAAAGCGTCCTACAACCCGACCGAGCCCGTCGAAGCTCCTGTCTTTCTACCCACAGCTCCTGGTAAGTGCCCGGGCGGGCCTGGTCTTATCTACATTCGCATTGTAACTGCTGGTTACTAATCACTTTTCTTTCCTTTTTGCAGAAATGGCTCCCAAGAGAGATCTTGAATAGTTAAGGGCCAGGCAGGCCGCTGCCGCTGCCGTTGCCGCCGCCTGGGTGGCTAATAGAGGGGAAAAGAGGCCCGTTGCAGAGGCCTCGGGCAGCGAACGCCCATTGAGGCGGATCCGGCATGGAACCGCAAACCGTCCAGAGCCCGTGGGGACCTCAGCTCCCCACGCGATGGTGGTGGAGACTTCTCCCCGAGCGGGAATTCCGTCCAGGTTCCGGTTGAAGAGTCGGCGGTGATCCGAGAGAGGGTTAAATCCGCCCTTCTCTCTAGCCAAGTGGAGGCGTGTGCAAACATGTCTCTTGAGGCATTTCAGGGGTGGCTGTATAGCCTCTCCTATATGGTAAGCACTGACGCCTTTGCCCATTTATTGCTACTACTCTTCTTTTATGTACCCGGATAACTGACTAGTTTTTGGGCTTCTTGCAGGTCGGCTGCATGGCCGCTGGGGCTGAATCCTTTATGCCCTCACTTAGCCGAGAGGGCCATTGCTTCTGAAGTCGCTCTGGCAGAGGAGCGGGCTACCTTGGAGGCCAGGAAAAATGCTCTGGCTCTGGAGAAAGACAAGGTGAAGGGCTTAGCCCTAAGCTTCGGGGCAGCCTAAGCGGAATTGGTGACTGCCCTGGCAGATCTGGAGGCATCCCGGGCCACTGCAGTGGCTGCAGAGGTTCGGGCAAAGGCAACGGCTGAGGCTATGGCGGCGAGGTCCACAGAAGAGGCTTTCTATGACAGCTTCTTTCAAGGGTACGAGGACCTCAAGCGAAGGCTACCCCTGGAGGGACATCTCGTCTTATGAGGGTATTGACTCGGACTACTGGGATTATAACACCCGTATTTGTGTTATTGCTTTTGCATTACATTGTCATGCATGATAATATGACAATGTAATGCGGCGTGTCTTTTGGCACATGGTTGAGTGAGTTTTGACTCACGAGTTATTTTTGGGTGTCTGTGTTAGAGGACTCTCTGAGAATTTGTTGATGAGTGTTTAGTGTTTGTGAAGTCTCTCCGAGTATGAGATGGTCACTGTGGAACATTTTAAATGTTTATCTGAAAATAAATGTTTACTTGGGTATTTCAATATCTGTATTATTTTCTGTCTTAGAATTTATATCTGTCGTTAGTTTTAGTATCCTGGTGAGAAAGAATTAACACGCTATAAATTTGGTAGGCTGATTAGCAACTTCAGAAACGTCATGTAGAAATTCGCATTTTAGCAACCAAACGAAACTTAGTCGAAAACTTTTACAACTTTGAGGTTTCACTTATAAGCTATGAATAAGCTGTATAGAAAGTTTCAGAGACTAATTAGGAGTTTTGAAAACTTATGGGGAGGTAAACGTAATTCCCGAGAGTTTTGCCTATATATAGATAGAGATGGTTGAGATATTTTTACAAGTCTTAACCTAAATTCCAAAAAGAGGGCCAAAGGGAGATTTAGTTGCTTCAAGCTTTGCGACGCCAAACGACGACCTTCCGTCAGTCTGTTTTCTCCCATATTTCATATTCGAGCTCCTCGAGGTAAGAGCTTCGTTTTGATATATGTTAGGGTTTGTTTGGCCAAGTTTTCCGAAAAGTTATTTTCTAGAATTTTTCATAAAAGTTGATAAATGGAATTTTGATCCATAGGAATTGTACTAGACGGACTTCTACACGTTCTTTGTACACGGGTTTTCTTTGGATCGAAGTTTAAGAGCGTAAATCGGAGGTGAGTGATTCAACTATGTTTTTGGAATGGTTTCTTGGTATGTATTCATGTTATGTTTGAATAGCAT
The DNA here is from genome assembly GCA_033977485.1 of Hydrangea macrophylla. Taxonomy (NCBI): domain Eukaryota; kingdom Viridiplantae; phylum Streptophyta; class Magnoliopsida; order Cornales; family Hydrangeaceae; genus Hydrangea; species Hydrangea macrophylla. Next base: position 78,554,944 of record CM066996.1, read on the forward strand.
GTATTAATACTTAGAGATATCTTGTGTAGTTCATATTGGGCATTTATATTGATAAGTAGGCCCAATAGCACGATGAAATGCTTTGATTACCGCGAGCATGGTGATATGTATTTGAGCATGTTAAGTTGCTTATTTGGGTCAGAAGGAGGACGTGGTCACCGTGCCATTTTGTGGAGCCGGTATAGGCATTAAGGTCGCACGATTGAAGAGAAGAATTGTGGGTCTTACCCTTTCGCGTGGACTTATTGGCGAGGAGTCGCGGATTGGGAGTATGGACGGGCACTTGAGTCTCCGGCGACTAGTATGAAATATAGAGATGTGAATGCGAACATGTTTATCATTCATGTACATATGTTGATTTATTCACTAAGCATTAGCTTAAACAAATCGAATATGTGTGGTTATTCAAATAACCATTGCAGGTATAAATGCTGGCGAGGAATCGCAGAAGTGAGCACGTGGGTTGGGAGTTCTTTTAGAAGGCAACTTGAACGTTAATCTTGTAGTTTTGGGATCAAGAATACTACACAGAAACCCCCAGCATCCCTTCTTTAACAAACGACAAGCTTCAATAGCTGACACGATATACGGTGGTGATACAACACCCTTACCTTGAAAATAAAACTCATCTTGATTCGGAATACGGAATGCTACTCTTTTAGTGTTACAATCAATATTAGCATGATTAGCTGCTAACCAATCCATACCCAATATAACATCGAAATGCTGGATAACTAACGTTACCAAATCAATAGTTAACTCTTTACCATTCACATTAATCTCACGCTTTCTAAACACACCCGAACTAACCAACGGAGCCCCCAATGGTATCGCGACAGATAAATCATAATTTAGGAACTCTAATGGTTTATCTAGATGTTAAGCAAAGTGATGTGATACGAACGAATGTGTGGATCCCGAATCTATAAGTACATTTGCTAGGTGTGAGGAAATGGGAACCATACCTGAGACAACAGTGTCAGCAGAAGCGGTATCTCCCGGCCTGAGTTGAAATGATCTTGCCTCTCACTGCTCCCTCCTCGGAGGTTGAGTAGTTCTCAGTGTAATGGCACTAGCTGCATATGAACCGGAACTGAAAGCTCCTTGACGTTTGGTAGGACAATCTTTCGCTTGGTGCCCCAATTCCTTGCAAGTAAAGCATCGGCCCCTCATGTCCATATTTTGATTCAGACAATTCCTAGTGATGTGGCTTGGTTGTCGACATATGTTACAAGTGATCGGATATGGAAGTTGATTACATCGTCCCCAATGAAACTTCTGACAAGTTGAACACCTTGGTTTGTTCCCACTAGAACCACTGCCAATACTGGCCGACGAACATCCTGGACTCTGCCTCTTTGTACTCCCTTGACTACTGAACTGACTCGACCCCACCCTTTTGTTTTGTTGACTCGGTGGTGGTGGCATGCTTGAAGTATACCCAAGGTCTCTCTTAGCAATAGAAGCAATGTCCAATGCCTTAGCATAGGTCTCTGGCCGGAATACAGTTACTCGTCCTCGAATGTCGTTTCGAAGCCCTGCCACAAATTTCTTTGCTTTCACTTTTTCAGTTGTTATCACATCTCCCGCAAACCTTCCCAAACTCGTAAATTATGTTGAGTACTCTCGGACTGATTTTCCCCCTTGTACCAACTCCATAAACTCTTGAGCCTTTTGATCCCCAAACGATTTTGGAAAGTATTGTTCATTAAATATCTCCAGAAAATGATCCCATGTAGTCGGTTGACCCAGACCCAGCTTGGTACGCCACCAATATTGTGCTTCATCCTTTAACGTATCAGCGGCAAATAGAACTTAATGTTCCTCCGTACACGGTAACACCCTAAAGATTTTCTCCATATCAGAAATCCAAAAGTTTGCCTTCATTGGATCGGCTTCCCCACGGAATATGGTCGGCTTTTGTTTATGGAATTTAGAAATAGTGACGACTTCCTCCCTCGGGTTTGGATTCACTTGTACCGGCCTTTCTTCGACCACATGAGTTTCGACGACTCGTACCAACCCTTCGATTGCTCTTTCAACCCTTTCCATTCGGTTTGAGGTGTCACCTCCAGACATTATGCCTGGTACCCACATATAGTACACACATGCACGTTACTTTTAAGAAACACATGACATGCTAATCAATATTTAAAAACATGCTAAGTAAACGTGTATGTATATTGATGCAACTACGTGTTGTTGTGTGCACACTACGCGTCGTATATGTCTCTCGTCCCCAAAGGCTCTAGCCTAATGCTCTGATACCAAAAATTATCACATCCCAACCCGCCTTGTGCGGATTAGGACACATGAAACAAGAATATATGCACCCAAAATACACTAATAAACACTAAACCTTGTCAGTTATTAAGGAAAACATGATTTAAACCATCAGAAAAGAGCTTGCTGTGCCAAAAACAGACCCAAGGGCAAAATGGTCATTAATAAAGTATATCAAATTTTATACCAAAAAGATAGATTTACGAGTCCCGGTTCCAACGCAAAAAATGGCGCGCAAATCCAAATTTTCTAGAAAGAGTTATACGCGTTTCCGTAAAAGCAGACATGCTGTGAAAAATACAAACGGATCGATCCCTTCATAAACCCGGATCGATCCATTTAATTGAATCTTCAGCAGAATGTCCCCTTAAAAGGCCAGATCGATCCGTTCATTAACCCGGATCAATCCGGGCTTCCCAGAACTTGTTTTTGCTTCTAAAAACACTGTCAAAACCTATCCAACTCATACCCAAACCAAACCAAACTTCTTGGATCATTAGGAAACCATTTCAAATTCATTTATAAACATTCTTAAGCATCACCAAGCAACCAAATCATGAACTCAAATTCCTTTAAATCAAGTTAAACACTTGTACTCAAGTTTCCACTCAATCCAAGCAAGCATTAACATAAAATCTCCCTACAATCTCAAACCACACTTAACATTTGTATCCAACACGGAACTTGACCAAAACTTGCAACACGTACATACTTCCGGACTTGTCGGAACAAACTAGATGTGTACATAGTTAATATCTAAGGAACAATACATGAAATTCACAAGTAAAACTCCAACTTACCAACTATTACATATCAATTTACGTAAGTTTCCCAAGTTAACTTTGAAACCACCCAAATGACAAGTCCAAGACTCAAGAGTTATAATTACATTAAAGTAGCAATCCACCATTCTTGAAACTATATTTTACAACACTTCTCATGTTTAAAAGAAGAACATATAAGCAAATCTCAAATCTCCCCCATCTCTCCCATCTCTCCCGTCTCTCCCATCTCTCCCATCCACAAGTCAAGACTTCAAGCCTCAAGTCAAGGACCTCAAGCCACTAGTTACACTATAATATAGGTTTACAACATATCTACAAGTTCCAAAAACCCTTTTTCCCATTTTTCCCGAGCACGTCACTTTCTCTCCGGGTATTGCCCCATACCTGCGGTGGTTGTTATGTACCACAACAGAAATAGAAAAACGATTTTCTTAAGCAATTTGCTTAGTGAGCACTCTAAACATGATTGTATGTTTAACACGTGCAATGCTACAAATAACACATAAGCATAAACGTAATCGCCATCACCGGTTATATGGTTCATTCAAACCAGAAGACCTCCCTTGGTTCCGTGGTCACTTCTATTCCTTGAACTTCCGTATTTATCAGATTCTTCCTCTACACCCCCCTTATTACTCCCAACAATGAACCATTTTCCCGGTGCTCATTGACTACCACATAGACATATAAGCACATAAACACATATTCATGTATCAACACATATAATTTCTATAGAATTGACATCAACAATATATGTTTACTTCTACACAATAGTTACCAACTTTAATATCACATGAAGTTTTGAACATATTAAACACAATCACTTTTTGGTGTAGAAAACTTACCTTGTACAGAGATTTTATTCAAATTTACACCTAGAAGATGTTGAATTTCCCCAATTAGAGCTCAATTTCCTCTCCAAGTAAATCCTACAAGAATTTCGGTAGACGGTGTCTCACCGATTAGTGTGAACTACCAAAATCCAGCAATTTAAACAGAAATTAAGGGTATAGAAACGTTTGTCTCACCTCCACGAGTCCGAAAATAGTTTCGATTCGTGAATCTGACGAACGGCGACGACGGAACGGCGGAAAAACGACGTCGGCGTCTCGTCTCCGTCTTTCTCTCCCGGGCTCTCTTTTGTTTGGTTTAATTTGCTGAAAATGGAGACTACTCCATCACTTGACACACACACATGCATCAAGCATGAGGTGTCTTTACCTCAAATTCCTTCTTTTTCATTTACACCCCCGATTTTTCTTAAGTTCTCATTATGAAATCCCCCAAACATTCCATTAACTACCCAATTATCTAATGAGTGTTTGTCTAAGTTCCGTATGGGTCCCAATGTGGGTTCCACATATTTTGTGAAATTACTATCGCACCTAAAAATTTTAAATCCTTTTCATTTATACCCTGATTTGGGTGTCCAAGCTAATGCTAACACATATTAATATGATATTATGAAAGCAACTTAACAAATATCCATGTAAGCATATAAAATGCATTTAATCATTTAAAATGCAAATTACCAATTTACCTTTCGCTGGGTTCCATTTCAATACCTGTCCCACCTCACTGGAGACTTTTTCAACTAGTGTCCCTCTCTGAACACTTTTTACATGGGCGAGTCCAAGCCTCCCCTTAATCCATTTTATACACTAATTATATTAATTAATGCATATTAACACAATAATTTACCCGTTCCCCGGGTACGGGTGTTACACATTGTAACTTTTTAAAGTTCGGGGTATAAATTACAAAAACGTGTATAGTTTGAGGGGGCAAAATGCTTTTTACCCAAAATTCTTTATAAGGATTTTTTTGTATTTTTGGGAATGGGAAACCAAGTAGGGGTGGGCATAGTTCGGGCCAACCCGAAAAACTGAACTGAACCCGAAAAATTAAAAACTTTGGTTCAGTTTAAAACCGAACTGAATTTATTTCAGTTCGAAACCGAACCAAAGTTTATATTACAGTTCGGTTTTCGGTACTAAAATCTCAACCCGAACCCGACCCGAAAAACCGAACTTTTTAAAATATAAAATGTTGGGATTTTTAATTTTTTATGTTTTACTTTTAGGTTAAGACTTAAGAGTTAAGATTTTAACTTTATCACTCTTTACCCCTTACTACCTCCAGACCACACACAAGCCGCAGGCCCGCAGCATACCTCCAGCCTCCTCAGTGTCCTCACCTCCTCACCTTCTCACCTTCGGCCTTAGTGGCTAGTGCCTTACCCCAGGACCCCATGATCCATCCACACCACACGGACCACACACAGTCTCTGAATCTCTCTCATCTCATGCGAGCTGCGGTCCGGCGACCCTGTTAGAGAGTCTCAGTCTCTCTCTCTCTCAAGTCTCAAGTCTCAAGGCTCAGTCCTCTCTTCAACTTCGACCCGGTCCGGCGACACATACACTCTCTTAGTCTCTCTTTCATCTATATAGGTAATTTCTTAGTTTTTATCATGTAGATCTAAAAGTTTTTATCATCTAAATCTTTAGATCTAAATGATAAAAAACTAATTTTATAAATTGTATGATCTCTTAATCTTTCATTTATGATTCTTTGAATATTAGTATATTACACTGATGAGTTACATGAGTATGATCTAACTTAGAATTTCAGAATTAGGGTTTCTTTGTGATGAGTATTGAGTATAACTGTATAATCCATGTCTGATGTCTCCATAGAACTCATTTCTTTTTTAGTATATTAATAATTTAATAGTCTAAATTGTATAATATATTAATAGTAACTTTGGAATTACTTTGTGAATTTTGATTTCAGAACTTATAAGTTATAAATTTATAATAGTTTAATACTTTGTGAACTTAGTATAAACATGAATATTATGGGAAAGATTGGTAAGGGGTTCGGCTCAAATTAAAAAAATGTAAATATAAAAAATAAAAAATAAAAAAAAATAAAAAAAAAAAAAAAAAAAGTTCGGCTCAAATTAAACCCGAAATTCCGAACCGAACCCGAACTTTATTTCAGAAACCGAACTGAACTTTCGAAGTTTAATTCAGTTCGGTTTTCGGTACTATAGTTGCCAACCCGAACCCGACCAACCCGAACCGAAATTTTCGGTTCGAACCCGAACTACCCGAATGCCCACCCCTAAAACCAAGTTTTCAACATGAGCATCCAAATCACACACGGTTGAATCTTGAATTTTGAAGGATGGGAACATTCGACTACCACACAACAATTGCCACCAAAACTCTTTTGCAGACTTTTGTCAGATTAGTTGTTTGGCTAAAAGAATTTGAAAAAGGGGAAATAAGTCAAAATAAGCAAAAATAAGCAAGAGTACTAAGAGGGTGTTTGACAACAGCTTTTGAAATTTATAAGTGATTATAAACTTCAAAATCTAAAATGATATTGCAAACTAGATTCTACGATTCAATCACTGAAAATAAAAAAAGTCAATCGCAACAATTTACAATTCACTCGAAGCTTATTTTGGATCCTCGGACTTTGGGACAGCCATTGAGAGCAGCACCCACGTTGTACTTGCAAGACCACACTTTTTTTCTTTTTTTTTTTTGCATCTTAAAAAAAATACCAAAAGAAAAAAAAAATTATAGTTCTACAAGTGCAACATGGGTGCTACCCATAATGATTGCCCCAAAAGGGAGCCGAGGATCCAAGCCCTTAAAAGCCATAGTGAGCAACTTTTGACCAAATTTAATTTTTTAACGATTGAATTGCAGAAGAATACTTGTGCCAAACTGATTTTTTTTTTTTTTTTTTGCAGCAATGATAACTCATGGAAAAGGATTACTAACTGGAATGATTTACATTGCTAAAGAATCTAAGTGCTTCGCTGTCTTGTCTGAATTATGAGCACTCATCAAATGATTAATGGTCAAAACAATGTGCACACAAAATGATATAGGAATTGCTATTGCATTCTATGAATTATTAAATGTATTTTATGGAGTGTATATTGTGCATGATACCATATGTTCTGAGAGTGATACCATAGAGTGCATTTAGTAACTTTTGGAGTGCAAAAAACATTTCCCCATATATATATATATATATTCTATGAATTACTAAATGTATTTTATGGAGTGTATACTGTGCATGATACCATATGCTCTGAGAGTGATACCATAGAGTGCATTTAGTAACTTTTGGAGTGCAAAAAACATTTCCCCATATATATATATATATATATATATACATTCATAGGTAAGAGGCCAACCTCATTGTGATTTGTGTCAAATGTCACCCCCTAAGCTTATTATTTGGTTATTAGATTACCTGAGAAATAAGCTGGATCTAATCATGTCTTTTCTGATCAGAGAATTCACCTATGAGATCTTCATAATCTCAAATATATACTCTTGGGTAAGTCTATTGTGAGAAGTTTTTCATATGAGAATGCGAGTTTTAACCGTTGGATGAACATCTAGTAATAAATGTATCTCCAGATTCTTGGGAATCTTATGACTAGATGCTCATCCAACGGTTCAAACCTGCCTTCTCATATGAGAAGCTGCTCACTATGGACTTACCCTAATGAATTGAGATTTAAGTGTTATATTGGAAAATAAAACATGATAGCAATCATTCTAAAGATGTATAGCTAGTAAAACCAACAGCTAAAATGGGAGAGAAAAACCATTATTCTTTCCAATTATCCGGCCTTTTTTTTTTCTTTAAAACAAAAAAGATAAAATGGAAATGTCAAATATCCGAAATCATTCACCACTCTCTTTATCCAACAAATCTATGAAAAATAGAGAATTAATTATATGGTAAAACCAATAACCATTTCTACAATAGACAACGCGAAATTCTAAGGGTGCCTTGGTTTAAAATTCTCGGCGTGCTTTACCAAAATTTGCTGCATCAAGAAGTCCATGTGGTACCACCTGTGTCATGTCTGAATCAGTACAACTCTGTATAGCAATGACCGAGAGTTAACTCAATAATGGGAGGAGGCTAACAGCTATAGTTAAAAGGACATTAATGCATAAACCAGATTACTGAGATATGTAATCGGTACTAAGAAAAGAAATGGACAATCAGCTTCCAATTCTGAGTCTTTGTTGCCACTTTTCGTACATTTTTGTGACCAAATACGGATGGACTAGTTTTCCATCTTGTTTTTATTTCCCTTCATGAAATCCATGAATCAAACAAAGCCTTAGTGAAATCCTCACAGAGCAATACTGGATTACGGAGAGACTCATTTGAAGTTCATGGCACAAACGCGGAAAATTAATTGCAGAAAAAGTAAATCTCAAACAATAGGTAATAAAGTGCTCAAGTACACACTTCAACATAACTCCAAAACCAGAACATATGAATTGGAAAATAGGACAACATGGACATCCGTCCATGCATGTAATTCTATCCTCCATAGATTTGCTATGGCTAACATAAACCTACTATGCATCACCCTATAAGTCAGATACAATGTGCACTTTTAACTATGATGGAGAACATACACTTCAACTTGGGTGACATGCCTATGTCAAACACGTGTTGGAACTGGCACTCATCCGACACGCACCTAAGCGTATCAGCACTCTGAAACATGTGTAATAATTTTATTTTATTTTTTCACATCGGATATGGCAAAAAAGAGCGGCACGGCTGGGAACAAAAGGGGACATGGCACAATGGTTCCTTGGAGAATATTGTTAAAATGCTGAGGTAAAAGTCTTAATCTAAAAACCATCTCACCTTGCAGAGATATATGGCCAAGATCCATACCCCCAATTGGGTGGTTGTGGGTTCGAATCTTGGGGGCCGCATTAGTAAAATATTCAATTTTTTTTGTCATTTCAAAGATTTGTCGTCGAGCTGTATCCGTACCGCGTGCTACATAGATGACAGAAATAGCAATCACGTACAACTTTCGCAAATTCCAACTCTGGAGTACGTAATTCCCTTCAACGGGTAGTTGAAAATATTGAAGAAAATTGTTTCAAACAAATCTTAGGACCCTAGGGAACTGAAATTATATGCAGTTCCAAACTTCAGAATAAGAACTCATTTCAATGTTGTACCCACAATCTTAAAATATGAACATTTCTCTCTAGCAACCTTTTTGTCGTTTGCATCTAGCATGGATTCTTGGTATTGCATAGCTTTCTCTGAAGCAACTCGCATCTCAATCCATGAATAAGTAGAAAACAGAAATTTTTCCCAAGTAAGAACACCTTGTCTTTGCCGTTCTGTTTGCCTTTTTCTGGTGAACAAAAATGCAACATGAAATCTTTCGAGAGTCTTGATACATCAATTCACAGTTCTCATCTGCAAATTTTTGCTTGACTAAAACTCAAAAGTTTCAACTACAGTCCGCAGTAAACGACTTCCTTTTTATTGTTCGGGAGGGAACGGAAGGAAATATATTTACTGTGATTCAATAACGGTGAAGATGTAAATAGGTCAGTCCGACTTCGCATCTTTGATAACTCGTGAAGCTAATTGTTATGTTTAATATGACAGCAGTAGTCACAATAATTATTTTCTTACCTCAAGAACGAAAATGCAGGAAGAGCAAAGGTTAGATACAGCACGGAAATTGTGGGGAATGCAAATGCCCGTCTTCGTGTTCAGCACATATTTCAAATTATTAACATAAACTAGTTCTTTGGCCTTCAAAACAAAAAAAAATTGTCAAACAATTATGAAGCCATTTGCCATCTCCTATTTATTTTTCTTATGAAGGAAGATCAAGACCAGTCTTAATAAGTTGCTAACATTAAACACAAGAAGACTCATTTCTGTTTTTTTTTCTTTTTTCCATTGGTGAAAGTTATAATTTCTTCCTCTCCCGATAAACTTGGGCATTTGTTTGCAACATGCATCGTATGAAGTATGGTACAGAAAAGGGAAGAAAATAGAACATAAACAGCATAGCTTTGAAGTATTTACTTGGTGCTGCACCTCTGGCTGGTTCAGTGACCTGTGACCAGAATCAGATTAACAAAAGCATCTTCAAGAAGTCGCAAATCTCATCCCAAAGCCATTTGTGCTGAGCAATGCCTATGCACAAATTCTTTCACCTTAGCAATGCAATTTTTCAGTTCCATAAATACTCCACAAAATCAATTTCTCAATGATCGACAAGACTAAGGCATCCTTCCAACATGAAGATCACAAGGGCATGTGAGTTCCTTGCGAGAAGTTTTTGTATCGGTCACGTGGTGGTCCCGCCTAAAAGAGGACTGACATGTGGCTCAATACAGATTTTATGTCCCCATTAATACAAGACTTGGCCACATAGCAATGCCTTATTGGCCGGGACCACAACGCAGCCAGTCCTAAACTAGAATAATTTTTTTGTTCCTGCAGTGAGAAATAAGTCCTACACTTGCTCAATCCCTCTTACCTTTTATTCAAATGCAACAGAAAAATCTCTCCCAAGTCAAACACACAAATTCCATAAAGACTATTCATTATGGGAATTCTCACTCCAAATTGAACTAATGCACTCTATGGTACTACTAACACACCACACAGTACATTAGTTCATCCATGGAATTGGAGTGCGAATAGCAATTCCATTTCATTTGCATAATCGTTTCCTTTCTTTTCTCTATCATGCGTTAAAATCCTACTAGCAATAGCAAGACATTCCTCTAAAAGTGCAGGAGGACAGCTTCAGGGCAAGTATGACAGCAAGCTCATTCACTCTCTCTCTCTCTCTCTCTCTCTCTCTCTCTCTCTAAATCAATATATATATATATATATACATAGCTTTCAACATGTGCTTTTGAGCCTTTGATCGGACAGTATACTGTATAGCACATGAACAGACACGGACAAAATTCAACCTCACTGCCAACATAGCCATACCAAACAAAGAAAGCAATAACAGAAAACAAGTAATCAAGAAAAAGCACAATTAAAAGAAGAGATTTTCCAAAGGGACACTTAGACAGAAATAATTTACAAACAAAATCTAATGCCTACGCATCCTGTTGAGTACCCCAAACCTAGCACAGATCCAAGGAAAAACCCAATAGAATTTCTAAGTAGATTCATTGTTGTTCCAAAACTAAATCCCAAAACTACATCTAAAGCATCTCTATTGCTGCTATTGTTGCATTTTTTTAACCACAAAACAAAATAATGTCAAAAAAGCAAGAAGCATCCATCACATCTACCGAAATTTTGATCTCTTGGGAGCACTGCCACTAGGACCCACACGTGACTTTCCAAAAGTCTTCATCTTCCTTCTCCTCCTTTCCTCCTCACTGTCCGACTCGTCTCCTTTCTCTTTGTCTGCATTGCTCGCTTCCCTCTCCAACTCTTCCCATGTCATTCCTTTCTCTTCCTCCGAGTCTTCCTCTGAAACCTCCTCTTCATCTTCCTCTGACTCCACCAAAGACTCACTGTCAGAATCCTCCTCCTCCTCCGAGACTGACTCAGGCTCAGCATCAGAAGGCTCGTACCCTTGGTCTGAATCCTCGGAGTTATCAGAATCCGAGTCCGAAGCTTCCAGATTCAAGAATTCCCAACCTCCATCCTCAATGAATCTTTCTGGGTCATCGGTGATGGTCTTCAGTATGGGACGCCAGTTCAGATTCAGCCTGCTTTCATAATACTTGAGATCCGTTGTGTCAAGCCATTCCTTGATGCCATCGAGTGATGTGGAAGGGATAGAATCTATCCGGAGCACATCACGTTTGAAATCCTTGAAGACAATGGTCATGTCAAAATTCTTTTGCCCGATACCAACTCTCTCTAAGTTCACAATCTCAACCTCACCTAGAGTAACCACAAGGAAAGGAATCTCTACCAGCTCAACCAGGCAGCTTGATGTTGGGACGATGAAAGCCGAGGATTTATACGGTACCCCATGAAAGCCAAGTTCCCTTAGAGGTTGATCGAACTCGAGGTCAAGCCCCTTGAATTGAGCCTGTCCCCAAAGATCATTCACCCGATTCACAAAGTTCTGAAAGTCCATGTTGATTTTGTTCTTCCTATCCCTCTCCCTTTGTTCTTCCTCAATCTCATCAGGGTCATAAGCAGATCTCTTTCCCCCTCCCAGCGTCTGGACCACATCCATCACCTCAACATAGAACTGAACATCCTTGGTTTTCTTGTTTCCCACCATTATGTGGTTGTGCAGATGAAAGTGCACGAGTGTGATCATTTCCTTCTCTGCCGGCTGGAAGAAGGCATGCTTGATGTTTCCGTACATAACGTCCACACGTTCATCTTGCCTTGAAGTTGAATACCGGAGCCCATTTGAGTGGGCTTCTAGGGTACCAGACAGCTTTCTTGCACGGCCACCAAAAGGGGGGCGAATAAAGAGATCAGGCAGTCTTATTGGCTTAAATTTGTTTCCAGCAATTACAAGTTTCTCCTGAGTAACCAAAGTTGCCCGCTCAGCCCTCTCAGACTCTCTGGCTGTGACATTCCTTCTGAGTGTTTTAATGAGCTGTACCACTTCACTAATGTGCCTTGGATCTTTGGAGCGGAATGAAACCTCCTTCAGATAAATAGATCCTTGATATTTCAAGGAGTTTGCATCGTGAGGACTGAAAGGGGTGCCAGGAACGTTGAAGATGATCCGAATATAACAATTTCGATTGGTATCCTGCTGGCTGGAGACGGTCTTCACTGTGGCCACATGAAAAGGTACCATGCTTCCATATATAGGCAGGAGAATGGCCTCGTTCTTTTGATCAACTTGAATCATCAATTCTCTAGGAGGGGGCAAATCATTGACATTCTTATACGCAACTAAATCACTTGAAGCCTTTGCCGCAGAACGGTTATCTCCCGCTGCAGACCCCCCGCCGGCAAGCCGTCGGGCAGTTTCTTCATTCTTCTGGCGAGCAAGTTCAGCCTGGTGCTGCTTTCGCAACTCTTCCTTTGATATCTCCTGGTTGTCTGATCTCAGTGTTGCCTTGGAATATGGGGCCTCTGTGCCCATTGCCTCAACTTTCTCTTTTGGCTGCTCTTCTTCTTCCTCGTTGTCATTGAAGGAATAAGCCACATCCTTGACCGCTTTAGAGCTCAGGTGAGTCGCCACATCACTGCCTTTCTCAGTGACTATAACAGTGTCTGCAAGTAAAAGAGAAAAGTCCTGGCTGTTCGGGTTGTTTGTCTGTGCCTGCAAGTTCTGAAAACCAAGTGTTACATTGAAAACCATGCCTGCTTTCACCACCCGGTCATTCTTGGCATTAAGACTCAAGCCAGACTCACGGAACTCAAGACCAATGCCTGTTCCAGCATTTTTTGTCAGGTTGGGGACCAAATCAGGAGCATCCCTCTCGACCATAGATACAGCAGCTTGATACACGGCACTAACCTTGTTTCCAGGCTTCAGTGCAGCAATTGCAGCGTCATGGGCCTTCAGTAGAACCTCATAAGCCTTGTTTTGCTTTGCAGTGGAGTCGATAAGAAAAGTTCGGGCAATATTTGAACAGTAGCTGTTGTATCTGGAACCAATCGCACATATTATCACACTTGCAGAATCATAGTAAAGATTGTCATCATTGCTTGACGCACTAGGTCTGAGATCAAATTTCCCGCCACTCTGAAAGATTGGAGGGTAGCAGATATCTACATTCTCGGCCTTCAGCTTAACCTTAACTCTAGCTGGCTCCAGTATTGACTTCTCCGTATCATCCATCAATGAAGAATGGGTTACTTTTTTCTCCTCGTCGATGGCTTGCTCAAGCTTTGGAACCACAAAGCTCTTCATCACAGAAGCAGTTAAAAATGCAGCCTTCTTCACATTTGTGATCTCTCCACTGTCTTTAACAGCAAAAAGATCCGACAGTCCATTGGTCACATCACTTAACCGGAGATTAGAGCTCTTTAGCTTCTCTTCCCATGTCACTAACAGATTCCCCTCTGGGGCCTCTCTTGCGATATATCCTACCACCGGATTATCGCGACCATCCGACTTACACTGAGCACGGACAGCGCGAAATATAGCATCCATCTGGGTAGTGCCATCATGACTCTTTGCCTTCACATGCATAACAACATCTGCACCCACAGCCTCCTTAGCAGACTTTTGCACTACTTCAAGCAAAGAGGCTTTCTTCTGACTACACAAGAAATGGATCTGCTGGTTCATGAAAACCATTATGGTCTCTGGGAACTCGTAACCAAGCAACCAAACGTTCAAAGCGGACGACTTCAGGTACCGTAGATCCTCGGAAGCAGGAGGTGTAGCTACTGCAAGGACATCAGAAGAGCCCCAGAGCTCAGATTTATGCTCACTCCAATGTGAATAAAGAGCCTTTAACCGCTTGGTGAAGCTAACTAAATCAATAGCATAAGCACTTCCTGCTCCCCCCGCCTTTCCATTCTCAGGTGGGCCATGCCCATTTCGATTTTCCGCCATTAAGAGTTAACTGGTCCAGAACTAGTCTGCACAACAAAACACCAGTAACTGTTGAAGAAATATGTATTTGTAATATTTCAAGAGAAGATCAATGACCACCAATCAAGCAGATAAATCAATGATATCCATAATAGAGGGGAATAAATAAGGAAAACTCAAATATTTGATTTTATTTCTTGCTTCCACAATTGACTCATTGGAATCTCTATATAAACCCACATTTGGGCTGGTTGAATTCAAGCAATTCTAAGGAAATTCACTTTTCTACACATACCAATATATGAACCAGAACTAACAATGATTCAATTTACCTATAGTAGTGGAAAATATAGTAAGTGGTATTCATTCACAGTTGATTCTGCTCTTTGGTAAATTGTTCTACTCTCTACATAGGTTTGTGACACTGAAGATTACACAAAAGGGGAAAAAATGTGAAACAATAAGGATTAAATATGAATTTCCTGATAACAAAATAATAATCAAGCATAAAAATAAAATGACACTAAAATCGGTTATCATAGCAGAAAACCTAATATTTTTAAATTTTTATTTAATTAATTAGGTTATTTTTATTTTAACCTCTTTTTTTTTTTTCAGTTCAAAATTATTTTATTTTCTTCAATAAAACTTTGGAAGCAATTGCAATGTGCTAAAAATCCCTAGGCCGTAGGCGAGCGGTGGAGGGGGCCTAGCGCCTAGGAGCATAGGCGGAGGCCTAGGCGGAAAATTAATTTTTAAAACAAAATTAATAAGTAATTGACAACAAAACTGACATTATCAACAAACTAGATTTCTAATTCATATCATCAAACCGACCGAAACTTGTCGGCGTTATTGTAGAACGAAACCCCCCCACCCACCAGGAATCACGAAATTCCAGTGCTGCATCGCAGGAAATGAAGTCTCGTTTCGGTGGGGTGTGTGTGTTTCGTCCCCAATGCTTCCAAGGAAACAAGAGTAATCATGTTCAGAGAGAGAGAGAGAGAGAGAGATTCACAACTGAAAAGTAAGTGGGTGTTTCAAATTTCAATCAATTTTCGAATCAATCAGAAAATGCATAAATGAAAAATTGGGGAAAACCAGAGAGAGAGAGAGAGAGAGAGAGATTGATTCTCTGAAAAAATGATGAAATTGATTTTAAGGGTTTTTTTGGTTATAATCACTTACCTGGTTGAGGAGTCTCTTCTCCAACACTCTTCGTCCGATCTGGACTAGGGTTTCCCCCTGCACTCGGTCACTCTTCTTCTTTCTTCTTTCTTCTTTCTTCTTCTTCTTCCTGGCCTTTCTCGCCTAGGGTTCATGCCTTGCTAAGTCACTCCTTTTAACATACCCTCTTTAATTAGTTATGTATCTCATACATTGAGTTTTATTAATTACGGAGTAGTTTATTTATTTTTATTAAAATATTTTAATTTATAAAAATAAAAAATTGTTAAAAAATTCCTATAAGTAACCCTAAGTTTAAAATTCTAATTTGTTTGACTATTTTTTAAAAATGACAAAAGGACTCTAATCCAGTGCTCACACGGTATAATTACATGCACTATAAAAAATCCTGTGAATTTTACATGTCATGTTCCAGAGGAACCTAATAGAATTTTCACATAATATTCGTGTATAGGTTATTGAATTTTCACTTGGCATAGATGAGTATTAAGTGAAATTTCACTGAATTTGTACATGAATATTAAGTGAAATTTTATTTAAATTAACATTTGAGGGAGTTTTTAACAAAGTAAGTATCAAAATAGACCTTAAACTCTAGATAGTTGCTTCTAGTGACTTTTGGGATAGTTAGTGAAATTTCACTTGACATACTAAGTGAAATCTCACTAAACGAGTACACGAATGTTAAATTTAACTTCTAGTTTTTCATGAAGAAGGTATGTACGGGTTCAGTGAATTTTCACTTAATATTTATGTATGCCAAATTTATATGTTTTGAGAAAAAAGATTTAAAAAAAGACGAATTTTAACAAGAATTCATGCATTTGTTTTGGTTGAAAATTTGTGTTTTATAATTGATTATGAAATTTGCTTATTTTAAAAAAATATGCATTGTTTAAAAAAAAAAAAAAAAAAAACAAATCACCATGCCTACATGAATATTTAGTGAAATCTCACTTAACTCGTACATGAACATCAAGGCTTAGTTTGACCCCTTTTTTGGTGCTTCTCCTTTTTTAAAGCACAATTTCATGTTAATTCATTTGATACTAGTTTATGAGCTTTGCAAAACTTGAACCTAGGGTTTTTTTGGGAGAGCTTTTAAAAGCTCTAGAATTGAGTGAAATTTCACTTAATATTTTATGTATATCAAGTGAAATTTCACTTATTATTCATGTATGTAAAAACATGAAAAAAAAATTCTCAAAACATATCAACAATGATACTAGTTTTGTAGCTCTCGTCGACACGATTCCAACGGTATAAAATTTGCAAAAAATCGAGTTATAGGTCAAAAGTTATGGATGTTTAAAGTTTAAAACATTTTTCAAAATTAGAAATAATATGGTACACTGCTCGCACGGTACGAGCAGCCCCTAAAGAAGACTCGCGCGTGGGGCGCGGGAGGGAATGTGGGTTGTTGATTGGAGATTCTATGGTGCAGGCACTTATACCGTGCGAGCACCAGCTGTCAACTTTTTGTTCTTTTTGTTAAGTCACTCTCTAATTTGTACTTTAGCTTAATAAATGGTGTGCTGAGGTCCTTTTTGGTAAATGCCCCTTATAAGAATAGAGTAGGAGAGGAATTTTGTCCACGTATCATTGAACGGTCGAAGATATCCATCACTGTAGATATAATTCCATGTGCTAGGGTACACACATCCAAATTGATAACAGTCTTTTCTTTTATTTTCCCTCATAAAATCTAAGAACCAAACAGATGCTGAGTTGAACATTTCTCCATTCCACTCCAGAGAAAGACTTAATTTTAGGTAGTAGCACTAAATCAAGCATTGCCTTACTATAGTAATGTATAACACCCATAATTGTGTAATTACATTTCATTACATTGTCATGCATGATAATGTAAAACACCCGTAATTGTGTTATTGCATTTCATTACGTTCATTGTGGAATACCTTAAATGTTTATCTGAAAATAAATAATTACCTATGTATTTCACTATCAATATTATTTTCTGGTTTAGAATTTATTTATGTTATTAATTTTAGTATCCTGGTGAGTACGAATTAACACGTTGCAAAATTGTAGGCTAATTAGCAACTTCAGAAAAATCATGTAGAAATTTGCATTTTAGCAACCAAACGAAACTTAGGCGAAAACTGTTATAATTTTGAGGTTTCACTTGTAAAGCTATGAATTAGCTGTGTAGAAAGTTTCAGAGACTGATTAGGAGTTTTCAAAACTCGTGGGGAGGTAAACACAATTTCTAGTTGTGTTGCCTATATATATAGCTAGAGATGACTTTCATAATTTTATAACTTCTAACCTAAAATTCAAGTGGAGGCCAAAAAGGGAGATTTGGTTGCTTAGAGCTTTCCGGCGCCAAACGACGACCTTTCGTCCGTCTGTTTTCTCCCATATTTCATATTCGAGTTCTTAGAGGTAAGAGCTTCGTTTTGATATACGTTAGGCCATGTTTGGGTAAGTTTTTCGAAAAGTCATTTTCTAGAATTTTCATAAAAACAAAAATTTGATAATTGGATTTCTGATCGATAGGAATTGTACTAGAAGGACTTTTGCACGTTCTTTGTGCTTGGATTTTCTTTGGATCGTATCTTAGGAGCGTAAATTGGAGGTGAATGATTCAACTATGTGTTTTGGAATGATTTCTTGTCATGTATTCATGTTTTGTATGAATAGCATGTGTGAATTCATAGATATATCTTGTGTAGTTCATATTGGGCGATTATTGATAAGTAGGCCCAATAGCACGGTGTTATGTTTTGATTTCGTCAATAACACGGTGAAATGCATTTTAGCATGATGAGTTGTTAATTGGGTCAAAGGAGTGCGTGTATCAAGCCATCATTGTGGAGCCGTTATAGGCACAAGATCGCACGTTTGAATAGAACAAACGTGGTTCTTACCTTTTCGCGTGGACTTATTGGCGATGAGTCGCGGATTAGGAGTATGGAACGTAAACGTGGGATTTCCGGAGACTAGTATGAAATGTAGAGATGTGAATGCGAGCATGTTTTTCATTCATGTGCATATGTTGATTTGTTCACTAAGCGTTAGCTTAAACAAATCGAATATGTATGGTTATTCAAATAACCATTTCAGGTGTTAATGTCGGCGAGGAATTGGGGAAGTGATCGCTAGATGTCGGGAGTTCACTTAGAAGGCGATATATAGATGTTTATATCGTAGTTTGTAATCAAATCGTTTATTTTATTTGTTTTGATTAAGGAACTTGTAATAGAATAGGATGATAATCCTGTAATAGACTTTGGAGAACAGAAGCTCTGGATATGTTTTGAAGCATTATAATATATCGTGTATGTCTTTCCATATGTTGGAGTTGTGAAAGAACTCATGAGCTTGGGTTTTAGTACGTAAAGGAGTCGATAGTTCATGTTTATCCAAGACTTGTAGCATTAATGAGATTTGTGCCAAACGTATCCTTAACGTGTTCAGTAAACGTGTTCCTTCAAGTGACATGTTGATATATATGTTTAAATAACTTTCATAAAGTTTTGGAAGAAGTGGAATTTGATAGAGCACGTACTTTTTGTCGCGTCGAAAGTTGGACAGAAACAAGTGATTTTGCTGTCAAAGGACATTCGACTGGTCGAAGTGACCCATTCGACCGGTCGAATGCCCCTCTGCTTGAAACTTCAGCAAAGGCACTTAGTCGATGGGACTTTCGACCAGTCGAGAGGGACGTTCGACCGGTCAAGATACCCCTGCCAGCCTAGTTGGTTCTCCTACTTCCAAATCTTTTCAAAAGTTCTAATTACAAACTTAAGCTTCTTTTGGGACCCATTTAAGGAAAAATTAATTGGATTTAATTTGAAGCCTCCGAGCGACACGTTTATTTCTGTTGGCTCCGGTACGTACTAGAACGAGAGTTATGTTTCTTTTCAACTACATATTATTAAAACTAATTCTTTTGGGAACGTTAATGAATGGATTTAGCCTCGGTGGCATGCCACGGGCTCCGGTCCTGCTATTGTGGGACCGAGCTGTGACACAATGTTTTGAATACAAGACAGTTTGTCGAACCGAAAAATTAACCGGGTCACGGGTTAAAAGTTCAACCGTTGAGTGAACCGTAATCAACCCATGATGTCATAATTATATAATATTTAATTAGTGATATAAGTTTTAATAAGTAAATATGAACAAAAAAATTACAGAAATACACAAAAACTCATTTTATATTTTCATACTTTCCTATCATAAGTATAAATTATTAAGAGATTCATAGAATCAAAAAAATGTAGGGAAAAAAATCTTTTGTAGGCATAAAAATAGTTTTGAGCGGTTTTGGTCAAAACACGGTTTTGAACGGTTTCCGAACGGTTCCCACCTGTTCTAGGCGGTTTTTTGTACCATTAACGGTTACCGAGTCAAACCGAATCGAAAAATCGACCGGTCAATGGTCGAACCGGCCGGTCCGGTTTTCAAAACCATGCTTACAATTCATATCAGTTTAAGCAATGTTATAATACACCCAAATGCACACCCTACTCTCATCACTTTGGTGAACCCCACACTGATACCCGACAGTCTCTTTCTCTCTTACCATTGGTCCACCTTAGGTGTGGACTTGGGTGTGTCCCAAACTTTACACTTTCAGTTTAATTTTATTTTTCTCATTCCAAAAAGGGATAATTGGCGTTAATTCCGTAGTTCTGAACTTAAGAATCTAAAGGACCTTAAAAATTTACAGTTTTGTGAAAAATCCCTGCTTAAATACACTTTTGTGAATTTGTGAATTTCACAAAACTACTTTTGTTAAATTCGTAGTTTTGTGAAATTTTAAAATATAAGTGCAATGTACATATATAATTGCAGAGCTTTTCACTGAAGTGATTTTTTTTGTTGGACCTATGCTTATGCAAAAATCATAAACTGTTCTTATTACTAACTAACCCTTATAAAATTACTTAATCATTCTTAAATTTATAATGATGGATCATTGATAAATTCAACAAATTTAATATCTTACTAAATTTAATGTCTTCAAAAAAATTAATATAATTTAATTCTGATTGTAAGAATGTCTTCGAAAAAATAAAGATGCCACTTTATAACCAATTGAAAGAAGAAGAAGAAGAAGAAGAAGAAGCGAAAACGGGATATTGGTTGGAAGCACGGGGAGCAAGTTGGAGATAATCGGAACCATGCTCAATGTAATTAGTGTCACAAAATAATGAAGGATAGTTGTGTCACATTTAAAGCAACACTTTGACAGCTTCATTTGCTGCTCAACAATTTTAAGTTTAGTCGCTGAGATTATGAGAGGTTTAGGACTAATTATGAGGTATAGTTTCGTGTTTATATGAGTTGGATTTAATATTGCCACCATATCTATAAGACATATAATGTTCATCTTTGTGAATACCCGGAACCTGGACCAGTTTGTGCACCCGTTCGACACTCTACAGCCGATTGGATGTAAATTTATTAGATGAATAACCATATGTATTTTAGAGATGTCTTATTAGCTCCTTATGTACTTATATGTAACTTTTCTTTTCTATGAAATGCTTTCTATTTGATTGTAGATTGATAACTAAATCATCATGTATTTCCAATTTATTCTATATATTATTGATATAATTACATACGTATACCTCTCAAAGGATCAATTAATCAATTATTAGCTTTATATGTTCAAACAGTTAAGATTAAAAGTCTTGTTTTCACAAGTTTCTTAGTGTTTTCAATTTTTTCTTGTGCTTTCACATGTTTCGGAAACGGAAACAACGAAACCAAAATGTTTCAGTTTCCTGACTCACTAAAACAATAGACCGAATAGAAATTTAATCATTGCCTCTAATACACACACACACACACACACACACACACACACACACACACACACACACTCTCTATATATATATATACAGTCAGGCTATGGAGAGGGCGCTGACACGACTAAAAAGTTGTGCGCTCTTGTGCAACACCCAAGTGTAGGTGATCGTGCAAGTAATACTGGATAAGTCCAGGTCGATCCCACAGGGAAGGAATAGGAAGAATATCTACTAAGTTACAACCTAAAGAAAACAAAATATCAATATATGATTGGAGGTGTACTCATAAATACTAATTAATTAAATTAAACTAAATAATCAACTAAGCACATAGAAACATAACTAATTGAATAAATAAACTAAAGGTGTTGGAAATACGAGAATCCACATTGATCATAACCATCTACCATGCATACTCATTAATGTTCTATGGAGTTCATTCCTCTTCAGTATTCCGTATTTTTCTAAAGATATAGAATCAATAGCCCTTTCATGACCGAGACTACATCATCACAATTGATTTAAAATACTTGGAAGACGGTTTAAAATAATGGTTATTACTTGCACTCTAAATGGTGTTAGCATTCAAAGTGGTTTTCAAAAGTCATTGAAGAAAATAGCCTTAAGGCTTTAAGTTCTAAAAACTGTTGTGACAAACTGAGCTTATAGTGATGACAAATTTCTAAAACAGAAAGTCATGGAATACTTAAAAGAATCATCTCAGGAATTAACATGTTCGATCGATCGAAGCGCTCTCGATCGATCGGACAGCGTCATCCTTCAATCGATCGAAATGTCTTCGATCGCTTGACTATGGCTCTGGTTCGATCGATCGAAATACCTTCGATCGATCGAGCCCAAGGTTTCTAAAGATTGCATGGCAGAGGTTGGGAATCAATGTTTCATCACATATTTCCAACGTCTAAACTAAGGAAACATAATAAAACAAGTACAGAAACAGTAACCTAAAGTAATCATAGCATATAAACTAATAACAATCAAATAACAAGGATTGAAAAGAAAAACCTGGATATAATCTAAAATAAACTTGAAATAAACATGAAATCCACTTGAATCTTCAATAATCTTCAATATATTAATGAAAAAGAGGAAGGAAAAGAGATGAATCTAACCTAATCTACTCCTAATCTAACCCTAAAACTACCCTAAACTGCTATTTTTTGCGTTCTGGAGCGTCCTCCCTTCGTCTGATGTCAAAACGACTTATTTATAGGGTTCCTGCAGAGTTTACGCAACTTTTGGAAGAAAATAAAGTTCGATCGATCGAGCTTCGTTCGATCGATAGAAGTTTCGATCGATTAAACTCTCCTCAAGCCCTTGAACTCTCTGATTTTGACAGCTCTGCGCACCGATGGGAGAATGGCCATAACTTTTCACTCGGACCTCGGATCGACCTCTTGTTTGTGGCCACGCGACCGTAACTCAAAGATCTACATTTTATATTTCTGGGAAAAGTTTCCAAATCTGAAGTCCTCATTGTCAAAATTGACGTTTTCTTAGCTGCTTGCGTTGTTCTCTTCACCAGAATCACTTTTCTTTAGCTTCACTTCATTGAATTACATCCTAATACCTATAAAATAATGCAAAAACATATATTTAAGCATTAACACAATAAAAAGAACATTATTATTAGAATGCACCTAAATATAGGGACTTTGGAGATAAAAGTATGCATAAAGGACCATGTAATACGCTATGAATATGCACTTTTCACCTCGAATCAGGCGCCCTATCTTTAATAAAGAGAGGACCTCTGTTTTGGCCGTCAGATATTGTTTTTATTAAGGGCAGTTTCGGCACTTCACAGTTTTTAAACACGATCCGACGACTAAAACAGCAGCCCTCTCTTTATTGAAGAGAGGGAGGACGCCCTTTCTAGAGAATTTTCGTATATATATATATATATATATATTGGGGATTTAAACTCATACTCCTTATCAAAGTTAACTCCTAATAAAACTCAACCGATCAAAGTTTTCATCTTTTTAAAAAATATCATTGATTTAATTTAATCTCATTTTACTAAAATAACAATCTCACCCTACATTTTAAAAAATATTTTAGAAAAGACCTGCCTAGTATCACGCATTTTCTCAAACATTTGGTGGCCAGTCTATGGAAGAATGTTCTAGTGCATTGCATAACTTATACATTTTAGAAAAATCTAGGGTTTCCTATGTGCTTTTATAAACTTCAATAGAGAATTTTAGAAGATGAAAGAGCTTGTAGAGCTTGTAAATAGCTAGATATTTCCTCGGAGTATTCAAGATAATTGATGATAACTGTTAGATCGAAATGATATAGACCGTCCATTATATTCTTAGTCCCTATAAAAAAATGAGAGGTTCTCATTTGGTCAAACTATCCAATAGTTGTAAAGCATTTGAGAGCAATACAATACTTTTTTTTCCAACTCTCCATCTCTTTTCTACTTTGAGTGCTAGCAAGGCTTACTCATCTTACAATAGTGGGGGTGAGACTACGCGCCGCACAAAAAGGTGTTAAAAATTCAAAGCCCGTGATACTAGGATTCGCCTAATATCCTGGGCAATTTTTACTAACGCCTAAAGAAAATTGCGGCATTCAAGCTCCGCCTAGCGCCTAGGCGTTGCCTAGGTGGCCGCCTACGTCGATTTTTAGAACACTGGAAGCAAGAGCGACAAAAACAAATTATTAACGAAATCAACCCAAAGAAATGCAGGAAATACTCAATCTCTTTTCTACCACAAAAGTCATCGAGCCAAACATGAGTTAGGGATTGCGTCCAAGGCTCTGATACCTCACATTGAAAAGAAAACCAAGAACATAAACAAACATAAACCTAACATGGATAATTAAAATCCATCTATTTCCCACATTCTCAAATGCTAAATTTTAGTAATTCAAGTGAATTTCAAATTTAAAGCAAAAAATAGGTTTCTCTAGTTTGAGAAATAATCAATGTCCATAAACCAAAGCAAAATCAAAGGGAAATAACTTACATGCTGGAGAAGTGAGTGACCTTCCGATCGAAAGAGATCGAAGTCTTAAAGTCAACTAGGGCTACGTTTTGGTGTGGCGGCGAATAATGAGTTATTCAAAAGATGAAAGCTAGGGTTAGGATTTGTAAGAACTTTTAAGGGAAGGAGAGAGATTGAAACAAGTTTGTGATGAGAAATAATGGATTCAGAAGCAAAAAAGAGCTAAAGATTGAAACGAAGATACTAAGTATAACACCTGTATACGTGTTATTGCATTTCATTACATTGTCATGTATGGAAATGTGATGTGTCGTGCATTTGTGGCACATGTGTGAGTGAGTTTTGACTACTCACGAGTCGATTTGGGTATCTGTGTAAGAGAACCCTTTAAGACTGTGTAGAATGAGTGTTCTGATGTTGTGACGTCTCTCCGAGGTTGAGACGGTCATTGTGGAATACCTTAAATGTTTATCTAAAAATAAATGTTTACCTGTGTATTTCACTAACTGTCTTATTTTCTGGTTTAGAATTTATTTTTGTTGTTAATTTTAGTATCCTGGTGAGGACGAATTAACACGCTACATAATTTGTAGGCTAATTAGTAATTTCGTAAAATCACGTGAAATCGCATTTTAGCAACCAAACAGAACTTAGGCGAAAACTTTTATAATTTTTAGTTTTCACTCGTAAAGCAATAAATTAGGTGTGTAAGAAGTTTCGGAGGATAATTATGAGTTTTGAGAACTCGTGGGGAGGTAAACACAGTTTTTGAGACTTGTGCCTATATATTGATAATTATGAGATATTTTAGTTACAAAACCTAAATTGAATTCTAGAGGAGGAGAGAGAAAAATGAGATTTGGTTCCTTCGAGCTTGCGACTCATATATCCGGCGATCTATTCGTGAGTCAAAATATTTTATCGGATACTCGAACTCCTGGAGGTAAGAGCTTCGTTTTGATACCCACTAGGATTTGTTTGGATAAGTTTTTTTCAAAAACTCATTTTCTAGAATTTTCGTAGAAAGTTGATAATTGGATTTTTGATCGATAGGAATTGTACTAGACGGACTTCTGCATGATCTTTGTGCTTGGGTTTTCTTTGGATAGAATCCTTAAAGCATTATTCAGAGGTGAGTGATTCAATTATGTGTTTTGGGATGATTTCTTGACATGCATTCATGTTTTGTATGAAAAGCATGTGATAGTTCACAGATATATATTGTGTAGTTTATATTGGGCAACTATATTGATAAGTAGGCCTAATTGCATGGTGAAATGTTTTGATTAAGTCAAGAGCACTGTGAAATGTATTTGAGCATGTTTAGTTGATATTTGGGTCAAAGGAGCACGTGGTACCGAGCCATCGTTGTGGAGCCGTTATAGGCAAAAGGCCGTACGTTTGAAGAAAAAAAATGTAGGTCTTACCTTTTTGCGTGGACGTATTGGCAAGGAGTCGCGTATTAGGAGTATGGAACGTACACGTGAGACTCCGGAGACTAGGATGAAATGTAGAGATGTGAATGCGAGCATGTTTATCATTCATGTACATCGTTGTTTTATTTATTAAGTGTTAGCTTAAACAATCGAATTTGTGTGGTTATTCAAATAACCATTTCAGGTGTAAATGCCGGCGAGGAATCGGGAAAGTGATCACGGGGTATTGGGAGTTCAACTAGAAAGCGTTTGAGCATGCTTACCTTGTAGTCTTGAATGGAAACGTTGTAATAATGATTTTCGTTGTTTTTAACTATGTTTAACTTAGAATCATAGAACGGATTCATAATCTTGTACTCCCTCCGTCCCATTTTGTGAGTCCTATATTCCATTTTGGGATGTCCCAAAACTAATGTCCACTTTCCTAAATTGGTGTACAATTTTTACTCATTTTCCAAAACTATCCGTCCTTGAAATCTACACCAAGACAAAATTTAAAAAGTTGTTGTAATGATTAGGGGCAATTGTGGAAAGTAGGTGTAGATTCTTTTTGTCCCCTTAATATGTTGAGTTCCCAAAGATGGACTCACAAAATGGGACGGACGGAGTAATAGTTAGGAATCTTTTGTAATTACGCTTTTGAATTGTTATAATCCAGTTAGGACTGCTTTGGAACGAATTTGGAGTGTGTAATTAGTCTCTGGTCGAAATCAGAAAAACCTTTAACTTGGGAAACTCTACAGAATGGCTTGCTGCAGGGAAATAGTTGACTGGACCGGGAGCACAGTCGACTGGACCCATGTTTTAGTAAAACATCCATTTGGTTTTCAAAGGGAATCAGTCGACTGGATGATGCAAACCAGTCGACTGGAATCTATTTTCAAAACTTACATTCTGCTGGGTTGAGTTCGGTCGACCGTGAGAATTTAAGGCAGCAGTCGACCGGACCTCAGAGTCAGTCGACTGGAGTGGGTTGCTAGAGAATTCTTGTTCTCTGCACACCAAGTCAGTCGATTGAGACCCCGACCCAGTCGACTGGACTGCTGGTTTTAAAAGTAAATTGTTTTCTTTCCGCTGCGTGTTCTTAAAACCAATTCTTTTGGGAAAGCTAATGAATTGGAGTAGCCTCAGTGGCGTGCCACGGGCTTCGGTTCCTCTATTGTGGGATCGGGCTATGACACGAAGAACTGAAGAAAATTCTTCAAGGAAGAGAGAGAAACTGAGAGAAATCGAAGGCGAATGCAAGCGAGAGAGAGAGAGAGAGAGAGAGAGAGAGGAGTGGAAAAAAAATGAGCGATTTTGATTTTAGAGCTTTATAGAACCGAGGGCTTGGGGTTTTATATCGTTGATGGTTGCGGAACAAGACTGTGACACTCGTCTCGGATTTTTATTGTTTTAACATACATATTTGAATTTTGTGAGTTATCAATATTATTTTATAATGGTGCATGGAGTTGAATGTGAGTCAACGGTGAGGTGTCAGTGGAGACACGGGAACTTGAAAGTTCATTTTGCATTGGCACGATTAAATGACATTTATATGATTTAAATGTTATTTGAAATATCTGGTATTTTGTAAATAGTAAATTTACCTGTGTAGAGTAAATTTCTGGTAGTTTGGATATCATTTTAGATTGTTTTGAATATTGTGGTGAGAACGTGAGTGATACGTGTATAAAAGGTAGGTGGTATAGAAATTCCACGGAGATTAGTTTTTGGATCCTTGTTTTCAGACCTAAACGGAACTTAGTCGAAAACTTTTATGATTTTTAGTTTTCACTTATGAAATAATAAAGTAGACGTTTAAGACGTTTCGGGAGAAAATTAGTAGTTTTGGAAACTCGTGGGGAGGTGGCCGTAATTTTTGAAAGTTGTGCCTATAAATAGATAAGCTTGAGTTTTCATTTTTCAACATCTTTCTAAAAATATCTTGAGAGAAAGGAGATTTGGTGCCACGAGCTTCACGACGCCGATCGATGACCGTTCGTCCGTCAGTTTTTCTCCAGATTCTAGATTTGAACTCCTCGAGGTAAGAGCTACGTTATGATACCTCTTAGGCCTCGTTTGGCAAACTTTTTCTAAAAATCTAATTTCTAAAAATTTGGAAAAACCCAGGTAAAACTCATAGGAATCGTGTATAAACTGAGATCCAACGTTTATTCAGACCTCTCTTTGATCCTTCAAAGTCTTGGAGAGATCGTACAAGGTATGAATTATAGATCTATGAAATATATAGAATTTTCATGTTTTGAATATCGAATTGATATTTTGGATCTGGGCAAAATTCATGTGTTAATTAGGTCCGTTAATTATGCAGGCAAATATGTTAGAAAAACATGTATAACTGTTTATGTGAGTATGCTATATGTCTACTTGGATCAAATGAGAGTTTGGTGCAATTTCATCCAGGGGTAAGCTCCTCGAAGTTTGAAGATTGTAACATTGGTTGTGTGGTGTCTGGTATGGAGGAAGACCCAACCAGGACACGGTACCTGGTATGGAGGAAGGCCTAACCAGTGTATGTGGTGCATGGGAGAGGTGTGTCTTCCACGACATCGGTTTCATTTACCGGATGAAAGTGTACCACACCCTAGCGATTAGATGTTTTAAAGTATGTATTATCATATAAGCATACATTTAGAATTGTGCACTCAGCATATAGCTGAGCAGTGGAGCTTTACTTCATCGCAAGTGATAAGAAGAAAGGAAAGAAGAAGCGTGAGGAGTGAGGTTGAGGAATGCCGGGGAAATCACTACTTGTTCATACTTTTATTTATTCCAAACTTGCAATAAGAATTGGGAATTTGTAATATGTCGTAGTGGAATCTTGGCATGGGTTTGAGCTCTTATAATCTGTAATAGAACTCCTGTAAATTATGTTTTGATATGTTAAAATATGGTTGTGTTTATGTGGAATTGTTTTAGAGAAACCTTGGTTTGAAATGCTGCAGAATTGTGCAGTTTTGGGAGGGATCAGTCAACTGGGTCCTCGACACAGTCGGCTGGACCCTTGTGTTCTTGAAACATCTCTTCAGTTTTCAAAGGATTCAGTCGATTGAAGAAGGGGTATCAGTCGACTGGTTTCTGCACAAAACATGGCATTTTGCTTGAATAGTGTCTAGTCGACCGGACAAGATACTAGTCGACTGAAGATTTGAGGCTCTAGTCGACAGGACAAGGTACCAGTCCGAATTTGTCAATGTTAAGGACAATCTTGGGACACCCACGTTATGAAGACATAACTTTAAAACCATCAACAGTAATCGTTTGGGTGTATGTCACTTCCATTTTTACTCTTGTGTGTGTTACTATTGCTAACTCGAAAATGTGTATTTCTCCTAGTCACATGGCCATGTGACACCAGTAAAAAAAAAAAGGGTCTTAATCTAAAGAAATGGGAGTAAAGTAATAGGTTTATTTGAAAAGGGTAATTTTTTGGTGACAACTTTCATACAACTTTCATACAACCTCCTAAAAGATGTGTCTATCTCTCCCCTGT
This sequence comes from Hydrangea macrophylla, assembly GCA_033977485.1. Taxonomy (NCBI): domain Eukaryota; kingdom Viridiplantae; phylum Streptophyta; class Magnoliopsida; order Cornales; family Hydrangeaceae; genus Hydrangea; species Hydrangea macrophylla. Next base: position 78,584,225 of record CM066996.1, read on the forward strand.
GTTACTGTGGGGTCCAATGACATCACAGGAGAGAGATAGACACATCTTTTTAAGAGGTTGTATGAAAGTTGTCCGAAAGTTGTCACCAAAAAATTACTCATTTGAAAATAAAAGAAACAAGAGCACACACTAAACCATATATCCTATAATTAGTAAAATATTCAGGGTTTTTTTTTCTCGTCATTTCAAAGATTTGTCGTCGAGCTGTATCCGTACCGCGTGCTACATAGATGACAGAAATAGCAATCAGGTACAACTTTCACAAATTCCAACACTTGGGCATTTGTTTGCAACATGCATCGTATTGTTGAACATGAAGTATGATACAGAAAAGGGAAGAAAATAGAACATAAACAACATAGCTTTGAAGTCTTTACTTGGTGTTGCACCTCTGACTGGTACAGTGACCTCTGACCAAAATCAGATTAACAAAAGCATCTTCAAGAACTCGCAAATCTCATCCCAAAGCCATTTTTGCCGAGCAATGCCTATGCACAAATTCTTTCACCTTAGCAGCGTAATTTTTCAGTTCAATAAATACTCCACAAAATCAATTTCCCAATGATCTGACAAGACAAGGCATCCTTCCAACATGAAGATCACAAGGGCATGTGTGTTCCTTGCTAGAAGTTTTTGTATCGGTCATGTGGTGGTCCCGCCTAAAAAAGGAATGCCATGTGGCTCAATGTAGATTTTATGTCTCCCATTAATACAAGACTTGGCAACATAGCAGTGCCTTAGTGACTGGGACCACCACGTGGCCATAGTCCCATACTAGAATAAATTTTTTGTTCCTTGCAGTGAGAAATAAGTCCTACACTTGCTCAATCCCTCTTACCGTTTAACAAAAAACCGACCGAAACCGACCGCGTACACCCCTACCGTTTATTCAAATGCAACAGAAAAATCTCTCCCAAGTCAAACACACAAATTCCATAAAGACTATTCATTATGGGAATTCTCACTCCAAATTGAACTAATGCACTCTATGGTACTACTGACACACCACACAGTACATTAGTTCATCCACGGAATTGGAGTGCGAATAGCAATTCCATTTCATTAATAGTGCATAATCGTTTCCTTTCGTTTATATATCATGCGTCAAAATCCTACTAGCAATAGCAAGATATTCCTCTAAAAGTGCAGGAGGACAGCTTCAGGTCAAGTATGACAGCAAGCTCGCTCTCTCTCTCTCTATACATATATATATATATATGGCTTTCAACATGTGTTTTTGAGCCTTTGATCGGACAGTATACTATATAGCACATGAACAGACACCGACAAAATTCAACATAGCCATACCAGACAAAGAAAGCAATAGCAGAAAAACAAGTATAGTAATCAAGAAAAAGCACAATTAAAAGAAGAGATTTTGCAAAGGGACACTTGAGAGAAATAAATTTACAAGAAAAATCTAATGCCTACGCATCCTGATGAGTACCCCAAACCCAGCACAGATCCAAGGAAAAACCCAAGAGAATTTCTAAGTAGATTAATTGTTGTTCCAAAACAAAATCCCAAAACTACATCTACAGCATCTCTATTGCTGCTATTGTTGCATTTTTTTAACCACAAAACAAAATATTGTCATAAAAGCAAGAAGCATCCATCACATCTACCGAAATTTTGATCTCTTGGGAGCACTGCCACTAGGACCCGCACGTGACTTTCCAAAAGTCTTCATCTTCCTTCTCCTCCTTTCCTCCTCACTGTCCGACTCGTCTCCTTTCTCTTTGTCTGCATTGCTCGCTTCCCTCTCCAATTCTTCCCATGTCATTCCTTTCTCTTCCTCCGAGTCTTCCTCTGAAACCTCCTCTTCATCTTCCTCTGACTCCACCAAAGACTCACTGTCAGAATCCTCCTCCTCCTCCGAGACTGACTCAGGCTCAGCATCAGAAGGCTCGTACCCTTGGTCTGAATCCTCGGAGTTATCAGAATCCGAGTCCGAAGCTTCCAGATTCAAGAATTCCCAACCCCCATCCTCAATGAATCTTTCTGGGTCATCGGTGATGGTTTTCAGTATGGGACGCCAGTTCAGATTCAGCCTGCTTTCATAATACTTGAGATCCGTTGTGTCAAGCCATTCCTTGATGCCATCGAGTGATGTGGAAGGGATAGAATCTATCCGGAGCACATCACGTTTGAAATCCTTGAAGACAATGGTCATGTCAAAATTCTTTTGCCCGATACCAACTCTCTCTAAGTTCACAATCTCAACCTCACCTAGAGTAACCACAAGGAAAGGAGTCTCTACCAGCTCAACCAGGCAGCTTGATGTTGGGACGATGAAAGCCGAGGATTTGTACGGTACCCCATGAAAGCCAAGTTCCCTTAGAGGTTGATCGAACTCGAGGTCAAGCCCCTTGAATTGAGCCTGTCCCCAAAGATCATTCACCCGATTCACAAAGTTCTGAAAGTCCATGTTGATTTTGTTCTTCCTATCCCTCTCCCTTTGTTCTTCCTCAATCTCATCAGGGTCATAAGCAGATCTCTTTCCCCCTCCCAGCGTCTGGACCACATCCATCACCTCAACATAGAACTGAACATCCTTGGTTTTCTTGTTTCCCACCATTATGTGGTTGTGCAGATGAAAGTGCACGAGTGTGATCATTTCCTTCTCTGCCGGCTGGAAGAAGGCATGCTTGATGTTTCCGTACATAACGTCCACACGTTCATCTTGCCTTGAAGTTGAATACCGGAGCCCATTTGAGTGGGCTTCTAGGGTACCAGACAGCTTTCTTGCACGGCCACCAAAAGGGGGGCGAATAAAGAGATCAGGCAGTCTTATTGGCTTAAATTTGTTTCCAGCAATTACAAGTTTCTCCTGAGTAACCAAAGTTGCCCGCTCAGCCCTCTCAGACTCTCTGGCTGTGACATTCCTTCTGAGTGTTTTAATGAGCTGTACCACTTCACTAATGTGCCTTGGATCTTTGGAGCGGAATGAAACCTCCTTCAGATAAATAGATCCTTGATATTTCAAGGAGTTTGCATCGTGAGGACTGAAAGGGGTGCCAGGAACGTTGAAGATGATCCGAATATAACAATTTCGATTGGTATCCTGCTGGCTGGAGACGGTCTTCACTGTGGCCACATGAAAAGGTACCATGCTTCCATATATAGGCAGGAGAATGGCCTCGTTCTTTTGATCAACTTGAATCATCAATTCTCTAGGAGGGGGCAAATCATTGACATTCTTATACGCAACTAAATCACTTGAAGCCTTTGCCGCAGAACGGTTATCTCCCGCTGCAGACCCCCCGCCGGCAAGCCGTCGGGCAGTTTCTTCATTCTTCTGGCGAGCAAGTTCAGCCTGGTGCTGCTTTCGCAACTCTTCCTTTGATATCTCCTGGTTGTCTGATCTCAGTGTTGCCTTGGAATATGGGGCCTCTGTGCCCATTGCCTCAACTTTCTCTTTTGGCTGCTCTTCTTCTTCCTCGTTGTCATTGAAGGAATAAGCCACATCCTTGACCGCTTTAGAGCTCAGGTGAGTCGCCACATCACTGCCTTTCTCAGTGACTATAACAGTGTCTGCAAGTAAAAGAGAAAAGTCCTGGCTGTTCGGGTTGTTTGTCTGTGCCTGCAAGTTCTGAAAACCAAGTGTTACATTGAAAACCATGCCTGCTTTCACCACCCGGTCATTCTTGGCATTAAGACTCAAGCCAGACTCACGGAACTCAAGACCAATGCCTGTTCCAGCATTTTTTGTCAGGTTGGGGACCAAATCAGGAGCATCCCTCTCGACCATAGATACAGCAGCTTGATACACGGCACTAACCTTGTTTCCAGGCTTCAGTGCAGCAATTGCAGCGTCATGGGCCTTCAGTAGAACCTCATAAGCCTTGTTTTGCTTTGCAGTGGAGTCAATAAGAAAAGTTCGGGCAATATTTGAACAGTAGCTGTTGTATCTGGAACCAATCGCACAAATTATCACACTCGCAGAATCATAGTAAAGATTGTCATCATTGCTTGACGCACTAGGTCTGAGATCAAATTTCCTGCCACTCTGAAAGACTGGAGGGTAGCAGATATCTACATTCTCGGCCTTCAGCTTAACCTTAACTCTAGCTGGCTCCAGTATTGACTTCTCCGTATCATCCATCAATGAAGAATGGGTCACTTGTTTCTCCTCGTCGATGGCTTGCTCAAGCTTTGGAACCACAAAGCTCTTCATCACAGAAGCAGTTAAAAATGCAGCCTTCTTCACATTTGTGATCTCTCCACTGTCTTTAACAGCAAAAAGATCCGACAGTCCATTGGTCACATCACTTAACTGGAGATTAGAGCTCTTTAGCTTCTCTTCCCATGTCACTAACAGATTCCCCTCTGAGGCCTCTCTTGCGATATATCCTACTACAGGATTATCGCGACCATCCGACTTACACTGAGCACGGACAGCGCGAAATATAGCATCCATCTGGGTAGAGCCATCATCACTCCTAGCCTTCACATGCATAACAATATCTGCACCCACAGCCTCCTTAGCAGACTTTTTCACTACTTCAAGCAAAGACGCTTTCTTCTGGCTACACAAGAAATGGATCTGCTGGTTCATGAAAACCATTATGGTCTCTGGGAACTCGTAACCAAGCAACCAAACGTTCAAAGCGGACGACTTCAGGTACCGCAGATCCTCGGAAGCAGGAGGTGTAGCTACTGCTAGGACATCAGAAGAGCCCCAGAGCTCAGATTTATGCTCACTCCAATGTGAATAAAGAGCCTTTAACCGCTTGGTGAAGCTAACTAAATCAATAGCATAAGCACTTCCTGCTCCACCCGCCTTTCCATTCTCAGGTGGGCCATGCCCATTTCGATTTTCCGCCATTAAGAGTTAACTGGTCCAGAACTAGTCTGCACAACAAAACACCAGTTACTGTTGAAGAAATAAGTATTTGTAATATTTCAAGAGAAGATCAATGACCACCAATCAAGCACATAAATCAATGATATCTATAATAGAGGGGAATAAATAAGGAAAACTCAAATATTTGATTTTATTTCTTGCTTCCATAATTGAGTCATTGGAATCTCTATATAAACACCGACAATTGAGCTGGTTGAATTCAGGGCCGGCCTTGAGCCAATTTGGCAAAGCAATTGCATGGGGCCTCAATTTTAGGCCTCATTTTTAGGCCTATTTTTTTCCTAATTTCTTCCTAATTTTTATGAAACTTATATTTTTAGGCCTATTTTCTTCTAATTTCTTCCTAATTTTTATGAAACGTATCATTTTTAGGCCTGTTTTCTTCTAATTTCTTCATAATTTCTATGAAATTTATCATTTTTAAGTCTATTTTCTTTTAATTTCTTCCTAATTTCAATGAAACATAATATAGAGGCCTCATTTTTTCGGCCCCTTTGAAAATTCGCTTGGGGCCTCGGACAATTTTTGTTATCTCAAGGCCGGCCCTGGTTGAATTCAAGCGATTCTAAGGAAATTCACTTTTCTACACTTACCAAATATATGAACCAGAACTAACAATGATTCAATTTACCTAAAGTAGTGGAAAATATAGTAAATGGTATTCATTCACAGTTGATTCTGCTCTTTGGTAAATTGTTCTACTCTCTACACAGGTTTGTGACACCGAGGATTACACAAAAGGGGAAAAAAATGTGAAACAATAAGGATTAAATATGAATTTCCTGATAACAAAATAATAATCAAGCATAAAAATAAAATGACACTAAAATCGGTTATCATCATAGCAGAAAGCCCAATATTTTTAGGTTATTTTTATTTTAACCTTTTTTTTAATTTTTATTTCAGTTCAAAATTATTTTATTTTCTTTAATAAAACTTTGGAAGCAACTGCAATGTTCTAAAAATCCCTAGGCGGTAGGCGGGCGGTGGAGGGGGGCCTAGCGCCTAGGAGCATAGGCGGAGGCCTAGGCGGAAAACGAAACCACCCACCCACCCCCCACCTCCCAAGGAATCACGAAATTACAGTGCTCCTTCGCAGGAAGTGAAGTCTCGTTTCGGTGGGGTGTGTGTGTTTCGTCCCCAATGTTTCCAAGGAAACGAGAGTAATCATGTTCAGAGAGAGAGAGAGAGAGATTCACAACTGAAAAGTAAGTGGGTGTTTCAAATTTCAATCAATTTTCGAATCAATCAAAAAATGCATAAATGAAAAATTGGGGAAAACCAGAGAGAGAGAGAGAGATTGATTCTCTGAATAAAAAAAATTGATGAAATTGATTTTTGAGGGTTTTTGGTTTATAAAAATCACTTACCTTCCTGGTTGAGGAGTCTCTTCTCCAACACTCTTCGTCCGATCTGGACTAGGGTTCCTGCCTTGCTAAGTGCTGGTTGGTCTCTCCAGTAGTAGTGAAAAGAGAGCGAATGCGAGAGAGAGTTTTAGAGAGAGAGAGAGAGAGAGAGAGAGAGAGAGAGAGGAGTCGAAGAGATAATGAGCGATTTTGATTTTAGAGCTTCATGGAACCGAGGGCTTGGGGTTTTATATCGTTGGTGGTTGCGGAACAAGACAAGATAGTGAGGACAATTACTTGAAATGCCACCGCGTTGTGCTCTGAAATTACTGAAATCACCCTCATCTTTCGAAAAAATACGCGGGAAAATCTTTTTGATTATGTGAAAGAGTAAAACTACTCTCGAGTAAAACTTGGGGGCACACCCAAACACACAATTTTTAGGATATAATCCAATTAATATGTCTATTTCTCTCATGTGATGTCATTAGACCTCACAGTAACACAAGAGAGAGATAGACACATTAATTGAATTGTGTCATAAAAATTGTGTGTTTGGGTGTGTCCCAAGGATTACTCACTCCTAAATTACAAAATCATTTTGGGGTATTTTCGTGGAGTAATGCTATGGATCATAATAAATCTCACAAACACTAAGGGCTCGCATGGTTACTTGTGGTTTTCAATTTTCGTGGAGTAATGCTATGCCAATAGTAATGCTATGGATCATAATAAATCTCACCAACACTAAGTGCGCGCATGATAACTTGTGGTTTTTGGTTTTCAAATTTCGTATGGTAACATTGTGGTTTTTGGTTTTCAATTTTCGTGGAGTAATGCTATGCCAATAGTAATGCTATGGATCATAAAATGCTACCATGCGAGCCCTAAAATGTGTCTATCTCTTTTTTTGTGAGGTTCACTGACACTATGAGATCCATAGAGGAGAGAGGTAAACACAATTTTGATGCTTTGTGAATTTTGTTTATGAGATTTATTATGCTCCCTAGTATTACTTGCTTCCCAAATCCAAATCTCCAAATAATGTAATAGTGGACACACTAAATTTTGTTTGAAAAATGTTGATGTGACCCTAAAATGTGTCCATTACCATATCATTAGAGATGCAGATTTGAGATTCGAATTTGAAAAACAAAACATTACTCATTTTTGTGAGACTATATTTGGAATCTTGGATGAGGAATGCTATGCTTTCCAACTTTTGAATTCAAAATGTTGTTCCCAACGCTTGTGATATTGGACTTACCTGATTTTTATTATACGATATTGAAGTGGTCCAATTATTATTGAGAGTGATCCACCACTAGATGTGTTGAGAACCACATTTAAGATACAAATTTAGAAATCATTAAAGAGTAGGGGTGTGATAAAGCTGAAAATTAAGTGTTGAATTTTAAGTTCTAAAAAATTTAAGTGATTGAGTTTATAATGCTCAAAACAATGTTGCAAATACTGAAAATAGATTGCATTCAATGATTATTTTTGATAGGAAATTTTCACTTAAAAGTTTTCAGCAGATTTATGGCTTATTTGTTAATTAAGTGGTACATTATCAAACACATTGACATAAAATAAGTGCTAAAAAAATTTATTTTCAATACTTAATTAGGTTATCAAACGCACCCTAATACAAAGTTATCAAATTTTATATCCCAAATTTGATTTTAACATATGTTACACTAGGATTACTTTTTTTTAGAAACGGTAGGCCTACTTAATATTTATTGGGAGAAAATTTTTTTTTGGGATACTTTCTCATCATTTTTCGCCATTATTGAGCATTTCAATAATTTTATTATCATGCATTGATAATAACATTTAAAATACAAAATTTAAAAAAATTATACTCCGTAGTATCATTCATTTGAAAACTCTTTTTTTTTTTTTTTTCTTCCTTCTGAACTTTTGAAAACTCTCTCAATCCCAATTTGTCAATGTTAAGGACAATCTTGGGACACCCACGTCATGTTATGAAGGCATAGCTTTAAAACCATCAACAGTAATTGTTTGGGTCGGGTGTATGTTCACTTCCATTTTTACCCTTGTGGTGTGGAAACAGCGGGAAACTGGGAGCTTTTTGTTTCTGTTTCCAGAAATGGCGGGAAAACACATTATTATGAGCAGTCTAATAACCCTTAAAAGTTAGGGCAAATTACACTGACCTTCCTTTGAGGTACGTGACAATTATAGTAACATTTCTTCTAGTTTAAAAAATAACACGCATCTCTCCTCTATCTATTTTTTAAATATAAGATTATTAATTTATCCCTTATCTCATTATATATATATATATGCACATGTGTGTGTGTATCTGTGTGAATGTGTGTGTGCGTGCACATTAAATAAAATCATATGTACATAAGTAAATTTTACAAATTTAGATTTATGGTATTTAGCCCTAACTTTATAAAAATTTGCAACTCGATTTTTTTTTTTTATAAAATTTCAAATTTAGGTTTTATAATCTTTAGCCTAACTTACAATAGTTTACAGATTTAGTTTTTTAAATTTAAGTCATTTACTTTGTTGTCCAAGTAATAGGAGAAAGATATTAAAACATCACAACCAATCAAAATCAACTGGGTTTACTATCACATGTGTTGGGAAATACTTTTGGAAAAGAAATGTGGGAAGCGTAACATTACTCTTTTCTTTATAAATATCAATAATAATTTAAAAATACAAAAAAATCATCAACAAAATTATCTACTACCACTTTAAAATGAAAAGAATAATAAAAATAATGAAGAAAAAAAAAAGTATCAACAAATTTTTTTTTAAAAAAATGAATAGTTATATTGCATTTTTATTTGTTTTATTTTCTAAAAAAAAAAAACATGCTCACTGGAGTCTCACACACACACACACACACAAAGGCAATGCCCGTGCAAAATCTGTACTAATTAAGTTTCATTGGAGTAGCTCATTCATAATGTTGGAAGCAATTTCACAATTTAAAAAATATAAAGCAGACAAAAAAAACAATATAACTATTCATTTCTTTTTCCCATTGTTGATGGTTTTTTTTTTCCATTGTTATTATTCTTTTCATTTTAAAGTGGTAGTAGATAATTTTTGATAATTTTTATGTTTCTTAAATTTACTGTTGATATTTTTAAAAAAAAATTCTAGTAAAAGCTTGATTTGGTATATACTGAAATGTTGCCGATGATTTTTTAATTATTTTTTCATAATTGTTATTTTATTTTTCATTTTTAAAAGATAGTGGATAATTTTTTGGATGATTTGTCCAAGGGTATAACAATCATATTCAAAATAGAAGGGAGGTGAGTATAATTTTTTAAAACAAAAGGGAGATCCCTACAATTGTCAGATACCTCAGGGGAGGTGTAACACCCTGTATTTTTTATTTTCATTAATAAATGAGTATTGTATTTTAATTCTATTTATAAATATTTGTTTGGGGTCAAACCGTAATATTCGTAAATATAGAAATGCTTTCTATGGTTTTAAAAATAATATCTATACTTTTGTACAAACCAGAATTTATTTCATTCATTAATACGATTTTTTTCCATTTTTTTTTTAAACGTAAAATGCCAGTTCTATGTTTTTAATCTGCATTATATCGCGTTTTGGGTGTGGGAGCATGTGAGCTCAACCACACCGGGAGAAATCTCCCTATTGCTTGGAGCCTACACATATCAGTTTATATATATGTGTGTTTTTATCTCATCACTCTCACAGTCTCTCATTCTCTCCCTATTCTCTCAATCTCTATCTCATTCTCTCTTGATCTCTCAAGAACAACACACACACATATTCAGATTATATACATATAGATACACATACAGATACATACTGTAATACCCTGACCCAGAAAAGAAGGTTAAAAATTTTAATTACATTATTTTAGTGTTAGTATTAATAAACACTAGTAGTGCATTAAGGTGGGGTAACTAAGGACCTACCAGTATAAAGAAGTGTTCAATGAAGAACACAATTGGATGTTCCATTACGGATGGGATATATATGAAAATGGGACCCAATGAGGTCAAAAAAAAAAAATATATATATATATATATATATTGCATAGATGTGCATTTATGTGCTTAAATGGTAGACATGTAAGTTTAATTGTTTATTTATAATACATGTTGGTGCCATGTGATCATTTTATATATTTAAATGATAAATTGATAAGTGTTTTAATATTATATTATTGCTCATGTTTAGTTATGGGTCAGTTTGGGGTACCCTTGTGAGGTCGTAAATGAACATGTTCAATAAAAGGATAAGTTAATTAGTAACTTCATATAATATTTAGGACCATGATTTGGTACCCAATTGAAATATTAATATAGACCCATTTAGAAATTGAGTACATAACATCTTATGAGGGGTAGATATAACATTAGAAACTTTGGGGTTAGTATTGGCATTTAGAGGATTTGGGAAATATCCCAATTGGATTAGTATGACTCAAGTGAGTCATACTTACCATTACACAAAACAGCCCCTTACACATTCAGAAAATAGAAGAAAAACAGAGAGTTGAGAGAGAGAGAGAGATAGAGAGAGATAGAGAGAGAGACGTGAAGGAAGAGAAGAGAAGAGAAAGAACCCAAGAGTTCTTCCCCAACTTTTGAAAGGCGATCAACCTAAATTCATTCATAGCTTCCATTGAAGGTGTATTTGAGATCTTGGAGGTAAGAGCTTCTCCTAAATATGGAATTCATTAGGTTTTATTCATGGAAGTTCTTGACCCAATTTGGGGGTTTTATGAAATCTTTGTAGAAACTTGTAGGATTTATACACGGAGTAGATTTGAGTTGGGTATCGCTGGAAATCAACTTATAAGAAGTTTATTTGAAGAATTTCTAAGGTGGGTGTTTTAATCCCAAAATTAGGTGTTTAACGATGTTTGTGTGACAATTGATTGATTGGGTATGTTAAATTAAATTCATGTTAGATAAACCATGAATGTGAGAATTTTCCCTGTTTTGTGTAAATTCGGAAATAAATAGTAAACGTCATTATTTTGCCAAACGTCCCGTATAGCTGACTGGAATCGACGATTTGGAACTTTTTCATATTTTAAGTGTTTCCATAAAACGTCATCTAGTGGGAGATTTTGGCCAATTACAGTGGCAGCAAATTAATTCATGTATTGAGATTAAATTGTTATGTTTAATCCATGTTTAATGATAAAGCATGTATTAAATGATTATGATGTTGAAATGATGTGTACAAACATGATGAAATGTTTATGTGATTATTTGAGTCAATGGAAATTATTGTGTTATCCACCATTTATTTATCCCCTTAAGGAGGGAAGTAAGCTTCGAGAAGGGAAGCGTGGTGACGACCACAACGAGAGAGTGACAAGTGAATCACAATGAGGTGAAGGACTATCACAAATGAAAACGCTATATGCGATGTTTTGAGTGAGAAATCCGGGAGGACATGGCCCCGAGAGGTGGTGGATTGATCATAAGATTTCCGGAGACCAATATATTGTATCGTGTGGTTAATTGATGCATTTGACATATTATGCATTCCAATAGTATGATTAACTCATTCACTAAGCGAAAGCTTAAACAAATCTATATATGTATGGTTATTCAAATAACCATTGCAGGTACGGAAGGAATTGAATAAAAGAAACGAGAAGTGAGGATCGTGGGGACCTTGAGAGTTTTCATAAGGATAGAAGATTTGGTTATAAAAGAAAGAGGGTAAACTCTTGTGTGTGTGTGTGAGTGTTTAAAATGTTAGATTTAAACTAGTTCTTATGTTTTAAACCATTTGGGATTGTTAAGCTTCCGTGTTGGATTTGGATCCAAAAAGTTGTAATAAGTATCTTTAAAATGTTGGGAACATGTCTTTACATGTTGGGCTTTTTAAATTATTTGTTCGGAATGTTTGAAAGAAAAATGCAGCAGGAAGGGTACCTTTGGAGCCCCTAATATCCAGAAAATATTACCTTTGATTTTAATTATTATTATGGGTGTTTAATTAATATTTCCATTCCGAGTTTTAAAAGAGTAGTGTATTTTGGAGTACACTTTGAGTTAAAGGGTTAAACTTGAAAAAAAAAATTAAAAAAATAAGCACTTAGGCCTTGGTGGCATTGTTGCACACCCTAATCCGTTTTTGGCAGGTTGGGGTGTGACACATACATATATATATATATATATATATAATTCAAGAACGGAGGAGAATTTGAACGACGGAATCGACGGCAGAAATTATGGGTCTCAAATTCTTAGTCTAATCACCTCTGTGAGTAATCTAAACTCACTCTCCATGTGTATATAGGTATATTTCAGTATATATATGTGTGTATATGTGTATATATATAGATACACCATTAGAGCTTGAAAAATTGAGTTTTAGAAAAGTTAACCAAAATCAATTCCGTGAATTGGAAATGAAAGATTTTAGTCCCAATAAGCTACGGTTCGAATCCTACGAAGTAATTCATGCGTATCGCGACGTACCGTTGATTTGAAGTTTTAACACCCTTACTTTAATCGCGAATATCTACAGATACAATCCGTTTTTGTTTAAATTGATCGCATATTCTTAATCTATGCGAAAAACCGAAGAGATCCATATATTGCACGACACGTTTGAAACAGAATCTGAAAATGGGTCTATGACAGTTTTGAAAATTGAAAACAGGGAAAAACGAAGAAAATGAAGTTCTGCAACAACTTACGCGCGCGACCCGCTCGCGCGAGGTTTGTATTTTGGGCACAAAGGAAATTTTAAAAGAATTTACGAAAATGGCCTAATCGCGCGCGCGACCCGCTAGCGCGACACCCCGGCCCCTCCTCGCTCGCGAGGCCCGTTCGCGCGACTTGGGCATTTTGAGCAGTTTTTGTATTTTGTATAAGGGACTGTTTGGAAAAGGTTTTGAAAATTTTTAAAGAACTATTTGACCGATATACTGTTTTAAAGGCTCACTGTTAGAAATTGGATTTATAAGAATGATTAAGGCCGAGATCTATGTTGAACGAGTATCCAGCTTTGAGATTAATAACTGTTACTACAAATTGTGAACATTGACATACATATTAGGGTCGAGGTTGTGTCGACATGCATGTGTGTGAGAAAGCGTGAAAAGAGTAAAGAGTGGCAGTCTGGTGTGCGACCTCAATATCGATCGGATATTATTCCTGGTATTGGAGGCGACAGTGTTGTGTACGACTTAGATATCGATCGAATATTATTCCTGGTATCTAAGGCGCGCGTTTCGGATATCGATCGGATATTATTCCTAGTATCTGAAGCGATGGTTGGTCGTGATCGACCCAGATATCGATCGGATATTATTCCTGGTATCTGAGGCGATAGCGTGGTGTGCGACCTCAATATCGATCGGATATTATTCCTGGTATTGGAGGCGACAGTGGTGTGTACGACTTAGATATCGATCGGATATTATTCCTGGTATCTAAGGCACGCGTTTCGGATATCAATCGAATATTATTCCTGGTATCCGAAGCGATGGTATGATGTACGGTTTGGATATCGATCGGATATTATTCCTGGTATCCAAGGCGACGATGTGTTGTGCGACCTAGGTACTGAGCGGATATTATTCCTGGTTTCTGAGGTAATGTTTTGGTTGAGTCGAGTTTGTTGAGGGAAAAGAGTCAGAAAGATGAGATGTTACATTGTTCATGAACGGTCGCATATTTATTGCTCATTATTTTTCCCCCGTGACTTATGTTGGAGTTGGAACCCTGAATCTATTGTTCTATCAATTTATATTACACTGTGGTTATACATGCTTATATATACATTGCGAGCATTTATTTATTTTGCTCACCAGCTTTCATAAGTTGACGCCGTTGATGCGTCCTGGACTCTATGTCCAGATTTTCAGGGTCAGGAGCAACCAGGGTATTTCGACTATGCTAGTTAGAGGCAGGGGACTTTCCAGGAGGCTGCTTTATATTTCTTATGTCTTTTACTTTGGAGTTGTAATAGACTTTATGATAGATTTGAATAAGGGCGTTTGTGCCTAAGGCCTGTACTTATGTAATAGTTTAGTGAGTTTTAAATTTCGGAGCTTATGTTTATTAGTATCCTTTCCTTTAGAAATGTTGTTAAGTTACTTGCTGCAGGGACAATTGGTCATACTCACTTGTCACGACCTACGAGTCCATAAAGGAAATTAAATGCTTTCCTGTATTATGCTACGTCGCGGCGTGACAGGAGGTCAGTGTAATTTTCCCTAGAAGTTATTTTGGATGACCGTCACATCACATCATCACGTGGTATGATTTTTAACTGTACGAGAGTATTTTTATTCACCCGAAATTTATTCACATATTGCTCATGATCCAAGCACTTCATTGGATGAGTATGTGGGGTTCATCACTTTTCACAGGCAAAATCAGAATAAACAAAAGTTAGAAAGTGGTGGGTCTCACATGCTCATCCCAATGGGGTTCTTAGGTGAGCAAAAATGCACTCTTAATTATATTCAGTCATTTAGGACCTAGGTCTTATCCGTGCTTGACATCAACTCAAGTTCGGACTATCAGTGTAACACTCGCTCTCGCGGGGGTAGTATTTAATTGCATTTAGCATATATCATTAGCATTAAATTAATAATGTGATTATATGTGTTAAGTGAGTATTAACTCACTAAGGTGATTAGGGGTGTCCAGATTGGAACCCAGAGATAGGCCAATGTGGCAGTCCCAGCTTGGGACAATTATGAGAGGTCCCCGTGTGATGGGATAGATATGCAGAGTAATTCTTATGTGCTTAAATGTTTATTGAGGCAATGTGAATATTGTATTATGTTGTTTAAATAACATCTTAATTGTTAGAGACCATTTATGTGGTCTGTTAGGGATATCTTTGTGAAGACGATTGGGCACGTTGCATAATCAGTAGGTTAATTAACAACTTCATAATTTTATATGGGACCACTTATGGGACCCATACATAACATAGACAAACAATCATTTAAGTTTGAAATATTTTTAATAAGTTTTATTAACTAGCATGAGTATAAATGCAAAACTTATGAAATCTTGAGAAAATTATAATAAAATCAGGAAATGGGCAAGTCATATGTTGAGTGGCACTTGCCCCATGACTCACCACCACCTTGGAGTCTTTTTCCTTAGACTTTGACAAAACATTTACAGAAGAACAATTCAAACGAGAATTACGTTGACACTTACGACGCCAAATGACGTGCTAATTGGCGTTTTTCGTGATCCAATTTGGGGGTTTATCTCATGATCTATAATTTTTATATAGGATTATATTTGGGAATCACTAGGGTCTTAATTCTGTGATTAGGAGCATTAATCCAAGAGGTGAGTGACAATGATTATGAAATACGAATAATTAGATGTTTGAGATGATCTTTGTGATGATAAGCATGTCTATTTGTATAATTTAGCTTGTTTAGTGATTTTCGGGCTAACTCATGTGGTTAATAAGACTCATTTGTATAGCAATAACATGATGTGATGAACTTATATGAGTATGTTGAGTTGTTAATGTGGGTCAAAGGGGAACTTGTACTTGTCATCGAAGTTATGAGATCATGTACCAAATTGGCTATGAGATTGCACGCCTGAAAAAAAGAGGTATGGGTCTCGGCTAGTCGCGCGGACTAGTGTGAAAGAGTGGCCAGTACTTGCGTTCCCGGAGGCCATAGTGATGTGTAAAAAGATGAGATTGTACATGTTTGTTATTCATGTTTGTTGGCCTGAAATGGAAACCTCAGTGGGGTTTTTTTTTTTTTTTTTGGGAAGGGGGGGGGGGGGGTGAATAAGGTTTTAGCGAAAAATTAACCTTTTTAAAACTTAATAGTAATATTAAACACAATAAAAAATAATAAAGTAAAGAGAGAAGGGAAAAGGCACTTGCAAATTGAGTTTTCAAGTGGTTCGGCAATCCACACACTGCAGCCTATGTCCACCCCTCAAGAACACTCTTGAGGATTCCTTCAATCAATCTACTTTACGGGTGTAGACCAAACCGTTACAAGAGTCTTCAATCTCTTTTAAAGAATAACACATCTTCTTGCAAACAGTGTTCCCCACCAGTATCTCACGAAAAAGACCTCGGGATCACACCCAAGGGACCAAAAGACCTTGTGATCACACCCGAGGCACTCATTCCACTTAGGTCTATATCTACAATGGGGACAAACCCCCTAGGTGGCCCACGATAGCGAAATCAAAGGACCCTGGAACACGTATGTTCTAGGTTGGTTACCTACAGTGCTTACTCCCACAACACCTGCCTAAAGCTTGGGGAGCTGGTAGGAATGATGAACTAAACAGGAAATCACGCCGGATACTTACAGGACTTGGAATTAACTAACTTAAACATTCCTAAGTACCTACAATGCCTAGAGTTCACCGGCCGGGTGCGCACTGCCCGAATGGGTTCTGTGAATCTGGAAAATCCCAAGGCTTTATAGATCCCGGAAGACCGAGTGTTCCCTACCAGTCATAGTTCTAAACCTTTTGCTAAGGAAGAGTTTTGATAAGACTAACAACTGGTCAAACACGGGCAATCACAAAACAAACGCAGACAATTAGAGTACAAGTATAGACAACAAATGGCATAAAAAATGACCTCAGAGAGCCTTTGTCATTTAAGTTCAAAAAGTACATTGCCTGGGGGCAATTATAGTAGCCTCCTCGTTAAAAAAATCCTCATTGCTGATCATCTATGACGATCACGATATCTTCTGTCTCCCTGACCTCTCCACTTGCAGTTGCCTCTCCGCCAGTGGCTGCCTCCTCTTTAGTAGGAGCGGGAGCCCCCTCATACCAAAAGTCGGACTCAGCCCATGAGTAGCCCGAAAGGTTCCACTCAGGATGATCCAAAACTGCCCTCTGGGCTAGGTCAGCATAGCCCTCCAGGAATCTGGCCTCGAACTCTTCCTTTGCATCCTTCTCAGCCCCCTCCTGAGCGGCCAGAGTATCAGCCAGAACCTTCTTCTGCCCCCATTCGGTTGCCAACTCTTCCTGAGATGCCCCCAGGTCCATGGCTAATGCCTTTGTCTGTTCCCTCTCAACGACAAGGGCAAAGTCGAAGGTCGTTCAGTGGTCACAACCTCAACTTGGGGGGTCGATGTCCCGACCGGACTTTGGCGGATCTCGCGGTGAATCCGTTTGAGCTGTTGACTAGTAGTCGGGTCCTGCCTTTTCCTCCTTTAGCCAGCCCGTGCAGGCGAAACGACCTCCTTCTCCTTCAGAGCAGCCATATCCCCGGGGCCATCTCGGCAAAAAGGGAAAAATCATGAGAGTAAGTGGTCGATTAAGCAATAAAAAATGGCTATAGAGGTAGTAAAAGTAATTTAAAGGATGAGACCTTACTTGGGATAATTAGAGGAAAGATGGGTGCTTCGAAGGGAATATCGGGCTCGTATATATCTTTCCGGGCCCCAGTCCAGGTTAACAAGTCAACAACACTTGTAGGATCCTCAGCCAAGGCCCTGATTCTATCCTGGCACTCATCAGGAATGCTTGGCGGGTCGTTCGACTCCAATGAAAAACAGTACAAAGATCGGTTAGTCCAAGAAAACAACAAAACAACAAGGAAAAAAAAACAGGTACAAGATTAGAGCGTATTCCTTAACTTCCCCGGCCAGGAAGTCCTCACCTGAATTCCCGGGGCATCGTCATAAAGCCTAAGGGTGGACACTTAGAAAATTTTCTTCTTCCACCCCTTGCTGTTGCTCGGGCATTTATCAATTATCTTCCTCCCCTATCGGGCTCCCATAGAAAAACTTGACCTCCCCATGCAGCGGGAACGGTCGGTGAGTCCATAGGAACTCTTAGAGGGTAAGTTCGTACTGAGGTTTTGGGGCCAAAGGTGTATGGTTCCCATCAAGAATCTCCATCCGTTAGGGGCAAGCTGCCCAGTTGCAATCTTGAGGTAAATCAGCACATCCCAGGCAAGTGGATGGAGAGGAAGGCGAAAATCCTCCATAAAGGCGTCCTCGTAAAGGGTGACAAAACCCGACCGATGTAGATGACCCCGATGGAGGTATGGCCAAGGAACAATTACCGGGATATCGTATCTATCCTTAATTCCCCCAAGGTCAGAGGCGAGCAGACTACTAGAAATCCAATCGCAAGAAAATACTACGTCATGACTACCAAAGACTAATGCCTCATCGCCTGACCCCCGTGATGCAGAAGCTACTTGAAGCCCCTCGCTCGCTTCATCGTCAGGCACCCGAATAGAAATCCTCCCCTCGCTGTAATGGGCTGACGGGGTCAGTGAAGGAGGGTCCATGCTTGTTTCCGGGGTCCCCGACCGTGATTGCTCATCTTCCAATCGGGAAGACAAGTTAAAATTAGGATGGCACATCTCTAATATCTCTACTATAGGACGAGAAAATAGATGGCGACCAAAGTAGGGGTCAGGAACCCCAAATCTAAGATACAGGGGTGGAAGAGTTAATAGCCTATATGGTAGGGTGTACAAGATCTTAGCTGTCAAGTAACACTCAAACAGGGCGGGCTTAGGACACACCGACCGGTCAAACTGTTCTATCCATGAAAGGTTACCACTTGTCCTAAGGAAAAAGCAAAATCGAAGGAAGAAAAAATCCCACTCCCTCACAAGACCTAGAGGGTTCCTATTCTCCACCCTTGTTAAGAGATAATAACAAACGAATAAGAAAAGAAAAGGTACAAAGAAGTACAGGACTGGAGGAATGAAGACTTACAAGAATGGAAGGTAGGAAAGAGCTTGGGATCTTGACCCAGTGCTTTTTCTCTACAGCCGATCAGTAATTTCTTCCTCTGGGCAGAAGTAGTAGTGGAAATGCTTAAGTGTCCCTTATATAGGCGACACAAACGGTCTAGATGATCTCAAATCCAACGGTCCAGCTAGTTTCCTGCCAAAAATGACCGACAGTTGGCGCCTCGGGCAGACTAAGCGACACCTCAAAAGGTGTGCACATTAAATGCTTGAAGTGACGGTTCGGTTAGGATGTGACTGATCGGTAGCATTTCATTGGTCTAGTTGGATCCTGACCAGACCAGACCAACCATATCTTGACATGTGGCAGGTACTGACCCCAAGCTCTCGAGGTAACCGATCGGTCCAAGCCCCGATTGACCATGCCGGCCAGTCCGGACCCGATCCATTTACCAGGCATAGTCCTGGATGGTTTACAGAGCTATACAAATTTCCAACCCTCATCTGATGAAGCATCACATTGGCCTCGAAAATGGGGGGCAGCTGATATATACAAAAATATCCAATAAGAGTCAATCTCCGCCAACTCAACAAGGAGTGCCAGATCATCCAAGGACCACGCCTACTGCACAACTTGACCCGAGTGGTATATTGTAATACCCTTGAAAATTAGAAAATATGGAAATAAATTTCTGAGTTTGTTTCTGTAATTTTTACTATAGCATGTACTAATATATGTATATATATTTGACGGCGTTTAAGATTTTAATACTCATAATATTTGTATCACTTTGTTAATGTGATTTTAATCTCTAAGTCTGACCCCGTATATTAAAATTATATTTTAATCATTGCTATCGTTAAAATATAATTGTGGATATTTGAATATTCGTGGTCACTAAGTTTTATAACTATAGATTATATCGAATATTAATACTATGTTGATATTATTCATTGTCATTTGATATTTTAACTATAGGACATATTAGATATTCACAGTCATTTAATATTATAACTGTAATACCCGTACCCGGAGAAATAATATAATATCTGCATTATATGTATTAATTAGTGGAATTAATAGCGTATGATAAATTGGGTAAGTTCCGGTTACCCCGACGTGTTAAGTGCTTGATAAAAGGCACAGTTGAACAGATATGAAGTGGGACCCACGGGAGGTCCGGATTAATTAAATTGCATTTAGTTGCATTTATATGATTAAATGAAAATTTGTTTAATTGCTTTCATATTTTATTGCTAGTTGCAATATTTTATGGTGCCAGTTTGAGTACCTGTGTGAGAGAGAATAGGAACCCGATTCATAACTAGTAGGTTAGTTAGCAACTTCACAAAATATGTGGGGCCACGTTTGGGATCCACGCGTGACATAGACAAATACCCACTTAGATATTGGGTAGTTAATAGAATTGTTTAGGGGATTTCATAATAAAGCTTAAGATAATATTGGGGAGGTAAATGGAAATCAACCAAAGTTGGCTAGGAAGCTTAAGAGGTTGACACCTCTTGAGCATGACTCATCTTTTTCTTGTATCAAAACAAGAAAAGAGTTGCAGGAGAAGGAGATTCGGCCATTGACGGAAGTTCCGTCGTCTCCGCCGTATCTTCGTCGTTTCGTCGCCGTCGGTACACCGTTTCGCGAACCGAGATCGTATTTGGACTCGTGGAGGTGAGAGGATCGTCTTTATACCTTTCATTTTCAGTTTCGTTGACGTTTTCCACGGCCTTTTTTGACGTGCCGATATATATATGTGAAATTTGTATGTAGGAATATCATTGGAGTTAATTAGAGCTAAAATTAGCAAGGAATTTGGGGTTCTAGGCTTTAAATTGGAGCAATTTGTGAGGTGATTACTCTATTCCTAAATTGGGTGTTAAATGAGGCTTATGTGATATTGGGTATGTTTATATGGTTAGTTCTTGAAATAATAGATAAAGCATGTGTTAATTTGTGCTTAACATGTCAATTTTATGGAAATTTCTAAATGATGTGTTGATGTGCTTATGTGCTTATATGGGTCAATGGATGTTAAGTGTTAATCACCATTATTTAGCCTGTAGTAACGGGACGATGTTTTTCCTCAAGAAAAAGGGGACGGTGGTGACGACCACAACGATTGACTACGGTCACGTGAGAGTGTGTGTTTTCGCTATATGCGACGTTGAAGTGAGAAAAGGCCCGGAATATTGGGTCCGATGCGATGGTGATTAAGTACTTGACATACCGGCGACTAGTTTTATCGTTGTGTTGTTTATATATTGCATATGCACATTTCATACTCCATGGCACGGTTAAAGTATTCACTAAGCGTAAGCTTAAAAACCAAAACTGTTTTCTGTGTGGTTATTGAATAACCCCGCAGGTACGGATCGTGGCTTAGAAAAGAAGTGATCGGAAATCCGGGCGGAGCATCATCTTGTTTATATGTTTATAGGCATGTAAATATGTTAGTCTTGGTGGTAATGGACTCATGTTGTAGGTTGTAGTTGTAAATGATTTTGTTGGAAGAACAAGTTGTACTTGAGTTTAAACTTCTTTTGTAAGTTGTAAAAATGTCAAGCACCAACTTTTAATGCTTTAGAATGTAGTTTGGGAACTTGTTAACATGTTGGGTGTTTTGTTCCTTTGAGTTTGAGTTGTTGAGCATTTGAACTCATGTCTTAGGATATGAACTTGGGTTGATTTGGAAGTCATGTTGGTGAATGTTGAGTCTTGCTTGTTAAGAGAATGCAAGTTTGTTCTTTCAAATGCATTTCTCATGGATCTTGATAATTAAGAGAACTTGCAAGTATTTGGAAATGAGATTATGGAACCTCATGTGATAGATCTTTAGTTAATCAAATTGTTTTGGGAATTTTGAACTCATCTTGGCAAAAGAATTTCTATACTTTACTACTTTGTGACATTGGTGTCAAGTTCTTCATTTGATTGAGGTTTGTGGTGTGTTTAAAATGTTTGTGCAAGCTTAAACATGTAGTTGACATGTTTATGAATATTGGGAGGATGTTTACAAAAGTTTTTGAGATGTTTGAAATGAAAAATAGAAGTTGGGAAATGTTTTGAACTGATTTAGCAGGGTTTTGTAGTAGAGAAAACACTTCTGCAGAATCCGGATCGATCCGGGTCTCGTGCGGATCGATCTGGGGCATCCAGAGGTGCAGAAAATGACTTTCTGTTAAATCCGGATCGATCCGGTTTTGGGGCGGATCGATCCGCTTTTCTGTTTCCCGCCCGTCGGCTTTTACGGAAACGAACATAACTCTCTCTAGAAAATTCGGATTCGCGCGCCGTTTTTTGCGTTGGAACCGGGACTCAAAGACCTATCTTTTGGCATAAAATTTAATATATCTTATTAATTACCATTTTACCCTTGGGTCTATTTTTTTCACAGTAAGGTTCTTTTATGTCATTTAAAACACGTGGTTCTTAGTAATTCGCTTGTTTTATTTGCTAATTAGTATAAATGATCGCTTGTGGCATTGTTACACGTGTCCTAATCCGCGGGGGCGGGTTGGGGTGTGACAATAACCATAGGTTATGTTGGATACCCGATGTCGTTTTAATTCCGTGACTATCATTAGGATCATTATTATTAATATTAATTTTATTATAGACTTAGACTGTATGTTTCAAACTCGGACTGAGATTTGCACGCTGGTAATTTCTGGAACATATGACACGTAGTTTCAAACGGGGTCAAATCATACAAATATATTATTGTAAGTACAACATTGAATGCTTAAAATATGTCCTAAACTAGCTTAAACCTAGTGGGTAATAACACTACCCAAACACCCATAGGACCTACGGGCCCCTACCACCTTACCTCCCTCTATACCCGCGGGATAAAACACTCACACCTCCACTGCCAGCTTCATTTCCCACTTCCTAGGCATCCTCTCAAATCAGTCCACATCTTTCTAGATCAACTAGATTTAAAGATATGCAGCGGAAACAGGACACGTGGCACGCCACCAAGGCTCAACAACAACTATACGCAGCGGAAAGAACTTTAAAACAATCTTGAGTATATAAAACTTTGAAAACATTACCCTCCGAGTTATAAAATCCGTACAAAATTGAAAACGTAATTATTTTTCAAAGCGAATGATTTTATGTTGAAAGGGGTCCCAAAGGCACCCTAAGAACCAATCAAAACCCTTTTAAAATTTCCAGAAGGATAGTAAAAGATTTCTGGCAGAGGGTATTTCGACCGGTCGAACGACCCCCTTCGACCGGTCGAATGACCCTTTAGCAGAATTCCCTCAATGCTGCAGAATTTTGCTTAAGGCATCCAACCTCCACCAATTCTACTACTCCAATCACACTTACATTAATCCAAACGTCTCAAGCTATGACAAGCTATCAAAAACAAAGTTTAATCTTACTAATCCATGAAAAGAAACAATAGCGGAACAAGCTAAGGCTTGTTTGGTTCGATTCACAAAACTCTAACCACATTCCTTCAAAATCCGAATTTGACAATTTAAGTTTACAAAACATGAACTTAAGAGTTCGGACGAATTCAAAACTAACTATAAGAAGTTTTCTTACATAATAGAACATTTCCCAAAATCATTCCAAGGTACTCAATTCAAACAAAACATGATCCTACCTCCAATTCCATTATTACAACATTGGGAAGGAAACCAAAACATAAACAAAAGACGATCCCCGGCATTCCCCCGGCCTCACCCTTCACGCTTCTCCTTTCTTTCTTCAAACCTGCAATGGAGTAAATCTCCATTGCTCAGCTATATGCCGAGTGCACAATTTCTAACATATGCATATATGACAAATCATGCTTTAATCTCATCATAACACATAACTATTGGTCTCTAGGGAATAAGTGCGCATTCACCGATCCAAAGCCTTACGACTCAACCACGACCATGCCCCTTCGACATGTCGCGTAATGCCTTTCTCGGCAAGTGACCGTCGTCACTACTAATCCTCCCCCTTCGAGAGGACGTCTCACGGTGAATTAGCACAAATCCCCCTTTAACCCACATAGGCACATAAACATGCTCATTTAACACATATACATGCTCGCGTAAAATTAGACATGCTTTTCACATTTAAGCGTGTGCATAATTAACGGGCCTAAGATTAACACATGGATTTTTGCCCGGATCTCAATTTCGTCGTCGAAATATAAAATATGTATTTCACCTATATAACATAGGCTAGAAATTCATACCTCGAGCTATCGTCGTATAACTTTGAGGGAACGACTAGAAGCCCGATTAAACGCCAAATATTTGATCCTACGCAAAACCTACAAGTTTACACGTGTTTTCCCCAAATTCCTAGATTTAGAAATTTATAAAAACTTAGCCAAATGTGGCCTAAAGACTATCAAAACGTAGCCCTTACCTTGGGGAGTTCAAATACGAATTTTGGATGAAAACAAACGGGCAGAAGTCCGTCGATTTGTGTCTGCAAGCTCTAAGCTCCCAAAACCCCCAAATCTCCCTTTTGATTTTGAAATTATAAAAGTTGTAATGAAGAAATATCTTGGAACTTCTATATATAGACAAAATTCTCGGAATTTACGTTTACCTCCCCGTGAGTTCTCAAAACTTCTAATTATTCCTCGAAACGTCTTACACGTCCATTTTATAACTTTACGAGTGAAAACTATAAATTTCAGAACTTTTTTATTAAGTCCCGTTTGTCGCCGTAATTACGTTCCGAAAACTATTTTCTGTGAAATCTCTACACAACCTACCTTTCAAGCAACATATCACTCACGTTCTCACCACAGTGTTCAAACGATCTAAAACTAGATCAAAACTATAAGAAATTATACTACACATGTATAATTACTATTCATGAAAATACCAAATAAGTCAAATAACATTTAAATCACATAAATGTCATTTAGCTATGCCAATACAACATGATTTTCCATGTTCCCGTGTCCTCTCTTGACACCTTCCAGACTGCCTTTAAGGCCAAATACTGGGTTCTCAAAAGACACCCTCCAACAAGTAGTGAGTCATCACTCACTTTACACACGTTAATTAACACAATCGTAAGCATGCTATGCATGCTAAAATGATATAAATAAATACCGCAGGAGCGGGTATGACATCCTCTCCCCCTTAAAAGAAGTTTGTCCCCAAACTTTCAATACCATCTTATCAAGCTACAAGACTTCTCACAAGTACTTCCAACGTTGGTTTCATTACAACCTATACATCTCCTCCAAGATATTACAATCTCACGAGGAAAATAAATCCTCAGACTCTTAAGGAAAATAAATCCTTGAAGCCCTCGTCTCAACCCGATTGAAGATTCTCTTCGAATACTAACAAAACAGAAATATCTCGATAAATAAGAACATCAATGCCTGAGTAAAACATAATCAATAGTCAATCTTGACATTAAATCATATCACGATGTCACACGTCAACCCACACATACCTTCATTGTACTTGTTACATCTTTTTCGAACTTTAAAGTTCATCCTAATAGCCAAAACAAAATCAATAACTCACCTCATTTTCACCCATCTTTCTTTTTGACTAACTGTCGTTTCCAACACGTCTCAACTGGTTAACAACCATACATAATTCTTCATCTCGAAGTAATCAAAACTGAGTACTATCATACATTCATACACTGTCAGTAAGTCAATATCTCAATCAACTATTTCAGATACTATGAATTCCATCTCTTATCCTGTTAATCGTGGAATACCCGTAGGATGATAACACGTTTTCAAACGACTCTCATTTCTTATCAAATTCCAGTTCGGTTTAATCCAATCTCGTATTTTAAGTCAAATCGTACATGATTTGTAAGACACCATTCAGATTCTCAATTGAAAATTTTACATCGTTTTACTTGTCCGAGGTTACCTACTATCCGGAACCACTCTCGGTGAAGTCAACACACTTGTCATTTATCTCCCACTTCTGTACTCGAACTGCCGTCGACTAACGTAGAAGATTTTACTTTACACCTTCAATTTAAACTTTTAACAAAGTCAAATACATATTCTTCCTTTTTGTTTTTAAAACAAATCATTTTAAAATTTTGCATAATACTTTCCCAACATAATAACCCCAATGTTCATTGTGACCAATAACGCGGTTAACCCAAATTGACTTAGTCAATCATACATGTACCACAACTTCCATCATGACGCATTCCCATACTCAGACTATACCTTGTTCCTGTCCCAAATCTTTGACCCTTCACAATCTATTCTATTCATATAGTGTACACACACCCTGAGTCAATTACTTTTCTGTTGAAGATCACAACCCCATAAGTTTATGATATATCACTTTCACCTTTACACAAGCCCATACCAATAGTACTCATGTATCTCAACTCTTACTGAATTTCTGACAGCCCTTTACACTGAACATATATTCCTTGTATAACATCTCAAGGCTTCATACCTTATTTAACGATTTAATATTTCATAACTCCAGTCAACCTGACTTAACTCCAATTCAGATTTCTCTAATCCGTTATCTTTGCTATTCTGATCCCAAATTCATTATTCTCGAAGAACCTATTGTTCAAGTATTCATACTTTTCTTGTAACCATCTGAAGACAACTCAGTAATTTAATCTTCCCAATGAAGTACTATAGTCTCACTGTGTTCAATAAATTCCCTATCAACTCCCAATTCACATACCTTTCGTGTCCATACTCAAGATCACCCATTCGTAACTATTGTTTTTAAGTGCTTCACACTTTACGAATCTCATCAAGTTCATAAACGTTCCAAACTTTAAATCATTCATAACCTCGGGTTATTCAAATACTTAAACCAAGATCAAGTTCCCTTTAGAAAATACCCAAGTCAACTCGTTTAGTAGTACTACCTCCAGCTTACTAAGTCCAAGTGTACAACATTTTACTAATCCATTACTTTAGAATTTCCAACTTTATGACCTGCTCACGTAGAACTCATTCATTTGACCAACACTGTTGTGTCCCAAGCACTAAGCATACCATATACTTCCACGATACTCGTCCTCCAAAGTCTACTTGATACCTTATTGCAAGTATTTAACAAAATTTTCTTACTCAAACAAAAGTTTGATTTTTAAAACATTTTAAACACTTTAAAATTTCCTTGGGATGGAATCTGACATTCTCAAAATTCTCCAACCTTATTGGAATCCAGGACGACCGAGATAGCATTCCACTACATTTACCATTATCCTCTGCCCATTTTACATTCTTTCTATCATATCTAATAATGTACTCAACGTACTCCCAAGTCTTCATCCCACTTCTACCATTCTTGTTCACTTTCTCATAAGAGATTCATTTTCCCAATCTACACTTTCGCTCTTGTGATCTGACTTACCCAAAATCTCTTTACTCTATCCATTTCCACAGTTGCTCTCGTTCAGTATCGTACTACTTGTCATACTCCAACCTCCCGTTGACAACCACTCATTACAATTACTTAACGAATTTTTACAATCATTAAAAGATTCTTCACTTTATTTGAAATGCGATAATTAGCAAAGAAAGCATGAATTCGACCTCTTAAAAAAACTTTTCTGTGACAAAACAGACCAAGGGCAAAATGGTTATTTATAAAGTATGGTAAAATTTTACACCAAAAGATAGCTCTTTGAGTCTCGGTTCCGACGCAAGAAACGGCGCACAAATCCAAATTTTCTACAAAGAGTTATGTCTGTTTCTGTAAAAGTCGACGAAAAATGTTTTCGAAAACACTGTTTGGATCAGAGGGGTGTTCGACCGGTCGAACCGCCCCTTTCGACCGGGATTCGACCGGTCCAGTACCCCCTGGACCATATTTTTCCTCCATTTAACATCATTAAAAGTCTCCAAACTTGCAAGGCATTTGGTGCCACTTCCCAACCACTTTGGAATCACTAAAAAGTACTCGAGAACATTGAAAACTCATCGAACTACACACGGTTCCTGGTTATCCACCCTATAACTCACTGTAATAAAAACATTCTCTATAGTAATTCCTACCAAGATCTCCTTATCCTCATGATATCCGATATTCATTTGATTCCTCCGAATCTCTTATCATGTTTAATCACTCTCACTTATTTTTCACCTCAAGTCCTGTATTCCTACATCCTTTGTTCTACTTCCTTTGTCAAGCCACACCTCAAAATACTAAGAAACTCTTATTCATATTCATCTTCATTCCTTTAATCTCCATCAAGAAGTCCTACTATATCTCTTCCGACCTATATCGTCCTTATCGTTACATTCACATACACATAATCATCAAATCTAAGCAACTGCTTCAGAGGTACATCCCAAACTAAGCTTCTACCAACTATAGTTTCACAATCCAAGCACACTCTATCATTTCCATTCTTAACCCTTCGTTCAAATCAATCCTCAGATACCAACTTTCCATGCACCCAATCAACCGATAGCTTTCGCTACTAGTCCTCCTATCACATTTCAATCCACCATGGTACTACGACCACCCGAAACCAGGTTAAGTTGAGAGATTCCTCAACAACCACAATATTCATAATACGTTGAGATATTCTTCAACCCCCCATACATACCATAAGATAGGTTGAGAGATTCCTCAACCATCAAATACATGCCATAAGATAGGTTGAGAGATTCCTCAACCATCCAAACACCTCAATACCATACAAAAAGTTGAAAGATTCTTCAACTACTTAATATACACCGTTTATATCGTAAGGTAACACCATATATAACCCCGTATGATCACACCGTAGGATAACACTGTAAGATAAGGTGAGAGATTCCTCACCCATCCTAAACATGAGTGATACATGTTACTGGACCCTCTTTCTGTCATAGACCCCAACTATACCTCTCTATTCTCTGACGTCACGATATCTAACCCATGTCTGAAGTAAAACTCTTACCAATAGATCTCAATCCCAAGATTCCACTAAAACAATCACTTTTCATTCTCTATGTGAACCATAAGGAATCTTTCTCCTGACACTCACTATTCAAAATCCATTCTCGGTTAGATCCCCCAAAGGACACTTGTCACTATCGTTGAAAACATCCACCAATTCGATCAAAAATTATTTTATTTCCATTTAGAAATTCAATGGTTCATCACCACCAAGATATCATCTATCTCTCGTGTCACCACACCATGCCTATGATAGCTCATGGTAACCTTCATTTCATCACACAGTTCTACGTCCGCATGATTCCACCGATTCATGAGTGCATAAATATTATGCATGTATGCCAATAACATAATCATGTATGTATAATAACATACCATATGCATCAAACATCTCTACAATATGTGGATGCATTCTAGAATATATGTCAATTCACTCAACACTCCACTCGACGTCGAACGTTCCCAAAGTTTTGTTACCTATTGCTCTGATACCACTAAATGTCACGACCCATCCTGCTAATGTGCGGAAACAGGACACGTGGCACGCCACCAAGGTTCAACAACAACTATACGCAGTGGAAAGAACTTTAAAACAATCTTGAGTATATAAAACTTTGAAAACATTACCCTCCAAGTTGTAAAATCCGTATAAAATTGAAAACGTAATTATTTTTCAAAGCGAATGATTTTATGTTGAAAGGGGTCCCAAAGGCACCCTAAGAACCAATCAAAACCCTTTTAAAATTTCCGGAAGGATAGTAAAAGATTTCTGGCAGAGGGTATTTCGACCGGTCGAACGACCCCCTTCGACCGGTCGAATGACACTTTAGCAGAATTCCCTCAATGCTGCAGAATTTTGCTTAAGGCATCCAACCTCCACCAATTCTACTACTCCAATCACACTTACATTAATCCAAATGTCTCAAGCTATGACAAGCTATCAAAAACAAAGTTTAATCTTACTAATCCATGAAAAGAAACAATAGCGGAACAAGCTAAGGCTTGTTTGGTTCGATTCACAAAACTCTAACCACATTCCTTCAAAATCCGAATTTGACAATTTAAGTTTACAAAACATGAACTTAAGAGTTCGGACGAATTCAAAACTAACTATAAGAAGTTTTCTTACATAATAGAACATTTCCCAAAATCATTCCAAGGTACTCAATTCAAACAAAACATGATCCTACCTCCAATTCCATTATTACAACATTGGGAAGGAAACCAAAACATAAACAAAAGACGATCCCCGGCATTCCCCCGACCTCACCCTTCACGCTTCTCCTTTCTTTCTTCAAACCTGCAATGAAGTAAATCTCCATTGCTCAGCTATATGCCGAGTGCACAATTTCTAACATATGCATATATGACAAATCATGCTTTAATCTCATCATAACACATAACTATTGGTCTCTAGGGAATAAGTGCGCATTCACCGATCCAAAGCCTTACGACTCAACCACGACCCATGCCCCTTCGACATGTCGCGTAATGCCTTTCTCGGCAAGTGACCGTCGTCACTACTAATCCTCCCCCTTCGAGAGGACGTCTCACGGTGAATTAGCACAAATCCCCCTTTAACCCACATAGGCACATAAACATGCTCATTTAACACATATACATGCTCGCGTAAAATTAGACATGCTTTTCACATTTAAGCGCGTGCATAATTAACGGGCCTAAGATTATCACATGGATTTTTGCCCGGATCTCAATTTCGTCGTTGAAATATAAAACATGTATTTCACCTATATAACATAGGCTAGAAATTCATACCTCGAGCTATCGTCGTATAACTTTGAGGGAACGACTAGAAGCCCGATTAAACGCCAAATCTTTGATCCTACGCAAAACCTACAAGTTTACACGTGTTTTCCCCAAATTCCTAGATTTAGAAATTTATAAAAACTTAGCCAAACGTGGCCTAAAGACTATCAAAACGTAGCCCTTACCTTGGGGAGTTCAAATACAAATTTTGGATGAAAACAAACGGGCAGAAGTCCGTCGATTTGTGTCTGCAAGCTCTAAGCTCCCAAAACCCCCAAATCTCCCTTTTGATTTTGAAATTATAAAAGTTGTAATGAAGAAATATCTTGGAACTTCTATATATAGACAAAATTCTCGGAATTTACGTTTACCTCCCCGTGAGTTCTCAAAACTTCTAATTATTCCTCGAAACGTCTTACACGTCCATTTTATAACTTTACGAGTGAAAACTATAAATTTCAGAACTTTTTTATTAAGTCCCGTTTGTCGCCGTAATTACGTTCCGAAAACTATTTTCTGTGAAATCTCTACACAACCTACCTTTCAAGCAACGTATCACTCACGTTCTCACCACAGTGTTCAAACGATCTAAAACTAGATCAAAACTATAAGAAATTATACTACACAGGTATAATTACTATTCATGAAAATACCAAATAAGTCAAATAACATTTAAATCACATAAATGTCATTTAGCTATGCCAATACAACATGATTTTCCATGTTCCCGTGTCCTCTCTTGACACCTTCCAGACTGCCTTTAAGGCCCAATACTGGGTTCTCAAAAGACACCCTCCAACAACTAGTGAGTCATCACTCACTTCACACACGTTAATTAACACAATCGTAAGCATGCTATGCATGCTAAAATGATATAAATAAATACCGCAGGAGCGGGTAAGACAGTAGGAACCACCGCTACGCTTGTTTTTACGCACCCGTATCGAGGTGAGTCGTCCTAACTCACTTGGTATATTATAGAATTATTCTTGTGAATTATATGTATACCCAGTACGTCCTGCGTGGACGTAGCTGATAAGTACGATTTATGTAAATGATGAGATTGTTCCTTATATAATGAACGCATGTTAGTTAACTATACTTCATGCTTAGTTAATATTCGTTGATATTCTTGATTATCATGATTTCACGTTTATACAGTCACATGAACATTCATATGAACATAGTCGAGTCATGATGTCAATGTTGACGTCTGCATGGTTAGTCACGGGGACTAACCCAGTCATATTGTTATACATATTGAATGGATTGCAGTGGTCCTAGTGGTACAGTCAAGTAAATGGGAACAATGATAAAACTGCTATAGGGCCCTGCTAGGCGACGATAGCCAGAGTTTCCATTGCAATCATTGAAATTATGTATGAGTTGATGGTTGATATGCTATAGGGCCATGCTAGGCGACGATAGCAAAGTATCCATCAGAATACAATAGTTACTTTTTGAATGCTATAGGGCCATGTTAGGCGACAATAGTGCTGTAACTATTCTATTCTCCCGACAAGGTCACGAGGACCTAGGAGTCCAATGATTACACTCTTTTTAAAACCAAAACTGCTATAGGGCCCTGCTAGGCGACGATAGCAATGTAATCATTCTACTCTGAGTTAACGGCGTTACACTGGTAATGTAACAAGTCACATGAGTCAGTTGTGGTATCTGTGGTCGAGTAAAGTCGAATATATCGATGATGCATCGTGTCATATCTCATTCATATTATCATGTCATAAATCATACGTATTGAGATAATGCTTATCAAATGTTTAAGTTTGAGATATCTGTTGTACTTGTATATTACTATTTGTATTAGGAGTGATCGGTTAGGTCAACTCACTTAGCTTCAAAAGCTAACGGCTCTCCTTCCTGCCCTGGATATATCACGTCTAGATTTCACAGGTGACGACTCTCAAGATGAGGTCTACCAAAGGGACACGGCAGATATACAAGTTGAAGCGAAGGACTCCGATATAGTCTTATTTAGAATTACTTAATTTACCTTATGATCTTCTATCTGAGGTAATGTTTAGATATGTATTGTATATAGATCGCCCTAGACTACTTTATAGATCTTTTATTTAGACTCATGATGTACCCAGACGTTTGAGTTTTGTTGAAGAATACTAATAGGTGTTTTTATGCTTTCGCTTACTCTATTAACCATGTGTAGAATGTAGAAAGGACAATCAGTTAATGTAACTCGTCATTCCCTATGGTTCTAGAAAGGAAATTTTAAAATTTCTCTATTTTTGGCTACTCCGGGGCATGACATATATCCAGTACAGTCCGGACCCAACCCAAAGGTCGAGAATCATACGTTGGCTCGTCTTGTGATGGACATAGCCCAGCCATATCCCAGGACGTGACCCAAAAGGTTCTAAATAGTTTCCTATGCAAACTAGAGGACTAATGGAAAGCTAGGGTTGTTTCCTAATCCAATTAGGAAACTCTCAAGATTTGTGTTAATCAATCTCAATCAGATTGTATTACCTCTATCAGTTTACTTACCATGCACGAGTAGGTCTCTTGTATCTATAAAAGAGGCCACTCACCTCCTTTAACAGGGTCGTAACTTTATTGCACATACATACACATTTACCCCGACCGGTCTTTGGGAGTTCCATCCCTATTGTTGGTTCACCAAAGACCCCTGGCTATTTGATATCATAGTGCAAGTTATCAGACACACCACGTGGATGTAGGCTTCTTCGTAACAAATCCGAACCACATACAATTCTTCTTATCTAACTCTTATCATCTCTGATTGAATTTTCGGCATCATCAGAACCTATGTTTTCAAAACACAAACCAGTCGCCTGTTTTCACTATCAGTCGACTAAACTTTGAAGACCCCAATTGACTGGGAAAATGATCCAGTCGACCATTTTCCATTGAAAAACAATTTTACTCTTTTAAAGGTTTGAAACAACTTTAAACCTTTAAGACCTTATGAAAGATTATCAAGATAATTTATATGTAAATCCTAGACTTTAACTAAGGATGAAAGATCTTCAAGTTTTCAAGCTTGATCCTTGTTGAGATTTAACACTCTCGAGGTTCGCCGCATGATATCTCAAGAACTCAAATAAAGTTAGAACATTTAAGTGCATATTTCAAGAGATTAGCACAACGAAAATGACATGATAATTGATTGGAAATAGAGCCATTGAGAACATGCAATTATTAATAGATTTGTCATCATCAAAATAAATGTAAATAACGTCTTAAAGAAATTCAAGGCTAACAATGTTTATAATTGTTGGCATTCACCAGCATACAGCTAATATAGTGTAGTTGTTATTGAATAACCATTATAGGTGATAAAGGCAAGGCATCAGAAAACAATGAAGAAAATGGGATTGGCGAGGCAACGTGGGTTTTAGGGATTTAGCATTGATAATGTAGATAATTTCATGTTTAGTACTAAAACTTGTAACATGTTAGGTTTTAGTTTGTAATTGAGAAATGCTTGTGGTTGGTTAACTTTTAGTTTTTGTTTTGTAAAATTAGTAGTTTGGCTTCAAACTTTGGTTGTATTATGGCTTTACAACTTTAAATGTGCTAAAAGGTAGTAAAATGACTTTGGTTCATATGTTGGTTGATTTATAAGCTCAACTTTTGTAATATAAAGTGTTATCATGTTGGCTACTTTGGGATTGATCATTTTTATCAAGTGTTGTGTGAGTTTGACAGATTTTGGTTTTAAAACTTGTGATTACTGCAGAATGGGTTCTGCTGCATCAATCCAGTCGACTGGGGTCCTAGTTCAGTCGACTGGATTGTGTTCCTAGAACAAGACATTCTGTTTTAGCATCGTTCAGTCGACTGAATAGGTACCAGTCGACCGAACTTCGGCATCTTCAGTCGATCGGACTTGTGGTCAGTCGACCGGATCGGGAATTACGAGATTTCAGCTCTCTGTAATTTCATGTTCAGTCGACTGAGCTCCCCGATCAATCGACTGGAATTCCCTGTTTCAAATCTAGTGTTTTTATAAGTGTTTTAAATGGGTAAACTTCATTTAACTCTGATTTTATGGTTAATAATGGACCTTAGGAGTATAGTGGGAGTCTTGGTGGCATGTCACGGTATGATGCACATGTAATGTATCATTAGGGGCATAGTGGTAAATTTATTTAGAGAAATTACACTTTACACACGTATATTGAATATAAATCTGTCAAGAATTATAAGAAAATTTTATGAATCGACTATATTGAACTTGAAATGAAACTGTAAGGACTGAAATGACAAAATTGAAATTACAAGGATTAAAGTGAAATAACACCGAAATCATAAGGGTGCAAAATTTAATTTACCCTTATTTTTACGGCTATGTTTAGTTTACTGATTTTATAAGAGAATTTTTTTTTAAAAAAAATATGATAAAAAAATCCCAATAAATAGTGTTCTACAGTAATAACCCTATCTTTGTATATAATTAGAGATTAGTAAAAAATTTTGGGTAAATTACACTGACACACCCTGAGGTTTCACACTTTGTCACTCATACCCCCTGTCAAAGATTTCAAGCTAGTGTCGTTAATGGCGACATTAAAAAGATAATTATACCCCTGCTCTCTCTCTCTCTCTCCCCCCCCCCCCCCCTAGACTTTCTCCACCCATTTCTCAAGTCCAACTTACATATACATACAGAATTATATATTTATTGACCTTAATGAACAATTCATCATCAATGCTAGGTACCATTCCATAAATTTGAAGTCTTCATCACAAGTGCAAGCTCATTCAACAGTCAACAATCTTCCAAACTAGCAGACTCAAAAAATCTGGAGTGATAGGTTAGATCACTCTGATTTTGCTCATCTCGCTAGTAAGTTCCCCCCAAAATACCCATATGGATATGGGTCATCTCACTCTTACTTTACACACAATACATATAGGTGCAGAGATCTCAGCAAAGATAGGAGTGAACTACGGCCAGCTAGGAAACACCTATGAAACCCATCAAAATCACTGGAGCTAATTGAGACCCTGAAAGCCAAACGGGTCAAGATCTATGATGCAAACCCAAAAATCCTCAAAGCCCTCAATGGCAAAGACATTCAAGTCTCAATCATGGTCCCAAACAAGCTCGTCGTCAACATTTCAACTACCATACCTCCTAGCTGCAACCCACTTCTGGCGTCCTACCAAGCCGAGACCATTGGTTTAATTTCATACCATGATCATCACTAGCGTTGTCACTAACCATGGCCACCAATTTGGGTTCTAATTTGGGAATTTTCAAAGCCCTAATCTTCTATTATCATGGGTTTTTTTCTAAATTAGATTCTGGTTCGAAATGGTTCCGAAGAGAGAGAGAGAGAGAGAGAGAGAGAGAGAGAGAGTTGTGTGAGAGGTCTAGAGAGAGAATATTGGTGGCATTGAAGAGGTGGGAGGGGATGGTTTTTGAGAAATTGTTGTTAGAGAGAGAAAGTCGCTTGAGAGTGACAATTAAATGTGAACCCAAATGAAACGGAGTTCATGATTTTTCAATGGTTGAGAGAAGAAAGAGATAAATTAATGATCAAAAAAAGAAGGAAATAAATGAAACAGAGTTCATGATTTTTCAGTGGTTTCAGTGAATTGAATTGAGAGAGCTAAATTCAAGTGATTGCTTTAGAGCACGATCATTATATTTTGCAACGAGGAGTTACACACACACACAGAGAGAGAGAGAGAGAGAGAGAGAGAGAGAAAAGTGAGGCTGACAATGGTGTGGATAGAGAGGGGGTAGATGGAAAAAAGAAGAAGAAGAAGTAAAGGGTATTTTGGGCATTTTGAAGAATTTCACTTGCTTATGTCAGCCAAAAAGCTTCTGTTTCTAACACTAGTTAATGACAAGGGGTAATTGTTACCAACATACAAACCTGAAGGAAGGTTAGTGTAACCTATAAAACCTCAGGGAGTGTGAGTGACAAAGTGCGAAACCTCAGAGGGTGTCATTGTAATTTACCCGAAAGTTTTCTAACCAAAAAGGGTCATGCAACTAAAAGGGTGATGCTATTGCCACTCCATCATTGAACTAAGGCACTCCATTGTACCACTCATAAAGCATATGATACAATGCATGTCATGCATTGCATACATGGTATCACGTGCTCTAAGAGTGGTATCATGGAGTGCCTTAGTTCAATGATGGAGTGGCAATAACAATTCTTTTTTCTAAAATACTAACCATTTTGGCTAGTTTAAATGTTTAGTTTACAGTAAAAAAAATGCCACTTTATTATTTGAGCTAAGTCACTTTTGAGTTTTGACTAGGAAGACGGCCCGTACAATGCATGGGCATTGGATTTTGAAGAAAAAATATAATGTATATGTTTTTTTAATGTGGACAAGAAAGAGAATAAAGTTTTATTAATTCTTAAGATGGTGTTAGAAAAATATGGTTTAGCGATAACTATATTATTTGATGTTAACCTTCAATTTAAGGCTCTTTTATTTAACGTATAGATAATAAATATATATATGTATATGTGTATATATATATGTACATCCAAAAAGGGTAATATAAAAAAGGCAAAAGGGTAATTTGGTAATTCGATTAACAAAAGAGTAATTTGCAAAAGGCTTAAAGGTGATTTGATTATTCAATTTGTAATTGTACATACTTTAAACTTTTACATTCTTTTCTTTAATGTATAGATAATATATATATATATATATATGTGTGTGTGTGTGTGTGTGTGTGTGTGTGTGTGCACACGCATGCACGCACACTCGTATATACAAAAGGATAATTTATGAAAGACAAAAGTGTAATTTGACAATTTGATTTAACAAAATGACAATTTGTAAAATGTATAAGGGTAATTAGATTATTCAATATATATATATATATATATTGTAATATAATAAAATGATTTTTGGTAATTCAATTTAACAAACGGGAATTTATAATTGTAAACACTTTAAACTTTAAGCTCTTTTCTTTAATTAAGGCATAGAAACAAAGGGGAATTTGCATAAGGCATAAGAGTAATTTGGCTATGCAATTTATAATTGTATACATTTTTATTCAATTTTGGTATATAATATATTCAATATATATAATATAATAAAACAATATATATATACATACAAGGGTAGCTTACAAAAGGAAAAAGGGCAATTTGATAATTCAATTTATAATTGTTCACACTTTAAATACATAAATAATAATAATAAAAAATTACAATATGTATATATATACATATACACATATAGACAAAAGGGTAATTTACAAAAAACAAAAGGATAATTTGGTAATTCAATTTAACAGTTGGGTAATTTGGTTATTCAATTTATAATTATACACACTTTAAACTTTGAAAAAAGGGTACCTTACAAAAGGCAAGATGATAATTTTAATAATATAATAAAATAATGTATGTATATATATACACACAAGGGTAATTACAAAAGGCAAAAGGGTCATTTGATAATTCTATTTAACAAAAGGGTAATTTGGTAATTCGATTTCTACTTGTACACACTTTAAACACATAAATAATAATAATAAATTATAATATGTATACATTACATATATACACACACACACACATACGAAAATATAATTTACAAAAGCAACTTAAGGCTTGTTTGGTAATTCTAGGATTCCTTAAAAGTTATCTTAAGGCTCAAACAAGTCTTGCCAAACAAGCATTAAATTTCAAAAGTAATCTAAGATTTGTTTTAGAAAAGTGACTGAATGCTTGTTTGGTAATTAAAAGATTCCTTAAAAAGTTGCCTTAAGGCTCAAACAAGCATTAATTTATAAAAGTAATCTAAAGCTTGTTTGGTAATTCAAAGAAATAGTACAAAAAATGCAAAGAAATGTTAGTGTTTTGTTTGGGAAAACCAAAAAAAGAAAAATAAAACAAAACAAAACAAAATCAAACCAAACAAGGCATAGCCCAATTCGGTTTGTTTTGTGCCTTGTTTGTGTTAGTGGTTTATTTGGGAAAACCCCAAAAAAATAAAAATAAAACAAAACAAAACAAAACCAAACCAAACAAATTAGTGACTTGTTTGGGAAGAACGAAAAACCATTCGAACTACAAAGCCAAAAAGCGGCTGTGCCAAACAAGGCACAACCTACAATTTGTGGACTTTTGGGTGTTTTGAACTAAATTGTAAATATTAGTAATTATTGCTTGAAAAGTTGATGGAATAATCACTCGTAGATTAAATATTTTTAAAAGTTGAATCAAATTGTAAATGTTTGTACTTATTGGTTGAAAAGTTGATTGAATCATCAACTCTCGAATAATTTAATTTTTAAAGTTGACCTAATAATAATAAGGGTTGTTTTGTTGATGAAATGACCAACCTACTCTCACAAAAGGACAAAAACTCAAAGTAATAATTAAAGGAAAATGGAACAAAAGATAAAAGTAAGGATAAAACAGTCATTTCAAATAAATCTAGAAATACCAAAATTAGACAAAATTAAAATTGAAATTACCCGGTCCACCCCTAAGTCTCTTTTATAGTATAGTGTAGATATCGAACCCATCAATGCACTCCGTTTTAACTAAATTGTTATATTTTGTCACCTTTTTACGGTTAAGATTTGTGCATAATTGATATGCTATGAGATCTACAAGTGATGATTTGAGGAGAGGATTGAAGAGCAAAAAGAGATCACTCTAATTTAGCTAGTAGCCAAAAAGGCCAATTGTACTCTTTTGACTAGCTAGTTGGCTAAGTAACTGGACGGCGTCCAGGGTATACTAATTTTATGGTTTTCAAATTCTAATTCTAAAATTTTATCCTATATAATGTAATAGTGGGTCTATTAAATTTTGATTAGATGATATTAAAAGTGTTCCATTATTATTGTCAATAGATCTCTACTATCACATCATGTGGGATAGAGATTTGAAAAACATAACATTACTCAATACTTTTTCGGTGATGGCAGAGCTAACACCAAAGCCAAAAATCAAGGAAGACAACCACATGGTCTCTTGACTTTTTCCTTCCTCTCTCTCTCTCTCTTTTCAAATGAACTGTTTGTGTATTAGATTATTGGGTTTGTGTATTAAATTGGAAGAATTAGAAATTGTTTGTATATTTTGATTTGAATGTCCATAGCAATTTGGCCCTCAAAGACAAGAGAGGCAAATGGGTGTATATATATATATATTGATAAATATATGGTTGTATATATATATAGAGAGAAATTATTCCTAAGCACTAAGAATTGCTCAATCATAACCTCTGGCGCATTAACATGGCTATTCTTTCATCTTCAACATCAATGTATTACAAAAACAAAGCCTGAAATCAATGACAATAAATCACCCTTCTCAACTCTCCTCAAATCCACAACAGTACAGTGCTCACTATTGTAATTCTTGTCTCAAACCATCGCCACAAACTCACCATCGCAGTCCTGGTGAAGGGATTAGTATAGGGTTTTGTGAACTTAGTTTAGAATTTTAAGAATATGAAAGGGCACTTTAGGCATATTGAGTTATTATGATATGACATCACAATTTTTTGTTATTAGTCTTTTTAACGGCTACTTAACGGAGGGGGTTCATCTGTCACGACAATTTAAAAATAAGGAAGGTAAGTGTTACATTTGAAATGTGAAGGAATACGTGTTATTAGGCCAAACTTCAAGGGAGGTAAGTGATATTTACCCTAGAAAATAAAATAAGGACAAGGTTGTCCAATTAAAGATTTATTAAATGGCAAATAAGTTATGAGCTTGAAAAGCATCTCCAACCCAACTTCAATTAAGTTGACTTTTGGGCATTAAATAAGTTAAAAAAACTATAAGTTTTAAAACTACAAACGACACCAAACAATTCATTTTAGCTTATTATAAGCTATAAGTTAGAAGTTGCATCTTATACACTAAAACAAACAAGGCCGGAAGGTTAAAACAACTGTCTCGAGAGCTTTTATAATGCATTCTAGTAGTTTTGGTTGAATCATCCATCCAAATCCAGTGCTAAGATAGTATAAGGGTAAATTGCAAATTACACCCCTGTAGTTTAAGGATTGTGCATTTTACACCCTATGGTTTCAATTTTGGCAATTCACACCCTACAGTTTGAAAATTGTGCAAAGTCCACCCAATTACAAAAAAAAAAAAAAAAAAAAAGGGCACAATGAGAATATCACATTATTTCCTACCCAAATAACCCCATGTGCAGGGGGGGCGGACCCTAGAGTACAGGTCAGTGAGAACATAAGCTTATACTGGGGTTCAGAGACAATGCCCCGAACCAATTTTTTTAGTTTTTTTTGGATAGAAATAGTATAGTTCTCTGTGGTTTTGTTTTTTTTTTTTTTAACAAAGTAATCTATCATTTAATTCTTTCACAAAATTTTTTTATCATAAGCTTAATTAGTTATTTATATTTATTAATTTCACTGTCCCGGAACTCCGTATAGGCTTCTGCTTCCACTGAACACACTTGTGGGTCTGCCCCTGCACATGAGGTCATTTTGGGTTGAAAATAATGTGATATTCCAATTGTGCCACACCCCCCCTCCTTTTTGTGTGTGTGTGTGTGTGTGTGTGTGTGTGTGTGTGTGTGATTGGGTGGATTTTGCACAATTTTCAAACTGCAGAGTGTAAATTGCCAAAATTGAAACCATAGGGTGTAATTTGCACAACTCTCAAACTACAGGGTATAACTTGCAATTTTCCAACAGTATAACTAATATCCCAAAATGTATAACTAGGGGTCCGTTTGATAAAATTGAAAATTAAGTGCTGAATTTTAAGCACTGGAAATTTTAAGCGATTGAATTTGTAATACTGAAAATAGTGTTTCAAGTACTGAAATAGACTGCATTTAATGATTTTTTCAGTAGAATTTTTGCATTTAAAGTTTTCAGTGGTTCTGTCACTGCCTTTTCAATTAAGTGGTATGTTATCAAACGCATTGAAAATAAATAAGTGCTAAAAATTCTCATTTCTATCACTTAATTGAGTTATCAAACACACCCTATATCTCATAAAGTGTGGTATGCAAATTTAGAAACCTCTTTACTCTTAAAAAAGAAAAGTAGTTTCAAAGTTACTACATTTTAAAAAATAGATATACTTTTTGAACATAGGTTTACAAAATTTGGCACTCATAACCACTATATGTATAATTTTCTGTCTAACAAATGCACAGTACACAACTAGGGGTGGCAATTTTCGACACGACACGGCAACCCGACACGACCCGACACAAAATTAAACGGGTTTGGGTGACCCGTATAAGGGCACGGGTCATAAACGAGTCGACCCGTTTGACACAATTAATAAACGGGTTGAAGCGGGTCAATCCATCTAACCCGTTTGACCCGATTAAGTATTTAAGTACAGATATGACATTTTTTTTTTTTAGTTTTAAAAATAATTTTTAATAATCTGGAAGTCTAAAATAAAAGTAATATAAAAAATTTTTAAAAAATAATATTTTTTTAAAAAAATTATTAGTATTTTTTTTAGAGAAAAAAAATATTTAAAATATATATAGATATATATAAACTATTTTTTTTTTTTTTGCTCAAAAAAAAAAAAAAGAGTAGTCGCCAACTTACCAAACAAGTAAATTTATATATAATAATTAATAACTAATGTAATAAAAAAAATAATAATTAATAACTAATAAGGGACGAAGGAAGCTGGAGCCTGGAAGCATTCATGCATCAAGCATTGCATAAAAAATAAAAATAAAAAATAATTAAAAAAATAAAAAAGAAAGAAAAAAAAGGGAGGAAGTCCGCTAGAATTGCTGGATTGGGAGGGAGAAAAATTAGTCAATTAGATAAATACAACTGTTAATCTTGATTCTTGATGGATGGTAAGTGAAGAAATTTTTTTATACTGTTAGTAAAAACAATATTTCTTCTTATTCAGTTTGTGTGGATGTGCTTAGGTGTTAAGTTTATAATAGTTAGATATTGCTATATTTATAGTATTTTGATATTTAAGATGTACGTGTTAATAATTGATACATTTGATGGAAGACTTGTTTGTGTTCTTAGTAGGGCTGTAAGCTTATTTCAAATAGCCGAACCGAGTTAACCGATTGGGTTTCTTAAATTACTT
The DNA here is from genome assembly GCA_033977485.1 of Hydrangea macrophylla. Lineage (NCBI taxonomy): Eukaryota > Viridiplantae > Streptophyta > Magnoliopsida > Cornales > Hydrangeaceae > Hydrangea > Hydrangea macrophylla. The sequence goes on from CM066996.1 coordinate 78,626,859, forward strand.
ACAACTAAAAAATTGATCTGATCGCCAAAATTGGCAAAATAGATCGAACCGACCACTTCGGTTGGTTTTCAAAACATGAAAAAAAAAATAAAAAAAAATTAAAAATAAAAATTCAACCCGATCCGAACCGAACCAAACCGATGACACCCTACACGAGTTAGACGGGTTAAACGGGTGACCCGTATATGACCCGACACGATTATAACCCGACACGATTATGATACGTTAAGAATGACACGATTATAACCCGACACGACAATGACCCGACACGACCCGATTGCCACCCCTATACACAACTGTGCACTCTAACACATTTACAAAGGTGCATTTTGTAATTTTTGTATACACCATGTAATTTTGGTATCGTTCGGAGGCACCCCTAGTTCCAATTTTTTTCGTAAAAATAATACAATTTTGAAATTTAAAAATGGAGTGGTTGTTAACTTGTTTACATTAGAACATAATGATTTAAAGACAAACCAATCTCTCCATAACTGTTTAAAAAAAATTATGTTCATATTGTTAATTTCTTTACAGTTTTATTCTATACTTATAAAATAAAGAATTCTTAACATTTTTAATGTGGATATCTACAAAAATGTAAAATACTTTGGACTAATAGCTAGAATAAATAAGATATTTATTTGGGTAAAAATTCTGAAAAGTTAAGGATTAAAGTAAAATAAATAATTTAAAATTTAATTAATAAATTTAGGAGTGGCACTGCACGTATTATAAAATATATAGGGTAAAAAATACACTTAGAAAGTTGAGGGGGGCACAAATGCATATAAAACAAATAACATACGATGTAAAAATATTTTTGAAAATTTGTGAGGGCACGTGCCCCCTGTTGACCGAACATACTTCTGCCCTTGTTCCCTCCCACTGAAAAAAAAAACCGGCAGATCGAACAGACAGGTCGAACCGATCAATTCGGTCGATATTTTAAAAAGCACTCATAGCTAAAAATTGAACCGAACCGAACCGACCAATTCAGTCTGTTTATAAAACATAAAAAAACAGAAAAAGCACCAAAAAAAAAATAGGTTAAATACATTTTAAATACATTCTATGCGGAGATAATGCAGTCATTTTGCCCACATATGTGAGGCTAATTTTTAATACTTAATCCCTATATGAGGTTATTTTGAGAGAAATCTTAGTAATTTCACTTTAGTCCAAAACCACAAGAAGGGTTAAGTGTTCACTTTAGAAACACAGAGGGTAAAGTGAAAATGGGACTACCCACATGAGTAAAATGTAATTAAATAAAAGGGTAAATATCATTGACCCCCCTTATTTTTAAAACTTTGTAACACTAACCTCCCTTCTTTTAATGGCAGTGGATGAAATCTTGTGATATTAGCAAAATTTTAATGGTGAACTAACATTATTGCCCTTATTATTTTTTTTTTTTACTAATTGGTCAAGATACCCTAACAAGCTTGTATCAAATGACATAAATGGTCTCATATTAAATATTGTCACTAGACAAATGTGCCCATTGAAATGCCTAATGTTTGGGCATAATTGTGTAATTTGACACAAGCTTTTGGGCTTATTTTGGCCAATTAATCAATAACAAGGGAGCTAATGTCATTTTACCATTAATATTTATTGACATCACAAAATTTCATCCACTATTGTTGATAGAAGGGAGGTTTGTGATACAAAATTTTAAAAATAAAGGAGGTCTCTAATATTATTTAAAACCTAGAGGAGGTCTCTGATATTAGGTCATAGCTCAGGAGTGGCCAGTGATATTTGTCCCCCAATATATATATATATATATATATAAAGTTTCTAAACACTGAAATCCGATTATGTGTGTGTAGGAGTAGGAACAGCCCCTCCACGCACGAAAAATCGAAAATGACTAAAAGGAAAGGGTAATTCTTTGGTGACAACTTTCATACAACTGTCATACAACCTCCTAAAAGATGTATCTATCTCTCTCATGTGTTACTGTGGGGTCCAGTGACATCACATGAGAGAGATCGACACATCTTTTTAGGAGATTGTATGAAAATTGTATGAAAGTTATTACCAAAAAATTACTCAAAAGGAAAAGAGTAACATTTGGGTCACTAATAAATTCCATTAACACTCGCACCTACACTCTATTTTTCTCCTTCTAGTGGTACTGTGGGGTCCGCAGTGAATTCAAAGTGCCATTAGAATAAAGATAAAGTGTATGTATGAGTGTTAGTAGAATTTGTTAGTGCCACTGACATTAGTGAAAGGAAAATCATGAACGTGTTGATCTTACCGTCCGGTGGAAGTACAATGGCTAGAAAGAAGATCAGAGAGAGTACTATTCGAGGAGGCTTTTCAAGGAGCTGTTAGTAACGATGAGGTGACCAAGTTATTGCACACGCCGCATTTTTTTTGTATAAATTTATTTATACATGTTTGTGTTCGTAGCAAAATTTTAAATTATTTTTTTGTTGATAGTAGTGTTTATAGCAATTTTTGAAACCATTGATATCTTCTTAGAATAATGATGTGCTTCCTAAATTTTAATCCTAAATTCACATACCAAATTATGTGTTTTGGATAATGTTGAAGTGGTAATATCATTATTGTAGGTGATCTCATTGCCACGTCATATACGATGTGAATTTGAAATTCAAATTAAGGAAGCATTACATTACTCATCTCGTTATCTATCATTAGCGACACTAATTTTGAGTCTTTTACGTGCCTTTGTTGCACACTCAAAACACCTACTTTTGTGTGTGCAGACTTTTCAGCACAAGATCCAATATTTTTAAGCAATGTTGTGCATTTTAGTGTACTTTTCAGAGTGTGTGTAGCATTACTCCGTATTTAAATATAGAGCATTTTTGCTCACCCAATTTTACTCAATTTCTATTTAAATACGTAAATTTGATTCAGATTTTCCGGTTACATCTACTATGGAAGATCCTGAGAATTTTTTATTTTTTATTTTTTGTTTTGAACTAGTAAATTTTGGGTTTTTTGGTTCATTTTGTTCTGAATTAATATTCATTGCATCTCTTTCTCGGCTAGCATGTATTTAGTGCAATGTGCAAGTACTATTTTGTGATCATATTGCGTATTTTCACAACATAAAAAAAAATACAAGACAAAATTTAAACCTTTTTATTTGATATACTGATTCTGATCCCTATGAACTATGAAAGCATTATGGTAGATATTGTTTGAATAATTCTCTCTCTCTATATATATATATATAGAGAGAGTCTTTTTAATGAGGAATCCTCATTTTGATCAAGTGAGGATTGATCGTCGTCGAAGCTCATTTACTGCACAGTGAAAAATAACATCAGTGTTTGAATATTGATAGGAGGGGGGCGGTGGAAATAATTTTGGTAGCACTGGTCAAATTGTGTTGTCTTTAGATTTTGATTCAGTTAAAGCCTAGTAGGTTGAGAGATGTAGAGGAAAAAAAAAAAAAGGAGAGCTGCTAAATACACCTTCCGAGTTCATACATAAATCCACTTTACACATGGCTGAAGAGTACATGAAGCAAACTCTGTTGTACATGTGGTGTAGAGTGAAATTAGTTGTACTTAGCAACTCCATTAAAAAGGGCCACGTGTCAACAACCAACATGCAAAGCTTCCACTTTTACTTATACTTATTAGATTATTAGATTAGTTTAGATTAGATTAGATTATACTATTAGATCATAGAAGCAGGAGGCGGGGGCTGAAGCGGGAGCGGGAAGTGTTAAAACTTAAAATTTTAAGAGGTTCAGAGGTTTCTTCACAATTGGGGGGTGGGGAGTCTGACCTCTTTTGAAGGTTCCTGCTTCTGTGCATTTAGATTAGTTTTAGTGATGTTGAGTTCCAGTGAACTTCAATCCTTGAAAGACGCTTCTGTGTTTTTCTTTTATGTAGTAGAAGTTCTTTAATCAGCGTTTATAGAGTTTGTTTATCTCTGAGCTGAGATCACTATATCTGTTTTCAAAACTCTTTCATTTGTGCTTTAATGGTTTTTTTCAACTCTCTTTCCTTAGCAATTCAGAAGTACTCATTGTAAATAAAAATGTTTTCAGCTCAAAGCATTGGTTTATAGCTTTTAGAAAACCCTTTCACACTAAGTCAATCAACACCATAATTAATGATTGGGTACTATTAAGCGTAATACCAATCAGGCACAGCTAGTTTTTGGTTATTGAGAAACAGAATCAGCCAAATGTATTTTTTTTTGCTTTTGTATGGCTTCGTGCTAATGTTTTCTGCTTAAATTTATGCGTGCCTATGTGCTAATTAAAGTGAAAAGCTATCTTATCCAGACTCAGGTATGAGTGTCGGGTACAGACTCGGGTACAGGTGTTGGGTTCGTCCAATTTTAAAGATTTTACACTATTTTGAAGGATCGGAAAGAGAAATACCCTTATCCGGGTGTCGTGTCGGGTACGGGTACTCCATGAATTATAAAGGGTCCGGGTAACATAGGTGAAAAGAGAAACAAAGCTTAGAAAACATATATTGCAATGATCCAAAAGTACTTTTGAGGAAGTTGAACCAATTAGTATGTGCAAACTTTTTTTTTTTTTAACACTTTCCATTTTCTCCAGTTAGTTACAATTCATGTAGTTACACCTTAAATATCTATCGACTTTCTCCCTTCAACTGTTTGGTTGCGTTAGAAAGGTTTGTAATCATAAAATCAATCAAACTAAACCAAAGTTCCAAAATCTAGATTCTCTTCCAAACTTGTTTGGAAAGAAGAAAATCACACACCAAGGCCACCCTCTATTTGTTTTCGTTCTAACGCAGAATTTATGGCCTTTAATTTAGCATTCTCCATTCATGAATCTAAAGTATCCTTTTTTGCAAAGTTGTTCTATTGATGCTGCCATTATGTTAGCTGAATATGCCTTGTAATTTAGAATATAGTTTGACCACGTTATTCTTCTTTTAACAGTTCAATTTATGATATTTGTTCCAACATTTATCATAAAAATTTGTTTCATAGGTCAGTGATTCTGTTAACCAATCAGTTCATGGTCACACCATAATGGCCATTACCCTAGGAAGCACCGACATTCCAAAAAGGGGCTCGTACCCGTGTCCTACTCGTGTCGGACTCCGACACTTGCTCGACACAGCTCCGACACATATTGGACGCGGTAAATACGTGTCTTGTTCCTGTTATGCAGTTTTTATAGCTGGACAGTGGACGCATAACTGACACTGCAGGGCACTTCAAGGGACATGGGGGGAAACTCCTTTTTGACTGAAATGCCGCCTTTTGTTTGTTAGTTTTTACATGTTTAAAACCTAAACGAAGTTGATTTTGTCAAGCATCAAATCACTTATCTCGTGTTTTCATGACATTAGTCTCTTAAGACCCTCTTTGTCCGATCGTATCTCTCACTCTCTCTGTTGATCATCTCCCTCGTTTCATTTTGTTAATATCAAACAATGACATTCGAAAAATGCGAATTGAACATCCTGTAGATAACAATTGCATTACATTTATGAAATACATAAGAAATTAACTTAAAATTGAAATAATTTTATTTTTTATTTTTTTAAAAAAAATTGCGTATCCCCGCTGTGTCGTGTCATCATTTTTGAGGATTTGTCGTGTAACGGTGTATCCGTGTCCATGATTCATAGCCTTTACCTCTTCACAGCTTAAGAAATTTGTTGAAAATCTGTAATGTCTTTGCTGGCATTCTGCTAGCTGGTTAGTTGGCATTTGCTGGTATTCGGTTAGCTAGTTAGTCTTGGCTATAATTATAACTTCAATTCTCTCCATAGATAGAGCTGAGATGTAAACTGAATCAATATATGAACACAACTCTTCTTTCTCTTTGTCTTCATCTTTATTTTCGACAGTAAGCTGCTTGTTCTATGAATATTTCTGCAAATGCACATACACTTAGGCTTAGTTTGGCCCCCACGTAGCTTTTTAAAAGGAGCTTATGAAATTTATTACTAAGTTCTTTGATAATTTTATACAAGTGACATACTACTCTTCAAAAAGACATCATGAAACCAAAAAGCAACCTTGAGCTTTTAAAAGCTCCATTCTAGAGCTTTTAAAAGCTCCCTCCAAAAAAGCCATAAGTTCAATTTTTGCAAAGCTCATAAACTAGTTATCAAATGAATTAACATGAAATTAAACTTTAAAAAAGGAGAAGCACCACATGGGGGCCAAACTAAGCCTTAACATTCCCAAAAAAATGTAATACTTTTTGTTTCCGACTTGAACTCACTAGTCAATAGACCAGTCAATATATGATCCTTTGTAGGTTGAGATGGGAGGTTGCAAGGCACCAATTACCACATTCATTGTCGAACCAACTGTAACCCATGACCAAGAATATTACTTTTCCTATGTCCGGATGTCCCTGTAAGGCTTGGTTGTATCATTAGCTTTTCAGAATTCAGGGGTATTGAAATCGAAGAGATCGGACTGGATCGTTGCAAGTTGATAGAAAAGCACGTCAACTTTGTTTCACATTTTTTTAAAAGCCCGCTTCTATTTTTGCTTCTTTTTCACCAGTTGTCGCCGGAGGGATGTTTTTACTAGTATTAGGGTAAATGAGGTGGCAGTTACTACATTTCTTGTTCAAACACATCAAGAAATTATTTTTCCCTACTGAAAAAGCCTCGACGTTAGAGGCATTAATTTGCTCCATTGATCGCTACGCATTCCTTGGACGTAGATTCATACATATTATTCTTGTCTTCTAAGTTTTTTTTTTCATGGTTGTTTATTTCTGTTCCTTCTAACGTTGGTTCTCATAACAAAGATTTTCCACCGACATAAGTTGGTAAATTGTGTTTTCATGGGCACATATTCCATGTACCTTTGACGTAACTTGTAATATTAAAATGAAATTTGATGTTCTAGAAGTTGGTAATTTACTTTCAAGGTATTACTTACCAAAATATAATCAATTGGTGTGCAATGTACGCTACTTATCCCCATCTGCTTATAAGTTGCCCCCCTCCCCCCCCCCCCCCCCCCCCCCCCCCCCTTTTTTTTTGCATTAAATGATCTCTATTGATAAATATTTGCATGTTTTACCTTCAAATGAGGCTAAGGTTGGTTCTCGTAATAGAAGCTTATTAACATATACAAGGTGGGTGATTTTTTTTTTCTTCTTTGTTTTGTTATTGACAAGTAAGATTCTGCTATAGAAGCTTAACATGCAAGAGATAAAATATAGCAGTGGAGTGCGTTCTTGAATTGGGTTAGGCTTCAAGATCATCATGTACTTATTAAAGATGGTTTTAGCATCCAATGCACACAATTAAGGAGAGAGCATTCTTTCCCATTTTGCATGCCTTACAGATTCTCCAGTCTTTAAGTGGTTTTGCATGTTTTCATCTTCTTCTTCTTCTTCTTCTTCTTCTTCTTTTCTTCTTCTTCTTCCCTTTTTGTTCCCCGTTACTCAAAGTTTGCGAAAATGTGCTGATTGCCATTTTTTCAGGTTTGAGGCAAAATTGGTGATTTCATCATAGGCGTGATTTCTGAATTTCGAGGTATGCATTATTTGGAAATGGAAAGAATTGTCTGCTCTCTGCCTTAGTATAACATCAGAATTTATAATCAAATGGTTTGAGCATCTTTGAGTAAATGTTCTAACTATGGGAGCGACACAGGAGTCTTAATGGGTTAAATGTAATTGAAGTTTTTAGATTTTTAGCGGTCTGCCAACAATTATTTCTTTTACGTTTTCTTATTGAGAAAGAGAGATTTAACGTGGATTTTTCCTTCAGTTTTTGTTGAAGTTTGATATAGATTGTTGGGCTCATTCTCTAAAAGCTTAAGCTTTTGGAATAGTAGCCTAGTAGGTAACTTAACATGGTATTAGAGCCTTGTTTGTGGGAGGTCCTGGGTTCGACTCTCCATCCCCGCTTTGTTATGCATATTTGCACTTTGTTATTTGTCTCCACTATGATGGAGTTTGGTTTGTTTGCGGAGGGAGGATGTGTTGGGGGAAAATGCGAAAATCCCCAATATTAGGAGTAACACTTCCTAACCCTTGTCTAGTGTAAATTAAATAGGCACAAATAATATCCAAGCAACAATGGATAAATTTCCTTTCACCACAATCAAGCACAAACAATATAATAATAATGGCACCCAAGCAAAAAATAAATGACACCAAGATATATGTGAAAAACCCTCCAATGGGGAGGGAAAAAATCACAGGACAACTCCGAAAGATTCCACTATATCAAAATAAGGAATACACAAGTTCTCTGAAATTTTTTGCCCTAAACTTGAGGTATTCAATCAAAGAGAGTGAGTACAAGGGTTACCTCTTAGGGTTTACAATACCCAAAGGAATACAAGATAAAAGCTTCTTCAAAATACTTCTTGATTTTGGTAATCCAAACAAATCCTTGAAAAACTCAACCTCTCAATCACCTTGAAGCCGCCGCCGCACACCCCAAGAAACCCTCTTGTTTTTCTCTATATGCTGCGCAGAAGACAAATGCTGAGATCCCTTTTTGGTCTCATTCATTAGCTAAACGAATTAGCTAGCCAAGGCATGGCCACGGACCCCACATGATTTACAAACTTAAGCTGAATAGGAATAAGCCCATGTAAATGTGTTTTGCTCTAATGTGGTGGGGACTACAAGTACCACTATGGAATACCTAACAGGGTGTTGAAGCTTGATATACATTATTAAATCCCGTTCTCTAAAAGCTTAAGTTTTTGGAGTAGTTGGTAACTTAACAGTTTTTTATATTTTAAGTTTATGTTTTGTGTGCCTTTTCTAATTATGGTTTTGTATAGGGTATTTATATTCACTAGTACTAGGGCTGTTCAAATTTTTCGCGAACCCGCGAAACCCGACCGACCCGACCCAACCCGAGGCTATTGGGTCGGTTTGGTGGGTTCGCGGATTGGGTGGTGGTTTTAATTTTGTTATTCTGGCGGGTTCGGTTCGAGTCACGGGTGGACTCCCCATTTTTCGCGGGTCACCCGACTCGACCCGACCACTTAACATACATCACATATATATATAATATTACATAATTGATAATTCATATATACAAAATTATAAAACTTAAAATAAAAGACTGAAGACTCAAAAGACTCAAAAGAGACTTAAAAAAACCCTAAAGCCTAGTTTTTTCCACTTCAGTCTTCAACAACACCAAGCGGCGCTCCCCTCCTCCGTCGTCTTCTCTGCTGCACGTTGGCCGGCGACTGCAGCAAGCCCGCAGGCCGCAGCCCTTCCTTTGTTCTTCTCTCTAATCAGTAATCTCTCATAGTCTCATTGATGATTGATCTACTCTCTCTCCCTGAAACACTAGAAGTTTTGAGCTTGAGTGAGTGGATCTGGAAGTCACGAACCCTAGAGTGTTTCGATTCCTTACTGTTTTGATCCTTCAAGTCTTCGACAAGAGAGACCGCAAGTTGTCACAGTAAGTATTTCACTATTTCTCAATACCTGGTTGATAGTTCACAATTTTTTTTTTCTTGATTATAAGGCTATAATCATATTGATTGATGCTTACATGGTGTATTTTTCTTGATTTAAATTTTTTTTTTCTTATCAATTGTAGTCATTTGACTCATTTTGAATCTTTGATGCATTTCACAATTTTTAGTGTGTTAATTTATATGTTTGCTGATTCTAGGTCATGGAATCAATTGTAAACCAAGTTGATCTTGCTCCATCTAACCAAATTGCAAATGCTCCATCTAACCAAGTCCCAACTGGGGAAGATCCTGCCATAGCTGCAACTCCAAGCCCAAAAGAGAAACCACCACTTCCACCCACAACGAAGGTGAGTAAAAAGATCGATACTAGTGGTCGAAAGAAATCTATTGTTTGGGATCATTTCGATAAAGTAGATGATAATGATGGTCAAAAAGCTGTTTGTAAACATTGTAAAAAGGATTATAAGGCTGATCCAAAAAATCACGGGACAACTAATCTAAGAAATCATTTGAGTGTTTGTCCTAGTGATCCTTTGGGTTTGGCAGAAAAGAAAGCTAAGGGGCAAACAACATTGTCTTTTCAACCCAAAAAAGAAGGAGAAGATGGGAGCAATCTTGTTGCAACGAGTTTTACAGCGGAGGCTGCTAGGAAAGCTCTTGCCGATATGATAATTCTTGACGAGTTACCCTTTCGATTCGTCGAGAATTATGGGTTTAGGAAATTTTGTAATATAATGAACCCTAAATTTCGTGTTATCCCATCTCGGCTTACAATAGCAAGAGATGTTGTTAAGATTTATAATGAGGAGAGGGAGAAATTGAAGAAAGTTTTGGGAGGCCGTAGGATTTGTCTAACCACAGACACTTGGACATCAATACAAAATCTAAGTTACATGTGTCTTACTTGTCACTTTATTGACGATGATTGGAAGTTGCAAAAAAGGATTATAAATTTTTGTCAAGTTGATAATCATAAGGGAGAAACTATTGGTAAAAGGATTGAGTCTTGCTTGTTAGAATGGAACATTGGTAGCATTTTCACATTGACAGTGGATAATGCTAGTTCTAACAATGGAATCATAACATTCTTACAGAGAGTAGCTAAAGATTGGAAAGGGACCGTCTTAGGTCATGAGTTCTTGCACATGAGATGTTGTGCTCATATCCTTAACTTGATTGTGGGTGATGGATTAAAAGAACTCAATGAGTCTATTGCCAAGGTACGGGATGCTGTGAGGTATGTGAAGTCCTCTCCAAATAGGTTTGAAACTTTTAAGAAGTGTGTGGAGAAACAAAAAATTGAGTCGAAAAGTCTTTTATGCCTAGATGTACCAACTAGGTGGAACTCCACCTATAGAATGTTGGAGAGTGCTGAAAAGTTTGAAAAGGCATTTGAGAGATTGGAGGATGACGATTCAAAGTACAGAGACTACTTTCGTGAGTCTAGTGGAGGGGGGCCTCCAACTGAGGAAGATTGGGAAAATTGTAGGGCTTTTGTCAAGTTTTTGAGACTATTTTATTTGGCAACAAAGAGATTTTCGGGATCTTTATATGTCACTTCAAATAATTTCTTTGATGAGATTGTTGTAATTCAAAGTACAATTAACCAACTAATTTTAACTCCGGAATATGTGGTTTCTAAAATGGCAAGAAATATGCAAGCTAAGTTTGACAAATATTGGGGATTGGGGGATAAAATTAATCTCTTGTTGTACGTAGCCGTGGTGCTTGATCCAAGGAAAAAATTGTCTTACTTGCAGTTTTGTTTTTCTGAGATGTATGAAAGTAGTTTAGCAAATGCTTTGACTGAAAAAGTGAAGGGTGTGTTGACTCGGTTGTATGACCATTATGCTTCAAGTTGTTCATCAAGTGTGCAAGTTCAAAGTTGTACCGGGGCATCGAGTACTAGTAGGGAAGCTAGTGTGGAATCACTAGAATCCGATGATCCACATAAGCTTATTGCCTCTCGGTTCCAAAGTTTTTTACAAGGAAGGTTGTCTTTGGGATGTAAGAATGAGGTAGACAAGTATTTGGTTGAAAATCCTGAAGGAGGAAATGATGAAAAGTTTGATATATTGGGTTGGTGGAAGAGCAATTCTAGTAGGTATCCAGTTTTGTCTCAAGTGGCACGGGATGTCTTGGCGGTCCCCGTTTCAACGGTTGCTTCTGAGTCAGCATTTAGTACCGGAGGGCGCATACTAGATCCGTTCCGTAGTTCACTCTCTCCATTAATGGTAGAAACTCTAGTATGTACGCAAAATTGGCTTCAAGTGTCGGTACCAATTAACCTTAAAAAATCAATGGACCATATTGAGGAGCTTGAAGAAGCATGTGAATCAGGTAATGTTTTGAATTGTTTAAACTTTACTTGTAGATTACAAAGCTCATTGCATACTACACCAATATTAACTTATTGTTCAAAAATGTTTTTTTGTAGCAAATTTGGGTTCAGAATCAAGTGTGAGATCAAGTAAAAAAAAGGTTAATATCATTGATTGATTCATTTGGCAAGGTAGCAACCGTAGCATACTTCTTAGTCTTTTTATTTAACAAGCATACTAATTTAAACCTCAAATTTATTATTTTATTTTGTTTTTTTCCAGGTGAATACTTGAAGTGCATGGGAAAGAAACTTGGTGGCTGCAGTTACTACCCTATTATTAGTTATTGAACTTATTTTATGCAGTTAAAAGACTCTTGTTATTATTCTAGGTTGTAATGCTTAATTGGTATTTGGACTATATTTGGGCATTTTGGCTTATGACTGTATTTTGATTTTGAACTGGTTTTGTGGTGGATTTGCCTTTGGTGGCTTGGTGTGTTTTGCATGTGAATTGTGATGGCACTGGCACTTGGCAGGGTATGATTTTAATGGTTTTTATTTTTATTTTTTTATTTGCATAATTGCATTTTGTGTTTGGGAATTGGAAGTTTGAACTATTTTGATTTAGCTTTGTGTGTGAAACTGTGATTATGTGAATGTGTCTGATCTAAGGGTGGAGCCTTTGAAAATGGGCCAGGTTAGCTTGCTTTGAAATTGGGCCAAGCAAAGCACATAATCTGTGCAGCAACTCTCACGGGTCCAACCCGAGACCCGACCGACTCGAACCCACCCGACCCAAGTCGGGTGATGCAGGTATTCGGTTCGGTAACGGGTGACGTAGTTCAGACCCGAACTTGGTCGGGTTGGTTTCACGGGTTGGGGTCAAACCCGACCCGCCCGACCCATGAACACCCCTAACTAGTACAATGGTATTTGTCTAGGGGATAATCTCATCCTCTTCTTCGACTAGGGATTTCCTGCTTTACTAATCATTATTCTGAAACTCGTTTAGATAATTTATCCACTAACTTACCAAGTAAGAGTGCTTTTTTAGTTGTTTGCTATATTTTAGGGCAGCACTTCAGTACTATAATAACAGTGCTGTTAGTGCTGTTCTTCTCACAAAATGAACAGTAAAACTGGACAGTTTTTATAAAACTGCTTTTACTGTGCATTTGTGAGAGGAACAGCACTAACAACACTGTTATTACAGTACTGAAGTGCTGCCCTTGATTAAGGTAGATGTTGATTGCGAGAATCTATGCTGTTTGGTGATCTTTCTTATAGATCATATTATGATTTTCAAACTAATAGACTAAAAGTTGAGAAGTAACTTTTACTTGTAGGTTTTTGAAATTCCATGTTTAGATTGTTGATGATACTTTTCAAGTCTTTTCCTCATGCTCATGCTAGACCTTCCTTTTTGGTAACATGAACTGTGGCCAAAGCACATTTAGTATAACAAAAGCCAACTTTTATATACACTTTTTGCTTGCTTCATCATTCTCTTTTATACTTCGCCTTGTCTCATTTTTTCAGTCTGGACCATGCTTGATCGTTTGACATTGCATTTTGCTTCTGATCGAAAGAAAATATTTGTACTGTGCTGCATTTGTAATGTAAACAACTTTTTTCAGGAAGAACGTGGATCAATATTGAGATACTTCAGTTATATGGAGTGAAAAAAAAAAAAAAAAAGGAAGCAAACGAGGGGTAGAGATTGGACTGGGACCACATTCATTGTCGAACCGTCTGTACCCCGTGACCAAGAATATTACTTTTCCAATGTTGTACCATTAACTTTTCAGAATGTGGGGGGTATTGAAATTGATCGAAGAGATTGGACTGGGACGACGTAAGTCGATAGAAAAGCACGTCGACTTGTTTAGCAATTTTTTATAAGATCGACATTATATTTTTCTATTTTTTGAGGGATATTTTACTAGTACTAGAGTGACTGAGGTGGCAGTTACTAAATATCCGATTCATTCATGTCACCCTATTTCTCCCTACTGAAAAATACTCGGCGTTGGAGGCATGTGCTCCATTAATCGCTATTCTTCCCATGAAGGTAAGTTTTTTTTTTTTTTTTTTTTTTTTCATGTGCCTTCTAAGGTGGTTCTCGTGTCAAAGATTTTCCATTGATATAAGTTTGTAAATTTGTGTCTTCATGGGCACAAAGTCCATGTACCTTTGACGTAACTTGCCAAATTAAAATGAAATCAGGTGTTCTTGATGTTGGTTTACTTTCAAGGTATTACATACCAAATATAATTAATTAATTGGTGCGCAACATACGATACTTACATTGAAGGAAGGGCTTATTTCCCCATCTGCTTATAAGTTGCCCCTACTTTGTTTTTGAATTAACTGATCTCTATTGTTGAAATTTTGCTTGTTTTTACTTCAAATAACACGAAGGTCGGTTCTCGTTATAGTAGTTAATTAACATATGCAAGGTGGGTGTTTTATGGGCTGATTGCCCAATTTCTTAACTCAGGTTCGAGGCAAAATCGGTGATTTCATTATAGGAACTATTTTGCAATGGAAAGAATTGCCTGCTCTCTGCCTTGTTTTTATACCATGAGAATTTACAATCAAATGGTTTATGCATCTTAGAGTAAATGTTCTAAATATGCAAACAATGTAGGAATCTTAATGGGTTAAATGATGCAGTGTATGTTATTGTGATTTTTAATTGCTTGCCAACAGTTAATTCTTTTATGTTTTCTTATTGAGAAGGAGAGGTTTAACATAGATTTTTCGTTTCGTTTTTAAGTTTCTTATTGATCATATATACTATGATTTTCAAACTAATGAACTAAGAGTTTGTTGACCAAAAAAAAAAAAAAACTAAGAGTTGAGAAGTAACTTTACTTGTAGGTTTTTGAAATTTCATGTTTAGATTGTTGGTGATACTTTTCAAGTTTGTTCCTCATGCTCATGCTAGAGCTTCCTTTTAGGTAAAATGAACTGTGGCCAAAAAGCACATGTAGGATAACGAAAGTGAACTTTTGACTATAGATACTCTTTGCTTGCTTCATCATTCTCTTTTTTCCTTCGTCTCGTTCTATGAAGTACGGACTCTTCAAAAAGGCCGCCGCACCTGCACTTGGTGTGCACCCTTACTGGGTGCGCCGTGAATTCTTTGAGTTCTTTTATAGTGTGGCTGTGGTTTTTTTGTAGCATTCTTTTGAAGAAAAAAAAAAACACGAGTTCTTCATACAAAATTTGAAAACTTTGAGGGTTTAACAGAGAAATAATAGAAAATAATAATAGTAATTATCTAAGGTAAACCCTAATGCAAGTACTGCTGTTGTACCCTTAAACTTACCCTTAATTTTTGTATATACTAGTATATATAAATATATATATATATATTTAAAATGTTATCCAAGTACTCCTGCCGCACCTGCACCCTTAATTTTTGAAAAATTGACGAATCTCTCGTACCCGCTCCGGTGCTATCTAGGTCTCGTCTCATTTTTTTCAGTCTAGACCAAGCTTGATTGTTTGAAGTTGGGTTTTGCTTTTGATCGGAAGGAAATATTTGTATTATGTTACGTTTGGAATGGAAATAACTTTTTTCTGAGAAGTACATGGATCAATATTGGTAAACTTCAGCTATATAAAGAGGAAAAAAACGTGAGAGAAGTGTAGAGATGGAGATAGAAAACATGATAGAGTGAAAGAGGTATATTTGTTATGAAAGTCAAGGAGCACGGGATTCCATGTACCCAACCATGCCCTCGTACACAAAATATCATCTCGAACCTAAAAGAAGAAGCAAGTAAGACTTGCTTTTGTGAAAAAGTAAAAAATCCTTCAAGACATTATGCTCATTGTCACATATATGCAAAACGAACTATTTGAAGATATTATTGATCTAGATTCTCCTTGATTTTCCTACTAAATGTTAACTAGGTTGTAGATTTGGGTCATGCATCAGAGCTTGGTAATTATGCAGAGTACATTGGAGCATCAAATAAGGAGAAGGTTTTCCAATGTGTCAGAATCATATATGATGTAACAAATCGAAAAATTATTCAGTGAGTTCGTCACGCCACGTCAGCATGCTGATGTGGTGTGACCAATTAATCCCAACCATTTACTTGCTCCCTCCTTCTATGGGGATCATGACAAGTGGTTATCAAATTTAAATTTTGAAATTCCACTAACCACTTGTCATGATCTCTCTTGAAGGAAGGGACAAGTGGGTGGTTGAGATTAATTGGTCACACCACGTCAACATACTGACGTGATGTGACGGGCTCACTGAATAACTTCTCGTAACAAATCAGGCTTCATCTTCTTCCTTCCTCATAGTTAGCATCATTTGTAATAGTAATCTCTTACTATTTGACAGTTGCTATTTATTATGATTGGATCAATGATATACTTCCCAAATTTTGTATTCTAAATGGTTCCCAAACTCGTGGCAGTGGGAACGCCTTCAATAATGATGCAATTTTTTATTTTTTTTTTGAAAATTTGAAATTTGTGAGTCACGTAGTGTTAGACTTTGAAATTGTAGTAAGTGTTATTCAATTGCATGGAGAAGAAATGCTAGGGAAACACTAGGGAAAAGTTTTCCTTAACGGTTTTCTTTTCCTTCTCGAAATTTTCAAACCAAACGATCCCAAAACTTCTCTTTCATTATTTTTAGTTTCTGCTGAAAAGTTTTCCATAACGGTTTTCTTTTCCTTCTCGAAATCTTCAAACCAAATGATCCCAAAAACTTCTGTTTCAGTAATTTAGTTTCTTATATTACACTAAAGTTGGATTACTTTTTCATGCACAGGAATACAAGAGCAAGAATGGCCCCAGCTATCATATACTGGCTTGGCCAAAATGCCTTTTTTTTTTTTTGCATCAGCAGTGGATATAAGTAAGTGGTTTAGAGAAGGATATGGTGTAATTTTTGAAGTTTTATTGCAATGTTGATTGTACTATTGATCTCTGATGTTATGAATTGATGCTATATATGTTTGGTATGAAAGGCAGAGGGAACGAAGGAAAGGGGGGAAAGAACGAGGGGAGGGGAGGGGAGGGAAGAGGAGAAATCTCTTATTTGGTAGACTTGAGCAGGGAAGGGGGGAAGGGAGGAGGGACGAGACGTCCCTCTAGGCCCACCATTGGGACGAATTGGGAGAGAAAATAGGCTTCTTTCAATTTTATTAAATAAAAAAATGGGAGGCTTGGCTTAAGGTCCTTAAAGTTGGGCATAATTGGATTAAAAGACAGCCCATTAACAACAAACTCACTAAGGACAAAAGCCCAGACCCATTTTTAACCTACATCCACAATATTAAAACATCAGTTTTCAAATCCATTTTACTCTTTTCATCAGACCAAACTATCCTTAAAGGAATTGCAAAATAACAAAGTCACTGCGCCAACACACGCGCAAATTTTCCCCCCCTACTGGCACACGCGCTCAAACATACAAGAATTGTCTCCCAAGTCACTCACATGGTGTGAGTATTGTACCATATAATTTCTAATTTTAAAAAATATTTTTAAACTTTAAACCTCCATAACTTTTGATCTACAATTCCATTTTTCGCAAATTTTATATCACTGGAATCGTGTCGACGAGATCTACAAAACTAGTACCATTGTTGATATGTTTTGAGCAAAAAAAAAAATTCAAAATTTTACATATATAAATAATGAATAATGCTACACACACACCCATTTGCACAACCATTTGCACAACACTGCTTAAAAATGTTGGACTTTGTGCTGAAAAGCCTGCACACACACTGCACACCATTTTGTGTGTACAGATTTTTCAACACAAAGTCCAACATTTTTAAGCAGTGTTGTGCAAATGGTTGTGCAAATGGGTGTGTGTGTAGCATTGTTGATAAATAATAAGTGAAATTTCACTTAATAAGTGAAATTTCACTTAAAATTTCACTAAGTACATGTAAGATCCTAAGTTTAAAAAATTTCACTATACTTAATATTTATGGAGGTTGAAATTTTCTCTATTGTAAGATTTCTTAGTTTAAAAAGGGACAAATTAAATACTTTAAGTATCGATTAGGGCTTAGTTTGGCCCCCACGCGATTTTTAAAAGTAGCTAATGAAATTTATTATTAAGTTGTTTGATAATTTTATGCAAGTAGCTAATGAAATTTATTATTAAGTTGAAATTTCAGTTCAGAATGATCCTAAGTCAAATTTGACTTAAGTTGAATAAATTTTAGTTAACTTTGATTTGTCATAAATGAAATTTCACTTAACTTTTTCCGTGAAATTTCACTTAATTCTTTTAGTGGGGGGAACTGTTCAGGTTCAGAAGAGGTTGTGTAAATTTTCTTAGTGAAAAAATACAGTATTGAATGTAATTTTCAGTTCAGAATGATCCTAAGTCAAATTTGACTTAAGATGAGTAAAATTTACTTAACTTCGATTTGTCATAAATGAAATTTCACCTAACTTTCTCCGTGAAATTTCACTTAATTCTTTTAGTAGGGGGGAACTGTTCAGGTTCAGAAGGGGTTGTGTAAATTTTCCAATCTTCCAATCTCCTATGAATGATAATTTCAGACTATATCTAGGGAAGATTGTCCTGGACCTTTTTGTTGATATTTTAGTTTATAGTAAGTGTATGGAATACTATGTGGAATAGACAACTTTGGTATTTCATTTGCTCCCTATCTCTTTCCTAGTATTTCATAATCCAATTTCCATAATCCCTACATTCAGCTTCTCGAATCAAGCAACTTTGGTCAAGTCTAAAAGAAAGATATGGAGAGAGAGAGAGAGAGAGAGAGAGAGAGAGAGAGAGAGAGAGAGAGAGAGAGAGGTTGAGAGAGAGAGAGAGAGGTTGGCTTCATGTTAGATTTCTACCTCTTCCTATATCATAATCCAATTTCCAGAGAGAGCTTCATGGTAATTCTCTAACCTCTCTCTTAATCCAATTTCCATCCTGCTAGCTTTCATCTTCTTGCATCATCTATTCTAAAACTATTCACTCCTCCTACAAGGCTAAATGGCTTCAAAACCTGATCATCAGCTTCACATCCACTTCTTCCCAATGATGGCCCCCAGCCACATGATCCCAATGGTGGACATGGCCAGGTTGTTTAGCCGGCGTGGTGTCAAGGCAACCATAATTATGACACCCCTGAATGCGTCCCAATTCTGTAAAACAATCCACAGAGATACCCAAAACGGTATTGAAATCAGTATTCGCATAATCGAATTCCCTTCAGCCGAAACTCCAATTTTCCACCTAAATTTACCCGTTCAAGAACCCATTTTAAAAATCTATCCTATTCTGATTCTAATTGCTTCCACTTTTGTTATCTTCTTCACATGTAGTAGTATAGTAAACCATTACAACTGTTCAATTCTAGAATACCTCAAATTCCTTTCAAATTTCACTTAATAAGAGAAATTTCACTTATTATTTATATATGTAAAAATTTAAAAAATTTTTTTTGCTCAAAACATATCAACAATGGTACTAGTTTTGTAGATCTCGTCGACACGATTCCAACGGTATAAAATTTACAAAAAATGGAGTTGTAGAACAAAAGTTATGGAGGTTTAAAGTTTAAAAACATTTTTTCGAAATTGAAAAGTATATGGTACAATGCTCACACCATGTGAGCAGTCTTTTGGGGAAGACATGCGCGTGAGGCGCGTGAGGCGTGATCCTGCGCATGTGCGCGTGTGGCGCCAAGGGTAGATGCGGTATTTTTAACTTTATTTCTTTTGTCTTTTTCTGGCAGGACTTGTTTCCAGTGTGCATTTTAAATTGTCTTTAACTCCAATAAAACTCCTTTTAATACCCTTTTTACCAATTTTCCCTAAAAAAAATTCCTTTTGTTATGGAATATTTACAATAGTGAAATTCATAACATTAAATCCTCTCTTCATCACTTCCTTTCCTTCTTAGTTAACTAAACAAAAAGAGATAAGACGTCCTTTCTTTTCCCGGCAATACCTCTTCCCTCCCCCCCTCTTCTTTTCTTTCCACTTTTCCATCCCTTCTACCAATCATAGCACGCGAGTCGTGAACATTTTGCAATTATGTTTGTCTGTGTTAGTGCTTCTATAACAAATCTGACAACTTGCTGCCTAAATCAAAATATCAGAATGTGGCATCGTTAATTCTTTCGGCTTTGAAATGAAGAGTGTCAAGATCTTTTCAGATTTTCTTTCGTGTTTCCTTTTATACATGTTGGTTTGGGGAAATTCTTACAAATAACCTAAAATTGTTTCAAATTTTACAATGACTGCCATTTGTAAGCAGGTAATAATAGATTGCATCAAGTCATTTTTTTCACCTCCCTACTCCAGAGCTCGAGAAATTATTCTACGATCCTGGATCATATGTTAAGTGGTGGTCCCGATCAGTAGTGAACTTTGCCTCATGACAGTCTCATATTGGGCAGGCCCACCATGTGACAATGGCCCAGATTATTGAATAATGTCTCCCGAAGCTCAGAGAAATTTTCTAGGCTTTTTTAAAGGCACAAGCTGAGATAGACTGTTTAGATACTCTGAATGATCTTTCCTTCTTTTAGCTTATTACTATTAAATAAATTTCTTGGATAAGAATGACATACATATACTTGTAGCAAAATTAGCAATGCTCAAGCTTTTTTTTTTTGTCTAGACTTCCGGTATTTGGAACCACATTGGGCTCTGACTAATTCGAATCGAGCCAGGTAGGACTCGTTAGGGCACAAAGCTTTCTCAACAAGTATTAATCGCAGTTGCATACCCAAGACTCGAACTCGAGACTTTGGTTAAGCTAGAACATCCCCTTTGCCAGCTAATCTACGCGCCTGTAGGTTCAAGTTTATTAATTTATACTATAAAGTAGTACTCCTATTGGAGTGTCGCACTGCTCTTCTTTCTCAAACTGTTTGTCTGTTTGCTTTTATGTCGAGATGATGTTTTGCATGGTATGAGGTAGGGGTTGACGGAATTTCATACTCCTAAGCTTCTATGAGAAACAACTCTCATTTATTTTATATCATTTTTCTATTTCCATCTCGTTGATTTATCTTATTTTATTTTAAGGGACCAAGCGGTCAAACCGCTAGTCAACACGGACTTGAATTGATGCGTGTGCCCCTAGACTTTTTGAAAGAATTATGACAATGTAATCTAAAGATTATTGCTATATTTTTCCCAAACACATGTGGGATCACTTTAACATCTTCAAATCAAAATAAAGTCAGCTTATTGTCACATGTGTTTAAGAATCACTTGGAATCCGAAATAACGGAAGTATACCATTATGTCATTTAATAATGATGGGATCACTTCATGAAAATTCAGTGGGTTCATTGCCACATGTGTTGGGAATCAATTTGGCAAAGCATAGATTTTTTTTTTATGCGAGGTAAGCATAGATAAAATGTGTATTAATTTATCTAAACTAAAATTATATAATGCGGTGACAAAATATCATATATATATATATATATATTATTTTTAATTAGTTACTATATGAACAAATTATTTTCTAATACTAACAAAGATAATATATTATGCACATGGTAATAATATAACAGTGTTCTAATAAAAGCACATAATTGTCTTTAGACACTCAAAATCACTTTTTTCAGTACAAAATATCATATATATATATATATATTTTTAATTAGTTACTATATGAACAAATTATTTTCTAATACTAATAAAGATAATACTCCCTTCGTCCCATAATAAGTGTCCACTTCTATTTTGCACATTCTTTAAGAAAGTTGTATTATTTTAGTTTTTTTGGTTCATTAAATGGTCACTTTCCAATTTTGCCCTTAGATGTGATAGGTGTTTGACTTTTTGTTTGTTTTTAGGCCACAAATAAATGCTACTTTGTCTTTATTATAAGGGAGTTTTGGAAAGTAAGTAAATGCTATATGCCAATTTAGGAAAGTCGACACTTATTGTGGGACATCCAAAAAAGGAAATGTGGACACTTATTATGGGACGGAGGGAGTATATATTATGCACATGGTAATAACATAACAGTGTTCTAATAAAAGCACATGATTGTCTTTAGACACTCAAAATCACTTTTTCAGTAAGATAACCAAACATTTATATAATCTATTCTGCCATCATAATCACTTTTACAAAACATTACCCAAACACTACAATTATCATAATCTATTCTACCAAGAGCTATCGCAATGGCAAAGTATAATCTATTCCAAACATGCTCTTAAAATAAGTTGAGAAAAACTATAACTTCTAAATTTAAAATCCACCCCAAACATTTCATTTTAGCTTTTTTTTTTCTAAATCATAAGTTACAATTTTCAAATTATAAGCGGCACTAAACGACAAATAAATGGATCTAGTAAAATTTGCAAGCATGTTTTAACAGTTAACATGGCAATTGTTTATGGAACAACGCTACACTCGACTCAAAAAGTTTACATATACTTCCCTTAAACTGATATGCAACTCATGTTTAAATGCCACATTCGTAAGTGCAAATGCTACATCAGATTGACCTATTGGCCCCACACGTTTGTCCAACTGGCAAAAAACATTAAATAACCATATTACAACAAAGTTGAACAAACACATGCAGAAGTGAGCGGAGTAAGGTTGTGAGAGAAACACAGCTGTGCATTTTCAAACAAGAATTGGTTTTGAATTTAATCCTAGTAATAACTTGTTCAACAACTCTTATTATGGTCAAACCCTCAAGTAGAAAGTTTTCAGAGGGTAGGTTTGTACTTTGTAGATATAAATATGCAAGCAAGAGCAAATGGAAATATTTTTGTTCAATAAAAGAAAAAAATAGAGATAGAAATTTGGTTGGATTATTTGAGTTTAAATGACAGCTCTTTTATTTATTTTGGTCAAAAATTTCTAATTAGTGCAACTTATTAATCAAATCAAATCAAATAAAATCCGTATACTACAAATTTTTTGACCTTTTACTAAAAGAGAAAAACAGGTTGGACCTAAGACTTAAAAAAAAAAGTCTATTTTATATGACTTTTGACCAAAAATTTCAAATAAAAATGGAAATATGTTAAAGGCCTACACGTCTAGGTGTCACTAGCTAGGCAGAGGCATAGTCAGGAATTTGTATTTGGGGGACCAAGTTACTAGATAGGTTATCTAATAGAGACATACAGGAGTTTGGGTATGATGTGATTTTTTGTATCGTAAAAAATACAATTCTACCATGTTGGATTTTAGTCCTATTTGAGAGTTGATATGCTTGGTATTTGTAATATAGGTATTGTATCATTGGCTTATGATTTATCAGAATGAGTGTTGTATAGTATATAGGCATGAACCATTTTTTCAAAGAGTTATGTTATGCTATGCTTCTTAAATTTGAATCTCAAAATTGGTTCCCAAATGATAGAACAATTGTACCAAATGCTTGATGATACCAAATGCTTAGAACAATTTATGATACCAAATGTCATTGCATGTGATACAGATGTAATACAATACAACTTACAAAACATTTGGAAACTACATTTGACGTTCATATTTGGGGAAATACTGGGATATGTTTTGATTTGGAGAAAATAGAAAAAAAAAAAAAATAGTATTGTGTTATCATTTTTTTTTAAACAGATTAAGGAAAATAATTTGGTAATGTAAGGTGTATTGTAATTAGTGGAGGGGCCAATCACTTTAACCTCTCTAAATTTTTTTTTTGAATAACATGGACTACACCATATGATTTCCCAATCTTTGGGGGACCATGGTCCCTACCTGTCCCTTAAGAGCTCCGCCCTAGTAGTTAGGGTTTAAAGAACCAATTTTTTTTAAAAAAAATTTAGATTTCTTCAGTACAATCAATTGGTTTGGATGTACCTACAACCTAGTAGCTTTTGACAAGAAATTATTGTTTCTAATAAAAAACAATTGTTCCAATAAAACCACCAAAAATAAATATTTCTTATCACGGAACAAATGTTTCTTATCCGAAGAATTCTCCTTTTTTTTTTTTTTTTTGTTTTTGTTAGTAGGGTGTATCATCAATTCAGAACCTATCCTCATAAAACCCTCTTAAGATCTTCAGAGAACATGTTTGATACAGAGGAAACTCACAGTTGAGTTGAAAAGATAGGGTGCGGTTAAAGTACACCATCTTTTTTGCCTAATACACCACCTTTACTAAAAAAAAAAAAAAAAATCATCTGTAAACATTAAATAGTGAGAGTAAATATTGAGGCACCAAAATGGTGCACCGAAATGATCGGTGCTGTCCATTTCAGTGGGACTCATGCCCTGCACGCGTAGGGCCCACCGAAATGGACGGCGCCGATCATTCGGTGTAAAATTTCGGTGCCTCTAGCAGTGTTGTAAATAGTGATGTATTTAACAAAAAATATGATATATTTAATTTCACCCAAACGATAACCTTGGATCAAGAGGCAGTTGGCCCGAGTGAAAAAGGGCTCTGGTCGCTTAAGCAAGGGTTTCAAGTTTGAGTCTTTGTGGATGCAGAAAATTATCTTAGGAAAGGTCTCCACTTCGACGCTTAACCGTATCTCAGAGGATTAGTCATGAACAGAAGAAGGAAAATATTTTGAGGAAAAAAATAATAACAATAATATTACTTTGAGGAAAAAAATAATAATAATAAAAATATCTTCGGCCCCGAGCACCCAGCTTTTTAGCCCAAGTCAGTGGGCCAGTGGCAAAAGATGCTAAAGTTCCTTTTTCAATGTCTCAAAAGAGTTTTACTGTGAACCAATGTCATTCCAACATTTACCATCACCTCCAAGGAGTCCTCCTGTTGACGAATAGCAAGTTCAAATCTTCCTGTTAACTTGTCTTTATAACCTTTTTTTTTTTGCTGAAGACTTGTCTTTATAACCTAAATGATGTGTGTTGTAGCAACTCTAATGGAGGATGTAAGTGAGTATTTAAATTTAAAAGATGTTAAAATGGATCTCTTTATCCCAAAAAATGTGCTTTAATGGGAGATCCAAAAGGGGATTTATTATACAAATTCATGTTTGGGTCTCCAAACTTACAGTCTTTGGAGAGAGAAAGTGAGAGGATGCATGTTTGGTGGGATGATCCTAGCCATTGATTTGAGAATAAAGTAATATTTTTAGTGTATCTATGGTTGAGATACATCAAAATATATTAAACAATAAAATGGCTACTAGTTTTGGTTACTATAATTGGAGTGCATACGACTTATTTGGTATATAAAACAATATTCAAGTAACCAAATAACATTTTAGATACTCAAATTTAACGACTACCCTTAGAATTACTCTTATGGGGGTTCACGTAAATGGAGTTTACCTGATGTCATTTAAGTATTATAAAAGCCTATGTTATATTTGTTAAAGATTATGTGTCCTCTCCTATTTCCCTCAAAGCCGATCCAGTGACCAAATCAAATCTTTCTTAATCTCAAAATATTGGTTGTAACGGTGATATTGCGTCATTGTATTTATATGATATTACCAATCAATCAGTTTCTTTTAATTCATCCCTCAAGCATCTATATAAATTATTCAGTGGAATCGTAGCACAACGTCAGTATGCAAATGTGGTGGATGTGGTGTTCCTTTTTAATCTTTATCAAGCATATGCCCCCTATTTCCACACGGGTTCACGACAATTTATCTTCTGACAATTACATGCCATGATCTCTTTAGAAATAGAGGACAAGTGTATAGTCTAAAACTCTAGATTAAAATGTCACATAACATATTTATGTGGTGTAAGTGTAACTGTCACACTAAATAATTTTTTTAATTGACTAGTGACACAGTATAATCACGGTGACGAGGTGTCACATGGCAACCAATATTTTCTCTTCCAGGGGCTATGTTGTAGATAGGAAAACGTACACTTAAAAGGTTGTTCATGGGTTGTTGAGTTTCGCATCTTATGCGATAGGAGAAATTATTCTATGATTAGGGACGGGTCAGGAATTTTATTTAAACGGGTTTAAGTTATATAGGGGTTCGGGGGTAGCGCTTTCGAAGTAATTTTTTTGGGGTCTACTTATACATAATTGGTGATTTTTTTAGGGTCAACTTATACATAGCGATTTTTTTGGAATCTATTAATAATGTGAGTCTATTTAATGACATGTAAATATTGTATGGTGTCTTTCAAAATTCTAGGGGGGCCTATTTCTAATACTCATAAATTTCTTACACTAAAAGTGTAATTTTCAAAATTCTAAGAGTTTTCGCTTTTGAGTTGTATCAATATATATGTAGTTAATGACACAAATTGAGCCTTAAAGGGGCCAAACATAAGTTGAGGAGGGGCCTTCAACACAAAATATTAAAAAGTTTTAGGGTAAAATTTTAATTTTCAAAATTTCAAGGAGACCTAGGCCCACCCTGGTCTTAGGCTGGCTCCGCCCTTGTCTATGATCCTAGACCATATACTACGTGGTGGTTCCCATCAGTAGTAGATTGTCATGTGATCAAGTATAAGCTTTTTATCTCCCAAAAGACAACTAACTTTTTCACATAAACATTTTGTACGAACTGAGACTACCACGTGACGATGATCCCGAACTATTATATCACTTCTCGTGCGATAAACCACACGGCCACACTACACATTCAACAATTATCCTTAATTAAATGCATTGTACTATTTGGACTGTTACCCTTTGTTTTAAATCATACACATAATTCTCAAATAAAACAAATTTAAAGTCACATAGTCGATTGATAACATGATGCTAGAAACATCGAAAAAACTGCCGTCTGAAAAAGTTACTCCATGAGGTGATTCAATGAAATTATTTTTCAATTGCAAAATTAGAGAACATAATTATAGCTTTAATTTAAAAAAAAATGCAACTCACACATCAGCGATGAACACAAAATTAATATTATTTGATGTCTCTCTCTCTCCTTTTTAAGGCGAGAATAAATCTTTTCACCTGTCCTCTATGAAATTTTATTGTTATTATTATTTTTTTTTTGTGAAAAGGAAAAGAAAAGTTAGCTACCACGCTAGTAGCAAACACCTATTAAATCCGCTGACGAAAGCCTATGGAGCTCACTAATAGGAGCATCTAACAAAATAAGGGGTTCTGATTAACCCCTAAATTAGCTAACTAATCAGCACATTGATTACCTTCCCTATGAATACAACAATCTAATAAAAATTTGCAATCTTCGATTACACTTCTCAACTGGTGATTTTTCGCTCATTTTTTGTACGAAGTTAAAGACATCATTTTTGGGGGTAGGACAAAGGCAAATTTTGAGCACGTACACCGACCCTACAGCACACAAAGTAAGTCGGAGAGGCAAGTGGACAATTGAGGTCGTCCCCTTGGGGTTTTAATCCTAAGTAATTTGGACTTTTATGACTTCCCATCCAACACCAAATTTACTCTCCTACTAAAAGTTGTGGTGACACACACACACGCCCAAAATGGTAATGCGTTGTACTATAAATTGGATGGGCATGTAACCCATAAGACCATCCTCTCTCCTTCACAAGAAGAAGAAGAAGAAGAAGAAAAGAAAAAAAAAAAAAACTAGAGAGAGAAAGTTGCTAAGATGGAGAGAATTGCTAAGGTGTTGCTGCTCATAGCTGTCTCCATGGCGGTCTTCGCATCGGATGTTGAAGGAGGGAGGGGCATCAAGGGCATTGAGAAGGTAGACCACCCTCAGACCTTTGGAGTCTTTGCTACGCCCTTTCCTGTTCCTGGCTTCAGAGGAGCATTCCCTAGTCCTGGCTTCAGTGGAACATTCCCTAGCCCGGGCTTTTTGTTCAGCCCACCAAGCTTTTGCTCATTCCCTGGAATGGGCTGTGTTCCAGCCCAGCCCAATATTCCTGGTGGGCATGTTGGTGGTGGGAATCGGCCCAATGTCTCACCATGATTTGTTGTTGTTTTGAGGCACTTTTGGGTTTGGTGGTTTAATTATAGTTTGAAGTTAGTGGTAAGTGTTTTGGGACTTTGTTTTTAAGTTTGGATTGTCTACCGGCTGATGTTTGCTTTTATTACATGGATAATCAGCTATTGTTGAATCAGGACCCTACATTTTCGTTGAAAAAGTGTAATAGTCAACAGTTGAGTAACATGAGTGTTGTGATTGTTGACTATTTGCTTTATTGTAGCCTTGTAGGACTTGATTTTGATTTGGCTGACACAGTCTTGTGTATGTCTTTCTACTAGTTTATGCTGAATAGTGATTCTCTCTCTCTCTCTCTCTCTCTCTCTCTCTCTCTTGAATAATTATCCCATGTTACACGGCCTAATGAACTTTGTAATATCTCCATCACTAAGGTTTAGTTTGGCTCCCATCAAACAGCTCGCCCTACTGACTTTTTAAAAATAGTTTATAAATTTTATTATTTAGTTATTTGATAATTTTGTACAAGTGATACATTACTCTTCAAAAAAAAATCATAAAACAAAAAAACAACCTTAAACTTTTAAAAGCTCCATTCTAGAGTTTTTAAAAGTAGAGCTTTTAAAAGTTCCTCCTAAAAAAGCCCTAAGTTCAATTTTTGCAAAGCTCATAAACTAGGTACCAAATGAATTACCATGAAATTGTGCTTTACAAAGGAGAAGCACCAAAATGGGGGCCAAACTAAGCCTAGGAGTGAAAACAGTTCAATTTGGACCAATTTTAATCAAACCGAGAGATTTTTGTTCGGTTCGATTCAATTTAGTGTAAAATTTCAGCTCATTGTGACTTTTACACTGCATGAAATTTTTGAAAACCAACCAAACTAGACCGAACCAATTAATCCGATCGGTTTGCTTACACCTCTATCTATCATCGTGATACCCTCGTGGATCCCATGAAAGTACTCAAATCATAGAAGTGGTTACACGAGATAATTCATCCTATCTAAATATACACTCATCCAAAAAGATTAATAGCAACACAATGCTATGATGAAATTTTTTGATGAAATTATATCATTAATGACAAACTAACTTGGTAAAGCACTATTTACCCATTTCTATGGAGCTTATTGTCCATAAACTATGATACGACCAATGGTGTTTGTGTTAGCTTTGATTGCTTTAGGTAATTGGTACTGTCCGTTATGTCCTGTTGGTGCTGTTTTAGCATTCCATTAATCCAAATAATGTTTAAATCGGCAACACAAACAAAACAAAACTTGTTACATGGATCAATGAGATAATCACACAGTCCCCACAGGACCTAAGGGACCAGTGTCTATTCATTTAAGAGTAATGTTAGGTGTACACAATTTTTATACACATTTTTGTACATAAATGCTTTAAATGTATGTACCTTGTATTGTTTAAATTTTTTACACTTTTCTATGCACCACTTATACAGCACTGAATACATGCATTTAAAGTATTTGTGTACAAAAGTGTGTACAAATTTATGTACACCTAGCATTACTCTTCATTTAAATGTGAGTTGTAAGTGCATAGTACTTGCTATACCCATTAAGAAGTTCATAAATGCCCAACTACCTTGTTACTTCACTTTCAAAGGTTGACCTAAATACATTTTGCGAATATGTCATATACATTCACATATCTAGTGGTTGGACAATTCAGTGCGTTCGATCTGTTTGATTTATGAATTTTATGAGATAAAAGAAAAGGAAAATAAGAAAAAAAAAATTAGTTTTTTCATATTTTCTTTATGCTTAAATAACTCTACAAAATATTTAAAATATTTATCAACTTATTCTATTTTTGTTTTCTATCTTTCTCATCATTTTCCTTATTAACCGAACAAAGGAAGATATTTTTCTTTCTTTTCACTCGCTAAATCCAAGCCACAAAGTTCTCTACTAATCTACGAGGAGGAAATCGAAAATCGATTGAAACCAAACCGACCAAACACCAATTGGTCGAATATTTACAATAGTGCATAAGCTAGAACCGACCGAGAATCGACCAAAATGGCCTAAAACTGACTTACTAAAACCGAATGGTCGGTTTTAGAATCACAAAAAAAACCAAAAAAACCGACCGCAAATACCTCTAAATGCTACGATTCCTAATATTTCTTGGTCTCTAATTTGGTTCTCATGACATGTGCTAATAGGACCACGTTCATAAATAATTGGATCATGTGATTTATCACTGGGAATTTTTTTATGGTCCTATTGCTTAAACCTGTTGGTAATCGAATTTGGAATGAAAACTTTAGAACACATTATTCGAGGAGATCAGTGGGCCTAGCCCAGTTGGTCTTACCCCACCTCTCCCAAGTGGGAGGTGGGGGGTTCGATTCCCCTCGTGGGGAATCGGGGGTGTTGTTTACCCCTCAGCCGTCTATGGGAGGAAGTCCCTTTGAAGTGGGCCCGTGACCCCGCCTGGCTATTTGCAGTATAACTGCAAGTGTGTGTGTGTGACGCCTGTGGGTGCTTTGACCACTAGAAAAAAAAAAAAACTTTATTCGAGGAGTAATTATCTAATGTGATCGTGAGACCATTAAATGGTGAGTGAAGCCCACATGGAAAAACTTCTTTGATTGGATTGTACTACTAATGGTCCTAAGCCACAGGGCCCAAAGTTGAAATAGCTAAGACACGTGAGCTGAACTACAGGTTTATTACTTTTGGGCTTGTGTTCATGCCCTGCTTGTTTACTCGGCTTCGGAGTTATCTCTACAAATGAAGAAAAACTCCAATATATAGACAGAGGAGAGAGGGGATTGAACTCTGTGGATTAATTCCAAAACAGTTCATAAACTCCAAAGGTTGTAACAGCAAACTTTTGGAGTTTTGTAACTCTTGAACCTTCCATTTTCTGTCACATGTTAAATGTGAAGAAATTCCAAAAGTTCTGGGGTTCAAAAAGAAATATTATGTGCGGGCCGCACCCGTACCCACACCCACGACCACGGTCGTACGGACAGCGGCGGCGGCGCGGGCGCGCGCGCGTGTGAAGTAAACCCAAACGGCCTTAGGTCCTCCCATTTCCACAAAAGTGGGTATCCCTTGGAGCCCAAACCCAAAACATGAAGTAGCCTTATAAATACACTAAAGATTTCTTCTAGTTTTCGTATGTGGGCAAGGCAAGTTGTGAACCTTTTCCCTTTCAACAATTCCTTGTAAGGGGTAACCTTTGAGCATTAATTTCTTATTCACCCATTAATAGTTTTGGACATGTGAATATCCAAACTTCATCACCTCATGGAGGAGAACACAAATCCACAAGGATCCCACTTAAACTCTAAGTGGGTCCCACTTTTATTTGACCCTAAAGTTGGCCAAAACTCAACTTTAATCCAACAATCCCCCACATGAATGAAATTAATTGAAACGATGTGAGACAACTCGACAAGAGAGAGCACAACGGATTACTCCTGCAACAGGACAGGTAGCTGTTGGCTTTTGAACCTTCCCTTGTGATAATATAATTCATCAGATTTACTGGCTGACCAGTGAACGTGTAGTCTTGAACTGATTGTCGTTAGTGTAAACAACCGACAGACCTCACACAGGAGCTTTCCAAACATAGTTTAGTTCTTACACTCGTGTTCATTTTGGCCTTGAACACTCGCCTTGAACACTCGCCTGGTTCAGTGAATGCTTATCAAAGAATTTCGCCTTTCTCAAATTCTTTTAGAAGCGGCCCCACTTCACATTCACATAGGTGACTTATTAGAGTATCCTGCTATACTCCGCTTGGTTATACCAATGCACATAGTCGTTAAAAGCTAAGCTTACCCTCACATTCTGCAGGTATCACTGTTGTATCATAGAAATGGGCAGAAGAACATTTCTCCTCAGTGATTCTCCTAAGGTACATGGAATTAGGTTGTCCCTTTGAACCTAGATCTTGGGATCTCCAGTCAACTAGGTTGGGTTTCCATACCTTGTAATGTCATAGGCTTTAGTCTCATTCCTCTCGATAACTTATTAACTAACTCTCGATTTAACCCTTTGGTTAGCGGATCCGCAATATTGTCCTTTGACTTTACATAATCAATCGTGACAATCCCACTTAAGAATAGTTGTTTAATAGTATTATGTCTACGACGAATATGTCTAGACTTACCATTATACATATTACTTTATGCCCTTCCAATAGCAGATTGGCTATCGCAGTGTATGCAAATAGCTGGCACATGTTTTGACCATCTAGGAATATCTTCTACAAAATGGCGTAGCCATTCAGCCTCTTCAGCTTCCTTGTCTAGTGCAATGAATTCTAATTCCATTGTCGATCTAGCAATGCAAGCTTGTTTTGAAGATTTCCATGACACAGCTGCACCACCAAGTGTGAAGACATATCCACTTGTAGATTTTGAATCTTTCATATCGGATATCCAGTTTGCATCATTGCATCCTTCCAATACAGCTGGATATCTCATGTAGTGCAATCTCTGATCACGTGTATATCGTAAGTACCGCTGTACCTTTACTATCCCTTTCCAGTGTTCAGCACTAGGATTACTAGTGTATCTACTCAGTCTACTAACTGAGTATGCAATGTCAGGTCTTGTACAACTCATTAGGTACATTAAACTTTCTATCACTCGAGAATATTCCAATTGAGAGACACTCTCACCGGTATTCTTAGATAAGTGTAGACTTAAGTCCACAGGCGTCCTGCTACGTTTGTATCAGACTTGTTGAACTTCTCTAGAATCTTATCTACATAATGTGACTGTGACAGAACAAGTCCATTAGTATTCCTAGAGATCTTGATGTCCAATATAACATCAGCAAGTCCCATATCTTTCATGTCAAATTTAGAATTCAACATTTTCTTAGTAGATTTAATGAACTTAACATTACTATCTACTATGAACATGTCATCAACATATAGACATAAGATGACATAGCTTTCACTCGTGTCTTTGACATAAACACATTTATCACACTCATTGATTTTAAATCTACTAGAGAGTATCGTTTTGTCAAAATTTTCATGCCATTGTTTTGGAGCTTGTTTTATGGCATACAATGATTTGACAAACTTACACACTTTATTTTCTTGCCCTGGAGCAGAAAATCCTTCAGGTTGTTCCATGTAGATTTTTTCATTCAAATATCCATTAAGGAAGGCAGTCTTCACATCCATTTAATGTATTTTGAGATCTCACAAAGTTGCGATCGCAATAATCACACGAATGGATGTTATTCTCGTAACAGGAGAATACGTATCAAAGTAGTCTAGACCCTCATTTTTCTATACCCTTTAATGACAAGCCTTGCCTTTACTTATCAATAGTACCATTCGTATTCATTTTCTTTTTAAAAATCCATTTTTAACCCAACGACTTACAACCAGGAGGAAGATCTACTAGTTCCCAAGTATGGTTTTGTAGGATAGAATCAATTTCACTCTTGATTGCTTCTTTCCATAACGGACCATCTGGTGATCTAATAGCTTCATTATAGCTTTGAGACTCACTTTCTATAACATAAGTTAGAAAGTCTGGACCAAAAGATTTTGAGGTCCTAGCTCGTTTCCCACGTCTAGGCTCAACATCAACATTCTCTCCTTGAGTTTTACTAGTTTCCCCAACAGTCTCAAATGTGCGTTTTTTAAGACTATATTCCTCTTTATAAGGAAATATATTCTCAAAGAACGATGCATTTCTAGACTCCATGATCGTGTTCTTGTGTATATCTGGGTTTTCAGATTTATGTACAAGAAACCAATAACTATTATGTGCATAGCTAATAAATAAACAATCAATAGTTTTTGGACATATCCTTTCTTTCTTAGGAGTAGGTACAAGAACCTTTGCGAGACACCCCCACATTCGTAAGAATTTATAGGAAGGTTTTCGACCATTCCACTATTCATACGGCTTTTGATCAACTTTCTTTCGAGGTATCTTATTTAAAATGAATTTGCTGAGAGAATTGCCTTCCCTCACAAGTTCTGTGGCAATCCAGAACTTATTAACATAGCATTCATCATTTCCTTTAAGGTACGATTTTTCCTTTCAGTAACTCCATTTGATGGAGGCGAATAAGGTGTAGTAGTTTGGTGAATAATTTCGTTTTGTGCACAATAGTCACCATACGGTGCTACATATTCACCACATCTATCACTTCTTAACACCTTAATATTTTTTCCAAGTTGATTCTCAACCTCTGCCTCGATATAATGAACTTATCCAAAGGTTCATCCTTACTTTTTAGCAAATACACATAACAGTATTTAGTGCAATCATCAACAAAAGTAATAAAATACTTATTACCACCTCTAGATTGAACCATTTTTAAATCACATACATTAATGTGGATTAATTCCAATGGTTCAGTGCTTCTTTCAACTGATTGAAACGAAATCTTTGTTAATTTTGCTTCAACACACGTTTCACATTTCTGACTTGTGTCAATATGAAAGTTTGGTATGTCGTCTAATTTAATTAATCTTCGCATAGAATTAAAATTAACATGTCCTAGTCTACCATGCCACAAATTGGAAGACTCAAGCAAGTAAACAGAAGAAGTACTCATTTTATTATTTTTTTTTCGGAACACAGTTGCTACATTAAGTTTGAACATCCCATTACACATATACACCCATTCCCCACATACATTCCCGCTTTGGTCAGCACTACCTTGTCTGACTCAAAGACCATTCGGAAGCCATGCATGCTTAGGAGAGATGTGGATACCAAATTCTTGCGAATTTCCGGTACATAAAGGACATTGTTGAGAATTAGCTCCTTTTCTGAAGTCATCTTCAGAATTATTTTCCCTTGTCTTTTAACATCTGAGGAAGCAGAATTTTCCATATACATCTTCTCATCACTTATAATTGGTTCGAAAGAAGTGAACATAGCTTTGTCGGAGGATATGTGGCGAGTAGCACCAGTGTCTATCCACCACTCCCTTGGGTTTGAATCCACCAAGTTCACTTCAGAGACCACATCAGACAGATTAATGTCAGAGACGTCCCTTGAGATAGAATCTAACTCCGTCATATTAGCCTGATTATTCTTGTCTTTCTTTTGTGGCAGACGACACTCAGAAGCACGGTGTCCAGTTTTGCCACAATTGTAGCATTTTCCTTGAAATTGAAATTTAGGCTTCTTGGCGATACTACCTTTTGGGCCCATTTTGTACCCTTTGCCAGAAGGAATTTTCTTCTTCCCACGTGAACTTTGACCATGCTCAACCATATTAGCCTTGGCCCCAAAATCCCCCAATTTCCTGTCAGGCCCTTTGTTGTCTTCTTTAATTCGAAGCCTTACGATGAGATCTTCAATATTCATCTCCTTTCGCTTGTGCTTCAAATGGTTCTTGAAGTCCTTCCAAGCAGGGGGTAATTTTTCAATTATAGCAGTAACTTGAAAGGCCTCGCTTAAGGTCATCCCTTCAACATGGATTTCATGCAAGATCACTTGCAACTCTTGAACTTGATAGATCACAGTCTTTAAATCCACCATCTTATAGTCAAGGAATCTCCTCACTACAAATTTCTTTGACCCGGCATCCTCGGTTTTGTACTTTCTGTTTAAGGACTCCCACAGTTCCTTAGCAGTGGTCTTAACCCTATACACATTATATAGTGTATCGTGTAAGCCATTCAACACATAGTTTCGGCACAGAATGTGTGAGTGCTTTCACGCATTAATGGCTAGCACAACCTCTCGGTCTTGTTCGTTGTCATTAGGAACATGAGCAGCTTCCTTCAAGAACCTCGCAAGGTTCAAGGTGGTAAGGTAAAACAGCATCTTTTGTTGCCACCTCTTAAAATCCACACCATTGAATTTTTCGGGTTTCTCCCCGTGGTTCACAGGAACCGTTTGGATTGAGGGAACCTTCACAGGGATCGAACCAATGACCATGGTGTTGGAGTCAGTCACACCGTCGATTGCCGTAGGGTTCGCAGTAGTGTTCACATTCTCATTTGCCATTTCTGAAAATATTATCAAAGAAAAAAAAAATAATCAGTAGCAGAATTTTCTTTTTAAAAAATTATTAGGAAAACGAAGTAATTTAAAGATTCTGCTCGCGATGTCCCAAGCAAAATACGATTCTGCACACTTTTTGTATAATAAAATTTTCCCTGATTCTGCACCGTTTGGGCAGAAACTGAGAATTACAGTAGCAGTTTTTGTAAGACTATTTTTCAAAAATAATTCTATTTTTTCAAATCCAAATCTGTTTTGTTTTATAAAATCTGTTTTAAGATTGTTGGAAAAATTATATTAAACAGTAACATATTCTGGATTACAAACAAAAGCAATAAGAAATAATTCAATAACAGAAAATTGAAACTACCTATAAAAACAAAATTACAGTAACTAAAAGGTAAAACAGGAACTGGAAAATGATCAAACCGAGGCCTATGAAATTTCACAGTTTCCTTAAAACAGATTCGCCGCCTCACCAGATATGCTTGAGGAAATCGTCAGCGTCTGTCTCCCAGGATACAGCGGCTTCTAACAGTAGTACTAGTACAACGTACAACTGCTCAGGCGAACTTCTATACTTCGTGCTCTCTCAGGAAATCAAGGAAGGTAGGAAATATGGAAGAAGAAGATCTTGCATTTCTGAGTTATCTCTACAAATGAAGAAAAACTGTAATATATAGACAGAGGATAGAGGGGATTGAACTCTGTGGATTAAACTCCAAAGGTTGTAACAGCAAACTTTTGGAGTTCTGTAACTCTTGGACCTTCCATTTTCTGTCACTTTCTGTCACATGTTAAGTGTGAAGAAATTCCAAAAATTCTAGGATCCAAAAAGAAATATTCTATTTGGACCGCACCCACACCCACGGTTCGGCTCGGAACGGCCGGTCGATCAGACGGCGGCGCGCACGCGTGTGTGGGGTAAACCCAAAGGGCGTTAGGTCCTCCCTCTTCCACAAAAGTGGGTACCCCTTGGGGCCCAAACCCAAAACATGAAGTAGCCTTATAAATACACTAAAGATTTCTTCTAATTTTCCTATGTGGGACAAGGCAAGTTATGAACCTTTTTCATTTCAACAATTCCTCGTAAGGGGCAACCTTTGAGCATTACTTTCTTATTCACCCATTAATATTTTTGGACATGTGAATATCCAAACTTCATCTCATCATGGAGGAGAACACAAATCCACAAGGACCCCACTTTTATTTTATGCTAAAATTGGCCAAAACTCAACTTTAATCCAACACTAAAAGCTTGAAACAAACACAATGTGTTTGATTATTCAATTAAGTGATACAAATGAAAAGTTTCAGCACTTTTGTTCAATGCATTTGATAATACACAACTTCGATAATAAAGCAACCTAAGCCTACTAAAAATTTTAAGTAAAAAGTTTATACTGAAAAAAAAACCAATGAATGAAATCCATTTCTTTAAAAACTTCTAATCCAATCGCTTAAAACTTTTAGGGTTAATTACTCAGACCTCCCCTAAGGTTTGTTGAAATTACACGGAATTCTCCTGTATATTGCAAAATTACACAGACCTTCCTTGAGGTTTGGATTTGCATTACACACACCTCCCCTCTAGATTGCAAATACCCTTTGTTATTTAATCCCCCCCCCCTCTCTCTCTCTCTCTCTCTCTCTCTCCTATATGTACAGTAGTAATGAATCGTGCCCGTGGGCACGAAGCGAAAAAAAGGATAAAAAGAAAAAAGAAATTCAATACTTCAAAAGATCAAATCTTTTGCATAAAATTGTCCATGTCATTGCAGTTGAGTGATATCTCTTTTATGTTTATAAAATTGAGTATGAAGGTTCTAGATATATGATATACTCTTTTAATACTTCTAAAGACTGTAAGGCTCTGTGTAATTAATCAAGAGTAGAACTGCTTAAATTAAGAATAAAGAAAAAGTAAAATTTTGTTGAGAGTAGTCGAGTTTAGCTACCATTACTTCAAACATGTATAAATATATATATATATAAGGATGTTTTTTTTTCCTGTTGTTTTTCCTTTTTCCCTTCTAAAGCCTGGAAAAAAGGCCAATATGACTGTTTCCTTTATATGTTTTATTTTTATTTAAGACCTAAGGCTCTGTTTGGCAACCCAACTTCCTAACACATAAAAGTCTGCCCATAAACTGATTTCCCAAACAGGCCTTAACCCAACCTATCTTCTTCCTTGCGTGAACACACAGTGAGTATTGTTAGGAAACTGCGTTCCTAGAATCCGTTGATAGTGCGTATAAGTTGTTACTGTAAAATTTTTTGTGAAATCTATAATAACCCTACAAGGACGGAACTAAGGTTACCTTGAACTGCAAAAACGGATTGCTGTAGTAAACGAATCGAGAACACGGGCTCGATAACAGCTCACGATCTTCTACCGTATTCCTCTGCTGCCAGAATATCAAACCGAGTGTGGTCTCTTTCGAAATCCTTTTAGTTTTCTGCTCTCTCTTTTACGATCTCTTTTCTATTTCGAGTTATAATACTCTAGACGGAAAAATGCAAACTGAGAAGGGAGCCAAAGCAGCATATATATATATATATGTGCTCTACGATAGGGACCATAAGAAGTCAATAAGGAATAGACTTCCTTATGGAATTAGGAAACCATAATTCGAACTGAATCATATTCTTTATTTCCATAAATTATAATTTATACCACTAAAGAATTATGATTGCACTCCTACCCTTATCTCAAAAATACATTTCGAGTTCCATTTTATTAAATGCTTATTATCTCCCTGTGGATACCGGGATTCCACCGCTTTGTTTTGTTTTTGAAATTTGTTTGATTTTGAATCAAAGAAAGAGAAAAGGTCTGTTGAAAACAGATACAGAGTCGCCACTTGGTCTTTAAGGAACCAAGAAACCTAATTTTGACTCACCCAAATGGATAAAGGGCACCGGCCCTTCATAACCAAAGAACTTGGTTCGGGGTTTTGGTACGAGAGAGGAAGGAGCCTTTGTCGCGACTAAAACACCCTCAACTCGCCCCGTCTTTCGACGGGCCTCAATTAGCATCCAAATAATCATCTTATACTAGGTATGGTTCGACAAATAATACTATGATAGTATATTACATTACATAAGAAACTTGAAATGGAAGATCTAAAGATAAGATATCATTCATAAGATCTAAGCCAAATATCATACAATGTAAAGTGAAAGATCACACAAATAAACTTAGGAAAAATCGTCTAATCATATATCAAATAATCAAGACTTCCTAATCTAAAGGGGGACATGAATTGTTCTTGAAACAAATAAGAAAGAAATGAAAATATGCTTAACAAGCTAGTATGATGCATGTTATTCTTTGAGAAAAGAAGATCTCTCAATCCCCGGGACGGATGAGAAAGGATGATTAGATCAAAGGGGAAGCATGAACGTGTGATCGCGTTCATTCCTTATAATCTCCTTAGATTAAGAGTTACAAAAACCCCAAATCTTTGCATGGATGCAATGCATGTATCTAGAATGTGCCAAGGTTGTAGTGTGCTTTGTGTTTATGGATTCCTAGAATGACTTAGAAGTCTAAAATGTGTATGAATGGATGGGTGAAATCAATATGGGATATGTACAAATGTAGTATGAACTACTTCCTAAGATATGAACTAATTTGGAATGCATATAAGCATCAAGTCAAAGAATGAAAGTTAAAATGTGCTTGCTGTGAATAGTGGACAGAACAGTAGCATCATCTTTTGGAAATTGAAAAGAGAGGTTAGGAATGTTTTCAATGCATGATTTTTTATGGAGATGTTCCTTATTGTGTCTAGAACACAACCCAAAAGGCCAATCTTGAATAGCTATCACAGATTGAGATAAATCATATAAACAACACAGGTCACTCAGAAACAGAGTCCGTACTGTCGACTGAAATGTTAGAAAATATTAGAAAATGAAAAAGAATGATCTAAGGGCCCATTTTATACAGAAAGTTCCCTAAGACATTGAATTTTAAGGGAAAAATATGTTAGGACCACACCTTTTGGAAAAGTTTCCTGTAAAAGAGGTTGGAAGTGGACCTAGCTGCTGTGACAGCAAAATCAGAATGTTTGGAAGGAATATTGGGATCCAAATGGACCATTTCCAAGTACTTCCAAGTCAAACCAAAAATCATGGGTGTTCTCCAATGAGTTAGGAAGACTTTCCAAGTGGCCTTGCATCCATATGTTGAGTATTAAGTTCTAGAGAAATCTTTGAGCTCAACTCACTCACTGTTTTGACTCATTGGTTTGAAGATTTTGGAGAAAACAAAGTTTTGTTTCTTGAAACCAAATGAGAGGGATTGAGAGGGGTTTTGAAATAGATGTTTTGAAAGCACATTTTCAATACTCAATAAGGATTATAGCCACTTAAAATGTCAGCATTAAACTCATCATCAAGAACCTCCAAGATTGTTGGAGAGATTTATTTTTGTTTTTGAACATAACTTCAATACATTTCAAGAATACCTTGGAAGTATTGAGGTTATGATCATCATCTATCAAACATGTTTTTGAGGTCAAGAGCTACTATCCATAAGGATTCACTCACCCCAAACTTCATGTCATCACTTAGATGATGATGAACTAGTAAGTAAATAAAGAAAAGAAAAAGAAATGAGATAATGAGAGATGAACATATATATAATCAAAGCAAGTAAATAGCAATCAATAGATGATAATCAATGTGATTTTGGACTTGTAGCTTGGTGTTTCACTCATAGATTTTGACATTTGGACATGGAAGTAGCTTCCTATCTCATGAATGCTCAAGAATGAGGGTTGGAGTGGACTTTGAATGTGAAGTATATAGAAGGATGATGGAAGAAAACAAGAATAAAACTCACTTTCTTATGGAAAATCAATGGGAGAAGCTCCCTTTTTCTCTTCTAAACCTATCTCTATCTCTCTTCTTCTCTACAATTTTTCAAGCTTTGCACTTGACCCCCCCAAAATGAAGAGCAATGGAGGGTTTAAATAGGCCAATTTGGGGTGGTTTTGGGGTTTTAGAAGTACTCCCATTGGTCCCAAACAACTGTGAACATAAAACTATGTCGTTTTGGCTTTCAATTAATCAATTTGGACCCCCAAAAAAATTACAAAAATGGACTCTGCGAGGGTTGAGTGCCGCGGCGGCACTGGGCCAGTGCCGCGGCGGCACTGCTCCTCAGAAGCCCAGAAAATTACGTTTAGGCCCCCAAAGGTTCCGGTATTCGCGAAAAGGCCCTATTTTGTCCGAAATTCACAGAAAATGCATACGAACTCCAAATTGAGGTTGTGATATACCGTTGGAAAGGTAATGGAGTCTACTTTACATAAAAAATAGTTCGGGGATAGGTCACTTTGAAAAGTTTTGCGGTATTCGCGATAAATGCTGATTTGATCGCCTTTTTCGCCTTCGAAAATTCAAAATAAATTCGTTTTAAATCCAGGAATTATGTGCGATATACCGTTGGAAAGCTATTGATCTCTAGTATCCATGAAAAATATTTGAAAATTATTTCGGTGCCCGGATTCCAAAGTCAAATCTTGG
This sequence comes from Hydrangea macrophylla, assembly GCA_033977485.1. NCBI lineage: Eukaryota > Viridiplantae > Streptophyta > Magnoliopsida > Cornales > Hydrangeaceae > Hydrangea > Hydrangea macrophylla. Next base: position 78,667,932 of record CM066996.1, read on the forward strand.
TCAAACTGGTCAAACCTGGGATTCCCGGGAAGTTCTGGGAACCTCCGGGAGCTCCCAGGAGCCGACGTTTTCGCTCGATTCTCTTTTAAAACTCATTTTAATACTTTTCTAATGATTCCGGTGAATTCGGACGATTTTGGTCAAACTTGGTCAAACCTGGTCAAACCTTGGTCAAACCGGTCAACGGGGACTTTCGGGGAACTTCCGGGACTTCCGGGGGTCTCTGGGAGCTGACGATTTCATCCAGTTTTAATTAAAAACTCATTTTATCATTTTTCTTACGACATAGCATGTTTTCAGAACTTCGGGACCAAATCTGGGAGTCTTCGGGCTCTCAGGGGCATTTTTGTCAATTTGAGCATTCTGAGAGATAGAGCTGACTTCCAGGAGTCCTTTTGAGTCTTTTACGATCATTGTGAACCACCAAGCTATGGGTCTCCTAAATATGATAGCCGACAAAATGGGGTGTCTACAGTTTGTCCCTCTTTGGCAGGAACTTGCGAGGCAACGCATGTCGCAAGTGAGTGCCAAAGTTTTGAAGAGACAGGTCTTTTGGAGGCTATAGATTTAGGATAAAAAGCGTTGCAAAAGATGCAATGATGCTGAGGTCAGTGCTAGTCGTGCTCTGTGTGAGCTGCCTACGTATCCCAAGGGGAATCAGACCAGGACGTAGTTCAGGGCACAAAAGAACAAATCACATATGCACAACAAGACATGCGGATGCTATGTTATGAGGATGATATTATGTCATGAGTCCTATCATGCCTAGTGTTGTGACCCTAGTATGAGCTGGTGTTGTGGGGCGTGTGCCACTCCAAGTGGACTTATGCTGTGCTGGTATTTCTAACTGTGATGCAGTTATTGACCCGAATAGGGACATCAAGGTTTGAATACTCTAAGTCTTGGAGCAAACTTCTGAATTTTGGGAAGTGTGCTTCGCAAGCGAATGTAGTCAGATGTGGGGTCCCTGAGGACTATAATTGGAGATGCAGTTTGACAGATAACCGACGGACATGGAAGCCCTGGAAATTAAGAGACGGACACAGAAGCCCTGAGACGTAAAGTGATGGACATGAAATCCCGAGATGTCAAGCGATGAACATGGAAGCCCCATTAATGGACATAGAAGCCTAAGATTTTGAATGAGAATGATGAACACGGCATATTTTGAATGAGAGTGATGGTAAACTAATGATGATTAATGAACTGACGATGTATGAATCGAGATGATGAGTCGACAATGAACTACTGTGACTATCATGGATTGGATCAATAGTTGGGCTAATCGTGATCGGAAGAAGTGACGATGCACGAATCGAGATGGTGAGTCAACAGTAAACTACTATGACTATCATGGATTGGATCAACAGTTGGACTAACCGTGACTAGAAGAAGTGACGATGTACGAATCGAGAGGATGAGTCAACAGTGAACTACTGTGACTATCATGGATTGGATCAACAGTTGGACTAACCGTGACTAGAAGAAGTGATGATGTACGAATCGAGAGGATGAGTCAACAGTGAACTACTGTGACTATCATAGATTGGACTGATGATGTACGAATCGATATGACGAGTTGACAGTGAACTACTGTGACTGTCATAGATTGAACTAACGATGTACTAATCGAGATGATGAGTCGACAATGAACTATTGTGATTGTCATGGATTGAGCTGGCGATTGAACTAACCGAGATGTCGAGTCGACAGTGAACTACTGTGACTGTCATGGATTGGACCAACGGTTGGACTAACCATGATCAAAAGAACGGACGATGTACTAATCGAGATGACGAGTCGACAGTGAACTACTGTGACTGTCATGGATTGAACTGATGATGTACTAATAGAGAAGACGAGTCGACAGTGAACTACTGTGACTGTCATGGATTGGACCAACGGTTGGACTGACCATGATCAAAAGAACGGATGATGTACTAATCGAGATGACGAGTCGACAGTGAACTACTGTGACTGTTGTGATTGAACTGACAATGTACTAATCGAGAAGACGAGTCGACAGTGAACTACTGTGACTGTTGTGATTGAACTGACGATGTACTAATCGAGAAGACGAGTCGACAGTAAACTACTGTGACTGTTGTGATTGAACTGACGATGTACTAATCGAGAAGATGAGTCGACAGTGAACTACTGTGACTGTTGTGATTGAACTGACGATGTACTAATCGAGAAGACGAGTCGACAGTGAACTACTGTGACTGTTGTGATTGAACTGACGATGTACTAATTGAGAAGACGAGTCGACAGTGAACTACTGTGACTGTTGTGATTGAACTGACGATGTACTAATCGAGAAGACGAGTCGACAGTGAACTACTGTGACTGTTGTGATTGAACTGACGATGTACTAATCGAGAAGACGAGTCGACAGTGAACTACTGTGACTGTTGTGATTGAACTGACGATGTACAAATCGATATGCCTGCTGGGGGATTAAACTGAATCTGTTGGGGATGAAGCGACTCTTTATGGGATCTCTCTTCAACTACTTCTCTTGACCGGGAACCAGGATTCAAATTCAAATCTCTCATAGTTGATCAAATCTTGCTGGCCTGGAACCGGGATCCATCAACAGCCACTCATGGACTTGTGTTGCTTGGAGATGAAGGAAAATCAACAGCCTCTTATGGACTTATGTTGCATGGACGAAGGAAGGTAATCAACAGCCACTCATGGACTTATGTTGCAAGGAGATGATGGTCAACTTTCGATGGTTTGGAAAGGGATGAAATTCGCATTTGCCCTAAGTTTGGACGCTTCTCATACTGACGCCTTAACCGGTACAGTAATGGTGTTTGGTACTCCTGCTTGTATTGGCATGCTCTTTATAACTTGATTTGAAAATTTTATTAGTCACTATTGACTTACACATTTGAGACTACAACAGACTCAAAAACTTGACAGACATTGACGCACGAGGACGACACATTTGACACCAAAATGAAACAAGGTTGACTTGCCAAAACTTAATGTGCTTTTGTCATAAATGATGTACCATTGCTCTTTTGTGTTTACTTCTCTCCTTAACGTGGCATCACTTTGCTGATAAATCTAATTTTTGAAAATTCCTCCCTAGTGATCTAGTCAATTTTCTGCTTCTCCCAGGAAGTGCTTTGAATTAGTGCCTTAGCTTTTAGAGTAAAAGATGCTCTATTTCAAAATTTTCAAAACAACTTGGTAACTTGAAAACTCGCCCTTGGTGTGAAGGGATTAGGCAAACGGAGTTTGCCCCTAGTTTGAGGTGTACGAAGTGGAATTCATAGACAAACGAGGTGGGTGACCGAAGTTTGCCCCTAGTTTGGACAATGGTTTATTGGAGGTTTTGGGCAAACGAGGTAGGTGACCGAAGTTTGCCCCTTGTATGAAGGGTAGATAGTAGAATTCAGGCAAATGAGGCGAGTAGCCGAAGTTTGCCCCTAGTGTGGAAGGTGATTTTCTGGCTTGAGACAAGGACCGTGACTTTAATCTCTCAAATGCTCATAACTTTTTGCCTAGGCACCAGTGAGGTGACCTAGCGAGCTCTTTTCTCTCTTTTGTTATTGCTCACCTTGGATTTAGCTCTAACTTTTGCCTAGGCGTCCTTTCGGATTTTCGACCTAGCGAGCCATCCTTTTTTTTTTTTGGAAGTCTGCCTACGTACCCTCGAGAGGGGATCAGGTCCAACGTAGTTCGGGCCGAAGCTTGAAAGAAATTGGGCTATTTTTATGGGTGGAGCGACCGAACCGATGTGGTTGCCTACGTATCCCCGAGTGGGAATCAGGTCGAGCGTAGTTCAAGGCAAGGTCTTGAAAAAAATTGGTTTGGTTATGATGGTGTCGACCGAACCGATGTGGTTGCCTACGTATCCCCGAGTGGGAATCAGGTCGAGCGTAGTTCAAGGCAAGGTCTTGAAAAAAATTGGTTTGGTTATGATGGTGTCGACCGAACCGATGTGGTTGCCTACGTATCCCCGAGTGGGAATCAGGTCGAGCGTAGTTCAAGGCAAGGCTTGAAATAAGGGGTTTGAGGTATGAGGGTTTTTCAAACCAATCGTCAAAGAAGTTCGAACTTGAGCCACTTGTGGTAGCTTTGAATAAAAAAGATTCAGTTTCAATCTCCCTTTCTTTTCTTTTTCTTTTTCTTTTTCTTTTTCTTTTTCTTTTGTTTTGAGGATTGATCCTTTTCACTTTTGCCTAGCCAGTCAATTTTTGCTTTTCATGTAGTTGATTCTTGCAAGATCCTTCAATCGCAATCTCAGAATTCCAGAATGTGCATGTCAGCTCTCGAAATTTATTTGTGGTCATTCCGTGCCTTTTGAATTGTGATCTTGGCACGTTCTTAAGATGTATCTTGAAGCGTATGATTCTCTCATTTGTTTCATCAAAATTTTCTCCAACATTTCGACTGGCTAGGGTCAGATTTTGGAAATCAACACCTTTTTCAGCTCTAACTTTTGCCTAGGTGCCCTTTCGGATTTTCAACCTAGCGAGCTTTTTCTTTTCTTTTCTTTTCTCTTTTTTTTTCTTCTTTTTTTTTTTTTTTTTGAAAGTGGAGATGAAACTCACTGAAATGTTTGGCTATCATCAAGGGCTAAGTTTGCATTGCTTTCAATCGGACAGATTGCGTGGCTCCCAATTGGATTGGGCTTAAGGCTTCAAAATGGCGGGAAAAGGGTGTTGGGCAAGCCCCAAGTCAGTTCCAAGCATGTCTTTTTGAGATTTGAGCAAAAGCATCTTTAAATTCTTAAAGTAAGACTATTCAATTCTCAGCTCTTCTTCAGTGTCAGCGCAAAATTGACTTTGACCTTTCAGGATTTTTTGTTTGAGTAAAAAAAAATATATTTTTTTTAGCACAGTAATATCCATGGTAATTTGAAAAGTGACACTTCGGTTCAGCGATTCATGCATCTATGACTAGGCACATCAGATTAGGCAAAACGAGACTTCATTCCATCCAAAGAGAAAGGTTACAGACTCATTAACAACTCGATGACAGACGGACTCGACTACAAGACTAAACTTGAAATAAACAAACACACAACTGACTCGACCTGGTCTCAAATGGAGTGTCTTTGCGACCCATTTATTTTTCTTATTCTATTTTTTTTAGCAGAAGTTCCAAACACCATCACTTTACTGCATAGCTTCAATACTCATTGGCATCATCAAAGGGATCACCCGAGCGGTTGATCCAAGCCAAGATAGTGGATAGGATTAGGATGGGATACATCCTCTATGAGGTTCTGAATGTCATGGCGGAGGCGGATGCACTGATCGGTGGTATGGCCTAGATTTTGGTGATAAGCACATCGTAGGCTCATGTTGTAGTGGGAGGGTATAGGATCCGGTAGCGGCTTATGAGGAAGGAGCTGTAGGTGGCCCTTTTTGAGTAGGTGGTCCAAGGCTGTGGAAAGAGGAACATCAAGTTTGGAGAATTCGCGAGGGCCTTTTGGGCGATTTGGCGGAATGGACTGGTATGGACCAAGGGTGCCGGCTATTGATTGGTTGCTGAGTGCATTGATATCCGGGGAGTCCAGGGAGTAGTTAGGTCTCTTGGACTGGTGTTGGGGTTCATCCTTTTTGAACTTTCCTTCTCTGATGGCATCCTCTATTCTAGTGCCTATTTCAAATAGCTCTTCGAATGTGGAGATGGATTGGTAGAATAGCTTGTCATGATATACTGGTTGCATGTTCTTGACCAGCATACGTACTTGCTCTTTCTCAACCGGTCTGTGGATCATTTGAGCCACTTTATTCCTCCATCTGCTCAAGAACGCAGTGAAGGACTCATTGAAGTTCTGCCTGGTAGTCTCTAGATCCCGGATGGTGATATCAAACTCTTGGTTGTAAGAGTAGTGATCAATGAAAGTTCTAGCAATGTCTTCCCAGACTCGGGTCTTGGAGGCTTCGAGGGTTAGGAACCAGGATAGTGCGGCATTCTTAAGGGTTTGCGGGAACAACATCGCAATGTGCTCATGAGTGCAGCCCATCGATTGGAAGATGCTCATGCACAGCTTGATGTGACTTTTTGGATTCCCTGTTCCATCAAAACGGTCAATTTCAGGCATTTTGAAGTTCTCGGGCAGCCTTAGCTTGATGGGCTCAAAGAGGCCTTCCAGGTCTAACATGTAATCATCAACCCCTTTGCTCTTCCTCAACACACTTTCAAGCTTGTCAACTTTGTCCATTTTCTCCTGGAGCTTCTTCTCATATGCAAGCGGCGGGACTCCTTGAAACCAGTCTTCTTCCCCATTATTCTCGGGAGCTAGGCGGTCCAAACCCAGGCGGTGGTGGTGGGAACCCATGTGGGTACTGTGGCTGCTGTTGTTTCAGTTCTTCCATGAAACTCAAAACTTGGGCCATGCGATCAGATTGCTGGTTTATGGTTGCTCCCAACTCAGTGACCTTGTTTTCTAATTCTTCCTGATTCATGTTGGAATGACTTAGCGGGCTAATTTTGACCAAATGACTGTTCGAACTTCCGACTCAGGACGAGGATCCCAGTTGCTGACTTCGGGAATCTATACTGACCTGACAGTTTTCGAGAGAAAAGGGTGTATCAGGTCCTGATAGTGACGACTTTAGACAGACAAAGACAGTGATGTGGACTAACTCGAGGCAGTGCGTACAGATAGATGGTGCGTGCATGTGGGACAAGCAGGCGGATGTAAGGCCTAATCTATATGATGCTTCTATTTCTTACAGATATCAGTTAAACAAATAAGGCCCTGACCATATGGAGTGTGCCAATCTTACTTTCCAGTACGATCACCAAGGGATAACAGGGGTTTCCAGGTTTTTATGAAAGCTTCTAGGAGGGATTGGGCATTTCGGGGAAATTTGGGCAGAGTTTCTGGGAGAAACTGGTTAATACGGTTATATCTGGGATATCTGGGCAGAGTTTCTGGGAGAAACTGGTTAATACGGTTATATCTGGGATATCTGGGCAGAGTTTCTGGGAGAAACTGGTTAATACAGTTATATCTGGGATATCTGGGTAGAGTTTCTGGTATTTCTAGGAAATTTGAGCAGGGTTCTTGGGAGAAACTGATTAATATGGTTATAGTGATCGTACTTTCCAGCAGGTTTTCATACTCCTATGCCTTAGGACCGACAAACAAGGTTTGCGGTGTATATCTTTGTGAGCATGGAGCAGACATCCTTGTCATGGTGCCTAGGCAGGTCAACTCAATGTAATCACATATGAGTGATTGCCTTGGGGATCATAAGAAAGAGGTTCTGTTCTATACCACATAAGCATCTACACCGCACAGGTAATCCCGCCAGGGCATACAGCAGTTATATCACATTGTCCTATCTGAAAAGATAAATCAACAGTCCTATGAAAGGTTCTAAAGGAATCTATATGCAAAGGTCGGGTTTAGTCAAGGAGGGTCCGTTGACGAGAGTTCCAATATACCGTCGGAGAGACAGTACGTAGGTTTTTTACTCTTTTTGATATACCTTGGAAGGTACAGTATCAACGGTGACTTGTGCCCTGGCACAGCAAGACCTGAACAATGTCAGCGCCGCGTTTCAGACACAGTCGAAGTGGAAATGCAGAAGTGCAATGCGGTGAACCAAACACAGTAAAAAGATGATTTTAAGGATGCTTCTTATGAGTCAAACCTCTGTATTATTTTGTTTTAAAATAAAAATCCCCAGCAGAGTCGCCAGATTGTGGATACCGGGTTCCACCGCTTTGTTTTGTTTTTGAAATTTGTTTGATTTTGAATCAAAGAAAGAGAAAAGGTCTGTTGAAAACAGATACAGAGTCGCCACTTGGTCTTTAAGGAACCAAGAAACCTAATTTTGACTCACCCAAATGGATAAAGGGCACCGGCCCTTCATAACCAAAGAACTTGGTTCGGGGTTTTGGTACGAGAGAGGAAGGAGCCTTTGTCGCGACTAAAACAACCTCAACTCGCCCTGTCTTTCGACGGGCCTCAATTAGCATCCAAATAATCATCTTATACTAGGTATGGTTCGACAAATAATACTATGATAGTATATTACATTACATAAGAAACTTGAAATGGAAGATCTAAAGATAAGATATCATTCATAAGATCTAAGCCAAATATCATACAATGTAAAGTGAAAGATCACACAAATAAACTTAGGAAAAATCGTCTAATCATATATCAAATAATCAAGACTTCCTAATCTAAAGGGGGACATGAATTGTTCTTGAAACAAATAAGAAAGAAATGAAAATATGCTTAACAAGCTAGTATGATGCATGTTATTCTTTGAGAAAAGAAGATCTCTCAATCCCCGGGACGGATGAGAAAGGATGATTAGATCAAAGGGGAAGCATGAACGTGTGATCGCGTTCATTCCTTATAATCTCCTTAGATTAAGAGTTACAAAAACCCCAAATCTTTGCATGGATGCAATGCATGTATCTAGAATGTGCCAAGGTTGTAGTGTGCTTTGTGTTTATGGATTCCTAGAATGACTTAGAAGTCTAAAATGTGTATGAATGGATGGGTGAAATCAATATGGGATATGTACAAATGTAGTATGAACTACTTCCTAAGATATGAACTAATTTGGAATGCATATAAGCATCAAATCAAAGAATGAAAGTTAAAATGTGCTTGCTGTGAATAGTGGACAGAACAGTAGCATCATCTTTTGGAAATTGAAAAGAGGGGTTAGGAATGTTTTCAATGCATGATTTTTTATGGAGATGTTCCTTATTGTGTCTAGAACACAACCCAAAAGGCCAATCTTGAATATCTATCACAGATTGAGATAAATCATATAAACAACACAGGTCACTCAGAAACAGAGTCCGTACTGTCGACTGAAATGTTAGAAAATATTAGAAAATGAAAAAGAATGATCTAAGGGCCCATTTTATACAGAAAGTTCCCTAAGACATTGAATTTTAAGGGCAAAATAAGTTAGGACCACCCCTTTTGGAAAAGTTTCCTGTAAAAGAGGTTGGAAGTGGACCTAGCTGCTGTGACAGCAAAATCAGAATGTTTGGAAGGAATATTGGGATCCAAATAGACCATTTCCAAGTACTTCCAAGTCAAACCAAAAATCATGGGTGTTCTCCAATGAGTTAGGAAGACTTTCCAAGTGGCCTTGCATCCATATGTTGAGTATTAAGTTCTAGAGAAATCTTTGAGCTCAACTCACTCACTGTTTTGACTCATTGTTTTGAAGATTTTGGAGAAAACAAAGTTTTGTTTCTTGAAACCAAATGAGAGGGATTGAGAGGGGTTTTGAAATAGATGTTTTGAAAGCACATTTTCAATACTCAATAAGGATTATAGCCACTTAAAATGTCAGCATTAAACTCATCATCAAGAACCTCCAAGATTGTTGGAGAGATTTATTTTTGTTTTTGAACATAACTTCAATACATTTCAAGAATACCTTGGAAGTATTGAGGTTATGATCATCATCTATCAAACATGTTTTTGAGGTCAAGAGCTACTATCCATAAGGATTCACTCACCCCAAACTTCATGTCATCACTTAGATGATGATGAACTAGTAAGTAAATAAAGAAAAGAAAAAGAAATGAGATAATGAGAGATGAACATATATATAATCAAAGCAAGTAAATAGCAATCAATAGATGATAATCAATGTGATTTTGGACTTGTAGCTTGGTGTTTCACTCATAGATTTTGACATTTGGACATGGAAGTAGCTTCCTATCTCATGAATGCTCAAGAATGAGGGTTGGAGTGGACTTTGAATGTGAAGTATATAGAAGGATGATGGAAGAAAACAAGAATAAAACTCACTTTCTTATGGAAAATCAATGGGAGAAGCTCCCTTTTTCTCTTCTAAACCTATCTCTATCTCTCTTCTTCTCTACAATTTTTCAAGCTTTGCACTTGGCCCCCCCAAAATGAAGAGCAATGGAGGGTTTAAATAGGCCAATTTGGGGTGATTTTGGAGTTTTAGAAGTACTCCCATTGGTCCCAAACAACTGTGAACATAAAACTATGTCGTTTTGGCTTTCAATTAATCAATTTGGACCCCCAAAAAAATTACAAAAATGGACTCTGCGAGGGTTGAGTGCCGCGGCGGCACTGGGCCAGTGCCGCGGTGGCAGTGGGCCAGTGCCGCGGCGGCACTGCTCCTCAGAAGCCCAGAAAATTACGTTTAGGCCCCCAAAGGTTTCGGTATTCGCGAAAAGGCCCTATTTTGTCCGAAATTCACAGAAAATGCATACGAACTCCAAATTGAGGTTGTGATATACCGTTGGAAAGGTAATGGAGTCTACTTTACATAAAAAATAGTTCGGGGATAGGTCACTTTGAAAAGTTTTGCGGTATTCGCGATAAATGCTGATTTGATCGCCTTTTTCGCCTTCGAAAATTCAAAATAAATTCGTTTTAAATCCAGGAATTATGTGCGATATACCGTTGGAAAGCTATTGACCTCTAGTATCCATGAAAAATATTTGAAAATTATTTCGGTGCCCGGATTCCAAAGTCAAATCTTGGTCAAACTGGTCAAACCTGGGATTCCCGGGAAGTTCTGGGAACCTCTGGGAGCTCCCAGGAGCCGACGTTTTCGCTTGATTCTCTTTTAAAACTCATTTTAATACTTTTCTAATGATTCCGGTGAATTCGGACGATTTTGGTCAAACTTGGTCAAACTTGGTCAAACCTGGTCAAACCTTGGTCAAACCGGTCAACGGGGACTTTCGGGGAACTTCCGGGACTTCCGGGGGTCTCTGGGAGCTGACGATTTCATCCAGTTTTACTTAAAAACTCATTTTATCATTTTTCTTACGACATAGCATGTTTTCAGAACTTCGAGACCAAATCTGGGAGTCTTCGGGCTCTCAGGGGCATTTTTGTCAATCTGAGCATTCTGAGAGATAGAGCTGACTTCCAGGAGTCCTTTTGAGTCTTTTACGATCATTGTGAACCACCAAGCTATGGGTCTCCTAAATATGATAGCCGACAAAATGGGGTGTCTACACTCCCCACATAAAGATTACAAATATCCATTAATTAAATACAATTACTGACAATCATATTTAATTAATCTTTTAAAATTCCTTGAGATCCTCTGCTTAACTTATCTGATACGTCGGATACAAAATCTACCTGCAGGGTTTGATATAATCAAAACTTATAAGCTTTCTCAAGGGGATATCATCAATCCCAAAATTGAGACATGAATTTCATCATTAATTTATATCCACCACACAATCAATATTGTCACCCAATCCAATGAGATATTGACATATTTAAGGATCTCACTCTTTTAGGGATTAAAGTGTAAATATCAAATACACGTGTCTCAAATTAACTTAGGATTTAGAGTAGAAGCACTCATAATAGCCATGAGGTATTAATTATCTTATAAGTCAGTATAAAGATAATTACCTCAAGTCGGTCCCGTTTAATACACAAAGTGTACCAGTATAGTGAGTTGAAACTATATCGTTTTCCGTAGTCAAGATAAACCTACTACAACACCATGCTGCAGTCCTACCGATGGTGTGTCCAATCCCATCTAAGATTGTAAACCAAAATCTTACATTCTACAAGATCCGATGGTCTGATCTTTCGTGTGTAAGCCGAACTCTACACACCAAACCACCTACTATATATGTAGAATGAGAGACACACATGCATAATATTAAATAAATAACATAATACAAACATTGCCCACACAGATTCTCATAAAAATGGAATAACTGATTTTATTGAATGAATAATAAATCAATTACATAAAGCATAGATTTTAGTATATATCCCCAACAAGTATATATATAGTAGCACGGGTGGAAAGAAAATGCAGAGTATAATGACTGTAAATATGGGCTGTAAATTTGTTAGAAAAAAAAAAACATAATTTCATATGCGTATCTCTTTCATTTCAGGTCATAACCTATTTAGCGTATTGAGTTTGCAGCAACCTACATGTTAATATTAGCTATTTCTAATTTAGTTATGCTATGCTTTTCAAATTTAGTTATTCTAATAATTTAGTTATTTCTAAGACATGTTGTAGAGACCTTCAATATTATTGGATTACTTCAACACTCGCTAATGAAAAATCAATTAGTCCCATTACCATACAAATCTGAAAAGCATAAAATTACTCAGTAATTTTAGATAGTTGTGTTGTGGCCTACACATCTCTTGAACTACTTAACCAATCTATACTTAGCCTTTTTTTTTTCCTTCTAGAAACTTTTGAAAAACTATACTTTCCATGCATTTAGAAGGGAGGGGAAAAAAAGGGAAAAAAAATAAAAAGAAAGAACAAAGGCTTTTTCTAAGATTTTGGAAAGAACCAGGAAAATATATATTAAAAAAAAAAAATTAACCAATCTATATGTAGCCTTTGTTGGCCTTTTTTAAAGTTTCTGGAAGGGGAAAAAAAAAAGACTTAAGAGACATGAGTGATATATGGGTCTCTCCATTTGTGATTCAGGTGGGTGTGTGTGACAGTGAGAGAGAGAGAGTGTGTGTGTGTGAGTTTGGGGGTGATTAGGTGAGAGAGAGAGAGAGAGAGAGAGAGAGCCGAATTGGAAGGTATATGAGTAAATTGAAAACTGATTTGGTGTGTGTGCATGTTACCATTTTTGGTGGACTAATGATCGGACAGTTTAAAATATCTAAACTTATCTGAATGACTCGGATTGAAAGTTACTAATTTGGAAGGGACCCACACCGCTCTAACTTATTATATAGATATATACATGTGACATACATACACACCATATATACAGATCATGCATATATACATACATACATACACACTATATATACATATATATTTGTATACATATAGCCATTGAATACATAGATAATTGTATATATCTTTGATATGAGTTTGGTATTTTGGGTTTAGATCTTAGATTTTTGGAACAAATTAATTTTTGGTTTCAATCTTAGGAACAAATTAGCTTTTGGAATAAATTGATTTGGGTTTAAATCTTAGGAACAAGTTGATTTTGGGTTTTAATTTTTTATTTTTTGAACAAATTCATATTCATATATATATATATATATATATATGTATATATCTATGTACTTGTATATCTATATCTGTCACGACCCATCCCGCTAACGTGCGGAAACAGGACACGTGGCACACCACCAAGGCTCATCCAATTAATTAAACGATTATACGCAGCGGAAAAGAACTTAAAACAACCTTGAGTGTATAAAACTTTAGGAAGCGATACCTTCCGAGTTGTAAAATCCGTATAAAATTTAAAACGAAATCATATTTCGAAACGGATGAATTTATGTTGAAAGGGTTCCCAAAGGTACCCTAAGAACCAATCAAAACCTTTTGAAAATTTCCGGAAGGTGTATAAAAAGATTTCTGGCAGGGGGCATTTCGACCGGTCGAACGACCCCCTTCGACCGGTCGAATGACCCTTTAGCAGAATCCTGCACAATGCTGCAGAATTTTGCCTAAGGATCCAATCCGACCTTCACTTCAACATTCCTCCAACAACAAACCAAAACCGAACTTCACGAGCTCTAGCATGCTATCAAAACAAGTTTAGACTTATAATTCCATGAAAAGAAACAATAGCGGAACAAGCTAAGGCTTGTTTGGCTCTATACACAAAACTCTAGCCACAATCCTTCAAAATCCAAATTTAACAAGTTAAGTTTACAAAACACGGACTTAAGTTCGGGTGAATTGAAAACTAACTACAAGAGTTTTATTACATATTACAACATTACCAAAATCCTTCCAAGGTTTCCAATCCAACCAAAACATGATTCTAGCTCCACAATTTCACTATTACAACATATGGAAAGGAACTAAAACATGAACAAAGGTAATCCACGGCATTCCCACGGCCTCACTCTTCACGCTTCTTCTTTCCTTTCTTCATACCTGCAATGGAGTAAATCTCCATTGCTCAGCTATATGCTGAGTGCACAATTCTAAACAAATGCATATGAGGCAATTCATGTTTTAAACATCTAAATCACATAATTTAGTCTCCGGGGAGAGAGATACGCATTCACCCAGTATATCGGCAAGTCTTAAATCTTAAACCGCGATGTCAATGGTTAGCCAAGGATCACTCAACCATTACACCCATCTGCTCTGGTTGGCCACTTCCCACACCAAGCAAGTAGTCGTCACTACTATAAACTCTCAAACATCGAGAGGCGTGCACCGGCGTAAAATTATATCAAACTCCCCTTTGACCCACATAGACATTTAGCATACTCACATAATCATGTCACCGTGCTTTTCTATACGTACTCGCTAAATTTAACGGGCCTAATTTAACACATAAGTTTGCCCGGATCACAAGTCATACAAAATATCTAAAACATCCAAAATTGTCTATATTACATAGGTTCGGAATTCATACCTCGTGCGATTTTCCTATAACTTCGAAGGATGAACTAGGAGGTCGAATAAACGTCGGATTTCGAATATCAAGCGATTCCTACAAGTATACATGCGTTTACCCCAAAATTCTATCATTAGGATTTTTATAAAACTTAACCAAACTAGTCCTAACTAGTATCAAAACGAAGCCCTTACCTCAAGGAGTTCGAATCTCAAATTTGGTTGAAAACTGACGGACGAACGGTCGCCGTTTGTCGTCGCAAAGCCCGAGGCAACCATCTCCCTTTTCTCTCTCCTCTCTAACGATATTTTGAAATGTTTTGGCAAAATGAAATTCTCACCCTTGCTATATATAGACAAAATTTTCGGAAATAATGTTTACCTCCCCACGAGTTTCCAAAACTCTAAATTAACCCATGAAACGTCGCACACGTTCATTTTACAACTTTACGAGTGAAAATTATCAATTTCAAAAGTTTTCGACTAAGACTCGTTTGGGTCCAAAAATACGTCCGAAAACCGAATTCTGTGGAATCTCTACACAACCTACATTTTTATGACGTGTCACTCACGTTCTCACCACAGTTCTCAAAAAGATATCTAACAGTATCAAGATTACCAGAATTTACTCTTCACAGGTAAATTTACTATTCATCAAAATACCAGATAAGTCAAATAACATTTAAATCATATAAATGTCATTTAGTCATGCCCATGCAACATGATTCTCCATGTTCCCGTGTCCTCGCTTGACACCTTCCGTTGACCCACGGTCAAACTCATCCACAATTATTAATCAACATTAATAATTCTCATAAATTCACTTAAGCATTTAAAAAGAGTACATTTTTCAGAACGGGCATGACAACTCTCCCCTCCAAAAAGGAAGTTTGTCCCCAAACTTATACCATCTTATCAATTCAAGTTACAAGACTTCTCACAAGTACTTCAACGTTTGTCTCATCACAAACTACACATCTCCCCCAAGATATTACAATCTCACGAGGAAAATAAATCCTCAGGCTTCGAAGGAAAATAAATCCTCAAAGCCCTTATCTCAAACTAATTGAAGATTCAAACCACTTTCTAGTAATACATCGTAGCACCACGATAAGTAAGGGTATCAATACCTGAGTAGATCATACTCAATAGTCGAACCTGACATACGATCTCCCCGCGATGTCGCAACGTTAACTCATATATATACTTTCATTGTACTTGTCACATATCATTGCCGAAACCCAACGGTTTTATCACAATACCCAAACAAAAGATATAACTCATCTCACTTTCACCCATATTTCTTTTCGACTGAAAGTCGTTTTCAATATATACCCACTGGCTAACAACCATTCACGATTCTTCATCTCGAAGTGAACCAAAACTGAGCACTATCATACTTACATACTCTGTCGATAAGTCAACGCCTCAACCAACTATTTCATATACCATGAAAGCAATCACTTATCATGTTAATCGCAAAATACTTGTAGAATGACACACATTTCCAAATATCTCTCATTTCTTATCAAATTCAAATCTTCCCTTCCTAAGGAATTCATATAACGTAACACCAGTTACATAACCATCAATTTGTCAGTAGCAAATCGCACTAGTACTCTCTCCCTGTCTCTGATAATGGTCATCATTCCATTTTGGGTTAACCAACCTCGTATTTTACTTCCAATCATATATGCCTCGTAAGATACTATCCAGAGACCTAACTGGCAATTTCATATCATTCTACCTCTTCGAACCCACCCGATGTCTCGAATGGTTAACACACTTGCCCCTTATCTCTCACTGCTGTACTCGAACTACTGTCGACTAACGTAGGAGATTTCACTTTACACTTTCAATTTAAAACTTTTAACAAAGTCAAATTACATTCCCCATTCATGTTTTTAAAACTAATATTTTGAAATTTCCCACAACACTTAATCTCTTTCCCAATACAACTCGCACCGAATAACATTGTTAAATCAATATTAACTTAGTCAATCAGACATGTATCGCACAACTTATCACATGTACTCCCATGTTCATAACATACCTCGTTCCTGTCTCAAACCCTTGACCATTCACAATCCGCTCTATTCACATAGTGTACACACACCTTAAGTCCATCACTTTTCTGCCGAGAATCTCAACTGTAATGTAATCCATTCTCATCTCATACCTTATTCGTTTACCACCCTTTAGACTATCACTCCAAGTAGATCCGCTACCCTCATGTAGTTATATGATTCCATAAATCTCTGGCATTTCACTTTCACCCTTACACAACTCCATACCAATCATGCCCCTGTATCTCCACCCTTACTGAGTTTTTAACAACCCTTTGCACTAAACATATACTTTTTGTATAACATTTCAAGTCTTTATACCTTATTCAATGATTTAATATTTCATGACTCTAGTCAACCTGACTTAACTCCAATTCAGATTCTCTAATCCTTTATCTTTGCTATTCTGATCTTAAATTTGTTGTTCTCAAAGAACCTGTTGTTCAAGCATTCATACTACTCCCATTACCATCTGAAGACAACTCAGTAATTCGATCTTCCCAATTAAGTACCATAGTCTCACTGTGTTTGATAAATTCCATATCAACTTCCAATTCACATACCTTTCATGACAATGCTCAAAGTCACCCATTCTCACTCCGAGTACTAATATCAACCCATTCATAACTATTGCCTTCAAGTGCTTTACGCTTTACGGATCTCATCAAGTTCTTGATCGTTCAAAACTTCAAATCATTCATAACCTCGGGTTATTCTGATACTTAAACTAAGATCAAGTTCCCTTTGGACAATACTCAAGTCAACTCGTTTAGTAGCACTTCATCCAACTTACTAAGTCCAAGTGTACCACATTTCACTAACCCCTTATTTTAGAATTTCCAAGTTTATAATATGTTCACGTAGAACTCATTCATTTGACAAACACTGTTGTGTCCCAAGCACTAAGCATACTATGTCCTTCCACGATACTCATCTTCCGAAGTCTACTTGGTACCTTCGCATAGGTATCTATTACCACTTTTCTTATTCAAGCAAAAGTTATATTTTTAAAACCTTTTAAAATTTAGTTGGGGTAAAATCTAACATTCTCAAAACTTTCCAACCTCGTTGGAATTCAGGAAAACTGAGATAGCATTCTACTACATTCACTATTGTTCTCTGACCGTTTTACAGTTCTTCTATCATATCTGATGATGTACTCAACGTACTATAAAGTTTTTATCCCACTCATACCGTTCATGTTCATTTTCTCCTCGAAGCTTTACCTTCCCAATTTACATTTTCATCTCTCTAACTTGATTTCACCCCAAAGTCACTTTACTTAGCCATTTCTACAACTGCTCTTGTTCAGTATTGTAATAACTATCATGCTCCAACTTCCCGCTCACAACAACTCGCTTCAAACGCTCAACGATGTTTTAAAAGCATTGTAAGATTTCTATTTTAGTTGAAATACACTAAATGTCAAAGAAAGCATGGATTAGGCATCATAAAAGAGCTTTACAACGACAACACAGCCCCAAGGGCAAAATGGTCATTTATAAAATATGATTAAATTTTACATCAAAAGATAGCTTTTTGAGTCCCGGTTCCAACGCAAGAAACGGCGCGCGAATCCGAATTTTCTAGAAAGAGTTATGGCTGTTTCCGTAAAACTCGACGAAAAAAAATGTTTCCGAAAACACTGTTTGGATCAGAGGGGTATTCGACCGGTCGAACAACCCCTTTCGACCGGTCCAGTACCCCCTGGACCATATTTTTCCTTCATTTACCCTAAGAACCAATCAAAACCTTTTGAAAATTTCCGGAAGGTGTATAAAAAGATTTCTGGCAGGGGGCATTTCGACCGGTCGAACGACCCCCTTCGACCGGTCGAATGACCCTTTAGCAGAATCCTGCACAATGCTGCAGAATTTTGCCTAAGGATCCAATCCGACCTTCACTTCAACATAAATTCATCCGTTTTGAAATATGATTTCGTTTTAAATTTTATACGGATTTTACAACTCGAAGGGTAATGTTTCCTAAAGTTTTATATACGAAAGGTTGTTTTAAGTTCTTTTCCGCTGCGTATAATCGTTTAATTAATTGGATGAGCCTTGGTGGCGTGCCACGTGTCCTGTTTCCGCACGTTAGCGGGATGGGTCGTGACATTTATTGGTATCAAAGCCAAATGTCACGACCCATCCCGCTAACGTGCGGAAACAGGACACGTGGCACGCCACCAAGGCTCACCCAATTAATTAAACGATTATACGCAGCGGAAAAGAACTTAAAACAACCTTGAGTGTATAAAACTTTAGGAAGCGATACCTTCCGAGTTGTAAAATCCGTATAAAATTTAAAACGAAATCATATTTCGAAACGGATGAATTTATGTTGAAAGGGTTCCCACATGTACCCTAAGAACCAATCAAAACCTTTTGAAAATTTCCGGAAGGTGTATAAAAAGATTTCTGGCAGGGGGCATTTCGACCGGTCGAACGACCCCCTTCGACCGGTCGAATGACCCTTTAGCAGAATCCTGCACAATGCTGCAGAATTTTGCCTAAGGATCCAATCCGACCTTCACTTCAACATTCCTCCAACAACAAACCAACACCGAACTTCACGAGCTCTAGCATGCTATCAAAACAAGTTTAGACTTATAATTCCATGAAAAGAAACAATAGCGGAACAAGCTAAGGCTTGTTTGGCTCTATACACAAAACTCTAGCCACAATCCTTCAAAATCCAAATTTAACAAGTTAAGTTTACAAAACACGGACTTAAGTTCGGGTGAATTGAAAACTAACTACAAGAGTTTTATTACATATTACAACATTACCAAAATCCTTCCAAGGTTTCCAATCCAACCAAAACATGATTCTAGCTCCACAATTTCATTATTACAACATATGGAAAGGAACTAAAACATGAACAAAGGTAATCCCCGGCATTCCCACGGCCTCACTCTTCACGCTTCTTCTTTCCTTTCTTCATACCTGCAATGGAGTAAATCTCCATTGCTCAGCTATATGCTGAGTGCACAATTCTAAACAAATGCATATGAGGCAATTCATGTTTTAAACATCTAAATCACATAATTTAGTCTCCGGGGAGAGAGATACTGTCACACCCCAACCCGCCTCGTGCGGATTAGGACACGTGTAACAATGCTACAAGCTCCCAATCACATTAATTTGTAAAGAAATATACGAATTACTAAGAAACACATGTGTTTAACCCCATTAAACAACTCTGTTGTTACAAAATAGGCCCCAAGGGCAAAATGGTCATTTATAAAGTATGTAAAATTTTTATACCAAAAGTTAGAATTTTGAGTCCCGGTTCCAACGCAACAAACGGCACGCGGAACCGAGTTTCCTAGAAGAAGTTATGCATGTTTCCGTAAAAACGGACATGCTGGGGAAAAAAATACAAGGCGGATCGATCTCTTCATTATGGGCGGATCGATCCATATACTTGACATTCTCGCAGAATGCTCCCTAAAAAGGGCGGATCGATCCCTTCATAAATCGCGGATCGATCCCTTCACAATTCTGCTGCTAAATTTTGCTTGCTGTCAAAACAAGTTTTTAACTTATCAAAACACAACCAAATCTCATAGAAACCTTATGAAACTTTGGGAAATCAACTCCAACCCATTTCTAAACATGTTTAAACTCAAATTAAGCATGGATCATAGAATCATACCCACAATTGGATCAAATTAATCATGAACTCATCTCATTTGGTTCAAGAACAAACTTTTCAACTTTAAAACTCAATTCTCATCCAAAGTTTATAAAACTTGTTGGAATTCAACTCAAAGTCATAACTAACATTATAAACACTAAAGAAACATGTCCAAGACACTAACGACACATCCGGACTTGCCGAAATGGTCCTAACCATTAACTTGCATCAACTTGGGCAAAACAAAAGGAATTTTACATTGGTTCTCAAATTCACATCCAAACTTTCCAAAATACAAGTTAGGGTCCAAATATGAACATCAACCTAAATAAAACCATAATTTACATCTGTGTACAAGTTCAAAAGTAATTTACAAGCATGGGGTACAAACCTCCCCCATCTCTCCCATCTCTCCCATCTCTCCCATTCACAAGTCAAAGATACTAACCCACAAGTTATACTATATAACAAGTTATAAACATAATTACAAGACCCCAAATCTCTTTCCCAATCCCGAGCACATCACTTTCTCTCCGGGTATTGCTCCGTACCTGCGGTGGTTGTTATGTACCACAACAGAAATAGGAAAACGGTTTTCTTAAGCAATTTGCTTAGTGAGCATTCTAAGCATGACTGAATGTTTAACATGTGCAATGCAACAATCAACATATAATTCATATTTGTAGTCGCCGAGTCACCGGTTTTATGGTTCATTCAGACCCGAAGACCTCCCTTGGTCCCGTGGTCACTTCTATTCCTTGGACTTCCGTATTTATCGGATTCTTCCTCTTCGCCACCCTTATTACTCCCAACAATGAACCATTTCCCCGGTGCTCATTGACTACCACATAGACATATAAGCACATAACATGCATCAACATATAGTTTTCACAAAATTGATATGAAATTCACAATCCACCAATATAGTAACTTCTAAACATGATATCAACAACCAAAGTTATACAAGGATTCATTGACCACCTTAAACACAATCATTTTTAGGCTAGAAAACTCACCTCTACCAAGATTATACCCCAAATTCAAGCTAACATGTGCTGAATTACTCCCAATCCAAGCTCAATTTCTACCCCAAGTGAATTCCTACAAGATTTCGGTAGACGACGTCTCACCGTCAAATACGAGCTACTAAAATCTAGCAATTTAAACAGAAATTAAGGGTATAGAAATGATCGTCTCACCTCCACGAGTCCGAAAACGGCTTCGATTCGCGAATCCGACGAACGGCGGCGACGGAACGGCGAGAATTCGACGTCGGTGACGGTTTCTCCGTTTCTCTCTCCGAGCTCTACTCTTTGTTTTGTTTTAATTCTGCTGAAATGAGAGACACTCTCATTGACACACACATGCCATGCATGTAGTGTGTTGTCACTCCCTCAATTTTCCTCACTTTCCATTTTACACCCCCAAAGTTTGTTAACTTCCTATTATGAAATCCCCCAAACATTCCATTAACTACCCAATTATCTAATGAGGGTTTGTCTAAGTTTCGGATGGGTCCCAACGTGGGTCCCACATATTTTGTGAAATTGCTATCGCACCTACTAATTTTACATCTTTTTCATTTATACCCTTATTTGGGTGTCCAAACTAATGCTAACATATATCAACATATAATATGAAAGCAACTTAGCAAATATCCATGTAATCACATAAAAATGCATTTAATCACTTAAAATGCAAATTACCAATTTACCCTTCACTGGGTTAAATTTCAATACCTGTCCCACCTCTCTGGGGACTTTTCCAACTAGTGTCCCTCTCTGAACACTTTTTACTTGGGCGAGTCCAAGCCTCCCCTTAATCCATTTTATACACTAATTATATTAATTAATGCATATTATCACAAATAATTAACCCGTTCTCCGGGTACGGGTGTTACAGATACGCATTCACCCAGTATATCGGCAAGTCTTAAATCTTAAACCGCGATGTCAATGGTTAGCCAAGGATCACTCAACCATTACACCCATCTGCTCTGGTTGGCCACTTCCCACACCAAGCAAGTAGTCGTCACTACTATAAACTCTCAAACATCGAGAGGCGTGCACCGGCGTAAAATTATATCAAACTCCCTTTTGACCCACATAGACATTTAGCATACTCACATAATCATGTCACCGTGTTTTTCTATACGTACTCGCTAAATTTAACGGGCCTAATTTAACACATAAGTTTGCCCGGATCACAAGTCATACAAAATATCTAAAACATCCAAAATTGTCTATATTACATAGGTTCGGAATTCATACCTCGTGCGATTTTCCTATAACTTCGAAGGATGAACTAGGAGGTCGAATAAACGTCGGATTTCGAATATCAAGCGATTCCTACAAGTATACATGCGTTTACCCCAAAATTCTATCATTAGGATTTTTATAAAACTTAACCAAACTAGTCCTAACTAGTATCAAAACGAAGCCCTTACCTCAAGGAGTTCGAATCTCAAATTTGGTTGAAAACTGACGGACGAACGGTCGCCGTTTGTCGTCGCAAAGCCCGAGGCAACCATCTCCCTTTTCTCTCTCCTCTCTAACGATATTTTGAAATGTTTTGGCAAAATGAAATTCTCACCCTTGCTATATATAGACAAAATTTTCGGAAATAATGTTTACCTCCCCACGAGTTTCCAAAACTCTAAATTAACCCATGAAACGTCGCACACGTTCATTTTACAACTTTACGAGTGAAAATTATCAATTTCAAAAGTTTTCGACTAAGACTCGTTTGGGTCCAAAAATACGTCCGAAAACCGAATTCTGTGGAATCTCTACACAACCTACATTTTTATGACGTGTCACTCACGTTCTCACCACAGTTCTCAAAAAGATATCTAACAGTATCAAGATTACCAGAATTTACTCTTCACAGGTAAATTTACTATTCATCAAAATACCAGATAAGTCAAATAACATTTAAATCATATAAATGTCATTTAGTCATGCCCATGCAACATGATTCTCCATGTTCCCGTGTCCTCGCTTGACACCTTCCGTTGACCCACGGTCAAACTCATCCACAATTATTAATCAACATTAATAATTCTCATAAATTCACTTAAGCATTTAAAAAGAGTACATTTTTCAGAACGGGCATGACAATATCTATATCTATGCATGTACACACATAGTAGAGAGAAGAGAGAGAGAGAGAGAGAGAGAGATGTAGTTTAGTAAAATGGTAAATAAAGTAAGGATAAAACAATAAATTTTTGCTAGAGGAGGGTCTTTGTAATTTTGCAATATAGAGGGGAGGTCCGTGTAATTTTGTCAAACCTCAAGGGAGTTCCGTGTAATTAACCCAAAATTTTATTACTACTTTATTTTCATTTTCAATACCGCATAATATTTTTTGGGCGATTTAGTGATGAATCCATTATGCCATTTTACTTTAGAGTTAAATGATGATTAATAATAATGATTAGAGAAAGGTCCTTCGCACATAAATATTATAAGTGAAATTTCACGAGACTGTACACATTATATATATCACTGAACCGTACCTAAATATTAAGTGAAATTTCTCCGTTCATTGACTTTTAAACAATCTAAATCACGTGGGAAATATATATATTTTTCTGGAACAAAAAAAAAACTATTGCCTATAAAACTATCGCCTAAATTTCTATAATTTTTTTTTCAGGAACTAAAAGTTTTATTAACTTTTTTTTTTATATATTATTACATTTTACGTGGGAAAAAAAGTAATTTCTCGTTGTTTGGGGGTGCGCACATTGAAAATTAGTTGAACACTAGCATGTATCCTGCGCAATGCGCGAGTACATTGTCTTCTAATAAATCAAAAATACTGGTGATGAGTATTGTTATCATCGAAAGTTCAATTAAAATACACACTTGTAATTGTATTTGTATAAAGTTCCACATAACATATACAAAATTTTACCCAGAATCAATCCAATTATACAAATTAATAGTGTTTTTCTTAAAATTGTGAGTACTTTCGTCTCATGAAAACTTAGAAATCATCATATAGGTAAATATATATATATATATATATGTATGTATATATATGTTGTAAGCTTATACAAACCGTGGAAGAAGTAATACAAATTCATGGAATGGGCGGGAAAAAAAAGAAAATAAAAGAAAGAACAAATTTTCAAAATGATCATAATAAAATATTAAATTGAATTAAACAGTGCACAATTTAAATATAGAAAAAGTTCTTCATGTACCAATTATATGGTAGTGCGCCCATTAACACCCACTGCTATATAAGGGTGTAAAAAAGCCTGGCCCGAAGCCCAGCTCGAATAAACGGGCCTTAAACTTGACCCAAGCCTAGGGTAGGGCCAGCCCGACCCTACCATTCTGGGTAGGGCCTGGGCCTATCTCTTGACCAAGCTCGATCCGACCAAATTCCGGTCCAATTAGAAGCTTCCCAATAATAAAAGTATTGATCATTTTTAAGTAATAAAATATAAAATTGCAAGTTATTATATTGAAAGTTATTTAATTTCAAACCTATAAAAAAAAAAAGGGTTACATGTATGGTAGTATTTTTACCATTTTTATGATAAATTTAAAGTGCTCGATTAGGCACTACCTTAGGGCCTAGGGCCGAGCCTGAATTGTGAACTCTTAAGCCCGACCCGAGTACGATCCGATCCGTAAAATGACATGAGACCGTGGACCAAAGCCCAAACCTGTCCAAGCCCGATCAATGTCGGGCCAGGGCCATTTTGATATCCCTCCTACTACATCAGTCCATTGGTGTGGACTTGGAGATTTTTTAAGAGTTAGTGAAATCGTTAAAGAGTGAACATAAGTGAGCAGTGACACGTGTCACTCTCAGATTATTTGTACTACTATATCATGTCATTGGTGTGGACTTGGAGAGAATAATTAAGAGTTAGGGTGCGTTTGATAAAATTGAAAATTAAGTGCTAAAAATTAAGTGCAGATTTTTATGTACTGAAAATTTTAAGTGATTGAATTTGTAATACTGAAAACAGTGCTTCAACTACCAAAATAAAATGCATTCAATGATTATTTTCAGTAGAAAATTTTCACTTAAAGTTTTCAGTGATTTTTTGGTTGCTTTTTCAATTAAGTGGTATGTTATCAAACGCACTAAAAAAGAAAAAGTGCTGAATCTTTTCATTTTCAGCACTTAATTTGATTATCAAACATACCCTAAAGTGAAATGGTTAAAGAGGGAATATAAATGAGTAATTGAGTAATGACACGTGTATCTCTCAGATTATTTTTATGCTTTTATATATAGCACTAGATTTAAAAAAAAAAAAAAAAAAAAACCGAAAAGTCCCAAATAGAAGAAAACTTTTCGTCTTCCTCCCAAGATCTCAATCACGCACTCTACGCAACCTCAGGTATCTCTCTCTCTCTCTCTCTCTCTCTCTCTCTCTCTCATATATATATATATGCACACACAGATGCATAATCACTCGCTCTTGACTGGGGATTACCATGAGATCGTATTCCCATTGATTTGACATTCCCAAATTTGATTTTTAAAGATTTATTTCAAAGGACTTGCTGGTTAATGGTTCTGATAGCAAGTGAAATTTGGTACTATTCATATAATAATCCATATGTACTCTAGATAGATAGTATACGTGTGTATCAGTATATGTATATGGAGATAGGTGACTTAGTTTCGTGGTTTTCTAGATAGATTGTTTTTATTCTCCTTTAATTGTTAATTTTGGCAATTAAAAGTGTGTCTAATTTTTATTCTTAGTCCTCCACATATGCTATTTAGAGCAGCTCCAACAGGAATTTTGCATTTGAGTAATCAAAATTTTAATTTTTTTGATTACTTGAATAGGATTTTTGGATTTTTGATTTACCCAAATGGTAGTTTAGTAGACAAATGAATAACCATTTTAGTATTTGAAGTATGTTGATGAACTACAACCATTGATGTATTTTTATATGGCAATTCAATGGCTATGATCTTCCCTCCAAAATTTGGTTACCCCTCTCTCTCTCTCTCTCTCTCTCTCTCTCTCTCTCTCTCTCTCTCTTCCCATTGCTTGCAAAAATGCAAACACTCTTCGCGAGTTTGCATTTTGTAAATTCCTTTGATGATCCTGTTGGAGTAAGAAATTCATAATATTTGTCACCAATTTTGGTGGTTATTGTGTTTGACATCCCATTTGATGACAACCTTGTTGGGGATGCTCTTAGGGTAGTTCGCTACAATACTGATGAAATTGCACCGAGTTCGTTGTTTGAAAGCTAGAAGATTACATTTCATTTCCTTATAACGCTTAACTAGTTAAATGACTTGAATTCTCTTTTTCCGTGTAGGATGTGCTCTTCTTTCATTATATGATCTTTTAGAATGCTGATGGACTTAACACAATCCCATTGGAGCAAATCATCTAAGTCTTTGTATTCATTCAACCAAAAAGAAAAAGTCCCTGAAAATTTCCCATTAATAGTTTGGATGTGCTGGTGACGCCAACACGTGCGAGTAAAGTGAATATGTTATTTGGGCTATTGGTTTCTAATATAGCACACCCGTTTTAAGTTAAATTGATAGTGTTCTATTAATTATTGGGTGTCATTTTGGATAGTTATAGAAGCCCATAGGTACATGGTAAAGCATCCCAAAAAAGAAAAAGAAAACAAGAATAGCAAATGATATGAAGTTGTGTATCTCTCTTTCAAACCAAATGCAAACATACACCGTGGTATCTTTTTTTTCTGCTGGTGAACTACTTGATGAGTCGCTAATTTGGGCAAATTTAAGTAGTTGGGATCTAACTTTTCCAGTCTTTCTGCGTAACACTTTAATAGTAGTTGCTGATATAGTTCAGAAAGTCCTACAACGGCATTTGGGTTTGGAGAAGTTAAAAGACATAAGTAACTGGAAAGGTGGAAAGTAATATCTCCAGACAAAAAACCAGCATTCAAGTGTCTGTTTACCTGTAGGCGGCATTATTTACAGGACCTGAACACTTTTCCCGTGTATCCTTTTTTTTTTTTTTTCCTTCTTCTTCCAGTAAGTGATTCGATGTAATAGAATGCATTTAATCTTTCATCTGGCCTTATTACACTAAGTTACTTGGCTTGAATCTAGGAAGCACCGACACTCCAAAGGAGGTGCCGTATTTGTGTCCGACACCGACCTGCCCCCGACACGTGTCCGACACGCCAAATACATGTCTAGAATTTTAAAATATAATATATATATATATTTTTTATTTTCGACACGGCAGCGACACGTCTCCGACACACCATCGACACGGCTCCGACACTTATTCCTACAAGTTAATGGATTTTTAAAAGAGGAATCTTAAATGTGGGGGGCAAAAGTTTTATTATGTAAAATAAGGTTGTAAGAGAGGTGTTTATGTTAAAAGTTAAGACAAGTAATGGCAAATAGAAGGATTACTAGAAAGATGGAGGATTGAAAATCAAAAAAGAAAGCAATAAAGTTGATCTTATATGTATCTTGTTGCTTTTTGTTTTTTTTTTGTTTTAACGAATGATATGATATTATAGTTGCTTTGTTACTAGTGCTTAAATGGTAGAGTTGTTAATTTGTACTATTGTTATGATGATTTCATGTTGAATTGTTATTTAGAGGTGATTTTTTTAACATCTTAATTCTTAGTTATTTTAATAACATTGTTATTTTTATGTTGTATTGTTACATATAAAAATATGTATAATTATTAGTTTCCGTGTCGCCGTTGTGTCGTGTCGGCCATATTTTAGGATTTGCCGTGTCGCCGTATCATATCGTGTCGTGTCCGTGTGTCCGTGTCGGTGCTTCTTATAGTATTTGACAACCTCCTCGATTGATAAGTTTACAGTGTCATGCTGTCAGACAAAAGTGATGCGAAGAATAGGTCACCCGCCAAATTGACTGAGCAGAGAAAGATTTTTATGTCTTAGTTTTTTGGCATTCTGTGTGATGGACGGAAGTATAAATATATGGTTTCTCATGCTCATAATTGTTGTTATGGTTGAACAGATAAAGATTATCCAGGATTTCTGTAAGAATTTGACTAGTTGATCATGTCTACTGGTTCAATATTCTTCTTAATTATGAGAAATTTATACCTATTAACAAATGGGGGAAAATAAAAAAAACTGACTAGGCTATCAAGTTCAATACTGTTTGTTAATTTATTGCTGTTTCTTTGCTGTAATGGAAAACAAAAATTGCTCTTCTATTTCTTTTAACGTATGCTTATTTTGTCATTTTCGCTTTTTTCCTTCCGTTCTTTGTTTTTCTTTTAATGGGTTCATTTTTCTTGTCATTACTTTTTCTTGACCATTTCTCCACAACATTGCAGAGAATAAGATCGAAGAATCCCATTTAACTGCAGGTCCTGGTCTTTGATTTTATATTTTTTTCCCCCATCTTATATCTGCCTTACCATTTGCAAAGGGAAAGAGATAAAATGGATGATACATGTGCTGTCTGTGCCGATACGCTTGAATGGGTTGCCTATGGACAATGTGGACATCATGAGGTCTGCTCCACCTGCATTGCTCGTCTCAGATTCATCTGCAATGATCGTCGCTGCTGCCTTTGCAAGTCGGAATCCAGTATCATCTTTGTCACCAAGGTTTGGGCTTTCTAGACTTCTGTTTTAAGATTTTATGCTTATTTGTTATGATTTTTTTTCAATGTTTTCATCAAATTACTGAAGTTTATGGGCTCATAAAGTTGAACAATGGATAATTTGTTTTTAGTGCAAAAGTGTGCATTGTTGTTGGATTCAGTAGAATTGTTCTAGAATTAACTTTCTTTGTTGAATTCTTACCTCTTGTTTATTTCTTATAAGTTACAACTAATAGTGACACTTGACAACAATAGTTGCAACTAGTTTAATGGATAATTATGGGGTCCATTTTATCTTTTTGTACATGTAGGGTCCTTTTTTGGATTCATTGGAGAATTACTGTCAAAATTAACATCCTTTGTTCAATTCTGTTTCCTTTATTTTTCTTGTAACTAGTAACTGCAACTATTTTCATTCTTTTCTCTGCATTTGGTGTTGCGTTTTTAAGAATGTAATGCAGTACTGAACGTGTTCGTCATTATAATCTCTACTTCTTTATTCAGGCTTTAGGAAATTATACCAGGATGATAAATGACTTCTCAGTTTTTCCCGCTGATCGCTCAGAGGGTCAAGTTGGGTCATATTGGTATGATGAAGGCACACAAGCCTTCTTTGATGATTTGAATCACTACAAGGCTATCAAGGCGATGTGTAAGCTTTCATGCATTATTTGCAACAATAGGGATGAACAAAGAAATGAAGGCTCAAAGAGCAGAGGGGAATTTAGGAACATTGAGCAGCTAAAGAGTCATTTATTCCACCGTCACAAGTTGTTCATGTGCAGTCTATGTTTGGAAGGCAGGAAGGTGAATTCCATATTTGTATGACCATTTATAAGTTCACCATTATTTCGATGCTATTTTCTTTCTTTGTGTTGTTTCATTATTGCCTCAATGAAAATGCGTGGACAGCGGACTCACTAATTGATCGATTGTTGATATTAGATCTTACCTTATTAAAAGATAGTCTTTTAGCACTTTTCTTGGGAAAAGTGTCCATCTCCTGTAATGACACAGTATATATGCTTTTGTGCCCTTTGATTCCATCAAGCAAGAAAAC
This sequence comes from Hydrangea macrophylla, assembly GCA_033977485.1. Classification (NCBI taxonomy): domain Eukaryota; kingdom Viridiplantae; phylum Streptophyta; class Magnoliopsida; order Cornales; family Hydrangeaceae; genus Hydrangea; species Hydrangea macrophylla. The sequence continues at coordinate 78,697,616 of CM066996.1, forward strand.
ACGTGGATATTCTTTTGGGATGGGCGAATTCTAGCATACTTATGATCATCTCCCTGTTCTGTTATATATTTTGTAAGATAGAGATATAAAGAATCAGTCTTAGGCGATTGATGGCCCATTGAACGAAATAAAATTGTCACAATGCGAGGACAAAATACTCCTTCTTAAAGAAAATGATGATTGATCAAAAGTGCTATTTTATGTGTTTCTGTATCTGATTTTGGATATGAGTAGAACTATAGATTTTCTTGGGTACAGCTAAAAGCAAGCAGAGACTATATTCATTACCCTGCTAAAGAATTTTCTCTTCTCATAGAAGCCTGATTGCATTTTTCCTCTTGCACAGTACTGACTTTGACTTCACTATATCTGTGAACCAGATATTCATATGTGAACAAAAGTTGTATACCAGAGCACAGTTGAATCAGCATATAAACACTGGTGATTCAGTTGTGGATGGCAGTGAGAGTGAAAGAGGTGGTTTTATGGGACATCCGATCTGCGAGTTCTGCAAAGATCCATTTTATGGCGAGAATGAGCTCTACACTCATATGTCTACTGAACATTATACTTGTCATATATGCCAAAGGTAAACCACACTTTTTGTATATCTGTATGTGTTAAATATAATTTGCTTACTATTTAAGCCAACTTATACTTTTTATGCATCCAATTTTATTGGTCAATGCAGGCGGCAACCAGGACATTATGAATACTATAGGAATTATGACGACTTGGAGGCTAGTTATATTCTATGCTCATACCTTTCTAGGAGCCGTTTGGGACAGCTTTTTCTGGGCTATCAATCGCATAATTGATTGTTTGAAAAACTGTGACCTTTTGGTTTGGCATTTTCAAAGCTTTCTAGTAAAAAATAAAAAATAAAAATCATTTTCAAAGCTAAAAAGAACAGTTTTTTTTTTTTTTTGAAAGTCTCCTATTTGTTACTGCTTAAAAATCTAGTGATTATTTTAAAAGCTACCTCAAACGGGCTCTAAATCCTTGCTTTATGGTGTAATCTTTTTATGCTTTTTTTTTTTTGTGTGTGTGTGTAAATTCTTATGAATATATTTCACAGGTCCATTTTGGACGAGAGCATTTCTTATGTGAGGATGAGGCTTGCCTTGCAAAAAAATTCATAGTTTTCTCAACTGAATCTGAAATGAAGGTGACATCTTAGTGAACTAATTGATATGGAATTCTCTCTCTAAGTTGAATTTGAGGTTATGACCAAATTGTGCTTGTTTCTTGTTTTTGGGTGCCATTGTCTATTTAGCGCTGGTACGAACTCCTGAGTATATGACGACACGTAAAATCTTAAAGCTATAGGATACGGACATGGGAATAAACAATTATTATTTTTGGTTAATTATGTAATACACCTGCTGTGTCCACTTCTATTGCTTAAATTTTCAAATAAACCCATTACTCATCTCTTATTATATTCTATTAAGACTGTTACATCTAAATCTTAAAAACATTTTCAAGGAGCGTCTAGGAGCATCTTGTCGTGTCCACTCCCGTGTCCAATGTGTGCCCAATGTTAAAAACTAAGACATTTTTCTCCCACGTCTGCCAACGACACAGTACCCAAATTAAGGTGTCTGTGCTACGTTGCACTACCTTGTCCATTCTAGAGTTCTTTTCAAGTCTCTAATTATGTAATTCTATCATCTCCAGAGGCACAATGCCACAGAACATGGAGGCCGCATGTCACGTTCTAAACGTAACGCCGTTCTTCAGGTATTTATGGATCAATCTTGCTCAATTCCTTCAGGGTTAATAAATTTCTTACGTCTGTCTTTTGTTATTTTAAAATGTTCTGGGGTGTACGTATCTTGTTGCTATGGTTTGCATTAGATTTTCATATTCCATTCGTTCTTTTCCTCTTTGTGTGCATAACTAGATACCAACAAGCTTTTTGTATCAAAGAAGCGGTGAGCAAGATCGTCGTGGAAGAGGACGTGGTTTCCTTCGCGATTCTTCAGATAGTCAACTTTCAATGGCCATTCAAGCCAGTCTTGAGACCGCAAATGCTCAGTCTCATGCTTCTTCATCTAGTGCCCAAGTAGATCTCAATCGTAGTGAAACAAGTGAAATCAATTTGAATCTCGGGGTATCATCTAGTGCACCTCTAGAAGAATCTTCGTTTCCTCCACTTCCCGGAGCTAAAAAAAGCAGCAAACAGAAATCTAAAAATGTTAAAAAACCGGGAAAGAACACAATGGCTGCTCACCTTCGCCGTGGAAACCAAGGCACTGTAACAGTACTTAACTCATCTCGGGCTTGGCCAGCTGCTATTTATGAACCTACTTCATCAACTAGTAGCTCTTCCCACCTAAAGCCTATGTCTAATTCTGTCTCTGTATCTGTATCATCTTCGGGGTCTGCCAGTTCTTCCATGAATAACAGTGTTACTGTTAATGGATTTGGACAATATAATTATACAAACTCTGCAAAGAGTAGTATACGTGGGACATCGAACGGACTTGTATCAGCTAGTTCTGCTTCTCCTCCAAACAACGTGGATGGAGGTCATTTTGGTCCTACATCCGATTTTCCTCCTATTGCTGCAACACAACAAAATAGGTCAGGCCCGAGCAGCCAGCCTTCGCAGAACGTGGAAGATGTACGCATGGCTAACAAGTCTTCGCAGAACGCGGAGGATGTACGCACGGCTAACAAGTCTTCGCAGAACATGGAAGATGTACGCACGGCTAACAAGTCCCTGGTGAAAAGGATCCGTGCTGGTCTAGAATTTGATGATGACAAATACGCAGCTTTCAAAATTGTATCATCTGACTACCGTAAAGGGATAATTGATGCATATGAATATATTGCATATGTGCATCAGTTTGGCCTGTCGCATCTTGTGGGTGAGCTTGGTAGACTCTGTCCCGATGGTCAGAAGCAGAAAGAACTTCTTGACGCTTATAACACAAGTATAAAGAACAGTAGTCTTCATGAAAATGGTTCAGCTACTACCACTATTCAGCCGAAAGGCAAAGAGAGTTCTAAGAAAGGCAAAGAGAAGTGTGAAGAAAATGGGATTGGTGGTTCGAGAGTTTATTTAGCAGATAGCATTATAACCGGCTTAAAGGGATTGCAATCAAACTACAATCCTTCTGAAGTAGAAGTAGAGGTCTTATCAAAAGATGGGTATCGTTCTGCCAAAGGGAAATCAAAAGTACCGGTTGTTGATGAACTTGCGTATTCAAATTCTTCTTATCAACCACCAGTTGAATTGAGAATTGAAAATCATCATCAATCAGCTGATGGTATTGGTGGGTCCAAGAATGATTTGGGGATTGGGGGAGGTGTGAATAAACAACGGAAAAAAACTTCAAAATTCAATAGAGTTCGCTTGGGTGATAATTCTCCTTCAGCTCTGATAGATCATACCAATTCTGATTATGGTCCTGATCCGGTTAAATCAAAAACAGATGAGAAAAAGGAGGGCGGTCACAAAGGATTGCCAGTTCGTGGGGTTTGGCAAAATGGGGGAGGCCGTAAACTCGTGGCAATGACCCAAAGAGATCTCACAAGATGATGGGAGTACCTTGTATAGCCCAGTTTCTAACATATAGGAAGTGGTACTAGGCTTCAGAAGACGTAATGGTGTGGATTGGCGTCGTTTCTGGAAGTAGACATTGAGGATTAGGGACACCCCTTCACTTACAATGGAGAGCATATATTTACGGTCAGTTTTTCTTTGAAATAGATGCAATATGATTTGGTAATGGTATCGGGTGGTTGGCCCTTTGCTCTGTAAACACAAAAACTGTTAATATAACTGCCTGAACTCGGATGTTTCATTTTGAAATCTTGCTTTTGGGTAATTTCAGCTGAAATGGGTTTTGTTTTTATCTTTTGGAAAAGAACTCTGATGCTTGTGGTTGTCTTGTATATTTTGCATCCTGAGTGGTAAAGAGTTAAGGTTTTTTTTTAATTCTTTTTTCAGGATATACTTAACAGGGGTGAAAAACCAACCGACAAATTGAACCGAACCAATCGATTTGGTCGGTTCTCATAAAATTCTCAGTGTAAAACCGAAACCGAACCGAAAATTTGCCTTAAAACCAAATTGCACCGAAACCGAAAACCGGCCGAACAGAACCGATTTCACCCCACTACGTGGTGGATTTTGGCTCTGCGTGGTTTTTGTGGATTTGTAGATGGAAAAGGAAAACTGGTATTTTTCTGAATGTTTTATTCCACTGTTAAATACGAGTAATAATTTGAACTTAAAAAGTTTTTAAGATGTAATATTAAATCAAGAAAAGTGGAAGGAAAGTGAATAACAAAATTCAAAATTTTTAACCAATTTCTTCATTATTTTCCTTATTAGCCAAAGCAAAAAAATTGTCTTCCTTTATATTTTCTCTTCTGTCCGTCGTTAAATTAAATTAAAGAACCAAACAGAGGAACATTTCATGGTTTAAGGTGGTGTAGTGTCACTACCCAGAATCCAAAAACCAGGTAGAAGCTTCTTTGATTCTTTCTGAATTATGTACATCTAGAGAGGGTTTTTTTTTTTTTTTTTTTTTTTTTTTGTTGCTCAAACATCTAGAGAGAATTTAAGCACCACCAAAATTGTTCATACACTAGCAATATTGAATTTTCTTGGTGGCAAGTCACTGGTCAAATTTCCATTGAAATCAAGAGATAGGACAATCATTTGAGTATTATGTGAATTTTCTTAGCATTTAGAAGCTGCTACAAACTAAGATGGCTCAACATGGCAATTTGATTTGGAATTTCACCAACAAAACATGCAACATTGAATTGGACCGAATATGTAGGTGGATTATTGCTTGCTACTTTGTAAGGCTTAATTTGGCCCCCATGTGGCTTTTTAAAAGAAGCTTATGAAAGTTATTCTTAGGCTTAGTTTGGCCCCCCTTTTGGTGCTTCTCCTTTTTTAAAGCACAATTTCATGTTAATTCATTTGGTAACTAGTTTATGCGCTTTGTAAAAATTGAACTTAGGGCTTTTTTGGGTGAGCTTTTAAAAGCTCTAGAATGGAGCTTTTAAAAGCTCAATGTGGCTTTTTGGTTTTATAATATATTTTTGAAGAGTAGTGTGTCACTTGTACAAAATTATCAAACAACTTAGTAGTAAATTTCATAAGCTCCTTTTAAAAAGCCACATGGAGGCCAAACTAAGCCTTAAGATGTTTGATAATTTTATATAAGTGACAGACTACTCTATTCTTCAAAAAGACATCATGAACCAAAAAGTAACCTTGAGTTTTTAAAAGCTCCATTCTAGAGGTTTTAAAAGCTCGCCCAAAAAAACCCTACGTTCAGTTTTTGCAAAGCTTATAAACTAGTTACCAAATGAATTAACATAAAATTATGCTTTAAAAAAGGAGAAGCATCAAAATGGGCCAAAACTAAGCCTAAATGTCGTTTAACTAATTCACTATCATACCAATAGAATGGCATTGCAGAATGTAATGCAATATAGAAATAAAAGATATTGTATACTTTATTTCGTCAAGCGGGGATAGCTCAGTTGGGAGAGCGTCAGACTGAAGATCTGAAGGTCGCGTGTTCGATCCACGTTCACCGCATTTTTATTTCTCCTTTATCGATTCACATTTTGATTGGGAAAACATTTTAAATCCTTTGTTACTGTAAATTATACAGGACTCTTTTCTTTCCTTTTATTTTTGTTAAGAGTTGAAATAGACAGAGTACACCCCATTGCACTTGAACAACATTTTCATTCAAATACCCACCTGGGTCTTAGCGTTTTTTTAAGGTGTTTAAAGCTTAGATGCCTCATCGACTCACAGGCTTTGGTACGAGCTACGCTAAAGGTGTGCCACAACTTTACCTGATACTGGTGGCTTGTAAGTGATTGCCATTTTTCGGGGTTTATGCTGCAAGACTGAATTATCCGGGATTTACCTTGTAGGGTCAAATCCTTCAACCAAACCTTGGGAGGGGTTCCACATCACAAGAAAAAAAAAGAATATTTTCATCAATATAAAAACTGGAAGAATAATGACAGTGACATGTCCTTTCCTCACAATGTAAATACACACACATACATATATAGGAAAATGCTATCTGACTTGCTACATAGATAAGTGTGAGTACGTAAATCCATTTTGATCATTGCCATTTTAAGATTGTTTCACATCAAGTGAACATTTTTTGCCATCCGATCCATAATGCAACTAATCAAAAGCAAATATATTCACCATTCACCAAGGCCATTATGGCCTAGTAGTATGACATTCACTTCTCCTTAGGTGGGGGGGTTTCAAATAGGGATGAAAACGGTTCGATCCAATGTAATTTTTAGTCAAACTGATCAGTTTCAGTTCGATTTAGTCTAAATTTTCAACTTGGTTTGATTTTTACACTGCATGAAGTTTTTGAAAACCAACCGAGCCGAACCGAACGGTCCGGTAGGTTTTGTTACACCCTAGTTTCAGCTCCCCCGTGAGGGTATATGCAATTTGGGCATTTGGCCCCCCCTTATTCATGTGTGGATGGTTCTTGTATCTCTGTGTGTTGTAAGTGTGTGAGTGTGTCTAATCGCCCATATGGACAAAAAAAAAAAAGAGGAAGAGATCAAAAGAAAATATTTTAATACCCCTTTTAACCAGCATTCAAACCCTAAACACTAAATCCAAAGAAGTGATACAAAATTACAATATTCACGCTGCAACTTACACTCACTCTTTCAAGCTAAGTCTTGCATTCTGAACTTTCACTGATAGCTTTAACTTCTGGTCCTCCATGTCTCTCAAAACCGCAAGCAGATTTGCACGATAAACCTCACATCGTTGATTTGTGCTGTCCAACTCGGCAGTCAATTCCCGAATCTTCTTTTCTTTATCCTCCTGCAAGAAAAAGGAATATCATAACGATGATCTTAATGGAATTATCAATATTATGAGTTCGTTTTCTACAATTGTCCAAAACTTTCAAGAACGCTGATTCACTGTCCATTTAGAGGGTGCTTCGCACAACTGCTTCTGCAATTCAAATGCTAAAAAAAAAACTGCTTTCGACCCAAAAGGTGCTTTTGGGCAATCACATATTTCTGCAATTGACTTACATTCCTCTGGTTTTCCAAACAGTGTCATTTTAGCTTTTGGAGTTCCATAATCACTTATGAGCTCCTCATGTTGTTGCCAAACACCCTCTTCATCAAAATTTCCAAGATCAAAGGGGAAAGCCAATCTCTTCTCATCTACGTATACGCAAATAACCTCCAAAAGCGATCAAAAGATCAACGGTGCAAATCTTAAGGTTACTATAATGCTCAACAGTCTTGTTGACACAAACATGGTTATCATAAAGGACCAGCAATTTCTTTATTTTTTCCACTTATCTTGCGCTGCATCGTCACACTTAGCTTGCTTCTCTTAATTCTGACATCTTAAAATAGAAGACCCATGTTAAGTCGTATTTAATGTGCACAAGGCTCTATTTTGGGGAAGTATTTGTTCTGTATTTCCGGATGACAGAAGAGACCCAAAATTCAAAGGTTTGAGTACATTGTCTTTCCAAGTTTTTCTTAACAACTGAATGAAGAACAAGGAAAAGATGGAATTATGGGTGTTTTTATCTCATACTTCTATACAGTTTCTTTTTTCTACTTCCTTTTCTTTAAAAGTTTTACGTGATATTGGTTCAACTTTATAACTTTCAAGTAGAAGATTGAATGACTGTTTTTTGCTTTTATCAAATTTTAATTTTTCACTTTGAGCAACGATAATCTTAACAAGTTTATTCAATTGAGTAACAACCTCATAATAACTAACTGTTACATTAGGCTCAACCACTAATAAAAGCATGATAAAATTGGATCTGCACTAAGGCATGATGGAACTGGATTGGCACTACATAAATTAACCATCAGAATGAGCAATGAGAATCATTACTGGAGTCACTTCCCTAAAAAATTTGGTAGCCTACATTGCAGTCTATGAAGAGAAAACTAATAGCAATCAGAGGAAAATAAAAGTGATCAATCGTGATGCACTAGGTCAACTTCACACTTTGAAATGCCACAATTACCGATAAGTACCTCGTACAAGAAGGAGGCTCAAAATAACTATGCATTGCAGGCACATGAGACGGGAAAAAAAAATCAGCTAAAAACAAAGCCAGAAAGATAAAGATGACGCTGTTCACGGGATAAACTGTCACACCCGTCCCGGAAAAATATATTCTTTTTAAATGCATAAACGAATTCTGAAAATTTTTAATGTTCATTAATAATTGAGATGGAGTTGACTGTGGGTCAACGATGAGTGTCAATCGAGGACACAGGAACATAGAAAATCATGAGGCATTGGATGGATTAAATGACATTTATATGATTTAAATATTATTTGATTTTATCTGGTATATGTGAATAGTGCAATATACTTGTGTTGTGTACTTTTCTGATAGTTTAATCTTATTAGAGATCAATTCGAACGAATTAGAGATAACCAATGTGATACGCAAAAATGGTAGGTTATTTAGAAATTTCACGAAAATAGTTTTCGAAACATAATTACGGCGACAAACGGAACTTGGTCGAAAACTTTTATAATTTATAGTTTTCACTCGTGAAGTAATGAATTATACGTGTAAGACGTTTCGAAGGATAATTGCAAGTTTTGAAAATTCATGGGGAGGTAAACGTAATTTCTGATAATTTTCTATATATACCAAGTTCAAGATATTTTCATTTGACTGCTTTCTTAAAATTGAAATCAAAAGGGGGATTTTAGTGCTTAGAGCTCCAAGGCGCAAATCGACGGACTTCTATCCGTTTGTTTTTCACCAAATTTCATATTTAGATTCCCCGAGGTAAGGGCTACGTTTTGATAGTCATTAGGCCACGTTTGGCTAAGTTTTTATAATTCTACAAATCTAGAAATTTGGGAAAACGCATGTAAACTTGTAGGTCTTGCGTAGGATCGGAGATTTGTCGTTTAATCGGGCTCCTAGTCGTTCCCTCAAAGTTATACGGCGATAGCTCGAGGTATGAATTTCTAGCCTATGTTATATAGGTAAAATACATGTTTTATATTTCGACGACGAAATTGTGATCCGGGCAAAAATCCATGTGTTAATCTTAGGCCCGTTAATTATGCGCGGGCTTAAATGTGAAAAGCATGTCTAAATTTACGTGAGTACGTTGAGTTGTCTATGTGGGTCAAAGGGAAGTTTGATACAAGTTCATGCCGGGGTACGCCTCTCGATGTTTGAGAATTATAGTAGCGACGACTACTTGCTTGGTTTAAGAACCGGCCCTGCCAGAGCAATTGGGTGCAATGGTTGATAGACTCTGGGCTTGCCATTGACATCGCGGTTGATAGACTTTGGGCTTGCCGATATACCGGATGAATGCGTGACTCTCTCCCTAGAGACTATTTGATGTGATTTATGAGATTAAAACATGATTTGTCATGTATGCATATGTTAGAAATTGTGCACTCAACATATAGCTGAGCAATGGAGATTTATTCCATTGCAAGTATGAAGAAAGGCAAGAGGAAGCATCAGGAGTGAGGCCGTGAAAACGACGGGAAATCCTAGTACATGTTTTTGGGTTCCTTTTCAAATGTTGTAATATGTTACCAAACTTCTTTTAGTTAATTTTGAATTCGTCCGAACTCATGAGTTCATGTTTTGAAAGCTTAACTTGTTAAATTCGCATTTTGGGATGAATGTAATAGAACTTTTGTGCTTAGTCCAAACAAGCCTTAGATTGTTCCGTTATCATTTTGTTTCATGGATTAGCGTGTCTTAATGGTGTTCTTGAAAGCTTAGCATAGCTTGTGAAGTTTGGATTAATGTGAGTGTGTTTGGAGTATTGAAATTGGTGGAGGTTTAATGGATCCTTAGCAAAATTCTGCTGCTAGAGAGGATTTTGCTAAAGGGTCATTTGACCGGTCGAAGGGGGTCGTTCGACCGGTCGAAGTACCCCCTGCTAGAAATTTTTTTCTACTACTTCTGGAAAGTTTCAAAATGTTTTGATTGGTTCTTAGAGTCCATTTGGGATCCCTTTCAACATAAATTCACTCGTTTCAAAATATGATTTCGTTTCCAATTTTATACGGATTTTACAACTCAGAAGGTATCGTTTTCTAAAGTTTTAAATACTCAAGGTTGTTTTAAAGTTCTTTTCCGCTGCGTATAGTTATTTAATGAATTAGATGAACCTTGGTGGCATGCCAAGTGTCCTAATTCCACGCGTAGTGGGATGAGTCATGACATTTAGTGGTATCAGAGCTATAGGTAACAAAACTTTGAGAACGTTCGACGTCGAGTGGAGTGTTGAGTAAATTGACACATATTCTAGAATGCATCCACATATTGTAGAGATGCTTGATGCATATGGCATATTGTGATACATACATGATTTTGTTATTGTCATACATGCATAGTATTTATGCATTCGTGAAAGGGATGAAATCATGCGGATGTAGAGCTGTGTGATGGGATAATGCTTACCGAGCGTTACCATAGACCGTGTATAGGGACACAAGGGAGAGATGATATCTTGGTGGTGAGGAACCGTTGAATTTCTAAACGAAAACTGAGTGAATTTTTGATCGAATCGGTGAATGTTGTAAATGATGATAATGAGTGCTCTTTGAGAGTGTTAACCAAGAACGAGGTCCGAATAGTGAACTATCGAAGAGATTTCATTGGGGGTTCACACAAAAGGCGAAAGTGAATGCCCATAGTTGAGTTTGGGATTAGAATTGATTGATAAAGGTTCTATTTCAGACATGGGTTAAACGTCATGAATGCTAGAGCATAGAAATGTACAGTTGGATGTTATGACAGAAAGATAGTCCAGCAGCATGTATTGCTCGTGTATGGGTTAGGTGAGTAATCTCTCACCTTATCTTATGGTATTAACCTATAGTGTGACCGTACGGGTTATCTTATGGTTTCTCTTATACGGTGTGTATAGAGTAGTTGAAGAATCTTTCAACTTGTTATACGGTATTGAGGTAATTGGATGGTTGAGGAATCTCTCAACCTATCTTACGTTATGTATTGGATGGTTGAGTAATCTCTCAACCTATCTTATGGTATGTATTGGGGGTTGAGGAATATCTCAACGGATTGTGAATATCATGGTTGTTGAGGAATCTCTCAACTGAACCTGGCTTCGAGTGGTTGTGGGACCATAGCGGATTCAGATGTAGTATAAGGATTGGTAATGAAAGGTACCAGATTGATTGTGTAAGTGGGAAGTGGTGTTTAAGGATTTACCTACGATAAGGGGTTAGGGATGTGAATGTTAGACTATGCTTTGACGGTTTGAGACTACAGTTGGTAGAAGTCTAATTAATGACAGACTTCGAAGTGGTTGCTTGGACATGGTGAGTACGTGCATATGAATGTAATGATAAGGACGATATAGGTCGGAGGAGAAACCACAGAACTCCGAAATGGAGAATAAATGAATGGAAATGAATAGGAATAAGAAATTCTTGGTGTTTTGAGATGGTTTGACAATGGAAATAGAATAAACGAAGTAGGAATATGGGAATTAAATTCAAACAGCTGTGTGATTCAATGAGTTTCGAAGTTTTGAGCACTTACGGGTGGTTCTAAAATGGTTGGGAAGTAGCCCCAAATGCCTTGTGAGTTTGGCGACTTTTAAAGATGTTAAATGGAGGAAAATATGGTCCAAGAGGTACTTGGACCGGTCGAAAGGGGCAGTTCGACCGGTTGAACACCCCTCTGATCCAAATAGTGTTTTCGAAAACATTTTTCGTCGACTTTTACAGAAATAGGCATAACTCTTTGTAGAAAATTCAGATTCGCACGCCGTTTTTTGCGTTAGAACCGGGACTCAAAGAGCTATCTTTTGATGTAAAATTTAACCATATTTTCTAAATGACCATTTTGCTCTTGGGCTGTTTTGTCGCAGAAAAGTTCATTAAGATGTCTAATTCATGCTTTCTTTGCTAATTAGCGTATTTCAAATAAAATGGAAGATCTAGTAATGGTTTTAAAACATCATGGGGTATTTGAAGCAAGTGGTTACCAATGGGAAGTCATAGTTCAATAATTATTATGATACGGAATAAGAACGGTTGCGGAAATGGATAGAGGAGTAAAGAAACTTCGATGGGTCAGTGAACATGAACAGTAAGAGTGGGATGAAGACTTGGTAGTACGTTGAGTACATTATCAGATATGATAGTAAGGATGTAAAGCCATTAGAGAGCAATGGTAGATACAATGGAATGCTATCTCAGTTGTCTTGGATTCCAACGAGGATGGAGGGTTTTGAAAATGTCAGATTTTACCCGAAGTAAATTTTAAAATGTTTGAAATGTTTTAAAACACAACTTCTGTTTAAATAAGAAAAGTGGTAGTAGATACATATGAGAAGGTATCAAGTGGACTTTGGAAGTCGGGTATTGTGGAATGATATGATATGTTTAGTACTGGAGACGCGTTGATGTATGTTGAATGAGTGAGTCCTATGTGAATCAAGTGTGAATTAGAATTTCTAAAGTAAAGAAGTGGTGAGTCTTTGTGCACCTGAATTTGGTAATTAGAAGTTAAGACATTAAAGGAGTTGTCGGGCGTATTGTTACAAAGAGAACTCAGTTTCAATTTAAGAATTGGAATAACCTGAGGTAATGAATGATTTAGAGTTTTGAATAATCAGGAACTTAAAAAGATCCGTAAAGTATGAAGCACTTGAAAGACAACAGTTATGAATGGGTTGACATTAGTAGCCCGAGTGAGAATAGGACCTTGGGTATTGTCGCAAAAGGTATGTAAAGTGGAAGTTAATAGGGAATTTATCAAACACAGTGAGAGTATGATACTTGATTGGGAAGATCAAATTACTGAGTTGTCTTCATATGGTTACAAGAATAGTATGAATACTTGAACAACAAGTTCTTCGAGAATAATGAATTTGAGATCAGAATAACAAAGATAAAGGATTAGAGAAATTTGAATTGGTGTTAAGTCAGGCTGACTAAAATTATGAAATATTAAACTGTTGAATAAGGTATAGTGATTTGAGATGTCATACGAAGAATATACGCTTAGTATATAGGGTTGTGAGGAAACCAGTAAGAGTTGAAACACAGGAGTGTGATTGATATGGGCTTGTGTAAAGGTGAAAGTGAAATACCAGAGACTTATGGGGTTGTATAACTACGTCGATGGTAATGGATCTACCTGGACTGATGAACGTGAAGAATGGTAGACGAGTAGGATATGAGATGGGAATGGACTACAATGGGGTTGTAATCTCCGATAGAAAGGTAATTGACTCAGGATATATATACACTATGAGAATCTGAGGGACTGTGAATAATCAAAGATTAGAGACAGTGATGAGGTCTGTGCTGGACGTAGAGATACGTTGTAATGAATTCTGTGATACGAGGATGAGTGCCTAAGTTAATTTTGGTTAACAATGTTAATTGTTCCTACGGATATTGGGGCAATTATGTTGCGAAAAGAGATGAAAGTGTTATGTGAGATTTTAAATTAATTTGTTTTAAAACATAAATGATAGATGTATTTGACTTTGTTGAAAGTTTTAAAATGAATGTGTAAGGCATGAATCTTTTATTTCAATCGGCGGTAGTTCAAGTACAAACTTAGGAGAGACGAACGACGAATATGTTTGACCTCACCGTGGGTGATTTGGGACATGTGTAAACTCGAACGAGTAGAATGGTGTGAAATTTACAATAGAGCACCTGATTGATACCTTACGAGGCATGTATGATTTGAAGTATAATACAAAGTTAGTTAAACCGAAATGGAATGATGACAATTGTTAGAGATAGAGAGAGAGAGAGTACGAGTGCGACGTGCTACTGACTAATTGATGGTTATGTAAACTGATTTCATGCTATATGAATTCCTTAGGAAATGAAGATTGGAATTTGATAAGAAATGAGAGATATTTGAAAAGGTGTGTCATTCTACAAGTATTTTGCGATTAGTAGGACAAGGGATTGAATTTATGATATATGAAATAGTTAGTTGAGGCATTGAGTTTTTGACATAGTATGTATGTATGATAGTACTCAGTTTTGGTTCACTTCGAGATGAAGAATCGTGCATGATTGTTCACCAGCTAAGACGTGTTGGAAACGATTGTTAGTCGAAAAGAAACATATGTGAAAGTGAGGCGAGTTAATTATTTTGTTTTGGGTATTGTGATGAACTTTAAAGTTTCGAAAAAGATGTGACAAGTACAATGAAGGTATGTGTGGGCTGACGTGTGACGTCGTGATATGATTTAATGTCAAGATTGACTATGGAGTAGGTTCTACTCAGGTATTGATGCTTTTATTCATCGAAATGCTTCGGGATATTGCTAGGGTTCGGTGTGACTCTTCAATCGAATTGAGACCGGGGGCTCTGAGGATTTATTTTCCTCCAGAGCTTGAGGATTTATTTTTCCTCGCGAGATTGTGATATCTCAGTAGAAATGTGTGATTTGTGACAAGACAAACGTTGGAAGTATCTATGTGAAGTCGTTATCATTTGATGAGATGGTATAAGTTTGGGGACAAACTTCCTTTTTGAAGGGGAGAGTTGTCACACCCGTCCCGGGAAAATATATTCTTTTTAAATGCATAAACGAATTCTGGAAATTTTTAATGTTAATTAATAATTGAGATGGAGTTGACTGTGGGTCAACGATGAGTGTCAATCGAGGACACAGGAACATGAAAAATCTTGAAGCATTGGATGGACTAAATGACAGTTATATTGATTTTATCTGGTATATGTAAATAGTGCAATATACTTGTGTTGTGCACTTTTCTGATAGTTTGATCTTGTTAGAGATCAATTCGAACGAAATAGAGATAACCAATGTGTTGTGTACTTTTCTAATAGTTTGATCTTGCTAGAGATCAATTCAAACGAATTAGAGATAACCAATGTGATACGTTGCAGAAATGGTAGGTTATCTAGAAATTTCACGAAAATAGTTTTCGGAACATAATTAAGCGACAAACGGAACTTGGTCGAAAACTTTTATAATTTATAGTTTTCACTCGTGAAGTAATGAATTGGACGTTTAAGACGTTTCGAGGGATAATTGAAAGTTTTGAAAACTCGTGGAGAGGTAAATGTAATTTCTGAGAATTTTGTGGATATATACCAAGTCCAAGATATTTTCATTTGACTACTTTCCTAAAATTGAAATCAAAAGGGGGATTTTAGTGCTTAGAGCTTCAAGGCGCAAATCGACGGACTTCTGCCCGTTTGTTTTTCACCAAATTTCATATTTGGATTCCCCGAGGTAAGGGTTACGTTTTGATAGTCATTAGGCTACGTTTTGATAGTCATTAGGCCACGTTTGGCTAAGTTTTTATAATTCTCTAAATCTCGAAATTTGGGAAAAACGCGTGTAAACTTGTAGGTTTTGCGTAGGATCGGAGATTTGTCGTTTAATCGGGCTCCTAGTCGTTCCCTCAAAAGTTATACGGCGATGGCTTGAGGTATGAATTTCTAGCCTATGTTATATAGGTAAAATACATGTTTTATATTTCGACGACGAAATTGTGATCCGGGCAAAAATCTATGGGTTAATCTTAGGCCCGTTAATTATGCACGGGCTTAAATGTGAAAAGTATGTCTAAATTTACGCGAGCACGTTGAGTTGTCCATGTGGGTCAAAGGGGAGTTTGATACAAGTTCATGTCGGGGTACGCCTCTCGATGTTTGAGAGTTATAGTAGCATGGTTCGAGGTCGCGGTATCGGTCGCGGTATCGGCGACCAGTGTGACGACGCGGGCGCCGCGTCGCGGCCTGGTATCGGGCGATACGCAACGATATGCTAGATTTAAGGTTCAAAAAAATATGAAAAAATAACCAAAAATTCTAAAATCATCAGAATAGCAAAAATGGCCTCATAGATTATCACAATACACAATGTACCAATTATATAATCACGAATTTTTCAATTGACACGCTGCCGATCTAGTATTTGATAGCTTTACACACATAACTGGATACAAGTTGTTCAATAGTACTACATAATACACACATTATAATAACATGATAATAAAAATAGAACTTTGTAAATATAATTGATGCACATACAAATTAAATATTATTATTTAAACAAACATTTTTTAAATAACTAAACTAAAATTAATACACATATTTTGAAGAAATATAAACATTTTTTTTATAAATAAAGAAAAATTGATGCACATACAAATTAAATAATACACATACACATTTTGGACAAATAAATAAATATTTTTTTATAATTATAAATAAACTAAAATTAATACACATTTTGAACAAATATAAACATTTTGTTTATAAAAAAATTAATGCACATACAAATTAAATAATTCACATAAACATTTTGAACAAATAAATAAATATTTTTTTATAGTTATAAATAAACTAAAATTAATACACACATTTTGTTTATATGCACATACAAATTAAATAATGCACATAAATGTTAAACCCAACCATGTACTGAAATACTTTTTTTTTTGTTCAATATGTTATGACTGAAATACTAAAGAAATTGGACAGCATTCAAAAATCAGATGGTCAAAATTTCAAAAACATAACACACAAACACATGCATGCTACACACAATAAGTTCCCAACTTTATAAAAACAAAACCCCTTTCTTCCACGACACTAACACATCACAGATTCATAGCCCAAAAAAAAAATCTGCTCGTTACCTGCGAATTGCGATCGAGATGGCGACTCAGGCTTGGAGGGAAATCGAAGACGCAGCCTGGGAAAGAAGTCGAAGACGCAGCTTGGAGGTCAGATCGAGATGTTGCGATCAGATCTGTGCTTCGCAGATGAAGCTTCAAGAGAGTTTTCCAAAAAAAAAAAGTAGATCTGAGAGAGGAGGTTCAAGCGAGAGACTCAATCTGACATATGCATGTGAGATCTGGTACGTTTCGAGGAGCTTTTTGACCTTCTCTCCCCTTTTTGATTTTCCGTATCGGGTGTATCATGAAACAACTCGCGAAACGGTTGCCGTTATGTACGAAACTCGGTGGTTTCGGTCGTTTCGGCCGATATGGTTCGCGAGACAAATTTTTTTTTTAACTCAGTATGAATCGGCTCATATATCGTATCGGACCCTCTCGATACCGAGTCAACTCGGCCGATACGACTCGGTATCGGCCGATACTTTGAACCATGTATAGTAGCGACGGCTACTTGCTTGGTTTGAGAACCGGCCCTGCCAAAGCAATTGGGTGTAATGATTGATAGACTCTGGGCTTGCCATTGGCATCACGGTTGATAGAGTTTGGGCTTGCCGATATACCGGATGAATGCGTCTCTCTCCCTCAAGACTATTTGATGTGATTTATTAGATTAAAGCATGATTGGTCATATATGCATATGTTAGAAATTGTGTACTCAGTATATAGCTGAGCACTGGAGATTTAATCCATTGCAGGTATGAAGAAAGGCGAGAGGAAGCGTGAGGAGTGAGGCCGTGGAGGACAGGAAATCCTAGTACATGTTTTTGGGTTCCTTTTCAAATGTTGTAATATGTAACCAAACTTCTTTTAGTTAGTGTTGAATTCTTCCGAACTCATGAGTTCATGTTGTGAAAGCTTAACTTGTATTCGCATTTTGGGATGAATATAATAGAACTTTTGTGTTTAATCCAAACAAGCCTTAGCTTGTTCCATTATCGTTTCGTTTCATGGATTAGCGTGTCTTAATGGTGTTCTTGAAATCTTAGCATAGCTTGTGAAGTTTGGATTAACGTGAATGTGTTTTGGAGTATTGAAATTGATAGAGGTTTAATGGATCCTTAGCAAACTTCTGCTGCTAGAGGGGATTCTGTTAAAGGGTCATTTGACCGGTCGAAGGGGGTCGTTCGACCGGTCGAAGTACCCCCTGTCAGAAATTTTTTTCTACTACTTCCGGAAAGTTTCAAAAGGTTTTGATTGATTCTTAGGGTACCTTTGGAACCCCTTTCAACATAAATTCACTCGTTTCGAAATATGATTTCGTTTCCAATTTTATACGGATTTTACAACTCAGAAGGTATCGTTTTCTAAAGTTTTAAATACTCAAGTTTGTTTTAAAGTTCTTTTCCGCTGCGTATAGTTATTTAATGAATTGGATGAGCCTTGGTGGCGTGCCACGTGTAGTGGGATGGTCGTGACATAAACTGCATAGGATATGGAATAAATGCAATGGAGTTAATAATTGATAGGCTTATCAACTTGAGGATAAAATCGTAAATATTTGAAATTACATCTCATGAGACAAGAAGCAGGTCTTTTGCTGATTAATATTTCAACAGTAAAGTACTCAAGTCTCAGCATATGCCTACACAATAAATTATCTTTTTTCCTGAGCCAAAAAAGGTAGGAGCGGTGACCGGAAGTGGTGTCTACATATCACATTCACATGCCTAATTGCCAAAAATCCAAAAATTAATTAATTTCAGAAAGTTGAAGCACCCAACAAGCAGAAATTCACATTTAAGATTAGGGGGAAATCCAAGTGGTCAATTTAAGCTTTTTTTTTTTTTTTTTTAAAAAAACACTCAAATTACTTCACATCTAGAAAAAGAAGGGAGGACAATTATGTGAAAACTAACCGTAGACTGGCATGGTGTATTTCGATTTCCTTCCCCTGTATGCGTCTCTTGGTTACCTCCATTGGGCAGACTACCACCTTGTGTGGGTCCAGAATTTTGCTTCTTGGTGGCAGATACCTTCTTCGCGGCCTGTTGTAGAGCATCCTTTGCCACATTATAAATATGTATAGACTTTGCCCCTTCTTCAACAAATTTGATGGCTTCTTGGCGTAGATTATTATACCGGAAAGTTACAGACTCTCGAGAGTTGCTTGGCAATTCAGGAGCACGCTCATCACCAGCACCTCCACTCTTGGCATTTCTAGTCCAACGTTTCAAAAGATACTGAGATGGAAGTGTAAGAACATTTTTTGCTCTAAAAACCGATAAAATGTGTCTACATATAATGCCTGAAAATTCAAACATTTGGCAGCTACAATTAGCTTTCATCTCAATGGAATTGAACCTAACAGTGTGTGCTTTCTGGTCTTCCCCAAATTTGGCCACTCGATATGCAGTGATTGTTCCAGAGTCCTCAACTTTAGATGCAGGGTTAGCAAGGGTCTCAACCAACTCTGCTTGAAATTTCATGAATATTTTCTTAGTATATACGTTTGCAGCTTGTTTTTCCGTAGGAGACGGAGTCTTCAAAACTGGCGAAGTATTAGTAGTATCATAATCTGCCTTCAGTTCCTTCTCATACCAACTCGTCATGGCTTTCTCATACTGTTTGATTAGCAACTGTAAAGTGGTGGTTGCATTAACAAACCCATCAAAGAACAAGTTTATACCGCCACTTCCTTCAGCGGTAGATAACTCCCCAAAAAATGTGTCTCTCATATAAACCGGTACCCACTGGTGACGAGCATTGTACATTGACTGAAGCCAATCATTATCCATGAGGTAGTATCCATCCAGAAGAGACACCCAACGTGAATCAAATTCATCGACTGTCTCTGTCTCGTTGATGCACTTCTTAAACTCACTTTCGAAAGTAGGATGTGTTTGGTATACATGAGCCAGTTTCTCCTCGGTCTCTTTGAAAATGCTCCACTTACAGAAACGATGACGGGTTTCAGGCAAAACGTGTGCTACAGCCATTTGGATGAGCCGGTCCGGTTCAGTCGTGATGGAAACAGGGGAGCGTCCAGACATTGCGTGAAGCCAAGTCTGAAGTAGCCAAATGAGCGAGGCATCGGACTCATTGAAAAGCAATGCACAGCCAAACAACACGGGTTGGCCATGGTGATTGAGCCCAGAGAAAGAGGCAAAGGGGACTCTATAGCGGTTGGTCCTGTAAGTGGTGTCAAATCTAACTGTGTCTCCAAAGTGTCTATAGTTAATCTTAGAAGTGGCATCGGCCCAAAAGATGTTACCAGCAGAGTGGTCACTATCACCGTGAATTGCATAAAAGAAAGAAGGATTCTCGGATTGCATTCGCTTCAGATACTCAAGTACATGCTGGGCCCCACCGCCGAGGGTCCTCTGCCTGCTGCTGTTACTCATTTAGCTTCCACAATTAACTGTAGCCCCACCCAGAAGAATGTCATAAAATGGAAAACACACACACCCACACACACACACACACACACACACAAAACACGATTTTTAATATTTATTTTCCACAATTAAACATTTATATAGGTGGGTTGTGTCCTGGAACAACAACTACATGACTGATCCTACATAGGCAACTTATAACACAATCAATGAAGAGAAATCACAAAATCAATTTTGTGTACTTTAGTGCTATTGCAAAGAGAATTATAGGGATGCAATTTAAATGAAGTGAACCCCCTAAAAAAATACTCGAATGGTTTTGCACTGTTAAACTTTCATAATTTCTTCATAATTACATTTAGTAATAATATGAATGATATGTAAGAACTAGTACTCCACGTAACAAATTTATAAACGGTACAAGAGGAAACTCACCTGGAGGAGTGGAGTTGCCGAATTTTTCGTCGTTGTTGTCGCCGGTGTTGGTGCCAATTCGGAGTCGTTCTCTCTCTCTCTCTCTCGATCTCGAGATGAGTGAATGTTAGGTTTGGTCTTCAAGGAAGAAGAAGTGAATAATTTGGGGGTTTTAGTTAGGGTAAATTACACGAACACCCCCTAAACTCTAAACCGTTTTAACTAATACCCATGAACAAAAAAAATAAAAGAGTAATGTTTGAGGCACAAATAAGTTACATACAGGGCCGGCCCTGGGCCAATTTCTCAAAGCAATCGCATGGGGTCTCGACTTTAGGCCTCATTTTTAGGCCTATTTTTTTCCTAATTTCTTTCTAATTTTTATAAAATTTATCATTTTTAGGCTTATTTTCTTCTAATTTATATTAAATTTCTATGAAACTTATCATTTTTAGGGCTATTTTATTTCTAATTTCTATAAAACTTATCATTTTTAGGCCTATTTTTTTATAATTTCAATGAAACTTAATATAGAGGCCTCATTTTTTTGGTCCCTTTGAAAATTCGCTTGAGGCCTCGGCCAATTTTGGTCATCTCAGGGCCGGCCCTGGTTACATAAACATTTACAACACACTCTATCTTTCTCCTGGGTGGTACTGTGGGGTCCGGATAATTTCAGTAGACTCTAGAGTGCCACCCAAGAGAGATAGCGTGTGTTTGTAAGTGTTTGTGAAATTTGTTTTTACCCCTAATATTGTTAAAAAATGAACTAATGACCCCCTTATCTATATGAAATCGATCACTACACACATAGACAAAAGTTGTCAAATGACCAATTTGCCCATATGCATGAAAAAAAAATGCTACCTTAATCTCTTTCTCTCTGTAAAACCTACCAAACTCCTCTATAACCTTACACAATCGATACGGTGGCCCTCTTTTACCCATCATTGTAATTATTTAAAATAGAAGTTAACTAATTATTATTTATTTAAATACTTCAATTCTTTTAATCTTTTTATACATGAAATTTAATCATAGGTTATATTAATCTTGTAGGCACACTAGATTGTTAAATTAATATCCAAATATTACTATTGTAATGAAAAATATATATTTTTTAAATTTGAAAGTGACCATTAAAATTGACCGATAAAAAGTGACCATTAAATTTTTAAATATTGACATTCAATTTTTAAATATGAAGTATTTATAGTAACAAATAATAAAGGCAAAGTATGTGGCTTGAGTGATATAGAGAATCTTAGAGAAAGTGCTACAAAAGTGTAATACCCTAAATTTCTGGAGAGTATTAATAAATAAATAAAAACTTCGTAATTGTGCTTATATAACCATTACATTTCATTTGGTAATTTTGGTTACCAATTGATTGCCTTTGTGTCCCAATCGATTGTTACTCTTTGTATACCAATTGATTGCCATCTTTTCAATCGATTGTCAATCTACCGACCTAAATTCAGTACATGGCAATATACCAATCAATTATCATCCTTTCCAATCGATTGCCTTCAAATATCTGTAACCAATCGATTGCCTTCAGTCCCAATCGATTGGCATAAGCAGAGACAAGGTTTCTTCTTTGCTTCATGGGTTGACACATGGCACTCTAAATTTCTATATATACCAGCCCATTTCTATGCCTTGGGTCTGTTTGGTTCATAAGAGAGAGAGAGAGAGAGAGAGAGAGAGAGAGAGATTTTATATCTATATACACAAACATCCATATACATATATACATCCACACACCCACTGCCTTGGCAGAAGAGAAGAGAAGGAGAAGAAGAACGAAGACAGAAGAAGAGAAAAAGATAAAGAGATGAGAGACAGAGAAGAGAAGAGAAAAAGAGAAGGAGGAGAGAGAGAAAGCTTGGATTCACAAGCTCACACCAAACAAACACACCCTAGGTGAGTCCTAACTCACTTGGTCCTTCTATTTGATGTTTTTTATAAGTTATTATGAAGTTTATAGATAACGTTGAGTCGTGGCAATAGATTGATATGCCTTATTGGAAACGTTGTGTCATTGTAAAGCGATGAGATGTGCATATGCTCTAAAAAGCTGGGAGATGAACTGATGTGGAGTCCATGACCTGCGGTGAGCTGTGAATATGCGCTTAAAAGCGGTGGACGGAATGAGGGTGTATCCATAGAGTTAAACGATTGAGTATGTTCATTCAGTCAGAGTATGTTGAATATCGGTCTTCGAGTAACAAGACAACAAGGGTGGGTTAACGTCGTTGGTAAAGAAGAAAGATATTATATTAGTAGAATTTAACTCGTGTCTTCATAAACTTGATATTTCTTCAGTAACTGGTACCTTCGTTTTTATTCACTTAGTTCTCAATAAACTAATGGCCTTTATCGCCTGGACTTTTCCCATTCCTGTACCTTATTCTGCAGGTGACGAAGCCTACGACGACGGCGACTATCCGGGAGAGCAATATGCAGAGGGTGGTCCCACTGATGATGTCTATGCCAGGGAGGATTATTACGCTGATGTTTACGTCAGCTGAAGATCTAGAGATAGTTATTAGTTATTATTCATGTTTAGACGGCTTTGTTATATTTAGTACTTGGGCATATGTTTCCAAACCTTATATACTTCTGTTGTGGCTCTATTGTTGTAATAACTCTGATGTTGGTAATATACTAAGTTTTTTTTATATTACTGTCGGTTGTACTTTTTGTTAACTAGAACTATGTGGTGTTGACAATTAGTGACATTCACCAGTCATTCCCTATGGACCCAAAAAGGAAATTGATTTTTCTCTATTTTTGCTGCTCCGGGACATGACAAAAAGAGCTCGACATTTTGGCCAGATAGGGGTTTTATGTCATGACCAACCAATTTGGAAGACCAACTATTGGGGGAGGTTGTGACATTGCTTAGACTTTGAGTATTTTGTATTAGAGTTTGGATGTGCCTAAAAATTCTTGAGTAGTCTGCTCATTCTAGAATAGTTTAGAATGATTTGGAATCATCTAAAAAAACTGGTATGTGTTTATAGATGTTGAAAAAGGATGTGAAAGAGTCCAACGAAATTAAGAGGATTAGGGACAAGCGTGGAAGATTGAGAAATATTTACTATATTCTAAGAGTGTTGAAAGACTGTAGAACCTCGTAAATGAGTATGGAGAATAGTGGAGTTCCAAGAGTGTTAAAAGACTTTATAACCTAATAAACTAGTCGATAACTCGTGCTATGCACTCGTTGTACCGTGGTTGACTTAATTAGAAAATTATTTGTTATCCCAAAAATGATGACGCATCTTAGCTTGGTAACTGGGGTACTAACTCTCTAGATACGTTTCATATATTCCTCACAAGTGGAGAATTGATTTAGTCTTACCATTTGTATTAGTAATGGAAATTATTAATCAAGAAGTCAATAACATATTCAAAGAAAGAATGGAAGGGTTGGGATTTCAATAGGTTTCATTAAAAGAAAAAAGAAAGAAAATTTGAGAAAATGACATGTGGTAACATATAGAAGAGGTTTTTTTTTCTTTTTTTTTGCTGTCATATATATTATATATGCCTTTTTGTGAAATACAATTTTTTTCTTTTTTAGAAACGAAATTGATAAGTCTTTTGGTTTATCTACTTAAGCTTTTATGGATATTGATTTACTAAAAAAATCTCAATACATAATAAAATAATACAAAAAGAAAATCTCAAAAGCAAAACAAATATATTGAAAAAAATCCTAAGCTTATTCTACAGTACGCCATGTGGTGCATTGTGCAATGAGTTTTAACCTTACTCTTTAGATATATGTTAGCCTTGAATTTATTTAAGGCATTATTTTTGTTTTGTTTTGATGATGACAAATCTAGTGATAATTGCATACTTTCATTGGTTATATTTCAATCAATTATCATCTCATTTTTATTACGCTAATCTCTTGATTCATGTACCTAAATGTTCTAATTTTGTTTGAGATCATGAGATAGCATGTGGTGAAGTCCAAGAGTAAGGGAGCTCAACAAGGATCAAGCTTGAAGACTTGAAGAATTTTTCATCCTTTGTTGAAGACTAGGATTTTCGTGTAAGCATTTTGATCAATCACTCATAGGGGCTCAAGTAACTTTAATTGAACTTTAGGATCCTTGCACTCACACTTTAGAACACTTTCAAGGACCTAAACATACTTAGACCACTCATTTAAATTCATTTCACAAAAGATTTCAAGTGGCTAAGTCAAAAGAAAGTACCTTTGCGCAGATAGGTCAACTTTAAATGCAAACCTGATCCAATTGGTAAGGAATTAGATCTTTAATTTTATATGGTTGGAAAGGTATTTGAATCTAGTTTCCGAATCTTCAAACGGATCGCGAATACGAGTTTTGTAGAGGGAGTTATGGCCGTTTTAGTAAAGAGGTGTTAGTCTGCCAAAATCTGCTTAAAATCAGTCGACTGATTTTTTAAGGGTCCAGTCGACTGGTTTATTGAATCAGTCGAGTGGGTGAACTTTTCAGTCGACTGGACAGCCCTGAAATGGCCTCTTCACTGCTATAAACTTCCCAGTCGACTGAACCCTCGATCCAGTCGACTGGACTGTGCTGAATACACTAACGGTTAGTTTTTAAAGAGGCTTTTAATTACCAAACTTGCCACCAACGGCTATAATCTTTCTTGGCCTATAAATACATGTTTTCCCACACCATTTTATGTTGATTAATCTATTGAAAACATCTATTTAAATCACACAACTTGTGGATTTCTAATCATTCATATTTGAGCCCTAGTTGTGTGAGTTTATCAATTTGCTCTAGTTCTTAATTTGTACTTCTTTGAGAGTAAATTGTAGTGAGCTTTTATTTGTATCATCTACTCACTAAGGAGTTATTGTGTGAGCTTTAAATTGTATTATCCACTCTAGAGAGAGAGAGCTCAATTTTTATTCAAATCATTTGTAAAGAGTGAGGGTTAGTAACCCTTGATTGCAAAGAAGAGGTTTTCTTCTTTGGGAGAGATTGAAAGCTCTTGTAACGGTTTGGCGCACACCCGTAAGTGCTCCGGGATTAAAGGAATCCTCAAGAGGTGTTCTTGAGGGGTGGACGTAGGCCGCGGGGTGCGATTGCCGAACCACTTGAAAACTCGGTTTGCAAGTGTCTCTTCCCTTATCTCTTTACTTTATTATTTGTGATTGTGTTTAATTTGCAATTAAGTTTTTAAAAGGTTAATTTCCGCTAAAACCTTATTCACCCCCCCTCTAAGGTTTCCACATTTGGGCCAACAATATATATATATAATAGATGAGTGTGAAGAATTCTCGAGTTTAAAGAGTTTTCTGGAAACTCCTTCGCCTTTGTTGGATCAAGTGTATCCTAACCATCCATTTTAGAGATGATGACTATAAAAATGGTAGGTTTCATTTGCATATAGTAAATAAAAACACACGAGTGTTATACCAAAAAAAGAAGAAGAAAGAAACACACAAGTGTAGAGAACATATATAAGTTAAGAGTTTTGGATACGTCTTCTTTTTATATTAGAGTTCGTATCTACAAGATAAAGTGACGAGCAACTAAAATTGAGAGTCTGCAATAAGTGTGAAAAATGACTAACCTAGCTTAAGTTACATTAAGTTTGTGCCCCCACTAAGATCGAATCCTAGATCGGCCCCTATCCATGTGCAACATACTATATAAGCCTAAAAGTTGATATATTAATATATTTGTGGTCTTTGGAATTGAAATTAAATAGCATTTCTATTACATGTCTTTATCAGCATCAGAGAGGCGATGTGATGATTTTTAACATAATTGATTTTCTTTCCTATGGATGCCTTGAAGAAATGCCAAAAAGGTATTTTCCTAAGGAGTTTGACATGTAGGTCTCTAAGATTTAATTTTCTAATCTTATATGCTATACCAACAAGTGTGATTTTGTATTGGCAATAATATTTTTGTTGCTTCAGTTCATTCACTTATTTTGGCTTCCGAGGCTTCTTTGGTGTTTCTGACAATAAAATCAAGTAAAATTGTACACACTATATATATTCAGACTAGGAAATCGTAAGAGCAATTTTAAGTTGAAGTTTTGCAATGTCAAAATTGAAAAATGTTGATATTTAGGGTCCAATACTAAGTGAAACTTCACTTGATATTTATAAGTTTCATTATGTTGTTAGGTTAGACATGAAGGATGATGGAGTTTGTTTGTAGTTTATAGAGCACAACAAAGTTAATCAATCCAACATAATACTGGTTTGACAAATACAACACAATCTGTAGTTGAACATAATTTGTAACAATCGAAGAAGTAATTATGTTGAATACATAATAGAACAAGTAATTATGCTTATGTAGATAAAATTAAATTATGAAATTATTGAAACATGCATAGTAAAAAACATTACAGAGAAACATATGTATATATATATATATATAATTATATAACAGAACTTGATATCTAGGGTTTCTAAGTTGAGAAACTAACAAACTTGAGTACCATTTTATAACACCCGTGTACGGGTTTATCGTAATTCATTTCATTTGTCATGCATGATAATATGATGTGATGTGTATTGTGGCACATGTGTGAGTGAGTTGTAACTCATGAGTCGATTTGGGTTTCTATTTAAGAGAACCCTCTGAGACAGTGTAGAATGGATGTTTCGATGTTGCGAAGTCTCTTCGAGATTGAGACGGTCACTGCGGGAATACCCTAAATGTTTATCTGAAAATAAATGTTTACCTGTGTATTTCACCATCTGCATTATTATGTGGTTTAGAATTTATTTTTGACGTTAATTTTAGTCTCCTTGTGAGGACGAATTAACACGCTACATAATTGCTAAGCTAATTAGTACTTTCGTAAAACCATGTGGGACCGCGTTTAAGCAACCAAATGGAATTTAGTGAAAAACTAGTAAAGTTAGGTATTTACTACTATGGGTGCTGAATCGAAGGTTTAAGACATTGAGAGGAGCTAAATGACATTTGAAAAAGCAGAAACTATATATACTAAAGTGTGAGATATTTTTAGTATACAAAACCTAATTTGCTTCTAAAAAGGAGGAGAGAGGAGAGAGAAAAAAGGAGATTCAATCTTTAAGCTAGTGACGCATATATACGGCAATCCGTTCGTGGACTAAAATATTTTATCGGATATTCGGACTCCTCGAGGTAAGGTCGTCGTTTTGATATCCATTAGAACATGTTTGGATAAGTTTTCTGAAAACTCATTTTCTAGAATTTTCATAAAAAGATGATAATCGAACTTTTGATCCATTGGAGTTGTATTAGACGGACTTTTACACGTTCCTTGTGCTTGGGTTTTCCTTGGAAAAGGATTTAGGAGCGTTAATCGAAGGTGAGTGATTCAACTATGTGTTTTGGAATGATTTCTTGCCATGTATTCATGTTGTTTTATGAAAAGCATGTTTCATTGCATAGCTTTATGTTGTTTAGTTCATATTGAGCGATTGTATTGATAAATAGGCCCAATCGTACGGTGATTTTTTTAGTTATGTCGAAAGTACAGTGAAATGTGTTTTGAGCATGTTTAGTTGATATTTGGGTCAAAGGAGTGCGTGTACTAAGCCATCATTGTGGAGTCGTACTAGGCATGAGATCGCACGTTTGAAGAAAAGAAACATGGGTCTTACCTAGTCGCGTGGACTTATTGGCGAGGAGTCGCGGACTAGGATGTGGACCGTGTATGTGAGACTCCGGAGACTAGTATAAAATGTAGTGATGTGAATACGAGCATGTTTGTCATTCATGTACATCGTTGATTTATTCACTAAGCGTTAGCTTAAACGAATTGAAATATGTGTGGTTATTCAAATAATCATTTCAGGTGTTAATGACGGCGAGGAATCGGGGAAGTGATCACGAGATGTTGGGAGTTCACTTACAAGGCAACTCATCATGTTTATCTCGTAGTTTTTTACTAGAATATTTGTTTAACTTGTTCTTATAAGAAACTTGTAATAGACTCAGGTAATAGCCTTGTACATGTTTTGCCACATGGGATGTCACATCCTTTTATAAGCATTTTTTGTGACTCTTTTGTGACTCTAGCATTACTCAAAAAGTTATGTGAATTTCCCGTAACTTTTGAAACATAGCGAATTGATCCAAAATGTATGATATACTTCCCACATTTGTATCCGAAATGTTTCCCAAATACATATGGAAGTGGGATCACTTTCAATAATGGTGGATCCAACTCAACTTGCTCCAATCAGAATCCAGTGGACCCACTGCTATTTGTATTTGAGAAGTATTTGAAATAGTGTACAAATTTTGGAAAGCATAGCATTACTCATCCCCATTTTACCCATGAAAAGTGGTGGGTCTCATTTGCTCACCAAGTGAAATACTTGGGTGAACAAAAATTAGGTGACCAAATTTGTAATCTTTATTTTAGGGAATTGCTATGTACACCCATGTATTTGCTATGTACACCCAAATTCTTTTATTCTATTCATTCTTCTTCTAAAAATTCACACTTTTATAAAGTTGTGCGGTGTACATAGCCAAATTAGCGATGTACATAGCAATTCCCTTATTTTAATGTAAAATGTTTTTCGGAAAATACTTTCACGGAGTAGTAATAATTATAAAGTGAAAGGATTTTCCGGAAAATAGATGGAGACGCCAAATGGTGCACCCAAACGGGCCCTTACTTGCTTCTGTTACCTTCAAAACCCCGAAACCTAAACCCCATTTCAGTTGCTGAATCAGTACCTATATACTCTACATATACATATACATATACACATACATATACACAACGCGAGAAGAGTAACTGAGCAAAGTAGAGCAGTGAATCGCGGTTTTCATCGCCATGGCAGCTGGATTGAGAGGTAGGGTTTCTAAATCTAAGCTTGTTTTGTATACCCTTTACGATTCAGTTCCCAGTTTGTATTCAATCAATGAATCAACCGTGTCTCTGGTTACCAAATCACGCTTTTTTAGCTCAATCGATAGGAACAAGTATAGATACAAAGAGGGTGATGAAAGAGAGTATAGAAATAGCTCTCAGAATCCCCCAGAACCAATACCCAATAGGCCATTGAGGAGAGAGAGACCAAACTATAAATCCCCAAATTTACCCAGTAGTAAATTTGGAAATGATGATAATGGTGGTTCATATAACCGGTCAGTGGACTCATTTCAGAAGAATAAACCCTCTAGAATAGTAGGCGGAAATCGAAAGAATACCCAATCCATTGGCAGTGACCTTTTCAAGTTTGATGAATTTGAGAACGATGGTGATGCTGAAAGAATGAGGAGAATTTCGCCGTCTTCCCAAACTCAAAGGTTTGTTGGGAGCTGCAATGTTGAGAACCCGGGTAATGATTTTCTTGAAAAATTCAAGCTTGGTGTTAAACCCACCGAAAAGCCCATTTCGAATGATGCAACCGCCCAAATACCCGGTGAAGAAGAGAGCAAGGAGGGAAATTCGGTATCTGTGCCGCCAGCGCCGTCACCACCGCAAGATGCGGATGAGATCTTCAGGAAAATGAAGGAAACCGGGCTTATTCCGAATGCTGTGGCAATGCTCGATGGACTTTGCAAAGATGGGCTGGTTCAAGAAGCCATGAAGCTTTTTGGTTTGATGCGTGAAAAGGGTACTATTCCCGAAGTTGTCATATACACGGCCGTGGTTGAAGGGTTCTGCAAAGCCCAGAAATTCGATGATGCTAAAAGGATTTTCAGGAAAATGCAGAGTAATGGTATCTCTGCCAATGCTTTCAGTTATAGTGTTTTGATTCAGGGACTATACAAAGGTGGGCGTTTGGAGGACGCAGTTGACTTTTGTGTGGAAATGCTAGAGGCTGGTCATTCCCCGAACTTGACTACCTTCACGGGTTTGGTTGACGGGTTTTGTAGGGAAAAGGGTGTTGAAGAAGCCCAGAGCATGATCGGAACATTGAAGCAGAAAGGGTTCTTTTTCGACGAGAAGGCTCTTAGAGACTATTTGGAAAAGAAAGTCCCCTTCTTGCAGTTAGTTTGGGAGGCAGTCTTCGGGAAGAAAACCTCTGAAAGATCTTTTTGAGTTTTCGTGTCTTCTTCATTTAATTCAGAAGCTGTTCTTCTATTGGACAACACTGAGAGAACATCAACTTATTTACTTGATTATTGGCCTTGTGTATTTCTTGAAAATGGCTTTAGCTAATATTTACTGGTAATTTTGTTTGCTAGCATCCAACTAGGTAGATCTGTGTAGGAAACTTGCGGCAGTATGTTTTTCCTTTATGTCTTTGCATACAATATGTTCAATTTTCTGTTGATTTATGAGGTTTCGTGTTCATTTACTGAATGTAAAGCCTAAAACACATTTGGTGACGCCAAAGTATTTCCACTTAAAGGTGTGACCTTAGCATAATCTCATGGTGCTTTGAAGCCTCGACGTCCTTCTTGGGCCGTTATGAAAGCTTTTCGATTTTGATCCCAATGACAGTTCATTCTAGGGGAACTGTGGAGGGGTGTAGCTTGGTGCTAATTCATAATAAGTTCATAGATCCATGACAACCTAGTTTTAATCGTTCCTTATCCTCGTTATGACTTGGTTGTTCTATGAATAGAGATGCCACTAGATATCAGTTAAAAGAGGCCGTTTGGCAACTGCATTGAGGTGCGGTTGCCTCAACACGACAAACTCTTTTTATTGTCCTTTAGTGGAGTAAACTGGTCTCAACCGGGCTTGTTGTGAAGCAACTCTTAGGATGCTTTTGGGTATAGCGTTTTGGGAACGCGATGGCCAAACGACCTCTAAATCTGGGTATCGCTATTGTGCTATTTTTTTTTGGCAAGAGCTTGGTTGCTTAATTTTTGTCAAGGATTAGGGAAAAAAACACACATTAACTGACTGGTCTTATTACTGCTTCAATTCCACGAGCAAAGCAATTTATTTTTTTCAACTAGGCACCTTGAAGAAGACAACGTGTGGATCTCAGATTGTCACTGCAGCATCAGATCTTCTTTCTAGTTGATCCACCTGCCTGTTGTGCAACCTCAAGCATGGCAACTTTATTTTCGATACATCGATTATTGATAATATATATCTGCGGGAAACTAATGCAGAGTAGAGCAGACTTAACTTCAACTTATAATCTGGTACAAGTGGCAAGCAATGTTGTCTTTCCTAAGTCCCCTACAAAGCCAGTAGTAGAATTTTAACCTTGTATGAACCATATTATAAGTTGAGAAATGATAGGCACATATAAGTCCCCTACAAAAATCATGTGTGCATAGAGATAAGAGTACTTTAGAGATATATGTGCACATGTATTGGAGGGGAAGACCAAGTGGGCCTAGCCCATGTGGTATCACTCCATCTCTCCCAGGTGGGAGGTGAAGGGTTCGAATATCCCCATGGGGAAGTGGGGAGGGATTTTTCCCCTCCTCTGGCATTGTAGAACCCTAGTCTATTGAGATTTGTTGGGCTATGTCTTGCTTGAGTTGTGTGTGTGCGTGCGTCCTCCAGGTAAGTGATAAAAAAAAAAGTATTGGAGGGGAAGCAAATCTAAGAGATGAACACTCAGTCAACCTTTGTCATATTCTCATACCTAACAATATAGTCTAAGGTCAATACTATGTTTTTCTCCTCCTCTGGCATTGTAGAACCCTAGTCTATTGAGATCTATTGGGCTATGTCTTACTTGGGTTGTGTGTGTGCGTGCGCCCTCCAGTGATCAAAAAAGAAAAAAAAAGTATTGGTGGGGAAGAAAATCTAAGAGATGAACACTCAGTCAAATTTGTCATATTCTCATACCTAACAATATAGTCTAAGGTCAATACCATGTATATGTATATGTACATGTATTCAGGTCTATGATGTTCATCTAAGACTTTGCCTTTTGTTTTGACTAGTGTGTGATATATCTAAGCACTTGACATGCAGGGGGACAATTTGTGCCTCCACTATGTAACATGTATCACATTCCATTCACATTTTATCCTTTTATTATCAATATATTTACTAGAATGGGACATATATCACCCGATGGAGGTTTGAGTGAGCAAAAATGTTCTCATGAATCGATAGGTGCTTCTTATTCATGTAATTTTAGGATTTTCAGTTCATATGTATTCAGGTTTTGTAACAGGTGTTTTACTTGATCATTTCTTTGATAAGTTATCAATGATTTGATTGGCCATTCTAACTTGGTAGGTGTACTGAGTCTAATTGGTAATTCAGCTTTAATTTTGGTAGAGCATTTTTGTTCACCTAAAAATGTCACACATTGCTCATCAAGGACTTAGCTGGGCCGACATGCAACTCATTCTATTTTCATTTTGCCCCTGCATCATCAACATAATTACTAAAATGAGACACATGTCACCCAGTGGATGCATGAGTGAGCAATGAGTGACTATTTTTGGACAATAATGATATACTCACTCCCTCAACCACACCCCTAACCACATTCAGTATATCTTGCCCCTTGATTCTAGTGGGTCATATGTAAAACTCATGTGGAATCCACCAAAATTAAGGGCAATCAAGAGTCAGAATGTACTGAATGTGATTGAAAGTGTGTATGAGAGTGTGGGTAAAATGCTCTCTAATTTTGTTTGTTGATCTTAAACATGTTAGTGGTTCAATCATCTCTCTCTCCATCAGATATTTGGTAAATAAGCTTTACTTGTATTTATCAAATAGTCAAAAATTGTTGGCTCGCTTACCTAACCACATTGTCTCAAGCAGTTGGTCACAATGGAAAGGTATACTTTTAGAGAATTATGAATTAATGGAGATTAAAAAAATAGTGGGGTAGAGCTTAATTGATTAAGGCTTAGTTTGGCCCCACGTGGCTTTTTAAAAGGAGCTTATGAAATTTATTACTAAAGTTCTTTGATAATTTTATACAAGTGACATACTACTCTTCAAAAAGACATCATGAAACCAAAAAGCAATCTTGAGCTTTTAAAAGCTCTATTTTAAAAGCTCTATTCTAGAGCTTTTAAAAGCTCCCTCCAAAAAAGCCCTAAGTTCAATTTTTGCAAAGCTCATAAACTAGTTATCAAATGAATTAACATGAAATTGAGCTTTAAAAAAGGAGAAGCACCACATGGGGGCCAAACTAAGCCTAAAAAGTGCAACTAATCTTTTCATTTAATTGGAAGACCATAAATTTTATTTTATTTTGATGTCTAAGTACCCAAAAGTGTTGGCCTTTGGGGCCTCAAACAATTCTATTTTTCTTGTTCTCTTTTCTTCTTGTGATTGAATGGAAGACCTTTAGTTTATTGTTTAAACCATTCATAACATTATATGATTTATATCATAGTGAAAGGGTTAGGTCTCTGACTCACTGCACGTCTGCACCATGTTGACATGGGAACTACGTGGTCTTAGCAACATCAACAACAACAAATAAAATAAATAAATAAATAAGTGAACTACGTGGATTCCAACCGGTGGGACTGCATGATCTTCTAAAAAAAGATTAAAAATATGATTCATGCCTCCATGTTTGACATATTTTGTCACTAGGGATTCCATCAAATTTTTCCATAAATTTTTTTTTGAAAAAGCCTAAACTAGTAAACTTCTATGGAAATAAAATAAAATGAAAGCCATGAAATTTTCAGAGTATGGATACAATTTCAAAATTTAAAAGGAAAAAAAATGAAAATTCTATGGAAAAAAATTTGATTAGAAGTATGAACCCATGAACTTTTTTCATCTAGTGTACCCATGAACCCATGAACTTTTTTCAACCTGTGAGAAGAAAAAGACTGATCTTAAAAACTAAAGGTTTCAGAGTATGGATACAATTTTAAAATTTAAAAAAAAAAATGAAAAAGCCATGAATATTCATACTAGGTGTGTATGAATATTTGGGAAGAGATCATAAGTTTGAAAAAAGTCGAATTTCATCTATGAACCCAGATCCCTATGAACATTGATCTTTGTAATTTTTCATATTGGTTTAATCGCCTGAATTTTAAAATGAATCTGAAAAAAAAAAATTTGACAGCCGAATTTTACAATGATATCCTACAAAGTATATATATATATATATATATTTATTTAAAGATGAAAGGAAAAAGGCCTGAAATCGTCGGATCAAACACTCTATGGAATGCCGGAATCGACGATGCTGTACATGGGAGGGGATTGTGTCAGATCAGTCGTTGGACCTGAATCGCCGGAATTGTATTATGATTCTTTTATGCATAAGCCAACAAATTCTTTCTTGATTTGTATCATTGGACCCGTCAGCGCGGGCACACACACACACACACACACACACACATAAGGGGGGGGGGGGGGGAGGAGGAGGAGGAGGGGAGAAGGAGAAGGAGAAGGAGAAGGAGAGTGAGAGTGAGAGTGAGAGCGGATGATGGCATGGGTTTCGGTGCGGTGGAGATAGAGAGAGGATGATGGCGGTGGTGTGTGGAGTTGAGAGAAAGAGTTGGAGGTTTGAGAGTAAAAAAAAAAAAGAAACAGAAGTGAGAGAGAAAGAGAGAAACAATAGACGTAGAAGCTGGTACAATCATCAAAATGGTCCAGTCAGCATAGTCATTCGTCATAATTTGCCTAGTCATTTGTCATTGTCACGCCTGGAACCAACAAGGTGGTCCTAGGTCACATGGCACGCCATCAAGGCTTACCAACGATGATTAAGTTCCTGAAAAAGGCTTAATAAAAGTTTTGCTCCAAGAAAACCAACTTTCAAATAGTGTTTATTTAAAACACGTGCCCAAACACGCCCTATCGAGTTCCGTTTTCAAAAGTAACATTTTCGTAGGTCAAAGGGTCCCCAAAGTTACCCTCATACGTAATTAGAAGTTGTTCTGAACATTAGAAGGTGGAGTTCAAAGTTTCTTGCATGGGGTATTTCGATCGGTCGAATTACCCCGTTCGACCAGTCAAATGGGTTCTGGGCAAAACCCAACCTCCAAAAAACCGTATTCACAATTGGCGGCGTTTTTTCGCAAACGCCGTTAATTATCGACGCTTCCATAATAAATGTCGTTAATTCCCGACGCTTCCGCGACAAACGTCGCTAATAAGTCAATACATATATTGCTAAAAGAAACCAAACCAAACAAAACCATTTCAACCAATTCATTTCAAAACAAGTCAATTTAAAAGCTTTGTTAACATTCTAAGGACTTGCAAAAACATACACACCATTTATACAACAACCACAAACCTTTCTTAGATTACAAGTACCAAAAGTACAAACTTCACATGTCTCGGCAAACTAGATCCTGAGGTAAACCAAGTGCCGTACTCGCATATATAACAAGTCTTATTACAAGCTGCACAGTTAAACAATCGGCATAAGTTAAACATATATTACAAACGCGGTACAAGTTCTATAAACATAAGGAGCTCCCAGTCCTTCCTTGTCTCATTACTTGCGATTCTCTCCTTCAGTTCTTGCCCCTGAATGGTTATTTATATAACCACAAACATTTGAATTTGTTTAAGTTAATGCTTAGTGAATAATATCAATCAAGCACACGAATGACAATTATTTCCAATCCATCATAACATATAACTATTCGGTCTCTAGGGAATAAGTGCACATTTACCGATACAAAGTCTTAAGATTCAATCACGACCCATGCCCCTTCGACATGCCGCGTTAATACCTTTCTCGGCAAGTGACCGTCGCCACTATTAATCCTCTCCCTTCGAGAGGACATCTCACGGTGAATTATCACAAATCCTCATTTAACCTACATAGGCGCATAAACATGCTTATTTAACACATATCACCATACTTTTCATTTCAACATACCTTGGGTCTACATTACACATGAGTTTTGCCTAATATGAACTACACATAGTATCTATATGAAGTCCCTAGCATGTCAAATGCATTAAACTATAAAACCATCCAAAAATCAAGATTGATATCACTTACTTCAAACGATTTGCTTAAGAACGTGAAATAGAAGTTCACCCCTACATCGAGTTCGATTCCTACACAAATTCGGCCAATTTTGGATTACGGGTCCCACATGGGCCGCCAAGAGTCTATCGATTAAACTCGAAATAAAAAATAGCTATGTGTAGGCCTTACCAATACAAGTCCAAAACCGGTTTCGCATTGAAGATTGAGGATAGTTTGTTACTTGAATAGTCAAGAAAATGGCCAAAGTTCAAGAACTCTCAAGCGCAAGCGCAAGCGCTCTCTCTCTCTCTCTCTCTCTCTCTCTCTCCTCTATATAATATCTAAACCTTATTATGGGTATTTCTAGTGAAACCCCCACTAGTTTTGATTCATTTTAATTACACCCCCACTAGTTATTAAACTAACTAGTTAACTACCTAAAAGTATTTGAGTTTCAATCTAAGTCCCGTGTGGGTCCCACACGTAGTCCTACATACAAATTATATGAAGTTACTAATTAGCCTACTAATTATGCAATGTGTTCAATTTCGTTCTCACCAAGTATCTAATGACCCCCAATGAATCGCTATTAATAATATAATAATAAATTATATTCACATATGCGTAAATAAATATTTAAGAATATAATTATGAGTTATAACTCATTTTTTCAACCGTAGAGAATTCTCACATGCCCAACTGCCGGACTGCTTTTAAGGCCAAATACTGAATTCTCAAAAGTAACTCAAACAACTAGTGAGTCATCACTCACTTCACACGTGCTAATTAACATAACAGTGAACATACCATGCATGCTAAAATAATATAATTAATACCGCGGGAGCGGGTATGACAGTCTTAGCAGGGGCGAATCCATAGAGAGACTAGGGGGGGCCATGGCCCCTGCAATATTTTTGAAAATTTTGGGGGTTTATGTAGAATTTTGAAGATTTGATAATATTTTACATAGTGGCCCCCCAAATTTGTGACTTTACATGTGTAGGTTCTTAACACATAGTGTCCACTTGACTTTCATTATGTTGAAATGGTAATATGTTAGGAATCACATTTTGGGATAAAAAAATTTGGGAATAATAACATTGCAAGATTAATAACAATATTCACTAGTGTGAGCGTGTGACATTAAAAGTCTCTATTAATAGTGAAGGGGAAGAGTAATATCTCATTATTCAACTCAGGAGATAAACAATGCCTAAATCCAATTTGCCACAACTACTCGTTCGACTATCTGTCTCACTTAAAAATAAAAAATATGTATAAATGACCCCAAAAAATTTTTTTTGGGGGCATAGAACTTGGCCCCCCCCTTAACACAAAATCCTGGGTCCGCCACTGAGTCTTAGTCATATTTTGTAATTCTAGTCAGCATGAGACTGAGCTCCAATATTATATAAATTTGTATATTTTTAAGAGTAATACTTATGACACAAAAAGCATCCACATAAAAGTTGCTGATAAAAACTTATTGTATCTATCTTTGTTTGATAGGGTCCACTAACATTGTTGGGTCTACTAAAGAGAGACAGACATAATAAATTTTTATGAATAAATTTATGTGAATATTTTTTTGTGTCTCAAGCATTACTCATATTTTTAATACCTGTCACTATTATTTTGCCTATAGTGGTAACCTTGCTTTATCATATATACTGATTGTTTGCAAGTATAGTTGCTAGCATATAGAGTTGACCACGCCTGGTGAGATGGCTATCACAAAGTTCACTTGTTTGCTTTTTTTTTTTGCTGGAAGTTCACTTGTTTGCTTGTTTTGCGTTTATGCCGAAGGAAAAGAAAAAAAAGAAAGGAAAGTGTGTTTTTTTTTTTTTTGGATGTGTGTGTTTTATTTCGTAGTTAAAACAATAATTACTTTCGAAAAAGTAGGGTTTCTTTTTTTTTTTTCAAAAAAATAATTACTCCAGTATTACTTTCGAAAAAAGAAAGAAAAGTAACTCACGAACTTTAATATTATTCTTTAGGATAAAGTGCATTTTGTACCTTCAAACTATACTATTATTTGACACTTTGATCGTTGAACAAATTTTTTTGACACTTTTGACTCTCAATTAATGTTTTGTGGCACTTTGCCTATTCCATCGCTTTTAGCCGTTAAAAGTGACGGAGAAGTCATCTTAATGTCTTTTTTTTTCCCCTCTAATTACATATTCACCCCTTACTTGGACAGTTTTTTACTTTGCACCATGTAATTCAACCATATCACTAATATCCCCTGCACTTTGGAGTAAAGTGAAACTGTTAGTTAAGTTAGTTAAATTTAACGAGCAAAAGTCTACATAGGTCGTGCTTGGCAACAACTTTTGAAGTTCATCAATAATTATGAAACTTTAAAAACTAAAATAAAATATTTAGCAAAATAGCTTTTGTAATTGCAATTGGCCAAAAGCTACATTGGACAACTTTTACCAATTACAAATTTTGGTAATCTAATTACATAAGAAAAAGAAGTTGTCAAACTGTCTACAAGGGGAATTTTTGAGCTCTTTGATAGATTTGTTTTTTATTGAGCTCTGCTACTTGCTTGAGTGTGTTGTAGCTCATCATGGTTTTTCCATGCCTAATAAAACTCCATTTTAATTGACCAAAAAATCAAACAGGGGACAAAGTGAAAAATGTCTAACTATAGGGGATGCATATGTAATTAAACCTTTTTCTTCCCTAAAAAATTGGTTTTTTTTTTTTTTTTATCACTTTTAACCATTAAAAGTGACGAAATGGGCAAAGTACCACAAAACGTTAGTTAAAGGACCAGAATGCTAAAAAAAATTAGGGATCAAAGTGTTAAACAGAATATAGTTTGAGATTATAAAATGCATTTTATCATATCCTTTATTTAAAGCTCGTAGACTTTTTCTTTTTATTTTCTTTATTAACCAAATGATGGAAAATAATTTAGTTAGTTCCCTTCTTTTTTCTCGTTAAATCCAGGAACCAGCGGTAGCAGGTTTGGTTAGAAGTTTACCTTTGCCAACTCCATCCTGTCTAAATGTAGACTTGCTTCGACTACGTCCAACATCGGCCGATGAATTATATCAAATCCTATTATGTTTAATATTAGTCACTTGGACTCTACTCTATTTAAATATTGTTTCTTTTCATTTACCATTATGAAATAAGAGTTTTCAATAATTCTAACTGGATATAAGTGTCACGCCCCGGATCCATACATATGAATCTAGGTCACGTGACACACCATCAAGGCTTACCAAAATGATTAAAGTTTCTAAAAATGACCTTAATAAAAGTTTTGCACCAAAACCACCAACTTCCAAATAGTTTTTCAAAGGTTTTATTAAACGCGTGCCCAAACACGCCTTAATGAGTTTTGTTTTCAAAAGTAACAATTTCCTAGGTCAATGGGTCCCAAAAGGTAACTCGATGCCTAATTAGAAGTTGTTCCGAACATTAGAAGTAGTAGTTTGAAAATTCTGGCAGGGGGCATTTCGACCGGTCGAATTGCCCCGTTCGACCGGTCGAATGGGGGTCTGTGCAGAAACCAAACCTCCAAAAGACCGTTTCACAATTGCCGGCGCTTTTTCGCAAACGCCGTTAATTACCAGCGCTTCTCTAATAAACGTCATTAATTTCCGGCGCTTCCGCACAAACGCCGCTAATAAAATAATACACATATTACCAAAAGAAACCAAACCAAACAAAACAAAACCATTTCAAACCAACTCCATTCAAAACCAAACCATTTCGACTAATGCATTTCAAACAAAAACTATTTCAAAGCTTTGTTAACCATTCTAAGGGCTTGCAAAAACATATACACCGTTTATACAACAACCATAAACCTTTCCCGGATTACACGTACTAAAGGTACAAGCTTCCCACGTCTCGGCGAGCTAGGTCCTAAAGTGAACCAAGCGCCGTACTCGCATATATAACAAGTCTTAATACAAGTTGAACAGTTAAACAACCGGCATGAGTTAAACATATATATTACAAACGTGATACAAGTTCTATAAACATTAGGAGCTTCCGGTCCTTCCTCGCCTTATTACCTGCGATTCTCTCCTCCAGTCCTTGCCCCTGAATGGTTATTTATATAACCACAGATATATTGATTTGTTTAAGCTAACGCTTAGTGAATAATATGAATCAAGCATACGGATGACACATATGTTTCAATCCATCATAACACATAACTATTGGTCTATAGGGAATAAGTGCACTTTCACCGATCCAAAGTCTTAAGACTCAACCACGACCCATGCCCCTTCGACATGTCGCGTTAATGCCTTTCTCGGCAAGTGACCGTCGTCACTACTAATCCTCCCCCCTTCGAGAGGACGTCTCACGGTGAATTAGCACAAATTCCCCTTTAACCCACATAGGCACATAAACATGCTCATTTAACACATATCATCATGCTTTTCATTTCAACATACTTTGGGCCTACTTTATACATGAGTTTTGCCCAATATAAACTACACATGGTATCTATATACATTCCTAGCATATCAAATGCATTAAACCATAGAATCATCCAAAACTCAAGATTTATATCACTCACCTCCGATTTACGCTCTTAAACGCCAATCCAAAGAAAACTCAAGCACAAAGAACATGCAGTAATTCTTCTAATACGATTCTTATTGATCAAAAATCCGATTATCAACTTTTTATGAAAATTCTACAAAATGAGTTTTCGAAAAACTTAACCAAACAAGACCTAATAGGTATCAAAACGACGGCCTTACCTCGTAGAGTTCAAATACGGAATTTGATGAAAAACAAACGGGTAGAACTCCGTCGATTCGAGTCTTGAAGCTCTAAGCCAAGAAATCCTCCATTTGGCCTCTTCTTGAATTTAGGTTAGACTTTATAAAAATTTATGAAAGTTATCACTATCTATATATAGGCAACACTTTCGAAAATTGTGTTTACCTCCCCACGAGTTTTCAAAACTTCTAATCAGTCTCTTAAACTTTCTACACAGCTAATGCATAGCTCTACAGGTGAAACCTCAAAATTAAAAAGGTTTCCGACTAAGTTCCGTTTGGTTGCTAAAACGCAAGTTTCTATAAATTTTAGGAAATTGCTAATTAGCTTACCAAATTACGTAACGTGTTCAATTCCGTCCTCACCAGGCATCTAATGACTCCGATGAGTCGCTATCAACAATATAATAATCAATTATATTCACATATGCCTAAATAAACATTTAAGCACATAACTATGAGTTATTACTCATTTTCCCAACCGTAGGGAATTCTCACATGCCCACCTTCTGGACTGCCTTCAAGGCCAAATACCAGGTTCTCAAGAGACACCCTCCAATAGTGAGTCATCACTTACTTCACACGTATTCATTAACACAACAATAAGCATACCATGCATGCTAAAATAATATAATTAAATGTCGTGGGAGCGGGTATGACAATAAGGTTTAAAACATGTGCTCACCACATTAAAATCATGGATATCTATTAACATATATAAAAGATTGAACACCTTGGCATGTGTGCAATTTGAAATCAATTTGGCCAATTTGATAGTTTTATACTTTTATTTGTTTTGTTTAGTAATTTTACACATACAAGTTAAAAAAAATATGAATGGTTTAAAATTTCTTCATGAAATGCATTAAAAATTTGTCACGCCCCAACGTAGCATAATACAGGAAAGCATTTAATTTCCTTTATGGACTCGTAGGTCATGACAAGTGAGTATGACCAAATGTCCCTGCAACAAATAACTTAACAACATTTCTAAAAGAAAGGATACTAATAAACATAAGCTCCAGAATTTAAAACTTACTAACTATTACATAGGTCGAGGTTTTAGGCACAAAACGCCCTTATACAAATTCTAACAAGGTTTATTACAACTCTGAAAGGAAAGACATAAGGAATATAAAATAGCTCTTCTGGAACACCTCCGGTCATCTAACTAGCATAGTCAACGAACTCTGGCTGCTCCTGACCTGGAAAATCTGGACATAGAGTCCAGGACGCATCGACGCCGTCAGCTTATGAAAGCTGGTGAGTAAAATAAACATGTGCTCGCAATATATATATATATATATATATATATATAAACAAAGGTACAAATTAACATTAACAGTAATATATTCAAGGTTCCAATTTCAACATAAATCACGGGGGAATATAGTAAGAAATAAATACGCAATTGTACATGAATTGTGTAATATCTTATCTTGCCAATTCTTTTCTTTAAAACAACCCAATTCAACCAACACATCATCTCAGATACCAGGAGTAATAACTACTCAGTCATCCAATTCGCACGCTACACTATCGCCTCCAATACCAGGAATACTATTCGATCGGTATTGAAGTCACACACCACACTACTGCCTCAGATACCAGGAATACTATCCGATCGATATCCAGGCCGATCACAACCAACCATCGCTCCGGATATCAGGAATACTATCCGATCAATATCCGAAACGCGCGCCTTAGATACCAGGAATGCTATCCGATCGATATCTAAGTC
This sequence comes from Hydrangea macrophylla, assembly GCA_033977485.1. Lineage (NCBI taxonomy): Eukaryota > Viridiplantae > Streptophyta > Magnoliopsida > Cornales > Hydrangeaceae > Hydrangea > Hydrangea macrophylla. The sequence goes on from CM066996.1 coordinate 78,740,445, forward strand.
GTACACAACACTGTCGCCTCCAATACCAGGAATAATATCCGATCGATATTGAGGTCGTGCACCAGACCGCCACTCTTTACTCTTTTTACGCTTTATTCCACACATGCATGTTGACACAACCTCGACCCTAATATGTATGTCAATATTTCATAAATAACACCATTAATTAATCACAAAGCCGGATAATCGTACGAGCATAAATTTCGGCCTTAGTTGTTCTTGTTCGTACAATTCTTAAAACATAGACCTTTAAAATAATATATTTGCCAAACAGTTCCTTGAAATCTCCCAAAACATTTTCCAAACAGTCCCTTACCAAAAATTATACAAACTGCCACCTCGCGCGAGCAGATCGCGCGAGCGAAGGGGGAAAGGGTTTGCGCGAGCGGATCGTGCGAGGGAAGGGGGAAAGGGTTTGCGCGAGCGGATCGCGCGAGCGAGCCTCGCGCGAGCGGGTCGCGCGCGCGAGTTGTTGCAGAATGTCATCTTCTTCGTTTTCCCCTGTTTCTGGTTTTTAAACTGAATTTTACCCATTTTCAGATTCTGTCTCAAACATGTCGTGCAATATATGGATCTCTTCGGTTTTCCGCGTAGATTAAGAATACGCGATCAATTTTAACTAATACGGATTATATCTCTAGATATTTGCGATTAAAGTAAGGGTGTCAAAACTTTAAATTAATGGTACGTCGCGATACAGATGAATTACTGCGTAGGATTCGAACCACAGCTTATTGGGACTAAGATCTTTCATTCCCAATTTACAGAATCGATTTTGGTTAACTTTTACAAAACTCCATTTTTAAGCTTCCATGGTGTATCACATATATATACACATATAAACTCACATAAACACTGAATTATATATATATATATAAACATTGAGAGTGAGTTTATAATACTCACAGAGGGCAATTATACAGAGAATTTTAGACCGATAATTTCCGCCGTCGATTCCGTCGTTAGAAATTCTTCCCGTTCTTGATTTTGGTAGCCCAAAATATGTATAAATATATGTGTGTCTATGTATGTGTTTGTGTATATATGTATATCATATATTTAATAGGTGTGAGTGTTCTTGAGAGGAAGAGACAATTAGAGGTAGATTGAGAGAGAGACAGTGAGTTCATGGAGAGAATGAGAGTCTGTGAGATTGCAAGCATATATATAGACTATTGAATTGGGTAGGCTCTGACACGACTAAAAAGTTGTGCGCTCTTGTGCAACACCCAAGTGTAGGTGATCGTGCAAGTAATACTGGATAAGTCCAGGTCGATCCCACAGGGAAGGAATAGGAAGAATATCTACCAAGTTATAACCTAGAGAAAAAGAAAATAAGAATGGCTGATTGGAGGTGTACTAACAAATCCTAATGAATTAAATTAAACTAAATAATAAACTAAACTTATAGAAACATAACCAATTAAATAAATAAACTAAAGGTGTTGGAAACACGTGAATCCACATTAATCCTAACCATCTACCATGCATACCCATTAACGTTCGATGGAGTTCATTCCTCTTCAGTATTCCGTATTTTTCTAAAGATATAGAATCAATAGCCCTTTCATGCCCGGGACTATATCATCACAAGTGAGTTAAAATACATGAAAGACGGTTTAAAACAATGGTAATTACTTGCACTCTAAATGGTGTTAGCATTCAAAGTGGTTTTCAAAAGTCATTGAAGAAAAGGCCTTAAGGCTTTAAGTTCTAAAAACTGTTGTGACAAACTGAGCTTATTGGGACAATTTGATGACAGATTTCTAAAACAGAAAGTCATGGAATACTTAAAAGAATCATCTCAAGAATTAACATGTTCGATCGATCGAAGCGCTCTCGATCGATCGGACAGCATCATCCTTCAATCGATCGAAATGCCTTCGATCGCTTGACTAGCTCTGGTTCGATCGATCGAACTACCTTCGATCGATCGAGCCCAGGTTTCTAAAGATTGCATGGCAGAGGCTGGGAATCAATGTTTCATCACATATTCCCAACGTCTAAACTACAGAAACATGATTAAACTAGTGCAGAAACAGTAAACCAAAGCAATCATAACAACTATATCAATAAACAATCAAATAAGATAAAGGAATAGAAAAACCTGTAAATAATCTGAAATAAACTTGAAATAAACATGAAAGAAACTTCAATCTTCAATAATCTTGAGTAAAACAATGAAAATGATGAAGAATAATATGAATCTAACCTAATCTACACCTAATCTAACCCTAAAACTACCTAAAACTGCTGTTTTTCGCGTTCTGGAGCGTCCTCCTTTCGTCTGGCGTCAAAACGACGTATATATAGGGTTCCCACAGAGTTTACGCAACTTTTGGGTGAATAAAAGGTTCGATCGATCGAGCTTAGTTCGATCGATCGAAGGTTCGATCGATTGAACTCTCTTCAATCGCTTGAACTCTTCTGATTTTGACAGCACTGCACACCGATGGGAGAATGGCCATAACTTTTTACTCGGACCTCGGATTGACCTCCCGTTTACGGCCACGCGACCGTAACTCAAAGATCTACATTTCATGTCTCTGGGAAAATCTTCCAAATCTGAAGTCATCATTGTCAAAATTGCCATTTTCTCAGCTGCTTCTGTTGTTCTATCCACCAGAATCACTTTCTTTAGCTCCACTTCATTGATTTACATCCTAATACCTATAAAACCATGCAAAAACATATAGTTTAGCATTAACACAATAAAAAGAACATTGTTATTAGAATGAACCTAAATGTAGGGACTTTGGGGATAAAGTATGCATAAAATACTACGTAATACACTAGAAATATGCACTTTTCACCACGAATCACACCCCCCAACTAGCTCGTTGCTAGTCCCTAGCAATGAAGCGAACTGCAACAGTGTTTATTTAAACTCTAGAAATTAAAAACAAAATAAAGTAAAAATCCTAAATCACTTTCGCAGGAATCGCGATTGCATTTAGCATATGCAACAAGCCTTTAAACCTCTAGGTTCCCCCTAGTGGACGAGTGTTGTCTCGTGAGGGTTTGCAGTGAATCTACCCACAAAATTCATGTTTAAGGCAATGGTTCTCATTTAAATGTTTTCAAGGAATTTTCCTCTCATTAACAATATAGTTAAGCTCAACAATCTCATGAAACTCTCTAGTATGCCATAGCCATGCAACACACACATTACAGTTAATCTACTATCAAAGTCATTAGAATGTTCCATACCTATTAATCTTCAAGTGTGTGTGTGAATGGACAACCAAAATACAAAACTTTAATTTCAAAGCTTGCATAACCTAAGACACTATCAAGACGTTCATTTTGACTCAACTCTCACCGGGATTACACTCTTAAGATGAAATCACTCTGAATTAGGTGTAATAATTATCACTCATGATATGGAAGCTGTAAAGAGTAATTGTAAATGGAATCTAATGCTTCTCATATCTAAATAGAAAAACGGACATTTTATAGTGCACAAAGTCTCATGAAAGGATACTTTTCACTAGAAGAGCGAGATACCGTGGATAACTCTCTCATTACCTTAACTTCAAATCCAATTTACTTAAAATCATCAGGACTTTGAAAAAGAGGTATTAAGTGAAAGAAGAAAGAGGCTCGTGATATTCAATTGAGTCAAAGGATGTGATTGGAATGTCTACTATAACTTTTCAAACTTCCCACATCTCCAATCTCTCTCTTCTTCTTTTCTTTTATTTATTTTTTTCACACTCTTCTTTTCATTCCTTTTTTTCTTTTGTAACAACCATTGGCATTTTTTTTTTCTTTTTTTTTTTTTTTTTTTATGCCTTTCTTTTTCTTTTTCTTTCTTTTTTCCATTTTTTTTTTTCTGCCAACTTTTCCTTATTCACACAACCAAACTTCTTGTCAATGCAACACATCCCGATCACACCTAAATAAAGAACTGATGCTTGAACTCCTAATTTGGAGTTAGGTATAGACTGTAGGATTGTGAGGACAAGGAAAATATGATAAGCTCAAGAGGTGAAGTAAAGGAATATCATGGAGGTAGGCCAAGGCTATATTATCTATATATGGTCAAAAGATGGCCTAAATCATCTTCTAAGTTAATAGGATAATTCATTTCAGTAAATTCAAGAGCTCTAAAGTTTGGTAAATCCTGAACGTTCTCTTCTAGTGATCAGTCAAAATGAAGAAGAAAAATGAGACTTTCAACGAATTAATACGCTTTTCAAAAAGTAAGAGTAATTTTAGAAAACCCTCAAAAACAAAAGAATGGTACAAAAGCTCACTTGGGTTATTAGTCTCCACTACAGTCTTTCAAGACACTTAAACTATGCTTACTAATCCATTTTAGCTATGTACAAGGTTGTCACAACGTGCTCAAAGTTGTTTGAAGATTAAAAAGCATAGAACATACTATAACTAAGATAGTAAACAAACTATCATAGTATTTCACATACTAATAACATACAGAAAGTAACACTAATGCATCATAACTAACTACATTAACTATGAGAGAAATACAAGAACCATTTTATTATATTTAAAAATAAAATAAAAAATTTTAAAAATTCTGCAATTTTTAATTTACTGAGTCATGTTGCTAAGCAGGTATATGACACTAAAGTACAACAAAAAGATATGAGGCATGCAATGACTCACTCCCCCCCAACTAAAACTAAACATTGTCCCCAATGTTCTAAACTAAGCACATGGACATGTAAAGTAAAGCGAGAGAGGGAAGGATTTTACCTCGAGGCATTAATATCCAATTTTTTTTTCAACTTACCTGCAAAATCATTAGTAGCAACAAGAAAAATAGAGAATATAATAGAACTACTCAGTAAATAAATTCGGTTAATCAAGATTTTTATCATAGATTAACAACCGAAATTTTTGAGGATCTTCCCAATAAAATAATTTAACAGTGAGAAGAATGTTGGGATCCTCATAAAAATGCAACTCCCCCCAACTAATGTCAGGCTCAAGGTCAGAGGAGATGATGCAAAACCTATGGCTTCCAAAAATTTTGGGGACAGTTATAAGAGGTATACCACACTTTTCATGAATTATATGCAAGAAACGATCTTCGGTGTTGGTATTTCCTATAACAGCCTCTATTTTAATACTAAAAACAGGGGGAGGCCATGGTTCAATAAAAGGGGCAAGGTCGAATTGATGTTCCAATGAAGCTTCACTACCCTCTTCTTGTCCTAGAACAGAATCTATGGAGATATAATCATAGGAATTGAATTTCTGTTCTATGCACATGGTTTTGGACTGGACTTGGATAAAGTTATCTATTTGGGCCTCAATGTCATAATCACTCAAGAAGGTCAAGCAGTCTAGAAGATTGCTAGCTTCTTGTTGAATTTTCAGATCATCTAAAGTGGGCCCAATATTTTCCAAGTCTTCTCTCAAAGAATTTTGAAAGTTAAAATTTTGTGAAGAACATGTGCTAGTATCCTTACCATCCTCTTCCACAACACATTCTGTTTGTTCACGAATGGGGTACACATAACATTCAAGCTCAGGACGAGAGCTTTGATTGAGAGCAAGGATAGGTGATGGGCAACTTGGTGACACCACCTCTTCGGTCGAAAGAGGTGAGGGTTCATGAATATCACAAGAATCTAAATCAAATTTAGACTTTTCAATAACGACCTCCCTAGGGTCACTATCAAAGGTAGGGGTAGAGTCAACATGGGACTCATCCTTTCCTAATTGCGTGCAATCACCTAAACTCTCATCATCTTTTAAGACCTCATTCTCATCCTCGCAACTCTCCTCACTATATGTGTCATCTATTGAAGTACTCTGGACAAAGAGATTGTGCAGTTTTATCCAGGCAGTGAAGGAGTTGATGTTTGGGGTTGTATGTTGAGGAGAAGATAGTTCTACAACTTCATGCTCAATGGTTTGGTTTTGGAGTTCTTGTTGGGTTATCACTTTCTCAAATGAGTTGTTAACCTCACTCGGTATGAACCCATCATTGTCCTCTAATTCCATTCCATTGTTAGTGTCTTGAAATTCAGGTTGTAGCGTTGAAGGACTGGTATAGTCTTCTAAAGGTTGGCTATCAAATGCTTGTTGATATCTAGCTCCTAATTTATCAATTGCACTCTCTAGCCTTTTCATTTCACTAAGCAGCAATTCTAACATACCATTATCCTCAACTTGGTTATTCTCCTCATTATGACTATATGAAGTTTCACCCCATTGTTGTTGGTAATAGTCCCCTTCCCATTGTGTTTGTGTGCAAGACTCCCCAGAAGGAAAGTCTTGGTGCATTTGGTAATCGTGGGAACTACTACTATATCCTACACTATCATTTTGGTTATATCCCCATTGCGATTGATAGAACTCTCCAGGTGGAGGTTCTTGATACGTTTGATAACATGGGGGACTAACACGATGGTTTTCCCATTGTGGTGATTGGTAGCACTCAGGTTGATAATGTGCATCATATGTGGGTGCTTGCCAACTCGGGGTATAGTTCTCATTACCTAATGTGTACCCATTCGTGGTATTTGTGTTGTATGGAGGGTAATATGGATAAGACATGTTTACCCAAAATATTTAAACAAAAGAATTTTTTTTTTTTTTTTTTTTTTTTTTTTTTTTTTTTTTTTTAAGAAAAAGGAAAAAAATGGAAATAACTTAGTAAAATCCTAACCTAGTTGCCTTCCCCGGCAGCGGCGCCAAAAACTTGACACGACTAAAAAGTTGTGCGCTCTTGTGCAACACCCAAGTGTAGGTGATCGTGCAAGTAATACTGGATAAGTCCAGGTCGATCCCACAGGGAAGGAATAGGAAGAATATCTACCAAGTTATAACCTAGAGAAAAAGAAAATAAGAATGGCTGATTGGAGGTGTACTAACAAATCCTAATGAATTAAATTAAACTAAATAATAAACTAAACTTATAGAAACATAACCAATTAAATAAATAAACTAAAGGTGTTGGAAACACGTGAATCCACATTAATCCTAACCATCTACCATGCATACCCATTAACGTTCGATGGAGTTCATTCCTCTTCAGTATTCCGTATTTTTCTAAAGATATAGAATCAATAGCCCTTTCATGCCCGGGACTATATCATCACAAGTGAGTTAAAATACATGAAAGACGGTTTAAAACAATGGTAATTACTTGCACTCTAAATGGTGTTAGCATTCAAAGTGGTTTTCAAAAGTCATTGAAGAAAAGGCCTTAAGGCTTTAAGTTCTAAAAACTGTTGTGACAAACTGAGCTTATTGGGACAATTTGATGACAGATTTCTAAAACAGAAAGTCATGGAATACTTAAAAGAATCATCTCAAGAATTAACATGTTCGATCGATCGAAGCGCTCTCGATCGATCGGACAGCATCATCCTTCAATCGATCGAAATGCCTTCGATCGCTTGACTAGCTCTGGTTCGATCGATCGAACTACCTTCGATCGATCGAGCCCAGGTTTCTAAAGATTGCATGGCAGAGGCTGGGAATCAATGTTTCATCACATATTCCCAACGTCTAAACTACAGAAACATGATTAAACTAGTGCAGAAACAGTAAACCAAAGCAATCATAACAACTATATCAATAAACAATCAAATAAGATAAAGGAATAGAAAAACCTGTAAATAATCTGAAATAAACTTGAAATAAACATGAAAGAAACTTCAATCTTCAATAATCTTGAGTAAAACAATGAAAATGATGAAGAATAATATGAATCTAACCTAATCTACACCTAATCTAACCCTAAAACTACCTAAAACTGCTGTTTTTCGCGTTCTGGAGCGTCCTCCTTTCGTCTGGCGTCAAAACGACGTATATATAGGGTTCCCACAGAGTTTACGCAACTTTTGGGTGAATAAAAGGTTCGATCGATCGAGCTTAGTTCGATCGATCGAAGGTTCGATCGATTGAACTCTCTTCAATCGCTTGAACTCTTCTGATTTTGACAGCACTGCACACCGATGGGAGAATGGCCATAACTTTTTACTCGGACCTCGGATTGACCTCCCGTTTACGGCCACGCGACCGTAACTCAAAGATCTACATTTCATGTCTCTGGGAAAATCTTCCAAATCTGAAGTCATCATTGTCAAAATTGCCATTTTCTCAGCTGCTTCTGTTGTTCTATCCACCAGAATCACTTTCTTTAGCTCCACTTCATTGATTTACATCCTAATACCTATAAAACCATGCAAAAACATATAGTTTAGCATTAACACAATAAAAAGAACATTGTTATTAGAATGAACCTAAATGTAGGGACTTTGGGGATAAAGTATGCATAAAATACTACGTAATACACTAGAAATATGCACTTTTCACCACGAATCACACCCCCCAACTAGCTCGTTGCTAGTCCCTAGCAATGAAGCGAACTGCAACAGTGTTTATTTAAACTCTAGAAATTAAAAACAAAATAAAGTAAAAATCCTAAATCACTTTCGCAGGAATCGCGATTGCATTTAGCATATGCAACAAGCCTTTAAACCTCTAGGTTCCCCCTAGTGGACGAGTGTTGTCTCGTGAGGGTTTGCAGTGAATCTACCCACAAAATTCATGTTTAAGGCAATGGTTCTCATTTAAATGTTTTCAAGGAATTTTCCTCTCATTAACAATATAGTTAAGCTCAACAATCTCATGAAACTCTCTAGTATGCCATAGCCATGCAACACACACATTACAGTTAATCTACTATCAAAGTCATTAGAATGTTCCATACCTATTAATCTTCAAGTGTGTGTGTGAATGGACAACCAAAATACAAAACTTTAATTTCAAAGCTTGCATAACCTAAGACACTATCAAGACGTTCATTTTGACTCAACTCTCACCGGGATTACACTCTTAAGATGAAATCACTCTGAATTAGGTGTAATAATTATCACTCATGATATGGAAGCTGTAAAGAGTAATTGTAAATGGAATCTAATGCTTCTCATATCTAAATAGAAAAACGGACATTTTATAGTGCACAAAGTCTCATGAAAGGATACTTTTCACTAGAAGAGCGAGATACCGTGGATAACTCTCTCATTACCTTAACTTCAAATCCAATTTACTTAAAATCATCAGGACTTTGAAAAAGAGGTATTAAGTGAAAGAAGAAAGAGGCTCGTGATATTCAATTGAGTCAAAGGATGTGATTGGAATGTCTACTATAACTTTTCAAACTTCCCACATCTCCAATCTCTCTCTTCTTCTTTTCTTTTATTTATTTTTTTCACACTCTTCTTTTCATTCCTTTTTTTCTTTTGTAACAACCATTGGCATTTTTTTTTTCTTTTTTTTTTTTTTTTTTTATGCCTTTCTTTTTCTTTTTCTTTCTTTTTTCCATTTTTTTTTTTCTGCCAACTTTTCCTTATTCACACAACCAAACTTCTTGTCAATGCAACACATCCCGATCACACCTAAATAAAGAACTGATGCTTGAACTCCTAATTTGGAGTTAGGTATAGACTGTAGGATTGTGAGGACAAGGAAAATATGATAAGCTCAAGAGGTGAAGTAAAGGAATATCATGGAGGTAGGCCAAGGCTATATTATCTATATATGGTCAAAAGATGGCCTAAATCATCTTCTAAGTTAATAGGATAATTCATTTCAGTAAATTCAAGAGCTCTAAAGTTTGGTAAATCCTGAACGTTCTCTTCTAGTGATCAGTCAAAATGAAGAAGAAAAATGAGACTTTCAACGAATTAATACGCTTTTCAAAAAGTAAGAGTAATTTTAGAAAACCCTCAAAAACAAAAGAATGGTACAAAAGCTCACTTGGGTTATTAGTCTCCACTACAGTCTTTCAAGACACTTAAACTATGCTTACTAATCCATTTTAGCTATGTACAAGGTTGTCACAACGTGCTCAAAGTTGTTTGAAGATTAAAAAGCATAGAACATACTATAACTAAGATAGTAAACAAACTATCATAGTATTTCACATACTAATAACATACAGAAAGTAACACTAATGCATCATAACTAACTACATTAACTATGAGAGAAATACAAGAACCATTTTATTATATTTAAAAATAAAATAAAAAATTTTAAAAATTCTGCAATTTTTAATTTACTGAGTCATGTTGCTAAGCAGGTATATGACACTAAAGTACAACAAAAAGATATGAGGCATGCAATGACTCACTCCCCCCCAACTAAAACTAAACATTGTCCCCAATGTTCTAAACTAAGCACATGGACATGTAAAGTAAAGCGAGAGAGGGAAGGATTTTACCTCGAGGCATTAATATCCAATTTTTTTTTCAACTTACCTGCAAAATCATTAGTAGCAACAAGAAAAATAGAGAATATAATAGAACTACTCAGTAAATAAATTCGGTTAATCAAGATTTTTATCATAGATTAACAACCGAAATTTTTGAGGATCTTCCCAATAAAATAATTTAACAGTGAGAAGAATGTTGGGATCCTCATAAAAATGCAACTCCCCCCAACTAATGTCAGGCTCAAGGTCAGAGGAGATGATGCAAAACCTATGGCTTCCAAAAATTTTGGGGACAGTTATAAGAGGTATACCACACTTTTCATGAATTATATGCAAGAAACGATCTTCGGTGTTGGTATTTCCTATAACAGCCTCTATTTTAATACTAAAAACAGGGGGAGGCCATGGTTCAATAAAAGGGGCAAGGTCGAATTGATGTTCCAATGAAGCTTCACTACCCTCTTCTTGTCCTAGAACAGAATCTATGGAGATATAATCATAGGAATTGAATTTCTGTTCTATGCACATGGTTTTGGACTGGACTTGGATAAAGTTATCTATTTGGGCCTCAATGTCATAATCACTCAAGAAGGTCAAGCAGTCTAGAAGATTGCTAGCTTCTTGTTGAATTTTCAGATCATCTAAAGTGGGCCCAATATTTTCCAAGTCTTCTCTCAAAGAATTTTGAAAGTTAAAATTTTGTGAAGAACATGTGCTAGTATCCTTACCATCCTCTTCCACAACACATTCTGTTTGTTCACGAATGGGGTACACATAACATTCAAGCTCAGGACGAGAGCTTTGATTGAGAGCAAGGATAGGTGATGGGCAACTTGGTGACACCACCTCTTCGGTCGAAAGAGGTGAGGGTTCATGAATATCACAAGAATCTAAATCAAATTTAGACTTTTCAATAACGACCTCCCTAGGGTCACTATCAAAGGTAGGGGTAGAGTCAACATGGGACTCATCCTTTCCTAATTGCGTGCAATCACCTAAACTCTCATCATCTTTTAAGACCTCATTCTCATCCTCGCAACTCTCCTCACTATATGTGTCATCTATTGAAGTACTCTGGACAAAGAGATTGTGCAGTTTTATCCAGGCAGTGAAGGAGTTGATGTTTGGGGTTGTATGTTGAGGAGAAGATAGTTCTACAACTTCATGCTCAATGGTTTGGTTTTGGAGTTCTTGTTGGGTTATCACTTTCTCAAATGAGTTGTTAACCTCACTCGGTATGAACCCATCATTGTCCTCTAATTCCATTCCATTGTTAGTGTCTTGAAATTCAGGTTGTAGCGTTGAAGGACTGGTATAGTCTTCTAAAGGTTGGCTATCAAATGCTTGTTGATATCTAGCTCCTAATTTATCAATTGCACTCTCTAGCCTTTTCATTTCACTAAGCAGCAATTCTAACATACCATTATCCTCAACTTGGTTATTCTCCTCATTATGACTATATGAAGTTTCACCCCATTGTTGTTGGTAATAGTCCCCTTCCCATTGTGTTTGTGTGCAAGACTCCCCAGAAGGAAAGTCTTGGTGCATTTGGTAATCGTGGGAACTACTACTATATCCTACACTATCATTTTGGTTATATCCCCATTGCGATTGATAGAACTCTCCAGGTGGAGGTTCTTGATACGTTTGATAACATGGGGGACTAACACGATGGTTTTCCCATTGTGGTGATTGGTAGCACTCAGGTTGATAATGTGCATCATATGTGGGTGCTTGCCAACTCGGGGTATAGTTCTCATTACCTAATGTGTACCCATTCGTGGTATTTGTGTTGTATGGAGGGTAATATGGATAAGACATGTTTACCCAAAATATTTAAACAAAAGAATTTTTTTTTTTTTTTTTTTTTTTTTTTTTTTTTTTTTTTTTTAAGAAAAAGGAAAAAAATGGAAATAACTTAGTAAAATCCTAACCTAGTTGCCTTCCCCGGCAGCGGCGCCAAAAACTTGACACGACTAAAAAGTTGTGCGCTCTTGTGCAACACCCAAGTGTAGGTGATCGTGCAAGTAATACTGGATAAGTCCAGGTCGATCCCACAGGGAAGGAATAGGAAGAATATCTACCAAGTTATAACCTAGAGAAAAAGAAAATAAGAATGGCTGATTGGAGGTGTACTAACAAATCCTAATGAATTAAATTAAACTAAATAATAAACTAAACTTATAGAAACATAACCAATTAAATAAATAAACTAAAGGTGTTGGAAACACGTGAATCCACATTAATCCTAACCATCTACCATGCATACCCATTAACGTTCGATGGAGTTCATTCCTCTTCAGTATTCCGTATTTTTCTAAAGATATAGAATCAATAGCCCTTTCATGCCCGGGACTATATCATCACAAGTGAGTTAAAATACATGAAAGACGGTTTAAAACAATGGTAATTACTTGCACTCTAAATGGTGTTAGCATTCAAAGTGGTTTTCAAAAGTCATTGAAGAAAAGGCCTTAAGGCTTTAAGTTCTAAAAACTGTTGTGACAAACTGAGCTTATTGGGACAATTTGATGACAGATTTCTAAAACAGAAAGTCATGGAATACTTAAAAGAATCATCTCAAGAATTAACATGTTCGATCGATCGAAGCGCTCTCGATCGATCGGACAGCATCATCCTTCAATCGATCGAAATGCCTTCGATCGCTTGACTAGCTCTGGTTCGATCGATCGAACTACCTTCGATCGATCGAGCCCAGGTTTCTAAAGATTGCATGGCAGAGGCTGGGAATCAATGTTTCATCACATATTCCCAACGTCTAAACTACAGAAACATGATTAAACTAGTGCAGAAACAGTAAACCAAAGCAATCATAACAACTATATCAATAAACAATCAAATAAGATAAAGGAATAGAAAAACCTGTAAATAATCTGAAATAAACTTGAAATAAACATGAAAGAAACTTCAATCTTCAATAATCTTGAGTAAAACAATGAAAATGATGAAGAATAATATGAATCTAACCTAATCTACACCTAATCTAACCCTAAAACTACCTAAAACTGCTGTTTTTCGCGTTCTAGAGCGTCCTCCTTTCGTCTGGCGTCAAAACGACGTATATATAGGGTTCCCACAGAGTTTACGCAACTTTTGGGTGAATAAAAGGTTCGATCGATCGAGCTTAGTTCGATCGATCGAAGGTTCGATCGATTGAACTCTCTTCAATCGCTTGAACTCTTCTGATTTTGACAGCACTGCACACCGATGGGAGAATGGCCATAACTTTTTACTCGGACCTCGGATTGACCTCCCGTTTGCGGCCACGCGACCGTAACTCAAAGATCTACATTTCATGTCTCTGGAAAAATCTTCCAAATCTGAAGTCATCATTGTCAAAATTGCCATTTTCTCAGCTGCTTCTGTTGTTCTATCCACCAGAATCACTTTCTTTAGCTCCACTTCATTGATTTACATCCTAATACCTATAAAACCATGCAAAAACATATAGTTTAGCATTAACACAATAAAAAGAACATTGTTATTAGAATGAACCTAAATGTAGGGACTTTGGGGATAAAGTATGCATAAAATACTACGTAATACACTAGAAATATGCACTTTTCACCACGAATCAGGCTCCAAGCAATGGGGAAAATTAACCGGTGAGGTTGAGCTCACATGCTCCCTCACCCAAATTGCGGTATAAATGCAGATAAAAAAAAAACAAAACTGGTATTATACGATTGAAATAAAAATACAAAAATTATGATAGTGTAGGAATTAAATTCCCGGTTTACAAAAATATAGATATTGATTTTGAAATCATAGAAAATATTTTTCTGTATTTATGGAAATTACAGTTTGACCCCAGATATATATTACAAAGAGAAATTAAATCAAATGCTCATGGAAATGAAATACAGTATTTATTTATTAATGAAAATAAAATACAGGGTGTTACAAAATTACATATACATCAATAAGAGTGTTTAAATTATGGATAGGTCAATAAAAATTGTGGCTGGTTTAAAATTTTTCCATGATATGCATTATAAATTACATATAGATCAATAAAAGTGTTTAAATTATGGATAAGTCAATAAAAATTGTGGCTGGTTTAAAATTTCATCATGATATGCATTAAGAATTAGATATACGTCAATAAAAGTCTTTAAATTATGGATAGATCAATAAAAAAGCGACTGCTTCCAAATTTCTTCATGATATGTATTAAAAATTACATGTAGGTCAATAAAAGTGTTTAAATTATGGATAGGTCAATTAAAAACGTTCACCACATGCATTTAACACATCTAATCTTCATTATAACTTGTAAAAACATCACATAAAGTGACCAAGTGAGTTAGAAACTCACCAAGGGTGTGTTTGGGTGTGCGTGAGCTTGAAAACCTCCAAACTCTCTCTCTTCTCCTCCTCTTTCTTTCTCCCAGCTCTCCGCCTCTCCTTCTCTTTCTTCTCTTTCTCTTCCTCTTATTCTCTTTCTTCTCTTTCTTTTCTTGCTGCCCAGCAGTGAGTGTGTGTGAGTGTGTATAGAAATAGATATAGATATTGCTGCCCAGCAGTAAGTGTGTGTGAGTGTGTATAGAAATAGATATATATAGGTATATATATCACACAAGATGTATATATTTCTCTCTCAAAGGTCAGAAACTGGCCCAAGGCCATAAATGATCTCATATATATAGAGTTGAGAGAGTGTCACACGTTCAAAGCTAAAGAAAAGAAGAAAACTTGTCTCAGCTTATGCCAATCGATTGGGATAAATTGCAATCGATTGGGATAAATTGCAATCGATTAGTAACAGATATTTGAAGGCAATCGATTGGACAGAATGGCAATCGATTGGGATGTTGCCATGTCATTACTTTTAGTCGGTAAAATGGCAATCGATTGGGAACATGCCAATCGATTGGTATCTGAAAAGTGTCAATCGATTGGGAATTAAGGCAATCGATTGGTAACCAAATCTCACCAAAAGAAAAAGAAAGGTGATAGAATGAAGTTTTATTTATATATACTCTCCAGAAATTCAGGGTATTACATCATCCACCACTCAATAAAAGATTTCGTCCTCGAAATCAAAAGTAAACAAAGTCTAGAACAAAAACGGAAACTTCTCTCGCATCTCTGACTCTAGCTCCCACGAAACTTCTCCTTCATCATGATGCTTCCACTGAACCTTGACTAGCGGAATCTTCTTGTTTTTGAGCTTCTTGATTCCTTGATCCAAAACACGAACTGGTCCTTCGTTGAACGTAACATTTTTGTTGACTTCAATATCCTCGAAGTTGATCTTATGCGCTGGGTTGTGAGCACACTTCCTCAGCATATTGATGTGGAATACAATGTGCACTCTTGACATCTTCGGCGGTAATGCAAGGCGATAAGCAACTTTCCCAACGCGCTCTAGAATCTCGAATGGTCCGATGAATCGCGGTTACAACTTGCCTCTCTTCTGACCAAATCTGACGATGCCTCGAACAGGTGAAACCTTGAGTAGCACATGATCTCCAATGGCAAACTCCAAGTCTTTGCGTCGCTTTTCAGCATAACTCTTGTGTCAGGTCTGAGCTGTCTTTATCTTTTCACTCACAATTTGAATCTTCTCACTGGTTTCTCGCACCATCTCTGGCCCAAGAAGTTGTGTATCTCTGACTTCGGTTCAACAAAGTGGTGATCGGCAAGGTCTTCTGTACAAAGCTTCAAATGGCGCAATGCTCGAATGATAACTGTTATTGTAGGAGAACTCGATCAAAGGTAGATGCGTCTCCCAAGAATTCTCAAAATCAATGACACAAACACGTAACATGTCTTCCATTATTTGATTAACTCATTCAGTCTGACCATCGGTCTGCGGATGAAAAGCTGAACTCAAGTTTAGCGTCGTTCCCATCGCTGTTTGGAGACTCTTCCAAAATTCTGTGGTAAAACGCGAATCTCAATCTGATACGATAGAAGCAGGTACTTTGTGTAACCGTACTACGTGTTGCAGATACATTCGGCTCAAACGTTCCACTGAATACGTCATATTGTAGGCGATAAAATGTGCCGTCTTTGTAAGTCGATCCTCGATTACCTAAATAGCATCATGGTTCTGCTGTGACTTCGGTAATCCTACCACGAAATCCATGGTGATGTGTTCCCATTTCCATTGAGGAATTGGTAACGGCTGTAGAAGTCCAGGTGGTTTCTGATGTTCTACCTTCACTTACTTACAAGTAAGACATTGAGATACATACTCGGCTATCTCTCTCTTCATTCCTTCCCACCAAAAATTCATCTTCAGATCCTTGTACATCTTTGTACCTCCCGGATGAATCGTCATCCGTGACTTATGAGCTTCATCCAATATTTCTTTCCGGAGATTTTCTTCGTCAGGTACACAGAGTCTACCTTTACATCATAAAGCTCCGTCCGTACTGATACTCCAGATCTCTGGCTCCTTAGCTGACATCTTCGCGAACCATAACTTTAAATCTTCTATTGTCTGTTGAGCTTCTATGATACGACTGATCAAAGTTGGTTGTACCATAAGGCATCCAAAATATTGTCTTTCCATTGGTTCCACTGGCTGAAGCTCGAATTCAGCTAATAATTCTAATGCTCTCCATTCAATTAGTAATGTAGCGATCACTAGGTGAGGTTTACGACTCAAAGCATCTGCTACGACATTCGCTTTACCTGGATGGTATTGTAATGAAAAGTCATAGTCCTTGAGTAATTCCATCCATCTTTGTTGTCGAATGTTCAACTCCTTCTAAGAGAATAAATACTTCAAACTCTTATGATCGGAAAACATATCAAACTTTTCTCCATAGAGATAGTGTCTCCAGATCTTTAATGCAAATACTATTGCTACTAATTCCAGATCATGCGTATGATAATTCTTCTCATGTACTTTTAACTGTCTTGATCCATATGCAATAACATTCCCATCTTGCATCAGTACACACCCCAAGTCCTTGGTGTGATGCTTTTCTCCACTCTTAGGTATCGCAAGTACTGGTGCAGAAGTCAATATTTCCTTTAACTCCTGGAATGCACCCTCATGCTTGTTTGTCCATTCGTACTTCATCTCTTTCCTTGTCAAATTCATCAAAGGTCCTGCTAACTTGGCAAATCCTTCTACAAATCTTCTGTAATATCCTGCTAAACCGAGGAAACTTCTAACTTCTGTAGCATTGGTTGGTCTGTTCCAGCTTAAGACTGCATCGATCTTAGATGAGTCCATTGAAATACCGTCCTGAGATACGACATGTCCCAAGAATTTGACTTCCTGTAGCCTAAATTCACACTTGCTGAACTTTGCATATAACTTATTATCTTGAAGTGTCTGCAATGCAATCTATAAGTGCTCTTTGTGGTCTTCTTCCGTCCTTGAGTAGATTAAAATATCATTGATGAATGCTATAATGAATTTATCCAAATATGGTCTGAATACTCTATTCATTAAGTCTATGAATACTGCTGAAGCGTTTGTAACCAACTGAAATATAACAACAGTAATACTATTACAAACTATCAAAGTGTGGTCCACAGGATCACAACAGGTTTGGAGACAACATATACCCAAGTACCTGTTAACTAAACAAGTTCAACAGTGATATAAAGCTTAAACATAAACTAGATAAACTATCTTCAAATCTTCAGCTGGCGTAAGGGTAGTCGTTAGCATAGTAGCCTTCTCCGGCATAACCGGCTTAAATGGGGCCACCCTCTGTGAAATCACCCTCAGTGTAGTAGCTGTCATCATGAGTGTCCTCACCTGCATAATAAGGTACATGATAGTCTGGACGAGAAAAGTCCATGCAATAAAAGGCCGTCAGCTTACTGAGAGCTGAGTGAGTATAAACTAACAAAGTACCAGTTATCTGAAGCAAACACAAGCTTATGAAAACACGCGTTAAAACCTTATAATAATAATAATAATAATAATAACTTGTCCCGTTATTTAACATCGTAAACCAACCCTTATCGTCTTGTGACTCGAAAACCGATGATTAACATATTCTCTTAGAAAGAACATACTCAATCGCTTCACATATGTAGATATACCATCATTCTGTCCATTGCTCGTTAAGGATATAAACCATCCACCGCATTCATGGACACCACGTCAGTCCATCCCCCGCTCGTTAAGGATATAAACCATCCACCGCATGTCAGGGATACAACGCTTTAAATAACAACACATCAAATCTATTGCACAACTTATCGCTGTATACCAGTGATCACCCATCCACCGCTCGTTAAGGATATAAACCATCCACCACTCGTTAAGGATATATCGTAGATCATCTGGATACCTTAGGACTACATGGTCCCGCTCACTGCTCGTTAAGGATATAAACCATCCACCACATGTGAACGTATATCATGACCAGTCGTCTTCCCACGTACCATTCCCAGAACTTATCAAACCTACCTGAGTTACGTTCTAATATCGACACATGACAATTCCCATGCGGCCTGACTATTTGGATTAAAAGAACAGATATCGAACCCATACAAGAATCGCATAGTATTTCAACGTCATTATGTAAATTCATTATTCTTAATCATACTTATCTTTGGTGTCACATTATCCCTGATTAACCCAGAATCGCATAACAGAAGTCCAAATCGAAAAACGAACAATCGAACCTCTTATATAATAAATAGGCAAAAGATTCCATGTTCTGCCAATACCAATCGATTGGTATAAGGTCCAATCGATTGGGATAAAAGTAATGTCAATCGATCTCTAACAATGGCAATCGATTGAGATAAAAATACTGTCAATCGATTGGAATTATATCCAATCGATTGGGTCCAGACTGATGGCAATCGATTAGTAATTAAGCCAATCAATTGGCACTTCGTCTTTACCAGCAGATTGCAAAAACTGTATACATAAACGTGCACCACATGCATTTAACACATCTAATCTTCATTATAACTTGTAAAAACATCACATAAAGTGACCATGTGAGTTTGAAACTCACCAAGGGTGCGTTTGGGTGTGCGTGAGCTTGAAAACCTCCAAACTCTCTCTCTCCTCCTTCTTTTTCTTTTTCCCAGTTCTCTGCCTCTCTTTCTCTTACTTCTCTTTCTCTTCCTCTTCTTCTCTTTCTTCTCTTGCTGCCCAACAGTGAGTGTGTGTGAGTGTGTATAGAAATAGATATAGATATAGGTATAGATATATATCACACAAGATGTATATATTTCTCTCTTAAATGTCAGAAACTGGCCCAATGCCATTAATGATATCATATATATAGAGTTGAGAGAGTGTCACACGTTCAAAGTTAAAGAAAAGAAGAAAACTTGTCTCAGCTTATGCCAATCGATTGGGATAAATGGTAATCAATTGGTAACAGATATTTGAAGGCAATCGATTGGAAAGAATGGCAATCGATTGGGATGTTGCCATGTCATTACTTTTAGTCGGTAAAATGGCAATCGATTGGGAACATGCCAATCGATTGGTATATGAAAAGTAGCATTCGATTGGAAATTAAGGCAATCGATTGGTAATCAAATCTCACCAAAAGAAAAAGAAAGGTGATAGAATGAAGTTTTATTTATATATACTCTTCAGAAATTCAGGGTATTACATCTTTTATACGTGGAAATTTTTATCTATCCCCTTTAGTAGTGCATTATTGTCTTTATCTGATGCATTAATTTGAGTGCATTCTTTGACTCTCAAATTTGATTAAATTGATTTGAAATTTTGATTTCAAAATGGTTTGATAATTGTATTACATACAAATTTTTTTTTGAAAAATTGTACTACGTACAATTACACTAGAGATAGGTGCTTTTTTTTAATCGAAAGTTGTTATAAATGGCAAAGTATGTGAACCAAATTTGGAAACTATAATTTTATTTTAATTTATTTCAATTTTCCAATGCCAGATTCCAAAAGTTTAAAACATGTGCTCACCACATCAAAATGTCTGTAATTTAAATTTGAGTAATGTTATGCTTCCCAAATTTCTATCCCAAATGTACTTCCCAAATGATGTGACATTGGGGTTAGGTCTAATATAGACTACATAGTTGGACCAGTTGAATTTTGATGAGAAATTGTTTACCTAGCTCCACTACCACATCATTTGGGAAGCACTTTTGTGATAGAAATTTAGAAAACATAGCATTACTCTTTAAATTTTAGAGTGATCAAACATAGTACTTACAATATATAAGACTAAAGAGAGCATTTTTGCTCACTCAAAATTTGCTCACCCAACCACTACATTGGGTGAGCATGTGGGCCCCTCACCCAATGGGGTGCTTGGATGACCCCACATACTCATCTAACAGAGTGCTTGGGTGAGCAAAAATGCTCTTGAAGACTAAGGCTTAGTTTGGGCCCCATTTTTGTGCTTTTCCTTTTTTAAAGCACAATTTCATATTAATTCATTTGATAACTAGTTTATGTTTTGCAAAAATTGACCTTAGGACTTTTGCTTTAAGAGAGAGAGAGAGAGAGAGAGAGAGAGAGAGAGAGAGGGGGGGGGGGGGGGGGGGGGGGGGGGAGGGGAGATGTTGCTTTTTTAATTCCATGATTTTTGTTTTTGAAGAATGATGTGTCACTTGTACAAAATTATCAAACAACTTAATAACAAAGTTCCTAAGCTACTTTTTAAAAGTCACATGGGGGCCAAACTAAGCCTTAACGTGTATACTTTATTTTTATTTAACAGAGTATATCCGTAAATAACTTAAGACAGTTAGGGTGTGTTTGATACCCCAATTAAGTGTTGAAAATGAAAAGTTTCAGCATTTATTTCTTTTCAGTGCATTTGATAATGCACAACTTAATTGAAAAAGTAGTGAAACACTGCTATTTCATCACTGAATGCAGTCTATTTTAGTACTTAAAACACTACTTTTAATATAACAAATTCAATCACTTAAAGTTCAGTACTTAATTTTTAATTTTATCAACCCTTACGTACACATGCAAATTAATGTCCTAATCGGGGAGAAGTGGGAGCTTTTTGTCAAACTCCAACCCTACAATATTTCTCCACCAATATCGGTCCTAAAGGGGAGTATAATTTACCATAGTGATGAGTTTGATATATCAATTAGTAATCTAAACTGTACAAAACAAACGATGGTATATTCACCTCACTTATGAAACGCATTTCATAAAATATTAAATAATTTTTTTTATTAAAATTTTTTAATCAAAAGTCCTTTAAAATAGACTTTTTAGTATTAGGTGCAATATGTTTTTTTTTTTTTGGTGAAAAGTCTATATGTTATAAAAGTTATATGAAATTCACGTACTTTTGTTAAAATATAACTAGATATGTGTAGTTTCACATAAAAAAAAGTTACATAAATTTCACACAACTTTTAAAACATAAGGGCAAAGGGGGGAGACATAGAAGGACAAGCCTTCCCCCTCCCTCTCCGGTTTAAAAAAAAAAATCTACATTTGTACTAAAAAAATTACAGTTAGCTCCTCATAATATTATAAAATTGTCATGCTGCCCCTATTTCTCTTATATTTTTGTGCTAATTATAAAAGCCCTCCTCCCTCATGTTTTTGGAATAATTTTTTTAGCATTAGTTTATATCATCTATATAAAATATTTACAAAATATGTATAAATGGGTCCAATATATATATATATATTTTCGGGGGGCGCTACACCCGAACCCCGGCCCGTACAAACCTCTATCAAGCCCCCCATGCATTGATTTTCTAGATCCGCCCCTGCATAGGGGCTTAATTTGATTAAGTTTCAATAGTAACAGAGTTTTGACCAAAATAAAAAATGATTTATCCTTTAAATTTTAAAAAGTTTAAAATGAGAAACTTTTAGTAAAATTTATATTTCTATAATATTTTTGAATATATATATTTTTTTGCGTAAAGTTGCATACTTATAATCTTCTTGAGATCTCTTAACGACGAGAGACTCGAACACTAGTTCCTTTTTTGGTTTTATTTTTATTTTATTTTATTTTTATTTTTTTTATTTTATTTTTAAATTCTCTCTTTTTTAAGTACATATTGAGAATCTAGTGACCAGCCAATGGGTTGGGAGGACTTGTTTGCCTAGTAGGGGCGGATCTAGACAATCAATTCAGGGGGGCTTGATGTACAGGGGTTCGGGGGTAGCGCTCCTGAATTTTTTTTTTTGGACCTATTTATACATATTTTGGACTTTTTAACGTATATTTTAGACATATTTATACATTTTTGTGTATATTTTGGACTTTTCTATACATATTTTATAATTAGTACAAAAACTTAAGAGAAATGGGACTTAGTATGATAATTTTATAATATCGGGATTAGATAATTTTCATAACTAGGGGGGCTAGAATGAAATTTCAGGAGACACTTGAATATATAATATTTTTACTCATAAGGTAATATTTGTAATTTTTAAAAGTCTAAGGAGGACTTGAACCCGCTTGCCCTTTAATACATCCGCCCTGTTGCCTAGACAAGGACATGCAATCGGCCTTCCATGTGCAGAGCACGTGTTTGGGCAGGCCATAACATAACAAAGAAGAAAGACTACCAAATATTAACAATACGGATGCAGATTAGCAGCCAACTGTCGGTACTTGGTAGAGCCATAATATAATTTCTATTTTTTTTTTTTTTTGGGTAATCGGGGGTGTCCACCAGCTTGCGCGCACCTTGACTAATCCCCCGAGGTCTGGAGGCGCCGGGTGAATACTCCAGTGACCACGCCCCCATGACTCGAACACTAAACCTCTTGGGTAGTACACCCAAGAAGCTTACCACTCGGCCACAAGGAACTTGATTATTCGTTAAAAAATATAAGAAAAGATTTCAGGATGGGTAATACTTGGGGCACAACCAAAGCCACAACCTTTTTTACACAACCTCCATTTTGTGTCTATCTCTCTCCTAGTGGACACTGTGGGGTCACTTGTACTGTAGGACCCATCAAGAGAGATAAACATAAAATGAAGGTTCTGCAAAAAAGGTTATGACTTTGGTTGTGCCCCAAGTATTACTCTTTCAGGATATAGCTAGAATACTTAGGGTGCGTTTGATAAAACTGAATATTAAGTGCTGAAAATTAAGTGCTGAATTTTAAGTACTGAAAATTTTAAGTGATGGAATTTGTAATACTAATAATAGTGTTTCAACTACTGAAATAGAATGCAATCAGTGATTATTTTCAGTAGAAAATTTTCACTTAAAGTTTTCAGTGATTTTTTGGCTGCTTTTTCAATTAAGTGGTATGTTATCAAACGCACTGAAAAAGAATAAGTGCTGAATCTTTTCATTTTCAGCACTTAATTGGGTTATCAAACATACCCTTAGTCTCCTTTACTTTTACTTTTCGGAATATTTTATTTTAGTTTTATAAAATCTTATTTACACTCAGGCACAATACTTTTATGGAATATTATTGTAGGGGTTGTTTATTTTTTATTTTTACCCTTAATTGTTAGTTTATAATTGATACATTTGACGAAATCTTTTACACACTACTATTTCATATTCTAAATTTCCTTAAAACTCATGAATTTGCATCCAAAAAGAGTATGCTAGAAATTTCTCTCAATACATGCGGTTTTATTTATGGGCAATGCTATTGTGAGAAACTTCTTATATGTAAAGGTGTGTTTTAATCGTTGGATGAGCACCTAGCCATAATATTCTTTAAAGATTCTCGAGAATCTTATGACTAGATACTCATCTAACAGTTAAAACCCGCATTCTCATATGAGAAGCTTCTCACAATAGCATTTCTCTTTATTTATTTATTTATTTTCCCTCTTTATTGGTGGGCAAAAGTACATGCAGACTCATCATTACGAGAAATTATACAGTGAGCTCGTCACGCCATGTCATTATATTGATGTGGTGTGACCATTTAATTTCAATCATCCACTTGCCCCCTCCTTTTAGGAGGATTATGACAAGTGGTTATCAGATTAAAAATTTAAAATTCCACTAAACACTTGTCATGATCTCCCTAGAAGGATGGGGCAAGTGGGTGGTTGAGATTAAATGGTCAAATCATGTCAGCATACTGGCGTGGCGTGACGGGCTCACTGAGAAAAGGAGATTGAGTCCGAATCCTCAACTGCGCACTGCTGGGCAGCACCTTGGCAGTGCTTACGTGGCGCAGGACGATACGATGATTTTTTTTTTTTTTTTTGCAATTTCTAAAGATGAAAAAAAAAAAAAAAAAACACTATCGTGTGGTCTTGCCAGTGCCATATAGGCGCTACCCCCAACCGCGTGCAGCCAAGGATTCCTAGACCTTGCTATTTTAAATTAATTTCACGAATAGAAAATGCCTATTTCTTTCTGAGTAATGCTATGCTTTCCAAAATTTTATCCCAAATATATGTGACAGTGGGCTCATTGAATTTTGATTGGAAGATGTTAAAGTGGTCTCATCATTATTGGAAGTTGTCCTACTGCCACATATATTTGAAAATTATTTGAGATATAAAATTTGAGAAACATAGTATTACTCTGTCTTAAATGGAAATAGTTGTTTTAGACATTGTACTTCTTCGAAAGCATTAAAAACTCGGATTCACTTATAACATATGAAACAAGAAAAAAAAATTAAACGGGATGGGGTAAAGTAGAGTAAGAGTTGGAGTATTAATCAGAGAGTAAAGATTTGGGCACAAACACTCTGCAAACAAATTACACTAACACCTATGGAAGACTGCCATGTGGCAAAGTTGTCTGCCACATGACATATGGGGACAAAAATGTATCAACTCTGCCATATGACAGTCTCCCACTAGTGTTAGTGTTTGTCTATAGAGTGTTTGTGCCCAAATCTTTTTTACTCTTGATCAAAGTAAAAGTTAAGGTTGCAAGTCGGGCGGGACTCGAAAGTCTCAGGCACTGCCAAGCCCCGGCTTGAGTTACAAAGTGGTCAACCCAAGCCCGCTCAGGTCCGTGGTATCCTTGCCCACGACCCAGCCCGTGGTGAAATCGGGTTCCACGGGTTGCCCGAATTGGGCCTTTTGACACATCACACTGTTTACAATTCACTCACTATTTACAAAATCATCAATTGTCAAACTAAATCAGAAAAACACTACAAGATTTGGGTGCTGAAAATCAGAAAAATCATCAATTATATCCTTCCATGTTGGTAATACAAGATTTGGGTACTGAAATTAGAAAAATAAAAAGTAAAACCACCAGATATCAGAAAGAAGGAAACTATTACAATTTACAAACCTCAAAAAAAAAACCTCAAAATAGATAACCTAATTGCAAAACCTAGAGAAATAATGTATCAACCAACCTTGGAGGGAGAGATGGAGAGTTTGTGCCACTGAGGCGCTAAGAGTCTGCGAGAGAGAGAGAGAGAGAGAGAGAGAGAGAGAGAGAGAGAGGCTGAGCCACTGACTCACTGAGAGAGAGAGAGAGAGAGAAGGGAGGGGGGGGGGGGGGGGGGGGGGGGGGTTAGAGAGCCACCTTTCTTTATTAAAGAGAGGGCCTCTGTTTTGGCCGTCGGATTGTGTTTAAAAATTGTGAAATGACAAAACTGCCAATAATGAAAACACGATCCGATGCCCAAAACAGAGGTCCTCTCTTTAATAAAAAGAGGGCACCTTCTTTAGAGCATGACTGTAACACATACATATATATATATATATATATATATAAAAGTTGAATTCGGGCTCGGGCTCCACGGGTTGGCAATTTTTTGCCCAAGCTTAGCTCAAATTCAATTCGAGTTTTCAAAATTCAGCCCAGGCCCACCCATGTTGAATGTATCGCAGGCCCAATCCTATTAATTTTCGGGCTGGGCTTGGGCTTTCCGCGAATTGGCTCGCCCGACTTGCACCCCTAGTAAAAGTTGGTAAACTTCATTAGCGAAGCTGGCAATGTCTTAGCAAGTACACATTTAAATGAAATAGTTGGTAAATATGGAATCTAACTTATATGTTTGGTAGGAGGGATGAGAAAATGGAAGGAAAGGAGAAATGAAAGAGGTATTCTTGGAAAAAAGAGAATGTAGTCTTCCCTTTTTATACTTGGTCAAATAAGAAAGAAGTAGAAAAAGGGAAAAAAGAAAGGGGATTTATTGAAAAAGACAATTATGGAGCACTTGTTAAGTTTAAATACAATTTAAAAGTACACTTAACAAAAAGGACAAAAAGTTGACAGCTAGTGCTCGCACGGTATAAGTGTGCACACCATAATATCTCCCATGTGCACAATTCAGTCAAACCCGTCACCCACGCGCGCCATGCACTCGGCTTCTTTCAGAGACTGCTTGCACCGTGCGAGCAGTGTACCGTATGATTTTCAATTTCGAAAAATATTTTTAAACTTTAAACATCCATAACTTTTGACCTACAACTCCATTTTTCGCAAATTTTATACCGTTGGAATCGTGTCGACGAGAGCTACAAAGACTAGTACCATTGTTGATATGTTTTGAGAAAAAAAATTTCATGTTTTTACATACATGAATAATAAATAAAATTTCACTTGATATACATAAAATATTAAGTGAAATTTCACTGAATACATGCAAAATATTAAATGAAATTTCATGTTTTTACATACATGAATAATAAGTGAAATTTCACTTGATATACATAAAATATTAAGTAAAATTTCACTGAATACATAAAATTTTCATGTTTTTACATACATGAATGATAAGTGAAATTTCACTTGATATGCATAAAATATTATGTAAAATTTCACTGAATACACGAAAAATATTAAAAGCTCTCCCCAAAAAAGCCCTAAGTTCAGTTTTTGCAAAACTAATAAACTAGTTACCAAATAAATTAACATGAAATTGTGTTTTAAAAAAGGAGAAACACCAAAATGGGGGCCAAACTAAGCCTTAATGAGATAGCAATGGCTTTATTGCTATTCGTCTTTTTTAAAAAAAAAAAAAATTTCTCAAAACATATAAATTTGGCATACATAAATATTAAATAAAAATTCACTGAACCCGAACATGCTTTCTTCCTGAAAAACTTGAAGTTAAACTTAACATTTGTATACTCGTTCAGTGAGATTTCACTTAGTAGGTCAAGTGAAAATTCACTAACTATACCAAAAGTCGCTAGAAATAACTCTCTAGAGTTTAAGGTCTAATTTGATACTTACTTTGTTAAAAAGCCCCGCAAATGTCAATTTAAATAAAATTTCACTTAATATTCATGTACAAGTTCAGTGAAATTTCACTTAATATTTATGTATGTCAAGTGAAATTTCACTCTTTTTTTTCTCTTTCATATTAAACAACGCATATTTTGTTTGAAAAAAAAAAATCAAATTTTACAAATCAATTATAAAACATTGTTTTTCACCCCAAACAAACGCAACATTCTTCTGAAATTTGCTAAAACTCTCCTTAAGAACAAAGTGAACATTCAGTTTTTTTTTTCCCTCACAACATATCAACTTAACATACGTGAATATTATGTGAAAATTGAATAACCCATACACAATGTTATATAAAAATTCTATTACATTCATTTGGAACATGACATGTAAAAATAAATTTTTTTTTCTATTGCTCAAAAGGTATCAACAATGGTACTAGTTTTGTAGCTCTCGTCGACACGGTTCCAACGGTATAAAATTTGTAATAAACAGAGTTGTAGATAAAAAATTATGGAGGTTTAAAGTTTAAAAAAACATTTTCGAAATGGATATCATATGATACAGCCACTCACACGGTGTGAGTGGCTGAAAGAAGAGGCGCGCGTGAGGGGCGTTGGAGTCATGTGGGATCTTCTATGGTGCGTGTATTTATACCGTGTGAGCACTAATTTATATTACTTTTGTCATTTTTTAGAAAATGGTCAAACCAATTAGAATTTTAAACTTTTGAGAGTTATTTGAGAGATTTTCCAACAATTATCTAAAAAAGAAATATGGTGTATTTTACTATCATACCCTTGCATTAATGAAGACTAATTTTCATTAAATGATGAAAATGTCAACAGGTGAGGGAATCTTTTTCTTTCTCCTTATCTGTCCATTTTTAACTAGAGTGCAATTTCGCTCACCCTAAAATTGTTCACCTTCATTTTTCATTGACTAATGCAGTGTGACCCAATATTTGGCTAATTAACACTTTAGTACCCTATAGTTTGGGTGCAGTTTCACATTGAATCATTTACTTTCAATTGCAATACTTTGAGCCTCGTAGTTTTGATTTCGTTGTAATGTAGGCCTAATCCTAACTCCGTCAATGTAATATGACGGAAAGCACCAATTTTGGCATCAAATACTTGATACTTCTATGTTTTCCTCCAAAAACACCCTTTCAAAACTCTCATCTTTGCGACTTTGCCCCAAACCCTTATCCAAATCTGCCAAAAATGGCCTCTCTTCATGAAGAGGTGAATCACAGAACATTTAAAAGGAGGTGCTTCGTGGAATTCCATCGTTCTTCTTGATTTTGTAAGAGAGGCCATAATTGGAAGATTAATTTTGGATATAGGTTTGGGGCAAGGATGAGAGTTTGGTAATGTGGGTGGGGTGTTTTTTGGAAGAAAACATAGAAGTATCACGTGTTTTGCGCAAAAAATGGCATTTTCCGTCATATTTCGTTGATGGAGTTAGGATTATGGCCTACATTGCAACGAAATCGAAACTAATGAGTCCAAAGTGTTGTAATTGAAAGTTGAGTATCTAAAGTAAAACTTCGTCCAAACTACATGTTACTAAAGTGTCTTTAAATCCCCAATATTTTTTATCATTAATTAATTCTTATTTAATCCTGGGTCCAATACTGAGTCTCACCGTATTAACCAACGAGAGAAAATAATGAGCAATTTTAAAATGACAAAAAATGTATTCTTTTTACTAATTGGAATTTGTTGGCCCAATGGAAGAGCCACCTCTTCTCGCTTCCTAGTTTTCACCCTTTTTTTAAAAAAAAAAAATCATACTCCGTACTAAATAAAGATTCTATCCTCTCCTTTCTTTCCCTCTTCCCAATTCCCTCGTGCCAAACACAGCATAAGAGTGGTTGAAGGTAAAGTCAAGCCGCTGAAGAGCCAAAGCACACCACATCATGGGTTGGTGAACGCGGATTTACATTTTACTACTAGTCATCAACCAGCTCAGCGTACGTGTCTCTCTCGGCCACCGACTCCACTCACTCCCAGCCGTTCGATCCACAACCATCTACGGCTAACATTCCCCATCTCCGAATCTTGGCCCACTAACAAATAAGGAAAAACTAAAAGGGAAAATTACACTCGCACCCCCTCAACTATGATTTTGTTTAATTACCTCATTTAACTAAAAAAAAAAAAATTAATAAATTGACCCTCTTAACTACTGCATTTTTTCTTTTCACTAACACCCATTATATTGTTGTCGTATTGTGTGACCAACACATGATACAATAATATTAATATTTTTTTTATCCCTCATTTGAGTAGTTGGAAATTTAAAATAAAACTATCCTTTGTTACCTACTTAATTGTCTTTGCATGCAAAATTTTAAACAATTTTGTTCTAAAAATTTGAATGACTCAAAAAAGGGACCAAAATGTCATGTTGTTAACTGTTTTATATCATGTATGTGGATGACATATTAATTGAAGGGGTATTATTTAAAAATATAATAGTTGAAGGGGTACTAATTTAATTTTCCCTAAAAAATCGCAAAATCAACACTTCAGATTCAGGACCTTCTACCTATATATAAGGGCCCGATGTCCAAGGGTAAGACTCGCAACCATTTCGAAAGAGGGGCCTAAATCTCTATCTCTAGCTCCCACACCACAGCTCTCTCGCTTTAGGGTTCATATTTCAGGTACATTCATTCTAATGATTGTGCTTTTGATTTTTGAGTTCAATAGTTTGTGGGCTGATTATGTTGTAGTTCACTACTTTCTCGGAAAATTTTAGTTCGTAAGGCGCCAGATCTTTCTGAAAATGTTTCTAGTTATTGATTTGAGTGTTTTTGAGTTGAGTTTTTATTGGATCTATATGGTTTGAAGATGAACTAATCAATAATTGTTCTAAAATTGAAAGCTCTGTTTATAGTAGATACAGCTTTTTGAATCTGAGTGTACATTTACATGATTTGTTTCTCTCTTGATGGGTTTTGATTAGATTGATCTGGGTTCTACGGTTCGTTTCGCATCTGATTATGACTTTTGTTACTATGCCTTTGGCTCAGATCTGATTTAATGTGTTACTTTTTAGTTAGATCTGAATCACCATCATGCTGAACTTTTGTTCTGGACACTGGACTAGATCTATCTATGGTCATTTTGGTCAATTTTTTTCTTTATTTTGGGTCCAAATTTTGATTCTTTGCTTGATGTTGTAACTTTAAAAAAACAAAAAACAAAAAACATTTTGGTATTTACTAAATATTACTATAATTGTTGAGTAAAAGAAATTCACCCCCTTTGTTTCTGAGGAACAGTTGTCGGCTCCTGCTGAATTTTTTTCTTTAATTTTTGAACTTTCAACATATAGATCTGATTATTTTATTGCTGCTTGTGGATGTGTGGGTATATACTATATAGGATACACAATCTGTGATCTTCTTGAGTTTTAGTACTGATTGTGATTTATCTCTTCTGAATTCTCTCTAGGCGGTTTCTAAAATCCTGTCTCTAGTTTATTCATTTGTTATTTTATGCATCCTTTTTTTAATCAAATAAATAAGTTTCTTATTAGATACAGAGACGGCTTTCTTCGTTTTTTAAATCTTAATTAGTTTCTTTCTTTACTCGATTTTTGGCCAGAGCAGCCTGAGAACACTGGTTCTCTAGAACACAAGATTTCCTTTCAGATTACTTGATCCAGCTTACCCATATGTGAATTAAAATGAAAAATTCTCTGGAAACCTCTGTCCCATTAGAGTGGTTGCAATAATTCATAGAGAATCAATTGGTTCTGTGTGTCTAGATTGTCAGACTTTGATGCAAATTCTCTCACAGTAATGGTAACTTTAATCCGTAATGCTGGTGTAACAGCAGCTGGAGCATGTACCTTTTCCCTGTTACTATTATCCATCAGAATAAGATCTCTTAGGGATTTTTCACGACTTTATAAGCATTTAGAATGAATATCGATTAAATTTTTGGTGTTTTGGGGAAGTGAAGTTCAAGAATTTGTTTTCGATCTCTCCTTATCTTACTAATAAGTTAGGTACTGGGTCATTCATATTCTGAGAACTGTTGTGTGTGATATTTGATTTTTCAGTTTGGGGAGCATGGACACCTTCCTGTATACCTCCGAGTCTGTGAACGAGGGACACCCAGACAAGCTCTGCGATCAGATCTCTGATGCAGTGCTCGATGCCTGCCTTGAACAAGATCCAGACAGCAAAGTTGCTTGTGAGACCTGCACCAAGACCAACATGGTCATGGTCTTTGGAGAGATCACAACCAAAGCCAAGATAGACTATGAGAAGATTGTACGTGACACTTGCCGCACGATCGGATTTGTTTCTGATGATGTTGGTCTCGATGCTGACAACTGCAAGGTCCTAGTCCAAATTGAGCAACAGAGCCCTGATATTGCACAGGGTGTCCATGGCCATCTTACCAAGCGCCCTGAGGAGATTGGTGCTGGTGACCAGGGTCACATGTTTGGCTATGCCACTGATGAAACCCCTG
Source organism: Hydrangea macrophylla (assembly GCA_033977485.1). Classification (NCBI taxonomy): domain Eukaryota; kingdom Viridiplantae; phylum Streptophyta; class Magnoliopsida; order Cornales; family Hydrangeaceae; genus Hydrangea; species Hydrangea macrophylla. Next base: position 78,772,230 of record CM066996.1, read on the forward strand.
AGCTCATGCCTCTTAGCCATGTCCTCGCAACCAAGCTCGGTGCCCGTCTCACCGAAGTTCGCAAGAACGGGACCTGTGCCTGGTTGAGACCCGACGGCAAAACCCAAGTCACCGTAGAGTACTTCAATGAGAACGGTGCTATGGTTCCAATTAGAGTCCACACCGTCCTCATATCCACCCAGCACGATGAAACTGTTACCAACGATGAGATTGCTGCTGACCTCAAGGAGCATGTGATCAAGCCCGTGATCCCCGCGAAGTACCTCGACGAGAAGACCATCTTCCACCTTAACCCATCTGGCCGTTTCGTGATCGGTGGTCCCCACGGTGATGCTGGGCTCACTGGTCGCAAAATTATCATCGATACTTACGGTGGTTGGGGAGCTCACGGTGGCGGTGCCTTCTCCGGTAAGGACCCCACCAAGGTTGACAGGAGTGGGGCCTACATCGTGAGGCAGGCTGCGAAGAGCATTGTCGCCGAAGGGCTTGCTCGCAGGTGCATCGTTCAGGTCTCTTATGCCATTGGTGTTCCCGAACCGTTGTCGGTGTTTGTTGACACATACGGCACCGGAAAGATTCCAGACAAGGAGATTCTCAAGATTGTGAAGGAGAACTTCGATTTCAGGCCTGGAATGATTTCCATTAACCTCGATCTTAAGAGGGGCAACAATGGCCGATTCTTGAAGACAGCTGCTTATGGGCATTTTGGAAGAGATGATGCTGACTTCACGTGGGAGGTGGTGAAGCCCCTCAAGTGGGAGAAGCCCCAGAATTGAAATTTATGCAATTTGATGCTTGCAGGAAATCAATAATCTGCTTGTCCTCCCTATTGTTTTCCTGGTTTTTATTTGTTAATCTTTTCTTTATTTCTTTTATGATTTGTTTCTTGGTCATTCATTTAAGGCCATGTTTGGAGTCTATTTCGCAGATGTTGGGAACATGTAGGAGATGCTTCATTATTATATGTAGAGAGAAAAGGCAATGGGAGGGGGTCGGTTGCAGAGCAACATAGTTGTACTGATTACTTGTCTATTGACAGGGTGAGATTATGATTGTTCAACTTTTCTGTGCTCACCTATTTGTTGTGCTTTTGCCATCATGTAATATTTTGTGCTTTTTGCAGTTCAATTTCAATTGTGACATCTCAATTTCACATTTCCTTCTTAAAATGATGATGAATTTAGTTGGTCTTGGGGACTGAAACCCATTAATTTGGTGATAAACCTATAGTGAAATTTATTCATTTGGACAGGCACTTGTGTAATTTTCCTTAATATTTTATTTATTTATTTAATTTTGAGGCCCACTTTAAGGAGATGGACCTGCATCAACAGGACCCAAATAGAAACACAAGTGCGGTCCTATTAATTTTTGTGCTTACCTGCAGATAAACGCTATTTTCTGTTCATTGTTATTCTATTAGAACTTAGTTTTGTTTTTTGTTTTATTATTTTTAGGACTAATTATAGATACACCTCCTTTATTTGACCCGTTTTTCACTTTGTCCCATGTACTTTAAATCGTGTCACTGCTACATTGTACTTTGGACTAGAGTGAAACAATTGACACTTAGGAACTCCAAAAGTTAAAATAAATTATTTAATAGCATTTGTAACTGCAGTGGGCCAAAAGTTACCTTGGATAATTTATACCAATCACAAATTTTGTTATTTTATTGTACTCCAAATGGTCCACAAGGGGTATTAGTGACCTATTTGGAACTACAAGGGGGCAAATTGAAAAATGTGCTCAGTCAAAGTGGCAAATACTTCACAAAACTACTCCACAAAACAAGATTATGTTCCGTTAATTTTAACGAAATTTCTAACTATTTCACTTTAGTCCAAAATAAAAGGGGTATTAGTGACATGATTTGAAATACTGGGCCAAGGTGTAAAATGGGCTAAGTACACCTATTTTATTTTATTAAAACATATATAACCTAGTTACCAGCCAATGCAACAACACATTGAAAAAGTTACTATCGAATTATAGTTTGTTACTTTCAGATGACACCTTAAAAAATTACTATCACGTGATGCTAAATTATAACAGAATGACACATTGTTATCCATCCGGGCCAGCAAGTGGATGTATGATGTATCATATAATTTCAAACCTTTTTTTTTTTAAGATTGATTAAATATCTTAAATTTAGAGTGTTAGGCTTTGTTTGATTTGTGGATTTAGAAAAGTAAAAGAAAGGGTAAAGGAAACTAGTTTTTTTTTTTTGTTGTTCATTGTGTTTTTCCCCATACTTTAATATCTTAAAAAAATTAAGGATATGTTTGGTTCTTGGATTTAGTGAGGGAAAGAAAAGGGAACATAGAGGAAAACTTTTTCTTTCTTTGGTTAATGAGGAAAAGGATGAAGAAAATAGAAAAGAAAAGAGAATAAGTTGAGAAATAAATTAACATTTTGAATATTGGGAGTCATTTCCCTTCATCTTTTTTTTTTTTTTTTCTTTTTCTTTTTCAAATATTATAATTGTATTTTAGAAATTTTAAGTTTTGATGTTATTTAATATTTAAGCATAAATGAAAACACAAGAAAAAGTCCTAAAAAAAAAAACCACAAGGGAAAGAGGGAACTACTTTTCTACTTGTTTTTTCATTTCCCGCTTGACATCCAAAGCCTAAGAGTTCTCAAAATATAATTGTTGCTCTAGGAAAAAAGGGAAGGAAGTAATTAACAAAGTTCAAAATTTTTAATTTAAATCCCACTATATTTTCTTTTACTTCCTAGTTTTCTTACTATGTTGAGTATATTTCTCAGTAACCAAACAAAGAAAATTGGTTTCCTTTGAATCTCAAAATTAATTCTCAAATACTTTATCAATTGTATCACTAATCACTACCACAATATGTGGTAGAAGTGTAAAACTGTTAATCTATTTAAAAATCAAATTTAGAATTATATATGAAGCATTACTCTCCACATATTCATGCAACTATGCAAGGGTTCATTATGGTTGGACCAGTGTGTCCAGGGTGTTCGTTCAGTGGTCCATTTTTGTTCCCACCCATTAAGACAAATGGGCCAAAAATCATTCCAGCTAACTTTCTCTTTCGTATTCTAACCATATCATAGTACCAGCAGCATAACATGGTATGGTAGGCAGTTGAATCTTTAAATCCTTGGTATATTCATTGAACCACATGTGTAATTATTTGGGCAAATTGTAGTCACTGTTCTTGAGGGTTTCATACTTTCTCTTCTATTTCAGTAATCACACTGATCTCCCTTAAAATTTGTCTGCTTGTCACAGATTCTTCCTTTTTTATGCAATATAGTGACAGAGGTAAAAAAAATTTACCAGATGGGCATGAGTAAAATTATGCTTCCTAAATACATGTGGTAGTGGGACTGCCTTCAATAATGATGGGACCACTTCAACATCTTTCAATTAAAATTAGGTGGGCTCACTGTCACATGTATTTTAAGAGTAATGCTACACCTATACCAACTTTCACACCCAGCAACTCTGACCCTTTGATTCCAGAGGACCCCATGTGGGTTTCACGTGGGTCCTATACGGAACTCACAAAAATCAATGATCAGAATGTGTTGGGTATAAAATTTGATCTGAGTGTAGCATTTTTGATTATTTAACGGGCATAACTAGCCTCCTGGAGAAAGTTTGCCATTTCATTTTTATTTTATTTTATTTTGCTAAGGAAAGGCAATTTATTAAGTAAAAGAAATAGGAACAAAGATCACGTCAGTCTCTTGAGGATGGGAGGCAGTTCATCAATCGACACGTGACAAAAAAAAAAGAGACCATTGCTGCCCAAAAAGCCATATTTTGGAAAGAAAAATACATCTAATTCTAACATACCTGCATGAACTTCCAGATGTTGTTTGGGTAATACAAGAATTACTTATGTGGTTTAGCAGATTTTTAGGTACATTGAGTTCATGTATAGCTTAAAAATAAATTAAGAATTGATTATTTGTCAAATCAACATAATACTGATATTCATTAAAACTGGATAAAAGTGAAACTTGATTTTGAAGGTGATATTTTTTTTGTAGCATTACAGATGTAACAGATAACATGCCGTGGTTCACATTGACTAATTTATTGGTTGCAGACAATGGTGTTTATTGAGGAGATAATCAAGGGCAGCGAACTCTGGATGCATTTTCTGAATTATGACTTAGGCATTTAATTATAAATCTATTATGACATTTATTTTGAGTTAAGATTAATTAAGATTTTTTATTAGAAAAAAACTTGCTACATGAATATTAAGTAATTTTATTAAACCTTACATTAATATTAATTGAAATTTTAAATGACCGTACATGAATATTAAATGAAGTTTTCCCTTTTAAGGACTTTTTAGTAAATTATGAATCAAATTGGATAATAAACTCTTGGTGTTTAATTGTAGGAATTTTTGCCTAAAACTAAAATAAAACAATAAGATACGCAATGTATCAATTAAGGACGTAAATCAAGAATAAAAGAAGATAAATCAAGAGAAGTTAAAGAGAATTCACTTATTTCCTAAATAATATGATAGATGCTGACAAGATCATGAGAGAATTTTGCTAAATCATAAATTTGCTATATCAAACACAAACCATATTTAAAGTTTTTATTAAACAAAAAAAGGCGAAGTAGTTTAGACAAATCGTTTTTCCCGATAACCATAGACAAAATATTTTCTTGTAGGGCTCGCATGGTAACGTTGTGGTTTTTGGTTTTCAGTTTTTGTCTTCATTTTTGTATTGATACATGTCTCTAATTCAATACAAAAAATGAAAACTAAAACTGAAAACCAAAAACCACAATATTACCATGCGAGCCCTAAATTTTCTTCAACTTTTATTTTTCTTTGGCGGACATAAGTGAGGCCCCCAATTTATTTTCTTGGTGCTGTTTTCCTCATTGCAAAGCCATAAATTAATCACGGGTAGATGCACGAACCATAAGCTGCATCAACACAAACACACAACTCTTAAGTAAGATAACATCGTATTCAAATTTAAATTGACTAAAAAATTCCTTTGCGTCTCCATAAAATAGGGGCACAAAAGTAATTTTACAATAAACATATTAAAATAATTTTCTCTAAGGTCCTTATTTTTGTCCATTTTAATATTAACATAGTAGATAATATTTTTGCTCATTTATGCCTCTTTTGGGTGACATGTGTCGCATTCCATTAGTTATATTGCTTATACAAGAGCAAAATGAGAATGGAATGGAACAAATATCATCCTGGATAAGCAAAAATGCTATCTATAGCATTTCCAAAGAGAGAGAGAGAGACGAAACTTTTAGGTACATTGAGGGTACTACGTGACATGCCTACGTCATTTCCTCTAGCTAATGGGAGTTGCACTTTTTAATGGGATCCACACTCAAAAGTGGGACCCCTAACATATAGGGAATGTGGGTCGGGTCCTACCAAAAAAAACCCATTGCTATTACTGGAGGGTACAACGCAGGCGTTCCACGTGGTACTCTCAAGGTGCCCAAAAACTCTGAGAGATATTGATTTGTAGTGAGCTTACAAGGATCACTGAGAGTTAAAATGCCTAGGTTAACCGGGCACCAGTCTCGGGTTGCACCATGGGCCTTATAATTAAGGTTAAAAGCAAAAGATGCATGGTCCACCACCGTATTGGGCTGAAAACATGGGGCTCCAGGTTGTATCAGACCACAGTCTAGGTGCGAGCAAATATCGTCTATGGCTGATTGTAGCTGACCTTGATTTGCTCCTGGAAAGGCCACACACCAAGTCCCAGGCTACATACAATAGCACATCAGAAAACCCTCTGTAAGTCAAACCTTATTAAAGTCAACCAAATTTAAGGGCCTGTTTGGAAACATTTTTTTGCTTCTGTGATTCAAAAGCGGGAAACTACTTTTGGCTGAAAGCAGGCTACCGTAGTTTTTGTGCAATCGTAAACTTCTAGATTCAATCACATTTTCCGCAATTGAATCATAGAAGCTGATTTGCTAGATACTTTCAAATTTTTTTAGAGTTCCTTAGCAAATTAAAGTAAAGTAACCTAAAGGTCTGTTTGAGAGTGTATTAAATTGAATTTCTTGAGTCTCATTTTTTGATTTTTTTTTTCTTATTAAAAAAAAACAAACAAACAAACAAACTAGTATCATGACGAAGAACATGTTTCAAGAATAATTTAGGCCGAAAAAAATTAGGGCCTATATGAAAATGCTTAAAACAAAATTAAGCTCAGATTAAACATGATGGTTGTAAGTTAGCAGTATACAACAACCCTTTTAGCGAAGAAAAACAGGGTTTTAGCGACAAAATTTTTGTCTCTAAAGGTTCTAACTTTTAGCGACGAAAAATTTCGTCACTAAAATCTTGTTTTTCGTCGCTAAAAGTCTTAAGTTAGCAAATCCCACACATATATTTATATATATATATATATATATAAGATCACTAATCAATCATAAAACCAATTTTAACACTTTCCAAACAGTCGCATGAAACACTTACAACGTTCCTCTTCTGTCCACCCAACATTGAGGTTCTAAAGCTAGAGCAAACAACTATGCAGAGGAAAAAGCTAAGGATGCAAAATGACAAATTTGCCCTTGCCATGATTTTTCTTCCACCGCTTTCGTTTATCACTACAATGGATTTGGATTTGGTTATTTTGATGGGGATAATTTAAACCCACCATGAGCTTAAATAGTGTGTGGAAAGTTCAAGGAAGGTAAGAAGATTTATAGCAATTATTACTCTGTTACTTATAGCTTATTATTTACTTTATTTACAACCTCATCAACAACCCCGTTTGGTTTATGGATTATTTTAGGTGGATTCTAATTACCGGGAATCATAATACTAGTAATCAATTTATTAGGAATATGAATCCCTGCAAAATATTTGGGTCATGACTGAAATCCTAGCTGGATTTAAAATACAGTATTTGGTTGGGTCAAAGAAAATGAAATAGGAATGATGTTAAATATTGAAACTACCCGTGAAAGTTATCCATAATAGGAATGATGTTAATTTATACCTTACACATATATAAAGGATTATTTAGGTAGTATGAAATTAAAAAATCAAAACCCCTGTAAAATTTGAGAATACCACCTCCAAGCTAGGATTTATAATCTACCCTATTTTTCACCTTTGGATGGATTCTAAATTTAGTGGGACCCACAATTTAATAAATAATCCATGAACCAAACAAGGAAAATATTTAAGATTACTAGTAATCTTAGGGTGGAATTAAAATCCACCCTACGAATCCATGAATGAAACGGGCCGCAAATTCTTTCACAACTCATTCTTTATCTTATTTAAGAAAGTTGGTCTTACTCTTTCTATATAATTCCTTAAACGTATAAGATACTAAATAGAATGGAATTCTTTGAATTACAAAGATGACCATACATAGAGTTTATTTGATGCTATGTAAAGGGTATATGGGTAATATTAGGGGCATTTAAATTATATCCAATTGATTGGTCTCATTGTGGAAATGAATTTTCGAAGCTTGAGTGCTACATTTAAATAATATCCAAACTAAACAATTTCATTTTTTTTAGTGTAAAGATTAGTTTCAATTAGTCCCTCACTAAATCTCTCATTTTTATTTTTATTTTAAACTACACCTATCTCAATAACTAGAGTTAATTCAATAGAAATGTAGTAAAAAATCTGTTCATTCTAGGCTTATTAATTTGAAATGACAATTTGTTTTTTTTTGTCAAAACTCCGAAACTAGTGAAATTTAATCGGATCAAATCCCTATATTTTTAAAGTTATGTGAAATTTCATATAACTTTTTTTATGTGAAATTTCACATAACTAGTTCAATTGTTTACAAAGTTATGAAAAATTTCACTTAACTTTTATAACATGTGGACTTTTTACTAAAATAAAAAACGGGTTGGACCTTATACTAAAATACACTTTTGACTAAAATTCCCTTAATTCAATTCCAAATATAGCAAAATTTGGCTGTCATACAGTGCAATGTCCCAGATTCATTTCACTTATCTCGGCTAAATTCGAGATTTTGAACTAACAATCACTTTAAGAAAAAATGCAACTGACATATTTCTTACTCTTTTTTATCATTGGTCCTAATAAATTTTTTTTTTTCAAAATTTTAAGCACACAACACATTCCACAACAGGACTTTAAATGCATGTACCATGTGATGTGTAAGTAGCGCATAAAAGATTGTGAAAAATTCAAAGAGCACGGAGTACAACACATTTAAAGCCCTGTTATGGAATATGTTGTGTGTCTAGCATTTTTGTTTTTGTTTTTTTGTTTTTTTTTTTCCCACAAAATAGTTTATAAGTTGAAAATAAGATGAATAAAACTTGGGCACGTGTGATTTATAGTACATGTTTCAGTTTCATTTTATATCATATGAGTTAGAAAACACTCTCCCTCAATTGTAGAAAGTAAGCCTCTAAATAGAGAATTACAATTTGAAAGAGAAAAAACATCATAATGCTATTTTGAATACCTTTTAAATAATAGAAAATTGTGGCCATCCTTTTTTTTGGGACTTCTTTTCATCAATTTCACGATTTTTTTTTGTCCCTTCTTTGTGGTTTTGGAATATCTCACTGGATATTGGATTATTTCACTAGGGCATCTTAATTCTCATCAAAGCTATTATGAGATACTATTGCTATTGTTTTTGCCTTTGTGGAGAGAAAAATCTATTTACAGACTTTATCATAGATTTTTTTTTTTTTTTCCAAATAAACTTTGATACTACTGTTATCCTTTTTGCCTTTTTGGAGAGAAAATCTATTTACAGACTTTATCATAGAATTTTTTTTTTCCAAACAAACTTTGATTTGATTTTGGTTTTGACTAATTGTTGGAAAATATAAAGGATAGTTCTGTGAAATTGATTGAGGTGTGCTACGGTAGCACTGTCCTTAAAAATAATTTTGCACCCTCGGAGTTAGTAACTCGATGCAAAAGGTCTCAACATGGGGCTATGTTCTCCAGGATTTAGCAATCAAACCATCCAAATTAATGTGCACTCGAATTGCTCCAAAAGAGAAAAGAGAATTTGCAAACACCAAAGAGGGAGAAGAAAGCATTCTGTAATTCAATTTTGTTGCTAGAAGAAGAATATATATATATATATATCTCTATATAATAAGTTAGATCGGTGTGGTCCCTCTTAAATTAGTTACTTTTAATTCCAGCCGTTGAGACAAGTTGAGATATTTTAAATCGTTGGATCAAAAATACTACATATATCAAACATGTATATATATCTTGCCTTATATATCTTTCTCTCTCATACTCCCTAATTATATCTTTTACCAAATAAATCAATTTGATTTTATACACCCCCGGACCATAAGCAAAAGATGCATTACTCTTTACTCTTATTTCGTGTGTTAATTCCTACACATGCTAGACATTTACATTTACACCCCCCCCCCCGAAAGTATGAAACCCCCGGACCATACTCTTAATTCGTGTGTTAACTCCTACACATGCAAGAGATTTACATTCACACCCCCGAAAGTATGAAACCCCCGGACCATAAGCAAAAGCTGCATTACTCTTTACTCTTAACAAGTGCTATGGTAAATACTAATTAAGCAAAAGCTGCATTAATCTTTGGCAAATACTAATTACGCAGAGTATTTTTCAAAAAACCATATTACCATATTAGTAATCATATAATCATTGACCTATATTAATATAGTCATTGACCTATATGACAATAAAATCATATAATCAATGAATCATATTACCATATTATAGTATAGACAGTTGCCATTTTAAAGAAAAAAACCACAAATTGCTTCTTTTTTTTTGGGCTCTTACTCACGTCTTTCTCTTTCTCTTTCTCACGTCTCTCTCTCTCTCTCTCTCTCTCTCTCTCTCTCTTTCTCTCTCTCTCACGACCACCACCACTATAACCATCTTCGGCCCCCTCTCACCATTTCTGACCACTGCCACTGCCACCATCTCCGACCACCAGGTATCCCTCTCTCTTTCTCATTAATTGTTTTTTTGTGTGGGTATGTACAATGTGTTTCTGTGTGTGTGTGTGTGTGTGTGTGTGTGTGTGTGTGTGCGCGTGCGTGCGCGCGCACACACGGATCTGTGGGTTCGTGTGTAGAAGTGTGGGGTTTTATGCATGTGTTTATGAAACTTTTGAAGTGTCAATATTTTAGAGAAACCCTGTTTGGCAAAGGAGAATTTGGGACCTTACAGAAAAATAAGATGTTTCAGGTATAACAGGGATCTTGCCAGGCATTAGATGTTTCATAAACCTAAAAGACCGGAAAGCTCTTTATCATAATCTCAGGAATAGTGATACCCACTGTTTCAATTGCCAGGCATAGAGTTAGTATTATAGGAAGTTGGAATAAGCCCAACCACTGTTGCCAGAAAGAAAATATGAAATGGTATATCCTCAAAAAGGTTGGGCAAGGTTGGTGTTATCCTAAAAAAAAAAAAAGCATGTAATTTAGCAGCTTTTCGATTGTGCCTGGCAATTCTTGATTGAATTTCTTTTTTTCATTTTCTTTTCTTTTTTTTTTTTCGCTTCGTGCCCACGGGCACGGATTATTACTAGTATATATATATATATATATAGAGAGAGAGAGTCAGGCTCCAGTGCGACTGGGTGAACGCACTGAGTTTTTAAGCCTAAAAAAACGGCGGGACACTCCACTGACCCGCGCCCCGTCCCGTCGCCTCGCTGACCCGCAGTTTTTTTAGGCTTAAAAACCAAGTGCACTTACCCTACGCGCACTAGAGCTGGACTCTCTCTCTCTCTCTCTATATATATATATATATCTATATTATAAATTAGAACTTTTTCCTACTAGGATAAGTGACTAGGATATGATATAGACAACTTTTGCTGATTAGGATGGATGACTTGGCTAGGGTATTTAAAAAAAAAAAGGTAAAATCCCTCACTCCCCTCTCTCTCTCTCTCTCTCTCTCTCTCTCTCTCTCTCCTGCGAACAGATCTAATATGTCAAACCCACCAAAAATCCGGTGTGGTAATATATCAAAACCCACACCTCTCTCTCTCTATACCCCACCACCCATCTGCACCACTTCGCCGCCGATAACAAACCTACCCTGATCTGCACCCCGCCCCCCTTCTCTTTCTTTCAAACCCACCACCTGCTGCTGCTGCTTTGCCAGATAATCCGGTCACTGCCTCGAGTTCATGCATCGAGCTGAAATATCAACATTATTTGGTATCATTTTCACCAAACCATTATCTATTCTTATCTGGGTTTGAAAAATTTTAACATTTTCCTTCTCAAATCAAATCGTTAGGTTTCCTGATGAGTTTTTTTTGTACTTCTTTTGGCATTTGAGTTGCAATGCTTCAATTTACTATTTCAGTTGAAAGATGGTTCCTAATATCAGTGTTATGTTTCTAACATCAATGTTGATGTTAGATATATATATATATATATATACACAAGGTATTAAACTTTGTTTAACATTTCTTAAATAAGCTCTATTTCACGTGTATATGTATATATATATATATATATGGCTTCCTCAATGTAAGTTCATTTTTATTTTAAACTTTGTTTAAGAGTTAGGTATAAATTGGTCTATTCCATAACATTTGACACCAATATTTTTTTTAATTTGTTTTTTGTTATAAGCCAATTTTTTTTTTCCATAGTTCCTTATTTTCTTCAATGACTTTAATCTTAGCAGCCTAATTATGATAGATTACATAATTTGGTAATTGATAGGTTTTTGCCCCCGGTAATTGCTATTTCACCTAACTTTCCCCATTGCCCCCATAATTTAATATTTTCCATAATTACCTTAAATCTACATTTTTCTTCCCATAATTTAGTCCCCATGTTTAAAGATTTCCTTTCAGCCAATTTGAAAGGAAAATATTAGGGGAAAATAATTTCTTCCTATAATTGTGCCTTCATATTTTTAACTTGATGAATTAATCTTACTTTGTACTATCAACCCGAGAAGTTATTACTAATTGAAAATTTTAATGTAGCTTAAGAGTGCTAACTAACCATATTGTATTGTTTTTTAACAAAGAGTTCTAACTATATGTGGAGGATTGGAAATTAGTGTTCATATAGTGTTGACTCTCGACTAACTATTTGTGAGGGTGTTAAATTGTTGTTGTGATGGAAAAAGTGACGAACAAATCTCAAGCTTTGTTTTCTCATGTGTAAACTTGATTTCGCCTTACCTTAGTTTATTTATGCTTATTTATGTTTTTTTTTTACTCATGCTTATCGCCAGCAAAACGGAGGAGAAAGAGCAAAAATATGAAGTCTGCAATGAGTTTAATTGGTTTTGATCGTGCTGTAATTTATGTATTTGCAGATTTGGATCATTCATCATGGGGGTGAAATATATGGTCATGGTGTGGATCTTGCCCGGAATTTCTTTATCCACTATGTGCGGTGGAAGCAAAGAGTGTGGTAATTAGTTTGTTAAGCTGTGATTAGTCTTTCAATCCTTTTTGGTTATGTATTAATATTTGTGTACGCAAACGTTTGGGTTGTTTTGATACTTAAACTGAAAGTTTGGAACACATATGTGATCAGTTTTATCTTCTTCTTTTTTTAATCTGACATACATTGATTAAGTTTGAATGTCATTTTTTAAATTGTACTATTTTATTTTTGGTGAGTATGTTATTTAATAATGACTAACCATATGTTTTATTTAATGGAACCTCAAAACCTCATGCTTATTAAAGAGATGAAAATGTGTAGATTCATTTGGGCTTTCGAAATATCTGCTAGATAAAGCTACAAACTTGGCAAATATGATCATTTTTTAATGCAAGCTATTTTATTTTTTTTAAGTCTATTAGAAATTGAAGTGCACAAGCTTGAGAGAAGGTCTCATCTAATGCAGCAATTTGTCTCTTGCCAAAAGAGAATTTTGGGTAGCATTGAAAATGCTTTTTTGACGTTTTATAAAGATTTTATCTTATTTCTTCACACTGTTTTGTGTTAATTTGGAGTCGTTTTACTAATTAGTACAAATTATTCTTGCTTTAGGATAGTATGCGGAATGTAGATCTTTTTAGTTTTTTATTCTTGAAAATTCTTTTTTACTAGAGGAGTGTCACACACTTTGTGAGTACAAGTGGGTGGTTGAAGGAAGTTATTTTTACAAAAACCCTTTTGAGATTATATTTTAATACCCTTGTGAAATAATTTTGATTAGAAAACTATAATGGTTATAATGTAGTTATTGATGTTAGTAAAAATTCGTTTGGTACCCCTCACTTTCTCTTTCTATATTACTGTAGATTTAGTCGCTGCATTTGGGATGGCCTTTGCGGATTGTTGGGTTGCTCAACTTAGCTTATGGATGTGCATTGTATATGTATAATTAACGATTTTCTGAGTCAGTTGGTGTTTTTAGAATCTATAGTTGGCATGACATTTTGGACCTTGACATGTTAGTTTTGGGTTGATCAATGAATAAGAAGTTTTCAAGTATATTTGAACTAGGTGCATTAGGAACTAGAAATAATGTAGTCGAGGCAGTGGTGATGATGCAAATTTAAGGGGATAATTGCAAGCATTAATCTGTGCTAATTGCCATGGTCATGGTTGGTCTTTGGGAGAGTGGCGTTGAAATGAAGTAGCAACAGTATATTTTTGCACTTGGGATTTTGAAATACCATTTTGTTATTGATTTTGATATTTTTATTTAATACTCAATCTATTTCTTATTTTAACATTTTTTCTACTCTTCCTCAACCATAGGGTTTTAGTATAACCCACAAAGATGCATGTGAAAAAGAAAACAAATTGCGTACTTTGATTTTTCCTAATTTTGACTCTCTTCTTCTTTTGGTCTGTTTTTACATAAAGATAAGACATTCCAATTGGTAAACAATGTAAGAGTACCGAATTTGGAACTCAAATCGTTAACCAGTTGTATCACATTGCAAAACTTACGACCATTGCCACATGCAACATGTCGGACATCTGCCCCCACAACTAATCAACTCAACTTCTTTTTTATTCCTATAATCTCCACTTAGTTGAGGTTACCACCACTGTCAGACATCTACCCCCACAACTTTTTTTTTTTCGATTGTACCCTCGGGCACGGATAATATCTAGTCTATTTAATAAGTTAGAGCGGTGTCGTCCCTCTTAAATTAGCTACTTTCAATTCTAGCCATTGACACAAGTTGACATATTTTAAACCGTTGGATCAAACATACTACATGTATCAAACATGTATATATATCTTGCCTTATATATCTTTCTGTCTCATACTCCCTAATTCTATCTTTTACCAAAGAAATCAATTTGATTTTATACACCCCCGGACCATAAGCAAAAGTTGCATTACTCTTTACTCTTATTTCGTGTGTTAACTCCTACATATGCTAGACATTTACATTTACACCCCCCCCCCCCCCGAAAGTATGAAACCCCTGTACCATACTCTTAATTCGTGTGTTAACTCCTACACATGCAAGAGATTTACATTCACACCCCCCGAAAGTATGAAACCCCCGGACCATAAGCAAAAGCTGCATTACTCTTTACTCTTAACAAGTGCTATGGTAAATACTAATTAAGCAAAAGCTGCATTAATCTTTGGCAAATACTAATTACGCAGAGTATTTTTCAAAAACCCATATTACCATATTAGTAATCATATAATCATTGACCTATATTAATATAGTCATTGACCTATATGACAATAAAATCATATAATCAATGAATCATATTACCATATTATAGTATAGACGGTTGTCATTTTAAAGAAAAAAAAAACCACTAATTGCTTCCTTTTTTTGGGCTCTTACTCACGTCTTTCTCTTTCTCACGTCTCTCTCTCTCTCTCTCACGACCACCACCACTATAACCATCTTCGACCCTCTCTCACCATTTTCGACCACCGCCACTGCCACCATCTCCGACCACCAGGTATCCCTCTCTCTTTCTCATTAATTGTTTTTTTGTGTGTGGGTATGTACAATGTGTTTCTGTGTGTGTGTGTGTGTGTGTGTGTGTGTGTGTGTGCGCGCGCGCGCGCATGCGCACGGATCTGTGGGTTCGTGTGTAGAAGTGTGGGGTTTTATGCATGTGTTTATGAAACTTTTGAAGTGTCAATATTTTAGAGAAACCCTGTTTGGCAAAGGAGAATTTGGGACCTTACAAAAAAATAAGATGTTTCAGGTATAACAGGGACCTTGCCAGGCATTAGATGTTTCATAAACCTAAAAGACCGGAAAGCTCTTTATCATAATCTCAGGAATAGTGATACCCACTGTTTCAATTGTCAGACATAGAGTCAGTATTATAGGAAGCTGGAATAAGCCCAACCACTGTTGCCAGAACGAAAATATGAAATGGTATATCCTCAAAAAGGTTGGGCAAGGTTGGTGTTATCCTAAAAAAAAAAAAAACATGTAATTTAGCAGCTTTTCGATCGTGCCAGGCAATTCTTGATTTTTTTTTTTTTTTCGCTTCGTGCCACGGGCACGGATTATTACTAGCATTATAATATTGTAGTATTTTGCCCTTAAAATAAGAGATTAAACTCTATTAAATCCATCCCAACAGTCACATCAGTTAAAGTTTAACACAAAGAGCAAAATATGGCATGACCACCCGCATACGCGAGGGTACAAATTGAACTGCATTCATGTATGCACTGTGTCTGCACAATTTTCAATTTTCCAAGCTAAATTGGGCGGTCCAAACCCAAAATCAAATTTAAATAATTAAAACAAGCCCAAGTGACTTAGATTATGGACTAAATCCAACACTATTGAAGATTTAGATTTACATCTAATTAAATGATTTTACTTAGAAGCAACGGTCTAGTTGGAAAGGGGCTCTCTATGACTTGCCCCTCCCCCCCTTTTACCTCGGGCCCTAACACACTTAAGTCATCACATAAGACCACTAAACCAAATGATAAAAAAAAGTCATCACACGAGACCATTAAACCAAATGATAAAAAAAATGATTTAGATGTAAAACACTAAAAGGTACAGTATTCAATACAATGATTATTTTGATGGCGTAAACATATGTCTCTACCAATATCATGGAAAACTAAGCTAACACATAAGCGCATACCCATGTGTATTAGTGTTGTGATGGATAGAACGGGGTATCTCTGTTTTGTTGACTATGTTCTAGTCACTTTTTTTTGCAATTGTTCTTGGCCATTTTTATTTTTTGAGAATGTAGTATGGTTGGCTTATTCCGTATGCCATCAAATACATCTTTCTCAGATAGGTTGACCACAACGGTTGAACACATAAATTGAATTGTGAAAGAGAAAGGGGCTATCAGGAACTCTGAAAATTACAAAACATTTTCTTATTTTGTCTTTGTTTTAGTGTGTTCAAAAATAACAAAAAAAATAGATTTTAAATAATGAAAGACCACATATAAAACCTTTCTCCCTAACTTTCAATGGGTTCACTTGAACCCACTGTTGTATATGTGGCCCACCACTGGATATGAGAAATTCCTCATTACATCCAAGGATGTGTTTTGTCGGTTTTTTTTTTTCACAACTGAGGTGTTGTGGAAAACTTCATAGAGGTTGCGAATGAGCGATCACAAAATTCAGACGGATGTTAGAATGACCATTGATCCAAAATATGGCAAAACAAGCATGCAACAAGTCAATACGTGAATATTATAAGATATTTTACCAATTTTTCACCTAAAAAAATTGAATCACATACATTTTCTATCCGTGATTTCGCTTTCATAGTGGTGATACAACATAATATTAATGATGTGATAAAGCTTTGTAGATGATCAAATGAGTACAAAAGGTCTTCAATTTTCGTGGAATTCGAGTGTAAATGGACTAGAAATTGTAGACTTTAATTTTTGACTTCAAAAACCCTAATTGTGTGACGAGAACTAAGGGATCTGATGACCGTCTAATAATTTTCTAGAAAAACTATCATGGATGTTTAAAAATATGAGCATTTTTTGTATAAAATGGTGGAATAATTTTAAACAAGTTTTATCGGGTGGACCTATTGCTACGTTAGTCTATTCACTTGGATATATAATTAACTAATTCTATCAAAAAATAAAGGTAAAAATAAATAAATAAAGGAAGATTAGTCTTGGTTAATTGAATGTATTATGAAAATATTAAATTTCATTTTTTCACAAGAAAATCTCATAAAATAAGGGGAAAACACTACAGAACAAGGGTTTGAGACTATCCCAAACACATTGGATGTGTAGCTTGAACTTGGCCTCAGTGGCTCATAAATAAGTTGGAAAATGTCGTTTAATGTTCTCTTTCATTGGCAGAGTGTGTGTGTGTGTGTTTTTTTTTAATTTATCCTGACCTAATATCTCTTCTTCTTTTTAACAATGAATCCATCTATACCAAACATACACAAATAAAAAATGACTCATAAGGTATTTCAACAAATAAAAACCCCATTTCTCATTGATAATAATAAGAGTTTAGTTGTAAGTATGCTCTCACTTGACACTCTAATAGAGTCTTTCTTATTCACCAAAATAAAAAAATCTCCACTCTTTCCAAGTCTGGTCTTATTCTTATGAGAAAATGCATGTACCATGCGCTGCAATAACATAAACACAAACACAAAATAAGTCAAACACTGGTCAATGCACCTATAATCACGTGTATAGGTAGAGAGAAAGTCGGTATGTATAGGGTTAGGAATTAGGATCAATTAGCGACCAATAAAGTTTGCTTAAAATCAATTAATTCCAAAAGTTTGATATGGGAAATGTTTGGCACACACATTTTTTGACACACTATGTTTTAAACACATGTAAGTTGTGTTGTTTGAATTTTTTGCACTTTTTTGTGCACCACTTACACAGCACATGGTATATGCATTTAAAACTGGATGTCAAAAAGTGTGTGTGCGTGTGTGTGTGTGTAGCACTACTCGTTTGATATATTCACTTTACTGTTTGTGTAATGCGGCTAATGTCTACATATGTACTCGGGTAAATTGCACTTTTTATCCTTGAAGTTTGGGTGATTTGACACTTTAAACTTTAAAATTCCAAATGTGAAATTTCGATCCCCAGAACTGCATCAAATAAGTCCAATTAGCCCTTTAATGACAAATAATTTCCTCATTAAAAGTAAAAATTCCGTCGCAAAAAGTCTTCCAGGGATCAAATTGTGACACATTCCAAACTTTAGAGACTAAAATACCATATTTAAAAATTTAGGGTCTAAAGTGTCAAACCACCCAAATTTTACCCTATGCACTCCTTTATATTTACATATTTTATGGACTAAAAATTCAAGGGTAAATATCACCTAGACCCCCTGAGGTTTGCTCTAATCGCACTTACATCCCCTCATGTTTCGGTAATATCACTTAGACCCCTGAGGTTTGAGGTGCGTATCACAAAGACCCCCTCCGTCTTCATCGTTAAAAAAATGATGGACTGACATAAATAAATACAAAAAAATACCCCTGAAAGTTTGGTCCTTGTGTCATTTTAGTCCCTGGAGTTTTAGTTAGGTCAATTTGGTCCTTGGAGTTTTAAATAGAAGCAATTTGATCAAAATGGCTCATTCTGTGAGAAAACTTGACAGAAATTTTGACAAAATGTGACAGAATTCTATGCTATGTCACATTTTTTAAGGGCAAAATAGAATACCACCAATCTCACAATCGCTCATTAGCGTAATTGTGCATAACAATGGATAAATTCTGTCAGATTTTCTCATTGAATGAGGCATTTGGATCAAATTGCTACAATTTAAAACTCCAGGGACCATATTGACCCAATTGAAACTACATGGACTAAAATGACACAAGGAACAAACTTTCAGGGGTATTTTTTGCATTTATTTATATCAGTCCATCACTTTTTTAATGGTGAGTTGACGGAGGTGGTCTAGGTGATACACGCCTCAAACCCCAGGGGGTCTAGGTGATATTACTGAAACGTGAGAGTGTCTAAGTATGATTAGAGCAAACCTCAGAGAGTCTAGGTGATATTTACCCAAAACTCAAAGATAGTTCAAGATGCATGATAGGAGATCTGAAGTAGTAATAAGGTTCTATCCACCTTTATGAATTTCTTAACAAAGGAATACTGCTAGGATTGAGACGAGGGGATGGCCTAGTAGTAAGAATTCCATTTAATCTGCAAGTGGTCATGAGTTTGAGTCTCGTGGAGTGGAGAGCACTATCTCTCATTTTGTGATGCATAATAAAATAAAAGGTATATTGCTAGGTTTAATATTGCAGCACAAATACAAAAAGCGAGGGAGATAATTGCCATTAACCAAAGATTTTGGACTCAAAATCATTTTAGAAGTCCGTTTGGATTAGGGGTGGAACTTGGAACGGAAATTCTGATTCCGTTCCGAAAAATTCCGATTTTGAAAACTAAAAATAAATTTCGAATTCCAAAAATTCTGGAAAAAAAAAATCGGATTGGAATTGGAATTGGAATTGTTTTGAGAATTCCGAAAATATACCCAAAATATTTCAAAAAATATTTTTCGAAAATTTTCCGAATTATTCAGAAAAATTTCCTAAATATTCTGAAAATTTCCAAACTTACCTTATATTCATCCCACATTGGTTAGCAAGGAAGCAAGATGAGGAAGGTGTGAGATCCCTCCCATATCGGATAAATATAAAAAAATTAGTCTGATATATGTAGAATCAAAAGGACTACTACTAATAATTTGGCCTTAAATATTTTAAGAGTCAATGCGGCAGGCTCGTCAAGTTGTTGGGCTAGTGGACCACTTGGGGCGTTACAGAAGGTGAGTCTATAAATTAGACCCAAGCTAGCACCACATTAGTCCCAAGCTAGTAGCTTGCATTAAAAAATTCCGAAAATTCTGAAATATTCTGCATTTCAAAAATTCAGAATCGGAATGGAAAATAAAAATTCCAAATTTTCGGATTCGGCATCTGAACACATTTTGGAATACTGAAATTTTTGGAAGTTTTTCTGATGCACTGTTTTCCGTTCCGTTCAGCTGAAACACACCCCTAACTAATTTGAATTGTGAGAAGTGGAGAGAAGAGAAGAGAAACTAAGCCTCTTTCTCGTGTTCTCTTGTTTAGTAAGGCCCCATTTTGGCATAAACTTTTGGAGTTACATTAGTAATTATTGAACTTTTGGGTGGAACTTGGAACGGAAATTCTGATTCCGTTCCGAAAAATTCCGATTTTGAAAACTAAAAATAAATTTCGAATTCCAAAAATTCTGGAAAAAAAAAATCGGATTGGAATTGGAATTGGAATTGTTTTGAGAATTCCGAAAATATACCCAAAATATTTCAAAAAATATTTTTCGAAAATTTTCCGAATTATTCAGAAAAATTTCCTAAATATTCTGAAAATTTCCAAACTTACCTTATATTCATCCCACATTGGTTAGCAAGGAAGCAAGATGAGGAAGGTGTGAGATCCCTCCCATATCGGATAAATATAAAAAAATTAGTCTGATATATGTAGAATCAAAAGGACTACTACTAATAATTTGGCCTTAAATATTTTAAGAGTCAATGCGGCAGGCTCGTCAAGTTGTTGGGCTAGTGGACCACTTGGGGCGTTACAGAAGGTGAGTCTATAAATTAGACCCAAGCTAGCACCACATTAGTCCCAAGCTAGTAGCTTGCATTAAAAAATTCCGAAAATTCTGAAATATTCTGCATTTCAAAAATTCAGAATCGGAATGGAAAATAAAAATTCCAAATTTTCGGATTCGGCATCTGAACACATTTTGGAATACTGAAATTTTTGGAAGTTTTTCTGATGCACTGTTTTCCGTTCCGTTCAGCTGAAACACACCCCTAACTAATTTGAATTGTGAGAAGTGGAGAGAAGAGAAGAGAAACTAAGCCTCTTTCTCGTGTTCTCTTGTTTAGTAAGGCCCCATTTTGGCATAAACTTTTGGAGTTACATTAGTAATTATTGAACTGTCAAAGCTAAAATTAAAGTGTTTGGTTAACCAATCTGTAATTCAATCGCACAAATTGCATAGTATCATAAATATCTACTCCATGTGTTACCCTACCACCAGGACCATCTAATCTGAGATAAATTGTATTAATAATGACCTCTTAACCAATTTTTTCATTGATTCATTCCAAAATTCTGAAGTTTCGTATGATTTAATTTAGAATGAAATATGCCTTGTGTTCCAAAAAAGTTCTTTATTCCATGTGTTTGGTGACTATGAAACTCTAAAAGTTAAAATTAAAGTGTTTGGTAGTCAAACCAACTTCTGTAATTCAATTGCTAATAAATGTGTTTGGTAAACCAGCTACTTTGAAAATCTTTTGATTGAAAAGAGTTTTTGTGATTAAATCACAGAAGCTATTGCCCATCAGCCTGTAAGTTAAATTTGGAGAGGAGTGGAGAGAAAGGAAAAATGAGAGCTAATTTTTATTTCTCTCCAAATCAGAATGATTCAGAGAGAAGGGAAGAGATAGAAATAAAGCATCATTTAAAATACAGATCTAATACTGATTATGTCACACTTATTAAGTTAGCAAAGACTAACTCAAACCTACACGTGTATATGTAGCAATCTTTACATAAAATAATAGGTATTTGTGTAGAGAAATGTTTGGCACATATTTTTTTGACACAAATGTCATCTGACCATTGATTGGTGCGGGCTTCATTACTGAACACATCTCGACCATCGGAAATCAATGACAGAGATGGAACCCACACAATTAATAGCCAGATGACATTTTATGTTAAAATATGTGTGTATGTAGCACGACTCATTTGTGTATGTACACGTAGACGTAGGGGTGTTCAAAAACCGAATTGAACCGACAAACCAAACCGAACCGAACTAATCAATTCGGTCGGTTTTCATTTGATTTGTACAGTGTAAAATCGAAATCGAACCGAAACTAATCGTTTTCATCAAAAACCACACCAAATTGAACCGAACCGAATCATTTACACCCTTAGATAGTGAAAGATAGACTTACATGGATCAGTGTGAGTGAGTTGGGCAATAGAATAAGGGCAATGATCCCATCTAGCACCATGAAGCTTATAGTACTCATTAAGGCAAACAGATGCATGGTCCATCACAGTGTTGGGCTCATAGCATGAGTTCCCAGTAAATATTTCACTGCAGCAGTGGACCCCACCCTCAGTGCACATTGTCTCTATCCAATTCTTTAGCCTCTGTTCTGGTGCATCAGGTTTTGCCACACACCATGTCTTCCCCTACATCACACAGCCATCATCAAATCATTTGAAACAAATGAGTTCTGAACCCTTTGATGATTTCAATCATTTGCAGTGCCCCTTTTACAGTGCCCCTTTTAGTAGAAAATATTTATTACAAACGGTTATTTTGCAGACTTCAAGACTTATAATTAAAATATGTTATGTTTCTTTAATTTGAATTTTAAATTTAATTCATAAATGACTTAATAATTGTATTATATACTGTGATAGTGATTAGTGGTATCATGTCACTGCATTTAGCATAACAAATAAAGTATTTAAAAACTAAATTTGAGATCCATATTTAGGAAGGCATTGCATCACTCTTCTAATCAAGCGATTAAAGCAAAAGAAAATGAAATAAAAAATAGTTTAATGGTTTGTTGATGTTTTTGCTCTATTTTTAAATAACATTAGAAATTAAAATTTTCAAACTACAATAGGAGAAAAAAATTATAAAAAAAAAATATTTAAAAAAAAAAATAACGGAAGTGAAATGACTTCTAAGTTCAGGTTTTTAAATTTTGTTTCACTCTATATTCTTTTCAATTTTACTCTTACTCACGGTTTTCTATATTAGCCAAATAATAAATAAAAAAAATCTTCGGTGCTCTCTTGTCATTTCTCTCACTAAATTCATGAATCAAATAAAGAGGCGATGCCCTTTTTCGAGAAGGTCAATTGTTAATTATTATGGGGCTACAGTGTATTATCTTCCCATTGAACGAAATTCACGTTTATTTACCCAAGAAGCTTAGGCTATGTAGCCTATGTTTGATTGTCTAGTGAAGTAAACACAAAAAAGATGTGAAGAAAATTAATTTTCATTGTTTAGTTAATAAGAAAATTAATGAGATAGCCAAGATGTAAACCAAAAAACTGTTAGAAATTTTGAATTTTGTGAGCCACTTTAAATTCATCTTTTTTGAGTAACTCTTTTATTCTAAAATTTTTTATTTTTGATGTCATTTAAACATGGGGTAAATAAAACATTAAGGAATCAATTTTTCTTTGCCTTTTAATAAAAAATAAATAAAAGAAAAGAAAAGAACCCATGAAGTTTTTGCCAGAGCTAAAGTGAAAAAGGTGAAAATATCAAAATTTTACCTCCGTTTGATCTCCATAAGGTATGATTGATCCTGTGATTACCATGACAAATACAAATTAACACATAAAAACTCAGTCAAATTAGGGCAAAGCATGAAATTTTAAATTGACAAGCATGTGAAGGGCATAATAATAAGCACCTGAGGAAATAGCAATGCACAAGATCAGGACAGTGGCAAAGCACAATGATAAGTAGACCTGTGCCATGAAATTTATATATACAATTATATATATATATAGCATATGTATATGTTGCGCTTGATGAGAGGTATGTCATGCACCTATATGTCCAGTATAAATAGGGTTGAGAAAGTTTACATAAAGAAATCTAATTTTGGAATATGACATATTTGGCAAGAAGAGAATATGAAAATAGGAGAGAGAGAGAGAGAGAGAGAGAGAGAGAGAGAGAGAGAGAGAGAGAGAGAGTATGTGTTACTCCTATAAAAGAGTCAAAATCAAGAACAATGGAAAAGACAAGTACTTCCAATTATTGAAAGAATCAAGAAAAATCCGGTTAAGAATGACTTCATTCCAATTCCTACTTTTTAATCACCTCCAATGGAATGGATCATATTAAACTTAGGGGGGTGAGTGGGAATATTTTTTTCCCAATGGCTTTAGGGATATAATTGTTAGAGAAGGACAACAACTACATATTGTAGCAAAAGTAATTAACAAATTATTATTTGGAATGATAGTTTGAATGGGTTCGTTTTTTAGGCCGTTATTATTTATGAATTTAGTAAAGGAAAAGGGGGAAAAAAATTAGGAGAAAATTACGAAATTTATTTGATTATTAGTGAAAACAATCAGCAAGAACTAAATAAAAGGAAAAATTGTACTCCCTCCGTCTCTTTTTTTGAGTCCTATATTTCATTTTGGTATGTCCCAAAATTAGTGCCTAGTTTCCTAAATTGGCATATAATTTTTACTTGCTTTCCAAAACTACTCTTCCTTGAAATCTACATCAAGACAAGACTAAAAAAGTTTTTGCAATGATTAGGGGCAATTGTGGAAAGTAGGTGTAGATTCTTTTTGTCCCCTTAATAAGTTGAGTTCCCAAAGGTGAACTCAAAAAAAGGGACAGAGGGAGTAGTATGAATGATATTGTATTCGTACAGGCACATGATATTGATACATTTGCAAAAAGTCTTTATCGGTTAATTGTACTCAATTAGAATTTTAATCGAGGCAGCACACGGGCTGGTGGGTTGGGTCTGGGGGAGGTGGAGATTCGAACTTCGAACCAATACCTTAGAATGGACTTAAATGTCAGGTTTTCTGCCACGTCATGAGCTATGCCTCACTTAGTATTAGTTTAATAATTGGGTCTTGAGCTATGCTCACTTCGAACTTCAAAAAAGTCTTGAGGTTGACAACGCTATTTAAAAAAAAATCTTAAGGTTGACTATGTTTGGGTCTTTAGAGATCCAAATAAGTACTCTGACCCGAGCCAACCCATATTCACTCTACTTCCCGGTTAAGGTTAAGGGTGTTTTCGTCATTTTCTTAGTTATCGCGGTGTCTTTTTGAGAAATTTAGTAAAAAAAATTCTCAATTTAGATTAATTAAGTTTAAAGGACAACTCCATTTTTTATTTATTTATTAAAACTCCATGACTAGTGAAATTTAATCAGATTAATTTTCTATGTTTTAAAAGTTATGTTACTAAAATAAAAAAAAATGGGTTGGACCTAAACACTAAAAAAGTCTATTTTTGAGGAATTTTGACTAAAATTATGTTCAACTCTCTGGCTCAACTTTTGGCTTGCTTATTAGGCTTATGGAACAAACCTAAAGCAAACAGAGTTTAATTCAGCGAGAACTTTCTGTCAAGGTTTTTATCTCTAACAGTACTCTCTGTAAATATGTGTATGATACTGTCCAATTAACTGATGATGCCCAATTTCCTCCCGATGCAGCCAAATCCAACCAATCTCGAGTTTCCTGAAACACCAAAACCACAAGAAAGGCCACCGGGGGTTATTCTCCCAGAGCCTCCTCCGATGTTTAAATTAGTCCTCTTTCCCTTTAATCATCAAGAAATTTCGAAGTTATCAAAAATCAGTTACCTCTCATTGTGTTCTCTTCCTAGGTTATATACTATTCCTTCGTTCTTCTTTTCACGTTTGCCCGATACCTTCCTCCACGTAACCCACTCTCTTCCGTTCGTGTCTTAGTGGGTCTTATTGGTCATTGACTAGTGACGTTATCAGTTCTTGGGCTTTCCCCACATCCATTGTTAGTCAAGTGAGGCCCAACTGGAGGACGGGTAACACAAGCCTCGTCAGGTTGATGGGCCCACGCCCAGCCCTTGGGCTGGGATTCGTATATCTTCTCAACATTTACCCAGCTGTTATATAACGGGGTATATCAGTGTATATGCATATACTGACGTATATGGCACATACGTAAATACGAGTAATTCGTCAAAGGACAAATATGCCTATATGTTTTTGACTTTTTTTATTTTTTTTATTTTATTACATGGGGTGGTAGAAGGTTCAAACATAGAAACTAGATACACAGGAGGGCACAAAGTGTCAACCCTTTGCCACTTGGGCTATGAGCCTATGAGTCCTTTTGTATATATTTTCGACTTAAATAGTGAATTATCTTTGGATTTATGGGGGGAAAGAGAATCCTTATGGTGTGTGTAATGATTTTCCCTAGGGAAAAATACTTGGGCTCCATTTGACTCATAGATTTAGTGAGGGAAAAGAAAAGAAACATTTTCCTTCGTTTGGTTACCAAGAAAAAAAAGTGAGAAAAATAGGAAGCTAGCAAAAGAAATAAATATTGTGGGAAATAAATTACAAATTATGAATTTTGTGAGTTGTTTTATCCCTTTTTTCTTCGGCTACAAATGATATTTTGAATTTTTTTTAACTTTTAATATAATTTAAAGCATTAAGAAAAACACAAGGAAACTAGTTTTTTTTTTATTATTGTTTTACTTTTCTTTTCTTTTCTTTTTTCTCTTCCTTCAATGAATCCACAAAACAAACAAAGTCTTAGAATTATCACCTAGAATTAGTTCTATTTTGAAATTGTAGTCTTCGGTGCTAGAAAAACTTTACAGTTTTTGTGTCTAGTTTAGGGGGCATTTGTGGATGGGACAGTTGAGCTGAGTCAGGGGCGGAACTAGGAGTTTGCCTTTGGGGGTGCCAAGTTTTATGTAGGTTATCTAACAATGACACACCGGAAGGGGGAATGAGTGGACTAATTGTACAGAGTAATGCTATTCTACCCAAATCTTGTATCTCAAATGATTCTCAAACGCATGTGTTTAGAGTTGAAATAAAGCAATAAAATGATTTAAGATGACTAAGTGAGTATCATATATATATATATATATATATTTGGGGGGGTGCCAGAAGACAACAAAACATGAAAAGTAGCATTTTTTTTTTGTTTGGGGGTGTCAACAGACAACATGATATGAGGAATAACACACATACATGTATATGTAACACCCTGTAATTTTATTGGCATTAATAAATAAAAATCATTTTATTTCTTTTTATAAATATTTGTTTGGGGTCAAATCGTAATTTTCATATTTATAGAAAATACTTTCTATGGATTTGAAAATGATATCTATATTTTTGTTCAATTCGGAAATTCATTTCCTACGTTAATATAACTTTTTGTATTTTTATTTCAACCGGATAATACCAGTTTCTATTTTAATCTGCGTCTTTATCGCGTTATAGGTGTGGGAGCACGTGAGCTCAACCACACCGTATAATTTCTGCCTATTGCTTGGAGCCCAAATTTGGGCACAGTATATATATATATATGTGTGTGTGTGTGTGCGTATCTCTCAAATCTCACAGTCCCTCATCTCTCAACTCTCTGTGATTCTCAAACTCTCTCAATTCTCTTTTATTCTCTAAAGATATACACACATATAGGGGTGTGTTTCGGCCGGAACGGATCGGAAACACCCCTTTCGGAAAAAATTCCAAAATTTTCGGAAGCCAAAAATGCATTCCGAATTCCGTTCCGAAATTTCGGAAATTCCAAAATTATTTCCGATTCCGAAATTTCGGAAATTTCGGAATTTCATTAGATTCGGAATTTTTCGAAAAATTCAGAATTTTTCAGAATTTTTCGAAATATTCGGAATTCAAGCTTAATGGGATTTCACTTGAGACTTGTTGGCCTTTTATAGAAGCACATTACATCCCGTTTTTTGTGTTTTTTCGATGTGGGATGAGCACAATTTTCGGAATATTTCGGAATATTTTTGGAAAAGTTTCAAAAAATACAATTTCGGAATATGTTCGGAAATTTTTTGGAATATTTCGGAATATTTTCGGAAAAGTTTCGGAAAATACAATTTCGGAATATTTTCGGAAATTTTTCAGAATTTTCGGAATTCTAAAAACAATTCCGATTCCGATCCGAATTTTTTCGGAATTTTTGAAATTCGGAATTCGGAATGCATATTTAGTTGCCAAAATCGGAATTTTTCGGATCGGAATCGGTCGGAATCGGAATTTTCGTTCCAAATGACACCCCTACACACATACAACCTTTATATATGATATATACACACACAGTCACATACTTATACATAGATACACACACACACACATATATATATATATACACATAGATCAAGAACGGAGAGAACTTCTTAGACGATGGAATTGACGGCGGAATTCTCGGTACCGAATTTATAGTTCAATCACCTCAGTGAGTAATTTCAACTCACTCACCATGTATATATATATATATATGTATATTTCAGTATATATATGTGTGTTTATGTGTATATATATAGATATACCATTAAAGCTTGAAAATTGGAGTTTTAGAAAAGTTAACCAAAATCAATTCCGTGAATTAAAAATGGAAGATCTTAGTCCTAATAAGTTGTGGTTCGAATACTACAGCCTAATTCATACGTATCGCGACGAACCGTTGATTTAAAGTTTTGTCACCCTTATTTTAATCGCGAAAATTAAGAGATACAATCCGTATTTATTTAAATTGATTGCTTATTCTTAATCTACGCGAAAAACTGAAGAAAACCATATATTACATGCCTTGTTGGATCAGAATTCAGAAATGGGTCAAAATACAGTTCTAAAATCGAAACAGGGGAGTAAACGAAGAAGATGGAAACTCTGTGACAGATCGCGCGTGCGGCCCACTCGTGCGACCTTTGTTGTTTTGGGCAGAAAGGAAATTTTAAAAGATTTTACGAAAAGGGCCTGATCGCGCGCGCAGCCCGCTCGCGCGACCCCTCGCTCGCGTTGCCCGTTCAAGCAGCGGGGCAGTTTTGACAGTTTGTTCATTTTTGTATAATGGACTGTTTGGAAAATGTTTTAGGAGGTTTTAAGGAACTTTTTGGGCTAGTATACTATTTTAAAGGTCTATGTTCAAGGATAAGATTAATAAGGACGATTAAGACGGAGATTCATGTTCGTACGATTATTCATATTGTGTTTTAATAAATGATGTTACAATTCACGACATTGGCATGCACGATAGGGTCGAGGTTGAGTCGACATGTATGGTGTGTGAGAAAGTGTGAAAAGAGTAAGAGCGAAGGCGATGTTGTGCAACTCCAATATTGAGCGGATATTGTTCCTGGTATTGGTGGTGACAGTGTTGTGATCGACCCAGATATCGATCAGATATTATTCCTAGTATCTGAGGCGATAGCGTGGTGTATGACTCCAATATCGAGCGGATATTATTCCTAGTATTGGAGGCGATAGTGTGGTGTACGACTCATACATCGATCGGATATTATTCTTGGTATCTGAGGCGCGCGTTTCGAATTTCGAGCGGATATTATTCCTGCTATCCGAAGCGATGGTATGGTGTGCGACTTGGATACTGATCGGATATTATTCCTGGTATCTAAGGCGAGGATGTGTTGTGCGACCTAGATACTGAGCAGATATTATTCCTGGTATCTGAGGTGATGGGAGGGTTGTATAGAGTTGGTCGAGAGAAAAGAGTCGGAAAGATGAGATGATACATTGTTCATGCACGATTACATATTTATTGCTTTCCATATCCCCACGTGACTTATGTTGGAATTGGAACCTTGAATTTATTGCTTTTAAAGTTTAAATTGTACCGTTGTTCTTATGTTTATATATACATTGCGAGCATATGTTTGTTTTACTCACCAGCTTGCATAAGCTAACGACGTTGATGCGTTCTGGACTCTATGTCCAGATTTTCAGGGTCAGGAGCAACTAGGGTATTTTGACTATGCTAGTTTTATAGTAGGGCCGTTTTATATTTCCTATGTTTTAAAACGGCCCTCCTGGAAAGATCTCCTGCCTCGTTTCCAGGAGGGCCGTTTTATATTTCCTATGTTTTAAATTTCAGTGATGTAATAGACTCGTTTTTAGAATTTGAATAAGGGCGGTTTGTGCCTAAGACTATGACTGATGTAATAGTTTAGTTAGTTTTAATTTGGGAGTTTATGTTTATTAGTATCCTCTTCTTTATAAATGCTTTTTAAGTTATCTGTTGCAGGGACAATTGGTCATACTCACTTGTCACGACCTACGAGTCCATAAAAAAAATTAAATGCTTTCCTGATATTTATGCTACGTCGGGGCGTGACAGTATATTAGTAAAAAGAATTTGCCATATATGGGGGTGCCATTTGCCACATCTGAGACCATACACATATAAGCAACTCAATGTGCTCGCGTAAAAGTAGACATACTTTGTCACAGCCCGGTCCCACAATAGCGGAACCGAAGCCCGTGGCACGCCACCGAGGCTAAACCAATTCATTAACGTTCTCAAAATTAGGTTTGAAGAACACATGCAGCGGAAAACAAAATACAATTTAAAATCAGAGGTTCAGTCGACTGCTCAGTCGACGGGAGAAGGCAGGGAGTTTTCACAAGGTTTAATAGCAATTCCAGTCGACTGAGGCTGGGGGTCCAGTCGACTGAGACGGGGCCCAGTCGACTGCTTTTGCTATAAAAAGAAGCAGTAGCTAACAGATACAAGGATCCAGTCGACTGAATCAGGGATCAGTCAACTGCTCCCCTGACAGCAGCACATTAAGCAGCACTTCAAGTTTTAAAAACTTTCTAACTTTCACCAATGATCAACCATTCAATCCAAACTCAACCCAAAGTGATCTTAGCTGTATTAAAACATTTCTAAAGCAAGATTACAACATGTTACTAACTATTACAACGGTTTAAATCCATTCTAACATACCAAATTAATCATGGTTTAAAACAACCAAATTCTTATTACAACATTCTATTATCCCAAAACTACAAGGTTAACATTCAAGTTGCCTCACAAAAGAACTCCCAACCCACGTGCTCACTTCTCCGATTCCTCGCCAGCATTAACACCTGAAATGGTTATTTGAATAACCACACATATTTCGATTTGTTTAAACTAAAGCTTAGTGAATAAAACAACATATGTACATGAATGATAAACATGCCCGCATTCACATTTCTACATTTCATACTAGTCGCCGGAGACTCACGTGCCCGTCCATACTCCCAATCCGCGACTCCTCGCCAATAAGTCCACGCGAAAGGGTAAGATCCACGATTCTTCTCTTCAATCGTGCGACCTTAATGCCTATATCGGCTCCACAAAATGGCACGGTGACCACGTGCTCCTTCTGACCCACATAAGCAACTTAACATGCTCAAATACATATCACCATGCTCGCGGTAATCAAAACATATCACCATGCTATTGAGTCTACTTATCAATAAAAATGCCCAATATGAACTACACAATATATCTCTAAGAATTAATACATGTTATTCACACAAAACATGAATACATGTCAAGAAATCATTCCAAAGACATAGTTGAATCACTCACCTCCAAATAACGCTCCTATAATTCGATCCAAAGAATACCCGTGTACAAAGAACGTGTAGAAGTCCGTCTAGTACAATTCCTATGAATCAAAATTCCATTTATCAACTTTTATGAAAAATTCTAGAAAATAACTTTTCGGAAAACTTAGCCAAACAGGCCCTAATAGGTATCAAAACGAAGCTCTTACCTCGAGGAGCTCGAATATGAAATCTGGGAGAAAACAAACTAACGGAAGGTCGTTGTTTGGCGTCGCAAAGCTTGAAGCAACTAAATCTCCCTCTAGCCCCCTTTTGGCCTCCTTTTAGAATTAGGTCAAGAACTTATGAAAAACCTAAAGTCATCACTTCCTATATATAGGCAAGACTATTGGGAATTTACGTTTACCTCCCCACGAGTTTTCAAAACTCCTAATCAGTCTCTGAAACTTTCAACACAGCTAATTCATAGTTTTATAAGTGAAACTTCAAAATTATAAAAGTTTTCGACTAAGTTTCGTTTGGTCGTTAAAACGCGAATTTCTATATGACATTTCTGAAGTTGCTAATTAGCCTACCAAATTAATAGCGTGTTCATTCGTTCTCACCAGGATACTAAATCTAACAACGGAAATATATTCTAAGCCAGAAAATAATACAGCTATTGAAATACACAGGTAAACATTTATTTTCAGATAAACATTTAAAATGTTCCACAGTGGCCGTCTCACACCCGGAGAGACTTCACAAACAATAAATCCTCAATCACAACAGTTTCAAAGGGTTCTCTAATACAGACACCCAAATCAACTCGTGAGTCAAAACTCACCTAAACAAGTGTCATAAGACACGCCATATCACATTATCATGCATGACAATGTAATGCAAATGAAATAACACAAATGTGGGTGTTATAATACTCTCCCCCTTAAAAGAAGTTTGTCCCCAAACTTGTACCTCAAGTCTCGAAAAGGTGCGGATACTGAGTACGCATCTCATCTTCTATCTCCCACGTCATTTCTTCTGTAGTTTGACTACGCCATAACACTTTCACTTTCGATATTACTTTATTTCGTAATACTTGATCCTTCCGGTCTAAGATCTCTACCGGATATGCGGCATACGTTAAATCACTCTGAATGTCATTCGATGTCGGAGTCATCATTTGATCTCTATCTTCCACTAATTGTTTGCGTAACAACGATACATGAAACACGTTATGAACTTGAACATACTCGCTCGGCAAGTTCAAACGATAAGCTATGGGTCCAACCTTTCCAATGATTTCAAAAGGTCCTACATATCTCGGGTTGAGTTTCCCGTATCTACCAAATCTGGTTATTCCCTTTGAAGGTGACACCTTCAAATACACTAAGTCTTCTACATCGAATTCCAACGGCCGTCTGCGCTTGTCGGCATAACTCTTATACCTACTCTGGGCTGTCAGTAATCGTTGTCTAATCACCTTTATCTTATCCGTCGTTTCTTGTACAATTTTCGACCCTTCAATCTTTTTTTCTCCGACATCCGTCCAACTAATCGGTGAACGACATACACGCCCATATAAAGCTTCATAAGGAGCCATTCCAATACTTGACTGAAAACTGTTGTTATATGCGAACTCAATTAACGGTAGGTGGTCTTCCCAATCACCCTGGAAATCAAGTACACATAAACGAAGCATGTCTTCCAAACTCTGGATTACTCTTTCCGATTGACCATCGGTCTGAGGATGAAAAGCTGTACTAAAGTGCAATTTGGTACCCATTGCTTCTTGCAAGGCTTCCTAAAACTTCGATGTAAAACTACTATCCCTGTCCGAAACGATAGAAACTGGGATACCATGTAGTCTCACAATTTCGCAAATATATAACTTAGCTAACGTCATTGGCTTAGTTGTTCGAAGCGGTAGGAAGTGCGACGACTTCGTCAAACGGTCAACAATCACCCAGATAATAGTATTCGATCTCTTCGACCTCGGAAACCCACTAACAAAATCCATTGTTATGTGTTCCCATTTCCACTCGGCTATCGGTAACGGTTGTAACAATCCCGAGGGTACTTGGCGTTCGGCCTTTACTTGTTGACAACTCGCACATCGTGAAACATAGCGTGCTATTTCTCTCTTCATTCCCGGCCACCAATAAACATGTCTCAAGTCTCTATACATCTTGGTGCTTCCCGGATGAACGGTATACTTCGTATTGTGTGCTTCCTCTAGGATGTTTCGTTTCAACTCCTTCTCATTAGGCACACAAATTCTACCCCTCAATCTTAAAACATCATTCTCAAAAGTAAATCCCGGTTGTTTGCACATTAGAATCTCATCACAAATCTTCTTCAAAGCCACATCTTGAAGTTGTTTCTCTGCGATCTCGTGAATCAAGAGTGGTTGTGCCACCATCGTCGACATCAAGCCACTTTCAATCCTCGGTATCACTTCAAGCTCCAAATTCTCCATATCTCGTATCAGTTCTTTCTGAGAAGTCAAATCTGATGCGGTGTTGGTTGGTACTTTACGACTAAGAGCATCGGCGACGACATTCGCCTTGCCCGGATGATATTGAATCGACAAATCATAGTCCTTCATCAACTCTAGCCATCTCCTTTGCCTCATGTTCAAATCTCGTTGTGTAAACAAGTACTTCAAACTCTTGTGATCCGTATATATTTCACATTTCTCCCCGTATAGATAATGACGCCAAATCTTCAGTGCAAAAATCACGGCGGCCAATTCTAGATCATGTGTTGGATAATTCTTCTCGTGCGGTCTAAGTTGTCTTGATGCATACGCAATAACTTTATCACCTTGCATAAGAACGCAACCTAAACCTCTATATGAAGCATCACTGTAAATAATAAATCCTTCAGTCCCTGACGGAACGGCTAATATTGGTGCTTTCACTAGTCGACCTTTCAACTCTTGAAAACTTTCTTCACATTCTGGACTCCAAACAAAAGCAATATCTTTCCTCATTAACTGTGTCATCGGCATTGCTATACGCGAAAAGTCTTTTACAAATCTCCGATAATACCCAGCTAATCCTAGGAAACTTCTGATGTCTGTCACATTCGTTGGTCTCGCCCAGTTGGTAACTGCTTCTATCTTCTGAGGGTCTATAGAAATTCCCTTTGCCGACACTATATGTCCAAGGAAAGCTATTTCGATCAACCAAAACTCACACTTCTTCAATTTGCCGAATAATCTCTTTTCACGCAACCGTTGTAAAGCTAATCGCAAATGATACTCGTGATCTTCTACGCTTTTGGAGTAGATTAGGATGTCATCTATGAACACGATAACGAACTCATCTAAATAATTCTTGAAAACACGGTTCATCAAGTCCATGAAAGCAGCTGGAGCATTTGTCACTCCAAATGGCATAACCAAAAATTCAAAGTGACCATATCGAGTCCTGAAAGCTGTCTTCTCAACATCTTCCTCTTTGACTTTCAACTGATGGTAACCGGATCTCAAGTCGATCTTTGAAAATACTTGAGCCCCTTGTAACTGATCAAACAAGTCATCTATTCGCGGCAACGGATACTTGTTCTTGACGGTCAACTTATTCAACTCTCGGTAGTCGATGCACATACGCATTGTTCCATCTTTCTTCTTCACAAACAAGACTGGAGCTCCCCACGGTGAAACACTCGGTCGGATAAAACCCTTTTCCAACAATTCTTCCAACTGAACTTTCAATTCTTTCAACTCTATCGGTGCCATTCGGTACGGCGCTTTAGATATCGGTTGTGACCCTGGTACTACTTCTATTGTGAACTCGAGCTCTCTTTCAATCAATACGTCGGGTAACTCATCGGGAAAAACATCTGAAAATTCTCGAGCTACTGAAATGTTTTCTATTAATGGTCCAAGAACTCACGTGTCAACAATTGAACATAAGAAACCCGAACAACCCTTCTTCAACATCTTACTTGCTTGAATCGCCGATATCAAGTACGGTGGTACGATCACTCCCTTACCCTGAAAAGTAAACTTTTCTCGCCCTGACGGATAGAAACTAACCCTTTTCTGTTCACAATCGATTTTGGCTTGATTAACCGACAACCAATCCATACCCAAGATAACATCAAAGTAATTCACCGTCAACGGAATCAAATCAACGCTCAAAACTTTATCACCTATCTTGATTTCACATGACTTGAATATCGAAGAAGTAACTAGCGGTTCACTACTAGGCAATGATACACACAAGTCATATCCTAGCGGTTCTGACTTAACAGTTAAATGCTTAACAAAATCACGTGATACAAATGAATGCGTTGAACCAGAATCCATAAGTATACGTGCAGGATACGAACAAATAGGAAGAATACCTGATACGACGGTATCATCTGTATTCCCCGGCCTGAGCTGAAAGTATCGTCCTTGTTGTTGCGCGACTCCTTTCCCTTTATCCACTCGAGGTTCTACCCTTGACCCGCTTGGCACACTCGATGCACCAGTACTCATTCCCGGTTGTCTTTTACTTGGACAATCCTTCGCTATATGCCCCGGTTGGCCACACTCAAAACATTTCCCTCTTATCTCTGGGTTGTAGCTCTTGGTGTTCGAGGTTGTGTTTGGTGTAGTCGAATTTGCATTCAAAGGACAATTCCTAGACACATGCCCTAATTGTTTACAAATATAGCAAGTGATCAATTGATAGCAGGTTCCTCTGTGTCGCAGGTTATATGTTGGGCACAACGGTCTCGAATCTCCAACAAACACACTTCCTCCTTGACTACCCATATTCGATCCTAAACCTTGCGTGAACGGTTTCTTCGCATTCCCTTGGCTCTTGCCCCTATTGTCATTGGGTCTGTTTCCTTGTTGCCCTTGTCGATATCGGTCAACACTCTTCTCAGCTATACAGGCGGCTTCCTCGACTAGAGAAACGGTCGGGTGTTGCAACATGTCCACACGGCCACGAATATTCTCTCTAAGCCCTTCCTCAAACTTACGAGCTTTATCCCTATCAGTCGGAACGGTAGTTTTCCCAAATCATAACAAGGCATTGAAACGAGAAACATACTCACCCACGGTCATATCTCCCTGAACCAAACTCGCAAACTCTTGGCGTTTCTGAGTATAAGCAGATTGCGGGAAGAAACGTTTGTTGAATTCTTCTTTAAATGCTTCCCACGTGGTTGGCTTCCCTCGTTCAAGCACGTTGTTCCACCAATCCAATGCTTCGCCCATCAACGTATCGGATGTGCACAAAATTTTCTCCTCATCGGTACATATTACCTGACGGAAATGTCTTTCCATGTCCATCATCCAATGATCAGCCAAGTCTATGTCAACTTGCCCATGATACAACGTCGGTTTTCGCTTATGAAACTGTTCCACGATTGTGTGTTGAGGTCGCGGTGCCGATGGTGCATTGATATAACGAATTTCTACTTGTGGAGGCTGAACGTTCATCTGTTCTCTTTCACTTACCGCTTGTATGAAATTTCCCACCATATTCACTATTTGGTCCATCCGCGAATGAGGTGACAATTCTCTTGGTGGATCATCCATAACGTTTCAAATATTTCCCCTGTTGAGTTCAATGCATAATGACCATGCATGCTATGCCACAATATAGATATATGTGCACAGTTCATCACAATCAACAAATGCTAATGCATGAAGCATTTCTACAATGATAACAATTATCTTCACAATTACACACTCCACTCGACGTCACTCAGCATATATAACGTCACTCGTTCCCAAGGCTCTAAACTTATGCTTTGATACCACTAAATGTCACAGCCCGGTCCCACAATAGCGGAACCGAAGCCCGTGGCACGCCACCGAGGCTAAACCAATTCATTAACGTTCCCAAAATTAGGTTTGAAGAACACACGCAGCGGAAAACAAAATACAATTTAAAATCAGAGGTTCAGTCGACTGCTCAGTCGACGGGAGAAGGCAGGGAGTTTTCACAAGGTTTAATAGCAATTCCAGTCGACTGAGGCTGGGGGTCCAGTCGACGCCTCAGTCGACTGAGACGGGGCCCAGTCGACTGCTTTTGCTATAAAAAGAAGCAGTAGCTAACAGATACAAGGATCCAGTCGACTGAATCAGGGATCAGTCGACTGCTCCCCTGACAGCAGCACATTAAGCAGCACTTCAAGTTTTAAAAGCTTTCTAACTTTCACCAATGATCAACCATTCAATCCAAACTCAACCCAAAGTGATCTTAGCTGTATTAAAACATTTCTAAAGCAAGATTACAACATGTTACTAACTATTACAACGGTTTAAATCCATTCTAACATACCAAATTAATCATGGTTTAAAACAACCAAATTCTTATTACAACATTCTATTATCCCAAAACTACAAGGTTAACATTCAAGTTGCCTCACAAAAGAACTCCCAACCCACGTGCTCACTTCTCCGATTCCTCGCCAGCATTAACACCTGAAATGGTTATTTGAATAACCACACATATTTCGATTTGTTTAAGCTAAAGCTTAGTGAATAAAACAACATATGTACATGAATGATAAACATGCCCGCATTCACATCTCTACATTTCATACTAGTCGCCGGAGACTCACGTGCCCGTCCATACTCCCAATCCGCGACTCCTCGCCAATAAGTCCACGCGAAAGGGTAAGACCCACGATTCTTCTCTTCAATCGTGCGACCTTAATGCCTATATCGGCTCCACAAAATGGCACGGTGACCACGTGCTCCTTCTGACCCACATAAGCAACTTAACATGCTCAAATACATATCACCATGCTCGCGGTAATCAAAACATATCACCATGCTATTGAGCCTACTTATCAATAAAAATGCCCACTATGAACTACACAATATATCTCTAAGAATTAATACATGTTATTCACACAAAACATGAATACATGTCAAGAAATCATTCCAAAGACATAGTTGAATCACTCACCTCCAAATAACGCTCCTATAATTCGATCCAAAGAAAACCTGTGTACAAAGAACGTGTAGAAGTCCGTCTAGTACAATTCCTATGAATCAAAATTCCATTTATCAACTTTTATGAAAAATTCTAGAAAATAACTTTTCGGAAAACTTAGCCAAACAGGCCCTAATAGGTATCAAAACGAAGCTCTTACCTCGAGGAGCTCGAATATGAAATCTGGGAGAAAACAAACTGACGGAAGGTCGTCGTTTGGCGTCGCAAAGCTTGAAGCAACTAAATCTCCCTCTAGCCCCCTTTTGGCCTCCTTTTAGAATTAGGTCAAGAACTTATGAAAAACCTAAAGTCATCACTTCCTATATATAGGCAAGACTATTGGGAATTTACGTTTACCTCCCCACGAGTTTTCAAAACTCCTAATCAGTCTCTGAAACTTTCTACACAGCTAATTCATAGCTTTATAAGTGAAACTTCAAAATTATAAAAGTTTTCGACTAAGTTTCGTTTGGTCGCTAAAACGCGAATTTCTATATGACATTTCCGAAGTTGCTAATTAGCCTACCAAATTAATAGCGTGTTCATTCGTTCTCACCAGGATACTAAATCTAACAACGGAAATATATTCTAAGCCAGAAAATAATACAGATATTGAAATACACAGGTAAACATTTATTTTTAGATAAACATTTAAAATGTTCCACAGTGACCGTCTCACACCCGGAGAGACTTCACAAACAATAAATCCTCAATCCCAACAGTTTCAAAGGGTTCTCTAATACAGACACCCAAATCAACTCGTGAGTCAAAACTCACCTAAACATGTGTCATAAGACACGCCATATCACATTATCATGCATGACAATGTAATGCAAATGAAATAACACAAATGTGGGTGTTATATACTTTTCACATTTAAGCGTGTGCATAATTACCGGGCCTGAGATTAACACATGGATTTTGTCCGGATCACAATTTCGTCGTCGAAATTCAAAACATGAAATTTTCCTATATAACATAGGCTAGAAATTCATACCTCGAGCTATTATCGTATAACTTGGAGGGAACGACTAAAAGCCCGATTATACGTCAAATCTCCAATCCTACGCAAAACCTACAAATTTACACGCGTTTTTCCCAAATTTCTAGATTTAGAATTTTCATAAAACTTAGCCAAACAGGGCCTAATGACTATCAAAACGTAGCCCTTACCTCGGGAAATCCAAATATGAAATTTGAGAGAAAATAAACGGGCAGAAGTCCGTCGATTTGCGTCAAGAAGCTCTAAGCAAAAATCCCCCTCTTGATTTTAGGTTTTGAGAAACTTTGAAATGAAAAATATCTTGGCTTGCTATATATAGACAATACTTTCAAAAATTGTGTTTACATCCCCATGAGTTTTCAAAACTACTAATTATTCTCCGAAACGTTGCACACGGCCATTTTATCTCTTCACGGGTGAAAACCATGAATTATAAAACTTTTTGACTGAATTTCGTTTGTCACCGTAATTACGTCCAAAAACTAATTTCTGTGAAATCTCTAGATAACCTACCTTTTTATGCAGTGTATCCTATTGGTTATCGTTAAGACATTCAAAATGATCTTAAACAAGATCAAAACTACCAGAAATTATACTACACATGTATAATTACTATTCATGGAAATCAGGTAAAGTCAAATAACATTTAATTAACATAATGTCATTTAATCACATGAAAGCTCCGCAAGTATCGAATCATCATGTCCTCACTAGACACCTTCTGTTGACCACAGTCAACTACTGATCTCAATTATTAATAAATATTAATAATCCACATGATTTCAATTATGTTGTAATAAAATGAATGAAATTATGGGACGGGTGTGACAACTCTCCCCTCTAAAAAGGAAGTTTGGTGTGATAACTCTCCCCTCCAAAAAGAAATAAGTATCCATATCTTTTCGATCGTTGAGGTATAAGTTTGTCCCCAAACTTATACCTCAATGGTTGAAAATATACGGATACTCATTCCTCATCTCGTCCTCATGTTCCCACGTAACTTCCTCGATTGAATGACTACGCCACAAACCTTTACCATTGAAATTGTCTTCGTTCTCAACACCTGCTCTTTTCGATCCAAAATTTCCACTAGATGCTCTATATACGTTAAGTCTTCTTGAATTTGTAACGGTTCAGGTACTATGATTTTACTCGTATCCGTCATACATCGTCTCAACATTAGGGCTGTTCAAAATCCACCCGATCACCCGACCACCCGACTCACCTGTAGCCTTATTTTTGGTTTTTAAACAATGTGGGTGGAGTCACGGGTCTTGGGGGTGGAAACCTGACAATTTCGGGTGGAGTCACGGGTCTAGGGGGATGGAAACCCGATTCACCCGACTCGACTCGAAACACACTTAATTTTTAAAAATATACATATATATATATATGTAATATGCTTATATCAGTAGATACATTATGTATTATATAGTCTTTAAATTATATGTATATCTATGTTATATTCTTATATCAATAAAATATATATGTCACTAGTAGAGATATAAAAACATTAAAACTATCAAAGTAGCACATGACTATATAGACAAAGGCATTCAAAGCAAACATAAATAAATAAAATACAGACAAATTCATGTGTAAACCAAATACTTGATTGAGACAAATGAGACAGTTGGGTTTCACCCGACTCACCCGACCACCCAATGAATCGGGTGCACCTGACAAAACGAGTTGATGATGGGTGGAAGGAGGGAAACCCGACTATGTTCGGAAAGATGAGCGGATGAGGGCCAAACCCGACTCACCCGACTCGTGAACACCCCTACTCAACATGGACACATGGAATACATTATGCACATGCTCCAACTCGGACGATAAGGCTAATCGATAAGCCACCGGTCTTGCTCTCTCTGCTTTCCCTTCTTTCCAAATTGTACTATGCCTTTCGAAGGCGATACTCTCAAGTATACAAAATCTCTCACTTCAAAAAGAAGACATTTTACATGCCTTGTTCCATTGTTCTTGAAAAACTTGAATTGTCACTAAATATTTGTGTACGCATTCAGTGACATTTCACTTACTTTTCATGTATGTCAGGT
This sequence comes from Hydrangea macrophylla, assembly GCA_033977485.1. Lineage (NCBI taxonomy): Eukaryota > Viridiplantae > Streptophyta > Magnoliopsida > Cornales > Hydrangeaceae > Hydrangea > Hydrangea macrophylla. The sequence goes on from CM066996.1 coordinate 78,813,364, forward strand.
GAAATTTCACTAGAAGTAACTGTCTAGAGTTTAAAGTCCATTTTGATTATTAATTTGTTAAAAAGTCTCTCAAATGTCAAGTTAAGTAAAATTTCACTTAATGTAAATTTCACTTAATGTTCATGTACGAGTTAAGTGAAAATTCACAAAATATTCATGTATGCATGGTGAATTTTTTTTTTTTTTAAACAATGCATATTTTGTTAAAAGAAGCAAATTTCACAATCAATTATAAAACGCAATCTTTCAACCAAAACAAATGTAGGAATTCTTGTTAAAATTCGTCCTTTTTTTTTTCTTCTCAGAACATAAAAATTTAGAATACATGAATATTAAGTGAAAATTCACTGAATCTGTACATGTCTTGTTCCTGAAAAACTCAAAATATAAACTTAACATTCGTCATTCGTGTACTCGTTCAGTGAGATTTCACTTAGTTTACTTGTATGCTAAGTGAAAATTCACTAATTATCCCAAAAGTCACTAGAAATAACTCTCTAGAGTTTAAGGTCCAATTTGATACTTAGTTTGTTAAAAAGTCTCTCAAATGTCGATTTAAGTGAAATTTCACTTAATGTTCATGTACAAGTTCAGTGAAATTTCACTTAATATTCATGTATGCCAAGTGAAATTTCACTTTATTTTCTTTTTCATATTGAACAATGCATATTTTGTTTTATAAATAAAAAAAAAAATCAAATTTCACAAATCAATTATAAAACATAGTTTTTCAACCCAAACAAATGCAAAATTCTTGTGAAATTTCACTAAAACTCTTCTTCAGTACAAAGTGAACATTCGTTTTTTTTTTTCTCAAAACATATCAACTTGGCATACGGGAATATTAGGTGAAAAGTAACCTACATACGAATATTATATGAAAATTCTATTTGGTTCGTCTGGAACATGGCATGTCAAAATAAGAGTTTTTTCTTTTGCTCAAAATAAATCAACAATGGTACTACTTTTGTAGCTCTCGTCGAGACGGTTCCAACAGTATAAAATTTGTAAGAAACAGAGTTGTAGATCAAAAGTTATGGGGGTTTAAAGTTTTAAAAAATATTTTCGAAATAGATCTCATATGGTACAGCCACTCACACGGTGTGAGTGGCTGAAGGCAAGCACAGGGCGTGAGGCGCTTGAGGCGTGCTGGCTCGTGCAGCAGTGACATGGGATATCTTATGGTGCTCGCACTTATACCGTGCGAGCACTAGCTAAGATTACTTTTGTCCGTTTTAGAAACTGGCCAAACCAATTTGAATTTTAAACTCTAAGGAGTTACTTGCAGGGATTTTCTAATACCTTTCTATTCTTTCTAATGAGGATTCTTCTATGATTGTGGATGAAGAGTTTATTTTTGGACCCCATCTTACGGATCCTGGGATCTAGGGATCTATTGGGATGGAGAGGAGACTGTTCACGCATACGATATCAGTCGAAAATTTTCTTTTTCCGCTTTGACAATAAAATTCCTGGACGAACTGAAGATGGTAAGAGAGAAAATTTATCAAACTTGCATGTCTTTTTTTTTTTTTTTTTTGTTATTAGTTTTACTCTTTTTTAAAACTAGTTTTTCATCTTGTTTTCATTTGCCCCCTCTTCTCCCTAATTCATGAACCAAACAAAACCTTAGAAAAATTCATAAAATGAGGAGAGTTGGTTACTTCAACAATTTACCAGAACAAATATAACCTTATAAGCTCTACAGATCTCTACAATGAGATCCCTGTATTTATAGAGTAAAAAGTGAAATGATAGATGATCAAAGTCCAGATCTGACCAAATGGAAAGCCAGAAATTGTCCAAATGGAAAGCCGTGTTAATTGATAGAATAAATTAAAATTATAAAGATGACATGTTAATTTCTAGAATATCTTTAAAAAATTCTTGAACTACCTTCCTTTTCCAAATTGTGCTGGACAACTAAATGATGCTATGTGTATATATTTTGTTGTTCTAGAAAAGACGATTGTATTCACTATTCTATTCACCTTAGTTATATTTTGTTATTCTAGAACATAATTGGTATATGTATATAGTAATTTATATATATGCAACACACTTGGAACAATCATGTCTTTTTAAATATAAAAAGTATCTAGAAAAATGTAATATAGCAATGTCTAAAAATCACTGGGTTATGTGACTAGGCGTTACAATAGAATTTTAGTTGACATTATATTTAATAGTTCTCTAAAGAAATTTTTTTTGGTCGTAAGTCCAACCCATTTTTAATTTCAATATAAAATCCTTCAACATAAAATAGTTATATGAATTTTCACATAACTAGCTATGTGAAATTTTGTAACATAAGGATTTATTTTGATTAAAAGTTTCTCTAATTTTGAACTTTTGATCAAAATTAAAAACGATTTATCCTTTAAACTCAATTAATCCAATATGAAGAAATTTATACCAAAATTCTAAACTATATATTAGATAGAAGTAGGAATATTTAAATTGATAGGATAAAATCAATTCGTGAACCATTTGTCTACAAGAACTTTGCATACATCAACAAAATGATATTTGAAACTTGGCCATCAATTGTCCTACAAAATCCAAATCCACCTGATTTTTACTTAAGACTCAATTATAAAATTGATTGAAATCAATTGATTCGGATTTAAATATGGTTAGTAATCACTTAAGTTCAAATTCATTCAGGGCTAGCATGTTAACGTTGTGGTTTTTTTTTTTTCAAAAACAGAAAACCAAAAGCCACAACGTTACCATGCGAGCCCTCAGATTTTGTATAGCTAGATACAAATTAATCATAGTATTAGTTGAATGACGCAAAAAGAGCCTATACACACCCCACTCAATTGTTCAGAAGTTTACAAGATACAACATTTTTCATGCACAAAACAATCATCTATTCAAATAACAAAAATTGAAAAAGAAAACACTAAAAAAAAAAATCTCCCTACCCCACCAATTCCTTTCTCCATCTCTCCGAGAAATGCGATCCTAGATATCAGCTTTTACACAGACGAACAAAAGATTTCACAAAGTTTACAATGAAAATCGTAAAAATGATCTTGCAGTTTACATTGCCCCGAGCTCTCTTCTAAACGAGTCGCATGTTTGGTCATGTTCGGTAACTCCTACTCTCTGACCTTGGATCGGGATTGTCACTCTTATCGGTGTCATAGTTCTGGGATTCAATCTCTGAGCTACCGGCTTGAGTTCTTCGGTGCCTTCGATCCTGAAAAAAAAAAAAAAAACAAAACAAAACAAAACAAAACAAACAAACAAACAAACAAAAACACTTTAATTATTTGGTATCCCAATTCAATGAATTTCTCTATTCAGTTGTAATAGCTCAGTGTAGAAAGGCAGCTTTAGAAGAGCTAGATGTTTATGTAAACCTTACTGCGAAAAATTGGACCATGAACCAAGTGTGTCTTATTTGAGGACACGTTTCACACAGTCCTGTCCTCCCTACCACTGGTCCTTCCATTAGAGAATAATACTTGAACCTGGTAAATAAGGCCTGTCTGGAAATGTTTAAAATTTAAATCTATTCGGTTTTTGTGAGAACCATGGTTATGTTGGTTTGACAAAAATCACTTGTAAAAGAATTACTAGGCTGGGCGAACTCCCATACAAGAAATTTACACACCAAACACTTGAATTTTAAGAACATGTTCTTTGTTTTCCCAAACAGCCCCTAATACTAAACACGTGTCACCAAATGAAAGGAATACTGTATATTTTTCTGTTGCCCTTGTTTGATACCACCACTTAAGGAGAGGAGAGATTTGAGCCTTTTTTCCTTCAGTTTCTCATTTCATATACACTCCAAAAGCACTAATCTTCCAAAACATTAAACCGTTTGAGATCAGACAAGCTTACAGAAATATTGGGGAAAACTGCAACTTTACTAAGTGATGATACAAGAACTTTTCCCAAACTGGATGTAAAACTGGTTTAACCACAAATTGTTGTGCTCATAGCAAACTCATGTATTGTTATGAGCAAGCCACCTCTAACTGACAATTGAAAATTGACGCACATTTTTGTCAAAAATAAAGAACTAAGAATTTTTCCTAACTACACAACGGACGGTATAATCCAAATCAGAACAAACAATAGAACGGAAGCAAGATTAAAAAGAGGCCACAAAGACCGCGATAGATAGGAATCAGCCGATGCAATTTGAGAGAGAGGACCACATCAAGAGTAGAAAGTAATAATCTCAAGTCACCAGCCTAAAAAAAACTTCTCAAAATTACCTTTTTTCGATTATTTTTTTTTTTCCTCACGAAAGAATAGATTAGTAAGAGATAGAAGGTGTGATTGAAATGTGGTCATCATGAGTCAGAAGTAGCTGGTTCTGATATCATACATTTTCTTCTTACAATAAAGAAAAAATCAAATGGAATCTCTCTGATTCCTTTCATCATCCATTAGCATTATTCATCCGCATTCAAATTCGATCAACATCCAAAAAAGTAAAAATTGGATGTCTCAAATCTGGGATAGATAGGAAAACATAATTAGACAACTATATGACCAATGAATGTACAGCATCTACGCGTGGGTGGGTCGATGAGCACATGGAATGGAATTAAAGACCAATTTTACTATGACACAAATCACTATGTCCAAATGTTTACACTTCTACGTATAGTTCTTTCTATTTTGCGGAGATTTTCTCTTCCTTCTTTTTAAGTGCTTGGTGGTGGTGGGTGGCTTGGGAGGATGTCCATTAAAATGAAGACAGATGTACTTTTGTCAGATGATATTATATCAAACAAATAGATATAGTTACGAAGAAAATGGTTAATGTCGTTTTCTGAAAGACACCTAAGATGACCAATCAAATTATTTTAGTACACTTAACCACACCGAAGAAAAAGACTATTGAGGGTATTAACCAAAAAGTAGAGTGGAATATGCACTAGGAAGCAGTGGCGGAGGCAGGATTTTTTTTTTTTTTGATAGAGATATTACAAGTTTTTTTATTTTCAGGGTTTTAAAAATTGGGTGATTCTTCCACGGATTTCTCCTATAGTGGGCTGAAGATTAAACATAATAAGTCAAAGACAAAGTAATCTCTCCATAACTTTTTCACAAAAAAAAAATGTGTTCATATGCTTATTTTTTTATTGGTTTCCCTTGTTGAGAGATGTCTTTTATTTTAGCCTTGTTTATTGGTTTTATGTTTTTTCCCTTCTTTAAGGGTGTACTCTTGTAATCACAGTATCTTGTGTTTTTTTACTGTTTAATAAAATAGGAGAGAGTCGCGTTAGTGCTCTCTAAGCTTTCTTGGAAAATCAACATGGTATCAAAGCTACCTAAGAGGGGTCATGATCCCTACCACCAGAAATCATCACCGCCACCAAACCCTTGATCCTCAGCCCATCGCAGCCACCCTAACAGGCCTCCAACCCTTCATCGCAACCCACAGCCCTCCACCCAGCCTCGACGCACCTCCCAGCTCATCACCCAGCCTCGCCGCACCTCACACACACCACCCAGCCTTGCGTCAACATCACCCTGGCCTGATTTACCACAACCGAACCCCCCTACTTGTTTTTTAATCCCCGCCGAAACTCTGGACTGATCCATCCTATACTACATCTCTACTTTCTTCAGTTTTTCTAAACCCTAGGGTGGACTCCGCAAAAATTGGCCTATTCTGATCACCGTCCTTCTTTACTCCTCCTTCAGTCCGTCTTCGGACCCCATGATTTATCCATAGATTGGACGATAGCACCAAGGTGGTGCATGTGAATGCTAGGAGTGTCTTGATTTCATTGTTGTTGGTTGTGCTTGTTCCTCTTCGATATGATGAAGAATAATTTGACTCGAAAGACTGCCGAAGTTACAAGTTCTCCTGTAGGTAATGAGAGAACACCCATTACCGAGAACCCTGGGTCCAAGATCACAACGGTGCTTCTGAATGGTGAGAAATATTTGTGTTGGTCTCAGTCAGCCACGTTTTGGCTCAAAAGCAGGTCCAAATTTGGTTATGTTAAATGGCACACTCAAGGCTCCTAGCGTTGAAGATCCTACTTATGCAAAGTGGGAAGTTGACAATTTTTTGGTTATGAGTTGGCTCACCCATTCCATGGAGCCTAAGATTGCTGATGGGTTCTTTGAGATGGAGACTACCCAGGACATCTGGGATACACTTGCAGAGACCTATTCTCATAAAAGGAATGTGGCCCAAATCTATGAGTTAAGAAGAGACATTGAAGCGGAGGTACAGGGAGATCACTCCACTTTACAATACTTTACTGCACTGGGGACTCTTTGGAATCACATTGATCATCCGACTACCCATCGTCCGGTCTGTCCGATACTGCTAGCTTCAAGACTTATATTGAATGTGAGGATTTTTAAATTTTTACCAGGGCTTAATTCCGAGCATGACCCGGTTCGGAGCAGGATTCTTGGCATGGAGCCACTTCCAACACTGAGGGAGGCTTTCGCTCATGTTCAGAATGAGGAGTTGCCAATCAGTCATACTTCCTCAGCCCTCAGCTACATGTCTGCCTTGATTTCCTCTAAGTCATCACAGTGGTAAGACTCCTGTACCACGTAGTGATCATAATTCTGAAGTGGCTTATGACAAGGGTACCACGTAGTGATCATAATTTTGAAGTGATTGATGACAAGGATAAGCTATGGTGTGACTATTGTAATCGTCCTAGACATACTTGGGATAAGTGCTGACAGTCGTCCTCCGATGCCAAGTGGCGGATGTGGTGGTCGAGGTAGTGAACCGCGTGCATACTTGTCGACTGGATTAGATTCTTCTTGTCACGAGGGGGTATCTACTCCAATTACTTCATCTGGACCTAGCAACATTAACAACACCGATATGGAAACTCTACGACGCATAATGGCTCAGTTGGACCCTCCCACTAGTGCCTTTACTTCTTTTGCCCATAAAGGTAATTGTGCTAATTTGTCTAGTGCCTTACATATTAATTTTCAACAACAATGGATAGTTGATTCGGGAGCTTGCGATCATATGACTGGCCTTTCCAATATTTTATCGACTTATAACCCATCTTCAAGGAAAGAGAAGGTTCAAACCGTAGATGGTACGCCTTCCACTGTTTCTGGTAAAGGTGTCGTTAATGTTTCTAGTGCACTAGCCTTAACCTCAGTTCTTTATGCTCCTAATTTTTTTGACTAACTTGCTTTCTATAAGTTGAATTACCCGAGATCTCAATTGTAGTGTAACTTTCTTCCCATCTCACTGCGTCTTTCAGGATCTCTCCACAAAGAAGACGATTGGCAGTGGTAGAAAAGAGAATGGTCTCTATTTTCTGTTGCTTGATGGAGTTACAAATGGAAAGTTGATGCAAGTTGCTCACAATACACATAGAGAGACTCTTCCCCGGGAGACATGGTTGTGACACCAGAGATTAAGACATCCTTCCTTTTATTTGCTTCGATTTTTCATTTCCCTCTCCAGTTCCTAATAAAGATGTTTCTGAAATTTCTTGTGAAGCATGTGAACTTGGAAAACACCATCGTGCCACTTTTAACTCTAGTATTAATAAAAGTACGATTCCATTTGCTATTATTCATACCGATGTTTGGGGTCATTCTCCTATCTCTACTTTGAATGGTTATAAATAATTTGTCACTTTTATGAATGATTGTACTCGCACGACATGGGTGTATTGATGGGGAAAAAAAAGTGCCTTTTTTTTTCTCTTTAAGTCTTTTCACAAGATTATTTGTACTCAGTTTAATACCGTTGTGAAGGTTGTTAGGTCAAATAAAGGGGGGGGATATATATACGCCTGTCTCACCCATTATTTCTCTGAACATGGCATGATTCATCAGATATCGTACACTAATACTTCTCTACAGAATGGAGTGGCTAAGAGAAAAAATCGTCATTTGTTAGAGTCAGCTAGGTCGATAATGTTCTCGATGCAAGTTCCTAAGTCGTATTGGGATGAAGCAGTCTTAACTGCTGCATATCTCATCAATCGTCTTCCCACCCGTGTACTTGGTAAGAAAGCTCCAATTGAACTTCTTACTAAGCCATCTTCTCTTTTTCCTATTCCTCCGAAAGTCTTTGGTTGTGTTAGTTTTGTCCACAATCACTATCCCTCTCGTAACAAATTAGATCCCCATGTCTTTAAATGTGTCTTTGTAGGCTATTCTCCAACACAAAAATGGTACAAGTGTTATCTTCCTCCCTCCCGTAAGTGGTTCGTGTCTATGGATGTCACTTTTGATGAACGCTTGTCCTACTTCCACGCTTCCCAGACATCTCTTCAGGGGGAGAGCAGATCATGGAAAGAGAAGTCTCCAGCAATAGTTCCATTTATCGTAGGAGCCTAGGAGGAGAGGAAGAAAGGGAGGAAAAAAGAGAGGAGGAAGGAGTAAGAGAGGAATAAAGAGAGAGAAGGAAAGAGAGAGAGAGAGAGAGAGAGAGAGAGAGAGAGAGGAAGGAGTAATAGAGGAAGAACGAGGAAAAATGCAGAGGGAAGTGAAGGAGATAAGACAAAGGAGTTGTTGACTTGTTCAAAATTTAAGGAGAGCAAAATTTTGGGGGTATCAGAAGAAAGGATCATTTCTCCAATCTCACTACAATTGCCTTCTTCAAGGGATAAAGATCCAGGTATTTCTACTTCTACTTCTCCTACTTCTACTACTCCTGTTTCTACTTTCCCCTTTCCGAATGAATTAGACATTCCTATTGCTCTTCGCAAGGGCACTAGGAAGTGTACTCAACACCCCATCTCAAAATTTGTTTCCTACACCCATTTGTGCCCATCTTATAGGGTATTTGTGTCCAAACTCGATTATGTTTCTGTCCCTAACCATGTCAAGGATGCTCTCGCAGATACTGAGTGGAAGTTGGCTATGGTTGAAGAGATGAAAGCACTTAGAAAAAATGGCACATGGGAATTAGCAGAGTAACCTCATGGAAAAAGGACAGTTGGGTGCAAGTGGGTATTCACTGTGAAACATAGATCATATGGAACAGTTGAAAGGTATAAAGCCAGAGTGGTGGCCAAAGGATTTACTCAGACCTATGGGGTAGACTATCACGAGACGTTTGCACCAGTAGCAAAAATGAATTCGATCCAAATATTGTTATCTCTAGCAGCCAACTTAGAGTGTCCTTTGCATCGGTTTGATGTGAAGAATGTGTTCCTCCATGGAGACTTAGAAGACGAAGTCTACATAAACATTCCTTGGGTTTGAGGATGACAAAATGAGAGGGAAGGTATGTCACCTCAGGAAGTCCTTGTATCGTCTCAAATAGTCTCCCAGAGCTTGGTTTAATAGGTTCTCTCAAGCCATGATCAGGTATGGTTTCAAATAGAGCCAAGGTGATCATACTCTTTTTATTAAGCACTCGTCACAGGGGAAGGTGACTGCTTTAATAGTCTATGTAGATGATATTGCTCTTACAGGCGATGATTTTAAAGAGATGAAATGTTTGAAATCATACCTTGCTAAAGAATTTGAAATTAAAGATTTCGGAGATTTGAAATATTTCTTGGGAATTGAAGTGGCAAGATCCAAGGAAGGCATATTTATTTCACGGAGAAAGTATGTCTTGGACTTGCTTAAGGAAAGTAGGAAATAGGCATACTTGGAAGTAAAGCAGTCGATACACCAATGGATCCATATCTAAAAATTGGAGATGATCCCAATGGGGAACCGATTGAGAAGGGGAGATACCAGAGGTTGGTATGAAAATTAATTTATTTGGCACACACCAGACCAGATATTACGTCTGCTACAAGTGTGGTTAGTCAATTTATGCATGATCCAAAGCAACTTCATCTTGATGTTGTGTTTAAAATTATTAGATATTTGAAGTCAGCACTAGGAAAAGGATTATGCTTTGCTAGACATGGACACACTTTAGGTAAGGCCTATTCTAATGCAGATTGGGGTGGGTCCATTACCGACAGAAGGTCAACCACAGGTTATTGTACATTTGTGGGTGGTAATTTGGTTTTTTGGAGGAGCAAGAAGCAGTCGGTGGTGGCTAGGTCTAGTGCTGAAGCAAAGTTCAGAGCTATGGCACAAGGAGTGTGTGAGTTGTTATGGGTTCAGATTATACTAAGGCTGTTATTGACATTGCTCACAACCCACTTCAACATGACCGGACGAAATGTAGAAATTGATAGACTCTTTATTAAAGAGAAGTTGAATAATGGGTGCTTGTACACCATTTGCAAGGTCTGGAGAACAATTGGCAGATGTTCTGACTAAGTGTCTTGTTGGTCAGTCATTTCGCTTCATCCTTAGCACGCCAGGCATGAGAGATATCTTCACACCAACTTGAAGGGGAGTGTTGAGAGATGTGTTTTATTTTAGCCTTGTTTATAGGTTATATGTTTTTTCACTTCTTTTAAGGGTGCTCTTGTAATTACATTATCTTGTGTTTTTCTACTGTTTAATAAAATAGGAGAGAATCACGTTAGTACTCTCTAAGCTTTCTCGGAAAATCAACATCCCTTATAAAATAAATAATTCTTAATATATTCAGAAGGGATATCTATAAGTGCTTAAATCTTTGAAGCTAATTGAGTACATAAGACGTTATTTTGGGTGAAAGTTTGAAAAAGTTTAGGATCAGAGTGACATTTCTGAGTGTAAATTGAATATTTTAGAGGGGGCACAAAAGCATATAATACATTATATTTAGGCTAAAAGTATAAATTCAAAAAGTTGATGGCTCCGCCCCTGCTAGGAAGGATAGAAACAAGCGAGAGTCACTCAAATTAAGAGTGATGAGATTAATGTAATATTTCCATGGTCAAACAAATGTTGTTAACTTTAAACAATTGTTGGCACACTAGCCAATCCTCATAACATAGGGTGAAGAACTAAGAAGCACTAGCGCAGCAATTTTGGTGGAGCACGTGCAGTGAGTGCGTGTAGAGTGCGGACGCGTTTTTAGTGCACCTTTAGTGCGTATGGACTCCATTTGAGTTCTTGGCCATTTTTGAGTGCGGTGAAGTGCGGCCACAGTGCGCCAGATTCAAGGAAAATAAAAGTTTAAAAAAAATAAAAAAAAAAATTAAAAATGAAGAAAGGCAGAAGAAAAACCAAGTGCGGCTGCTTCGATTCTTCTTCTTCTTCTTCTTCTTCGTCTTCTGCTTCTTCTTCTTCTTCTTCATCTTCGTCTTCATCTTCTTCTTCTACGATTCTTCTTCTTCGATTCCACCCACCCACCCACACCCCCCCCCCCCCCCCACCCCACCCCACCCCCGCCCCTTATCTCTCTCTCTCTATAACACGAAGAGGCAGAAAGCCCTAGCTGTCACATACTTTTTTTAGGAAGGCCTAGACTTATAAAAAGTTTTCTTTTAAAACCTTTCTTTCTTCTATATTTATACTTTAGCCCCCAAAATATTTTTTTATGGATAAATAATTATATTGCTAAATTTGAATTAAATAAATAAATAGTAGAATAGAAATATATATACTACTATATAAATGTTGTATAAAATAAATTTTTAATATTTTACATAAGTACCCCTGCCACACTCGCACTGGTGATTTTGGGAAAATTGTTGAACTACCCGCACTCGCGTCCCCACATCCGCACTGGTGCTTCCTAGGTGAAGAAACTTTGAGAATGGTCAACGGTGGCAAGAACATAAAGCAAAAAAGCGTGAAGCGACAATGAGAACTGTTTGAAGCTTGATATACATTATTGGCCCATTCTTTAACAGCTTAAGCTTTAGAGTAATTGGTAATTTAACATGGTATGAGAGTCTATTTTATGAGAAGTCTCAAATTCGAGTCTCTTTGGTGTGCATATTTGCAGTTTGTAATTTGTCTCCACTATGATGAAGTTTGGTTTACTGGCTCTCCCTTGCGAGACAGGGTCCCACGTGAGGGATAGTGTTAAAGCTTGATATACATTGCCGGGCCATTCTTTAATGGCTTCTTTCAGAACAACTAGTGAGTAAACAAGAACATTTAATTTAGGAATGCAAGAGAAGAATGCACTCTTTCAAGTAGAAGATTTTTATTGAACTTCAAGCATGTGAAATTGTAAATCTGAGACATCTGAAAATTGTTTGTGACTTAGATATATCAGATCAGAAACTAACCTCTCTTGGGATGGGATATTCCTCTGATTCTAGCATGCGAACAACTTGGCCCATCTTGGGTCTCTTATCAGAATCAGGATCAACGCATCTCAAAGCAGTTAAAAGGGCTCGTTTGAGAGCTCTTGTAGATGGCTTCATCTCAATGCTTGGGTCCACCACTTCCTCTGATCGCCTGCTTCCAACCATCATTTTCAACCAATCCACCAAGTTTACCTAAAAGCATTATAAGATACATGTTAAATAAGCACTACACAACTGTAAGATTTCAAACCATCAATGCTTAATTGAAATAACGAGACATATGAGTCAGAAAAATGTGCTTCGACTGCACTAAGTGATGAAAAAAACTCCGCAGCAATGTGAGTAAGTCTCGTTGAATTGTTCAGGAGGGCCCAATCTTAACAGCATTTTTTAGGGTAATATGTATAGCACCCGAATATGAGAACATGAAAAGAATCCAAAAAGAAATTAGAAAAGTATAAACAAATAAAAAAAATTCCATAAAAATTTAATTTCTTTTTTTTTTTTTTTTGCAGGAAGATTATATCATATATCATTGAAATAATTGTGTTTGTTCTTTCTAAAGGTTGGAGGTTCAAATGCACTCATCAGAATGGGCAGCAATGAAAAACGACAGAGACATGGAGTCATCAACATAAGTACACTTTCAAATAAATGCACTCATCTTCCGAATCTGCAGAAGCAATGAAATATAAACGCTCAATAGAGTTAATGCGTAAAACAAACGTTTTTTTTTTCATAATGGTATCCAAATAACTCTTACGTGAATGGTTCTGGAAGATAAAAATCATTTAAACGGGTGGAAAAGAGAAATGAAACTATAAATACTGGTTGTTCTCAGCAGATGCCAGTGACCTTGAATAAGATGCCATCAATGCATACGCAGATTATTGACTAGTAACTACCACGACCAAGCCAAATTACATAATTATATAAACAGCTTTTCCAGCAGTAAATTTGGAATTATCAAGCCAGGTTTTTGCACTAGATTACAGATATATAATCACACCTCTTCAGCAGGACGGCCATAGTCCACAGGATCTCGTCCAGTAATTGATTCCAAAAGCACAACCCCAAAGCTATAAACATCACTCTTTTCATTCAGAAGCCCGGAATTCGCATACTCAGGAGCAACATATCTGTATCATTTCCAAAGAAACAAAAACCAAAAAAAAATGAAAAAGAAAAATGAATTTAGATATGTCCGCGCTTATACCATAATTGTAGACTTTGATTATGCATCAAAGCCCAACCACTTTGGCTCTGTTTGGTTTACAGAATTAAAGAACAAAAGATAACTATTCCCCTTGTGTTTTCCATACTTAAACAAGTTGTCTCCACTCCCGTGCAATGCACGGGATAGTTTTTTTGGTCAAAATGCACGGGATAGTTGAGAAAATGATTAAAAAACAAAAACATGATCGAAGATAATTAATAAAATTACAAAAAGAGGTCAAGTTCCCTTATTATTGTGTCTTTTCTTCTTTTTTTCTCTTTTTTTTTTTTTTGGTTGAACATCTTTTATTTTGCCATAATAACAAAATTAGTTGATAGAAATAGGGGTGAAAACGGTTCGGTTCGGTGCGATTTTTAGTCAAACCGGTCGGTTTCGATTCGGTTCGGCTCAGTGTAAATTTTTGGTTCAGCTCGCTTTTACACTGGATGAAATTTTTAAAAGTTGAACCGGTTGGTTATGTCATGAACCATATTCGTGACATAACTTGATATAATATATATATATATGTCCACAACATTTAGTTGCATCAACTTGATTTGTACAAATGTAAATTTTTTTTAATATCGATCAGTTGATTACACCAAGTCTCAAAGGCCAAGCAAGTTAAAACATAGACCCAGCACACCTTACGTTAAGTTTGACAACAGAGATTAATCCAAAAGCTTAGGGTTGACCAATAAATCACACCCTTATATATTATTCAAGAATAAGAAGGAAAAATACTTACAACCTAGTCCTTTTAATTCTAATAATATAAAACAAAGTAACATATCTAACACTCCCCCTCAAGCTGGTGCGTAGATATCTCTCAATCCCAGCTAGTCAAGCATATCACGAAACTGTCTAACCACAACCCCTTTAGTAAGAACATCAGCAAGTTGATCACTACTCTTCACAAAAGGAGTGCAAATTGTTCCATTGTTAAAGTTTTCTTTAATGAAGTGCATGTCAATCTCAATATGTTTAGTCCTATCATGCTGGACCGGATTGTGTGCACTACTAATTGTAGATTCACCGTCACAATACAACTTCATTGAATCCTCATGTCCGATCTTCAAATCCCTCAATAGCAATTTGATCCATAGAAGTTCACACACACCTTGAGCCATTGCTCTAAATTCAGTCTCTGCACTAGACCTTGCCACAACATTCTGTTTTTTGCTTCTCCACGTAACAAGGTTACCTCCCACAAATGTGCAATACCCTGAAGTGGACCTTCTGTCGGTCACTGAGCCTGCCCAATCAGCGTCTATGTATGCTTCTATTCTGAAATGCTCATGCTTACCAAAGAATAAGCCCTTACCAGGAGCAGACTTAAGATATCTCAAGATCCTGTAAACCGCATCCATATGTGTCTCATAAAGAGCATGCATGAATTGACTTACTACACTTACAGCAAATGTAATATCAAGACGAGTATGAGAAAGATAGATAAGCTTCCCTACAAGTCTCTGATATCTCCCCTTGTCTACCATTTTTCCACATTTTTCATCACTCAATTTCTGGTTTGGTTCTACAGGAGTATCACATGCTCTACTTCCAAACATTCCGGTTTCACTCGAGAGATCCAAAACATACTTTCTTTGAGAGATAAAGATTCCATGCTTAGACCTGACCACTTCAACTCCCAAAAAGTATTTAAGCTACCCTAGATTTTTTATTTCAAACTCCCTTGCCATGTACTCCTTTAGTCGTTGCATTTCCTCCAAGTCATCACCTGTGAGAACAATGTCATCCACGTATACAATAAGTGCAATAGTCTTACCTTGCAAAGAGTGCTTGATGAACAAGGTATGATCAGCTTGGCTTTGTTTGAACCCGTATCTACACATAGCATGAGTAAATCTCTCAAACCATGCTCTTGGGGATTGTTTGAGGCCATACAATGACTTCCTGAGCCTACACACCTTACCTTCTGTCTCCGGCCCCTCAAATCCAGGAGGGATATCCATGTACACCTCTTCTTCCAAATTGCCATGTAAGAATGCGTTCTTTACATTGAATTGGTGAAGTGGCCAATCACAGTTGGCTGCAAGAGATATAAAGATCCTGATAGAGTTCATCTTAGCAACTGGAGCAAAGGTCTCCTAATAGTCCACTCCATAGGTTTGAGTGAAACCCTTAGCAACCAGACGGGCTTTAAACCTTTCAATTGTACCATCTGCTCTGTGCTTCACTGCATACACCCACTTGCACCCCACTATTCTTTTGCCCATAGGTAACTTAGTCAGCTCCCAAGTGCCATTCTTATGGAGAGCTTTCATCTCTTCATCCATGGCATGTCTCCACTTGGGATCACCGAGAGCATCCTGGACATGATTAGGAATAGACACAGAGGCAATATTTGAAAGATAGGAACGATAAGTAGGAGACAAGTGAGAATAAGACACAAAGTTAGATATAGGGTGTTGAGTGCAAGATCTAACACCCTTTCTAACAGCAATAGGAACATTGAGATCATCAAACTCTAGGGAAATAAAGTTATCAGTGTTACCTGGAGAATTATCAGAGACATCACCAGTTGGAGAAGATGGCAGTAGAGAAATAGGAGTAATGGCCTCTGCCCCTTTGTTTTTTTTCTTACTCCACGTACCTCTAGAGTACACTAACACTTCTTTCGGTTTAGGGGTTACTTGCTCTGTCTCTCCTTCACACACCTCATTCTGCCTAGGAGTTATGGGTTCTTCCTCCACTTTCGCCTCACTTTCTATTTTGTTCAGTTGGGTTTCCGGGATTAAAAAGGTAGGAATTTCAGGTAAGACTGATCCCAGAACCTCTTCAGGACTAGTCTCCCCCTGAAGAGGTATTCTGGGATTGGCAAAGAAAGGTACAGATTCTTGGAAAGTAACATCCATAGAGACATACCACTTCCGACTATCAGGGTTGTAACACCTTTTGAGTAGGAGAGTATCCTAGAAAAATACATTTAATGGCTCTAGGGTCAAGTTTACCCCTGGTAGGAGAGTGGTTGTGGACAAAACACACACAACCAAAGACACAAGGAGTGATAGACAAACTAGAAGATGAATGAGATAGAAGATCAAAGGGAGCCTTTTTATCGAGGACCTGGGTAGGAAGACGATTAATAAGATACGCCGCTGTTAAGACGGCGTCACCCCAGTATGATTTTGGAGCATTAGCAGTGAACATCAAGGAACGGGCAACATCTAGCAAATGATGATTTTTTCGTTCGGCAACTCCGTTTTGTTTCGGAGTATCAGTGCAAGAAGTTTGATGTAAAATGCATGTGGAAGTAAAAAATTCACCTAGACCCGAGTCAATATACTCACCCCCTTGATCGGAACGTAAAACTTTTATACCTGTCCCAAATTGAGTTAAAACCATTGCATAGAAAGATTTGAAAATAGAAAACACTTCACTCTTTTCTTTCATCAAATAAAGCCATGTAGTGTGTAAATAATCAGCAATAAAAATAACAAACCAACGATGACCTTTAAGAGAATTAATACGAGAAGGACCCCACACATCATAATGCACTAAGGAAAAAGGAGTTAAACTTCTATTAAAGCTAGGAGCAAAAGATGTCCGATGGTGTTTTCCAAGTTCACAAGGTTCACAAAAAAAACTCAGAAACAAGTTTATTGACTAAAGAAGGAAACATATGCTTAAGTAAATGAAAAGACGGGTGTCCTAATCTCCTATGTAATAACCAAATGTCTTCAGACTTATTCTCAATAACTGATGTGTGATGAGCTCCTTTGCTTCCTGCACCTAGAAGGTAAAGGCCATTCTCCTCTCTACCACTGCCAATCGTCCTCCTTGTGGTAATGTCCGGAAAGACACAATGAGAAGGGGAAAAGGTTACACTGCAATTCAAATCACGAGTTATACGACTAATAGATAAAAGATTAGAAGTAAAACTGAGAACATGTAGGACCGATGACAGAGGCAATAAGGGAGTGGCATGGATGACACATTTCCCTGTAACAGAAGAAAAAGTGTCGTCAACAATGCGAACTTTATCTTGACATGAATGAGGAATATATACAGAAAACAAATCGGAGGAACTAGACATATGATCTGAAGCTCCTGAGTCAATAATACACGGGAAAGACAAATGGGATAAACATGCTCGGGCGAAAGTGACTAAGTTACCTGTCTATGCAAATGAAGAGGAGGCACCTGTAGGTGTGGATGCAGAGGTAGAGGCAGAGGCAGCAAAAGAACGGCGAGTCATCAGGCTCCGGAGAGCCTCCTCCACCTCAGAGGCAGTGAACATAGGTGGAAGAACAGCGGGAAGAAACTGATCAATCGGAGCAGGAACTATAAGATCAACAGCCGTAGTATGATTAGCATGGGCATTGCGGCCATTAAACCTTCCTCCACGACCCCTAAACGAGCCAGAACGACCCCCTCGACCCCCTTGTGGATAACCATGAAGCTTATAGCATGTCTCCCTTGTGTGATATTTGGAATTGCAATAATCACAAAATTGCTTAGACTTTTCTGAAGAACCAGACTCACTAGCGGTGTCACGACCACGGTTCCCATCCTTCTGAGGAACTGAAGAGAGAACAGATCACTCTGTATTAGCAGGTGGAAGCATAGCAGAACGACGACTTTCCTCGTTCTGGACATAGGCACAGGCCTCCTGAAGAGAAGGTAGTGGGTCCATTCCCAGAACCCGACTGCAAACTGGATCCAAATCTTAGTGAAGTCCCTCTAGGAACTTAAAAATCCTCTCCTCGGCAATAAGTTTATGATAGGCCACAGAATCAGCAGGACAAACTGGCTTGTAGTCTAATAGGTGGACTGGTGGATAGAGATGTGAAGTACAGCAGAACACTCTTCTCCCCCTGTTCAGATCTACCAATCGACCTCCGTAACTCAAAAATCTGCGCAGAATTGCCCTTACGCGAATAAGTGTTGGTCACCCAAATATCTTGGGCGGTCATCATGTCCAAAAAACCTTCAGCAATCTCAGGAATCATAGAGTGGCAAAGCCACGTCATGACAGTGGAGTTCTCCATCTCCCACTTGTCATAAGAGGCATCCTCGGTGGTAGGTGCTTTAATTTTGCCGTTGATATACCCCATCTTCCCCCTGCCTTTGAGAGACATAATCACATATCCGGACCATGTTAGGTAGTTTTGACCATTGAAAAAAGATGTAGTAAGTTTAACATTTGGGCTATCGACGGATGCAACAATAACACGTTCATTCGAAAGCAACTGCGTATTCACGTTGGACTTGATTGGATCCGTCATCGTGAATCAACACACAAAAAATGATACCCGCAACGGAAATACTAAAAAAAGGCAATAAAAACAAGGGCCAACGGATACGAAGCCCACTAACAAAAAATCAAGCCACCATATAGGATGCCAGCAAATCAATCACTGATCAATGGGCCATAGAAGGACCCAAAAAAAAATGAGAGCAAGAAACTTTAATCAAAATAGGAGTGGTTGATGACTATATGAAAGTGGGGGGAAAAAAATGCAACAAACAGTAGCGATGAACAGTAGCGTGAACAGTGCCGATGAACAGTAGCGGTGAACAGTGCCGTGAACAGTATCGTGAATAGTGCTTAGGTCATATTGGTGGTGGTGGTGGTAGGTTAGCGCAGGTGGTGGTTAGGGTTGTGGTGGCTCTGATACCATGTTAAGTTTGACAACAGAGATTAATCCAAAAGCTTAGGGTTGACCAATAAGTCACACCCTTATATATTATTCAAGAATAAGAATAAAAAATAATTACAACCTAGTCCTTTTAATTCTAATAATATAAAACAAAGCAACATATCTAACACCTTAAGCACAAAACAAAAACCATGCCACCCATATACAAAATAACGTGGCAGGAACCCAATTACCCTGTGGGCACACAAATGGCACCGAACCAAATCCAAACAAAAGCATCATTGGAAAATCAAGTAGCAAGAAAATGACCAAAGCAAACCCACAAATTACATCAAAACAAAAATAGAGAAGTATCAAATGCCCCAAGCCAAAGAAGTCTAAAAACAAGTCTAAAATCATAAGATACAATGTTTAATCATAGGAAATTATAAGTTACAATGCGGCTGGACTGGAGTCTAAAAAAGCAACTTAAAACAAACTAAAGTTCAATTTCTTAGAAATTGCAAGAGTAAACTGCAACTCACACTGAATTCTTGTTTCAACACTGCCTGAAACTCTAAAACCAACAGCTTCATGAACATATAATAGGATTAGCTATAGTGCCGTGTTGGATTAAGTTGTGTAACTCATTTATATATAGCTTATAGAGAGCCTCTCTAGGACAGACGTTCATCCTTTCAAACCAACCGACCAATTTGGTTTTTGCTGTCTTTACTTTTGGTCTTGTGGTCCCAATCATTTATAGAGAAACAAAAGAATTGGGCAGCTCAATTTCTCTCTCTTACATCACTAATTAATGTCAAATTGGTGGGGCCCAAAAATTAATGTAAAACAAAAAATATATATTGTTGATCTATCTCTCTCTCATAAATCGTAGCAGAAGAAAAAAAAATTTGGTCAATTGGGTTTTGACCATCTCTCTCTATCTCTTTATCTCTCTCTCAAACCTAGAACTACAAAACAGGGGGCTCAATCCTCTCCCTCTCATCTGACCAACGCATGAAGGCCACTCCAGTGACGACGACGACTCTGGCAACGACCACTCCAGTGTCAGTGCCCACTCCGGTGACCCCACGACCCACGACTCTGGTATCCTTTTTGTTTCTTCATTCTCTCTCTTTCTTCTTCTTCACCCTTGCTATGAATCTCTAATTTAATGATTTTCATGACATTTTAAAACCCTAGTTTATGATTCTTTGATTCTCAATTCTCTTGCCTTCTTAAAACCCTAGATTTGGGTTTTAGATGATTTGGGGTTGCACTAAATTTCTTTATTTTTGTTTATTTACTGTTATTGGGTGTAGTATCTCTTTGGAATTTAATCTGGTAGCAAAATGGACAATGTGGACTTAGAAGTATTAGGGGGTGAAGGTGGGGAACTAAATGAAGAGTCAATTTCCAACTTTGATAATGAGATTTTCAATCCAGAAGTAAGACATGATCTAAAGCCTAAAAAAGGTCAAGAATTTGAAACACTAGATAATGTAAAATCTTTTTACAATACTTATGCAAAAGAAGTTGGGTTTAGTGTTCAAAATTGGTCTACTAGGAAGAGGGTTGTCGGTGAAATTGTAAGAAAGGATAATGTTTGTTATAAGCAAGGAAAAAGTTCAAGAATATTGGACATTGAGAAAATAAGGCGTCAGGGCACTATAAAAGAGGGTTGTAATGCAAAACTTGTTGTGGTAAAGTCCAAATTTGGCACATTTGTAGTCAATATATTTGTTGAGGGTCACAGTCACCCATTGTCAACCCCACAAAGAACACATCTATTGAGGTCTTATCGTAATGTTTCAAGTGCAAAAAAATGCTTAACCCAACAAATGTCCACGGTTAATACACCACCACACCAACAATTTAGCTTTCTTGGAGTGTAGGCAGGAGGGATAGAAAACAAGGAAAACAGAGAACAAGGAAGAGCTTGACTCCAAGTAGATGGGGCTTATTGAGAAAAGTGGGTTCAACGATAATCGGTGGCTACAGAATTTGTATATGATTCGATCAAGATGGGTGCCTGCATATGTAAATCATATTTTTTTCTACCGGTATGTCAAGTAGCCAACGAGCGGAAAGCTCTCGTTCGTTTTTCAAGAAGTTTGTTTCAAAAAGCAATTCTTTGGTGGATTTTATGATTCAATTTGAACGGGGATTTGACGCCAAAGTCATGCAGAATTGATTGCCGATAACAAGGATATGACTAAGAAGCCTAAATTGAAAATGTTTCATGACTTCTTGGTGCAAATGGTTGAGATTTATATTTTTGACAAGGACTTTATGTAGTTGCAAAAAAATTCAGAGCTTGGGTATCCCATGCAGACACATATTGGCATATTTGAACATGCATGATTTGGATAAAATGCCCGATCACTACATTATAAAAAGGTGGACTAAATCTACAATATCTGGCCAGTTGTAGATGATGTTGGTATGCAAATTACTGATGGTATGGATCAACCAAGGTTTACACTCGATGGTACGGATCAAGTACTCAAACAAATTAATGAAATGGTTGGGTGTGGTACAAGTGTACGAGTTTCTAGCGAGCAAAGTAATCAAATGGTTGGTGGTGGCACAAGTGTACAGTTCTCCCAAAGTTATGAACAAAGCTACTACGAACCTAGTCAAGTAAGGGCAAAAGGTTGTGGAAAAAGGCTGAAGGGAGGAAAAGAGAAGGCACTAGAGAGGGTAACAAAATATAAAGGCACGCGTTGTCATGGATGTGGCAAAGTTGGACAGTCCCATGATAAAAGAAATTGCTCAATGCTTGCAAATCGGTACGAATCTTTCATATATACTTATTTCTTTTTTTTCTTTTTCTTTTTTGTTTTACTTTAATTTTTGGGCCTACCAATTTGACATTAATTAGTGACGCCAGAGAGAGAAATTGATCCGCACAATTCTTTTGTTTCTCTATAAATGATTGGGGCCCACAAGACCAAAAGTAAAGACAAAGCAAAAACCAAATTGGTCCGTTGGTTTGCAAGGACGGACGTCCGTTCTAGAGAGGCTCTCATAGCTTGTATATCTTACATAGATTGAATTAAATTGTACGAAAAAGGTAAATTTGTTTTTTTTTTTTTAGAATTGCGTCATCTATATGTATATGTATCATTATTAAAAACCTTTGTAAAGTGATAATAGCCCAAGCTAAAAGTTGACAATATACGTCAAGCATGAGCGGAAGACGTATCTTGTAAGTGTTATCCTATGAAATTCTGTAGTAGAAAGAAGGTGGCCACTGGTGTGTCACCGTGTGTGTGAGAAAGAGAAAAAGTGGGGGAGAAAGATATTTTGAACTGAAGTAATAAGGAAAGATCAACGTAATTACTAGGAGAAAGTCGCCGAGATTAGATTTTGATTACTATGCCTTATTTCTCTTTCCATTTTAGTTGTTATGGGTTGTCGTGTGTGATACTTTCCATTTTAGTTTTTTTAGGAGATATAGCAGAGTTGTATGTGTGTAGAGTTATATTTCGTATTATTAGCATAATATATAATTGGAAGGTTTTTTTACTATTTATTACATTCCTAAAATAATAGGAAGATTTTTTTCAATATTTATTTAATGAGTAAAGATTGGGACACACCCAAAGACACATCTTTTGGGTTGTGTTCCAAAAGATGTGTCTATATCTCTCATGTGATGTCACTGGACTCCATAGTGACACAGGAGAGAGATAGACACATCTCTTGAGTTGTCCCAAAAGTTGTGTCTTTAGGTGTGTTCCAAGTACTACCCTTATTTAATGTCATAAATGTATACGTATTGATAAGATTTTAAATTTTAATTTGAATGATCTAAAACCACATTTATAAGTATATATATATATATATATTTTTTATATAATAAAATGTGTGCAATTATTAAAATTCTATGAAGTGCCACATGGCAGAAGCAAAGGATTCCGCTTTCATATCTATCTATCTATATATATATATATATATTAGATTAGATAACACCAAATCTTAAAAAATTTCAAAAATAAGTACTCAAGAAGATAGGAAGGGAATTAACTCACAAAATTCAAAATTCTTATTCCGATTCTCACCCTATTTTCCTCTCCTTCCCTATTTCCCTAATTGTTTTCCTTATTATTAACCAAACAAAGAAAAATGTTTTCCTTTCCTTTCCCTCACCAAATTCATGAACCAAACAGAGCCTTAGGATACTTGGAAAGAAAGGTGAGGAAATACTAAGGCATTATCAAGTGTGGGCTAGCATGTATTAGAAAGAATACTAACCCAAAGGTTCCCATAACCCGAGTTGCGATATGACTTTTCCCCGCTCCAAGCAGCTTGGCCAGGCCAAAGTCAGAAACTTTGGCATTGAAGTCATCATCAATCAATATATTGCTCGACTTTATGTCTCGATGCACCACTTTCGGCTCAATTGCCTCGTGTAAGTAGGCAAGACTGCAATAAATTACATCTAATTATAAGTAGATCTAAAATGTTGGTGAAAGAACAAAAATAAGTAGACTTACGCTTTAGCCGTCCCAAGGAGAACCTTCATCCTGGCCTCCCAAGTGAGATATCCATGCTGGCGCATAGCTCCATGAAGCCACTGCTCTAAATTCCCATTGTTGACATACTCATAAACCAACATCCTGAATTTTTAGAATAACTTAAACAAGTTTTCTCCTTTAAGGCTTCGTTTAGTTTGCAGATTTAGAGAAGAAAAGGGAAAGGAAAGAGAAACAACAAGGAAAACCATTCACCTAGAGATTTTAAATAGCATTAGCAAGTTTCTAAACTTTAATAGGAACTCAAGAAAAGAATAAGGGAAGTGACTCCCAAAAATTTACACTAAGGAAGGGAGTAACTCATAAAATTCAAAAACTTCTATTATATCTTTGACTGAGGAACCTTGATACCTTCTGCTATGTTTATGTTTGTTTAGTTAACTATTGCATCGAAGTAGTTTTCTTTTCCTTTTTGTCTTGCTCATTGTTTTCCTTATCAACCTGTTAAGTCACCAAATACTCTATAATATTAAATTGTTAACCCTCCCTCAAGTGCGACCCCGTCTCTCACGTGGAGAGTCAACAAACTAAACAAACCAAACTCCATCATAATGGAGACAAGCAACAAAATGCAAATATGCACACAAGAAAGGGTGCGAAGAGCCGAGCCCAAGACCTCTCATAAACAAGGCTATGATACCATGTTAAGCCGCTACTTACTCTGTAAGCTTAAGCTGTTAGAGAATAGGCCCCACAATGCATATCAAGCTTCAACATAACCAAACAAAAAAAGTTTTCTCCTCGGTGTTCTCTTTTCCTTTCCTCCACCAAATCCATGAATCCAACAAAGTCTAGGAGAAACTTCCAAATGATCCCGCATATCACAAACATTATGATCATCAAGCTTCAAATATTTTAGGCATTAAGAATGCTTTTCTTCGAAGAACAAAGATTTTAACACTTCTAATCACTTGTTTATGGGATATGGATGTCAACACGAACATAATAACCTAATTATAGCGTACTATAAATTAGAGTGGTACCTATGAGTTCCCTCAATGCAGTATCCCAAAAGTCGAACCAAATTCTTGTGACGAACATGGCCAATAGCTTCCACTTCAACACTAAATTCCTTCTCTGCTTGGCCACTGAGAAGAGCACGAGAATTTTCAAACATATAAAACAAAGAAGAGCAGAAAAAGAACAAATTATTATCGAATTGTGACCAGAAAAGCTGTTTGCTCACTTACAGATTGTTGAGAAGCTTCTTAACTGCCACAGGACTCCCATTGATCAAAGTTCCCCTGTAAACAACTCCATATCCACCCTCACCAAGAATATTGTCTTTAGAAAATCTGTTCGTAGCAAGTTCGAGATCTCTCAAAGTAAACCAGTGACCCCAACCCAAGTGAGAGAACTCTGGGAGACCAACTAGAGGAGAAGGAGCACTTATTGGGTGTGAAGAAGAAGGTTTGTACACGGAAAACGAGCCCGAACTCCCTTCTTCTCCTGATTGGGACCCACCACCACCATCTTTGTCCATACGATTAAATGAACCTGATTGACTTGCGTAATCTTCGTTCTTTGATTTTCCCATACCCAGGTGGACCAAAACCTTGTCCGATTCTTTATCACTTGATTTGTCATGAATGGTAAGAAGAATCCCATTACGAGGAACAAATTCATTTGTTGGTATTTGCTCGACTCTAACCTCTTTGATCTCCTTCGAAACGGACGGTATTTGGGTGAGGGGAATTTTCTCTCTAGCATTTTTCGATTTTTTTCGTGACGTCAGATACAATGTCAAGGCAGAGAGGATGACTACGATGAATATTCCAACTATGATTCCAATTATTTCCCATACTTTGAGACCAAAGATTGCAGTTGTTTTGGACAATTCTGCGTTGAGATCAGTACCCATTTTCTAATTCTTGTTTCGACTTCAAGATACCTACAAAATCCGTATATTGAACATGAAAAGTGCAAACTTTCTAATTCAGAATTCATTCTGATGATATCATTCCAAACACAAAGTACTTTTTGTTAATGCCACATATAAGAAAGCTAAAAACAGTTTACTCTGCCTATGATACTGTGGTAGAAGTACAAAGACCATATGCATATACAACAAAATGCAAGAAGTGCCACCATCGTAACTACAAGCCCATAAAGACATTCCAACCTCTTTATAGACAGAGAGTATAACACAATGAAGACAAGATCTAACAATGTAAGACCATCCTCTATGTCTTCTATAATTTTTTCACTAGCATAAACAACAAATTTCATTGAAAACAAGAAGCAAATGCCACAAAAGACATACATAAGAGTTTTTATAAACAGATTCTGACAAAACAAAGATATTCCTACAATGGTTTAGAAAGTCTACCATTCATTTACCTTGGTGTTATGAGATTTCCAAGAACAAGCTTCAGAACTCAGATCTCAGGAACTCCATGAACAGATCACCTGATCAGACAATGAACCAAACACCAACCCTAGATCTCCCCAAAACAAACCCAGAAAAAACCCATGTCAAAAAGGCCAAATGCCAAGACACCCAAATCAACAAATTCTCAGAAATACCAAGTTACATTGAATTCCCCATCTGGGTCTTCTCGCAAACACCATGTGAGTCTGAATCTAAGCTGAAATGGGTGCTCAATGGACACCACATCTAAACAAGATACTATGACAATAGAAGAGCTGTATTTGCGAATAAAGTACAGGTACAGTGATTGGTTGGCATGATAGAGAAGGAAAATATTAGAAGTTATCAAGTGGTAGGTGATGAGACAATGGCCTCATAAACAGTAAAAAAAAGTGAAGATGGGAAAATTGTAATGTACTCTTGTCGGACTCTTCCTTGGTTTCTACTTTCTTGTGAAGATGAATTTCTTACTATTTATTACGTACTGTACTACTAGTATTATCAGAAAATTTAATCTATGGTTAAAAACTGTAACTTTCACTCGGTTTTGTAAGTTTTTAACTTTCAAGTCTATACTTAAAATGGGAAAGCACTTTTGTGTAGTTAGCATAATAGTGTGTAAATTGTGTCTCTCACAGTTTGCACAGTATTTGCACAATTTTTAAAATAACAAAAATAGTTTCGGAAAAAATATTATGTAAATTATGAGAAACACAATTTACACAACACTGTACTAACTACACAGAAGTATTTTCCACTTAAAATGTTCTGTAACTTATTATGGGTCAAACGTCGGTGAACAAATTTTAAATAGTGACATTCAACTTATTGAGATTCAGGAATAGAATTGAGCAAGGGTGTAAAGCGAACCCAATAAGGCTAAATCTATTATAATAAACTTCTCATATGAAAAAGTATCTTATGATCATTGGATGAGAAGAATCTCGAGATGTATTTATGGTTAAGTAATGTTATGCGTCCTAAATTTTTATCCCAAAAGTGTTTTAACAAATAATGTGGCAGTGGGTCCAAGTAAATAACTTCTAATCAAAATTCAACTGGCTCCACTGCCATATCATTTGGGAAGCAGGATAGAAATTTGGAAAACATAGCATTCCTCTTTATGGCTATTTTTTCATCCAATGGTCATAGGGTGTTTTCCCATATGAGAAGCTTCTCACAACAGCTTTACCCTAAGAGTAGGGTGTATACGAGTTAAGCCAAGCTAATCGCAAGTTTTTTTACGAGCCCTTAAAGCTAGTTTAATAATAGATATATACATATGGAAAGGTCAGTATACAAGCTATTTATCAAATCTATTTACGATGTTTTTCATTCTCTCTCTAAAATTATATAGTTTTATAATAGATATATATATATATATATATGTATATAGGTAATTACATAAGCTCTTTATCGAGCCTATTAACAAGCTTTTTCACAAGCCCACAAACGAGCCATAATCAATCGTGTTCACGAGCTCTGTTGAGCAAACCGAGCATAGACTTTATCGAGCTGAGTCTCAAGCTCTTGATGAGCGGCTCAGCTCGTTTACACCCCTACCTAAGAGTAATGTTACACTCACACCCAATAACTCACAATCACTCCTAGGGGGCACTGTGGGGTCCACTGGCACTTGGGGGAGGGGGCGGGTTGACCAAAAGTGATTATGAGTGTTTGTAAATTTTTGAGTGTGAAATTGGTATGAGTGTAGCATTACTCATAGAATAATAGTGGAATGAATTGAATAAGTAGATTGTTTGAATATCACATTAATGCCAGTGTTGTAAAAACTTGAAGCAACTTGACTAGTTGCTTTTCTTGTCAAGAGTACTGCCATACTTTTTAAATTTTAGATCTCAAATGCTTCTCAAATACATATGGTAGTGGGTCCACTGAATTTTGATTGTAAGATATTGAAGTGGTTTCACCCCACATGTATTTGAGAGACATAATATTACTCCCTTGCCAGTGTTTATTCTATGGGTAAAAATGGTTCAATTCAGTGTGATTTTCAAACAATTGAACGGGTCGGTCTGGTTAGGTTTAGCGAGTTTTGACGGTTCGGTCAATTTTTACACTAAATGAAATTTTTTTAAACTAAACCGATCGGTTTAGTCGGTCCGGTTGTTTTGCTTACACCCATTTATACATATCTCTCCATAATATATATACACACATATGCGATAATATACAATTAAACTATAATGCAGTTTTGCTTACCCACTATCACTATGTTGATATGTGTTCCAATCATGTCCCATTCAGTAGTTTTATTGCTAAAACAAGGATCAAACGGAGATGAAATTGGACACATATAAACATGATAGACGAGCAAGAGTGAGAAAAATAACTAAACAAAAATGCAGTCATTAAACTAACTAGCTGGATTGTATGGATGTGCCCTTGAGTTATATATATGGTTGATTTATGACTAGACAATATCAGCAATCAACATCGATCCCAATACACAAGTGGTTAAAATTGCATTATCCAAAATCCATGTAATTGACCCCGTTGGATTTTTGGTTTTAGTGACAAAAAAGAAAATAAAATATAGAGAAAAATACCTGTCGTATTTAATTTAAGAGAGAATAGCGAGAAAATAGGAAATTAAAAAATGATAAAAGTAATTTACAATTTTAAATATAATTTATGTATCACTTTCCTTGCTATTTTTGTTGAACTTTTATTGCATTTGATTTATTTAAATTTTTTTTATGTTATTTAAAAATGTTAAAAAAATACTAAGAAGATGGCTTTTCTTATCTTATCTTTTTAACTTTTTCTTAAATCCGTAAGTGACTATTAACGTATAAAATGACCCTCTGAAACGACTAGAGTTAAAAAAATCGTTACATGCAGAAATTGATGTTGATTGAAGAAGACAGTGGCGAATAATTGGACATGTCTGTTGGATAATTGGATTATTGCTTTAACAAATGGTTTTTCAAGGCTAACCATGGATTCATACTAATTGACATTAAATAATGCTAGGTATACTTAAATGGTTTATCTGTTAATGTAGATATCTTTAATTAGTAAACAAAAGAACAATAAGTTAGATTTATTTTAACATCGTCATTGACACATCAGCAGTTAAAACTGTTTAGGTGTCCCAAACTAGTGTGCCTAGCATTACTCAATTGACATTAATAGACTTTTTGGAAGAGTAATGCTATACTTTTTAAATGCATTGTCAGTTGTACTAATTGCAAAGAAAAGAAGTACCACTTAATACCATCACAACATTTGGTACAACTTTTTAGCCAAAATGGAACTAATTATGAAAAGCATATCAGTATTTTTGGGTTAATTACACAGACCTCCCCTGAGGTTTGGCAAAATTACACGGACCTCCCCTCTATATTGCAAAATTACACAGACCTCCATTGAGATTTGGATTTGCATTACACACATCTCCCCTCTAGATTGCAAACTTTACGGAGACCTCCCTTCTAAATTTGCTAATACTGAATGATGATGCAATTTTTGGTACTGAACAGATCTAGGGTTTAATAGCATACACAAAGCGTAGAAGAGAATAAGAGAGATATAGGCAACACATTTGTATATGATTCGGCCATGTTAATGAAGGAACATATGTCCACGTGTGTGTCTGAGTACGTTCACCATACTGTAAAAAAGTCAAGGACCCTTGGTGAACCAACAATAGTTTGGAGCTACCAGAGGTCGGCGGGGCACGATTATGATTGCTATAGGGGTGCTATGCAAACTGAAAAGTTAATCCCTTTCTATGGGGGTGAGTGGTCTCTTTTATAGATGCAAAAGACCTACTCATATAAGGAAATTTGATTAAGGAATACAATCTGATTTAGGATCAATTGGCATCAATCAAAGGAGGTTTCCTTATTGGATTAGGAAACAATTTGTATTTCCATTAGTCTTCTATTTGAGATAGGAAACGGTCTGGAATATTCTAGGGCGTATCTCGTGGGCCTGGATGGACTGCGCCCGTACAAACCGAGCATGTATTGTACTCCGACCTGGTGGTCAGGGCATGTTGACACTGCATGTACCGCTCGGGGTAGGACTGCTGACCTGTTTTGAACTGTTTGATTGGACGATGCTAGCCCAACCCAGGGGTTGGTCTTCCCCGCGGATAGAGCCCCGTGCTATAGGATCAAGAGGCCCGTGAGAGCCTTCAACCACTCGAGAAATCAGGATAGGCGCCGGTCGCTGAGTAGAACTGCTCGGCCATAGAGTAGAGCCAATTTTGGATGTATCAGTTGCCCCCCATTTCCGAGGTTGGCTTGATGCTATATTGAGTCAAGTTTGGAAATCTGTTGATTACTCGG
Organism: Hydrangea macrophylla; assembly: GCA_033977485.1. NCBI lineage: Eukaryota > Viridiplantae > Streptophyta > Magnoliopsida > Cornales > Hydrangeaceae > Hydrangea > Hydrangea macrophylla. The sequence continues at coordinate 78,843,506 of CM066996.1, forward strand.
GAAAGTTACCTCGGAGCTTCTGAGTTTGGTGAACTCGCGGGAACTGACTAATAGTTGAGACTTAGCCTAGTTCGGAATCTTTAAGTGCTTGGGAATTGGCTAAGAGTTGAGACTCAGCCTAATTCAGAGTCTTTTTCTTGAGTTAGCTCCTAGGATGGTTATCTTCTGCCCGTAAACCTTCATCAAGGTTGTGGGTAGAAAAATTTGACCATGTTAGAAAAGTCAACCTAAAGCGTGTTGCTTTAGGGTCCTTTATGTTAGCTCTCCAGGATGGTTATCTTCTGCCCAGCAAGCCTTCGTCAAGACTGTTGGGAGAGGATTTTGACCATGTTGGTGGAGCCGACGTAAAGTGTGTTGCTTTAGGGTCGTTTTTACTCCTCTACCCTGGGCCAACCTAAGAGGGCCAACCTAAGAGGATTTAGTCACCTCTATCATCGGTTTGGACCTAAGCGGAGACCCAAAACGTATGGATTTTAGGGATTTCTTTTACTCCTCTATCGTGGTCTAACCTAAGAGGTTTTTGTTATCTCTATCATCGGTTTGGGCCTAAGTGGAGTTAGTGCCTCTGAGTATTGTAGGCACCCGGGTTATCTAAGAGTTTTACTCGGTTAACCCCAAGGCCTGTAAATACTCAGTGTGACTTCTTGTAGTTTTTATTCCGTCTTGACCCCCAAGCTTTGGTTGAGGTAGGCGTTGTGGGAACAATTACTGTAGGCAGCCAACCTAGAATGTTGGTAGTTCAAGGGTCTTTTTGTGCCTCGGGTGTGATCATGAGGTCTTCTGATGCCTCGGGTGTGGTCCCAAGGTCTTTTGCCAACTGCGTAATAGTGGTCTTTGGTTGCCTCGGGGTTGAGCCCGAGGTCTTTTTAACTCCTCGGGAGTTGAACCCAAGGTCTTTTTGGAGTGCTCCGAGGATCGACGAGGAGTTGATAGGCGACACTAATCTTTGTAGGAGCCCTTTGGCAGTCTGAGCTTTGTGCTATGGTCGGGATAAAGTACCATTATAGTTGGACTCATCTAGTCTGTTGGAGGCAAGAGGTCGGGTCAGGATCACTGAGCTCCTGTCTACTCTGAGCTGGAGGCAAGGTCAAGATCATTGGATGCTGATTGCTGCAAACTGGAGGTCAGGTCGGGGCTGCCAGACCCAAACCGATGTGAACTGAAGGAACTGCCAGAACTATCAGGCTTCTTTGTGTTGCTCCTCTTGGGCTGATCTCGCTTCCGCTTATTTCTTGACGGCTCGTCGCTTACGTGCCCGGGGTCTTTGGTCTTTAAAAATCCTTCAGTGTCAACATACTTTCCGACCCTCTCTGCGAGTTCAACCAAGGTTTCCGGTCGGTTTATGTGAAACGATGTGGCGCACTTAATGTGTTGAACTCCAGAGCAAAAGGCTGTAATTGCAACAGTTTTATCAAGATCATAGATCTCGAGCTTCTCCTGGTTGAATCGGTCGGTGAACTCCTTAAGGACTCATTATTCCTTTGCCTGACAGTCAGCAACTGTATGTTAGGCTTTGACCATTCATGCATACCGATGAACTGGTTGATGAACTGCTTGCTTAGTTGCTTGAAGTCTTTGACCGATCGAGGTCTCAGGGAGTGGAACCATTGCACGGCCGGGCCTTTCAAAGTACTGGGGAAGGCCAGGTAATACAGTTCATCGGCGTTGGTGGCTAGGGCCATCTGAGCATTGTAGGTCCGAACGTGGTCAACCGGGCTTCCAGAGCCGTTGTAAGAATCTAGATGAGGTTGTTTAAATTTGCGCGCGAGTGCAAACCTTGTGATTCGGCTGGAGAACGGTGACTTTGTCTCGGTATTGATATAAGTAGCATCCTGGCCTAGGTTTTTGGTCATTCCGTCGATCTGCTTCTCTAAATCCTTTATACGGGCCACCACACCTTCCTGACCGGTATCCGGGACGTAGGTCGGGTTAGTGGAAAAGGCTTCCTTCTCATGACGGTGTGTTGTCCCCTGGGATCGGGCTCGGCTATGACTCTGACTGATCGTGTGCCTAAGATTACCTTGGCTCTTGACCGAGTGACCCTGGACCTATTCCCGGGCCATGTGTTCTTACCTCTCCTCTCGGGCAGCACGCCTACCGTTGGTGTCTCTGGCGTCCTCAACGCGGGATGGGTTGGCTCGGGCACGTTGTCTTGTCAAGATCGGTTCCCGACCGTGGGTGTGGATATCGCAGGTTTTCAAATTTTACCCACTTTTAAAACAAATATTTTCAATTTTCAAAACAAAAGAGTCGCCACTTAATTTTTAAAGGAAAAATTAAGAAACCATTTCAAAAGGAAACTGATCTTTTGCGAAACCAAAGATAAACTGGGTCCGGGGATTATGGAATGAAAGGGGAAGGAGCCCGGCGGACTAAAACACCCCCTTTCATCCTATCTCAAGATAGGCCTCTACTCAACATCCTTTTTAATCAAGTTATTAATCTAAGCATGTCCTCAATTAATACATATATGGGTATACATAACACAAGCATGTTGGAAATGGTGTAAAATTGCTAACGGTAAAATATCATTCATAAGCCACGTAATTCAAATAGCAAACAACATGATATGCAATAGAGAACTAGAGAACATACCCGGGATCCAGCCGCGAATATTAAACGTGCTATGCATGCGAGAATAGGAATCCTAAGAAAAGGTCTCTATCACATATAAACACTTAAGGCAAGACCTAATCTAAAGTGTCGCACATGGAGTTGAAAATCAATTCAAAATCAAATAAATGAATTAAACTAGAGAAAGGATGAGAAGTTGTACCTCAAATGCGCTACAAAACAAAAGTTAGTACACATGCCTTAGACAAGATATAATATCAAAGAGTAATTAATCCTAAGTTATGTTCAACTAGATACAACTTAGACAAGAGATAAGTCCTACTTATGAATATTATCATGTATGAATTGAATGCATGAATATGAACAAGAATGAGATATGAATTTATTCACTAATTTGGATCCCTAAGCCTCTGTGTTTAATCTAAATTGTCATTATTCAAAACATGGTTTGAGTCCTAAGACATTAAGAGACCATTTGAGTTAAAATCAATAAGATTAGATGAAAACAGTAGCAGTTTTTTGTGATTTACAGAGAGCAGACCAGACGTTCAAAAATGGAAATAAAATACTTTTGATGGTTGGATCTTATTGATTTTTGGATATGTCATGCCTCTGTGAGTCTAGTTCCTAACCCAACTTGAAAATCAAGATTTCAACGGTTAGATCTCCGGGAATATGGAAAATATTAGACCTCACTCAGGATTCTGCAACTCTCTGTCCAGAGATCTTGTATGATTTTCTAAAAATAGTAAAAAAATGAGAAATACTTAGATCTTTTTAGGGTACCTTCCTAACACATTAAGGTACTTATAAAAAATTATTTGAGACCCCGAAAACTTTATTAGGGTTCTGATTTATTAATTTCAAAACAGACTTATTATTCTGAAAGCATTTTAGAACTCTGGACAGATTGTGATTAGCTCACAAAAACCATGATCAAACCCTTCTAATCACAAGATCTTGCTAAAACAAAAATCACAGTGGTAAAACAATGTGTTATGAACATTTTCCCGTTGGTTTCATTCGATTCCAACGGTCGGATTTCAAACTAAAAATCCTTGATCAAAAACAGTTTATGAACCCACTGTTTCATTTTGCTAGCTCAAAATTATTGATTGGCCTCAACTATTAGAACATGAAGTTGGGACTCAAATCAAACTACTTCTTCTACCATTTGATGGTCCTTGAAGATTATGAGGCATACTATACTAGTGGATTTTGATGAAGTATTGAGATGAACTTCACAAAATCCTCAAATAAAGAACTCAAACCTATGGACCCAAGTTTGAATTCAACTTATCACTCCTACCTTTTGATGGTCATTGGAGTTAGAGATGAAGTTAAAATCTACTCAAACCTCATTGGAATATAATAGGATTCCATAAGATTTCTTAATGAAAAGGTTCAAGTCATGGATTAAGACTTGAATCTCACTAATTATATGTAGATTAAGACTATGATTCATTCTAATCTCCATATAGATCATAAGATCATAGGAAATTAAATAATCAAACTCAAAGAGGTTCAATGAGATATGGAAGATCTCATGAGCCTCACAAGAGATGGTAGAAATAAGAAATCAAAGTTTGTCTAGAGAAACTAAGAACACAAGCTCTTCAAAATTGAATTTATTTTAAACCCAAAGCATCAATTAGATCCAAATCAATGAAACATTATAAGATTCAATCACAAGTTCTAAGTGGTGTGTGAAGAAATGAGGTAAGAAGAGAGGTTTTGAAAATGTGTAAAGTTCCTAGAACTATGAACTTGTGATTGAATAATCCTAATTCTATCAAGGATTAAGAGGTTACCTCTAAGACCTCAAGTATTTCTTCAACTTCTTGTGAAAAACCTTCCAAGATTTCCCAAAATTCTTCAAATTCTTCAAGTTCTTCAAGACTTTCTTCTTCTCTCTATATGATTCTTGTATTTCTCTCTAATTTCAAGTATATGTGTGTGTGTGTTGATTCAAGTATTCAGGTATATCCAAAAATGAATATGAAAGTTTGTTTATATAGACCATTAATTCAAGGATAAATGGGTAAATTCGGGGTGGAGACCCATGTGCAAAGATTTCTTCTAGAACATGTGAGAAAAGCAGTCTGTTACAGCCAGCGGCAAACGACGGCATCCGGCGGCACTCGCTGAGTGCCGGGCGGCACTCGCTGAATGCCAGGAGGCACTCAGTGAGTGCCGCCGGGTTTTCCGGGTGCCGGGGCTAACTGAATTTTGCCCTACTTTTAATTTTCAAAAGATATGTTGGTGTAAACCAAAATTTTTTTTATTCCATGTATATATATATTTGCATTAAGATCCCCCATGTGCATGGTATCAACCATGTGCATGGTATATATCTAAATATACTACTCTCTTTTTGTATTTTCTTCTTTTCCAAGATTTTTTATTTTATCCTCTTAAAAACTGGTTCCCAGACTGGGTTTCTCACACGTTCTTCAATGTTCGGGTTTCTCCCGAATACCCGAACTCTCTCTCCTCTTTCTCCTTTTTATATTTTCTGTTTTTAATTTTGAAATTTGTCTTTGAAGAATCAATTGAAGATTTTGAATTTCCTGGAAAATCTTCGAATGTAACCGGCCATTGTCATCATCGGTCTTTTGAGAGGTAACCAATCCCTAGATTTGACGTTTGGTCAAAATTGGGGTGTCTACAGTTTGCCCCTCTTTGACAAAGCTTGTGAAGCAACGCGTATCACAAGTGAATGTCAAAGCCTGTGTGAAAGACAAGCCTTTGACCAAACAGTCGAATCTAGGTATAAACAAAAAGTGCGTTGCAAAAATCGGGTGTGCAAATAGCCAAATGCTGGTCGTGCTCAAAGATGAGCTGCCTACGTATCCCATCGGGAATCAGACCAAGACGTAGTTCGAGCAAGGGACAACAAAACACAAACGCAGGTAGTCACACAGATGAATGCACCTATCCTATCGTGATGCACGTGCTCAAGCAAATTTATACTCTATGCTTTCAGGTTCAATGACTTAGGACAATGCTACTCCTTAGAGTTAGCAAAACGTACCACTGTCTTGAAATCCTTCTATGCTGATGACGTCCTGTCCTAGGAAAGTCATGACTATCATTTTTTTATGTGAATGCTGACCGACTGAGATGCGCTTCGCGTCTTATACTCGAGTGCCGAGTCGGGAAGTATGCTGAAAGACTGAGATGCGCTTCGCGTCTTATACTCCGGTGTCTTGAGGATCATTTGATTGGCTGAGATGCGCTTTGCGTCTTAGACTCCGGTGCCGAATCAGGAAATGTGCTGAAAGACTGAGATGCGCTTCGCGCCTTATACTCTGGTGTTTTTAGGATCATCTGATCGACTGAGATGCGCTTTGCGTCTTAGACTCCGGTGCCGAATCAGGAAATGTGATGAAAGATTGAGATGCGCTTTGCGTCTTATACTCCGGTGTCTTCCAAGAAATGAGATGTTTTGCAGAAAAGTCAGAATCGCTCCAGATTCAATGACCCCAAACATAACAGAAAAGTCAGAATCGCTCCAGATTCAATGACCCCAAATGACAGAAAAGTCAGAATCGCTCCAGATTCAATGACCCCAATGATCGCAGAAAAGTCAGAATCGCTCCAGATTCAATGACCCCAATGATCGCAGAAAAGTCAGAATCGTTCCAGATTCAATGACCCCAAGATAGCAGAAAAGTCAGAATCGCTCCAGATTCAATGACCCCAAGATAGCAGAAAAGTCATAATCGCTCCAGATTCAATGACCCCAATGATCGCAGAAAAGTCAGAATCGCTCCAGATTCAATGACCCCAATGATCGCAGAAAAGTCAGAATCGTTCCAGATTCAATGACCCCAAGATAGCAGAAAAGTCAGAATCGCTCTAGATTCAATGACCCCAATGATCGCAGAAAAGTCAGAATCGCTCCAGATTCAATGACCCCAATGATCGCAGAAAAGTAAGAATCGCTCCAGATTCAATGACCCCAATGATCGCAGAAAAGTCAGAATCGTTCCAGATTCAATGACCCCAAGATAGCAGAAAAGTCAGAATCGCTCCAGATTCAATGACCCCAATGATCGCAGAAAAGTCAGAATCGCTCCAGATTCAATGACCCCAATGATCGCAGAAAAGTCAGAATCGCTCTAGATTCAATGACCCCAATGATCGCAGAAAAGTCAGAATCGCTCCAGATTCAATGACCCCAATGATCGCAGAAAAGTCAGAATCGCTCCAGATTCAATGACCCCAATGATCGCAGAAAAGTCAGAATCGCTCCAGATTCAATGACCCCAAGATAGCAGAAAAGTCAGAATCGCTCCAGATTCAATGACCCCAAATTCGTTTGGTATTCAAGGGTAATTTTTATTTTTCTTTTCCTTTTCAGAAGAGTCATGTGGACTTAACAATCCGTTTTCTATTTTCAAAAAGATCCGGAGTCGCACGGACTCGAAAATTCACTTTTCTACTTTTCAAAGATTAGGAGTCGTGTAGACTCGAAAATTCATTTCCTATTTTCAAATATTCGGAGTCGCGCAGACTCAAAAATTCATTTTCTATTTCAAAGATCGAGAGTCTCGCAGACTCGAAAACTCATTTTCTATTTCAAAGATCTGGCTCATGCATATTTTTTTGCTTTGGTTGGTGATACATAGGCTGCGATAGACGACTTATGCCAAGACCGATAATTTTGATTGGTGACTCATAGGCTGCGATAGACGACTTATACCAAGACCGAGGATTTTGATCGGTGACTTATAGGATGCGATAGACGACTTATACCAGGACCGAGGATTTTGATCGGTGACTTATAGGATGCGATAGACGACTTATACCAAGACCAAGAATTTGATGAACGGGGCTGGTCTAGCTCAAGGAGATTTGCCTTTGGGGCTATTCTAGCTGAAGAGATGTTTATGTGCTTCTTATTCTAGATTCATCATTTTCTTTTCTTGACAGATTGTTTGCTATGGACAACAGTTTCAGGTGATTCGGGCAAGAAGAGGAAGAAGCATGAGCCATTTCTCCACAACAACCCCACTTTTCTATTTACTGATTTCCTTTTTTGATTATATACAAACCCAAAGGCTTTCTGGTTCATCCGATGATTAGCTTGTACGGCTTGGAGCCTGATCTGCTGAGGGTATTCACTTGATTTTGCTCTCTCTGAAGACATTATTCGGCCTTTATTTGATTTCCTTAGCAGAGCAGAATCTGACTTCCTGACCTCCCTGCTATTACCCTTCTTTTGAAATTCTCAACTCTTGTTGGTCTATCTGAGGAATATATCTTTCAAATTTCAAGAAGGTAGACTCAAACTGAATTGAGATACACACATTTTCAAATTTGTGACCAATTCTGCTTTCTTTTCTTTGCGCTTCTCTGATTAACTTTAGAAAAAATTGTTATCCCATAATATTCTTTCATTGTATCTTCCTTTACGATTGACTTTTTGATAATGAAGAATTCTTCTTTTCATGTTTCTTTCCATCTTAAATCAATTTCAGATTTATGCATGAAAACTTCAACTTTTTACTTCAAGAATTCCTAGGATGCCTAAGCTTGATCCTTGAAAACCAGAAAACACAGAGATATTTTATTTGGCAAACGACAGTTTGCCCCTAGTTTGATAGGGACTTGGAAATGCTGGGCAAACGAAGTTTGCCCCTGGTTTGAGGGAGCTGACGCGGCCTTTGGGCAAACGATGGTTTGCCCCTAGTTTTCAAAGTAATTTCATGAATTGGTTGGGTTTGTTCTTTGGACCGAGGGCCTTGGGAGACCCGCCTACTTATCCCCGAATGGGCATCAGGTCCTATAGTAGTTCGGTTGAGGCCTGAAAGAAGTGCAATGATTGACTGCGTATGTAGTTGTGACTGAACCTTGCAGGTTGCCTACGTATCCCCGAATGGGAATCAGGTCAAAACGTAGTTCATCTATTCTGGAGGTCTTGAAAGAAAAAAGGCTTCAAGAATTGGTGGACTTTTCGAGCCATGTTTTCATTTAGGTTCAATGGGTGCCCTTTCTGGGCAGATTTTCCGAAACATATTCCTTATGGCAGCTTTCGAACAAGATGATGAACTTCTTCTCCTTCTTATGCATTTTTTTCTTTTCCTCTTTTTTTTTTTTTTTTTTTTTCTTTTCTTTTCTTCTTTCCCCTTTTTTTGTTTTGTGGCGGTTGATTCTTTTCACCTTATCACTAGCCAGTCAATCTTTACAACTCTCATAATACATCATGTTTCACTCATACTCTATCATACTCACATAGTAATATCAGCCCTCCAAATTACTCTTTATCTTTCTCAAAGATATTTCTGCATTGTCTACTTATCACTTATCCATTGAGTCTCTCACAAAAAATTTAATTGATACTTCCAAATCTTTCTTTTCATTTCCAATTTCTTTTCTTAGGATAATTCATGTACTTTGAAGTACTCAAGAATTTATTCATTCTCTACTTTTTTTTTTTTTTTTTTTTTACTATCTCTTATTCTCTTCATGATTTTGACTGGCTAGGATTTGGATTTTGAAATCAACACGCATCTTATTTTGCTCTAACTTTTGCCTAGGCGCCCTTTCGGGTTTTCATCCTAGCTCTCTCTCTCTCTTTTTTTTTTTAAGAAGAAGAAGTTCATTTAAGATATCTAGCTACCATTAAGGAACAAGTTCATGGCTTTTGGACTATGAGCTCACCTTTTAGGTTTGGTATAAAGGGGTGTTGTGGGATAATTTCTGAATTCATTCTGGCACATCATCATAGGACCATGCAAGGCATCCTTGTATTCTTTTAGCAACGAGATCAATTTTATGCTTTTATCCTTATTGAGTGAAATATGGAAAGAATCACTTTGAGAATCTTCTTCATTTTTAAAGTCAAATGCCAAGGTTTCCTCAATGATTTTGCATGCAGGTTCATTTGCTCCTCTTTTTTTTTTTATTTATTTACAGTTATTATAACCATTAAGCGCAATCAAGTAAGCAGAATCAGTCACTTTCATTGATAACAGAAAATTAAAAGATTTGGCTCATACTGGCCATTACAGACTTCCGGGGTAGGGGAATCCTATCACTAGACTCAAGGACCTCTTGGCAAATTCCCTGATTCTATCTCTCCTTCTTTTCCTGACTTTTCTTCCTTTCCCTTATTTTCCTTGATCTCTTCCTCCAACACTTCTCCCATCTGTTCTTTCCCAATCTTCATTTCCATGATCTTCTTTGGACCGCTCTCCTCGGTCTTACTGCCTTCTTCATGAAAGAGATTCCTCATGGCCAGGCCATCCAGTGCACGAATCCAATCTTGGACAGACATGGATTCTATGGGCGCTTGTAGGTACGGATCTTCATAGAAAGAGATCTCAAACCCTTGCTCCAAGTATTTATCTTCGCAGTTCACCCATGGCTCCGGAAAGCCGCAGTAGGGGAAATCTCCTCCTTCCTTGATGGAATGTGCATGCAACACCTGCCTTCCTTCTTCAAGATCCTTCCCTTTTCCTTTTTCCGAACCGTTTTCCTCAGCATGATTGACCACTTCCTCAGCATTTCCCTCTTCTTCTCCTTCAGACCACATACCTTCCATGTCGCTGTATACCTCATCCTCCCAGACGGAGTTATCAGTAGGATTGTTTGGATCCCACCAATTGATTTGGATGATTTCATTGTACATATCTTCCTCAAATGCTTGTTCTTCTTCTCCTCCTATCAGCCAATCCTCATCCTCTACTACTATAAGGCATATCCTCTGATCTTTTGGGAATTCATAAGCTTTGGTAGCCTGTCCTACTGGTATAATTAATACAGACGGATCGAAGACTTCCTCCCCAACATCTAAGAGATTGATGTTTCGTGGTGGTGGTACAGCATGATGATTGGGGAGCGGGTTTCGGGTCACATGCGGCCGATTGGTAGGCGGAGCGGAAATGGTCTTATTATCAATCAAATCTTATACTTCATGCCTTAACCTCATACATCGGTCAGTCATATGGCCATGAGCTTGGTGAAACTCACAATAGAGGCTTGTATTGAAACCCGGCGGAAGTGGATCAGACATTGGTTTTGGATCTAGAGGCTTGAGATATCCTTTTTCCATCAATCGCTTGAGAGTAGTGGTCAATGAGATCCCTAAATCCGTGAAGCGACGAAGCTGCCCTTCCAACTTTGGTCTCGACGCACCCCCTTTTCTCACAAAATTCTGCCCTTCTTCCGACTGGCTTAGAACATTAACATCAGTTGCTACCTGATTTCCAGTATTCCCCCCATAGAATGGTCTTCTAGAGCGGTTCCCCTGAGGTTCCTCCTTCTTAATTCTTCCATCCTTGATTGCGTCCTCGATCCTGGTTCCAATTTCAAATAATTCTGCAAAGGTATAAATGCACTGGTACATGAGTTTTTCCTGATAGATGCTCTGGAGGTTTTTGATTACAATCCGGATCTGTTCCTTCTCTGATGGCCGTTGGGTCATTTTTGCAGCCTTCCCCCTCCATCGCGTCAAGAATTCAGCAAATGACTCTCTATTCTCTTGTGTAGTCGTTTCTAGATCCCTCACAGTTATATCAAGCTCTTGATTGTATTCATACTGGGTGACAAAAGCCTTCACCACTTCTTCCCATATGCGACTCTTGCTTGGCTCTAATGTGAAATACCAGGATAAAGCTGCCCCAGTCAAAGTTTGTTGAAACAGCATGGCCATCATGGCAGGATTTAGACCACTTGGCTGGAAAGCCCCGATGCACATCCTCACGTGATTTCTAGGGTTACCGGAACCGTCAAACTTATCTATCTCTGGCATTTTGAAACCAACTGGCAGTTTCTCTTGAGCTCCATCAAACAAACCCTCTAGCTCTAGCAGGTAGCTATCAACTCCATTGGACTTGCGAACAACTTTCTCCAGCTTTTCCACCTTCTCCTTCATCTCGATACGCTCTTTCTCAGCTTTCTCAATTTTCTCTCTCTCTGCCCTGGGTACATCAGCTCTAGGTGGTTCTGGATCCTCAAACCATTCATCTTCCTGAAGCGGAGGCGGGTCAGCTATCGGTGGATCATTTACTGTCCTTTGGCAGGTCAGTGTTTCCAACATGACCATCATTTGGTCCATCCTCTCCTTCAACTGTGCTATTTCTGCAGCTTGTTGATCCTGGTCCATTTCTCCTTCTGTCTCTGGCTCTCTTCGTACTAACCTTGCACTCGAATCCCTGACCCAAACTGTCCCGGCGTTCAATGCTATCTTGCCTACAACATTTTTATTTTTTTAATCAATTTTCAAACAACTTTATTATTATTTTTTTTTTTTTAAAAAAAAAAGCTTGGTAAAAAAAATCTTTATGAATGGCTCATATGTCACACAGATGTGATGCATGTGTGTGTGTGTGCCTATTCTATATGCTAATAGAAAAGAAAATCCTATTTCTAACATATAAGCATATAAGCACATAAAATCCTCATCCATGTCAAGTGCGCTGATTTCTCCTTTCATTGTGATTCTCATTACCCCTTTTAAGTATTAAAACTTTGAAATTTATTTGGAAAGTATTTCTTATGTGAAAGCTTTCTTGAGAGTTTCTTGAAAAGAGGGATGTAAAACATTCTTTAACCAATTTGTTGGTTTGAAACTTTGCTTTGAAATTCATTTGAAAAGCATTTATCAAAACGATTCCCAAGATTTCTTTGGATTTCCTCTTTGAAAGTGGGGACATGAAAGTTTTTTCTTAATAAGAGATGATTGGGTTTTATTTGATTTAAGGAAAATGAACCTTGGATCTTTTTTCTTTGAGAGGGTGATTTTTCAAAACATGTCTTTTTGGATTCAAAAATTTTCATAAACAATGAACTTTGGATTCTTGGGTAGGAGTATCACACGATTAGATAATCATCGCACTTTTCATGAATTCGGATGCATACAAGGTCAATGATGCTTAGCTAAACATGATACAAGAGGTGTAATCTTATAATCAAGATTCGGCATGTTCCCAAATGTCGTGGGACATGAGAAGGAATTGCTAAAAGGTGATTAAAGGGTTACACATCTTTTATCAAACAAGTATCGTCATCATCTCAAGTAATCCCTTCCGGGCATACAAATCTCCCTAGCACATAACCTTAATCAAGAATTGAATTCCTAATTTTGAAAGGTTCTATGGAAACTACTATGCAAAGGCCGGGTTTTGGTCAAATAAGGGACCCTTGACACACACCCGATAGGATGCTTCATATACCAAAACATGGTACGAGATCAAGGGTGATCACACGGCCCCATGATGGCTTGACCGACCGGGTTGTCCCGAGCCTCCAAGGTCATAGTTCCGTGCAATCGACTGGCGAGACATGCAAGTGCAATGCAACAGGCATACAAAAATTAATTAACTCGATTAAAAAGATGCTTTCAAGTCTAATCCTCGAGTGAACCCAAAATCAGAAATTCTGGTCTGCGAAACCAGAGATTCTGGGTTCGATCCCCAGCAGAGTCGCCAGATTGTGGATATCGCAGGTTTTCAAATTTTACCCACTTTTAAAACAAATATTTTCAATTTTCAAAACAAAAGAGTCGCCACTTAATTTTTAAAGAAAAAATTAAGAAACCATTTCAAAAGGAAACTGATCTTTTTGCGAAACCAAAGATAAACTGGGTCCGGGGATTATGGAATGAAAGGGGAAGGAGCCCGGCGGACTAAAACACCCCCTTTCATCCTATCTCAAGATAGGCCTCTACTCAACATCCTTTTTAATCAAGTTATTAATCTAAGCATGCCCTCAATTAATACATATATGGGTATACATAACACAAGCATGTTGGAAATGGTGTAAAATTGCTAACGGTAAAATATCATTCATAAGCCACGTAATTCAAATAGCAAACAACATGATATGCAATAGAGAACTAGAGAACATACCCGGGATCCAGCCGCGAATATTAAACGTGCTATGCATGCGAGAATAGGAATCCTAAGAAAAGGTCTCTATCACATATAAACACTTAAGGCAAGACCTAATCTAAAGTGTCGCACATGGAGTTGAAAATCAATTCAAAATCAAATAAATGAATTAAACTAGAGAAAGGATGAGAAGTTGTACCTCAAATGCGCTACAAAACAAAAGTTAGTACACATGCCTTAGACAAGATATAATATCAAAGAGTAATTAATCCTAAGTTATGTTCAACTAGATACAACTTAGACAAGAGATAAGTCCTACTTATGAATATTATCATGTATGAATTGAATGCATGAATATGAATAAGAATGAGATATGAATTTATTCACTAATTTGGATCCCTAAGCCTCTGTGTTTAATCTAAATTGTCATTATTCAAAACATGGTTTGAGTCCTAAGACATTAAGAGACCATTTGAGTTAAAATCAATAAGATTAGATGAAAACAGTAGCAGTTTTTTGTGATTTACAGAGAGCAGACCAGACGTTCAAAAATGGAAATAAAATACTTTTGATGGTTGGATCTTATTGATTTTTGGATATGTCATGCCTCTGTGAGTCTAGTTCCTAACCCAACTTGAAAATCAAGATTTCAACGGTTAGATCTCCGGGAATATGGAAAATATTAGACCTCACTCAGGATTCTGCAACTCTCTGTCCAGAGATCTTGTATGATTTTCTAAAAATAGTAAAAAAATGAGAAATACTTAGATCTTTTTAGGGTACCTTCCTAACACATTAAGGTACTTATAAAAAATTATTTGAGACCCCGAAAACTTTATTAGGGTTCTGATTTATTAATTTCAAAACAGACTTATTATTCTGAAAGCATTTTAGAACTCTGGACAGATTGTGATTAGCTCACAAAAACCATGATCAAACCCTTCTAATCACAAGATCTTGCTAAAACAAAAATCACAGTGGTAAAACAATGTGTTATGAACATTTTCCCGTTGGTTTCATTCGATTCCAACGGTCGGATTTCAAACTAAAAATCCTTGATCAAAAACAGTTTATGAACCCACTGTTTCATTTTGCTAGCTCAAAATTATTGATTGGCCTCAACTATTAGAACATGAAGTTGGGACTCAAATCAAACTACTTCTTCTACCATTTGATGGTCCTTGAAGATTATGAGGCATACTATACTAGTGGATTTTGATGAAGTATTGAGATGAACTTCACAAAATCCTCAAATAAAGAACTCAAACCTATGGACCCAAGTTTGAATTCAACTTATCACTCCTACCTTTTGATGGTCATTGGAGTTAGAGATGAAGTTAAAATCTACTCAAACCTCATTGGAATATAATAGGATTCCATAAGATTTCTTAATGAAAAGGTTCAAGTCATGGATTAAGACTTGAATCTCACTAATTATATGTAGATTAAGACTATGATTCATTCTAATCTCCATATAGATCATAAGATCATAGGAAATTAAATAATCAAACTCAAAGAGGTTCAATGAGATATGGAAGATCTCATGAGCCTCACAAGAGATGGTAGAAATAAGAAATCAAAGTTTGTCTAGAGAAACTAAGAACACAAGCTCTTCAAAATTGAATTTATTTTAAACCCAAAGCATCAATTAGATCCAAATCAATGAAACATTATAAGATTCAATCACAAGTTCTAAGTGGTGTGTGAAGAAATGAGGTAAGAAGAGAGGTTTTGAAAATGTGTAAAGTTCCTAGAACTATGAACTTGTGATTGAATAATCCTAATTCTATCAAGGATTAAGAGGTTACCTCTAAGACCTCAAGTATTTCTTCAACTTCTTGTGAAAAACCTTCCAAGATTTCCCAAAATTCTTCAAATTCTTCAAGTTCTTCAAGACTTTCTTCTTCTCTCTATATGATTCTTGTATTTCTCTCTAATTTCAAGTATATGTGTGTGTGTGTTGATTCAAGTATTCAGGTATATCCAAAAATGAATATGAAAGTTTGTTTATATAGACCATTAATTCAAGGATAAATGGGTAAATTCGGGGTGGAGACCCATGTGCAAAGATTTCTTCTAGAACATGTGAGAAAAGCAGTCTGTTACAGCCAGCGGCAAACGACGGCATCCGGCGGCACTCGCTGAGTGCCGGGCGGCACTCGCTGAATGCCAGGAGGCACTCAGTGAGTGCCGCCGGGTTTTCCGGGTGCCGGGGCTAACTGAATTTTGCCCTACTTTTAATTTTCAAAAGATATGTTGGTGTAAACCAAAATTTTTTTTATTCCATGTATATATATATTTGCATTAAGATCCCCCATGTGCATGGTATCAACCATGTGCATGGTATATATATCTAAATATACTACTCTCTTTTTGTATTTTCTTCTTTTCCAAGATTTTTTATTTTATCCTCTTAAAAACTGGTTCCCAGACTGGGTTTCTCACACGTTCTTCAATGTTCGGGTTTCTCCCGAATACCCGAACTCTCTCTCCTCTTTCTCCTTTTTATATTTTCTGTTTTTAATTTTGAAATTTGTCTTTGAAGAATCAATTGAAGATTTTGAATTTCCTGGAAAATCTTCGAATGTAACCGGCCATTGTCATCATCGGCCTTTTGAGAGGTAACCAATTCCTAGATTTGACGTTTGGTCAAAATTGGGGTGTCTACAGTGGGCAATGTTCCCGGGCTATTTCCCGTCCACTGGAGGATTGCTTTGTTGGGCCAGAGGGCTTCAATCTGTGGTTGAGTTTGATGCTGGCCCTCTAAGAGCTGCCCAAGAACTGCTGTAATTTGTTTTGGGGTGAGGACGGCTGTTGCTGGCATCGGGACCAATGGATCCGCCTGACTAGTTTGGTGGGCAGTCTTCTTGCTCTTCTTCGGCGGCATGATTATCAGCAAAGAGATTTGTTCTTCGAGAAATCTGTCGATTCCCACAGATAGCGCCAAACTGATGATGTAATTTTTTGTATTGAACAGATCTAGGGTCTAATAGCATACACAAAGCGTAGAAGAGAATAAGAGAGATATAGGCAGCATATTTGTATATGGTTTGGCCCTGTTAATGAAGGAACCAACGTCCACATGTGTGTCTGAGCATGTTCACTATATTGTAAAAAAGTTGGAGACCCTTGGTGAACTAACAACAATTTGGAGCTATCAGAGGTCGACTGTGCATGATTATGATTGCTATAGGGGTGCTATGTAGACTGAAAAGTTGATCCCTTTCTATGGGGGTAAGTGGTCTCTTTTATAGATGCAAGAGATCTGCTCATACAAGTAAATTATACAAATTAAGGAATACTTAATCATTCTCAATCCATATTTCATTCGAATAACTAAGTGAAGTCAATCGAATAACTAAGTTTGAAGCCCTAGTCTCATATCTATTCATCATTCACAATCCATATCTATTCACCACTCAATTGTGGTGTCCACCCCTCTTTTGATTCAGAGCAAAAATCCAAAGTGAAGTCAGAAATCAAAAATCCTAAGTCAAATTTGACTTAGGATATCCTAAGTGAATTTTTACTTATACTGAAGGCTAGTTAAGCCTAGATCAATGGTGGTAGATTGTTCACAACAATAAAATGGTGATGGTGTTGAATAATAAAATCAGATCCAGATCATAGTAGGACAATCATAACAATCAAATGGTGATGATCCAACGTAGAGCCCAATCATAGCAGTGAATGGTGATGATCTGTTTTGAACAATTAAATGGTGATGATATTTTTTGAAGAATCAAATCAGATCCAGATCTGGTTTGGTTGTGGTGGTGGTAGTGGCCAACGGTAGTGTTGGCGATGGTGTTGGTGTTGGTGGCGATCTAGGTTTGTTTTGGTGGTGGTGGCGAGCGATGGTGTTAGTTGCTGTGGTGGTCACCTGAGGTCGCCGGAAGTGGTGGGTGGAATTCAGCTAGGGGTGGTGGTAATGGTGGCCATGGGAGGATGAGAGAGAGAGAGATATTTTTTTCCCCTCTGGGAAGATGATGTGTGGGGTAGTTTGGTCATATGGAAATAGCAAAATGGACTTGAAAATTGATATTTTAATGTTGTGGATGTAGGTAAAAAATGAACTTGGGCTTTTGTCCTTGGGGAGTTTGTTGTTAATGGGTTGTCTTTTAATCCAAGTATGCCCAACCTTAAGGACCTTAAGCCAAGCCTCACAAAATTTATTATGTTTTTAACAAATTCACATTCATATATATATATATATATATATGTCTATATATTATGTATGTACTTGTATATCTATATATAGGGAGAGGCTCTTAAGTATACTAACCCAGTGAGTTGAGCTTTTAAGCCTAAAAAACTTACGGATCAGTGGGCGGTGGGACATGGCACGGGTCAGCGGGGTGGGCAGCCCGTGAGTTTCTTAGGCTTAAAAGCCAGTTCACTAGGTTAGTTCACTAACCCAGTTTGCATAAGAGCCTCTTCCTTTATATCTATATCTATATCTATATATATACACATAGTAGAGAAAGGGTAGAGAGAGAGGTGTGTGTAATTTAGTAAAATGGTAAACAAAGAAATGGTAAAATAGTAAATTCATGCTAGAGGGGAGGTCTGAGTAATTTTGTAATATAGAGGGAGGTCCGTGTATTTCGCCAAACCTCAGGGGAGGTCTGTGTAATTAACCTTATTTATTTTTGTGAATGTCAATTCACATTCCTTAAACATTGTTTTTTGGGACCCAAATGGATCATTTATAGCCCGTTTGAGTTAGCTGAAGCATTAAGTGTTGAAATACCGTTTGAGTTAGTTGAAATATTAAGCTTTAGTGCTAAAATATTAAACTACTTTTTTCAGCTTAATTTTTCAACTGATTTGTTTAAGTGCTGAAATTTTAAGTTAAACCAAGCACTTTCATTTTACAACATAATCACTTTTTTCTCGAAATCCGCAATTTATCACTTAATTTTTAAGTTCAACTAACCCAAACGGACTCTTTGTTAACTTGTTTATGCCCACGTGACAATGGATAAATGATGAGATGACCAACGAAAACCAACTCATTGAACATATCTAAAAGATTGGATTGAGGAGCAAAGATTTTAGACGAGGCCAGTATAATGATAACTCTCCTAAGATTGGACTACTTTAAGAGCATATTGAATAGCCTCTATCAAATTTATTTATTTTTAAAACTTGTACTATGGTGACCTATGTGGCATTTTGAGGATTGACTTTTTGCACAAAAACTTGAAACATCTCAAATATTAATATTTATAATATTTGATGGTTACTGTTTGATTTGTTATTCAATATTGTAGTATAGAGTTGCTACTTTTTGCTACTTGAAGAGTGACTATGGCTCGATAGAACAAAAGAGTGGTTCATTGCTCTTCAAACTTTTTCTGACATTAAATGAGTTTGTAACAGGAACTTATCAAAATTCTAATGTGGCTCGGCTTCATGTAAAGCATCTTCAAAATAGTGCTTCTCTTAGAGTTGATCTAAGAATCTTCCGGAGCTCAAGACAGACGAAGAAGACATCCTACAAACTGTGGGTTCCTCGGCCAAGTATAAGGCCTAAAAAGACTAAGCACACTTGATTGATCCCATACAAACCTCATGTCAACAACCACGAGTGAGGTTCACCACCCTTCATTGGCCTTTATTTGATCTGATCGATTTGGATTTCTCGTATTTTGGATTCCATAGGACCTTTTTATCCAACCCAAGGCTACAATAGATGCCCATGATCCATATCCGAGGCTACTGATTTATCACATATTTTGCTTGAGTATGGATTTATAATTGCGCAAAAAACCACTCCCGGAGCCTCTAAGTACATTATTTACGCACTTTTCTTGCATAACCCTCATTTCTACTATTTACATCCTTTGTATGGGTTATTTTAGTATTTTGTAGGTCTTTTTGACAATCCAAGTCGAGAGGCAAAGCCTCGGCTGAAGATCACTTCCATTGCAGCCTCGTCGAGCTCAATTTCGGATTCCAAAACCTCATTTTGGAAGAGTGTTCCTAACTTGATACAGATAGCCCTGCGAGTCTTCTCCGCGTGGCCGCAAATTGCACCTCAATCGGAGGCCGGAGCGAGGAGTTATGGCGATTTCAGTGATCAGTGTGCAAACTTGCTATGAAGCTGTGAAGATTCCAGGCAGAGGGGCATTCGACCGGTCCACCCTTTTGTGTTCTTTTCAATCATCCTGCAAAGGGGCATTCGACTGGTCGAATGGCCCCGCTCGACCGGTCGAATGACCCTGTTTCTGCATCCTTTGTTTTACAAGTTTGCCAATCCGAGGATTTTGTATAAATACCCCATTATAACTCGTTTTTGGGGGCTGAACCTAATTTATTACAGTGGTATAGATTCTC
This sequence comes from Hydrangea macrophylla, assembly GCA_033977485.1. Taxonomy (NCBI): domain Eukaryota; kingdom Viridiplantae; phylum Streptophyta; class Magnoliopsida; order Cornales; family Hydrangeaceae; genus Hydrangea; species Hydrangea macrophylla. The sequence goes on from CM066996.1 coordinate 78,863,263, forward strand.
CCTCTTAACCCTCTTGTATCTCTCTAGGATTTCTTGTTATTTTTGTTTATAGATTAGTTAGATTTAGGGCTTGTAAGTGAGATTTTGAGAGATTCTACAACTTGTAAGCTTGATTTCCTCTTTTGGAGCATTTCTTGAAGATATTTATTGGGTTCTCCCTTCCTTGAAGTAGTTGTTTGCATTTATGGTGATGTTTTTCTACTCCCATAATGTTTGTATTAATGTTTGTTTAGTTAAATCCATGTGTAGCTAGTTTTCTAAGTTAGGGGTCATGAACCCACCTATGGATCCTTGTGTTTCTTGAAAGTCTAAAGGTTTTGGATCTCCTTGAGTGATTGAAGAGTGTTGGGTTTGTAATATGTTTGTTTCTTTACCTCCATTGTCATGCAATGGGGGTTATTGAATCTATATTACCAATCCAACATTTGCCCTTAGTTTCCTCAAGCTTTCATCTTCCATAGTGGGGTTGACAACCCGCATGTTTGATTGTTGGCTTCTAAGGAACTTTGTTCACTTGAGAAGTTCCCTCCAAATCCCTAAGACTTATCCTTGTGTGATCCAGGGTTGGTAGCATGACCCCTAGCCCTTCTCCTCTTTAGTAAATCAACTCTTTGTTCTAGCTCGCTTGTTACAGTTAATTTTCACCTGCCGTTTAATTAGTTAACTTAATTAGTTACCGTCGTCACCTTAGTTTTACTCGCATGTTAGTTTTAGATTTAGAGTTAGATACCCCCAATTCAACCATCTTTTCTTTCTTTTTGGTTACGATAGTAGTGTATTCGCGTCTTGAAACTTTAATCTTCCGGTCTAGTCCTCGTGGAAATCGACCTCGTACCTACCCGAGTATTACTTGTTACTATTGATTTGCACTTGAATCATACATATCCCGAGAGCGAACAAGTTTTTGGCGCCGTTGCCGGGGACTAGCCTCCTGGCGTATTAACTTACCCGGATACCCTACTCCAATATTTTAATGCATAACGGTGTCGGCGGCATTCCCTTCAAATCCTCGAGCTCAAGCTCTTATTGGCGTCCACCACCTTCATCCCCGACGCCTTCCGAATCCTCATTCTTTCAATCATCTACCGATTCCGCCGCAATGGACGACAATTTGAGTGAACAAGTTGAGAGAAATTATCAAGGAGATAACGCGCGTCCCCTTAAGGACTATCTCCACCCAGAGATAATCTCTACCCCGTCTTGCATCGTTTTCCCTTACAGTGCTGGACAATTCCATTACCGCCTTGGGATGATTTCGTTACTTCCTACCTTCCGTGGTATGGATAACGAACAACCCTACCACCACCTTAAAGAGTTTGAGGATGTGTGCATTACATTTAGCGATCAAAATTGTTCGGAGGATGTTCTCCGGCTTAAACTATTCCCATTCTCTCTCAAGGATAAAGCCAAAACATGGCTCAACTCCTTGAAACCTAGATCCATTGGGACATGGCACGAAATGCAAACCCAATTCCTAAAAAAATTCTTCCCCATGCATCGCACAAATACTCTCAGACAAATGATTCAAAGTTTTAAGCAAGGGGAATTCGAATTATTTACTAGGTGTTGGGAGAGGTTTAAGGACTTGCTCAATATGTGCCCTCATCATAATTTCAAGAAATGGAGGTTGGTCTCGACGTTCCATGCCGGACTCCAACTAGCCTCCACACAACTCATTGAAACTATGTGCCATGGACAGTTCATGATGCTTTCCCCCGAGGAAGCAGAGGCACACTTCAAGTACGTGGCTGACACAACTCAAGCTTGGGACACATCGGATCCCCATGATCGGAATGCCAATAAGGCAAAGCCTACCACCGTCGCTCCTTCCTCTAAGTCATCCTCTCCCGGAATCCTCGAACTAAATCAAGAGGATGATTTGCGTGCTACCATTGCCAAACTTCAAAGAAAAATGAAAACAATGGAGCAAGCCAAAGAAGAGGCCGAGGCAGCACGAGCTACACAAAAAGCCACATAACCCGTGGCTTTTGTGGAAGAAACTTGTTCCATTTGTGAAAAGATTGGTCATCCAACCAATACTTGTACAACCATCCCGGCTTTTAAAGAAATCTTACATGAGCAAGCTAATGCCATGGGAACGTATAAGAAATCATTCAATCCCTCCTATGGCAAATCATACAATCCGGGATGGAAAAATCAAAATCAAAATCCACCTCATCAAGGATGGAGGAATGAGCCTAATCACGGGCCACCACAAATGCCATCTCTACAACACTTTCAAAATAATTTTTCACCTCCACCTCCGCCTTTTCCTCGTGGTCCATCCTCATCGAACGCTTATGTGCCTCCACATAAGAAGTCCCTTGAGGATCAAATGCAAACACTTATGTAAAGGCAAGATCAACAAGCTCAAAAGCTTGATCAAAATTCCGCGCAAATGCTTCAATTCATGAATGAGATACGAAATTCTTTTAGCCAATTGGCAAGCTCTCAACAAGTGAATGAGAAGGGAAAATTTTCGGCCTAACCAATTCAAAACCCCAAGGGTCAAATGGCCGTTGGAAGCTCCGGGCCAATCGATCTCACCACTGAACATGTCAAAGCCGTCACCACTTTAAGGAGTGGAAAAATTGTTGATAACAAAGTCCGTAAGGTTCCCGAAGAACCTACGGAAAGACTAAAAGAACAACTTGTTGACGAGCATAGAGAGGGAAAGAGGCCGAAACTCAGTGATGTCGAAGCAACCACCCCACTGGTTGTTGAAGATGAGACATCCACCTCTAAGGCAAGTTTACCTCTTGACCCAAATATTTCCAAATATGTCCCGACCCTACCTTTCCCTCAAAGGTTAAAGCCAAAGGAAAACAAGGGCAAGACCTTGGAAATTTTTGAAATGCTAAAAGAGGTCAAGATTAACATTCCTCCTCTTGACATGATCAAGGATGTTCCCGGTGTTGCTAAATTCTTAAAAGATCTTTGCACAAGAAAATGCAAGTTCAATGTGCAAAAGCAAGCCTACATGGCGGCACAAGCAACCTCGTGCATTCGTGACAACATTCCACCGAAATACAAAGATCCTGGTTGTCCCACCGTCTCGTGTGTCATAGGAAATTTCAAATTTGAAAAGGCCCTCTTGGACCTAGGTGCTAGTGTCAACCTCCTTCCCTATTCGGTTTATCTCCAATTAGGTCTCGGAGAACTCAAGGAGACACGAACTGTCTTGCAATTAGCCGACCGCTCTATTAGGGTACCAAAAGGGATAGTTGAGGATGTGTTGGTCCAAGTCGACGCTTTCTACTATCCGACGGATTTCACTGTCATGGACACACAACCAGTTGAGGGCGGGACGTCTCCCATTCCTATCATCCTTGGTCGACCATTCCTGGCCACTATCAATGCCCAAATACATTGTAGGAATGGAAACATGAAGTTAGTTTTCGGTAACATGACCGCAGAGGTTAATGTTTACAATCTCATGGTGCAACCGGATCTTGCGGATGATGATATTTATGAGGTCGATTTCATTGATGCTCTTACGCACGAGTTCCTTAACTTCACGTGCGTGGAGGAACCTCTTGACTCATGTCCGACTCATGAAACCACCCCCGATGGTGTTTCTTTGCTCGAGTATTCTCTACTCGAGCTTGAGTTGGAGGATGCCTTGGCATCCCACAAATCCAAGGAAGTAGGAGATGATATCATGTGGTGTTCTCAATTTGAAAAACTTCCACCACGTGACTCTATTCCCTTGCCATCTAGTCTTCAAGTCCCCAAAATAGAGCTCAAACAGTTGCCGAAAGAACTCAAGTATGTCTTCTTGGGAGATAAAGAGACTTTCCCGATGGTGATTTCGTCCCTACTTGACCCCGATCAAGAAGGGAGTTTGATTGAATTGTTGAAAAATCACCGACGTGCTTTGGGATGGACAATCGCCGACCTAAAGGGGATAAGTCGAACCATTTGCACTCACAAGATATACTTGGAGGAAGATGCCAAGCCCTCGCGGTAAATGCAAAGGCGGCTCAACCCGCACATGAAAGAGGTCGTGAGGGCTGAGGTGATTAAGTTATTGGACGTGGGAATCATTTATCCTATTTCCGATAGTCAATGGGTAAGTCCTACCCAAGTTGTCCCAAAGAAATCCGGGGTGACGGTTGTCAAGAACCCTAAGGGCGAACTCGTCCTAACTCGTGTCCCTACCGGTTGGCGAGTTTGCATCGATTACCGAAAATTGAATGCCGTCACCCGAAAAGATCGCTTTCCTCTACCTTTCCTCAATCAAATCTTAGAGAGGGTGGCCGGGCACAAATTCTATTATTTCTTGGATGTTTATTCCGGATATAACCAACTAGAAATTGCGCCCGAAGATCAAGAGAAAATCACGTTCACGTGTCCCTATGGCATCTTCGCCTATAGAAAAATGTCATTTGGACTATGCAATGCACCGGCAAGTATTTTCAGCGACATGGTGGAAATATGCTTAGAAGTCTTCATGGACAACTTTAGCGTATATGGTGATTCTTTTTATGACTGTCCAGGGAACCTAAAAAGAGTCCTAGAGAGGTGCGAGGAGAAAAATCTCGTCCTTAATTGGGAGAAATGCCACTTTATGGTGCAAAAGGGGATCGTTCTTGGCCACATCGTATCAAGTGAAGGAATTCAAGTTGACAAGGCCAAAGTCGAGCTCATTGCCGACTTACCCCCTCCCATAAGTTTGAAAGACGTTAGATCTTTCCTCGGCCATGCTGGTTTCTATAGGAGGTTCATCAAAGATTTTAGTGCAATTTCACGCCCTATGTGTAATTTGCTCGGGAAAGATGTTTTCTTTGAATGGGATGAGGCATGTCAAGAAGCATTTGATAAATTGAAAACTTTGCTTACGACCGCCCCTATAATGCAATCCCTTGATTGGTCCTTCCCATTTGAGCTCATGTGTGACGCCAGTGATTATGCCATGGGAGTGGTTTTGGGCCAACAGAAGGATAGACAACCACATGTCATTTACTATGCGAGTAGGGCTCTCGATAGTGCCCAAATGAACGATTCTACTACCGAGAAAGAACTACTCACCATAGTTTTCGCCCTTGATAAATTTCGTCAATACTTGGTTGGATCCCAAATCGTTTACTTTACCGATGATGCTGCTCTAAAGTATCTTCTCAATAAGAAGGATGCTAAAGCCCGGTTGATTCGTTGGATCCTTATCCTCCAAGAATTCGATTTGTCTATCAAGGACAAAAAGGGCGTCAAAATGTGGTTGCCGATCACATATCTCGTTTGACGGTGAATGTTGAGGTTGCGGACCCAACTCTGATAAGGGGCGTGTTCCCCGATGAACACTTGTTTTATATCTCCGCTTTGCCATGGTACGTCGATTTGGCAAATTACTTGGCTACGGGGGCCGTTCCTTCGCATTGGACTCCCCAAGATAGGCGTAAATTCGAGGTTGAGGCACGGTCATTCTTCTTCGATGACCCTTACATGTTCAAATATTGTGCCGGCCAAATCATCCGCCGTTGTGTTCCCAACGACGAATTCCAAAGTGTTCTTTCTTTTTGCCACGACCAAGCATGTGGTGGGCATTTCTCGTCTAAAAAGACTTCGACCAAAATCCTCCAAAGCGGATTGTATTGGCCCACTCTCTTCAAAGATGCCCACAATTATTGCAAAGCATGTCATAGATGTCAATTGCTTGGTAGTGTCACTAGGAAAAACATGATGCCATTGAACCCAATACTTGTCATTGAAGTCTTCGATTGTTGGGGAATCGACTTCATGGGCCCATTTTCTATCTCATTTGGGTATGAATACATCCTCGTCGCGGTTGATTATGTTTCGAAGTGGGTTGAAGCAATTGCGAGCAAGCGCAATGATCACAAAACCGTGTTGAAATTCCTTAAAGAGAACATCTTGTCTCGATTCAGAATTCCAAAAGCCATCATAAGTGACAAAGGAGTGCATTTTTGTAATCATTCCTTTGAACTTCTCATGGAAAAGTATGACATAACACATAAGACCTCAACCACTTACCATTCGCAAACTAACGGCTAAGCTAAATTGGCCAATAGGGAGATTAAAGGAATTCTAGAAAAGACTGTGATCCGTCTAGAAAGGATTGGTCTTTGAGGCTAACAGTTGCTCTTTGGGCTTACCGAACGGCCTATAAGACCAATCTCGGGATGTCTCCTTACCGTTTAGTTTACGGAAAGGCGTGTCACTTGCCAGTTGAACTTGAACACCGGGCATTTTGGGCCATAAAAAAGCTCAATTTTGACACGGATAAGGGTGGTGTTAAAAGGAAGCTTCAAATCTTGGAGCTTGAAGAAATCCAGAATAATGTGTATGAAAGTTCTAAGATCTACAAAGCACGTACCAAAGCGTTTCACGACAAGCGCATAGTGCGCAAGCACTTCGAACCCGAGCAAAAGGTGCTTTTGTATGATTCTCGTCTACACTTGTTTCCGGGAAAGTTAAAATCAAGGTGGACCGGCCCCTTTATCGTAAAAAGGTCTATCCTCATGGTGTTATTGAAATTTTTGACCCAAAGGAGGGTAACGTGTTCAAAGTGAACGACCAAAGACTCAAGCCGTTCTTGGAAGGTTTTGACTCCACGTTGGAGTCAATTCCGTTGGAAGACCCCGTTTACGGGGCCGAATAAACGTGTGTGATGCTTTCTTTTTGTGCCGAGTATGCTCGGCAAGTTCCCTCTTTTGTAGAGCCATCGATCGTATCCTTGCTCTAGGTGTGCTTTTGCACCCACCCCTCGCGTCTCTCGGTCGTGTTTGGGTTCGCCTGACTCAATCCTTTTACGAGGGGGTTGTTCTCTTAAGCGTCGTCATTACGGGATTGATGTTTTGTATTTAAATCTTTTTGTAGTTTTTTGATAGTTATAGTTTCCTTCTTCTTTCTCTCTTTTAAAAAAAAATGGATGAGTGTTGGTTGCCCCTTTGATCGTTTTAAACTTTCATGCAGAGGGGCATTCGACCGGTCGAATTGTCCCATTCGACTGGTCCACTTAGAGTGTGTCTTTCACCATTCTGGCAGAGGGGCATTCGACCTGTCGAATGGCCGCGCTCGACCGGTCGAATGACCCGCGGGCTGTTTAAGTAAGTTTTCTTTTTTCTTTTTCTTCATTTCTCTTCTCTCTCTCTTAACTTCCTGCCCCTCTCCGGCGTTTTTTTCTCTCCCTCTCTCCACCACCCATCTCCATCTCCATCCTCCAAAAATCCTAACCCTAGATCCCCTCTCTCTCTCTCCATCTTCTTCCCCCCCCCCCCCCCCCCCCCCCCCCACATTCTCAACTCAAACCCTAGCCTCTCACCATTGAAGCTAGGGCTTGAAGATCAAGCCTCCAAGCAACTTTCTCTCTCTATTGGTCAAATCTTCCCCCTACCCAAGGTAAGCATCCCATTTTAATTTTCATTGTCAATTTCTGAGTGTTCATTGGGATCTTGTACCTTGCATTCTTGATTTAGTCTACAAAAATGGGTATAGGGGTCATGTAGCTTTTAAATTGGGTGTGGTTGATTATGAGCTAGGCGTCCCAAACTCCACCCTTTGTTTTCAAAATTTTTTCTTTTCAAATTGCAAATTAGGGTTGGATGTTTTGTATCGCAATCTTTGTTAGTGTCACACGCTCGTTCGAGATTAAACGAACACGTGACCTCTCACTTGCTTTAGAACCATTAGCGTTGGGCGCTCCATTTAGGGCTCGTTTATGATCATGTGGCTCTTTCTTTTCAGGTTTACGATGACGAAGCCGAAGGTCACCGGCGTCCCTCGCCCATTGGACCCCAAGCCGCGCCCCTTTCGTAGTTTCCGATCCAGAGAGACCAAAGATTGGCACGATGCTTACTTCGCCACTCGGGTTGTTCTCAAGGAGCGCTCCATTGACCTTATTGCCTTTCCAAACTCCGTGCACAAAGCCTTCGAGCCCCGTGGTTGGGGCGACTACGTGGCTATCGAGCACCACGTAAACGAGGAGATGGTGCGTGAGTTCTACTCCAGCCTCATTCCTGATCCAGATTTCGCCCACGCCTTCTTTGCGTACGTGCGAGGCAGGCGGTTCACCATCACCCTGCACATTCTCGCCCGATTCATGGGCGTGCCTGAGGAGCCCGACGCCGTTGCTCCTTACCCAACCATTGCCTCATTGCCACCACCTCCCATTGTCTACCGGTCTCTCACCGACTGCGAGCACGATTGGTCCGGCGTCCAGTTACCTGCCAGCGCATTGACCAGGGCCCACGCCGATCTTCACATTGTGGTTCGCCAGACCTTGTTGCTCACTACGCACAAGGCCACCCTCGGCCACTACTATGCCGCTCAACTAGCCGCTCTTGGCACCGCGGACCCATTCTCTCTGCCGAGGCTCTTCCTAGAGGTCATGTATAATGCCTCGACCAAGACCACGGTCTCCAGCAGCCTCTCTTACGACTCTCTTGTCACTAGGCTCTACCTCTCCGAGGGGGTGAAGCCTAAGCTAGACGATCACCTCATATCCATCGAGGACCCCCTAGATGTCGTGTCTCTGGCCAAATCCAAGAGCGCTTTCCAGACTCAAGCCAGAAAGAGGCAGCGAGCTGCACAGCAGGCGGCTGAGGGACATGCCCCGGCTGAGGAAGATGTACCCCATGTTCAAGAGGAGGACGTAGATATTGAGCAGCCTATTCCCGTTCCTCCGGCAGCACTGGACTTTGATCGTCTGGAGCACCTTTTACTGGAGACCCAGGGTGAGCTCAGAGAGACTCGGACTGAGATGATAGAGATGGAGGCCCGAGTCATGTCTCGTTTTGACTCACTTCAGGCTAGTATGGAGATGGCTGCGGCCCAGCAGGTTGAGAGGGATGAGCTATAGTTTAGGGCCCTTATAAGTGCTATTGCACGCGCCGGTGGTGCTGGTCCCTCCGCACCGCCACCTTGAGGCCGTTTCTCTTGGATACCGACTTTTTGGCGCTTAATCGACTAGCAGCGATCTCACTTGGCTTTGCCTCTATAGTTGCTAGATTCTTGTTTTGTTGTCGATTTTTCTTGCTTTAAATGTGTAGAGCCATGTTTGGCCGCTTAGTTTAGCTATTTTCTTATTGTTCTTTGGTATTTTGGCGCCGTTTAGGCTTTTCATATACTTCTATAACTTTTGATGTTCATATTTAATGGAAGTTCATGTTTTGTTTTGTTTTGTTTTTTCTTTATTTCTAGCCTTCTTTACTTCTTTGATGTGCTTGGTAGTGCTTACCTGTGCAGGATTTTCTCTGAGTTTTTCCGGGATCGCCCCAAAATTGGTGATATACTCTCCTCTCTCATAGTTTTTATGCTTATTTCGATGCTCATACATTGCGGACAATGCATGGATCTAGTAGGGGGTGTAACAGTCACTCGCTAATCCATTGTTTGAACTTCAATATTCCTTGCAAAGTAACACTTTAAGCATTGAAAAAAAAATCCCTTTTTTCTTTCTTTTCCTTGGACCCTTAGTTCATGCCTCTAATGATTGTTGCATAGTTGCCCATGCAAAGTGCCAAGTGATGATGCTTGTCTTGATTTGTTCTTATGTTTTTAGCATGTGACACTCATTGAATCCCATAAGTCTTAGAACTATCCCGGTTATTGTGAACTTCATGAATTTCAAATCTTGGACTATTGGTGCACGTTGCTCAAACGCTTGTAACAGGACGATGTTTAATGCATTTATAATCCGCGTATCGGTGAAACACTTGTGGAAACTTGAACCTTGAGAGATTTTTGAGCCACCCTCCATTCTTGAGCGTTATATGCACTACTTCTCTCTTGATCGAAAAGCGCACCAAAGTCGTTGACAATCTCATCTTCTTGTTTGATCATGCATTAGAGGATCATCGTGTGAATTTAAAAACTTTTACTTGCTTGTCGTCACAGTGGAGAACAATGAATTGTAATACACCATGGAAATGATTTTAGGTCACATCTCACACCATTCTCTCTTACCCCTCCGCATACACCTCGTTCACTTTAGCCCATCACTCCATTACACCATACTTTTCCCATTTCTGGTGTTTAAAGAATGATCTCGGGAAGTTGTTTGCATAAGAGGTTGTCCTTAAAATCTGAAGGGATTGAGTCGTGATCAGTGGGGAGGCTTGTGCAAGTAAAGAAAAGCTAAAGAAAAGATTCTTGAAAGAAAAAAAAAAGAGCTTCATGTGAAAAGCACTTCTCCATCATTCCTCATTGAAATTAATCATTCCCGACTCGTCCCTAGCATTGTGAGCCCTTGTGAGAACCCTTTAGTCTGAGAGTATTCCCTAAACACTTCTCGACCCCATTTTCGGATATCTCACCACCCCGTTTCACTTCTTGATCTTACCTAGTCCTAATTGATCCTTGGTATTACGATTCAGAGTTTGAGACGACCTTGACAAGCAAGTAGAGTTTGTTTTCACCACCTCCAATGCATGATATCTTTCATGAGATTCATTTTACTCGTTTTACATAAGATTAACGTTCTTCACACATGACATGTGCGTGGCTTTGCATTCCATTTCCATTACTCTTTGCCCGCATATCTTGAGAGTGTCACCCATTCCGAGAGATTCATTTATGAGGGTTTCACCGGTGAGAATTGAGTTGAAGCGCGGTTTCGATCGATATTTGGATTATGAATGCATTACACCGTGCCGATACTTGTGGGCATGCAACCTTTACCACGAACGTCCGAGAGTTGGATTAAATGAAGTTTTCGAATTACCATGATAGTTTGGGGACTTTTGGGAACTTGAGTGTTACTTTGCTAAGATCCATTGAAAACCTCTTGATATTTGTTGAGCTTTGTGCACTTTGATTTGTTGGGAGCTATCTTGAGGAAGCGTATGTTTGTGGGTATCATTCTGAGAACCCTCCGGAGACAAAACTCCGCCTCTAGGGGTAACCTAAAGGTTTAACGGCTTGTTTGCGATGGCTCAATGCAACCGTGCTCTCCACGAGAACGGTTTATCGTTACGGTTTTTAAATAAAGCAATTGAATAATGTCCTTAGAGCTATCTCTTCTCCGCTTAATTGCTAGAGACTAGCAATGTGCTAGTAGGGGGGTGTGATTTATCACATATTTTGCTTGAGTATGGATTTATAATTACGTAAAAAACCACTCCCGGAGCCTCTAAGTACATTATTTACGCACTTTTCTTGCATAACCCTCATGTCTACTGTTTACATCCTTTGCATGGGTTATTTTAGTGTTTTGTAGGTCTTTTTGACAATCCAAGTCAAGAGGCAAAGCCTCGGCTGAAGATCACTTCCATTGTAGCCTCGTCGAGCTCAATTTCGGATTCCAAAACCTCATTTTGGAAGACTGTTCCTAACTTGATACAGATAGCCATGCGAGTCTTCTCCGCGTGGCCGCAAATTGCACCTCAATCGGAGGCCGGAGCGAGGAGTTATGGAGATTTCAGTGATCAGTGTGCAAACTTGCTGTGAAGCTGTGAAGATTCCAAGCAGAGGGGCATTCGACCGGTCCACCCTTTTGTGTTCTTTTCAATCATCCTGCAGAGGGGTGTTTGACCGGTCGAATGGCCCCGCTCGACCAGTCGAATGACCCTGTTTCTGCATCCTTTGTTTTACAAGTTTGCCACTCCGAGGATTTTATATAAATATCCCATTATAACTCGTTTTTGGGGGCTGAACCCAATTTATTACAGTGGTATAGATTCTCCCTCTTAACCCTCTTGTATCTCTCTAGGATTTCTTGTTATTTTTGTTTATAGATTAGTTAGATTTAGGGCTTGTAAGTGAGATTTTGAGAGATTCTACAACTTGCAAGCTTGATTTCCTCTTTTGGAGCATTTCTTGAAGATATTTATTGGGTTCTCCCTTCCTTGAAGTAGTTGTTTGCATTTATGGTGATATTTTTCTACTCCCTTAATGTTTGTATTAATGTTTGTTCAGTTAAATCCATGTGTAGCTAGTTTTCTAGGTTAGGGGTCATGAACCCACCTATGGATCCTTGTGTTTCTTGAAAGTCTAAAGGTTTTGGATCTCCTTGAGTGATTGAAGAGTGTTGGGTTTGTAATATGTTTGTTTCTTTACCTCCATTGTCATGCAATGTGGGTTATTGAATCTATATTACCAATCCAACATTTGCCCTTAGTTTTCTCAATCTTTTATCTTCCATAGCGGGGTTGACAACCCATATGTTTGATTGTTGGCTTCTAAGGAACTTTCTTCACTTGAGAAGTTCCCTCCAAATCCCTAAGACTTATCCTTATGTGATCCAGGGTTGGTAGCATGACCCCTAGCCCTTCTCCTCTTTAGTAAATCAACTCTTTGTTCTAGCTCGCTTGTTACAGTTAATTTTCACCTGCCGTTTAATTAGTTAACTTAATTAGTTACCGTTGTCACCTTAGTTTTACTCGCATGTTAGTTTTAGATTTAGAGTTAGATACCCCAATTCAACCATCTTTTCTTTCTTTTTGGTTACGATAGTAGTGTATTCGCGTCTTGAAACTTTAATCTTCCGGTCTAGTCCCTGTGGAAATTGACCTCGTACCTACCCGAGTATTACTAGTTATGATTGATTTGCACTTGAATCATACATATCCCGAGAGCGAACAGCTACACATACGAGTGAGTAATCCATATTTTATCCCACAAGGCTAAATCCGGATAAATTCATACTAATAGAGTCGCTACTTGGTTTGATAAAGGAAACCAAATAAACTAAATTTAATTGTCCAATGGATAGAGAGCACCGCCTATTCGTCACCAAAGAACTCGGTTTTGGGGTTAAGGTACGAGAGAGGACAAAGCTAGATCATGCTAAAACACCCCCTCTCGCCCCGTCGGAAGACAAGTCTCTACTCAGCTTTCAAGATGATTGACTAGACATTATGTGAATTGTTTCATTTGATTTCTAATGCAATACATTTACATGCAATGCACGTGCTAAAGCGGTAATTCGAGGGATAGATGTATTACAACGCTCCCCTATGCATACATAAGGAAATAAAATGAAAGAAAACGTGAAAAGCACACTCAAAACCTAAAAAAACATGAATTATATGCATAAACTGATGTAAGGAATTTAAATACGTATTTTATCCACCTATACATGCTCCTATATGATCCTAAGAAAGAAGTAAATAAAAAAGAAGCTAGGGAACTTACTCGAGATAGCATAACATTCCCAATTAACCCTAATTAACCATGGTTAGGATAACAATGCAATATATAGGATATAAATAGAGAATACCCTACTATTCTAAGCATGGACATCATATATGTATATCCAAACATGACTATTGTGTGGAGTATGGTGCATGTGTAACCCTAATTAGAGTGTTATCCCTAGAATAGATAGCCTATTATTCTACGTGAGGATAGTGTGTATATGTATGCATGTGCATGGATACATGGATTAACTAATTCATGGATAAAGTACTACATGGATTACAACAGGGATATGAATAAAACATGAATAGCCTACTATGCATGGATGTCCTAAAACTAGACTTGAAGATCCATATTAGGGTTTCATTATCCCGACGGGTCAAATATCCATGGATTGAATAGCAACACCACAAGCTTTGACTACCACCGCATTTTTCTCCAAAGATAACTTTACCCTAATAGGGACACTACAAACAGGGAATTCAAACTATCCTAGGATTTTTAAAGATCAAAACTAATAATGACGAAGAACAAACAAGAGAACTAAACTAAAACTACGAATAGCGAGATCAAAGTAGGAAAATAATTAAGAACAAGGAAGAAAACTAGAAGGGAGAAATCTTACCCCAAGAACTTCCCTCAGAAAGCTTACTCCGGCAGAGCTTCACTAGAACCGCAGACTCTAAGACTCAAATCCTAACTCTAAAACTTTGACTTCTTAAGAACTTTGGAAGAGTGCTCTATAGGAATCCTTCTCAATGTTGTTTCCAGAGCTCTCTGGTTCTTAGGCTTTGGTGGACCACCAGGTGTGATGGATGGGGAGGGGAAGACCCTTTCTTAAAGTTTGAGAAATGGGCTGCGAAGCTTGTACTTTTTCAACGTAGGACAGAAAAACACAAATTTGGACATTTTTGGGCATTTTCACGCGGATTGGGGTCAAATCAATGACTGAAAATGCATATAGGAGATCAAAGTGCCATAGTGGCACTAGGTAGAGTGCCGTGCGACACCCAATGAAGGGGCATGACATTCGCATGAATGCCATAGTGACATTTGACCCAAAAATTTATGTTTTCTCCTTCTACTTTGTAGGCTTCGTTCTCTCACATCGATCATCCTTTTTAGGCTTGTGATATCCGTTGGAAACGTATGAAAGTCTAGTTTGAAATGCTTTTGGTTTCATTGAAAAAGGATTTGTGGATTTTGATTTATAGTCGAAAAGGTGAGGCTGACTCCAAAAAGGAGCAAACATATGAAGGGTAAAAAGGCTATTTTGGCATGAAAATTCTCCTAAGTGATTTTTGGCCAATGTGAGGGCTTGGGGCATTGTTTTAAGCTATTTTAGGAACATTTTTTTAAGTGATGTCTCGGGATCCCACCCCGAGGTCCAAATTTTGATAAGAAAAAGACGATTTTGTCATTACATGTGAAACAACTATCCTAACTAGTGTTCTTGTTTCTAATTTGAGTTTCTAAGGTACCCAAGTCTTCAAAGAGGTTACTCTAATGTGTCTAAGAGACAATGGTACTTTACGGAGTTCTGCTTCATAACTGACAATTCTTGAATCCAGTAATCAGGTTGTTCTTGAGGTGGGGGTTCCTTACGTCGAACAGACGAACCAAAATAGGGTGTCTACACAAACCAAGAGGGAAGAGTTTTTATAGAACCCGTCTGTTTCTGCAATTTGGGGGCAAAATCATGAAATTGAGTGGCAAAAAACAGTTCGCAAGCGTTTGGTTGTCGAAATTGCAATGGACAAACTTCATTTTGGCTAATAGTATGTTTTTATTTTGCGATTTATGGGTAAAAATAGAGATGGAAGATTTGTGATTTTGGAGGGCAGAATCCGTGTTTGCATGGATGGGTGGGTGAGTGTACGTTTTTTTTTCACGATTTTTCTATGTTTGATCAGATGCACAATATATCAACTAAACACTCAAACCAAATTAAGTAGCTTTACCCCAATCACAATCAAAATTGCACAAGCATAAGCACAGACAAAAAGCTCTAAATTTGCAATCGTGTTAAGGGGAGGAGAGGGGGGTTGTGCTTTTTACGATTCTCTCTGTATTGGATCAATTGCACAACAAATCAACCAAACACCCAAACCATAATTAGTAATTCTACTTTTAACCAGTTATACCAACCACAATCAGAATCGCATAAGCCTGAAGCATTGATAAATGAACTCATATTTTGAACAACTAGAATGATGACAGATACAGAAATCTTCAAGAAATATGACTGATGTAGACACTACTTAAGGATCATGGTGTGATCAGAAAAGTTAAAAAAAATTGACGCAGACAAGATTAGTACTTAGTACTAGCAGTTGCCATAAAGTCATGAATAACAACATAATAATCGTTGTATTGAATATTATCTGGACTAGTCATTGTTTACACCCTAAAATATAAAAATTATATTTTTATATTTGACAGGTTTTATTTTATACAAGTGGCAATTAACCAAACACTAGTGGGGAGTTTTGCTACTGGTAGTGGTTAGTGGATGTGGGTAGTTATTTGAAGTGAGGAAGTGGCCAACTTAGTGGGGAAGTGGCCAATATAATGGGGGAGTTATTTTTCAGCACCTCTATATATAATCAATGCCAAGCAACAAGCAAAAAAAGGCTACACACGCCAAACAGCCCCCTGCGGCTTCAAGCAGTCCCAGCACTGTTTTGTTAATTTGTTCATCATTTGTTTTCATTTTCTTTCTAGTCTTGAATGCCTTCTTTGTTTCTTTCAATTCCTTTTCTGCAGTTACATGTACTCAAGTCCAAAGCCATGCCTCTGGCACTTTTGTATTGTTTTTAATTCGTGTAATGATGTCATTTTCCAAAACAGTTTCTAGTATAATGTATCTTTGGCAATCTGTTGTAAGGCCAATTTCCATTTTAGTTTAATTGCATTTCTCACCTTCATCACTCAATCAAATCACTCGCATCAGAGTGATTTTACCTTAAGGGAAGGGTCATCCCTACTTCCCAACATTGCCTGATCCCTCTCAAACCACATCTAGGGATCGTTTTGGTTACACGTTTGGGTCTTCGTACAAAGCCCCGGCACGCCCGGTCACTTCACCAAATTAATTTTTAGCCAAAACAATTTGGCACACCCGGTGGGACCGCCGAGTGATTTTTCGTGAAGCATGGTTACACTTCTACGACGATCAAATTTGTCTGCGAGAAGAGGCAATTGACCAACTTCTAGACGATATTTATCGTCTTGACTATGAGAAATGCGACATTTGCAGCGATTTATTGCAATGTATGCATTTGCAGCCGTGGAATACAGAGTAACTTAATCGGTGTTTTGATTATGAAAATCACCGATTTAACAATAAAATCGGTTATCTTGAAAGTGAGATTGACCGTCTTGAAGCCGAAAGAGGGTTCTTTTACAAAGAATGGCATCTTGTTAAAGCGTCAAGTGGCGTTGACGATCCACCTCCCGAGGGGCAAGACAACTTCATGTCTATGGACGACTTTTTAAGCAACAAATGGATAGAAGAACCGAGTAGTAAATCGGATTCACCGCTCGAGAATAACAACCAAGCGGTGATTGGTGATTCATTTGAGCGCCTTGAAAAAGCATTCAATGAAACAACCCGTCTTCAAAAAGAGTATGCTCTCCACCTCGAAGAAACACGGACAACTATGATAGCGGCCATAAAAACAACTTTTCAAGAGGTTGCGAAAAAATTTAAACGGCCAAAAGTGGCCGATGATGCCTCTACAAATCAAGAGATTGGTCACTTTGACCATCTCGATTTAAAGCATTTTAAATCGGTTGGGGGGAAAGACGGCGAAAAAATAAGTGTTAATGATAGGCCGATAATTTCTATTTCGGCTAATACTCCTCCCGCTAGTGTTGGTGACGACGAGAAGGCGGTTGGGGGGCAAGTTTCACATAGGCCGAGTAATTTTATTTCGGCCACGGAAGTTATTAATTTTGAACAACCACCTTTGAGAAAGGTTACAATTGATGAGTTGTTAAATTTTTTTGGCATTATTGCCAAAAATAGTTTGTACACAAAGCCGATTATTTACTTGGTTTTTGTAAATTTAAATCCACTTTGGCTTTGTGGATCCCATCAAATTAGGTATCTAATTTGGTGGCTATTTCAATTACAGTATTATTATAAAAAAAAAAAGGAGAGAGAGAGAGTGAGAATATTGACCGAATTCAATACTAATTTCGGTCTTGAATTAATCGGGCTACCAAGCCGAGGAGAAAAGCTGAGACCGAGGAGTATAGCTGAGCCCGAGGAGTAAAGTCGAGTTCTTAGGCATCATCAACATCAAGAGGAGCAATTGTCAACAGTTGTTTCAACTTTCAAGCCATGTGAAAGTGTTTTACTGATCCGATAACTGTGTACACGTGGTCACAATAAAAATCAGTTTGTAAGACTATCGGGCTTTGATTTAAGACCGATGTTGCACAGTAACCCGTTAAATGATTCAACAATCTACACTTAGACCGATAGCTAAAATTTCTATCAGCCTATGATAAAATTAAATCGCTCTTCAAATTTAGGGGAATTGTGGCCGATAAATTTTTTGAAGATTTTGAGCAACAGTTTGAAGAAACCACATGACTGATATTGTTGTACAACTAATCGGTGTGCTATATGTGTCCGATGAAAGCCTATTGTTATCGTGCATGCATGGACGTGGTCCATAGAAATTATGAATACTGGCAATCCATTAACTAATCATGGCCACGTGATCAGTATGGCTGGTTATTTGTTGTTGTCATATAGCATATATTATTCCAACCATGTGGGACCCAAGGTGTATAAATCAAATCTAAGGTAAATGGTTATCCATCGGGCTAATGCACTTTCGTCCGATATCGGTCTCAAGAGTCTGAGTTGGATTTTTTCATAGGACGTGTTGGTGTCATGGTGCTGACCCCATTATTTGTCCAAATGGGCCCAGTTTTTGTTTGGAGCTGTTTAATCGGATTGAGATAAGGCCGATGTCTGCTTATGGTCGATGTCATATGTCTCTCACTTAGGACTGGCCAGAGAAATCGGTATTTGAGGCCAATAATGACCACAAAAAATCGGTCTAGTTGTATATATGGTTCTTCAAAAATTACATGTCATTTTATTTTCAAAGAACCAGGGGGCAATGTTTACACCCTAAAATATAAAAATTATATTTTTATATTTGACCAGTTTTATTTTATACAAGTGGCAATTAACCAAACACTAGTGGGGAGTTTTGCTACTGGTAGTGGTTAGTGGATGTGGGTAGTTATTTGAAGTGAGGAAGTGGCCAACTTAGTGGGGAAGTGGCCAATATAATGGGGGAGTTATTTTTCAGCACTTCTATATATAATCAATGCCAAGCAACAAGCAAAAAAAAGCTACACACGCCAAACAGCCCCCTGCGGCTTCAAGCAGTCCCAGCACTGTTTTGTTAATTTGTTCATCATTTGTTTTCATTTTCTTTCTAGTCGTGAATGCCTTTTTTGTTTCTTTCAATTCCTTTTCTGCAGTTACATGTACTCAAGTCCAAAGCCATGCCTCTGGCACTTTTGTATTGTTTTTAATTCGTGTAATGATGTCATTTTCCAAAACAGTTTCTAGTATAATGTATCTTTGGCAATCTGTTGTAAGGCCAATTTCCATTTTAGTTTAATTGCATTTCTCACCTTCATCACTCAATCAAATCACTCGCATCAGAGTGATTGTACCTTAAGGGAAGGGTCATCCCTACTTCCCAACATCGCCTGATCCCTTTCAAACCACATCTAGGGATCGTTTTGGTTACACGTTTGGGTCTTCGTACAAAGCTCCTGGCACGCCCGATCACTTCACCAAATTAATTTTTAGCCAAAACAGTCATAGAAGAAGATATATGTATATAAATATATTATTTATTTTCCTTTATTTGAAAGATTTTTTTCATGCACAATGCTTTTCAAAATGTAACATTTTCATAATTACTTCTGTTATGTAACACCAAACAATTCTAGAATACCCAATTTGTCCCTATGTCGTGCTTCGAACTCGAAAATTACACAACTTAGCAAAAATTTGTATACAATAATAAAAAATTTGTATACAATAATCATATAGCATGCTAGTGCCTTTGTCGCCTTTATCGAGCAGGGTCCAACTATGACTTAACCAACTTGAGAAAGCGTCACAGTCCCTTTGTCTAGGCCTACTAATGCCATTGGTTTGTGGATAAGGTTTTACTTTGATCACTTCCATATCCTGAAAGCCACTTATGGGTGGCCCTTTTTAGGCTTGTTTGGAGTTCTTAAAATACGATTTATTTTAGACCAAGTCTCATATTCTATCTAGTAATTTTTTATGAGAACAAAGGTAGGTAATGTTCAAAGAACTAGTCATACGAATTTACTAGACTTGCCCCATACTATTGAACACTTATCAAACACTTGGATTAACTTATTGGTTTACTTATTACGTTGTCCTTGCAATTCAAAACACCCCCTAATGCTTTTTCTCCAACAAACACTGAAATTAATTCATTTATTGGACCAAGTAAGATCCCCTTTTGTTACAGCTTGTAAGATGCACATTATAGCTTATAATTTAGAAAAAAAAACTGAAATGAAGTGTTTGTTATGATTTGTAACTTTAGAACTTATAGATTTCTTAAACTTATTTAAGGCCCAAAAGTCAGCTATTAGAAGCTGGGTTGGAGGTGTTTTATTTGTCATTTAATAAATATTTTATTGGACAACATTGTCCGTTATTTTCCCTTTCATTATGAGTCAAGGGGATTGGGGGAAGCTTCCACATTTATTATACTCCTGCGGTTTTCTTTCCGAGAACTAAATTAAGCCCCTTAATTGTCCAAAAACATTATCATTATTTATCTTCTCTCTTTGATATTATAAATTAACTAGAATCAATACCAGTGCATTGCACAGAGAAATATTTTTAAATTTAATGTACGTATTTTTTTGCTAAGCAAATTTTATGTATGTAAATTTGTTAGAGATTTTGTTATTTTATATATAATATGGGGAAAAAAAGACAAAGAAACTAATAAGAGGGATAGGAACGTGTGAAGCACGTATCGATAACCTACTGTATATGTATAGAAAGATTATACATGTATATATATGCATTATTAATAAAAAAATAGAAAAATTAGTAAAAAATTAGAAAAATCATAGAGCTGTCGTGCACAGATATGTGATTCCACTTTATATTATATATATATATATATACAATTAGTTGAGATGTTTAACCTTAAAATTCATATACTTTCAATAAATAGTTTTTAATTATACTTAGATAGTCTTTAAGAGCATTTTGGACAATTACAAACACAACTAATAAGCTAATTGATAGCTTATGTTATCAAGCACCACTACAACTTAATCCTGCTTCTAAAAAGTTACACCAAACAAATTCGCAACTTATTATGAATTCTAAATCTATAATGTGAAAAGCTAAAAGCTATAACGTGTCTAGTTAAATTACAACAAACGGGGCCATTGACCTAATTCATGCCCAGTGCCTTGTAACATCTCATCAGTCTTGACAACAGTTTTGAGAATTCATAAGCGAGCGATTATAGAATTCCAAAAGGTGAAATAAGATTGTTCGGTAGAGCAAGTTCCATGATTTAACCGTAAAAAAAATTTGAGCCAATCGCAACAATCTCTGCAGGGGACATCTTTTAACCAAAAACATTTTGAGTAATATTTGGGGCACTAACAAATTCCACTAGCACTAACACTAACACTCACTGAGTGTTAGTGGAATTCGTTAGTGCTCCTAACATTATTGAAACATTTTTTGCTGTTGAGTTGAATAGCAAAAGTTGTTGCCAAACAGGCCCTGGATCTCCTGATTGTAAAATATTTAAATTCTTACAATCAGCGGTCTACTTGAACACTGGGCCTCCATTAATATGAGCCCATTTATGTCACCATCTCAGCCGTTCACTTTCCCGCCCAATCACATTCAAATCTCTCTCTCTCCATTTCTGTGCGTGAGAGAGAGAGAGAGAGAGAGAGAGAGAGAGAGAGTATACTTGTTTGTAGGGAGTAATTGACAATACAAACACGTCACTGTAATCGAGTGTATATAGTTCCTTCCCCTGTGAATCAATTATGGGGTCACGAGCAGGTAGAGAGAAGGAGAGAGAAAGCCCTAATTTTTAATTACCCTGATAATTTTTATCTTTAATACAATTACAGGGTTTTAGACTTTTAGTTATATATATATATATGTGTGTGTGTGTGTGTGTGTGTGTATGTGTTCTCAGCAAAAAAAAAAAGTATAGTATGTGTGTGTGTGTGTGTTTGTAAACGAATTTACATACATTTTGTATGTATTTCAGGTGGAAATGCTGTCGATCTTTGGTCAGAAATCATAGCCGCAGAGAAAGAGGAAAATTGCAATAATCGACCAAACCAACCAGAGATTGCTGTTGTTTACACCAGGAAATGGAATAGACCCAATAACATCAGTAAAGATTTAGCCCCGTAAGTCTCCAAAAGTTTTTTTTTTCCTCTTATATTTCTAAACCCTAACTATGTTTATATATATATATATATATATAATTTTATTGTTGTTATAATTTTCAGAAATCAATCAAATTCGAATCGGGTGAGTTTTGCCCCGACCCAAAGAGTCAGTTGGAACCGTTCCCTTTCCACCAGGTTTTTGTGAAATTTGAGTAGTGTTTGTTGTTGTTTTCACTTTGATATGTTTTGGCTTTTTTGTGTAAATATGCTGACTTATCTGTTACTTTCTGCTACACTTTTTCATTTGTAGTTCAATCTGAGTTACTACTTTTTTGAAAAAACTATTTTTGGGTTCTTTGTTTCATATTCATAAGTTAGAGCAACTCCAATGCCATAGCCATTTTTACTATTGTCTAGTGAAAATAGCTTGCCAACTCCAACCATGCTATTGCCAAAATGACCATCATTTCTCTATTTTAGTATAGTTTATTATATTTTATTTACTCCAATCCAACCCCTTTCTTAAAAATAAAAAATAAAAAAAAAATATTGTAGCCTAGTTAAAAAAGCGCGTGCATTTTGCCCAGTCCAATGGCTAGTCTTTTGGGGGCGTTCACTAGGCATTTTAGTGATGCCTAGTCCATTGGAGATGCTCTTAATTTTACAAACAGCGCATCGACATGTATTACCTCAAGGTCTTTAGTCCAACTTCTGGGTTCTTATTTATCGTACTGGCCCATCCGTGTTACATAATTTCATGGGTAATGGACAGGAATTGCATCTTCTGAACTACATCAATGTGTGTATTAGTTTTCTGGGTGCCCTTTTAACCACTGGTGCCTGCCGTCAATGTTCCTATTTGATATATATGTATATATATATATATTTTTTTTTCCCCTTGAGGAAAAGCACAGTTTTAACAAATTTATCAATTGACAGAGGGAGGACGAGTATTGCCGCCACCACTGCATTTCTGGACCATCCACCTCAACAAAGGAAACCAAAAAGAAAAACGAAGCCAGCTATTCCTAAAGTATGAAAAAGATGGTGAATTAGAGATCAAATTATATTTTTATTTATTACAACGATAATATTGTATGGTACGAGTGATCAATTTTCGTTTTTATAGGGTAAAGTGCTAAAACCTCCAAACTTCGAGAAGGAGAAGGCATACTTTCAAGAGGTTGACTCCTTTGAATTGTTGGAGGAAAGCCCCTCACCCAAGAATTCTGGTACATGGACCATGGGCGTCCAAAGTGACAACACTGTCATTTCGCATTTGTCTTCTGTATTAGCGAAATGGTTACTCTCCAAGAAGCTAAATCACAGTTGTGGAGCTTCTGGTTCATTGTCAAGGATATTGGAAACTCCAACAATGAACATTGAAGCCATTCGTGACGATGGATTTGACTCTTCAATTTTGAAAACCCCAGAAAAATTGTCTCTGCAGCCCCCATCAGGTTTACATTCTCTCCAGGAGGGGAGACTGAATTCAAATTTCGTGGATAAAGATGTCTTTGAAAGGCACGTTTCTTCAGGAAAGAGCAACAATGAGTTCGAAATTACGGGTGAAGACGGTTGTGAAGATATTGAAGTTGCAGTTGAGAAACTCTCTCTGACATCGAGGCCCGTTTCATTGGGTAGTCATTGGGACCCTTTTTCGGCTCTGTTGGCAGTTTGCAGACAGTCAACTCCTTCAAAGCTATTGGATGTATTCTCTAAATATTGGTTTGTGCTATATTTTGATTAACGGTTGTAGTTTCTTAAATAATTTCAAAATCATCAATTATATGCTCTCGGTATTAGAAAGGGAACTATTGCTGAACCACTTTCCTTTATTTTTTTTCATTCCTTTTTTCCTTTGCTGAAAAATTTCTATTTTTGTTTTTCAAGCACTAGAATTATGTTTCCCTCCATCTAATCCTATTTTATTAGGTGTTCCTTCCATGGAAATTCCTTGATCTGGTTCCTGACATGTTTCATTTGGCTCCCAGTTGACTTCTATAGCAGCTTTTGGTCCCATAGTTTTCTCAAAATTGGATCTGATTATTTTGCCCTTTCATTTTATAATTCCATGTTGCTTATTTGAATTTTTACTGTCTCCACTCCTTTATTTGAATTGTGTCTTGCCTTGTTTGAAACATAAAGAATGGCCTATGTCCCAATTTCATGTTTTGCTTGTTTTCCATCTAGTTAATTTATGTTTATTGTGCCTCTGAAAATTGTTGATTGGTCAGTTAAATAAAATCTCATCTGCCAACGTATTTCTACTACTCTCCTGACAGCAATTGGCCCACCTATATTGCAGTATGCAAAAGAACAGAACCATTGTTTCAACAATATGAAACTACGAATATGCTAGGATAGTTATATTGGGTTGTTTTCCACTGAATTTTACAGAGCCTATTGTCAGGCTGCTGAAAGTTCTAGTTTTTGTTTTGCAGAATGTTTATTAGCTATCAGTTATGGTCTGTAAAAGCAAAATACAGAAAAGTAAAGTAGAAAGTTACATTATAAGATTTATGGAATCACATTAGTTGAAGGTTTGGATACAACTTTGAGTTATTGCAGTCTTCTACGGTTTTTGGTATGTTTAACTATAAGCTTTACTTTTTAAAGTTAAGAAGAATTCTTTTCAGCAAATGGCTGCTTTGAGTTTTCATTTTTTTTAACGACATTGTCCTAGTTAGCACATGATATCATCTTGCTAAATTTATTTTTCTCTTTCTTTTTCACCTTGTTATATAAGTATTTAGTTTGCCTTCTCAATGTGATAAATATGAAACTCTCTTGAACACAGCGAAAAGGAATGTATTGCAAAGGTTGGTGAAGGTACATACGGAGAAGCTTTCAAGGCTGGCAAAACCGTTTGCAAAATTGTTCCATTTGGTGGGGATTTACGTGTAAACGGAGAAGTGCAAAAGGTACTAATATTGATCAAAGTTCTTATTCCCATGGTCGCTTTCGAAAATTATCTTGTGACAAGGATGTATTGGATCCAAAGAGAACACTTCTTTTTTGTGCCAAGGTTTGGGGTGATTATGTAAAATTAAGTTCTTTTTTGGTTGCTAAATTATCTGTTTTTATTTGCTTCAGAGATCAGAAGAACTACTCGAGGAGGTTATACTTTCCCGAACTCTCAATCATTTAAGAGGCCACCAGGGTCATGTTTACAATGCCTGCACTACATTCATAGCGACACTAGAGTAAGTTTATACATAATATTGTTTAGGTCATCTGGCAAGTACTTTGATTTATTTATTTATATTTATATTTATTTTTTTAATAAAAAAAACTCTGCATGGGCTATTCTAAATTGAGGTTGAACATATTTGGTGAATTTATCAGACTTTTGAACCTGATAATGCTAATGTAAATTGTTTAGATTGCTTTTATCCATTGATTAATGTTATAATTATATTGGTTTGAATTGTTTATAAAATGAGTTGATCTCAAACAGTTTATTTGGGTAGGTTTGGTGGGCCCATGCTAGGATAAACAATCTTTAGTCATGAGTGCCATGCATTTAGTGTTATGTGATGATTTGGTCACTCCTTAATGTGCTTTCTCTCAGCGTCATTTTGGCATGGATTTCTTGTAATTTTACTCATTAATGTGCTTGGCGTTGGCGACGAACAATTTGGAACACAAAGTAGAATTAAATTTTGACAGTAGCATTACCATAAATGTGATATGGACTTATGAAGTCTCATTTCACCCTCCACAGTTTATGTGTTTGTCAAGGCCCTTATGATGTTTCCTTAATAAGAGCATGGGAAGACTGGGATTTGAAGCATGGTTCAGAAAATGATCATCCTAAGGAGTTTCCAGAAGAGCAGGTTGCATTCACCCCCCTCCCCCCCCCCCCCCCCCCCCCATTTCATACTTCATTTACTCTTTTATCATTCGTAAATTGATTTGTTTACTGAGTAAATCTGACGAAGTTTGTCCTCAGTGCTATGTTGTGTTTGTTCAAGAACATGGGGGTCAGGATCTCGAAAGCTTCGTGCTCTTGAACTTTGATGAAGCACGGAGTTTACTGGTTCAGGTGACAGTTAAACTGGTTCTTCTATTTTTCCCTGCAAATTTACATGTTAACGACTACTTGTCTGCTATGATTTGCAGGTCACAGTTGCCTTGGCCGTGGCAGAAGCTGAATACGAATTTGAACATCGGGATTTGCACTGGTTTAGTTATCAAGCAATTTGTTGTTGCGATTATTTTTTATTTCAGAGCCTATTTTGGGATAGCTTTTCCAGGGCCAACAATCAGTTACAAGTAATTGATTAACAAGCTGTGGTTGTATGTATTAGCTTTTCACAGCTTTTGTAGAAAATCTAATAAATAACTTATTTTGAAAAGCTCCGCTTTTTCAAAAAATCTCGTATGAAAAAAATTTGACTATTTTTAAAGCTAACCCAACCAGACTCTTAACCTAAAATGTTGGATTAGAATTTTTTTGGTTGGTTGCAGGGGTAATGTCCTATTAAGTAGGAAAGATTCTGCAACAGTGCAGTTCACTCTCGAGGGAAATCAAATCTTTGTCAGGACATTTGGATTGCTAATATCAATAATTGATTTCACTCTTTCTAGGATCAATACAGGTTAAAACTCAAACTTATATATGCCTCATTTGAAGTCCAATATATTTTTTTTCCCTGAATCAACATAGTAAACTATGTTTTATCCACAGGTGAAGATATTCTTTTTTTGGACCTGTCTGTAGACCCAGAGCTATTTGAGGGTCCAAAAGGAGATAAACAAGTAAGAGAAAGCAATTCTTATATTTAAGGTGATTTTATCTTATAATTGCTAGTTAAATTAATCTTTAAGACATCATGTGCAGTCAGATACATATAGGAAAATGAAAGAGGTAACAGAAGA
Source organism: Hydrangea macrophylla (assembly GCA_033977485.1). Classification (NCBI taxonomy): domain Eukaryota; kingdom Viridiplantae; phylum Streptophyta; class Magnoliopsida; order Cornales; family Hydrangeaceae; genus Hydrangea; species Hydrangea macrophylla. The sequence continues at coordinate 78,889,711 of CM066996.1, forward strand.
ATGCTGGGAGGGAAGGTATAACTATCGTATGGCCATTTGCTAAATCTCCTCTCTTTTAATGTTTTCTCTTTCTGTGGTGTGCTTCGTTATTGAGACTGATGTGGGAGGAAGGAACAATGTTATTCAGTTATTAGGATCACTTGTGTTTAATGGTTCTATATTTGGATTTCTGGATTCTTAGATCCTCTTAATTTCATGGTCATACAGTTTCCCAAAGACGAACGTGCTGTGGTTGCAGTATTTGGTTGATATATTGCTATTGAAGAAATCATTTGTAAGTCCCTTTTCCTTGCAATAATTGACATAGTTGCTCTTCCCCCAGATCTGGCAATATTCCTAAATTTACAATGTAAATATGACAGTTTTATTATAATGAGCTATGGCAACGGACCATAATATTCTTTTCCCCATTTTTCTTGTTTCGAATAGTGCAATATTTAAAACCCGTTTGGAATCTTTGCGGAATTAAGATTTTTATTAAGACAATATTTTTATGTAGATGTTTTTTAAAAAGCTGTTTAGCGCTAGTATTGTTGTGAGAATTAGATATTTTTCCGGTTTTCTTAAGAGCTTCAATTTTTTGCTTTTAAATTAATCCCCCCTTTCAGCCTTTTGGAAAATCTGATTTTTGGAAAAGCTGCTTGCTAAACAGATTTCAAAAATATTCCCAAATAATTGGTTGCTAAAAGGCCACGACTACTTTTGAACTTCTGCAGCTTATGCTCCTGTCAAATCCATGTACATCAAACACTGATGTTTGTGCGAGTCTGTGTTTGTTACTTTTAATTGTACAGCCAAGTGTGTAAGCTATGTCGATGACATTTATCATTGTTATGTCGTGATTCAATTCACATAATCATCCCTTAAGGATTGAAGTATTATTATTCACATTGATAAGAAGGAAGAAGAGAAGGGAAATGTTTGGCGCACACTTTTTGACACACTATGCTTGAAACACATGTACTTTGTGCTGTTTGCATTTTTCACACTTTTCTGTGTACCGCTTACACAGCACATTGTACATGCATTTAAAGCTGGGTGTCAAAAAGTGTGTGTAGCACTACTCAGAAGAAAAACATCATATTCATTTGAAATGCGGTGACAGGATCGAACTTCTAAAAATGAGAGGGATCTAAGATCACTAAAGAAGCGCCTGAACAACTACGGTTCAGCAAAAGAAGCAACTTCCGATCCATTCTTCAGTGACCTGTTTGTTGATCATGCCATATGAAGGAAAAGTTAAGAGGTGAAATAATTTACAATGATCCTTTTTCTTGTTTAACTTGGCTCCTCTATTTTGAGGGATTTTACAGTGTTAGAAACCAACTTGGTTTCTATTTCATTTATCATCTAGTACACTGGAGCAGCTTAGTTTATTTAGAGAAAAAGTGCTCCTTTACCGACGATTTATTGTATGATGTGGAGTGGATGTAGCAACACCAGAAATTTTGCCTGGGCAGCTCTCAACTTGAAATGTGTAACCTGTTCATAAGAATACATTGCAAGACAACTATGTCACTGTTATGTCTATGTTAGGTGTATATTCAATGTTAAGTTATATTCAATATCTGAAATATGTTTTCTATAGCAATTTTTTTTGCTCAATCCAATTTGTCAAATGTGTAGTAACCATAGATTTTAGATTAACATTCTGTTGAAAGCTTAGGAGAAGCATTGATGTCCATTGTAGTTTCTTTTGCGTGTCCTCAAGGAATAAAACATGTGTCACTTGTATGTTGTTGGTCTTAGGTTTTGTATGATTAGATAACTTAAAAGAAAGTTTGAACACTTCTGCAAAATGGCCTAACTAAGGACCAGACAAGGAAGTACGGATTCTTCTAAAAGGTTGAAGAATCTGCACTTGATGCACACTTACATCCACACTAGCATAGATTTTTTGGGGTGCTTGTTCTAGTTTTTTTATTGCTTATAAAAGTGGAATCTCTAACCATTTAAAAAACTTGGAGTCAATGTAAGAATGCTAAGAATTAAAGTACATGTCAAAAGACTAGTACTACTTGTATATATTGTCATTCCTTGATTACGTATAAGTAAAATAGGATTTCTTCATGATCCCTAACTAGATTAGTTCTCTAAAATACACGAGCAATCCCCTCTCTACATATTTTTTTTCTCCTTTTTTTTTTTTTTTTTCCCTTCACCCCACCACATATAATCGGTACATATAAATATACACACCCCACACAACCACTGCCACCCCCTCCCCTTTCTGGAAGCTCTGCTTCCTTCTCTCTCTTTTAGTTTTGGGCAAATTACACTTTAGTCCATTAAACTATAACCTGTTTTCAATTGGTTTGATTCACTTAACTTTTCTTGAAGAACTGAAATAGTTACCAATTAAAACAATGAACTATGACTAACAAATCAAGTATGAAGTATTCGACATGTTCATCACATTTGTTCATCAAATTAACTAGTCTAAGAATCCACATTTCAAAATCTGTTTGCAATTTGAACTTGAAAAGATCAATTTGGGCTTAGTTTTTGAAATAAAAGTCACTAGGATGCTGTAAAGGTTCTGCCCAAGATATCAAACTACCAAACGATTGACATAGACATCAATCGATTGGCTTAGGATGTCTCCCAATTGATTGGCATTACATCCAATCGATTGGCTTTGAATCTATGGCAATCGATTGGGTTCTTAACCAATCGATTGCCATTGATTCTTTCACAAATTCATGGCAGTGGTTGGGTAACAATGTTTCTTCACATTGTTCCCAACCAGGAGTTTAAGCTAGCATGTTCAGGGATACATAAATAACAGTAAACTGAAACATATTGTCTAAATCAAACGTAGACATGAATTTAATATAAAACTTGGGATTATAATAGAAGTTCAAACTAAAACTAAAACTAAAATATGATTACAACTAAGCATGATTCAGAATTATATAACAAAATGAAAATAACATGAATTGCAAGACGGAATTGAAATACAGAATCTCAACACTTGTATTTTTTCCTAGAAATTCAAATTGAAAAACCTACAAGACAAACCAAAAAATGAACCAACCCTCTTTTTACTCATTCCCATCTGTATATACTGTGATATCCATGAGCTAGAGGCGACCAGGTGCATTCTGTAATAGCTGGTCGTCGTTATTAACCTTGATTTGCTGGGATTCTGCTCCATTAAAGAGGTTTGATTGCCAGTTTTTGCCAATCGATTGAGTACTGAAACGAGTCGATTGGTATTACTTCCAATCGATTGGTTTGAAAAGTATGTCAATCGATTGCCAAAGGATGACAATCGATTGGGACTTGAACTTAATCTTGAAATGTCCTCTTTATTTCTTGAGCTCTCTTTTCAACTTGTTATTCATTCCAGCTTCAGAACCTGCATCTAACTGAGCTAAACACAACAACATATTAAGAAAATACATCATTGTGTAAAGAGATAGATTAAAGTACAAATGCAAGTAAAAACTAGAGATCTGGGGTAAAAGTTGACTAATTCTATTCTTTTTCGGGCCAATATCTTACAAATATCAGCCCTCATCACGACCTACAACTAGCGTATTGCTAGTCTTTAGCAATGAAGCGGAATTAGAACAAGCTAAGGCAAACAACAACCAACGTTACAGTTTTATTGAACTAAAACAAAAGGAAAATTCTTACTCACTTTCGCAGGAATCGCGATTGCATTTAGCCAATGCAACGAGCCTTTGAACCCCTAGGTCCTCCCTAGTGGACGAGTTGTGTCTCGTGACGGTTTAACAGAAAATGTACCCACAAAATTCATGTGTTCAGCTTTCTAAATTTATCAAATAATCTCAATCTCTCCTATATGCTAAAAATCATGCTCAATAAAGACATAGCTTCCTTTATTGTGCCATGAAGATAAACAACATGTTACAAAGTAACCATTCTAATCAAAATTACATCCATAGCTTGCATATATCCTTGTGTGTGTGTGGAGTCAATAGCTACAATCGAAGTCTTCATTTAAGAGTTATTTAGAATGATCATGTTCGAGATTTCATCATCCCAACTCAATTCTCACACGGTTTACGCTCAAAAATGGAATCATTCTGAAACTGGCGTATAAGATGTGCACTCATAGTATGAAGCTCAAATGAGTAAATGTAGAGGCTATCAATCATGCTTTCATACTAGACACTGAAAGACGCTTATTTTCAAATGTAGAAGTCTCATGAACGGAACACTATTTACTACAGGATCGATTTGCCGCGGAGAACTCATTCCATACTCGAAATTTCATTAAAGCTATCTAGAATTCTTAGGACTTGTGAAAGAAATAAGCAGAGTAGTTAAGATGGTGCGATGTGATTACGAGTTCAAGCATGTGTGGGTATTTTCATATTCAACTTCACACTTTTCGTTTACCTAATCTTCCAACATATTTTTTTCAACCCACCAATACTCTTCTTTTTTCTTTTTTTTAAAAAATAAATATATAAATAGCTCTTTTTTCTCTTTTCTTTTCATATAACCTCTTTTCTTTAACTTCTTCTTTTCCTCCTCTAGCCACCAACACAATCACATGCTTAAACCTTACATAGGTATATGATTTCAGGTAGAAGCATTGAATTATGATAGGTAAGTGAAAGTTGACTTGCTCGGGTAATGATGTGAGCTATCGATTGCCTAAATCATTTTCTTGATACTTTAATTTAATTAGAATATTTCTTGAGTTTTTAAATTGGTAGATTCTGAACGTTCTCCTGAAGCAGCTAGCCAAGAAAAACAAGAATGAGACTTTCGACAAGATATTAGGGTATTTCAAGGAATGATACGAGTTTTTGTGATTAACCCTCAGAATAAAAAAAAATGGCTCAAAACTCACTAGGGTTTAAAGTTTTCACTATTTATCCAATCACATGACAATCATTTTTCACTATAATAAAAAATTCCTACTGCGACTGTCAACTCGTGTAAATGTTTTCAAGATATATTCATGCTATGGATATGCAACTAGATTAGCGACCAAGTAACATGTAATCGAAATCCATAACACGACAAGAAAGCATATGAATTCGTCATTGCATAGTAATTTTAGCTAGGAGATATGAGATTTCTAAAAGTCGAAAGTTTTACGACAACAATTACTATTATTATTGTTATTTTTTATTTTTTATTCTATAAATCAAAGCAAACTAAAACACGCCAAATAACAAATGAGGAAATTATAATATATAACAGGTGTGCATTTTTGATTCAAGAATGAACATGTGTGTATATATACCCCCTACCCCCAACTGAAATAAACATTGTCCCCAATGGAGGTATTTCAAGAAAATAAAGGTAGATATCACATGTTATACGCATTGCAGTGCACAATTTAGAATTCACCTGTTAAATACAATAATCTTCCACAGACAACCACGATCAAGAATATCATGGATAATAATAAAAAATATTAACAATTAAAAGCACGATCCATGAGCAAAAAGAATTATCTGTATAACAAAATCCAGAAGTCATACAAAGTCCATATACATATATAAACTAATCCAAAAATATCCATCCAACCAAAAGTATCCACAAATCCAAAGCTAGAAACAAAAGAGAGAGATAACATGATATAACATAACAATACCGCTCTCTCGCTCCCCAAACTCAATCCTAGTGCTTAGTAGATGTTGGGTCACCAGATGTCGTAGGCGCAAGGTCGGAAACAGGCTCTGTGACCTCACTACCACCCTCAACAGCTGTCTGAGTCTGGACAACAGTTGTCGGGTCACTCTCAGCCAGCGTGGGTGCAGCAACTGGAGGTGGTGGTGGTCGCATCTCAGAAATTACGACCTCTGGTGGCGTAGATGTGGATGCCGGGTCAGTAGCTGGAGCTGTCTGTGGAGGCAGTGTAGATGTGGAGTGCAACGATTGATCTACCCCCAACAGGATCAAGATCTGCTCTACAAAACCTGAAAGCTGCCTGAGTTGCGTCGTCGTCTGAACGAGCTTTAATGTAGTCAACTCCTGCTGAGCAGCTAACTGTCGAATAGTACCCTCGAGCTGCACTCACGCCTTTCTCTCGCTAATTAAAGTGTCATAAATAGCCTGAAGAGTAGCAGGAGCAGAAACTGTCTCTCGGGCCCTGAACTCAAATCCCTCAACCTCAGCGAGCGTCCCTGGGATCACAAAAGTAGGTGCGATAGTCGGGTCCTCAGTACCCTCCTCGTCGTCCTAACCCTCCGCCTCAGGCGTCCCTGGGTCCTCGTCCTCCTCTGATTCTGTAATACCCTGTATTTCAGTATATTAATAAGACCTGGTATTTCATTTCTATACTCGTATAAACTTTCTCTTCCTTTTGGTGAATTTTTTATACCAATCGATTGACATTGTTCCAATCGATTGACACTTTTCTGATACCAATCGATTGATAAGTTTCCCAATCGATTGACATTCAACCGACTAAAAGTGATTACGTGTCAACATTTCCAATCGATTGCCATTCATCCCAATCGATTGACATTGTTTCCAATCGATTGACTACAAATATCTGTTACCAATCGATTGACTGGTGTCTCAATCGATTGACATAAGCTGAGAAATGTTTTCTTCTTTCCTTCAGCTTTAAACGCGTGGCACTCTCATATCTCTATATATATGTCTCATATATTGGCCTTGGGGCTGTTTTCAGACCATTGAGAGAGAGAGAGAGGCATACTCTTGAGTTATACATACATATATCTATCTATATCTCTATATCTATATACATATATACACACACACTACCTTGGCAGCTGAGAGAAGAAGAGAAGGAAGAAGAAAGAAGAAGAAAGAAGGAGACAGAGAGGGAAGACAGAGACAGAGAAGAGAGAAAGAGAAGGAAGAGAGAGAAAGCTTGGAGGTTTCAAGCTTAACACACCCAAACGCACCCTAGGTGAGTTTCTAACTCACTTGGTCCCTTTATATGAAGTTTATATAAGCTATTATGATGTTTAGATGGGTTACATGCATGTTGTGTACGTTTATATATGCTGTTTTTACAATCTGCTGGAGAAGACGTAGTACCAATCGATTGACATGATCTCAATCGATTGACATCAGTTGCATCCCAATCGATTGAATAGGATTTTCAATCGATTGACATTATTCCAATCGATTGACATGTTTATCAATCGATTGATATAACTTTTGTTCCAATCGATTGAAACTCTGTTCCAATCGATTGACATGATCAGAACATGGTTTCTTTTGCCTGTTTATTATATAAGAAGTTTAGTTATTCGATTTCTGATTCGGAATTCCATTATGCGACTATGGGGTAGACAGGAGTAATGTGACACCAAAGATTTATGGATAATGAATAAAAAGAATATGAAGACATGGGTGACGTGTTGATTCTGATATGAGTTTGATATCCGATTTCTTTTAATCCGAGTAGTCAGGCCACATTGGGAGTTTGTCAAGTGTCGATGTAGAATGGAACGTAAGTAGGTTTGGTAAGTTCCGGGAATGGTACGTGGATGGACGATTGGTCATGATATGCTCTTAAAAGCGGTGAGCTGTGCATATGCTCTTAAAAGCGGTGAGCTGGACCAAGAAGTCTTAAGATAGACTGGATGATCTATGATATGCTCTTAAAAGCGGTGAACCGGACCATGGTTCTTAAAAGCGGTGAGCTGGGATCATTAGTAGATGACGTTAAGTCGTGGCAATAGATTGATATGCCTTGTTCGAAACGTTATATCCCTGAAATGCGGTGAACAGGACCATTGTTCTTAAAAGCTGGGGACAGACTGACGTGGAGTCCATGACATGCGGTGAGCAGGACCATTGCTCTTAAAAGCGATGGACAGAATAAGGGTGTATCCCTAGAGTTAAACGATTGAGTCTGTTCATGAAAGATCAGAATATATTGAGTTCAGTATTCGATTAACATGACGATAAGGGTCGGTTTACAAGAATGAATAGAGAAACAAGATATGGTTATAATAAGATGTTAACTCGTGTTTTCATAAGCTTGTGTTTACTTCAGATAATTGGTACCTCGTTAGTTTATGCTCACTCAGCTCTCAGTAAGCTGACGGCCTTTTATTGCCTGGACATTCCCCGTCCAGAACATCCTGCCCCTTATTCTGCAGGTAAGGACCAGTACACTGATGACTATTATCCAGAGGAGGGCCCTACCGATGACGGTTATGCCAGGGAGAATTATCCTTATGCCAGTTGAAGACTGAAGATGTTATAATTAGATTTAATTTCAGTTGTTCTGTTAAATCTTTTGTTAACGGGTACTTGGGCATTTGTTGTCTTCAGACCTGTTGTGATCCTGTGGACCATACTCTGATATTTTGTAATAGTTAGCACCGTGTGCTATTCTCAGTTGATTACTGTTGCTTATCTTTTTGAACTAGTACTGTGTGGTGTGGATTATTAGTGACTTTCACCTGTCATTCCTTATGGACCCATAAAAGAAATTTATTTTTCTCTATTTATGCTGCTCCGGGGCGTGACAGGGTTTTTGGTATCAGAGCCTGAGTTTGGTACTCTAGGGGGTGATACTGTCGTTCACCGATCATTCCACACCATCTGGTCCTAGTGTTGTTAAGATTCTTTGAGATGAGATATGAGTATAAGATAAGTTCGTCTTCCTGACGATAGATAGTTTCCTTTGCAGGATAGCATGGATCCGGAGTTTCACCAGTTTGTGACTGACGCTTATGGAGGACATATTATCCATGGAGATACCGTGGAGCCAGTTGACCCAGAGTTTTATCGTGAGCGTGTGTGCCAGATAGCTAATCGACATTTGGAGGAGGACATGTGGAGAGCGCTTTATGTGACCGGGAATACTCACCCGACACAGATGCGCATGGATGCTTACCATACTGCGAGAGTCGGTAGAGACATTTTCCAGGAGATGTTAAGACTAGTTTTGAGTAAGCCAGAGATGGATGAGATTGAGTTGAGAGCTATTGTAGCCGGTCCACCAGAGCCCGTAGTTGCTCCAGTAGCAGCAGCAGCTCCACCATCACCAGTACCAGTCCCAGAGCCAGAGCCTGAGCCGATTGAGGATGAGGAGGATCTAGAGCCAGAGGATGAGCATCCCGATGAGGATATGGATGGAGATGAAGAGGAGGAGCCGATAGATGACGAGGACCCAGTGGAGGATGAGCATGCAGACGATGCAGATGATGATGAACCTGAGGATGACCCCGAGGAGCCAGAGTTCGAGCCAGAGGATCCAGTACCAGACCCAGAGGCTATTGAGGCAGACATTGTAGTAGATGAGGATGCAGTCGACGAGGAGGTAGTTGTGCCAGAGGTACCCGTTGTGCTTCAGATACCAGCCGGACCGATTATGCATATGGCAGCCATGGCCGATATGGCAGTAGGATGGATAGCTCAGATGATCGCTCAGCCAGCAGGTTTTGTTATAGGAGAGGCCGCGATAGCAGGAGCTCTTGATATAACCGACGGATTTGCGCAGTAGCAGTCGATGTCGCTAACCAGGCGATAGCAGACGTGATGGAGGATGATGATGCAGAGATGATAGAGGATTGGGATATAGGCGTAGTAGTTGGAGATCTTGTCGCACCAGTCGAGGATGATCCACTCGAGGAGATGGAGATTGACCCAGAGGACGAGGCACCACCAGCAGGATCAGACGCTGACGACTTTTGAGTCAGGACCTGCAGGGCTTAGTTTTTGTTAGTTTTATCAGGACATGTTGTCCACTAGATTTTTGGGAGCTTGAGAGATAGCTATTTGACCATAGCTTTGTATAGATGTTAGCAGTAGTATTAGTAGTTGACCTTAGTGCTGTGTTTGCTTATGTCCCACGTGGTACATGGTATGGTTACTGTGTACTCCATGGTACATCTTTTGATATCTATATATATACGAGCAGTACTTTTGATATTGATTGTTGGTTGTTTGATGTGTTGTTTTGTAGAACTGTTAGTTCTTGTTGCTTTTCGTTCTATCTCGGTTTCGTTTCTACGAGAAGACTTTCAGCTGATCAATATGTCTCTTGTAGGCGATACTCGTTATCATCATGGTAGGACCCTTGAGAAATCACCAAGCACGTAATGGAGCACCTATTCCAGAGGGAATGGACCCAACCGGAATTTTCGAAGCATTTATGCAGAGAATGGAGCATGTGGGGGATACATATAATCACTCCACCCATCAGAGACCTTTTGCACCCCCGCCACCAAGACAGACTGGAGATAAGTTGTTAGCAAATTTTCGTGGGTTACGTCCCGAAAAGTTTGATGGACTAACAGAACCATGGAAAGCAGAACAATGGATAAGAGAGATGGAGTTAATATTTGAAGCATTGGAATGCAGCGAACAAGAGAAACGTCGCCTTGCTACGTTTCAGCTTACTTATGCCGCCGCAGATTGGTGGGAAGCTGAACAAGCCACTATTGGGATCAACGCTGCTAGAGCTATGTCGTGGGAGACATTCAAAGGCAGATTTTTGGAGAAGTATTTTCCAGAAGATGAGAGAGATCAACAGGAAAGGAACTTTCTCAATTTGATCCAAGGAGGATGGAATGTACGGGAATATACAACACAGTTCGAGCGTTTATCCAGATTTGCTCAGCATATGATAGACACGCCGCAGAAGAAGGTGAAGAGATTTCACCAAGGACTGAACCCCCACCTCAGACATATGATGGTTGGTCATCTGAACCAGTCGTATGAGGAAATTGTTAGATTTGCTACAGGATTAGAAAAGGATGCTAATCCAGTACAGCAACCACAGACAAATCGACCTCAGTCGTCACGAGGGTTTCAACAGAGGAATTTCCATAATCGACCACCGAGAAATACCCAAGGATGGAGACCTCAGGAAAACTTTCAAGGAAACAAGAGAACCTGGGAAGGAACCAGGAAACCGCAGCAGAGTTATAATCGACCTCAACAATATCGCCAGCAGGGGTCACAGCCACAGGCATTACTAACAGCCCCACCCAGCAATAGTGGAGGATGTTTTAACTGTGGAAAGCCCGGACATATTGCAAGGAACTGCACTGCCCATAGATCTAATCGCAGGCCGGATATTGTCTGCCGCAACTGCAACAAACCAGGACACTTGAGCAAGGATTGTCGTGCGCCACAAGGAGGATACTACGGAGCACCAGTGCAAGGAATTCAAGGACCTCCTGATCAGACGAGAATGAATGCTATTATTCCAGGAGAAGTAGGCTTTAATGCTGATGAGCAGCAACATTTGGAAGGTACACTTGTACTCTTTCATAGTCCAGTTAAAGCTTTATTTGATACTGGAGCCGCACGTTCTTTTATTGTTGTTAAGATTGTGCGTCAGTTGGGTTTAGAACCCCAGACACTTGAGTCAACACTGAATGCTGTGTCACCATTGGGAGTGACAGTTAAGTTGAGTAAAGTGTGTAAAGATTGCCCTTTGACTTTGGGAGATAGGAATCTGCCAGCAGACTTAGTCGTTTTGTCGATGTCAGAATTCGATGTTATCCTAGGGATGGATTGGTTAACTAAGTACAGTGCCAATCTGGATTGCCCTACTAGGACGATTGTATTTCCAATACAAGGGAAGCCGACGATCAGATTCCAGTGCCAGCCGACGAGCGATATGTTTCTTACCAATTGTTTGGCTACAATTGGGGATACGAGTACGGAGCTTACGATGGATCAAATTCCTATTGCACGAGACTTTCAGGATGTATTTCAGGATATTAAAGGACTTCCACCGAAAAGAGAAATAGACTTCTGTGTGGAATTAGTACCTGGTACATTGCCTATTTCTAAGACTCCATATAGGATGGCACCAACCGAGATGTTAGAACTGAAGAAGCAAGTTCAAGAGCTTGAAGATCTAGGATTTGTTCGTCCAAGTACGTCACCTTGGGGAGCACCAGTTCTGTTTGTAAAGAAGAAGGACGGAACACTTCGACTCTGTATAGACTACAGGGAGTTGAACAAGGTAACGATCAAGAATAGATATCCACTACCCCGGATAGATGATCTATTCGACCAGTTACAAGGATCTAGGATCTTTTCCAAGATCGATCTGCGTTCTGGATATCACCAGCTGTTAGTTCAACCAGAGGATGTATCGAAGACTGCATTCAGGACAAGATACGGGCATTACGAGTTTCTAGTTATGCCTTTTGGATTGACGAATGCACCAGCAGTATTTATGGACTTGATGAATAGAGTATTCAGACTATATCTGGATAAATTCATTATTGTGTTCATTGATGATATACTGATCTACTCAAAGACAGAAGAGGATCACAAGGAGCATTTACAGGTTGCCTTGCAGACACTTCGAGATAGCAAGTTGTATGCAAAGTTTAGCAAGTGTGAGTTTTGGCTACAGGAAGTCAAATTCTTGGGACATATTATATCTCAGGAAGGTATTTCGGTAGACTCATCTAAGATTGATGCAGTCTTAAGCTGGAACAGACCGACAAATGCGACCGAAGTCAGAAGTTTTCTGGGTTTAGCAGGATATTACAGAAGATTTGTCGAAGGATTTTCCAAGATAGCAGGACCCTTGACGAATTTAACAAGGAAAGAGACGAAGTATGAATGGACAGACAAGCATGAGGGTGCATTTCAGGAGTTAAAAGAAAGATTGACTTCTGCACCAGTACTTGCATTACCTAAGAGTGGAGAAAAGTATGTGATCTACAGTGACGCATCATACCAAGGACTTGGATGTGTGCTTATGCAAGATGGAAATGTTATCGCATATGGATCAAGACAATTGAAGGTACATGAGAAGAATTATCCTACGCATGATCTGGAATTAGCAGCAATAGTGTTTGCATTGAAAATTTGGAGACACTATCTCTACGGAGAAAAGTTTGACTTGTTTTCCGATCATAAGAGTCTGAAGTTTTTGTTCTCTCAAAAGGAGTTGAACATGCGACAGCGGAGATGGATGGAATTACTCAAAGACTATGACTTTTCTTTGCAATACCATCCCAGCAAAGCAAACGTAGTAGCAGATGCTTTGAGCCGTAAACCTCGATTAGTGATCGCTGCATTACTAATTAGAGAATGGAGAGCATTAGAAGAAATTGCTGAATTTGATCTTCAGCCAGTGGAACCAAATAAAGGACAACATTTTGGATGTCTTATGGTACAACCAACTTTGATCAGCCGTATCAAAGAGGCTCAACAGACAGTAGAGGATTTGAAGTTATGGTTCGCCAAGATGTCAGCCAAGGAACCAGAAGTCTGGAGTATTAGTACAGACGGAGCTTTACGATGTAAGGGTAGACTCTGTGTACCTAATGAAGAAAGTCTCCGGAAAGAAATATTGGATGAAGCACATAAGTCACGAATGACGATTCATCCTGGAAGTACAAAGATGTACAAGGATCTGAAGAGAAATTTTTGGTGGGAAGGAATGAAGCGAGAAGTGGCTGAGTATGTTTCTCAGTGTCTTACTTGTAAACAAGTAAAGGCAGAACATCAAAGACCACCTGGACTTCTACAGCCGTTACCTATTCCTCAATGGAAATGGGAACACATAACCATGGATTTCGTGGTAGGATTGCCGAAGTCACAGCAGAATCACGATGCTATATGGGTAATCGTGGATCGACTTACTAAGACGACACATTTTATTGCCTATAGCATGACGTACTCAGTAGAACGTTTGAGCCGAATGTATCTACAGCACGTTATACGATTACATGGAGTGCCTGTATCTATTGTGTCAGACCGAGATTCGCGCTTTACTGCAGAATTTTGGAAGAGTCTCCAGACAGCGATGGGAACGACATTGAACTTGAGTTCAGCTTTTCATCCGCAGACCGATGGACAGACTGAAAGAATTAATCAAGTGATGGAAGATATGTTACGAGCTTGTGTCATTGATTTTGAGAGTACTTGGGAGATACACTTACCTCTGATTGAGTTCGCCTATAATAATAGTTATCATTCGAGCATAGATATGGCGCCATTTGAAGCTTTGTACTGAAGACCTTGCCGATCGCCGCTATGTTGGACCGAAGTCAGAGATAGTCAACTTCTTGGGCCAGAGATGGTACGAGAAACTAGTGAGAAGATTCGAATTGTACGTGAGAAGATGAAGACAGCCCAGACCAGATACAAGAGTTATGCTGACAAACGACGCAAAGACTTGGAATTTGCCATTGGAGATCACGTATTACTCAAGGTTTCACCTGTTCGAGGAATCGTCAGATTTGGTCAGAAGAGGGGCAAATTATCGCCACGTTTCATTGGACCATTCGAGATTCTGGAGCGTGTTGAAAAAGTTGCTTATCGCCTTGCATTGCCACCAAAGATGTCAGGAGTGCACAACGTTTTTCACATTAGTATGCTGAGGAAGTATGTTCACAACCCAGCGCATGAGATCAACTTTGAGGATATCGAAGTCAACAGCGACGTTACGTTCAATGAAGGACCTGTTCGTATTCTAGATCGAGGAATCAAGAAACTCAGGAACAAGGAGATTCCGTTAGTCAAGATTCAGTAGAAACATCATGATGAAGGAGAAGCTTCGTGGGAGCTAGAGTCAGAGATGCGCGAGAAGTTTTCATTTTTGTTTTAGACCTTGTTGCTTTTGATTTCGAGGACGAAATCTTTTGTTGAGTGGTGGATGATGTAATACCCTGTATTTCGGTATATTAATAAGACCTGGTATTTCATTTCTATACTCGTATAAACTTTCTCTTCCTTTTGGTGAATTTTTTATACCAATCGATTGACATTGTTCCAATCGATTGACACTTTTCTGATACCAATCGATTGATAAGTTTCCCAATCGATTGACATTCAACCGACTAAAAGTGATTACGTGTCAACATTTCCAATCGATTGCCATTCATCCCAATCGATTGACATTGTTTCCAATCGATTGACTACAAATATCTGTTACCAATCGATTGACTGGTGTCTCAATCGATTGACATAAGCTGAGAAATGTTTTCTTCTTTCCTTCAGCTTTAAACGCGTGGCACTCCCATATCTCTATATATATGTATCATATATTGGCCTTGGGGCTGTTTTCAGACCATTGAGAGAGAGAGAGGCATACTCTTGAGTTATACATACATATATCTATCTATATCTCTATATCTATATACATATATACACACACACTACCTTGGCAGCTGAGAGAAGAAGAGAAGGAAGAAGAAAGAAGAAGAAAGAAGGAGACAGAGAGGGAAGACAGAGACAGAGAAGAGAGAAAGAGAAGGAAGAGAGAGAAAGCTTGGAGGTTTCAAGCTTAACACACCCAAACGCACCCTAGGTGAGTTTCTAACTCACTTGGTCCCTTTATATGAAGTTTATATAAGCTATTATGATGTTTAGATGGGTTACATGCATGTTGTGTACGTTTATATATGCTGTTTTTACAATCTGCTGGAGAAGACGTAGTACCAATCGATTGACATGATCTCAATCGATTGACATCAGTTGCATCCCAATCGATTGAATATGATTTTCAATCGATTGACATTATTCCAATCGATTGACATGTTTATCAATCGATTGATATAACTTTTGTTCCAATCGATTGAAACTCTGTTCCAATCGATTGACATGATCAGAACATGGTTTCTTTTGCCTGTTTATTATATAAGAAGTTTAGTTGTTCGATTTCTGATTCGGAATTCCATTATGCGACTACGGGGTAGACAGGAGTAATGTGACACCAAAGATTTATGGATAATGAATAAAAAGAATATGAAGACATGGGTGACGTGTTGATTCTGATATGAGTTTGATATCCGATTTCTTTTAATCCGAGTAGTCAGGCCACATTGGGAGTTTGTCAAGTGTCGATGTAGAATAGAACGTAAGTAGGTTTGGTAAGTTCCGGGAATGGTACGTGGATGGACGATTGGTCATGATATGCTCTTAAAAGCGGTGAGCTGTGCATATGCTCTTAAAAGCGGTGAGCTGGACCAAGAAGTCTTAAGATAGACTGGATGATCTATGATATGCTCTTAAAAGCGGTGAACCGGACCATGGTTCTTAAAAGCGGTGAGCTGGGATCATTAGTAGATGACGTTAAGTCGTGGCAATAGATTGATATGCCTTGTTCGAAACGTTATATCCCTGAAATGCGGTGAACAGGACCATTGTTCTTAAAAGCTGGGGACAGACTGACGTGGAGTCCATGACATGCGGTGAGCAGGACCATTGTTCTTAAAAGCGATGGACAGAATAAGGGTGTATCCCTAGAGTTAAACGATTGAGTCTGTTCATGAAAGATCAGAATATATTGAGTTCAGTATTCGATTAACAAGACGATAAGGGTCGGTTTACAAGAATGAATAGAGAAACAAGATATGGTTATAATAAGATGTTAACTCGTGTTTTCATAAGCTTGTGTTTACTTCAGATAATTGGTACCTCGTTAGTTTATGCTCACTCAGCTCTCAGTAAGCTGACGGCCTTTTATTGCCTGGACATTCCCCGTCCAGAACATCCTGCCCCTTATTCTGCAGGTAAGGACCAGTACACTGATGACTATTATCCAGAGGAGGGCCCCACCGATGACGGTTACGCCAGGGAGAATTATCCTTATGCCAGTTGAAGACTGAAGATGTTATAATTAGATTTAATTTCAGTTGTTCTGTTAAATCTTTTGTTAACGGGTACTTGGGCATTTGTTGTCTTCAGACCTGTTGTGATCCTGTGGACCATACTCTGATATTTTGTAATAGTTAGCACCGTGTGCTATTCTCAGTTGATTACTGTTGCTTATCTTTTTGAACTAGTACTGTGTGGTGTGGATTATTAGTGACTTTCACCTGTCATTCCTTATGGACCCATAAAGGAAATTTATTTTTCTCTATTTATGCTGCTCCGGGGCGTGACAGATTCCTCCCCCCTATTTCTTTTCTTCCCTTTTTCCATTTTCTTACCACTTCCTTCTCCTACTTTTTCCTTTCCCTTTGATAACTTTTTGAATTGTGCTGCCGATCTACTAGCAGCAGACTCGCTGAAAACCCCGATCTTGGATTTCTGTAAGGCCTAACCTGCGGGAACCACTAATCCAGCCTCCTCACAAATGCGATGGATCACCCAAGCACCTTTGAGGTGCTGGGACTTGCTGGTATGGTGTGTAGGCTCAATAAAGAACTCGATGAACAAACGAGCCAAGCAAACAGTGATCCCGGTCCCTACAGCATAGAGTACCTGCGTATACCACCCGGCTAGCTATAATTTATATGTCGTAGGAAGAATACAGCTGCAGAGTGCCAGGTGGAGTAGATGATAATCCATCGTGAGGCTATGATTGTCAAATGCTTTCACCCCCGTTCATTTCTTTACTTCCTCCCCCTGATATTTCCGTAGCTATCGTGTCAAAGGAGGGAAAGGGACGGCTTGCATGAATCGATTACTGAGGACTGATGATGATATTTATGGTGATTTGGCTCAAATCAACCTCCCATTTCTCCCTGTTCAAGTTGTAACAGTGGTAGTGGTGTAACCGTGATGTCACGCTAGTGATGAGGATGGTGGTGATAATGAAGATGATAGTGATGAAAATGAAGAGATGGTGGGGATGGTTTTCTTTCGAAATCGCCTCCTCTCCCCTTCTCTCGTGTGATTTGAAATGTCTGTGAGAGAGGGGGAGCTGAACAGACTTTACGTTTGTAAAGAATGGCAATCGATTGGGATTGATAAGCAATCGATTGAAAATAGACTCCAATCGATTGGTATTCAAAGATCATGGGGTCTTAGAAATGGTTCATGCTATCACCCCCAACTATTCACGAATGCCTTAAGATGAAATAAAACACGAATACTAGCATCCAGACAGTTCAAAGAACCATCAATCACAAAGATGGAAAGAACAAATACAGAAATTCGACATCTTTATTGCTCCAATGTTAATTCTCCATTTCCAGAATTACAAGATCTTGGTCGAAATTCAAAAACAACAAACAGAAAGAAAAACAAACATAGACTTCTGTCTTATTTAGTAGCTATAGGAATTATGTGAATCAATTAAGCTCATATTCTGGAGAAGAAGGATCTTCCCCTTCAGCATAATCCACAAAATACTCTACAACTTCTCCATCCGAGTTGATCTGAAGATCTTCCAGAATCTCTCAAACCGCGCACAATAGATCCCAAGTGCTCATTTCGGCAATTGTTTCATTTGGGGAATTTGGGCACAAGGTTGACAACGGAGTGAATATTGGCCTCTCCTATTCCACTTGTTCCGGAGTTCCTGGAGAGCGAACCGCATGGTAGAGGAAATGTAGCAGGAACTGTTGTGGATTCATCCTATAGCCAAGCAATAGACAGGATTAAGAGAAATAGAAAGATTGAAAGAAAAAACACCAAGAGAAAGAAAACTACCATACAACAATAGAGTTCCCAAAAATTTCAAGAAGAATAATCAGGATCATCCAGTTGGATGGTCTCTGACTCTGGTTCAAACCTTTCTAAAAATGGTTTTAAACGTTGCCCATTTACCTTGAATGCACTCCCATTTTTGGGGTTTACTACTTCCACTGACCCGTGAGGAAACACCTCCTTAACAACAAAAGATGAAGCTTTGAATCGTAGAGTAATACCTTTTATCCTGGTTCAAGCTTCTTTCTTAGGATCGATCGATCATGCTTTGCCTTTAATTTTGATTTATACGTTCGGGCACGATGTATGCATCATTCCTAATCTCTTCCAACTCATTCAGCTGGAGCTTCCGCAGTGTACCACTCTCATGAATATCAAAGTTTAGCAGACGTGTGACCCAGTATGCTTTATGCTCCAATTCCACATGCAAATGGCAGGCCTTTCCATAAATCAACCTATAGGGAGACATTCTCAGGTTTGTTTTGTACGCCATCCTGTATGCCCACAAAGCATCAGTCAGACGTGATGACCAATCCTTTCTGTTGATGTTAACAGTCTTTTCCAGAATGTGTTTAATTTCCCTGTTGGCTAGCTCTGCCTGACCATTGGATTGCGGGTGATATGATAAACAAACTTATGGTTTACCCCATATTTTTTCATTAATGCCTCGAAAGGCCTATTGCAAAAATGGGACCACGATCGCTAATCATAGCCTTCGGTATTCCGAATCCTGAAAGAATATTTTCTTTTAAGAATGCGATCACAGTTCTATGATTATTTTTCCTTGTCGGAATGGCCTCAACCCACTTGGACACATACTCAACTGCCAAAAGAATATATTCGAAATGAGATAAAGGTGGGAATGGTCCCATAAAGTCGATTCCCCAACAGTCAAAAATTTCAATTGTGATGATCGGTGTCATCGACATTTCATTTCTCCTAGACAGGCTCCCTAACATTTGACATCTGTCACATGCTCTACAAAAAGCATAAGAATCTTTGAAAATCGTTGGCCAGTAAAATCCACTGCTAAACACCTTTTGGGCGGAGAAATGACTGCCACATGCTTCTGAATGACAAGAGGAAAGATTATGAGAGATATCCTCTTCTGGAACACATTGCCTTATAACCTGATCTACATAGTACTTGAACAAGTAAGGATCATCAAAGTAAAACCATCGGGCGATGGACAGAAACCTTTTTTTATCAGGAGTGGACCAATGAGATGGGGTCTCCGCTATTGCCAAATGGTTAACAATGTCTACGTACCTGGGCAGGGCGGTCGCAGCAAACAACTGTTCATCCAAAAAAGAATCACGGATCGGAGTAGGTTGTGAAGAGTTGTCCTTGAAGGTCAATCGAAAAAGGTGATCAGCCACGATGTTCTCTACTCCCATTTTATCCTTGATAACCAAATCAAATTCTTGGAGTAACAGAATCCAGCGTATAAATCGCTGCTTCGTATCTTTCTTTGATAAAAGATACGTTAACGCGACATTATCGGTAAAACAAATGATCTGCGAGCCAATGAGACATTGTCGAAACTTTTCCAATGCAAATACAATAGCCAGCATCTCCTTTTCAGTAGTGGAGTAGTTTCTTCGAGCTCTATCAAGAGTCCGGCTAGCTTAGTAAATCACAGACGGCTTCTTGTCTCTCCTCTGCCCCAACACAGCCTCGATCGCAGTGTCACTGGCATCACATATCAGCTCAAATGGATGGCTCCAATCCAGAGATTGCATTACCAAAGCTGTAGTGAGATGATGCTTGAGCTTATCAAAAGACTCTTGGCATTCGCCGGTCTATTCAAATGGTATGTCTTTTGCTAGAAGTTGACACAGTGGCCTAGACACGACACTAAAGTCCTTAATGAACCTCTGGTAAAAACCAGCGTGACCTAGAAACGATCGTATATCCTTTACTGTAGTAGGGACATGAAGATTAGAAATTATATCAATCTTTGCCTTGTCTACCTGTATTTCTTCGGCAGAAATAATATGTCCTAGCACTATTCATTTTTGTCACCATGAAGTGACATTTTTCCCAATTAAGGACCAAATTCTTATCCTCACATCTTTGTAGAGCTTTTTGGAGATTTCCGAGGCAATCATAAAAGCTATTGCCAAACACGGAGAAATCATCCATGAATACTTCCATAATCCTTTCAACTATATCGCTGAAAATGCTCAGCATACACCTCTGGAAAGTAGCAGGTGTATTGCATAAGCCAAATGGCATCCGCCGATATGCAAATGTTCCAAACGGACATGTGTAGACACCTCAATTTTGACCAAACGTCGAATTAAGGGGAGTGTTACCTCCAAGTCCGATGATGACAACGTCCGAACAAAACTAAGGCTTCCAAGGTGATTCAAGCTCTTGAAAAGACTCTTCATTTCAAACAAAAAAAGAAAGAAAAGAAAAAAAAGAAGAAAAAGGAATAGAATGGCACATGGTGTGGGCTGCGACAGTCACGCAGTGCCGCAGCGACACTCTGTGTTTGCCGTACCGGCAGTCCGTAACTGCCGTAAAAACACATCAAGTACCGCGAAAATCAGAGTTTCAAAAAAGACGGCAGTCCATGGAGTTGTGCACAGCATTCATTGAGTGCCGCAGCGACATTCAGTGAATGCCGCGCCGACATTCAGTGAGTGCCGTTCCGACACTCAGTGAGTGCCGTTCTGACACTCAGTGAGTGCCGCTTCTATCTCCATTGAGTGCCACATTTTTAGCAACCAGCTGTAATATAGCACGTTTTGTACCCTCAAAAGTACATCCAAAATTAGGGTTTTTGGCTTGAAAATACCAAAATAACCCTCTAAAATTTGCCTATAAATAGAGGGTGAATACTCCATTACAAGGGATCCTTTTTTGGGGGGGACTACTACTACACAGTTTTGGGAGAGGGGAATTTCAAGGAGAAAACAAAAAGAATTTTGGGAAAATAGAGTTTTTGAGAGTTTGAAGAAGAACTTGGAAGATCTTAAAACTATAGAAGTTTGAGGATAGTTGGAGGTGATACTCTACTCTTGTTAGTTTTCTTTTATGGATTTAGAGCACTTGCTCTCTTAGTTGTTTTTATTTCATTCCTTCTTGTTGTTTTTTCTTTTCTCTTGAAGTTCTTGGATATCTTCAATATCTCTCTTGAAAGCTCTTGAGTTTGATCTTTTGATTCCATGTAAGCTTATGCTTCATATGAAAGCCAAAGTTTGATCATCATTTATATACAAATAGATGGATCCAAATCCATACTCATGACTTGGATTCTCTAACTTGGAATTTCATAGGATCTTCTCTATATCCTCTTGAAGTTCATGAGCTAGGTTTTTTTTATTCTTCTTTTTTTTTTTCCTCCTTGTTTATGCTATTCTCTTGAGACTCTTGGGGATCTTCCATATCTCACTTGAATCTCATGAGTTGGATCTTTTAGTCTCATGTAAGCTTATGATTCACATGAGATTTAAAGTTGATCATCATTTTATTAAGAACAAGTAGATGAATCCAAACCCCTATCATGGTTTGGGTTCTCTGACTTGGAGTTTTCATAGAATCTCCTTTATATTCCTTGAAAACTCATGAGTACTAGTCATGTCTCTAGTCTCCAATGACCATCAAATGGTAGGAGAAATGGTTTGGTTCAAGCCTAACTTTATGGATTAGTAGTTGAAGTTAACAAATAAAAGTTGAACATAACAATGAAATAGTGGGTTCATAAACTGTTTTTGATCAAAGATTTTTTGTTAAACATCAAACCTTTGGAACTGAATGAAACTAACGGTAAAGTGTCTATAACTCAAAGTTCTACCACTGTAATTTTTGTTTTAGTAGGATCTCATGGATAACATGGTTTGGTCATAGGTTTTGTGAGACAACCATATTCTGTCCAGAGTTTCAGAACAAGAAATCAGTTGTCACGACCCATCCCACTACGCGTGGAAATAGGACATGTGGCACGCCACCAAGGCTCATCTAAACATCCTCTAACGATATGCAGCGGAAAGAACTTTAAAACAACCCTGAGTATTTTAAAACTTTAGGGAACATTATCCTTTGAATTGAAATTTCCTGGAAATCAGAGTTATAAAAAGTTTTGGCCATGATGAAACACATTCAAAAGAATCAGTTTTGAAAACAGAGGTTCAGTCGACTGATAAATGGGTCCAGTTGACTGTACCTAGCAGAAGCCAAAACCTAAAATTCTCAACAGAGGTCCAGTCGACTGATCAGGGAACCAAGTCGACTGTGTTATCCAGAACCAAAATTCATCAGTTTTCTAAAGGGGTCCAGTCGACTGAGTTATGGTACAGTCGACTGGTTTTGCCATTAATAGAAGCAGTAGCCAAAAATCAACAGTGTTCAGTCGACTGATAAATGGGTCCAGTCGACTGCTACTCTTACTATTCACTTTCAATGTCTCAAACACACGGGATTCAGTCGACTGATCCTGGGTCCAGTCGACTGCTCCCCTGTTGGGCAGCCTGTGATGAAAAATACTAACACATGCTTCTCCAAACCTAACACAAATACAACCACAACTGATTTTCAACATTTGAAACATAATCACAGATGTTCAATTACAAGATTACAATACTATGAAACTAATCTATGGTTCTATTACAACATATTACCAATTCCCAATCCTTACACAAGTTTTAGGATTAAAACAAAAGCATATACAATTGTGGTTCCCCGGCGTTCCTCGGCCTCACTCCTCACGATTCTTCTTGTCTTTCTTCTTACCTGCAATGGAGTACATCTCCACTGCTCAACTATATGCTGAGTGCACAATTCTAAATGTATGCTTATATGACAGTTCATGGTTTAAGCATCTAAAACACATAGAAATAGTCTCTAGGGTGAGTGGTACGCATTCATCCGGTCGATGCCGTAGGAGACCCACCTCTCCCACGCATCTCGTACACTGGTTGGGCCTTCCTCCATACCAGGTACCGTGTCCTGGTTGGGCTCACCTCCATTCCAAACACAACCACAATTCCAAATCCATTACACTCACAATCAAAATCATAATCCTCAAGGTTCGAGGAGTTTACCCCGGATGAATTGGCACCAAACTCCCCTTTGACCCAAGTAGACACATACCATGCTCACATAAACAGTTATACGTGCTTTTCATATAATTTCACGTGCATAATTAACGGGCCTAATTAATACATGAATTTCGCCCGGATGCAAGGATATCAAAGTTGATGTTCAAAACATGAAAATCCATATATTTCATAGATCTAGAATTCATACCTCGTGCGATTCTCTTCAAACTTTGAAGGATCGTCTAGGGGGCTAATTAAACGTCGGATTTCAAATTTGAGAAAATTCCTACAGGTTTATACCTGTTTTCCCCAAAAGTCTAGAATTAAGATTTTTTTTACAAAAATTGGTCAAACACGGCCTAAGTAGTATCAAAACGTAGATCTTACCTCCACAAGTTCAAATCTTAAATCTGGAGAAAATCTGACGGACGAACGATCGTCGATCGGCGTCGCAAAGCCCGTTGGCTCCAATCTCCCTTTCTCTCTCCTCTCTCTAGATATTTTAGAAGGATTTGGATGAGAATGAATCTCATCCACCACTATTTATAGGCAAACTCTTCGGAATTTGCGTTTACCTCCCCAAGAGTTCCTCAAACTTCTAATTAGCTCTCGAAACTTCGCACACGTCCATTTTATGCCTTTACGAGTGAAAATTATAAATTTCAAAAGTTTTGACTAAGTTTCGTTTGGGTCCAAAAATAACGTCCGAAAACTCTATTCTGTGGAATCTCTACACAACCTACCTTTTAATTTACGTATCACTCACGTTCTCACCACAGTTCTCAAAATGTTAACAAACAATACCGAAAATACCAGAAATTATACTACACAGGTATAATTCACTATTCACAAAATACCATATAAGTCAAATAACATTTAAATCATATAAATGCCATTTACTCATTCTCATGCCATATGAACTATCATGTTCCCGTGTCCTCATTGACACTTTATCGTTGACTCACAGTCAACCTCAACTCAAATTATTAATAACATTAATAATTTCAAAATCTCAAATGATGCATTTTCAGAATCATAAATTTCTGGAACGGGTGTGACATCAGTTTCAAAATGAGTAAATCAGAACCTTAATCAAGCATTCTTGACTCTAAATAAATTTTTCTGGGTAGTTCAATGTGTTAGGGGGATAACCTAAAAAGATCAAAGTGTTTCTGATTTTTTTTTACTATTTTTAAAAAATCGTACAAAATCTCTAGACAGAGATTTGTAAATCTCTGAGTGAAATCTGATTTTTGTCCGTTTCCTAGAAATCTAACCGTTGAAACTTTGATTTTCTTTTTGGGATGGAAACTAAACACACAGAGGCATTTTGTGTCCAAAAATCATCAAGATCAAAATATGGGAAGCATGCCTTTTATTTTCTTGAAGTTATGGTCTGCTCTCTGCAATTTTCAAAATTTTATGACAAATTTGACCAACTTTGTAAATAATGGTCCAAATGACTTTTCTATGACCTAGGGCTTAAACCATGTTTTAATAATGATTAGTGAAACTTGAATTCAAAGTTTAAGTGATCTAAATCACTGGGTATTTCATAATTTATTCTTGTTCATGTACATATTCATCCATGTGGCTTGATGCTTGTAATTAGGACTTGTTTGCTTTAGATTTAATTACATTTGATAGATTTAAGCTAGAAGTCTAGGATTGTTATTTAAGATCCAACTTTATATCTTGTATATCATGTGGACTAGCCCTTTGTTTTGTAGCGCTATTAAGGTATGATTTCTCGAACTTCTCTTTAGTTTATTTTAATTTCTTGATTTTATCAATTTTTCAACTTAATGCGCGACACCTTAGAATTAGGTTTTGCCTTATGTGTATATGTGATTAGATACCTTTTCTTAGGATCTTTCTATTCGTATGCATTGCACGTTTAATATTCACGGCATGGATCCCGGGTAAGTTCTATAGTTCCCTATTTGCATATCATATTGCTTGCTACTTGAATTATGTGACTTTTGAATGATATTTTATCACTTGCAATCTTACACTCTTTAGACATGCTTTTGTAATGTATATTTATACATATGTATTAGTTGATGGTACATTTAGATTAATAATTCAATTAAAAAGATGTTGAGTAGAGGCCTATCGCGAGATAGAGTGAGAGAGGGTGTTTTAGTCCAACCGGGCTCCTTACTCTCTCATTCCATAATCCCCGGACCTAGTCAATCTCTAGTTTCTAAAAAAGATCAGTTTGCTTTAAAAAATGGTTTCTTAATTTTCCTTTTAAAAATTAAGTGGCGACTCTTCGTATTTGAAATTTGAAAAATGTTTTAAAACTATAAGTGGGCCCAAATGCCGGTATCCACAATCTGGCGACTCTGTTGGGGATCGAACCCAGAATCTCTGGTTTCGCAGACCAGAATTCCTGATTTTGGGTTCACTCGAGGATTAGACTTGAAAACATCCCTTTAATCGAATTAATCAATCTTTCTGTGCTTGTTGCATTTCACTTGCATGTCTAGCCAGTCGATTGCACAGAACTATGACTTTGGAGACTCGGGGCAACCCGGTCGGTCAAGTTATCATGGGATTGTGTGATCACCCTTGATTTCGTACCATGATTTGATATATGAAGCATCCTATCAGATGTGTGTCAAGGGTCTCTTATTTGACCAAAACACCGCATTTGCATGATAGCTTCTATAGAACCTTTCAATCTTAGGAAACTAATTCTTGATTAGGATTATGTGCTAGGAAGTTTTGTATGCCCGGAAAGCATTACTTGAGATGATGACGATACTTGCTTGATGAAAGATGTGTAATCTTTTAATCACCTTTTAGCAATTTCTCCTCATGTTCCACGACATTTGGAGAACATGCCGAACCTTGATTATAAGATTATACTTCTTATATCATGTTAGCTAAGCATCATTGACCTTGTATGCATCCAAATTCAAGAAAAGTACGGTGACAATCTGATCGTGTGCTCCTTCTACCCAAAAGTTTTAAAATTCACTTTTGAGAGCAAACAAGATTTTGATAAACCACCATTCTTTATCCCAAAATATTTTTCGGTCAAGCAAAACTCCAGACTAACCTCTGTTAAGGTATATTTTCACATGATCATCTTCTAAGGAAAAATCCAAAAATTTTGGGAATTATTTTTGGAAGAAATGCTCTTCAAATGAATTTCAACGCAAAATTTCAACCCAATCATCTTTTTTGAGAAATGTTTTCACATCCTCATTTTCAAAGAAAAGATTCAACATTCTTGAGAATTGTTTTTGAAAGATCTCATCATCTTAAGAAATGCTTTTCAAATGAATTCTAAAAAAATATGGAATGAGACGAAGAGTTGAACCGTTGATCTTTGATTTTTCTTTTTGGGTTGAAAACTAGACTTAGAGAGGCATCTTGTGTTCAAAATTCATTGACATCAAACCATGGGAACCATACTTTTCCAAATTTTGAAGTTTTGATCTGCTCTCTGTAATTTTCAGAATTTTGGGACAGATTTGGTAAACTTTATAAATAATAGTTCAAATGGATTTTCTATGATCTAATGCTTAAACCATGCTTCAATAATGATTAGTTAAACTTAAATCCAGAGGTTAAATGATCCAAATCAAGGAATAATTCATAGCTTATTCTCGTTCATATTTATATATCTATATACATTCATCCATGTAGATTGATACTTGTAATTAGAATTCATTTTGTACTAGGAATAAACATAATTGTGAGTTCCTTGTGATCATGTTGGGACTATACAATTTCTATATGGACATTGCATTGACTCCTAGTTGAGACTTGCATATCTATAAGAGTACTGTGATCTCAACCAGTTACAAAGAATTTATAAATTGTGTCATTTCTTCTACTTTAAGTTAAGCTTGAAGCTTAGGAATGTTATTTATGATTCAACATTATCTAAAGCATGTGAAGTAACCCTTTGTTTTGTAGCGCTATTAATGTATGATTTCTCAAACCCCTCTTTAGTTTATTTAATTTCTTAATTTTATTGATTTTTTCGACCTCATGCGCGACACCTTAGAATTAAGATTTGCCTTATGTGTATATATGTGACTAGAGACCCTTCTATTAGGATTTATACTTTTGTATGCATTGCACGTTTAATATTCGTGGCTGGATCCCGAGTAAGTTCCCTTGTTCCTTATCATATATCATATCGCTTGCTAATTGAACTATATGATTTTAAATGATATTTTTACCATTAGCAATTTTACACCCTTTGGACATGCTTTTGTAATGTATATCTATATCTATGTATTAGTTAATGGCACATTTAGATCAATAATTTGATTAAAAGGATGTTGAGTAGAGACCGAGATAGGATGAGAAGGGGTGTTTTAGTCCGCCGGGCTCCTTTCCCTTTCATTCCATAATCCCTGGATTTAGAAAACTCTGATTTCTTACAAGATCAGTTTGCTTTAAAATGGTTTCTTAATTTTCTCTTTTAAAAATTGAGTGGCGACTCGTGTTTTGCATTTTGAGATTGGAAAAGATTTTAAAAAGAAAGTTGTGGGTAAGAGAAAATGTGGTATCCACACAATCGATTGCCATTCATTACAGACGTAAAGTATGTTCTACTCCCCCTCTCTCACAAACTTTTCAAATCACACGAGAGAAGGGGAGAGGAGGCGATTTCGAGAGAAAATCACCCCACCATCTCATCATCCTCACCATCATCATCATTTTCATCACAATCACTATCATCTTCATTATCACCACCATCCTCATCACTATCGTGACCTTGCGGTTACACTACCACCACCACTGCTACTGCGTGAACAGGGAAAAGGGAGGGGGGGTTGATTTGGGCCAAATCACCATCAATATCATTATCAGTCCTCAACAATTCCATCATTGTCATCCTACATCATCAATTGGGGTTGATCTTTCCTCCGTTTCATAGCCGCAATTCCATAGAGGTAAATCCCCAAAACCATTTTTATTTCTTGCCCTAACTTTGGTAAAAACAATAGAGGGTGTCTGTAGACACCCCATTTCGTCGGCTATCAAATTTAGGAGACCCATAGGGCCATAGCTTGGTGGTTCACAATGATCGAAAAAGACTCAAAAATGACTCCTGAAAGTTAGTTCTATCTCTCAAAATGCTCAGAATGACCAAAATGCCCTTGAAAACCCAAAAACTCCCTGATTTGGACCAAAAGTTTTGAAAACATGCTACGTCATAAGAAAAGTGATGAAATGAGTTTTGCAGCAAATCTGATAAAATCGTCAGCTCCCAGAGACCCCCGGAAGTTCCCGGAAAGTCCCTGTTGACCGGTTTGACACATGTTTGACTAGGATTTGACCGAAATCATCCAAATTCTCTAGAAAGTTCTGAGATCATTCTTGAAAGCTCTTGAAAGCTCCCAGAGGTTCCTAGAACTTCCTAGAGATCCCAGGTTTGACCGATTTGACCTAAAAGTTGACTTTGAAGCTAGAGCACCGTATCATTTTCAAACATTTTTCATGGATACTAGAGGTCAATAGCTTTTCAACGGTATATCATACATGATTTCTGGATTTAAAATGAATTTATTATGAATTTTTAAAGGTGAAAAAGGCGATCAAATAAGCTTTGATCGCAAATACCGCAAAACTTTTCAAAGTAACCTATCTCCGAACTATTTTTTTTATAAAAAGTAGACTCCATTACCTTTCCAACGGTATATCACAAGCTCAATTTGGAGTTCTTACACATTTTCTGTGAATTTCAGACGAAATAGGGCGTTTTCACGAATAGCGGGACCTCTGGGGGCCTAAACGTTATTTTTTGGACGTCTGAGGAACAGTGCTGCGGTGGCACTGGGCCACTACCATGGCGGCACTCAATCTCCGTAGAATCCACTTTTGTCATTTATTTTGGGGTCAATTGAATAATTGAAAGCCAAAACGACGTAGTTTATTGTTCACAGATGTTTGGGACCAATGAGAACACTTTCTAAATCCCAAAATCACCCCAAATCGGCCTATATAAACCCCCCTTTGCTCTTCATTTTGCGGGGGCAAGTGCAAAGTTCATTAAAGTTATAGAGAGAAAGAGAGATAGGTTTAGAAGAAGGAAATGAAGCTTCTCCTACTAATTTTCTATAACAAAGTGAGTTTCAATATTGTTTTCTTCCATTGCCCCTCTTATATTTCACATTCAAGTATTTTCCAACCACCATTTTTGAGCAATCTTGAGTTAGGAAGCTACTTCCATGTTCAAATGTCAATATCTATGAGTAAAACACCAAGCTACAAGTCCAAAATCACATTGATTATCATCTATTGATTGCTATTACTTGTGTGTTTACATTAATGTTCATCTCTTCTTACCTCATTTTTTTTTTCTTTGATTACTAACATGCTTATCATCATTTAGATGACATGCTGTTTGAGGAGAGTGAATCCTTATGGATAGTAGCTCTTGACCTCAAAGACATGTTTAATGGATGATAATTCTAACTTCAATACATTCATATGTATTCTTGAGGTCATATTCTCAAACAAAACTATGTTTTTGCAAGTAATATTGGGAGTTCTTGATATGAGTTTGATGATGATGTTCCAAGTGGTTTTAATACCCTTTTTGTGCTGGAAATGTGCTTTCAAAACCCCTTTAAAACCCCCAACATTTGGATTCCAAGAAATAAGCTTTCTTTTACCAAAAATCTTTAAAACAGTGAATGATCTGAGTTCAAAGATTTCTCTAGAACTCAATAATTAAGGTATGATCATGAGACCACTTGGAAAGCCTTCTTAACTCATTATAGAATATCCATGATTTTTGGTTTGACATGGAAATACTTGAAAGGGGTCCATTTGGACCCAAATATTCTTTCCAGACATTCTGTTTTTACTGTCGCAGTAGCTTGGTTGACTTTCAACTTGTTTTACAGAAACCTTTTCCAAAAGGAGTGGTCCTAACTCATTTTTCCTTTGAACTTCAGTGTCATCGGAAACTTTCTGTATAATATGGGCCTCTAGATGTTTTGTTTTCATTTTCTAAGATTTTTCAACATTTCAGTCGACAGTACGAACTCTGTTTCTGAGTAACCTTTATTGTTTATATGATTTCTCTCAATATGTAATAGTTAATTAAGATTGGCCTTTTGATATTTGTTCTACACACAATAACGATAATCTCCATAAAAAATCATGTATTGAAAACATTTCTAACCCTACTTTTCAATTTCCACAAAACCAAGTCACTGTTCTATCCACTATTAACAGCAAGTATACTTTTACGAAGGACTCTTAAAACAAGCTTGAAGGTCTCTATAGCTTAGCATCTTTAAACTAACGTTTTAGAGCTCTATATTAGCCTCTAAAGTTCCATCCTTTGATTTAATGCTTATACGTACTTCAAATTAGTTCATATCTTAGGAAGTAGTCCATACTATATTTGTACATATCCCATGATGATTTTCTCTATGCATTCATTCATATTTTAGACTTCTAAGTCACTTTAGAAAGTCCATGTACACAAACATACTACAACCTTTACACATTCTAAGACCATGCATTTCATCCATGCAAGATTTGGGGTTTTTGTTACCCCTAATCTAAGAAGATTATAAGGAATAAATTTGATCACACGTTCATGCTTCCCTCGATCTAATCTTCCTTTCTCATCCGTCCTAGGTGTTGAGAGGTCTTCTTTCCTCAAAAGATTATCATGCATCATTCTAGCTTGCTAAGCATTTTTTTGATCTCTTTGTTTCAAGAACAATTCATGTCCTCTTTGATTAGGAAAACTTGATTACTTGATATGTGATTAGACGTTTTTTCCTAAGTTCGTTTTGTGTGATCTTTCACTTTAAATTGTGTGATATTTGGCTTAGATCTTATGAATGATATCTTATCTTTAGATCTTCTAATTTCAAGATTTTTATGTAATGTAATATATTATTATAGTTTTATTTGTCGAACCAAACATAGTATTAGATGATTATTTGGATGCTAATTGAGGCCCGTCGAAAGACGGGGCGAGTTGAGAGTGTTTTAGTCGTGACAAAGGCTCCTTCCTCTCTCGTACCAAAACCCCGAGCCAAGTTCTTTGGTTATGAAGGTCGGTGCCCTT
This sequence comes from Hydrangea macrophylla, assembly GCA_033977485.1. Classification (NCBI taxonomy): domain Eukaryota; kingdom Viridiplantae; phylum Streptophyta; class Magnoliopsida; order Cornales; family Hydrangeaceae; genus Hydrangea; species Hydrangea macrophylla. The sequence continues at coordinate 78,921,106 of CM066996.1, forward strand.
CATCCGTTTGGATGAGTCAAAATTAGGTTTCTTGGTTCCTTAAAGACCAAGTGGCGACTCTGTATCTGTTTTCAACAGACCATTTTCAAATCAATTTCAAAACAAAGGAAAATCAATTCTGAAACCCCGCCGGAAATAGAAACGGGGGATGGGCTCACGGAAGTCGCGTGTCCACAATGCCCCTCCTGGTCTTAAGACCACTAAAAATGTTGATTGGGGCGTGAGACCTTTGTTATGGTAAGCCCCTTATTTTCGCTGATGGTAATCGATTGCCATTACGATTCAATCAATTGACATTGAATATCAATCGATTGTCAATTTATGCCAATCGATTGGTACTTGCAGAGGGCAGTTTTGTTACTTTTTCTCATCTTAATCCTCTGTTTTCTCCCTCATTTCAGTTCTCATGACTCCCAAGCCCAAGGATAGTGGTCCTCATCTCGAGAAGTCCACCTTTCTCGTTATTCCCGATCCGCCACTCACCCACGGTTTCAGAAATGATACGGAGAACACCTGATTCTCCAAATACTTTCAAACCCAAGAGGTCATGGTAGAGCGTTGTAGACACCCCAATTTGACCAAACTATTAAACTTAGGGGAATTTACCCCTGGAGATCAATGATGAATATGTCTCGACGAAATCAAGACTCTTACAAGCAATCTGACTCTCTTCCTAGAAGAATCTCGGTTCAAAATCACCATTTTCAGTTAAAAGACCAAAATTCTCATCTACTCGTCACCTTGTAGACCATGAGTTTTGAACACGTATAGGAATACGGCAATGTTCTCGGAGCATCTTAAAATCATTTTCAAAAAGAGAGTAATTCAGCATGAACCCCGAAAGAAAATTCAACAGTTGACCCAGTGAAAAGTCAACGGGTCAAAAGAGAGTCAATCGTAAAATTTTCGAATTTCAAGATGAAAAGTCCCGGTAATTGTTCATTAGGTCTCCTTTATGCTAGAAATGATTTTTTAGAATTTTTAAATGAAAGGAATCATGTTGAAATTGAAAGGCTTTTAAGAAGAATCGTGCAGAAAATCGAAATTTTGCCTTCGGAGGGAGAGTTGACTTTTTTTCCTTAAGGATTTTGATTTTCTAGATATTTTTATTGAATCCAAATGGGGGGTATTTCCTTAATTACATTTAATGTCTTAAATAAATACATAAATTACGACATTTACTTAAATGACATGAAATTAAGAAGCTGAATTGCTGTGAATAGTGCTGGATTGCTGTGCAGCGGCACTCAAAGTGCCCGAACGGCAGTAAGTGAATGCCGCTGCGGCACTCACTGAATGCCGTCCGGCATTCAGAGAGTGCCGCGCGGCACTCAGAGAGTGCCGTTTCATCTCGTCGAGTGCCGGCCTGGGCTAATTTGCATTTTTAAGTCAAAATTCTTTTTCAATCTTTGATCAAATGAATGCACCAAACGATGTCGTTTTTTGTGTACGTGTTTACTACTCCTAGGTCATGCAAACCATGCTCCCACCATCCCTAATTGACCTATCTACCCTTATCTTAGCCCCTAAGATAATGAAAGTCTATAAAAGCCCCATTTTATCTCATTTTGGGGGGGGGGGGGGGGTTGGAGACTTGAATCTTGGGAGAGAGACTTGAATCTAAAGGAGAGAGGCTGAATTTTGAAGAAAGAGTTTGTTCTTATAGAAATATAGAGAGAGAAACCCCAAGACCCCATAGAAATCTTACCCAATTCATCCAAATTCCTCAAATCTCCATTGAAGAACCTTGAAGCTTCAAGGAAGAAGAAGAAGAGCATTGCTTGTAAGGCTTGGATCTCTCTAAATCAATCAAATCCTGAGAAGATCTAGAGGTTAAATCCTTATCCCTATACTTATTATATTATAATTCAATCACAATTCATAGATCTAGGACTTTTGCACATTTTCAAAACCTCTCTTCCCACCTCATTTCATCACACACCACATAGAATTGTGATTGAATTCCTACTTGCTTTCATTGATTTGGATCTAAATAAGAGCCTTAGGTTTAAAATAAAACTAGTTTGTGAAGGGATCTTCATTTGGTTTTCTTCAAGTAAACTTTGATTCTATTTCTCTTTGTCTCTATTTTCTTTTTGAGATCCATGAGATCTTTAATATCTCATTAGATCCTCTTGAGTTTGATCCTCTAGTCCCCTATGATCCTATGATTTATATGGAGACTAAGGTTGCTCATGGTCATATCTACCCATAGTTGGTGAGATACAAGTCTTAACTCATGGCTAGGGGATCTCACTATGAATCTTATGGAATTCACCCCATGTTCCATAGAGGTTTATGTAAATCATAGTCTCATTTAATCTCCAAGGACCATTAACTTGAGAGGAGAATAAGTTGACTCTATATTCTTCCATGATCATGTACTTGAGAGAAGAATTGGATGTAGATTTTCATAGTCTATATTTGAAATAAGTAAGACCTTAGGATTTTCTTGATAGATCTCCAACTATGAGATCTATGATAAGAATCCATCAAGGTTAAATCTATAAACATTATCCTATAACATTAATTTGTCCCAATAATCACAACCATGCTTGGTTCTAGTCCTTTGTAGGATCATGGATCAAGTTGGTTTTAAGGTATGAACATTAATTCAATATTGGTGCAGTGAATCCTTAAACCCTTTGTGATCAAAGATTTTTCATAAAATCATGGTCCATTGGAATGGGATGAGACCAATTGGAGGGTGTTCATAACTCATATGAGTACCTCTGTGATTGTTATTTTGATAAGATCCCATACTTAGGATGGTTTGGGCTTATAATTTTCAAATAAGCAATTCTCTGTCCCAAATTTCAGAATAGCAAACCGGTTTTAAAATTGATGGATCAGAACTCTAACCAAGTTTTCATGACCTTTAATAATTTTTTCTAAGAACCTTAATGTGTTAGGAGGATTCCCTAAAAAGTATGAAGCAATTTGGATTTGTTTGCTATTTTTAAAAAATCATACAAGATCTCTGGACAGAGAGTTGCAAAATCCTGAGTGAGATCTAGTATTTTAAGTATTCCCGGAGATCTAACCGTTGAAACCTCGATTTTCTTTTTGGATTAGAAACTAGACTCACAGAGGCATAACATATCCAAAAATTATTAAGATCCAACCGTTGGAAGTATTTTATTCCTATTTTTGAATGTCTGGTCTGCTCTCTGTAAATCACAAAAAAACTGCTACTGTTTTTGTCTAATCTTATTTATTTCAACTCAAATAGTCTCCTAATGGCTTAGGACTCAAACCATGTTTTGAATAATGATAATTTAGATTAAACCCAGAGACTTAGGGATCCAAATTAGTGAATAAATTCATGTCACATTCTTGTTCATATTCATGCATTCATTCATACATTGTTAATATTCGCAAGTAGGACTTATCTCTTGTCTAAGATGTGTCTAATTGAACATGATTTAAGATTTACTTATTTCTGATATTATATCTTGTCTAAGGCATGTGTACTAACCTTGGTTTTTGTAGCGCATTTGAGGTACTATTTCTCAACTCTTCTCTAGTTTAATTCCATTCTTTAATTTAAATTGATTTTCGACTCCATGTGCGACACCTTAGCCTAGGTTTTGCCTTATGTGTATATATGTGTTAGAGACCTTTCTTAGGTTTATTTTGTTCTCACATGCATTGCACGTTTGATATTCGCGGCTGGATCCCGGGTATGTTTTCTAGTTCTCTATTGCATATCATGTTGTTTGCTACTTGTATTACGTGGCTTATGAATGATATTTTGTCGTTAGCAATTTTACACCATTTCCAACATGCTTGTGTGATGTATATGTATATATGTATTAATTGAGGGCATGCTTAGATTAATAATTTGATTAAAAAGGATGTTGAGTAGAGGCCTATCGTGAGATAGGATGAAAGGGGGATGTTTTAGTCCGCCGGGCTTCTTCCCCTTTCATTCCATAATTCCCGTACCCAGTTTATCTTTGGTTTCGCAAAAGATCAGTTTGCTTTAAAATGGTTTCTTAATTTTCCTTTTAAAAATTAAGTGGCGGCTCTTTGAATTTGAAGAATGTTTTAAAAGTGGGTAGAAAGAATAACCTGCGATATCCACAAGCGTCAGTTCAAGAATCTCTAGAGCGATGACAAGCTTCCTTTCTACCTCACCAGATTAAGTTCATGAGACTTCTACATTTCAAAATAAGCGTCTTTCAGTATCTAGTATGAAAGCATGTTTGATAGCCTCTACATTTACTCATTTGAACTTCATACTATGAGTGCACATCTTATATGCCAGTTTAAGAGTGATTCCATTTTTGAGCGTAAACCATGTGAGAATTGAGTTGGGACGATGAAATCTTGAACATGATCATTCTAAATAACTCTGAAATGAAGATTTTGATTGTAGATGTTGACTCTACACACACACAAGGATATATGCAAGCTATGGATATAATTTTAACTAGAATGGTTACTTTGTAACATGTTTATCTCCATGGCACAATAAAGGAAGTTATGTCTTTGTTGAGCATGATTTTTAGCATATAGGAGAGATTGAGATTACTTTATAAGTTTAGAGAGCTTAACACATGAATTTTGTGGGTACATTCTCTGTTAAACCCTCACGAGACACAACTCGTCCACTAGGGAGGACATAGGGGTTCAAAGGCTCGTTGCATTTGCTAAATGCAATTGTGGACACGCGGAATCCCACCTCTTTTTTGTTTTTGTTTGAAATTGATTTGGATCAAAGAAAAGGATTGTTGAAAACAGATACAAAGTCGCCACTTGGTCATTAAGGAACCAAGAAACCTAATTTGACTCACCCAAACGGATAAAGGGCACCGGCCCTTCATAACCAAAGAACTTGGTTCGGGGTTTTGGTACGAGAAAGGAATAAGCCTTTGTCGCGACTAAAACACCCTCAACTCGCCTCGTCTTTCGACGGGCCTCAATTAGCATCCAAATAATCATCTTATACTATGTTTGGTTCGACAAATAATACTATGATAGTATATAACATCACACAAGAATTTTGAAATGGAAGATTGAAAGATAAGATATCATTCAAAAGATCTAAGCCAAGTATCACACTCTGCAAAGGTGAAAGATCACACAAACAAACTTAGAAAAAAAAGGTCTAATCACATATCAAGTAATCAAGTTTTCCTAATATAAGGGGACATGAATTGTTCTTAAAACAAATAAATCAAAGAAAATAATGATGCTTAGCAAGCTAGAATGATGCATGTTAATCTTTCAGAAAAGAAGATCTCTCAATCCCTGGGACGGATAAACCCCCAAATCTTGCATGAATGCAATATATGATCCTCAAAGAAAACAAGGATGCTTAGCAAGCTAGAATGATGAACGTGTGATCATGATCATTCCTTATAATCTTCTTACATTAAGAGTTACAAAAATCCCAATTTTGCATGAATGCAATGTATGATCCTAGAATGTGCAAAGGTTGTAGTGTGTTTATGTACATGGACTTTCTAAAGTGGCTTAGAAATCTAGAATATGTATGAATGAATGAAGAAATCATCATGGGATATGTGCAAATGTAGTATGAACTATTTTCTAAGACATGACCTAATTTAGCGTGCATGTAAGCTTTAAATCAAAGGATGGAAGTAAAAGTGTGTTTGCTGTAAATAGTGGTAAGAACAGTAACATGATCTTTTGAAAATTGAAAAGACGGGTTAGGAATGTTTTCAATGCATGATTTTTAATAGAGATCTTCCTATTGTGTCAAAAACACAACCCAAAAAGCCAATCATTAATAACTATTACAGATTGAGAGAAATCATATGAACAATAAAGGTTACACAGAAATAGAGTTCGTACTGTCGACTGAAATGTCAAAATATCTTAGAAAATGAAAACAAATGATCTAGGGGCCCATTTTATACAGAAAGTTCCCTAAGACACTGAAGTTCAAGGGAAAAATGAGTTAGGACCACTCCCTTTCAAAAAGTTTTCGGTAAAACAAGTTGAAAGTCAACCAAACTGCTGTGACAGCAAAAATAGAATATCTAGAGAGAATGTTTGGGTCCTAATGGACCACTTTCAAATATTTCCAAGTCAAACCAAAAATCATGGGCGTTCTCTGATGAGTTAGGAAGACTTTCAAAGTGGTCTTGCATCCATACATTGAGTATTGAGTTCTAGAGAAATCTTTGAGCTCAGATTATTCACTATTTTGATTCACTGTTTTAAAGATTTTGGGAAAAACTCGAGTTTTCTTTCTTGAGATCAAAATGAGAGGGTTTGAGAGGGAAAAACTTGAGTTTTCACTGTGAACATAAATCTACATCGTTTTCACTGTGAACATAAATCTACATCATTTTAGTTTTTAATTAATCAAATTGGACCCCTAAATAAATTACAAAAATGGAATCTGCGTGGGTTGAGTGTCGCCGCGGCAGTGGCCCAGTGCAGCTGCGACACTGCTCCTCAGATGCCCAAAAACTTGTATTTAGGCCCCCAGAGGTTCTGGTATTCGCGAAAAAGCCCTATTTCGTCCGAAATTCACAGAAAATGTGTACGAACTCCAAACTAAGCTTGTGATATACCGTTGGAAAGGTATCGGAGTCTACTTTCTATATAAAATGTTTCAGAGTCAGGTCACTTTGAAAAATTTTACGGTATTCGCGAGAAAAGCTGATTTGATCGCCTTTTTCACCTTCGAAAATTCATAATAAATTCGTTTTAAATCCAGGAATTATGTGCGATATACCGTTGAAAAACTATTGACCTCTAGTATCCATGAAAAATGTTTCAAAAATGATACGGTGCTCTGGTTTTAAAGTCAACTTTTGGTCAAACTAGTCAAACCGGGAAACTCCAGGAAGTTCTAGGAACCTCTGGGAGCTCCCGGGAGCTGACGTTTTTGTCTGATTTTCTTTTAAAACTCATTTTAGTGCTTTTCACATGATCCAGAATGATTTTGGAATTTTTTTCCGAATTCGGATGATTTCGGTCAAACCCTGGTCAAACCGGTCAATGAGGACTTTCCGGGAACTTCCGGGACTTCTGAGGGTCTCTGGGAGCTGACGACTTCATTTGATTTTATTTAAAAACTCATTTTCTTACTTTTCTTATGACATAGCATGTTTCCAGAACTTTTGGTCCAAATCTGGGAGTTTTCGAGCTTTCAGGGGCATTTTAGTCATTTTAAGCATTTTGAGAAATAAAACTAACTTCCAAGAGTCCTTTTGAGTCTTTTTCGATCATTGTGAACCACCAAGCTATGGGTCTCCTAAATCTGATAGCCGACAAAATGGGGTGTCTACAGCAACCACGATTCCTGTGAAAGTGAGTTAGAGTTTTCCATTTGTTTTAGTTCAATAAAACTGTAATGTTGGTTGTTGTTTATCTTAGCTTGTTCTAATTCCGCTTCATTGCTAGAGACTAGCTATACGTTAGTTTGGGGTCATGATGAGGGCAGATATTTGTAAGATATTAGCCCAAAAAAAAAAAATTAGTCAACTTTTACCCCCAAATCTCTAATTTTTACTTGCATTTGTACTTCAATCTACCCCTTTACACAATGATGTATTTTCTTGGTATGTTGTTGTGTTTAGCTCTGTTAGATGCAGGTCCTGAAGCTGGAATGAATAACAGGTTGAAAATAGATAGCTCAAGAAATAAAGAGGACATTTCAAAGATGAAGTTCAAGTTCCAATCGATTGCAATCCTTTGGCAATCGATTGACATACTTTTCAAACCAATCGATTGCCATTTCTAGCAATCAATTGGAAGTAAGGTAATCGATTGGTTTGGGTACTCAATCGATTGGCAAAAACTAACAGTAAAACCTCTTTAATGGAGCAGAATCTCAACAAATCAAGGTTAATAACGCCAACATGCCGTTACAGAATGTACCTGGATGCCTCTAGCTCGTGGCTAGCACAGTATATACAGATGGGAATGAGTAGAGAGGGGGTTGGTTCATTTTTTGGTTTGTTTTGTAGGTTTTTCAATTTGAATTTCTGGGAATAACTACAAGTGTTGAGATTTTGAATATCAATTCCGTATTGCAATTTAGGTTATTTTTATTTTGTTATATAATTCTAAATCGTGCTTAGTTGTAATCCTATTTCAATTTTAGTTTTAGTTTGAACTTCTATTATAATCCCAAGTATTATAATTAAATCCATGTCTAAGTTTAATTTAGACAATATGTTTCAGTTTATTTTTATTTTTGTATCCCTGAACATGCTAGCTTAGACTCCTGGTTGGGAACAATGTGAAGAAACATTGTTACCCAGCCACTGCCATGAATTTATGAAATAATCAATGGCAATCGATTGGTTACAGAACCCAATCGATTGCCATAAATTCAAAGCCAATTGATTGGTATTTAATGCCAATCGATTGGGAGACATCCCAAGCTAATCGATTGATGTCTATGTCAATCGTTTGGTAGGTTGATGTCTTGGGCAGAACCTTTACAGCATCCCAGTGACTTTTATTTCAAAAACTAAGCCCAAATTAATCTTTTCAAGTTCAAATTGCAAACAAATTTTGAAATGTGGGTTCTTAGACTAGTTAATTTGATGAACAAATGTGATGAACAAGTCGAATACTTCATACTTGATTTGTTAGTCATAGTTCATTGTTTTAATTGGTAACTATTTCAGTTCTTTAAGGAAAGCTAAGTGAATCAAACCACTAGTCATGTAAAATCCCCTTGGGATATGACCCGGTCTTACTGGTTTATACTTGATACGATTGTTTACCCAGGCCTCGCATAATAAATTTTATAGGAATAAAATTAACGGATGGGGTCGACCTTTATCCATGACCTCGTACCGTCTCAAAATCCAAGTTTCTGATTTGGAAAGATATAAATTTGGGTGGACAGATGAGGTCGACCTCCAATTCGTCCCCTTTCAGGCCTCACATAACAAATTTTACATGATTAAAGTTAACAATGGATAGGGTCGACCCTTTTTGTTGACCTCTTATCGTCCTCTCAGAATCCAAGTTTTTGACTTGGAAGGATATAAATTTGGGTGGACAGATTTTGGGTGGACAGATGAGGTTGACCTCCAATTCGTCCTCTTTCAAACCTCACAGAACAGATGATTACAGGTATAAGTGTTGACCTGTCAATAGACCTCCTATTGCAACTATTTCACAAACTTAAAGCATTGGAGTTCAAGCGATGCACAATATATGAACAAATAATTTGAAGAAAAAGAGTATGATGTAAAACACATTACATATGGGGGTTAGATCCAACAAAAGTACTTATCCCAAAACATCTTGTAAACACATTTGAATTGGCGGTGGAGAAAAGCGTTTAGCGAGGAATTGCATAATGTTCTGCATCTTTGCGTCCATGTTTGTAAGCCGATCACCAATCCCTGCAATCTATTGTTGCACATTCACAACAATATTAACCATATCTGTTTGAAATTTTTCATGTAGGGTGGATAACAATTGTATTTTCCTCGCGCACTGCCCTAAGAGAGGGGGCCTTGTTGCTGGGTCAACATTCACATCTGCAGCCTCTACATCTTCACCCTGGGCATCGCCATCTCTCGGTGCCTTTGGAGCTTTTATATTCATTCTATTCAACCTACCCTTAACGAATGAAGTTGTGACTTTGACCGAGTCTTCACCAGAGAAATCCACTCCCAAAACACTAATGTAAGTATCATGCCATAAGGAAAATTACTGCCTCGATTCTCCGTGAGTGCCATGTACTTAAAGATTATGTGACCTAGGTTCAATTTCCAACCCTTAGTCATAACATAAATCATTAGTAGGTTTAGTTGAACTTTTTCGTATTGACCACCTTTTGGGGTACAATTGAACACGTGAAGTCGATTGATAATGCGGGCACAAGGGAGTAGGTCCTGGGCACTGGGGTTAGAGCCAATTAACAAAGATGTTATGCATGGGTCAATGATGTCTAAGTATAAAGCTCCCTCAATGTGGTGATATCTCAATATGGCAAAAAGAAATTGCTTGATTTTGGTATTTGGGATATCTAACATATCACATAGCTCGGCTACACCAAAGTTAATGCTTTTCCCTTTAATAAAGCTTCAAATTCTTCACTCTTCTTCATTGATATACAAGTTGCAATAGAATAATCTAACGAGATTAGGGTAATAGGGTTGATTAATGGTAAATATGTATTTCCAACCAACGATTGTGTATAAACCCTCTAAACCGAAATCCTTGAAGTCGCATTAAATGATGGGACGATCCTTATAATACTTCCACTTCTCGCTAGCTTGAATGCTTCGGAATAAGTTCCCATCGTGCAAAAGTCTAGACCTTGGTGCTTTCTTTTTCAGAGCCTTGGGAGCCATGGATAACAACTCGTTGAGAAGTCAAAGGGTTTCAATGAAGAAGGGTCTGAGTGATGGTGCCTAAGGAGACGATAAAGAAGGAGATAAACGAATGTTGAAATGGTCACTAGAGAGAGAGAAAGAGGGAAAATGATTTTAATTGTTGCTCCCAACTCCCTATTTATGTTGCCCAACTGTCCCCATTACTTTATCATAAAGCCTCAACCGTCTATATTTATTTCTTTAACACATCTTGTTACAATCTTTTGTGGTCTAGGTACAATTAGTTTTCAACAAAGTTACATTGATATAGGAAATACGCAGTCGACCTCTATACAAACCTCCTATCGACCCTAAAAATTCTTGCACACTGAGGTCGAGCTCTAATTCATCCTCACTATGTCCTTATAGACCAATATTTGTAAGTTAAAGTTATGGGTCGACCTCCGATTGATTCTCAAAATTCTAGCTCGCTTACTTAATAAGTGTGTAAAATATACATAAAATGATATTGACCTCCAATTCATCCACACAATAGACCAATGTTTGTAAGTTTAAAATTATGGGCCGACCTCTATATAAACTTCCTATCGACCTCTAAAATTCATGCTCATTGAATTGGGATGAATTAAAATTTACATTGAATGAGGTCGACATATTTTTGGCCTTACAGACCAATACCTGTAAGTTTAAAATCATGGGTCGGCCTCTATATAACCTCTTATCGACCCTCAAAAATGCATGCTCACTGACTTGGGATGAACTAAAATTTACATTCAACGAGGTCGACCTCTTTGCTGTCCTCACTATGTCCTTATAGACCAATATTTGTAAGATTAAAATTATGGATCGACCTCCCAAATTCATGCTCACTGATTGGAAAGATTTAAAATTCACAAGGAAAAAGGTGGACCTCCAACGACTCCTCTAGCTGTTCCATCAAAATTACACAAACTTAAAATTCATAATCACATACAAACTTCCAATCAACATTTATACACATAAACCCTTACAAAAAAAATATATATATATTGTATCATGTTCTACTTATCCCTTCACATATGAAACCTACTGACAAGAAATTACAACTTGCTTGCTTCATTACAAAAGCAAGGCCTTGATGTCCTGATTAACCATGTCCAACATGGTTAGTCGTTGTCTGTTTTGATTGAACATCACTAAGTCCACGGCAATTATGTCCATCATGACTAGCGGGTCAAACTGGAATGTATGGAAAAAAAATTATTTTAGCGAGTCAAATTCTTAGTCTAACGCGGAAAATAATAAGTACGAGGTTGATAATTATACTAACCTCAAATACGATAGGAGATCGAAACTCCTCAATTTCCATGTATTTGAGCACATAGACCACACAATATGTCCTATTGGGTTGTTGAAGAGCCCATCGTACACGGGTCAACGGGAAAGTGGTGACCCTTGCCTTTCCATCCAACGCAAGCAAATGATCTAAACATTCAACCTGTTGACCAATTAACATGGTCATAAGATAAGTACGTATATATTTACAAGTTGCTTGGTTAATCTATAGGAGGGAATGTATCACATACAATGGTCTTCACCAAATTTTGTCGATGTTTGTTCTGTCCAGGATTGGGAAGAAGATCGAGAATATATACGACTTGATCCTTAAAGTGGATCACTGCAAGAAACCAATGGTTGTCATTACTATTTACAGGGATAAAAATCTGCAAAATGTCATTGTTAGTTTATAACATACTACGAAACGTAGAAAAGGTAAACCATTTAACTATGTACCTTCTACAATGCACTCTCCGTAGCGAGCCGAACCAAGAAACTGATCAACATTGTTTCGTCACGAAATATTTCCGCACATGCTCTTTGCTACATTACATGTACATTAAACTTGTGGTTTGTTGTATAGACAAGTAAAAAAATTATTTTTTCTAATTTGTTGTATGTCTTTAACAAATGGAGTTGGTTGGCCAATCGACTGATGAAGCAAGGATAACGCCAGATGCCGAGAGGGCATCGGTTCATCGAGGATACCGCGTATGTTAAAAATTTATGGCGTCGTGTCGAAGTCTTGGATCCAATGACCGATAGAGGATCCAATGAGTTGAACTCTATTGAAGTTTTAAGTTTACGAGTGGATTTTTTTTTGGAAAGGGATGTTGGTAAACAGCCAAATTTGAGGAAGCAAGCGGAGACATTGGCAAACGGTGCAGCTCAACTGCAAAAGGACTTACATGCCCTTGTCCCCATTCTCGAAGATCTTCTAAAATGGCATCATTCCCTCAAAGACGATGTAATACCCTTGAAAATTAGAAAATATAGAAATAGACTTCTGGATTTATTTCTGTAGTTATTCCCGTAGCCTGTACTAATATACGTATATATGTATATATGTTCAAGGTTGTAGTACTCAGAGAAATCGTATCGCTTTGTTTATGTGATTTTAATTGCTAAGCCCGACCCCGTATCTCAATATCGTATTTTAATAATGACTATCGTTAAAATATAATTATGGACATTTAAATATTCGTGGTCACTAAGTTTTATAACTATAGGTTATAATATATTTTGTTCGCTAGATAATAATAAATATAGATTATTTTAATGTTCATAGCTGCTAAGTTTTATAAATATGGTGTATTAATGCTATATTTTAATATCGTATATTAATATGGTGTTGATCATATTATTCATTGTCATTTGATATTTTAACTATAGGACATATTAGATATTCACAGTCACCTAATGGATTATATTAGATGCCCGATGTCGTTTTAATTTCGTGACTATTATTGGTATTATATTATTATCAATATTTTTATTTTAAACCCCAGACTAAGGTTATTAACTTAGACTGTTAGTTAGACCCGGACTGAATAACACTCGGACCCGTAAAATTTGATGTTTCCCGGACTGCACAACCACGTGGCAGCCATGTGGCCACCACCTACCCACGTGGCAAGCATGCATTGCCCCACTCCCTTTACACACAACCAAGCACTCATAATCACACACGCCACCTCCCCACCCCATGACCACTGCCACTCCATGCCAAAAACCACACACCACACCTACGGATTCCCATGCCCCTCACCAACCCATCACCACGCCACTGCCACACACGCCAAAAACAACACACACACACGTTATGTATATTATGTATATATTGTATATAATGTGTGTGCATGTGCTGATATATATATATAATAGGTAATCCCAAGGCCGAATGCCCTTGTCTTATAAATTATTTATTTATAAAACCCAAACTTTGGTATTTATATATTATAAGTTATTATTTATTTGAGTTTAAATAAATAATAAATATTAGTACCTGTCGCACCGCGACGGGAAAAAAAAGGTTTTTTAAATATATATATATATGAGTGTTTTTTTAAAAAAAAAAAATGGAAAAAGAGGAAATGTGGGAGAAGTATTTTATTATTTTTGAAAATAGGCCAAGTAGATTTTTCAGAGTCGCCACCTAACTTTGTACGGGTGTTAGGATCCCGATAAAGATACGGAAACATATCTTTATATTTTTACAGCTTGGGAAAGTGGGCCTATGTTTTTTGACAAGTAAACCAGAGATTTAGAAAGGGGTTCGGGGACTCGGTTATGTCGAGGGAAGGTATTAAGCACCCTCGAACATCCATGACGAAGCATGGTTGCCAAATTGGCGATTTTCATGATAACGGGGCATAAAGATAAAAGAATAAGAATTTACAAAAAAAGAAAAAAGATGAAAAGTTATGGCCGCACCCTTTTGGGGGTTGCATACGTATCTCGGGTTGAGAATCAGGCCAAACGTGGCTCTAACTTGTTATTTATTTTTTTGAAATTTTTTTGGTCGCGTTTGACCGTGCTCGTGTGTTATAGTGTTTTTGAAAAGTCGGTGTAGCTAGGACGTCGATCACCGTAATCGAGTCCTAGACTTTAACCTTGATTATGTGCCGGAAGTAAGGGTCGGTGCCCATTTGAGTCTCGAACTTTCAAGTCGTTAACGTTATTGAACAACGTAACTAATCGAAATGTTCGGTTTTGAAACGGTTGCCGGAAGTAAGGGTCGGTGCCCGTTTGAGTCTCGAACATTCAAGTCGTTAACGTTATTGAACAACGTAATTAATCGAAATGTTCGGTTTTAGAAAGGATTTGAATACCGGAAGTAAGGGTCGGTGCCCGTTTTGAATTTGAACATTCATATCATCGGCGTTATTGAACAACGGGATAACTTGAAGTGTTCATTTTGAAAGAAAGGTTTTTGAAAGTTACCGGAAGTAAGGGTCGGCGCCCGTTTTGAGTTGATTTGAGGATTTACAGCATAGTGAATGTATGATTTTTTTTTACAGTGATTACGTACATTGAAAGAGATAGTAAGCACAGAAATATTGACATTAATGAAAGACAAAATATAAGAATGTACAATAAGTAGATCCGGCCTACCAGAAAATCAAGTGAACTAGGAGCTAGCCAGTTCACAATGGTAAGGGTCAAGTATTGGCGGCGAACCGACCGTAGTTAGAATCAAGTATTGGCGGCGAACCGACCATAGTTAGAATCAAATATTGGCGGCGAACCGACCGTACAAATTGTTAGGTCCGGCCTACCGGAAAATCAAGTGAACTAGGAGCTAGCCAGTTCACAATGGAGAGGGTCAAGTATTGGCGGACGAAGCCGACCATATCAGTTTAAGTAAAAAAATATTATTATTATTATTATTATTTTTATTTATTTATTACATTTACAGCAGATTCGGTATGAAGAAAAAAGAAAACGGCCCTTTACCTTGAGAAAACGGCTCGGAAATAGCTAAACGAGGCCCAAGTTGAATTTCGACTTGAAACGGGCCCAAACGGAGGTCACCGGTGAGTCAGGAATGGCCGAAAACCCCCAAAATAGTATAAGTCGGAGCGAAACCAGTCCGGGCAGATTTCGGGCGGGACCGGCCGGCGCCAAACTGGCCGGTTTGAGCAGAAATGAGCTTGAAAATGGAGAAACTGCTTCAAACGGTGGAATTTTGCAATTCTGAGCGCACGGGTGCGTCCGGAATGGCCAAATTAGCTAGGAATGAGTGTCGGAACGTCGAAAATCGGGTCCGGAAGCCTCGAAAATGGCAAAAAAGTCAAAATGGGGCCCCACTGCCACGTGGCAGACACGTGGCGGCTGAGTCAGCACCGCGTCAGCAGTCAGCGACACGTGGCGCCTTCTGATTGGCTGGTCAAAGCTGATGGGGCGATGATGTGGTAGGTGACGTGGCGTGACACGTGGCTTGATGACGTGGCATACAGTGACACGTGGCAGCCTCTGGTTGGTTGACCAAGTGACGTGGCAGTTGACGTGGCATGACACGTGGCAGTGACACGTGGTATCTTATGCCACGTGGCAGTCAGTGATTGATTGGTCAACCCTGACGTGGTACTGACGTGACAGAGACACGTGGCAGATGACGTGGCTGTTGTGCCACGTGTCAGCTCCTGGTTGGATGGTCAACTGCTGCCCAGTGCTCACGTGGCAGACACGTGGCATGATTACTGGACTGCTGACTCAGCATTCTTGCCACGTGTCAGTGCTGGATTGGGCTGTCAACGCTGACTCAGCGCTGACTGTGTAGCTGCGCGTGGGGGAGGCGGAACGGTGCCGTGGTGGTGCGTGTAGCGCGTGCGGCAGCTTCCGTTGGCCGTTGGGTGCCGGACCACCGCGAACTGGATCGTCTGGTCCAGACGATGGTGGTGGTGGTGGCGGTTTCCTTCTGTGGTGTCCAGAAACGCCGTCGGAGGAGAAACTGTGCAGCGGCGGCGCGTGGGGTGTTTGGGCGGCGCGTGGGCCTCTGTGGTGCTGATTTGAGGGTCTGGCCAACGGGGTTGGGTCCAGTTTGATGAGAGGAAGGTCCTGGTGTGGGTGGTGAGAGACAGGGATGCAGTTTAAGGGTCTGTTTGGCCCTTTTTCAGTTTCTGGGCAGAGGCCAAGGCTGTGTTTGGTTTAGACAGCTTTCTGGGCTTTCTGGGCACTTTTAGAGGCTGTGGTTGGACTGGGTGTTTGGGTAATTGCCTGATGATGATGGGTTTCTGGTGGTGGAGGCTATGGTGGTGTAGTGGTGGAGATATGGGGATGATTTTTGGGTTTTTTTTTTTGGAGCTTTGGGGAAGATAACAATGGTGGAGAGAGAGAGAGAGCTTCCTTTGAGTCTTGGAGAGAGCCCCGTTTTTTTTTCAAAGTGCAGCACCCATGGGTCCTATTTATAGAGTTTTTTGGGTTGGGGAAGATCCGGTGCGAACGGGACGCATTTTGAATGCCTACAACCCCCGATCTTGGCCGTTCGGTCTTCCGAAGCTTGTTTTTCCCATCCGGCCGTCCGATTTGAGCGATTCGAAAATATTTAGTCTTCATTTAGCTTTACCGACAAATCCCCACGGTTGGATCGGCGATTTCTATTCCCGGGCTCAAAATTGACCGTTTTGCCCCTCCCTCTACTGGTCCTGGACTGCAAAATTAGGGTTACTGATATCTCGTGATCCGACCGTCGGACCTGACTGGTTTGAAGTTCTTTATTCTTGTATCGATATTACCTTCAGCCCCGTATAGTCGGATCGATGATCTCTATGCCCGGGCACAAAAGATGACCATTTTGCCCCTCCCTTTGCTGATCCTGGACTGTGGAACTAGGGTTACCCATATCTTTTGATCCGACCGTCGAATCTGACCGATTCAAAGTTCTTCGTGCTTGTATTGAGATTACCTTCCACCCCATACAGTCGGATCGATGATCTCTGCTCCCGGGCTCAAAATTGACCTTTTTGCCCTTCCCTATGCTGATTCTAGACTGTAAAAGCCAACAGGCCACCACTTTTTCCTCTGATTGCCCGTCCGGACCCATTTTCCTTTCCCAGAAGTCATTTCCACGCTTTCTTTGACTTACGGCCATTTTGACTCGCCTTCGGTTGCCCCGGTCTTGATTCTGACTCATTTTCTGATCTCCCGGTTAGCCGATTCGGGACCCGCGCTGAGCGGCGACCGCCGTTTTTGAACTTCCGTATGATTAATGACTCTGAATGACCTAGAATGGCCATTAAAACCCTTGTTGGCATCCCCGATGGATTTTCGGTCTTTTCCTCGATTTGCGTGCCCGGTGGCCCCCCCCTGCACGAGTCAGTTCTCTTTTCTTTCTTTCCCCCTTTTTTTTTTTTTTTTTTTTGTATTTTTTTAAAGGACGTTAAAAATGGGGTGTCTACAGCTGCCCCTCTTTGTCAAGTTTTGCGGAGCAAATCAAGACAAAGATTTCGAGAGACGACCCATTTTTGTCGAATCCTTTTGAAAACATGAGAAAATATGTACAATGGTGTGACCGATCTCGAAAAGTGTTCAAGATGCCTACGTATCCTCTGTTAGGAAGAATCAGGTCGGACGTAGTTCGAGTGCAAGTGCCGTAGGGCAAGAAGAGAACGTACCTTGGTGGATGAAAAATGATCGGATGCTGTGGTCGGGCTTCGTAAAAGCTGCCTATGTATCTCCTGTCGGGAGAATCAGACCGGGCGTAGTTCGTAACTTTAACGAAGCAAAAGTGATGAAAAGTGTGAGACGAGAGAGCAAAATGCCACGTCGGGGCGTGATTGATGTGTGTGAGATAGCGAAATGCCACGTGGGGCGTGATCGCTGTGAAATAAGAGAGCAAAATGCCGCGTTGGGGCGTGATTGCTGTGAATGTTCGAGGGTAAGAGAAATACCTGATACTTGATGCCAAAATAAGTTAGATGCCGTTTGAAGGACTTATACCTGATGGTAGGTGATATGAATAGGATGCCATTTGACGGACTCACTCTTGGGCTTGATGTGGGACGAATAGGATGCCACTTGACGGACTCACTCCTAATTCCGATGATAGATAATGTGAATAGGACGCCTCTTGACGGACTCACACCTGATTCCGGTGATAGATAATGTGAATAGGATGCCTCTTGGCGGACTCACTCCTGAGCTGAAGATGCGAACGGGATGCCACTTGACGGACTCATTCCCAATAGTGAGATTTGTGAACAGGATGCCCCTTGACGGACTCACTCCTGTGCTGAAGCTGTAGACGGGAAGCCACTTGACGGACTCATTCCCAATTGTGAATAGGATGCCTCTTGACGGACTCACTCCTGAGCTTGAGATGTGATTGGGACGCCACTTGATGGACTCATTCCCAATAGTGACATTTGTGAACAGGATGCCCCTTGACGGACTCACTCCTGTGCTGAAGATGTAAACGGGATGCCACTTGACGGACTCATTCCCAATAGTAAGATTTGTGAACAGGATGCCCCTTGACGGACTCACTCCTGTGCTGAAGATGTAGACGGGAAGCCACTTGACGGACTCATTCCCAATTCTGATGATGAATTCTGACGCCGAGTAGTGAATAGGATGCCGCTGGAGGGTCTTATACCTGGTGCTTGTGATGGAATAGGACGCCGTTTTGAAGGTCTCACTCCTAATTCTGATGATGGATTTTGATGCCGAGTAGTGAATAGGATGCCGCTGGAGGGTCTCATACCTGATTCCTGATTTGAGCATGAACGGTTAGACCTGAGCGAGAGATAGATTTCTTGACAATCTACCGAGGAGAAGATCGATTTGATATGTGGATCCGAGCAGATGGATCAGTGTAAAGTTGGTGAGTCTGAGCAAAGGTTGATATCATGGCTCAGTTGGTGGTGATGCTTTTGAAAGTTGGGCCAGTGGCTGGGCTTTGGAAGTATGTTGGGCCAATGGTTAGGCTTTTGGAATTTGGGCTTGTGAAGTTGGGCCAGTGGTTGGGCTTTTGGAAGTTAAGAGTAGTGTCGGAACCAGTTATCCCTGCTATAGAAAGTATGCATTGTCTGCTATGCTGAAAGATATGAATGGATTTTGAAAGTCATGTCATGCTAAGTAAACGTATTTACAAGAGTATGATGCATGAATCTATCATCTGTGAAAGAATGCTCATGAGTTAATGGATATTGACTGTCTTATCGCTTGTTAAGCACTAGAAGACAAAGTATTTGACTGTATAGGCTCAGTGCCCCAGTGATTGTCCTTCAGAAGGACTCAGTTTTTTAGTATTTGATTTCTCTCGAGCTCTCTTTCTCTCTGAAACCATTTTTACCTTCGGCGCCCTCACGGGTTTTCACCGAATCCGGTTATGTGATTGCTGTGCTTCAGTGTATCTTGTGATTTGAAAGTATGTGGCACCCCCGTCGTTTTGAATGATGCAAGTATGTGATTTAGTGAACCCAACAAGGCTTATGTCAATCAAAGTGGACTTTACTGGGTTGTAACGTAGGCCAGGGTCATGGGTTGAGAAATGAAAGGATCGCATGAAGGCTCAAAGTTTGTTTTGAAAAGTCGGTTGAGATTCCTGAGATCACCTTATGCCCTGCGTCTTTCCTTCCTTTGATTTTTCTTTTTCCTTTTTTTTTTTTTTTTCATCCCAATCTAGTGTGGGGTATGTCATTGCTGAGTAAAGTATGTACTGGGGAGAATTGCCCCAGTTTGAAGTATGTATCCAAGTCGGATCGTATCTTTTGTGGAAGTGCTCCAGCTTTACATTGAGTTCTTTTTTTTGTTTGCTTTCTCTTTCTTTTTTTTTCTTTTTGTTGGCATTGCCCCAGTTTAGGGGGTGATCCTCAGGGATTTAAGTTTGAAAAGAAATCATCGTATGGCTCAAGTGGGCTAACGAGGGAAAGTAGTGTATAGATAGCTGAAATGATTGCCTCTAATCATTTTGACACAAGTCGAGTCGGGTTCAGAGATCACATATATGCATCATTGAAGTTAGAGATCCTGAGAATGAGTATTAACTTTCCTGACCAGGATTGAGGGGCCTCATGTGGGCCAGCAGTGATCGTGATGACCTCTTTTGCTGAGATGTGGGGACGAAGACTGCCCCAGTCGATGTATGTCATGATCATGAGAATGGACTGAGGTGTTCTGGTCCCTACATGCCCGTCGTCTGTTTGCTCTGTCCTTATGTACTTGGATGACATTAAGCGGTTGTGAATATGTACTGAGTGCGCTTTTGTCATCTGATTCGGTTTGAGATAGTGAGCATTGTCAATGGATGAAATGGCCAACTTGAGTCTTTTCTCGGCATGACCTTGTGTTGATCGTACTTTCAGGTAGAATCGAACAAAGCTTTGTTACGTCCGAAAGTCTCGTACGATGTCTACGTCGTATTCAACAAGCAGTAAGACAGTCATATCCAACATACTCATGAGATTTAAGGAATGAGAGCAGATGACATTTATTGAATGATGCAAAGAATGAGTTTTGTTTTTGTGTTTTTTTTTTGAAAGTATGTACTTATGCAAAGCAGACAAAGCATAAATTCTATAGTATGGAGAAACTGCCCCTGTGTGGCATATGATGAGAAGTAATGTTTCGAGATAGTGGGTTGAGCGTTGGTCCTTCACGAGAATCGTTTTAGGCACGGCCAGAGCTTGTGGGTGTATATGGGTAGAAGTGGGTCTATTGGTTCAGCAGCTTGAGGGTTCGAACAATCACAAATGCGCTGGTACTGCTCGGATTTGATCTCCTCGGATTTTTGTCATCTGTACTGCTCAGGATAAATGTTTGGATTTAGACATTGGATTTGGAAGTCAGAGTTGTTTGGACTGGTTGTCCATTCAAACATTTTTTCGATCCGTGGAGAAGTCAGAGATGCCGGGAGTAGGCTGAGCATGTAGAAGCTTCCCATGTTGACCTCTGCCAGAAGTGTACCTGCACGAAGGTTGGAAGAAGTATAGTTAGTAAGTCGCTTCAAAGAAAAGAAATGGGGATTCTTCTCCCAGTGACTCGTTAGAGATGGGAGAGTACTGCCCCAATGTAATGTGTGTTCCCAAGGTATGAGATGAATCTGGATAGCCTTTCGGCGTCACTAAATGTCTTTGAAAAGTGGATTTGTCCTTGGGGAGTTTTATTTTTGTTTTTGAAAGGTGAGAATGAGCTTTGAAAAAAGTCTGGCAGCCTTCCGGCGCCGTTTATGAGTTTTTTTTTTAAAAGTTTATCCAACCCTGGTCTATATACAGGTGCAAGGGGAAGATAAAGAAGAATCAGGTAGCCTTTTGGCGCCGTATTATGAATTTGAGAGAGTGTATCCATCCTTGTTAAAATGTAAGGATATGATGAGCAAGAATGCGCAGCCTTTCGGCGCCGTTTTGAGTTTGAAAAATTTTTCCCCCCCTTGTTTGTAAAAAGCACAAGGGGAAGACAGAGAAGGATCTGGTAGCTCGTCGGCTCCGTTTGTTGTTTTTGAAAAGTTTTTTCGTCCCCAGTTTATATAAGGGAGGATAGAAAAGAATTGGGCAGCCTATCGGCGCCGTTTCGTATTTTGAAAAGTTTTGAATGCACACGTGCAGAATGTGACTATGTGGAGAGGTTGACGTCTAATGCAGCCTTATTGTTTAAGCCAGGTTCCCGAACCTTCAAACCTCCAGTGCC
Organism: Hydrangea macrophylla; assembly: GCA_033977485.1. Lineage (NCBI taxonomy): Eukaryota > Viridiplantae > Streptophyta > Magnoliopsida > Cornales > Hydrangeaceae > Hydrangea > Hydrangea macrophylla. The sequence goes on from CM066996.1 coordinate 78,942,840, forward strand.
GGAGCACCTTCTCAGGTTGGTGGTTCGAGCGGGAGAATTTCAGTGCTGGTACCGACGGTAACACCGCAACGGCCACGCCACCTACTCAACTCCCTATCTAATCTTAAGGGTGGTTCCTCGGAACCGGGTTATGAACATGCTCAATGTGTAGTGTGCGTGATAATGCTTGAGCAAAATAAAGTTGGCATTGGCCTTGCAATTTATTTTTTGGCATTGGCCGCAAATCCTGTGCAAGCAAAATACTTACAAGACTAAAAAAGAAAAGGAAAAAAAAAAAAAAAATTAGTAAAAGAAAATGCCCCGTTAGTATGAGGATCGCCAAAGTAATGGCTTGAGTCCTCTTAAGTTAGTCCCCAGCAGAGTCGCCAGCTGTCGCACCGCGACGGGAAAAAAAAGGTTTTTTAAATATATATATATATATGAGTGTTTTTTTTAAAAAAAAATGGAAAAAGAGGAAATGTGGGAGAAGTATTTTATTATTTTTGAAAATAGGCCAAGTAGATTTTTCAGAGTCGCCACCTAACTTTGTACGGGTGTTAGGATCCCGATAAAGATACGGAAACATATCTTTATATTTTTACAGCTTGGGAAAGTGGGCCTATGTTTTTTGACAAGTAAACCAGAGATTTAGAAAGGGGTTCGGGGACTCGGTTATGTCGAGGGAAGGTATTAAGCACCCTCGAACATCCATGACGAAGCATGGTTGCCAAATTGGCGATTTTCATGATAACGGGGCATAAAGATAAAAGAATAAGAATTTACAAAAAAAGAAAAAAAGATGAAAAGTTATGGCCGCACCCTTTTGGGGGTTGCATACGTATCTCGGGTTGAGAATCAGGCCAAACGTAGCTCTAACTTGTTATTTATTTTTTTGAAATTTTTTTGGTCGCGTTTGACCGTGCTCGTGTGTTATAGTGTTTTTGAAAAGTCGGTGTAGCTAGGACGTCGATCACCGTAATCGAGTCCTAGACTTTAACCTTGATTATGTGCCTGAAGTAAGGGTCGGTGCCCATTTGAGTCTCGAACTTTCAAGTCGTTAACGTTATTGAACAACGTAACTAATCGAAATGTTCGGTTTTGAAACGGTTGCCGGAAGTAAGGGTCGGTGCCCGTTTGAGTCTCGAACATTCAAGTCGTTAACGTTATTGAACAACGTAATTAATCGAAATGTTCGGTTTTAGAAAGGATTTGAATACCGGAAGTAAGGGTCGGTGTCCGTTTTGAATTTGAACATTCATATCATCGGCGTTATTGAACAACGGGATAACTTGAAGTGTTCATTTTGAAAGAAAGGTTTTTGAAAGTTACCGGAAGTAAGGGTCGGCGCCCGTTTTGAGTTGATTTGAGGATTTACAGCATAGTGAATGTATGATTTTTTTTTACAGTGATTACGTACATTGAAAGAGATAGTAAGCACAGAAATATTGACATTAATGAAAGACAAAATATAAGAATGTACAATAAGTAGATCCGGCCTACCGGAAAATCAAGTGAACTAGGAGCTAGCCAGTTCACAATGGTAAGGGTCAAGTATTGGCGGCGAACCGACCGTAGTTAGAATCAAGTATTGGCGGCGAACCGACCGTAGTTAGAATCAAATATTGGCGGCGAACCGACCGTACAAATTGTTAGGTCCGGCCTACCGGAAAATCAAGTGAACTAGGAGCTAGCCAGTTCACAATGGAGAGGGTCAAGTATTGGCGGACGAAGCCGACCATACAGTTTAAGTAAAAAAATATTATTATTATTATTATTATTATTTTTTATTTATTACATTTACAGCAGATTCGGTATGAAGAAAAAAGAAAACGGCCCTTTACCTTGAGAAAACGGCTCGGAAATAGCTAAACGAGGCCCAAGTTGAATTTCGACTTGAAACGGGCCCAAACGGAGGTCACCGGTGAGTCAGGAATGGCCGAAAACCCCCAAAATAGTATAAGTCGGAGCGAAACCAGTCCGGGCAGATTTCGGGCGGGACCGGCCGGCGCCAAACTGGCCGGTTTGAGCAGAAATGAGCTTGAAAATGGAGAAACTGCTTCAAACGGTGGAATTTTGCAATTCTGAGCGCACGGGTGCGTCCGGAATGGCCAAATTAGCTAGGAATGAGTGTCGGAACGTCGAAAATCGGGTCCGGAAGCCTCGAAAATGGCAAAAAAGTCAAAATGGGGCCCCACTGCCACGTGGCAGACACGTGGCGGCTGAGTCAGCACCGCGTCAGCAGTCAGCGACACGTGGCGCCTTCTGATTGGCTGGTCAAAGCTGATGGGGCGATGATGTGGTAGGTGACGTGGCGTGACACGTGGCTTGATGACGTGGCATACAGTGACACGTGGCAGCCTCTGGTTGGTTGACCAAGTGACGTGGCAGTTGACGTGGCATGACACGTGGCAGTGACACGTGGTATCTTATGCCACGTGGCAGTCAGTGATTGATTGGTCAACCCTGACGTGGTACTGACGTGACAGAGACACGTGGCAGATGACGTGGCTGTTGTGCCACGTGTCAGCTCCTGGTTGGATGGTCAACTGCTGCCCAGTGCTCACGTGGCAGACACGTGGCATGATTACTGGACTGCTGACTCAGCATTCTTGCCACGTGTCAGTGCTGGATTGGGCTGTCAACGCTGACTCAGCGCTGACTGTGTAGCTGCGCGTGGGGGAGGCGGAACGGTGCCGTGGTGGTGCGTGTAGCGCGTGCGGCGGCTTCCGTTGGCCGTTGGGTGCCGGACCACCGCGAACTGGATCATCTGGTCCAGACGATGGTGGTGGTGGTGGCGGTTTCCTTCTGTGGTGTCCAGAAACGCCGTCGGAGGAGAAACTGTGCAGCGGCGGCGCGTGGGGTGTTTGGGCGGCGCGTGGGCCTCTGTGGTGCTGATTTGAGGGTCTGGCCAACGGGGTTGGGTCCAGTTTGATGAGAGGAAGGTCCTGGTGTGGGTGGTGAGAGACAGGGATGCAGTTTAAGGGTCTGTTTGGCCTTTTTTCAGTTTCTGGGCAGAGGCCAAGGCTGTGTTTGGTTTAGACAGCTTTCTGGGCTTTCTGGGCACTTTTAGAGGCTGTGGTTGGACTGGGTGTTTGGGTAATTGCCTGATGATGATGGGTTTCTGGTGGTGGAGGCTATGGTGGTGTAGTGGTGGAGATATGGGGATGATTTTTGGGTTTTTTTTTTGGAGCTTTGGGGAAGATAACAATGGTGGAGAGAGAGAGAGAGCTTCCTTTGAGTCTTGGAGAGAGCCCCGTTTTTTTTTCAAAGTGCAGCACCCATGGGTCCTATTTATAGAGTTTTTTGGGTTGGGGAAGATCCGGTGCGAACGGGACGCATTTTGAATGCCTACAACCCCCGATCTTGGCCGTTCGGTCTTCCGAAGCTTGTTTTTCCCATCCGGCCGTCCGATTTGAGCGATTCGAAAATATTTAGTCTTCATTTAGCTTTACCGACAAATCCCCACGGTTGGATCGGCGATTTCTATTCCCGGGCTCAAAATTGACCGTTTTGCCCCTCCCTCTGCTGGTCCTGGACTGCAAAATTAGGGTTACTGATATCTCGTGATCTGACCGTCGGACCTGACTGGTTTGAAGTTCTTTATTCTTGTATCGATATTACCTTCAGCCCCGTATAGTCGGATCGATGATCTCTATGCCCGGGCACAAAAGATGACCATTTTGCCCCTCCCTTTGCTGATCCTGGACTGTGGAACTAGGGTTACCCATATCTTTTGATCCAACCGTCGGATCTGACCGATTCAAAGTTCTTCGTGCTTGTATTGAGATTACCTTCCACCCCATACAGTCGGATCGATGATCTCTGCTCCCGGGCTCAAAATTGACCGTTTTGCCCTTCCCTATGCTGATTCTAGACTGTAAAAGCCAACAGGCCACCGCTTTTTCCTCTGATTGCCCGTCCGGACCCATTTTCCTTTCCCAGAAGTCATTTCCACGCTTTCTTTGACTTACGGCCATTTTGACTCGCCATCGGTTGCCCCGGTCTTGATTCTGACTCATTTTCTGATCTCCCGGTTAGCCGATTCGGGACCCGCGCTGAGCGGCGACCGCCATTTTTGAACTTCCGTATGATTAATGACTCTGAATGACCTAGAATGGCCATTAAAACCCTTGTTGGCATCCCCGATGGATTTTCGGTCTTTTCCTCGATTTGCGTGCCCGGTGGCCCCCCCCTGCACGAGTCAGTTCTCTTTTCTTTCTTTCTCCCTTTTTTTCTTTTTTTTTTTTTTTTTGTATTTTTTTAAAGGACGTTAAAAATGGGGTGTCTACAGTACCCACTTGGATTTGAATAGATTTCTAATATCTATTGGTCATGTTAAGTTATGGGAAATGATCCTTAATATTTTAAAAGTATTTAAGTTATGTTTTATAATCCGTTAGATTATAATCCGTTAGATAAAAAAACTGCGTTTTGAGTATTTCAGTAATTACCGAGAGCCATTTATGAAATGTTTTAATTAATTTAAATACCAAATGAGTTCCGAAAATTATGAGAAAAATACTACTAGCCTATTTTAAGGCCTAGTAATTATTAAAAATACTTGTAAGGACCTAATGTCTTACTAGAATATATTTTATAATTAAGGTGTTCCTAAGTTTATTATTGGACGACTTAGACTTCGATAATTTGTAATAAATAAACCATAGCTCAGAAAAATACGCGGTCAGACAAGTGGTAGTAATTAGTTTTATTACTAGTTTAATGTTTAATCATGTTTAATTAATATTAAATATATAATTAGTGACCTTATATTACAATTTATTAGCTAATATTGTTTAATTAGATTATTGATTATTTTTGTAAATAATTAATGGAACTTAGTATTTATCGAACAAATGCTAATGTTTGATAAATAGTTACTATATATAATTTAATACTTATAAATGGTTTTAAATAGATTAAAGTATTAATAAAGGGATTTTAAATTCTAAAATTATATTTTAATAATGATATATTGTACTTATTATTTAATTAATTAAATAAATAATAAAAGTTTATTTTAAATGGTAATAATTAGGTAATTAATACCTAATGACTAATTTTTTTAAAAAAAAGTCTAGAAAATTATGTTGTTGATCCCAAGGCCGAATGCCCTACGAACCAATTATTCTTTTTGGGCCAGACTGGTTTCTCCCCTATATCGTACAAACCATTAAGAGTTAGGATTTAAGACATATACCGTTGGATCGGGCTCGTCGAGACACTCGATTTCAACTTAAAGTCTAATGTTTAATAAATAGTTACTATATATAATTTAATACTTATAAATGGTTTTAAATAGATTAAAGTATTAATAAAGGGATTTTAAATTCTGAAATTATATTTTAATAATGATATATTGTACTTATTATTTAATTAATTAAATAAATAATAAAAGTTTATTTTAAATGGTAATAATTAGGTAATTAATACCTAATGACTAATTTTTTAAAAAAAAAGTCTAGAAAATTATGTTGTTGATAGTAACTATTTATTAAACATTAGCATTTGTTCGATAAATACTAAGTTCCATTAATTATTTACGAAAATAATCAATAATCTAATTAAACAGTATTAGCTAATAAATTGTAATATAAGGTCACTAATTATATATTTAATATTAATTAAACATGATTAAACATTAAACTAGTAATAAAACTATAGAAAATTAGCAATAAATCCCTTATTTATCTACATTCATGGATTAAGGACACCCAAAAATACTATTTTGGTTCAAGATCCCTAAAATTCGAGTTAGTATCCCTAATCATGGTTAATAATTTTTTTATGTCTAAAATACCCATCTAAGTCTTTATGTATGCAGTAAACATTTTAATTTAATGGCTCCTAATTTTTAGTGCAACTTCCATAAAGGTAAATTAGATTAAATGCTCATTAAGTGCAGTCTACTATATATTCTCCATCAATCCTATTTAATTGTGTTCTTTCCATACAAAAAAAGAAAAAGAAGCATGTAATTTAACTCCAGCAGACTCTAGTGCATCCTAGACTTACCTCAGACAGAACACAACTGGCTTCACTTAGAAATTCTTGATCTTTCAACTTCAGCGTCTGCAAGGTACCGAAATAAGAAGAAATTGGATCTGCTTCTCAAATATAACTCCTCTCACAGTCTCACTGCTATTAATATATTCATATACTCTACCTTCTTGTCTAGTAGATTGAAGATGACTAAGGCCTTGTTTGGGCAGCCCAAATGCATTCCCATCTGCATTTGGCAATTGACAGAGTCAATTATCGGGATGTATCCTTTTCAGAATATCACAAGTGAAACTGATGGCATTCTTGAGATGATTTTTTCACTTTATGAATTTCATAAGTGGAACTGACGGTTGCTGCCATGATTATTGTTAGTGTCGCGGTTTGAGTTGTGAAATTCACAATCTATTTTTCTTGCCTCTCTCTCTCTCTCTCTCTCTCTCTCTCTCTCTCTCTCTCTCTCATTCCCATTTTTCAAAACATGTTGTGAGATTCACAAATCATGTTATGACTCTATCTCTTTCATTTTCGTTTTCTAAAACATGTTGTGAAATTTACAAGTCATATTGTGACTCTCTTTTTGTCATTTTCAATTTTTAGAACGTTTTGTGAAATTCACAAATCATGTTTTGACTCTCTCTCTCTCTCTCTCTCTCTCTCTCTCTCTCTCTCTCTTTCATTTTCATTTTTCAAAGCATGTTGTGAAATTCACAAATCATGTTGGGGCTCTCTCTTCCATTATCATTTTTCAGAACATGTTATGAAATTCACAAATCATGTTGAGACTCTATCTTCCATTACCATTTTTCTAGAACATGTTGTGAAATTCACAAAGCATGCTGGGATTCTCTCTTCAATTCCTACTTTTCCAAAACATGTTATGTCTTTCTCTTCAAATCACATTTCATAAATCATGTTGGACATGATTGTGGATGAAAATGACTGTCATTATTAATGATGATGACTTTCAAATTTTGATTCGCTTAATTTTTTATTCCTTTAATTTTTAGGGAGAATTAAATTTTGATAGAAAACATTAATGGAGGGGTTACCATTTTAAAGATTACCAAATTTAATGAGGGAGGGGTATTTTAGTCCCTAAAAAATATCAGGGACTTAATCATAAACATGTTTTAACTCAAGAACCTAAAGTTATGTAAGTGCACTATCTAGGGATTTATCACTAATTAACCCATAAAACTAATTACTACCACTTGTATCGTACAAATGAATTAACAGTATACACCATAGAAACTCCCATGACCACTTCTTCTTCTCCCAGCGTTATGCACAACTGTGCATATATATACAATATACGATACATATACACATTTATGCACGAACATTCAAACAATCATAACTTTCTCGTTTCTCCACGAAAATTAGCAAACTTTAAGTTGAAATCGAGTGTCTCGACGAGCCTGATCCAACGGTGTATGTCTTAAATCCTAACTCTTAATGGTTTGTACGATATAGGGGAGAAACCAGTCCGGCCCAAAAAGAATAATTGGTTCGTAGGACGACCAAACGCGGTCTATCCTCCGAGTCCGAGTGTTATTCAGTCCGGGTCTAACTAACAGTCTAAGTTAATAACCTTAGTCTGGGGTTTAAAATAAAAATATTGATAATAATATAATACCAATAATAGTCACGAAATTAAAACGACATCGGGCATCTAATATAATCCATTAGGTGACTGTGAATATCTAATATGTCCTATAGTTAAAATATCAAATGACAATGAATAATATGATCAACGCCATATTAATATACGATATTAAAATATGACATTAATACACCATATTTATAAAACTTAGCAGCTATGAACATTAAAATAATCTATATTTATTATTATCTAGCGAACAAAATATATTATAACCTATAGTTATAAAACTTAGTGACCACGAATATTTAAATGTCCATAATTATATTTTAACGATAGTCATTATTAAAATACGATATTGAGATACGGGGTCGGGCTTAGCAATTAAAATCACATAAACAAAGCGATACGATTTCTCTGAGTACTACAACCTTGAACATATATACATATATACGTATATTAGTACAGGCTACGGGAATAACTACAGAAATAAATCCAGAAGTCTATTTCTATATTTTCTAATTTTCAAGGGTATTACATCATCCACCTCCTATTAAAGATTTCGTCCCCGAAATCTGAAGCAGGTAGTTCTTAAGCGTACAAGGTTCTAATCTCGTGTAACGGATTATAAGGTAACCTATTGGTCAACTGCACTAGGTTTGTCCTGATCATGGTGGGGTGTCGTCATTTACTCTTATCTTCAAAGACACTTCATCCTTATTGTGGTGTCTCCACTGGATCTTTATCTGAGCGATTTCTCTGTTTCCTCAGCTCTTTGATGCGACACTCGAGAATTCTTGTTTCCTGCGTTGGTCTTGTTGATTCTTTCGTTGTCGTTGTTTGTTGAGTTCGTGTCGTCCTTGTTAACGAAGTTGTAGCTGACTTCTGTGTTATCGTCATCCATCACTCGTAGGGGTCGTGAACGTATCTCCCAGCATGTCGATATGAAGAGTACTGTGTATCAGCGTGTCCACTCGAGAAGTGTCGTGATCTTCTTGCATCGTTGGCGGTAACGCGAGTCGGTTGGCGATTCGATCGTAGATAATCCGACGTGTCGCGGTGGTATCTTCCTTTCCTTGGGTCCAACAGCACATTTCCTCGAGCGATCGATATTTTGAATGATACTTTAGCTCCGACTTCAAACTGTAGATTCGTCCTTCATTGGTCTGCGTAGTTTCTTTTGTCAACTCTGGGGTTGCTTGTATCCTCCTTTCATTTTTTTTTTTTGATATGTCTGATGTGATGACGATTGACATGGCCTTTCGTATAGGGCCTTGAATAATGTCATGACTATACTTGACTTTGTCGTAGTTAGAAAACATTGATGAGCGACAAATGGAATCTCTCGTGTCTTCGTTCCTGATGCACCACGAGCTTTCATAGTTGATGGTGTAAACTCTCCCACGTGTTTTCGATGTGTTGACGTAAGCTTGTAAAATGTCTTCTATCATCAGGTTAACGCGTCTGGTTTGATCATCATTCCAAAGGAGGAATGCGATGCTCGTTGCGTACTTATAGGTACTATTTGTCGATTGGTCGTACTTCTACTAACATACATTAAACATAAAAGAAATGGTGCTACTTGCCTGATCAAAACATATAAGACAAACTAGATCCTAAGATATCTAGCACAAAAATCTTCTAAGTCCGAGTCGTAAAGGAGAAGCCTCCTCCGAATCTGTGGTTCTTCATCTTGTTATGTGCTGAACTGGTTGTCTCACACAGTCTCGTCCTCTTGACAATTGTGATGGTTATCCTTCCCTTCTTCTTCCAAGTTCATCAGCGGAACTTCATTGATGTTCTTCAATGCCTCGCAATCCTTGCGGATGTGGTCCGTCTTGCCGCAGTAGTTGCACTTCGATCCTTGTCCTTCTATTTGTCTAGGTGTTGGGCATTCGTTGAAGTGATGTCCGTGATTTCTACAGTTGAAACAACGTTGGCGTGTTTTGCGTCAGACCGATACTGTTATTGTGTTGGACTTCCTCTTGTTCTTGTGTTCTTCTAGTTTTCGCTGCTCCTCTTTTCCCAATTTAGCTATATTGGGGATGGTGGTATTGAGCTGGGCTTGTCTAGGCTGTCTTTTAGCAGGTGCTCAGTAGTGTCCGTCTCGAGGTGCTTTGCAGTCCTTGCTCAAATGTCCTCTCTTGCGATAGCTACAACAGATAACGTTTGGTTGGTTAGGGGTCCTGAGAGCTTGACATTTCCTTGGCCAGACGTCTAGGGTTTCCATAGTTGAAACAAGCGCCATGATCATTGTTCGTTGTTCCGAGTTGTCCTTACAGTAGGGTTGGCCCGGGTAGTGCAGTAGATTATGGCTTGAGCGATCCCAAAAGCGATTCTGAATAGGCGATATGGAATTGTTTGAATAACACGTCTCTGTAGTCACCCGCGCTGGCGTTGTCACCGGTCTTCCATAAGCTTTGAAGTAGTCTTCTGAATACACCGGTGGGATCGATCTCCTTAGGTATCATGTTGCTGAGTCTTTCTGACTGATTTTCTGTTGCTTGAGATGATTGAGCCATTGCAGAGGTTGAGGAGATTCTTGCGTTCCTTCATAAGAGTTCATTTCTATAAGGTTTCTATCATATCTTATGCAAAGCAATTACAACCTATTACATCTTTGATGATAGTATTCAACGAAATCATAGTAACTAGAATGTGATGATTGAAACGATTGAACAGATTGATCCAGAATGAAGTTGAATCCAAAAAGGCATATGAACTCTCATAAACAAAAGTACAATAGTAGAAAGGGCGTGATCCATTCAAGAATAGAATGTAGATCTAACAATGATTGAATGACTGATTACTATAGAAGTAACCGTAGTATCTCAAGATTCCTAGGTGTTGAAAGTACGTAATTGATAGCATAAGGCCTTCAACTTATGAGAGAATGACTAAGTATTGCATAAGTGAAATAGTTCAAACGAAACCTCATTGATAAAGAATAAGGTAGCAAATGAGAGAAAATAATAAGAGGTCAAAACGCATAGAGAGTACAACGTTTCTGAGTTCGTAGCATGAACAAAGGCAGAGAACTCATTTAGAATTATTTCAAAGATGATGAACTTGCAAGAATTTATTCAAAGGATTATAAGTCAAAAAGAATGACTTTTCATTACTAGTAATCAAATTCATTTAGAATAATTTCAAGGATAATGAACTTGCACGATTTAGTTCAAAGAATAGTAAGTCAAAAGACTGACTTTACAATACTAGTAATCATACTTGTTTCCAAACGGCTTTGTCAAGAATCAGGATTATCAAAGTTACATACTCGAGAGTTTAATGACTGTGGAAGTTTTATTTTAAAGATAATGAACTTTCAAGATTTAGTCAAAAAAAATGATAAGTCGAAAAGAATGACTGTATGGCATTAGTAATCAAACTTATTCAGGATTATTTCAAGGATAGTGAATTTGCAAGAATTAGTTCGTAGAATATTAAGTCAAAAAGAATGACTTTACAATATTAGAAATCAAATGTATTCCCAAAGGGATTTATCAATAATCCGAATGATCAGAGTACATACTCAGGAATTGTTGACTAGGGAATTTCTGAAAATTCAAGGAATTGAATTACTCACCAAGGAGTGTATCACACTAATTATTGACGGAAATCCGGGCCACTTGACAAAATACATAGGTACCCTTTTTTTTTAGAAGAAATGATCATTTGAATAGAAGGCATTGATTTACTCAAAGGGAGTTGAATGAGTAAAAAAAGATATGATTGCTTACTATGGTACTCGTCTACCATATCTATTATAAAGTTTGCCTCTAAATTCTTAGCTAGACCTCCCTTATTATCTATAACGAATCATTGCTGGTTTGTTACTACTTCTAGGAGGTTTGTCTTTGGGTACTAGATAATCTACATATGGTTTGTCTATGTAACAGAATGTTCGTACGAACTTGATTGATTTGGCTATCTTATATTAGCTCTAATTCATGAGTTCAAATCGAGGGTTCCAAGTCTCGATGTATTCTAACATGGTTACTGATTCTGGGGTGCTCTGGCTTCGACATATCTACCCGTACGAATCAGGCTTTGGTGTATGGCGCTGGGGATATACTGTTAAGGTTACTACTTCTCTATTTATAGTTGCTATGGAATCCACCTTCCCAGTTTTGTAGGTTTCCATGAAACAATTCTAATCGGTCACCCTTATTGGTTCTAAGTCATTTCTATTCTCGAGTAGGGTCGACTAGGTCTACGTAGTAACTATCCCACTTCTCGTCTATTTGACAAAACGTCCATGTTCAAACTGTTCAATAGAAGCTATCCTAGTATCGGTACTAGTCAGAGGTATCCTAATATTTATAACTTAATGTGTAGGACAATCAGCGAGCACGTCTAAACCTAGTGCTCTGATACCAAAAATCCTGTCACGCCCTGGAGTAGCCAAAAATAGGGAAAATTTAAAATTTCCTTTCTGGACCCATAGGGAATGACGAGTTACATTAACTGATTGTCCTTTCTACGTTCTACACATGGTTAAAGAGTAAGCGAAAGCATAAAAACATCTATTGGTATTCTTCAATATAACTCAAATGTCTGGGATCTAATTATTACATCATGGGTCTAAATAAAAGATCTATAAATGCAGTCTAGGGTGATCTATACTGATCACAATACATATCTACACTATTACCTCAGATAGAAGACAACAAGCATATTAAGTAGTTCTTAACACAACTACATCAGAGTCCTTGCGCTTTAACCTGTACATCTACTGTATCCCTTCGAGTGGCTTCATCTTGGTAGTTGTCTTTTGTGAAATCTGGACGTAATATGTCCAGGGCAGAGGGAAGAGCCGTTAGCTTTTGAAGCTAAGTGAGTTGACCTAACCGATCACTCCTAATACAACAATAATATACAAATACAACAAATGTCTCGAGCTAAACATTTGATAGGCATTATCTCAATACGTATAATTTATGACATAGTAATATGAATGGGATGCGACACAATGCATCATCGATATGCTCGACTTTACTCGACCACAGACACCACAACTGACTCATGTGACTTGTTACATTACCAGTGTAACGCCGTTAGCTTAGAGTAGAATGATTACGTTGCTATCGTCGCCTAGCAGGGCCCTATAGCAATTTTTGGTTTTAAAAAGAAAGAGTGTAATCATTGTACTCTTAGGTCCTCGTGACCTTGCCGGGAGAATAGAATAGTTACAGCGCTATCGTCGCCTAGCATGGCCCTATAGCATTTGAAAGGTAACTATTGTATTCGAGTTCAGATGGATACTTTGCTATCGTCGCCTAGCATGGCCCTATAGCAGTTTCAACCTTCAACTCATGTATCACTTCAATGATTTCAATGGAAACTCTGGCTATCGTCGCCTAGCAGGGCCCTATAGCAGTTTCATCGTTGTTCCCATTGATTTGACTGTACCATACGGACCTCCGTGATCCACTCAACATGTATGACAACATGACTGGGTTAGTCCCCTTGACTAACCATGCAGACGTCAACATTGACATCATAACTCGATTACGTTCATATGAATGTTCATGTGATTGTATAATCGTAAACTTAATAAGCAGGAATAACAACGATTATTAACCAAGCGTGGAGTATAACTAACTAGCATGCGTTCATCATATAAGTAGAAATCTCAACATTCACATAATTAATACTTATCAGTATCGTCCACACAAAACGTACTGGGTATATATAATACACAAGGAATAATTCTATAATATACCAAGTGAGTCAGGACGACTCACCTCGATGCGGGTGCGTAACAGTAAGCAATCAGTTAATGTAACTCGTCATTCCCTATGGGTCCAGAAAGGAAATTTTAAATTTTCCCTATTTTTGGCTACTCCGGGGCGTGACAGACGAGATAGTTGAGGTTGTGATAAGAGAAATTTGTAATCGAACGACCCGTGAACAAGTTGAAGAGGAAAAAGATCAAGTTGAAGAACAATCCGTAAAGAAGGAGAAACAGAGAGAAGATCAGATTGATTGTCGTTCAGAGGATTTCACATCTCCGAGACAACCCATTGCTCCCTACAATATTTGTCCAATTATTATTAGTATGACCCCACCAGAGATGCATCATGCTATCGATGTCAACAGTCCAGGGGTGGGACTAGGCAATCCTGTGCACCTTGTCAGTACAATCTCCACCCCACATCGAGTGAAAGTAAAGAATCCGGCTCGGACACAGTTAATCAGGACATGGCCTTTTGCGGAGATATTTTCGGCACCACCCTCTTGAGCTTTGTCATTGCCATAGCCAAATCCTTTACTTTCACCCGACGTGGGGTGGAGGATGTACTGACGAGGTACATAGGACTGCCAAGTCCCTTCACCCGTGGACTGTTGACATCAATAGCAGAATGTATCTCCGATGGGATTGTACTGATAATAATTGGACAAATATTATAGGGAGTAATGGGCTGTCTCGGGGATGTGAAATCCTCCGAACCACAATCAACATGATCTTCTCTCTGTTTCTCCTTCTTTACAGCTTGTTCTTCAACTTGATCTTCTTCCTCTTCAACTTGTTTACGAGTGTTCGATTACAAATTTCTCTTATCACAGCCTCAACTATCTCGTCTTTGAGGGAATGATGCCATTTTAGAAGATCTTCGAGAATGGGGACAAGGGCATGTAAGTCCTTTCGCAGTTGAACCGCACCGTTCGCCAATGTCTCCACTTGCTTCGTCAAATTTCATTGTTTACCAACATCCCTCTCCAAAAAATCCACTCGCAAACTTAAAGATTCAATAGAGTCCAACTCATTGGATCCCCTATCGGTCGTTGGCCTGTCCAAGACTTTGACACGGCACTGCATATTTTCAATATACTCAGTATCCTCGGTGAGTCTAGGAGCCGATGCCCTCTCGATATCTGGTATTATCCTTGTTACATCAGCCGATTGGTCAACCAACTCCACTTGCTAAAGACATACAACAATTAGAAAAAATAATATTTTTACTTGTCTATACAACAAACCATAGTTCAATGTACATGTAATGTAGAAAAGAGCATATGTGGGAATGTTCCGTGACGAAACAATAGTTGGTCAGTTTCTTGGTTCGACTCGCTACGGAAAGTGGATTGTAGAAGGTACACAGTTAAATGGTTTACCTTTTCTACGTTCCGTAGTACGTTACAAACTAACAATGACAAAGGATGGCATTTTGTAGATTTATATCTCTATAAATAACAATGACAACCATTGGTTTCTTGGAGTGATCCACTTTAATGATCAAGTCGTATATATTCTCGATCTTCTTCCCAATCCTAGATAGAACAACCATCGACATAATTTGGTGAAGACCATTGTATGTGATACATTCCCTCCTATAGGTTAACCAAGCAACTTGTAAATATATACGTAATATCTTATAACTATGCTAATTTGTCAACATGTTGAATATTTAGATCGTTTGCTTGCGTTGGATTGAAAGGCAAGTACACAACAAGGGTCACCACTTTCCCGTTGACCCGTGTACGATGGGCTCCTCAACAACCCAATAGGACATATTGTGTGGTCTATGTGCTCAAATACATGAAAATTGAGGACTTTCGATCTCCTACCGAATTTGAGGTTAATATAATTGTCAACTTCGTACTTATTATTTTTCGAGTTAAAACAAGAATTTGACTCACTAAATATTTTTTTTCCCCCATACATTCCAATTTGACCCACTAGTCATGATGGACATGATTACCGTGGACTTAGTGATGTTCAATCAAAACAGACAACGACAAGCCATATTGGACATGGTTAATCAGGACATCAAGGCCTCACTTTTGTAATTAAGCAAGCAAGTTGTAATTTCTTGTTAGTAGGTTTCGTATGTGAAGGGACAAGTAGAACATGATACAATTTTTTTTTGTAAGGGTTTATGTGTGTAAATGTTGATTGGAAGTTTGTATGTAATTGTGAATTTTAAGTTTGTGTAATTTTGATGGAATAGCTGAAGCTGTCGTTGGAGGTCCACCTTATTCCTTGTGAATTTTAAATCTTTCCAATCAGTGAGCATGAATTTGGGAGGTCCATTTGAGGTCTCTATAGAGGTCAACCCATAATTTTAAACTTACAAATATTGGTCTATAAGGACTTAGTGAGGACAAAAAAGAGGTCGACATCATTGAATGTAAATTTTAGTTCATCCCAAGTCAGTGAGCATGAATTTTTAAGGGTAGATAGGAGGTTTATATAGAGGCCAACCCATGATTTTATACTTACAGGTATTGGTCTATAAGGACATAGTAAGGAAAAAAATAGGTCAACCTCATTCAATGTAAATTTTAATTCATCCCAATTCAATTAGCATGAATTTTAGAGGTCGATAGGAGGTTTATATAGAGGTCGGCCCATAATTTTAAACTTACAAATATTGATCTATAAGGACATAGTGTGGACGAATTGGTGGTCGGCCTCATTTTTTTATGTATATTTACACACTTATTAAGTAAGCAAGCAAGAATTTTGAGGGTCGATAAGAGGTCTATATAGAGGTCGACCCATAGCTTTAAACTTACAAATATTGGTCTATAAGAACATAGTGAGGATGAATTGGAGATGGACCTCATTTAATGTATATTTTAAACACTTATTAAGCTAGTGAGCAAGAATTTTGAGTGTCATTAGGTCTATATAGAGGTCGACCGTGTATTTCCTATATCAGTGTAACTTTGTTGAAAACTAATTATAACTAGACCACAAAAGATTGTGGCAAGAGGTATTAAAGAAAGAAATATAGACAATTGAGGTTTTACGATAAAGTAATGAGGACACTTGTAGGGGTGTACATCGGTCAGTTTCGGTCGATTTGGGGGACATTTTTCAATCGAACTGAAGCCTTTGGTTTCCCTTACTAGGCAACCGAAACTGACCAAACTGATGGTCGATTCTAATCGGTTTCGAGGCATCGATTTTTGGTCAATTCTGGTCGATTTCGGTTGGCAACGGAGAGACTAAAATTTTGGCACAGAGGTTGCTAGATTCTACAAAAAAGATGATGGAATAAATAGGATAGAACACTGCAAATTATTTTTAGATTGTGTTTATATTGCACAATCACTACAAATCACATAAAAATTTCAAACCAATATATATATATATATATGTATTTCAAGATTTAGAGCCAAAAAGAAAGTAATTTAGAGATTTAATTTTAGAATGTGTTTATATTGCACAAATACTACAAATTTGTCAAATCAATTGGAAAAAAAAAACTTTTTCAAAATTCAGACCCAAAAGAAAAAAAATTTAGGTATTCAAGAAAAGATGACTCGAAATGTTGAACCTAATGATAGTCGATTAGTCGTTCAAGATTCAAGAACCAAACTCAATCAAAACCCAATATTCTTTCAAGAACTTACATCTTCATAGATATTGAGAGAGAGAAAGAGAGAGAGAGAGTGTGGGTGCTTATCTTGTAATCGGAGAGAGGAGGGAGAGTGAATATGTCCAAACAAAAAATGTAAAGGCAATTGGGGTTTCAAAACCTAGCACACTTCCCAACTTTTTTTCTTTTTGACTTTAACAATCACTTTTGTTTTGCTTTGATGTGTCTTCATCACTTTTTAGTTTTTATGTTTCTCTTATTCCTACTTTTAATCACTGCTGGCCAACTCACACACGAATGGTTTTAATCAGTCTATGAGTCTATCAGTGTATTGGGAAGGGAAATGAAATGTACTTAAAAGTAGTATTTATATTTATGGTTAGGGAAATCCTTAAAGTAGTATTTATATGCAAGAAATGTTTGGTCGGTTCGGTCTACATCTTTCTCATTCCGTGAACCAAACTGATCAGTCGGTTTTTTACTCACAGTGAACTGACCACCGACCGTTATTCCGACATTTCAACATTTTCGGTCCGGTTCGGGTTCGCGATTTTTTTGAACAGTCCTAGACGGTTGGGTGACGTAAATAGGGGAGTTGGGAGCAACATTTAAAGTCATTTTACTCTTTTTTTCTCTCTCTAGTGACCATCTCAACATTTGTTTCTCTCCCTCTCTATCGTCTCCTAATGTACCATCATCCAAACCCTTCTTCATTGAAACCCTTTGACTTCTCAACGAGTTGTTATCCATGGCTCCAAGGCTCTGAAAAAGAAATCACCAAGGTCTAGACTTTTGCACGATGGGAACTTATTCCGAAGCAATCAAGCTAGCGAGAAGTGGAAATATTATAAGGATCGTCCCATCATTTATCGCGACTTCAAGGATTCGGTTTAGAGGGTTTATACACAAGCATTGGTTGGAAATACATATTTACCATTAATCAACCATATTACCCTAATCTCGTTAGATTATTCTATTACAATTTGTATATCAATGAAGAAGAAGGAAAAATTCGAAGCTTTATTAAAGGGAAAAGAATTGACTTTGGTGTAGCCGAGTTATGTGATATGTTAGATATCCCAAATTACCAAAATCAAGCATTTCTTTTGGCCACAAAGAGATATCACCACATTGAGGGAGCTTCATACTCAGACATCATCGACGCATGCATACCATCTTCATTCATTGGCTCTAACCCCAGTGCCCAGGACCTATTCCCTCGAGCCAGCATTATCAATCAACTTCACGTGTTCAATTGTACTCTAAAAGGTGGTCAATACGAAAAAGTTCTGCAACTAAACCTACTAATGATTTATGTTGTGACTAAAGGTTGGAAATTGAACCTAGGTCACATAATCTTTAAGTACGTGTCACTCACGGAGGATCGAGACGGTAATTTTCCTTATGGCATAATACTTACAACAGTGTTTCAGCAATTGGGAGTGGATTTCTCTGGTGAAGACTCGGTCAAAGTAAAAACTCCGTTCAATAAGGGTAGGTTGAATAGAATGAATATAGAAGCTCCAAAGGCATCGAGAGATGGCGATGCCTAGGGTGAAAATGGTGATAAGGCTGAGGCTACAGATGTGAATGTTGGCCCAGCAATAAGACCCCCATCTCTTAGGGCAGTGCGCGAGGAAATACAATTGTTGTCCACCCAACATGAAAAATTCCAAACCGATATGGTTAATATTGTTGTGAATAAGCAACAATAGATTGCAGGGGTTGGTGATCAACTTACAAACATGGACGCAAAGATGCAAAACATTATGCAGTTCCTCGCTAAATGCTTTCCCTCGACGCCTCCACCACCATAAGGTGATGACGAGATGAATCCATGACACTGCTTGTGTTATATAGCTTATATTTATGTTTATATTTATTATGGAACAATCTATGTTAGGTTGTTTTTTTTCTATTGAACTGTCATGTTATTTTTGTGTGTGTTTGGGATGGAATGGATTATGTTGGATGTCAAAGGAGCCTGCCTGACATACCATGAAGTCCATAATCCGGTTGGTTTTCATCCCAACAGCACGCATTGTGGTAACATATGCTCTTTTCGAGCTAGTAATTGGTCTATGCGAACGGAGGAAAGGAACACATTGTTGTGCAATCAACATATGGCTATGATATTTCACAAAGTTGGTGACAACATACTTATTGGCTTTTCTAGCATAGCAAATGCAAAATGCAACTTTACAATCGACTATGCTTAAAGGCCCTAGCTCTCGCACCTGTCAGAATATAAGTATTAGTATTTGTGGTATAATGGTATTTCTGTAATTGTTTTTGATTAGTATATATGTGTTGGCTAACCAAATTTGATTAAGCCTTCTCTTTCTCTCTATTCTCTCTTTGAACATGGTATTAGAGCCACCCGAATAGGCTTCTCTGTGTCGCACACCACCATCACCACCACCACCACAGTCGCAGCCCGATTCACAAAATACTGTTTTCACCGAGCACTATTCACCGAAGGCAGTGTTCATCAGCATTGTTCACGCATTAACTATTCATCAAGCATGATTTGATTTCTTCACTTTCTTGAACTACAACCGTCCAAGGGAGCATATTCACATACATCAGAACTCAATTAGGCAATTTTGATTGGTAGTTTCTTCGTTCGTGTTGTCTCGGTCCCTTTATGGACCTTATTGGTTAGTTCCGTTTGAGTTATTGGTGTTGATGTTGCTTCTTGTTCATTAGTATTTTTCCTTTGTTATTGGGTTAAGACTCCTACTGTTTTGTTTTTTTTTTTTGGTTGATATCACTGATAAGAAAGGTTCTATATCTTTGTCCGATATGCAAATTATCACTACTAAGTTGAATGAGCCCAATTACTTGTGGGCTCAAGCTATGAAAGTCGCCATAGAGGCTAGGAAGAAGTAGAAATATATTGAGTCTGTTGCTCCTGCTAAGGATAGTAAAGATTATGAAGATTGGGTGTCTGAGAATTATGTAGTTATGTCCAGGTTGTGGAATAGTATAGAACCTACAGTGTGTTCGAGTGCCATGTTCTTGTCCTCAGTCAAAGAGATTTGGGAATCTGTTCATGAGACGTTTTTCGTGGAAAAGAATGTTTCTCGCATTTATGAGGTATATTAAAATTTGTTTCTGCTTGAACAGGGTGATAAGCCAGTTAGTGAATACTATAGTAAATTCAAGGGACTCATGGATGAGTTGAATCAGTATCATCCTATCACTAATGATGTTGATGTTATCAAGAAGCAAAACGAGAGGAATTTTATGTCTCCAAGTTCTTATCTGGGTTATATTCGAATCTTCAGTCTGTTAAGTCATAGATTTTGGTCGGTGATGGTAGTATTCCATCCTTAAACAATGTGTATTCTCGTGTGCTCCGCGTTACTACAGAGTCTTCCTCCTCCCCCTCTTAGAACCTGTTGGGAAAGAAAATTCTGCAATTGTTACATCTACGAGATATAAAGGGGCCTTTCGTGGTCGTGGCAATTTTCCTGGTAATAATCGAGGTTGCGGTGGTCGTGGCTTTGGAAATCCCCCTCCTATGTTCAATGGTAATCGAGGAAGATGAGGTCCTCCGGGATGTGGTCGTGGTTTTGGTCGAGGCCGTGGTTCTCTTTATTGCACCTATTGTGGGGGTGACAATCATACTGTGGATAGGTGTTATGATATCTAAGGTTAGCTGTGGGAGACCTCGCCTAATCCAGCCTTGTTCTCTTCTAAAAATGCTTCTGGGTCTCAACAAAAAGTTAATACTCCTTCTCCACCTGCCGTGGCATCTTCAAATAAGTCTACCACTCTTTCCCGAGAGGAATACAATGCCTTAGTCCAACAACAACAACAACAATAACAACAACAACAACTATCATTGTCTAATACTACTGGTTTTGCACAGTCAGGTAACATTACATGTTTTTCTTCATCTGCTCCTTCACCATGGGTCATCGACTCAAGAGCTTCGGCACATATGACTGGTAAGTCCAATGTATTTACACAATTGCCTAGTCCACCCACACGGCCCTCTGTTGTTTAGCTAATGGACGATCTTGTCCTATTATTGGTTATGGTCATTTTTCTCCCACCTCATCTCCTTTATTGCCATCTGTAAATTATATTCCTCGATTTTCCATTAGTCTCCTATCGGTCAGTCAACTTACTAAATCTCTAAACTGTTCTGTAACATTTTATCCCTCTCATTGTGTTTTTCAAGATCTTAACTCGAATAAGATTGGTTGAGGTCGTGAGCGGGATGGTCTTTATTACCTGGAACAACATTCAACAGCGAATAATTCAACAGCTTTAAATACAACTGTTTCACCACATGAATGGCACCGCCGTCTGGGTCATCCTTCACTGCAATCCTTGAAGTTGGTTTTTCCATTATCTAAGTCTATGTCTAGTTTAGAATGTAAAGCTTGCCAGCTAGGTAAGCATCATAAGGTGTCTTTTCCTTTCTGTCAAAATAATCGTCGGGCCACTCCTTCTAAGTTGGTTCATTCTGACGTTTGAGGTTCATCTAGACATAAGAGTTTGTTAGGTTTTTCTTATTTTGTGTCTTTTGTAGATGATTGTTCCAGAATGTCATGTTTATTTTTAATGAAAGAACGCTCAGATAGTTTTTCTAGTTTTCAATTATTTCATAAAGAGATTATGGCTCAGTTTGGTTGCACTATTCGTATTTTACAATATGATAATGCTTTGGAATATGATTCTCAAGGGATAACTCATCAATCCTCTTGTGGTTATACTCCACAACAAAATGGCGTCGCTAAACGAAAAAATAAACATCTTCTTGAGGTTGCCCGAACTATTATGCTGCATATGCATGTTCCTAAACAATTTTGGGGAGATGCTGTACTCACTACCTGCTATCTTATTAACCGCATGCCTTCATCTGTTCTAAGTGATGTCATTCCTCATTCTGTTCTCTATCCAGATAGGTCATTGTTTGCCTTACCACCACTTGTGTTTGGTTGTGTTGCCTTTGTTCATATTCTTACTCCTGGTCATGATAAATTGGATTCTCAAGCCACCAAATGTGTTTTTGTAGGATATTCTCGCACTCAAAAAGGTTATAAATGCTGGAATACTCAAAGTCGTCGTTATACAATTAGTGCAGATGTTACCTTCTTTGAAGATACATCATTTTTTTCATCCTCCGGTGCTTCCTTAGATGTTGATGTTCTTGCTCCGTCGTCCTCTATTCCCTTGCCCATTCCTCCTTCTTCTAGTTCTCCTCCCTTGCAGATGTATTGCCGTCGTGACAAGCCATCCAGTACTGATGACCGGCCAACTCCACTTCCATCTTCATTAACTTCGACTGAGGTTCTCCAATCTCCTAATCTACCTATCGCTCTTTGAAAAGGTACTCGTTCTTGCACTCACCATCCTATTAATCAGGTTGTCTCATATTCTCATTTATCGTCTCCGCTTCGTTCCTTTTTTAGTGCTTTATCTTCAGTCTATGTTCCTCAATCTCATAAGGCATTGATTTCTCTGGATTGGAAGAGTGCTATGGATAATGAGATGTTGGCATTGTCCAAAAATGGTACGTGGAAGTTAACTGATCTTCCTTCTGGGAAACATGTTATAGATTGTTGTTGGGTTTATGTAGTTAAGTATCATTCGGATGGTAGTGTTGAACGGTTGAAAGCTCGTTTGGTGGCTAAAGGGTACACTCAGACTTTTGGTGTTGATTACTTTGAAACTTTTTCCCCTGTGGCTCGCCTCAATTCTGTTCGCATTTTATTATTTTTTGCTGTTACTCAGGAATGACCTATTTATCAACTTGACATCAAGATTGCCTTTCTTCATGGTGACCTACAAGAGGAAGTGTATATGGAGCAACCTCCTGGGTATGTTGCTCAGGGGAAGTCACATAAAGTATGTAGGTTGAAGAAAATCATTTATGGCCTTAAGTAGTGTCCAAGGGCCTGGTTTGACAAGTTTAGCCAAATAGCTAGTTTATATGGGTTGAAAAAAACTGGTTCTGATCATTCAGTTTTTGTGAGACACTATGAGAAAGGTACTATTGTTCTAGCAGTTTATGTAGATGATATATTGATTACTGGAAATGACATTGAATGTATACAATTATTGAAGTCTCGTTTAAGTCAGCATTTTCATATGAGGGATTTGAGGCTACTACATTATTTTTTGGGTATTAAGGTAGCAATGTCTAAGGAAGGGATTTTCTTATCCCAAAGAAAGTATGTTCTTAACCTTCTAGATGAAACATGATTGATAGGTTCAAAATCTATTGACACTCCAATGGATTCAAATATAAAGTTTAGTAAAGATGATGGAGTAGACTTCAATGATGCTGGACGATATAGAAGACTTGTGGGTAAGTTGATTTATTTAACTGTGACTCGACCTAATAGCACCTTCTCTGTTAGAGTTGTTAGTCAGTTTATGCAGAGTCCTAAGTTATCACATTGGGCGGCTGTGTGTCGTATATTGAGGCATTTGAAATGTGCTATTGGTAAAAGCTTAGTGTTGAAGCATTCAGATAACTTAGACATAGTTGGTTTCTCATATGCCAGTTGGGCAGGAGATAGTCTTGATAGACGTTCAGTATCAGGATTCTGCGTGTTTGTTGGTGGAAATCGATGCACTTTTACTTAACTATTTTCCTTAGAATTTAGAGTTTTAAAAGTTTAGTATACCACTTTTTTATTTGTAGTGTGTCCATGCCATAAGAGTCCTACAACTTAATAACAACATCTATGTGTTCGGTTGGTTTTTTCTTTTTGGACTCTAGAATAAACTAAATCTATTGGTTTTTTTTTTTTCCGTTTTGTTGAACTCTTTTTTCTTTTTTTTTATAAACCTCTTTTTGTATATATATATTATATACGTATGCATATGTGTATGTTATGTGTATGTTTATGTGTCTCATAGATCAACTTTCTTTTTGTTGGACTCTAGAATAAACTAAATCCATTGGTTTTTTTTTCTTTTTCTTGGACTTTTTTTTTTTTTTATAACCTCTTTTTGTATATATTATATGCGTATGTATATTTGTTTGTTATGTGTATGTTTATGTGCAGAGATAGATCAACAAATATTACAAATCTAGGTCATAGTGGTTATTTTGGTAAATTCATTTGTGGGATAGTTTTAGTATTTTAGATATAAAGCAACTGATAATTACCGATGCCCATAAGTGGTTTACACTTTTATCAATCGGTGCACTTTCACTTAAATGATTTTCTTAGAGTTTTAACAACTTTAGTATACCATTTTTTTTTACTTTGGATATATCATGTTATATACAATCCTTACAATTTTACAACTCCTTAATATTAATGGTATTCGACATTAATCCTATTGTGTATTACAACTCCTTCCAAACAACTCAAGTTCCCATCGGAATTTACAAATAAAAAATAAAAATAAATAAAGAAAAGAAAAAAGTCAATCACACTTTAGTTCAAATATGACTCTTTTTTAAATACGCCCCTAAACTATAAAACTTGACAAACTAACTCCCCTCAACTATTGCATTTTTCTCTAAAACCCCTTCCATTAGAATTCTGTCACAAAAAAGAACGCTTTTTTTTTCTTCTTTTTTTTTTTTAAATTTATATTTTATTTTTTTATTATCATGTGAGCAACATATGATACAAACTATTAGCAACATGATATCTATTTGTCCCTCCTTGGAACCATTGGAAATTTTATGACAAAAATATCTTTTGTTGCATAATAATTGCCCTGTGTTGTACACCAAATTTTAGGCAATGTTGTTCTTAAAATTTCAACGACTCAAAGAAGAGACAAAAATGTTACGTTGTTAACACTTTTATATTGGTAACACGATACAAAAGCAATCAATTTTTTAACTACAACCTAACAGAAGGGATGTTAGTGAAAAGTTAAAATAGTTGATAGGGTCAATTTGTTAAGTTTTATAGTTAAGGACAATTGAAAAATGTCATAGTTGAAGAGGTTTTAGTATAATAACCCCTCTTTTTTTTTTTTTTTTTTTGGACTCCACGGTGGGTTACGTGAATAATGGATTAGTAACATATATATCTCTTAAAGAGTTATAATATATGTCTTTGAAAAATTTTAGGACTCTTAACTAAATTCCTATTACCAATTTCTTAGTAGTATATGATTCTTTTTACACTCGCGATGTTTAAAAATTTTACCTTTCAATTATAAATCTTGCATTCAGCCTCCAATTAATACAAATATTTGAGAGCTAATCTATCTAAAAGCTCACATTTAATCAATAACTAATTAATAGAAGAATTTTAGTAATTGAATACATTTGGGCAAAGTTCCTTAGTTGTACATGGTTTGTTAGATTCCTCTCACAATTGTGAGACCCTAATTAACTAGAAAATAAATAAATAAATAAAATAATTTTAAACATTATTATTTTAATCCCTAGACACACTGTTGTGAGAGGGAACCTAACAAACCACACCTAACGAACTTTACCCAAGTATGTTCCTTGAGTAATTGTGTAACAATTTTTTGCTTCTTTGATTAAAGTGGACCAGAATGGATTAATTGAGTATTAGATCATTGGATGAAACAAAGTCCAATCTAAATTAGGATAAATAAGGAAATCAAGTATTAGGAATAAATAAAGGAGTTGTGTACTAGAAATTAATCGTGTAGAAGAATAACATGAATTCACAAGCCTCTCAGTCCCAGGTTTACTTTTGGCCCTATTTGTTAAGACATTATTTTAGTTCTCTCTCTCTCTTTTTTTTTTCTTTTTTTTTTTTTGGACTAGAAGACTAATGATAGTATTAAAGAACCTACTAGTATTATCTAATTTCTATTGTACGTCTCCACTTCCCAAGTTCTCCATAGCCTTGGACATTTTTTTACATTTTAATTAAGATTCACAAAACAGTCTACTCTTCGTGTTCTCTTAATAATATGCTATGATGAACTAAACACGATTGATCTGTACACAAGTGTGCACTTTCAAGCTTTGCATTGAAGGTAATTATTATTCCTTACTCTTCTATTCATTCATTCAACTTACTTATAAATTTCATTCTCATTACTATTAATGTAATATTTTCAATACCTTAATGGTCAAAATGAAAACAAAAAAACTATTAGTTATAGTAACATCAGTCCCCTTCTCATGACGGGACTTCTATTTACAGTTACTGGATTCAGTTTTCATTAAGGGTACTGAAGTAATTTCACAGACATAAAACTATACTCATCAACTCCTGATATCAATTCTTAGTATTACATAACTCTTTTTAAAGAATCTTGATTTGTTTTATTCTTCTTCTTCTTTTCTTTTTTCTTGTTTGGAGCTCTATGATGAGTCACTCACGATTTTGTTTATTCTATACCAACAATAATATAAGTAACTTCTATCGAACCTATTCTAGGTAAGATATACATTCAAAAAAATTTAGGATTCAATTTCAACAACTTTAATATTTGGTTACCCATTTAACATAGAGTGCATTTTTCTCACTCTTGCTTATCCACCACTACCATGCTGACATGTGTCCTATTCCATTCCCATTTTACCCATGCGTTTAGCAACACAATTATTGAATGTAAAACTTAATTGAGTATTTTTCTTTATGAAAAGTTATTATTGTTATCTTTATTAGCAATAATTCGTAGAATTTTTATCATTGTTTAAGTTCCACAAGAAAGATAGGAAGTTAGCTAGACAAATTTAGCTTGTGATTATAAACAATTAAGTGGTAAAATAAAATTTTAAGCACATTTGTTGTACAAATACATTTGATAATGTACTACTTAATTGAAAGAGTCACCACACTTAATTCTGCCATATGGGATACCATATCCTTTTGTAAGCATCTCTTTATGACTCTAACATTACTCTAATTGAAAATGCAACCAAAAATCCATTGAATATCTTAATTGAAAAAATTCGACTAGAAATAATCACTAATTGCAGTCTATTTCAATACTTGAAATACTCATGTGTTATGTACGGCAAATTCAACTGATTAAAATTCAACACTTAATTTTCAATTTTATCAAATTAATGGACACCCTTAGGCCCTTTTTAGCTCATGAACAAACGAAAATATTTTTCTTAGTGTTTTCGTTTCTTTCCTATCCCTCAATATGTGCACCAAATAGAGCCTAAAAGTCTCTTTCGATATAGATTATCAATACATTTTCAGAATTTTAGAACTTTAAATTAAATTAAAACTATCATCCTATTGGTTTTTTCTATTTTGGTCTTAGTGGATTCCATTTTTTTTCCCTTCTTCTGTCATATTTCAATATCTTTTCTCTTTCTTTAGGTAAACTCCATGGATAAGCAATTACTTTCTAATATCAATTCCCGTTATAAAATTTTTTCTTATGTGATTCTTTCAATTATATTGGCAATTTGGCAATAGAGACTTTATGAAAAATTTTGGTTGAAGATTTTAAGAATTTTCAAGCCACACAGCACAAAAAGTTTGGCCATCTTGAACGTAGAGGGCTCCCTAAATCCTTTTTGCAGGAATCAAATTTTAATGTATATAAAAAAAACATTTAAGAAAGCTAGATCATGATTGATTTGTAACTTATTCTAATTAGAACATATGAAATAATTTTATAGTTTAATAAATTACTAAACAAACACGGTAAATTAATGAAATACTAACATATGTAGTCATACAATAAATAAATATATATATATATAGTCATTATTAAGTATTGAGCAAAGAAAATAGTAAATTCAAAACATTAAAGATGTAAGAAAGAAATCTAGCTAGGACATGTGATAACAATTAAATAACAACATAAAAAAATTATTATTGAACAAATAAACAAATGGTCTAAGAAGAATAATTCAACAGCTTTTATTATTTTTACCCTATGAATTGATTGTTGTATGTGCTTTGTGTATCTTTTTTATTGTGGAAGTTGCATGAATTCTTCTTCTTTTTCTTCTTCTTTTTATTTTTTATTTTTTATTTTTTTATACCTAATTTAAATATTTTTTTTAATCTTTTTTTATTTTTATTATTATTTTGGCTTACTATTCCTAATTAATTTTTAAATAGACACCGTTCACGTGCAACGCACGTGCGTTTAAACTAGTATATATATATATATATGAGTGCATGTGTATTTGTGTGTTGACTAACCTAATTTGATTAAGCATTCTCTCTCTCTCTATTCTCTCTTTGAACAACACCCATTCGCACGGTTCTAAGTTATTTTGATCTCAGTGCCCCTGTCTTGAACAAACCCACCTCCTGTATTCAGTCACATCATCCTTCTTTCTCAGTGTATCTTTCTGAATACTGAATCCCTATTCACTTTTGCATGCAAATTTTAAAATTTTCCCACTTCCTTCTCAGAGTTGAACTCCATACGAAGCACATCAGCCTCCTCTAACTCATGAAGTTCTGTCATCAACAGTACATCCAAAAGAGTTGTTATCACCAACACTAATATGGTGAGGTTCACTAATATTACCAAGATGCATTGGTTGAAAATTGACTAATCCGGACATTCATATCCACCCATGCTTCCTAGTGGGCAGTGTATTATGCAATATCGAATCTTTGTGATCACAATAGTACTAACAGATGGGATCGGACTACAATACACCCCCTTAAAAAAGGGACGGATGTCAATCCCCACATAACAGAACCATATTTCTCAGAACAGCACCACATTTCTAACAGCTAATTTTAATATTTTTTTTAATAATTTTAATGATGTGACTAATCCCGAGCGACACATGTTGTGAACTTGTAGAGTTGCCATCACCCTTTTTTGAGGACGTATATATTAGATTTTCCTTAAAACATGAACGCTATAGGAACCTAAAAAAGCTTTTGCCTCATGAAAATTAGAGCTCTTACTCTTACATCATCATTATCAATTCATTATAAAAAGAAAAGCTATTAGGCTGGTCATTATAATGCTATGTAGCTCGACCATCAAAATCAGACATGATCAAACAAATTAGTTCACCCAAATCATGCATTCTAATAATCTTGCTGAGAGACCTTGGGCCTTAGCCGGTTGGTCTACCCTCCCCTCTCCAAGTGAGAGGTGGGGAGTTCAAGTCCCCTTAGGGGGGATTGGACGGGGGGATTTATTCCCCTTAGCCGTCTATGGAAGGAAGTCCTTTTGAAGTAGGCCGTGGCCCCCCCTGGCTACTTGCAGTCTGACTGCAGTGTGTGTGTGTGTGTGACGCCTACGGGTGTTTTGACCATCAGCAAAAAAAATTAATAATCTTGCTGAGATAAAAAAAAATAGGGTTAATTACACTTTACCCCTGTGATTTGGCCAGATGCCATTTTATCCCCCTGTAGTTTAAAATTGACCACTTAACCCCCTGTACTTTTAGGTAAAATATCACCGCTAAAATTAATGCCCAATATTAAAATAGGATTAAATACATTTTGCCCCTAGTGGTTAGAACCGTTTTCACTTTATCCCCTATGATTTACAAGTTGACACTTAACCCCCCTGTGGTTTCGGACTAAAATAAAACTGTTAAAGATTTTCTCCAAAACTAATAAAAATTCTAAAATTCCCCCAAAATATTAACACTTTGTGAGGTTAATTTAGTAATCATTCCCCCTATGTGGGGATAATACTACCATTTAACCCACCTATGTAGAATTAATGTTTAACACTCAACTCATTTGAGAAGCTAATTTTGGGATTAACTACATATGGGGTGTTAATTTTGAAACAAACTCTCCCATTTGGAGCTAATTTTAACACTTAATCCCTATGTAGGGCTATTTTGAGAAATTTTAGTAATTTCATTTTAGGCCACAACCACAAGGGATGTCCACTTTTGAACCGCAGAGGTAAAGTGAAAATGAGTCTAACGACAGGAGGATAAAATGTAATTAACCCTATAAAATGCAATAAGATCTGTATAAACAAACACTACAATAATTAAATAACATTCCAGCTTTTATAAAGGCTACTATCTAAGCTTAGTTTGGCCCACATTTTGGTGCTCCTCTTTTTATAAATCACAATTTAATGTTAATTCATTTGGTAACTAGTTTATGAACTTGAAGATTTTTTCGGGAGAGCTTTTAAAAGCTCTAGAATGAAGCTTTTAAAAACTCAAAGTTGCTTTTTGGTTTCATCAAATTTTTTTTTTTTGCCGAGTAATGAATCACTTGTTCAAAATTATCAAACTTAAAAATAAATTTCATAAGTACTTTAAAAAGCCATGTGATGGCCAAACTAAGCCTTAGTGGTGGTGGTCCCGTTTGCTCTAATCTCCTCAAATTGAGTCCTAAGCTAATCTTTATACAATGATAAGCTTAGAGAACTCAATTATTTTACCGCTTTGAAAACAATACCAAGATCAACATTGACATGGAAACCACCATCTTGAAACTAGAGCTTTCCCAGAAATTATGTTTATCGACATTCGCAGCTAGGGCTGTTCAAATTTTTCGCGAACCCGCGAAACCCGACCGACCCGACCCAACCCGAGGCTATTGGGTCGGTTTGGTGGGTTCGCGGATTGGGTGGTGGTTTTAATTTTGTTATTCTGGCGGGTTCGGTTCGAGTCACGGGTGGACTCCCCATTTTTCGCGGGTCACCCGACTCGACCCGACCACTTAACATACATCACATATATATATAATATTACATAATTGATAATTCATATATACAAAATTATAAAACTTAAAATAAAAGACTGAAGACTCAAAAGACTCAAAAGAGACTTAAAAAAACCCTAAAGCCTAGTTTTTTCCACTTCAGTCTTCAACAACACCAAGCGGCGCTCCCCTCCTCCGTCGTCTTCTCTGCTGCACGTTGGCCGGCGACTGCAGCAAGCCCGCAGGCCGCAGCCCTTCCTTTGTTCTTCTCTCTAATCAGTAATCTCTCATAGTCTCATTGATGATTGATCTACTCTCTCTCCCTGAAACACTAGAAGTTTTGAGCTTGAGTGAGTGGATCTGGAAGTCACGAACCCTAGAGTGTTTCGATTCCTTACTGTTTTGATCCTTCAAGTCTTCGACAAGAGAGACCGCAAGTTGTCACAGTAAGTATTTCACTATTTCTCAATACCTGGTTGATAGTTCACAATTTTTTTTTTCTTGATTATAAGGCTATAATCATATTGATTGATGCTTACATGGTGTATTTTTCTTGATTTAAATTTTTTTTTTCTTATCAATTGTAGTCATTTGACTCATTTTGAATCTTTGATGCATTTCACAATTTTTAGTGTGTTAATTTATATGTTTGCTGATTCTAGGTCATGGAATCAATTGTAAACCAAGTTGATCTTGCTCCATCTAACCAAATTGCAAATGCTCCATCTAACCAAGTCCCAACTGGGGAAGATCCTGCCATAGCTGCAACTCCAAGCCCAAAAGAGAAACCACCACTTCCACCCACAACGAAGGTGAGTAAAAAGATCGATACTAGTGGTCGAAAGAAATCTATTGTTTGGGATCATTTCGATAAAGTAGATGATAATGATGGTCAAAAAGCTGTTTGTAAACATTGTAAAAAGGATTATAAGGCTGATCCAAAAAATCACGGGACAACTAATCTAAGAAATCATTTGAGTGTTTGTCCTAGTGATCCTTTGGGTTTGGCAGAAAAGAAAGCTAAGGGGCAAACAACATTGTCTTTTCAACCCAAAAAAGAAGGAGAAGATGGGAGCAATCTTGTTGCAACGAGTTTTACAGCGGAGGCTGCTAGGAAAGCTCTTGCCGATATGATAATTCTTGACGAGTTACCCTTTCGATTCGTCGAGAATTATGGGTTTAGGAAATTTTGTAATATAATGAACCCTAAATTTCGTGTTATCCCATCTCGGCTTACAATAGCAAGAGATGTTGTTAAGATTTATAATGAGGAGAGGGAGAAATTGAAGAAAGTTTTGGGAGGCCGTAGGATTTGTCTAACCACAGACACTTGGACATCAATACAAAATCTAAGTTACATGTGTCTTACTTGTCACTTTATTGACGATGATTGGAAGTTGCAAAAAAGGATTATAAATTTTTGTCAAGTTGATAATCATAAGGGAGAAACTATTGGTAAAAGGATTGAGTCTTGCTTGTTAGAATGGAACATTGGTAGCATTTTCACATTGACAGTGGATAATGCTAGTTCTAACAATGGAATCATAACATTCTTACAGAGAGTAGCTAAAGATTGGAAAGGGACCGTCTTAGGTCATGAGTTCTTGCACATGAGATGTTGTGCTCATATCCTTAACTTGATTGTGGGTGATGGATTAAAAGAACTCAATGAGTCTATTGCCAAGGTACGGGATGCTGTGAGGTATGTGAAGTCCTCTCCAAATAGGTTTGAAACTTTTAAGAAGTGTGTGGAGAAACAAAAAATTGAGTCGAAAAGTCTTTTATGCCTAGATGTACCAACTAGGTGGAACTCCACCTATAGAATGTTGGAGAGTGCTGAAAAGTTTGAAAAGGCATTTGAGAGATTGGAGGATGACGATTCAAAGTACAGAGACTACTTTCGTGAGTCTAGTGGAGGGGGGCCTCCAACTGAGGAAGATTGGGAAAATTGTAGGGCTTTTGTCAAGTTTTTGAGACTATTTTATTTGGCAACAAAGAGATTTTCGGGATCTTTATATGTCACTTCAAATAATTTCTTTGATGAGATTGTTGTAATTCAAAGTACAATTAACCAACTAATTTTAACTCCGGAATATGTGGTTTCTAAAATGGCAAGAAATATGCAAGCTAAGTTTGACAAATATTGGGGATTGGGGGATAAAATTAATCTCTTGTTGTACGTAGCCGTGGTGCTTGATCCAAGGAAAAAATTGTCTTACTTGCAGTTTTGTTTTTCTGAGATGTATGAAAGTAGTTTAGCAAATGCTTTGACTGAAAAAGTGAAGGGTGTGTTGACTCGGTTGTATGACCATTATGCTTCAAGTTGTTCATCAAGTGTGCAAGTTCAAAGTTGTACCGGGGCATCGAGTACTAGTAGGGAAGCTAGTGTGGAATCACTAGAATCCGATGATCCACATAAGCTTATTGCCTCTCGGTTCCAAAGTTTTTTACAAGGAAGGTTGTCTTTGGGATGTAAGAATGAGGTAGACAAGTATTTGGTTGAAAATCCTGAAGGAGGAAATGATGAAAAGTTTGATATATTGGGTTGGTGGAAGAGCAATTCTAGTAGGTATCCAGTTTTGTCTCAAGTGGCACGGGATGTCTTGGCGGTCCCCGTTTCAACGGTTGCTTCTGAGTCAGCATTTAGTACCGGAGGGCGCATACTAGATCCGTTCCGTAGTTCACTCTCTCCATTAATGGTAGAAACTCTAGTATGTACGCAAAATTGGCTTCAAGTGTCGGTACCAATTAACCTTAAAAAATCAATGGACCATATTGAGGAGCTTGAAGAAGCATGTGAATCAGGTAATGTTTTGAATTGTTTAAACTTTACTTGTAGATTACAAAGCTCATTGCATACTACACCAATATTAACTTATTGTTCAAAAATGTTTTTTTGTAGCAAATTTGGGTTCAGAATCAAGTGTGAGATCAAGTAAAAAAAAGGTTAATATCATTGATTGATTCATTTGGCAAGGTAGCAACCGTAGCATACTTCTTAGTCTTTTTATTTAACAAGCATACTAATTTAAACCTCAAATTTATTATTTTATTTTGTTTTTTTCCAGGTGAATACTTGAAGTGCATGGGAAAGAAACTTGGTGGCTGCAGTTACTACCCTATTATTAGTTATTGAACTTATTTTATGCAGTTAAAAGACTCTTGTTATTATTCTAGGTTGTAATGCTTAATTGGTATTTGGACTATATTTGGGCATTTTGGCTTATGACTGTATTTTGATTTTGAACTGGTTTTGTGGTGGATTTGCCTTTGGTGGCTTGGTGTGTTTTGCATGTGAATTGTGATGGCACTGGCACTTGGCAGGGTATGATTTTAATGGTTTTTATTTTTATTTTTTTATTTGCATAATTGCATTTTGTGTTTGGGAATTGGAAGTTTGAACTATTTTGATTTAGCTTTGTGTGTGAAACTGTGATTATGTGAATGTGTCTGATCTAAGGGTGGAGCCTTTGAAAATGGGCCAGGTTAGCTTGCTTTGAAATTGGGCCAAGCAAAGCACATAATCTGTGCAGCAACTCTCACGGGTCCAACCCGAGACCCGACCGACTCGAACCCACCCGACCCAAGTCGGGTGATGCAGGTATTCGGTTCGGTAACGGGTGACGTAGTTCAGACCCGAACTTGGTCGGGTTGGTTTCACGGGTTGGGGTCAAACCCGACCCGCCCGACCCATGAACACCCCTATTCGCAGCAGCCTCACCTTGTTGCTTTGTAGCTAACTGATCTCTGAGTTCTTTCAGAGCTTTGTCCCGTCGCTCTCCCATCTGTTACAATAAATAAATCAAAATTTTGTAAGCTTTTCACCTAGGAAGTACAGGTGCGGCAGTCCGACACCCAGTGCGGGTGCGGCTACCTTTAAATTAGTACACACTCCATGCAAGTGCGACTACCTTTCCGAAGAGTCCATGCTTCCTAACTTTTCACCAAGGAGAGTCAGATAAATAGCTCAGTAATTGATCACAAGGAATCTAAAAGGCTGTGGACCATATCTCTCTTTAATGTATGGGGATCATACTGTGCACACCGGAACCTAGGAGGCTGTTTGGGGCCTTTGGGTAATACAAGAACCGGTTTTGCTGTTAAAAAAGAACCAGTTCTAAACAGTTCAATGTTGTTCAGCTGAGTTTCAGTTACATAGGAATCCGTGTAAGAATACCCAAGAATTGGTTCTATAGAAAAGCAACACAATAGTATTCATTTTTACCCTATTGAAGTGACTGCGTCTGAACCTAATCAAGTTTTAAGCGTTCCCAAAACACACCCAAACAAACCCAAGGTCTATAAGTTCATGACCGAGGTTTCATTTCTAAATAAAAATTGAGGATACTGGACCGAGTATATGCGATTTCAATATACAAAATTACCCTTTGCAGCTTTCGTGTCTGAGCACGAGCCTCCTGGAGACAGAACTCCAACTTCAAAACCCTCTTCTTCAATTCCTGATCGGCTCTCCGATGTTTCTCCAACTGTTCACCGAACGTGCCAAAGCTCATTAATAAACTAGAGAGATATACATTACAAAGAAAACAATTAAAAGGGTAAAATAACCGAAAAAACAACTTGCCTGCGATTCCAATTCCTTGGTTTTGAGCTTCCAATGAGCAGACATGAACCTGATTTCATCTCTCAGTTTTGCTATTTCTTCATCCTTGACTGTCAAAAGCTTATTAATATTTTCAAAATTCTTCGGCGAAACCTCATCTAATATCTTTCTCAGCTCACAATCTTTGCTTGCTCCAGATTTCGCTAACGATTGCATAATATCGTGCTCGATTCTAGTAACTTCGTCTTTCAGCTGGTTTTGGGAAGATTCTCTTGCTTGAAGATCCTTCTGCAGAAGATCTAATTGCTCTCCTAACCTATTTACACGAACCTCATGCTCCTGTAACTTGTTATCTTTCTCGTCCAATTCCTTTATAAGTGCCAAACACTGAAGTTGTGCAGATTGAGCCGATGCAGCACTTGCATCAGCAGTGGCTTTACTGGCTGAAAGCTGTGTTCTAAGATCATCCAACTCCTTTAGGTGCTGCGTTGCCAAAAAAATATTTAAAATTTATGTTCGCAATTATACATGCTGAAATCACATCACCTCTCAAAAGGGTAATATACCCAAAAGGAGGAAGCTTTAATTGATTTTCATAGTAACCCATTTTGGTTCCATTTTATTTGGTGCATGGTTTGATATAATTGTTCCAAGGAATGACAATAGAAAGGAATTGCATTGATGTTATACATACATACTCATTACAGAATTATCAACTGAGGAAAAAGCTCATAAAATCTGTTTGTACTACAATTCAATCCTTTCTATGCCTCAGAACCTTACTACTAATAGCCAAAAGGCTTTGCTCTATTAAGCTCACCATACAAAAGCCCTTAGATCCACCTTGTATATTAAACTAGTCAATCAATACATAGAAGTAAGGAAAAAATCAACTTCAAGGAAAGTGGATAATGTAATACATGTTGGTCTAATATTGTTGTAAGCAAAATGCTAAATAACATTTATTGATGGCTTTGACCATTATTACAATACACTACATGACGAGATGATGATTACAATTTACAATGATACCTTGTCTAATGCATTGTCAAAACAGCGACATCCTTCCTTATATATATAATATAGCAGGAGACAAGTAGGGGTGAAAACGGTTTGGTTCAGTCCAATTTTAGGCAAACCGATCAGTTTTGAATCGGTTCGGTTCGGTTCAGTTAGTGTAAATTTTCGGTTTAGTTTGATTTTTACACTGCATGAAATTTTTGAAAACCTATTGGTTTGCTTACACCCCTTGAGACAAAGTCAATTAATGATAAGATATGGGTGCTTGAATATGCAAACATTTTGGAAGTTAAACATGACTCACTCCGGAGTTCGGGGGCGCTGGGTAGCCCCGGGCTGCAAAAAATTTGGATCTACTTATCAATATTTTAGGGCAGGATTTTTTGTACTATGAAAAAATACAATTTGGTTTGTGAGGTTTTTGGCCATATTTAGAGTTGAGAGATTTTGGTGCTTGCAATCCCTATTGTGTATGGATGGGTTGAATTACAATTTGTGTCACACTATGCATATTTGTATGGACCATTTTGTAAAATTAAAAATTTTGAGGGGCCAATATTTAAATCTAACATTATTTGCCCCAATAAAAAAAGGAATTTGATGAAGTGCTCCACCTTCAAAAAAATAACTATAAATCTCCAAATGTTTTGATTCTTGCTTTTCTTACTAATAAATCATCTTCCAGCAGCATCTGATTAGTAAAGACAAACTCCTTCAACCACTCAAACTACAAACCATAAAGTGGAAGAATAATATAACATCACGACATTTGAATAATATTCCAATGCCATTATGCCACCAAAGACAAATAACAAAAGACCCAAAAAGAAGATGATGAGATGTGCGGCAGTGGATCTAAGATTATAGTAGCAACTTAAAGACTTTGCAATAGTGAAATGTTAGGGTATGTTTGGGAAAGTTTAAAACTGGACCAGGTTCATTCCAGGTCTCACTTTTTATCTGGAGAACCAAAGCAGTGCTTGGTTTGACAAAGAACCGATTCAAAGAGAGTTACTATCATGGGACAAACTCCTATTCAAGAAATTGGCACTCACTGAACACTTAAATTTGTAAAACCGATTCACTTATAAACCACATAACCACTTCTTTGATTTCCCAAACAGCCACTTACAAACACACAATTTCACCAGATCTTGAATTATAAGAGAGATTAGCACCAACTCCAAAAGGAACAGAATGACAGAAGTCAAGATGTGTAAAAAACTAATCACATAAACACATATGCACCTATAAAATAGGGTTAATTACATTTTGCCCCTTGTGGTTAAGTCCATTTTCACTTTACCACTGTGGTTCAAAAGTGGACTCTTAGGCCTCGTTTGTTTCGCAGGACTAAAGAGAGGATAATGTGAGATTGGATTAATAATCTTATTTAATTGAATAGTCCAGTGTTTGGCAAGACCACTTTGCTCGGGACCAATTGTCCATTTTAAAATAATAGTCCCCCATATGTGGACGAACACTATGTTTGCGAGTTTAAAAAAAACAAGATAAAGGAAGAGAAAATGAGAGAAAGTACCTCACTTTCTTTCGCTTTTTCTCGTTTGGGAGTTTAAGTGAGGAGAGAAAGGGAGAGAAACTAATCCCCACTTTCTCTCAATTTCTCTCCCTCCAAATTGGGAAGAAAAGGAGAGAAGAAAAATGAATTTTTCTGAATACCCACAATACCCTTTATTTAATTCTTAACTAATTTTTGACCAATTTTAGAATTTTCCTTAGTTTGAGAAAAATATTAACAGTTCACTTTAGTTGGAAACTATAAGGTTACTACATGATAACAAGTGTCCAACTTTGAAGCAGAGTGAAATTGGGCCTAACCAAGGGGATAAACTATAATTAACCCTATAAAATATAGACTGAAAACATGAATCAGAGTTACCTTCTGAGAAGCAGAAGCTGATGCTTGAAGCTGCCCATTCGTCTCCTCCAAGCTCTTCTGCAATCTGCATGTTTCGTCTTCCATATTTTTGGCTTTAATCTCTGCTTCCTGTGTTAAAAATAACCCCAAATTCACACAACTTTTAATTACCTAAACAATAATGCTACACCCACACAACATTCCACACAAAATTCCACACAAAGCAATCTTGTCCCTTGATTTCAGTTGGCCCCATGTGGGGAACACATGTGTCCCACACAGGACTCACCAAAATCAAGGGACAAGATTGCTTTGTGTGGAATTTTGTGTAGAATATTGTGTGGATGTAGCATTACTCTTATCTAAAAGTAAATATTGGGACATACCGACATGTCTTATGTGATGTACACAGTGACATAGGAGAGAGACCCATCAATTAGAACGTGTCCCAAAAATTATATATTTGGGTGTGTCCCAAACTTCACAAAGAAAGAACATAAAGCTCAAATGATTTCATTTCTAAATATACATATATAGATATATGTATGACTTGTAAGGCTAGTGTATTCAACTCTTTAAAATTTATGTGTCAAGGAGGGAAAAAGCAAAGCCTTATAAATCACAAAGAGGAGCCATAAATGGACGACGTGGGATATTTAAACAGTAGGTATAAATCGCATGCCTGTCTGGTTAGGGTTTCACGAGCAAAGGACTTTTCTTGGGAAGCGAGGCGGCTGCGAACCTCCTTGAGCTCCGCCGCCAGCGAAACAACGTTTCGCCGGAAGCTCTGCTTTTTCTCAGTCAGATCTTTCAACAACGGATCAATCTCCCTCTCCGATATCGACATCTCAGTGTGCTGAAATTGAAGTAGCAATTTTAAAATCAACGGCGAGTGTCGATTCGTCTTCAATGCTGTGTCAGCACACTGTATCAAAGCCCTAGAAATGAATGGTCTCTGTCCTTTGGAGTGAAAAGCCACTTGTCAATCTGCATGTGAGAACGGTGGTGGTTACGCATTCAATTCGAATTATTTTTCGATTTTTTGTTTTATTATTATTTTTAAAAAGGGTAACTTTCTTATGAGGATGGTTTGACCCAATTTTTTTTTAATTAAATTAAATTCAAACTTCCAAAGCAAATTAAAACAAAATTTGAAGAACTTCGAAGTCAAATAAAAAAAAATTGAAAAAAGAAACAACAAAACCAGAGCACAACGCAACCTGAAGTCGTCAAACAGAGTGCGTGTTTTAGTGTACATATATACACACACACACGTGTGTGTGTGTGTGTGTGTGTGTGTTTATGTGTGTTTAGAGCGAGAGAAAGTTTCTAGAGAGAGAGAGGGGGGGAGATGATGGAGGAAAACTTACAACTATTCTGTAAATATTGGGAGCTAAAAGATTCAAAGCAAGCTCTGTGTGCGTCAGAATCTTAGAGAGAGAGAGAGAGAGGAGGAAGCTGAGAAGGCAAAAAAACACACATACTATGTGAATCATCGGAAGATAAAAAAAAAAAAAAAAAAAGATTCAACCCAGTTGCTCTGTGTAGCTCAAACAAACAATCATATGCTTCAAGCAGATAAAGATCACGACTTTTATTCTTCAGATTTCAAATATAGGGAGTAACGCTCATGAACAGCCGCAAGATTTACCGGCGTTCATTGATCTATCCTGGTCGGACCATCCGACGGCTGGAAATGGAGAGAGAGTGAGAGAGACGAGGATGGGGGGCCGTGAATTGTGTGAGCGTTTTATTTGTCTGTTGTGAGTTGTGAGACAGAGATAGATAGGGGTGGCCGGTGGGGTGTCTGAGGTTCGGATTTGAGGGGTATTTAATGTTGGGGTTTGGTTCGGAGTTACCGAACCTCGGGTTTATAAATGGAAACTCCGAAGCTATTGATTTGGATTTGACCTGAGCGCGGCAAATCCAAATTTTGTTTGGCCGACAGGTTTGTCCACGTGTCTGTGTGTCGAGCGTTTGATGTGAGAGATGATGGAGAAGTTTTTTATATGGTGTGGGGACAGTACGGCTGAGTTGTGATGGGACTTTATATTTTAGGCTGGTCGCTTGGCC
Organism: Hydrangea macrophylla; assembly: GCA_033977485.1. Taxonomy (NCBI): domain Eukaryota; kingdom Viridiplantae; phylum Streptophyta; class Magnoliopsida; order Cornales; family Hydrangeaceae; genus Hydrangea; species Hydrangea macrophylla. The sequence goes on from CM066996.1 coordinate 78,982,831, forward strand.
CAAATGAGGTTATGGTGGGCCAGAGATTATCTGGAACTAGGGTAGGCGAAGTCAAGCCGTTCAAAAAGGGTTTATAATTCGGTTCCATAAAGGTAAAGGTTGGATTGAATTCGGTCATTTGAGTTTGTAAATATTACTCCCTCCGTCCCATAATAAGTGTCCACTTCCTTTTTGCACAATGTTTAAGAAAGTTGTATTATATTAATTTATTTGGTTCATTAAAGAGTCACTTTCCAATTTTACCCTTAGATGTGATGGGTGTTTGACTTTTTGCTTGTTTTGGGACCACAAATAAATGCTTCTTTGTCTTTATTATAAGGGTAGTTTTGGAAAGTAAGTAAAAGCTATATGCCAATTTAGGAAAGTGGACACTTATTGTGGGACATCCAAAAAAGGAAATGTGGACACTTATTATGGGACAGAGGGAGTATCTATTAATGCTTGCGAGTAAGTTCATGAAAAAATTTGTTAATAGGTTTGATAAATAGTTATATAGTGACTTTTATTTATATATTTATTATAAAAGTATATAATTTTAGATAAAATATGGCAAAACTCGTAAATATGTTTGATCAAAGATTGCTTTATCATTAAACTATATAGTTTTAAAGGGTGCGAAAAAGTTTGTTATAAAGCTCGCGAAAAAGTTCGTGATCACTTGAAAGCTTGGCTCATTTGATCTCGTGAGCTTGTGAAAAAGCTCGCGAGCAGGCTCGGCTCAACTCGTGTTCACCCCTCACTAGACCCATACACACTGGTGGTAGGGGTATAAGTAAACTGATCGGACCAATCAATTTTCAAAAAGTTCATGCAATGTGAAAACCAAATCGAATCGATCCGTTTTCATCTCTACACAGTGGCGATGTCAATATGACAAATGCTAAGCCCTCAAAACAGTCCCGAGGCAAAATTGTCATTAATAAAGTATATCCAAATTTTACACCAAAAGATAAATTTTCAAGTACCGGATCCAACGTAAAAAATGGCGCGCGAATCCAAGTTTTCTACAAATAGTTATACTTGTTTCCGTAAAAGCCAGCAGCTGCCAAAAACAGGGGCGGATCCATCCATCCTTTCAATCCGGATCAATCCGGTTTGTTTTTTTCCCGCAAAATGTCCTCGAGAAGGGGCAGATCGCTCCCCCCTTAAGGCCGGATCGATCCGACTTCCCCATAACAGTTCCCAACTACTAAAAACATCAGTTTTTCAAGTCCAAAACATTTCCAAACTTCCCCAAACTTTGTGGAAGCATAAAAAACATCTTCAAAAACATTTCCAAGTGTTTATCAATATTAACACAACATACCCAAGCGAGATATATCAATTTAAACACATAAATTCCTTACATGGATCATGAATTTACTCCCAACTTCCATTAATCCATCACAACCAACATAAGAACTTCTAAAAACATTTCAAAGCATTCCCATGTACCACTAAACCTTAACCAAATTGCAAAAGAGTTTTCAAAATTACTTTCAAACACTTGGTTAGCTAGTCACATACCCAAAACTCATAATGTTCCAACTAGGAGCTCAAGGCTACATCAAATCCACATTTTTATCCCAACATGAGCATAAACACTCAAGGAAGATATGCTAAGTTTAATTTCCATTAAGAGTCACTTAACTCCCCAAAACTCCTCCAACACACATGACTTGTGGCTTGCAAGACATAAGGTGTTCAAATACTTCAAGACATAACCACATTAGCCAGCCACAACACTTAAATCTATGAACATATCCACATATTCATAACACCCATGCCCAAACCCGTTGTGTTGATCACTTTCTCTTCTCTTTCCGTGCCGTACCTACGATGGTTATTTAATAACCACAACAGAAAATATGTTTTCGTTTAAGCTTTCGCTTAGTGAGAGAACTAATCATGTTATTGGAATGCTCAATATGCAAATGCAACAATCATTATAAACATCAACAAAATGATATCCAGAAAGTCAAGTCATTCCAGCCATCAACCCCGGGTCCTTCTCACCCCAGATCTTTCTCACTTTTGGGCGCATATAGCACATCACACACTCTCTAGTGACCCCGAAGGCATCATCAACATTTCATTGTGGTCGTCACCACGCCCCACTTATTGAGGGCTTATTATCCTTTACATATGGGACCTATAAAATGGTGACCACTACTTGACTTTCCTTTTATCCATACAAGCACATAAGCAACTTTAACATATAAGCATAGCAATTTCACATTATTGACATGCTTTTACTCAAATTCATCACAATCAAAGCTACATAGGCATGAATTAAGCATTTTTAACTAACAATTATCACATTAACACATCTAAACACCCAATTTTGGGATTAGAAGACTCACGTCTTCGATTTAATAGCGAATTAAGCTTAAAAATCCCAACCTCTAGCAAATTTCCAACCCAAATCCCACCGGTGTAATTCCTACATAAGTTTTGTACCAAAAACATAGTCTATCAAGAACGGTTGCCGTAAAAACATTACCGAAAATGAAAATAAAGAACGTGCATGCGATTCTCTTACCTCTACGAGTCCAAATATGGTCTCGGATCGTAAATTCGACGCCGGATGACGAAGGAACGGTAAGAAACTTCGTCGGAGAAATTGTCGCCGACTCGGAGCTCTTGATTTCCTAATTTTTCTGTAAATCCTGCTGTATATTGTGTCCTTGAGACACATATCAACACATGTATATGTGTTGTAACAAGTTTTCATTATTTCTGTTTACCTCCCTCGACTTTCTTTAAGGTTTATTATGAAACCCACATGTTAATTACATTAACTGCCTACGTTTTCTAAATGGTCTTAATCTAAGTCCCGCGTGGATCCCAAACGTGGTCCCACATAAATTATGAGGTTACTATTAAACTTACAAATTATGAATCATTTTCAAATACGCCCTCACATGGGTCCCCAAACTGGTCCCCTTTACCCACCATAAGACCTAACATAATCTTTAAACTTTAAAACAAGTAATCATATAAACATATAATGGCATCTAAATGCAAATGATTTTAATTAGACCCTCATTGGGCCCCACATTTATACCAGTCCTGCCTTTCACAGAACTTTAATCTGTGTCCGCATTTGAACACCTTTTCACATGTGGGTTCACAACTCCACCTTAAACCATCTTATGCATTAATTATCTTTAATCAATACATATTAATACCACATTAGCCTTATTTACCGGGTACGGGTGTTACATTTCTCCCTTCCTTTAAAGAAGTTTGTTCGCAAACTTTTCTCATCTCATAGTTTCAAAGAAGTATACACACATTTTTTTTTCTTTTCTCGAATTTCCAACAATCCACGAACACCTTCGATTCAAACCTGACGATTAACACTATAACACGAATGCTTGAAACACATCTCATCTCGTTGGTTAATTCTGACTGCAGCCTTAATCGATAGTTTACCACTTTGCATTTCTTTCAATCCTTCAACTCATATTACCTACCAATGATAACACTGTTAGGAACATTTCTTTTCCCACAATAGATACTCTTCCTTAATATTTTTTCCCTTGAGAATAGAACTCAATTACCTGTAATACATTTTTCACGCTAATCATTAGCTTGCAGTAAATCATTCTACTATGACTCAGTTTCATTTCCATTGCTTCTTGCAAAACGTCAAAATTTCAATACATTCACATACGTCGTTCCGGAAATGGTAGGAATCAATGTCTACACAATCTCACAATTTCCTTTCACATATAATTCAAATAATCCTTGCAAATTCGCAGCTTTAACCAATAACCATTAGTTGACTAGGTCAAGCTGTTCACAATCACTCATATGTTGGAAACTCAATCCCGCTAACTTTAACAACCCCATCATGAAGTTTACCTCACACATGTCCTTTTTCATTGGTCACCAATACCATTTACAATAACCCCTCGAACCCTTAACTCGTTGCTTTATTTTTCTCAATATACAACACGTCACATAAAGTGCTTTACAAATTCATTTGGAACAGTCGTCACTGTATCTCAACTTTTAATTAATAGTACCTATATTTCAAATCAATCTTCAAGAAGACTTGTACCAATTTTTAATTGATTAGAAAGTCATCACATATAATTAAAAGCACCCAGTACTATTCTATACCCAATCATTAGTGACTCATTTCCACAATCTCATTACAACTTCTGTATTTCTTCTGAATTTCCTTCTTGAGCTATTTTCATTCGGAATATCTATTTAACTTCTAGATTTCAACATTTCTTTCTATAGAGTAGAGTTTGGTCATTTCTTTCTCAACAACTTATTATATCTCGTTTTTGCGGAACAATAAGCAACACATATCCTTAAGCTAGCTGCTTATAATCTGACACAATATTGTCAGTTGAACCCAAATTATGGCCGTCTTTGCTTCCCCAATTTCTAAAGTAATTTCAACTTCTAACAATTCTAATCTTCCCAATTATTCTCGAGCAGTCAATTCATACACTATCCTTCCCTCATCAATCACTGACTAGTAGCATTAACAACCACTTGACTTTACTTGTCCAGTGTTAGGTTTTCATATCGTTGATTACCATGAATTCTAGCTATTTCCTTTACCATATACTCGATTTTCTCCGCATAAGTCATACTTTGAATCCCAGCAACTCCTATAAACATCATACTCGTAGAAATATCATTGCCTATTTCAAACTTTACGTCAAACATCATATTCATCAAGTTTTATTTTCAATCTTATGTGCAGCACAAATAATTATTGTATCACTATATAACCTAATCTCTGACATAGAACTTCATTATAATTGATAAATCTCCCAATGCTAATCAAACTAGTTAAGATCATTGTCCTCACAAATCAATTCTTTATTTCTCTAAACATTTACACGTACCCCGAATCAATATAAAACATGTTCTATGATTATGAATGTTATCAACCTCTCGTCTTCTATCATTTCATTTCTTTTCCACAAAGTTTCAACCATTACAAACATCGAAAATCTCGTTACAACACTGTATCGGAATATAACCTAATCTTTAGCATAAGCTTTCACCTCTAACAAAATACCCTGATATCAAATGGAACAATCGATCTGCAATACCATCACAAGTTCATCTTAATTCATCTCATATATTTAGTTCATCACATCAATAGTCAATAAGGGTGCTCAGGTTACTTTAAATATCATTATAATCACCGTCTGCTTTGGTTTTTCACCAAAATCCTCATAATTTCCATTACCTTAATCTTTCATTAACCATTATCGGATTTTGGTCAAAGTACTAATTCATCCAAGATTAGTCAAAAATTCATTCATTTGTCTTTTCATATCTATTTACAACTGTAGCTTCATTCAATTCCAAATTTGCAATACCCAATCTAGTTGTTCCGTTTGTCTTTTCGTAATAATGCCAATAATCCCTTCAATACACTACCCCAAGTGTTAATTATAGTTCAAATTCAAGCCTTTTATAATTCAATTATCCTCTACTAAACAAGTTGTTCAATTAGTATTCTCATAATGCATTCAAGATTTCACCCACTGTTAAAATAGCCCATATGCATATGCATATGCAAAACTCCCACTGTCGAAAAATTCTCAACAATTCAATGTATACTCTTACTATGATAAGTACAAATGTATGACTTTTCCGCCTCGCAATACGGTAACTTAAATGATGACATAACATGAGATAATCAAATTACGTCAATTTCGCAGAAAATAAAAGCTTGCTCAATTCAACACTTACAACTACCCATCGTACTATAGTTACCTGAATGACAATCATATCATACCCAGTGCTTCCTCAAACATTGAGTACCTATCAACACCATTCTATGGTTAATAATATTATATATATATATAACCCTTATACCACATTTTCTTGATGTGCATGTTTCATTTATAGAAGCTTCTAACAACCTTCTCTCAGTTAGCTAACAATTCTAACGATCCCACAATATCGAATGACAACATTATATTGACTATCTTGATAATAAAACTCCATTTGACTAAGTACCCAATCATTATACAGTCAATTCTACAATCCTTGATTCGCAACTTATCTATACCCAATTATGCATTCGAAGAATAACAATATAACCACTATTAACAGTTTCATATTACTCTCACATCTTTTATCCCTGGTATACTAGAACTAATCACGAATACCTTGATTTAAATATCACTTGTTAAACCAACATCCCAAATTCCCAATAATACGCTTGATCATTCGACAATCATTACGATATAACCAGTACATATTTCTTTCGAAAGCAGAAATACTTGCATTGATTGATAAATAGATAACCCCACACATTACTTGATATTCATGGTGACTCAAAGATAAGTTAAGAAATTGAACCTTCTCGTACTTCTCTCCCCATTGCAAGTAGTCTTAGATGTCGAAAAGCTAGGACCCTCAAAATAGTCATATATCCAGTAGTTCCATTGACCAGGTTCATAGCAATTACCCCTGAACCGTGTACCCCTATTTAGACAATTCTTCATAAAAGTGCCCGAGTTGTCTATAAGCATAATAAATTGAGTAGCATACCCCAGTGTTGATTCTCGGACATTACACTTAGCGGATCCTTCACCTTTGGAACACCACTTACCGATGAACTTCCCATATGTTTTTTTTTAAAACCCACCTTGACTTTCACTTTAACCTTTCTCCAATCTGTTACCCTCATGCCATTGTTGAGACTTCTTTAACAACTTTCCTATGATTGGTGGTTCTGTTCTTACCTCTAAATTCGGAGTTTCCTGTGCTTTTTCCTACTGCCTTTACTATTATCTACACAACTCTTTTCACCCATTTTACTCTTGATTGTGATATTGGTCTTGATGATGCCGAAATCTGGTAAGATAAACTAGAGCAGTTTTTGGAGAGAGAGAGAGTGAGTGAGTGAGAGACTGGTTTTTTGTATGTGGCTCGGCCCTGTTAATGAAGGAACCTACATCCACCTGTGTGTCTCAGCACGTTCACTATACTGTAAAAAGTCGGGGACCTGTGGTGAACCAACAATAGTCTGGAGCTACCTTAGGTCGGTTGGGCGTGTTGATGACTGCTATAGAGGTGCTGTATAGACTGAAAAGTTGATCCCCTCTATGGGGGTGAGTGGTCTCTTTTATGGATGCAAGAGACCTACTCGTACAAGGATAAGGAAATATAATCCAATTAAGATTGATTGACATTAATTGTAGGGGTTTCCTAATTGGATTAGTAAACATGTGCACTTTCCATTAGTCTCCTAACTTGATTAGGAAATAACCTGAAATATTCTGGAGCGTGCCTGACTTGACTGCGCCTGTACAGACCATGCTTGCGCGGTCTTCCCGACCTGTTGGTCGGGTCTTGGATGAACCGTTCGGGAGACTTTGGGTAGACCAAACCGCTCGGTCATAGGATAGAGCCAATTTTAGGCGTATCAGCTGCCTCCCCATGTCACGCCCCCGATCCATACATATGAATCTAGGTCACGTGGCACGCCATCAAGGCTTACCAAAATGATTAAAGTTTCCAAAAATGACCTTAATAAAAGTTTTGCACCAAAACCACCAACTTCCAAATAGTTTTTCAAAGGTTATATTAAACACGTGCCCAAACACACCTTAACGAGTTTCGTTTTCAAAAGTAACAGTTTCATAGGTCAAAGGGTCCCCAAAGGTACCTCCATGCCTAATTAGAAGTTGTTCTGAACATTGGAAGTAGGAGTTTGAAATTTCTGGCAGGGGGCATTTCGACCGGTCGAATTGCCCCGCTCGACCGGTCGAATGGGGCCTGGGCAGAATCCAAACCTCTAAAAGACCGTATCACAAATGCCGACGTTTTTTCGCAAACGCCGCTAATAAAATAATACACATATTACCAAAAGAAACCAAACCAAACAAAACCATTTCGACTAATGCATTTCAAACCAAAACCCTTTCAAAGCTTTGTTAAACATTCCAAAGACTTGTAAGAACATATATATCCATTTATACAACCACCATAAACCCGTCCCAGATTACAAGTATCAAAACTACAAGTTTCACACGTCTTGGAAACCAAGGTCCTAAGGTGAACCAAGTGCCGTACTCGCATAAATAACAAGTCTTAATACAAGTTGCACGGTTAAACAACCGGCAAGAGTTAAACACATATTACAAAAGTGCTACAAGTTCTATAAACATTAGGAGCTTCCGGTCCTTCCTCGCCTCATTACCCGCGATTCTCCCCTCCAGTCCTTGCACCTGAATGGTTATTTATATAACCACATATATAGATTTGTTTAAGCTAACGCTTAGTGAATAATATGAATCAAGCATACGGATGACAAATATGTTCCAATCCATCATAACACATAACTATTGGTCTCTAGGGAATAAGTGCACCTTCACCGATCCAAAGTCTTAAGACTCAACCACGACCCATGCCCCTTCGACATGTCGCGTTAATGCCTTTCTCGGCAAGTGACCGTCGTCACTACTAATCCTCCCCCTTCGAGAGGACGTCACACGGTGAATTAGCACAAATCCCCATTTAACCCACATAGGCACATAAACATGCTCATTTAACACATATCATCATGCTTTTCATTTCAACATACTTTGGGCCTACTTTATATATGAGTTTTGCCCAATATGAACTACACATGGTATCTATATACATTCCTAGCATATCAAATGCATTAAACCATAGAATCATCCAAAACTCAAGATTTATATCACTCACCTCCGATTTACGCTCTTTAACGCCGATCCAAGGAAAACTCAAGCACAAGGAACGTGCAGTAATTCTTCTAATACAATTCCTATTAATCAAAAGTCCAATTATCAACTTTGTATGAAAATTCTATAAAATGAGTTTTCGGAAAACTTAACCAAACAAGGCCTAATAGGTATCAAAACGACGGCCTTACCTCGTAGAGTTCAAATACGGAATTTGATGAAAAACAAACGGGTAGAACTCCGTCGATTCGAGTCTTGAACCTCTAAGCCAAGAAATCCTCCATTTGGCCTCTTTCTTGAACTTAGGTCAAATGTTTATAAAATTATGAAAGTCATCTCTAACTATATATAGGCAACACTTTCGAAAATTGTGTTTACCTCCCTACGAGTTTTCAAAACTTCTAATCAGCCTCTTAAACTTTCCACACAGCTAATGCATAGCTCTTTAGGTGAAACCTCAAAATTATAAAGGTTTCCAACGTTTGGTTGCTAAAACGCAAGTTTCTACAAATTTTACGAAATTGCTAATTAGCTTGCCAAATTATATAACGTGTTCAATTTCGTCCTCACCAGGCATCTAATGACTCCAATGAGTCGCTATCAACAATATAATAATCAATTATATTCACATATGCCTAAATAAATATTTAAGCACATAATCATGAGTTATTACTCATTTTCCCAACCGTAGGAAATTCTCACATGCCCACCTTCTGGACTGCCTTCAAGGCCAAATACTGGGTTCTTAAAAGACACCCTCCAACAACTAGTGAGTCATCACTCACTTCACACGTGTTCATTAACACAATAGTAAGCATACCATGCATGCTAATATAATATAATTACATGCCGCTGGAGCGGGTACGACACCCCATTTCCAAGGTTGGCCGGATGCTATATAGGGGCAAGTTTGGAAATTTGTTTGACGCCGCTTGCCACTGTCTGAGTGCTCGAGAACTGGATAAGAGCTTAGTTCGGAATATTTAAGTGCTCGGGAATTGGCCAAGATTTGAGGTTTAGCCTAATTCAGAGTCTTTTATTTGAAGTTAAGCTTCCAGGATGGTTATCTCCCACCCGTAAACCTTCGCTAAGGTTGTGGGCAAAAGTATTTGACCCTATTAGAAAAGTCGACCTAAAGCGTATTGCTTTAGGCTCATTTTATGTTAACTCCCCAGGATGGTTATCTTTTGCCCAGCCAGATTTTGTCAAGACTATTGGGAGATGAGTTTGACCATGTTGACAAAAGCGTGTTGCTTTAGGGTCTTTTTTGCTCCTTTATCGTGGGCCAACCTAAGAGGAGTTCCTTTATCATCGGTTTGGACCTAAGTGGAGTTATTGCCTTTGAGTACTGTAGGCACCCAAGTTGTCTAAGAGTTTGACTTAGTTAACCCCAAGGCTTGTAAATACCCGGTGTGATTGCCTATTTAGTTCATTGTGCCCTCTTGTCCCCCAAGCTTTCGCCAAAACCGGGGTCTGTAGAGGCTAGGACTGTAGGTAACTGACCTGGAACGTGGGTAGTTGTAGGGACTTTTGAAGCTTGCCATCATCAACCACCTAGGGGGATTTGCCCTCATCGTAGGTTATGGACCTAAGCGAAGCCGGTGCCTCGGATGTGACCCCGAGGTCTTTTGTGCCTCAGGTGTCATCCCGAGGTCTTTTTTGTGCCTAGGGTGTGGCCTCGATGTCTTTTGCTAGCTGTGTAACAGTGGTCTTTGGTTGCCTCGGGGTTGAGCCCGGGGTCTTTTTAGTGTCCCGGATGTGACCCGAGGTCTTTTAATGTGCCTCGGGTATGGCCAGTGGTCTTTTTAATGTGCCTCGGGTATGGCCCGTGGTCTTTTTAATGTGTCGCAGGTGTGGCCTGAGGTCTTTTTAATGTACCTCGAGTGTGGCTCGAGGTCTTTTGAGGTGCCTCGGGTGTGATCCCGAGGTCTTTGCAAGATCTCTCTAACAGTCTATGGAGCCTCATGCAATGATCGGGCAAGTACCACTGTAGTCGGGCTCATCTAGACTGATGAAGATAGGAGATCGGGTGAGGATCACCGGGCTCCTAATTATTTTGAGCTGGAGGCAAGGTCGGGATCACTAGATCCTGACTGCTGCAAATTAGAGGTCGGGTCGGGGCTACCGAACTCAGACCGATGCGAACTGGGGGTCGGGTCGGGGCTGCCGGACTCATACCACTATAAACTGGAGGTCAGGTCAGGGCTGCCAGACTCTGACTATTGTGAGTTGGAGGAACTGTTAGAACTGCTGGGCTTCTCCACATTATTCTTCCCGGGCTGCTCTCGCTTCCGCTTATTTCTGGAAGGCTCGTAGCTTTCTTGCCTGGGGTCTTTGGTCTTTAGAAACTCTTCAGTGTCAATATATTTTCCAACCCTCTCTGCGAGTTCAACCAAGGTTGTGGTCGGTTTATGTAAAATGACATGGCGTACTTGGTGTGTTGAACTCCTGAGTAGAAGGCTATAGTAGTCGCGATTTCATCAAGATCATAGATTCCGAGCTTCTCTTGATTAAAATGGTCGATGAATTCCTTGAGGGTCTCATCATTCCTTTGTCTGACTGTCAGTAGCTGCATGTCAATCTTTGGCCGTTCATGCATACTGATGAACTGCTTGCTGAGTTGCTTAAAATTGCAGATTGATTGGGGCTTCAAGGAGTAGAACCATTGGGCTGTTGGGCCTTTCAAAGTGCTGAGGAAAGCCAAGCAGTTCAGTTTGTTGGCTTTGGTGGCCAGGGCTATCTAAGCCTTGTAGGTTCGGACGTGGTCGACAGGGTTTCCCGAGTTGTTATAAGAATCTAGGCGAGGATGCTTGAACTTTTGTGGGAAGACAAACCTCGTGATTAGGCTAGAGAACGGTGACTCTATCTCGGTATTGACATGGTCCTGAGTAGCTTTCTGGCCTAGCTCTTTGGCCATTCCGTCAATCTATTTCTGCAAGTCCTTGATACGGGCCACCACTCCTTCCTGACCGGTATTCGGGGGGTTGGTCAGGTTGGTAGAAGACGCTTCTTCTTTATGGCTGTGTGCTGTTCTATGGGATTGGGCTCGGCTATAACTCTGGTTGATCATGTGCGCAAGGCCACTGTCAAGCATCTTTGATTGTTCAAACTCTTGGGTTTTAAATACTACCTTTCGAAGGCTTCATAGGTGGTTTGTCCACCAAGTAGATTAGTTAGTGTAGGGGGGACAAATCATTCGGATTAGAAGCCATAGAGGCTTCATCTTGTATGTCATGCATCCTTGATAGTCAACCGTTAGCTTCAAATCCCTTTCTATGGAAATCTTAAAACTCATTTCATCTAACACATAGGTGCATTCCAAGTGTTTGATAATATGCCACAATGAGATGTTACCTTAGAATGTGCTTGAAACTTTAGTCCATTTCATCTTGTTGTGACCCAAGATGGGGGGAATGATCCTAACCTATTGCTTTTTAGATTAGTATTTATTTACCTTTTATCCTCCAAAAACCAAACAAAAAGCCGCAAGACGCAATGTCATTTTTATTCTCTTTCATCATCTTTTCTTATTTATTTCTTTTGAGCATTATAATTAGTTACTAAACCTCTCAAACGTTGTTCTTGTATCAATCCCTGTGGACTCGACACCCTACTTCCAAATGCTACATTTTTAATAGGGTTAAATAAGAACTTGATTTTGACAATCTATGATGAAGACTCCAAGTTTTAAATCCCACACACAACATTTATCAAACACATGGAGTGCAAAACACAAGGTTACATAATATTCCATATGAAATACATAGGGTAGGATTCAAAGTCTATGTTTTAACAATCATAGTTGCAATACAAATAAGATGAATCCCTTAGTTTTGAATCCTACACAAATGAACCCTAGAAATGCTACAACATTAAATCCAAGAGTTCATGATCCACAACCTAAGTAAACCTAACTAATCAATGAAAAACATAGCAATATCATCAAAGGAAAAGAGATAGAAAATATACCTAGCCATTAAAACTTCAATCCAAGCTTCAAGTTTATACAAATGAAGAAGAAATAGAAGGGAACCCAAGTGGGTTCCAAAAATGAGAGAAGAAGAAGAAGAATGTTGGGAGAAAATAATGCAAGATATATCATAACCCTAAAAATCTCTATCTCTATCTCTATCTATTTATACAAAAAACCCACACAATGGCAAACTTGTAAATAAAAGAGAGCAGTCTTCAGCAGCCGCGGATCGATCCAAGGCAAAAAGCCGGATCGATCCGCTTCTTTAATTCGCCGTTAAAATCTTCAGCGAAACACGCGGATCGATCCGCGTTGAAAATCCGGATCGATCCGCATTCGGATTTCTGGGCAGAGAGTTCTATAAAACGCGCGGATCGATCCAAGTGAAAGGGGCAGATCGATCCACTCGGGTAGCTTTTGACTTCTTCCTTTATTTCTCACAAACAAGGCCTTCAACAATGCCTCAATTACCTATAAGAAAAAGGGGTATTATTAGTAAAGAGAGAACATCAAGAAGAACAACAAAAGTACAATTTATCCATTAAATCTCCCAATATAAGTGATAATTTGTGTCCAATAGGGGTAAAATCATGAAGCTAAGAATGCAATATTGGACACGAATCAGCCACCTCGGCTCTTGACCGAGTGACCCTGGACTGATTCCCGGGCCATATGCTCCTGCCTCTCCTCTCGGGCAGCAAGCCTACCGCTGATGTCTGTAGCACCCTCAACGCGGGACGGATTCGCTCGAGCACGTTGTCTGGTCAAGATCGGTTCCCGACCGTACGCAACATTCCCAGACGGTTTCCCGGCCACTAGAGGGTTGCTTAGTTGGGTCAATAGGGCTCCAATCTGCTACTGGGTTTGACACTGGATCTTTAAGAGTTGTGTGAGGTTGCGGTGATCTGTTGTGGCGTTAGGACCACCGGGGCCGGCGGGATACCCCGGCCAACCCGCTACGCAGCCTTCTTACCCTTCTTCGGAGGCATGATTATCAGCTAAGAGATTTGTTCTTCGAGAAATCTGTCGATTCCCACATACGGCGCCAAACTGATGATACAGAAATCTGGTAAGATAAACTAGAGCAGTTTTTGGATATATATATAGAGAGAGAGTGACAGACTGGTTTTTTGTATGTGTTTTGGCCTTGTTAATGAAGGAACATACATTCACGTGTGTGTCTGAGCATGTTCAATATACTGTAAAAAGTCGGGGACCTATGGTGAACCAACAATAGTCTGGAGCTACCTTAGGTCGACCGGGCGTGTTGATGACTGCTATAGAGGTGCTGTATAGACCGAAAAGTTGATCCCTTCTATGGGGGTGAGTGGTCTCTTTTATGGATGCAAGAGACCTACTCGTACAAGGATAAGAAAATATAATCCAACTAAGATTGGTTGGTATTAATTATGGGGGTTTCCTAATTGGATTAGGAAACATATGCACTTTCCATTAATCTCCTAACTTGATTAGGAAACAACCTGGAATATTCTAGAGCGTGCCTGACTTGACTGCGCATGTACGGACCGTGCTTGCGTGATCTTCCTTACCTATTGGTCGGATCTTGGATGAACTGTTCGGGATACCTCGGGTAGACCAAACTGCTTGGTCATAGGATAGAGCTAATTTTGGGCGTATCAGGTCTTTTCTCGGATTCTATTACTACTAAACAATTAAGTCTGGTATCCTCATAATCATTTACATGCATGTTAACATAAATAACACACTATACATGCTAAACAACTTTTAAGCATGTTAAATAAACGTGTATGCATGATTTACACATCTTTTAATCATTTATGTTATTACGCGTCATAATCGTCACTCGTCCCCAAAGGCTCTAACCTATTGCTTTGATACAAAAAATTGTCACACCCCAACCCGCTTCAAGCGAGTTAGGACACGTGTAACAAAGTCCACACGTTTAAACTTACACTAATCACCAAGAAAACTATGTTTTAAACTCCATAAACGAACTTTTTTGACACAAAACAGCCCAAGGCAAAATTGTCATTAATAAAGTATATCCAAATTTTACACCAAAAGATAGATTTTCGAGTCCTGGATCCAATGCAAAAAAACGGCGCACGAATCCGAGTTTTCTACAAAAAGTTATGCTTGTTTCCGTAAAAGCCAGCAGCTGCCAAAAACAGGGGCGAATCGATCCGCCCTTTAAATCCGGATCGATCTGGTTTGTTTTATTCTCACAGAATATCCTCGACAAGGGGCGGATCGATCCCCCCCTTAAGGCCGGATTGATCCGACTTCCCCAGAACAATTCCCAACTGCTAAAAACATCAGTTTTTCAAGTCCAAAACATTTCCAAACTTTCCCAAACTTTGTGGAAGCTTCAAAAACATCTTAAAAAACATTTCCAAGTGTTTTATAAACATTAACACAACATACCCAAGTAAGATATATCAATTTAAACACATAAATTCCTTACATGGATTATGAATTTACTCTTAACTTCCATTAATCCATCACAACCAACATAAGAACTTCTAAAAACATTTTAAAGCATTCCCATGTACCACTAAACATTAACCAAACTGCAAAAGAGTTTTCAAAATCACTTTCAAACACTTGGTTAGCTAGTCATATACCCAAAACTCATAATGTTCCAACTAGGAGCTCAAGGCTACATCAAATCAACATTTTTATCCCAACATGAGCATAAACACTCAAACAAGATATACTAAGTTTAATTTACATCAAGAGTCACTTAACTCCCCAAAACTCCTCCAACACACATGACTTGTGGCTTGCAAGTGCAACTCACATCATAAGACACAACCAACACTAAATTATACTTGCCATATTACAAGGTTTTTCCAAGATATATAAGCATAGCAATTTCACATTATTGACATGCTTTTACTCAAATTCATCACAATCAAAGCTATATAGGCATGAATTAAGCATCCTAACTAACAATTATCACATTAACACGTCTAAACACCCAATTTTGGGATTAGATGTAATACCCTGTATTTCGGTATATTAATAAAACCTGGTATTTCATTTCTATACTCGTATAAACTTTCTCTTCCTTTTGGTGAATTTTTTATATCAATCGATTGACATTGTTCCAATCAATTGACACTTTTCTGATACCAATCGATTGATAAGTTTTCCAATCGATTGACATTCAACCGACTAAAAGTGATTACGTGTCAACATTTCCAATCGATTGCCATTCATCCCAATCGATTGACATTGTTTCCAATCGATTGACTACAAATATCTGTTACCAATCGATTGACTGGTGTCTCAATCGATTGACATAACCTGAGAAATGTTTTCTTCTTTCCTTCAGCTTTAAACGCGTGGCAATCCCATATCCCTATATATACTTGTTCATTCATGGCCTTGGGGCTGTTTTTCAGACCATTGAGAGAGAGAGAGACATACTCTTGAGATATATACATACATATATCTATATCTACACATATATACACACTCTACACACACACACTGCCTTGGAAGCAGAAAGAAAAGAGAAGGAGAAGCAGAAAGAAGAAGAAAGAAAAGAAAGGAGGAGACAGAGAGGGAAGACAGAGACAGAGAAGAGGAGAAAGAGAGAAAGCTTGGAGGTTTCAAGCTTAACACACCCAAACGCACCCTAAGTGAGTTCTTACTCACTTGGTCCCTTTATATGAAGTTTATATAAGCTATTATGATGTTTAGATGGGTTACATGCATGTTGTTTACGTTTATATATGCTGTTTTTACAATCTGCTGGAGAAGACGTAGTACCAATCGATTGACATAATCTCAATCGATTGACATCAGTTGCATCCCAATCGATTGAATAGAATTTCAATCGATTGACACTTTTCAGATACCAATCGATTGACATAATCTCAATCGATTGACATCAGTTGCATCCCAATCGATTGAATAGGATTTCAATCGATTGACACTTTTTCAGATACCAATCGATTGACATGATCTCAATCGATTGACATGATTTTTGATACCAATCGATTGAACCTCTGTTCCAATCGATTGGCATAAGCAGAACATGGTTTCCTTTGCCTTTTATTATATAAGAGGTTTAGTTGTTCGATTCCTGATTTGGAATTCCATTATGCGACTATGGGTTAGACAGGAGTAATGTGACACCAAAGATTAATGGATAATGAATAAAAAGAATATGAAGACATGGGTGACGTGTTGATTTTGATATGAGTTTGATATCCGTTTCTTTTAATCCGAGTAGTCAGGCCACATTGGGAGTTTGTCATGTGTCGATGTAGAATGGAACGTAAGTAGGTTTGGTAAGTTCTGGGAATGGTACGTGGATGGACGATTGGTCATGATATGCTCTTAAAAGCGGTGAACCGGACCATAGTTCTTAAAAGCGGTGAGCTGGACCAAGAAGTCTTAAGATAGACTGGATGATCTATGATATGCTCTTAAAAGCGGTGAACCGGACCATGGTTCTTAAAAGCGGTGAGCTGGGATCATTAGTAGATGACGTTAAGTCGTGGCAATAGATTGATATGCCTTGTTCAAAACGTTATATCCCTGAAATGCGGTGAACAGGACCATTGTTCTTAAAAGCTGGGGACAGACTGACGTGGAGTCCATGACATGCGGTGAGCAGGACCATTGCTCTTAAAAGCGATGGACAGAATAAGGGTGTATCCCTAGAGTTAAACGATTGAGTCTGTTTATGAAAGATCAGAATGTGTTGAGTTCGGTATTCGAGTAACAAGACGTTAAGGGTCGGTTTACAAGAATGAATAGAGAAACAAGATATGGTTATAATAAGATGTTAACTCGTGTTTTCATAAGCTCGTGTTTACTTCAGATAATTGGTACCTCGTTAGTTTATGCTCACTCAGCTCTCAGTAAGCTGACGGCCTTTTATTGCCTGGACATTCCCCATCCAGAATATCCTGCCCCTTATTCTGCAGGTAAGGACCAGTACACTGATGACTATTATCCAGAGGAGGGCCCCACCGATGACAGTTACGCCAGGAAGGATTATCCTTATGCCAGTTGAAGACTGAAGATGTTATAATTAGATTTAATTTCAGTTGTTCTGTTAAATCTTTTGTAAGCGGGTACTTGGGCATTTGTTGTCTTCAGACCTGTTGTGATCCTGTGGACCATACTCTGATATTTTGTAATAGTTAGCACTGTGTGCTATTTTCAGTTGATTACTGTTGCTTTTCTTTTGGACTAGTACTGTGTGGTGTAGATTATTAGTGACTTTCACCTGTCATTCCTTATGGACCCATAAAGGAAATTTATTTTTCTCTATTTATGCTGCTCCGGGGCGTGACAAGGTTTTTGGTATCAGAGCCTGAGTTTGGTACTCTAGGGGGTGATACTGTCATTCACCGATCATTCCATACCATCTGGTCCTAGTGTTGTTAAGATTCTTTGATATGAGATATGAGTATAAGATAAGTTCGTCTTCCTGACGATAGATAGTTCCCTTTGCAGGATAGCATGGATCCGGAGTTTCACCAATTTGTGACTGACGCTTATGGAGGACATATTATCCATGGAGATACCGTGGAGCCAGTTGACCCAGAGTTTTATCGTGAGCGTGTGTGCCAGATAGCTAGTCGACATTTGGAGGAGGACATGTGGATAGCGCTTTATGTGACCGGGAGTACTCACCCGACACAGATGCGCATGGATGCTTACCATACTGCGAGAGTCGGTAGAGACATTTGCCAGGAGATGTTAAGATTAGTTTTGAGTAAGCCAGAGATGGATGAGATTGAGTTGAGAGCTATTGTAGCCGGTCCACCAGAGCCCGTAGTTGCACCAGCAGCAGCTCCAGCAGCCCCACCATCACCAGTACCCGACGTACCCGTCCCAGAGCCTGAGCCGATTGAGGATGAGCATCCCGATGAGGACATGGACGGAGATGGAGAGGAGGAGCCGATAGATGACGAGGACCCAGTGGAGGATGAGCATGCAGACGATGCAGATGATGATGAACCTGAGGATGACCCTGAGGAGCCAGAGTTCGAGCCAGAGGATCCAATACCAGACCCAGAGGCTATTGAGGCAGACATTGTAGTAGATGAGGATGCGCTTGACGAGGAGGTAGTTGTGCCAGAGGTACCCGTTGTGCTTCAGATACCAGCCGGACCGATTATGCATATGGCAGCCATGGCCGATATGGCAGTAGGATGGATAGCTCAGATGATCGCTCAGCCAGCAGGTTTTGTTATAAGAGAGGCCGCGATAGCAGGAGCTCTTGACATAGCTGACGGTTTTGCTGCAGTAGCTGTTGATGTCGCTAACCAGGCGATAGCAGACGTGATGGAGGACGATGATGCAGAGATGATAGAGGATTGGGATATAGGGGTAGTAGTCGGAGATCTTGTCGCACCAGTTGAGGATGATCCACTCGAGGAGATGGATATAGACCCAGAGGACGAGGCACCACCAGCAGGATCAGATGCTGACGACTTTTGAGTCAGGATCGGCAGGGTGTAGATTTTGTTAGTTTATATTAGGACATGTTGTCCACCAGATTTTTGGGAGCTTGAGAGATAGCTATTTACCATAGCTTTGTATAGTATTAGCTGACCTTTAGTTGTTGTAACTCTTGTCCCATATGGTACACAGTTTGACTAGTGTGTACTATACGGTACATCTTTTGATAATATATATATATACGAGCAGTACTTTTGGTTATTGTTGGATTGTTGCGTTGTGCTGTGTTGTTTAGTAGAATTGTTAGTCTAGCTGTTTCTTATTCTATCTTGAGTTCGTTTCTACGAGAAGACTTTCAGCTAATCAATATGTTTCTTGTAGGCGATACTCGTTATCATCATGGTAGGACCCTTGAGAAATCACCAAGCGCGTAATGGAGCACCTATTCCAGAGGGAATGGACCTAACCGGAATTTTCGAAGCATTTATGCAGAGAATGGAGCATGTGGGGGATACATATAATCACTCCACCCACCAGAGACCTTTTGTACCCCCGCCACCAAGACAGACTGGAGATAAGTTGTTAGCAAATTTTCGTGGGTTACGTCCCGAAAAGTTCGATGGACTAACAGAACCATGGAAAGCAGAACAATGGATAAGAGAGATGGAGTTAATATTTGAAGCATTGGAATGCAGCGAACAAGAGAAACGTCGCCTTACTACGTTTCAGCTCACTTATGCCGCCGCAGATTGGTGGGAAGCTGAACAAGCCACTATTGGGATCAACGCCGCTAGAGCTATGTCGTGGGAGACATTCAAAGGCAGATTTTTGGAGAAGTATTTTCCAGAAGATGAGAGAGATCAACAGGAAAGGAACTTTCTCAATTTAATCCAAGGAGGATGGAATGTACGGGAATACACAACACAGTTCGAGCGTTTATCCAGATTTGCTCAGCATATGATAGACACGCCGCAGAAGAAGGTGAAGAGATTTCACCAAGGACTGAACCCCCACCTCAGACATATGATGGTTGGTCATCTGAACCAGTCGTATGAGGAAATTGTTAGATTTGCTACAGGATTAGAAAAGGATGCTAATCCAGTACAGCAACCCCAGATAAATCGACCTCAGTCGTCACGAGGGTTTCAACAGAGGAATTTCCATAATCGACCACTGAGAAATACCCAAGGATGGAGACCTCAGGAAAATTTTCAAGGAAACAAGAGAATCTGGGAAGGAACCAGGAAACCGCAGCAGAGTTATAATCGACCTCAACAATATCGCCAGCAGGGGTCACAGCCACAGGCATTACTAACAGCCCCACCCAGCAATAGTGGAGGATGTTTTAACTGTGGAAAGCCCGGACATATTGCAAGGAACTGCACTGCCCATAGATCTAGTCGCAGGCCGGATATTGTCTGCCGCAACTGCAACAAACTAGGACACTTGAGCAAGGATTGTCGTGCGCCACAAGGAGGATACTACGGAGCACCAGTACAAGGAATTCAAGGACCTCCTGATCAGACCAGAATGAATGCTATCATTCCAGGAGAAGTAGGCTTTAATACTGATGAGCAGCAACATTTGGAAGGTACACTTGTACTCTTTCATAGTCCAGTTAAAGCTTTATTTGATACTGGAGCCGCACGTTCTTTTATTGCTGTTAAGATTGTGCGTCAGTTGGGTTTAGAACCCCAGACACTTGAGTCAACACTGAATGCTGTGTCACCATTGGGAGTGACAGTTAAGTTGAGTAAAGTGTGTAGAGATTGCCCTTTGACTTTGGGAGATAGGAATCTTTTCGCAGACTTGGTAGTTCTGTCGATGTCAGAATTTGATGTTATCCTAGGGATGGATTGGTTAACTAAGTACAGTGCCAATTTGGATTGCCCTACTAGAACGATTGTATTTCCAATACAAGGAAAGCCGACGATCAGATTTTAGTGTCAACCGACGAGCGACCTGTTCCTTACGAGTGGTTTAGCTACGATCATTAGTACGAGTACGGAGCTTACGATGGATCAAATTTCTATTGTACGAGACTTTCTAGATGTATTTCAGGATATTAAAGGACTTCCACCGAAAAGAGAAATAGACTTCTGTGTGGAATTAGTACCTGGTACATTGCCTATTTCTAAGACTCCATATAGGATGGCACCAACCGAGATGTTAGAACTGAAGAAGCAAGTTCAAGAGCTTGAAGATCTAGGATTTGTTCGTCCAAGTACGTCACCTTGGGGAGCACCAGTTCTGTTTGTAAAGAAGAAGGACGGAACACTTCGACTCTGTATAGACTACAGGGAGTTGAACAAGGTAACGATTAAGAATAGATATCCACTACCTCGGATAGATGATCTATTCGACCAGTTACAAGGATCTAGGATCTTTTCCAAGATCGATCTGCGTTCTGGATATCACCAGCTGTTAGTTCGACCAGAGGATGTATCGAAGACTGCATTCAGGACAAGATACGGGCATTACGAGTTTTTAGTTATGCCTTTTGGATTGACAAATGCGCCAGCAGTATTTATGGACTTGATGAATAGAGTATTCAGACTATATCTGGATAAATTCATTATTGTGTTCATTGATGATATACTGATCTACTCAAAGACAGAAGAGGATCACAAGGAGCATTTACAGGTTGCCTTGCAGACACTTCGAGATAGCAAGTTGTATGCAAAGTTCAGCAAGTGTGAGTTTTGGCTACGGGAAGTCAAATTCTTGGGACACGTTATATCTCAGGAAGGTATTTCGGTAGACTCATCTAAGATTGATGCAGTCTTAAGCTGGAACAGACCGACAAATGCGACCGAAGTCAGAAGTTTTCTGGGCTTAGCAGGATATTACAGAAGATTTGTCGAAGGATTTTCCAAGATAGCAGGACCCTTGACGAATTTAACAAGGAAAGAGACGAAGTATGAATGGACAGACAAGCATGAGGGTGCATTTCAGGAGTTAAAAGAAAGATTGACTTCTGCACCAGTACTTACATTACCTAAGAGTGGAGAAAAGTATGTGATCTACAGTGACGCATCGTACCAAGGACTTGGATGTGTGCTTATGCAAGATGGAAATGTTATCGCATATGGATCAAGACAATTGAAGGTACATGAGAAAAATTATCCTATGCATGATCTGGAATTAGCAGCAATAGTGTTTGCATTGAAAATTTGGAGACACTATCTCTACGGAGAAAAGTTTGACTTGTTTTCCGATCATAAGAGTCTGAAGTTTTGTTCTCTCAAAAGGAGTTGAACATGCGACAGCGGAGATGGATGGAATTACTCAAGGACTATGACTTTTCTTTGCAATACCATCCCGGCAAAGCAAACGTAGTAGCAGATGCTTTGAGCCGTAAACCTCGATTAGTGATCGCTGCATTACTAATTAGAGAATGGAGAGCATTAGAAGAAATTGCTGAATTTGATCTTCAGCCAGTGGAGCCAAATAAAGGACAACATTTTGGATGTCTTATGGTACAACCAACTTTGATCAGCCGTATCAAAGAGGCTCAACAGACAGTAGAGGATTTGAAGTTATGGTTCGCCAAGATGTCAGCCAAGGAACCAGAAGTCTGGAGTATTAGTACCGACGGAGCTTTACGATGTAAGGGTAGACTCTGTGTACCTAACAAAGAAAATCTTCGGAAAGAAATATTAGATGAAGCACATAAGTCACGGATGACGATTCATCCCGGAAGTACGAAGATGTACAAGGACTTGAAGAGAAATTTCTGGTGGGAAGGATGTTGGAAAAACAGGTTTAAATGGAAAGTTTAAACGCGCAGCGGAAAAATCAAGTTATGAAACTTTATTGGCATGCCCGGATCTACTACTCGTCAATTCTACAGATGCGCACAAGAGGGGACACGAGTTATACCTTAGTGTCTTGAACCCAATTCTGATCTTCAACTTCCAGCAGCCTCCACTAGATGATCTTCACCCTTATGACTCCTGCGGATGCCTGCCAGAAAGACTAGGGTTGGTGGGAACCCTAATGGAGAGGATAGAGAAGGTTTTGGGACTCCAAAACAGTTTCTGCAGCTTCTGACGTTCAAAACGACGAACAACCTTTTCCAGAACGCAGCTGCCCTATTTATAGATTCCCAGAACCGACCTAGACTTCGAGCGATCGAAGTGCCTTCGATCGATCGAACATTCGATCGATCGAACCATCTTCGATCGATCGAACCTGCAGACTTCAATCGATCGAGATATCTTCGATCGATCGAACCTGTCTGGACATCATCCTCAAGCATCTTTCCAAGCATCCTGGCGGAGCTAAGAGTGGGACCTCCTAGGCTCTTTATTGTTGGCTCAGACCAGTTTGTTAATTACCATGACCAAACTCTTTGATCAGCAAACTAACTAACTGGTCAGTTAACGTTTACTCCACTATAAAACGATACTGAACTCCAACGCAAAAGAACATATCCGAAGCGATAACTAGACTTGTATGTTGTACTAATGTCCCTCTACCTCTAGTATTCGTAATCATATTCAGGTAGTCGGATAACTGTTACTGTCAACCTGAATCATGATTACTTCTTGTATTCCTTGAGTCCCATTCACCTCTCATGATTACCAAACATGTTGATAACTCTTATCAACAAGACTGCAGTACTCAGTAATCGACTTGGTGACATTCTCAAGGGAATGCTTACTCTGAATTAGAGGGTAGATTCTATCTTGACAATATATGTTCACAACCCTATGAACATGACATACCCAAGATACCCAGGTGTTGATCTTCTGTAGACCTCACTGATTGATAAGTCAAAGCAGTCATATCCACAGTCTGTGTTCATAATCGCCTCAAGATTGAGAACACGTACCTTATACAAGTTATGAGTTCCTATCAACTGATTGACAGCTTTGAGTGTCAATAGGAAAGCTCAGGTCCGTCAATGCACTATAAGCACTAGCATATTAACCAAGAGTCACACTCTAGTGATTGAGATTTATCACTCCATCCAATGGTAGTTAATGATGCTACAGTGTATACCTGATGAGATATCCAGTCTCATCATCCACTGTGACAAGCTTTAAGTATCAAAGAATAGTAATTCGTATCTCATTGTATGTATCTCATACACACACGAAATACTTACTATGATACTTATGGATTAAACAATCATCTCATGAAAGAAACATACATAATGAAATGTAAAGCTGATATCCATATATTAAAAAATCAATGTCTAATACATAAAGTAATGGTTTGAGGGCACAAACCCAACAAACTCCCACTTGCACTCATAACCATTCAGAACTACATCTGAGACCTAGACTATCTAGATGACGATCAAAAACCTTCTGTGGCAATGCCTTTGTAAACGGATCAGCAAGATTGTCAGCTGTGGCAATCTTGGTGACAGTCACATCTCCACGTTGAACAATATCTCGGATAAGATGATATTTCCGCTCTACGTGCTTTCCCTTTCCGTGGTTCCTTGGCTCCTTGGACTGAGCCACTGCCCCACTATTATCACAATAAAGCGTAATAGGCGACAGCGACACTGGTACCACCTCGAGTTCCATAAGGAACTTCTTGAGCCAAACAGCTTCCTTTGCGGCTTCACAGGCAGCCACATACTCAGCTTCTGTAGTTGAGTCTGCAATGCATTTCTGCTTAATGCTCCTCCAACTGACAGCACCACCTCCCAAGGTAAAGAGATGACCGGACGTCGACTTTCTCGAATCTTTATCTGACATAAAGTCTGAGTCAGTGTATCCTACTGGAATTAACTCACTACCACCGTACATAAGCATGTAATCTTTAGTCCTTCTCAAGTACTTAAGAATGTGCTTAACGGCTGTCCAGTGCTCTGGACCCGAATTCGACTGATATCTGCTAACCATGCCAACGGCAAAGCAGATATCTGGTCTAGTGCATAACATCGCATACATGAGACTTCCCACTGCCGAAGCATAGGGAACTCCTATCATGCGATTCCTCTCCTCCTGTGTCTTTGGACACTGGTCCTTGGAGAACGCTAAACCATGCCTGAAAGGTAACAAACCTTTCTTCGAATTATCCATTGAAAACCTAGTTAGCACTTTATCGATATAACCAGCTTGAGATAATCCCATTATCTTTCGCTTACGATCCCGAAAGAGCTTTATTCCAAGAATATAGCTCGCCTCTCCTAGATCCTTCATATCAAAAGTACTAGCTAGCCAAACCTTGACCGTTGACAGCGCCGCTACATCATTTCCAATGAGTAGAATGTCGTCAACGTAAAGCACAAGAAAAGCCACTACTTTTCCTTCACATTTCTTGTATACACAAGGCTCATCCAGATTCTGTATGAAACCAAACGACTTGACCGCTTGGTCAAATCGGATGTTCCAACTTCTGGATGCCTGCTTAAGCCCATAAATGGACTTTTGCAACTTGCATACCAAGTTACCTTTCCGACCAGCTATGAACCCTTCTGGTTGTTGCATATAGATGTCCTCCTCAAGATTGCCATTCAAGAATGCAGTCTTGACGTCCATCTGCCAGATTTCAAAATCTAGGCATGCAGCAATAGATAAGAGTATTCTGATGGACTTGAGCATGGCTACCGGCGAAAAGGTTTCCTCATAGTCAATGCCCTCCCTCTGAGTATAACCTTTCGCTACAAGCCTAGCCTTAAAGGTCTCAACCTTTCCATCAGATCCTCTTTTCCTCTTGTAGACCCACTTGCAGCCAATGGGTTTAATATTGGCTGGAAGCTCTACAAGATCCCAGACCTGATTGGAATCCATAGATTCCAATTCAGCCTTCATAGCTTTAACCCAATGAGCTGAATCAACATCAACCATTGCCTCTTCGTATGTGGTAGGATCAGATTCAGATTCTATGGAGACAGCTTCAAAAACTTCTCCTAAGAACATGTATCTATCAGGCTGGCTGATAATCCTCCCACTACGACGAGGTACAGGTGCGAAAATAGGTGAAGAAGTGGTGTTTTCTTGATTTATATCGTCATTAACTGCGGGTTGGACTGAGGGCTCTCCTTCTATCTCTCTAAGATCTATCCTTCCCTTAGGTTTATGGTTCATGATATAATCATTCTCTAAGAAAACAGCATTTGTACTAACAAACACTTTCTGTTCCCTTGGATCATAAAAATACCATCCATAAGTACCCTTTGGATAACCCACAAAGTAACATACTTCCGATCTAGAATCCAATTTGCTCATCTTTCCTTTCAGCACATGTGCCGGACACCCCCATATCCGGAGATGTTGCAAAGAAGGCTTGCGCCCAATCCACATCTCTCGTGGTGTCCTTGGAACAGATTTGCTTGGTACTAGATTTAGTATGTAAGCAGCGGTTTCCAAAGCATAACCCCAAAGGAATAATGGCAACTCAGAATAACTCATCATCGACCTAGTCATGTCTAAAAGAGTCCGATTCCTTCTCTCCACTACACCATTTTGCTGAGGCGTACCAGGTGCAGTTAACTGTGACAGAATCCCATTCTGTACGAGGTGATCAATAAACTCATTAGAGAGGTACTCGCCACCTCGATCAGATCAAATGGTCTTGATATGTGTGCCCAATTGCTTCTCCACTTCAGCCCTAAACTCTTTGAACTTTTCAAAGGCTTCAGACTTGTGCTGCATTAGGTACACATATCCATACCTGGAGTGGTCATCGGTAAATGTTATGAAATACTCATAACCACCCCTTGCTCTAATATTTATTGGTCCACACACATCAGTATGAACTAATTCCAACAATGCATTGGTCCTATTGCCCTTTGCAGGAAAGGGCCTTTTGGTCATCTTACCCTCCAAACAAGACTCGCAGACTTCCATTGGTTCGAGAACCAAATCGCCTAAGACCCCTTCTTTGACTAGTCTGCCAATCCTATTCAGATTGATATGGCCAAGCCTCATATGCCAAAGCCTTGTTGGATTAGTGGAAGGTTCCTTTCTTTTAGATGGTAAAGTTACCACTGAGTTATTAAGTTCCAAACAAGAATCTTTTGAAATATTGGGAGTAATCACATACAAACCATTTGATTTAACACCAGAACATATAAAAGAACTGTTTCTTTTAATCACAACTTCAGTTCCAAAATGAAAAGAATAACCATTATTCGATAAATTAGAAACTGAAATTAAATTACGTCTCATTGAAGGGACGTAAAGTACATCTGATAAAATCAAAATTTTATTGTCTAGAAATTCTAAAACTATGACTCCTATAGCAACCGCAGATACGGTTGCGCTAGAACCTAGAGTAAGTACGATTTCCCCATCACTGCACTTCCTGGTTGATCTGAACCCCTGCAATGAATTACAGATATGGTTAGTCGCACCAGAATCAATGCACCAAGTGTTTGAAGTATCCGTTATAAAACTTACTTCAATCACATGTGATTCAATCATACCTTGAACTCTTGTAGCTAAGAATTCTGGACAGTTCCTCTTCCAGTGGCCCTTCTCACCGCATTGGAAACACTTTCCTTTGCCTTGGCCACCCACCTTCCCTTTGCCTTTACCTTTTCCCTTAGATTTTGCAATCTTAGGGACCGGTCCAACACTTGAACCACCAGTGCCAGCCTTCTTCTTCCCTTTCTTTCCTTTCGGTACAGATCGGGAAGAGGAAGCGCTTTTCTCAACGTTCAAAACGTTGACCCCAGGTTTGATCACCCCTTCCGCTGCCAAAAGAGAACTCATCAATTCGCTCATTGAAAAATTCATTTGATTCATATTATAGTTAAGTTTAAATTGAGCGAATGAAGGCGACAGCGAATTGAGGATCATATCAACTTGGGTCTGTGCATCGATGTTGACACCTAGGGTCTCCAGCTCGTTTAAATAACCAATCATTTTTAAAACATGTTCCTTGACTGGAGTCCCTTCCGACATCTTTGCACTCATTATCTTCTGCATAGCTACCTGTCTGGCAGGCCTGCCATGCTCCCCAAACATCTTTTTCAGGGATGTGATAATGTCACTGGCAGAATCATTCGATTGGAATTGATGTTGTAACACACCAGCCATTGAGGCCAGAATATAGCAACGAGCCATTCCATTCGACTTCTTCCATTTGTCGAACTCGCGTCTGGCAGCTGCCGAAGCATTTGCCGCGGGTTCTTCGGGGCATGGGGTGGTGAGGACATATATGTGATCCTCCGCAGTTAATACGATGTCAAGGTTTCGTTTCCATTCAGTGTAGTTGTTTCCAGTTAACTTGTTTTGAGTGAGTATGGTGGCAAGTGGACTAAATGCAGATCCAGACATTATGATTACTGAAAATCAAACAAACAAAATAAATATGGATATCAGAATTTGACAGTTTGAAATAAAAGAATCCTTTTAAAACTCTTATTTTAAAACAAAGTCGCCGGAATATTGAAACGAAAGAATAAAGCCTCCGTGTGGTGGTCAATGTTCAATCTTTCGATTAATCATGACTTGTCCGCTATGCAACTCTTGCAAAACAAGTTATGACTCCCGAACCTATTTGATCTCTAAGTTTCTGAATAATGCCCCGTGTGGGATCCCTTATCCATAGCTTAGCTAGTGTGTACCATTAACTAGGATCCAATCACAACCGTCTCAAGTAGCGCCTCCGTGTGGTGGTCACCCTCTAACACGTCTGATTGATCCTATCAAAAGAAGTTCACATCTAGTAACCAATGAGTAATGCACCCTCCGTATGGAATGATCATCCCTGGCGAGGTGACACAGAATGCACCACTCATCTTACAGTGAACCGTTAATGGAAGATCGTGGGTGTAATTTGATAAGACCCTCTCCCACTAGATTTAGTAAAAAAGGATTTTGCTTTTTGAGAAAATCTGTTTCTACACACTTCCCATAAACATCTAATGTTTACTAATGTGTTGAAAACGGTTTTTGAATTTTATTTTAGAAAACTTGTTTTGCGTGCATGCAACAATGTATTATACGCCAATCACAAACAAAGCACATAAAACAAAAAACTAAAATGAAATAAAAGACATCCAAACGATGCCTCTATCTCCCATGGCTCTATCTCCATAGAACCTGCTTTTGGTTTGATCGCCTCCAGCTCCATCTTCATGGACAACGGCTCCTTGCTCCATCTTCATGGATATTCTAATTCTATTACATTGAACCTATGCCTCTTTTGAAGCTTACAATTTATCTAGAAATAGAAATAGCAACAACAAAATAAAAGGCTAGGGAAACCGGTGCGACTTTCCTTTTCGTAGGATTGAAGTCGCAGCGCCCTTTACATATGCCTTAAAACCAAACCAAACTTAAAACAACACACCAATTCTAAAACATTCAAACACAAAATTAAATGCTCTTGGCGCCATGGGAGATAGCGACTAACTTTTGCTGCAAAAGGTTAGTTGAACACACATCCACGCATATATATAACAAAATATAACTATTGGAACCCTTAATTGATTCACACAGTATATAAACTCTTTACATACTGAATTAGAACTCAAAACAGCATCTAACTTCTCTGTCGTAGTTCGATCGATCGAAGACCGTTCGATCGCTCGAACCTTCGATCGATTGAACACTGTTCAATCGCTTGAACATTCTATTTCACAGAATGATTAAAAATTTTGCAGAATACGTTAAATTTAAACTTTTAATTTCAAAATACTTTTAAAACTGTGAAACAAAGATCCTGACAAAGAGTCTGTCTCGATCGATCGAACTCTGTTCGATCGCTCGAACAACAGAAGGTTTCGATCGATCGAAACCTGTTCGATCGCTCGAGTACAGAGCGTTC
Source organism: Hydrangea macrophylla (assembly GCA_033977485.1). Lineage (NCBI taxonomy): Eukaryota > Viridiplantae > Streptophyta > Magnoliopsida > Cornales > Hydrangeaceae > Hydrangea > Hydrangea macrophylla. The sequence continues at coordinate 79,012,639 of CM066996.1, forward strand.
GATCGATCGAGACTACTTCGATCGATCGAACCTATCTTGCATCCAATGCAATCACAGATTTGTATACTGCTGCGATAACACTGCAGAAACAGATCTGTGACGATGCAGTTTCGAAAGAAGTTCTAAAATCAACATGCAAATCAAAATAGTGTTCCAAAAAACGCATCTATGGATCCAAACGAGCGTGGCTCTGATACCAATTGTTGGAAAAACATGTTTAAATGGAAAGTTTAAACGCGCAGCGGAAAAATCAAGTTATGAAACTTTATTGGCATGCCCGGATCTACTACTCGTCAATTCTACAGATGCGCACAAGAGGGGACACGAGTTATACCTTAGTGTCTTGAACCCAATTCTGATCTTCAACTTCCAGCAGCCTCCACTAGATGATCTTCACCCTTATGACTCCTGCGGATGCCTGCCAGAAAGACTAGGGTTGGTGGGAACCCTAATGGAGAGGATAGAGAAGGTTTTGGGACTCCAAAACAGTTTCTGCAGCTTCTGACGTTCAAAACGACGAACAACCTTTTCCAGAACGCAGCTGCCCTATTTATAGATTCCCAGAACCGACCTAGACTTCGAGCGATCGAAGTGCCTTCGATCGATCGAACATTCGATCGATCGAACCATCTTCGATCGATCGAACCTGCAGACTTCAATCGATCGAGATATCTTCGATCGATCGAACCTGTCTGGACATCATCCTCAAGCATCTTTCCAAGCATCCTGGCGGAGCTAAGAGTGGGACCTCCTAGGCTCTTTATTGTTGGCTCAGACCAGTTTGTTAATTACCATGACCAAACTCTTTGATCAGCAAACTAACTAACTGGTCAGTTAACGTTTACTCCACTATAAAACGATACTGAACTCCAACGCAAAAGAACATATCCGAAGCGATAACTAGACTTGTATGTTGTACTAATGTCCCTCTACCTCTAGTATTCGTAATCATATTCAGGTAGTCGGATAACTGTTACTGTCAACCTGAATCATGATTACTTCTTGTATTCCTTGAGTCCCATTCACCTCTCATGATTACCAAACATGTTGATAACTCTTATCAACAAGACTGCAGTACTCAGTAATCGACTTGGTGACATTCTCAAGGGAATGCTTACTCTGAATTAGAGGGTAGATTCTATCTTGACAATATATGTTCACAACCCTATGAACATGACATACCCAAGATACCCAGGTGTTGATCTTCTGTAGACCTCACTGATTGATAAGTCAAAGCAGTCATATCCACAGTCTGTGTTCATAATCGCCTCAAGATTGAGAACACGTACCTTATACAAGTTATGAGTTCCTATCGACTGATTGACAGCTTTGAGTGTCAATAGGAAAGCTCAGGTCCGTCAATGCACTATAAGCACTAGCATATTAACCAAGAGTCACACTCTAGTGATTGAGATTTATCACTCCATCCAATGGTAGTTAATGATGCTACAGTGTATACCTGATGAGATATCCAGTCTCATCATCCACTGTGACAAGCTTTAAGTATCAAAGAATAGTAATTCGTATCTCATTGTATGTATCTCATACACACACGAAATACTTACTATGATACTTATGGATTAAACAATCATCTCATGAAAGAAACATACATAATGAAATGTAAAGCTGATATCCATATATTAAAAAATCAATGTCTAATACATAAAGTAATGGTTTGAGGGCACAAACCCAACAAAGGAATGAAGCGAGAAGTGGCTGAGTATGTTTCTCAGTGTCTTACTTGTAAACAAGTAAAGGCAGAACATCAGAAACCACCTGGACTGCTACAGCCGTTACCTATTCCTCGATGGAAATGGGAACACATAACCATAGATTTTGTGGTAGGATTGCCGAAGTCACAGCAGAATCACGATGCTATATGGGTAATCGTGGATCGACTTACTAAGACGGCACATTTTATTGCCTATAGCATGACGTATTCAGTAGAACGTTTGAGCCGAATGTATCTACAACACGTTGTACGATTACATGGAGTGCCTGTATCTATTGTGTCAGACCGAGATTCGTGCTTTACTGCAGAATTTTGGAAGAGTCTCCAGACAGCAATGGGAACGACATTGAACTTGAGTTCAGCTTTTCATCCGCAGACAGATGGATAGACATAACGAGTTAATCAAATGATGGAAGATATGTTACGAGCTTGTGTCATTGATTTTGAGAGTTCTTGAGAGATGCACTTACCTTTGATTGAGTTCGCCTATAATAATAGTTATCATTCGAGTATAGATATGGCGCCATTTGAAGCTTTGTACGGAAGACCTTGCCGATCGCCGCTATGTTGGACCGAAGTCGGAGATAGTCAACTTCTTGGGCCAGAAATGGTACGAGAAACCAGCAAGAAGATTCAAGTCGTACGTGAGAAGATGAAGACAGCCCAGACCAGATACAAGAGTTATGCTGACAAACGACGCAAAGACTTGGAGTTTGCCGTTGGAGATCACGTATTACTCAAGGTTTCACCTGTTCGAGGAATCGTTAGATTTGGTTAAAAAAAGGGGCAAGTTATCGCCACGTTTCATCGGACCATTCGAGATTCTGGAGCGTGTTGGAAAAGTTGCTTATCGCCTTGCGTTGCCACCAAAGATGTCAGGAGTGCACAACGTTTTTCACATCAGTATGCTAAGGAAGTATGTTCACAACCCAGCGCACGAGTTCAACTTTGAGGATATCGAAGTCAACAGCGACGTTACGTTCAAAGAAGGACCTGTTCGTATTCTGGATCGAGGAATCAAGAAACTCAGGAACAAGGAGATTCCGTTAGTCAAAATTCAGTGGAAACATCACGATGAAGGAGAAGCTTCATGGGAGCTAGAGTCAGAGATGCGCGAGAAGTTTTCATTTTTGTTTTAAACCTTGTTGCTTTTGATTTCGAGGACGAAATCTTTTGTTGAGTGGTGGATGATGTAATACCCTGTATTTCGGTATATTAATAAAATCTGGTATTTCATTTCTATACTCATATAAACTTTCTCTTCCTTTTGGTGAATTTTTGATATCAATCGATTGACATTGTTCCAATCGATTGACACTTTTCTGATACCAATCGATTGATAAGTTTCCCAATCGATTGACATTCAACCGATTAAAAGTGATTACGTGTCAACATTTTCAATCGATTGCCATTCATCCCAATCGATTGACATTGTTTCCAATCGATTGACTACAAATATCTGTTACCAATCGATTGACTGGTGTCTCAATCGATTGACATAACCTGAGAAATGTTTTCTTCTTTCCTTCAGCTTTAAACGCGTGGCAATCCCATATCCCTATATATACTTGTTCATTCATGGCCTTGGGGCTGTTTTTCAGACCATTGAGAGAGGAAGAGACATACTCTTGAGATATATACATACATATATCTATATCTACACATATATACACACTCTACACACACACACTGCCTTGGAAGCAGAAAGAAAAGAGAAGGAGAAGCAGAAAGAAGAAGAAAGAAAAGAAAGGAGGAGACAGAGAGGGAAGACAGAGACAGAGAAGAGGAGAAAGAGAGAAAGCTTGGAGGTTTCAAGCTTAACACACCCAAACACACCCTAAGTGAGTTCTTACTCACTTGGTCCCTTTATATGAAGTTTATATAAGCTATTATGATGTTTAGATGGGTTACATGCATGTTGTTTACGTTTATATATGCTGTTTTTACAATCTGCTGGAGAAGACGTAGTACCAATCGATTGACATAATCTCAATCGATTGACATCAGTTGCATCCCAATCGATTGAATAGAATTTCAATCGATTGACACTTTTCAGATACCAATCGATTGACATAATCTCAATCGATTGACATCAGTTGCATCCCAATCGATTGAATAGGATTTCAATCGATTGACACTTTTTCAGATACCAATCGATTGACATGATCTCAATCGATTGACATGATTTTTGATACCAATCGATTGAACCTCTGTTCCAATCGATTGGCATAAGCAGAACATGGTTTCCTTTGCCTTTTATTATATAAGAGGTTTAGTTGTTCGATTCCTGATTTGGAATTCCATTATGCGACTATGGGTTAGACAGGAGTAATGTGACACCAAAGATTAATGGATAATGAATAAAAAGAATATGAAGACATGGGTGACGTGTTGATTTTGATATGAGTTTGATATCCGTTTCTTTTAATCCGAGTAGTCAGGCCACATTGGGAGTTTGTCACGTGTCGGTGTAGAATGGAACGTAAGTAGGTTTGGTAAGTTCTGGGAATGGTACGTGGATGGACGATTGGTCATGATATGCTCTTAAAAGCGGTGAACCAGACCATGGTTCTTAAAAGCGGTGAGCTGGACCAAGAAGTCTTAAGATAGACTGGATGATCTATGATATGCTCTTAAAAGCGGTGAACCAGACCATGGTTCTTAAAAGCGGTGAGCTGGGATCATTAGTAGATGACGTTAAGTCGTGGCAATAGATTGATATGCCTTGTTCAAAACGTTATATCCCTGAAATGCGGTGAACAGGACCATTGTTCTTAAAAGCTGGGGACAGACTGACGTGGAGTCCATGACATGCGGTGAACAGGACCATTGCTCTTAAAAGCGATGGACAGAATAAGGGTGTATCCCTAGAGTTAAACGATTGAGTCTGTTCATGAAAGATCAGAATGTGTTGAGTTCGGTATTCGAGTAACAAGACGTTAAGGGTCGGTTTACAAGAATGAATAGAGAAACAAGATATGGTTATAATAAGATGTTAACTCGTGTTTTCATAAGCTCGTGTTTACTTCAGATAATTGGTACCTCGTTAGTTTATGCTCACTCAGCTCTCAGTAAGCTGACGGCCTTTTATTGCCTGGACATTCCCCGTCCAGAATATCCTGCCCCTTATTCTGCAGGTAAGGACCAGTACACTGATGACTATTATCCAGAGGAGGGCCCCACCGATGACAGTTACGCCAGGAAGGATTATCCTTATGCCAGTTGAAGACTGAAGATGTTATAATTAGATTTAATTTCAGTTGTTCTGTTAAATCTTTTGTAAGCGGGTACTTGGGCATTTGTTGTCTTCAGACCTGTTGTGATCCTGTGGACCATACTCTGATATTTTGTAATAGTTAGCACTGTGTGCTATTTTCAGTTGATTACTGTTGCTTTTCTTTTGGACTAGTACTGTGTGGTGTGGATTATTAGTGACTTTCACCTGTCATTCCTTATGGACCCATAAAGGAAATTTATTTTTCTCTATTTATGCTGCTCCGGGGCGTGACATTAGAACACTCACCTCTTCGATTTAATAGTGAATTAAGCTTAGAAATCCCAACCTCTAGCAAATTTCCAACCCAAATCCCACCGGTGTAATTCCTACATAAGTTATGTACCAAAAACATAGTCTATCAAGAATGGTTGCCGAAAAAACATTACCGAAAATGAAAATAAAGAACGTGCATGCGATTCTCTTACCTCCACGAGTCAAAATATGGTCTCGGATCGTAAATCCGACGCCGGATGACGAAGAAACAGTAAGAAACGTCGTCGGAGAAATTGTCACCGACTCGGAGTTCTTGATTTCCTAATTTTTCTATAAATCCTTCTATATATTGTGTCCTTGAGACACATATCAACACATGTATATGTGTTGTGACAAGTTTTCATTATTTCCGTTTACCTTCCCCGACATTCTTTAAGCTTTATTATGAAACCCCCATGTTAATTACATTAACTGCCCACCTTTTCTAAATAGATTTAATCTAAGTCCCGCGTGGGTCCCACATAAATTATGAGGTTACTACTAAATCTACAAATTATGAATCATTTTCAAATACGCCATCACATGGGTACCCAAACTGGTCCCCTTTACCCATCATAAGACATAACATAATCTTTAAACTTTAAACTTTAAAACAAGTAATCATATAAACATATAATGGCATCTAGATGCAAATTATTTTAATTAGACCCTCATTGGGCCCCACACTTATACCAGTCCTGTCTTTCACAGAACTTTCATCTGTGTCCGCATTTGAACACCTTTTCACATGTGGGTTCATAACCTCACCTTAAACCATCTTATGTATTAATTATCTTGAATTAATACATATCAATACCACATTAGCCTTCTTTTTCGAATACAAATGTTACAATTTTCCTTCATAAAAAAAGGAAATAAGTAGGATCTGTCAATTTGGCAACAACCTTTTCCTTCTGTCAATCCATCCCTTGTAACAAAGTTATGTTTGACTAAAAATCAACCAAACTAACTTTTGGCAAACCTCAATTTTTTTTCGTGATTGACATGCGTTTTTCTATTCTTAAATCACAGTTGAATTGCTAAACAATTTTATTTAAGTGTTTAAAGTTCTACAATCGTGTATAAAATCTAAAACCTATTGCCAAACGGAGCCTATGAATTACATCCCAATCTCAGTTTTCTGCTATTTAATTTGTATGAGAACTAGAGTTGTGTTGGTTTGGCAAAAAGTCAATTTAAGAGAGATATTAAATTAAACACATTTCTATTCACAAAAAAAGACTTTTGCATAAATTTATGGGTTAATTACATATACACCTCTTGTACTCAGACCATTTTTTTTTACTTTATTTTAAATACTTCAAATCGTGTCACTAATGCCCATTTGTACTTTAGACGAAACTGAAACAGAGTTAAAATTAACAGAACAAAAACTTGTTTAGTGGAGTATTTACCACTTTGACCACCTATGGTAAGCACGTTTTTCGATTTGTTCCCTTGTCACTAATGCCCTTTGTGGACTGTTTGGTTACTTTTTTTTTCGCATACAATAAAATCACAAAAAATTGCAATTTATATAAGTTGTCCAAGATTGTCACGACCCACCCCACTACACGTGGAAATAGGACATGTGGCACGCCATCAAGGCTTATCCAGTTCCATTAAAGTCAAATAGCAGCGGAAAACATTATTAAGATTCATTAAATTCAGAGTTATAAAAAGTTTTTGGCCAGTTGAATCCTTTCAAAAGAAAACAGTTTTGAAAACAGAGGACGAGTCGACTGATCGAGGGTCCGGTCGACTGGTGATCTCAAACAGTAAGGTTTCTAAACACAACAGCTCACCCAGTCGACTGTGTCGGGGACCCAGTCGACTGGTGCATAAAATTTTCAGTCGACTGAAGAAGTCCAGTCGACTAGTGTCTTATCCAGAAGAATGCCATGGTCTGGGGCCCCATCCAGTCGACTGTTTTCTCAACTCAGTTGACTGAACCTCAGACGAAACCAAGCAGTAACCAGTACAATACAGCGATCTAGTCGACTGGATCAAAAACCAATCGACTGATCCCTATCAGCAACTCCCAAAACTGCAGCTTTTCCCTTCAAGGTTCTTCCAATTTCAAACCAACATATAACCACTCTAACCCATCATTAAAAACATAAATACAAGAGCGTTTCCCATGGATTACAAGTACTAAATCTAAGTTCAGATTAAATTACAACATGCTATGGAACTCAAATCCTTATACAAGTTTTAAGATTTAAACAAAAACATATACAAGTGATTCCCCCGGCGTTCTTTAACGTCCTCACTCATCACGCTTCTTCTTGTCTTTCTTCTTACCTGCAATGGAGTACATCTCCACTGCTCAGCTATATGTTGAGCGTACAAGTCTAACATATGCAATATATGACAAAACATGCTTTAATCTCATAAATCATATCAATAGTCTATAGGGAGAAAAATACGCATTCATCCGGTAGCGGCAAGTCCAAGCCTTCAACCGCGATGTCAATGGCTAGTCCAAGCCTACAACCATTACATCCCACAAGTGTCATGGCAAGTCCAAGCCTTCAACCATGCACAGTAGCCGTCGTTACTCAAATTCTCAAACATCGAGAAGCTTACTCCGGCATGAATTTGTATAAGACTCCCTTTTGACCCACATAGACAACTCAATGTGCTCGCGTAAAAGTAGACATGCTTTTCACAATTTAGCGCGTCCATAATTAACGGGCCTACAATTAACACATGGATTTTGCCCGGATCTCAATTTTGTCGTCGAAATATAAAACATGTATTTCTCTATATTTCACAAGTTAGGATTTCATACCTCGTGCGATTTCTCCCAAACTTTGAAGGATCGACTAGGAGGCTAAATAATCGTCGGATTTCGAATTTGAGAAAATACCTACAAGTTTATACCTATTTTTCCCACAAAAGTCTAAAATTAAGATTCTAACAAAACTTGGCCAAACACGGCCTAAGTAGTATCAAAATGAAGATCTTACCTCCACGAGTTCAAATATGAAATCTGGAGAAAATCTGATGGACGAACGGTCGTCGATCGGCGTCGCAAAGCAAGTGGCTATCAAATCTCCCTTCTCTCTCCTCTCTCTAGATATTTTGGAAAGTTTTGAGAAATGAAATTTCATCCACCACTATTTATAGAAAAACTCTTCGGGAATTGTGTTTACCTCCCCACGAGTTCCTCAAACTTCTAATTAACTCCCGAAACTTCGCACATCTCCATTTTATACCTTTACGAGTGAAAACTATAAATTTCCAAAGTTTTCGACTAGGTTTCGTTTGGGTCCAAAATAACATCCGAAAACTATATTCTGTGGAATCTCTACACAACCTACCTCTTTTTAATTAACGTATCACTCACGTTCTCACCACAGTTCTCAAAATGATATACTAAAATATCCAAAATACCAGAATTATACTACACATGTATAATTACTATTCAAAGGAATACCAGATAAAGTCAAATAACATTTAAATCATATAAATGCCATTTACTCATGCTCATGCAATATGAACTATCATGTTCCCGTGTCCTCACTGACACCTTACCGTTGACTCACAGTCAACCTCAACTCAAATTATTAATAACATTAATAATTTCAAAAATCTCAAATGATGCATTTTCAAAATCATAAAATTTCTAGAACGGGTGTGACAACTCTCCCCTCCAAAAAGGAAGTTTGTCCCCAAACTTTACCTCATGCGTCGAACAGGTACGGATACTCATCCCGCATGTCTTCCTCATTTTCCCACGTAGCCTCTTCAACAGTGTGACTACGCCATAATACCTTCACCATCGGAATCGTCTTAGTTCTTAAGACTTGTTCCTTTCGATCTAGAATCTCTACCGGTTGTTCCACATAAGTCAAGTCTCCCTGAATTTGCAGCGGTTCAGGCACAATGATCTTACTCATATCAGTCATACACCGTCTCAACATCGATACGTGAAATACGTTATGCACATGTTCCAACTCTGATGACAGGGCTAATCGATAAGCCACCGGCCCTACTCTTTCTAGAATCTCAAAAGGTCCTATGAATCTTGGATTGAGCTTTCCCCTCTTTCCAAATCGCACAATGCCTTTCGAAGGCGATACTCGCAAATATACAAAATCTCCAACTTCAAAATTCATCGGTCTTCGTTTCAAGTCTGCATAACTCTTATATCGGCTCTGAGCTACCTTGAGTCGCTCTTGAATCAACTTCACCTTTTCAGTAGTCACCTGTATTAACTCAGGTCCTAACAACTTTCTTTCTCCAACCTTGGTCCAACAAACCGGTGATCGACATTTACGTCCATACAAAGCTTTATATGGTGCCATACCAATACTTGATTGAAATCCGTTGTTATACGCAAATTAAATTAATGGTAGATGTTTCTCCCAATCGCTCCCAAAATCTAATACACAAAGTCTCAACATATCCTCTAGCGTCTGAATCATGCGCTCTGACTGTCCATCGGTCTGAGGATGAAATGCAGTATTGAAACTCAATTTCGTACCCATAGCTTCTTGCAAACTTCCCCAAAACCTTGACGTAAAACTACTATCGCGATCTGATACAATCACAGTTGGTACCCCATGTAGCCTTACAATCTCTTTCACATACAATTCCTCTAATTTCGAAGGCTTAGTCGTCTTGATTGGTAGAAAATGAGCTGACTTGGTTAGTCGGTCAACTATAACCCAAATCTTATCATTCTTATTGAATGATCGTGGAAATCCTGAAACAAAATCCATCGTAATCTCGTCCCACTTCCATTCTGACACTGGCAATGGCTGTAGTAACCCCGCGGGTACTTGTCTCTCTGCTTTGACCTGTTGACACGCCGAACATTCAGATACAAACTTAGCGACTTCACGCTTCATACCCTTCCACCAAAAGTTTTCCCTCAGGTTTCTGTACATATTATTACTTCCCGGGTGCACTGAATATCTAGTACTACGTGCTTCTTCTAGAATCCTCTCTTTCAAGTCTTTCACATTCAGTACACATAATCGATTTTCTAGTTTCAACGTCCCTCGTTCTAATACAAACCCAGGTCGCTTTCCCAAAGGTATCTCGTCCCTCATTTTGCATAAGTAGACATCGTTAAATTGTTCATTCTTGATCTCATCAATAATAGCTGGGTGTGCAATGATCGCCATCATTAAGCTATCATTAGTTCCTGGAATCACATCCAACTCTAAGCGTTCCATCTCCTTTATCAACTCTTTTTGTTGTGTTAGCTCGTCGGCTAAATTCCTCGGCGTCTTCCGGCTTAATGCATCGGCCACCACATTAGCCTTTCCCGGGTGATACTCTATCGAAAGATCGTAATCTTTCATCAATTCCAACCATCTTTGCTGTCTCATATTCAAGTCCCGTTGGGTGAAAATGTATTTCAAACTTTTGTGGTCTGTGAATATCTCACACTTTTTCCCGTACAAATAGTGTCTCCAAATCTTCAATGCATGAATTACAGCGGCTAATTCCAGATCGTGAGTCGGATAATTAATCTCATGTGTCTTCAACTGTCTAGAAGCATATGCAATTACTTTTCCACCTTGCATAAGCACACATCCCAACCCTTTGTGTGAAGCATCACTATAGATTACAAATCCTTCGGTTCCGGATGGTATTGTCAGAATAGGTGCTCTCGTTAGTCGTGCTTTCAATTCTTGGAAACTGTCTTCACATTCCTGACTCCATTCAAAGATAACACCCTTTCTCATTAACTTTGTCATTGGCAATGAAATCTTCGAGAAATGTTCAATAAAACGGCGGTAGTATCCCGCTAATCCCAAGAAACTTCGAATTTCAGATACGGATGTCGGCCTCTGCCAATTAGATACAGCTTCTACTTTGTGAGGATCAACTGAAACTCCATTCTTGTCAATCACGTGACCAAGAAAAGTAATACTAGATAACCAAAATTCGCATTTCTTGAATTTACCAAACAGTTGCTTCTCTCGTAGTCTCTGAAGTATCAACCTCAAGTGATTCTCGTGTTCTATCTCACTCGGTGAATATATAAGAATATCGTCAATGAATACAATCACAAAGTCATCCAGATAATCCTTGAACACTCGATTCATAAGATCCATAAACGCGGCTGGTGCATTCGTAACTCCAAATGGCATAACTAAGAACTCATCGTGTCCATAACGCGTTCTAAAAGCTGTTTTCTCAACATCTTCGGCCTTCACTTTCAACTGATGATAACCCGATCTCAGGTCTATCTTGGAGAATACTTGTGCCCCACGAAGTTGATCAAATAGGTCATCGATTCTCGGCAGTGGATACTTGTTCTTAATCGTTAACTTGTTCAGTTCCCGGTAATCAACACACATACGTATGGAGTCATCTTTCTTCTTTACAAACAATACTGGAGCTCCCCACGGCGAAATACTTGGTCGAATGAAACCCTTGTCAAGTAGTTCTTGTAGTTGGATTTTCAGCTCTTTCAATTCCATGGGTGCCATTCTATACGGTGCCTTTGATACGGGTCTTGCGTCTGGTATAACCTCAATGGTGAACTTAACCTCTCTCTCAATAAGAACACTTGGTAGGTCGTCAGGAAATACATCTAGATATTCTCGTACTATCGGAATGTTATCTACTTTTAATTCAGTCGCTGAGACATCGGTTACTGAACATAGGAATCCTTGACATCCCTTTTTCAATAACCTTCCCGCTCGGATAGCTGAAATCAAATACGGCGGCGGTATAACTCCACTCCCTTGGAAACAAAAGTTCCCATGCATCGGTGATCGAAAATTAACCTCTTTCCGTTCACAGTCTATTGTGGCTTGGTTAAAAGCTAACCAATCCATTCCCAGTATCACATCGAAATGGTTCACCGCAATCGGTATAAGGTCTACGGTCATTAACTTCTCGCCTAATTTGATCTCACAGTTCTTATATATAGTAGATGTCGTTATCGATTTACTAAGTGGCACAGAAATAGACAATTCATATCCTAACGGTATCGAGTCAATATTCAAATGTTCAATAAAAGCATGCGATACAAATGAATGCGTAGATCCCGAGTCAACAAGTATGCGTGCTAAGTGCGAACATACAAGCACCATACCTGAGACTACTGTCTCTGAAGTAATCATATCCCATGGGTTCATCTGATATGCTCTTCCTTGACGTTGTTCCGTCCTTTGTCCCCCGTCGTTTGATTGTCTAGGCTTCGACCCACTATAAGCCATAGAACTAGCTCCTTGCTGAGGATACTTCCTCGGGCATTCCTTGGCTTGATGTCCAAAAACTCCACAGTCATAACACTTACCTCTCATATTAGGAGTTGAATTAGTACTACCAGCGCCTTGGCTCCTGTTCTGGGGTTTGGTCATGAAACATCGACCCGAGTGTGGTCGATTGCAAAGTGAACACAACGGTATGTTACTTGGCGTTCTTCTAAAATCACTGAAACTAGAACCAGAGCCTCTTTGAAACGATCTCTTGAAAGATCCACCTTGGTTCCTATCACTACCCTCATTGTTTCGTTTACCATGCTGATTCTGCCTCGACCTTTCCATTCCACTCTCGGCCACTAGCGCCGTTTGTTGTACTGCTGCTACAGTCAAATGTTCATACCTTTCCACCCTTAGACGAATATTTTCCCTTAAACCCTCTTCAAATTTCCTTGGCCTATCTTCCTCTTCTGGCACGAAACCCTTTCCAAATCTCAACAAAGCGTTGTACTTGGATGTATATTCGGTTACAGTCATATCTCCCTGCTTCAAGTTATCAAATTCTCGCTTCTTTGCGTTGTAGGCGGCTCGCGGAAAGAACCGGCGATTGAATTCCGCCTTGAACCCTTCCCAAGTAATCGGTGCCCCTTGATCTAAAACGTTTACCCACCAGTTATGGGCTTCACCCTTTAGCACATCACTTGCATTTTCCATCTTCTCCCTGTCATTCATCGGAATAGATCGGAAAATCCTCTCCATGTCCATAATTCAATGTTCTGCGAGCATTGGATCGGGTGTCCCATGAAATTCCATTGGTTTCTTTCGAGTAAACTGTTCGGATATGGATCTCATACCCCTATTTTCGGATGCATGTACTACAGTTATTGGTTCCACTTCTATGTGAGGTGTGGGAGGCAGTCGCTCCGCTATATTCCGTATCATTTCCCCCATATTCCCCATCATCTCTGCCATTTCATTCATTCGTCGGGTATAGGGTGATAACTCTCGGTCATCCATGATTACAATCCTGTAGTTCTCAATGCATAAACACTATGCATGTACAACAATAACAATAGCATGTATGTAAAACAACATACATATGCATCAAACATCTCTAATATGTATGGATGCAATTTAGAACATGTGGCAATTTACTCAACACTCCACTCATCGTCGAAAGTTCCCAAAGTTTTGTTACCTCTAGCTTTGATACCACTAAATGTCACGACCCACCCCACTACGCGTGGAAATAGGACACGTGGCACGCCATCAAGGCTTATCCAGTTCCATTAAAGTCAAATAGCAGCGGAAAACATTATTAAGATTCATTAAATTCAGAGTTATAAAAAGTTTTTGGCCGGTTGAATCCTTTCAAAAGAAAACAGTTTTGAAAACAGAGGACCAGTCGACTGATCGAGGGTCCGGTCGACTGGTGATCTCAAACAGTAAGGTTTCCAAACACAACAGCTAAGCCAGTCGACTGTGTCAGGGACCCAGTCGACTGGTGCCTAAAATTTTCAGTCGACTGAAGAAGTCCAGTCGACTGGTGTCTTATCTAGCAGAATGCCATGGTCTGGGGCCCCATCCAGTCGACTGTTTTCTCAACCTAGTCGACTGAACCTCAGACGAAACCAAGCAGTAACCAGTACAATACAGCGATCCAGTCGACTGGATCAAAAACTAGTCGACTGATCCCTATCAGCAACTCCCAAAACTGCAGCTTTTCCCTTCAAGTTTCTTCCAATTTCAAACCAACATATAACCACTCTAACCCATCATTAAAAACATAAATACAAGAGCGTTTCCCATGGATTACAAGTACTAAATCTAAGTTCAGATTAAATTACAACATGCTATGGAACTCAAATCCTTATACAAGTTTTAAGATTTAAACAAAAACATATACAAGTGATTCCCCCGGCGTTCTTTAACGTCCTCACTCATCACGCTTCTTCTTGTCTTTCTTCTTACCTGCAATGGAGTACATCTCCACTGCTCAGCTATATGCTGAGCGTACAAGTCTAACATATGCAATATATGACAAAACATGCTTTAATCTCATAAATCATATCAATAGTCTATAGGGAGAAAAATACGCATTCATCCGGTAGCGGCAAGTCCAAGCCTTCAACCGCGATGTCAATGGCTAGTCCAAGCCTACAACCATTACATCCCACAAGTGTCATGGCAAGTCCAAGCCTTCAACCATGCACAGTAGCCGTCGCTACTCAAATTCTTAAACATCAAGAAGCTTACTCCGGCATGAATTTGTATAAGACTCCCCTTTGACCCACATAGACAACTCAACGTGCTCGCGCAAAAGTAGACATGCTTTTCACAATTTAGCGCGTGCATAATTAACGGGCCTACAATTAACACATGGATTTTGCCCGGATCTCAATTTTGTCGTCGAAATATAAAACATGTATTTCTCTATATTTCACAAGTTAGGATTTCATACCTCGTGCGATTTCTCCCAAACTTTGAAGGATCGACTAGGAGGCTAAATAATCGTCGGATTTCGAATTTGAGAAAATACCTACAAGTTTATACCTGTTTTTCCCAAAAGTCTAAAATTAAGATTTTTACAAAACTTGGCCAAACACGGCCTAAGTAGTATCAAAATGAAGATCTTACATCCACGAGTTCAAATATGAAATCTGGAGAAAATCTGACGGACGAACGGTCGTCGATCGGCGTCGCAAAGCAAGTGGCTATCAAATCTCCCTTCTCTCTCATCTCTCTAGATATTTTGGAAAGTTTTGATAAATGAAATTTCATCCACCACTATTTATAGAAAAACTCTTCGGGAATTGCGTTTACCTCCCCACGAGTTCCTCAAACTTCTAATTAACTCCCGAAACTTCGCACATCTCCATTTTATACCTTTACGAGTGAAAACTATAAATTTCCAAAGTTTTCGACTAGGTTTCGTTTGGGTCCAAAATAACATCCGAAAACTATATTCTGTGGAATCTCTACACAACCTACCTCTTTTTAATTAACGTATCACTCACGTTCTCACCACAGTTCTCAAAATGATATACTAAAATATCCAAAATATCAGAATTATACTACACAGGTATAATTACTATTCAAAGGAATACCAGATAAAGTCAAATAACATTTAAATCATATTAATGCCATTTACTCATGCTCATGCAATATGAACTATCATGTTCCCGTGTCCTCACTGACACCTTACCGTTGACTCACAGTCAACCTCAACTCAAATTATTAATAACATTAATAATTTCAAAAATCTCAAATGATGCATTTTCAAAATCATAAAATTTCTGGAACGGGTGTGACAAAAATAGCTTTTGGCATATTGCAATTGCAAATGCTATTTTGTTAAATAACTTATTTTAGTTTTTAGAGTTCATAATTATTGATTTCATTTTAATCTAAAGTGCAGTGGCATTAGTGACACGATTTGAAGTATAGAGGGCAAAGTGAAAAAATGGCTAAGTACAAAGAATATATATGTAATTAATCCTAAATTTATAGAACCGGTTCACTAATGAATCACATAACCTTTTTTTTTTCATTCCCAAAAAGGTTTTTAAATTGGGCCTAATTGCACTTTACACCCTTATACTATACCAGTGTTTTCAATTGGATACATATTCTTTTTTTTTTTTTTTTTTCAATTGAACCCTTGAGCTTCAAAATTTTATTCAATCAGACCCAAAGTTTGATGTGTTGGCTTAAATTAATGAAAATTGTCACATGAGTTGCGTGTAAGGCTTATCTGTCACAAGTTAGATTAAGAGACGAAGGAGAATGTGAATGGTGTGAAAAATCGCATTCAATCAGATCTAAAATCGCATTCAATGAGATCCGAAATCATATTCAATCAGATCCAAAATTGCATTCAATCATATCCCAAAAGGCATCATTTTTGTGTCATTTACAATCTCCTTTGTTTGTCTTAACCCAACATGTGATAGGTAATCATTGCGCACAATTAACATTATAATTTTCATTAATTTATGCCAACGGCGGCATGTTTTGGGTTGATTAAATAAAAATTTGAAATTCAAGAATTCAATTGCCAAAAAAAAAAGAAAAAAGAACATGTATCCAACTGAAAACACGGAATTAATATTGGGTGTAAAGTGCAATTAGAACTTTTAAATTGTAGAGAGAGCTGAGAGCCCACTGATCTGTAAAGCCAGACTCAATGACCATTTTATGGAAAGACCTAAATATCCATTCTCACAATCCGATGGAGTCTCCTGCTAAATTACAGGTTTCTAGGGTTTTATTAGTTTCCATCCCCAGAATCAACGTGGGGCCTCAATCATCAGGTCAGCAATCGTTCATCTCTTTAATTTCTTTCCATCGATATATATATCGACACAAATATGTATCTACATACATGTATAAGTGTAATTGTCCGTGAGCTCCATCAATGGCCGTAAAGCTCTCATCTTTGAACTTCTCCACCAAAATCCCCAAATGGGTCTCTTTGCGGTCATATGTTTCTACAATTTCATGTGCAAATAACATCCAAATTATCCCAGAAAACGATCAAAATCCACCAAATAGCACTGAATTTGAAGAAAAGATATATTTTTTGAAGAATAAGCTTCACCCGGATAGCTTAATCAGGGTTTTGGATTCCACAGATGATTTGAACTCTTCATTGAAACTATTCAAATGGGCTTCCCTCCAAAACCGGTTTAGGCACACCACTGATACATATTATAAGATAATTTGGAAGTTGGGTATGGCTCGAAATATTGAGGAAATGGAGGGTTTTTGTAGTGAGATGGTGAAAGAGAGATGCCCAGGTGCAGAAGAAGCACTTCTGGCATTGATTGATTCATTTGTTAAACATAGTAGGCTCGATGTAGCTCTACACGTTCTTGGGGCTATGAATTCAAGTGGTTTTAAGCCTCCGGTTAGTGTGTTCAATGTTTTATTGGGTGCACTTGTGGAGGAGAAGAGAGATTATCGAACTGTGTTGTTTGTTTATAAGGAAATGGTGAAAGCGGGCATTGTTCCCACCGTTGAGACGTTGAATTATCTGCTTGAGGCTTTGTTTGAGTCTGGTCGAGTTGAAACTGCTTTGGATCAATATAGAAGAATGAACAAGAAAGGGTGTAGTCCTAATAGTAGGACCTTTGATGTACTCATCAGTGGTCTTATTGCGAAAAACCGAGTGAATGACTCAATTGTTGTTTTGGGTGAGATGTTTGAACTTGGGGTTGAGCCAGGCTTGAGTTTCTACAACAATATAATACCTTTGTTTTGTAGGGCGAATAATCTAGACAAGGGGATTAAGTTATTTAGAATGGCGAGAGTTTCTAAAATTGTGCCCGATTCGTTTGTTTATGAGGTTTTGATACATAGTTTGTGTGAAAACTTTTTTGTACTTGATGCAATAAGCCTTTTTGAGGAGATGGTCGATAACAATATTTCATATAGTGATGATGTATTAGTGAATATAATAAATGGATTTTGTAAAATAGGGAAATTTGGTGAAGCTACAAATTTTTTGGAAGGCAAGCATGTTTCGGGGACTTGTCCTCACAATGCATTGCTTGAAGGTTGTTGCAATGCCGGTAAATTTCTAATGGCAAAAGGTCTATTTGATAAAATGGTTGAGAGAAATATAGCAGATAAAAATTCTTGGAATATTCTTATCAGATGGCTTTCCGAGAATGGATGGGTTGATAAAGCTTCGGAATACCTATGTAGAATGATTGTTTCCGCATTTGCCCCTGATTCTGCCACTTACTCTGCTGTTATTATTGGGAAATGTAAATCGAGTGAATTGGATGCTCTAGAGCTATTTCATCAACTTTGTGCCAAATCATGGGTTTTGGATTCTCACTCTTATGCTGAGCTAGTTGAATTCCTTTGCCTCAAGGACAAGGTTCAAGAGGCAACGGAAGCATATATCTATATGTCTACTCACAGAAGTTCTCTTCAGCCCTCGTCATTCTACATCTTAATTAAAGAACTTTGTGTAATAGGAGAGATTGATAGAACAATCTGGCTTCTTCCATTGGCTTACTATTCTGGTACTTCTTGTTCTACTTCCATCTACAATACTATTATGCTTTGTTTGTCAAAGTCAGATAAGCCAAGTGATGTTTTAGTACTACTCTCACGGATGCTAGTTAAGGGTTGTACCCTTGATGTGGAAACATATTGTGTTCTCATACAAAGCATGAGTTTGCTCGGTCGAACAAAGGATTGTGCTTTGTTTTTCAATTTGATGTTTACTGAGGATTTACTGCCTGATTCACAAACACTAGCTGATTTACTGTCGTGTTTGGCTAAATATTCTCAGTTGCATATGATTGTTTGGGCAATAGATAAGCTTGTCTCTTGTAATGACATTCTTAACCCGGAAATGTATAACATACTCATTAATGGTCTTTGGAAAGAGGGAAAGAAAAGTGAGGCCTCTCGGTTTTTGGATTTGATGTTGGAGAAGGGTTGGGTTCCCGATGCTACTACTCACGGATTGTTGATTGGTTCAGTTAAGGAGGAAACAGAGAGTCAAATAGCGGACCAGGGAGATTTTGGTCCACAAGATAATATTAGCAGCATACTTGTTGAGGGCTTGGGTAAAACGTAACCCAATGATCCGCCAATTTTCCATGTTGTACAGAACAGTGTTTCGGACCTATGAGATTGATGTTCATTTCAAGTTAGACAGTCCATTAAGGGTCAAAAGTGCTTTGGGACATTGTGTTGTGGAAGTCGCAGACGCAGAAAAAGTTGGGCTTTTCAGCCGGGTGATATTTGACATGCCAGGTTAGTTCTTCTTTGTATAAAGTATTTGCTTCCAGTAATGCAACATTCATCTAAAATATTGCAACAGTCAGGGCGGAACTGTGTGTTAGGTGGGGGGTGCCATTGCACCCCTCACATGTGGTAGATTGTTTATATTAATATACAATTATGTGTAATATACGTCATATTTTGTTGTCTGTTGGCACCCCAAACAAAAAAAATCTACTACTACTCATATTTTGTTGTTTCTAGCACTCCCATACAAAAAAAATAAGCTACTCCCTTAGTCAGCTTAAATCATTTTCATTGCTTTCTTCCAACTCTAAACTTCAATCTCATGTGTTTGAGTGTCACGCGCCGGAGTAGCCAAAAATAGGGAAAATTTAAAATGTCCTTTCTGGACCCGTAGGAAATGACGAGTTACATAAAACTGACATGTCCGTGCGACATGCAGCATGCTAATAATATATATATATATATATATATATATCAGAGTAGGAATTTACAAAAGCGTCTAATGGTATTCATGGGGAACTTAAAGTATTTTGCTACTTAAGCTATTACAGAAGTTCCAAATGAAAACCACAAAAGATAAGTTTGGGCGATTTACGCCACTTAAATTATTACATCAACCAAAAGATAGTTAAAACATAAAAGAAGTCTTAATGCGGAAGTAGGCCAGGGTCCTTCTTCTAACTGGCAAACCCGTAACCCTCGTTATCGAACTCTTCCTGATAGTCTGCCTCAGGATCACCTTCCTGATAGTTTCCATCCTGATGATAGTGATATGCATCTTCATTGTTACCTTGATAGTTCTTCTCATTATAACCTAGACGTAAAATGTCCAGGGCAGGGAAGGAGCCGTTAGCTTTTGAAGCTAAGTGAAATCGTCTTAACCGATCACTCCTAATACATTTAAGGATATACAAGTATAACAATATCTTGAACTAATATTAAATAAGCGTATGACATGGTAGTGTGACGACACAATGCATTATCGATATATTCGACTTTAACTCGACCATGGACACCACAACCGACTCATGTGACTTGTTACATTACCAGTGTAATGCCGTTGGCTCAGAGTAGAATGATTACGTTGCTATCGTCGCCTAGTAGGGCTCTATAGCAGTTTTGATTTTAAAGAGAGTGTAATCATTGGACTCTTAGGTCCTTGTGACCTTGCCGGGAGAATAGAATAGTTACAGCGCTATCGTCGCCTAGCAGGGCCCTATAGCATTTGAAAGGTAACTATTGTATTCTGATTGATTTTAAAGAGAGTGTAATCATTGGACTCTTAGGTCCTTGTGACCTTGCCGGGAGAATAGAATAGTTACAGCGCTATCGTCGCCTAGCAGGGCCCTATAGCATTTGAAAGGTAACTATTGTATTCTGATGGATACATTGCTATCGTCGCCTAGCAGGGCCTTATAGCGTATCAACCATCAATTCATGCATAACTTCAATGATTTCAATGGAAACTTTGGCTATTGTCGCCTAGCAAGACCCTATAGTAGTTTCATTGTTGTTTCCATTTACCTGACTGTACCACTCGGATCACCGCGGTCCATTCAATGTATATATTGATATGATTGGGTTAGTCCACTTGACTAACCATGCAGACGTCGATGTTGACATCAAGACTCGACCATGTTCATATGAATGTTCATGTGACTATAGAAACGGAAATCATGATAAACAAGAATATCAGCGATTATTAACTAAGCATGGAGTATAGTTAGCTAACATGCATTCATTACATAAGAAACATTCGCACGTTCACGTAACTAATACTTATCAGTATCGTCCACACATGACGTACTGGGCATACATATATGGTCAAAGAATAATTCTATAATATACCAAGTGAGTTAGGACGACTCACCTCGATGCGGGTGTGTAACAGTAAGCGTAGCGGTCCCTACAAAGTACAAAATTACATAGAACTTTGATCAATAAGCTTATTATAATCAGGGGCATAATGGTAATTGTGCCGGGTGGGTTCCTAAACCTCAACATGATGATCTAGACATCATTCTGAGTTCAACGCCATTGACTAGACTCAAATCGGAGTCCGTCGCATAAAAGGCTAAGTTTTCTATACCAGTTTGGGCCCTAAAGATAAGCTGTATTTTTTACCGTGTCGAAAGGTCACCAAACTTTAAGGGAATATTCTAGACATTATTCTAAAACTCTAGGAACTGACCGCGTATTTTTCTGAGCTACGGTTTATTTATTATGAATTTCTGAAGTTTAAATCGTCTAATAATAGACTGCGGGATCCCATAATTATAAAATATAGTTTAGGGAGATAATGGACCCTTATAAATATTTTTATTAAATACTAGGCCTGAAAATAGGCTAGTAGTATTTATCTCATAATTTTCGGAGTTCGTTTGGTATTTTAAATAATTAAAATATAACCAAACGGACACCTTATAAGTAACTAATAATTATTAAAATTACTAAAGTTGGGTTTTATAGATAATAATTCATAATATAAAGGTACTAGGCCTTAGGAAAATTTTTATAAAATTTTCCTATATTTAAAAGTGGTCTTTAGGTATTTATTACGTAATTATTTTAATTTAAACTACTTATTTATTATTTATTTAAACTAATAAATAATAAGTATATTATATAAGAATTTCATTATAATTTCAGAATATAAGATTATTATAAAGAATAATATTTCATATTATTAGAATATTATTTTTGGGCATTTAAAACTATTTTTCAAAATAATTTAACCATTCAAAACCATTTAAATATACTATTTATAATTATTATTTATATACCATATATAAATAATAATATATTTATTTACTAATCTCAGTTAATATATACTAATTATTACTAAAACCGATTAATAGAACACTAATTAGGATTAACAGAATAGTTAATAATATAAAAACAGATAATAAAACCTTAATTTAGATTAACAGAATAATTTAAAAATATAAAACAATTAATTATAATTAAAGTAAAGACCCGCGGGCCAAACCGGATTCGAACCCGTACCCACGGATTACCCATATACACACTAAGCTTGCTCCAACTTAAAAGATCCGAACCGGATCCATGTCTATTTATCATAACCCGAACCCATTACCACTTATACACACAAACTGACCTATCCATATTATTACCCGACCTGACCCAATGGGTAAACGATATAACCCGAACCCCAAACGGGTCGCGTCTTCTCCGGCGAGCCCGTTTTGGCCAGAAAACTTCAAACGGCCATAACTTCGCCGTTTCTTCATGAAAATTGATAATTCCAACGCCAATAGGTCCGGTTTGGGACCCTCTATCACATACTACAAGCTTGAATGGTGGTTGATTCGTTTTAGAGTCCCACTATTCGATTATCCTTTTCGGTTTAAAAGGGAATAATCCCATGCATGGTGGTCCAAACGTGTACCAATCCAAAAACTGTTTGGGGGGGGGGGGGGGGGGGGGGGGGGGTATGTGGGAGTCCTAAGGATTTGTTTGGTGTAATTTAAGTGAGTTTTTGTTACACTTTAAAAGTTAAGCTCCGGGGGGGGAGCTTTAATGGCCACCGGAGCTTATCGGGAGCCTTAGGCTCTGTTAGGTTTGAGTGAAAAGGGTCAGGGGGTGTGTGTGAAGCTTAAACATGTATTAGAATAAAAATAAAAGGGGGTGTGAGGGGTATACCTGAGGAAGTCTCGGGTTTCTCTTCCTTCTCTATCTCCGGCGAGCTTCTCTCTCCCTTCTCCGGCGTCTCCTTCTTCTGCGTGTGTGTGTGTGAGGGTAAGGGTGAGGCAGAGGGTGAGCAGTGAGTGTGTGTGTGCTTTGTTTGATCTCTCTCTCTCGGTAATTATCTCCCTCTCAACATCCTCTTATACATATATATATAAACCCACATGTGTATACACAATGTAGTTTATACACACACACCCGCAGATTCCATATCTGCATGATTGGATGGAGATTGAGAGGAGTGAGATGTGAGTGGCATCTCAGGGGATGTGTGTGGCCGGCGGTTGGGGGTGAAGGGGTAAGTTCGGTGGGTTTTGGGGGGAAAAGGTTTGGGTAGTGGTATTACCCAATAGGCAAAGGTAGGGTGGTTGGTACACTTCCATATTTGGCAAGATTCTAACTTCCAAATATGTGTGGTTTAGTCGTCGCTTAGGTTTACGTGTCGTGCAGTCTAATATAAACACAGATTCTACGGGTTTACGTGAAAACTCAGTCCGGTATTGAGACTTACAGTCTAAGTAACTATTACGTACTATTTATATAAACACAGAGAAATACGAATAAAATACGGTAGTTCAATTTATTATCGCAGAAATTTTTACGGGTATTACATTGAGAATCATTTGGGATATAAGATTTGGGTAAAATAGCATTTTTAGTACAATTAGACCACTCATTATGATAAACTCAAACAACCCCCCTCCCCAACAACTTTCAAACAGTACAAAATAACATCACATGGTAAATTTGTAGTCTTATTGATAAGAAAAAAAAAATATTTACTCGTGTATAAATAGAACAAAAAAAATCGTCTTGGGGGCGCTGCCCCCAAACCCCTGTGTGTCATTGTTAGATAGCCTATGTAGTAACTCGGCACCCCCAAAGGCAAATTCCTGGTTCCACCCCTGGCAATAGTAATGAAATAAAATAATATTTTTGGATGTACTTAGGTGTTCTTGTTTACATGTCTTCTTCATTATCTCTCTTCCATTATCATGTGGATGTCTTATTGCTATCCTCTTTAGGCTTTGTTTGGTTCTTGGATTGGGAAAGAAAAGAGGAGAAATAAATTAAACATTTTGAATGTTGTGTGTCATTTTCCTTTCTGACGTTACAATTATGTGTTGCAAATCTTTATTTTTAATGTTATTCAAGCATGAAGGCAATTTCCTTTTTATTTTTCTTACGCTGTTCTTTTCCCCTTCTAAATCCATGAACCGAACAGAGCCTTAATATCTAGGTGGAGTGATTGCAAGTGTAAATATTCTTCCTAGGGAAATATTACTATCTTGTTTGGCTGCTTGCAACGATAAATTATGTCATGAGACCGTCACATCTACATGACATCACCATGATTTGAATATTTTGAAGGCCCCACATTATTGGAGAAATCATATTGGGCGTGACAGTCACATGGGATAGTCTCTCCGTTTGCAACTTAGTAACTTGCTGAAATATAGCCTTGACCCGGTGAGTCCTACTACAGTAAAAGCATTACTGATGCAGTTGTATATGCATGAAATGACTCCTCATTTTTTCTCTGTAGCCAAATCTCAGCGTCCTCAAACTGTGATCATCATTTGGATCCGTAGAGTAGCTTTTGTTGAACTGTAGTGGAAACTTGAATGGTTTTGACTATGCAGATGTTGCTTGCTTGAAGTTATAGTATAAGGCTAGTTCACGTGGCAGATTGTTGAAGTATAATTTATTTTTTATTTTTTATTTATTACATTTTATCCTTTGAAAACCTTTGGATCTGAGAGTGATGTGTAGGGGAAATTTTTTTTTTTATTGAATTTTCTCAAAAGTTTAGCACATCAATGTCTGTATATTGTAGCAATGCAATGGGTTCAGGGTGTTGTATATCAGTTGCAACTTCCAACACTTGCATAATAATACAAAAAATACTGCACTGATAATACTTGTACAAGCACACATACATAATCATCTACGGAAGTTATATCTCGTATAACGTGCGTATTTCTTACATATAGGCATGTATATGAGCGACTAAATGTGTATTTGTATATAAATAGGTGCACAAGATGTATGAATGAGAACATGCACGCTGATATAGATGTATGTTGTATGACCGTTCTGTTTCGTAATCGGACCAACAGAAAAAGAAATACATGCAAGAGACTTGGGCTTTTAGGTTAAAAGTTTTTTTTTCCTCAAAGTCTGTTGAAGATGAAAAGGTTTGCAATAGGCGCCAAACCCCAGGAAGAATGAAAGCCTTAAAAGGATCTTAAGGCAAGATTAGATCAACCCATTTTGATACCATGAAGAAAAATTCGATTTGCTTCTCTTTTTACACTCATATGATTATTTTCAATTTTATATGAAAAATTATTTGTTTGATTTCAGTGTAGCAACCATTTAAGGTGGAGGATGAGACCCTATGGAACTCTGATCATGACCCTGAGAAGTGAGAACTCATGGAAAGTAATCTGCAGGACAGCCTCCCAAGGGACATGTCTACTTACTCAAAGACTATAAAGTAAAAGAAAGACAGAGAGTACATTTCGCATTTTTTTTCGTACCGTTCATATATGTGATTCGCTATGAAACACGGACTCTTTAAAAAAGCCGACGCACCCATACTTAGTGCGCACCCGTACTTGGTGCTTCGAGGATTTTTTGAGTTCTTTTTTAGTGTGGCTGAGGATTTTTTGTAGTGTTCTTTTGAAAAAGAACACAAGTTTTTCGTACAATTTTGAAAACTTTAGGGGTTTGAAAGATAAATAATAGAAAATAATAATAGCAATTATCTAGAATATACACTAATGTACTAATATTTAAAAAATAATTTGTATATGCTACTATCTGAAAGTATATTTTTAATATTTTATCTAAGTACTTCCGCCGCACCCGCACCCGTACTTTTTGGAAATTTGACGAATCCCTCGCACCCGTATCCCCGTACTCGAATCCCCACACCCGCACCGATGCTACCTAGTGTGATTGATATGTGTAAGTTTTGTCTATCTGATCCATGTATTATCTAGGAAGCAAGGACACTTTAAAGAAGGCAACGTGTCGTATCGTGTCCGACAAACGGACACGACACTTTTTTCTGCAGTATCAACATGCAATTCTTTAAGGACTTGTCGTGTCGACATATCAATGTCATGTCTTATCCATGTCACTGTGTTCGATGTATAATATCTTGGATTTGAACAAATAATATAGAAGTATATATGTTGTAGTATTGTCCCAAAGTAAAAGGGTATCACTATTGCTAAAGTACTAGTGAATGTTGACAAAGCAATCTTTCCTGATTATGTTACAATTTTCCCTCATGATAGTTACAATCTTTCCTCATTTTTGTCATGGTTACAATTTTTTGTCATCAAAGTTGCAATCTTTTCTCATCAAATTACAATTCCCCTCGTCAATTTCTCTTTTCTCATCAAATTACAATTCCCCTCGTCAATTTCTCTTATCTATCACTTTCTCTCTCCTGCGTGCATGGTCAAGCCACCATGCGCACAGGGTCGCACCACATAATTTTCCGTTGAAAAGTAACTACGACTTCCTCAAAAGTAATACTCCTAAGCAATGATAACTATCAGTCGGACCATAAAGAGTAATATTTGGGACACAACCTTCATACAACTTTCATACAACCTCACCAAAAGATGTGTCTATCTCTCTCCTGTGATGTCACTGGACCCCTCAGTGACACAGGAAAGAGATAGACACATCTTTTGGAGAGGTTGTATGAAAGTTGTATGAAGGTTGTGCCCCAAGTATTACCCGACCATAAATAAGTGGGTAATACTTGGGGCACAACCTTCATACAACTTTCATACAACCTCCCCAAAAGATGTGTCTATCTCTTTCCTGTGTCACTGTGGGGTCCAGTGACATCACAGGAGAGAGATGGACACATATTTTGAGGAGGTTGTATGAAAGTTGTATGAATGTTGTGTCCTAAATATTACTCTAAATAAGTTTTACCTGACCTTGAGGAGGTTGAGTAATAAGTCTGGTCCAAATTTTAACCAACTGGCTCAAAAATCAACCACATATATATAATACTAACACATCAGCAACTATTGAGCCAAATTTCATATAAAATACTCAACTCTTTTTCTTACATTTTCAGTCTCTAATGAAAAACGGAACTTTGTTTTATGAATAACAATACCAAGTTTATAAAATGGCGTTAGGGAAAATAAACAAAAATTCCCCTTTTGCTACAAAATGGACAGGTAAAACACAGAAAAACCAATCATTTCTCAAAACACACACACACACACACACACACACACACACACACACAAAAGAAAAAAGAAAAAAAGAGGACATTTGCTACAAAAAATGGAGAATGCTATAGAATCATGGACCCCATAAAAGATAATATTCACTAAGACCCCAATTTAACACACTATAGCCATCAAACACAGAAGCTATAACAAAATCAGGACTTGGTTTTCCACATTCAGAATGAAAATAGTCTTTTAACACAGGTTGGGTTGTGTGTCGGCACCATGAGTATGCATACGAAGACACTATGAGTATGCATATAACATGGATATAATAGCATGATGTAATGACAACTAATGGGATAGAGGAAGAATTGGGATTTGGAATTTCCAAAACTTCATCTACCTTGTATTTAACTTACACTTCAACGACTAAATGGCCTGTCATTTTGGGACAGATTAGCTCAGCCAAATTCCAAATTTGGATACACTCCAATTTTATTCCTTCAATAATGCCAAACATAACATCCTTTTGCAGTGCAAGTGTAAACTAGAAGCCACATATCGGATTCACCTGTGTATACAACTATCTTTTCCCCTCTATTGTATATTTGCTCAAAATATTGTATAATTGAATATGAATTATATAATACGTAAGCACCAGAAGAGGCTCTCCATGTACACTTAGAACTCCCAACTATTCTACATTACACATAAACAAGCTCCAGAAGTTGCATCGCCCATATGCATGAAGAGTACACAAAATTCATGCCAAGATACATATAATAGTAAATATCCCAAAAGCACATTCAAGTGTGAGAAAAGTACTTAGAAAGTATTACTGCAGAGTTAGTTGAGGTCTTCGTTATGGAGCGGTTATTTGCAATTGCATCAGCTAACTAGGATGCTTCAGGTGATACGCAACGGTTATTTGGATTAAACAACTAGGACGATTCAGCTGACACAACGGTTATTTGCATTCGATGACATGGATCTTCAAATAGCACGTTAGGTGAAAGCCAAGATACTCTATAAAGAAAGAACAAAGTGAACACCATACAAACAAAGGTCACATATTTGTACAAGTGAGCCACGGGGTTTATCAACTGATCATCCAGCTCTATGCACCCTGGGAGGGATTGTCATTTTTAGTACAAGGTGGCTACTCGTAAACTCGAACCTATTTTCCCAGATGTATACCATAGCATCAAACAATGAAATGAATCGGAAGGAAAATTCAGATTTTTTTTTATTAGGTTGAGAAAGTAAAAAAAAAAAGCAATCAATACTCATGTTGGATCAAAACCTCAACATCCTCTCTATTTCCATTTACAAATTGAGAAGAATCCAATTTTTTTTCAGTTCAAAATCAATAATTTCAGAGCATTGTCAGAAAACTCACCTTCTTGGATGAACACAGGAACACAGTCATCTAACACATGAGAATCTTTCAGGTCTAGACACATCTGAGGTGGCTAAATATGGTGCGTTCTTAGCTTACGGCAATAAACCTATATGTTCGTTTGGTCCACCAAAGATTCTTCAACAGGTCTGCTTAAGTGCTTACGATAATTTTCCATCAGTAGCCAAATGCTGATCGCCTAAGGCTTAGTTTGGCCCCCACGTGGTGCTTCTCCTTTTTTAAAGCCCAATTTCATGTTAATTCATTTGGTAACTAGTTTATGAGCTTTGCAAAAATTGAACTTAGGGCTTTTTTGGAGGGAGCTTCTAAAAGCTCTAGAATGGAGCTTTTAAAAGCTCAAGGTTGCTTTTTGGTTTCATGATGTCTTTTTGAAGAGTAGTGTGTCACTTGTATAAAATTATCAAAGAACTTAGTAATAAATTTCATAAGCTCCTTTTAAAAAGCCACATGGGGGCCAAACTAAGCCTAAGTCAGATGTAAATCTTAACCCAATGGGATTCTGCCTTACATGCAGCCTTATTGGATTCTCTCCCATCCACCTTCTGCTAAACGATCTCTATGGCACATTCTTATTCCTACCCAGGTTCTTCAGGAAATTTCTTTTAACAGACACTAACTCATCCTTTAGTAAGTCTACGAAAAATTGTAAATCAAATCAAAACTCACAAAAAAATGCAAGGTGCATTTCATCTACTTGAAAAATTAACACATTTCGGGATTTACAAGGCTTCACTCATTAGGATAAACTAATATGCTATCAACTGCTTCAAAATGCAACGGAAATTTACACATGGGTCATTGACGTGCCTTAACCTATTTTAGAGAAGAAAAATATATACGTCCCCAAAAAACTTCTAAGAGTGAGTGATAATGAAAATGACATCAATTAGATGGCAAGAGAAAGAAAATTCATTAGTAGAATTACAACCAAGCAGAGACTATCAATTTTAACTTTGCTAAAGCAAGTTAATTACATGTTGAGATTACATGTTCTCGATAACCTAAATGAGACCAGGCCTAAAAGGAAATCGAAAATGCTATGTACCCAGAAAATTTTGATATTGTCCCGCAAATTTGATCTTGCTGTCAATGACAATCCCATAAGCCACCGAATTAGCCTCTAAAGTGCAGAACACCTGCAATTAAATCGAGAAATTACAACTAAGTAATAGAAGGGGAACAGTAATCTGATTAGAAAATACACAACTACAGCCCAATTTCTCACCTTGGTTTTATCACATGATTTACACACAAAACTCCACATTTCACATATCTATGAACCAACATTTTCTTCCCTACCATGATTGGTTTGCATATCTCCACCAGGCAAAACCGAAAATGGTCCATTTATCACTCTCACCCCCCCTTCACCATTATTACCCTCGAACCGACCTAAATCAGCAGACCCTTCATTTTTCTTCACAGCACCATGATCAATAGAACCAGGACTCACTCTCTGTCTATCACTCTCATCCATACCAATTGGCACACCATTATTAGGGGGCCCTGAAACAGCATTTTGTGCCCTTAAACCATGCAATCTCTCTTTTTCCCTTAAATCCACCGCATCCCCAATTTGATTACCAATCCGATTCTGCACTCCAACACCATTACCACCACCGCGGCCGCCACCTACTTTATAATTCTTCTCCACAGCACCCACATTACCAGATCCTGAAACCTCTGCAGATACAATCTCCTTACGCTTCAAATTCTCCTTTGCCACTAAGAAAGCGACGTGTTCCAAAGCCTCCCTCGCTCTCTTCCTCGTAAGGGCAGCCTCCTTTGCCCTCCTCTCCGCCTCCATTCTCGCCCCCTCGGCTGCCCTACTCATCGACACCTCCGCGATCCTGGCTGCCGCCAGCAACACCCTGGCTGCCTTCCTATCAATCTCCCGAAAACTCTCATCGCTCTCTCCCTCGTTTTTCGCTGCCCTCTTCAGGGCGAAAACCGGGGCGTTAGGGTTTATACAGAGGGGGCAAGTATAGGACTTTGCGGGGCCCACCGAGCCGACGACGAGGCAATTGGGGTGAGTGTAGGAGTAGCATTTGAGGCAGGTGACAGTGTCGGTTGTGGATGGGGTTCGATCGTAGACAAGGAAGCAGGTGGGGCAGAAGGTGTGGGGGTTGAGTTTGAGGACGCAGGAGGTGCAGAGTCGGCGGAAGATGCCGCGGTGGCGGAGGTGGTGGAGGAGCCGCCGCTCTTGAACGCCGCAGTTGCCGCACGCGGTGGCGGCGGTGGTGGTGGGAGTGGGAGTGGGAGTGGGAGTGGGAGTGGGAGTGGCGGTAGCGGGTTCTTGCTTCGCCATCGTCGTTGTCGCACTAAAGGATCGACATTTGGAGAGAGAGAGAGAGAGAGAGAGAGAGAGAGAGAAGTTCTTTCAGCTATAAATCCCTAAAAATGGAACCCTAGAAGAGAGTCTATATCTGTGTGTGTATATATATATATCTGTAATTCCTAATAGAAGGTGTTTACAGAGGAAGAGAATGTGAAGTCTGGGAAGTGTTTGGGGGGTGGGGGGTTTGAGAGAGAGAGAGAAAGGGAGAGAGATTCAGTATATTAGGGTTTCCAATCGAACGTTTGACGGAGTTTGCAGAGGTAGAAGACAAAGGGGGGCTTTTAAGATTAACAGAGCTTCACCAAAACGTCGCCGTGCCGTGCTTTCACTATTGATCATTAAGAAATATACGACGTCGTTTAAATGGGGTTGTTGTATCAAATCATGTGTGACATTAATTGGTACATTTTTGACATGTCATATATTATTACAAGACATATTAATACATTTTAAAGATTCAAAAATAGTTGACCTCAATTTATTGGGATACAATGATTAATTCAATTTGATTAATATTAACACAGTGGTCAAAGGTAGTGAACTAAACGAGTTCTATTTAATAGTAATAAAATGCCATACAAGAATATACTACCCAAAAAAAAACCCATTTAGATATTGATAGTGATTTAGCTCACTAGGTGGATAATCATGTGTAAAGTAACGTGTGAAAGTGTTAGAATAATTGAAAAAAAGATAACCATGTCAAGTGAAGGGATAATCGGATTGAAATACTTTTGCTCATCCAAAAAAATAGGTAGCTGGTAAGGGCAAGTGCATTTTTTAATTTGGGCACCTCTTTTTAAGTTAAAAAATCAAATTTTTATCTTTTGCTGTAATTAGTAAGGGCACCTCACTTATTGTACAATATATATGGGTAAATTACAAATTACACTCCACTAGTTTCGTAAATCAGTGTAGTTTTGTATTTATTTATTTATTCCTATTTTGTTTCTTTCTTAATTTCTTCCTTCTTCAGCTTATTATAAGTTTTAGTCCTCCTCTTTTTTTTTTTGGTTAATTAGGATTAGGTGCCACATTAGATACTTTTTACGTGATTGGGCTAACCCGTGAACTAGTTTAATGAAATGCCCAACGAAATTTAGTTGACCAAAATAGTCTTTTGTGTATTGTTAGCACGCGCACATGCACTATCCGACATTCTGCATTCAAAAGGAACGCATATGGAGAACACGTGTAGAGAGAGAGAGAAAGAGAGAGAGACAGAGATCGCCATCGCCATCACCTTCGGCTATGATCGCCGGCCAGCACCACCATCGTCGTCGATTACCATCACCATCGCCGTCGTTGCCACCACCACCACCACTATTGCCATCGCGTCTCCACCACAACCGTGGATCGCCACCACTATTACCATCACTATACCATAAATAACTTATAATCTTTTAAACAATCTGATACACTTAAAATTTATAATAATCTGATAATATCTTATAATCTTTTAAACCACATGATAATATCTTGTAATCTTTTAAATAATCTGATACACTTAAAGCTGGACACGCACTTATACACTAATATCAAAGTGAAATTGATAAAAATAAATAAAAAAAATTAAGCTTATAATACAAAACTTCCATGAAAAAATTATGGAACAGATTATGGGGTCATTTTGGGCCAGAAATAATGTGATATTCCCATTGTACCCTTGCTTATTTTGTAATTGGGTGGATTTTGCACAATTTGAGGACTGGAAAGGGAGTAAATTGCCAAAATTGAAACTATAGGGACCAAACTGTCACAACCCTTAAACTATTGGAGTGTAATTTGCAATTTACCCATATATATATAGTACAATAAGTGAGGTGCCCTTACTAATTACAGTAAAAGATAAAATTTTGATTTTTTAACTTAAACAAAGGTGCTCAAATTAAAAAATGCACCTGCCCTTATCAACTACCAAAAAAATAGTATATTAATGTTCATTCAAGCATCTCATTGGCCAATGTTATTTAATCCTGAGTTCCACTACATTGGCCAATGAGATGCTTGAATAAGCATTAATGTATCATTTTTTAGATGAGCAAAAATACTTTCTAATCGGATTAGATCAGGGAGAAAGAGGTAGCCATTAGTAAGGTAGCAAGTGTATACTAATTGGAGGTGGTATATATCAACATACGTAAAGTATAAATAGGTCTAGTATTTTAGGGGAAAGAGGGAGTTAAAAAAAAAGAAAAAAAAAGAAAAAAAAGTAAGAGTAGCTAAGGGACTGTTTGGTGAGTGTAAAGACTTTCTATTCTAACTTCTTTTCATTGATCCAGGAGGGAGATGTGGGGACAAAATATTATACCTACAAGGACTTATATCATGGGGGTGGAACATAATGGAGTGTGGGTTCTCGGACTTCTCGCAGATGGGTTATTTTGGGCACATAAGACTATAAGAGCAACAAATTCAGTTCGAAGTACTATGTATAGTGGTTTAATTTTGTGAATATGCAAGTGTGACAGGCTAGTTATGCAAACTAATAGCACCTTTTATCAAAAGGATAATGCGAAAATTTTATTTTTATATTATCTAGGGGGGTGACGGTAATTGACATCATGGCTTCCTAACAAACTTTAAAAAAAAAAAAAATAATCCAAAATTTAAAAATCTGTAACTTTTAATCCAGAAATAATTTTTTTGTAAAATTTATGTTTTTAAAATTTATTTGACGAGATCTATCAAACAAGTACCATTGTTGCTATGAAATTCTGAAAAAGAAAGAAAAAAAAGACTATGTAGAATTTCACACAAAATTTTAGTGTGAAATTTCATACAATTTTTTTCAGTGTGAAATTTTATTCCAAAGAGAGAAAGAGTAGTACTCTCACTGTTATTCTTGAATTTATTAGGTGAAAACTTCATAGAATTTTTAATTTTACACAATTTTTTTTCAATATAAAATTTCACACAACGAGCAAAAAAAAAAAACTCTCTCAAACAAAGCCTAAATTAACCCACTTTAATTTTCCAAAATAGTTACGTGAAAATTCGCACAACTTTTTTTTTCAGGGTGAAATTTCACATAATTAGTTATGTAAAATTTTGCATGACTAATTATGTGAAATACACAAACAAACAAAGAAGGATGAAGAAATGTAACCTTTATCAATATCACATAACTGCGTACTAGTAGAGAGCCACTCACTTTGCGAGTGAAGAGATTTTAAGGTAAGTTAATAGTGATTTTTGTGACATTTTAGTCCATTGTATACATTTTTTTTTCTTCAAAAAGGTCCATTGTATACATTTATTAGAGAAATAAATTTAATAGATTTTTTTGTGTAATTATTGATAGTAGAAAATTTTCTCATGATACCCCTTTTGCCTTTATAATAGTATAGATAATAGTACAGATGTGAATTTAAAGTCATGTGAAATTTTCAAATTTCTAAAAAATGAATATTAAAAATTATATAAAAAAAAATCACATAAAACAACAAGGGTAAATTACCTTTTACTCCATGTGGTTTGCCCCTGTGACATATAACACCCCTGTACTTTGAAATGCAACATGTACATTATCCCCCTAGACTTATGGACTAACTGACTCTGTTAGTATCAGTAACGACAAGTGTGAAAAGGTAAAAGAGCCCTCCATCACAACTAATACCCATCTCTCTCTCTCTCTCTCTCTCTCTCTCTGCAAACGGGTCACCCAAATTTCGAAACCTCTCTCTACTCTTTTCTTTTTCTTTTCTCTCTCTCTCTCTCTCTCTAAAACTCAGCAAATGGATCACCCAATTTCTAACCTCTTTCTCCTCTCTTTCTTCTGTCTCTCCACTCTCTCCCTCTCTCCTCTCAAGAGCCAATTTCTAACCCCCCCCCCCCCCTCTCTTCTGTCTCATCTCACTCTCTCTCCTCCAAGAGCCAGTCGTCTCTCCTACCACCACGTGTATCTACAATAATACCCATAGAACCATCCAGTTGATGTGGCATGCATTTTTTTTTTCCTTTTTCTTGCCCAACTATCGTGTGATTCTTGAAGACTTCGATTTCCTTTTTCTTACAAGTTTTTTTTTCTTGAAGTTTCATGGGTTTACCTCAGAATTCAATCTCTCTCTCTCTCTCTCTCTCTCTCTCTCTCGCTATATATACACACACATATATATATAGAGACACACACAATAGCTTTTTAGTTTGTTTGTAGATTTAAGAATTTTTCTGACATTGTTAGGGGGATTTTTAATAACAAAGCGAAATTGTGCTTTATGTGCACTTCATTTTGCATTGTTGAAATGGTCTCAGTTTATGTATATGTGTGTGATGTGATACATTAATCACATTGTGTTTTTCATATTGTGTGACACTGATACAATCCTGAAGCCAAGGCACTTGATGAAGCTGATCTGGGTTACTGACTAGAGTAGTAGAAGTCTCCTAATTTTTCTGCATGTTAGTTAATTATTTATTTGATTATTTTTAGTAGAGACCTGGTCTTTTGGGAATTATCCCATCAGTCTTGGTTGTTGAGATATTATAGGACTATGTGCTTAGTTGGTTATTGTTCTCTATTTAAATAAGAGTTGCCAGGAATAAAAGATCATCTGATCATTTGTTTAAACCCTTGCGGTGTATTGGAGGTTTGGATCCCTCGAAGAATCCAATTTATCATTAGCTTAATCCTATTTTCTCTATCTTCTTTATCTCTTTGCAGTTGCCAATATAGGGAAGTCTAAGAGAACCCAAACTCCTTCTTTCTCTCTCCAAGTCCAAAGGCCTGTTACACGTTCCCAAATTGAGGAACGTAACATCTTGGTATCAGAGCCGGTCATGTCAGAGGAAAGAATTAGCCGCTTGGAATCCGAAGTAGGGAATCTCTCAGCAGCTCATGAAAGGGGTCGTTTAGAGATTCAAGAGTTGTTCGCAGCGATGAACGCACGCTTCGACCAACTGTTGGGAAACAAGAATGGGGAGCAAGGTGAGAATTCTGTGGGACAATCGGGGGCGCAACGTTCAATGGCATACAGTCATTCCATAGTGCCCAAGCTCACCAAATTAGAATTTCCCCGGTACAAAGGAGGTGAAGATCCTACGAGTTGGGCAGAACAAATTTTCCAATTCCAACAAATTGAGCTAGAGGAACAAGTCTCGTTAGCAGCATACCACTTGGACGGTGAGGCATAACTGTGATATCAATTAATGAAGGATGAAGGTGAAACCATCACTTGGCAGAGTTTAAAAGACGCTTTTTATGCTCGGTTTGGTCCTACCGAATTTGAGGATTTTTTCGGGGATTTGACCAAGCTTCGACTGACTTCGAGCATCAGAGATTATCAGGCCAATTTTGAGAAGCTTCTCACCAGAGCAGGGAAGTTAACTCCCTTACAACAAGTTGGGTGTTTTATTAGTGGGCTAAAAGAATCGATAAGGGTGGAGGTCCAAGCGGCCAGACCTCAGTCCTTGTCCGCAGCTGTTGGGTTAGCTCGACTTTTTGAAGCCAAAGTCTCTAATGCTAGCAAACGTCCACTAGTAATGGAAATACGCAGATTCGTCCCCTTGGCAGTCGAAGCAAGCAAAACTAGCCATCCTGTCATCAAAAAATTCTCTCCAGCCGAAATAGAAGAAAGACGGAAAAAGGGCCTATGTTTCCATTGCGATGAGAAGTTTGGGCCTCGACATGTGTGCAAGAAGTTGTTTATACTGGAGGCAAGCTACCCGGAAGAGAATGAGACACACACAACTGCTGCCGATAGTGAAGAAGATGAGGACATGGAGATCGTGGAAGAAGCCCCTGCCATATCAATACATGCCATGGCCGGATCACTAGCACCCCAAACCATGCGTGTCAAAGGGTCCATAGGGCGATACAATGCCATTGTTCTACTAGACTCAGGAAGTACCCATAATTTTCTCAAGTCAGATATTGCTACAAAGATGGGGTTAATTCCTGATAAAAGTGGAGCACTTAATGTAAGGGTGGATAGCGGAGAAAAACTACCCAGTCAAGGCAAGTGCATGGCAGTGAAACTGCATCTCCAAGGTATACCTCTCTTTGTTGATTTTTATTTACTACCGCTTGAGGGATACGAAGTTGTCTTGGGAGCACAATGGCTACTAGGGCTGCAGATGGGTCGGGTAGGGTCGGGTATCTATAGAACCGGAACCGATCCGATTATGAATGATTCTCATGTTTGAGACCCATACCCGAACCGGCGAGATTTGGACCCAACCCGAACCGACCCGGTAACTTTGGTTTGGTTTGGTTCGGGTCGGGTCTGGGTATTTATTATTCTCTCTCTTTCTCCAAAACCCCCTTCTCTCTGATAATCAATTTAATCTCCGAAACAAAGATTGCTGAAATTCTACAAATGCTTCTGCTCCTGGTGTTCACCCAATTAGTTCCAATGAAATTTGTAATTTTCTGTCAAATCAGGTTCGCTAAAACACAATCTAAAAGCACTGTTGAATTGCTAAACAATGATGAACTTTCGTGTATTATTAATTTCTCAGTGCTATACCAGAAAGTTGAAAGTGTATAATTTGCTACGATGATCTAATTAAACCACTAGTCAATGATGGAGGCTTACTCATCGTATAAAAAAAAAGTCAATGACAGAGGGTTGAAACTTGAAAATGACCTTTGAGTGGCAATATTGAAAATATTAGAAACACATAGATCCATATCTTGTGGTTTACAAATCTAACATGAAACTAGAAACAGAGCACCATTACTGAGAGAAAAACCAAAATTGGATACATACAATCATATCTGTTTGTATAATATATATTTATGTATATTTATACACACGTAGATTGGGTACATGTTTGTATTCATATCAACGTACTTACATGTAAAATTATATATATATATAAATATAAATATATATGTGTGTATTTAACTTGAAATTGTGAGAATGAGAGAGAGACAGTCAATGAGAAGAGGGTTTGGCTGTTTGGCTGGGTTCATTTAATCTTGGGTCTCGGGTCTGGTTCGGATACCCGAATACTAGACCCGAACTGACCCGAACTAGTCAGCCTTTTACTAGGCCCGAACCAGACCCGACCCATTACATTTTAGACCCAACCCGACCCAATTGGTTTGGGTCGGGTCGGGTCGGGTCTTCGAGTCACGGGTTTTTTGTGCAGCCCTAATGGCTACATACGTTGGGTCCTATATTGTGGGATTTTTCTAAGTTAAAAATGCAGTTTACCATGGACGGGAAATCCGTTTGTCTACAAGGGTTATCTTCTAACAACAGATTTGTGGATGGTACTACGATACAGAAAGAGTCACGGCGAAAGAAAAATGGAATAATTTTACAACTTCATGCTTTGGAGGGATGGTCCACAACCCATCAGTCATTGGATCCTGAGTTTCAAGTACTTCTTGAAACATATCAAGATGTATTCGCGGCACCATCAAGACTTCCAGTGCCGAGGCTTCATGACCACAAAATACCTTTACTACCTGGTAGTGCTCCAGTTTGTGTTCGGCCCTACCGATACCCACATTTTCAAAAGACAGAAATCGAGCGATTGGTAGAGGAAATGTTGATATCTGGAATAGTGCGACCAATATACAGTCCTTACTCATCCCCTGTTCTTTTGGTTAAAAAGAGTGATGGATCTTGGCGGATGTGTGTCGACTATCGCGCACTCAACAAAATAACCATCAAAGACAAATTTCCAATACCAGTCATTGATGAGTTACTTGACGAACTACATGGAGCAAAAGTTTTTACCAAACTGGATCTCCGCTCGGGCTACCACCAAATTAGAGTGCATTCCACGGATGTTCAAAAGACTGCCTTCCGTACACATCAGGGCCACTACGAATTCCTCGTAATGCCGTTCGGACTCACCAATGCACCGTCAACATTCCAATCCTTGATGAATGAGGTATTCAAGACTTATCTTAGAAGATTTGTTTTAGTTTTATTTGATGATATTTTAATTTATAGCAAATCAAAGGAGGATCATCAACACCATTTGGAGTTAGTTTTGGCAACCTTAAGAACTCACGAGCTATATGTTAAGAAGCACAAGTGTCATTTTGGTCAAAATACAGTTAGCTATTTAGGCCATATTAATAGCAGTGAAGGAGTCTCCATGGATCAAGACAAAGTCCAAGCCATGATAAGTTGGCCGAAACCCATGTCCTTAAAAGCATTGCGGGGATTCTTGGACCTTACGGGCTATTACAGGAAGTTTGTCAAAGACTACGGGAAGATGGCCAATCCGTTGACATCCATGCTCAAGAAGGATTCATTTGGATGGACTCCGGCAGCCGACGATGCTTTTGAGAAGTTAAAATTGGCCATGACACAAGCCCCCGTTTTGGCTCTTCCCAACTTCACCAAATCATTCATTTTGGAATGTGATGCAAGTGGTGTAGGCATAGGTGCAGTACTAATGCAAGAAGGACGTCCCATTGCTTTCTTTAGCCAAGCTCTTCATGGACGAAATCTCAACATTCCAACCTACGACAAGGAAATGCTGGCTATGGTCTTAGCCATTAAAAAATGGCATCCTTATCTCCTTGGCCGCAAATTCATAGTCCGTACGGACCAGCACAGCTTGAAGTTTTTATGGGAGCAACGCATCACCACGGAGAGCCAACAGAGATGGATATCTAAGTTGCAGGGATACGACTTTGTTATAGAATACAAAAAAGGCACCGACAACACTGCAGCAGATGCTCTTTCTCGTAAGGAGTCAACCAAAGAAATCCATGCTATATCCTCTCCTATCCCAAGTTAGTTGGAGCCCATTAAAAAGGAGGTTGCGACAAAACCAGAATTACAGCGTTTGGTACACCTTTATCAGACTGATGAAGCTGTGGACCCTTGGCGGTATAGTGAGGGAGTGCTCTTCTACAAAGATCGATTGTATTTGGCAAGTGATTCGTCTCTTACTCAACCAATTATTGAAGAGTTCCATTCTACAATGCACGAAGGGTATCAAAAGACGTTTCAAAGAATTCGCTCTATTTTTTACTGGAAGGGCATGAAGCGGCAGGTTATTCACTTTGTCCGTACATGTGATGTGTGTCAAAGAAATAAGGTCCAAAACCTCAGCACCGCTGGTCTCTTACAGCCTCTTCCTATTTCAATTAAGGTATGGGCAGATATTTCTATGGATTTCATCGATGGCCTTCCACCATCGTATGGAAAATCAACAATATTTGTGGTAGTTGTAGTATCTTTGAAAAAATAATAATAATAATAATAATAAAATGAAATAAAATAATATCAATAAAAATGGTAGCAGTGTAAATAAATAATATAACATGCACATTATAAAGGGAAAGGAAAGGATACTAGAAAATATTTTCTACTATCAGTAGTTACATAAAACTCATTAATTTCTTACTAATAGACTAAAATGTCCCGACTATTTCACACAGTAATAACTTTTAAATTTTCTTAGAATGTCTCCAACCACAAGTGAGTGGGCCCTAGTCCTATTTTAGACCCATAATTAGAAGAAATAAAAGTTGTAAGGGGTAATTGTTAAATTATGTTTACATATAATATATATATATATATAACAGATAAATGTCAGCAATAATAGAAGCTTCTACTTGTGCAGTCCAGGCTGGATGTGGCTAAGAATGGAAAGGGTTAGATTAGATCAAGTACAAGTAGGTAGGTAGGGTAGGGAATAATTAACAAGATATATTCTCCACCGTTCAACCACATCACATTCCCTAGTTAGTTGCATACTTGGACTGTATATATATATATATATAACTATTCACAGCATGGTATAGCTGTATAGGCACAAGTAGAGAGAAATAGGGAGGAGGAGAGAAAGGGGAAGAAAATCAGGGACAAAGAAAGGAAACAAGAGTGTCTTGCCAAAACAAAGGAAAGGGTAAGGATTTTAAAACCCCAAATCAGTAGTATTAGTATTTTTGGTTTTATATATATAGCTTGTGGTAATTTTTTTTAAATCTGGGTCAGAAAATTTGTTTAGAATAGTGAGATTTAAGTATTAGAAACATATTCTTGGGATTCTTGGGATCGTTTTGGAAGAAACGGTATCAAAAATGGATTAAAAACGAGTAAGAAGTGATCAAATTTCAATAATAGCGTTTTCCGGCGACCGTCACCGGAGAAGACGCTGGAATAAATTAATGACATGTATTTAGTATTCAAATATTAGTATTTATTTTGGTAGCATAGTAATTGAAAGATGAGTTGGCTGAATGGTTAGCCTAGATGATTTCCAGACAAGAACCCTAGGTTCGAAACTCGTTGAACGTTTTGTTAATTTCTTTCTTTTCACACCAACAGTTTTCATAACATTATTTTGGGTATTTTAGAACAAAGAAATTAGTTGACCGAGTGGGTTGGGCTTTACTTCAAACTCTCTAGATGGTGGGTTCAACCCCTTGCACTAGCCAAAATTTATTTATTTATTTATTTTTCCTTCTTTCCTTTCCTTTGATGTTTGAGGAAAAAAAAAAGGGATATGTATTATGTAGGTCTTGAACCCTGATCAACACCCTTGAAAATTTTCCAACAAACCATTCAATCTCTTAAACCTTTCTCGTTCACATCTAAGGAGATATACATGATCACACTATCAGATTTGTAGAGCTCAACCTAAATTTGATCAGTTTCATTTTATTTCGATATACCTTCTCATATCCAAAATTTACATTTAAAGACTGGGGCTTAAAGTAGAAACTCCAGTGAAATTAAAAAGGGGTTCAACTAATAGTACATAATTGTCTTTCAAAATTTTACTCTAATTAAAATTATTCTGTGAACTGAATTTTACATCTTAAGGTATTCGGATTATTTTAATGTTTTTCTTTTGGGAATAATACTTTATTAATTCTTGGATTCAGTTAAGGCCGAGGCCTTTTTGAAAATATAAGGCTGGAATAGTCTGTTTGGAGGAGGCAGGGACTGAGATAGTTCCACAGTTAGTGCACTAATATACTACCTATTTCGAGCTGGGCTGGTAGGTGGTATACACCTTTCGAGCTGGGCTGGGGTGCTGTAGCCTAGATGAGATATACATTATGTGATGAGTTGATATATTCCTTTTAAAAGATTTCTCACATGTAATTTTACAGGCAACTGGTACGTACGATATTAAATGTGTTATCTTATTCAATTTTTTCTGGAAATCAAGTAATGCTAATTATATATGTATCATTATAAAGGTTTTCTTTCGAAAATAAAATTATATCCTTACTGGGCCCACAGCTCATTATTTTTATAAATAAAAATTACAGGGACAGGGACAGAAGATGAGAACTGAGGAAAAGGACTGCTTAAGGATCAAGATCGTTCATTTTATTTTACTTTCTTTCTGTTTGGAATAAATGCAATGTAATAAGAGATTTCTCTTTAAGAAGTTGTAGTATGAAATATAAGTATTTTATTTTCAGGAGGTGGTGATTTAAAATATTAATACCGCCATAGCCTTATTAATTTCACTTTATACCATAACCATATTGGTATCAGTAATTAAATTTGGGGCGTGACAGTTAAAGTGGTATCAGAGCCTAAGGTGTTTTAAAGTTTAGGGGTTATTTTTTAGCCTAGGTTGTAATTCTAGAGTAGGGATAGATTATAAGGTAATTCTTAGTATTACTCCCTGTTAAATCTTTATTTAATTATTTATTTATCTTGCATTTTATTGTTTTCTTCTTGTACACATATAGATGCCAGGCATTGAAGACTATGATGAATGGGG
This sequence comes from Hydrangea macrophylla, assembly GCA_033977485.1. Taxonomy (NCBI): domain Eukaryota; kingdom Viridiplantae; phylum Streptophyta; class Magnoliopsida; order Cornales; family Hydrangeaceae; genus Hydrangea; species Hydrangea macrophylla. The sequence goes on from CM066996.1 coordinate 79,055,190, forward strand.
AGGATTCTTTTTATCACCGGGAGGAACCATCACACCCACTAACCCCTCAACCCACGAGGAAACAATAAACAATACTGCGTATGGATTGTTAATACAAGAGGTACGAACCGCAGGATATGATCGACCAGTACCTGTTTATACCGAAGAGCAACAAAGACAACTGGTGACATATGTGGGCCAAAACCAAAGGGCCACTTGGCAGCGTTACTTAGACTTAGCAGCTAATCAAGAAACTTATAGGCAGGTTAGGGACTATGTTGAACAAGAAAACATGGCCTGGAATCCATTTCCAGAGGGTCATGTCGAAGCCACTACCGAACTTCAACTGTTTCCAGAGCTACCTATACTGGGTGAAGAGGTCCCAATTCCAAACCCAGGACCCATAACAACATCAGCAGTCCCAGAGATAGCACCTCTAGAGGATCTGCTGGAAGGGGCCTTTGATCCAGCACCCGAACTATACCTTAGGGAATCAGAGGGTTCAACACATGGTTCTCCAGCAAAGGAACCATAGTTGTCTTTTAAAAAAAAAATGAGTAGTGGTGGAGGGGGGAGATGGTTTTTGAATGTAGATAAATAATGTAAGATAAATATATATATATATATATAAGTAGTGGGTACCCAAATTTTGATTGTATATAGGGTACTAACGGATATTAAGTACGTAATATATTTTTGTTATCTAATAAAGATATGTGAAATATTCTAGTTATTGCTGTTTCAATTCTATAGTTTTTTTTTTATGAATGTATAAAACTAATTTGTATTTTCTTTTGAAAAAGGAAAAAAAAAAAAGGCAGAATACTCTAGCAGTCAGAATGAAGCATGTAATACCCTGTATTTTGGTATTTTAAAAAGACCCGGTATTTCATTTCTATATTCGTATAAACTTTCTCTTCCTTTTGGTGAATTTTGATACCAATCGATTGACATATTCCCAATCGATTGACACTTTTCTGATACCAATCGATTGATAAGTTATCCCAATCGATTTTCATTCAACCGACTAAAAGTGATGACGTGTCAAACTTTCCAAACGATTGCTATTCATCTCAATCGATTGACATTGTTTCCAATCGATTGACTACAAATATCTGTTGCCAATCGATTGACTGGTGTCTCAATCGATTGACATAAGCTGAGAAATGTTTTCTTCTTTCCTTCAGCTTTAAACGCGTGGCACTCCCTTATGTCTATATATATGTTTCATTTAGTGGCCTTGGGGCTGTTTTTCAGACCTTAAGAGAGGGAGAGGCATACTCTTGAGTTATACATATACATATATCTATATCTATACATATATACACACCCTCACACACACTCACTCCTTCGGCAGCTGGGAGAAGAAGAAGAAAGAAGACAGAAAGAAGAAGAAAGAAGAAAGGAGGAGACAGAGAGGGAAGACAGAGACAGAGAAGAGGAGAAAGAGAGAGAGAGTTTGAAGTTTTCAAACTTAAACACACCCAAACGCACCCTAGGTGAGTTCTAACTCACTTGGTCCCTTTATATGAAGTTTATATAAGTTATTATGATGTTTAGATGGGTTACATGCATGTAGTGCACGTTTATATATGCTGTTTTTACAATCTGCTGGAGAAGACGTAGTTCCAATCGATTGACATAAATCTCAATCGATTGACATCAGTTGCATCCCAATCGATTGAATAGGATTCCAATCGATTGACATTGTTCCAATCGATTGACATGTTTCTCAATCGATTGACATAACTTTTGTTCCAATCGATTGAACTTTTGTTCCAATCGATTGACATGATCAGTACATGGATTCTTTTGCCTATTTATTTTAGAAGAGGTTTAGTTGTTCGATTTCTGATTCGGGATTTCCATTATGCGATTATGGGGTAGACAGGAGTAATGTGACACCAAAGATTTATGGATAATGAATAAAAAGTAATATGAAGACGTGGGTTGACGTGTTGTTCCTGATATGAGTTCGATATCCGTTTCTTTTAATCAGAGTAGTCAAGCCACATTGGGAATTGTCATGTGTCGATATAGAATGGAACGTAAGTAGGTTTGGTAAGTTCTGGGAATGGTACGTGGATGGACGTTCGGTCATGATATGCTCTTAAAAGCGGTGAGCTGTGCATATGCTCTTAAAAGCAGTGAGCTGGACCAAATAGTCCTAAGATAGACTGGATGATCTGTGATATGCTCTTAAAAGCGGTGAACCGGACCATGGTTCTTAAAAGCGGTGAGCTGGGATCACTAGTAGATGACGTTGAGTCGTGGCAATAGATTGATATGCCTTGTTCGAAACGTTATATCCCTGAAATGCGGTGAACAGGACCATTGTTCTTAAAAGCTGGGGACAGACTGACGTGGAGTCCATGACATGCGGTGAGCTGTTCATATGCTCTTAAAAGCGATGGACAGAATAAGGGTGTATCCCTAGAGTTAAACGATTGAGTCTGTTCATGATATCAGAGTCTGTTGAGTTCGGTATTTGAGTAACAAGACGATAAGGGTCGGTTTACAAGAATGAATGGAGGAACAAGATAATGTTATTTTTTATAATAAGATGTTAACTCGTGTCTTCATAAGCTTGTGTTTACTTCAGATAACTGGTACCTCGTTAGTTTATGCTCACTCAGCTCTCAGTAAGCTGACGGCCTTTTTATTGCCTGGACATTCCCCGTCCAGAATATCCTGCCCCTTATTCTGCAGGTAAGGACCAGTACACTGATGACTATTATCCAGAGGAGGGCCCCACCGATGATGGTTACGCCAGGAAGGATTATCCTTATGCCAGTTGAAGACTGAAGACGTTATAGTTAGATTTAATTTCAGTTGTTCTGTTAATCTTTTGTTAACGGGTACTTGGGCATTTGTTGTCTTCAGACCTGTTGTGATCCTGTGGACCATACTCTGATAGTTTGTAATAGTTAGCACTTTGTGCTATTTTCAGTTGATTACTGTTGCTTTTCTTTTGGACTAGTACTGCGTGGTGTGGATTATTAGTGACTTTCACCTGTCATTCCTTATGGACCCATAAAGGAAATTTATTTTTCTCTATTTATGCTGCTCCGGGGCGTGACAGGGTTTTTGGTATCAGAGCCTGAGTTTGGTACTCTAGGGGGTGATACTGTCGTTCACCGATCATTCCACACCATCTGGTCCTAGTGTGTTAAGATTCTTTGAGATGAGATATGAGTATAAGATAAGTTCGTCTTCCTGACGATAGATAGTTTCCTTTACAGGATAGCATGGATCCGGAGTTTCACCTGTTTGTTACCGATGCTTATGGAGGACACATTATCCATGGAGATACCGTGGAGCCAGCTGACCCAGAGTTTTATCGTGAGCGTGTGTGCCAGATAGCTAGTCGACATTTAGAGGAGGACATGTGGAGAGCACTTTATGTGACCAGGAGTACTCACCCGACCCAGATGCGCATGGATGCTTACCACTTAGCGAGAGTTGGCAGAGACATTTGCCAGGAGATGTTGCGACTAGTTTTGAGTAAACCAGAGATGGATGAGATTGAGTTGAGAGCCATTGTAGCCGGTCCACCAGAGCCTGTGACTGCACCAGCAGCAGCTCCAGCAGCCCCACCATCACCAGTACCCGTCCCAGAGCCAGAGCCTGAGCCGATTGAGGATGAGGAGGATCTAGAGCCTGAGGATGAGCATCCCGATGAGGACATGGACGGAGATGGAGAGGAGGAGCCGATAGATGACGAGGACCCAGTAGAGGATGAGCATGCAGGTGATGATGAACCTGAGGATGACCCCGAGGAGCCAGAGTTTGAGCCAGAGGATCCAGTACCAGACCCAGAGGCTATTGAGGCAGACGTAGTAGTAGATGAGGAGGATGACCCCGAGGAGATAGTTGTGCCAGAGGTATCAGTTGTGCTTCAGATACCAGCCGGACCGATTATGCATATGGCAGCCATGGCCGATATGGCAGTAGGATGGATAGCTCAGATGATAGCACAGCCAGCAGATTTTGTTATGGGAGAGGTGGCTATAGCAGGAGCTCTTGACATAGCTGACGGTTTTGCTGCAGTAGCTGTTGATGTCGCTAACCAAGCGATAGTAGACGTGATGGAGGACGATGATGCAGAGATGATAGAGGATTGGGATATAGGGGTAGTAGTTGGAGATCTTGTCGCACCAGTTGAGGATGATCCACTCGAGGAGATGGATATAGACCCAGAGGACGAGGCACCACTAGCAGGATCAGATGCTGACGACTTTTGAGTCAGGATCTGCAGGATATAGATTTTGTTAGTTTATATTAGGACATGTTGTCCACTAGATTTTTGGGAGCTTGAGAGATAGCTATTGACCATAGCTTTGTATAGTATTAGCTGACTTTAGTTGTTGTAACTCTTGTCCCATATGGTACACAGTTTGACTAGTGTGTACTATACGGTACATCTTTTGATATATATATACGAGCAGTACTTTTGGTTATTGCGTTGTGCTGTGTTGTTTAGTAGAATTGTTAGTCTAGTTGTTTCTTATTCTATCTTGAGTTCGTTTCTACGTGAAGACTTTCAGCTGATCAATATGTCGTTTGTAGGCGATACTCGTTATCATCATGGTAGGACCCTTGAGAAATCACCAAGCACGTAATGGAGCACCTATACCGGAAGGGATGGATCCAACGGGAATTTTTGAAGCATTTATGCAGAGGATGGAGCATGTGGGGGATACTTATAACCACTCCACCCACCAGAGACCTTTTGTACCCCCGCCACCAAGACAGACTGGAGATAAGCTGTTAGCAAATTTTCGTGGGTTACGTCCAGAGAAGTTCGATGGACTAACAGAACCATGGAAAGCGGAACAATGGATAAGAGAAATGGAGTTAATATTTGGAGCATTGGAATGCAGCGAACAAGAGAAACGTCGCCTTGCTACATTTCAGCTCACTTATGCCGCCGCAGATTGGTGGGAAGCTGAGCAAGCCACTGTTGGGATCGATGCCGCTAGAGCTATGTCGTGGGAGACATTCAAAGGCAGATTTTTGGAGAAGTATTTTCCAGAAGATGAGAGAGATCAACAGGAAAGGAACTTTCTCAATTTGATCCAAGGAGGATGGAATGTACGAGAATACACAACACAGTTCGAGCGTCTATCCAGATTTGCTCAGCACATGATAGACACGCCGCAAAAGAAGGTTAAGAGATTTCACCAAGGACTGAACCCCCACCTTAGACATATGATGGTTGGTCATCTGAACCAGTCGTATGAGGAAATTGTTAGATTTGCTACAGGATTAGAAAAGGATGCTAATCCAGTACAGCAATCACAGACAAATCGACCTCAGTCGTCACGAGGGTTTCAACAGAGGAATTTCCATAATCGACCACCGAGAAATACCCAAGGATGGAGACCTCAGGAAAATTTTCAAGGAAACAAGAGAATCTGGGAAGGAACCAGGAAACCACAGCAGAGTTATAATCGACCTCAACAATATCGCCAGCAGGGGTCACAGCCACAGGCATTACTAACAGCCCCACCCAGCAATAGTGGAGGATGTTTTAACTGTGGAAAGCCAGGACATATTGCAAGGAACTGCACAGCCCATAGATCTAATCGCAGGCCAGATATCGTCTGTCGCAACTGCAACAAACCAGGGCACGTGAGCAAGGATTGTCGTGCGCCACGAGGAGGATACTACGGGGCACCAGTGCAAGGAATTCAAGGACCTCCTGATCAGACGAGGATGAACGCTATTATTCCGGAAGGAGCAGGCTTTAATGCTGATGAGCAGCAACATTTGGAAGGTACACTTGTACTCTTTCATAGTCCAGTTAAAGCTTTATTTGATACTGGAGCCGCACGTTCTTTTATTGCTGTTAAGATTGTGCGTCAGTTGGGTTTAGAACCCCAGACACTTGAGTCAACACTGAATGCTGTGTCACCATTAGGAGTGACAGTTAAGTTGAGTAAAGTGTGTAAAGATTGCCCTTTGACTTTGGGAGATAGGAATCTGCCAGCAGACTTAGTCGTTCTGTCGATGTCAGAATTTGATGTTATCCTAGGGATGGATTGGTTAACTAAGTACAGTGCCAATTTGGATTGCCCTACTAGGACGATTGTATTTCCAATACAAGGAAAGCCGACGATCAGATTTCATTGTCAACCGACAAGCGACCTGTTTCTTACGAGTAGTTTGGCTACGATCATTAGTACAAGTACGGAGCTTACGATGGATCAAATTCCTATTGCACGAGACTTTCAGGATGTATTTCAGGATATTAAAGGACTTCCACCGAAAAGAGAAATAGACTTCTGTATGGAATTAGTACCTGGAACATTGCCTATTTCTAAGACTCCATATAGGATGGCACCAACCGAGATGTTGGAATTGAAGAAACAAGTTCAAGAACTCGAAGATCTAGGATTTGTTCGACCGAGTACGTCGCCTTGGGGAGCACCAGTTCTGTTTGTAAAGAAAAAGGACGGAACACTTCGACTCTGTATAGACTACAGGGAGTTGAACAAGGTTACGATTAAGAATAGATATCCGTTACCTCGGATAGATGATCTATTCGACCAGTTACAAGGATCAAGGATCTTTTCTAAAATCGATCTGCGTTCTGGATATCACCAGCTGTTAGTTCGATCAGAGGATGTATCGAAGACTGCATTCAGGACAAGATACGGGCATTACGAGTTTCTAGTTATGCCATTTGGATTGACGAATGCACCAGCAGTATTTATGGACTTGATGAATAGAGTATTCAGACTACATCTGGATAAATTCATTATAGTATTCATTGATGATATACTGATCTACTCAAAGACAGAAGAGGATCACAAGGAGCATTTACAGGTTGCCTTGCAGACACTTCGAGATAGCAAGTTGTATGCAAAGTTCAGCAAGTGTGAGTTTTGGATACAGGAAGTCAAATTCTTGGGACACGTTATATCTCAGGACGGTATTTCGGTAGACTCATCTAAGATTGATGCAGTCTTAAGCTGGAACAGACCGACGAATGCGACCGAAGTCAGAAGTTTTCTGGGTTTAGCAGGATATTACAGAAGATTCGTAGAAGGATTTTCCAAGATAGCAGGACCCTTGACGAATTTAACAAGGAAGGAGACGAAGTATGAATGGACAGACAAGCATGAAGGTGCATTTCAGGAGTTAAAAGAAAGATTGACTTCTGCACCAGTACTTGCATTACCTAAGAGTGGAAAAAAGTACGTGATCTACAGTGACGCATCGTACCAAGGACTTGGATGTGTGCTTATGCAAGATGGGAATGTTATCGCATATGGATCAAGACAATTGAAGGTACATGAGAAGAATTATCCGACGCATGATCTGGAATTAGCAGCAATAGTGTTTGCATTGAAAATTTGGAGACACTATCTCTATGGAGAAAAGTTTGACTTATTTTCCGATCATAAGAGTCTGAAGTTTTTATTCTCTCAAAAGGAGTTGAATATGCGACAGCGGAGATGGATGGAGTTACTCAAAGACTATGATTTTTCTTTGCAATACCATCCCGGCAAAGCAAACGTAGTAGCAGATGCTTTGAGCCGTAAACCTCGGCTAGTGATCGCTGCATTACTAATTAGAGAATGGAGAGCATTGGAAGAAATTGCTGAATTTGATCTTCAGCCAGTGGAACCAATGAAAGGACAACATTTTGGATGTCTTATGGTACAACCGACTTTGATCAGTCGTATCATGGAGACTCAACAGACAACAGAAGATTTGAAGTTATGGTTTGCCAAGATGTCAGCCAAGGAACCAGAAGTCTGGAGTATAAGTACAGACGGAGCCTTACGATGTAAAGGTAGACTCTGTGTACCTAACGAAGGAAATCTCCGAAAAGACATATTGGATGAAGCACATAAGTCACGAATGACTATTCATCCCGGAAGTACAAAGATGTACAAGGATCTGAAGAGAAATTTTTGGTGGGAAGGAATGAAGAGAGATGTGGCAGAGTATGTTTCTCAGTGTCTTACTTGTAAACAAGTAAAGGCAGAACATCAGAAACCACCTGAACTTCTACAGCCGTTACCTATTCCTCAATGGAAATGGGAACACATAACCATGGATTTTGTGGTAGGATTGCCGAAGTCACAGCAGAATCACGATGCTATATGGGTAATCGTGGATCGACTTACTAAGACGGCACATTTTATTGCCTATAGCATGACATACTCAGTAGAACGTTTGAGCCGAATGTATCTACAACACGTTGTACGATTACATGGAGTGCCTGTATCTATTGTGTCAGACAGAGATTCGCGCTTTACTGCAGAATTTTGGAAGAGTCTCCAGACAGCGATGGGAACGACATTGAACTTGAGTTCAGCTTTTCATCCACAGACAGATGGACAGACGGAACGAGTTAATCAAGTGATGGAAGATATGTTACGAGCTTGTGTCATTGATTTTGAAAGTACTTGGGAGATACACTTACCTTTGATTGAGTTCGCCTATAATAATAGTTATCATTCGAGTATAGATATGGCGCCATTCGAAGCTTTGTATGGAAGACCTTGCCGATCGCCGCTATGTTGGACCGAAGTCGGAGATAGTCAACTTCTTGGGCCAGAGATGGTACGAGAAACCAGTGAGAAGATTCAAGTTGTACGTGAGAAGATGAAGACAGCCCAGACCAGATACAAGAGTTATGCTGACAAGCGACGCAAAGACTTGGAGTTTGTCGTTGGAGATCACGTATTACTCAAGGTTTCACCTGTTCGAGGAATCGTCAGATTTGGTCAGAAAAGGGGCAAGTTATCGCCACGTTTCATCGGACCATTCGAGATTCTGGAGCGTGTTGGAAAAGTTGCTTATCGCCTTGCGTTGCCACCAAAGATGTCAGGAGTGCACAACGTTTTTCACATCAGTATGTTGAGGAAGTGTGTTCACAACCCAGCGCACGAGATCAACTTTGAGGATATCGAAGTCAACAGCGACGTTACGTTCAATGAAGGACCTGTTCGTATTCTAGATCGAGGAATCAAGAAACTCAGGAACAAAGAGATTCCGTTAGTCAAGATTCAGTGGAAGCATCACGATGAAGGAGAAGCTTCGTGGGAACTAGAGTCAGAGATGCGCGAGAAGTTTTCGTTTTTGTTTTAGACCTTGTTGCTTTTGATTTCGAGGACGAAATCTTTTGTTGAGTGGTGGATGATGTAATACCCTGTATTTTGGTATTTTAAAAAGACCCGGTATTTCATTTCTATATTCGTATAAACTTTCTCTTCCTTTTGGTGAATTTTGATACCAATCGATTGACATATTCCCAATCGATTGACACTTTTCTGATACCAATCGATTGATAAGTTATCCCAATCGATTTTCATTCAACCGACTAAAAGTGATGACGTGTCAAACTTTCCAAACGATTGCTATTCATCTCAATCGATTGACATTGTTTCCAATCGATTGACTACAAATATCTGTTGCCAATCGATTGACTGGTGTCTCAATCGATTGACATAAGCTGAGAAATGTTTTCTTCTTTCCTTCAGCTTTAAACGCGTGGCACTCCCTTATGTCTATATATATGTTTCATTTAGTGGCCTTGGGGCTGTTTTTCAGACCTTAAGAGAGGGAGAGGCATACTCTTGAGTTATACATATACATATATCTATATCTATACATATATACACACCCTCACACACACTCACTCCTTCGGCAGCTGGGAGAAGAAGAAGAAAGAAGACAGAAAGAAGAAGAAAGAAGAAAGGAGGAGACAGAGAGGGAAGACAGAGACAGAGAAGAGGAGAAAGAGAGAGAGAGTTTGAAGTTTTCAAACTTAAACACACCCAAACGCACCCTAGGTGAGTTCTAACTCACTTGGTCCCTTTATATGAAGTTTATATAAGTTATTATGATGTTTAGATGGGTTACATGCATGTAGTGCACGTTTATATATGCTGTTTTTACAATCTGCTGGAGAAGACGTAGTTCCAATCGATTGACATAAATCTCAATCGATTGACATCAGTTGCATCCCAATCGATTGAATAGGATTCCAATCGATTGACATTGTTCCAATCGATTGACATGTTTCTCAATCGATTGACATAACTTTTGTTCCAATCGATTGAACTTTTGTTCCAATCGATTGACATGATCAGTACATGGATTCTTTTGCCTATTTATTTTAGAAGAGGTTTAGTTGTTCGATTTCTGATTCGGGATTTCCATTATGCGATTATGGGGTAGACAGGAGTAATGTGACACCAAAGATTTATGGATAATGAATAAAAAGTAATATGAAGACGTGGGTTGACGTGTTGTTCCTGATATGAGTTCGATATCCGTTTCTTTTAATCAGAGTAGTCAAGCCACATTGGGAATTGTCATGTGTCGATATAGAATGGAACGTAAGTAGGTTTGGTAAGTTCTGGGAATGGTACGTGGATGGACGTTCGGTCATGATATGCTCTTAAAAGCGGTGAGCTGTGCATATGCTCTTAAAAGCAGTGAGCTGGACCAAATAGTCCTAAGATAGACTGGATGATCTGTGATATGCTCTTAAAAGCGGTGAACCGGACCATGGTTCTTAAAAGCGGTGAGCTGGGATCACTAGTAGATGACGTTGAGTCGTGGCAATAGATTGATATGCCTTGTTCGAAACGTTATATCCCTGAAATGCGGTGAACAGGACCATTGTTCTTAAAAGCTGGGGACAGACTGACGTGGAGTCCATGACATGCGGTGAGCTGTTCATATGCTCTTAAAAGCGATGGACAGAATAAGGGTGTATCCCTAGAGTTAAACGATTGAGTCTGTTCATGATATCAGAGTCTGTTGAGTTCGGTATTTGAGTAACAAGACGATAAGGGTCGGTTTACAAGAATGAATGGAGGAACAAGATAATGTTATTTTTTATAATAAGATGTTAACTCGTGTCTTCATAAGCTTGTGTTTACTTCAGATAACTGGTACCTCGTTAGTTTATGCTCACTCAGCTCTCAGTAAGCTGACGGCCTTTTTATTGCCTGGACATTCCCCGTCCAGAATATCCTGCCCCTTATTCTGCAGGTAAGGACCAGTACACTGATGACTATTATCCAGAGGAGGGCCCCACCGATGATGGTTACGCCAGGAAGGATTATCCTTATGCCAGTTGAAGACTGAAGACGTTATAGTTAGATTTAATTTCAGTTGTTCTGTTAATCTTTTGTTAACGGGTACTTGGGCATTTGTTGTCTTCAGACCTGTTGTGATCCTGTGGACCATACTCTGATAGTTTGTAATAGTTAGCACTTTGTGCTATTTTCAGTTGATTACTGTTGCTTTTCTTTTGGACTAGTACTGCGTGGTGTGGATTATTAGTGACTTTCACCTGTCATTCCTTATGGACCCATAAAGGAAATTTATTTTTCTCTATTTATGCTGCTCCGGGGCGTGACAAAGCATCACCAGGAATTGATCCCATTGGGCTATTAGGTGAATTTGTGAAACAAATGGAACAAATGAATGCAAAGAAATCCACAGAAACAAATGATCACCTACTCAGTAGATTCCGAGCACTAAAACCTGAAAAGTTTGTTGGAAATGCTGAACCAGGAATAGCAGAACAATGGATCCGACATTTAGAAGATATCTTTGAAGTACTTGAATGTAATGAAGTAGAAAAAAGAAAATTGGCAGTTTTTCAATTAACCATGGGAGCCAAGAATTGGTGGAGTTTAGTCAAAAGCACTGTTAGGGAAGAAATTGCTCAAGTAATGACATGGACAACTTTTAAAATAAAATATTTTGAAAAATATTTTCCCGACACAGAGAGAAAAAAACGAGAAAAGGAATTTATGGATTTGACTCAGGGAAAAATGACTGTTACGGAATATGAGAATAAGTTTGAAGAATTATCCCGATTTGGACTTCACCTGATTGATACCCCTGAAAGGCGTGCCCGAAAATTCGCTAAAGGGCTGACTTCTTCAATTCGATGAATGGTCATCGCAGACAAACACAAAACCTATCAGGAGGTGGTGGAAGAAGCTCTAGCCTTAGAAGAGGATAATCAAGAATACAAAAAGGAAATAGAAGCGAGAAATCAGAGTAGGGTGGGACAGTCAAGAAACCCGAATTGGAGGAATGAACAGATGAACAAAAGACGCAAAACTAATCCACGAAATGTTCAACACCCTTTTCCTTTTTCTGCTGGAGCCAACATGAATCGGCCTAGGAATACGTGTTTTAACTGTGGAAAGGCGAATCATCGAGCAAGTGAATGTACTAAACCCCGAGCATCAAATGTGACTTGCTACAACTGTGGAGGAAAAGGACATTACAGTAGGGATTGTCCAAAACCAAGGAAAAATGATTGGAATCGTTCACAGAGTAATATGCCACCACTACCTCAGAAGCAGAACAATCAGGCAAAAATTTATGCAATGGTGCCAGAACAGGCTGGACTGGAAGGTACTGTAACTCTTTTTAATAGTTTTGTTAAAGTTTTATTCGATACCGGTGCCACACATTCCTTTATTTCAACTAAAAGAGTAAAAGAATTAGGGATAATACCTAATAGATTAAGTATCCCTCTAGCAGTAGCTACACCAACATGAGTTACCTTAGACCTTCACTATATATGTAAGAATTGCATGGTGAGCTTGGAAAATAGAATTATGCCTGCTCAGTTAATTGTATTGACGATGAGTCAATTTGATCTTATTTTGGGAATAGATTGGCTAACAACTTTCCATGCTAGTCTCAATTGTTTCAAGAAAACCATCACTTTCTCAATTCCGGGGCGAGAAAAATTCACATTTTATTGTGACCAGTCAAGTGATGTTTTTATCTCTGGACTTTTGGCACACGTGGAGGTAGTAAATGAAGAATCATCAATTGCAACCATTCCGGTGGTACGTGAATTTCAAGAAGTATTCCAGGACATCCCAGGGTTACCTCCAGCTAGAGAAGTTGATTTTTGCATTGACTTAGCCCCAGGCACAATTCCTATCTCTAAAACCCCTTACAGGATGGCTCCATTAGAAATGCAGGAATTGAAAAAGCAGATTCAAGAGTTGGAAGAGCGAGGGTTCATAAGACCTAGCTTATCACCTTGGGGAGCACCAGTACTATTCGTAAAAAAGAAAGATGGGACATTTCGTTTGTGTATTGATTACAGAGAACTCAACAAAGTGACAATCAAGAACAAATACCCGTTACCGCGAATCGATGATCTATTTGATCAATTGCAATGTGCAACAATTTTTTCAAAAAATGATCTAAGGTCAGGATATCATCAATTACTGGTAAGAAAGGAGGACATTTCTAAAACAGCTTTCAGGACTCGTTATGGACATTATGAATTTCTTGTAATGCCCTTTGGATTAACCAATGCCCCAACTGTTTTTATGGATCTAATGAACAGAGTTTTTCGACCACATTTGGATCAGTTCATTATTGTCTTTATCGATGATATTTTGATTTACTCAAAAACAAGGGAAGAACATGAAGAACATCTGCGGATTACACTCCAGACACTCAAGGAATGCCGGTAATATGCCAAGTTTAGTAAATGTGAATTTTGGTTGGAACGAGTCAAATTCCTGGGCCATGTGATTTCTAAGGAAGGTATATCTGTAGATCCATCTAAGATTGAAGCAGTGATGAACTAGAATCAACCTGCAACACCCACTGAAGTTAGAAGTTTCCTTGGATTAGCTGGGTACTATAGAAGGTTTGTTGAGGGATTTTCACGGATAGCAATTCCACTTACTCGATTGACTCGAAGAGATGTAAAGTTTATGTGGAATGAAAAATGTGAGCAATCATTTCAGGAACTGAAAACAAGATTGACAACAGCACCTGTCCTTACAATCCCAAAGAGTGGTGATCACTTTGTCATTTATAGTGACGCTTCATACCAAGGACTTGGATGTGTTCTGATGCAAGACGACAAAGTAGTTGCTTATGGATCTCGACAATTAAAACCCCACGAGCTCAATTATCCAACCCATGATCTGGAACTTGCAACGGTCATATTTGCCTTAAAAATCTGGAGGCACTATCTGTACGGAGAAAAATTCAATCTCTTCTCAGATCACAAAAGTTTGAAGTATCTATTTTCACAGAAGGATCTCAATATGAGACAGAGAAGGTGGATGGAATTTCTCAAAGATTATGACTTCATCATTCAATATCATCCAGGTAAAGCCAACGTTGTAGCTGATGCGTTAAGCCGCAAACCTCGAGGAATGATTGCATTTTTAATGACCAAAGAGTGGCGGATGTTGGAAACATTAACAGAACATGAGGTACAATTATCATTTCAAGACGGAGCACCGTGTCTTTATAACTTAACAGTTCAGCCTACATTGATAAGAAAAATTTTGGAGGGACAGGTTAAGGATGAAAAGCTGCAGATAAAATTCAGGAAAATAATGGAGAAAGAACCCAATACATGGACTATTGGAGTTGACGGAGGATTTCAATTTTGAGGAAGACTTTGCGTACCTCACCAACATAGCTTGAAACAAGAAATTCTGGAAGAGGCACATCGATCACGATTAACCATACACCCAGGTGGTACAAAAATGTACAAAGACCTTAAAAGAAATTGGTGGGAGGGTATGAAACGGGATGTAGCAGAATTTGTGTCAAAATGTTTTACCTGTCAACAAATCAAGGCTGAACATCAGAAACCCTCTGGACTATTACAACCTCTACCAGTACCGGAATGGAAATGGGAACATATAACAATGGATTTTGTCACAGGGTTACCAAAGACTAGACAAGGTTATGATGCGATATGGGTAATTGTGGATCGCTTAACGAAATCTGCGCATTTTCTTACCTATCGCCTGACAGACTCAGTGGAAAAGATGAGTAGGTTGTACCTTCAGCAAATAATCCGATTACATGGGATCCCCGTATCCATCATATCGGACCGGGATACAAGGTTTACTTCAAAATTTTGGTCAAGTCTTCAAAAGGCCCTTGGAACTACAGTAAGTTTGAGTACTGCATTTCACCCGCAAACTGATGGGCAAACCGAGCGAGTCAATCAAGTTATGGAGGACATGTTGCGGGCGTGTGTTTTAGAATTTGAAAACACTTGGGAAACTCATTTACCTTTGATCGAATTTGCTTACAATAACAGCTATCACTCTAGCATTGGTATGGCCCCATTTGAAGCTTTATATGGAAGACCATGCCGATCTCCTGTCTGTTGGACGGAAGTGGGTGAAAGTGAACTCCTTGGTCCAGACATGGTCCGAGAAACCACTGAAAAGATTACAATAATTAAAGACCGGATAAAAACAGCACAAAGCCGACAGAAAAGTTATGCAGATAACCGAAGGAAAGATCTAGAATTTAATGTTGGGGAACACGTGTTGGTAAAAGTATCCCCGATTTGAGGAGTTATGAGATTTGGCAAGAAAAGAGGAAAACTATCTCCGCGATTTATTGGACCCTTTGAGATTTTAGAAAGAATTGGAAAAGTGGCATATCGTCTTGCACTACCTCCAAAATTAGCGGGAGTACACAACGTTTTCCATGTGTCAATGCTTAGGAGGTACGTATATGATGAATCACATGTCATTGACTTTGGTGACATCGAGTTAAATGACAACGTCACGTACAAGGAAGGACCTGTACAAATCCTCGATCGTCAAATAAAGCAGCTGCAGACAAAAGAAATTGCTTTAGTCAAAGTTCAATGGAACCATCATGACAAAAACGAAGCTTCTTGGGAATCGGAATCAGAAATACGAGAAAAGTACCCGCATATCTGCAATGAATAGGTACGTTGATTTCGGGGACGAAATCCTTTTTAAGGAGAGTAGAATGTAGTATCTTTGAAAATAATAATAATAATAATAATAAAATGAAATAAAATAATATCAATAAAAATGGTAGCAGTGTAAATAAATAATATAACATGCACATTATAAAGGGAAAGGAAAGGATACTAGAAAATATTTTCTACTATCAGTAGTTACATAAAACTCATTAATTTCTTACTAATAGACTAAAATGTCCCGACTATTTCACACAGTAATAACTTTTAAATTTTCTTAGAATGTCTCCAACCACAAGTGAGTGGGCCCTAGTCCTATTTTAGACCCATAATTAGAAGAAATAAAAGTTGTAAGGGGTAATTGTTAAATTATGTTTACATATAATATATATATATATAACAGATAAATGTCAGCAATAATAGAAGCTTCTACTTGTGCAGTCCAGGCTGGATGTGGCTAAGAATGGAAAGGGTTAGATTAGATCAAGTACAAGTAGGTAGGTAGGGTAGGGAATAATTAACAAGATATATTCTCCACCGTTCAACCACATCACATTCCCTAGTTAGTTGCATACTTGGACTGTATATATATATATATATATAACTATTCACAGCATGGTATAGCTGTATAGGCACAAGTAGAGAGAAATAGGGAGGAGGAGAGAAAGGGGAAGAAAATCAGGGACAAAGAAAGGAAACAAGAGTGTCTTGCCAAAACAAAGGAAAGGGTAAGGATTTTAAAACCCCAAATCAGTAGTATTAGTATTTTTGGTTTTATATATATAGCTTGTGGTAATTTTTTTTAAATCTGGGTCAGAAAATTTGTTTAGAATAGTGAGATTTAAGTATTAGAAACATATTCTTGGGATTCTTGGGATCGTTTTGGAAGAAACGGTATCAAAAATGGATTAAAAACGAGTAAGAAGTGATCAAATTTCAATAATAGCGTTTTCCGGCGACCGTCACCGGAGAAGACGCTGGAATAAATTAATGACATGTATTTAGTATTCAAATATTAGTATTTATTTTGGTAGCATAGTAATTGAAAGATGAGTTGGCTGAATGGTTAGCCTAGATGATTTCCAGACAAGAACCCTAGGTTCGAAACTCGTTGAACGTTTTGTTAATTTCTTTCTTTTCACACCAACAGTTTTCATAACATTATTTTGGGTATTTTAGAACAAAGAAATTAGTTGACCGAGTGGGTTGGGCTTTACTTCAAACTCTCTAGATGGTGGGTTCAACCCCTTGCACTAGCCAAAATTTATTTATTTATTTATTTTTCCTTCTTTCCTTTCCTTTGATGTTTGAGGAAAAAAAAAAGGGATATGTATTATGTAGGTCTTGAACCCTGATCAACACCCTTGAAAATTTTCCAACAAACCATTCAATCTCTTAAACCTTTCTCGTTCACATCTAAGGAGATATACATGATCACACTATCAGATTTGTAGAGCTCAACCTAAATTTGATCAGTTTCATTTTATTTCGATATACCTTCTCATATCCAAAATTTACATTTAAAGACTGGGGCTTAAAGTAGAAACTCCAGTGAAATTAAAAAGGGGTTCAACTAATAGTACATAATTGTCTTTCAAAATTTTACTCTAATTAAAATTATTCTGTGAACTGAATTTTACATCTTAAGGTATTCGGATTATTTTAATGTTTTTCTTTTGGGAATAATACTTTATTAATTCTTGGATTCAGTTAAGGCCGAGGCCTTTTTGAAAATATAAGGCTGGAATAGTCTGTTTGGAGGAGGCAGGGACTGAGATAGTTCCACAGTTAGTGCACTAATATACTACCTATTTCGAGCTGGGCTGGTAGGTGGTATACACCTTTCGAGCTGGGCTGGGGTGCTGTAGCCTAGATGAGATATACATTATGTGATGAGTTGATATATTCCTTTTAAAAGATTTCTCACATGTAATTTTACAGGCAACTGGTACGTACGATATTAAATGTGTTATCTTATTCAATTTTTTCTGGAAATCAAGTAATGCTAATTATATATGTATCATTATAAAGGTTTTCTTTCGAAAATAAAATTATATCCTTACTGGGCCCACAGCTCATTATTTTTATAAATAAAAATTACAGGGACAGGGACAGAAGATGAGAACTGAGGAAAAGGACTGCTTAAGGATCAAGATCGTTCATTTTATTTTACTTTCTTTCTGTTTGGAATAAATGCAATGTAATAAGAGATTTCTCTTTAAGAAGTTGTAGTATGAAATATAAGTATTTTATTTTCAGGAGGTGGTGATTTAAAATATTAATACCGCCATAGCCTTATTAATTTCACTTTATACCATAACCATATTGGTATCAGTAATTAAATTTGGGGCGTGACAGTAGTAGATCGCTTGTCAAAGTTCGCACATTTCATTCCACTTGCACATCCTTATACAGCAGCTAAGGTTGCTCAAGCATTTTTTGAACATGTTTTCCGTTTACATGGTATGCCCGAGACCATTGTGTGCGATCGAGACCCTACTTTCACAAGTTGTTTTTGGACTCATTTATTTCGGATGCAAGGGACTAGCTTCAATTTCAGTTCGGCGTATCATCCGCAAACAGATGGCCAAACGGAGGTGGTAAACCACACGATTGAAATGTACTTGAGATGCATCACCGGAGACCACCCAAAGGATTGGGTTACATGGCTTCCATGGGTGGAGTATTGCTATAACACCAGTTATCACACTTCCCTTAAAACCACTCCTTTTGATGTGGTTTATGGACGATCGCCACCCACTCTTCTAGCTTATGTTCCAGGAGCAACAAATATTGATGCAGTAGACAGGGCGTTGCAAGACAGAGATGCCTTCTTAAAACTTGTCCGTCAATGTCTACATAATGCTCAAGCAAGAATAAAGCGATTGTATGATCTCGGTCGTCGTGAAGAAGAATTTGAAGTAGATGATTGGGTATACCTCAAGCTCCAAGCTTATAGACAGTCCAGTGTTCAGTTCCGTAAGAATCAGAATTGTCTCCAAAATTTTACGGTCCTTATCGGGTCGAAGACAAGATAAACAGTGTTGCCTATAAGTTGGCCTTACCAGCAAGAACTCGAATACACCCAGTCTTTCACATCTCCCTCTTGAAGAGAAAGTTGAGTCTTGAGATGTGTGTACAGCCCACTCTACCTGAGGGAATTGGATCGGCGGAACATAGATTGGTGCCCCAAGCTGTTCTCGATCAAAAGAAGGTAAAGGGACGTAAGTAGGGCTTGATTCATTGGCAGGGTTACTCACCAGCAGATGCTTCTTGGGAGGATATGAATGAATTTGTGCTGCGATTTCCCAAATTTTCCCTTGAGGACAAGGGAGTTGCAGGAGGGGAGGAGCTGATACAATCCTGAAGCCAAGGCACGTGATGAAGCTGATCTGGGTTACTGACTAGAGTAGTAGAAGTCTCCTAATTTTTCTGCATGTTAGTTAATTATTTATTTGATTGTTTTTAGTAGAGACCTGGTCTTTTGGGAATTATCCCATCAGTCTTGGTTGTTGAGATATTATAGGACTATGTGCTTAGTTGGTTATTGTTCTCTATTTAAATAAGAGTTGCCAGGAATAAAAGATCATCTGATCATTTGTTTAAACCCTTGCGGTGTATTGGAGGTTTGGATCCCTCGAAGAATCCAATTTATCATTAGCTTAATCCTATTTTCTCTATCTTCTTTATCTCTTTGCAGCTGCCAATATAGGGAAGTCTAAGAGAACCCAAACTCCTTCTTTCGCTCTCCAAGTCCAAAGGCCTGTTACACGTTCCCAAATTGAGGAGCGTAGCAGACACCCATTTCTTTTATTTTTTCTTTCTTTCTTCTTTTATTTTATTTTTTTTTTTGCATTCCAGTTTAGCCTGTGATAAAGAATAATGAATAGCTTGTTAAATTTATAGTCTTACACTTCGTGATCAATGAACTTACAGTTTAATTCATATTCCAGTCAAGAAGTTTCATCTTTTAAAAGTTTAATCTTTTACTACCCATTGAAGCAAAATTATCAGTTAATGTGTATCTTGATTTCAAACTTACTCGGGTTATAAAGAAAAAGAAGGGCTAAGGTTTTAAGAGAAGAAGATGAGAGTATTATTGTCATTTTCAATTAGTAACTTTTGGACGGAAATGTTCCTCACAGTTCTGCGATTAGTCACACGGCAAACCTCACAGTTGTACTTTGCACCATACTGGAGGGAGATTATATGTTACAATTGGAACAACAGGGGAATTATGTGTCACATGGACTAACTACAGATGTAAAGAGTACTTTACCCAAACAATAATTAAGAGGAATAGATCTGACAAAAACAAAACGAATCCCAAGGAAAGCAACAAATGGAACCAATTGGAGGAGCTTTAATCATCCTTTAAAGTTTACATCATAAATGCCCAATTTGAAGACATTTGCAAAAATATCCATTGCCAATGTTCCAAACAAGCCTTCCCAATCACATGATAACTTCTAGAAATATGCTTCATTTATCTCTCTGCACCGACTTGGGATTTTCAAAGCTATTGAGATCTGGAGATGGAGATTCATAGAAGTAGACAACTTCACCGCAAACCAAAGCCCTAGTCGAAGTACAAATCGTAGGCCTGAGTTCGTTGCCGAAGCTTGGAGTCACGGGAGATGTTGGCCGGAGAAGTCGACTTCATGGACACAGATACACACCAAAAACTGCAACAAACAGGGCCATAATAGATACTACTATGTTTTATGTAGGGATGACAATGGGGCGGGTTTTCCGGGTTTCCCGACCCGCCCCTAATAGGAAGGGTATGGGGGGGAGGGGCTTAATAGGGTTAGGGGCGGGTATGGGGGAGGTTTTCAAAATCCGAGTCGGGTTCGGGTCGGGTTCGGGGTAGGGTCAAAAAACCCGAACCCGCCCCGAATATACTTGTATTTATATTTTTACCCCTCAATAGTTATGTGTATTACCATTTAAAAAAAAAACTGCACTATTGGGGAACTAATTGGGTAAGTTAAAAAAAAAACTGCACTATTGGGGAAAAAAATGCATTAAAAAAACTGCTTTTTCAATTTGTGTACCCAAAAAAAAAAAAAAAAAAATCATAATCGGGGCGGGGTCGGGGACCCCGAGTGCGGGGCGGGGGCGGGGGCGGGGGCGGGGGCGGGGGCGGGGGCGGGGAGAGGTACCATGCGGGGCGGGGGGAGGGTTTACTGAAGCTGGGCGGGGGCGGGGTATGGGGGCCCCGTTCCATACCCGCCCCGTTGCCATCCCTAGTTTTATGGATAACTCTTAGGGCACATAAGAAACTCAAAATATATATATATATATATAAACTACAATGTGTCTATCTCTTTTCTCTATAGACCCCACTGACACTACGTACCCCACAGTATTTTGTTTGACTAATCTTATGCTAGTCACAAAGAGACACACAAAAGGACGTGGCATGTCATGTGGCACCCATGTGGTACTATGACACACGACACTTAACTCTGCCACATGGGATGCCACATCCTTTTGTGAGGATCTCTTTGTGACTCTTTTGTGACTCTAACATTACTCATTTTATTTTTGTGAGATTCTTATGTACCTCAAGAATTATTATTTTTTACAAAATAAAGGTAAACTTACCGAGTAAATAAAAAAGGCGAAGGCAACTGGTCAAAGGGCTTCTTGAGCAAAAGGATTTTTCAGAAGAATACATATTACTTTATCCCATAAACTCACAAATACCATAGGGTAGATTTTTTTTACTAAAATTCTATTCACGGATTTGATAATGAAATCCGGTTATTAATAGTAGGAAATCGCTATTCTCAATCTAATATTAAATTAATGCGCTCCGTAGTACTATTACACGCTAATGAATTATAGGGTGTGCATTGGTTTTTAAACTTATACCCAAAACTGATTTTAATTGATGTGGTAAAAAAATTTCAATTTACAATGAAATTCTAAATATCAACAATAATAGAGTACAACTCATTTATATTACTTAAGAGAGATAGAGAGATTGTTCTAAATAAGTTGTAAGAATGAGTTATACCCCTATAATTACTCATTAAAAATTGTGCCATATTGTCAGTATGTATCAGTTGGCAATTCTTGATTCGTGAAAATTCTAGCTATTTTCTGTTATCATTTTCAGTGAAATGAAAATTGAAAAATTGAAATATGCTTGGCTGTGAAAAATAGAACATATTTCTAAACGAAGAAAGAAAATAGAAATTTGGTAGGAGAATGAAATTTCCCTTATTAGATTATTTGTTTTTTTAAGGATAAACAAATTTTTTTTTTATCAAAAGTCTATATTATGAAATTTAATAAAATCAAATCTTTATGTTACCCAAATTCCATTAGTGAGTTTTCTATTGAGATGCCTTTTACTAAAATGACAAACAAATTAGACCTAAGACTGAAAAAGTCTATTTTACCGAACTTAGAGATTAAAATTCCCTAGTTTAAAAAAAAAAACAAAAAAACAAAAAACAAACAAAAACAAAAGCAAAAACCAAAAACCAAAAAAAAAAAAAAAAAACAAAAACAAAAAAAAAAGCATAATGATGGAAAATGCCAAAATCATGTTTTCTTGTTGAAAAGGTGGGGCACATCAGTTGAGAACTTGAGAGACCTAAACCCTTTTTTTTCGAATTGTTGATGTGTATTGGTATTGTCTTGTCTGTTACCAAAATGGAAAATCACTTCATCTTTCTAACACAAATTTGGTCAGAACAAGGCCAACCTGTGAAGTGGCACGACATTTTGCAAAAAAGATCCCTGTTTTTGCAACTCAGTACAATATACCTACATATATACATACATACATATATAATAAGTTACGGACTTCTATTTTCAGTCGTTAGATCCAATTTTTATTAAATGTATTATAGAAATTTCATAGAATCCAATAGCTAAAAATAGAAGTCCTCAACTTATAAAGTTGTGGTCCTCGGAACAAGAACCATTTTCATGACGGAGTCCTCAATTCGTTACATTTGTTTTCATTAAGAGTACTGAAGAAATTTCACAGACTGAAAACTAAATACAACGCCTGTAAACAGAAGTCTTGGACTCCGTCATGAGAAGGGGTCATATATATATATATATATATAGAGAGAGAGAGAGAGAGAGAGAGAGAGAGAGAGAGAGAGGAGGAGGAGGGGAGCCAGGGAAGAGGCAGTGCAAGGGAAGAGCAACAACACCAAAAAAAAAATGTTGATGGTTCATCTCATGCTCTGCCTCGTCCCCGTCTCTCCTCTTCCATCATTTACCATATCTTCTAGCATCATTCATGGCATTTGTCGCTAATCTATCACAATGCCAATTGTTGCAGTTACATCTTGAAAAAAATATGAAGGCTGTATGTGTATATATGCTGATATGAATAGCATTGATGAACGAGTATATATAGTTTGACATTTGTGTATGAGAGAGAGAGAGAGAGAGAGAGAGAGAGAGAGAGAGAGAGAGAGAGAGATGTAGTACACATGCTAGTAGTAGTGTAGTACAGTGTACAGATAATTGCTTGATTAGTATATCCTGTACTAACCAATGTTAGAACTTAGAAGTACTACTTCTTAATAGAAAACTTCACATATGGGAAAGTATCAAAAAATAAAAATAAAAACTGTCTTTTAAGTTGTCCTCTTTAATAAAACTTATATCACAGATACAGATGTATGATAGTCCCTCCATCCCATTTTGTTAGTCTTACACTTACTTTGGAAATTCAGTTTTTTAAGGAGATAAAAAGAAATTACACTACTTTTCAGAACTGTCCTTAATTTTTGCAATATCTTTTTTGATTTTGATTTTACTTTTGTGTAGATTACAAGAAAGGGTAATTTTGAAAAATAAGTAAAATTTGTATACCAATTAAAAGAGTGGACGATAATTTTAAGACATCTCAAAATAGAACAGTGGACTAACAAAATGGAACGGAGTATATGTTAACCAGAATCAAATTAGGTTCCATTTGATAACAACTCCTGGTTTTGCAATTTAATCGTAAAACAAGTTTTTGCCTAAACGCTACCAAATGTAACTATTGGCCAATCACAAATTTCTGTGATTAACTCACATAAATTTTTTTTGGGTGTGATTGAATTGCGTTTGTCAGCCAATTTTGTTTTGACTTTATGGGCTCCAAATGATATTGCCAAACGGGATATTAACAAGTCTCCATATCGCATGGAAAAGACTAAATTCACTTGAATTGCAATCACAGTCCATGTGTGAACACTTTTTTCAATTAAAGTAGGTGGCCTCAATGACCTAAACCAAACTTTTGTACTACTAATCCAACTTGTACTTGGCAGTAGGCAACTCCAGAAACCCTTTGTACTAAACTGAATTAAAGAGATCATCCGAGATTGAGGGTTCGATTCCCCTAAAGAGAGTCTATACTTGCACCCCTGTTTATTCTTCAGTCGGAATGAATAATCATTATTGGTCCTTTTTGCAGGCCATTATGGGGTATTGGGGTGGGATTGGGTGTATATGAGTGAGGTGTGTGTGTCCCAACCATAATCCAAGTATCCAAAAAAATAAAATTCAAGAGATCATAACCAATTCTTTTGGAAAAACAAGCCGGACTATTGGTTGACGATACGGTTCCACATTGGAACATTTTAGACCCTGAACTGTTTGGCTCTGCTAAAAGAAACCCCAAATGTGATTCTGAATGGCAATTGTGCTTTTGGCAAAACCGCAGTTGCAATTGCAAAAATTGTCAAGAAGCAGCCCAAGACTGCTTTTGGTCCATCGCACTTTTTGAATGCAATCACAGTCGCTTCCGTGGTTTTAGCCAAACATTAAATTGATTGACAGATGGTAGCACATCAAACCTCACCTCGCATCGCATCACAAAGGACTGAATCTTATTTGGATCTTTCCACCACAAGTAAAAGGACACAGTTCGTACATTTCCTCGGATGCAGGTTGTGGTGATCTCCAATAATGTTCTGCCACATGTAACTGGTAAAAGTGGTGGGTAGTTAATAATCGTTTGTGTACATGTGGCCAAACATTATTGGAAAACAGGACGACCTGGACACAAGAAAATGTAGAGAAGTGGTGTTCCGAGCAAAAACCTCAAAGCAGCAATTCTCCGTAGAAGATAAACAACTCAATCTCAGGTGAGAAAGAAATGGAATAGCTTTTGAGACATACCTCTTTTCCCATGTAATTATTAACAAAGAGCATTTAATTTCTTCTGACTAACATGTATTCAAACTCAAAATGCAAAAACTGAAAGAATAATAAATAAGGAAAAACTACGGCCACGTAAAACGGGTACCATGACTGGTTATTAACAGTGAAACGGAGGTTTTCAGACCTTTCCCGAAAGGAGTTGGATGCGAAGATTGTGGCTCCAGTCCATTGATGTAATCCTGTTACGAGAAGGCCGGAGAAAATTAGTCACATCATGGACTCATATGTATCTGTAAATAAGCTTAAGTTACATTGCCAGAACAGGAGGCCAAAGGGCTAAGGCTAAAAAAAGAAAAAGAAAAAGAAAAAAGATGTTATTCAGCATGTCTTTTAAGCATTTAAACAATCCAAATGCACTCTCGAAAACTTACACAGACCACAGTAATGAGACCCATATTCTTGGAAGAGCATGCGTGACTAATGGCACAAGATAGACATACTGCCTAGAATATGGCAGGTTTACTCAAAACCTAAGAAGCCAAAAGTTCTAAAGAGGGGCAGTCTAATGTACTTTGTACATCAGCACTTCACAAAGTCGAGATTTCCAAACATGTGAATATGAACAGAAGTCAGAAAATATAAAGCCTGTCACAGTTAAACAGAGAACGTAAAACTATGAAACTTCTGTCAAGGGTTTAGGCTTGGAAACAGAGATATGTCCGCACGCGTGCGCGTGCATACACACACAATTTGTCTCCTAGCCATTTGTTCGCCTAAGTAAAAAGGGTGACTAGTTAATTATAATTAGGATTCCCGAGTTACATATTTCATGTTATAACTATACACTAACAATAACAATAACAACAAAGACTTATTTTCTTTAGTGACGTGTCTTCACTGTAGTACTCCGTTTCTAAAAGTTTTGATGCCCTTGATAACACAAGTGTGAGGCGAGGATGGCGCTCATGCTCTCAACTTGCAAACTCGTGGGTTACCTGCCGTCATTGCTCCAATTTCTCTTATAGTTTTTCTAGAGCATGCATCAGCACATGTTGGAGTGCCAACTAAAACTCTCGAGATTCTTTACCGCCACAAAAAATTTCAATATCTTTCTTTAGTGATATTTTGATTGTTACTACGGTTATTAATGTGGGTATGATGGAGAGCAAAGGATGATTTCTATTTATTTTGATTGGTTCAACTGTTATACTTGTCGGTATGAGTGGAGCACGAAGGATATGATTTCAGATTTCCTTGCCATAGAGACATAATACAATGTGCGAAAAATGAAACAACACAGTAATGGTCTTTGGTGCCGAAGTAAACATTATTTACTACTCAGAATGCAATTTTATGCCATAAAGCATGCTTGGTCTAACAACCCCATCTTGTAAAATTCTAACTTGCACTAGTAGAGCATTCAACAATCACACTGCTCAGAAAAGCTTCTCCACCACTTGATCTCACCAAATTCTACTAGCAATGCAATTTATAATCTCCCCTCACGAGTCATCTGTAATGGCAAAAATCATCCAAAAATGGTATCAGCTCATTATAAAATTTTGAATTTCCAACTAACATTCTCTGTAAAAGTTACATTCTGCATTATACATCGAATATGTATATCCTATATCCTCCTAAAAGATATTCTCAAAGGTTTTTTCTTGGAACTTTGGTTAGACAATCAGAAACAATGTACTTTACAATTGAAATGCACCGAAAGATCTCTTTTTAAATGTCTGATACGTTCATTCCGACTAATAAAGTGAGAAAGAAAATAAAAAGGAAAAGATGGCTCCAGTTCTTATTTAAAACTGTATCAGTTAAAAGAGTCCTCTTTGCTGCACACCAAGTTATTCAAGTATAGTCAGAATTCCAAGGTGTTCTTGATTGCAATAAACCCAACTCCCAAGTAAATACCTTTTCAATTTCACTAAATGGTAAATACCACATGTATGACTTTCTTCTCCTCTATAAACCTTACACTCAGTCTCCTCTATAATCCTTACACTCAAGTCAACCAAGTGAGAATATAATTCCACAATTGATCTTTCTATCATAAGACCAACTTATCAACAAAAAACCATATTTTGTGTTTCATTTTTAGCAGTCACTCTGAAATTCATTGCATGTCATATGAGTGTAACCCTTATTTTCACCTATTCACCAAAGCCTCTAACGCCATACACAACTGGTACAAAATAAAAATCAAGACATTACTTGTCACTTATTAGTCTCCTCTACATTTCCATTCCCAAGTGACCCTAAGGAAATTGAGAGGCATGTGGTGGCAAGGTTGCCTACATCAAACCCTCCCCATGCCCAGCAGTGGCGGGAGGTTTACGGATTTGTCCTTCTACTTATTAAATTAAGATTCTAATAGTTATAGGATACAATATGTTACCCTTTTTAAAGTGTTTGTTAACATCCTAGAACAATTTGTGTTTTTTTGGGGGGGTTGGGGAAGGGGATCACGGAAGAATCCAGTTCGAGGAACTTGCTCCGATTTTACGAAAGAGACTGATGTATAACAGTGAGAAAGTTGATAATAAAGCAAAATAAAGACACTGTTGCTCTTCCGGAGCAATAGTTTCAACAGACGAGAAAAATACTTAAATAGCTGAGAGAACGTCAAGGTTATACACTTACATGCCCATCACTCCAACAAAAACTCTTTGCAAGTTGACTTGTTGTGCCCAGTACCCTTGCATCGGCTGCACTGGAGTTGACGTTTGACTACCTCTTGTGATCCAAATCGCTTAGTAGTAGGCCGGCCCGGTGGACGTCGAGTGGGAGGAGGGGTTACAGTTACTGCACCCTGAGAAGAAACCTTCTCCACAGGCCTATCCACCGTTGGAACAGGATGTACCGACTCTGAATAAGTTAATCTGTAGATATCCGCAGTCAAATATCTAGAGCAATAATCATATGGGTTGCGGCCTAGGCAACCAATTACCGCAATTGCATGACAGCACGGCAAACCAGTCAGCTGCCAGCCTTTGCAACTACAATCCCAGTGATCAACATCAACAACTTCGATAGTGTCACCGCGGACCTCAAACTTGTTACCGGCTGAGATTAACACCTGAAGAGAACGAACTTTGAGGCTCTCTTTTTCTAGTTTTTCCTCCATGGACGGCGTTAGCCTAGTCAGCCATTGGTTAGAATCTGTACGTCTTGTGTAAATTAACTCCATAATCTTACCCCTTATCGCATCGACCATCTGGGTTATTGGTAATTCATGTGCATCCGATGCCCAACTATAGAACAGCTCTCCGAAGTTTGATGTCATATGGTTATATCTTGCACCTGGAAAGTACGCATTTGCCCAGTGAACGGGCTCACTTTGCATTACCCAATTGTAAGCCTCAAGCGAAATACTCTTAATGCTTTCTACACACCTTTGGAAGCTTTCTGGCCTATGTGCATAAGCAGCAGCGTAAAAATCCTCTACCAATAGACGCTTCACCTCATGAGAGAACTGACCCTTCAGATCTCTAATTAGTTGATCCGTAAAATAACGTAGACAATAGGCATGGTGGGTCCCATCATTCTTAAATATGTCAGAAATTGACTCCTTCAGTCCTTTTTCTCTATCCGAAACGAACGTTATACCATGAGCTGTCGACAGTGCCGACTTCAGTTGTAGCAAAAACCAACGCCAATTATCATCAGTTTCTGAATCTACTACAGAGAGAGCAACAGGAAAAACACCGTCATCCCCATCAGCCGATGTGGCAGCCAATAACACGCCTTGGTACTTTGACTTCAAGGGTATGCTATCGAGAAAAAGGAGAGGCCGGCAACCTTGTTGGAAACCGTACAACGAGCCATGGAACGATACAAAGAGGCGATGAAAGCTTGAGTCATCTTTGGTAGTGAAAGTAGCAAGACTACCGGGATTTGTCTCCATTATCTTTTCACAGAAAGATGGCAATTGACTATATGCCTCTTTATATGAGCCCTGAAGCTGCTCCTTAGCAATCTCTTTCCCACGCCATGCCTGCAGGGGCGGACGGATGTAAGGGCAAGGGGGGGCTCAAGGCCCTCCCCATATTTTCAAAAATTACAAATGTTACCTTATCAGCAAAAATATTTTACATTCAAGCCCCACTAGTCATGAAAATGACTTACTAAGTCCTCCTGACATTATAAAATTATCATACTAAGCCCCCATTCTCTTAAGTTTTTGTACTAATTATAAAATATGTATAGAAAGGTCCAAAATATACACAAAAAATGTATGAATATGTCTAAAATATGAGTAAAAAAGTCCAAAAAGTGTATAAATAGTTCCCAAAATTATGCCTCGTGAACCGTAAGATTCGCGCTTTTAGAAAATAAAAAATAATAATATATGTGTATGTTTAGATACAAAAACACTTCTGCAGTGCTTAAATGAACAAGGCATAAAATGACAAGTTTTATGTAATATAAAGGCTCATACTGTTGAAAGTTTGCCCCTTTAAACTTACAATTTCATAGTTCAAAATCATGAATCGTGAATCGTATCATTTTGTATAAAACTCTAATCAACTCATGAATCGACTGATTCTAATTATCATACCTGAAAGTAATTTAATTGAATTCCATATTCTTGTTTAATGTCATTAACAATATCCTTTGGCTTGTAATTTGGGAAAACCTTCAACTTCTCTTTGATGATGCTGGCCACCCAACTTCTTGTTGCCTGATATCCCGTTGTTACAACAGCCCCTTCACATGTATGAGTTGCATTCATTTTCTTGACACATATTAATTGGGTGGTAGACAACCTTGATGCATGAATTCTCCAAGGACAACCCTCCGCTTTGCATTTAACAGTAACACGATGGCTATCGTTCTTCTTATATTTAAAAGCAAACTGATGTGCAATGGCGTATTTACGCAGAGTCTCTCGAAATTCATGAACACTATTGAATCTTTGGCCCACACCTGTAATACTATTCTGCCATTGTTCAGGAGCTTTAATATGCTTCTCATCATTCGAAGCAATATATGGGAGAGCAGGAAGAATTTCAGTGGGTATATCTATATCAGCATCGACATGGGTGGTATCATCAACAACATCAAATGAAGCATCAAGCAAGAGACTGGGCTCAGTTGTGTCATCCACAACATCGTCCACCACACCAAGAGGAGCATCAACAAGAACCCCCGCTTCTGACAAAGACGTTCTGCTCGACCTGCAAGATCACACATTCCCAAATGTTTTCTCCCAAAGAAAAGTATCAACTCAGAGTCCGTTTGGTAGAATAAGAGATTTTTCCTTTAATAGCTTTCGAAAAAAAAGCAGCTAATTGCAGCTTCTGATTTAAGCTGTTTATTCAGCTTTAAAGTGCATTTGATTTTTGAAAAAGTTTTTGCCAAAAAAATAAGTGATGGTTGATCCCAAATAAGCTAATCCAAACGGGATCTAAATACTTCAATAGCAAGCACAAAAACTACCTACTGACGGGCATGTTTGAAACATCAGGAGCAACAGCTTCTTCCATCATAACATATATATCAGTCGTGTCGGAATTATCATGGAATTTTATCATACGTTGGAGGTCTTTTTCATTGGATATCATGATAAGCGTTTTCTTATTTCCCGGGAGGAAATATTTAATAGACATGGTACTGATACTACAGTTAAACATCTCTGCTAGCTCCATCCTGAAATCATTATACTTCATTTGGTCCTCAATTTCCATGGCATGCGCATCCCCACCTCTATATGACAACGTGCCATCTTTATCGCTCTCAAATTCACCCCCTGACTGACAAATAGCTATAACCTTCTTCCCAGCCATTACCTGACTCGTTCCAAAAATAAAAATAATAATAATTTAATATAATACTGGTTCGTATCACAAGGAAGGAACAAGGACATTAATCTGTAACATGTATACTATTCTTAAGCATACTTATAGTGAGGAAATTTTTAACCAGATTAATGTAAACCTCAAACACTCACATATGGGGAAACAAAAAAACTCAATTCAAAAGAGTAATGCTAGACCCACACCCAAAATTCACACCCATTTATCTACACCCTGCTGTAGACCAATGGGAAGAGGAGAGAGACTGTGGGTTCCACTGGAGTCCACACCAATGGATGGGTGTGAGATCAATTCAGAGTTGTTTACAGGAAATTCATTTGACTCCCAATATACATAATTTCACCAGAATAACATACGCCTCAAATGCTCCACAAATTGAAAAACAAACAACTTTTAATTCAAAGTCCTCAATTCGGATTTGTTCATAGGAAATGAACAAAACTATAAAACGGGACTTTCAACAGATATAATCACCAGAAACCTGTACTGCTGTACAATAAACCTTAGCCACTCTATACAATGAGAAGACGTCCCAAAAACCCTTACAAATATAGTCTTTTCAAAGGCCACTCAATCAATATCCCAAACTACACACGCACATACATGCGCAGTAAATATGTGTGGGTGTGTGGGTGTGAATCAAAGAAGATCAGATGAGAAACATGGGCACACGAACACGTGAATACGTCAGTAAATCACGAAACATAATCCAGTTAAACAAATCCCTTTCTAGTTTCCCTAAAAAAATAACGAAGAACATATAGAAAGTTCGATTGATTAGAGAGCTTGACGGTTATTGAAACTCGTTTCGAAACCCTAGAAATTGAAACAGAAATTCTAAATCAATATCAAAATCGTACCTTTGAGATGAGAAATCAGCGAGAGTGCGTTGTTAACTGGGATTTCGGGGGAATGAGTTCCTTCTCTGAGAGAGAGAGAGAGAGAGAGAGAGGGAGGGGGGTAGGTTTGAACGTTACAGTATCGCACGAGTGACGCCGCTATTATACCATTACTTATGGAAATATGACTATGTACCGGTTAATATGCTTCTCAAAAAGTGATTTTTAAATGACGTTACAGTAAAATCAGCTGAATAAATTTTAATTAAAATTTAATTAGTCACGTTATATTAAATTTGGTTTTATTGTCATATTATTTAAAAAGTATTTTTGGAATAAAAATTTGAGGAGCATAAAATTACTCATTATACAATTACCTTTCTGCAATTAAAAAGGTTAAGGAATTAACTAGGGTTGTTAATAAAATTTAAAAAAAAAAAAAAAAAAAAAATGGGACCCCGAAGAAGTAGGCCTATTCAGTCGGTTTTTAAAAATATATTCACTTAAGGAAATCAAACCAATTGACCGAAAGTGGCAAAAAAATTTGATCGAACTGAGCCTATTGGTCTATTTTTAAACATGAAAAAATTGACAAATACCGACCGAATCAATCGATACACACCCCCTAGAATTAACCATGATTTGACCAGCTCAACCCGTCGAGTATCATAGTTTAGGGTATTGAATGGAAAATAAGTCATAAGTGAGGGGTGTTTATGTAATTTACTCTCTTTTTTTTTAGTTATAGTATTTTGTATATTTTCAATTTTTTGAGCGTTTGATGATTTTGGATAGAATAAAAGTGATTGATTTCATAGTCATGCCGTCATTTTTCACTAAGGGTGTGTTTGATAATCTAATTAAGTGGTGAAGCTGAAAACTTTCAACACTTATTTTTTTCAATGCGTTTGATAATGTACCAGTTAATTGAAAAAGCAGCCAAAAATCACTGAAAATTTTAAGTGAAAAAATTCTACGAAAAATAATTACTGGATGTAGTTTATTTCAACACTTGAAATTTTGTTTTTAGAACTGAAATTCAATCGCATTAAACTCTCTGTATTTAAAATTCAATACTTAATTTTCAGTTTTATCAAACGCACCCTAATGGCATGTTTGGTATGCAGGAATGAAATGAGTTGGGAATGGAATGAGTTCAGGAATGGAATAAAACATGAATAGAATAGGAATGACCATTTCATTCATGTGCTTGGCTTACCTAGGAATGGAATGACATTAAACTTTAATTGAATATTCAAAATATTTAATAAATTTATTTTAGTCAAAGAATATTACCATATCAGGCATGGTTTTGAAAACCGGACCGGACCGGCCGGTTCGACCGGTTGGACCGTCGACCGGTCAGTTTTTCGGTCCGGGTTGACTCGGTAACCGTTATTGGCACCAAAACCGCCCAGAACCGGTGAGAACCGTTCGGAAACCGTTCAGAACCGTTCAAAAACCGTTTTTTGACCAAAACCGCTCAAAACCGTTTTTTGCCTACAAAAGTTTTTTTTTTATTTATTTATTTATTTTTTTTTTTTATTTCCCCTACATTTTTTTGAATCTCTCAATAATATATACTTATGATAGGATAATGTGAAAATAAAATTTGAGTTTTTGTGTATTTTTGTATTTTTTTTGTTTATATTTACTTAATAAAACTTATGTATAAATATAAATAATTAAATATTACATAATTATGACATCACGGGTTGATTACGGTTCACCCGATGGTTGAACCTCTGACCCGTGACCCGGTCAATTTTTCGGTTCGACGAACGGTCCGGTTTTCAAAACACTGATATCAGGTTAAATAAAGAAAAAGGAAAGTTGAAAAAGTTGACATTACGATATTAAGTCATTCCATTAGGAATAGAATGGACATTCCTTGGGTTTTGAAAAAGGAACGTCTTTTCCTACTTTAGTAAGAATCCCATTCCAAAAAGGAATGACCATTCCATTACATTTTATCATACCAAACATGGTAATGAAATTACCTTGAGAATGACATTTCCATTTTGAGTTTCATTCCGGTCTACCAAACATACAATTAAGTCACCTTGAAGAAGGAAAATGACTAAAAAATGGGGGAAGAAAGAGACACTATTAAAAACAAAAAGTGTTAACATTTCGTTTGATATTGAAATTTTAAAATGGAGTAATACATCACACATAACATTCACACAACTTTTTGTTCACAACTTTAAAAAAATGTGTTTATCTCTCTCATGTATCACTGTGAGATCCACTAACATCACAAGAGGAGAGAGAAATATTTTTTGAGTTATAAACTAAAAGTTGTATGTGAAATATTACTCCTTAAAATGATATTTGATCACATCCGTCAGAACACAAAATGAGACTTTTGCTACATCTACTACAATCACAGAGAAATTTATAGTGTCAACATTTAGAATATGGATTGACTGGTTATAAAAAAAAAAAAGAATATGGATTGACTGAAAAGTGGAAATGTCATATGGGTTTCAACTGTTTTTTTTTTTTTTTTTCCAAAATTTCACTCTTTTAGTTCTAAGATTTTAATTAACAATCTAAAGTCCAAGCACAGGAGTAAATCTAGAAATTTCAAATTGGAGGGCTTGGGGTAGTTGAGTATACGGGATTTTGGGGGCAGCGTCCCAAAGTAATTTTTTTGGGGCTCTATTTATACGTATTTTTAATGCAGGTGATATAAGATAATACTATAAATATTAATACAAATGCTCAAAAAATCTTCTCTTCTATTATATGATACATGCATCAAAGTTGCAAACTTTGGGACCTATTAGGCTATTACTATCCAATATAAGTTATAACTAACAAATGACACCTAAAAATTACAATTAGATGCCACATTTTAATTATCAAATAACACATAAGAAAAGATAATACTAAATGGCATCAAATGTACAATAAAATGACACTTTATTAATTCAAATTGGGACCAAGAACGTGAATATATTATAGAATTTGTAAAAAAAAAAAAAAAAGGGAGTTTCTAAATTTTAGAGGGGGGCTTAAGTGTATATTCTGTACGAAATTAAAATGCAAGACCAAGATTTTAACAATGTATCAGTCTCCAAAATCCAAATAGTAGACCAAAAAATATAAGAGCACTACTTGACCCACACAGTGAATCATACACTTTTTTTCACACACAGCTATAAATGCTTGTACCTTGTGCTGTTTGAATTATTTAGATTTTTTTGTGCCCCACTTATACAGCACACGGTACATACATTTAAAGTTGTGTATGAAAAAAGTGTGTGATTCACTATGTGGGTCTAGCATTTTCCAAAAAATAAAGTCTCCCACCGACCGACTCGAAGAGATTTGAGTGGTTTTGGCGGATGGCCGGATGAGTCATGGTTTTCCTAAGCCACACCCGATTGCTTATGGTTCGGTTGTCGGTTTTTATAATCCAAACCCGACATCACCCGACCCGACTCGACCACCTATTGAAAACTTATAAAACACAATATATGTGGTGGAACTATGGAAGTCATTTTCAATTTTGTTTTTTGTATATTGTATGAATCTGATGGTGGATTGTATAATTGTTTTTCATTTTTCTTTGCTTGTCAAGTATATGTAGAATTTCTATTTATTAGTAAGTTAAATTGAATGTCTTCCTAAAAAGTTTGCAAGAAGGTGAAATGGTGAATAACAGGGTCATGCTTTGCAGTTGGGTACAATAAACTCAACACTATCAGGGTGTAAAATTGATGAAAATATGATATATTCTTTTTGTCGGGTTTCACCCGAAACCAACTCGAAACCGACGGATCGGTTTCACCCGACTAAATGAATGAATGACGGATTCTAAACTCATAACCCGATGAGGTTCGGATGGATGATCGGGTGGGAGTCAAACCCGACTCACCCGAACCCTGGCCACCCCTACTCTAATGTGTTTGATCTTGAATAATTTTGTACCACAATATATAACGAACAAGGCTATTAGGCCCATCACTATTCTTCTGCACGCCCGGTTTTATCTCGGGCTTAAAGAGAATAAAACCAAAGCCAGGCCCAAACGAGTCTGGTGTCAATGCAACTCATAGAAGAACCAACCAAATCTCCTTTTTTATTTTTATTTTAAAAAATGAATCACTTTTATTTCCGTTGAAGTTAATCAAACTGTTTTTTTTTTAAAGGGTAAATATCACTAACATCTCTTAAGGGTTTAATCTTAATACACACACGTTTTACTTACCTCTCTTATTTTAGAATTTTAGTATCAGATTTCGTTAAATTTACCAACAATTTGTTAAAAGGAGGGGGAATCTAATATTAAAATTTAAAAAAATAAGTGAGATAAATGAGATTTCTAAAATGTGAGAGGACATAAGTGTCTTAAGGCTAAACCTCAGGGAGTCAGGGGAGATATTTACCCTTTTTAAATTATGTACTACACAATGAGAAATAGTACTCTCCCAACACGTAAACCTTGAACCCGCAACCATGTGCAATTGGGATGGAATCCCTTGCTCTCAAACAACTTCTGTAATAAAGCTTCAAGCATTTATCTCAATAAATATAATTACTATTGCTAACCTTATTTATTCATTACTTTTTATTAAAGAAGGGAAAATTAGTGCAAAATCCCTCAAAGTGATTCTTAAGAGTTTAGGGTTTAAAAGATTTCTTAGTTTGTTAAAAAAACCCCTCTAGTTAAAACTTATAGTTGGTAAACATCCCTAGACTAAATATTCTCTCTCTCTCTCTCTCTCTCTCTCTCTCTCTCTCTGAGATATGGGTCTGCCTCCACTATGATCGATCTGCCGCCATCACCACAGAGTTACCGCCCTCTGCCACCATCACCACCACAATCGCAAGCCATCGCCAACCACCACCACTATCCCCAACCGCCACCACCACTACCGCCATTGTTGCAACCATTGTTTTAAAAATCGGACCGGACTGGCCGGTTGAACCGTCGACCGGTTCAAGAAACGATCCGGTTTGAATCGAAAAACGAAAAATGCAAAAACCGATAAAATCGGTGGTTGAACTAGTAAAACCGGCAATTGAACCGGAAAACCGAAAATTTTTTATTATTTTTTTTTATATTTTGTATTATTTTTAATATTTATTACATAATTATGACATCACGGTTCAATTCCGGTCGACCCAACGGTTAAATCAGTGACCCGTGACCCGGTCATTTTTTCCGATTCAATGACCGGTCCAATTTTCAAAACATTGGTTGCAACCACCACATCCGGCCATCTCGACTAGCTCGAACCAGATCCGGCAATATCCGACGAGCTCGACCCAGATCCAGTCATCTCCACGTTAGTTGCAGGTTTTACAAATATTAAGTGAAATTTCACATAACTTTGGTTATAACAAGTTAAATTTCACTTGTTTTTTTTAGTCTTCGTATGTGGAGGGGTGGTCGCCAAAGATAGTGGGGATGGTGGTCGGAGGTGGTAGGAGTGGTGATAATGGTAGTTAGAGTTAAATAATGAAGATGAGAGTATTTTAGTCTAAAAATAGGAGGAAGACTTATCCTTTATGATAGATTTAAGTTGGCCTTAATATTAAAAAATTTTATGCATTAGTCATTTCCACTAACTGTCCCAAAAAAGAAAGAGAAAACAATAAAAAATTGGAGAGAGAACTGAACAAAAATGAAGGAAAAAAGAACGAAAATATGTGACACCAATTATTGAAGCCAAAGATTGAAACAACTATATGTCAGGATCCACAAGGCAAGAGGTTGGATTTACTCACATAACTCAATTAGGTACACTAATTTTATTTCAATGTGTTTGACAATGTACCACTTAATTCAAAAAATAACCAAAACCCCACTAAACTTTTTAAGTCAAAAAATTCTATTGAAAATAATCACTGAATGCGGTCTATTTCAGTACCTGAAACACTGTTTTTAGTATTGTATTGTATTGTAATCTAAATCGTTTAAAATTTGAAGTACTTAAAATTCAACACTTAATTTTCAGTATTTTATCAAACAGACCCTAGTATTGGAACTATTTATGTGATAAATTGCATTAATCTAGTTCCATTACACGGAAAAAAGAAGCCGAAATTCCCAAATGTTCAGAATAAGACTACAAACTTGTCTTGATGAGCCCTCTTAATGGGATAACTGAACTCAGTATCTCTTAAATATTTTAGTGTACAACAATTCCTCTACTAAGACCGATCCCAAACCGTGCAACCGTGACAAACGCATAATATTACGGGCATAAATTACATATTTGAACTTAAATTACATGAACGAAAAAGCCAATGAAGCTTTATTTAAGCATGCAAAACATTACGAACCCACGATTCGAGTGATGGCCAGCCGGAGAGGGTCAGACTTTGCTATTCTTCGTCGCTGTTGTTGCTGAAAACTGAGGCAACAGCCACCTTTGGCTTCTTTGCAGCTTTAATAGCAGAGGTCTGTTTAACAATGAGAAAATAATCATCAGATTAGCGACAAGACCTAAGGTAGGTCAATCAAGTTAATAGTACATGCCCTTCGCTTCAATTTTTCTAATTCGATAACAGAAGGCAAGCTTCCAAATTTCCAAGGGTTGAGTCATTGCAGCACAAGTGGGATAAAGCGAAAACAATAACTTCAAGGGAGTGAACAAAGGCAGCTGATTAATATCCACTATCCAGTACAATGCTTTAATAAGTTTGAGAATTCTGGAAAATAAACGAAAGTAGAGTATTTCTCCAGGAAGTTTTCCCATGCTATTAGGCCGGTTTGGGAATGCTTAAAATAGGATCTGGTTCATTGCCACTCTCACTTTCTATCTAGATTATTATTATTATTATTATTATTATTATTATTATTATTATTATTATTATTATTATTATATATATATTTTTTAATGGAAGCCAAGGTTATGTTGGTTAGACAAAGAACAGAGATATTTGGTTGGGCAGGGACTCCCGTGCAAGAAATGAACATTCACTACGCACTTGAATTTATAGAACAGGTTCACTAGGCTTCCCAATAAGCCGCTTAAATTAAAAGAATAACAAGGGTAACGGTCAATATGCAAGACTACATGTTCTTACCCTAACACTTCCCCAATACACTCTCCGTATTTCAAAGGAAATTGATTCGGCAAGGGGTAATATTAATTACATTATTACATATATAATTCCAAGCACAGCTTTCTAGACCAACCAAATGGGGCAATAGTGACATGGCACCTATCATGCTCCCGATATATCCATCTACCAGAATAAGTGCAAAATGTGAATATTCCTACACATCACCTAAAATTGGTCTTAAATTATGTTCCAGCCACAATATCCAATTATAA
The DNA here is from genome assembly GCA_033977485.1 of Hydrangea macrophylla. Taxonomy (NCBI): domain Eukaryota; kingdom Viridiplantae; phylum Streptophyta; class Magnoliopsida; order Cornales; family Hydrangeaceae; genus Hydrangea; species Hydrangea macrophylla. Next base: position 79,093,999 of record CM066996.1, read on the forward strand.
ACCCCCCATGAAAATCCCTTGCAAGTCGTGATAGATAATATACTTAAACAACACAAAACAAATCGTGATAGATATAATAAGAGAAAAAGATTGTGATCCTAGACACCACTTGCAAGTACCTTGGATGTGCCACCTTTTGAAGAAAATCCAAACTTTAGAGCCTTTCGTTGATCTTGATCAGCAAGTGCAGTAGCACTTCTCAGTGCAGCGGACCCCGGAGGACCACCAGATTGCTCTGGTTGTGGTTCATGTTGCTGTTGCTGTTGCTGTTGCTGCAGCTCCTGCTGCTTGCGAGCATCAGCCCTATAGAGAGAATAACTAAGTGAATTTGTAATTTATAACAGTACATTAACCAGAAAAGAATAGTGAAAATAAAAGGGTATACATTTCAGTACCCTTTATGTTCCTCAATTTCATTTTAGGCCCTCTAAAAAATTCGATCAGTAAAGGCTCTTGAGTTTTACATCGGTTTCAACTGAGGACGATCAATTTCGATTGAGGACAATTATTAAGGCCATTATTGTCATATCTGTTAATGATTATCCTCAAGTGGAATCGATTCTAAAATCGAGGGTCCTAGGTGATGCAATTGGTATTAGAGGCCCCAAAATGAAATATGAGGAAAATTGAGGGTATCAAAGTGTATTTGAGCCAAAATAAAACACTCTCGAGTTCATATTAATTGGGAGACAAGGTCCCATAGAAAATAAATGGTTACATTTGAGCAAACTTGGCCATCTCTCTCTCTTGACGTTGCTGTTCTCGTTTTTGTCTGTCATCACGACTATTACTTCCATGCATTTCTCTCATGTCTTTAAAACGCTGCAAATCCCAGACCAAGTGAATTGTATATTTAGACATAAAATCCCAAAGAAATCCAATGAAAACAAACATTGTATCAACTCATAAAAAGACTTTCACCTTTCTGTGATTGTGATCATATGAGCTCAGGTGAGCTTCAAACTCCATAGCCAATTTGTACTGCTTGTTGCATAGCTCACAGTAAAACACCTTGCGTATCTCTTTCACCTCGGTTTGAATTTTCTGCTCACGTTCTGCTATAACCTGGATTTTAATAATGTGCACGAAGCAGGCAGTAGAAGCCACCAAGGTAATAAAAACTGCACGAAATTCTCAAGACCTTCCACACTTGATGTTCCTTTATGAAATACCACTCCCGTCAAAAGACACACATATATGCTATATGTATATGCTGCCTTCTGCTATTAGATGTGGGTTTCAGAAAAAGTAAAGCATCACCCTCCAATTTATCTAATGTTTGTTATTACAACTACTAATTACAAGTTTAAAATTCATACCTCGCGCTTCTTTGCACTTTCTTCAGTCTCCTCTACCTCAATATCAAGTTTTTTGCGTTGTATGTTCTCTTCTGCAGTAAAAAAATCATCTTCCTCTTGTTTTCCAACTCCTAATCTTGGATCTCTTATCCCAGATCTTATTGGTTCGATTATTCCTTCATCAGAACAATAGAAGCAGAAGTTGGGTGTTAGAATAACTAAACAACTACAGTAGAAAATGCAAGCTTGAATTTCTATGGATGATCCAAATTAACATTTATGGTTCAACACTCCACTAAGAAGAACAAGACACCAAAATCAATAGTTTAAGTTACCTTCATATCATGTGAACGAGGGATAAAAAACCACACAGACATCAAAATCAACCAAAACATTCAAAATTTAAGAGCAGAGTACAATAGCCTTTTTCCGGCAATATAATATAATTGTCCTAAAAAAAAAAAGTTTCCTCGAGTAAAGTAGAGTGTAGAATACAATTCAGTAGGAAAATAACATTTTAGATATATGAGCATGGATAAAAGAATTTGAAGAAAAATTTTCTAATCCTCACAGGAAAAACTTGGTACAAAAATTGCACATAGCAAAAATAAGCAACTCGTGGAATTTTTCAATTACAAGATGGTGAGAACTCATCAGTACCTAGCATATAATTAATTATTATAGAATTTATAGTACAATGATAGAAGAGTATTTGTAATATACATGTGTCAGTGTCTGTATATCCTTAGATTAAATATGCCACATTTTAACTGTTGATGTAAATATTACAATGAAAAGACCTATGAAGAGCTCAGTTCAACAAAATTTACTTCTATGTGAAACATTTAAAATATAATAAAAAGAAAATGCATACATTGTTTTGATGTTTTCTTCTCCCTTAGGAAGATATACATACGTGCATACGGTAATGTAAATGTTAATAGAAGTACGAAAAATTATTACTTACATAGAAAACCTCTCCTATTCAACAATCTTGGTATCTACTGATCATAATTTAGACATGTAATTGTTATTCGTTTGAAATTTTGCAGAGTCCAAAACCACAGTGCAAGATAAGACACGAAGGAATTTACAATTCATCACTATAGAATAGATGTGCAAACATGTCCAACTCATAAGAAGTAATCACAAGAAGAAACATATAAATAGCATCAGCTTAAGATATACACAGATGAGTAATGTAGTTTATAAATGACATATAGAAGTACAACCGGATGCATGAAATGCAATATGTTACAATTCAACAAATGTAAGTACCTTGTTCCTCTTTTCCCAAGCCTTTTCCTTTCCACCCCATTTTTTGGAGAAGCCTGAACCCAATGTTAGATGATGTCAATTGTGTGTCCAATGATGCTTGCTCCACATTATCTAAATCTACATTCTCTGTTGGCCTTTGATTAATAGGGAGACGAAAACCTTCTGCAAGATCCTCGAGAATAGATTCCTCATATGCCTATAACACACGTTGAATATCATCACCAAGATTGACATGCCTTCACAATGTATTAATATGCAACTATGATGCTAAAAATTGTCAAGAAAGTATCTCAAGAAAAGTTTAATTGTGTACAACTAAGAGACATATGCTTCCAAGGAGGATATCTGTCTTCGACAATGTTCTAAAAATCGCTAGGCGCTAGTCGGGCGGTGGAGGGGCGCCTAGGCCACATAGTGGATATATTTACATGTTATGTGGTGTTATTTAGAAATAATTATAGATTTGGGGTTCAAAGAATAGATAGATATAACAGTTATGTGGTGTTGTTTGAAAATAAGTAATGATTGAAGCAGGTTTTTAATATTTGCAAAACTATATGGGATGTATTAATAATTTCCATAAACCTCAAGTGAATATATACACAAATTACATTTAGTAAATCTCAGTCAACACAACAACACACCGAGTCACACACAACACAATCACTGCGACACACGACACACACACTCGCGCGCGCACACACACACACACACACACTCGCACACACTCGACGAACACAAACATATCACTAGAGCAGTGGAGCAGAGCAGATCTGAAGAGAGAGAAGATACAAGGAAACCCCCAATTTCAAAACCCTAATATGATTTTGATTATTTGAGAAAACAAAAATTAGAAACCCTAATTCAGAAGGTATGTACCTCTTTCTCTTTCTTCTTCTTCTTCTTCTTGGCAGTCAACAGGTTCCTCTCTCTCTCTCTCTCTCTCTCTCTCTCTCTCTCTCTCTCTCCCCCTTTTTTCTCTTTTATTTAACTAAAATTACACTCTTACCCAGCCCCACCTAGCTTCGCCTAGACCGCCTAGCCCCGCCTAACTCCCGACTAATCTCCTAGCCGATTTTAGCAAACGAATAAGGGAAAGTCGCGGCGGCCGGGCGGTCTTCGATGCATGACAGATACATATGGGACACAACCTTAAAGACATGTTATGATGTAGAACAAGTATAGTGGTTCAACGACACAATGACAAACTCCTACAAGCTATTCTATCAAAATTCCAATATAGTAGCAAGCATGAGATTTGAGGCTGTTTTCAGGCAGTTTCCATGTCTGAAAAATTGGTCAAAAGGTTGAAGCACCGACAAAGCTTAAAGCAGATATAAAACGGTTGCTAACAATATTCAACTATTGTCATAATGATACGGTTAAGTAAATAATTCTGCAAAAAATATAGTAATATTCAAATGAGATTACAAACCAATGAACCATTAGTGCAACATATGGGATTTTGTTAAGAGGGGCGTACCTCCTCTGTCTTCTGTTGTCTTTTATCCCTAGAGTGTGTCTCCTGTCTGCCACTGTACCATCTACTCTCCATTTCGTATACCCTTATCGTTATATAAAGCAACCAATTAATCTAAGGGCTAAAACTATACGGGAGCTGGAGAAAAATACAAAGGGCCAAACAAAATAAATATCTGAATCCCAAAAACAACAAAATTTTAAAATTGACATAAAAAGAAGGTTTTTTTTTTTTTTTTTTTTTTTTTGGTTTTGGGTTCTCATTGCAATTAAGCAAAGACAAATGTTATAGAAAACTCTCTCAAGAATCGGAGATTCACCGCGGGACAGAAGGGTTTTCCGTAAACCACACTGTAAGAAGGTGATTTCTGTATAAACATTCTGATTGATCTCAGAACAGTAAAAGGAAAAGCTTCAATATGGGACAGACTGTATAGCACACCCCATAATTTGTGCAACACCACAGTGAAAACACAAATAATAGTATATGATTCTTAATGGATACAAAAGCATCATATTCATAACACCAAAATCAAATCTTTCAATCAGTTGGTTACATTAATACAAAGCTACAAGACCCCCTCAACATTTTAAAAATCAATTTATCTACGTTATATAATCTATACGTGAAAGCATTTCTGCCCCCCACTTAAAATTTTCAATTAGCCCCTTTTAAACGAAGAAATCTATCTCACTTTGGGATTTGACTCAGTTAGCCTCAAATATTCAAACCTAAGAGATTCTTTGTTTTATGAGTAAAACTGGTTAGGGGGGAATTTTTTTTTTTTTTTATGAGTGAAATCCACATATCAGCCATATTACAATTTTTAAATTCCTAGAAGCCAAAATAGTGACTGTGATGCCCTAAATGAGTCGCTGCAAATATGCTCCGCCGCGGCATCTCTCTCTCTCTCTCTCTCTCTCTCTCAAGAGGAAGGCCGCAAAACTCAAAACGGTATAAGTGGAAACTCACCTGGAGGAGTTGAAGAATTTGTCGTCGCCGTTGGGTGCCGATTTGGGTCTGGAAATTCTCTCTCTCTCTCTCTCTCTCTCTCGAGATCGATCGATGGACGTTTCGTTTTCAAGGTGGAAGTGAATAATTTGGGGGTTAGTATTTATGGCAAATTACAGGAACACCCTTAAACTCTAACCTGTTTCCACTAACACCCCTGAACAAAAAAAAATTGAACAAATGACCCCTCATTTATGTGAAATCAATTATTTCTAGTTGTCAAATTTACAATTTGCCCATATATACCAAAAAAAGTCCTCTCAATCAAACACATATTTGATATCCCTATCCCAAAAAAACTCAGCCAAACACACCTTATTCTTTCTCTCTCTCTGCAAAATGTATCAAACTGCCCTACAACCTTACACAATATTTTACTGATAGTAATTCTATCTTCTTCTAATCAAATTATTCAACCAGTTCTCAAATAACATATCAAGAATTCGTTTAGTACCCAAATATTTCCAGATATCAATTCGATGTCTTCTCATAATTTAAACAAATACAAAGTTCTGACAACCCCTCCTTCATATACTAATAAATCTTAATAACTGTCTCAATACAGAATAATGACGTCATACTAACTGTCTCTAAGATATAACCCTGCTTGATTCGTCGTTTACCCGTTACACAGCTAACTACAACATACTTGATCAGCAGCCACTTATACTTGTCATCATATCAAAATAACTTGTTATACTCACTATTACTGATTCTGTATTATTCTTACATCATAAACCGTTGCGATAGTCTTCTTTTACTTCCTCATTGTAATTATTTAAAATTTAATTTAACTAATTATTATTCAGAGAAGGATTTTAGTTTCTTCACTTGTGCTTTAACGATTATTGATTTACTAAAAAGTCTCAATATAAAGTAAAATAATAATAATAAAAAAAAACTAAGCTTTTTCCACAACGCTCCATGTCGTGCATTGTGTAATGAGTTCTAGCATTACCATTTACATAGATATAATAGATGAGTGTGGAGAATTCTAGAGCTTTAAGAGTTTTCTAAAAACTCTTTAGGCTTTGTTAGATTAAGTGTATCCTAATCATCCACTGTAAATATAATGTCTTAGGCTTCATTTGCATACAGCACATAAAAGCACACAAATGTTATACTAAAAAAAGAAGAAGATAGAAGCACACAAGTATAAAGAACATAGATAAGTCAAAAATTATGTGCACATATTCTTTTATACTAGAGTTTTTATCTACAATATAAAGTGAGAAACAATTAAAATCGAGAGTCTGTAGTGTGCAAAAAATAGCTAGAACTTGCTAGAGTTACATTAAGTGTGCGCCCCCCACTACGATGAAATCTTGGCTCCGCTCATGCCCCTCATACACCCACAATTATGCATGCATAAACACAATATGTATGTGCATATAGTTCACCTTCAAATTGCTCGACCATTCATGAAACATAATAATTCACATGCGCTGTGTTGCACCAATTAATTTGAGGTCAATTTAGGGTTTCATAATCGGAATTTGACACAAGTGAAATTTGCAAAATATACATATACGCTTACAAGTATATAAATAAATAAATATATATTATATTATATAATATACATATACATATTTTACATAAATATATGAGCAAGAATATCTCAAAATTACCAAAGTATACAAAGTTTTCGCCGATGCAAAAAGACAAAATAAAACTTTCCGACTCTTCCTTCGTTCGTGTTTCTTGAGTGAAGTCAGAAAATTCTGTAGAAGGACAAAAAAGGGGCAATTTTTAGGGTTCGGATAGACTTACCTGAGGGGGGACGTTTCTTTGGTAACCGGTTGACTTTTGTTTAGGAAACTAGTTCTGTGGTTCACAAGTAAACCGATTTATAAATTTAGGTATTAAGTGTCCATATCTTACATATGAGTCCGTGCAGAGTCAAATAATTCCCTTAAAATTGGTTCTTTGTTAAACCTAATAGTATTGATTCTTACAAAAATTAGACAACAATAAAAATTCGAACTAAACCATAACCCATTTTAATCATTTCTAAACAGATCATATTCCTTATAGTCCTAGTCGAACACGGCTTGGCTACCACCAATTTTCCTTTTATTTCTTTTTCTCTTTTTTTTTTTCACTCCAAAATGCATCAGTGTTAAATTTTTGTGTATTAGCGATGGTCGAAAGAAGGATGTCTCAACCGTTTAACCTAATAAGAAGCGAGCACTGCGACTGTTGACTTCTACCACGCGATTTGAACCACTCTCTTGGCTGGATACCACTTTGAGGTGAACAATGTCATGGTGTGAAAAGCTCGATAGAACAATCTCCAGCTAATAATCTATAATTTTTCAACTACCAAAATGGCTAGTGAAGGCTTAATAAGATCTTCAACGGACTGGGAATCACACTTGGTAAATGGCTAATTAAATAATTGCTGAGAAAATGCCCATTCCCTTTAATGAGCCAAATATTGTTTTTTCCCCATGAAGGTTCATTTGATTTGAGTAAATAAAATAAGAGTAATGCTATGCTTCCCAAATCTATTATATATATATATATATATATATAAACAGAAGCAAACAAAGCCCTTACAACTTGCCACATTAGCTTCTCATCTCCTCTAAAAAAATCCTACGTGGCATCTACACCTGAACCCTTGTTCTCTCTCTCTCTGCTTCTCTCCTCAACGCATCTCTGTCTCTCTACAAGACGCTTTCTCTCATCTTCCAGACCTTGAAGTCCGAAAATATTAAAGCCCCCTCATCTCCTCTCCATTAATGGCTTCATCTACCTATTCTCTCTCTCTCTCTCTCTCTCTCTCTCTCTCTCTCTCTCTCTTTCCTCTTTTTCAAACCATTATCCCCTTCTTCTTCTTCTTCCAAAAGCAGCTCTCACTCTAATCTTTTCTCCCATTTCATCACAACAACTCCTCTGATTCATCAATTCCCTCCAACCACTCTCTCTATCTCTCTCTTTATAGAAACCCCTAGAACTTGCAAAAGAGGGCTTGATCGATCTTCCAATACCTCAATTTCACAGCACAATCACTCGATTCACTTCTCTTCACTCTTGATTCCGATGCCGAGTTCTCGAGCTTCGAACTAGTTCGCCGAGCAGATCATTCAGCAACAAAACGGTTCTGAAGCGGTAGTTTTCGTTCACGTCTATGAAGCCGCCGTTCGCTTCTTCGCCGGGGGGACTACTACTGCATCGCCACCGCCGCCGTTGACCACGTTCGACTTTACCAGGCCGAAGCTATTGTTATTAAATCTCCTGTGAGTATTTACAATGTTTATTTTACTCTATTTATAAGTGTTCTGATTTGTAGTGGTTTTGTTTCTTAATTGGTGAATTTGTAAATTGTGTTGAGATCTACTTAGTTTTGTGATTAAGATTAGGTTTTTGAAGGTTCTGATTTGTTGAAATAGAGAATATTGGGGACTGTGTTGTTTGGGAATGATTGGTAACTTAGGAAGTTGTTAATTGTTGAAATTTTTAGAAACTGAATGATAATAATAATATTCCGTGTATGTCCTATGTAGTGAGTTATTAAAATATGATTGATGGTTTTCTAATTTCCCTACATTAGGTCCAACTCATGCATTTATGACCATTTTACTTTTATAGCTCCATTTAAAATGGGCATTTTTGCTTTGAACGAATCGAACAAATTTGCTCCCTTTTTTTTTTTTTTTTTTTTTTTTTTTGGGATTTCCAATTTGATAGATAGGTTTTTATCACAGAAAAAAGCTCAAAATCCGACTCTATAGAGCTTCGGTGAGTTGCTGCGTGTTGTTCGACGTTTAGTAGTAGAGATTGTATCGATACGAAAAAGAAGAAGAAGAAAGTTTTTGAGTAATGGAGAGGAGGAGTATCCAATAGGGCCGGAGTGCTATACTCAGCATGAGAGCAGGGCAAGTGTGAGCGCTCCGGTCCATTGCGCGCGTCCAATGAGATTGTTGCAATAAAAAATCCAGATTTTCAGCATGACAATTGTGATCTGGTAATTCCTCTCTAATATCAATGAATCAAATATGTATATATGTATATATCTATACACATTTGGGGTTCCATCTATGAAGTATTTGACCCTTTTGTAGTTTTTGTGATAATTGGGGTTCCATTGTTGAATCGGTTTGATGACTACATCGAAAGCCAAGGACACAATAAACTTCACTTTTAGATCTAATCACACATGAAAGGTCTGTAACATTTTCCTTATCAGCCAACTTGTGGGGAAAAAATGAAGGGTCTGTAGAATTCTGAGGAAAATAATTACAAAAGGGGTTTTTTTTTTTTTTGTTTCCCCTGCCTTTTGGCCAGAGGGTGTTTGTGGGACAGAAAAGTTTGAGGTTTTTTTTTTTTTTTTTTTTTTTTTGAGTGGTTATTCTTAAGTTAATTAGACTGCAGGAAGTCTATTTTAGAAATTTATTGTTTATTGCTACAATCCTCTTTGAGGTCTGAGGACTGTGAAGAGCATAATTTATTACTTCAATTGGAAGTGAAGTGGAAGGAAGCAAAGTAGTGAGGAAGTAATTAACACTATAGTCATGGTATGTTTTGTACCTCTTTTAGTTAGAAATTTAGCATTCCAGTTTTCTGCTTCTTCTTTTTTTTTTTTTTTCCCCTTCTTTCTTTCTTCTAATATATTTGGCATGAAAATATTGTATAGTGACACACTGAAGTAAAATCAAGGACTTAGGTTACATAATTTAACTAAGCTGTGAACTTTGACCAAAATTAGTGAGTAACAGGTGGCTGAGGATTTTAAAATTTGCTAAAGCTAGATTGGTTTTGTTGGTTATTTGGGGAGTTTTTGTCCCTTGACAAATGGAAGGTGAGATTAATTTGGTATTAATACGTGTTAATTAAAGATAATTAATGCATGAGATGATTTAAGGTGGGGTTATGAACCCACATGTAAAAATGTGCTCAAATGTGGGCACAGAAGAAGTCCTGTGAAAGGCGGGACTGGTATAAAAGTGGGGCCCAATGAGGATCTAGTTAAAATAATTTGCATTTTATGTCATTATATGCTTATATGAATACTTGTTTAAATGTTTAAACATATTATTATGCCTTATAATAGGTTAAGGGACCAATTTGGGTATCCATGTGAGGGCATGTTTGAATACAATTGATAATTGGTAGGTTTAATAACAACCTCACAATTTATGTAGGACCACATTTGGGACTCACGTGGGACTTAGATTAAATCCATTTAGAAAATGTGGGTAGTTAATATAATTAACATGGGGGTTTCATAATAAAACTTAAGAAAAGTTGGGGAAAGTAAATAGGAATAAAAGGAAATGGTGACAACACATATGCATGTAAGCATATGTGTCTCATGGTTAGTAAACAAGCTGGATTTCCATAAATTGAGAGAGAACGAGAGCTTCAAGTCTGCGACAATTTCCTCGACGCCGTTTTCTTGCCATTCCTTCGTCGTCCGACGTCGGATTCACGAACCGAGACCATATTTGGACTTGTGGAGGTAAGGGGATCATATGCATGTCCTTTAAACTCGTTAACCAACTATTACATGAACCACAAATCCGATTTACATAAACTTCCAGTTAGAACAACCATAGCTAGAGTTTGAAACCTACATTAACTACATACCAAATTCAGATGAAAACCAATTACAGTCATATTACAAATTAAAGTCGAAAAAATGAAACTATTATCATTAGCTTCAACCACTCCCAAAACCCACGTGACCTGCTGATTTCTATTTTCATTTCCTTGAAGCCCCTCTTTGATCACCTACAATGGTTACAATATATAAGCTTTATGCTTAGGGAACAACAATAATCATGCTCATGAATAACAAACATGCTCAATTCTATCTATCTACACATAATTATGGTTTTCGGGACCAACAAGCACAAACCACTCTTTCACACTAGTCCGCGACTACACCGGTAAGTTCACCTGACTAGCCGAGACTCACACCTCCTTCTTCAGACGTGCAACCTCATAGCCTTATCGGCTTTATCACAATTCTCGGTGGTAAGTACAAGTTCCCCCTTTGACCCATATAATCAACTCAACGTACTCATATAAACATTACACCGTATTATAACACAACTGCATCATGAATTGTCAATTTCCTACTAAACATGTAAAATTAAGCTAACTAAGCATGTTTGGCCTCACAAAAATGAACTCAAACACGGAATCATCCAACCTCCATAATTATTATCACTCATCTCTTAGTTTCCGCTTCTAATTGCCAGATAGAGCCTTAGCGAGTTCTAGGTACAAATCCTATACAAATTTGACAGATTATGAGTTAAAACCCCGAAATGGGTCGCAAAATAGATGTCTTAGAACTCAGTAAAATTGGTACTAACACGTTCGACTCACCTCCAAGAGTCTGAATATGTGTTTCGTTTTGAAAATTGACGTGGAACGACACGTCACTCATCGTCGAAAGCTCCTTTGAAAACCTGTCGCAATTTTCTCTATGATTTTCGGCCAAGAGAGGTTGATGGAGATGAGTCACTCTCCTAGTGTGTCATCCAACATGTAACTCACCCAACTTTATGTTTTATTATAGCTTCCCCTCAGTTTTGCTAATTTTACATTTTTACCCCTACTAACAATGAATCCTTATTAAAATTATCCCAAACTTAAGTGGATATTTGTCTATATCACGTATGGGTCTCATAAGTAGTCCCTTATAATATTATAAACTTGCTAATTAACCTATTAATTATACAACGTATCCAATTCGCTCTCACAAAGATATTTCAAATTGACCACAAAAATGGTCTCTAACAATTGACATATTATTAAAGCAATATAATATTATTTACATAAGTCTTAATAAACATTTAAGCACATAAGAATCATCTTACCTAACTGTCCCATCACACGGGCAGGGGCGGAGCCAGGCTTTTTTGTCAGGGGGCCCTAGCTGTACGCCTGTGCGGGGGTTCGGGGACAACGCCCCCAGGCGATTTTTTTGGGTCTACTTACACATAAATTCTCCAATTCAACATAATTTACAAATTCCCCAATTCAACATATTCACAAATTTACATATTCATAAATTCACAAATACCCCCCAATTCACATATTCACAAAGAGGAGAGAGATGTAGTGAAGACTTTTTTTTACACCCTCATTTTGGGGTACGATATGTAATTTTTTATGTCTTAAATGAGACATTTTAAAAATAATCAGCGTCTATTTCGTGAAACCAAAATACTATAGAGTGTCTGTTATTATTTTAGGGGGACTTATTTCTAAAAATCACAAAATACTAAAGTTGAAAATGTAATTTTGAAAACTTCAGAAAGGGGGGGGGGGGGGGGGGGGGGGGGAGGGGAGGGGGGGGGGGGGGAGAGGGGGGTGCTGTGCCCACTCTGGTCTCAACATGGCTCCGCCAGTGCACACGGGGACCTCCAATATATATCCCAAATTGGGAGTGTAACTTGGCCTGGGCTTCCAACTGGACACTACTAAACAAATTAGTGAGTCAAAACTCACTTAACACATATATTCTCATAATTATTAAATCATTAATAATGCATGCTAAAACATAATTAAATATAATTTGCGAAAGTGAGTGTTAGTGTTACTAGGGGTGAAAGTCTAAATCAAAGAATAGAACCGAACCGACCGAACGGAGTCCGAGCCTAGTGGTCCGGTTGGTTTTCCCAAAACCCCTCCAAGCTAAAAACCAAACAGAACCGACCGAAACTGGGCCATTGGATCAATTTTTAAAATACCAAAAACCGATTAAAACCAAACCGAACGGACCGAATTTCGTGTTACAATTAGTTAGGTCCAGTCGGTTTGGTTGACACCCTTGCTCTTATGTGCTAGTTAGATCTAGCCTGGAGTTTTTGATGGGCAGCCGCTGGAATTTGTTTGGGCCTAAATTTTATTGTACTTTAATAGGCTATGGTAGTCTAGGCCCTAGGGCATTAAGGTTGAGATCTAAAACAGGTAAGGGCTAAGCCGCTAAGCCCATATACTATGTCCATCAAACCCATAAATTGTTCTGTTGTCCAAATTAGAAACTCGAATCTCTTTTTTTTTTCTTTTTTTTTTTTTTAACTTCTTTTTTATTTTCATTTTCGTCAAGAGAGAAAAAGAAGGTATTATCTCTCTTTGAAACCTATAGAGGGATATTATCTATCTTTTTTACTTTAATAAAACTAAGGTACATACATTTTAAAAAAAATTTGCTAATTGATGTTTCTAAAATTTTGCACGCACTATTGATCAAGGCCGGACCTGCAAAAGAGACTCTAATGTGCATCTAAATAATGTGATTGAATCGTTTTTTTTTTTTTTTTTTACACAAGATAATATTTAAAACCGATAGTGCATGTAAGTTTTTGACATCACTGATTAAGCAGTTCCTTTATAATTGTATTGTTTGGTAGACACATGCGGGTGATGCATTTGCACCTAATAATTAAAATAAAAACAATAACGCTATTTTTTAATGCAAAATGAAAGATGATTTTTGCGATAAGAAATAAATATATATAAACCTACGTTGTAATAATCTAGAACGAATAACACAAAGTTAATCTAGCTCAAAGAATCAAAGCATTAAAAGTATGGTAAGCACAGCTGCGTAAGCATTAAATTATTGAAGGATATTAACAAAAAGAGATTTGTAGGGCACCAATTAAAATCTAAAACTTCAAGTGCGAGTGTGAGTCACGTCAAACATGCCAATTAGCAATGATTGGGAAGGTTCTAAGCACTTTCTTTTACACGGACCCCACAGTACCACTAGAAAAGAGATAGAGTGTGTTAGTAAAGTGTTAGTGGATATTATTAGTGCCCCAAATATAACTCTTAAATTTGAGAGATTATGTCATGATATTGATTTGGAAATACAAACGTGTGTCAGCTAATCAATTCATATTGGAGATTATGTTAATTTTGAGAGTGATTCTCTTGTTTCCATCTTGTTATTGGTATTCTCAAAAATCTTCACCCAGATTGGAAAATTTTTAAAATTCCTAGAGATTGTAATTTTGTGGCACACTAGCTTGCTAAGTGGTCTGCTAGTTTAATTTTTTCTCGATCTTTTTCTCCCAATTCTTTTCCTCGAATTGTTATTGATGCTACTCTGGTTGATGTTTCTCAAACAATTTAATACAATTCTTTGTTACAAAAAAAAAAAAAAAAAAATTTCCTTATAGAAACCAAAGGCCCACATTGAACAAGCTGCCTAACAAAGTAACACTAGTTGTAAACCCATGCAATGTACGGGAATTGATCAGAAAATAAGTAAAAGTACTAACTTTAAATTTTTTAGAAAGAATGGTCATGTGAGTAAAAATATGAAAAGGTAACAAAAAAAAGAAAGAAAAGAAAACACTTATTTATGAGACAAACTATCTTAAAATGATAACAAATTCTACAAAAGAATGTAAAAGATGGTAAAAAAGAAAAAGAAAAAAAGAAAGAATATATTCATGGTCTAAATAGTAGATGTATAAAGATATCGCCCAGTCCTAAAAAAAATGAAAAAAGAAAAAAAGAAAAAGAAAAAAAATAAAATAAAGATATCGCCCACTCCTATTGAGGAAAATGGAGGAAAAAAATTGAAAAAGATGTGGTGGTGAATCTGGTGATATGTAACAACTGCCAACCCAATATATGGCCAATGGCCAATGCTTCTATTTTATAATATAACAATAATCATTTTGAAACAATATTTTGCACTTGAAAAATGAAGTGACAGAGGTAAGGACCTTTTTACTATGTTCTTTGTCTACAACCTGCAGACCGTCTTACTACCCAAATAACATGTAAGAAAACAGAAAGTTAATTAAAAGTTCTTGAAAAAAAAATCTCCATCCTAATGATACGAAAATTTTATGGAGAGAGCGTCATCTTTTTAATAAAGAGATGACATATTTTTTTTACCGTCAGATCGTGTTTAAAAACTGTGAAGTGTCAAAACTGCTCTTAATGAAAACACGATCTGACGGTAAAAAAAAGATGTCATCTCTTTATTAAAGAAAGGGCGCCTTCTCCATAGCATGACTATATATATATATATATATATTACTAAAGCTACTTAAAGTCGAAAGGTATTGAACTGAAATTATATACGGATCAAAAAAAAAAAAATTGAAACCGTATCAAACCTAAGCTCAAATTTTTTTTTTGATTAATTTTTTTTTTTTGGCTGTTGTTGTTATTGTTGTTGCACAGAATGCTAATTAATTAAAATGATAGAGAAAAAGAGAGGAGATAGAGAAGAATTTAGAGAGCCAAAATTTAGTGAGATTACCAAAAAAGCCACTAACTTGAGGGAGGAAAATTTTGTACGTAGGGTGAGATGAATAGTCAAATTTACTGTAGCACAGACATATATAATTAAAGCAGTAAAGCACTGCACTATCAATATATAATTTTACTACTATTATTTAGTTTTTTTTTTTTTTTTAAACTTTTGTAAACCGTAATAAAGAAGAAAAACAAATAAAAAAAGAAAAAAATAGAGAGATGCCACGTGGTATAGATGAGAGGTGTGGAAATATCACTCTCTCTAATACTGTAAGTGCACTTGATGTGGGATATGAAATTTACAAATTAATTTAATGTGGTTTAATAGGAGTGAGAAAGTACAATAGATAGATTATAAAATAGAGAGAAAATGATTGGATTGTCACATAGGATTTTGTCTTTCATTTTAGAACGTCACCTAGGCATAGGGATGGTAAAGTTCCACGCACAGTTGGACCACGGTCGTGCTCCGTTCTTATTGAAATAAGTTTGGAGGAGTTATAATAGAATTATGAGTGAATTTAGTATGAAAAAACAAAAATCTTATATGAGTCGGTACGAAGTTGATGTCCATGAAATACTACCATTTAAAATCCATTTTACCCCGCTTCGATTAAATCATTAAGTTACTAAACTACCCTTATACTTACACTTATTTACAATAAATCATGGCATATATATACATCTCTTTCTTTTCAGTATTAATGTTTTATTTCTGAATTGTGATTAACAAATTTAAAATCATTTATGTGAGTGATTTTAGAAAATTACGCTAAAATATAAGTGGGTTTTGAATTATAAAATAATACTTAATTTTGAATGGTGATTAATAAACGGAGTAGGAGTGTAATAGGAGCACCGGATAGTAAACGGATCAATCGGAGTAGGAGTGGAGAAGGGGTTGGTTTTTTACATAAACGGGATGGGGCGCAGTCAGAGTAGGAGGAAAATAAACGGAGTAGGAGTTGATATGGAGTCCCCTTATACCAACTCCGACCCATTGCCTTCCCTGCCTAGATGTGGAGGGCCTAAGAAAAGGGCCTTTGGTCTCAATAATAGTCTATTTTATAGGGTAATGCTATGTATACATGAAATGTGCATATAAAAATTTGGGTCATTCATTTCGGTGGGATATATGCACCAATCAATACTCATTTTTGTAGATTTATGCACTTTCAAATGTCCCAGATTCTGCTTATACAATAAGCACAAATATTTGCATTAATTAATGTGAGTAGACACCAAAATGATATATTAGTGAGTTTAAAAACATGCTAAAGTAGTGGATTCAAGTACAAGTTAGGCATGCCAACCTTGCCTTTCCCCGAGGATGATGAAGAATCCTTAAAGTTAGACACCTAGCATGCAAATGTTGGTGGGGAAGAGCTAGGATTAGGGTTTTTTCTTCGCAATTGTCTAATCTTTTTTAAGAAAGAATACATTTTTGCTCACTCTAAAATTGCTCATATTTGTTCACCCTATTCTTTTATTGACTAATGTAGTGAGATTCTAGATTAAATGAGAATTAATTAATAATGTAAAGTATTGTGCCCTATTGTATTAGCCAATAAAAAAAAAAAGAGTGAACAAAAAGTGAATAATTTTGGGGTAAGCAAACTGTACTCTTTTAAGAAACCCAAAAAGTGAAAAAGGTACAAAACCTATATATATATATATATATAGGGGGCGGCTATCCTACAATTAGGGATGGCAACGGGGCGGGTATGGGACGGGGCCCCCATACCCCGCCCCCGCCCCTGCCCCCGCCCCGCATAGCACCTTTCCCCGCCCTCGCTCCCGCCCCGCACTCGGGGTCCCCGACCCCGCCATGCCCCGCTCCGATTATGATTTTTTTTTTTTTTTTTTTTGGGTACACAAATTGAAAAGGCAGTTTTTTTAATGAATTTTTTCCCCAATAGTGCAGTTTTTTTTAACTTACCCAATTAGTTCCCCAATAGTACAGTTTTTTTAAAAAAATGGTAATACACATAACTATTGACGGGTAAAAATGTAAATACAAGTATATTCGGGGTGGGTTCGGGTTTTTTGACCCTACCCCGACCCGAACCCGAACCCGACTCGGGTTTTGAAAACCTCCCCCATAGGGGTGTACGCGGTCGGTTTCGGTCGTTTTTTTGTGTATATTAAAACCGATCAATAGGTTCGGTTTCGGTCGGTTTTGCGGTTTCGGTCAGTTTTTCGGTCGGTTTTAGCTTGTACATGTATTTTATAAACTGACCAATCGGTTTTTTGGTCGGTCGGTTTCGGTCGGTTTTCGGTTTTTCGGTTTTTTTGTTCACCCCTACTCCCCCATACCTGCCCCTAACCCTATTAAGCTCCCCCATACCCTACCTATTAGGGGCGGCTCGGGGCGGGGAACCCGGAAAACCCACCCCATTGCCATCCCTACCTACAACATGAAGGTTGTAGGATAGCATTGCACACCAACCTTTAGCGACCAACAAAATTATTTGTAGCGACCAAAAAAACCTTTTAGCTACGATTCTTTTTAAAATATTTCATCGCTAAAAGTAAAAAAACAATCTGTCGCTAAAAGTGAAAATTTTCGTCGCTAATTGAGTTTTTTCATCACTAAAAGGGCGTCGTGTTGTAACTAACATTCACGTGGCGATGTTACACACTGCCTCTAGCTGAAGTTTGGTGATTATACCAAAAGTTATGCTGATCTCCTTTGAGATTTCTGACAATTCTATAAATAAATGGTGTGTTTGATAACTCAATTAAGTGATGACAATAAAAAATTCAACATTTTTTTTTCAGTACGTTTGATAATGTACCACTTAATTGAAAAAATAGCCCAAGGTCCACTGAAAACTTAAGTGAAAAAATTATACTGAAAATAATCACTGAATATTAGCCTATTTCAGTATTGCAAATTCAATCGGTTAAAATTTTCAGTAATTAAAATTCAACATTTAATTTTCAATTTTATCAAATGGACCCAAAGTCTCTCTTGTTCTATAATTACACTGGCCCTTTTGGAAGATTTTTTTGTTTCATTGAGCTTGTGTAATTGCAAGTTTACTAGCACATTTGCTACATCAACTTTTTTTATTTATTTATAAAGAGTAATTTTGGTAGTTGAACAAGGATAGGTTTGTCATTTTGCAAATTCAAAATGATTTTGGCATCCGATTTACGCTATATACGAGAAATTCGTTACATTAGCAAGCAAAACAGAGGAGAGGTCTATGAAATTTTGTACAAAAACACAGATTTGTCTAAGGGGCAAGGTGTGCCAAGTTTATCTTTCTTTCTTTTTTTGGGAATTTTAGTAAAAAATTATCTAAAATAGACTTTTTTAGCATTAGGTCTAACCCATTGTTTATTTTAGCGAAAAGTCAATACGTTGCAAAAGTTATATGAAAGTCACATAACTTTTGTAAAAGATTGAATTAGTTATGTAAAATTAATTTCACATAACTTATAAAAAAAAAGAGACTTGATCCAATTAAATTTCATAAATCATGAAGTTTTGTCTAAAATAAAAATCAAGTTGTCCTTTAAACTTAATTAATCTAAAATGAAAGACTTCTCACTATATTTTTTTTGGCTGTGAGAAGCCAAAGCATGCACAAAAGACACTTTGAAAAGAGTCCCGAGGTACTTTTTTGACTGCTTCCCCCTTCTTTCTTTTTTTGATCATCCTTTTATTTTTTTATTTTTGGGTACTTACCTGGATTCAGATCGGATACACACACACACTCCACACTCATACATATCCCAGCTCCATTCCAATCTTAATATTGCTGTAAAGTCCAACAAGAGCCACTCATTCCAACTGAAGAATAATTGGGGAGTAAGCAACTAAAATCCCCAATGGAGATTCAAACCCTCTCCCTTCCCACTGGGAATTGTTCTTTGCTTTTCCACAAAATAATCTCCCTCAGGCTTCATAAAGAGAGAGCATACATAGTTGTGCATAACAAAATATTAACTAAAAAGTAATGCTATGCTTCCCAATTTTTTTTTCCCTTAAAATGTTTCCCAACACATGTGGCAGTGAACCCCTCTTAATTAATGGTAGGATCACTTCAACATCAACCAATCAAAATTTGTTAGGATTATGCCTAAAATTTCATTAGTGGAACTATTTCCTAATTATGATTTGATTATTTATTTGGTAGTTTCTTTGTCAAATAAGGATTACTTTGATGGTGAAAGTTACTTATTTTATAGAGTAATATTTGGGGCACTAACAACTTCCACTAATACTTACTAACACACTTTATCTCTCTTCTAGTGGCATGTGGGGTCCACAGTGGACCCCACATGCCACTAGAAGAGAGATAAAGTGTGTTAGTAAGTATTAGTGGAAGTTGTTAGTGCCGCTAGCAAGACCTTATTTTATATAGGAATGTTTGTGAGAGTATTCCTTGTTGTACAAGACTTACCATAGGGGTAAATTCTATTACAACTAGGATTGGGACTCTACAATCTATTTAAATATAGGGCTTACTCAAGGGATTGATAAGATTGGTTGGAAATCTTCTACATATACAAGAGAGGACTGCAAACTAGTGAGGGTGAGATTAATTTCTAGTAATTGTGTGTGTCATATAACTTAGTTGGAGAGTATTAAAATTCATAATAGAATGAACATCAGAAATTTTATTATGACTGAATTGAGAGAGAATACAAAGAGGACTGGATATATATATATATATACAAGTTCCTTTAACTAATTTTAACAAACCTACTGCTATAACTAACTATCTTAACTAACTATTTTATTATTTACAGAAAAGCCCTTATTGTATATTCTAATATCTTAACACTCCCCCTCAAGTTGAGCTGTGTATGTTTAATATACCCAACTTGCTTTTAAGAATGTGGAATTGTGTAGCATGTAGGGGCTTTGTTAATATATCAGCTAACTAGTGTCTTGAACCAATATGTAAAGCCTTGATGACTCCTTCTTGAACTTTATCTCTCATAATGTGACAATCTATCTCTATATGCTTGGTTCTTTCATGGAAGACTGGATTTTGAGCTATATGATTGGCTGCTTGATTATCACAAAACAATAGAGCTGTCTTGTTGTGTTCTGTCTGTAAATCTCTCAGTAAACCTTTCAACCATATAATTTCACAAGTTGCTCCTGCCATGCTCCTGTATTCTGCCTCTGCAGAAGATCTTGAGACTGTTTGTTGCTTCTTAGACTTCCATGAAATTAATGATTCTCCCAAGAATACACAAAAACCTGTGGTTGATCTTCTAGTGTCTGGACAAGCTGCCCAATCTGCATCTGCAAAGGCCTTTAGTTGTAAATCAGATTTTGATGAGAAGAAAATGCCTTGTCCTGGTGAACCTTTCAGATACTGTGAAACTTTGTTTGCTGCTTGTAAGTGTGGTATTCTTGGTTGTGAGAGAAATTGACTCAATTTGTGTACTGCAAAAGAGATATCAGGTCTAGTAAGAGTTAGATACAATAATTTTCCTATTAGAGTTCTGTAGGTGCTGGAATTTGGGATAAGTTCTCCTTCTGTTAGACTAAGTTTTGCACCTGGTTCCATAGGAGTTTTAGAAGGTTTTGATCCTATGACAGTGGATTCAAGAAGCTGTAAAGTGTAGTGTCTTTGAGAAACAAAGATGCCTGTGTTGTTTCTAGCAACCTCTAAACCAAGGAAGTATTTTAATTTCCCTAAGTCTTTAAGCTTGAATTGTTTATTGAGTAATTCTTTCAACTCATTTGCAACTTGTAGATTATTGCTAGCTACAATAATATCATCTACATATACTAGTAATGCTATAAAAATAGAGCCTTTAACTTTGGTAAAAAGGGTATAGTCATATTTACTCTGTGTAAATCCATGAGCTATTAAAGCAGAGGAGAATTTAGCATACCATTGCCTGCTTGCTTGTCTAAGTCCATAGAGACTTTTGTTTAGTTTACATACCAGTGACTCCCCCTTGCTATGGAATCCAGGTGGTAATGTCATGTATACTTCTTCTGATAGTTCTCCATGTAGAAATGCATTATTGACATCCAATTGTAATAAATGCCAGCCATTAACAGCAGCAAGAGCTAAAACTACTTTAACTGTTGCTAGTTTAGCAACTAGTGAGAAAGTTTCAGTTAAGTCAACTCCCTCTTGTTGTGTGTAGCCTTTTGCTACTAATCTAACTTTATATCTCTCTACTGAACCATCTGAGTTTAATTTTACCTTATACACCCATTTACAACCTATTGGTTGCTTTCCTGTAGGCAAATTAGTGAGGGTCCATGTATTATTTTCCTCTAGAGCTCTTATTTCAGCTGCCATAGCTTCTTTCCAATGTGAAAATTTTATAGCTTGATGATAAAATTCAGGTTCATATTGAGAAGATATAGATGTGACAAAAGCTTTGTAACTTGGTGACAATTTGTCATATGATATCACAGAAGATAAACAATATGGGGTGCCTGATTTATGAGGAAAAGAATCAGACTGTTGAGTGACCATATGACAATGATAATTTTGAAGATATGATGGAATTTTATGAGTTCTGGAAGATTTTCTGACCTAAATAGGTTCTGTTACACTTTCATAACTAGAATTTTGAGGTTCATTGATGGTTTGTGAGTCATCTGTAATGTTGTAATAAAAAACATGTGGTTCACTTGTAGTGTTTAAATCTTTTTGAACATTTTCATTCAATATAGGTGTAGGAAGAGAAATATTTAAGAAAGGGTCGTCATTTAATTTTGATTGGTGAAGAGGGAAATTAGATTCATAAAATACCACATTCCTAAAAATGAATGTTGTTTTTGCTTCAAGATCTATTAGCTTATAACCTTTGACACCAAAGGGATATCCAATGAAAGTGCATTTTCTGGCCCTCTTGTCAAATTTATGTCTATGAAAAGGTAAAGTAGATGCATATGCCAAACATCCAAACACTTTTAAATGAGTATAAGAAGGTTTTGTTTTGAATAATAATTCAAAAGGAGTTTTGTTTTTCAATAAAGGAGATGGCAATCTATTTATCAAATATGTTGCAGTAAGAACACAATCTCCCCAAAGATGTAATGGGACATTGGACTGAAATCTGATAGCTCTAGCCACATTAAGTAAGTGCTGATGCTTCCTTTCTACTATAGAATTCTGTTGTGGAGTGTCCACACAACTTAATTGATGAATTATGCCTTTATTTTTATAGAAATCAATTAAGTTGAATTCAGGACCATTATCTGATCTGAGAACTTTAATAGATATATTAAATTGATTCAAAATTAGATTATAAAATGCAGGAATAAGATTAAGCACTTCAGACTTAGCTTTCATCAAATATATCCAAGTGGCTCTACTATAATCATCAACAGTACTTAAGAAATATATGTGTTTATTAACAGTTTGAACATGAAAGGGCCCCCATATATCACAATGAATCAAATCAAAGATAGAACTAGATTGGTGAGTACTAGGCAAAAAAGGTAATCTTTTTTGTTTTGCAAGAGGACATATATGACAAGGTTCTGAACTTTTATTTGTATAACCAGATGAATCACATTCTTGAATGAAATGCAACCTAGAATTGGAAGGATGTCCTAGCCTACAATGCCACAAATTGTTCTTAACAAAGCTAGAATCATACAAGGATGAATTAACAGAAGAGAAATCATGAGAGTTCAATTGTTCATGGTGTGAATTGTTGTCCAAAATGTAGAGATCTCCAGCTTTCCTACCCAGTCCAATCATTGTCCATTGGGTGTGGTCCTGGAGGAAGCAATGATCATGTGTGAAGATGCAAGTATAATTCTGTGTGTGCAATAGTTTACTAACAGAAATCAAATTGAATTTAAATTCAGGAATGCACAGAACATCTTCTAAAACCAGAGAACTATTAATCCTAACATTTCCTATATGTGTGATAGCTATACTAACACCATTAGGTAGTTGGACAGAAGAATTAAGCATGACAGAAACATTTTCAAATGCAGATAAATTATTACACATATGATTAGTGGCACCTGAATCTATTATCCATGAATTTGTATTCATAGTTATGTTAAATGCACATATTGAGGAACCTTGCATAACATCAGATAACACTGCTGGAGAGACAAAATTTTTACCTGATAAAGCAAGAGAAGCATTAGAAGACTGAGGATCTGAGCATTGGGGTTGATTCTGAGAAATACCCATGTGATTATGCAAATATGTCAATAGTTGTTGACACATTGCAGGAGTTATCTGATTTGTGGATGAATCTGCAGCATTATAACCTCCTTGACCCTCAAACTGATGAGCCATAGGACCATTTGCCTGAACTTGATGAGCCATAGGACCATTTGATGAGCCATAGGAATGTGCAATTTGACCTTTTGCTTTGAACTTGTACCCTGGAGGATGACCATGCAGCTTGAAGCATTTGTCAGCAACATGTCCTAACATTCCACAGTGACTGCACAATGGTCTATCTTTCTTGACAACTTTGTTACCAGGATTAACCATATTCCTATTATCACCATACCTTGTAAACATAGCCATGGACTCAATCGGATTTTCAGTCTTGGACTCAAAAACAGTAATTTCTCTCTGTCTTTCTTGTTGGGTTACCTTTGCAAATACAACATTCATTGAGGGAAGAGCATCCATTAAAAGAATCTGATCTCTAACAAGAGTGAAGGAATCATTTAAACCCATCAAGAAATACATGATATGCTCATGTTCTTGGGCTTCAAAAAGATTTTTAACAATGTTACAAACACATGACTTCAAAATCCCACAGTTACATATTGGAATTGGACTGTAATTAGAAAGTTCATCCCATAAACCTTTCATTTTTGCAAAGTATACAGTAACCGAGAGCTGTTCTTGCTTCAAGTTGGAGATGGCCTTTTTTAACTGAAAAATCCTAGGGCCATTATTCTGAGAATATCTTTCTTTAATGTCCACCCAAACTTCTCTAGAGTTATTCCCATATATGATACTAGATGCAATTTCTTTGGAGACTGAATTGATAATCCAAGAAAGAATCATGTTATCACATCTCATCCATTTATCATGAGATATATCAGTATAGCTTGGTTCTTGAATTGAACCATCCACAAAACCTAACTTGTTCTTAGCCCTTAAAGCAACTACCATCGATCTATACCAGGTATTGAAGTTTTCAGCTCCAAGAAGAGACTGAGAAACCAAGATATTACCTGGATTATCTCCACTTGTGAGAAAGAATGGAGAAGAAGAATCATCCTGATGATGATGCCCAGAATTTCCAGAGGTTGCATATTGATGCCCAGCATTACCAGAAGCTAGCTGCATCAATTAGAGTTTCAATGGCCATTGTTGAAGCTTAATCAGAATTCAATTGAATGATATTGGAGAGGGCTTGATTTGATCTCTTTCTTGAAGAATCGAGATGAAACAATCAAGGAAATCTCTTGAAGAAATGAAATACAGAAAACAGAAAATAGAAACAGAATTTTCTCTTCTTAAGGAAGAAGATGAAGATAAAAAAAAAATTAATCGCGGACGGAAGAGTATTGCTTTGATACCATATTAAAATTCATAATAGAATGAACATCAGAAATTTTATTATGACTGAATTGAGAGAGAATACAAAGAGGACTTGATATATATATATATATATACAAGTTCCTTTAACTAATTTTAACAAACCTACTGCTATAACTAACTATCTTAACTAACTATTTTATTATTTACAGAAAAGTCCTTATTGTATATTCTAATATCTTAACAGAGAGTTATATACGTGAGGTTTTGAGTGCTTGTAATATTTATATTAATCGAGGTGATCGCCTTTGCACGTGGACGTAGGCATTGTTGGGATGAACCACATTTAAATCTTGTTGTGTTGGTTTGCTTGATTTTTCTTTCATGGTTGGGATAAGTCACATGTGTTGGGAAATACTTTCGAAAATATTTTTTGAAAAGCATAGCATTACTCTTAACTAATTCAAAGGGCAATAAAGTTAATTTGTACTTGTTAAAAGTTAAAACTATGTGTGTATACAAGTATTAAGAATATGAGAATTAGATACATCGATCATAAACATGTTGAGTTATGTGGTCAAATGAAACTTTAGAGAGCTAAAGCTAAGAAAGTTAGAGAGACAAAAGATTGATTCTTATTGATGGAAGTTATTTTGCCATAGAATTTTGAACTCCTAACAAAACATATCAAGGCTTTGTTTGGTTTATGGATTTTGGGAGGAAAAAGAGAAAGGGAAAGAAAATTCGGATGGAAATTTTGTTCCTTTTAAACAGAATCTTAATCAAAGACGAACTAAACAAAAAAATTAAATTACGAAACAGAGAACTTGAGTTCTGCTTAGTGTGAAAAAAATGAAATTCTTGAATCTTTTGAGATATCATGTTTTAGGCTTAAACACCGGTCAGTTAAACAAAGCTAATGCCCCAAATAACATCTGAACAAAAAAAAAAAAAAAAATCTTCTTAATGTTCTACATTGAATTTTAATTTGGGTGTAAGGAAACTGACCGAACAACCAAATCGATCAATTTTAAAAAAAACTCTTATAATATAAAAACTAAATCGAACCAAAACCGATCAATACGTTTGAAAATTTGACCGAACCGAATCCAAATGTTTACACCTATAGTTTGAATAATTGCTTGACGCCTAAAAATTGTGAATATTGATAACCACCCGTAGATTTTGAAAGGGTCAAAGACCAAAGAATTATTTGAAGCCCTAAAGAAAGAGAATAGGTGAAAAAAGGGGTCAAATATGTTTCTTCTAAAGACCAAAAGAAAGTGCAAGGAAGTGCCATAAAGTTGAATGATCAACCCACTAAGCTTGTTTGGGTCAATTATTGAAAGGAACGGAGTACACCACATGTGCTTTGCAATGTTTTTTCCAACATAGATTCATTTCTTACCGTGCCATATTATCAATCAATCCCAACCGTTAAATTAAATCAACCCTCGGCCCTTCAAACATCCCAAACAAAGGAGAAATTATTCACTGAGACCGTCATACCATGTTATTATATTGATGTGGTGTAACGCTATAATAATATTGGTTCGTATGACCCCTATTTTAGATGGACATGACAAGTGATTCTTGACTTTAAATAACATGTCATGTCACCACTACTTGTCACGTGTCCTTATTTTTAAATCATGTCATATGGAGAAATTTTGAGATACCATGAGACACCACACG
This sequence comes from Hydrangea macrophylla, assembly GCA_033977485.1. Classification (NCBI taxonomy): domain Eukaryota; kingdom Viridiplantae; phylum Streptophyta; class Magnoliopsida; order Cornales; family Hydrangeaceae; genus Hydrangea; species Hydrangea macrophylla. The sequence continues at coordinate 79,120,467 of CM066996.1, forward strand.
TACTGTATAGCTAATGGGAGTGATCCTTTTGAATGAGAAGCACGCTCAAAAGTGGAATCCCTTGCATTTATGCGGGGTGTGGGTTCCACTTAAAAGACTCACTCCTAGTTCGGCATGTGATCGGGTACCTCAAGATATATATCCAAAACCTTCTCGTTCTCGGTCATCTGGACTTATGTGATTGGAACGTCATTGAATAACTTAAGTTTAGTTTGGCCCCCATTTTGGTGCTTCTCCTTTTTTAAAGCACAATTTCATGTTAATTCATTTGGTAACTAGTTTATGAGTTTTGCAAAAATTGAATTTAGTGTTTTTTTTTAAGGAGCTTTTAAAAGATGTGGAATGGAGCTTTTAAAAGCTCAATGTTGCCTTTTGATTTCATGATGTCATTTTGAAGAGTAGTGTGTCACTTGTATAAAATTATCAAACAAGTTGAAACAACGTCTTAGGCTTAGTTTGGCCCCCATGTGGCTTTTTAAAAGGAGCTTATGAAATTTATTACTAAGTTGTTTGATAATTTTATATAAGTGACACACTACTCTTCAAAAAGACATCATGAAACCAAAAAGCAACTTTGAGCTTTTAAAAGCTCCATTCTAGAGCTTTTAAAAGCTCCCTCCAAAAAAGCTCTAAGTTCAATTTTTGCAAAACTCATAAACTAGTTACCAAATGAATTAACATGAAATTGAGCTTTAAAAAAGGAGAAGCACCACGTGGGGGCCAAACTAAGCCTTAGTACTAAATTTCATAATGCTCCTTTTAAAAAGCCACGTGAGGGCCAAACTAACCCTTTATGACAGAGAACCAAGATCGTTCTCACTTAATAACTTCCCCAAACAGGGTGCCCCCAGTATAAATACAGACACTTTCATTGCTACTTGAAAGCCAAGAGAGTGAGTTAGAGTACACTACAAGGGTTGGCTTGCTTGCTTGTATCCAACTGAGAGAGAGAGAGAGAGAGAGAGAGAGAGAGAGAGAGAGATGGGGGGAAACAAGAAGTCATCTTCTCCATTTGGGTTTTTCAACATCTTTAAAGCTAAGAGGTCTCGCAGAGTTGAAGATGTACTATGGGATGACTCAGTGAAGGCATACAAAGTGTGGCCTAGTGATGAGGACAGAGGGAAATGGGTGAGTGAGCCTGGTATTGATTGGAAAACCTCTGACTATATTGCCAGGAAGAAAACTCAGTATGTCTCATCAGACACTGTTCCAGTTTCCAATTAGGAAAAAAATAATAATAATAATATATATTTGTTCACATCTTGTTAAGTTCCATATTATTATTATTAGGAGTATTATTATTTGTCTTGTACTATAGTTTCCATTTTTGTGAATTCCAATTTCCAAATAATTGAAGATTTTGTTTGTGGTAAGCCCTTGTTAATTTTTCTGCTTTTTAGTTTCTCTTGAAGAAAATATTCAATATGATAGTTTGATGATGTAACTAGTATATATCATGAACCAATAAAATGGATCTCTATTTTAATTCTTACACATGTCTATCGTAATTTTATGAAAAAGAGAATTACACTTAAAACATCCATCATGATGATATATATATATATATATATAATATCACCGTTACATTGAATATTTTCTGGCCTATTCAGTCATATTGTGATTACTATATATGACTTATGAATATATATCAGGGCTTCAAGCATAAACATGGTTAATTATAACTGATCATGTGGTATATTTGACTCTTTAGATCTCATTATAACCAGAATTGTGGAGTATTAATTAATTATTGATAATTTCAAGAGAGTTTTTTTTTGTCAAGTACTGTGTGGCTCAACGTGATGTCAATGTTGTTGCTTGAGCATGAGAGACATGGTTTCATCTGTGACTTTTGACGTCACCTTCAACGACCAGCTTTTCTCAAGGCATCTAATTAATTATATGATGATTGATGCTTGATTAAAAAGAATAGTACTTGCATGTTTTGTTCACCCATGATTTGGTGAAGAAAAATAAGGGAAGAGGACACAAGAAGAAAACATAGAGGAAACAATATATCATTTGTTTGGTTCATAGATTTAGTGAGAAAAAAGAAAAGAAAACGTAAAGGAAAATATTATCATTTACATTGGTTAATTAATAATTACGTTTTATTGGTTTGCGGAGAAGCCAAGGAAATTAAGAAAAGAGAATGAAAATAAGAAAATTTCCTTTGTGTTTTCCTTCATGTTTAATAACATCAAGACACTGTTTAGTTCATGAACTTCATGAGGGAAAGTAAAAGAAAATACAAAGGAAAACTCTTTTCATTATTTAGTTAGTGAGGAAAATATATATATATACAAAGGATGATAAAAAATAAATAAAAGAAGAAGAAGAAGAAGAGAAGAATAAAATTGAAATTTGTGAATTTTGTGAGTCAATTTACTTCCTCTTTCCTAGACTTACTATTATACATATTTCAAAAATTATAGTATTTTCTAACGTAATTTAAGCATGCAAAACACTAGGAAAAACTCAAAGGAAATCGCTTTCCCTCTAGTTTTTTTTCATTTCATTTTCTCTCACCAAATCCAAGAACCAAACCTGGCCTAAGAGTTAAAACTTTCAAAATATCATTGTAATCTAAGAGTATACGGAGGTATGTGACTTACAACATTCCAAATTTTTAATTCATATATATTCCACTTTAATTATTATGTTTTACTGCCTATTTTTCTCACTATTTTATTTGATTAACCAAACAGAGCAAACCATTTTTTCGTTCCCCCCCCCCCCCCAACTGAATCAAAGAATCAAACATATATAGCCTAATGAAAACGAGGAGGAAAATAAAAAAGGAAAACAAAACAAGTTGAGAAACAAATTTACTCATTTTCTTTCTTTTTTTCTTAATTTATAATTATATTTTGAAAATTCAAAATTTTGATTTTGTTTAAGCGCTCGTGAAGAAAAACATAAGAAAAAACACAAAATGAACTAGTTTTTGCTTCTTGTTTTTAATTTCCCTTTTCTTTTCCTTCTCTAAATCCACAAACCAAACAAGGCCTTAATGTTTTTTTCTACTTAAATAACATTAGAAGTTATTTTATCTTATTTTTTATAAAGAAAAAAATAATGGAGAGCCGTGACCTATAATATATATATATATATATATATACGGCTAGGCTATAGGGTGAACATATCCAGTGAACATTTTTTTCCTTTGTCTTTTCCTTTCTATTTTCGCCACTAATTTCTTGGTTCCGCATGGTAACGTTTTTAGTTTTCTAAATTCTAAAACTGAAAATAGTTTTGGTTTCTTTTAATAAAACAAAAACCAAAAAATTGAAAATCACATTTTTTATTTCTTTTCCTTTTTATGGCCCAATTTCATTGTCGTTTAAAAAAAAAAAAAAAGGGAAAAACAAAATCGACTACCAAACACGTTTTTAGTTTTTCCTTTAAAAAAACATAAAAGAAGAAAGAAGAAAAAACTGGAAACTGGAGCGTTATCGAAAAGTGTTTCCTTCGTGCTATTTTTATTGTTTATTTTTTCCTGTCACTAAGATTTTAAAAATTATTCTTGGATTTAGTAAGGGAACTAGAAAGAAAACATAAAAGAAAACATTTTCCTTTATTTAGTGAAGAAGGAAAATGATGAGAAAAATTAGATAGAAATTAAAGAGAATAATTAAGTTGAAAAATAAATTAAACATATTGAATGTTGAGAGTCATTTTTCTTATTTTATTCTTAAATTATAATTATATTTTAAATTTTTTCCAAAATATATTTAAGCACAAAAGAAAACATAAGAGAAAACGAACACAAACTAAATTTTCTCTCTCCTCTTTTTCCTCACGAAATCCGTTAAAGAGACAGCCTAAACGAGTCTAAACTTGCCCCTGGTTTTGCCTTCCTCAGATTGTTCCCAAGGACAACGTTGCTTTTCCTTTTTTATTTATTTTATTTATTTATTATTATTATTATTATTATTATTATTTTTATTGCGGAAGCATTGTTGCATGTACATCGTACAGATATGTGTTCGAATCACTCTTTCACTATTGGGTTCTTCATGCGTATGTCTAACAAGTAACAACCCTCCTTTTTCTCTTAATGCTAGAAGATTTTTATTCTTTCTTTACATTTAGTAATTCTCTTGTCAGCTAGAGTTTATGTTTGTGTATTGAGTGAGGACAGTATATATGATAGCAAGGCAAAATAGACGGATGAGAAGAAAATGTGTAATACTTGGGATACATCCAAAGACACAACTTTTGAGAGATATAGACACGTCTCTTGGGTTGTGTCCTAAAAATTGTGTCTTTGAGTGTGTCCCATTAATCTTTACTCGAAGAAAATAAACAAGCTTGCAAGCCAGAGCACACAAATAATTAATATCAACCTCACTCTCAATCCAATATTTGAGCACTTTTAATGCAACTTAGACCACATCACAAGCTTGTGTTAATTTGGCAAGCAAACATGCATAAAATGACACTATATCGATTTGTAATCTGTGTGAGACTTAGTGCAAGTGTTCCAAAGTTCCTAATTAGGGGATGTTTCGGAAGACAGATAATTGGTTATGTGGCCAAAAATGAAACCAGTTCTCTACATATAATAGTGTTTCCGAGCCTGCACTTACTAACATGTTGCTGGTGTCCAAAAGAATAAGATCGATTAAAAAAAAATGAGAGTTAGACTAAACCTGGTCATATTTTATATATGTCGTAATATCAAGAACAAAAATGGACAAGTAAAATCCAATGGCAAGGGTAATTTTGGGACTTAGGGAACTTAATTGTTGATACTTTTTGGTTTCATAGTTTCCAATTAATGCTACAGCCTACAGAAGATGCTTTTGGTAGGTGCTTTGGGAATAATTTTGGGACTTAGGGAACTTAATTGTTGATACTTTTTGGTTTCATAGTTTCCAATTAATGCTACAGCCTACAGAAGATGCTTTTGGTAGGTGCTTTGGGAATAAATGACTTTATATTCCCCTTCCCTAATTTTTGGTATACTTGTCAATATTCATTTCGTAGGTGAAATTCATACTTCCAAATGTTCTATTTACTTTTTATTTTTTGTGATTCCGGCAATAGTTAAATTCCTAATACGTGAGTCGAACTTAATTAAGATGTTCGATTTTAGGAAACACTTTGTAGTATTTCTAAAATATAATTGGCCCACATATTCCGGATTTGTCTATATAGACTACAAGTGGACCAATTATATTTTAAACAGAACAAAACATACCTAGAAATTGTATTAAAGTACGTTCTTCATATTAAAACTTTTAAAAATTTGTAATTCTTGAAGTTTTCTCAAAAAAAAAAAAAAAAAAAAAAAAAAAAAGTGAACGTGACTCAATGTAAGCCTAAAAGACACCCCCTACCAAAAATAATCATGTGGTCGTGGACCACTAAGTGAAAGTCACATAACTAAAAGAAAATTTTCAAAGTAATTTTGTACACATATTATTGTGCTAACTTTTATGATTTTGGGAAATGTAGCTGTGATGAATACAATTTTGGGCACCTGGCTTTCACTCAGTTGGTTCAGCCATTTATTTAATTCACACGACTAATTTAATAATCTATTTCAATTAAATAATCCAGTATTTGTAAGTATTAAATCGTGAGAGATTAGGTATTCATTTTAACTAAATAGTCCCTCCGTATGGATTAGGATTTTATCTTACATATGTGAGGTACTATTATTGGGTCCACTATGTGGGCCACTAATAGTAAAGGGGTTAGGTAATATTGTCTTTCTAGGTAATATTGTCTTTCTAGACAAAGATGCTATTTGCTACTATTCCATCTATTTGTGCATCATGGATTCAAGTTCGAAGAACGCATCAATCTATCAAGAAGAAGGGGAATTCTGTAGTGGGGCGGAGCGGTTTTGCTCCACGTGAAGCACAATGAAGGTGGAACGTTGGATGAGAAAAGAAGTCATCTTGAAGTGACAAGTGTCCAAGTTGGTTTGAAAATTTTCAAACCCATTTTTACCTATTAACGCCTAATCCGGTTGCCCTCTCACTGTGGGGAAAAAAGAGGCAGAAAAAAAAAACCATAGAGCTGTCCAGTCTCTCTCTCCTTTCGCGATCAAGATCCCTCCGGCGGAAACCCATCCCGATCGTGAGCCCCATCTCCTTCCTCTCTCTCTCTCTCTCTCTCTCTCTCTCTCTCTCTCTCTCGAGAACACCCCCAACTCCAACTGTGAACTCTGGTTAGCTCAACGGCCGGCATCGACCACCACCTCCTCTGGCATCACCATTACTGACCACTGTTACTCTATTTGAAGGTATTCTGTTTTTCTTTTTATGTAGATTTTGAATATTGGCATTAATTTTGATTTAGGGCTTCTAGTTGATATTGATAGAGTGTGCACACAAACACACACACACACATATATGTACATAGACATACATAATACATATAATATATTCCAGAATGGGTTTGAAAATTTTCCAGAATGGGCTTCTATGTGGACCTTTAAAGTTGACATTTGTTTCCCAACAATTATAGGGCTTTAGCTTTTGGTGGATTTGAAATTGCAATGCTTTAGCTTTAGTAGGATGAGTTTGAGGGTTTTTTTTTTTTTTTTTTTTCTGGTGCTACTTTTATGGAAGATTGAATCTTTTGGGAATTAATGGCGTTGTATTGATGATTGCACAAGGTGTTATATTACATGACTTCTTTTAACATTGACATGCCAAATGTGGTGTATTATAAGCAATTAATTGCTTATCAATATGAGGGTGCAATGGAGCTTCTTGTTTTTCTCCTTGGAAATATTAACTTTGGTATCAACATAGTCGACTTTTACAGTTTTTGGAAAAAAAAAAAAAGAGTAATTAATTGCCTACCTAGTAACACTAGTTGACATGAACATGAGCTAAGTTCTCTTCTCATTGATGCACGTTAGAATGTATAAAAAGTTGTGTGAATTTTGAGTGTATCCCAAATATGAGCACGACTACACTCCCACATTTTTTACACACTTTTTTACACTTAGCTTTAAATGTATGTACCCTGTGTTGTGTAAATGGTGCACAGAAAAGTGTAAAAAAAAAAATCAAACAACACAGAATATTTATATATTTAAAGCATGATATTTAAAAAAATATGAAATGTGTGTGCCTAACATTATTGCCCAAATATTACCCATTCACCTTTCTAGTTGTAGATAGATGCTGCCCTTAACATATGGGTATTGGTCTGGTGGAGACATAAATGTTAAAAATTAACTAATTAAAGAATCTGATACCATAAATGCTTATGATATTGCATTCTAATTTGTACTGAATATTACTTTACTGATTTACAATTAGATTATCAAAAATGGAGCTGCAAGAAATCTGGGCCATTGATGATAATACATATTTTAGAATCTTCACATATCTATCAACCCAGCATTTTCCTCGATCATTTCTTTCTCTATATCCATTAACCAAATCGAGACATTCCAACAATTTGCGAGCTTATACGCATAATCAAACTCAGAATCACATTAAACAACTATTGAGGTTTGAAGTTTCAAACTAATGTATTCTCTAATGTCACATACTTCATACACTTCTAATGGATTCAAACAACTACATTAGGCTCAATTTAGGCAAATATCCCTGTTTTCCTCAATTCAAACAACTACCTTAGGTGCGAAAAATTGAAAAACAACCATGGTAATACTTCTCAGTAATTCTTTTTTTCCCCCTGATTTCCTCGGAAACCAAATGCCTCATGAACATTATTTGCAACAAGAACAAGCAGAGCATAAAGTAGGACTGTAACTTGGGCAAGTTGGGCCTAATTATATGTTTTGTTCAGGCCTGACCCAAGTTTTAGTGGAGTATGCCCATGCCCGAGCCCAGTTTTAGATTCATTGTGTCATTGTTTGTTTCTCTTGATTAGATTATGAAGACAAGTTTCATTGTAGGTAAGTGTCAATCCTAAAAAAAAAGAAATCTTGATTAGTTTCACTGTTTGTTTCTTAGATAAGGCTCGTCCATCCCGCAGTCCACCAACTAAAAGCCCTCCAATGAAGAAGAAGAGGAGTTCAACGAAGAAGACTCCTACAAAGGTGGTTGAGAACCGAAAAACGGGGTATGTATGGAGCCTTATATTGAACTCTTGTTTTTGTTGAATGATTATCCATCTTCATTTGATTGAATGCATGTTGTTTGATTTTGTACACTATTAAAGAACACTTGGACTTCCTTAAGGAACCATTTGGACCTTGAAAGCAAACATTTGAATGCACACTGTCTAGTTTTGGACCTAACTAAGGAACCTTTGGACTTTCTTAAGAAATCATTTGTACCTTTCAAAAAAAGTTTTGAATCCCCACTGGACTTTCTTAAGGAACCTTTGGACTTTTTTAAGGAATTATTTGTACCTTTTAAAGAAAGTTTGAAACCCAACTGCCTACTTGTGTACCTTATACTAAAGATCATTTGGACTTTCTTAACCAAGTGTTTGTAGGTTTCAAAAAAATTGAAACCCCACTGCCCACCTTTGTATCTTACTAAGGATTATTTGGACTTTCTTAAGGACTGTTTGTACCTTTCAAAGAAAAAATTGAAACCCCACTGCCCACATTTGTACCTTACTAAGGATCATTTGGACTTTCTTAATGACTGTTTGTACCTTTCAAAGAAAGTTTTGAAACCTTACTCCCTACCTTTGTACCTCACTAAGGATCATTTGGACTTTCTTAAGGAACTGTTTGTACATTTTAAATAAATTTTGTACATTGCTAAGGATCATTTGGACTTCCTTAAGGAACATATTGGACTTTATTACGGTTCATTTGATGGTCCATCTTTTGTAGGAAAAAGAGAAAAATAAAAGAGGTTGAAGAAGTTGAAGAACGAGAAGAAATGCGTAAAGGGAGGACCGAAGCTCCTTACCTAATATATTTGTAAGTTGAACTCGAGCACTTAACTTTCTGTTGAGAATACATTCATGAAAATCATGCTTACATGTTTTCATCGCAGACACGAGAAGATACATGAGTTTAGAGAGGAAAACCCGGGCATCAAAGTTTTAAAACCGGTGAGAAAGACGATGCTCTATACATAATATAATTAATGAGTGTTGTTTAACACTTTGTTTGTATCGCTACAGGTAAGGAATGCTATTCAGGAGAAGTGGAATGCAATGAGCACTGATGAAGTCGAGCCGTACAATGAGATGGGAAAGAAGGCTAGGGAGGAAAATAATGAGTTGAGGGCTAAGGGCCTACTTATAGAGAAAGAAAAAGGGGGGACAAAAGAGAAAAAACAAAGGGTATTATAATATTTCTACCTTTGTTTATTGTAGATAAATTCCTTTTGATATCTTATAGTTTTCATGTATATATTTTTTTTATGAAATAACAGGCAAGCGATAGCTTTAGTACCCGACAATCGTTGCCTGCAATTATTGAGGTTAGAAAGAATTTCACGGATAAACAAGATCAATTTGTCAAGGGTATTGGATTGGGGGGGGGGGGGGGGGGGGTGTTGAAGCTACAGTGCAACCAAGTGGACCACGAGTTGTGCGAGTGGCTCATGAAAAATTTTGACACCTCTGAGTGTTCGTTGACGGTCCACGGGGAGACAGTCAACATTGTTCCGAAGGATGTTGAAAGGATGTTGGGGGTCCGTGCACGTGGAGTTGTGCCCAGCAGTTGTTCCACCGAGGAGTTGGAAGAATTGGCTGGGCAACTTGGATTTGTTAATGGAGTCCTTTCCCTTAAGAATTTGAAGAATGATCTTAGTAAAACAAGCGATGTGGGGGATGAGTTCAAAAGGAGGGTTGTGCTCCTCATGATGGGATGTTTTTGCTTACCCGGCACTAAAGCTGGGATTAGATCAAGCTTGCTATATTTGGTGAAAGATGTAACAATCTTGGAGAAGATAAACTGGGGCAAGTTGATCTTAGACCATCTTGTGGATAGCGTGATCAACTATCGGAAGAAGAAAACAAGCGGCCTCGCTGGATGCTTGTTCTTTCTTATGGTAAAATTTTGTTAATTCGTCTTATGGAATCATTTAAATTTACCTTCTCAGTGAGAATTGAGTTTGATGAGCCTGTTTTTTTTAATGCAGCTTTTTTATTTAGAGACTTTTGTCCCAGTAGGGGCGCCAATGCCCAATACTATGTCCAGTATAAATGCATACCCCCGCATCGACTTTTGGGATAATGGCAGAGTAAAGAAACGAATGATTTTCTTAACCAAGTGTGGATTGATGAAAACAAATAAAAAGGTACATTTGGACTTTACAATTTTATTGATGGATATTTTTGTTAAAGCAATACCTTTGCAATTAATGTTTGGAATGGCAGGTGGAGTTGGCACCAATACGGGACATAGAAGAAGCTATCCATGACACGCCTGCAACGAAGGCTGCTTCCCCTGGTGGTAAAGGAACAGATATTTCCTCGCTTGAAAAGGAGGTTCAATACTTGAAAGATGAATTGTTGAAGGAGATCGCTCAGAGGAGCAAATTGGAAAGAAGGGTGTGTTAGCTTGATACCGAAGTTATTGACATCAAATGTCAAATGATTGAAATGACGACGAGATTGAAGGCCGATATTCAAGCTTTGAAAGATGACCTTTCTAATGCCATAAATGAAGGGTTCGAAAAAGCGCTGCAGAAAAAAATGAATGGAAGAGGACGACGAGAAGATGAAGACGAAGATGAAGGGAAGGGAGAAGGAAAAGGAGGGGTGGAAGGAGAAAACCAAAGTGATACAGGGGAAGAGAAGGGAAGAAGAGAAGGACAAAACGAAGAAAATAAAGATTACAGTCCAATAATTGGTTCGTGTCCGCTAGTTGCTCCCGATGAAAACAGTCCAAGTATAGGGACCCCGACAGTGGTCTATAAAGAGGTACCTGTTGTTGTCCTTTCGGAGGACCAAACAGATATCCTCGCAGGGAAAAACACTGAGCCAATCGTGCAAAAATCCCCAGTCTTGATGGATATTGAAGACGAGGGCTCTTGTTCTCCACGTATGAGGAGAACTCGGGTAACTGCGGAACGGAGACCGGGGAAACAATGTGTGTCTCCATACTTAAATGTGGAGCAAAACTTGTTGAGGAAGGCTACAAAGCCAAAAAAAAATGTCAAGTCTTCCGCCGTCGGTGTTAGAATAAGGGAGTTTAGTGAACAAGAAGAGAAGATAATCCGCTTCGTCTGCGATCCCAAGCTCCCTAATGAGTAAGTATGAACTCTTGTTTACTCTAGTACGTATTGTTTATGATATGAAATGATATGAACTCTGTTAAATACAAATGCAGCAAGATACTTATACGATCACACATGGAGTTTGCGGATCGTGCTAGCTTGTTGTTCCTTAAGGAGGGGAAATGTGTCAATGACATGGTACAAAATTCAAAACTCTAGAGTCATTCAAATTAACACCTATCTCACAAACATATCTCACAATTAATACTTACCTATGCTAGATTATAAATTGCATGGTCGGGAAACTGACATATGATGCCAATAACAAGCGACCAGATGGGAGGCAGTGGCATTGGTATATGCCGACGTTTGTTGCGGTAATAGACTAATTATATTTCTTCTAGTATCCTTGGTATATAGGAATATGTGATATGAGTATAGGTTTTAATTAAGATTTTGGGTAATTTGCAGCAAACTATTATGGAGGGCAAGGGCCAGATGAGCTCCAGCGCACGACATTATTTTGGATCAGAGAAATACACCGGCGATTTGAAGACGGTGAAGAGGGTATGCGATTTGTATTTGTAAATGAACATGTTAGTCGAGCGGTCATTATGATTTTTATTGTGTAATGTAGATAATCATTCCAATAAACGACAACAATACCCACTGGTTCGTCTGTGTCATAGACATATCTAAGGAGAAGGTGATTATACTAGACTCATCAGTCACGCACGGACTCCATCGTGAGAATATGGTGAAAAAGATAGTATGTCTTAGACCCTTTTATGTTTATGTAGTTATGTTTTTGTTGAATTTGATTACAAAAACTTGTGTATATGTTTATAGGTGAATGACATGCACAAGTTGTTGGGGGATCACTATGGAAAGCCTTATAACATGTCAATCAATAATTTTCCAATTCAGTACCCCGAATGGGTGCCGCAGCAGAACAACGGGTACGAGTTATGATTTTATATTTAGCGTTGTTATTTTCGGACTTATTTTATAGTTTATAACAACTATTTTGTAATCTGCTTGATAGCGATGACTGTGGCGTTTATGTGATGACATTCATGGAGGACTACGATGAGTTATGCCCGGGGACAGTGTTCCTTGTAAGTTAAATATACGCACCATTTTAATCTAAGTTCACATATATGATATGTACTTGACAAATTTACTAGGTGCTTCTTTATGATATGTTTAAATCTTTTTAGTTCGATTCAAGGCAAGCAAGGGGAAAAATTATGCTAGAATTAATACAATGCAACTACAATGAGCTTCGAAAGGAAGTATTAAAAGATGTTGAAGCATACAGAGGTAATATTTGAATCCAAGAACAGCATCATTATATGAATGGAAATGTTGGATGGTGGTGATTATATTCCCATGAATAATCCCCGCGAGCCTGTGATTAGATAGAACAATGGGTATTAGATGGGCATTATGTGCATTATGTGAATTAACAAACTCATTGAATAGTATGTTAACTGACCTCGCTTGCTTGTTCACTTGTTCCACTACTTTGCCACATAAATTGAGCATCTGTGCTATTTAAGTCGAATTGGAATTGTGTTGGCGATGCATCATGCATATTTCTGCGCTTATTGCTCGTATGGTTTGCATTCGCATTTTCTCTTGTCTGGTCGTCATGCACAAAACCTTCTTCTTCTTCAGTAGATGCACGCGGCTTTGATTTTGGGCATCTCGTTCTTGTGTGTCCTTCTCCCCTGTAGATTGACTCTAAATTTTTTTGAACATAAACAAAAGATTTTCTTCCATTGATTTGAATTTTGTTCTTAAGAAACATTTGAACTTTTTTTTGAATGCAAACTGCCTATCCTTGTACCTTGATAAGGATCCTTTGGACTTTTTAAAGGACCTTCTTGTACCTTTCAAAGAAAATTTGAACTTTCTTAAAGAAACATTTGGACTTTACTAAGGGACCTATGGACTTTATTAAGAAATATTTGGACTTTTGTAAGAAACATTTGTACCTTGATAAGGATCATTTGGACTTTCTTAAGAAACATTTGAGCTTTCTTTAGAATGCAAACTGTCTATCCTTGTACCTTGATAAGGATCCTTTGGACTTTCTAAAGGAACTTCTTGTACCTTTCAAAGAAAATTTGAACTTTCTTAAAGAAACATTTGGACTTTACTAAGGGACCTATGGACTTTATTAAGAAATATTTGGACTTTTGTAAGAAACATTTGTACCTTGATAAGGATCATTTGGACTTTCTTAAGAAACATTTGAACTTTTTTTTGAATGCAAACTGCCTATCCTTGTACCTTGATAAGGATCCTTTGGACTTTCTAAGTATGTTGAGATTGTACCTGCAGTTGGTGCATCGCCTACTTGATTGTTTGTTACTTCCCTTTGTTTCAACAACTTTGGGATCACGAACACCAAAATGTACGCCACTCGTTTGACCTCCGTATGGTTTGTTCCTATTCATAGACAGGTCTTTCATACGAGCATTTAAAACATCCAAACCTTGTCTACACTCTAGCCATCCTTCGTTCGTACGGGTTGCATAGTCCGTTATCTCATCGCAAGTCGCGCTAAGGATGCCGCGCCGCATGATTCGAGTCTCTGTGTCTGGAATCGTCTTTGATGCCATTTCATTCATCAAATCATTGTCGATTTTCATCCACCTTTGCATGATGCAATTGTGTGGGATTTCTGTAAGATGCTCAAATTTCATAACAGCTATAATATGGCAACAAGGTATCCCCACACTTGTGAACAACATACACGAACACTCTAGCCTGCCATCTGATGGATGGTAAATAACATTCCACCTCAATGTTGGCCTTCTATACTTACACAAGGTAAAATGAATGTACGGCAAACCCTCGACCGCGACCCTCTCGACAACAATACACATAGACTCATTAATTAATTCTGCTCGGAACTTTTTAAAAATTTTACGGGTGTATATCGCAGCAGCATGCCTCTCAATGCTAGTCAAACCTGTACTGAGAACAGGTTCCGTTTGATCTGTTTCATTATGAGCCATAGCCTCATTGTTACGAAGCCGGATAAGAGCTCTCTCATAGGTTCTTACAAACTCGTAAAGGCGCATTCTGTACTTGACAAAGTCTTTCATATACGAATTCATGCTTTCGCTCCGCTGAGTAGTTGTCATATCGGCGAAAAAGTGGTCTTTCAAATACGCCTCCGCCCATAATTGACGCCTATCATACATTTCTCTCATCCACTGATTATTATGAAGTTCAAAATCATCAAGTAACGACGTCCATAAATCATCAAACTCTTCGGGAGAACACCTTTCTCTCATGCATTCTTTAAATCTACCCCCGAAGCCTTCCATATGTATGTTCGACACGGCATTTCGTGAGATATGCCACTGGCATAACCGATGGCGAGCTTGTGGGAAAATTCGTGTAATGGCTTTGCGCATTGCCTTGTCTCCATCCGTTACAACTGAAATCGGTGTCTTTCCCTTCATTACATTCATCAACGTCTCTAAAACCCATATGTATGTCTCCACCGTTTCATCCACTACCAACGCACATCCGAATATTGTACTTTGCCAATGATTGTTGCAGCCAGCCAGTAATACTAATGGTTTCTTGTACGCATTGGTTTTGTAGGTTGTGTCGAAAACGAGTACATCTCCGAACCTTGCGTAATCTAGTTGTGATCTTCCATCACATATGAATAATTTAGATAGGCAACCTTCATCATCGACATCGTATCTATAAAAGAACGTAGGATCATCTTCTTTCGCACGACAGAGATATGCCAATGCTCCTTCGGCATCACCATCTACCAATTCTACTCGGCGTGCAGCATCAACATAATTGTACAGGTCCTTTCTAGTGAACCCAACATTATCATAACCCCCGGACTGGTGTACCATGAAGTCCATAACCTTACCTATTGGTATTCCAACGCTACGCATCGAACTTACTTGTGCTTTAGCAGGACCATCCACCTTACGATGTGACCGGAGAAAAGACACACATTGCGGTGGTGTTAGCGAATGGTTATGTTCTTTAACAAATTCAGCAACCTCATACTCTGAGTTCTGTTTAATTGATTTGATACGAAAGGTGGCCTTGCAATTACACCTTGAAATGGACTTCGCCTCGCGCTTCCTATTAGCCATGTCTATCCACTTCTTCATTCTAGACCCTTCTTTAGAACAATACCACCTTCTAGATTGAACATTTCCATTTCGATCACACTTCTTAGCATTTTTTCGGACACTAAAGCCCATCACTTTGGCATAAGTATTGTACCAATTATCAGCTTCCTCCACGGATATGAATTTCATGGCCATGACTTCCGCTTCAGTCATGTCTGACCTTACGTTAACCTCATTAAAGTCAAAGCTTGGCTGTACCACTTCTGGACCTTCTTCGTCCATAGCAAATTCCCGTTCAAATCCACCAAATGTGTATTGTTTTTCATCGTCATCATCTTCAGTTAAATCCACACCATCATTGAAATGGAAGTCAGAATCATTAGTTAAATCAATATACTGGTCCATTGTAATTCAACCTGTAAAAAAATTACACACCTATTAATGCCCGTTAATAAATCAACCTTTCTAAAAACAATAATTAGTACTTTTTAATAAACAATGATGATATGAAAGGAATTCCCACTAAGGAACATTTGGAGTTTCTTAAGAAAAACTTTGTACCTCACTAAGGAATATTTGGACTTTCTTAAGGAAACGTTTGTACCTTATTAAGGAATAGATGACTTTCTTAACAAATGTTTCGTACTTTATTAAGAAAAAGTTGAACTTTCTTCAGAAACTCAATATTTATGATATGTCAGTGACTAGTCTGTACCACCCTATTGATTAAGGTTAGTCACTGCTCAGTCAGTGACTAGTCTTTACCATCCTATTGATTAAGGCTAGTCACTGCTCAGTCAGTGACTAGTCTACACCCGTGAAGTGCGTCCATCCAACCCGTGAACCACATTCATGGGTCCATGGTCAATATAAACAACAAATTACACCCTATAAAAAGTAGTGAGGTGAATGGGAAGATTACTTTTCTATTAACTCAGATCACGTTACGATGAATAAAGGTACGGGAAGAGGAAGGGGGAGAGGTGCAGGAAGAGGAAGGGGAAGGGGGAGGGGGAGAGGTGCAGGGAGAGGAAGGGGAAATTATTTAGCGTTACATTGGCAAATAGTTGGATCTTACGTAGATCATACTGGTCAGATATGGTATGGAGAAAAACGTCCTTTTCTCAATGAACCCATTAATACCCATGTGCCACTATCAAGTCACGGGCATGTTTTCATCGGTGAGGCCCAATTTCGCCTGCTACCAAGTTGGCTTGTTAACGATCATATACTGAGATGGCCAAACTTGGTCAACAGAAGGCGTGACGCCGAGGTCTATTGTCGTTGGCATGGATTACGAGTACCCAAAGCTCGTTCTGCTGACATGGTGCAAAATCCTGATGTGGATAACGATGAGATGATAAAACGTATAACACGAGAACTCGATCAGATGAATCTTAGATTAATGCGTTTTCACATGATTCAAGATGAAAAGAAAAATTACTATGACCCCTCTGACGCTATTGCAAAGATTGAAGAAAATCCAAATTTCGCTTCAGACCCTGAGCTGTCGGATTATAGTGACGACGACATTGATGGTGATTTTCGGAACTATCTTCCTGATTGCCTATCAACTGATTTCGATTCCATATGTTGTCTTGAATTCTACGGAGATGCTTAGTTTATCAAGGTGTTGCTTTTTCAATGCACTATATATTATTCCTTTCACTAGTTTGTATTGTGTTCTTTATCTTCAATCTAAGCTTTTCTACCTGACTAAGTACAAACGAACATTTTCTTAGAAATGTTTGGACTTTCTCAAGTTAAATTTGTATCTTATTAAGGAAATTATGAATTTTAAGGATGCTTAGAAATGTTTGGACTTTCTTAAGGAACATTTGGACTTTCTTCAGCAACATATGAACTTTATTATGTTACATTTGGACTTTAGTAAGGAACATTTAAAATTTCTTAAGAAACATTTGGATCTTAGTAAGGAACATTTGGACTTTCTTAAGAAACATTTGGACTTTCTTAAGCAACATTTGGACTTTAGTAAGGAACATTTGGACTTTCTTAAGCAACATATGAACTTTATTATGTTACATTTGGACTTTAGTAAGGAATATTTAAACTTTCTTAAGAAATATTTGGATCTTAGTAAGGAACATTTGGACCTTAGTAAGGAATATTTGGACTTCCTTAAGCAATATTTGGACTTTAGTAAGGAACATTTGGACTTTCTTAAGCAACATATGAAATTTACTATGTTACATTTGGACTTTAGTAAGGAACATTTGAATTTTTTTAAGAAACATTTAGACTTTAGTAAGAGGCATTTGGATTTTCTTCATAACCATTTGGACTTTTGTAAGGAACATTTGATATTTCTTCAGAACCATTTGGACCTTAGTTAGGAACAATTGGACTTTTTAAAGAAACATTTGGACTTTCTTAAAAAACAGTTGGACTTTCCTAAGCAACCATTGGACTTTCGTAAGAAACATTTGGACCATAGTAAGGAATATTTGGATTTTCGTAAGAATCATTTGGACTTTCTTAAGAAACACTTGGATGTTTGTAAGGAACATTTAGAGATCTATTTTCTTAATGATGAAATCTACTTATTTTTGTTGTTATCTTCAAGGTAAAGTTATTTTACACTCTATTCACTTCATCCAAACCCATGTACATTAATATACAAGATACATTACTCATAACAATATTGTGTACAACAAAATTATTCACAATAGTTGTAAAATACCTGTAAAATGAAGATATATTTGTCTTCTCAAATTAGAACTTCACTTGAATGGTCTTCTATCTTGAACTAGTCAAAATGAGAGAGATGATGAAAGTTAAATGTTTCTCCATTCAACATCTTCTTCAGATTTCTCTTATGAAGTCCAAATTTTGCCTCCAAAGTTGGTTGTTGGCTCATTAAAGGGTGTTTAATGCAACAACCTTAATAAAACCAAAGCAAACCTTAATAAAAGAAAACCTCAAATTCTTGTACTTTTTTCAGTCAATGGGTGGTTGTTGGACTTTAGTTGGTTGTGTACAACATCTATTCCATTAGGTACAACATAGTGATGTTTAGTATTTTGCAAATTTAGCACATTTCTTTGCAAAGTCCAAACAACCTTTATCAAAGTCCAAACAATCCTTAGGAAAGTCCAAACCTCATTTTTTTGTTTTTACAAACTTGAATTTTTATTTAGTTGTATACAACATTTATTCCATAAGGTACAGCATAGAGATGCTTAGTTTAGTTGTATACAATATCTATTTACTTTCTTCGTTTTTTTTTTTACCAACTTGAATTTTGTTTAGTTGTGTACAATGTTTATTTCATAAGGTACAACATAGTGATGATTAATATTTTGCAAACTTGGCACAATTCTTTTCAAGGTCCAAACAACCCTTATGAAAGTCTAAATCTGCTATTTACCTTTTTTTTTTTTTTTTTTACTTACTTGAATTTTATTTAGTTGTGTACAATATTTATTCCATAAGGTACAACATAATAATGCATATTATTTTACAAACTTGGCACATTTCTTTGCAATGTCCAAACAATCCTTGTTAAAGTCCAAACAGCTCTTAAGAAAGTCCAAACCTGTTATAGCAGGTTGCAAGGCATTTAATGCCTTAATATTATGGCAGCCTTTTCATATCCCTTCCAATCAACACTTGCCACATGTATTGTGGTTTTGCCCCACCTAGAGCAAAACCATTTCGCCCCACTACAGCCGTTCTTGGGGTCCGGCTGTAGTGGGGCGAAATGGTTTTGCTCTAGGTGGGGCAAAACCACAATACATGTGGCAAGTGTTGATTGGAAGGGATATGAAAAGGCTGCCATAATATTAAGGCATTAAATGCCTTGCAACCTGCTATAACAGGTTTGGACTTTCTTAAGAGCTGTTTGGACTTTAACAAGGATTGTTTGGACATTGCAAAGAAATGTGCCAAGTTTGTAAAATAATATGCATTATTATGTTGTACCTTATGGAATAAATATTGTACACAACTAAATAAAATTCAAGTAAGTAAAAAAAAAAAAAAAAGGGTAAATAGCAGATTTAGACTTTCATAAGGGTTGTTTGGACCTTGAAAAGAATTGTGCCAACTAATTTCAGTTGCATCTAGGGATTCTCACTTGTCTTCCACACTTTTTTTTTTTCACCCTAAAATAGTTCCAACTCATGGACACTGAATTTTTTTTTTTTTTTGAAAAATGTCGAAGTATGCTGGATTTGTTTACCTAAATTGTTGGGGAAATCGGTCTCAAGTACTTATTTTGAGGGTTAATCTATAAAAAAAACTTACACTTTTTTGGTTCAAGCTTAGGTCCCTCGCTAGTTTTTTCGTAACTTTTTCTTTAATTCTTAGACTTTTTATTACAGTAGACAAAAGATTGTATTCCAATTACATAAATTTTCTCACCTGATACAACTTGGAGGAGAAAGAGTGATACCACTTGACCACAAAGATCTTGACGATAGTGCTTGTCACATGCAAGTAACACAAAACAAACAAAAAGATATGAAAGTTTTAGCAAGAACACCAAGACTCATTTTCCAATTTGTACAACAGATAAAATTATATACCTTTGTAATAATGACCATAATTTTTTATTTTTATTTTTTGGACCTTTCTGGATAAACATTTTATTTTATGTATTTCTTCAAGATCTATGCATGGGACTCAAAAATTTTACAAAAACAGATAATTTACAGACTTATTTTGAGATTTTATCTGTTTGCAAACGTATAATGTTATTTGTTTACAAACATATAAAATGATAATAGATAATATTTTATATTTGCATGTTTGTATTGATGACCATAACTTTCTCATTTTATTTTATTTTATATACTTTTTAGAGATTTACCCATTTGGACTTGAAGATTTGATTAAAACAGATAATTTACAAACTCATTTTGAGATTTTATCTGTTTACAAACATATAATATTATATGTTTGTATTAATGACCATAACTTCCACTCCTTTATTTTTTTGGTCTTTTTAGATGATTTTTCTTTGATCATTATTATTATTATTATTATTATTATTATTATTATTATTATTATTATCAGATCAAAACATTGGACTTGAAAAATGGTCAAAATTAGTTAATTTGGAGGCTCATGTTACGCTTTATCTATTTGGATAGATAATATCTGTCTACAAATAGATAATATAATTATGGAATATTATATCATAGACCCCTAAAAATTAAGTGTATTAGCCAATAATCCACATGATTTGGCCATTTTTTTAAAAGTCCCTATCTACTTTTTTTCTCTCCAGCGAAATGCCCCTCTGACAGATAAAAACAAATAATATTAAACATATAATAATATTTGTTCGTAAACAGATAATATTCACAAAACTATCATAATTTTCTCATTTTTTTGGTCTTTTGGATTGATTTTTTTTTTAATTTTTTTTTAATTTTTAATTTTATTATTATTATTATTATTATTTTTTTGTATTTTATGTATTTCTTTGATATCTACGCTTTGAACTTGAAATTTTACACAAAAAACAAAATATAAGTTACAGCCCGATTTTGAGATTTTATCTGTCAACTTTAAACCATCATAACTTTCTTAATTCTTAGGCTTTTTGGGTGGTTTTTTTTTTTTTGAAAGTTTATTTCCTGTATTATTTCAAGATCTATCCATCTATGATGTCAATTTTGCGAAAGGAATATGTTTTTATAATATTTAAGAAAAAAAAAATGTTATTTTCCATATTTGTTTAATTTTTTTATTTTTTATTTCCCAGTATTTCATGATTAATATTGATCTCATTTGATAGATCTCCTGATTCTGATTCCAAAACATCAAATTTAAAAAAAAAAAAAGAAAAAAAGAAAAAGAAAAAGAAAAAAGAGGAACTTGTAGAACAAAAGTTATAGCAATTTTAAGTTGTTTAGGTGTAAAAATGACCTAATGAGTTAAAGAAAAGTAGCATGTGATTTAGCTTAGAAGGGTTTTATTTGAGGGGGTTATGGACGAACCCCCTAAATTGTTCACCTGCTAATTGCATCTGAGTTATTTTCCTACATATTCACTTGCTGATGTGTTAATGATAATTTTAAAATAACTAGGATAAAGGCCCCGTGCAATGCACGGGTCCGTCATAATTGGAAAATAAATTAGATGTATTTATTGTTGATGTATTTATAATTTTGTCACTTGAAAAAAATTAAATCAAACAATACTAAATCCTAAAAAAATAAAATCAAACAACATTAAATCCTAAATGTATTAAATCTGTACTACTAACAAAATAAAATTGTAAACGTAAAAGCTTCAATAATCCTGGATGGAAGCAAATATATTTTCTTTTCTTTATTTTTTTTTCGTTTCCAAATCTTTACTTAGTGTTTTCACTTCTATTTGTTTAACATTTCTCTCCTTTAATTAATTTATTTTTTTAACCACAATTTATTGTATGAACTATGTACAAAATAATACAACTACTTATAAAATTTATACAATAAAGTTGAGAGTAATGTTGTTTAAAAGTATTAACTTATTTTTAATATCATAACACGTGATATTTTGAAAAACCTTATCATCTTTTTGTCTTTTGTCTTTTGTCTTTTGTCTTTTGTCTTTTGTCTTTTTGTCTTTTGTCTTTTTTGTTTAATTACATACAAACTTCATACAATAAAATTGAAAGTGTTATTTAAAAGTAATAACTTAGTTTTAACATTATACCACATGATATTTTGAAAAAACTAATCATATTTGTTCTATTATTATAATATATTTATGAGGAGTATGAAATGATATGAAATTAAATTTAAAAAGTAAACGAATGTATGTGTGTGAATTAAATTTATAGGTATGTATGTGTAATAAAATATGATTTTAGATGTATTAGTAATTGTAAATTACAATTTGTCTTTTAACTTTGCCAAGTATTTCTTATATATGTATTATGATTATTATTATATATTTATTATGAGTATAAAACAACAATGATAGGAATACACAGCAAACGACACACTGTGCTTTAAATGCATGTACCATGTACTGTTTGAATTTTTCACACTTTTCTGTGCATCACTTACATAGCACATGGTACATGCATTTAAAGTTGGTGTGCCGTTTAGTGTGTCATTTGGTGTGTATCCTTATCATTTTTTAGCATGAAAATATATGATATTGTATGAAATAATAATTTTATAAAACAAATGAATTAAATTTATTAAGTGTAAATTATATATGTATAAAGCCTTATTTGGGAATAACCAAAACAAAAAAACAAAAACCAAAGCACAAAATCGATTTGCCAAAACAAGGCACTGAAATTGTTGACTTTTGATCTTGTGTAAAGCATTGTTTGGGAAAAACGAAAACAAAAGAACAGAAATAAAGCACAAAATCGGTTTGCCAAACAAGGTAGCCGAAATTGTTGACTTTTGATCCATGGATTTAGTGCCTTGTTTGGGAAAAAGTGGAAACAAACAAGACAACAAAGCCACAACTGATTTGCCAAACAAACCCTATTAGTTTTTGAGTGCCTTGTTTGGATTTAAAAAAAACAAACACAAATAAAGGCAAAATTCGGTTTGCCAAACAAGGCATAGCATCTCAATGTATGAGTAAAGGCAAAATTACATATAAGGGGCAAACAATTTAAAGAATTCCAAATTAGGACAAAATTGAAATTGAAATCATTTTTAGGCTCTTTTATAATATAGTGTAGATAGTGTAGATATATATCTTAGCAGAGGCAACAGGACATATTAGGACCAAACAATTGATATAGCAGAGGCAAAATGACATATTAGGACCAAACAATTGATAAAAAGACAATTAAGGACAATTGATTGAAATTGAAACATTATAAGGGTTTTTTAATATTAGGACCAAACAATTGATAAAAAGACAATTAAGGACAATTGATTGAAATTGAAACATTATAAGGGTCTTTTATATTATAGTGGTGTATTAGGACCAATCAATTGATAAAAAGACAATTAAGGACAATTGATTGAAATTGAAACATTATAAGGGTCTTTTATATTATAGTGGTGAAATCTAAATTTGGTATTCTTTCATTTTGTAGTTAATGAAGAGTTTTGGTTGTTCTGAATCCCCCCACCCCCAACCAAAACAAAAAATAAAAAAGAAGAACGAGTTTTGGCTGTCCTCATCATTTATGGTATTTTTAGGTGTCTCTAGCATTATTTAATTAATGTTTTAGAACTCGAAGCGAACCGGACAGTTCGTCGGTCAAGGAAACGGTTTGATTTGGACCGCTAAACCGGAAAATCTACAAAATAGTTCTATATATTTTGTAAAAAAATGGCGGTTGAACCGTAAGAATCCAAAAACTTTTACTTTGTAGTTTCAATTTTTATTTTCAAAATTTTAAATATTTATTACGAAAATTATGGAATCACAAGTTTTATTTCGGTTGATCCTATAGTTGAACCAGTAATACCTAACTCAATCATTTTTTCAGGATTCAATTTTCAAAATATTGTTCAAACCGTCAAACACATACTGGTAGTGGAAGGAAGGCCCGCTGGTTTAGGGGTTGCCTTTTCGTCTAGCTGTATTGAAGGAAGGATAACCATCAAAATCAGTAAAGTTTCTTCTTTCAAGAGATGCCCTTTTTTTTTTTTGTTATTTTTTTTGGTTGTTTTTGCTAAAAAAGATGCCCCCCTTTTTTTTTTGTTGAATGTTTTACATTGTGCTCTCTTTCATAACTAATGGTTTTAGTCCCAACAAATTCCATTTTCCTACCTCACTTTTTCTTTTCCAGTTTCACATGCTTTAAGTTTCTCTTCAACCAATGAATCTTGTGGGAAAAAAAGGAAAGAACAAGAACTTGAAGAATATATATATATATATATATATATTATATTCAGTTTAAATGATTTGTTTTATTTGGATTTGTTCCCATATAAATCTTTTGAAAGATACAGTAACCCCTTTGTAACAATTATTAAAGAAAAAAAAATGCTGATTCTTGCACTTTGATGTGTACTGGGCATCTTTCTGTGGAAAAAAAAAATTCTTGGTTGGCAACTAAGAAAATATGTCCCAAAAGAAAAAGAAAAAGAAACTTGGAAACTTTAGAAACTAGTTTTATATAATATAGATGAAGTCGATTAAAAAGGGTAAAAAGGGTACTAATAAATTTTCATATATAAAAAGAGGCTAAGTTTGATACAGATTCATTCATGTATTGAATTTAATAAAATATATTGTAAAAATAAAATATTTTAAGAGTTTCTTGTTTTTAATGAATAGGAGAGAGAATATAATTTGTCTTGGTTGTCATTAATTTAACACGCAACACTTTAAAGTTTCTATATTATAATAATATAATAAGATAACTATGAAATCATCATCTGACATATTGATTTCATTAAGAGTCATGCTACACCCACATAATGAACCACACACTTTTTTCACACATTTCTTTAAATACTTGTACCTTGTGCTGCTTGAATTTTTTACACTTTTTTGTGCCCCACTTATACAGCACAAGGTACAAGCATTTAAAGAAGTGTGTGGAAAAAATGTGTGGTTCATTGTGTGAGTCTAGCATTTTTCTTTCATTAATGCAAGTTGCAAACCTCTTAAATCTTAATGTTTCATGTGACCTACGGCCGGATTTCAATATTATTGTTGGACTCACAAAATATCTAAATTACAGTTAAGCCGACAAAAATACTTCCACACAAGATAATTTCTATAGCTTAGCGACACTCTTAAGACTTAGTTTGGCCTCATGTGGTGCTTCTCATTTTTTAAAATATAATTTTGTGTTAATTCATTTGATAACTATTTTATGAGCTTTGCAAAACTTGAACTTAAGGCTTTTTTGGGAGAGCTTTTAAAAGCTTTAGAATGGAGTTTTTAAAAGCTCAAGATTGCTTTTTGGTTTCATGATGTCTTTTTGAAGTGTAGTGTGCCACTTATATAAAAGGGTAAATTACACTGACCTCCCCTGAGGTTTGACGTAATTACACGGACCTCCCCTCTAGTTTGCAAAATTACACAAACCTCCCTCGAGGTTTGTAATTCGGTAACAAAATGCCCCCTCCACTAACGTTCCGTTAGTTTTTTTTACATTTGCCTCCCCTGAAAATTATAATTAGCCCCCCTGTACTATAAAATTGTCATACTAAGCCCCCTTTCTCTTATATTTTTGTTCTAATTATAAAATCCCTCCTCCCTCCTACGTTTTTGGGTTAATTTTTTTAGCATTAATTTATATCTACACAAAATATACACAAAATACATATAAATAGGTCCAAAATTTTTTTTTCCAAGAACAAACCTCTGTCAAGTCCCCCTGTATTAATTTTCTAGATCCGCCCCTGCCCTTATGCTTCAAAAGTGGACACTTAACCCCCTGTGATTGTGGACTAAAATGGAACTGTTATGATTTCACTCAAAACTGACGAAAATTCTAAAATTGGTTAAAAATATAAACACTTAACCCATTTCGTGATGTTAATTTTGGGGTTAACGCTCTTTGAGTGAAATTTATAGCGAGGAGAACGAACTCCTTACCACTTGGCCAACAGGTCATTGTAACATTAATTTATATCATCTACACAAAATATACACAAAATATATATAAATAGGTGCAAAAATTTTTTTTCCAAGAACAAACCTCTATCAAACCCCCCTGTATTAATTTTCTAAATCCGCCCCTGCCCTTATGCTTCAAAAGTGGACACTTAACCCCTTGTGATTGTGGACTAAAATGGAACTGTTATAAACACTTAACCCATTTTGTGATGTTAATTTTGGGGTTAACGCTCTTTGAGTGAAATCATAAATGGGTTAAGTGTTTATATTTTTAACCAATTTTAGAATTTTCGTCAGTTTTGAGTGAAAACATAACAGTTCCATTTTAGTCCACAATCACAGGGGTTTTAAGTGTCCACTTTTGAAGCATAAGGGCAGGGGCGGATCTAGAAAATTAATACAGGGGGACTTGACAGAGGTTTGTTCTTGGAAAAAAAATTTTTGGACCTATTTATATGTATTTTGTGTATATTTTGTGTAGATATAAATTAATGCTAAAAAAATTAACCCAAAAACGTAGGAGGGAGGAGGGATTTTATAATTAGAACAAAAATATAAGAGAAAGGGGGCTTAGTATGACAATTTTATAGTATAGGGGGGCTAATTATAATTTTTAGGGGAGGCAAATATAAAAAAAACTAACGGAACGTTAGTGGAGGGGGCATTTTGTTACCGAATTACAAACCTCGAGGGAGGTTTGTGTAATTTTGCAAACTAGAGGGGAGGTCCGTGTAATTACGTCAAACCTCAGGGGAGGTCAGTGTAATTTACCCTATATAAAATTATCAAATCTTTTAATAATAAACATCATAAACTCCTTTTAAAAAGTCACATAGAAACCAAACTAAGCCTAAGTCCACTCACTAGTCACTATTGACTGTAATTTCTTGTCTTGTTAACATATGCTCCAAATACTAATGTACTGTGTATGCATATGGAAAAAAGCAGGATACTTTCATTTATCTCTGTGGATACTAAATAGTAATCACTGTGAACTATTGGGAAAACTTGATTTTTTTTTTTTTGTAACTTAAAATTTAGTCCTAATATAGACACATAACTAAAAATATGTCCCTTTTTAAAATAAAACTAGAAATAGGTCCCTTACTTATTTTGAGGACCAAAATACCCCCATTTAGTTATTTTTAGAAATATATATACACACACACTATTTACTCCTCATAATGAGGGTTTTGAAATTAAAAATAGATATAACTATATATATACATAGAGAAACAAAACAAATCACCATATTTACTTCTCAGAATGAGGGTTTTGAATTTAAAAACAGATATAACTATATATATACATAGAGAAACAAAACAAATCACATACATAACGGTAAGTAAAAAAAAAAATAGATTACCACAGTGACGAATTATGCTAAGTCACTTCTTCCAACAAGTTTATTACCAGAATCTCAGATTATCAACTACATTTAACAACTTCACATTTAGAACAGTTATGAATTTCTCAACAAAAAAAAAAAGTTCATCTTACTTTTTGTATAATTTCTCACTTTTTAATACCATGTTCCTTCATAAAAAGTGAGAAATTCTGCAATAATTGTTCATCAAAATTCTCACATATTTTCTATGAATCTTGAATTTCCACCACAATAGTTGTTAATCTTCTCCTTCATATCTGAACAAAATATCATACGAATTTTGAATTTAAAAATTAAATGTTCATAAACCAAGAATCCTACTCTTTTCAACACAACCACCTTGATTTTAGGAATAAAACTCCCCATATCCAAAATCTCCTAATTTTCGACTACCTTACCTATAACTATCGATTTTCAATCCCTAAAATACACAGAGTTCTATTATATATATATACACACATAATATTTACTTCCCATAACTATATATATGGAGAGAGAGAGAGAGAGAGAGAGAGAGAGAGAGAGAGAGAGAGAGAGAGAGAAAATTTGCTCACAAACTCTTGATAATTTCGCACTACGTATTAAGAACTTCATACTTAAAAAGTGAAAAAATTATCACTGGGATTTCGCTAAATAGTGTGAAATTTCTCACTATATTAACTAAGTATGAAAATAGTGAGAATTTCATATTTTAATGTGTATAACGATTGAAAATTTCTTACTTATACTCGAAGGGTAGAATAACCCAGTTTTAAAAACAAAAATAAGCATACACAGAGAGGATTTGATGAGAAAATTATCAATAATTAACAATTTTCGAGAAAAATTAAAATATATATATACATATCACACCTTTTAAACGGATATGAAGAGTAATTTCTCACAAAATGAAAATAAATTTCTCACCTTTTCAATACAAATTTCTCACTTTTAGGTGAGAAATTCTCACTTTTCTGTGAAAAATTCTGAATTTTCTCTCTATACCAGAACTCCAGACTGTGCTTCTCTCGAATTTTTGATCTGTGATTCTCTTTCTTGCATCAATCTGTGTCGAGAACTCCGCCCTTCAAGCTTCTTGTTCTCATCCACAACACAAATTGTTACCAGTCCTGTAGAACCTCCAAAGATGGCTCACTACTCTCTGATTCATCAACTTCGGTGACGGCATCGGCGTCAATCGGAAGGTAAGGTTGATCGGCAATGACCGTTGGAAAGTGCATGAGTAGCTTCTTCAATGGTTTGTAACAGAGAATTTCTCCTCCAATCGCGTACGGCTTCTTTAATATGCATAAAAAATTCCTTCCCAAACTTCATCTCAACGATGATGATGATGATGATGAATATAATCCTTTGTGTGGTTGTATTTTAGAGAGAGAGAGAGAGAGAGAGAGAGAAGAATTGGAGAGAGAGAGAGAGATAAGAACTATGGAGTTTCAGACTTCTCTTTCTCTCTCTCTCTCTCTCTCTATATATATATATATATATATATTTATAGATAGTTGTGTGGGGTTTGAATTTAAAATCCCTAAATTCAAGCCTTTGTAACAAATATATGTATATAGAAATATATGTAATGAAGGGTATATTGATCCGCAAAATCTCTATCAAATTGGGAAAAAGGACTAAATTCTGATTACCTTCCAAAATCTGGGACTATTTATTATACATGCAATCTGGATATGGTCAATTCCTATTAATGACCCAAAATAGGGACCAAATCTTATATTTCTAATTTTTTTTTTGGCTTTAATTATACAGATCACTAAATTCCATACATTTTTTTTTTGAGGAAAAGAAAGAAATAAAATTGATCAAGTAGGAAGAACCTCCTTTGACTTACATCAATAAGAAACTGCAGAAAAGAATGAAACCAAACAAACTTATCGATACCCATGCTAGCAAATCTTGCCAGGCAATGGGCAGCCAAATTTACTGCCTTACGCACAAAAACACACTGTGCCGAAGACAAAGATCGCAACTCTTGCTTAACCACATCAAGAGTAATAAATAAAGTAAATTTAAAAAGAGTTCATCACCTTTAGCAAAAAAAAAAAAAAAAAAGTGTTAGAATAGCTAGTCTAGGTTCTATGCACCCCTAATTCTACCCTTAATTGTTCTCTTTTTTAATTAGGTTTATCTCTCTTTATTAGGATCATCTATAGACGTATATAAAGGCACCTTGTTGTAATGTTTTATATATCAACTGAATACAATCCTTTTTTCCTTTCTCTCTCACTCTTTATAATCTCCAAAAGAAAGAAAAACAAAAAAGAAAAGAGTTCATCGCGTTTTTTTTATTTATTTAAATCACATTCATACAAGAAGATTTTGTTTTTTCCGTACTTCTTGAAATTGTTGGCACATAAAATCTGCAAGAAATTAACTTTACCAATTTCCATTCTTTAATTTACAATCTATTACTATAACTAAAAACAGAACTAGTTCCCTCTTTTTAAGCTATGTCACATGGCGCCTAAGTGGAATCTAATATATAGAATCATAGATAGATAGTGTGGCATCTCTTCAAATTTTTCACTTCGTTTTTTTTTTCCTTTTCATATTTTCATTTTTCCCACCATTCCCAAATTAATCCTTAGAAGTTAGAACCCCGTGACATCTCTTCGAATTTCGAAGTGATGGCTTTTCCTATTTCTTAATTGATATAGATGTACCGTATTAAATGTAATAGTGATCAACCATTTGCACACACAGTGTCTCTTAATGCAACCGTGAATACAATGCACTCTCTTAAGGACCTAAAGATAGAGCATATAAAGAATTAAAATCAGTGTATAAAAAACAATGTAATTAAACAAGAATTCAAGTCCCAAACCAAAACCAACTCTTCCAGTAATCCTTATTGGGAATTACAATGTGAACGAAATGTAGGAGATGACCAATTCATAGTTCTCTCTCTCTCTCTCTCTCTCTCTCTCTATATATATATATATATATATGTGTGTGTGTGTGTGTGTTTGTGAACTCAAGTCACAAACTCACATGCTATGCCTTTCTTCCCGGGGGTTTAATATATATTTAGAAGGTGGTTTATTGATCAGATCAACAAATGTGACCTCTTTGTTTTGAACGATGATCCTTTTATTCTCTATTTTTTTTAGTTTTGCAAATTCGTCCTGTGCAATTTACAAATTCACATTGGCATTTGGGTGATTGAACTGTTGTTTGGCAACCTAGAAATTAAATGGAAAAAAGGTAAGAGTAATTAGAGCTTGAATCTTGTGACGTGTTTGAGTTGGAATGCTGTTTCTATTTTTTAATTTTGCATGTTACTACGTCACTACAACAAATCTGCTTTTTAGTGACGTAGATTATTTGTCACGCAGTCCACGCGCGGCAAGTACTAATTATCTGCGACGCACTAACAAATTAGCCACGCACTTTAAAAACGTGGCAACTATTTTTCAGAAAAGTCAAGGGTGATTATTTGCAACGCACATTTACGTAGCAAAAAGTTTTAAAATTATCTGCCACGCACCAAGCGCGTGGCAAATAATTTTATTTGTAGGGTTAAATACATTTTTACACCCTTGTAATTTGTCATTTGTGTCAATTTGGACCCTGTAATTTAGAAAGTATCAGTTTAGTTCCAATAGTTTCATAAGTGTGTCAAATAAGTCCAATAAGTCATTTAGTGTCGGATAATAATGTCACTGAAAATAAAAAATTTGTTACAAAAAGTGTTAGATGGACGAAAATGATACACTTAAAAAATTACAGGGACTAAAATGATACTTTCTAAACTATGTGGACCAAATAAACACAAAGGACAAACTAAAAAGATGTAAAATGTAATTAAATCTTAATTGTATTTGCATACCTGGTGCGTGGCAAGTAAATAGTTTAGCGGGCGCGGGCTTTTCATTTCCCTCTTTTCATTTCCCTCTCAAAGTTGTATCACAGAGAGAGAGATATCACAAAGTTTAGCAAAAATCAGAAGGAAAGAAAAGAAGAAAAAGAAAGGACCCAGCCGCAGCCCCAGCCGCTGCCCACGTCGGACGCCGTTGACGCCAGCAGCTGCCGCCGTCGTAGGACGCCGTTGACACCAGCAGCCGCCGCCGTCGTAGGACGCCGTTGACACCAGCAGCCGCCGCCGCCGCCGGTGAGTGCTCCTGTTCCTCCCCCCCCCCCCCCCTTCTCTCTCTCTCTCTCTGTTAGGGTTCACAAAATTTGGACAGTTTTGAATTCATTGCTTGTTATTTGAACGTATATAACTTTTTCCAGTGAAATTAAAACTTTAAGGGCAAGGTAGGAATTGTAATCGAAACTTGTATACTCTCAATTTTCAAATTCAGTGCTCTCTGTATTGTTTGGTTTGGTTTGGTTATGTTATTGACAAATTATTGGAATGAATGTATGAAGATTAGAAATATTGTTGGTTATTGATCGAATTGAAGTTTTAGCAGGTTTATTGGTTCAAATAATATTTTTTTCCAAAAAAATGGAAAAGAATATATCAAATTTTGTACAGCTATTTGTGACGCACATTTATTGTGTGCCTAATAATCATTTGAAATAATTAATGATTATTTGCCACGCATATAAGGGTTGCTAATAATTACGAAAATACTTAATATAGTATTAGCTACGCTTTGTTGCGTGGCAAATAGAGCTTTATTAGCCACGGGCCAATGCGTGGCTGATACTTACACTAACTATTAGCAGCGTATCAATGCGTGTCTAATAATAATTTTTTTTAGCGACGCAGTCATTTTTGTTAAGTAAGACACTTATTAGCGACGCGTTTGCGGATTAATTGCCACGCGCGGGAGCGTCGCTAATAAAAATATTATTAGCAACGCGTTGACTGCGTCGCGTAATTTTATTCGTTACCCCACTTTCCCGCACGCTCATGCGACGCGCGGACTGCGTGGCAAATACTTTTAGCCACGCACATTTTGACTATTAGCCAATGCGTGGCAAAAAACCAGATTTGTTGTTATGCATTTGCTTTGCAACTAAACAGATATCTTTCATTATTTCAATTTTTTATTTTATTTTTATTTTTTTATATAGTTCTGCACAATATGTATGATTCAAAGAGGTTAGTGTATGTATAATCTATTTGATTGGCCTAAACATTTGTAGATTCCAAATATATCACATTCACACGATTTGGTTCTATGCGCTAATAACTCAGATCTATTATATATGCCTTCATTTGTTTTTGTGGATTAAAATGAGAGAATTGAGGATCCACCACTTTTTTTTTGACAAATTTCCGTGCATTTGTTGGGGTAATAATCTAATCTTCTCACAGGATCTGTAAGAAATCAATGCAAGAACGAAAGAAAATAAAGAACAATCATACAAGAACACTAGATTTTTACGTGGTTCGGCCAATTATACCTACGTCCACACTGTTGCAGAATTGTATTTTGCTTTAGGATTACAAAGAGAGTTACAATCAATGTTTACAGCCTTAAAGAAAGAGCATTTGTAGTTTGTACAAAGTTTCCTTACGAAAATAGCTTCCTAAACCTATTAGGAAAACATAAATCCGCATCAAATCCTCGATCCCGCTCGGGCGGATGAAATGGCGGACGACATTTCATAGAGTTTATAGAAAAACTCGCCACCAAACTCACCACAAAACTCGCCCAGGCGAAAGCTCGCCAGCAAACTCGCCATCGAGCTCCGCCCGGGCGAAAATGCCTTGTTCAAACTCCTTTTCCCTTCTGCGAATAAAAGCTCAACCAAAACTATCCCCTATTTCTTGGAATTAGGCTCCACCATTTCTATCAATCTCCCACTTGGAGACTAATCACACCGCTGTAACCCATATAAACACAAACCCTTCTTAAAGCCATGATCACACCCTCTGTAAACGTGTCTTCAAGTCCTACCCTTGAAAACCAACTGAAGGTCCACACAACTTTAGTTTGTTAATGATTACCGCCTCTGTCAACATGTCTGCCGGATTCTGACTCCCATTGATCTTCTCAGAAGATAGCACTCCATCATCCAAGAGTGTAATACCCGCAAATTTTCTATATATATAAAGTGGACCCCCGAATTTATATTTGTACTTATGAGTTAATTTATGCAATTATTCCCTGTATTAATATACGTATATATATATATATGCAACGACGTTCAAGATTTTAGTACACATAGAATCTATATCACTTTGTTAATGTGATTTTTAAATTGCTAAAGCCCAACCCCGTATATTAATATCGTATTTTTAATAATTGTTATCGCTTAAACTTATAACTATCAATTATTTTCATATGCTCGTCGTTGCTTAATTTTAAAATGATATGTTATAATATATTTTTTTAGTCGCTAGATTATAATAATAAGTTATATTATGTATTCATCATCGTTTAATATATAACTATAAGTTATATTGCATTTCATAGTCACTTAATTTATAACCATACTTTATATATGAGACCCGATGTCGTTTTAATTTCATGACTATAATTAAGATTATTATATTATCGACTCGATTATTTTAAATCCGAATGTTAATTAAACTCGAACTGAAACTTATAGACTTGTACTGAGATTTACACGGACCTGTAGAAATTTGGTCTTTCCTGGACGGCTCAGCACGTGACTCGAGATATGTCACATCACCCGACAACCTCCCACAATTTGAGGGAAAGAAGTACCACCTAGACACTAGCCTAGTACTACCTACTTATACCTTTGCCCCCTTAAACCCCTCTAGTATCCCTTGGATTCTCCCTAACCGTCAGATATCCCACCATCCCTCTTACAACCCCTCACCTCACCCACTCAAACACTCAACCATCCCACCGCCCCCATTTCACTCAACCACCCACCTCCCTCATTAACTCTTACCACCCGCACAACACATCACATACATACCTACGAGTTTGGTATATATATATATTATATGTAGATATGTAGTGCATGTTGTGTGTGATATTATATATAGATGTATTGTGTGCTATGTATATATATTATATTATGTATGGGTGTTATATATATATAGATATATAGACAGATTGAGGGGAAGAGGATCCGTGAGAGTGAGAGAAGTAGAGAGAGAGAGGAAAAAAAAATATAAAACCCAAGAAACCCAACACCAACTCCTTACCCTCACCAGCTCTTTACAACTGATCTCTGCCTCAACCCCCTCTGACCACACTAACCCAAACCACACAGCCAAAGAGGAAGAAGAGAGAGACCGAGAAGAGAAAGGAGCCGAGACCTTGACGCCAAGACTGAACTAAGACATCGAGAAGGTAACCCAGCTCTCGCCCTCTGTATTATTTTCCCTGATCTGCATTTCTATAAACACATACACAGAACACAGAGCACACACAAATAGAGCTTAGGCTTTGGTTTGGCCAGACCACCATTGAAGCTCCGCCGAGCTCGGATTTTTGGACCATCACCAAAATGCACAAAACTAATGCCAAAATGACCCTAATGACCCCCTTAAGCTCCCCTACGAGTATAGCTCGAAGGTTAGGCCTCGTTTGGTCGACCAACGATGAGATTATTCTTTCAGGTCAAATATATTTTTCCCCTCTACCGTGCAAACAGTTGAGAGGTAGGATTCAATACTTAGACCATTGGATCGGGCTCGTCGAAACACTCGATTTTGACTAACGAGTCGCTAATTTTCATTGAGAAACGAGAGAGTTATGATCATTTGAATATTTGTGGAGAAATATGTATACATAACGTTATATATATTCTAGTTGTGGGCTACGTGCATAGCACGTAGTGTCCATGGCTAATTGTATAGATATTGTAAAGGTAGTATTGTGGAAATGTTGTGTTTAACGAACTGTTGTTGAACTAACCAAGTAGGACTATAAACACAAGAAGTAACATTCATATTGATCTAATTTGCAATAACCAAAGTTAATTTCCAGGTATTTTGATAAAAGCATTGGAGATGAATCCAAATTTTATTCTTGTACCAGAAAACAATGTCCCTACACTGCAGAACCTCTTATTTTTCTTTAATCCTAATTTTCATTCAATGAGACTAGCAGTATAGCACCTTTTGAGCATTTAAAACAACAAGAAAACCTTTGTTCGTTTTCTCAGCAATGTGCATTGTCAATGAGTTGGGGGTGGAGTTGCTGCTTCCATCTTGGTATACATAAGGTTTGGTAGCTACATGTTGATAAAAAATGTTGGCTCTTAGTTTTCCTTTTGATATAAACTTTGGATCAAGCTGCAGAGGTTTTAAGCCACATTAAAGCTCATGAAACAAATGATTTAATGGGCTAATGCTATATAAGATGGTAGACAAAGAATCCTAGAAAATTTTATATAGAAAAATGGGGGAAAAAAACATGAAGGCAATTACAACTTCGAAATCATTACAATGCAAAAAGTTTTTCATATACCATCATGATTGAAATACTACTATGTCATAAGGAGTGTGATGAAGATGCTTACAATGAGGTGAAATTTCCATAATTGTTTTGAATATTTGTAGACAGTTTAATTACACAAAGTATCTGCAACCTGTGGGGAAGCTATTTTTTTTCTCCCAAAAAAAAAATCTTGCTGGAAAAGATAACATAACAGCATAGAATCCATACGAAGCTAAGCTTGAAAGAGAACCATAGCAACACACAATTCCCAAGCCTCGGTGACTATATAAACAAAAAGAGATGAAATTCTTTTCAAGAGTTGGCAGAATTTACAAGAGTTTGGAACTAAAAGATGTTTCTACGGGGACATCTTACCAGTCAGAATTTACAAAATATATGTTTAGAAATATGTGAAGTTGAAGAATTAATTGTCAAGAACTCATGGCAATTTCCATGATGAAAGACCTATCTGTGCGTTTTTTTTAGTCATGCAAATGGAAATTGACACAGCATTAAAAAGTACCAAATGAGGACAAGATAAAAGCCATGGAAATAGTAAATAACCTTCCCTCTCAGCAGTTTTCTAAACAAAATCAGCAAGTGGCTGCACATACTGAGAAAGACTTGTGGGGCTGTTTGTATCAAATGAATGAACTCTAGAGGCAGTCAATCTATAGCAGAGACTCTGAAACTACCTTCTTCTAGAAGTGATTTATTTTTATACCAACCCCTGGCAACAATACCATCTCCATGGACAAGGACAAAATGGTTTGTCTCTAAACCATCAAGCTTTACACCCTATCCGAATGAGAAAGAAAATAAAAAGAATTAGTCAGAAAAACGAAGTGTGAAGCGAAGAAGTCTGCAATTTTCTGTTCTAAATTTGGCCAGGAATTTCCTCTCTAATGTTAGCAACTTTGATTTGCTTGCCCAAATCTAATCACTATAAATACACACATTTTCAAACAAACTTAGGAAACCATCAGAAGACAATGAGAAGTATTTGATGTAAACATCTAATCTAAAGCATTAAACTGAACTGTTACTTCAAATGTAAACCATATATCAACTTAATAAGTTTCAATTCAACAATTTTGAAGTAAGGAGATATATAAACTGAAAGAGAGGGGTACAAACAACTTTTGGTTTGACAATCATATTTCTAGTTTAACCATGAAAACTCTCTTACAAAATATCATTGTAAGGGTAGATAAAAGGAATTGGCTAAAATTGAGTAATAAAAAAAAAATTAAAAGCAAAAAGTAATCAACTCTCTCCCATTAACCATCTCCAACTTGCATTAACTACTCCAAACTATCCCCACATTTGCCTCTAATGAGGAAAAACGAAAAAAGCAGGCTATTGATGCATTTTAGACTCTATTCTTTTAGTGCAATGAATGTTGTCTTCTTGGCTTCTGCAAAATGAGGGATTTGAGGTTGGTTGAATAAGCATGGAAGAGAGGTTGGTGGTGGTAATCAAGGGGGTACTGGTAGGGTTGGATGGCCAGATTTCAAAATTAGTTTTGATTTTGATGATGTCAGAGAGAATGGGTGAATTTAAATTTGAAAGTTCGCGCCAAAGATGGAATTACATAGGGTATGTTTACCATTTCATTTTCGATTTTTGCTGTTTGTTTTTAGCTTTTTTTCCCCCTAGAAATGGCAACAAAAATCACATCTTGTATGTTTCTTTTTGTTTTTGTTTACGCCAAAACTGAATACCCAAAAACGTAGCTTTGAATTTTTCGAAATCAATTAGAGTAGAGCTACTCATATGCATAATTGAGATTAATATACAAATTGGAAATTTAAAATCAAGAGAACAAACTACATCAATTCAGTCTTATACCTTGCAAGTTACAATCGCAGGAAAAAAAATTAGGTGTCTGTTCACACAATGAACTCTGTCTCTCTGACACACCGTATTTTTCCCTCCATCTCACTGTATGTGGTAAGGGCATTCTTCTTCCCTACATAAAATAAGATGATGTAACTCTCAGCTTGATCTGCACCTCTCTTTAAAGCGATTCTTCTTTCCTTCATTGAAAATGTGGAAAAATTAAGTCAGAAATTCAGTGTGAGGTACTTTGGAATATGATGAAATCATGTAACATAAATGAGGGAGATTATTTGATTCAACGTGTACGTGAATGTACATATACCAGGAAAGATAAAATTTAATTACCTTCTATTGTCGTCCCACATCGCTTAGATGTGTTGTTGCCTGTGCGGTTTATAAGGTCTTAGTCCCCCTCTCCTTGACACCTGGGTTTTAAGGAGTTGAATGGGCTGGGCCTTACAAGTGGTATCAGAGCCAGGTTTGTCCCCTATCTCCGTAATCCACGTGTGTGCCATTGCCACACGTGTGGGGGCGTGTTGTCGTCCCATATCGCTTAGATGTGTTGTTGCCTGTGCGGTTTATAAGGCCTTAGTTCCCCTCTCCTTGACACCTGAGTTTTAAGGAGTTGAATGGGCTGGGCCTTACAAGTCCTTCTTTACATCTTTAGGCTGTTCAAGGGACTGTTTGGCTAGAAGTTTAGCATTTTTTATGCTTCTTTATGTAATCAACAGTTATGGTTGAAGTTACTGGAAAGTAACCTACGGACATAGAGCTTAATGTTCATTTTCTTTCGAGTATCGAAGATATCAAATGGAGCTATCTTTGGAACAAAGAGAATGGCCTTGAATTCAAGCTGTCCCTCGACAGAGAAGTGGTTGACGACAAGATGCTCCTTCCAGTCATTGGTCAAGCTCTTGCAGAAAGCCGCATATTCCTCCTTGGTGATCCCCTTGGGCTTGCTCAGCCAAATAGGCTTTTGCTTGTTAATAAGCTCCCATTCATGAGTAAGCTCCTTAATTTTCTTCTGTTTACCCTTTTCCTTCTCTTTTTTTTTCGACTGAGCTAACTACCTAGGAATGAAACTTTCAAGTTTCAATACAAAACTACTTCTTACTATATGGTTAGTTTGTGACCCCGTATGTTCTCTAATCTTTGAGAGGGTTTTTCTTGCATTAATGAAACATGATATATAAACAAATATTTGAAAAAGGGAACAATTTTTTTTTGAGGTAGATAGCAGAAGAAAATCACCATCGTGGTATGATTTGTTTGTGAGCAGCCTGTTTCTACAACACCTGTATTCAAATCAAAGAGGTTCACCATACTTCCCAAGCATCCCAGGAAAAGGCTTCTCAAGGTTGCAAGTTTTGCCATTCTGAGTCCCATTCATTTCATCACCTGTGGTAGAATCCTAAAGCATTCAAATTATCAATCCTTTTTAGTACCATACTAACAAACAGTATCAATAAGCAAATTAACCAATACACCCCTTACTCACCCCACCCATCCCATCCTTTTTGAGAGCATGGGAATGGGAAAAAGTATAAAAATAAAAAATGAACATTTCCAAATGAAGGTGGCATAAGAGATCGCCAATTGCAATTTGATAAGCTGCAACAACTAACAAGAAATGAAAAGTATAGGAGAGAATATGACAGAAATACTGAAGTCATACCTCAAAAAGTTGAAACGGTTGAAATTATGATCCCAAATTTTAACAAGGGACCAAAAACCCAGAATATCAAACCACCCAAAAATAGTTTGCCATTGGAATACTTAGCTAACATACCAGAGCTTCAAAATGCAAGGCAAAACCACAAAATGCAGAGCTCAAATTCAAACAGATATAATCAATAAGTCAATCCACGAATAAAATGGGGAATCAAATATCATGAATAGAGGGAACGAGACAGGAGGACAGAGGCATAGAAAAGAGGACTTCAACAAGACAACCAATGGTTTTTTTTCCTTCTTAGCTGTTAAACCCTTTGTTGACCTCAGATTTTGGGAAAATCAGGATGAATCATTAATGTTTTGTATAGAGAGATGGCTAGGCCTGAAGATGGCACAAAACAGATCCAAATCAAACAATTTAATTTGCAAGAAAATTATAATTTAGCACCAATGAAATTTATAAGAAATGAAAGAGAATAGACTGGAAATAGAAATCGAAGAAATTGAAACTAAGAAACTAAAATCATTTCCATAACCTACAAAGAAAAAACGCTATGAACTTTTGAAGAAACTGATGGAAGAAGCATTAGATTTGGAAAACCCCTCTTTCAATTTCGAGAAAACCCAAACCATGAGAGAGAGAGAGAGAGAGAGAGAGAGAGAGAGAATCATGAACAAATTCAAAACCTAACCGTAGATAGGTATATGAGATTTTTTAGAAGGGCGAAACCGGGACTTTCTTGAACTGACGGCGACGATGCTGACGGCGGATCTGCATGAAAGAGAGTAAGAGTTTAGAGGGAGTGTATCAGATTTAACTAAGGAAGAAATTGCCTTTCTGCTCGTGGATTGAATGACAACAAGAGAGAAAACGAAAAAGAGACTGAAGAAAATCCAGTGAGACAGAACGACTAAGAGGAAGAGAAAGAGGAAAATAAACAGCAGGGTAAGGAATATGTGGAGCAACGGAAGCTGCGAGGGTTGCTTAGTGTCTATTTCGCAACCGACTCTAAAATGACCGAAGAAGCCGTGATTCACTTCTGTATTTTTGGAAAGGAAGGGAGAGATTTCTTTGGCGAATAAGTAATTCTTCAGAAAAATAAAGGTAAAAGAGAAAGTTCATATTTTTTTACCTTCTTGCTTATTTGTTCTTATAGTATAGTAGATATATATATATATATATATGCGTAGTCGTGCATTTCGTGGGGAAGAAGAAGGAAGCCAAGGGCTTATGCCCTATTTGGGAAAAGTAGCTTATGACCGAACTTATGTGTGCTTGAAAATATAGTTGCCAAACAGAGCCTTAGTGATTAGATTCTAATTAATTAAGTTTAGTATGTATGTATATTTTAATTTCTAATTACTTAATAAATCTATGGTTTTAAATTATGTAACGATAGTTTAAACACTATTATCAAACTTTTAAATATTTTGAAATTTTTTATATTATATGATTATACCTATAATTTATTTAGTTGTAAATAAATACTAATTATTAGTTTAATGAAAATAAAAAGAGATGTGCAGTTGTTAAATGTTTTAAAAATGGTTCATAAGTATATTAAGTAATTTTTAATATTCTGGAATATTATATTAAAATTTGAAATTATAGTTTAATAATTATATATTGTACTTACTATTTATTTAGTTTAACTAAATAATAAGAATTAGTTTTAAAGTATGATAATTAGGTAATAAATACCTAATGGCTAGTTTAATATGTAGAAAATTGTATTGTTGATCCTAATGCCTAATGCCCTTGTTTTATAAATTATTTATTTATAAGACCCAAACTTTAGTATTTATATATTACAGTTATTATTTATTTGGACTTAAATAAATAATAAATATTAGTACCGATTTAGATTTAAATAGATATTTAATATTTATTGGCCAAGTCAAATTCTAGAAAATTATACTTACTGTTTTAAAAGTATTTAAGTCATGTTTTATAATTTATTAAATTATAAAACTACATTCTGAGTATTTTTAGTAATTATCGAGGAGTCATTTATGCAATATTTTAATTACTTTAAATACCAAAAGAGTTTCAAAAATTATAAGAAAAATACCACCAGCCTATTTTAATGTCTAGTATTTAATAAAAATATTTCTAAGGACCATTTGTCTTCCTTAATTATATTTTATAATTGTAGGACCCATAAGACTATAATTATAGAAATAGAACTTCAAATAATTCGTAGTAAATAAACCATAGCTCAGAAAAATGCGCGGTCAGTTCCTAAATTCCTAAAATTACGTTTAGACCTATGTCCTTAAGTTTAGTGACTTTTCAACTTGGTCGAAAATACAACTTATTGCTTGGACCCACACTAGTACAGGAAACTTAGCCTTTTATGACGGACTCCGATTTGAGTCTAGTCGATGGCGTTAGACTCAAAATGATGTCAGGATCATCATGTTGTGGTTTAGATATCCATATAACACAATTACCATAATACCCTTGTGAATAGAATTAATGTTAATTGCCGTTTTGTGAATTAATATGAATTGTAGGGGTCGAAGCTATACTTATATTCACGAATCCACATCGAGGTGAGTCGTCCTAACTCACTTGGTATATTATAGAAATACTCCATATATATTATATAAATATTTTGTGTATCTGATGTGAACATAATTTATGCGTAAGTTAAAGATAAATTGTTTATACGAAATCGCATGTCTAAATAACTATACTCCATGCTTAATTGATAATTGTTATTATGATTCATGCTTGTTATGTCATACGTCATACCCTCGTATGAAAACTCATATGAACGTAGTCGAGTCATGACATCAAAGTTGATACACGTTCAGTTAGTCGAGGAGACCGACCCAGTTATATATGTCACACATGTTTAGTCGATCGCGGAGGTCCGAGTTGTGCAGTCGAACCAATGGTTACAACTTATGATCCTATTACGACCCTAGGTTTATGGCGATGATAGCTCAAGTACCCATTCAAATGAATATGGTCAAGTCACATGAGTTGGTGGTTTACAAGCTATTATGGCCCCCGACGAAGGCGACGATAGCAAGATATCCCAACCAAGTCTGGAATACAATGGTTACCACTTTTAATGCTATTGCAGCCCCGAGCAAAGGCGACGATAGCGCTTTAACCATTACATTCCCTAGACAAGGTCATGAGATCCTAAGAGTAAAGTGATTACAATCTTTTAAACCAAAACAGCTATTACGGCCCCAGGACAAGGTGACGATAGCAACGTGATCATTTTGTTCTAAGCCAACGTCGTTACACTGGTAATGTAACAAGTCACACGAGTCAGTTGTGGTGTCTAAAATTGCAAAGTGATCGAGCAAAGTCGAATATATCGATGATGCATTGTGTCGCTACTATTTCTCTCATACTATCATGATATACTTGTTAAAGATCATGCTTATCAATGTTTAGTTCAAGATGTTGTTGTACTTGTATATTATTTGTATTAGGAGTGATCGGTTAGGCCAACTCACTTAGCCTCAAAAGCAAACAGCTCTTTTTGCCCTAGACATATTACGTCTAGATTTCACAAGAGACACTTACCAAGATGAAGTCTACCCGAAGAGACACAACAGATGTACAAGTTGAAGCGAAGGACTCCGACGTATTTATATTAGAATTACTTAATATGCTTTATTGTCTTTTATCTGAGGTAATGTTTTAGATATGTATTTTGATCAGCATAGATCTCCCTAGACTGCCTTTATAGTTCTCTTGTAATAGCTGGATCCCAGACATTTGAGTTCTATCGAGGAATATCGATAGATGTTTTTATGCTTTCGCTTACTCTTTAACCATGTGTAGAATGTAGAAAGGAAAATCAATTAATGTAACCAGCATGGCTTATGGATCCAAAAAGGAAAATTTTATTTTCCTATAATTTCTGCTACTCCAAGGCATGACAAAAGAGAGACCGTACAAAGTGATATTATAAAACCTGTGTGCGTGTTTATCGTATTTCATTACATTTGTCATGCATGATAATATGGTGTGATGTGCATTTGTGGCACATGTGTGAGTGAGTTGTAACTCACGAGTATTTGGGTGTCTATGTAAGAGAACCCTCTGAGACAATATAGAATGTATGTTTTGTTGTTGTGAAGTCTCTTTGAGATTGAGACAGTCATTGTGGAATACCCTAAATGTTTATCTGAAAATAAATGTTTACCTGTGTATTTCACTATTTATATTATTATGTGGTTTAGAATATATTTCTGTCATTAATTCTAGTATACTTGTGAGGGCGAATTAACACGCTACATAATTATTAGGCTAATTAGTGATTTTGTAAAATCATGTGTAACTGCATTTTAATATCAAAATGGAACTTAGACAAAAATATTTATAATTTATAGTTTTCACTTGTGAAGCAATAAATTAGATGTGTAAGACATTTTGGAGAATAATTAGAAGTTTTGAGAACTCGTGGGGAGTTAAACGCAATTTTTTAGAGTCGTGCCTATAGAAAGATATGAGATATTTTCATTTGTAAAGATTTCTAAACTAAATTCAAGAGAGGCTAAAAGGGGGATTTTGCAGCTTTTATCTTCACGACACCAAACGACGACCGTTCATCCGTTAGTTTTCAACTAAAGTTAGATTTTCAAAATTCTAGTGGTAAGAGCTTCGTTTTGATATCCACTAGGACTTGATTAGATAAGTTTTTTTGAAAACTCATTTTCTAGAATTTTCTTAAAAAGATGTTAATCGGACTTCTGATCCATAGGAA
This sequence comes from Hydrangea macrophylla, assembly GCA_033977485.1. NCBI lineage: Eukaryota > Viridiplantae > Streptophyta > Magnoliopsida > Cornales > Hydrangeaceae > Hydrangea > Hydrangea macrophylla. The sequence goes on from CM066996.1 coordinate 79,164,207, forward strand.
TTGTATTAGACGGATTTCTGCACGTTCTTTGTGCTCGGGTTTTCTTTGGAACAAATTTGAGGAATGTTAAGTGGAGGTGAGTGATTCAACTATGTGTTTTGGAATGATTTCTTCACATGTATTCATGTTTTGTATGAAAATCATGTTCATATATATATATATTATTTAGTTCATATTGGGCGAATATATTGATAAGTAGGCCCAATTGCATGATGAAATGTTTGACTTACGTCGATAGCACGGTGAAATGTGATTTAAGCATGTGTAGTTGCTATTTGGGTCAACGGAGCACAGGGTACCAAGCAAATTTGTGGATCCATTATAGGCATGAGAACGCACATTTAAATAAAAGAAACATAGATCTTACCTTGTCGCGTGGACTTATTGGCGAGGAATTGCAAACTAGGAATGTGGACCATTCACGTGAGACTCCAGAGACTAGTATAAATTGTAGAGATGTGAATATGAGCATGTTTACCATTCATGTGCATTGTTGTTTTATTCACTAAGCGTTAGATGAATTGAATTATGTGTGGCTATTTAAATAACCATTACAGGAGTTAATGCCAGCGAGGAAACGAAGAAGTGATCACGGGAGGTTGGGAGTTCTCCTAGAAGGCAACTTACCACGTCTATTTTGTAATTTTGTAATTGAAACGGTGGTTTTATTTGTTTTGTATAATAGTCTTGTAATAGAATTTGGAGAATAGAAACTCTGGACATGTTTGAATCAGTTGTAATATATTTTTTGTATGTCTTTTGGTGTTTTGGAATTTGCAAAAGGACTCGTGGGAGTGGTTACTTTAAAAAAATGGGATTCTGCAATTTGTGCAGAAACATGGGAAAATAGTCGACTGGCCCAGGAGCATAGTCAACTGGACCCACATTTTGAACGAAAAATCCTTCTCAGTTTCAGGACATTAGTCAACTGGAATTTATCCCAAAAACTAGACATTTGCTGGATTGGGTGCAGTCGACTTGATGAGTCCAGTTCACTAAGGATTGGAGGCAGCAGTCGATCGGACATAGGAGTCAGTCTACTGGAGTGGATTGCTAGAGATTTCTTGTTCTCTGCAAATTCCAAATCAGTCGACTGAGACCCCGACCCAGTCGACTGGATTGCTGGTTTTAAAATGTTTTGTTTTCTTTTCCGCTGTGAGTTCTTAAACTTATATTTTGGGAACGTTAGTGAACTAGATTAGCCTCGGTGGCGTGCCACGAGTTTTGATTTCGCTATTATGGGACTGGGCTGTGACATTTAGTGTTATCAGAGCAATCAGTTTAGAACATTAGGAACGAGTGATGTTATATGCTGAGTGACGTCGAGTGAAGTGTATGATTATGTCGATAACATTTTTTTCCATTGTAGAAATGCTTCACATGTTTGCATCTATTGATTGTCATGATGATCTGTGTGCATACATAGATATATTGTGGCATATCATGCATAGTCTTTATGCATTTTACTCATCAGTACGAATACTTGATACGTCATGGTTGATTCGATAAGAGAGTTGTCACCGCATTCGTGTATGGATCAATAGTGAATATGGTAGGGAATTTTGTTCAAGCTATAAGTGAACGAGACTAGATGACTGTTCATGCTCCACCAGTTGAGGTTCAATATATTAATGCACCACCAGTACCACAACCTCAACACACAATCACAGAATAGTTTCACAAATAGAAGCCGACTTTGTACCATGGATAAACTGACATAGACTTAGTCGATCATTGGATGATGGATATGGAGAGACATTTTCGTATAGTAGTATGCACTAACGAGGAAAAAATTCTTTGCGCATCCGATACATTGATGGGAGAAGCATTAGATTGGTAGAACAACATGTTCGAACAAGGGAAACCAACTACGTGGGAGGCATTTAAAGAGGAATTCAACAAGAGGTTCTTTCCGCAATTGGCTCAAACTCAAAAACGTCAAGAGTTTGCAAATTTGGTTCAAAGAGATATGACCGTGGGTGAGTATGTGTCTCATTATAATGAGTTGATGTGCTTTGCAATATCTACAGTTCTGAATGACAAAGATAAGGCTCGTAAATTTGAGAAAGGGCTTAGGGAGAATATTCGTAGCTGTGTTGACACTTTGCAACACTCGAATGTCTCTCTAGTTGAGGAAACTATCCGTATTGCTGAGAAAAATGTCGAGTGATATCAACAAGAACAACAAGGGAAGAGAACAAACAATAATAGGAGCAAAGCGCAAGGGAATGCTAAGATGCCATTCGTGCAAAGTTTGGGATCATATGTGGCTAGCCAATGAGGGTGTATGTTCATCGGAGACTCAAGACCGTTGTGCCCAACATGTAATATACGACATAAAGGGACTTGTTATCTATTGAGTACATGTTATCTTTGCAAGTAACTAGGGCACATATCCTGGAATTATCCTTTGAACATGAATGTGGGATATCTGGACAGAGTTTCTCGGAGAAACAGGTTATGATGGTTATATCTGGGATATCTGGACAGAGTTTCTGGGAGAAACATGTTATGATGGTGATCATACTGTCTAGCTAGTTTTCATACTCCTATGTCCTAGGACCAACAAACAAGGTTTGCGGTGCATATCTTTGTGAACATGGAGCAGACATCCTTGTCATGGTGCCTAGGCAGGTCAACTCAATGTGATCACATGTGAGTGATTGCCTTGGGGATCATAAGAAAGAAGTTCTGCCTCATGCCACATAAGCGTCTACACCGCGCAGGTAATCCCGTCAGGGCATACAACAGTTATATCACATTGTTCTATCTGAAAAGATAAATGAACAGTCCTATGAAAGGTTTTACAGGAACCTATATGCAAAGGCTGGGTTTAGTCAAAGAGGGTCCGTTGACGAGAGTTCCAATATACCGTCAGAGAGACAGTACGGAAGTGTTTACTCTTTTTGATATACCTTGGAAGGTACAGTATCAACGGTGACTTGTGCCCTGGCACAGCAAGACCTGAACAATGTCAGCGCCGCGTTTCAGACACAGTCGGAGGGGGGAATGCAAGAGTGCAATGCGGTGAACCAAACACAGTAAAAAGATGATTTTAAGGATGCTTTTTATGAGTCAAACCTATGTATTATTTTTTTTTTAAATAAAAATCCCCAGCAGAGTCGCCAGATTGTGGACACCGGAAGTGGACCACTTCTGTTGTTTGAGATTGTTTTGAAAAGGAATTTGACTTGGATCAAAGAAAAGAAAATGGTCTGTTGAAAATAGATACAGAGTCGCCACTTGGTCTTTAAGGAACCAAGAAACCTAATTTTGACTCACCTAAGCGGATAAGGGCACCGGCCCTTCATCACCAAAGAACTTGGTTCGGGGTTTTGGTACGAGAGAGGAAGGAGCCTTTGTCGCGACTAAAACACCCTCAACTCGCCCCGTCTTTCGACGGGCCTCAATTAGCATCCGAATAATCATCTTATACTATGTATGGTTCGACAAATAATACTATGATAGTATATTACATTACATAAGAAACCTGAAAATGGAAGATCTAAAGATAAAATATCATTCATAAGATCTAAATCAAATATCATGCAATGTAAAGTGAAAGATCACACAAATAAACCTAGGAAAAATCGTCTAATCACGCTTCAAGTAATTAAGTTTCCTTAATCTAAAGGGGACATGAATTGTTCTTGAAACAAATAAACAAAGAAATCAAAATATGCTTAACAAGCTAGTATGATGCATGTTATTCTTTGAGAAAAGAAGATCTCTCAATCCCCGGGACGGATGAGAAAGGATGATTAGATCAAAGGGGAAGCATGAATGTGTGATCAAGTTCATTCCTTATAATCTCCTTGGATTAAGAGTTACAAAAACCCCAAATCTTGCATGAATGCAATGTATGTATCTAAAATGTGTATGAATGAATGAATGAAATTAACATGGGATGTGTACAAATGTAGTATGAACTACTTCCTAAGATATGAACTAATTTAGAATGCATATGAGCATCAAATCAAAGAATGAAAGTTGAAATGTACTTGCTGTGAATAGTGGACAGAACAGTAGCATGATCTTTTGGAATTTGAAAAGAGGGGTTAGGAATGTTTTCAATGCATGATTTTTTATGGAGATGTTCCTTATTGTGTCTAGAACACAACCCAAAAGGCCAATCTTGAATAGCTATCACAGATTGAGAGAAATGATATAAACAATAGAGGTCACTCAGAAACAGAGTTCGTACTGTCGACTGAAATGTTAGAAAATCTTAGAAAATGAAAAAGAATGATATAGAGGCCCATTTTATACAGAAAGTTCCCTAAGACATTGAATTTTAAGGGAAAAATAAGTTAGGACCACCCCTTTTAGAAAGGTTTTCTGGAAACGAGGTCGTAAGTTGACCTAGCTGCTGTGACAGCAAAAATAGAATGTTTGGAAGGAATGTTGGGACCCAAATGGACCATTTCCAAGTACTTTCAAGTCAAACCAAAAAATCATGGGTGTTCTCCAATGAGTTAGGAAGACTTTCTAAGTGGCCTTGCATCCATATGTTGAGTATTGAGTTCTAGAGAAATCTTTGAACTCAACTCACTCACTGTTTTGACTCATTGTTTTGAGATGTTGGAGAAAACAAAGTTTTGTTTCTTGAAATCAAATGAGAGGGATTGAGAGGGGTTTTGAAATAGATGTTTTGAAAACGTATTTTCAACACTCAATAAGGATTATAGCCACTTAGAATACCAACATCAAACTCATCATTAAGAACCTCCAAGATTGTTGGAGAGATTTATTTTATTTTTTGAACATAACTTCAATACATTCCAAGAATACCTTGGAAGTATTGAGGTTATGACCATCATCTATTAAACATGTTTTTGAGGTCAAGAGCTACTATCCATAAGGATTCACTCACCCCAAACTTCATGTCATCACTTAGATGATGATGAACTAGTAAGTAAATAAAGAAAATAAAAAAAGAAATGAGGTAAGAAGAGATGAACATAATATGAATAAGCAAGTAAATAGCAATCAATAGATGATAATCAATGTGATTTTGGACTTGTAGCTTGGTGTTTCACTCATAGATTTTGATATTTGGACATGGAAGTAGCTTCCTAACTCAAGAATGCTCAAGAATGGTGATTGGGGGTGTTTGGAATGTGAAGTATATAGAAGGATAGTGGAAGAAAACAAGATTGGAACTCACTTTCTATAGAAAATCAATGGGAGAAGCTCCCTTTCTCTCTTCTAAACTTATCTCTATCTCTCTTCCTCTCTATAACTTTTCTTAGCTTTGCACTTGGCCCCCCCAAAATGAAGAGCAATGGGGGGTTTAAATAGGCCAATTTGGGGTGGTTTTGGGGTTTTAGAAGTACTCCCATTGGTCCCAAACAACTGTGAACATAAAACTATGTCGTTTTGGCTTTCAATTAATCAATTTGGACCCCCAAAAAAATTACAAAAATGGACTCTGCGAGGGTTGAGTGCCGCGGCGGCACTGGGCCAGTGCCGCGGCAGCACTGCTCCTCAGACGCCCAGAAAATTACGTTTAGGCCCCCAGAGGTTCCGGTATTCGCGAAAAGGCCCTATTTCGTCCGAAATTCACAGAAAATGCATACGAACTCCAAATTGAGGTTGTGATATACCGTTGGAAAGGTAATGGAGTCTACTTTACATAAAAAATAGTTTGGGGATAGGTCACTTTGAAAAGTTTTGCGGTATTCGCGATAAAAGCCGATTTGATCGCCTTTTTCGCCTTCGAAAATTCAAAATAAATTCGTTTTAAATCTAGGAATTATGTGCGATATACCGTTGGAAAGCTGTTGACCTCTAGTATCCATGAAAAATATTTGAAAATTATTTCGGTGCCCCGATTCCAAAGTCAAATCTTGGTCAAACTGGTCAAACCTGGGATTCCCGGGAAGTTCTGGGAACCTCTAGGAGCTCCCCGGAGTTGACGTTTTCGCTCGATTCTCTTTTAAAACTCATTTTAATACTTTTTTAATGATTCCGGTGAATTCGGATGATTTCGGTCAAACTTGGTCAAACCTTGGTCAAACCTTGGTCAAACCGGTCAACGAGGTCTTTCCGGGAACTTCCGGGACTTCCGGGGGTCTCTGGGAGCTGACGATTTTATTCGATTTTACTTAAAAACTCATTTTATTGTTTTTCTTATGACGTAGCATGTTTCCAAAACTTTAGGACCAAATCTGGGAGTTTTCGGGCTTTCAGGGGCATTTTGGTCATTTTGAGCATTCTGAGAGACAGAACTAACTTCCAAGAGTCCTTTTAAGTCTTTTTCGATCATTGTGAACCACCAAGCTATGGGTCTCCTAAATCTGATAGCCGACAAAATGAAGTGTCTACAGTTTGCCCCTCTTTGGCATGAACTTGCGAGGCAACGCATGTCGCAAGCGAGTGCCAAAGCTTTGAAGAGACAGGACTTTTTGGAGGCTACAGATTTAGGATAAAAAGCGTTGCAAAAGATGTAACGATGCTGAGGCTAGTGCTGGTCGCGCTCTGCGTGAGCTGCCTACGTATCCCAGGGGGAATCAGACCAGGGCGTAGTTCAGGGCACAAAGGAATAAATCGCACATGCACAACGAGACAGGCAGATGCTATGTTATGAGGATGGTATGCAATGCATGGATGTGATATGAATTGTGTCATGAGTCCTATCATGCCTAGTGTTCTGACCCTAGTATGAGCTGGTGTTGTGGGGCGTGTGCCACTCCAAGTGGACTTATGCTGTGCTAGTATTTCTAACCGTGATGCAGTTATTGACCCGAATAGGGACATCAAGGTTTGAATACTCTGGGTCTTGGAGCAAACTTCTGAATTTTGGGAAGTGTGCTTCGCAAGCGAATGTAGTCAGATGTGGGGTCCCTGAGGACTATAATTGGAGATGTAGTTTGACAAATAACCGACGGACATGGAAGCCCTGGAAATTAAGAGACGGACACAGAAATCCTGAGACGTCAAGTGATGGACATGGAAGCCCCATTAATGGACATAGAAGCCTAAGATTTTGAATGAGAATGATGAACACGGCATATTTTGAATGAGAGTGATGGTAAACTAATGATGATTAATGAACTGACAATGCACGAATCGAGATGATGAGTCAACAGTAAACTACTGTGACTATCATGGATTGGATCAAAGTTAGACTAACCGTGACCAGAAGAAGTGACAATGTACGAATCAAGATGATGAGTCAACAGTGAACTACTGTGACTATCATGGATTAGATCAACAGTTGGACTAACCGTGACCAGAAGAAGTGACGATGTACAAATCGAGATAATGAGTCAACAGTGAACTACTGTGACTATCATGGATTGGATCAATAGTTGGACTAACCGTGACCAGAAGAAGTGATGATGTATGAATCGAGATGATGAGTCAATAGTGAACTACTATGACTATCATGGATTAGACTGACGATGTACTAATCGAGAAGACGAGTCGACAGTGAACTACTGTGACTGTTGTGATTGAACGGACGATGTACTAATCGAGATGACGAGTCGACAGTGAACTACTGTGACTGTTGTGATTGAACTGATGATTGAACTAACCGAGATGTCGAGTCGACAGTGAACTACTGTGACTGTCATGGATTGGACCAACGGTTGGACTAACCATGATCAAAAGAACGGACGATGTACTAATCGAGATGACGAGTCGACAGTGAACTACTCTGACTGTCATGGATTGAACTGACGATATACTAATCGAGAAGACGAGTCGACAGTGAACTACTGTGACTGTTGTGATTGAACTGACGATGTACTAATCGAGAAGATGAGTCGACAGTGAACTACTGTGACTGTTGTGATTGAACGGACGATGTACTAATCGAGATGACGAGTCGACAGTGAACTACTGTGACTGTTGTGATTGAACTGATGATGTAATAATCGAGAAGACGAGTCGACAGTGAACTACTGTGACTGTTGTGATTGAACTGACGATGTACTAATCGAGAAGATGAGTCGACAGTGAACTACTGTGACTGTTGTGATTGAACGGACGATGTACTAATCGAGATGACGAGTCGACAGTGAACTACTGTGACTGTTGTGATTGAACTGATGATTGAACTAACCGAGATGTCGAGTCGACAGTGAACTACTGTGACTGTCATGGATTGGACCAACAGTTGGACTAACCATGATCAAAAGAACGGACGATGTACTAATCGAGATGACGAGTCGACAGTGAACTACTCTGACTATCATGGATTGAACTGACGATGTACTAATCGAGAAGACGAGTCGACAGTGAACTACTGTGACTGTTGTGATTAAACTGACGATGTACTAATCGATATGCCTGCTGGGGGATTAAACTGAATCTGTTGGGGATGAAGCGACTTTTTCTGGGATTTCTCTTCAACTTCTTCTCTTGACCGGGAACCAGGATTCAAATTCGAATCTCTCATAGTTGATCAAATCTTGTTGGCCCAGAACCGGGATCCATCAACAGCCACTCATGGACTTGTGTTGCTTGGAGATGAAGGAAAATCAACAGCCTCTCATGGACTTATGTTGCATGGACGAAGGAAGGTAATCAACAGCCACTCATGGACTTATGTTGCAAGGAGATGATGGTCAACTTTCGATGGTTTGGAAAGGGATGAAATTCGCATTCGCCCTAAGTTTGGACGCTTCTCATGCTGACGCCTTAACCGGTACAGTAATGGTGTTTGGTACTCCTGCTTGTATTGGCATGCTCTTTATAACTTGATTTAAAAATTTTGTTAGTCACTGTTGACTTACACATTTGAGACTACAATAGACTCAAAAACTTGACAGACATTGACGCACGAGGATGACACATTTGACACAAGCTCGTCTTGTCAAAACTTGATGTGCTTTTATTATAAACGATGTACCATTTCTCTTTTGGTGTTCACCCCTCATCTTAACATGGTAGCACTTTGCTGATAAATCTGATTTTTGGAAATTCCTCCCTAATGATCTAGTCAATTTTCTGCTTCTCCCAGGAAGTGCTTTGAATTAGTGCCTTAGCTTTTTAGAGTAAAAGATGCTCTATTTCAAAATTTTCAAAATAACTTGGTGACTTGAAAACTCGCCCTTGGTGTGAAGGGATTGTGTTAGGCAAACAGAGTTTGCCCCTAGTTTGAGGTGTACAAAGTGGGATTCATAAGCAAACGAGGTGGGTGACCGAAGTTTGCCCCTAGTTTGGATGATGGTTTATTGGAGGTTTTGGGCAAACGAGGTAGGTGACCAAAGTTTGCCCCTTGTATGAAGGGTAGATAGTAAAAGTCAGGCAAACGATGCGGGTAGCCGATGTTTGCCCCTAGTGTGGAAGGTGATTTTCTGGCTTGAGGCAAGGACCGTGACTTTAACCTCTCAAATGTTCATAACTTTTGCCTAGGCACCAGTGAGGTGACCTAGCAAGCTCTTTTCTCTCTTTTGTTATTGCTCACCTTGGATTTAACTCTAATTTTGCCTAGGCGTCCTTTCGGATTTTCGGCCTAGCGAGCCATCCTTCTTTTCTTTTTGAAAGTCTGCCTACATACCCCCTAGCGGGGATCAGGTCCAATGTAGTTCTGGCCAAAGTCTTGAAAGAAATTGGGCTATTTTTATGGGTGGAGCGACCGAACCGATGTGGTTGCCTACGTATCCCCGAGTGGGAATCAGGTCGAGCATAGTTCAAGGCAAGGCTTGAAGTAAGGGGTTTGAGGTATGAGGGTTTTTTTAAACCAATCATCAAAGAAGTTCAATAGAGCCACTTGTGGTAGCTTTGAATAAAAGGATTCAGTTTCAATCTCCCTTTCTTTTCTTTTTCTTTTTCTTTTTGTTTTGTTTTGAGGATTAATCCTTTTCACTTTCGCCTAGCCAGTCAATTTTGCTTTTTAATGTAGTCGATTCTTGTGAGATCTTTCGATTGCAATCTCAGAATTCCAGAATGTGCATGTCAGCTCTTGGAATTTATTTGTGGTCATTCCGTGCCTCTTGAAATGTGATCTTGGCACGTTCTTAAGATGTATCTTGAAGCGTATGATTTTCTCATTTGTTTCATCAAAATTTTCTCCAACATTTCGACTGGCTAGGGTCAGATTTTGGAAATCAACACCTTTTTCAGCTCTAACTTTTGCCTAGGTGCCCTCTCGGGTTTTCAACCTAGCGAGCTTTTCCTTTTCTTTTTCTTTCTTTTTTTTTGTTTTTTTTTTTTTTTTTTGAAAGTGGAGATGAAACTCACTGAAATGTTTGGCTACCATCAAGGGCTAAGTTTGCATTGCTTTCAATCGGACAGATTGCGTGGCTCCTAATTGGATCGGGCTTAAGGCTTCGAAATGGTGGAAAAAGGGTGTTGGGCAAGCCCCAAGTCAGTTTCAAGTATGTCTTTTCAAAATTGAGGCAAAAGCATATTTAAATTCTTAAAGTAAGACTATTCAATTCCAGCTCTTCATCAGTGTCAGCGTGAAATCGACTTTAACCTTTCAGGATTCTTTTTTGTTTTGTCGTAGAAAAATTATTAGCAGAGTACTATCCATGGTAATTTGAAAAGTGACACTTTAGTTTAGTGATTCATGCATTTATGACTAGGCACATCAGATTAAGCAAAACGAGATTTCATTCCATCAATAGAGAAGGTTTACAGACTTATTAACAACTCGATGATAGATAGACTCGATCACCAGACTAGAATTGAAATGGACTCGGAACATAGAACAGACTCAACTTGACTCGACCCGGTCTCAAATGGAGTGTCTTTGCGACCCATTTATTTTTCTTATTCTATTTTTTTTTAGCAGAAGTTCCAAACACAATCACTTTACTGCATAGCTTCAACACTCATTGGCATCATCAAAGGGATCACCCGAGCGGTTGATCCAAACCAAGATAGTGGATAGGATTAGGATGGGATACATCCTCTATGAGGTTCTGAATGTCATGGCGGAGGCGGATGCATTGATCGGTGGCATGGCCTGGATTTTGGTGGTAAGCACATCGTAGGCTCATGTGTGTAGTGGGAGGGTATGGGATCCGGTAGCGGTTTGTGAGGGAGGAGCTGTAGGTGGCCCTTTCTGAGTAGGTGGTCCAAGGCTGTGGAAAGAGGAACATCAAGTTTGGAGAATTCGCGAGGGCCTTTTGGGCGATTTGGCGGAATGGACTGGTATGGACGAAGGGCGCAGGCCATTGATTGGTTGCTAAGTGCATTGATATCCAGGGAGTCCAGGGAGTAGTTAGGTCTCTTGGACTGGTGTTGGGGTTCATCCTTTTTGAACTTTCCTTCTCTGATGGCATCCTCTATTCTGGTGCCTATTTCAAATAGCTCTTCGAATGTGGAGATGGATTAGTAGAATAGCTTGTCATGATATACTGGTTGCATGTTCTTGACCAGCATACGCACTTGTTCTTTCTCAACAGGTCTGTGGATCATTTGAGCCACTTTATTCCTCCATCTGCTCAAGAACGCAGTGAAGGACTCATTGAAGTTCTGCCTGGTAGTCTCTAGATCCCGGATGGTGATATCAAACTCTTGGTTGTAAGAGTAGTGATCAATAAAAGTTCTAGCAACGTCTTCCCAGACTTGGGTCTTGGAGGCTTCAAGGGTTAGGAACCAGGATAGTGCGGCATTCTTAAGGGTTTGCGGGAACAGCATCGCAATGTGCTCATGAGTGCAGCCCATCGATTGGAAGATGCTCATGCACAACTTGATGTGACTTTTTGGATTCCCTGTTCCGTCAAAACGGTCGATAGCAAGCATCCTGAAATTTTCTGGCAGTTTCAGCTTGATGGGCTCAAAAAGGCCTTCCAGGTCTAACATGTAATCATCGACCCCCTTGCTTTTCCTCAGTACACTTTCCAACTTGTCAACCTTATCCATTTTCTCTTGAAGCTTCTTCTCATACGCAAACGGTGGGACCCCTTGAAACCAGTCTTCCTCCCCATTATTCTCGGGTGGGGGTGGTTCAAACCCCGGTGGTGGAAACCCGGGCGGAGGTTGCGGCCGCTGCTGCTTCAATTCTTCCATGAAACTCAAAACTTGGGCCAGGCGATCAGATTGCTGGCTTATGGTTGTTCCCAACACAGTGACCTTATTTTCCAATTCCTCTTGATTCATGCTGAAGTAACTTGGCTGGCAGATCTTGACCAAACGACTGTTTGAACTTCCAACCCAGGACGAGGATCCCAGTGGCTGACTTTGGGAATCTATACAAACCTACAGATTCGAGAGGAGAAGTGTATCAGTTTTTGACAGTGATGGCTTTAGACAGATAAAGACAGTGATGTTTAACAAACGTGGACTGACTTGTGCAAGAATGGTCGAGACAGTGCACACAGACTGGTAGGAATTGTGTATGCATATGAGACAAGCATGCGGATGTAAGCCCTAATATATATGATGCTCCTATTTCTAACAGATAGCAGCTAAACAAATAAGGTCTTAGCCATACAGAGTGTGCTAACCTTACTTTCCAGTATGATCACCAAGGGATAACAGGGATTTTCGGGATACTTCGGGAATTTTGGACAGAGTTTCTGGGAGAAACAGGGTTTTGGAAGATTCGGAGAAATTTCTAGAAGTCATTTGAGATTCTAGGAGAAATAGGGATTTCTGGTTGATTTGGACTGAGCTTCTAGGAGAAACTGGTATTTTGGGCATTGCTGAGAAATATGGATAGAGTTTCTAGGAGAAACAAGTATATCTGGGAAGATAGGACAGAGTTTCTGGGAGAAACTGGTATATCTGGGAAATCAGGGAGATTTAGACAGAGTTTCTGGGAAAAATGGGTTAGTACGGTTATATCTGGGATATCTAGACAGAGTTTCTGGGAGAAACAAGTTAATATGTATCTGGGATGTCTGGACAGAGTTTCTGGGAGAAACAGGGTATGATGGTTATATCTGGGATATCTGGACAGAGTTTCTCGGAGAAACAGGTTATGATGGTTATATCTGGGATATCTGGACAGAGTTTCTGGGAGAAACAGGTTATGATGGTGATCATACTGTCTAGCTAGTTTTCATACTCCTATGTCCTAGGACCAACAAACAAGGTTTGCGGTGCATATCTTTGTGAACATGGAGCAGACATCCTTGTCATGGTGCCTAGGCAGGTCAACTCAATGTGATCACATGTGAGTGATTGCCTTGGGGATCATAAGAAAGAAGTTCTGCCTCATGCCACATAAGCGTCTACACCGCGCAGGTAATCCCGTCAGGGCATACAACAGTTATATCACATTGTCCTATCTGAAAAGATAAATGAACAGTCCTATGAAAGGTTTTACAGGAACCTATATGCAAAGGCTGGGTTTAGTCAAAGAGGGTGTTATTCTTAACAAAGAAATCCCCGGGACGGATGAGAAAAGAGGATGTCAAAATATGCTTAACAAGCTAGTATGATGCATGTTATTCTTTGAGAAAAGAAGATCTCTCAATCCCCGGGACGGATGAGAAAGGATGATTAGATCAAAGGGGAAGCATGAATGTGTGATCAAGTTCATTCCTTATAATCTCCTTGGATTAAGAGTTACAAAAACCCCAAATCTTGCATGAATGCAATGTATGTATCTAAAATGTGTATGAATGAATGAATGAAATTAACATGGGATGTGTACAAATGTAGTATGAACTACTTCCTAAGATATGAATTAATTTGGAATGCATATGAGCATCAAATCAAAGAATGAAAGTTGAAATGTACTTGCTGTGAATAGTGGACAGAACAGTAGCATGATCTTTTGGAATTTGAAAAGAGGGGATAGGAATGTTTTCAATGCATGATTTTTTATGGAGATGTTCCTTATTGTGTCTAGAACACAACCCAAAAGGCCAATCTTGAATAGCTATCACAGATTGAGAGAAATGATATAAAAAATAGAGGTCACTCAGAAACAGAGTTCGTACTGTCGACTGAAATGTTAGAAAATCTTAGAAAATGAAAAAGAATGATATAGAGGCCCATTTTATACATAAAGTTCCCTAAGACATTGAATTTTAAGGGAAAAATAAGTTAGGACCACCCCTTTTGGAAAGGTTTTCTGGAAAAGAGGTCGTAAGTTGACCTAGCTGCTGTGACAGCAAAAATAGAATGTTTGGAAGGAATGTTGGGACCCAAATGGACCATTTCCAAGTACTTCCAAGTCAAACCAAAAAATCATGGGTGTTCTCCAATGAATTAGGAAGACTTTCTAAGTGGACTTGCATCCATATGTTGAGTATTGAGTTCTAGAGAAATCTTTGAACTCAACTCACTCACTGTTTTGACTCATTGTTTTGAGATGTTGGAGAAAACAAAGTTTTGTTTCTTGAAACCAAATGAGAGGGATTGAGAGGGGTTTTGAAATAGATGTTTTGAAAACGTATTTTCAACACTCAATAAGGATTATAGCCACTTAGAATACCAACATCAAACTCATCATTAAGAACCTCCAAGATTGTTGGAGAGATTTATTTTATTTTTTGAACATAACTTCAATACATTCCAAGAATACCTTGGAAGTATTGAGGTTATGACCATCATCTATTAAACATGTTTTTGAGGTCAAGAGCTACTATCCATAAGGATTCACTTACCCCAAACTTCATGTCATCACTTAGATGATGATGAACTAGTAAGTAAATAAAGAAAATAAAAAAAGAAATGAGGTAAGAAGAGATGAACATAATATGAATAAGCAAGTAAATAGCAATCAATAGATGATAATCAATGTGATTTTGGACTTGTAGCTTGGTGTTTCACTCATAGATTTTGATATTTGGACATGGAAGTAGCTTCCTAACTCAAGAATGCTCAAGAATGGTGATTGGGGGTGTTTGGAATGTGAAGTATATAGAAGGATAGTGGAAGAAAACAAGATTGGAACTCACTTTCTATAGAAAATCAATGGGAGAAGCTCCCTTTCTCTCTTCTAAACTTATCTCTATCTCTCTTCCTCTCTATAACTTTTCTTAGCTTTGCACTTGGCCCCCCCAAAATGAAGAGCAATGGGGGGTTTAAATAGGCCAATTTGGGGTGGTTTTGGGGTTTTAGAAGTACTCCCATTGGTCCCAAACAACTGTGAACATAAAACTATGTCGTTTTGGCTTTCAATTAATCAATTTGGACCCCCAAAAAAATTACAAAAATGAACTCTGCGAGGGTTGAGTGCCGCGGCGGCACTGGGCCAGTGCCGCGGCGGCACTGCTCCTCAGACGCCCAGAAAATTACGTTTAGGCCCCCAGAGGTTCCGGTATTCGCGAAAAGGCCCTATTTCGTCCGAAATTCACAGAAAATGCATACGAACTCCAAATTGAGGTTGTGATATACCGTTGGAAAGGTAATGGAGTCTACTTTACATAAAAAATAGTTCGGGGATAGGTCACTTTGAAAAGTTTTGCGGTATTCGCGATAAAAGCCGATTTGATCGCCTTTTTCGCCTTCGAAAATTCAAAATAAATTCGTTTTAAATCTAGGAATTATGTGCGATATACCGTTGGAAAGCTGTTGACCTCTAGTATCCATGAAACATATTTGAAAATTATTTCGGTGCCCCGATTCCAAAGTCAAATCTTGGTCAAACTGGTCAAACTTGGGATTCCCGGGAAGTTTTGGGAACCTCTAGGAGCTCCCAGGAGTTGACGTTTTCGCTCGATTCTCTTTTAAAACTCATTTTAGTACTTTTTTAATGATTCCAGTGAATTCGGATGATTTCGGTCAAACTTGGTCAAACCTTGGTCAAACCGGTCAACGAGGTCTTTCCGGGAACTTCCGGGACTTCCGGGGGTCTCTGGGAGCTGACGATTTTATTCGATTTTACTTAAAAACTCATTTTATTGTTTTTCTTACGACGTAGCATGTTTCCAGAACTTTAGGACCAAATCTGGGAGTTTTCGGGCTTTCAGGGGCATTTTGGTCATTCTGAGCATTCTGAGAGACAGAACTAACTTCCAAGAGTCCTTTTAAGTCTTTTTCGATCATTGTGAACTACCAAGCTATGGGTCTCCTAAATCTGATAGCCGACAAAATGAAGTGTCTATAATGCGTTGCGACAACTTAGATCGCACGAGAAGAACTATCAGACACATGATCTAGAATTGACCGCATTAATTTTTGCATTAAAGATTTGGCGTTATTACCTCTATGGGAAGAAATGTGAGATATATACGGATCATAAGAGTTTGAAGTACTTGTTTACGCAACGAGACTTGAACATGAGGCAAAGGAGATGGTTATAGTTGATGATAGACTATGATCTATCGATTCACTATCATTCGGGCAAGGCAAAGTAGTCGTCGATGCTCTTAGTCGTAAGACACCAACCAACATAGCTTCGGATTTGACTTCTTAGAGAGAATTGATTCAAGAGATGGAAAATTTGGAACTTGAAGTGATTCCGAGAATTGAAAGATGCTTGATGTTGACGATCGTACACAACTACTCTTGATTCACGAGAACACGGAGAAACAACTTCAAGATGTAGCTTTGAAGAAGATTTATAATGAAATTCTGATGGGCAAACAACAGGGATTCGCTTTTGAGAACGATGTTTTGACATTGAGGGGTGGAATTAGTGTACCTAACGAGAAAGAATTGAAACGGAACATCCTAGAGGAAGCACATAATATGAAGTACATCGTTCATCCGGGGAGTACCAAGATGTATAAAGACTTGAGACATGTTCATTGGTGGCTGGGAATGAAGAGAGAAATAGCACACTACGTTTCACGTTGTACAAGTTGTCAACAAGTGAAGGCCAAACGCCAAGTACCTCCGGGATTGTTACAACCATTACCAATAGCCGAGTGGAAATAGGAATACATTAAAATGGACTTTGTTAGTCAGTTTTCGAGATCTAAGAGATCGAATACTGTTATTTGGGTGATCGTTGACTGTTTGATGAAGTTGTCGCACTTCCTACCACTTCGATCCCAGCCAAGATATGGAGAATTTGGAACTTGAAGTGATTCCGAGAATTGAAAGATGTTTGATGTTGACGATCGTGCACAACTACTCTTGATTCACGAGATCACGGAGAAATAAATTCAAGACGTAGCTTTGAAAAAGATTTATAATGAAATTCTGATGGGCAAATAACCGGGATTCGCTTTTGAGAACGATGTTTTGACATTGAGGGGTAGAATTTGTGTACGTAACGAGAAAGAATTAAAACGGAACATCCTAGAGGAAGCACATAATATGAAGTACATCGTTCATCTGGGGAGTACCAAGATGTATAAAGACTTGAGACATGTTTATTGATGGCTGGGAATGAAGAGACAAATAGCACGCTACGTTTCACTTTGTACGAGTTGTCAACAAGTGAAGGCCGAACGCCAAGTACCTTCGGGATTGTTACAACCATTACCGATAGCCGAGTAGAAATAGGAACATATTACAATGGACTTTGTTAGTCAATTTTTCAGATCTAAGAGATCGAATACTGTTATTTGGGTGATCGTTGACCATTTGACGAAGTCGTCGCACTTCCTACCACTTCGAACAACTAAGCCAAAGACTTTAGCTAAGTTGTATATCCGCGAGATTGTGAGACTACATGGTATTCTAATTTTTATTGTTTCGGATAGAGATAGTAGTTTTACATTAAAGTTGTGGAGGGCCTTACAAGAAGCAATGGGTACCAAACTGCATTTCAGTACTTCTTTTCATCCTCAGACCGATGGTCAATCAGAAAGAGTAATCCAGATTTCGGAAGACATGCTTCATTTATGTGTACTTGATTTTTAGGGTGATTGGGAAGACCACTTACCATTAATTGAGTTTGCGTATAACAACAATTTTCAGTCGAGTATTGGAATGGCTCTTATGAAGCTTTATATGGTTGCGTATGTTGTTCATCGATTAGTGGGACGGAAGTCGGAGAAAGAATGATTGAAGGGCCGAAAATTATGCAAGAGACGACGGTCAAGATACAGGTAATTCAACAATGGTTACTGACAACTCAGAGTATGTATAAGAGTAATGCCGATAAGCGTAGGTAACTGTTGGAATTTGATATGGGAGATTTTGTTTACTTAAAGGTGTCACCTTCAAAGAGGATTACTAGATTTGGGAGATACGGGAAACTCAACCCGAGGTATGTAGGACCTTTAGAAATCATTGGGAGAGTTAGGCCCGTAGCATATCGATTGGACTTGCCAAGTGAGTATGCTCAAGTTCATAACGTATTCCATGTGTCATTGTTACGTAAATGTTTTGCGGAAGATAGAGATCAAGTGATGACTTCGACGCCATATAAGATTCAGAGTGATATAACGTATGTTGCATATCTGGTAGAGATCTTGGATCGGAAGGATAAAGTCTTATGAAATAAGGTGATATCGAAGGTGAAAGTGTTATAGCATTGCCAAATGACAGAAGAGATGACATAGGAAATAGAGGATGAGATGCGTACTCAATATCCGCACCTATTCGATGCATGAGGTACAATTTTGGGGACAAACTTCTTTTAAGGGGGAAATAATTATAACATTCGTGTGCGTGCTTATCATATTTCATTACATTTGTCATGCATGATAATGTGATGTGATATGCAATTGTGCCACATGTGTGAGTGAGTTGTAACCCATGAGTCGATTTGGGTGTCTCTGTAAGAAAACTCTCTGAGACAGTATAGAATCGATGTTTTGTTGTTGTGAAGTCTCTCCGAGATTGAGACGATCATTGTGGAATACCCTAAATGTTATCTGAAAATAAATGTTTACCTGTGGATTTCATTATTTGTATTCTTATGTGGTTTAGAATATATTTCTGTCGTTAATTCTAGTATACTTGTGAGGGCGAATTAACACGCTACATAATTAGTAGCGTAATTAGTGATTCGTAAAATCATGTGGAACCACATTTTAACAACCAAACGGAACTTAGACGAAAATTTTTGTAATTTATTATTTTCACTCGTGAAGCAATGAATTAGATGTGTAAGACATTTATGAGAATAATTAAAAGTTTTGAGAACTCGTGGGGAGTTAAACATAATTTTTTAGAGTCATGCTTATATATAGAAAGAGGTGAGATATTTTCATTTGTAAAATTTTCTAACCTAAATTCAAAAGAGGCCAAAAGGGGGATTTTCGAGCTTTGATCTTCCCGATGCCAAACGACAATTGTTTGTCTGTTGGTTTTCAACTAAAGTTATATTTTCGAACTCCTAGAAGCAAGAGTTTCGTTTTGATATCCACTATGACTTGTTTGGATAAGTTTCTTTCTGAAAACTCATTTTCTAGAATTTTCATAAAAAGATGTTAATCGGACTTTTGATCTATATGAATTGTATAAGACGAATTTTTGCATATTCTTTGTGCTCGGGTTTTCTTTGGAACGAATTTGAGGAACGTTAATCGGAGGTGAGTGATTCAACTATGTGTTTTGGAATGATTTCTTCACATGTATTCATGTTTTGTATGAAAAGCATATTTTAGTTCATAGATATATATTATTTAGTTCATATTGGGCGACTATATTGATAAGTAGGCCCAATTGCATGGTGAAATGTTTGACTTACGTCGATAGCATGGTGAAATATGATTTGACCATGTGTAGTTGCTATTTGGGTCAAAGGAGCACGTGGCACCAAGCCATTTTGTGGAGTCGTTATAGGCATGAATCACACGTTTGAATAAAATAAACATGGGTCTTACCTTGTAGCATGGACTTATTGGCGAGGAGTTGCGAACTAAGAGTGTGGACCGTACATGTGAGATTCCAGAGACTAGTATGAATTGTAGAGATGTGAATGCGAGCATGTTTATCTTTCATGTGCATTGTTGTTTTATTCACTAGGCGTTAGCTTAAACGAATCGAAATATGTGTGGTTATTTAAATAACCATTGTAGGAGTTAATGCTGGCGAGGAATCGGAGAAGTGATCACGGGAGGTTGGGTGTTCACCTAGAAGGCAACTTACCATGTCTATCTTGTAATTTTGTAATTGAAATGATGTTTTAATTTGTTTTGTATAATAGTCTAGTAAAAATTTTGGGAATAGCTCTGGACATGTTTGAATCAGTTGTAATATATTTTTTGTATGTCTTTTGATGTTTTGGAATTTGCAAAAGAACTCATAGGAGTGGTTACCTTTGAAAAATGAGATTATGCAATTTGTGCAGAAATAGGGGAAAACAGTCGATTGGCCTGGGAGCAAAATTGATTGGACCCACATGTTGAACGAAAAATCCTTCTCAGTTTCAGAACATCAGTCGACTGGGTCCCAAAAAAACAGTCGACTGGAATTTGTCCCAAAACTAGGCTTTCTGCTGGATTGGTTCAAGTCGACCGGACGAGTCTAGTTGACTGAGAATTGGAGGCAACAGTCGACCAGATATGTGAGTCAGTCGACCAGAGTGGATCGCTGGAGATTTCTTGTTCTCTGTAAATTCTAAATCAATCGACTAAGACCCCGACCCAGTCGACTGGATTGTTGGTTTTAAAATGAATTGTTTTCTTTTCTGCTGCGAGTTCTCAAACTTATATTTTGGGAACGATAGTGATCTATTTTAGCCTCGGTGGCATGCCACGAGCTTCGGTTCCGATATTGTGGGACCGGGCTGTGACAGATATCTCAATTGAATATGCTTTGTCCTCGAATGGAACACTGAATTCTTTGCTAGATGAATAGCACTTTGATTATCACAGTGCAAAACACTATTTCCATGCTCCTTGCCCAATTCTTTCAACAACCCTTGTAGCCAAATCATCTCCTTGCTTGCCTCTGTCATGGCAACATACTCTGCTTCCGTAGTAGAGAGAGCTACGATCTTCTGTAATTGAGACACCCAACTGATAGCCATACCACTCAAAGTATAAACATACCCCGTTGTACTCTTTCTGTTATCCATATCACCCGCCAAATCCGCGTCTACATAACCTTGCAGTACCATATTTGCTCCTTTGAAACAAAGAGCCATCTCCGAAGTGCCCCTTAAATATTCGAGAACCCACTTTAACGCCTCCCAATGCTTCTTGCGTGGATTACTCATATACCTACTCACAACTCCTACTGCATATGCAATGTCTGGACGTGTATACACCATGGCATACATGAGGCTCCCAATTGCCGAAGCGTATGTAACTCTTTCCATTTACTTCGTTCTTCTTTAAGTTATGGGCATTGCTCCTTTGATAGACTAAAGTGACTAGCCAAAGGAGATCCCACTGGTTTTGCATCTCCCATGCTAAACCTGCTAAGCACCCTCTTCACGCACTTTTCTTGTGACAGTTTCAACGTACCCGCTTCTCTGTCCCTGCTAATCCTCATCCCTAGGACTTGGTTAGCTTCGCCCAGATCTTTCATAGCAAAGTGTTTAGACAACTGACTCTTCAAATTGTTTATATCATGTATGCTTGATCTTGCTAACAACATATCATCAACATACAAGAGCAAAATGATGAAATCACTTCCAAACCTCTTCACATAACAACAATAATCTACCTGAAATCTTGTGAAGCCACTTGTACTCATAAAATTATCGAACTTCTTGTACCATTGCCAAGGTGTTTACTTTAAATCATACAAGCTTTTCACTAGCTTTTAAACCATTTCCTCTCTACTGGTGCTTCAAACCCTAGTGGTTGCTTTATGTAGATCTCTTCATCTCGATCACCATAGAGAAAAGCCGTCTTCACGTCTAGCTACTCTAGATGTAAGTTCTCTGCTGCCACTAGGCTGAAAACCACCCTGATTGTAGTTAGCTTCACAACCAGAGAAAAAATCTTGATATAATCAATACATTCCTTCTGCTGAAACCCTTTAACCACGAATCTCGCCTTATAGCATTTGCTACCATTGTGCCCTTCCTTTAACCTATAAACCCATTTGTTGTGAAGTGCCTTCTTACCCTTAGGTTGTTGGGTTTGTGCCCTCAAACCATTACTTTATGTATGAGACATTAGCATTATAATATATGGATATCAGCTTTACATTTAGTTATGTATGTTTCTTTCATGAGATGATTGTTATCCTTAAGTATCATAGTAAGTAATGCGTGTATGTATGAGATACACACAAGTGAGATACGAATTACTATTCTTTGATACTTAGCATATGTCACAGTGGATGATGAGACTGGATACCTCATCAGGTCTACACTATAGCATAATTAACTACCATTGGATGGAGTGATTAATCTCAATCACTAGAGTGTAGCTCTTAGTTGATATGCTAGTGCTTATAGTGCATTGACGGACCTGAGTTTCCTATTGACGCTTAAGGCTGTCAACAGTCAATAGGAACTCATAACTTGTATAAGGCACGTGTTCTCAATCTTGAGACGATTATGAACACAGACTGTGGATATGACTGATTTGACTTACCAATCAGTGAGGTCTATAGAAGATCAACAACTGGGTATCTTGGGTATGTCATGTTCATAGGGTTGTGAACATATATTGTCAAGATAGAATCTACCCTCTGATTCAGAGTAAGCATTCCCTTGAGAATGTCACCAAGTTGATTACTGAGAACTGCAGTCTTGTTGATAATAGTTATTGATATGTTTGGTAATCATGAGAGGTGAATGGGACTCAAGGAATATAAGAAGTAATCATGATTCAGGTTGACAGTAACTGTTATCTGACTACCTGAATATGATTACGAATGCTAACGGTAGAGGGACATTAGTACACCATACAAGTCTAGTTATCGCTTCGGATATGTTCTTTAGCGTTGGAGTTCAATTATCGTTTTATAGTGGAGTAAACATTAACTGACCAGTTGGTTAGTTTGCTGATCAAAGAGTTTGGTCATGGTAATTAACAAACTGGTCTGGGCCTAGGAGGTCCCACTCTTAGCTCCGCTAGGATGCTTGGAAAGACACTTGAGGCAGCTATCAAGACAAGTTCGATCGATTGAAGTTAGTTCGATCGATTGAAGTCATGGCAGGTTCGATCGATCGAGAATGGTTCGATCGATCGAAGGTTCGATCGATCGAATATCTTCGATCGCTCGAAGTCTAGGTCGGTTCTGGAAATCTATAAATAGGGCAGCGACGTTCTGGAAAGAGGAGTTCGTCTTTTTTATTAACCAGACGCTGCAGAAACTATATTAGAGCACCAAACCTTCTCCTTCCTCTCTATTAGAGATCCCACCATCTATAGTCTCTCTGGGAAGCATTCGCAGAAGACATAAGGGTGAAGACAACCTAGTAGAGGCTGCCACATCAACAAGGAAGTAGAAAATCAGAATTGGGTTCAAGACATTAAGGTATAACACTTGCCCCTCTTGTGCGCATCTATAGAATTAGCGAGTAGTAGATCCGAGCATACCAATAAGTTTTTATAACTTAACTTTTCCGCTGTGCGTTTAAAACTGATCTTTAAACCTGTTTTTCCAACAATTGGTATCAGAGCCATGCTTGTTTGGATCTATAGATGCGTTTTGGAACACTAGTTTTGATTTGCATGTTGATTTTAGAACTGTTTTCGAAACAGCATTGTCACAGATCTGTTTCTGCAGTGTTATCGCAACAGAATACAAATCTGTAATTGCATTGGATGCATGTTGGATTCGATCGATCGAAGTAGGTTCGATCGATCGAAGATGCGTGCTCAATCGATCGAACAGATTTCGATCGATCGAACATTGGATATGTTCGATCGATCGAATAGCATTCGATCGATCGAGACAGATTCTTTGTCAGGTTCTCTGTTTCACAGTTTTAAAGTGTTTTGAAATTAAAAACTTAAATTTTAAAGTATTCTGCTAAATTTTCAAATCATTCAGTGAAACAGAATGTTCAAGCGATTGAACTGAGTTCAATCGATCGAAGGTTCGAGCGATCGAACGGTCTTCGATCGATCGAACTGTGATAGAGAAGAGAGATGTTGTTTTAAGTTCTAATTCACTGCGTAAAGTGTTTATACACTGTGTGAATCAATTAAGAGTTCTAATAGTTAGATATATTTGTTGTATATATGTGTGGATATATATTTGTTGTATATATGTGTGGATATGCATGCGACTAACCCTTTTACAGCAAGTTAGTCCCCTATCTCCCATGGCACCAAGACTATTAAATTTTGTATTTAATCGTTTGAGATTGGTGTATATTATGTTTAATTGTTGGTTTGGTTTTAAGGCATATGTAAAGGGCGCTGCAACTTCAATCCTACGAAAAGGAAAGTCGCACCGGTTTCCCTAGCCTTCTTTATTTTCTTGTTGAAATTTCTTTTTCTAGATAAATTGTAAGCTTCGAAAGAAGCATAGGACCAATGTAATAGAATTAGAAATTCCATGAAGATGGAGCAAGGAGCCATTGTCCATGAAGATGGAGCTGGAGGCAATCAAACCAAGAGGTGGTTCTATGGGGATAGAGCCATGGGAGATAGAGGCATTGTTTGAATGCCTATATTTCGATTTTAGTTTTCGTTTTATGTGCTTTGTTTGTGATTGGAGTTTTTCATACATTGTTACTACTTGTATGCACATAAAACAAGTTTTCTAAAATAAAATTCAAAAACCGTTTCAACGCATTAGTAAACATTGGATATTTATGGGTAATGTGTAAAAACATTTTCTAAATAGCAAAATCCTTAATTTCTAAATCTAGTGGGAGAGGGTCTTATTTATAACACCCACGATCTTGCATTAACGGTTCACTGTAAGATGAGTAGTGCATTCTGTGTTACCTCGCCATGGGTGATCATTCCATATGGAGGGTACACTACTCATTGGTTACTAGATGTGAACTTCCTATGGATAGGATCAATCAGACGTGTTAGAGGGTGACCGCCACAAGGAGGTGCTACTTGAGACGGTTGTGATTGGATCCTAGTTAATGGTACACACTAGCTAAGCTATGGATAAGGGATCCCACACGGTGCATTATTCAGAAACTTAGAGATCAAAAGGGATCGGGAGTCATAACTTGTTTTGCAAGAGTTGCATAGCGGACAAGTCTTGATTAATCGAAAAATCGAAAATTGACCACCACACGGAGGCTTTATTCTTTTGTTTTGATATTCCGGCGATTTTGTTTTTTAAAATAAGAGTTTTAAGGATTCTTTTATTTTTAACTGTCAAAATCTGATATCCATGTATATTTTGTTTTTTGATTTTTTTTTTTACAGTATATCATAATGTCTGGATCTGCATTTAGTCCACTTGCCACCATACTCACTCAAAACAAGTTAACTGGAAATAACTACACTGAATGGAAATGTAACCTTGATATCGTATTAACTGCGGAGGATCACATATATGTCCTCACCACCCCATGCCCCGAAGAACCCGCTGCAAATGCTTTGGCTGCTGCTAGACGCGAGTTCGATAAATGAAAAAAGTCGAATGGGAATGCTCGTTGTTACATATTGGCTTCTATGGCTAATGTGTTACAACACCAATACCAGTCGAACAATTTTGCCAGTGACATTATCGAATCCCTGAAGAAGATGTTTGGGGAGCATGGCAGGCCTGCTAGACAGGTAGCTATGCAGAAGATAATGAGTGCAAAGATGTCGGAAGGGACTCCAGTCAAGGAACATGTTTTAAAAATGATTGGTTATTTAAACGAGCTGGAGACCCTAGGTGCCAACATCGATGGACAGACTCAAGTTGATATGATCCTCAATACGCTGTCGCCATCATTCGCTCAATTTAAACTGAATTATAATATGAATAAAATGGATTTTTCAATGAGCGAATTGATGAGCTCTTTACTGGCAGCGGAAGGGGTGATCAAGCCTGGGGTCAACATTTTGAACGTTGAGAAAAGTGCTTCCTCTTCCCGATCTACACCGAAAGGAAAGAAAGGGAAGAAGAAGGCTGGTACTGGTGATCCAAGTGTTGGACCGGTCCCTAAGATTGTAAAATCTAAGGGAAAAGGTAAGGGCAAAGGGAAGGTGGGTGGCAAAAGCAAAGGAAAGTGTTTCCAATGCGGTGAGAAAGGCCACTGGAAGAGGAACTGTCCAGAATTCTTAGCTGCAAGAGTTCAAGGTATGATTGAATCACATGTGATTGAAGTAAGTTTTATTACGGATACTTCAAACACTTGGTGCATTGATTCTGGTGCGACTAACCATATCTATAATTCGTTGCAGGGGTTCAGATCAACTAGGAAATGCAGTGATGGGGAGATCGTGCTTACTCTAGGTTCTAGCGCAACCGTATCTGCGGTTGCTATAGGAGTCGTAGTTTTAGAATTTATAGACAATAAAGTTTTGATTTTATCAGATGTACTTTACGTCCCTTTAATGAGACGCAATTTAATTTCAGTTTCTAATTTATCGAATAATGGTTATTCTTTTCATTTTGGAACTGAAGTTGTTATTAAAAGAAATAGTTCTTTTATATGTTCTGGTGTTAAATCAAATGGTTTGTATGTGATTACTCCCAATATTTCTAAAGACTCTTGTATGGAACTTAATAACTTAATGGTTTCTGTACCATCTAAAAGAAAGGAACCTTCTACTAATCCAACAAGACTTTGGCATATGAGGCTTGGCCATATCAATCTAAATAGGATTGGCAGACTAGTCAAAGAAGGGGTCTTAGGTGATTTGGTTCTTGAACCAATGGAAGTCTGCGAGTCTTGTTTAGAGGGTAAGATGACCAAAAGGCTATTTCCAGCAAAGGGCAATAGGACCGATGCATTATTGGAATTAGTTCATACTGATGTGTATGGACCAATAAATATTAGAACAAGGGGTGGTTATGAGTATTTCATAACATTTACTGATGACCACTCAAGGTATGGATATGTGCACCTATTATAGCACAAGTCTAAAGCCTTTGAAAAGTTCAAAGAGTTTAGGGCTGAAGTGGAGAAGCAATTGGGCACACATATCAAGGCCATTCGATCTGATCGAGGTGGCGAGTACCTCTCTAATGAGTTTATTGATCACCTCGTATAGAATGAGATTCTGTCACAGTTGACTGCACCTGGTACGCCTCAGCAGAACGGTGTAGCGGAGAGAAGGAATCGGACTCTTTTTTGACATGACTAGGTCGATGATGAGTTATTCTGAGTTGCCATTATTCCTTTGGGGTTATGCTATGGAAACCGCTGCATACATACTAAATCTAGTACCAAGCAAATCTGTTCCTAGGACACCACGGGAAATGTGGATTGGGCGCAAGCCCTCTTTGCAACATCTCCGGATATGGGAGTGTCCGGCACATGTGCTGAAAGGAAAGATGAGCAAGTTGGATTCTAGATCAGAAGTATGTAATTTTGTAGGGTATCCAAAGGGTACTTATGGATGGTATTTTTATGATCCAAGAGAACAGAAAGTGTTTGTTAGTACAAATGTTGTTTTCTTGGAGGATGATTATATCATGAACCATAAACCTAAGGGAAGGATAGATCTTAGAGAGATAGAAGGAGAGCCCTCAGTCCAATCCGTAGTTGATAACGATGTAAATTAAGAAAATACCATTTGTTCACCCATTTTCGCACCGGTACCTCGTCGTAGTGGGAGGATTATCAGCCAGCCTGATAGATACATGTTCTTAGGAGAAGTTTTTGAAGCTGTCTCCATAGAATCTGAATCTGATCCTGCCACTTACAAAGAGGCAATGGCTGATATTGATTCAGCTCATTGGATTAAAGCTATGAAGGCTGAATTAGAATCTATGGATTCCAATCAGGTCTGGATCTTGTAGAACTTCCAGCCAATATTAAACCCATTGGCTGTAAGTGGGTCTATAAGAGGAAAAGAGCATCTGATGGAAAGGTTGAGACCTTTAAGGCAAAGCTTGTAGCGAAAGGTTATACTTAAAGGGAGGGCATTGACTATGAGGAAACCTTCTCGCCGGTAGCCATGCTCAAGTCCATCAGAGAACTCTTATCCATTGCTGCATGCCTAGATTATGAGATCTGGCAGATGGACGTCAAGACTGCATTCTTGAATGGCAATCTTCAGGAGGACATCTATATGCAACAACCAGAAGGGTTCAAAGCTGATCGGAAAGGTAACTTGGTATGCAAGTTGCAAAAGTCCATTTATGGGCTTAAGCAGGCATCCAGAAGTTGGAACATCCGATTTGACCAAACGGTCAAGTCGTTTGGTTTCATACAGAATCTGGATAAACCTTGTGTATACAAGAAATGTGAAGGAAAAGTGGTGGCTTTTCTTGTGCTTTACGTTGACGACATTCTACTCATTGGAAATGATGTAGTGGCGCTATCAACGATCAAGGTTTGGCTAGCTAGTACTTTCGATATGAAGGATCTAGGAGAGGCGAGCTATATTCTTGGGATAAAGCTCTTTCGGGATCGCAAGCAAAAGATAATGGGATTATCTCAAGCTGGTTATATCGATAAGGTACTAACTAGGTTTTCTATGGATAATTCGAAGAAAGGTTTGTTACCTTTCAGGCATGGTCTAGTGTTCTCCAAGGACCAGTGTCCAAAGACACAGGAGGAGAGGAATCGCATGACATGAATTCCTTATGCTTCGGTAGTGGGAAGTCTCATGTATGCGATGTTATGCACTAGACCAGACATCTGCTTTGTCGTTGGCATGGTTAGCAGATATCAGTCGAATCCGGGTCTAGAGCACTGGACAGCCGTTAAGCACATTCTTAAGTACTTGAGAAGGACTAAAGATTACATGCTTATGTACGGTGGTAGTGAGTTAATTCCAGTAGGATACACTGACTCGGACTTTATGTCAGATAAAGATTCGAGGAAGTCAACATCTGGACATCTCTTTACCTTAGGAGGTGGTGCTGTTAGTTGGAGGAGCATTAAGCAGAAATGCATTGCAGACTCAACTACAGAAGCTGAGTATGTGGCTGCTTGTGAAGCCACAAAGGAAGCTGTTTGGCTCAAGAAGTTCCTTATGGAGCTCGAGGTGGTACCAGCGTCGCTGTCACCTATTAAGCTTTATTGTGATAATAGTGGGGCAGTGGCTCAGTCCAAGGAGCCAAGGAACCACGAGAAGGGAAAGCACGTAGAGCGAAAATATCATCTTATCCGAGATATTGTTCAACGTGGAGATGTGACTGTCACCAAGATTGCCACCGCTGACAATCTTGCTGATCCGTTTACAAAGGCCTTGCCACAGAAGGTCTTTGATCGTCATCTAGATAGTCTAGGTCTTAGATGTAGTTCTGAATGATTATGAGTGCAAGTGGGAGTTTGTTGGGTTTGTGCCCTCAAACCATTACTTTATGTATGAGACATTAGCATTATAATATATGGATATCAGCTTTACATTTAGTTATGTATGTTTCTTTCATGAGATAATTGTTATCCTTAAGTATCATAGTAAGTAATGCGTGTATGTATGAGATACACACAAGTGAGATACGAATTACTATTCTTTGATACTTAGAATATGTCACAGTGGATGATGAGACTGGATACCTCATCAGGTCTACACTGTAGCATAATTAACTACCATTGGATGGAGTGATTAATCTCAATTACTAGAGTGTAGCTCTTAGTTGATATTCTAGTGCTTATAGTGCATTGACGGACCTGAGTTTCCTATTGACGCTTAAGGCTGTCAACAGTCAATAGGAACTCATAACTTGTATAAGGCACGTGTTCTCAATCTTGAGACGATTATGAACACAGACTGTGGATATGACTGCTTTGACTTACCAATCAGTGAGGTCTATAGAAGATCAACAACTGGGTATCTTGGGTATGTCATGTTCATAGGGTTGTGAACATATATTGGCAAGATAGAATCTACCCTCTGATTCAGAGTAAGCATTCCCTTGAGAATGTCACCAAGTTGATTACTGAGAACTGCAGTCTTGTTGATAATAGTTATTGACATGTTTGGTAATCATGAGAGGTGAATGAGACTCAAGGAATATAAGAAGTAATCATGATTCAGGTTGACAGTAACTGTTATCTGACTACCTGAATATGACTACAAATGCTAACGGTAGAGGGACATTAGCACACCATACAAGTCTAGTTATCGCTTCAGATATGTTCTTTAGCGTTGGAGTTCAGTTATCGTTTTATAGTGGAGTAAACGTTAACTGACCAGTTAGTTAGTTTGCTAATCAAAGAGTTTGGTAATGGTAATTAACAAACTGGTCTGAGCCAACAATAAAGAGCCTAGGAGGTCCCACTCTTAGCTCCGCTAGGATGCTTGGAAAGACACTTGAGGGAGCTGTCAAGACAGGTTCGATCGATCGAGAATGGTTCGATCGATCGAATATCTTCGATCGCTCGAAGTCTAGGTCGGTTATGGAAATCTATAAATAGGGCAGCGACGTTCTGGAAAGAGGAGTTCGTCGTTTTTATTAACCAGACGCTGCAGAAACTATATTAGAGCACCAAACCTTCTCCTTCCTCTCTATTAGAGATCCCACCACCTCTAGTCTCTCTGGGAAGCATCCGCAGGAGACATAAGGGTGAAGACAACCTAGTGGAGGCTGCCACATCAACAAGTAAGTAGAAAATCAGAATTGGGTTCAAGACACTAAGGTATAACACTTGCCCCTCTTGTGCGCATCTATAGAATTAGCGAGTAGTAGATCCGAGCATACCAATAAGTTTTTATAACTTAAGTTTTCCGCTGCGCGTTTAAAACTGATCTTTAAACCTGTTTTTCCAACATGGGTAACTC
Source organism: Hydrangea macrophylla (assembly GCA_033977485.1). NCBI lineage: Eukaryota > Viridiplantae > Streptophyta > Magnoliopsida > Cornales > Hydrangeaceae > Hydrangea > Hydrangea macrophylla. Next base: position 79,194,683 of record CM066996.1, read on the forward strand.
GGTAAGTTCCCATGTTTTATTTGACATCAGTAAGTCCATCTCATCTTTCATGGCTAACTCCTACTTGACCGAATCATCTACTTGTAGAGTTTCTTCATAACTTTTTGGTTCACCACTATATGTCAATAACAAATTAATACAAAGATGGAGAATACCTCTATGTAGGTTTAGAGACTCTGGAAGACTGCCTCACTGTGGAATCTAGTGTGACCGGCGCTTGCCGCGGAATTATGTTTGTCGGTGTGTTCTCATCCCCAAAATCTTCAATTTCTGAGCTTCTGTACTACTTGACTCTCTAGTCTTCTTAACTTGAGCTTCTATACCCATCCTATCCTTGTACATCACCTTCTCATTGAATACGACATCCTTACTTCTAATGACTTTTTGATTTTGGTCATCCCAAAATCGATACCCAAACTCATTCGTGCCATAACCAATGAAAGTGCGCTTTCTCGATTTAGGGTCCAACTTGCTCCTAACTTCAGAATCAATATGCACATATGAAACACAACTAAACACACTCAAATAAGAAGGATTTACCTCTTTCCCGCTCCAAACCTCCTCTGGTAACCTCCCATCCAAAGGAACTGATGGTCCACGTTTGATAAGGTATGTAGCCGTGCTAACTGCGTCCGCCCAAAACATCTTGGGCAATCCAGAATGTATCCTCATACTTCTGGACCGTTCATTCGAAGTTCTATTCATGCGTTCCGCTACGCCATTTTGCTACGGGGTCCTTGGAATAGTCTTTTCCATCCCAATTCCATTATTTATGTGACGACCAAGAGCCAATACTCCTGAGGTAGGATGGCCATGATGGATGAGGTCGGGTGTGGGGACTTGTCCCACATCGCCTGTGATGAAGTTACTGGACTAGTTTATAAGGATTAATCACCCCTCTATATGCAACAAGGCCTTTTAAAACCATGAGGGAGCTAAACATGAAAGAACTCCACAGTTAAGCGTCCTATTGCTAGAGCAGTACCAGGGGATGGGTGACCCCCTGGGAAGTTCTTTGTGTTTAGACCCAACGCAGACAATATTGTAGCTAGACGGGGAGGTGGGTCGTTACAATTTGAAGAAAACTTAATGAACTCCCTGTCTTTGTACTCATCTCCATTGTCGGATCTAAGGCATTTAACCTTCAAACCTTTCTCATTTTCCACCAAGGCTTTCCACTTCTTAAAAGTACAAAAGACATGATTTATTCTTCAAAAAATAAACCCATACCTTTCGAGAAGAATCGTCAATAAAAGTCACATAGTACCTCGAGCCTCCAAGTGATGAAACTATAGACGGTCCCCATACATCGGTATGAACTAGTTCTAGCTTCTTGTCTTCAAACTTCTCCCAGTCTTTGTAAAACTCACATTCCTCTGTTTCCTGAAGACACAATCTTCACAAAAGTCAATCTTTACTGATTTTAGGCCTTGTAGCTTTCCCTTTGACTGTAGAACTTTATCCCCTTCTCGCTCATGTGTCTAAGTCTGCAGTGCCACAGATTGGACTCGTTGCTTGACTCAGCGACTGATATGGCATCTCTACTCCCTGCGGTCACATATAAAGTGCCCTCCCATTTACCTCGAGCAAGCACCATGGCTCCCTTGGTAAACTTCCAATCATCATTGGAAAATGTCGTAGTGTATCCCACACTAGCAAGTTGGCTCACAGAAATTAAATTTCTTTTCAAGCATTGCACATGCCTAACTTTATTCAATTTCCACGCCACTCCATTGGGTAACTTGACAATCACTACACTGTTACCAATAATTGTAAGGTTTATCATCCCAAAGATAAACCCTCCTGAAGTCACCCCGAACATAGTTGTCCATGAAATCCATGTTCGATGTAGCATGAAAAGAGGCTCCCGAATCTACAACCCAAGATTTCGACTGAGTATCAAGAGACAAAATAAGAGCATCTTCAACGTCACTCGTCACTAATCCTACTCCTTATTCTCCCCTTTCCCCTAATCACCCATCTTCGTGCGACAGTCTTTACTAAAATGACCTTCTTTTCATAGTCCTAACATTTTGCATCAGCTGCCTTTACTTTTCCTTTAGACCGGGACTCTGTGATTTTGATCTTCCTCGGTTTTCATTCCTCCCCGGTGCTCTCCCTCTATTATCCATATTCAATGCCGACCCAAATGATTCACTCGATTCCCTCTTCCGAATTTTTTCACTGAGAACCAGTCACGGACATCACCATACTTCAGCATAGTGCTTCCGAAAGCACTGCTGATAGTTATGACAGTCCCATTCCAACTATCCGACAATGATGATAGTAAAAGAAAAGCCTTAATCTCATCATCGAATTCAATACCAACCGAACTCAACTCTGTGATTACAATTTTGAATTCATTAAGGTGATCTGCTATAGATGCACCTCTCCCATAAGTAAGGTAAAAATATGTCGCATCAAATATACCTTATTAGAAGCTGAGGTTTTCTCATATATGTCGAACAAAGCGGTCATGAGACTCTTCGCCGTCTTCTCCTTTGCAATATTAAAGGCAACATTACGAGCCAACGTTTACCAGATCATACCTAGGGCTTGTCGGTCTAACAATGCCCAATCCTTATCTTTCATCCCCTTTTGGTTTCTGTCCTGAAAGAGGAGCATAGAGTTTCTTCTGATAAAGATAATCCTCCATCTGCATCTTCTAAAATTCGAAGTCTGTACCATCGAATTTATCGATCTTTACTTTTCTTCATCTACCATCACTCTCACCCAAACCTAATGCTCTGATACCAGTTATTGGGGAAATCGTCTAATCTCCCCTACATGCTCTGTAAGAAATCAATACAAGAACGAAAAAAAAGAACAATCACACAAGAACACCAGATTTCTACGTGGTTCGGCCAATTATGCCTACGTCCAATCCGTTGCAGGGTTGTATTATGCTTTAGGGTTACAAAGAGAGTTGCAATCAATGTTTACAGGCTTAGGAACGAGTATTTATAGTCTGTACAAAGTTTTCTTGCGAAAATAGCTTCCTAAATTTATTAGAAAAATTGCATCAATCCTTGATTCCACTCAGGCGACACCTGCCTGAGCGGATTAGATGGCGCGACATATCAGAGAGTTTATAAAAAAGCTCGCAACCAAACTCGCCACAAAACTCGCCCGAGTGGAAGCTAGCCACCGAACTTGCTCAGGCAGAAATGCCTTGTTCTGACTCTTTTTTTCATTTGCGAATAGAAGCTTCACCAAAACTATCCCCTAGCTCTTGGAATTAGGCTCCACCATTTCTATCAGCATTTGCACAAATTATTGTCTTATATTATATATATATGTCATGAGAGCTCATGTTGTGGAACACTTCTCTGAATTTATGCTTTCAAATGTTATGGCTAAAACCATAAATAAAATAAAAAATGGACAGAGGATTATGAACAAGGGATCGATTTCATAGAATAGTTGATCAATACATGGAATTATAGAAACATGAGCCAAACAAAGCTCTAAAATGTGGCTCATGTTGTGGAAAAAAAGCACTAGACCACACATCACTATGCTTATTATTATTATTATCATCCCCAAATAGCATCATCATAATCCCATCCCCACCAAAACCCATATTCTCATTAGGATTGTTAATCATCCAATTTGTGAACCATTGTGGCCTTTGCATATTATCCATAGCAAAATCAACAATTGGTTTCTTTTCGTCTTCATTCACATTAGTCCCTAGTGGACTCACTTTCTTGACTAGTGACTCAATTCTCTTATAAATTTCCTTCAAATTCTGATCAGCCAAACACCCAAGATCACTCAAATCCACCATACCCAAGTTTTGAATCCCCTGCCCAACTAAACATTGGTACATTAATTCTGTGATCTCCTTTTCGCGATTTTCTTTCCTCTGTTTCTTGAGTTGTTCTTTCGATTTCTCGATCCTTTTACCTAATAAAACTCTCTTGGTTCACCATTTTCTTGTTTTGTTCCATCTCGGACATTCTCTTGAACTGTGCTAACATGCGTTGAACCCCCATAATGTGTGGCCAAACATCGGGTTGGGACTCATTATTATATGGATTATATATAATTGCGCATGCCTCAATTCCACATAGAATGGTGAGCTCATTCACCTTCTTCATAATACCCTTCTTCCTTTTCTTGAATGTTGCTTTTCTTGAGGAATTATTTGTTATGAATGCAAGTATCACCTTCTTCGTAGTCATGGCTATAAGGTGTTGACTAATGAGGCATATGGGAATTCCTATATATATAGTTATTGTAACACCCGTACCCGGGGAAAAGGGTTAATTAACATGTTAATATGCATTAATTTACGTAATTAGTGTATAAAATGGGTTTAGGAGAGGCTTGGACTCGCCCATGGAAAAGTCCCCAGTGAGGAGGGATAGATTTAGAAGTGGGACCCAGTGAAGGGCCCGGATAAAATATAAAATAATTTACATTTAAATGATTAGATGCATTTTCTATGACTATTTGGAATATGTTTAGTTGTTTTAATATCAAACTGTTAGTATGTTAGCTTTTGATATCTACTAATTAACCCAATAAAGGCATTTTTGCAAAAAAGGTGCATAGTTAGTAGGTACGATAGTAACTTCAAAAAATATATGGGACCCACGTTGGGACCCATACGAAACTTAGACAAACACCCATTTAAATAATTGGAAAGTTAATAAAACATTTGGGGATTTCATAATAAGAAGTTAGAAACTATCGGGGGTGCAAATGAAAGAAGAGGAAGTTTTGGTTGACACCTCAATGCATGAGGTTGCATGTGTGTCAAGAGTATGTTTACTCTAAAAAACAATTACAGAAATTAGGAGAGAAGAGAGAGGCACCGAGAGAAGATGAGGAAGAACACGTCTCCGACATCGACAATTCGCCGTTCCATTGCCGTTCGTCATCCAATTCGCGAACCGAAGCCGTATTCGGACTCGTGGAGGTGAGACGGTTGTTTCTATACCTTTCTTTTATATTTTAATCGTCTTAATTTACTGACCCTTTCTAATCGGTGAGATACGATTACCGAATACATGTAGGAAATTACACCGGAGTGAGTTTTGAGCTGGGTTTTGGTGAAATTCAGCATCTCTTAGCTTAAATTGGGGTAGAAATCATAAAGGTGAGTTTTCTAACTTAAGCTTGATGTGGGTACATGTTATGTGCTTCAATTTCTAGTTAAGAGATAATAATTTTGGATTTAGTAGTTAAATTCATGTTAAAGTTGGAATTACATGTTGATTTAGTGAAGAAATATTCATAATTATGTGATTATGTGCTTATGTGTTAAGTGGTCAATGAATGATTGGGAATAATGGTTCATTATGGTGAAATAAGGGAGGAGAAGAGGAAGAATCTGTTATAAAGAACGGAAGTCCAAGGAATAGAAGTGGCCGCGGGACCAAGGGAATGGTCTTCGGGTCGGAGTGAACCATTAGCCCATGAATTCTGCGATTACGTATACTTATGTGCTTAAATTGTTGCATTACACATGTTCATGACATCACTAGCATGTTAGTTAATTCACTAAACGAAATGCTTAAGAAAACCGTTTTCCTATTTCTGTTGTGGTACATAACAACCACCGCAGATTCGGAGCAAGGCATGGAAATGAAGTGAATCGAGTTTTGGGAATGGGGCAAGGCTTGGGACTTGTTGTATATGTTCAATCTGGTAGTATGATGTGAACTATGGTTTAAACTTGTAGTATCTAAGTTGTAATGCTTATAGTGGTTGATTGTTGAAGTTGGACTTGTTGCAACTTCATGTTATAACCTTGGGTTGTATATGCTAGTTAGCTTTGGATCATTCTGGCAAGTCCGAATGTGTGTCGTAAATGTTTTTGAACAAGTTCCATTGATAATCAGGTGATGTGCAAAGTTATGAACTTTTGTTTTGAAATGTTACCATGTAAAATGCTAGTTTTGGAAAGAATTTGAGCATAGTCACTTGATTTATTTAATTAAGCTTGTAAGCATGTGTGAATGTTTGGGAGTATGTCTTTGGGTGTTAGAGACATGTTCAAGAAGTTTTATAAGCTTTCTAAAGTATTTGGGTGAGTTTTAGTTTCAAAATTCCGTATGAACAAGTTGAAAGTTGTTGCTGCAGAAATGGTTCTGCAGAGGGGCTTTCGACTGGTCAAAGGGACCCGTTCGACCGGTCGAAAAACCCACTGCCAGTCCTTTAATTCTAAATGTTCTCATGTTTTGTTTTAACTTCTAAAAGGCCAAGAGGGTAACTTTGGGGTCCCATTAACCAATGAAAACTATACTTTTGATTACAAAGGTTGGTAAGTATTTTTCGCAGAATTTCCAAATTGGCATAAGTTATGCTAGTGTCGTTTGGCTCAAACTTGTGTAGTAAAGCCTCAAACTCTTCCTCAAAATGTTTTCATATGTATGCTAGTTCTTAGCAAGAACATGAGTTAGTTACTTGCTTGAATTCAGTTGGAATGAATTGAAATCTTCCAACGGTTGCGTGATTTGATGAGTTTTCGATGCTTTTGTGCACATTTCAGTGGTTCTACTTTGGTTAGGAGGTAGCCCCAAGTGCCTTGTGAGTTTGAAAACTTTTAAGAATGTTAAAATGGGGGAAAATATGGTCCAGAGGGTACTTGGACCGGTCAAATTGACCCGCTCGACCAGTCGAATGCCCCTCTGCACAAGATAGTGATTTCGAAGGCATTTTTCGCCGACTTTTATGGAAACAGACATAACTCTTTCTAGAAAATTTGAATTCATGCACCGTTTTTTGCATTGGAACCGGAACTCAAAGAGCTATCTTCTGATGTAAATTTTTGTCATATTTTATTAATGACCATTTTGCCCTTGGGCTATTTTATCTCAGCATAGTGGTTTTAAGTTGCTTCAAATCATGTTTTTCCTTAATAACTAACATGGTTCTTGCTTATTAGTGCATTTCGGGTGCGTATAATCTTGTTACACGTGTCCTAATCCGTGGGGGCGGGTTGGGGGTATGACAGTTATAGAGATTCACCAAAATTAATGTTAGAGATATTGTATTTGTATGTCCTTTTTTGTTTTTTTTTTTTAAAATTTTTATTTTAATGATAAATGTATTTGTATGTCTTTGTTGTAGATAATAATGACTTTTTAATACATTGATATTACCATATAGAAATCATAATGCCAACATGGGTACAAGGGCGAACCGAAGAAGGGTAAAAGGGGGCTTAAGACCTCCTCAGATTTTTTTTGAAAATTATAGATTTGCAAGCCCCCCTTCAAAATTATAAAAGCCCTCCCTAACATTATAAAATTATCATACTAAGCCCCCTCTCTTATGTTTTTGTGTTAATTATAAAATATATACAAAATATGTATAAATATGTCACGCCCCGACCTAGCATAAATATGAAAAGCGTTTAATTTCCTTTATGGACCCGTAGGTCGCGACAGTTTGAAGGATCGATTCCGTCCCAAACGCCGAACAACATAAAACCATAATCAGAGTAGAGCAATCAAAGCTTACAAATATTTTTCTAACTTATTACATATTACAGCACGGGGTCTCTAAAGGCACAAACTGCCTTAAATCAAAACAATAACTTAATATCTATTACAGTCATCCTTATTACAAAACAGTTCATGAATTAAAGCATAGAATATTAATAACAGTTTTATTTTCCAAAAGCAGTCGTTCTCAGTTTGCATAGTCATAAGGCCTCGCGTAGTCATAACCTGAAAAGCCTGAACACGAATGTCTAGGGCGCATCAACGCCGTCAGCTTCAAGAAGCTGGTGAGTATTAAAAACATAACTTTGAATGTAATACATACTCATTTACCATTTTCCAATTCTCATTTAATCCAATAAGTTTACATTAAAGCATGGAGGTCATTTTAGGAACCAAGCATAATATTATTTAAAAGATATAATCCACATATATGTGACCGTGTATGAGAACAATGCACCATCTCATCTTACCGACTCTTTTCTCTCGACAAATCCCAACAACCCTCTATCACACATCAGTATCTTTGAAACACTCCGATAGCCACACTTTAGCACAGGGGTGCCAGGGAATGTCCAGTTTGCCTCACACTTTGGTCCTGGGTACCAGGGAGTGTCCAATGCCTTACACTTTAATACCTAATCCACCATGCAAATACCGGAGGAACCCTCACGCAGTATCCAGACTCGGGTATCAGGGAGTGTCCGTAGGCCACACTTTAGCACTACCATGGGTGCCAGGGAATGTCCAAGTTCGGCTTCACACACTTTGACGCTACCATGGTCGTCAGGGAGTGTCCATTTTTGCCACCGTCGCATTTCAAAGACACCCCCGCCGCAATCTCAATCACAACACACTTTAGTACTCACTTACCAGGGAGTGTCCACAACACAATCTCAACCGCACTCACTATGCCACACTGACCATTACTCTTTTCCATACTAACCAACATTCACACTCACCATGCATGTACAACTGACTCCACATGTATGTCATGAAACTTTAAAACATGAGGCAATTTACTGAATTGTAGAAACAACGTGCGTACGGGGATTGATAAGTCACAATACAACGTTTTAATCGTCCAAACATACCCAAATAGGATTCTGTTTCAGTAAATTCCCAAACAGGGCTTTAAAAATTCATAAAACATTACCCAAACAGTTCCTTATCATAAAATAAGCAAAAACCAGAAACTGCCCAAAGTCGCGCGCGCGGGCCGCTCGCGCAAAGGTCGCTCGCGCAACCTGCCTATTTTTTATTTTTATTATATAAAATTTTTCTGTCTGCCTGGAAACACACACCTCGCACGAGCGGGTCGCTTGCGCGATTGCGCGCGCGAGTTTCTGCAGAGTCTTCATCTTCTTCGTGGAGAATGCCCTGTTTCATAAATTCAGGGTCTTTTTGACCCATTTTCAATTTTGTAAGTTACTAGGCCTTATAATATATGATTTTCTTCGGTTTTTCACAAAGATTATGATTCCATAATCAATTTAACATGAATCAATCTAAAACTCTAGAATTTTGAGAAAAACTAAAAGTTAACAAAAATTAGTTTCTAATATACTTTTTCATATGAACAAATTAAGCTTCAATACTTTAGGCATAGTCTATATATACCATGATCTTTCATAATTATCTAAGAAAACGAATTTTGGTTGAGTTTGAAAAATCTTGATTTCAAGCTATGAAACTTCAAACGTATGATCATCAATGGAGATTATCAATCACATACACCCAAGCAGTAACTAAGCATGAATTACATTTGGAGTGAGTTTAAAATACTCACTTTGATCTAGATAGAAGAAATTGGTTGAGAAAGAATAGCAATATAAAAAATTCCAAACCCAAGCTTTTAAGTTATGGAGGATTAGGAGCTTTCTCTTCTTCTAAAAATTTTCAGTAACTTGAACTCTCAAGTTCCCTCTCTCTCTCTCTCTCTCTATATATATATATATATATAGGACTCTAAGTTGAAAGTATTTCAGAATGTGTGTGTGTGTGTACGAGTGAATGTGAGTAGTGTAGTATATATGGAGGATACAAAGCTTGGGGGCAAAGATCCTTCCAATTCACTCAACAATTGGATTTTTAAATTGTAAAATTCATCTCACAGATTATGTATAGCACATATGTACATTCGTATGTATATACACATTCACTGCAGGAGTTTTGAAAGGGCAATATAGGTGTGTAGGGGTCAATTGCTAATTGTTTGGGAAAGACAACTTATGGCATAAAATTTACACAAACACAATTGCAATACCCAAACAAGGCATGTCCAATGATGATTTACCATAAATGGAAAGTAAAGCAAGTGTCAAATCTAACTTTACATGACTTCCAAAATCTGTGGAAGTTTAGCATAGCGCGGACAGTTTTAAACATAAACTGGTATTTTTCGCGGCACGGTAATCATCACAAAAATACAGAAAATTCATTTTAATGTAGAAAATGATTTTCCGATTTTATAAAAATACTGATTGAGTCAAAAGAAATTATTTTCACCATTTTGAAATACAGATTTGAAATTCAACGTAGGTGTTGCTAAATTTTATAAAATTGCAATTCGACCCCAAAAGAATTTTAATTATGAAATAAAACAAGAAATCAATTTCAACATGAGAGTTGCAAATTTAAAATAATCCTACGAACACAGATTAAACATAAAAATTCAAATTAAATTTAAATATGTCAAGGGCAAATACATATAATTAAATGGAAATGCAGGTTGTTAAAAAATAGGTCCAAAATATACACACAAAAAAATGTATAAATATGTCCAAAATATGTATAAATAAGTCCAATTTTTTATTTCCCTACCAAACCCCCCAAAATTTATTTTCTATATCTGCCCCTACATGGGTACCCCCAAACTTTTGATTCTTTGAGCGTTTTTTTGTGAGTAAGACAAGGCAACGTACATTTTGGGACTTTATTGAACTTTCGCCAGTTGTATGTGATATGCCACATTTGTCTAGGAAGTGGAATAATCAAGTTAAAGCAATTTTAATTACCCAAAAAAAAAAGAAAAAAGAAGTTAAAGCAGTTTTAACTTTTTAACCATACAGTCATTGTCACCCCTCGGAACGGCAAAAATAGAGAAAAATGAATTTCCTTTTTGGGTCCAAAGGCAGCGACTGGTGAAGTCACATGGTTGTCCACACCACGCAGTACTAAGCAACGATAAGTAAAGGAGATAACAAGATTGAAATCTACGTTCTGGTTAACACATAACTTAATGTCAAAAAGGAGTTTACTAACTATTACACATCAGAGTCTCGAATCAAAACCAAATACACCAGAAGTACAATTGTTAAGGCAACATATGCCTGATTACAAAAAGGTCTGGAAAGCAGTAAGGATAATTAAACTACAGTCTAGCCTAATCTTCAGTTGGCGTAGAGGTAGTCCTCGGTGTAGTAGTCTTCCTCTGCCTGACCTCCTTCGGGGTAGTCCTCTGCCGGGACATCGTCACTGGCATGGTAACTCTCGCCCACAGGTCCTTCACCTGTATAGTCATAACCAGGGTGCACTGGAACACGGAAATGTCCAGCGGCATAAACGCCGTCAGCTTAATGAAAGCTGAGTGAATTAGATACTAACAGGGTATCAACTATTGAAGTTAAAACAAGTCATAAATGATAACCGTTACGATTCAGTGGGGTAACTCCTTTAATCATTCTGATGATCTGATCACTAATGTCTTACTCATTTTAAGACCGGCGATACCTTATGATAGAAGAATAGACTCGACAGTAGTTCACTTCTTAAGGATACACCATTGCTCTGTCCACCGATTTTAAGAACATATGCACAGTCCACCGCAGTCATGGATACCACATCAGTCCATCCCCAGCTTTTAAGAATATATGCACAGTTCACCGTACTACAGGGATATAACGCTTTAAGCAACAGTACATCATTCTATAGCCACGACTTAGCGACGTCTACCAGTGATCACGGTCCACTGCAGTCGTAGACACCTTCGTCTGTCTACCGCTTTTAAGAACATATGATTAGATCATCTGGCTATCTTAGGGCGAATGGTTCGGTCTACCGCAGTCGTAGACACCTTCGTCTGTCTACAGCTTTTAATAACATATGATCGACCAAAGTCCGCCCACGCAATATTCCCGGATCCTAGCAAACCTACTTATGTTCAACTCTAATATCGATACATGACAATCCCAATGTGGCCTGACTACTCTGAATAAAATGAACGTTAACTCCAAAGGATTCACAGCTATTACGTTATCTAACGTCACAACCATTATTCATTAATCAACATCATTACTACAATCCTACGTCGCATTACCTCATTATTACGACTGCATTACAACAATAAAGCATGCTGGAAATACTGAACAGTAAATAAACAATTATAATATAAACTAAACAAGAATATCAACATTCTACAACTGCCAATCGATTGGGACAAGGGTCCAATCGATTGGTATAAAAATAGTATCAATCGATTGGTAAAAAGTCCAATCGATTGGATCACATGCCAATCGATTGCTAAAAATGGCAATCGATTGGGATGTCAATCGATTGGAAAGATGTCAATCGATTGGAAAGATGTCAATCGATTGGGATTCAAATGATGGCAATCGATTGGGAAAAGTCCCAATCGATTGGGACTTCGTCTTATTCACAGTAAAGATTGTCCAACAATATAAAACATGAAATACGTGATTTAAGCTTCTTCTATCCGTCTAACAAATTCCTAATATCAATGTAGTGTTACCAAGTAAGTTTAAAACTCACCTTAGGGGTCTAGGGTGTGTTTGGGAGTGTGTATTTGAAGCTTGGAGCTTCAATGGCTTCTTTCTCTCTCTCTCTCTCTGCCTCTTTCTCTCTTCTTCTCTTCTCTTCTCTTCTTTATTCTTTTCTTCTTCTTCTTGTCCTCTCTGGGTGTGCGTGTGAGTGTATGAATATATATATATATATATGTGTGTATATATATGCCTATATATATAGAAACATACATAAGACACACACTCTCTCTAAAATTGATCCTTGGAACCCCAAACACGCTAAAAATGAACACATATATATAGGGAATAAGTGTTCACGTGGCCTTTCCCCAGCCAAGGCAAGAGAATCTGCCCAGCTGCTACCAATCGATTGACATAAATGGCAATCGATTGGTATTAGGTATAAATGCTCCAATCGATTGGTAAAAGTGGTAATCGATTGGTATTGGCAATCGATTGGTATCCAAATTATACCAAAGGCAAGGGAAACTAATACAAGTATTAAAAGAAATATTACAAGATTTCATTCACATAATATAAAAATACAGGGTATTACAGTCATACACATAAATTTAGGAGGATGATATCTTAGCTAGGAGATATTCATGCTTTGGATTTGAGACAGCATGTATATAGAGAATCAAAACTGTAGGTTTTTTAGGTACATGTATTTTGTTTTTGGAAATCTCATTTATTCCATAATGATAAGGGATCAAATTGAATCAAAACTGTAGGTTTTGTTGCAATATGCTTCCTGTAACTCATTCATGTATTAAAAGGTGGCATTACACCTTTTATGTATATGGTAAGAAGTAAAGGCTGCTGGCATTGCAAGTGTACATATTTGGAGAGAGAAAATCTAAATGTGGAATGTTATTTATTTATTTATTTATTTTTTCACTGAAAGGCAAATATAGCTGAATGTTGTTTATATCCCAACCATGCAACATACATATTATATATATACAAGACTTCACTAAGGTTGCTTCAATATATTTTATTAGGTTCCTCTCACATAGATACACAATTTTTTTTTAAAAAAAAAATAGCTTAAAAAAAATATAATCTAAAAAAAACAGTTTTAAAAACTATGAGAAGAACCTAACGAAATGAACTAAAGTAACTTTACTGAAGTCTTATCCTATATATATATATATATATATATATATATGGAACATGCTTCGGTACAGTTGCTTCAGTACTGTGACTCTCACAGCTTGCACAGTGTTTGTATAGTTTATTAAAAAAAAAAATTTTTTTTGAAAAATATTGTGCAAACGTACTGTGAGAGACATAATTTGCACAATATTGAAGCAACTGTACCAAAACATGTTCCATATATATATATATATATATAGAGAGAGAGAGAGAGAGAGAGAGAGAGAGAGCAAGAAATTAAGGGTGTGTTTGATAAAACTGAAAATTAAGTGCTGAATTTTAAGTACTGAAAATTTTAAGTGATTGAATTTGCAAAACTGAAAACAGTGTTTTAAGTACTGAAATAGAATGCATTCAATGAACACTTTCAGTAGAAATTTTTCACTTAAAGTTTTCAGTGAATTTTTAGCTGCTTTTTCAATTAAGTGGTACATTATCAAACTCACTGAAAAGAAATAAGTGTTGAATATTTTCATTTTCACCACTTAATTGGGTTATCAAACACACCCAAAGTGAATGATAGGATAAACTCTTATTATTTTTGTAGCGCCCCGCCCCGCCCCGCCATGGCACGGGTCCCGCAGGCGAGGGGGTGCTAATGTAAAATAAAATAATTAACAATAACCAAGAGCGGAAGGACTAAACGTACTTGTAATGCTTCGAGTCCTAGATCCGAAGCTTATCTGAAAAACTTTCTCTTTAGAAAAATAAACGTTTAAACTTTAAAATCATTTAAAGTTCAAAGCTCTAAAACATTTAAACTTTGAAACCTCATAACTTTGGTACCATTTTACAACGCCTCGAGTCCTAGACTTCGAGAGTTACTGCGGAAGCATAGAATAGCCTTTCAAAATCTTTGGTGGGAAAACAAAATCTTTAAAGATTCATGGATCTGAGTAAAACTATAGCGGAAACATTCAATTAATCTCTTGAAAAGATTTGCTTGTCAACTTAAAAGACATTAACATAAAATCTTTATCGGTTCATCAAATGAACAACAGTGCAGCGGAAAAATATATAGATTGGATAAACATTTATCAATCTCATTCTCAAACTTTAGAATACAATTTTTAAATAGAAACTCAAACTTGGTTTCACATATCGAAAAGTAATACAATGACTTACTGTCTTTTTCTCAAACGTTAGAAACTCTTATAATAAAAACCCAAGATTTTTATTAATACAAAGTATCATGATCTCACAATTTCTTCCCTAAACGGGATCTTCACGAGTAAACTCTACTCCGGGCTTGAAAAATATATTCATCATTTGGAAAACATTAATAACACAGAAATCGAGTTTTCATTTGAAAACTATCCTTTCTTGAAACAAATCGTTTTCAAGATAAGCAACAAAAAATCAGAGTTAAGCTATCATGCTATTTAAAAGCGGGTGGACTAACACTTATCCAATTAAATCATAACATGCTCTTTGAACCATCATTAAATTAAAATCCCATAAACTCGACCTTCAAACAAAGCGGAAGTTCATCAAATCTCGTGAGCCTTACCCTTATCGATATCACCTGAAAATGAAAGGTTTGATAGTCCATAAGCCAAAAAGGCTCGTATAGTCATATAACCGCACAATAACATCTGTTATATAACATGCGTGAGTGCAATGAATGCCAATGTCATGTATGAAAATCAATTTTCGTGCATTTTCAAACACTCACCCTCAATTGTCAATATCATTACCCGGACCATGGGCTTCCCGTCCACGTAGGCCTAGCCTCAAACGTGCGGGACTTTGGGCCTTACGAATTACACGAAGGCCTAGCCTTTACCGTTACGGGGGTTTCTTGCAGCACATCCCGCAATTCGAGTTCCTAGTGCTACCCATCTCACACGCTTACCCACAAATCCGGGATTTCTATCTTTTCAAAACAAAATCCCTCCTAGAGGGTTTTATGCACGGAAGCCTTTAAGGTCTTCCCTTTTCAAAATCTGGAAGTCTCTAAGATCTTCCTTTTTCAAAAATCGAAAGCCTCTAAGGTCTTTCATCCCAAAATCATTTTCGTGTTCATGCTCATGCTTATGAAATGCTATGACATATGCGAGCTCTAAGCATCCAGACATATTTAATATTTCATAAGACAGATTATTAAAGCATGCTATCAATTCAAAGCAACATAATAGACATGTTGAAATCATCCAGGTAAACACATAAAGCATAGCAACTCAATTAACCATTTAAGGCATAGCAGCTCAAGTAACATGTAAATACACTGTTAACATGTTATACAACTTTATTGAGGGTTATACGGAACTACTGTTCACCGAGGATAGCCTGAATAATTAATCAGAATAGAAACTGGAACTGCTCAATCTGTTACAAATCTCGATATACAATAATGCACGTATATCAGTGAGGTACAACACCTCTAAGCACAAGTACAACTACTATTACAGTAAAGTACAACTCTTAAAGCATAGGGTACAAGGCCCCTTAGCTCATAACAGACTCAAGTACAACAAAACATGAGATTTTACTAAATTGGCCAAGGTCGCGCGCGCGGGCCGCTCGCGCGGACCGCTCGGGCGAGTTATGCTCAGTAAGGTCACAGGATTATTTTAAAACAGATTTCAAAATTATGCCTGGTCGCGCGCGCGGGCCGCTCGCGCGGGTCGCGCGCGCGAGATGTCACAGTGTCGTCTTCTTCCTTCTTTTTCCCCTGTTTTGAAATCAAAGGTT
This sequence comes from Hydrangea macrophylla, assembly GCA_033977485.1. Classification (NCBI taxonomy): domain Eukaryota; kingdom Viridiplantae; phylum Streptophyta; class Magnoliopsida; order Cornales; family Hydrangeaceae; genus Hydrangea; species Hydrangea macrophylla. Next base: position 79,210,752 of record CM066996.1, read on the forward strand.
GATTTTACCCATTTTGAAAACTTAATTAAAAATAGACTTCCAATATATGAATCTCTTCGTTTTTCCACGTAGATTTCAAATATGAAATCAGATTTTATTGAAATCAAACGCAGCTCTTGATTTTATCGAAAAACCGAATAGCGACAAAACTTTAAATCGATCGTTCGTCGCAACCGTAGCGAATTAGCTTTTGAAATTTGAAACACAGCTTCGTGGGATCGAGACCTTTCATTTGATATAAAGAAATCTCGTTTCTGTGACTGTTTTTTTGCCCGCTAATTTCAGACCCGTAACGATATATACATTAAATATGTATATATATCTATATCAATTGAGATATATGAACTAAAATCATAAAAGCTTACTCAAATCCAAATTAAAATTGGTGTAGAATCTTACCCAAATTCAGATTGCAAATGGATTAGCAGATAAAGTCAAAAATAATAATCCAAGCTTTGATTTCCAAATTTCTTCTTGTATATTAACTTGTGCATATATAAATGTATGCCCATATATTTCGTGAGAGAGAGAGGGAATAGAGAGGCAGTGAGTTTGAGAGATTCAGAGTTGTTGGGGTTGTGTGTTCATATATAGCAATTGAAATTCTTGGTCCCCAAGAATTGTGAGGCATAAGCTTCCTACACACACAAATTGTATACACATGCACACACAGTGCACAAATTGTATTTCTTTGGTTCCAAGTTCGAGTGAGGAGTTCTTGTGTGTGTTGAGCTCACAAGCTTAACCACACACACAGATAAAAATTGTACTGCTAAATTCCAAAACTGGTATTATTCTCTAACGAAATTAAAAATTAATTTTAATATATGTTTTAAAATTCCGGGTCACTACAATTTTTGGGAGGGGTTCCAAGAACAACTTGATTACTATACAATATGACAATTGTTAATAATACACCGCATGTTAAAAAATTACTATTAAATGACGCATTGTTACTGTCAAATAGTATAAGCGAAATAACAAATTGGACATTGTTACAATAGGCTATTGTTTGGCTTTTCTAAGCCTTGTCCCATTTGATATATTTATATGGGTTCTAGTCCCATATGAAGAAAGTCCATATATTGGTTTGACCTTTTATGTTAATATATATATATATATATATATATTGGTGTTATAAGTCATTTGGTAAAAATGAGTGTTTTGAGATACAAGATGGGTTTGAAGAAGAAGACTTGAAGCTCTTGATCTCTACAATTCTACTCTTCTCCAAAGGGTTCCATTTTGGATTGGTGTTCTCAAATTGGGTTCCTCTCCATTTTGTTGTTGGAAGTGTTTCTATCACTTTGGTGGAGTTCTAAAAATTGGGTTTTATACTCTCTTGAGGTAACATTGTATTTGCTCACTTATTAATGTTGTATTTTTTTAAACACTTGAGAAGACCTCTTATACTTATTTTTCATACTTGGTAGATTGTTCTCTGACACCATGTAGTTTTTCCCATCTTAGGAAGGAGTTTCCACTTAAATCGGTCTCTTGATGGTTTGTGCTTATTGCTTGTCATTGCTATTTGTGTTTTAATTGTTTGTTATACTTTATTACATTCATAACTTGCACATCTCCCAACAACTGTCTATGACCTAAAAAATTATGTTGTACCATATAATTAAAAGTGCATGGGTGCATGTATAAAAACATTGCCCTTTTGGGAGTTGTCAATGTACCCATCAAATTTTTTTTACACCCGTATGTACAAAAAGTAATGTCGCATGCACTCCTTCTCAATGTGTAACATGCGTAAAGATAAATTAGATGGCTATTTATTTCTTTTACATTTTTGGTTGTGATAAGATTAACTTCTAACAAAAAGTAAAAAGATGGGGGGCAAGTGATACTCAAATACAAACTACGATAAATTATATTTTTCGTAAAATGAAGATTTCTCTATCATTTTCAAGTGCTCAAGCAATGATAATTTAGTTTGCCCAATAATGAATGTTTCTCTACTTTGTTTTTTTATTGGAAAATCAAACAATAAAATGGAATTCCTCTCTCATTTATTATTATTATCATTATTATTATTATTATTATTATTATTATTATTATTTTATTTTATTTAAAATTTTGACTTATTCCTTCACTCTTAGGAAATTAACAATTTTTCTTTGAGAAAACCATTCTAAAATTTCCTTTTCTCTTGTCTCTTTCTCCCAACCTGTATTTTCCCTCTCATAGTTTTTAGGGTTAATTATATTTTATTCTTTTATGGTTAGGTTAATTTTTACTTTACCTTTTGTAGTTCAAAAGTAAACACTTATTTTCGGACTAAACTGAAAGTATTGAGATTTTTTTTTTCAAATATCCCCACATGAGAATTTAAATTAATCCATATAGGAGAGTTTAAGTGTCACAATTAACCCCACATATGCAGTTGATCCTAAAACTAGTCCCTCAAAAGGGATTAAGTATTAAAAATTAGCCACACAAAAGTGAGTTAAATGATAACATTATCTCCACGTAGAGAATTACCCTGACATTAACCTCACACATAGGGTTAAGTACTAATATTTTTTTAATTTATTAGTTTTGTAAGAAATCTAAATAATTTTCCTTTAGTTCGAAAACCACAAGGCACGGGTGTCAACTTTTAAAACACAGATGTTAAAGTGCAAATATGCTTAAACATAGGGGTAGTAAAATGTATTTATTCTTATTTTTTATTTTCTCATTTTCCACTCTCATCCCTTTTCTTCACTTCCTTCTTACTGTACAAACACTAGCACAATCGCAACTCAGGCTCCACCGCGTCGCCGACCTACCGTAGCGGGTAATCTCTCTCTCTCTCTCTCTCTCTCTCTCTCAAGTATGAATGTACGGTATGTACCTCCGTACGTATATATATATATATATATATATAAAATATCAACAATTATATTAGTATAAAGGAATAGAAGGATATAAAAAAGTTTCATCTCACTGATTCTCATCGCAGCACAAAATTATTCGTATCCGAATTCCAGTACTCAACAATCAATTTGGAGATCGCCTAAATTTGAATTGAAGTTAAATTTGGTTGATTATTTGATTGAATAGACAAAAAAAAATTGTTTTTGTCCGCTTCATTGATTGTCTGAGATTATCAAGTAATTACTGAATTTGCTGAATCACTAAAGAACATAGCTTATGAAAATACAAATGGTTCATATGAAGATGGTCCATTGGTCTCTCAAACAATTGACCTGGAATTTGTAGGATAGTAGATTGAGTGAATTTGATTGCTAGCAATGTTTTGAAATGTCAAACCCCCTCTTTTTTTTTTTTTTCTTTTTTTTTTTTTTTTTTCAAATTAGGCATATCTACCATACTTGTTTTATTTATTTATTTATTTTATTAGAAATTTGGTAAAAAGTCCCTCATATTGGATTATTTGAGTTTAAGGGACAACCCCCCACCCCCCCTTTTTTTTTGGGTAAAAAATCCCTGATTAGTGAAACTTAATCAAATGAAATCCTTATGCTTCAAAACTTCACATATTGGATTATTTTTGGGGGTAAAAAATCCTTTTGTTGAGAGACCTTTTACTAAAATTTAGAAAAGAAAAAAAAAGGTTGGACTCGAGACCATAAAAATCTATTTTACAGGACTTTTGACTAAAATTCCATTAAAAAAAAATAGTTTTCTGATCCCTTTTTTTTTTTTCTTTCAGAAAAGTGAAAGTGAAAATCTTACCAAAAGTGACCTTAATGATTTCTTTTGGATTTATAAGGTTGATCATTTCTGTTCAAGCAATCCCTCTTGTTTTGCCTTTCATAGGGTGTTTGGTTGCAAAGCAAACATAGGCAACGGAAGGAACTAGAAAATCCTTGAGAAATGAAGCTACTTCTTATATTTTCATTCACAGGAATCACATCCCCTATTTTTCATCAGAACAAATGAAACTCGTACAAGTCACTCTCCTGCATTTTATTGTACTTGTGAGTCTGATGAGATGTTAAATTGTTATTCATATGTACTGTGTCTTCTCAAATCGTGGAACAATTGTTTTGCAGAAAGAAGATGAAAGTAAAGCTCTTACGTATCCTTCTCATGATATTCTACCCTTCCACCAATCAATTTATTTGTAGATATTAATATGTATTTACATGCATCAATTCATGAGTGTTTATCTGTTCTTAATCATCTTGTTAGCTTATATAGTTGATTCTTCGTTTTCTGTTTTTGTTTGATTAGATGATTATGACAGCAGGAAAACATGTTGAGTTTGATTTTGTCAAGATGATAATAGGTTATGCTAGTACCCAAACGTGCTTATGGTGCCCAAAACGCATATATTAGCCTAGTTGCGTTAATTTTCAAAGCAATTTAGAGCTTCAAAAACCCGTTTTGGCTGAACGGGTGCGTCGGCCAAAGCGTGATGCGTGAAGCCGATTAGGGATTTTATTGAACTTTTCTTAGTTCCCACCATGACCTTGTTACAAAAACAAATCTCAAATTCCCCATCACCACTAAACTCCACGAATATAGTTCCTAAAACCCTTCTGAGTTATGAATATAGTTCTCAAACACATTAACGGCTAAAGTAGAAGCAGTGGCTTTTGCTTTGGCATAAACACAAATGATCAATCCAAATTGTAGTGAGATAGATTAGGCCTGTAAACGGATCGAATTCTACAATCCGAATCCGATAAAAATCTGCTAAGAAAATCCGAATCCGATTAAAAAATAAAAATAAAAAATAAAAAATTCTCGAATCCGAATTTTTTAGGATTTGGATATTCGAATCCGAATCCGAAAAATGATTCACATAATAAACCGAACAAAGAGCTAAATAAATCGCACAAAGTACCCAAAATGGTTTATATCCAAAACTACATTTCATTTTAAAAATAAAAAAAATTAAAAAAGAAAACTTCGGATTCGGATCCTTATTGGATTCGGATCGGATCCGTTAAGTACGCATATATTCGGATTCGAATTCGGAGTCGGATATTTCTATCGGATTCGGCTAAAATCCGATCCGTTTATAGGCCTAACTGATAGATATGTTTGATAACCATATGCTAGGTAATCGTCAAGCTACCATTTATCTTTATGAAGTGTGCATGTGAAATCTAAATCTGGCTTATGATGTTACTGTTATAGAATTGTTTGCAGATGGTGTAATATGCCAGGACAATTTCCTAACTATTTCTTATTGTATCAAATTGTCTAAGTATATCTGGAATGTATACTTTTCTCTCCCTTCGTCCTAAGTTCTTTTGTTTCTTCACATCTGAGCTTGTTGTAGAATCTTTTTTTTTGGCTAAATAGAATTTCGAGCTTGTCGTTGAATCAGTTTTCACTTGACCTCTTCCTTTTTTGAAACACTGCTGGGCTCATGAGCAGAGTATGTACTATCTTATAATACACTGTTTCTAGTTTATTTTGCCCCAATTATGGAAAAGAGCTCTAAATGTTGCCCCTCTATTAATTATAGATGGCATGCCGTTGCTTCATGGACTTGGGATGCTCAAGATGAAACATGTGGCATTTGTAGGATGGCCTTTGATGGCTGTTGTCCAGATTGCAAACTTCCAGGAGATGATTGCCCACTAAGTAAGAAATTGAGCTTTCCTTTTGTAATGTCTTGATGTTATATGCTTCAAATATTGCTAAATTTTTTTGCATTATTTCTTTGTATTTAATAGCATCTTCAACATTTAGGAATTCCTTGCTTGAACTTTCCATATGTAGGTGTGTCACAGTAGTGAGTTCAAAATAATTTTGTATAGGCATTTTTTATTCATGCTGAGGCCCTCTTTGAGAAAGTTTCCTGATTGTGATGGCAATCACTGAAAATTCATAATTGCCGTCGCAATTGGGGTTTCCCAAACGGGTTGGGATCTGCTATTGGAGGAGCAACCGTGCGAACGTAACACGACCTTTGTGCACGTGTAATATATTTTGCTTTGACAATTGCAATTGTATTCCTAGTGACGTCTTCGCTGCATACTTCAATATGGGAGTGTGCTTTATGCTGGAATTGCTGATTGCGATGGATGAACTCCAAGGTTTCAAAATTTTGGTTGACTACGATGAATATTCTTTCCCTTAGTGTCATCATTTCAAAACTCAATCGAGCTTGTAGGAAAATTGGATTCCCAAGACAAAGTTTCTTGAATTTGAATTTCTAAATTCACCAAGAGATCGGCTAGCCTTATTACCTTCTCTGAAAGTGTGAGTAATTTTAGCCTGTAAATTATTTATCCTTGCAATCTCTTATGCTGCCAGACACTGCTATTGAACCTGATCTCAGAGCTTGAATGTCATCATAGGAACAAATACACTACTCTCAATCCATCTACAAAAGCAAAAAGTGGAACTCGATGATACTTATACTTTCTTAAAATGATGTCAAAGCTGCTTCGTGCCTAATTTTCTTAGAACCGTTGAAGTTGAACTGGTGCCATTACCGATATATGGGGAATTAACGTGATTTTCACAATTTAATCCCAGTTATTAATTTAATTTAAGTTATTTTTTTATTTTTTTAAATTTCAAATCTTGAGATCTTAAAATCCCATTGGACCTAAAATCAAGCCCGAGTGCGGCTATGATCTCATTTCTAGATGGTGGTTATACGATAATTCCCACGATTCACATTGTGAATGAAGCATTTGGAACAATTGGTTTACAGAATGCCTTGTTCTGATGTATTCCTTTGAATGGTCGGGAATATTTGATGTAGCCTTGTGAATTATTTTTTGTTTTTACCTTGCCTTCTGTTTTGAGAAGAATACCTCTTTTTTCTCCCTGTACTTGTACTGAAACATCCAGTTTTATCAATTCTAGTGCACTATCCTTCAATTGTGTGCCCCGTAAAACCGATCATACAGTGAAGGAGTGTTTAAGGGGAGAAGCTGGGATACTCTAACCACAAAATATTGGTTTTAACATTATATGTTTTTACTGAAATTGTACAATCAGAATCAGTTTACTGTTTCATATTTTTGATCCAAAAGATTGAACCAAAATCATGAAAATATGAAATCTACAATTTCAAAATGTTGGGATTTGCCAATTCTGGCATTTCAAAATTCCTTGGCAAGGACACTTATTATATGGAGTTTACTGTTTTGTAAACTGTAGTCTATTGATTATGCTTGAGTTGCTTGTAAAACTTAAATAGGAGTCCATGAGCAGAAATGTGGAAGAAAATAGTTGTATCCTTTTAATTTGTTCAAAAATTAATTTCTTGGAGCTCCTCTTCCTTTTATGCCTCAGTTCTTTCAAAATGGAGAACACTTGGAAGTGTTTTCAGATTTAGAATGTTTCCGGTAGATCAGAAAGTTTCTGCAGATTTGGACATATTAGCTTCGAACATAGCTTTATTCCAGTGTTTAAACGGTGTTATGAGGTGTGCCTTCGAGGCAAGGATTAAATGCCTCAAACCTCTGGAATTTAGGGGGGAGTCTTCAAAGGCGGTCGCTGTTTTCCTCAGGCAAAAAAAAAAAAAAAATAATAATAATAATAATAATAAAAAATGCAAAATGTTATATGAGTTTTCCAGAGTTACTTACCTGCCATTTTTAAGTGACTTAATGTTATATGTTTGGTTTGTTCCTTGGTAATAAGATACGTGAATTTACCTTAGAGTTGCTTGCAAGACATTTTACTTTTTTGGTTTATTAAATTCATTCTCTCTTTCCCCTTTATGGTGTTAGATATATAGTCCTTATTTATTTAGTTGTTAATCCTATTTTTTAAGCTGTTATTACATATTTGGATAATTTATAATAAATTGAAAAATAGAAAGGCTTATGCCTCACACGAGTCACACCTCAAGGCATACGCGACGCCTCAAGGGTGGTGAAATGCCTCGCTTAGCGCATTCTCCTTTTAAAACATCTCTTTATTCTGCTTTTTGTCTATATTGAAACGGGATATGTAAATCAGTTTCTCCTACATCTATCTTTCTGTTTTTATAGCTGAATGAATCTATGCCCTCTCTGTATCTGCATGTGTTTGCACACGCGTCTCTGCATGAGCACACATGCACACGCTGTATAAAAAGACATGCAACTTGTTAGTGCCATTGTCTCAGTCTGATATTTGAAAGAGCTTACGCGTGCATACAGACAAGCTAGTCTGATGACTCTGATCTTAGGCAAGACAAGCCTGAGTAAGCCTGTATAATTTTAGCTTTGTTTACGCCCATGTAACTTAGTTTGACTCGACGATACTCTAGATCTTATATATAGAATCTTACTTATGTGCACATCAAGCCAGGGGTTTTTGGCTGTTAAATTTAGGCTGAGACTGGGCCAAGCTGTGGCACATGCCAGTCCGGTGTTAGCTGGCCCAAGGGCTCCTGAAAACAAGAGTCACAGAAGACCATCATCATAACCCTGTTACGTAGTCGATGCTTGAGCCATGCTTTACACTCCCCAACTTTGCCAAGTATTCAATCCAAGATGCTTGAGAACATTGTGGTATTTGCTCTCGTCTTCTATGAAACAGCACACTAATTGTCTCTTCCCTCACATGATTAATCGATTCAAATTAGGTACTATAATATTGTAGTGGTAGACAAGATTACGACTAAGAGTTAAATCTAGTACCCTTGTGACACTTGATAATCCCATTGACGATAAGGCACTCAGTAGCTATGTTACATAACTTGGATACGCATAAGTCTGGTCTCTCCAAACTCCAATAGTAGGTCACAAGCACATCTCTTGAAATGTGCCAAAAAATTGAATACAGGTATGCGGAATGTCCTTAACTTACTGTAGATATTATATTTCACATACTTGTTAGGACATGTGATGTTATCTTGTTTAATGATATTCTTGATTAGAATTCAAATTACAGGATTTCTATCTCTCTCTTTGTATGATGAGCTGGAATCTCATCGCTGCTATCAAATTTGAACGTCTTCTTCTTTCCAACATCGCATGTGAAAGACTGGCGTGTCCGATTTGGGTATGTGTGTCGGCCACATATATCTCACCCACACCCATGTCATGTCGGGTCGACATAGGTACTTAGTGGGAAATTCTAGAGTTCATGTAAGATAGTTCACTAACTACATTTGCCTAGCCTCCTATGCAAACTCCATGCAACTTCTATTTTTCAGCATTTGTGAATTACTTGAAATGAAGTGCTCATTATTTATATTTTTTTAAAGTTAGATGCTGACATTTCTTTCTTAGATTCTTTAGTTAGTGGATATTATGACCTTGCTAAGTTTTACTAACTCGCTTCACCTCAATTTAAGAGTCTTATCTCCATTGTGAAGGAGTCTCAAATTAAAAATCATTTATTATTTTATTTTATTTTTTCCATTTTGGTTTTATTAGTAGAAGCTTCAATTAATGTTATCATTTCTCCTGCAGTCTGGGGTGCATGCAACCACCCATTCCACCTTCATTGCATTTTAAAGTGGGTGAATTCCCAGACCACTCAAGCCCATTGCCCCATGTGCCGCAGAGAATGGCAGTTCAAAGAATGAAATCAAATTGTGAGTGAGTTCCTGGTCTTCCCACAACTCTCTCTCTCTCTCTCTCTCTCTCTCTCTCTCTCTCTCTCTCTCTCTCTCTCTCTCTCTGTGTGTGTGTGTGTACATATTCCTACATATACATCAGTGTATATTTTGGTGTATATGAGGCACTGCTATGACTATGGAGTACCATGTGGCATGCTGGCGTGGTACACTCCAAGCTCCAGCCAATAAGAGTGTCATTTGAGTGGGTCCAATGCCCCTATATACAAAGGGTTCATTATTTGTGGGTCCCGTGGCGTGGATCTCAGCCAAATAACCCATTTTTCATTGGCTTAAAAGTACCACGTAAGAATCCACGTGATTCACTCAAAATACCTAAAAATTCTCATGGCTATGACCCCAATATACAAGAGTTATGTCAATGTATTCAAACCTTCCCATGTATAAAGTTATCAATTCTTCACTAGCAGGTGAACAAGGTTGTCCGTTTAATCAGAGATTCTGATTTTTTTTTTCCTCTCAATTTATTGTGGTCTTGAAATCTGAGTCCATGCTTTTAAACGATCTTTTTAGGGGGCGGACTCTGGTCAGGCGGGGTGGTTTCGCCTTAAGTCAAGCATACCGCTTGGCCACATGTCACCCCATGATTGGTGTAAGTTGTTGCATTTAATGCAAAGGCTATCAGTTTGGACTTTCACACGGTGCATTTATACCTTCACAAGATTGGTTTGGACTTTCACATGCTACATGTGTACCTTGACTAGATTAATTTGGACCCTCAGAGGCTTGGTTTGTACCTTCACATAAAACCATTTGGACTTTCACAGCAAAGATTTGGACCATGATTGATGTAAGTTGTTGCATTTAATGCAAAAGGCCACCGATTTAGACTTTCTCAGGGTGCATTTGTCACATGGTTAGTTTGGACATTCACATGGTGCATTTGTACCTTCATAGAGAAATTTGAACAAAATTTGTACTTTTTTGAATTTTGTACATTGATAGGATTAATTTGAACCCTCAAAAGCTTTTGGACCTTCACAACAAAGATTTGGACCTTCACCTACAAATTTACTTGTGGTTTTGAAATTCAATGGGGCTTTGCCAAGTGTCACAATCTTAGACTCTCTCTACTGATCCAACAGTCCGTGTCTATGTGCTTGATGTCAAGCACAATTTGTGTGCCGGACGGACTATAGAATATTCCTCTTTTTAGAAGCAATCCTTGATTTGCAGGAACAGGTTGTCGGTGCGATAAAATACTGAAGATAAAGTAGAACCAAGTTCCCATAAAAAGGAAATTCTTCTTGGCACTGGTTTGTTTTAAGGTTGTGTCACTTTAGGTCACAGCCAAGAGTGGGAGGCACATGCTGGTGTACAAACCTAAATAGTGAGATGCATGTCTTGTTTAATTTAAGAAATTCATGTGCATATGTCTAGCGTGCAATATATTAGAGGGTATTTGGAAAATGAAAGAATTGGTTTTGTGGTTTATTTTTTTGAGGGGGGTTTTGTGGTTTATAATGGAACTGATTCTACAAATTAAGTGTGTGGTTCTCTTAAAATTAATTATTTGTCAAACCAACTTACTTTGGTTCTTAAAAGAATTAGATAAAATTGACATGGTTTAGTTTTAGACTTTTTCAAACAGACCCATATGTAGGGCTGTTCAAAAAAACCCGAAACCCGACCAACCGAACCGGCCCACACTTGACCTAATAATTCGGTGCCTTGGGCTCCCGGTCGGTGGTCGGCGTAGTAGAAAGGAGAAACTGATATTTCGATTCGGCGCACGGGGTACCAAATATTGTGGCCGAACCCGATCGAACCTCTCCCATATAAAACCCCTACACACTGAACCCCCCTCCTTTACCCTCTCTCAGTTTCTCTCTCCTCCCCCTTCTCTCTCTAGCGAACACATCTAGGGTTTTGAAACCCCTATCCACCCAGTCGCCTCCACCATTAGCCACCACCGCCTCCACCCTCAGCCACCATCTTCTCCACCTTCACCTCTCGATCTCTTTCCTCTCTCCTCTTCCCCCTCTTTCTCTCTCTATATATATGATGTGAGAACCTGATCCTAGCCCTGCCTCTACCACTACGATCGACCACGCCACCGCCACCATGATCTCCACCACCACGATCGACCACCGTCTGTCACCATTTTGTCGACGCCATCAACCAGCGTCGGCCACTCAGCGTCGTCACGGAATTGAGCCCTTACGACTTGCGAGTTAGAACGGTAAGCCTCTCTCTCTCTCTCTCTCACAGATCTGTTGCATGTGGTGTTGAATCTTTGGACTTTGGTGAAGAAGTTGGGTTTTACTTTCAGATTTGTTGTTCATTGATATGTTGATTCTCTTCTTTCAGATTTGTTTTTGTTTTTGTTGAATATGGGTTTTTTACTTTTTGTTGAATCTTTGATCTTTAGATCTTTTAATCTTTGATGATCTTTGATTTTTGTTTTTGTTTATGTATCATTAGCCCACCCCGATCGAACCCGAGCAAAACCGAAACTGACTGCACCGACGACTATTGGTCAGTTTCGGTCTCCTTCTCTGGCACCCCGACCACTTCGGTTCGGTGGAAATTTTGCCTCCACCCTGACCGAAACCGACTGAAGAACACCCCTACCCATATGGACAAATGTTGTGCTTATTGAACACATAAGCAACACTTGCATACATGGACTGTTAACATTTTAAAATAGCATGAGATGTATCTTAAAAATTGTACTCAAATATGATCCATTGGATATATACCACTACTATGGAATTGGTTATTTATTTATTTATTTATTTTTGTCTCCCGAAAAATGTCATGGAATTAGTTATCGAGTATATACTGTTGGGTTTGTGCCCTCAAACCATTACTTTATATAGGAGACATTGACATTTTAATATATGGATATCAGCTTTACATTTTGTTATGTATGTTTTTTTCATGAGATGATTGTTATCCTTAAGTATCATAGTAAGTAATTCGTGTATGTATGAGATACATACAAGTGAGATACGAATTGCTATTCTTTGTTACTTAGAACATGTCACAGTGGATGTTGAGACTGGGATATCTCATCAGGTTTACACTGTAGCATGATTAACTACCATTGGATGGAGTGATCAATCTCAAATCACTAGAGTGTAACTCTTAGTTAATATGCTAGTGCTTATAGTGCATTGACGGACCTGAGTTTCCTATTGACGCTCAAGGCTGTCAATCAGTCGATAGGAACTCATAACTTGTGTAAGGCACGTGTTCTCAATCTTGAGACGATTATGAACACAGACTGTGGATATGACTGTTTTGACTTACCAATCAGTGAGGTCTATAGAAGATCAACACTTGGGTATCTTGGGTATGTCATATTCATAGGGTTGTGAACATATATTGTCAAGACAGAATCTACCCTCTGTTTCAGAGTAAGCATTCCCTTGAGAATGTCACCAAGTCGATTACTGAGTACTGCAGTCTTGTTGATAAGAGTTATCAACATGTTTGGTAATCATGAGAGGTGAATGGGACTCAAGGATTATAAGAAGTAATCATGATTCAGGTTGACAGTAACTGTTTATCCGACTACCTGAATATGATTGTGAATGCTGACGGTAGAGGGACATTAGTACAACATACAAGTCTAGTTATCGCTTCGGATATGTTCTTTTGCGTTGGAGTTCAGTTATCGTTTTATAGTGGAGTAAACGTTAACTGATCAGTCGATTAATTTGCTGATCAAAGAGTTTGGTCATGGGAGTTAATCAACTGATCTGAGCCAACAATAAAGAGCCTAGGAGGTCCCACTCTTAGCTCCGCTAGGATGCTTGGAAAGGCAAATGAGGATGATGTCAAGACAGGTTCGATCGATCGAAGTTGTCTCGATCGATTGAAGTCTAGACAGGTTCGATCGATTGAAGATGGTTCGATCGATCGAATGTTCGATCGATCGAAACCACTTCGATCGCTCGAGAGCTAGGTCGGTTCTGGGAATCTATAAATAGGGCAGCTGCGTTCTGGAAAGGTTGTTCGTCGTTTTGAACGTCAGAAGCTGCAGAAACTATTTTGGAGCCCCAAAACCTTCTGTATCCTCTCCATTAGGATTCCCACCAACCCTAGCCCTTCCTGCGAACATCCATAGAAGTCATAAGAGTGAAGACCATCTAGTGGAGGCTGCTGGAAGTCAAAGATTTCATAATTGGGTTCAAGACAGTAAGGTATAATTCTCGTCCCCTCTTGTGCGCATCTATAGAGGTGATGGGTAGTAGATCCGGGCATGCCAATTAAGTTTTATAACTTGATTTTTCCGCTGCGCGTTTAAACTTAGAACTTAAACCGTTTTTTCCAACAATTGGTATCAGAGCCACGCTCGTTTGGATCTATAGATGCGTTTTTGGAACACTATTTTGATTTGCATCTTGATTTTAGAACTGTTTTCGAAATTGCATCGTCACAGATCTGTTTCTGCAGTGTTATCGCAGCAGTATACAAATCTGTGATTGCATAGGATGCAAGGCAGGTTCGATCGATCGAACATATTTCGATCGATCGAACATACTGTTCTTAAGCGATCGAACAATCTTCGATCGATCGAAACGTTCTGGTATTCGATCGATCGAATGAAATTAGATCGATCGAGACAGATACTTTGTCAGGTTCTCTATTTCACAGTTTTTAAGAGTTTTGAAATTAAAAAATTTTAATTTTTAAAATATTCTGTAAAATTTTCAAATCATTCTGTGAAACAGAATGTTCAAGCGATTGAACAGTGTTCAATCGATCGAAGGTTCGAGCGATCGAACGGTTTTCGATCGATCGAACTGTGACAAAGAAGTAAGATGCTGTTTTAAGTTCTAATTCAGTATGTAAAGAGTTTATATACCGTGTGAATCAATTAAGTGTTTCAACAGTTACATATATTTGTTATGTATGTATGGACGCGTGTACGACTAACCCTTTTGCAGCTAGATTAGTCGCTATCTCCCATGACACCAAATCATTTGAATATTTGTATTTAAATTGTTTGAGAATGGTGCATGTTGTAATTTAAGTTTGGTTTGGTTTTAAGGCATATGTAAAGGGCGCTGCGACTTCAATCCTACGAAAAGGAAAGTCGCACTGGTTTCCCTAGCCTTTTATTTTGTTGTTATTTCTATTTCTAGATAAATTGTAAACTTCGAAAGAAACATAGGACAAATGTAATAGAATTAGAAAATCCATGAAGATGGAGCAAGGAGCTGTTATCCATGAAGATGGAGCTAGAGGCGATCAAACCAAAAGGAGGTTCTATAGAGATAGAGCCATGGGAGATAGAGGCATTGTTTGAATGCCTATATTTCATTTTAGTTTTTTGTTTTATGTGCTTGGTTTGTGATTGGCGTATAATACATTGTTGCATGCACGCAAAACAAGTTTTCTAAAATAAAATTCAAAAACCGTTTTCAACACATTAGTAAACATTAGATGTTTATGGGAAGTGTGTAGAAACAGATTTTCTCAAAAAGCAAAATCCTTTTTATTAAAACTAGTGGGAGAGGGTCTTATTAATTACACCCACGATCTTCCATTAACGGTTCACTGTAAGATGAGTGGTGCATTCTGTGTCACCTCGTCAGGGGTGATCATTCCATACGGAGGGTGCATTACTCATTGGTTACTAGATGTGAACTTCTTATGATAGGATTAATCAGACGTGTTAGATGGTGACCACCACACGGAGGCGCTACTTGAGACGGTTGTGATTGGATCCTAGTTAATGGTACACACTAGCTAAGCTATGGATAAGGGATCCCACACGGGGCATGGTTCAGAAACTTAGAGATCAAAAGGGATCGGGAGTCATAACTTGTTTTTGCAAGAGTTGCATAGCGGACAAGTCTTGATTAATCGAAAAATAGAAAATTGACCTCCACACGGAGGCTTTATTCTTTTGTTTCGATATTCTGGCGACTTTGTTTTAAAATAAGAGTTTTAAGGATTCTTTTATTTCAAACTGTCAAATCCTGATATCCATATTTATTTTGTTTGTTTGATTTTCAGTAATCATAATGTCTGGATCTGCATTTAGTCCACTTGCCACCATACTCACTCAAAACAAGTTAACTGGAAACAACTACACTGAATGGAAACGTAACCTTGACATCGTGTTAACTGCGGAGGATCACATATATGTCCTCACCACCTCATGCCCCGAAGAACCCGCGGCAAATGCTTCGGCAGCTGCCAGACGCGAGTTCGACAAATGGAAGAAGTCGAATGGAATGGCTCGTTGCTATATTCTGGCCTCAATGGCTGGTGTGTTGCAACACCAATTCCAATCGAATGATTCTGCCAGTGACATTATCACATCCCTGAAAAAGATGTTTGGGGAGCATGGCAGGCCTGCCAGACAGGTAGCCATGCAAAAGATAATGAGTGCAAAGATGTCGGAAGGGACTCCAGTCAAGGAACATGTTTTAAAAATGATTGGTTATTTAAACGAGCTGGAGACCCTAGGTGCCAACATCGATGCACAGACCCAAGTTGATATGATCCTTAATTCGCTGTCGCCTTCATTCGCTCAATTTAAACTTAACTATAATATGAATCAAATGAATTTTTCAATGAGCGAATTGATGAGTTCTCTTATGGCAGCAGAAGGGGTGATCAAACCTGGGGTCAACGTTTTGAACGTTGAGAAAAGCGCTTCCTCCTCCCGATCTGTGCCGAAAGGAAAGAAAGGGAAGAAGAAAGCTAGCACTGGTGGTTCAAGTGTTGGACCAGTCCCTAAGATTGCAAAATCTAAGGGAAAAAGGTAAGGGCAAAGGGAAGGTGGGTGGCCAAGGCAAAGGAAAGTGTTTCCAATGCGGTGAGAAGGGCCACTGGAAGAGGAACTGTCCAGAATTCTTAGCTACATGAGTTCAAGGTATGATTGAATCACATGTGATTGAAGTAAGTTTTATAACGGATACTTCAAACACTTGGTGCATTGATTCTGGTGCGACTAACCATATCTGTAATTCATTGCAGGGGTTCAGATCAACCAGGAGGTGCAGTGATGGGGAAATCGTACTTACTCTAGGTTCTAGCGCAACCGTTTCTGCGGTTGCTATAAGAGTCGTAGTTTTAGAATTTCTAGACAATAAAATTTTGATTTTATCAGATGTACTTTACGTCCCTTCAATGAGACGTAATTTAATTTCAGTTTCTAATTTATCGAATAATGGTTATTCTTTTCATTTTGGAACTGAAGTTGTGATTAAAAGAAATAGTTCTTTTATATGTTCTGGTGTTAAATCAAATGGTTTGTATGTGATTACTCCCAATATTTCTACAGATTCTTGCTTGGAACTTAATAACTCACTGGTAACTATACCATCTAAAAGAAAAGAACCTTCCACTAATTCAACAAGGCTTTGGCACATGAGGCTTGGCCATATCAATCTAAATAGGATTGGCAGACTAGTCAAAGAAGGGATCTTAGGCGATTTGGTTCTCGAACCAATGGAAGTCTGTGAGTTTTGTTTAGAGGGTAAGATGACCAAAAGGCCCTTTCCCGCAAAGGGCAATAGGACCAATGCATTGTTGGAATTAGTTCATACTGATGTG
Organism: Hydrangea macrophylla; assembly: GCA_033977485.1. Lineage (NCBI taxonomy): Eukaryota > Viridiplantae > Streptophyta > Magnoliopsida > Cornales > Hydrangeaceae > Hydrangea > Hydrangea macrophylla. The sequence goes on from CM066996.1 coordinate 79,227,778, forward strand.
TGTGGACTAATAAATATTAGAGCAAGGGGTGGTTATGAGTATTTCATAACATTTACCGATGACCACTCTAGGTATGGATATGTGTACCTAATGCAGTACAAGTCTGAAGCCTTTGAAAAGTTCAAAGAGTTTAGGGCTGAAGTGGAGAAGCAATTGGGCACACATATCAAGGCCATTCGATCTGATCGAGGTGGCGAGTACCTCTCTAATGAGTTTATTGATCACCTCGTACAGAATGAGATTCTGTCACAGTTGACTACACCTGGTACGCCTCAGCAGAACGGTGTAGCGGAGAGAAGGAATCGGACTCTTTTAGACATGACTAGGTCGATGATGAGTTACTCGGAGTTGCCATTATTCCTTTGGGGTTATGCTTTGGAAACCGCTGCGTACATACTAAATCTAGTACCAAGCAAATCTATTCCCAGGACACCACGAGAGATGTGGATTGGGCGCAAGCCTTCTTTGCAACATCTCCGGATATGGGGGTGTCCGGCACATGTGCTGAAAGGAAAGATGAGCAAGTTGGATTCTAGATCGGAAGTATGTTACTTCATAGGGTATCCAAAGGGTACTTATGGATGGTATTTTTATGATCCAAGAGAGCAGAAAGTGTTTGTTAGTACGAATGCTATTTTCTTGGAGGATGACTATATCATGAACCATAAACCTAAGGGAAGGATAGATCTTAGAGAGATAGAAGGAGAGCCCTCAGTCCAACCCGTAGTTGATAACGATATAAATCAAGAAAATACCACTTCTTCACCCATTTCCGCACCAGTACCTCGTCGTAGTGGGAGGATTATCAGCCAGCCTGATAGATACATGTTCTTAGGAGAAGTTTTTGAAGTTGTTTCCATAGAATCTGAATCTGATCCTGCCACATACGAAGAGGCAATGGCTGATGTTGATTCAGAACATTGGGTTAAAGCTATGAAGGCTGAATTAGAATCTATGGATTCTAATCAGGTCTGGGATCTTGTAGAACTTCCAGCCAATATTAAACCCATTGGTTGTAAGTGGGTCTACAAGAGGAAAAGAGCATCTGATGGAAAGGTTGAGACCTTTAAGGCTAGACTTGTAGCGAAAGGTTATACTCAGAGGGAGGACATTGACTATGAGGAAACCTTCTCGCCGGTAGCCATGCTCAAGTCCATCAGAATACTCTTATCCATTGCTGCATGCCTAGATTATGAGATCTGGCAGATGGACGTCAAGACTGCATTCTTAAATGGCAATCTTGAGGAGGACATCTATATGCAACAACCAGAAGGGTTCATAGCTGGTCGGAAAGGTAACTTGGTATGCAAGCTGCAAAAGTCCATTTATGGGCTTAAGCAGGCATCCAGGAGTTGGAACATCCGATTTGACCAAGTGGTCAAGTCGTTTGGTTTCATACAGAATCTGGATGAACCTTGTGTATACAAGAAGAGTGAAGGGAAAGTGATGGCCTTTCTTGTGCTTTACGTTGACGATATTCTACTCATTGGGAATGATGTAGCGGTATTGTCAACGGTCAAGGTTTGGCTAGCTAGTACTTTCGATATGAAGGATCTACGAGAGGCGAGCTATATTCTTGGGATAAAGCTCTTTCGGGATCGCAAGCGAAAGATAATGGGATTGTCTCAAGCTGGTTATATCGATAAGGTGCTAACTAAGTTTTCAATGGATAATTCGAAGAAAGGATTGTTACCTTTCAGGCATGGTTTAGCGTTCTCCAAGGACCAGTGTCTAAAGACACAGGAGGAGAGGAATCGCATGATAGGAGTTCCCTATGCTTCAGCAGTGGGAAGTCTTATGTATGCGATGTTATGCACTAGACCAGATATTTGCTTTGCCGTTGGCATGGTTAGCAGATATCAGTCGAATCCAAGTCCAGAGCACTGGACAGCCGTCAAGCACATTCTTAAGTACTTGAGAAGGACAAAAGATTACATGCTTATGTACGGTGGTAGTGAGTTAATTCCAGTAGGATACACTGACTCGGACTTTATGTCAGATAAAGATTCGAGGAAGTCGACATCCGGTCATCTCTTTACCTTGAGGTGGTGCTGTCAGTTGGAGGAGCATTAAGCAGAAATGCATTGCAGACTCAACTACAGAAGCTGAGTATGTGGCTGCTTGTGAAGCCGCAAAGGAAGCTGTTTGGCTCAAGAAGTTCCTTATGGAGCTCGAGGTGGTACCAGCGTCGCTGTCACCTATTACGCTTTATTGTGATAATAGTGGGGCAGTGGCCCAGTCCAAGGAGCCAAGGAACCACGGAAAAGGAAGCACGTAGAGCGGAAATATCACCTTATCCGAGATATTGTTCAACGTGGAGATGTGACTGTCACCAAGATTGCCACCGCTGACAATCTTGCTGATCCGTTTACAAAGGCCTTGCCACAGAAGGTCTTTGATCGTCATCTAGATAGTCTAGGTCTCAGATGTAATCCTGTATGGTTATGAGTGCAAGTGGGAGTTTGTTGGGTTTGTGCCCTCAAACCATTACTTTATATAGGAGACATTGACATTTTAATATATGGATATCAGCTTTACATTTTGTTATGTATGTTTCTTTCATGAGATGATTGTTATCCTTAAGTATCATAGTAAGTAATTCGTGTATGTATGAGATACATACAAGTGAGATACGAATTGCTATTCTTTGTTACTTAGAACATGTCACAGTGGATGTTGAGACTGGGATATCTCATCAGGTTTACACGGTAGCATGATTAACTACCATTGGATGGAGTGATCAATCTCAAATCACTAGAGTGTAACTCTTAGTTAATATGCTAGTGCTTATAGTGCATTGACGGACCTGAGTTTCCTATTGACGCTCAAGGCTGTCAATCAGTCGATAGGAACTCATAACTTGTGTAAGGCACGTGTTCTCAATCTTGAGACGATTATGAACACAGACTGTGGATATGACTGTTTTGACTTACCAATCAGTGAGGTCTATAGAAGATCAACACCTGGGTATCTTGGGTATATCATATTCATAGGGTTGTGAACATATATTGTAAAGACAGAATCTACCCTCTGTTTCAGAGTAAGCATTCCCTTGAGAATGTCACCAAGTCGATTACTGAGTACTGCAGTCTTGTTGATAAGAGTTATCAACATGTTTGGTAATCATGAGAGGTGAATGGGACTCAAGGATTATAAGAAGTAATCATGATTCAGGTTGACAGTAACTGTTTATCCGACTACCTGAATATGATTGCGAATGCTGACGGTAGAGGGACATTAGTACAACATACAAGTCTAGTTATCGCTTCGGATATGTTCTTTTGCGTTGGAGTTCAGTTATCGTTTTATAGTGGAGTAAACGTTAACTGATCAGTCGATTAATTTGCTGATCGAAGAGTTTGGTCATGGGAGTTAATCAACTGATCTGAGCCAACAATAAAGAGCCTAGGAGGTCCCACTCTTAGCTCCACTAGGATGCTTGGAAAGGCAAATGAGGATGATGTCAAGACAGGTTCGATCGATCGAAGTTGTCTCGATCGATTGAAGTCTAGACAGGTTCGATCGATTGAAGATGGTTCGATCGATCGAAACCACTTCGATCGCTCGAGAGCTAGGTCGGTTCTGGGAATCTATAAATAGGGCAGCTGCGTTCTGGAAAGGTTGTTCGTCGTTTTGAACGTCAGAAGCTGCAGAAACTATTTTGGAGCCCCAAAACCTTCTGTATCCTCTCCATTAGGGTTCCCACCAACCCTAGCCCTTCCTGCGAACATCCATAGGAGTCATAAGAGTGAAGACCATCTAGTGGAGGCTGCTGGAAGTCAGAGATTTCAGAATTGGGTTCAAGACAGTAAGGTATAATTCTTGTCCCCTCTTGTGCGCATCTATAGAGGTGATGGGTAGTAGATCCGGGCATGCCAATTAAGTTTTATAACTTGATTTTTCCGCTGCGCGTTTAAACTTAGAACTTAAACCGTTTTTTCCAACATATACGTGGTGATGTATACAAATTTCTTGTTTGTTTAGCTTGTTTCAGTTGTTTGTATGGTATTCTCCACGACAACTTGGATCTATGCAATTGCTTTGACCATGGAGTTTCCTTCAATATTACTTGACTTGGTAGTTCTTTTAGAACATCTTCAACGGTGTTTGTGTGTATGGCAAGGTAGGCCAGATAGCATATGAACCACTCAAAATGGTGTTTGCTTAAATGAGAAATTAGAGTAGTATATACTAACGGAACTTAATTTGTCATATGCCTAATTTTCTTACCATACAAAAAAACGGATGAGGGAATGCTGTCCCATGGTGAGCTGGCAATGGCAATGCTGGCTGAAACCAGCTGGCAGAGGCTCTGCCTCTGGTTGCCAGCTGGCAGTCACTCTTGCTTTCTGGTTACACCTAGGGGTGAACAAAAAAACCGATGAACTGAACCGAGTAATTTGGCCAATTTTCTTAAAATTACTCACATCTAAAAATTGAACCAAACCGATAGAAATTGGCAAAACTGACTAAACTGACCATTTTGGTCAGTTTAGTTTATATATATATATATATATAAAACTAATTGAACCGACCAACGTACATCCCTTGTTAAAGCCGGTTTGAGCGTGCCGACAATGCCTCGGTTGGTTGGTTTCTGGCTGGCAATGTCTCTGTCTGCTTGCACCACTGTGTCAGTCCCTCTTATCGTACACAAAATTAGCCTAAATTTATTATTTATCGTACAATTCTCTACACTATTCTTTACGCAGTTGAAGATGCTCTTAGGCTTAGTTTGGCTCCCACAGGCTATTTAAAAGTACTTATAAAATTTATTATCAAGTTGTTTGATAATTTTGTACAAGTGATACATTACTCTTAAAAAAACATTATGAAACTAAAAAGTAACCTTAAGCTTTTAAAAACTCCATTTTAGAACTTTTAAAAACTCTTTCCAAAAAAGCCCTAAGTTCAATTTTTACAAAGCTCATAAATTAGTTACTAAATGAATTAACATGAAATTGTGCTTTAAAAAAGAAAAAAAATCAAAATAAAGGCCAAACTAAGCCTTAGTGGTCTAGCAATCTCTCTCTCTCTCTTGATGGTGGGTGGACGCTCAGTGTCAGGCATGGAAAAATAGTGTTGAGATCAGGTTTGGAGCTTTCTCAAATTTATTCTTTTTGTTTTTTTTTGCTGAAAATTTCTCAAATTTATTCTTCTGCCTTTGTACAGTTTTCTTATCATTATTATGGATATTGATAAGGTAAAATTGTATTTCGGGAGTTACAAAATTCACTCAATCAAATTTCTCTTAAAGCTCATTTTACGCAGCAAAGAGAATACACATAACATCTCTTGTCGTACATGTGACTGTAGAGGGAAATTTGGGCACTTGTGTTTGTGTCATGTCTACATAGTACAAAAGATTAATAAGTCATGAATTCATATAACAACAATTCAAACACGTAACATCTTTTTTTTTTTTTTTTTTTCCCGAACAAAAAAAAAAAAACAAAAACAAGTGAACACCACAAATTCTTGACCTAACCAAACATCATAATCCCAAAAGCACGAGTCTTAACTAATACAAATCGAAGAAACAAAGAAGTCTTAACACACACAATAATGAAATGAAAACCACCACTGTCCATCAAATGGTTGGCACTTGGCACAAAGGAAAAAGTCTTGGCCTTTACATCCCGACCTGCCAAAAGGAAAGAATAATCTTTTGTGAAAACTTTTGCTCTCTACTTTATAATATTTTTGACCCAAAAAAAAATTAAATTACTTTACAACATTTTTTGGGTGGGACTATTGATACCACTTTTTTTTTTTTTGTTGCTATTTACACCACATTTACTCACAAAGTTTTCATTATTTTACACTACAAGTGGGGTAAATAGCAAAAAAAAAAAAAAAAAAAGTGGTGTATTTTTTTTCTGCATATTTCTGCGTAAAAAAAGGTTAGTTAAGATCCTGAATAGATTTATATATAATAGAACAAATATTTATGTAGTTACAATTCTCTGTGGATATAGATAGGGTCAATATAATAAGAATATATTTTTGCTCATCCTTTGTCCACTCTTCTCTTTCATTAACTAATACACTGACCCGGTATTAAATATAAATTAATACTACGTCCCACTGCATTAGCCAATGAAGAAGTAGGTTTAGCAATAATGGTTGAGGGCCTTGACTCTTGAGGCACAACATGAGTAGGCCGGAAAAAGAATTGGTACAGACAGGGCACACGAAATCCAGATCTGATCCGTGGGGGATTTCTATCATCCCAAAATACCCAATCCATTCGCTAAGACGTCGGATCTTAATCTGATTCATATTCGGATTTTATCCAATTCGGTAATTCAAATACTTATAACTTATAGAATATATTAAAAAAAAAAAAAAAAATCCATCAATTGATAATCTCCTCAAATTATGTTATTATCTAGCAAAATTTGAGTTCAGTGTTAATTAAAAATAAAATAAAATAAAAGAAGAGAACCAATAAGATGTTGCTTATCGATTAAGCGACCATAAAGTTAATTTGTATCATTTGTAGAGAAAAGTATTACTCCGTATTTTTTTTTAACCATCAGATCAATGGTAGTTTACAATTGAAATAAAACTATATAACTTAGTTAAAATATTCATTTTATTTAATATAGATCAGATCGGGTCTTTATCTTTTTGTTTTGCTAAACAGATTGGGCCTCTATCGGATCGAATTACACAAAAATCCATTTCGAATTGTTAGTCAAATTTCGTATTGGACAGGATTTCAGTGAAGTTCCTTAGCTCCACTTAGTCCGGTTCCTCTAACAGGTACGAAAAATAATTATATATATTTTTAAATAATATTTTAGAACTGTTTCTTTAAGATTATGTGTACTAATGTGATTATGTGAGAGTCACAGGACGGATGCGCATTAAATTCATTCATAAATGTTGCAGTTATGACAGAAAATTCATTATTAAATTGAACTTGGAAAAAGGAAAAAAAGGAAAAAAAAAATTGCAAAAAAAGGCCATGGGACTGATAGCTTCTTCATGATGCCAGGGACGGTCCTAATTCCCAAAGAAGGGCAAGGGGGCTTAGGTTTTCAAAAAATTATACAATTGCATTAATTTTTTTTTTTTTTTTTTTAACAATTAGTTACTCCTGAAAATTACAATTAGTCCCCGTAAAACACCCATTTTTTTTTATGCTTTTAATTATAAAAATCTCCTCCTCTTATGTTTTTAGAATAAAATTTTGTGGTATTAGTTTATATCATCCACACAAAGTATCAAAGTATGTATAAATAGGTAAAAAAAAAAATCGGGTATAAACCTCTATAAAGCCCCCTATATTGATTTTTAAGATCCGCCAGACTAGTCTCTCTCTCTCTCTCTCTTGCATTTTCTAAAGAAAACTGAGAGCAAAAGTAGAGTGATAGAGCCACAAAATGTTTAAGAGGTTACCTAAGAAGTAACTAGTAGATCACTTGGTGATGGCATAAACAGCATATATAATTCCAGGGATATACCCAAAAAAGGTCAGCACCAAACAGATCCAGAACTCCACCTGCCAATTAAAATAATATGTCATCAGTTTTTAAGTTCTCTATAATATACTACCTATACATAGCATATACTTCTGTATATGTAACACCATATCTTATACTAAAATCACTTTCTTTGACAATTTAAATTCCCAGCAACACAATATGCTAGTTTTTAAAAAATCAAATTGGAAACCCTTATAATCAAATCACTAGAAAAGCAAGAAAAAAAAAAAACACCAGATCTATATGGTTAAATCACCACAAAAAAAAAAAAAAAAAACGTGTAAAAGTATATGCCCAATCATATGTAGAGAGAGAGAGAGAGAGAGAGAGAGAGAGAGAGAGAGAGGAGGGGATGACCTGGCAACCAAATTTCAGGAAAACTCCAAGAGGCGGCAAGATGATGGCCAAGATGATGTCTATGCAGTTGGCTGTTCCCTCATCTGCCATTTTCTCTCAAAACTCTGTTTATTTTTTATTTTTTTATTTGGGGATTTGCAAACACAAACACAGAACAAATGAATCGGAGTGTCCTTCAGAGTACAGATAGAGAATTATACAGAGAGAGAGAGAGAGAGAGAGAGAGAGAGAGAGAGAGAGTTGTGCACAAGTACAAGTGACAAGCTGAGACGGTGCTAGTTGTGGATATATAGGCAAGGGAGAAACCACGTGTACAGCGCCCATACGATGAATATACAATGTTGCTATCTACCAAGAGAAAAAAAAGAAAAAAAAGAACAGTAATGTAACGCTTTTTAAATTTTTACCTCAAAATGATTTTTAAATGATGTGCTAGTGTAGTCAGGTAAACAACTTTCAATTAAAATTCAATTAGTCTTGCTGTATTAGAGTTAGTCTACTGTCACATCATTTGAAAAACATATTTAGAATAGAAATTTGGGAAGTATAGCATTACTCAAAAAAAAAAAAAAAAGCGCATTTTTGCTCACCTATACCTCTACTCGGTGACATATGTTCTATATGTCACCTACTAGAGGAGTAGATACATGAGTGAGCAAAAATACTCTCATCTACCAAATGACTAAAAAGAGTGACATGATATCACAAGTCAATCACAATTCATTATTTGTCAATTTGTTCCTCTATTTCTACGGGAAACCATTTGCACCACATAAGCACAACTTCCCAATTTATTGGAGGAGTGTTGTAAATAGTGACGTGGTAGTCGGTGGTACACCTATTGTAACCAATATTTAGAGCATCCACAATAGATATAGTAAATTTAAGGAGAGTATTTGGTAAGTTTAGTGTACAGATCTAATACACTAACAATAGATAAGTTGTCCAAACGGCACACACAATACCGTATAGAGTCACACGGCACACACAATGTCGCATAAAACTCACACGACACAAACAATGTCGTTCAAAATTCACACAGCACACTCAAAAGTGTGTGAGTGCTTGCACCATAAGGAAAAAAAAAAAAAAAAAAAAAAGCCCAACGGCACACACTGTGCCGTTTGGAAGCGGCACGGCACAGTGTGTGCCGTTTGGGAGATAATTGTATGCCGTTTGGGAGTGATACGACTTTGTGTGTGTCGTGTACACTCTCACGGCACACTCAATGCCGTCACCCTCGTACATTAGCAAAACTTAGTTGTACACTAAACTTAAGTTCCACTAAGTTCAATTGTTGTACACCGTTATACACACTACCCATTGCAAGCGTCCCACGACAAACAATCTTTAAGTTTGTTGTATGTTGTGTCCCATTGTGGATGCTCTTACTCCTACGGTCCTACCAAAGGTTTGCGAAAATGCTATTTGGAATCACCTTTCATATGAATGTTTTAAGTCAACATTGTGCTAACGATTTCGATAACATTTAAACTAACTTGTTTAGGGGCAAAGCCAGAATTTTTATCTTGCAGGTGCCACCCAAATTAGTTATATAAGGTCTTGTATAAATATAAAGGAGGTCATACTAACGCATTTTCTCGTAAAATAACGAATCAGCAAACAAAAACTACGTTCCTAATCAAAGCAAATAAAAAAAAATAATAAGAAGAAGACAATCCAATGGACAAGGCTCTTTTTATTGCGGGGTCTGAGGAGGGTGGAATGTACACAGCCTTACTTCTGCAAAGCCGAGAGACTGTTTCCAGATTCGAACCCGTGACCTCCAAATCATAATGGAACAACCTTACCGTTACGTCAAGGCTCCCCTCTTAGTCAAAGCAAATAACAGGCACTAAATTTAGGTTCCTAATCAAATCAAGTAGTTACCAATCAAATATTTTAATCATCAATCCCACCAATAAAATCCAAAAGTTAGCACCTCAAATCTCTAATGTTCAATCGGCAATTCTTATTTAAACTAGCTATTAACAACTTATTAAATCGATTTCAATAGCAATATATCAAAATTTCAAAGTTCAAAATAGTACCATCATTCATAAAGTGAGCTAATATTTTCATAGAATCATAGTCATGCAATCAAAACAATAAATCCCAATCTTCCCATTTAGAAAAATTATATTCAATAGAATCAATACCCATAAAAGCATAGGTTAATAACTTAATATAGCTTAAGTGGTAAAGAGCTTAGCATTTATAAGTCCTTTTCAATATATACGTTTGATGTTCAAACCTCATCCCCTCTCTCGTATAAAAAAAAAACAAAAAAGAATCAATACCCATAATTGTCATTGATCAGCTTAGCCAAACAAATCTAACAATTTCATAAAATAGAAATAATGCCTAAAAATAAGACGTAGACGTGTAAACAAGTGTTTTTTTTTTTTGGCTGAAAACGTAAACAAGTGTTACGTCAATTTTGTTTTTGGCTTTTAAGGAAAATACTTGGGTAAGGTAAAGGGCCGGTATGGTAACTCTGGGAGGGGCCAACTAACATTAAATTTTCTAAAAAACAAAATGAACACAACTACACTATATAATTTCCAGCTTTCTGGGGAAACAATGGTAGCTCGCCAGTTCGGCCTCTGAACTTGCTTAAATTAATTTTAAAAGTACTTTAGAGTTTAGTGTTTTAGAAGAGTGTTTTGACTTAAGCAAGTTTAGCGACTCTTTAACCCAAACTTAGGCTTAGTTTGGTCCCATTTTGGTGCTTCTTCTTTTTTAATGCATAATTTTATGTTAATTTGTTTGGTAATTAGTTTATGAACTTTGCAAAAATTGAACTTTGTGCTTTTTGGCAAAGCTTTTAGAAGCTCTAAATGGAGTTTTTAAAAGCTCAAGGTTGCCTTTTGATTTCATAATATTTTTTTGAAGAGTAGTGTGTTACTTGTACAAAATTATCAAACAACTTAATAATAAATTTCATAAACTACTTTCAAAAAGCCACGTGGGGGCCAAACTACGTATTTGTGTATTTATGGATAGGGGACCACGGGTGTAAGTAGTGGTGTAAAATGGGCTGGGTTGGCCCGGCCCAGTCAGGGGTGGACCCAGAATTTTTGGTCAGAGGGGGGCATAAATTACACGGGGGTTCGGGGACAGCGCCCCCGAGGCAAAGTTTATTAGGTCTATTTATGCACAATTATGTGTAAAATTGGTTTAACACCTCTAGTTTGGGGTAAATCATGTAATTTTAGGGGGCCTATTTTTAAAACCTGTAATATATTACACATAAATCTAGAATTTTCAAAAGTCTAGAGGAGCCTGTGTCTAAAACATATAAAATATTGTATGTAAATCTATAATTTTTAAAAGTTAAGGAGGGGCCTGTGTGAAATTTAGGAGGGCCTATTTATAAAATTTGTAAAATATTACATGTAATTATGTAATTTCCAAAAGTTCAGGGGGGACCTGTGCCACCCCTGACATACACTTCGGTCCGCCCATGGGCCCAGTCCGGGAAAAGGCTAAACCCAGCCCAGCTCAGCCCAGCCCGCCAGAACCCAGTCCTCTGGGGTTGGCCGGGCTGGTTCACCCTTTCTAGCCCACCAACCCAGTTCGGCCCGCCTAAAAGCGACCAAAACCCACAACCCAGCCCGTCCCAACCCACCAACCTGTAACCCACCTCGCCATTTTTTAGATAAATAATTATAAATTAGAAGATATAATTTATAAATTATGTACTTTATATGTATAAGCACTAATACTTAATACGAAAAGTTTCTAAAGAGGGCGTCATCTCTTTATTAAAGAGAGGACCTCTTTGATCGTCAGATCTTATTTAAAAACTGTGAATTAACAAAACTGTCATTAATAAAAACACGATCCGACGACCAAAACAGAGACACTCTCTTTAATAAAGAGAGGACGTCCTCTTTAGAGCATGACTGATAATAAGTTATTCATTACATGAAGTTATAAATTATGAAGTATGAGTTTAAATAACATAACTTATACTCAAGCATAACTTAACCCACCAACTCAGCCCACCAATTCGCACACAACCCAGCCCAGCCCACAAACCTTATCCACAACCCAACCCACCAACCCATCCCGCCAACCCAACCCAGCCCACTTGGATGGTGCCAAATAAGTCGGGATAGGTACACCTACATAACTTTTAAACCCAGTCCGACCCGACCCACTTTACACTTCTAGGTGTAAGAATTTGCAACAAAACTGAATCAACTGATGAGTTTGGTCGATTTCGGTCGATTCTGTCAAGATATCGGTGAGCATCGGCTTAGAGTTTTCAGGATTTTCAGTTCTCGGTTCGAAAACGGTTTGGTGTGTTAGTTCGAACTAGACTGTACCAAAATCTTTACTCAAATATTTTATAATAGGGGTGGACATACTTCAGGCCAACTGAACTTTCAAACTGAAACCGAAGTTTCAAACCATTTTAGTTTGGTTTGAACCCGAACCAAAGTAAGTTCGGTTTGAAATCGAACCGAACTTATAAGTACAATTCAATTTTCAGTAGGGTTTTCAACCCGAACCCGAACCGAATTTTCGAAGATTTTTTTTTAAAATTATTATTTATTTATAGATCTAGGGTTGTTTTAGGTTGCTTGCAAAATGTAAGGTACTGTAACTATTTGAGTTGTTCCTTTGTTTTTTATTACCAAATGATTTTTATTTTTATTTTTATAGATCTAGGGTACTTCATTAGTTTAACTAATAATTCTTGATTATCAAATGTTTGTTGCACTTGTGGCTTGTGTTGGTAACTTGGTGAACAGGTGAAATATTAAAGAATTTAAAGAATTAAAGCAATTCACTATAATGCTGCTATAATGCTATTACTATATAGAATAGAAATTTTTTATTAAAAAAAACTTAAAAAAAAAAAAAAAAAAAAAAAACTTCGGTTGAATTTCAACCCAAAGTTTCGAACCGAAACCGAACTTAAATTTTGAAACCGAACTATATTTTCGAAGTTTGTTTCAGTTTGAATTTCGGTAACAAAATTCCCAATCGGAACCGAACAACCCGAACCGAACTGATTGTTTGCCCACCCCTATTTTATAAATAAAAACTATATATACATATATACACACATTATACATATCTATTTTGCTTATATCTCTAAATAAGTGTATATATAAACTCATTACATGTATAATCCCTCTCTCTCTACCTCTCTTGAAACATTTCAACCTTTAAAGACTCTATTTGGTTTATGAATTTCGTGAGGGAGAAGAAAAGGAAAAGAAAAATAAGAATGAAAACTAATTCCCCCGTGTTCCTCTTTACATCTTTCTTCATTCTTAAATAATATTTAGAATAAAACAATTCTAAAATGTAATTCTAATATATGGATAAAAGAAGAAAAATGACTCACAATATTCAGAATGTTTAATTTTTTTCTCAACTTATTCTCTTTCTTTCTTATTTCACAACATCATTTTCCTTATATATTAAATAAATTTTTTTTTTTCCGTGATTCCCATTGTGCCTTTTGTGATTGGCGCTTCTACTTCTACTTCTACTTCTGTCTAAACCAAATATAAAGCCAATCCAAACAAGTCCTTAGCCTTTTTAAAATGCTCATTTCCTTTCGAATTATGTACAGCTCACTCTTTTATTCTGCGGACCACGTTGCACATGCTATCTTCCACGTGTGCCCCCTATCTGTTAGATCCATTGTCGTTGTATAATTGTATTCACGTGAATCAAACCCAACCCACACGCATCTTCCAAATTAAGGAAGTGTAATTAATTAATAAGAAGTGTAAGTAGTCGACTTTTTGCTTTTAGTTCTAACTTCTTCTATTTTCCTTTCTAATTATTATCTTTTTTTAATTATAAAACATCTCTTAATAGAAAATAATTATTTAAAATTTCACATAACTAATATAAAATTTGAAATTTTTACATAAATTTTGTAATATAATGATAGTATTGGACTAGATTTCACTAATCAATGACTTTTGATCAAATTAAAAACGAAATATTCTTTAAACTTTTGATTGACTAGTTACTCTTTTCGCTTTTTTCCTTTGTAAGATGGAAGGAATATCTAATAAAATAATGTTGGGCTTTTCAAAATTGTATTCAAAGTTTAGGCTTAATTATAAAATATACTTTTAAAGTTTGGTCTCTCTTTCGTTTTAGTCCCTGTAATTTCAATTGTGTTAATTTGATCATTGTACTTTTAAATAGAAGTAATGTGATCCAAATATCCAAATTTGTGAGAAAAATTGATAGAATTTACTCATATGCTATGTACTTTCACGATTTTTAGGGAAAAAAATAGAAAATCACCAATCTTCCCACCCGTTTATTAGCTTAATTGTGCACTACAATAAATAAATTTTGTCAATTTTTTTTTTTTTAAAACATAATTAGGCATTTGAACCATACAGAGAAGGACCAAATATGCGGCTGAGTTTGAGCATCACAATTGTGTTTTTGACTTTTGAACCATTCCAATTCTCTATCAGCAAATTTCATTTTCAATGCAGTAGGTTTTGTTTTTTTTCGGTGATCTTCATCATTACCCACAGGGCTTTTTGGTCATTGATCTGAGAAACTTTAATAGATTCTAAGTTCTTTTAACAGACAACTACAACTACAGGAATAAGAAAAAGTAAAAGATCGATGGTATTAATTATGAGTAATGTTATAGACACAATTAATTGTACAACTATTTTCACAATGTATAACATCTAAAGCAAGAGATACCACATTTTAAAGCACCACACATAAAGGCAAAACACTTTATGATTGTACTTTAAATGTGATGTCTCTTGCTTTAAATGTTGTGCATTGTGAAAAAGATTGTGCAATTAATTATGTCTCTAACATTATTAATTAATTATTGATTAGTATATAGATATAGGAATATAATTTCATTGTTAGTCACTATTTTTCTCTTTAACATCGATAGATAGTATGCTGATAAGTTTGTAAAAGATTAGTTAATATTTAAGGGTTAATTACACTTACACCCTTTGTACTTTGGGTCATTTTCACTTTGACTCCCTGTAGTTCAAAACGTGACACTAACACCCCCTATACTTTAATGTAAAGTGTCACCGTCAGGAATTCCGTTAAAGTTAACGGAAAAAGTGACACTTACACCCCCTATACTTGTAAAAGACCAAAATACCCTAAAATTTCTCCTTCTTCAGCACATGAATTCTCTAATAAGGCCCCAAGCAATGAAATCAAAACTAAAAACAAAAATCAAAACCCCAAATCAAAACCAATCAGGCCACCACCAGAAAAGAAGAAGAAAGAGAAGTCGTTGACTTCATCCATCACCACCAGCGTCCATTTCTAACCATCTTCAAATCTGTGAACATGCGAGAGGTAGAGAAGAGGGTTTGAGAGATTGAGATAGAGAGATAAGCTAAATTCTGGGACTTACTTTTGTGCAGAATGTATAGAGGGTGTTCTTGATTTTGATATGTATGTTGAGTTGATCAATTTTTTTTTGGGTTGATCGAATTTTTAAATACAACCCAAAACATACCAAAACATCAAACAACTTGAAAATTTTGATGAACCCAAAAAAAATTGATCAACCCAACATACATACCAAAATCAAGAACACCCTCTATACATTCTGCACAAAATCAGTCCCAAAATTTAGCTTCTCTCTCTATCTCAATCTCTCAAACCCTCTTCTCTACCTCTCGCATGTTCACAGATTTGAAGGAGGTTAGAAATGGTCGCTGGTGGTGATGGCCGAAGTCAACGACCTCTCTTTCTTCTTCTTTTCTGGTGGTGACCTGATTGGATTTTAATTTTGTTTTTGGTTTTGATTTCATTGCTTGGTGCCTTGTTGGAGAATTCATGTGCTGAAGAAGGAGAAAATTTAGGGCATTTTGGTCTTTTACAAGTACAGGGGGTGTAAGTGTCACTTTTTTCGTTAACTTTAACGGAATTCCTGACGGTGACACTTTACATTAAAGTATAAGGGGGTGTATAGTCACGTTTTGAACTACAGGGGGTCAAAGTGAAAATGACCCAAAGTACAGGGGGTGTAAGTGTAATTAACCCAATATTTAATTGAGTTTTGTTGAAAGGCATGTTGTTGTTTTTTTTTTTTTTTTTTAAATATGGTTGTAAATTTAGATGTTTGATGATGTTTTGGCTAAAAATTAATTTGTGATCGGGCGTGCCAGGGGCTTTGTACGAAGACCCAAACGTGTTACCAAAACTATCCCTAAGTGTATTTGAAATGGATCAAGTGATGTTGGGAAGTAGAGATGACCATTCCCTTGAGGTTCAATTACTCTAATGTGAGTAATTTGGTTGAGTGATGAAAACAATTACACGAATGGAAATTAGACAATAAAATGGAAAGGATTGCTATTAATGAAAAGCATATTACAAAAGATGGAGAAGAAAAACAGTGGAGGAAATGAAGTACTCCCTCCGTCCCATTTTATGTGTCCATCTTTCCTTTTTGGGATGTCCCAAATTTGTTGTCCACTTTCCTAAATTAGTATGCAAATTTTACTTAGATTCCCAAAGTACCCTTCCTTATAATCAACACCAAAACAAAACAAAACAAAAAAACAAAGTGCAATGATTATGGGCAATTGTGGAAAGTAGGTGTAGATTCTTTTTATCCCCTTAAATAGTTGGATTCCCCAAGATGGACACATAAAATGGGACGGAGGGAGTATAAAGCGAAAAAGGAACATGACACATGAGCTTAATTACATGAACTAAGAGACTGCAAGAAAAGAAACACAAACAAACATGGCACTAAGCTTCAAGTACATGGCTAGAAAAAAAAAACAAGAAAAAGGAAACAAAAGTGGCAACAGTTGGGTCTGCTTTAAGCCGCAGGGGCTGTGGCCGTGTGTGAGCCCTTTGCTTGTTGTTTGGCAATGTGTATATATAGGTGCTGAAAGTAACTTCCCCACTTTTTCAATATCTCCACTAAGTTGGTAGCTTCTCCATTGCAAGATAACTTCCCAACTTCATTTACTCCCTTCCTCATCCAATAATCACTGCCCACTAGCAAATACTTCCCACGTGTACAAAAATATAACCGGTCATATATAAAAATATAATTTTTATATTTATGGTGTAAACAATGCCCCCCTGGTTCTTTGAAAATGAAATGAAATGTAATTTTTGAAGAACCATGTATACACAAATGACCGATTTTTGTAGTCATTATCGGCCTCATGACCCAATTTTTGTGGCCAGTGCTAAGTGAGAGACAGATGACATCGGCCTTCAGCAGACCGATGGACCAACATGTTGTATTGTGAATTTTAAATTTTCAGTCTTGTACTGCATTAGACCTCAAGTTAGGCAGCAATTTTTCAAAAAGTGAGGAAGACCGATATTTGTTAAGACCGATCATAGACTGATGTTGTTAGCCTCCCAGACCGATTTTTCACTTCCACATCGGTCTTAAAATGACACCTCTTTGCTTGTGATCAGCTTGGTACATATTCTCTGACATAGAACTCATTCATCATTGGACAATAGAACTTTAAACATCAACCTCATAAGCCGATCTTAGTGGCCATAATGTCACCCAATATACCTTTCAATAACAAATGTGGTCATTGCCTAACTCAGTGACCAGACCGATGACATCAGGCTATCATTTTAATCAACGGATTATAAACTGATGACCATGGACTTGAAAGATCGAAACCATCACACAATTCCGCCTTAAAGCCAATTCCAAGGCTTGGATTGGGCCACAACCTATGTCTTACAGTAGTGAAAATAGATGTTGGGTCCCAACACATTCACTCATGCAATGTTTAAATTAGTTGGGACTTTAAATCAACATGATGCCCACTACAGAATAGTGCATGTGAGCTCTTGACCATCAAATAGCACATGATCACCCTCCAAATGAAGATCGAAGTCTCGGTCTGATATGTTAGTATTTGCAATACATCGGTCTTGTTAACCCGATTAATTCAAGACCGATATTAGTGTTTACTTCGGTCAATATTCTCTCTTATTCTTTTTTTTTTCATAAAAATAATTTTGTAGAAAACTCCACCAAACTAAATTCCAATTTTGATGGGCTCCACAAACCCAATGAGGATTTAAATTTGTAAAAGCCAAATGATTTATTGGCTTCTTGTCTAAATTATTTTTGGCAATTATGATAACGCCAAAAAATTTGAACAACTCATCGGTCATCATTTTTCTCAACAGAGGTTGTTCATATTTAATAAATTTGGGGGCCGAAATAAAATCACTCGGCTTATGCAAAACTTGCTCCCCAACCGCCTTCTCGTTGTCACCAACACTAGCGGGAGGAGCATTAGCCGAAATAGAAATTATCGGCTTATCACTAGTGACCGAAATTTTTCCATCTTGCCCCTTAACCGATTTAAAATGCTTTAAATCGAGATGGTCAAAAGACCAATCTCTTGATTTGTAGAGGCATCATCGGCCACTTTTGGCCATTTAAATTTTTTCGCGGCCTCTTGAAAAATTGTTGTCACGACCCATCCCACTGTGCGTGGAATTAGGACACGTGGCACGCGACCACGGCTTATCCAATTCATTAAACGATTATACGTAGCGGAAAAAGAACTTAAAACAACCTTGAGTATTTAAAACTTTTGGAAACAATACCTTCCGAGTTGTAAAATCCGTATAAAATTGAAAACGGAATTATATTTTAAAACGGGTGAATTTATGTTGAAAGGGGTACCAAAGGTACCCTAAGAACCAATCAAAACCTTTTGAAAATTTTCGGAAGTGGTAGAAAGATTTCTGGCAAGGAGCATTTCGACCACCATTCGACCGGTCGAATGACCCTTTAGCAGAATCCTGCACAAGTTGTAGAATTTTGCCTAAGGCAATCACCCAACCTTACTCCTTTCATTTCTCTAAACAAGTTTACTTTATTATAAACTTCACAAGATATAACATGTTATCAAAACCAAAGTTTAGACTTACTAATCCATGAACAAAAACAAGAGCGAAACAAGCTAAGGCTTGTTTGGTTTGATTCACAAAACTCTATCCACAGTCCTTCAAAATCCGAATTCGACAAGTTAAGTTTACAAAACACGAACTTATGAGTTCGGACGAATTCAAAACTAACTACAAGAAGTTTGGTTACATAATACAACATTTTCAAAATTCTTCCAAGGTTTCCAAATTAAACAAAGCAGAGCTCTAGCTCCACAATTTCATTATTACAACATATGGAAAGGAAACCAAAAACATAAACAAAAGGTGATCCCCGGCATTCCCACGGCCTCACTCTTCATGCTTCTTCTTGCCTTTCTTCATACCTACAATGGTGTAAATCTCCATTGCTCAGCAATATGCTGAGTGCACAATTTCTAACATATGCATATATGATAAATCATGCCTTAACCTCATAATTCATATCAAAATAGTCTCAAGGGAGGAAATACGCATTCATTTGGTAGTGGCAAGTCCAAGCCTTAAACCGCGATGCCAACGACTAGTCCAAGCCTACAACCATTATATCCTCAAGTGCTATTGTAGCAACCTGTATTTTCGCGTCCCTATTAATAAATAAAAATATCAATTTAATTTCATTAATGTGTGTTATTTTTTTAGTTGTGATAACTTTCCATAAATTATTGGCACTAATATAATTAATTTGATAACTCAATGCAATTTTATTTTGCTACTGTTTATTAGCGTTAGTAGGAATATCATTTAAATAAAATAATATTTGGGTGAACATTTTTAAATACGATGTCTTTAATTTTGTAGTCCTTAGTAATTTTTAAGAGTGTTATATTAGTGCTTAGGACTGCACCCCTAAGTTACCCTATGATTTGGGATAAGAACCATTAATAAAGTGTAATATCACATCTACATTTTTATCTCTAATGATTTTATTTGGGATATTTTAATTAACTAACTGACCAAATCGGACTAACTAGACTGAACTAACTAACACAACTAAACAAAATGAACTGATTAACGGACGTCAATCAACCGCGTAAGTTTACAGCTGCTAAACTAAAGTAATGATTGATATTACATGGTTTGAATTGATAAAAGTAATGTGCCTCCTTTCTTACCACATGAATTACTGATTGAAAACTTCAATCATCAAACTTCCATAGATGAGATTATGTGAGGCGTGGACAGTTTGATAAGCCATATACCAAACTTACCTCTTGCGCTTTTCACAAGCCAAGTAAAATCATATATAAACAGTGCAACTCAATGCACAAACACACCAAACATACATTGAGTATTCAAAGTCTCCTCTTTCCATTGCACTCTCTCCCTCACTCTCAATCACTACACACCAGTAATCTTACATATCTAGAAATCACAGTAAGAAAAATTATCACAGTAGGAGCTCCATTGCCATTATAGCTCAAAACTTATATTACAGATATTTACGGAATCTTTCGGTCTCTTAGTCCAGCTACTATGAAGAACGGTGAGTCTCTTGAACCCACTCTTAATGTACTTTAAGTCATTACGCACAATCCATGGGGTTCGAAAATAAGTGAGTATGTATAGATATGCATATGTAGTATGGAGGTCCAAAATTAGCGGTACCAAAAATGTTAACGAAAACTCATTCTGTAAATTGACAATGAAATATTAGGATCCCAGTTAGTCCCCCATGAAATAGTTTGTTGATTGATTAGTTCCTTGACCCCAAGGTTGGGAGTTCAATACTTGTTACTTACATATAAGTTTGTAAATTGTTATTTTTTAACATAAAAATAAATAATAAATACATTAGTTTACTATGTATAAAATAAGTAGTAAAAATACTCATTGACCTTATTAAATTTTATATTATTATTGTTAACATGTTGGAGGTCATTTTATATAGTTTTGTAATTTATCAAATTATAAAAATAGGTTTTTGATGCTTTGAATAAATTAATTAGTGGTTATTTAACTAGTATTTTAATTATTCAAATACCTATGGTATTTCCAAAATTATGGAAAAATAGAGGAATTATATTTTGATGACTTGTCTTCAATAGAAATAATGTCAAAGCATGTACCCTCTACTTTTATATATTTATGTTATTAAGAAGGGCTTTTATTGCTAAATTTATATGCTATTTTATCTTCTAAAATTTATAATAAAAATTCCATGACTCCGAAAATTACGCGTCAGTTTCCTAAAATCAAATTTAGATAAATTGGTTTACTTGATAATCACGAGTTTTAAACAATCTCTCCCATGTTAAAGAAAATCGTAAATAAAATAAGTCATACACGTGCATAGTCGAGTTGACATGTTGGTAAGGGGTCGTTTGGGTCGACATATACATCTTGTGAGGAATAAGTAAAGAAAGGGTGTGTTGAGTTATATCACCTTAATTATTCTAGGCCGATCGGATACGACATACTAATTAGGAAGGATTGAGCCCAGGCCGACTCGGATACGGTAGGCCAATCAAAGTCTTGTGTCACCTTAATCATTCCAGGCCGACTCGAATACGGTAGATTAATTAGGAAGGATTGAGCCCAGGTCGATTCGGATACGGCAGGCCAATCAAGACGTGTCCACGCCGACTCGGATACGGTAGACCAATCTAAAACAACGACCTTGTGTCGGATGGTTCTGGCGACTGAATGAGTCGAGAGGTTGTGGTCGAGATAAAAGAGTCAGTAAAATGAGATGGTTACATTGTTCATACACGGTCTTATATAATTGATTTAACTGTTCATTAATTGTTTATATGCGACGACTAGAATAACGGACTAATAGTACTATAAAATACTAAATGTAAAGATAGTTAATGTGCTTTTATATACATTGCTTGTATGTTCATTATGCTCACTTGGCTTTCATTAGCTGATGACTTTATTTTGTCCTAGACACCCAAAATGTCCAGGAGATGCCAGTTAGAGAAGTCTGCAGAGCTGCTTTTATAATTTATTAAAGTTGTAATAAAGGATATGAGTAATGTTTTAATTTAAATAAGGCAGCTTGTGCCTTAAGAAATACTTTTATTTGAGACAATGTAATATTGATCAAGTTTGTAATGTTGATCTATATTTTCTTCCCTGTTATTTTATATACTCTGTGTTTTTGGTACATGTTAAGCTAAGCACATGATAAGCGATCCCTCACCTGTCATGACCTACGGGTCCAAAATGGAAATGAAAAATTCTCCTTATTTTGCTACGTTGGGGCGTGACAGGGTTTTTGGTATCAGAGTCTTGGTTGTATTCTTAGGCATAAGCTTAGACACAGGTTGTGATAGCAAAAGGATAGGCATAGTCGAGTGTCCTCGGTACTTAGGATCCGACATCCAGATATATTAAGATTAGCCCTGATATATGATAGTTTGCTTTTGTCAGGTCATTATCATGGACCCATATCTTGTTCCAGATGATTTTGGAGGGCATGTTATTGACCCTAATGGAATAGAGCCACTCGATTGGGAGCTATACCTCACTTTGATACGATACCAGGCCACCGTTAGACTGGAGAACCATATGTGGCAGGAGATGCACGTTGAGGTAGTTGTGGATTTGAGGTGAGTTCAGTTAAAGGTCCTTTACCAGGCTTGGACAGATAGACTAATAGTTGATGAAAGGATGAGGAGGATCCTTGACCCTGAGATCTACGTACCCCTCGAGATGGATATGGTCCAGGCACATCTAGCCTTTTTAGCCGCTGCAGTTATACCACCCCCAGCTATGGCTCCCGTGGCCGCCCCACCTGTCGAGCCCATAATTGATGATGATGATGATGATATGAGGATGACGAGATGGATGGAGTGGTCCCCGTAATGATCTAGTGGATTGAGGTTGAGATAGACGAGGACGATGAGATGGAGGCCGAGGTTCATATCATCGAGTTACCTGAGCCACCACCTGAGCTACCTGTTGAGATTGATGTTATTATGGAGGATGCCCCACCCTCCGTATCTGACGATGATACCATCTAGCGAGCTGTTGTTCGCCCGACTCGTAAACCCATATTTTGGCGCCGATGGCCAGCTATCTTTGCTAGGCACTCTTAGATGTCCCTATTTGGTCCTGTTGTAAATATTGGACTGGTAGTCCCCTTTTGTAATTGATGCATATATAGGTAGCACTAGGGTGTAATAGGGTAATGACTCCCATTTTTTGTATATCGGACTGGTAGTCCCAAAAATCTCACTTTTGACTAGATAGAAGCATTAACTGGACATACTTGATGTAACTGCTTACAGAGATATATATAAAGAAATGTTTTTGGAATCTTGTTTTGATAATTGTACTTCTTATTATAATTATTTAAAATTGCTGTCATTTGTACTATCAGGATTTCAGATATAGTATGGCAAGAAAGAGTCCCAGAAACCACGACTTGATCGAGGGAGCACCCCCAGTTGTCGATCCTACTGATATGTTTGAGGCATTTGTCCGATGAATTGAACGGATAGAAAACCTGACTGCCCAGAACCACAGAAATTGAAATGATCAAGGGAATGTATTACCACCTCGTCAAACGGGAGATAAATGATTGGAAAGGTTCTGTACCTTGCGACCAAAGCAATTCGCTAGCACCGCCAAACCATGGAAGGCCGAGCAATGGCTAAGGCAGATGGATCACATCTTCGAGACAATGGATTGTACTGACCATGAAAAGAAGAGGCTGACAACATTTCAGTTGACATATGTTGCTGCGGATTGGTGGGAGGCAGTGAAAGCCACCATGGGAGAAGACGTTGTACGTGCAATGACATGGACTACATTCAGGAGGAAATTCCTGGAAAAGTATTTCCCAGCGACCGAGAGGCACAAGAAAGAAAGAGAATTCATGGACCTGGTCTAGGGAAACAAGTCAGTACAAGAGTACATAACTCAATTTGAGAGGCTATCTAGATTTTCTCCACACATGGTGGTTACGGATGAAAAGAAAATCTGGAAATATAATCAAGGATTGGTTCTGCCTATTCTTTGTATGACTATTGGGCACTTGGACAAAACATTTGAATCTCTCGTGAACCTGGCCACCAAATTGGAAGAAGACATACGATCGAGCCGCAAGCAATTTGACTTTCGCCCACCACAAAAATGAAAATTTGGGAACAAGCAACCATATCGCAATCAGGGTCAGAAGAGGACTTTCGATGGAAACCAGAAACCTCAGCCACCCCGTTATAAAACTCAAGCGTAGGGGGAAGTTCTTGTAATTGTTTCAATTGTGGCATCCCCAGTCACCTATCTCGGGATTACAAAGCACCAAGGCGCGATAATCGTCAGAATATAGTATGCTATAATTGTGGCAAGACTGGTCATATCAGCAAGTATTGTCGTGCCCCCAAAGGAGGAAGCTATGGTCAACAGGGACAAGCCCAACTAAATGTTATCATTCCTGATGCCACAGGTTATGAGGAAGGTAATTATGAAGAAGCTAGGTATGAGGGAACCCAATATGAAGATCAGCCTGAGAAGCAAGTCATGGAAGGTACTTTAACACTTTATAATCATCGTGTGAAAGTCTTATTTGACACGGGTGCCACACACTCTTTTATTGCTGCCAAAATTCTTCCAAATGTGAATATAGTACCTTAGAAGTTAGACATAGCTTTGAATGCTGTTGTAGACACCCCATTTTGTAGGCTAAGAGATTTAGGAGGCCACAAGCATGTCAAACCTCGATGATTAGAAAGATCGGATTTTCAGAGATTGCTTCTAACTCTCAAGAAGTCAAATAAATGATCAAAATGCCACTAAAAGCCCAAAACCTCCAGGTTGGCCCAGAATTTTGATGTCATTCAAAATAAAAAGAAAAGTATTTTAAAAGAGAAATATTTGAAATCGTCATCTCCCAGAGACCCCCAGAAGTCCTGGAAGGTCCCGGAAAGTCCCCGTTGACCGGTTTGACCAAGGTTTGAGCAAGTTTGACCAAAATCATCCGAATTCTCCCGAAAGTTCTGAAATCATTTTAAATCATGTGAAAAGTCTTAAAAAATGTTTTAAAATAAAATCAAACGGAAACGTTCGTCTCTTGAGGCTCCCAGAACTTCTTGGAAATGCACTATTTAACTGATTTGACTGCAAGTTTGATCGAAAGTCAAAGTCTCCATTTCGACGTTGAAATATTTTTATCAAATACTAGTGGTCAATAGCTTTCCAACGGTATATCGCACATAATTTCTGGACTTAAAACGAATTTGTTATGAATTTCTGAAGGTGAAAAATGCGATCAAATTGGCTTTTATCGTGAATACCGCAAAATTTTCAAAGTGACCCAACTTTAAACTATTTTTTTATGGAAATTATACCTCAATACCTTTCCAACGGTATATCACAATCTCAATTTGGATTTCGTATGAATTTTCTGTGAATTTTGGACGAAATAGGGCCGTTTCGCAAATTTTGGGAGTTCCGGGGGCCAAAATGCAAATTATGGTCAACGGGGGAGGGGGGGTTTACTGTCGTGGAAGCACTGGACCACTGTCGCGGCAGCAGTGGCCGAGTGCCGCGGCGGCACTCTGAGTCATTTTTCAATTTTTTTTGTAATTTTTGGTTAATTTTTGAGTTTTAATTCATATTTTCAATAAACAAAACGACATAGTTTTGAAATTCTGAACCAATTAGAGACTTTTTAAAACCCAAAATACCTCCCTAAGTTGGCCTATAAATGAGACCCACTTGCTTCCATTTGGGGAAGAACTTAGAAGCCATTAGAGAGAGATATAGAGAGTTAGGGAGAAATAGAAAGATGAATAGAGATTTTCTTCTTCAAAATCCAATCCAAATGTGAGTTTCAATTAGTTTTCTCAAAACTAAACTTGTGTTCACAAGATTTCAATTTATTTTCTTCATCTTCTTTGAGTTTTAGAGAGCAATCTACACCCACATACACAGATATATATATGAGAGGTTGAATGCTTGTGGTTCCACCATTGAATATCATATATTGATTTGTTCATTTGCTTGCTTATATACAATGTTCATATCTTCTTACCTCATTTCTTTTTTATTTTCTTTATTTACTTACTAGTTCATCATCATCTAGATGATGACATGAAGTTTGAGGTAGGTGAATCCTTATGGATAGTAGCTCTTGACCTCAAAAACATGTTTGATAGATAATGATTATAACCTCAATACATCCCTATGTATTCTTGAGGTTATATCTAAACTAAAGCAAACCTTTCCAATAATCTTGGAGGTTCTCTAAATGAGTTAGAGGTTGATATTACAAGTGGTTTTTATCCTCTTTGAGTGTTGAAAATATACTATCAAAACCCCTATTTCAAAGCCCACCTAAACCCCCAATATTTGAATTCCAAGAAATAAACCTTGTTTTCTAAAAAATCTTCAAAACAATGAGTCATTTAACTTCAAAGAATTATTCTGAATTCAATACTCAATATATGAAGATAAGGCCACTTGTAAAATCTTCCTAAATCATTGGAGAACGCCTATGATTTTTGGCTTGACTTGAAAATACTTGGAAGGATTCCATTTTAGTCCAAACATTCTCTTCAGATATTCTGCCTTTACTATCACAGCAGCTTGGCTGACTTTCAACTTGTTTTACAGAAAACTTTTACAAAAGGAGTGCTCCCAACCTATTTTTAACTTGAACTTAAGTATCTTAGGGAACTTTCTGTATAATATGGGCTTCAAAATGTTTTGTTTTCATTTTCTAAGATTTTCTAACATTTCAGTCGATAGTACGAACTCTGTTTTTGAGTAATCTCTATTGTTCATATGATTTATCTCAATCTGTAATAGTTATTGTAGATTGGCTTTTTGACATGTGTTCTAGACACAATAAGGACGATCTCCATTAAAAATCATGCATTAAAAACATTTCTAACCTCACCTTTCCGTTTTCACAAGATGAACTCACTATTCTGTCCACTATTCACAGCAAGCATGCTTTATTTATTTTTCTTTGATTGGATGTTCATATGCCTTCCAAATTAGTTCATCTCTTAGGAAGTAATTCATACTACATTTGTATATATTATATGATGATTTCCTTCATGCATTCATGCATATTTTAGACTTCTAAGTCACTTTAGAAAGTCCATGTACACAAACACACTACAACATTTGCATATTCTAGGTTCATACATTGCATCCGTGGAAGATTTGGGGTTTTTGTGACCCCTAATCTAAGAAGATTATAAGGAATGAAGTTGATCACCCGTTCATGCTTCCCCTCGATCACATCATCCTTTCTCATCCGTCCTAGGGATTGAGAGGTTTTCTTTTCTCAAAGATTAACATGCATCATTCTAGTTTGCTAAGCACATTTTGATCTCTTTGATTATTTGTTTAAAGAACAATTCATGTCCCCTTTAGATTAGGAAAACTTAATTACTTGATATGTGATTAGACGATTTTTTTTAGGTTTGTTTGTGTGATCTTTCACTTTACATTGTGTGATATTTGGCTTAAATCTTATGAATGATATCTTATCTTTTGATCTTCCATTTTAAGATTCTTATGTGATTTAATACACCTGTCATAGTACTAATTGTCGAACCAAACATAGTAAAAGATGATTATTTGGATGCTAATTGAGGCCCGTCGAGAGACGGGGCGAGTTGAGGGTGTTTTAGTCGTGACAAAGGCTCCTTCCTCTCTCGTACCAAAACCCCGAGCCAAGTTCTTTGGTTCTGAAAGACCGGTGCCCTTTATCCGTTTGGGTGAGTCAAATTGGGTTTCTTGGTTCCCTAAAGACCAAGTGGCGACTCTGTGTCTGTTTTCAACAGACATTTTCTTCTCTTTCAAATCAATTTCAAACAAAGGAAAATCAAATCTGAAACCCCGCCGAAAATAAGAAACGGGGGGCGGGCTCACGGAGTCCGTGTGTCCACAGCTGTCTCACCGTTAGGAGCTACTATTACACTAAAACATGTATGCAAGGGTTGTCCTGTACACCTAGAGAATCGGAACCTTCCAGATAATTTGGTTGTCCTAACAATGAAGGAGTTCAATGTGATATTAGAAATCAACTGGCTCACTAAGTATCATGCTAAGTTGGACTGTGTTAAGAAGAGTATTACTTTTTCAGTTACTGGAGGTCAACCTTTTGAATTCTAGTATAACCCTATGAGTGATACATTCCTCACCAATTGTGTAGCTAACATCGAGACTGTCAGTACAGAAGTGGCTATCTCATCGATACCCATAGTTAAAGACTTTGAGGATGTTTTTCAGGATATCTCTGGGCTACCACGTAAGAGAGAGATCGATTTCTATATTGATCTAGTGCCGAGCACTATTCCTATATCCAAAGCACCTTACAGAATGGCCCCTACAGAAATGCTGGAGCTAAAGAAACAAGTTCAAGAACTTGAGGATTTGGGATTTGTACGTCCAAGTACATCACCCTGGGGAGCATCAATGTTATTCGTGAAGAAGGATGGATCACTTCGGTTGTGCATTGACTACAGAGAATTGAATAAAGTCACCATCAAGAACAAGTATTCTTTACCCCGAATAGATGATCTGTTTGATCAATTGCAATGAGCCACGATCTTTTCCAAGATAGATCTACGGTCAGGATACCATCAGTTACTCGTACGACCCGAGGATGTACCAAAGACAGCTTTCAAAACAAGGTACGGTCACTATGAGTTCCTGGTAATGTCATTTGGATTAACTAATGCCCCGGCAGTGTTCATGGATCTGATGAATAGAGTGTTCATGCCTTATTTGGATCAATTCATCATAGTCTTCATTGATGATATTTTGATCTATTTAAGGATAGCAGAAGAACATGAACGATATTTACGACTCACACTACAGACACTTCAAAGTCATCATTTATATGCGAAGTTCAGTAAGTGTGAGTTTTGGCTTCAAGAGGTGAAATTCTTAGGGCATGTGGTCTCACAACAAGGAATTGCTGTAGATTCATCAAAGATTAATGTTGTTTCAAATTGGACTCGACCAACCAATCCTACAGAAGTCAGAAGTTTCCTTGAACTCGCGGGTTACTATCGGAGATTTGTAGAAGGATTTTAAAAAATAGCAGCCCCTCTGACTAGTTTGACTAAGAAAGATGTCAAGTTTGAATGTACTGATAAGCGTGAGCAGGCTTTTCAGGAATTGAAATAAAGACTTACCACGGCACCAGCATTAGCAATACCAAGAGATGGCGAGAAGATTTTATTTTCAATGACACGTCCTATCAAGGATTGAGATATGTATTTATGCAAGACGACAATGTTATTGCTTATGGTTCAAGACAGTTGAAGCCAAATGAATTGAACTACCCGACTCATGATTTGAAATTGGCAGCAGTAGTGTTTGCTCTGGAGACACTATCTATATGGAGAGAAGTTTGATTTGTTCTCTGATCACAAGAGTCTGAAGTATTTATTTACTCAGAAAGAGCTGAATATGAGGCAACGCCGATGAATGAAATTGATTAAGGACTATGACTTCACGTTAGAATACCACCCTGGTAAAGCAAATGTAGTCGCAGATGCCTTAAGTCGGAAACCTCGAGAAATTGTTGCATCTCTAATGGTTAGAGAATGGGACGGAGGGAGTAGTTATTACAGAATGTTCAATATTAATTACTTTACCACTAATTTGAATTTCCACAAAGTGTTTGGTTCTCCAGTGGAATCTTAGCTGGATTTAGAATCTAGTATTTGATTGAGTCATTGGAAATGAAATAGGAATATTGTCAAATGCCTAAACTACCCTTGAAGGTTAAACAAATTATAAGCTAAGCATTTTGATATTATAGAGGAAAGTTTCAAAGATTTAATTCACAATATATTCAAAAGTCTACTTCAACAACTTATATGAAGCCAAATTGCAACCAAAACATGTAATGAAGAAACAGTTAACCATAGGCAATAAAAATAAATAAAAAAATTTAAATAAGAGACTACACATGTATTCAATTCATGAAAGAGAGATCACCTTTTGCTCTTGAAGCTTTGCGTCAATGGCTAGCCGGAGCTTTTGAGGCTTCACGTCAAAATTGTTTAATAACCAAACTTATACATTTTTATAAATATAAGGGCTAATTTGAGTAATATAAAATTATAAAATTAAAATCCTAGTAATTTGAGAATACCACCTTCAAATTAGAATTTAGAATATATCCACCATATTTTTCACCTTTGAATAGATTCTAAATTCAATGAAATCTATAATCCAAAAAATAATCCATAAATCAAACAAAAATAAAATTTTAAGATTATTAGTAATCATAGAGTGAATCAAAATCCACTCTTATGAATTCATTCATGAACCAAACCGCCATTAAGCCAATCCAATTTGCCTCGTTACTTCCGGTATCATGTACACCTCACTCTCTCATTATGTGGGACCATGTTGCACGTGCTATCTTTCACGTGTGCCCCTACCTGTTGGATCCATGAACCAACCCAAACTCAAGACAAATTATTTTTATTTTTATTTTTTCATTTTTTAATGCTAAAAACAATTTATTATTCTCCATTATTTTAGGGACAGACCTACTCAAAGATCAAAGAGAGCATTTTTTCTCACTAAAAATGTTGTATATTGTTCACTTAGGTTTTTACTAGGTGACATACATGTGTCTCATTTCAGTTATTATATTAATGATATAAAGGCAAAATAATAATAGAATTAAACACATGTTACCTAATAAAAACCTGAGTGAGTAATGAATGCCATTTTGGAATGAGCAGGCCAGCCCTGAGATGACAAAAATTGTCCAAGGCCTCTGCGAACTTTCAAAGGGGCCTAAAAATGAGGCCTATATACTAAGTTTCATAGAAATTATGTAGAAATTAGAAGAAAATAGGCCTAAAAATGATAATTTCATATAAATTAGAAAGAAATTAGGCCTAAAAATAATAAGTTTCATAAAAATTAAGAAGAAATTAGAAGAAAATAGGCCTAAAAATAATAAATTTTGAGGCCTAAAAATTTGAGGCCTAAAGCGGTCGCTTGGCTCGCTTGTGCCAAGGGCCGGCCTTGGGAGTGAGAAAAATGCTCTCAATGGCAAAAAAAGGCTCAAGTCCCGTCTTGGTTTTAACAAATTTTCAGAATTATCCTAAAATAATACTCTCTCTCTCTCTATCTCTGTTTATATCTTTTATTTTTATTTTTATTTTTTAATATTACTTGGACACACACACCCCTTAATTTAATTCAACCCAATCCAACCAAATCCAACCCCAAAGCACCACAATGACCCACAATAAAAACTAACAAGAGTCACTCATTTCGACTGAAGAACAAACAGGGAACAAGCAAAGACCCTTCAATGGCTCAATCTCCCCATTGGGGAGAAAGAGGTCACACCTCTTTCCTTCTCAAATTATTCTATATTTTCTTATTGGATTATCCTAAAATTATTATCCATTTTCTTAAATTGGATAATATACTTACTTTCTAAAATTACCATTTCTTGAAATACAAACCATGACAAAACCAAAAAAGTTGCGGTAATAATTAGGGGCACTTGTGGAAAGTAAGTATAGATTGACTAGATTATGTTGTCCGCTGTCACAGCCCGGTCCCACAATAGCGGAACCAGAGCCCGTGGCACGCCACCGAGGCTAACCCAATTCATTAACGTTCCCAAAATTTAGTTTAAAGAACACACGCAGCGGAATAAAACAAGTCATTTTGAAAACCATCCATTCAGTCGACTGATTCTCGAATCCAGTCGACTGATCCTGGTCTAGTAGAAAGTTGGGTTTTAAAACACCATCCAGTCGACTTCTTTCTACATCCAGTCGACTGGGGCTTCAAAGTTTCAGTCGACTGGTAAAGTCCGATCGACTGAAGTCCAACCTGGCCAAAAATATCAGTTTTGAACACCATGATCCAGTCGACTGTGTCGGGGACCTAGTCGACTGATCCTCCATGAAACGATGCAGAGAGTTGCTGAAAAGGAGGCTCCAGTCGACTGTTCAATAAACCAGTCGACTGATCCCCTGAAAGCAGCACATTCTGCAGCATTTTCAAGTTTAAAAGCTTTTGAATTCAAACGGGGATCAAACACACACTTCCAAAAGTACTCCAAAGCAATCCTAACTATATTAACATATTACCGAAGCACAGTTACAACATGTTACTAACTATTACAACATTTTAGATTCGTTCTAATATACCAAGTTAAACATAACTAAAAACTATAAGAATTCTTATTACAACATTCCTATTGTCCCAAAACTACAAGATTAACGTTCAAGTTGCCTTCTAAAAGAACTCCCAACCCACGTGCTCACTTCTGCGATTCCTAGCCAGCATTTATACCTGCAATGGTTATTTGAATAACCACACATATTCGATTTGTTTAAGCTAATGCTTAGTGAATAAATCAACATATGTACATGAATGATAAACATGTTCACATTCACATCTCTACATTTCATACTAGTCGCCGAAGACTCACGTGCCCGTCTGTAATCCCAATTCGCGACTCCTCGCCAATAAGTCCACGCGAAAGGGTAAGACCCACGATTCTTCTCTTCAATCGTGCGACCATAATGCCTATATCGGCTCCACAAAATGGCACGGTGACCACGTGCTCCTTCTGACCCACATAAGCAACTTAACATGCTCAAATACATATCACCATGCTCGCGGAAATTAAACATTTCATCGTGCTATTGGACCTACTTATCAATACAAATGCCCAATATGAACTACACAAGATATCTCTAAGTATTAATATATGCTATTTAAACATAACATGAATACATGTCAAGAAACCATTCCAAAAACATAGTTGGATCACTCACCTCTGATTAACGCTCCTATAATTCAATCTGAAGAAAACCCGTGTACAAAGAACGTGTAGAAGTCCGTCTTGTACAATTCCTATGGATCAAAATTCCATTTATCAACTTTTATGAAAAATTCTAGGAAACAACTTTTCAAAAAACTTGGCCAAACAAGCCCTAACATATATCAAAACAAAGCTCTTACCTCGAGGAGCTCAAATATGAAATATGGGAGAAAACAGACTGACGGAAGGTCGTCGTTTGGCGTCGCAAAGCTTGAAGCAATTAAATCTCCCTTTGGCCCCATTTTTGGAATTTAGGTTAAGACTTGTAAAAAATATCTCAACCATCTCTATCTATATATAGGCAAAACTCTCGGGAATTACGTTTACCTCCCCACGAGTTTTCAAAACTCCTAATTAGTCTCTGAAACTTTCTACACATATTATTCATAACTTTATAAGTGAAACCTCAAAATTATAAAGGTTTTCGACTAAGTTTCGTTTGGTCGCTTAAATGCGAATTTCTACATGACGTTTTCGAAGTTGCTAATTAGCCTACCAAATTAATAGCGTGTTCATTCGTCCTCACCAGGATACTAAATCTAACAACAGAAATATATTCTAAAACAGAAAATAATACAGATATTGAAATACACAGGTAAATATTTATTTTCAGATAAACATTTAAAGTATTCCACAGTGACCGTCTCACACTCGGAGAGACGTCGCAACAACAAATCCTCAATCACCACAGTTTCAAAGGGTTTTCTAATACAGACACCCAAATCAACTCGTGAGTCAATGCTCACCCAAACATATGCCAAAAGGCACGCCACATCACATTATCATGCATGAAAATGAAATGCAAAAGCAATAACACAAATACGGGTGTTATAATACTCTCCCCCTTAAAAGAAGTTTGTCCCCAAACTTATACCTCATGTCTCAAAAAGGTGCGGATACTGAGTACGCATCTCATCTTCTATTTCCCACGTCATCTCTTCCGTAGTTTGGCTACGCCATAACACTTTCACTTTTGATATTACTTTGTTCCGTAAGGCTTGATCCTTCCGATCCAAGATCTCTACCGGATACGCAACATATGTCAAATTACTCTGAATCTCATTCGATATCGGAGTCATAACTTGATCTCTATCCTCCACTAAGTGTTTACGTAACAATGACACATAAAACACGTTATGCACTTGAGCATACTCACTCGAAAATTTCAAACGATAAGCTACGGGTCCAACTCTCTAAATAATCTCAAAAGGTCCTACATACCTCGGGTTGAGTTTTCCGTATCTACCAAATCTGGTTATTCCCTTTGAAGGTGACACCTTCAAATACACCAAGTCTCCTACATCGAATTCCAACGGCCGTCTGCGCTTGTCGGCATAACTCTTATACATACTCTGGGCTGTCAGTAACCGTTGTCTAATTATCTTTATCTTATCCATCGTTTCTTGTACAATTTTCGGCCCTTCAATCTTTCTTTCTCCAACCTCTGTCCAACTAATCGGTGAACGACATACACGACCATATAAAGCTTCATGAGGAGCCATTCCAATACTAGACTGAAAATTGTTGTTATATGCGAACTCAATTAACGGCAGGTGGTCTTCCCAATCACCCTGGAAATCAAGTACACATAACCGAAGCATGTCTTCCAAAATTTGGATTACTCTCTCTGATTGGCCATCATTCTGAGGATGAAAAGCGGTACTAAAGTGCAATTTGGTACCCATTGCTTCTTGCAAGGCTCTCCAAAACTTCGATGTAAAACTACTATCCCTATTCGAAATGATAGAAACTAGGATACCATGTAGTCTCATAATTTCGCGAATATACAACTTAGCTAACGTCATTGGCTTAGTTGTTCGGATTGGTAGGAAATGCGACGACTTCGTCAAACGATCAACGATCACTCAAATAATAGTGTTCGATCTCTTCGACCTCTGAAACCCACTAACAAAATCCATTGTTATGTGCTCCCATTTTCTCTCGGCTATCGGTAACGGTTGTAACAATCCCGAGGGTATTTGGCGTTCGGCCTTTACTTGTTGACAACTAGTACAACGCAAAACATAACGTGCTATTTCTCTCTTCATTCCCGACCACTGTGGATACCGGGATTCCACCGCTTTGTTTGCTTTTGAAACTTGTTTGAAATTTGAATCAAGGAAAGAGAAAAGGTCTGTTGAAAACAGATACAGAGTCACCACTTGGTCTTTAAGGAACCAAGAAACCTAATTTGACTCACCCAAATGGATAAAGGGCACCGGTCCTTCATAACCAAAGAACTTGTGATTAAGTCACAATCAAGTTCTTATTTAACCCTATTAAAAACGTAGTATGTTGGAAGTAGGATGTCGAGTCCACAGGGATTGATACAAGAACAACGTTTGGGAGGTTTAGTAACTAATTATAATGCTCAAAAGAAATAAATAAGAAAAGATGATGAAAGAGAATAAAAATGACATTGCGTCTTGCGGCTTTTTGTTTGGTTTTTGGAGGATAAAAGGTAAATAAATACTAATCTAAAAAGCAATAGGTTGGGATCATTCCCCCCATCTTGGGTCACAACAAGATGAAATGAACTAAAGTTTCAAGCACATTCTAAGGTAACATCTCATTGTGGCATATTATCAAACACTTGGAATGCACCTATGTGTTAGATGAAATGAGCTTTAAGATTTCCATAGAAACGGATTTGAAGCTAACGTTTGACTATCAAGGATGCATGACATACAAGATTAAGCCTCTATGGCTTCTAATCCGAATGATTTGTCCCCCCTACACTAACTAATCTACTTGGTGGACAAACCACCTATGAAGCCTTCAAAAGGTAGTATTTAAAACCCAAGAGTTTGAACAATCGAAGATGCTTGACATCTATGATGAAGACTCCAAGTTTTAAATCTCATACACAACATTTATCAAACACATAGAGTGCAAAACACAAGGTTACATAATATTCCATATGAAATATATAGGGTAGGATTCAAAGTCTAAGTTTTAACAATCATAGTTGTAATACAAGTAAGATGAATCCCTTAATTTTGAATCCTACACAAATGAACCCTAGAAATGCTACAACATTAAATCCAAGAGTTCATGATCCACAACCTAAGTAAACCTAACTAATCAATGAAAACATAGCAATATCATCAAAAGAGAAGAGATAGAAAATATACCTAGCCATTAACACTTCAATCCAAGCTTCAAGTTTATACAAATGAAGAAGAAATAGAAGGGAATCCAAGTGGGTTCCAAAAATGAGAGAAGAAGAAGAAGAATGTTGGGAAAAATACAAGATATATCCCCCCCTAAAAATCTCTATCTCTATCTATTTATACCCAAACCCACACAATGGAAAACTTGTAAATAAAAGAGAGCAGTCTTCAGCAGCCGCGGATCGATCCAAGGCAAAAAGCCGGATCGATCCAATTCTTTAATTCGCCGTTAGAATCTTCAGCGAAACACGCGGATCGATCCGCGTAGAAAATCCGGATCGATCCGCATTCGGATTTCTGGGCAGAGAGTTCTATAAAACGCGCGGATCGATCCAAGTGAAAGGGGCGGATCGATCCGCTCGGGTAGCTTTTGGCTTCTTTCATTATTCCTCATAACAAGGCCTCCAACAATGCCTCAATTACCTATAAGAAAAAGGGGTATTATTAGTAAAGAGAGAACATCAAGAAGAACAACAAACGCACAAATTCACCCATTAAATCTCCCGGTTTAAGTGATAATTCGTGTCCAATACAATAAAGAACATGTAGTCAAGAATGCAATATTGGGCACGAATCACACCCCCCAACTAGCATGTTGCTAGTCTCTTAGCAACAAAGCTAAAAAGCAAGAGATTCAAGAATAACCTTGTACGATAATTTATTTAAAATGGAAGATAAACCGTTCTTTCGTGGGGAACACGATTGCATTGAGCATATGCAGCAAGCCGTTAAACCTCTTGGTTACCCGTAGAGGCGGAGTGCTGTCTCCGGAGGGTTCTTGGAATGATACCCACAAACATTTTATTTCCTCACGATAGTTGCCCACTATCTAACGTCGACACTCAACATAGTCTCAAGAAATTTCAAAAGATTTAAGCACATGACACGCAAATCTAAAAAGTTCTCAAACTATCAAGATTATTAGATAAATTTCATTAAGCTCAATCTTGGATGCGTGTGTGGTGTGAAGTGCATAACTACAACTATCAAGAAGACGACAATGCTTTCATAATCCGAATTTCATTTAAAACGCGCTTCAACTCAATTCTCACCGGTATTACACTAAAAATGAATCACTCAGAATGGTTAATACACTCGGGGCATGCGGGTAAATAGAGTAATGAAAATAGGAATCAAAACCACGCACATGCCAATGATGAAAAACGTAAGCGTGAAAAACGAGTAAAAATTAATCTCATGAAAGATATTATTCACTAGAGGATGTGGAAGAACTCTGACTACTTGTCATATCCGTTTCAAACTTCGAATCACACAACTTGAGGATCAACTAGGACCTGGAGGGAGTTGTAAAGTGGGAAAGTGATATGAGGTGAAGGACAAGGGTAAATGAAGTGAGATGTCTAAGTACAAACTTGGGATTCATTGGAATGCATGGATACAAATGACCACAAGAGATGAATCATCCATAAATATTTCTTTGAAGCTCAAAAAGAGAAGTACAATTGACTATGAAGCTCTTTTTTTTTTCTTCTTTTTTTTATATACTTTTTTTCGTTTTCTTTGTACTCTCACAACAACATGGCTCAATCCCTTTTACAACTTTACACACGCGATCTCATGCTAAGATATCCCAAAAATGTAATTCAAACGTGGATATGGAAGATGTATGGTTAAGTGAAGGAAGGGTATGTGTGGTTGAGGTTAGAAATGGTAAAAGGAAGGACCTAAAATCATTTTCTCGGCCAATGTGATTCTTAGTTCTCCACTACAATGACAGGCAAGCAAGAGTTTTGCATTCCACACAAAAAGATTCCTCTAATGAACAATCAAAGCAAGAAGATGAGATTATCTACGACTTATGTATGTTTTTCAAAAAGAGAGAATTGAAGTATGTAACACTCAACAATGGAGAAAAGGATCTAAAGCTCACAAGGGTAAAGTCTCCACATATGTTTTAAACAATTTTCGGATAATAATTGCATTAAACATTATCTTAATACAAGTAGTCATACAACGTGTTCGATAATCCAAGATTTGAACTTCATGAAATTTACTATAATCAAGATAGTTATAGAACTAATGGGATTCAACAAGTGACGCATACCAATATCGAATAAAAACTCAAGACAAGCGTCATCGCTCGGCATTAGAACGAGGCAACTATACCAAAATCATTGGAAACTATTTTTTTTTTTAAATCATCTTTTCTTTTATTAACAACCAAAACATGCTTGGAGAATTAATGGCAAGAAGAAAATGGAACATCGATATGATGGGTGAATATCCCACACCCCCCAACTAAAACATTGCATTGTCCCTAATGCAAATGGTTCGAAACAAGGACAAAAATGAGTAGGGATAGAGTGATATCACCAACACAACGAGCGATCCCCGATAAGCACAAAATGATGTTCCTGCACATGAATCACTACCGAGCACATCAAGCAAATAAAAGAAGAAAATAAAAAGAAAAACCAAAACACAAAAGAAAAGAAAATGGAATGATAAGGAGATGATGCTGATGAATTTGAAGGTTAGAATGTTGATTCTACCACTAGCCCAACATGCAAAAGAGAAATAATATTCCTTTAAAATAAGTGTTCTAAAAAGTTTGGCAAAATAATCAAACTTTGCATTATTATGCTATGACTCTACTTTGATTAACATGATTTGCCCACCTTACAACTAAATTACATTAACTAAACTACGTTAACTAAACTACGTGGTGGAACACATCACATTCTCTTGGATATGAGTCAAGCATCTTAACACAAAACATAACTATCACAATAACAAGTAAGTGGTAAATTACTACACTATGCAACACCTTTGATTAGAATGACACATCCACCCTACATTAACTAAGCTACATGGTAGACAAGTTAACTTCTCTTAGAATGACTCATGTGCAACAATACACCACTTCTATTAAGCACAACTATGTAAGAAATCACGAAAATCAATTACATATGCCAAAAATTTAAAGAACAACAACCAAAGGAGATACTAGTACCTCCCATGTGAGACCAATGTGTCATCAACATCGATCCTAGATGGAGGTTTAGCTCTTCAAGAGTAGCTAATCCTTCAAAACAAAGACAAAATAAAAAGATCAAATGCAAAAGCGCATATAATTAGAAACTAAACAACTTAACGTTGTCGCCAATCCCCGGCAACGGCGCCATTTTGATTAGGTCACAATCAAGTTCTTATTTAACCCTATTAAAAACGTAGTATGTTAAAAGTAGGGTATCGAGTCCACAGGGATTGATACAAGAACAACGTTTGGGAGGTTTAGTAACTAATTATAATGCTCAAAAGAAATAAATAAGAAAAGATGATGAAAGAGAATAAAAATGACATTGCGTCTTGCGGCTTTTTGTTTGGTTTTTGGAGGATAAAAGGTAAATAAATACTAATCTAAAAAGCAATAGGTTGGGATCATTCCCCCCATCTTGGGTCACAACAAGATGAAATGAACTAAAGTTTCAAGCACATTCTAAGGTAACATCTCATTGTGGCATATTATCAAACACTTGGAATGCACCTATGTGTTAGATGAAATGAGCTTTAAGATTTCCATAGAAACGGATTTGAAGCTAACGTTTGACTATCAAGG
Source organism: Hydrangea macrophylla (assembly GCA_033977485.1). Lineage (NCBI taxonomy): Eukaryota > Viridiplantae > Streptophyta > Magnoliopsida > Cornales > Hydrangeaceae > Hydrangea > Hydrangea macrophylla. The sequence goes on from CM066996.1 coordinate 79,267,093, forward strand.
ATGCATGACATACAAGATTAAGCCTCTATGGCTTCTAATCCGAATGATTTGTCCCCCCTACACTAACTAATCTACTTGGTGGACAAACCACCTATGAAGCCTTCAAAAGGTAGTATTTAAAACCCAAGAGTTTGAACAATCGAAGATGCTTGACATCTATGATGAAGACTCCAAGTTTTAAATCTCATACACAACATTTATCAAACACATGGAGTGCAAAACACAAGGTTACATAATATTCCATATGAAATACATAGGGTAGGATTCAAAGTCTAAGTTTTAACAATCATAGTTGTAATACAAGTAAGATGAATCCCTTAGTTTTGAATCCTACACAAATGAACCCTAGAAATGCTACAACATTAAATCCAAGAGTTCATGATCCACAACCTAAGTAAACCTAACTAATCAATGAAAACATAGCAATATCATCAAAAGAGAAGAGATAGAAAATATACCTAGCCATTAACACTTCAATCCAAGCTTCAAGTTTATACAAATGAAGAAGAAATAGAAGGGAATCCAAGTGGGTTCCAAAAATGAGAGAAGAAGAAGAAGAATGTTGGGAAAAATACAAGATATATCTCCCCCTAAAAATCTCTATCTCTATCTATTTATACCCAAACCCACACAATGGCAAACTTGTAAATAAAAGAGAGCAGTCTTCAGCAGCCGCGGATCGATCCAAGGCAAAAAGCCGGATCGATCCAATTCTTTAATTCACCGTTAGAATCTTCAGCGAAACACGCGGATCGATCTGCGTTGAAAATCCGGATCGATCCGCATTCGGATTTCTGGGCAGAGAGTTCTATAAAACGCGCGGATCGATCCAAGTGAAAGGGGCGGATCGATCCGCTCGGGTAGCTTTTGGCTTCTTTCATTATTCCTCACAAACAAGGCCTCCAACAATGCCTCAATTACCTATAAGAAAAAGGGGTATTATTAGTAAAGAGAGAACATCAAGAAGAACAACAAACGCACAAATTCACCCATTAAATCTCCCGGTTTAAGTGATAATTCGTGTCCAATACAATAAAGAACATGTAGTCAAGAATGCAATATTGGGCACGAATCAACTTGGCTCGGGGTTTTGGTACGAGAGAGGAAGGAGCCTTTGTCGCGACTAAACACCCTCAACTCGCCCCGTCTTTCGACGGGCCTCAATTAACATCCAAATAATCATCTTATATTATGTTTGGTTCGACAAATAATACTATGATAGTATATTACATCACATAAGAAAATTTGAAAATGGAAGATCTAAAGATAAGATATCATTCATAAGATCTAAGTGAAAGATCACACAATGCAAAGTGAAAGATCACTCAAATAAACATAGGAAAAATTGTCTAATCATGTATCAAATAATCAAGACTTCCTAATTTAAAGTGGGACATGAATTGTTTTTGAAACAAATAAACAAAGAAATCAAAATATGCTTAGCAAGCTAGTATAATGCATGTTAATCTTTCAGAAAAAAAGACCTCTCAATCCCCGGGATGGATGAGAAAGGATGATTAGATCGGGGGAAGCATGAATGTGTGATCATGATCATTCCTTATAATCTTCTTTGATTAGGAGTCACAAAAGCCCCAAATCTTTGCATGGATGCAATGTATGTATCTAAAATGTGCCAAGGTTGTAGTATACTTTGTGTTCATGGATTCCTAGAATGACTTAGAAGTCTAAAATGTGTATGAATGGATGAATGAAATCAACATGGGATGTGTACAAATGTAGTATGAAGTAATTCCTAAGATATGAACTAATTTGGAATACATGTAAGCATCACATCAAAGAATGAAAGTTAAAATGTGCTTGCTATGAATAGTGGACAGAACAGTAACATGATCTTTTGGAAATTGAAAAGAGGGGTTAGGAATGTTTTCAATGCATGATTTTTTATGGAGATCTTCCTTATTGTGTCTAGAACACAACCCAAAAAGATAATCTTTAATAACTACTACATATTGAGAGAAATCACATAAACAACAGAGGTCACTCAGAAACAGAGTCCGTACTGTCGACTGAAATGTTATAAATTCTTAGAAAATGAAAACGAATGATCTAGAGGCCCATTTTATACAGAAAGTTTCCTACGACATTGAAGTTTAAGGGAAAAATAAGTTAGGACCACCCCTTTTGGAAGAGTTCTCTGAAAAAGAGGTTGGAAGTGGACCTATCTGCTGTGACAGCAAAAAATAGAATGTCTGGAAGGAATGTTTGGATCCAAATGGACCATTTCCAAGTACTTCCAAGTCAAACCAAAAATCATGGGTGTTCTCCAATGGGTTAGGAAGACTTTCCAAGTGGCCTTGCATCCATATGTTAAGTATTGAGTTCTAGGAAAATCTTTGAACTCAGATTATTCACTGTTTTGACTCACTGTTTTGAAAGTTTTGGGAAAAACTAGAGTTTTCTTTCTTGAGATTAAAATGAGGGGTTTTAAGAGGGGTTTTGAAGTAGATGTTTTGAAAGCATATTTTCAATACTCAATGAAGATTATAGCCACTTGAAATTTCAACATCAAACTTATCATCAAGAACCTCCAAGATTGTTGGAAAGATTTATTTTTATTAGAACATAACTTCAATACACTTCAAGAATACCTTGGAGGTATTGAAGTTATGATCATCATCTATCAAACATGTTTTTGAGGTCAAGAGCTACTATCCATAAGGATTCACTCACCTCAAACTTCATGTCATCATTTAGATGATGAAGAACAAGTAAGTAAATAAAGAAAAATAAAAAGAAATGAGGTAAGAAGAGATGAACATAATACGAACAAGCAAGTAAATAACAATCAATGGATGATAATCAATGTGATTTTGGACTTGTAGCTTGGTGTTTCATTCATAGATTTTGACATTTAGACATGGAAGTAGCTTCCTTACTCAAGAATGCTCAAGAATGGTGATTGGGGGTGTTTGGGATGTGAAGTATAAGAGAGGTAATGGAAAAACACAAGATTAGAACTCACTTTCTATAGCAAAATAGTAGGAGGAAACTCCTTTTCTCTCTTCTAAACCTATCTCTATCTCTCTTCTTCTCTACAACTTTTCAAGCTTTTGCACTTGGCCCCCTCAAAATGAAGAGCAATGGGGGGTTTAAATAGGCCAACTTGGGGTGGTTTTGGGGTTTTAGAAGTACTCCCATTGGTCCCAAACAACTGTGAACACAAAACTATGTCGTTTTGGCTTTCAATTAATCAAATTGGACCCCCAAAAAAATTACAAAAATGGACTCTGCTAGGGTTGAGTGTTGCGGCGGCAGTGGGCCAGTGCTGCGGCGGCACTGCTCCTCAGAAGCCCAGAAAATTACGTTTAGGCCCCCAGAGATTTCGGTATTCGCGAAAAGGCCCTATTTCGTCCGAAATTCACAAAAAATGCATACGAACTCCAAATTGAGGTTGTGATATACCGTTGGAAAGGTAATGGAGTCTACTTTACATAAAAAATAGTTTAGGGATAGGTCACTTTCAAAAGTTTTGCGGTATTTGCGATAAAAGCCGATTTGATCGCCTTTTTCGCCTTCAAAAATTCATAATGGACTCGTTTTAAATCCGAAAATTATGTGCGACATATCGTTGGAAAGCTATTGACCTCTAGTATTCATGAAAAATATTTGAAAATTATTACGATGCCCCGTGTAACGCCCTGTATTTTATTATCATTAATAAATAAATACGGCATTTCATTTCCATGAGCATCTGTTTTAATTTCTATTTATAAACATTTATCTGGGGTCAAACCGTAATTTCCAAAATATTTTCTGTGGTTTCAAAATCGATATCTATAATTTTGTATAACCGGGAATTTAATTCCTATGTTAATATAATTTTCTGCATTTTATTTTCAACCGTAAAATACCAGTTTTAATTTCAAACTGCGCCTTATATCGCGTTTTAGGTGTGGGAGCACGTGAGCTCAACCACACCGTGCATTTTCCACCTCTTTCTTGGAGCCCAATTTTTGGGCAGTCTATATATGTGAGTGTATAACAGTGTCTCTCTCTCTCACTCACTGTGTCTCTCTCAATCTCCCTCATTTCTCTCAAATTCTCTCCAATCTCTCAACTCTCTCAAGAACACACACATATAACACACATACAGATTATATATATACATATATTCAGTCACATACATAGTTATATATATATATATATATCAATATCAAGTACGGAGGAGGAAATTCTCACAACGACGGAATTCTCGGCGGAAGTTCTCGGCCTTTAATTTTCTGTATAATCGCCTCGGTGAGTAATTTAAACTCACTCTCAATGTCTATATGTGTATATTTCAGTGTATATATGTGTGTATATGTGTATATATATCAAAACACCATGAGAGCTTGAAAGTTGAAGCTTTAGAAATCGTAACCAAAATCGATTCTGTAAATTGGGAATGGAAGATATTGATCCCGATAAGCTGTGGTTCGAATCCTACGCAGTAATTTACCCGTATCGCGACGAACGGTTGATTTTAAGTTTTGTCACTCTAACTTTAATCGCGAATAACTAGTGATACAATCCGTATTAGTTAAAATTGATCGCGTATTCTTAATCTACGCGGAAAACCGAGGAGAACCATATATCACTTGTCTTGGTACGAACAGAATCTGAAACTGGGTAATTTCAGTCCAGAAATTGAAAACAGGGGAGAAAACGAAGAAGACGACGTTCTGCAAGAACTCGCGCGCGCGACCCGCTCGCGCGAGGATCGCTCGCGCGGCCCGCTCGCGCGAACCTTTCCCCCCCCCTCGCTCGCGCGACCCGCTCGCGCGACCTGTCCAGCTCCCCCGCTCGCGCGACCCGCTCGCGCGATCCGGCCTTCCCTTTCGCGCGCGCGATCCGCTCGCGCGAGGTGGCAGTTTTGGCAGTTTGTGTGATTTTTGGTAAGGGACTGTTTGGAAAATATTTTGGGAGTTTTTAAAGAACTGTTTGGCAAATATATTATTTTAAAGGTCTATGTTTTAAAAATTGTACGAAACAAGAACAACTTAGGCCGAAATTTATGCTCGTACGATTATCCGGCTTTGTGATTTATTAATGGTGTTATTTATGAAACATTGACATACATATTAGGGTCGAGGTGGCGTCAACATGCATGTGTGTGAGAAAGCGTGAAAAGAGTAAAGAGTAGCGGTCTGGTGTGCGACCTCAATATCGATCGGATAGTATTCCTGGTATTGGAGGCGACAGTGTCGTGTACGACTTAGATATCGATCGGATAGTATTCCTGGTATCTAAGGCGCGCGTTTCGGATATTGATCGGATAGTATTCCTGATATCCGAAGCGATGGTGGTAGTGTTGTGTACGGCTTAGATATCGATCGGATATTATTCCTGGTATCTAAGGCGCTTGTTTCGGATATTGATCGGATAGTATTCCTGGTATCCGAAATGATGGTATTGAGTGTGGCTTAGATATCGATCGGATATTATTCCTGGTATCTGAAGCGATAGTTTGGTGTGTTGTTTTGGATATCGATCGGATAGTATTCCTGGTATCTGAGATAATGGTTTGGTTGTGTTGAGTTTTGTTGAGAGAAAAGAGTCAGAAAGATGAGATATTACATTGCTCATGCATGGTCGCTTATTTATTGCTTTCTTTATTATTCCCCCGTGATTATGTTGGAATTGGAACCTTGAATATATTGCTTTTAAAAGTTAAATTGCACCGTTGTTTATATGCTTATATATACATTGCGAGCACTTGTTTATTTTACTCACCAGCTTTCATAAGCTGACGGCGTTGATGCGTCCTGGACTGTATGTCCAGATTTTCAGGGGCAGGAGCAGCCAGGGTACTTCGACTACGCTAGTTAGAGGCAGGGAACTTTCCAGGAGGCTGCTTATTATTTCCTATGTCTTTCATTTTCTGAAGTTGTAATAGACTGGAGGATAGCTTTTGAATAAGGGCGTTTGTGCCTAAGACATTGACTTATGTAATAGTTTAGCAAGTTTTAAATTTCGGAGCTTATGATTATTAGTATCCTTTCTTTTAGAAATGTTGTTAAGTTATTTATTGCAGGGACAATTGGTCATACTCACTTGTCACGACCTACGAGTCCATAAAGGAAATTAAATGCTTTCCTGAATTATGCTACGTCGGGGCGTGACAGGCTTTTTGGTATCAGAGCCAGGTTATGGCTCGACCAATTGTCCAAAACACATAGGATCTCCCGTTAAGATAGAATTGAGATAAGATAGTTCGACTTTATTCCGTATCTAGTCGCTTTCTATCGTTTAGAATTTTCTTTCTTCTCGAGAGGTTGACCGAATTCTGTTGATTGATGGATAGGTACCTTTCTCTTGAGATATGGCTGGAAGAAATCTCAGGAATCGTCCCGCTATTGAAGATGCACCGCCAGTAATAGATCCAACCGGGATGTTCGAAGCTTTTGTAAGGAGGTTGGAGAGGGTTAGTGATCAGAACGCAAGGAACAATAATCAGAATGGGAATTACAACGGGAATGGGAGGCAAGCCCACCAGACTGGAGACAAGCTTCTCAAGGAATTTCGCGCTCTGCGACCTGAGTATTTTGCGGGGACTGATGAACCCTGGCAAGCGGAACAGTGGCTACGCCAGATGGAGCGTATCTTTGAGACAATAGAGTGCACTGATCTGGAGAAGAAGCGTCTGGCTATCTTTCAGCTGTCTTATGCAGCGGCTGATTGGTGGGATGCAGAAAAGGCGACCATAGGGGAAGAAGCTGCAAGGAGAATGCCATGGGTGGTGTTCAAGGAAAGGTTTCTTGAGAAGTATTTCCCCGAAGAAGAGAAGGACAAGAGAGAGAAAGAGTTTATGGAGTTGACTCAAGGGAATCTGACTGTCCGAGAGTACACTACTCGATTTGAGCGTCTGTCTCGCTTTGCTCCACATATGGTGGACACACCCCAGAGGAAAATCAAGAAGTATCACCGAGGTCTCAACCTGTCTCTCAGACATTTGACTATGGGGCATCTGGGCCAGTCATTTGAAGCTCTGGTGAGATTGGCTACGGGGTTAGAGAATGATGGGTGTCAGAATTCGAAGCCGTTTGGAAATCGACCTCCGCAGAAGGGTTATCCCGGACAGAAACCAGGGTACCCTCAAGGACAGAAAAGGACCTGGGATGGAGGGAAGAAACCTCAACAGACACAAGCAGTTCAGCAGTATCAGCCTCTAGCAATAGAAGGGGCCAAAAACAACAACTGCTTCAATTGTGGTAATCCCGGTCACCGAGCTAAGGATTGCAGACAAACTAGGCGTGCTGATCGTCCGGGAATTGTGTGCTATAATTGTGGCATGCCAGGTCACATAAGTCCGGAGTGCAAGGCTCCTAGGAAAGGCAACTATGGTCAGCAAGGGCAAGCCCGCCTAAATGCTGTTATTCCCGAGGCTGCTGGTTATGAAGAAACAGGATATGGAGGAGGTGCTTATGAGGAAGGATTGCCTGAGCAACGAGCAGTGGAAGGTACTCTAACCTTGTTTAACTCTCATGTTAAAGTTTTATTTGACACGGGTGCTACACATTCTTTTATATCTGTTAAGATCGTTCAGAAGTTGGGTATCGTACCGCATCGTTTAGAGGAAGCTTTGAGTGCTGTCTCACCCTTAGGGACCACAGTCAAGTTATTACATGTGTGTAAGGATTGTCCTCTTCGGTTAGGAGACCGTGAACTTTTGGCGAGTTTGGTGGTTCTATCGATGAAGGAGTTCGATATAATCCTGGGAATGGATTGGCTCGAGAAGAATGATGCGAAGTTGGATTGTGCAAGGAAGAAGATCATATTGGCAGACAAGGGGAATCAACTCTTCGATTTCCAATGTAACCCTTCAGGTGATATGTTCCTCACTAGATGTCTAGCAAACATTGAGGTTGTCAGTGCAGAGGTGACAGTATCATCAATACCGGTAATCAAAGAGTTCGAGGAAGTATTCCGAGATATTTCGGGATTACCGCCGGAAAGGGACATAGAATTCTGTGTGGAATTGGTGCCAGGTACTCGACCTATAACCAAGGTTCCCTACAGGATGGCCCCTACAGAGTTGTTGGAGCTGAAGGAACAAGTTCAAGAACTTGAGAAGTTGGGTTTTGTTCATCCAAGTACTTCACCCTGGGGAGCACCAGTGTTATTCGTGAAGAAGAAGGATGGGTCAATGCGGTTGTGTATTGACTACCGAGAACTGAATAAGGTTACTATCAAGAATAAGTATCCCTTACCTCGGATAGACGATCTGTTTGATCAGTTGCAAGGAGCCACGACCTTTTCTAAGATTGATCTACGGTCAGGGTATCACCAGTTGAGGGTGCGGAAGGAGGACATACCTAAGACTGCTTTCAGGACGAGATACGGACACTACGAGTTCTTAGTGATGCCGTTTGGGATGACGAATGCTCCGGCTGTGTTTATGGACTTGATGAACAGAGTATTCAAGCCATACTTAGATCAGTTCGTCATTGTCTTTATTGATGATATTTTGATCTATTCCAAGTCAGAGGAAGAGCATGAACAACACCTGAGGATCGCGTTGCAGACTCTCAAGGATCACCGCCTGTATGCTAAATTCAGCAAGTGTGAATTTTGGCTTCAGGAAGTTAAGTTTCTCGGGCATGTGATCTCTCAACAAGGAATCGCGGTTGACTCATCAAAGACCGATGCAGTGGCAAATTGGACTCGGCCGACCAATGCTACAGAAGTCAGAAGTTTTCTGGGACTAGCTGGTTACTATCGGAGATTTGTAGAGGGTTTCTCAAAGATAGCAGCCCCGTTAACTGGTTTGACTAAGAAAGATTTGAAGTTTGAATGGACTGATAAGCATGAACGCGCTTTTCTGGAATTGAAAGAAAGATTGACAACAGCGCCAGTGCTTGCGATACCAAGGGATGGTGAGAAGTTCACTATTTTTAGTGACGCCTCGTATCGAGGATTGGGATGTGTCCTTATGCAAGACGGAAAGGTTATCGCCTATGGTTCACGACAGTTGAAGCCGAATGAATTGAACTACCCAACTCATGATTTAGAGCTGGCAGCAGTAGTGTTTGCGCTCAAGATCTGGAGACACTACCTCTATGGGGAGAAGTTTGATTTGTTCTCAGACCACAAGAGCCTTAAGTATTTGTTTACTCAGAAGGAGTTGAACATGAGGCAACGTAGGTGGATGGAGCTGATTAAGGACTATGACTTCACATTAGAGTACCACCCTGGTAAGGCTAACGTAGTCGCTGACGCCCTAAGTCGGAAGCCTCGAGGAATGATTGCTTCATTGATGTTGAGGGAATGGAAAGCTTTAGAGACAATCGCAGAATTTGATATGCAGATTTCTGAAGGAAGTGACGGACATCACTTTGGATGCCTCGTAGTACAACCAACACTTGTGAGTCGAATCATCGAAGCCCAGAAGGAAGATGAGAAATTTCAAGCATGGTTCGCCAAGATGTCAGAGAAGGACCCGACAGAATGGAAGGTTGGGGCCGATGGAGGGTACAGATGTCGAGATAGATTGTGTGTGCCAGATTTAGGAGATTTGAGAAAAGATATTCTCGAAGAAGCACATAAATCGAGACTGACAGTACACCCAGGAGGAACGAAGATGTATAAAGACCTGAAGAGAAATTTCTGGTGGGAAGGGATGAAGCGAGAAGTAGCCGAGTTTGTGTCTAAATGTTTGACTTGTCAACAAGTGAAAGCCGAACATCAGAGACCCTCAGGATTGTTGCAACCCTTACTTGTTCCAGGTTGGAAGTGGGAGCACATAACTATGGATTTCGTGGTTGGATTACCCCGGTCACAACAGAATCATGACGCGATTTGGGTAATTGTGGATCGTCTGACGAAGTCTGCACACTTTATCGCGTACAATATGACTTACCCAGTAGAAAGGATGAGTCGAATGTACCTACAGCAAGTGGTGCGACTGCACGGTGCGCCTGTGTCAATTGTATCAGACCGCGATGCACGTTTTACCTCGGGATTTTGGGAAAGTTTGCAGAAGGCTATGGGAACTTCGCTCAAGATGAGTACTGCATTCCATCCTCAGACCGATGGACAGACCGAGCGTGTTAATCAGATTATGGAAGATATGCCCAGAGCTTGTGCAATTGACTTTGAAGAGTCTTGGGAGACGCACTTACCTTTGATTGAATTTGCATATAACAACAGTTATCACTCGAGTATTGGGATGGCGCCGTTCGAAGCTTTGTACGGACGACCTTGTCGATCTCCGTTGTGTTGGGCTGAAGTGGGAGACACAGAACTTTTGGGACCAGATTTGGTGAGAGAGACCAATGAGAAGATTTCACTGGTCAAGGAAAGGATGAAAACTGCACAGAGTAGGCACAAGAGTTATGCGGATCGACGTCGAAAGGACTTGGAGTTCAGTGTTGGAGACCACGTACTCCTTAAGGTTTCACCTGTTCGTGGAATAGTACGTTTTGGTCAGAAGAGAGGGAAGTTGGCACCTCGTTTCATCGGGCCATTTGAGATATTGGAGCGTGTTGGGAAAGTAGCTTATCGGCTCGCGTTGCCACCAAAGATGTCTGGTGTTCATAATGTATTCCATGTCAGTATGTTAAGGAAATACATACGGGATCCTTCACATGTGGTTAATTTTGATGATATTGAGACAAGTCAGAATGTTGTCTACAAGGATAGACCTGTGAGGATTCTTGACCAGAGTATCAAGAGGCTGAGAAGAAGAGACGTTCCTTTGGTTAAGGTTCAGTGGAGGCATCATGACGAAGGAGAAGCGTCGTGGGAGTTAGAGTCAGACATGAGGACTAGATACCCCGAATTGTTTCAGGATTAGTTAGCTCAGATTTCGGGGCGAAATCTCTGTTAAGGTGGGTAGGGTGTAACGCCCTGTATTTTATTATCATTAATAAATAAATACGGCATTTCATTTCCATGAGCATCTGTTTTAATTTCTATTTATAAACATTTATCTGGGGTCAAACCGTAATTTCCAAAATATTTTCTGTGGTTTCAAAATCGATATCTATAATTTTGTATAACCGGGAATTTAATTCCTATGTTAATATAATTTTCTGCATTTTATTTTCAACCGTAAAATACCAGTTTTAATTTCAAACTGCGCCTTATATCGCGTTTTAGGTGTGGGAGCACGTGAGCTCAACCACACCGTGCATTTTCCACCTCTTTCTTGGAGCCCAATTTTTGGGCAGTCTATATATGTGAGTGTATAACAGTGTCTCTCTCTCTCACTCACTGTGTCTCTCTCAATCTCCCTCATTTCTCTCAAATTCTCTCCAATCTCTCAACTCTCTCAAGAACACACACATATAACACACATACAGATTATATATATACATATATTCAGTCACATACATAGTTATATATATATATATATATCAATATCAAGTACGGAGGAGGAAATTCTCACAACGACGGAATTCTCGGCGGAAGTTCTCGGCCTTTAATTTTCTGTATAATCGCCTCGGTGAGTAATTTAAACTCACTCTCAATGTCTATATGTGTATATTTCAGTGTATATATGTGTGTATATGTGTATATATATCAAAACACCATGAGAGCTTGAAAGTTGAAGCTTTAGAAATCGTAACCAAAATCGATTCTGTAAATTGGGAATGGAAGATATTGATCCCGATAAGCTGTGGTTCGAATCCTACGCAGTAATTTACCCGTATCGCGACGAACGGTTGATTTTAAGTTTTGTCACTCTAACTTTAATCGCGAATAACTAGTGATACAATCCGTATTAGTTAAAATTGATCGCGTATTCTTAATCTACGCGGAAAACCGAGGAGAACCATATATCACTTGTCTTGGTACGAACAGAATCTGAAACTGGGTAATTTCAGTCCAGAAATTGAAAACAGGGGAGAAAACGAAGAAGACGACGTTCTGCAAGAACTCGCGCGCGCGACCCGCTCGCGCGAGGATCGCTCGCGCGGCCCGCTCGCGCGAACCTTTCCCCCCCCTCGCTCGCGCGACCCGCTCGCGCGACCTGTCCAGCTCCCCCGCTCGCGCGACCCGCTCGCGCGATCCGGCCTTCCCTTTCGCGCGCGCGATCCGCTCGCGCGAGGTGGCAGTTTTGGCAGTTTGTGTGATTTTTGGTAAGGGACTGTTTGGAAAATATTTTGGGAGTTTTTAAAGAACTGTTTGGCAAATATATTGTTTTAAAGGTCTATGTTTTAAAAATTGTACGAAACAAGAACAACTTAGGCCGAAATTTATGCTCGTACGATTATCCGGCTTTGTGATTTATTAATGGTGTTATTTATGAAACATTGACATACATATTAGGGTCGAGGTGGCGTCAACATGCATGTGTGTGAGAAAGCGTGAAAAGAGTAAAGAGTAGCGGTCTGGTGTGTGACCTCAATATCGATCGGATAGTATTCCTGGTATTGGAGGCGACAGTGTCGTGTACGACTTAGATATCGATCGGATAGTATTCCTGGTATCTAAGGCGCGCGTTTCGGATATTGATCGGATAGTATTCCTGATATCCGAAGCGATGGTGGTAGTGTTGTGTACGGCTTAGATATCGATCGGATATTATTCCTGGTATCTAAGGCGCTTGTTTCGGATATTGATCGGATAGTATTCCTGGTATCCGAAATGATGGTATTGAGTGTGGCTTAGATATCGATCGGATATTATTCCTGGTATCTGAAGCGATAGTTTGGTGTGTTGTTTTGGATATCGATCGGATAGTATTCCTGGTATCTGAGATAATGGTTTGGTTGTGTTGAGTTTTGTTGAGAGAAAAGAGTCAGAAAGATGAGATATTACATTGCTCATGCATGGTCGCTTATTTATTGCTTTCTTTATTATTCCCCCGTGATTATGTTGGAATTGGAACCTTGAATATATTGCTTTTAAAAGTTAAATTGCACCGTTGTTTATATGCTTATATATACATTGCGAGCACTTGTTTATTTTACTCACCAGCTTTCATAAGCTGACGGCGTTGATGCGTCCTGGACTGTATGTCCAGATTTTCAGGGGCAGGAGCAGCCAGGGTACTTCGACTACGCTAGTTAGAGGCAGGGAACTTTCCAGGAGGCTGCTTATTATTTCCTATGTCTTTCATTTTCTGAAGTTGTAATAGACTGGAGGATAGCTTTTGAATAAGGGCGTTTGTGCCTAAGACATTGACTTATGTAATAGTTTAGCAAGTTTTAAATTTCGGAGCTTATGATTATTAGTATCCTTTCTTTTAGAAATGTTGTTCAGTTATTTATTGCAGGGACAATTGGTCATACTCACTTGTCACGACCTACGAGTCCATAAAGGAAATTAAATGCTTTCCTGAATTATGCTACGTCGGGGCGTGACACCCCGGTCCTAAAGTCAAATTCTGGTCAAACTGGTCAAACCTAGGATTCCCAGGAAGTTCTGGGAACCTCCGGGAGTTCCCAGGAGCTGACGTTTTCGCTCGATTTTCTTTTAGAACTCATTTTAATACTTTTCTCATGATCTAGAATGATTTCGGTGAATTCGGACGATTTTGGTCAAACTTGGTCAAACCTGGTCACACCGGTCAACGGGGATTTTCCGGGAACTTCCGGGACTTCAGGGGGTCTCTGGGAGCTGACGATTTCATCCGATTTTTCTTAAAAACTCATTTTATCACTTTTATTACGACGTAGCGTGTTTCCAGAACTTTGGGACCAAATCTGGGAGTTTTCGGGCTTTCAGGGGCATTTTGGTCATTCTGAGCATTTTGAGAGATAGAGCTGTCTTCCAAGAGTCCTTTTGAGTCTTTTACGATCATTGTGAACCACCAAGCTACGGGTCACCTAAATCTGATAACCGACAAAATGGAGTGTCTACAGTTTGCCCCTCTTTGGCATGAACTTGCGAGACAACGCATGTCGCAAGCGAGTGCCAAAGCTTTTGAAGAGACAGGACTTTTGGAGGCTATAGATTTAGGATAAAAGCGTTGAAAAAGATGCAAGGATGATGCTGAGGTCAGTGCTGGTCGTGCTCTGCGTGAGCTGTCTACGTATCCCAATGGAAATCAGACCAGGACATAGTTCGGGGCACAAAGGAACAAATCACACATGCACAACGAGACATGCAGATGCTATGCTATGAGAATGATATGCAATGCATGGATGTGATATGAGTTGTGTCATGAGTCCTATCATGTCTAGTGTTATAATCCTAGTATGAGCAGGTGCTGTGGGGTGTGTACCACCTCGAGTGGACCGGTGTTGTGCTAGCGTTTGTGACTGTGAGGTGGTGGATGACTCGGATAGGGGCAAACTTTTGTGCTTTGCGAGCGAATGTAGTCAGATGTGGGGTCTCTGAGGATGACAACTAAGGATAACCCATAGGCGAGGAAGTTCATGATAACTGACAGTTTTATAATAACCAAAGTGAGGAGGCTCATGATAAGTGGGGTAGCTCACGATAATTGACAGGTGAGATAACCGGAGTGAAGAGGCTCATGATAAATGAGGAAACTCATAATGACTGACAGGTGAGAAAGCTCATGATAATCAGTGGACACGGATTGTGAATAGACAGTTCTTGCCCTGGGAATCGGGGTGATTTGACTGCGGGTGATGTTTTGACAAGTCCGGAGAATCGGTTCGGACTTCTGTTATCTTCTGCTGGGGATGGTAGGGGACCCTCTGAGAATCTGTCTTCAATTCTTGACCTAGAACCAGGATCCATCTCTGAATCTCTCGTGGTTGGTCAGATTTTGTAATCTCAATCCAAAAGAACCGGTTAGGGCCTTCGGGAGCTGATGGACTCTCTGAGAATCTCTCTCGGCGCTCAATCCAAGAGGGCCGGTCAGGGCCTCCGGGAGCTGGTATCTTTTGGTTTCTGTCCTCAGGGGATGATGCAGGGTTCTCGGAGAATCTCTTTTCTTGATCAGGAACCAGGACCCATCTCTGAATCTCTCACGGTTGATCAAATCTTTCGACGCTAGATCCAGGAGGGCCGATCGGGGCCTCCGGGAGCTGAAGGATAATGTACTCTGCTAGGAAGAAGGAAATACGTCCATTAAATGGGAATAAAGGTATCATTGTGATAGAGATGATTTGCGGTGGTTTGACACTGATGGAGGGTGATAATCAATAGCAACTTATGGACTTATGTTGCTAGGATGAAAGAAGATCATCAACAGCCACTCATGGACTTATGTTGCATGATCGAAGAAAGATGGTCAACAGCCACTCATGGACTTATGTTGATAGGACGAAGGAAGATCGTCAACAGCCACTCATGGACTTATGTTGCATGAAGAAAGATGAAAGATTAACAGCCACTCATGGACTTATGTTGCTAGGAGAAAGGAAGATCATCAACAGCCACTCATGGACTTATGTTGCATGAACGTAGATGAACAACAGCCACTTTATGGACTTATGTTGCTAGGAGAAAGGAGGATCATCAACAACCACTCATGGACTTATGTTGCATGAAGAGAGATGAAAGATCAATAGCCACTCATGGACTTATGTTGCATGAAGAAAGATGAAAGATCAACAGCCACTCATGGACTTATTTTGCATGAAGAAAGATGAAAGATCAACAGCCACTCATGGGCTTATGTTGCTAGGAGAAAGGAAGATCATCAACAGCCACTCATGGACTTATGTTGCATGAAGAAAGATGAAAGATCAACAGCCACTCATGGACTTATGTTGCATGAAGAAAGAAGACAGTCAACAGCCACTCATGGACTTATGTTGCATAAACAAAGGTGGTTAACTTTCGACGATTTGGAAAGGGATGAAATTCTCCCCAAGTTTTGACGCTCCTCATGCTGACGCCTTGACTGGTGCAGTAATAGTGTTTGGTACTCCTGCTTGCATTGTCATGCTCTTTATAACTTGATTTAAAAAATTTTATTAGTCACTGTTGACTTATACATTTGAGACTACAACAGACTCAAAAACTTGACAGATATTGACGCACAAGGACGACACATTTGACACCAAAATGAAACAAGCTCGTCTTGTCAAAACTTGATGTGCTTTTGTCATAAACAATGTAACATTTCTCTTTTGGTGTTCACCCCTCATCTTAACATGGTAGCACTTTGCTGATAAATCTGATTTTTGAAAATTCCTCCCTAGTGATCTAGTCAATTTTCTACTTCTCCCGGGAAGTGCTTTGAATTAGTGCCTTAGCTTTTAGAGTAAAAGATGCTCTATTTCAAAATTTTCAAAATAACTTGGTAATTTGAAAACTCGCCCTCGGTGTGAAGGGATTGTGTTAGGCAAACGGAGTTTGCCCCTAGTTCGAGGTGTACAAAGTGGGATTCATAAGCAAACGAGGTAGGTGACCGATGTTTGCCCTTAGTTTGGATGATGGTTTATTGGAGGTTTTGGGCAAACGAGGTAGGAGACCGAAGTTTGTCCCTTGTATGAAGGGTAGATAATAAAAGTCAGGCAAACGAGGCGGGTAGCCAAAGTTTTCCCCTAGTGTGGAAGGTGATTTCTGGCTTGAGGCAAGGACTGTGACTTTAATCTCTCAAATGCTCATAACTTTTGCCTAGGCACCAGTGAGGTGACCTAGCAAGCTCTTTTCTCTCTTTTGTTGTTGCTCACCTTGGATTTAGCTCTAATTTTTGCCTAGGCGTCCTTTCAGATTTTCGACCTAGCGAGCTATCCTTCTTTTTCTTTTTTTGAAAGTCTGCCTACGTACCCCCAAGCGGGGATCAGGTCCAACGTAGTTCGGGCCATGGTCGGAAAGAAGCGGGTTGATTTTTAGGTAGGTGGGGTGACCGAATTGTTGTGGTTACCTACGTATCCCCGAGCGGGAATCAGGTCGAGCGTAGTTCAAGGCAAGGTCTTGAAAGAAATTGGTTTGATTATGATGGTGTCGACCGAACCGATGTGGTTGCCTACGTATCCCCGAGTGGGAATCAAGTCAAGCGTAGTTCAAGGCAAGGTCTTGAAAGAAATTGGTTTGATTATGATGGTGTCGACCGAACCGATGTGGTTGCCTACGTATCCTCGAGTGGGAATCAGGTCGAGCGTAGTTCAAGGCAAGGTCTTGAAAGAAATTGGTTTGATTATGATGGTGTTGACCGAACCGATGTGGTTGCCTACGTATCCCCGAGTGGGAATCAGGTCGAGCGTAGTTCAAGGCAAGGCTTGAAGGAAATTGGGTATGAGGGTTTCTCAAACCAATCGTCAAATAAGTTCAAACTTGAGCCACTTATGTTAGCTTTGAATAAAAGGATTCAGTTTCAATCTCCCTTTCTTTTCTTTTTCTTTTTTTCTTTTTGTTTTGTTTTGAGGATTGATCCTTTTTACTTTCGCCTAGCCAGTCAATTTTACTTTTCATGTAGTTGATTCTTGTGAGATCTTTTGACTGCAATCTCCGAATTCCGGAATGTGCATGTCAGCTCTCGAAATTTATTTATGGTTGTTCCGAGCCTTTTAAAATATGATCTAGACACATCCTCATGATGTACCTTGAAGTTCACAATTCTCTGTATCACCAAAATCTTATTTCTTTCATTTTTTCCATCATTTTGACTGGCTAAGTTCAGATCTTGGAAATCAATACCTTTTTGGCTCTAACTTTTGCCTAGGTGCCCTTTCGGGTTTTCAACCTAGCGAGCTTTTTCTTTTCTTTTCTTTTCTTCTTTTTTTTTTTTTTTTTGAAAGTGGAGATGAAACTTGCTAAAATGTTTGGCTACCATCAAGGACTAAGTCTGTATTGCTTTCAATCGGACAGATTGCATGGCTTCCAATTGGATTGGGCTTAAGGCTTTGAAATGGTGGAAAAAGGGTGTTGGGCAAGCCCCAAGTCAGTTTCAAGTATGTCTTTTCAAGATTGAGATAAGAGCATCTTTTAAATTCTTAAAGTAAGACTATTCAATTCTCAGCTCTTCATCAGTGTCAGCGTGAAATCGACTTTAACCTTTCAGGATTCTTTTTTGTTTTATTGTAGAAGAATTATTAGCAGAGTAATATCCATGGTAATTTGAAAAGTGACACTTCAGTTTAGTGATTCATGCATTTATGACTAGGCACATCAGATTAAGCAAAATGAGATTTCATTCCATCAATAGAGAAGCTTTACAGACTTATTAACAACTCGATGACAGACAGACTTGATCACAAGACTAGAATTGAAATGGACTCGGAACATAGAACAGACTCAACTTGACTTAACCTGGTCTCAAATGGAGTGTCTTTGCGACCCATTTATTGAATTTTTTTAGCAGAAGTTCCAAACACCATCACTTTACTGCGTAGCTTCAACATTCATTAGCATCGACGGAAGGGATCATTCGATCGGTTGGTCCAAGCCAAGATAGTGGATTAGATTGGGGTGCGGCGCATCATCTAAGAGATCCTGAATTGAGTGACGGAGCCTCTTACAGTTGTCGGTCTCATGGCCTTGGTCTTGGTGGTAATCACAATACTTGAATTCATTATACCCAGGAGGTGGGTGATTAGGAGGCTTACTGGGCTCCAAAGGTACAAGGTGGCCCTTTTGAACAAGGTGATTGAGAGCGGAGGATAAGCTCATGTCAAGTGGTGTGAAGACTCTTTGGTTTCCTTTCTTGTGCCTCTTACTGCAGTCATTTTGGCTTGATGATGGGCTTAAGGCATTGACATCTAGGCTCTCTTGATCTTCACCAAAGGTGTGGGGTCTCCTCTCCTTTTTCAGTGACCCAGCTCCATTGATTTTGCCTTCACAGATAGCATCCTCGATTCTAGTTCCAACCTCAAACAACTCTTCAAATGTTGAGATGGACTGGTAGAATAGTTTTTCATGGTATACTGGTTGCAGGTTCTTGACCAGCATACGTACTTGCTCTTTCTCAACAGGCCTGTGGATCATTTGGGCTACTTTATTCCTCCATCTGCTCAAGAATGCAGTGAAGGACTCATTAAAATTCTGCCTGGTAGTTTCCAAATCTCGGATGGTGACATCAAGCTCTTGGTTATAAGAGTAGTGATCAATGAAAGTTCTAGCAACATCTTCCCAAACTTGGGTCTTGGAAGTTTCAAGGGTTAGGAACCAGGATAGTGCGGCTTTCTGGAGGGTTTGAGAGAACAGCATAGCTATGTGCTCATGGGTGCAGCCCATTGACTGGAAAATGCTCATACAAAACTTCACGTGGCTCTTCGGATTTCCAGTTCCGTCAAAACGGTCGATTTCAGGCATCTTGAAGTTCTCGGGTAGCCTCACCTTGTTGGGCTCAAACAATCCTTCCAGATCTAACATGTAATCGTCGACTCCCTTACTCTTCCTTAGTATGTTCTCAAGCTTGTCAACCTTGTCCATTTTCTCTTGGAGCTTTTTCTCATATACAGACGGCGGGACCCCTTGAAACCATTCTTCTTTCCCATTATTCTCGGGATGCGGTCCAAATCCAGGCGGTGGTGGTGGCATGAACCCTTGTGGTGGTGGGAACCTAGGTGGGTACTCTGGTTGCTGTTGTCGGAACTCTTCCATAAATTTCAAAACTTGAGTCAGCCGATCTGACTGTTGATTGATTAATTCAGTGACCTTGGCTTCCAAAGTTTCTTGATTCATGTTGAATTTTCTCGGTGGACTGATTCTAACCAAATGACTGTTCGAACTTCTGACCCAGGATGGGGATCTCAGTGGATGATTTTGGGAATCTATAATGACCTATAGATTCGAGAAGAGTGTATCAGATTTTGATAGTGATGACTTTAGAGACAATGACAATGATGTTAAAGAAGATGGACTGACTTATGTACAGACTGACTGAGATAGTGTGCGCAGACGCAGACTGATGAGAATGGTGCATGCACATGAGACAAGCATGCGGATGCAAGCCCTAATCTATATGATGCCCCTACTTCTAACAGATAGTAGTTAAACAAATAAGGTCCTAGCCATACAGAGTGTGCTAACCTTACTTTCCAATATGATCACCAAGGGATAACAGGGATTTTCGGGATACTTCGGGAATTTTGGATAGAGTTTCTGGGAGAAACATGGATTTGGAAGATTCAGAGAAATTTCTAGAAGTCATTTGAGTTTCTAGGAGAAATAAGGATTTCTGGTTGATTTGGACTGAGCTTCTAGGAGAAACTGGTATTTTGGGCATTTCTGAGAAATATGGATAGAGTTTCTAGGAGAAACAAGTATATCTGGGAAGATAGGACAGATTTTTGGGAGAAACTGGTATATCTGGGAAATCAGGGAGATTTAGACAGAGTTTCTGGGAAAAACGGGTTAGTACGGTTATATCTGGGATATCTAGAAAGAGTTTCTGGGAAAAACAGGTTAATATGTATCTGGGATGTCTGGACAGAGTTTCTGGGAGAAATAGGTTAATATATATCTGGGATGTCTGGACAGAGTTTCTGGGAGAAACAGGTTAATATATATCTGGGATGTCTGGACAGAGTTTCTGGGAGAAACAGGTTATGATGGTTATATCTGGGATATCTGGACAGAGTTTCTGGGAGAAACAGGTTATGATGGTGATCATACTGTCTAGCTAGTTTTCATACTCCTATGTCCTAGGACCAACAAACAAGGTTTGCGGTGTATATCTTTGTGAACATGGAGCAGACATCCTTGTCATGGTGCCTAGGCAGGTCAACTCAATGTGATCACATGTGAGTGATTGCCTTGGGGATCATAAGAAAGAAGTTCTGCCTCATGCCACATAAGCGTCTACACCGCGCAGGTAATCCCGTCAGGGCATACAACAGTTATATCACATTGTCCTATCTGAAAAGATAAATGAACAGTTCTATGAAAGGTTCTACAGGAATCTATATGCAAAGGCTGGGTTTAGTCAAAGAGGGTCCGTTGACGAGAGTTCTAATATACCGTCAGAGAGACAGTACAGAAGTGTTTACACTCTTTTTGATATACCTTGGAAGGTACAGTATCAACGGTGACTTGTGCCCTGGCACAGCAAGACCTGAACAATGTCAGCGCCGCGTTTCAGACACAGTCGGAAGAGGGAAATGCAGAAGTGCAATGCGATGAACCAGACACAGTAAAAAGATGATTTTAAGGATGCTTCTTATGAGTCAAACCTCTGTATTATTTTGTTTTAAAAAAAAATCCCCTGCAGAGTCGCTAGATTGTGGATACCGGGATTCCACCGCTTTGTTTGCTTTTGAAACTTGTTTGAAATTTGAATCAAGGAAAGAGAAAAGGTCTATTGAAAACAGATACAGAGTCGCCACTTGGTCTTTAAGGAACCAAGAAATCTAATTTGACTCACCCAAATGGATAAAGGGCACCGGTCCTTCATAACCAAAGAACTTGGCTCGGGGTTTTGGTACGAGAGAGGAATGAGCCTTTGTCGCGACTAAAACACCCTCAACTCGCCCCGTCTTTCGACGGGCCTCAATTAGCATCCAAATAATCATCTTATACTATGTTTGGTTCGACAAATAATACTATGATAGTATATTACATCACATAAGAAAATTTGAAAATGGAAGATCTAAAGATAAGATATCATTCATAAGATCTTAGTCAAATATCACACAATGCAAAGTGAAAGATCACACAAATAAACCTAGGAAAAATCGTCTAATCATGTATCAAATAATCAAGACTTCCTAATTTAAAGTGGGACATGAATTGTTTTTGAAACAAATAAACAAAGAAATCAAAATATGCTTAGCAAGCTAGTATGATGCATGTTAATCTTTGAGAAAAAAAGACCTCTCAATCCCCGGGATGGATGAGAAAGGATGATTAGATCGGGGGAAGCATGAACGTGTGATCATGATCATTCCTTATAATCTTCTTTGATTAGGAGTCACAAAAGCCCCAAATCTTTGCATGGATGCAATGTATGTATCTAAAATGTGCCAAGGTTGTAGTGTGCTTTGTGTTCATGGATTCCTAGAATGACTTAGAAGTCTAAAATGTGTATGAATGGATGAATGAAATCAACATGGGATGTGTAAAAATGTAGTATGAAGTAATTTCTAAGATATGAACTAATTTGGAATACATGTAAGCATCACATCAAAGAATGAAAGTTAAAATGTGCTTGCTGTGAATAGTGAACAGAACAGTAATATGATCTTTTGGAAATTGAAAAGAGGGGTTAGGAATGTTTTCAATGGATGATTTTTTATGGCGATCTTCCTTATTGTGTCTAGAACACAACCCAAAAATATAATCTTTAATAACTACTACATATTGAGAGAAATCACATAAACAACAGAGGTCACTCAGAAACAGAGTCCGTACTGTCGACTGAAATGTTATAAATTCTTAGAAAATGAAAACGAATGATCTAGAGGCCCATTTTATACAGAAAGATTCCTACGACATTGAAGTTTAAGGGAAAAATAAGTTAGGACCACCCCTTTTGGAAGAGTTCTCTGAAAAAGAGGTTGGAATTGGAACTATCTGCTGTGACAGCAAAAAATAGAATGTCTGGAAGGAATGTTTGGATCCAAATGGACCATTTCCAAGTACTTCCAAGTCAAACCAAAAATCATGGGTGTTCTCCAATGGGTTAGGAAGACTTTCCAAGTGGCCTTGCATCCATATGTTGAGTATTGAGTTCTAGGAAAATCTTTGAACTCAGATTATTCACTGTTTTGACTCACTGTTTTGAAAGTTTTGGGAAAAACTAGAGTTTTCTTTCTTGAGATTAAAATGAGGGGTTTTAAGAGGGGTTTTGAAGTAGATGTTTTGAAAGCATATTTTCAATACCCAATGAAGATTATAGCCACTTGAAATTTCAACATCAAACTTATCATCAAGAACCTCCAAGATTGTTGGAAAGATTTATTTTTATTAGAACATAACTTCAATACACTTCAAGAATACCTTGGAGGTATTGAAGTTATGATCATCATCTATCAAACATGTTTTTGAGGTCAAGAGCTACTATCCATAAGGATTCACTCACCTCAAACTTCATGTCATCATTTAGATGATGAAGAACAAGTAAGTAAATAAAGAAAAATAAAAAGAAATGAGGTAAGAAGAGATGAACATAATACGAACAAGCAAGTAAATAACAATCAATGGATGATAATCAATGTGATTTTGGACTTGTAGCTTGGTGTTTCATTCATAGATTTTGACATTTAGACATGGAAGTAGCTTCCTTACTCAAGAATGCTCAAGAATGGTGATTGGGGGTGTTTGGGATGTGAAGTATAAGAGAGGTAATGGAAGAACACAAGATTAGAACTCACTTTCTATAGCAAAATAGTAGGAGGAAACTCCTTTTCTCTCTTCTAAACCTATCTCTATCTCTCTTCTTCTCTACAACTTTTCAAGCTTTTACACTTGGCCCCCTCAAAATGAAGAGCAATGGGGGGTTTAAATAGGCCAACTTGGGGTGGTTTTGGGGTTTTAGAAGTACTCCCATTGGTCCCAAACAACTGTGAACACAAAACTATGTCGTTTTGACTTTCAATTAATCAAATTAGACCCCCAAAAAAATTACAAAAATGGACTCTGCGAGGGTTGAGTGTTGCGGAGGCAGTGGGCCAGTGCCGCGGCGGCACTGCTCCCCAGAAGCCCAGAAAATTACGTTTAGGCCCCCAGAGGTTCCGGTATTCGCGAAAAGGCCCTATTTCGTCCGAAATTCACAAAAAATGCATACGAACTCCAAATTGAGGTTGTTATATACCGTTGGAAAGGTAATGGAGTCTACTTTACATAAAAAATAGTTCAAGGATAGGTCACCTTGAAAAGGTTTGCGGTATTTGCGATAAAAGCCGATTTGATCGCCTTTTTCGCCTTCAAAAATTCACAATGGACTCGTTTTAAATCCGAAAATTATGTGCGACATATCGTTGGAAAGCTATTGACCTCTAATATTCATGAAAAATATTTAAAAATTATTACAGTGCCCCAGTCCTAAAGTCAAATTCTGGTCAAACTGATCAAACCTGGGATTCCCGGGAAGTTCTGGGAATTCCGGGAACCTCCGGGAGTTCCCAGGAGCTGACGTTTTCGCTCGATTTTCTTTTAGAACTCATTTTAATACTTTTCTCATGATCTAGAATGATTTCGGTGAATTCGGACGATTTTGGTCAAACTTGGTCAAACCTGGTCAAACCGGTCAACGGGGATTTTCCGGGAACTTCCGGGACTTCAGGGGGTCTCTGGGAGCTGACGATTTTATCCGATTTTTCTTAAAAACTCATTTTATCACTTTTGTTACGACGTAATTTGTTTCCAGAACTTTGGGACCAAATTTGGGAGTTTTCGGGCTTTCAGGGGCATTTTGGTCATTCTGAACATTCTGAGAGATAGAGCTGTCTTCCAAGAGTCCTTTTGAGTCTTTTACGATCATTGTGAACCACCAATCTATGGGTCTCCTAAATCTGATAGCCGACAAAATGGGGTGTCTACAGCCACCCATAAACATGTCTCAAATCTCTATACATTTTGGTGCTTCCCGGATGAACAGCATTCTTCGTATTGTGTGCTTCCTATAGGATGTTCCGTTTTAACTCCTTCTCGTTAGGCACACAAATTCTACCCCTCAATCTCAAAACATCATTCTCAAAAGTAAATCCCGATTGTTTGCCCATCGAAATCTCATCACAAATCTTCTTCAAAGCCACATCTTGAAGTTGTTTCTCTGCGATCTCGTGAATCAAGAGTGGTTGTGCCACCATCGTCGACATCAAGCCAATTTCAATCCTCGGTATCACTTCGAGCTCCAAATTTTTCATATCTCGTATCAGTTCTTTCTGAGAAGTCAAATCTGATGCGGTGTTGGTTGGTACTTTGCGACTAAGAGCATTGGCGACGACATTCGCCTTACCTGGATGATACTGAATTGACAAGTCATAGTCCTTCATCAATTCTAACCATCTCCTTTGCCTCATGTTCAAATCTCTTTGTGTAAACAAGTACTTCAAACTCTTGTGATCCGTATAGATCTCACATTTCTCCCCCGTATAGGTAATGACGCCAAATCTTCAATGCAAAAATCACGGCGGCCAATTCTAGATCATGTGTTGGATAATTCTTCTCATGCGGTCTAAGTTGTCTCGATGCATACGCAATGACTTTATCACCTTGCATAAGAACGCAACCTAAACCTCTATATGTAGCATCACTATAAATAATAAATCCTTCAGTCCCTGACGTAACGGCTAATATTGGTGCTTTCACTAGTCGACCCTTCAACTCTTGAAAACTTTCTTCACATTCTGAACTCCAAACAAAAGCAATATCTTTCCTCATTAACTGTGTCATCGGCATTGCTATACGCGAAAAGTCTTTTACAAATCTCCGATAATACCCAGCTACTCCTAGGAAATTTCGGATGTCTTTCACATTCGTTGGTCTCACCCAGTTGGTAACTGCTTCTATCTTCTGAGGGTCTACAGAAATTCCCTTTGTCGACACTATATGTCCAAGGAAAGCAATCTCGGTCAACCAAAACTCACACTTCTTCAATTTGCCGAATAATCTCTTTTCACGCAATCGTTGTAAAGCTAATCGCAAATGATGCTCGTGATCTTCAACGCTCTTGGAGTAGATTAGGATATCATCTATGAACACGATAATGAACTCATCTAAATAATCCTTGAAAACACGGTTCATCAAGTCCATGAAAGCAGCTGGTGCATTAGTCACTCCAAATGGCATAACCAAAAATTCAAAGTGACCATATCAAGTCCTGAATGCTGTCTTCTCAACATCTTCCTCTTTGACTTTCAACTTATGGTAACCGGATCTCAAGTCGATCTTTGAAAATACCTGAGCCCCTTGTAACTGATCAAACAAGTCATCTATTCGCGGCAACAGATACTTGTTCTTGACGGGGGATACATACTCACTCACAGTCATGTCTCCCTGAACCAGACTTGCAAACTCTTGGCGTTTCTGAGTATAAGCAGATTGTGGAAAGAAACGTTTATTGAATTCTTCTTTAAATGCTTCCCACGTGGTCGGCTTCCCTTGTTCAAGTACGTTGTTCCACCAATCCAATGC
The DNA here is from genome assembly GCA_033977485.1 of Hydrangea macrophylla. Classification (NCBI taxonomy): domain Eukaryota; kingdom Viridiplantae; phylum Streptophyta; class Magnoliopsida; order Cornales; family Hydrangeaceae; genus Hydrangea; species Hydrangea macrophylla. The sequence goes on from CM066996.1 coordinate 79,292,983, forward strand.
TTCGCCCATCAATGTATCGGATGCGCATAAAATTTTCTCCTCATCGGTACATATTACTTGACGGAAATGTCTTTCCATGTCCATCATCTAATGATCGGCCAAGTCTATGTCAACTTGTCCATAATACAAGGTCGGTTTCCGCTTATGAAACTGTTCCACGATTGTGTGTTGAGGTCGCGGTGCCGGTGGTGCATTGATATAACAAATCTCCACTGGTGGAGGCTGAACATTCATCTGTTCTCTTTCACTCACCGCTTGTATGAAATTTCCCACCATATTCACTATTTGGTCCATCCGCGAATGCGGTGACAATTCTCTCGGCAGATTCGCCATAATGTTTCAAATATTCCCCTATTGAGTGCAATGCATAATGACCATGCATGATATGCCACAATATAGATATATGCGCACAGTTCATCACAATTAACAAATGCTAACACATGAAGTATTTCTCTAATGATAACAATTATCTTTATAATTACACACTCCACTCGACGTCACTCAGCATATATAACGTCACTTGTTCCCAAGGCTCTAAACTTATGCTTTGATACCACTAAATGTCACAGTCCGGTCCCACAATAGCGGAACCGGAGCCCGTGGCATGCCACCGAGGCTAACCTGATTCATTAACGTTCCCATAATTTAGTTTGAAGAACACACGCAGCGGAATAAAATAAGTCATTTTGAAAACCATCCGTTCAGTCGACTGATTCTCGGATCCAGTCGACTGATCCTGGTCCAGCAGAAAGTTGGGTTTTAAAACACCATCCAGTCGACTTCTTTCTACATCCAGTCGACTGGGGCTTCAAAGTTTCAGTCGACTGGTAAAGTCCGGTCGACTGAAGTCTAGCCTGGCCAAAAAGATCAGTTTTGAAAACCATGATCCAGTCGACTTTGTAGGGGACCCAGTCGACTAATCCTCCATGAAACGATGCAGAGAATTGCTAAAAAGGAGGCTCCAGTCGACTGTTCAACAAACCAGTCGACTGATCCCCTGAAAGCAGCACATTCTGCAGCATTTTCAAGTTTAAAAGCTTTTTGAATTCAAACAGGGATCAAACACACACTTCCAAAAGTACTCCAAAGTAATCCTAACTATATTAACATATTACCGAAGCACAGTTACAACATGTTACTAACTATTACAACATTTTAGAATCTTTCTAACATACCAAGTTAAACATAACTATAAACCATAAGAATTCTTATTACAACATTCTTATTGTCTCAAAACTACAAGATTAACGTTCAAATTGCCTTCTAAAAGAACTCCCAACCCACGTGCTCACTTCTGCGATTCCTCGCCAGCATTTATACCTGCAATGGTTATTTGAATAACCACACATATTCGATTTGTTTAAGCTAATGCTTAGTGAATAAATCAACATATGTACATGAATGATAAACATGTTCGCATTCACATCTCTACATTTTATACTAGTCGCCGGAGACTCACGTGCCCGTCCATACTCCCAATCCGTGACTCCTCGCCAATAAGTCCACGTGAAAGGGTAAGACCCGCGATTCTTCTCTTCAATCGTGCGACCTTAATGCCTATATCGGCTCCACAAATTGGCACAGTGACCACGTGCTCCTTCTGACCCACATAAGCAACTTAACATGCTCAAATATATATCACCATGCTCGCAGAAATTAAACATTTCATCGTGCTATTGGGCCTACTTATCAATACAAATGCCCAATATGAACTACACAAGATATCTCTAAGTATTAATACATGCTATTCAAACATAACATGAATACATGTCAAGAAACCATTCCAAAAACATAGTTGGATCACTTACCTCCGATTAACGCTCCTATAATTCAATCTGAAAAAACCCATGTACAAAGAACGTGTAGAAGTCCGTCTAGTACAATTCCTATGGATCAAAATTTCATTTATCAACTTTTATGAAAAATTCTAAGAAACAACTTTTCAGAAAACTTGGCCAAACAAGCCCTAACATATATCAAAACGAAGCTCTTACCTCGAGGAGCTCAAATATGAAATATGGGAGAAAACAGACTGACGGAAGGTCGTCGTTTGGCGTCGCAAAGTTTGAAGCAACTAAATCTCCCTTTGGCCCCCTTTTTGGAATTTAGGTTAAGACTTGTAAAAAATATCTCAACCATCTCTATCTATATATAGGCAAAACTCTCAGGAATTACGTTTACCTCCCCACGAGTTTTCAAAACTCCTAATTAGTCTCTGAAACTTTCTACACATCTTATTCATAGCTTTATAAGTGAAACCTCAAAATTATAAAAGTTTTCGACTAAGTTTCGTTTGGTCGCTAAAACGCGAATTTCTACATGACATTTCCGAAGTTGCTAATTAGCCTACCAAATTAATAGCGTGTTCATTCGTCCTCACCAGGATACTAAATCTAACAACAGAAATATATTCTAAAACAGAAAATAATACAGATATTGAAATACACAGGTAAACATATTTTTCAGATAAACATTTAAAGTATTCCACATTGACCGTCTCACACTCGGAGAGACGTCGCAACAACAAATCCTCAATCACCACAGTTTCAAAGGGTTCTCTAATACAGACACCCAAATCAATTTGTGAGTCAAAGCTCACCCAAACATATCCTAAAAGGCACGCCACATCACATTATCATGCATGAAAATGAAATGCAAAAGCAATAACAAAAATACGGGTGTTATATCCGCTTAAAAGGTTGAGTTCCCAAAGTGAGACTCTTAATTTGGAATGGAGGGATTATTTTGATATGAGTAATGCTAGAGACCATAACAAATCTCACAAATACAGTCCACAAGCATCATAATGTGCTCATCTCTTTTCTCTATGGACCCTACAATGTTAATGGACCCCATCAGGAAAGAGATAGAGACATTTTGGTGTTTGTGGATTGTGTTTGTGAGATTTTTTTATGCTCCCTATCATTACTCTTTTGTTATACACTTAAGCCTCCTAAAATTAAAAAAATTTCCTAATTTATTAGTATTTGAGTTATTGTGAGAGTTTTTATGGCATTGGTTTGTATCATTTACACTGAAAAATGGACAAGTAGATCCAAAATCTCGTCTCTGAGGCACTATCCTAGAACCCCCCTAAATTCGATCAACCCAAGTTCAACTTTCTGATTCCACCCTTGCAAACCTTCCAAACTTAAAATTTTCTAGATCCACCCCTGATTTTATATGACCACATACTGCGATATCTTTATTATTGTGCGACTCATAAGAGAGATCCACAAAATGCGTAAATCACAATAAAAGTCATACGAGTGTGATGGTCACACGAGGTAATTTCTCCCAATTCAGGCATACTCCAAAATAAAGTTAGTGTAATTTCAATAATGATATACCCATACCTTTAATCACACCCTTAACCACATGCAGCACATTCTACCCCTTCATTCTAGTGAGTCCTATGTGGAAACCACTAGACTTAACAACAATCAAGGATCATGATATGCTGAATGTGATTGGGGGTGGGGATGAGAGTGTGGGTGTATCATTACTCGTGTAATTTTGATTAGTTTGGTTTTAGAATTATATTACACTTGCACAGATCTGATTTTTCAATTAGCCACTTTTCAAGGTCATACTTGGTTATATAAAACTCTCAGCCTTTTCAAGTTAGTTGTTAATTAGTGTACACACCATCATATTATTAAGAGATGGAGAATGACACACCAACATATTATTAAGTCTAATAGAGATAGAGAGAGACTGGTTTATCTTAAAAATGTAGTGTACTTGTGTGCTTGCAAGTGTTCCCCCCCTGAAACCAAACTGCCCTATCTTAAAAATGTTATGTACTTGTGTGCTTGCAAGTGGTCTCCACAATTAAAAATGTAGTGTACTTGTGTGCTTGCAATTGGTCCCCCCCCCCCCCCCCCCTCCTCCCCTCCTCGAATTTCATAGTGTTAATATATCAAAACAATCAAAGAGAGTACTTTTGTGTGCTTGCAATTGCCCCCCCCCCCCCCCGCGGCGTCTTCGAATTTCATAGTGTCAATATATCAAAACAATCAAAAAGAACAACAAAGTAAAAATAGAGCTATGTTTATCATAACATGGAAATCAGAATGAATGAATATAATAAAGAAAAGAGACAATAATTATATAACTAGGTATACAATATTACCCTAAATAATGTAAAACACTAAATAGAAAATTATTGGAAAATCTCTACAAGTAAACCTCAAAAGTTTTAAACTCCAATTGTTTTGACCATTTTCTAAAAAGAAAAAAAGGAATCTAAGTCAGTGCTCACACGGTATAAATACACGCACCATAGAAAATCTCACATGGAACCCCAGCCCTCACGCACGCTTTTGTTGGTTTCAGCCACTCACACCGTGTGAGTGGCTGTACCATATGATATCCATTTCGAAAATGTATTTTTAAACTTTAAACCTCCATAACTTTTGATCTACAACTCTGTTTCTTACAAATTTTATACCGTTGGAACCGTGTCGACGAGAGATACAAAGCTAGTACCATTGTTGATACATTTTGAGCAAAAGAAAAAAACTCTATTTTTACATGCCATGTACCTGACGAACCTAATAAAATTTTCACATAATATTTGTGTATTGGTTATTGAATTTTAACGTACTATTCACGTATGCCAAGTTGATATGTTGTGAGGAAAAAAAAAAAACGAATGTTCACTTTGTTGTTAATGAGATTTTAGTGAAATTTCACAAGAATTTTACATTTGTTTGGGTTGAAAAACTATGTTTTATAATTGATTTGTGAAATTTGATTTTTTTTATTTTTTATTTAAACAAAATATGCATTGTTTAATATGAAAGAGAAAAAAAAAAGTGAAATTTCACTTGGCATATATGAATATTAAGTGAAATTTCACTGAACTTGTACATGAATATTAAGTGAAATTTTACTTAAATTGACATTTGATGAACTTTTTTAACAAAGTAAGTATCAATTTAGACCTTAAACTCTAGAGAGTTACTTTTAGCGATTTTTAGGATAGTTAGCGAAATTTCACATGACACACTAAGTGAAATCTCAATGAACGAGTACACAAATGTTAAGTTTAACTTCAAGTTTTTCATGAAGAATGCATATACGATTTCAGTGAATTTTCAGTTAATATTTATGTATGCCAAATTTATATGTTTTAAGAAAGAAAAAAAAAGACAAATTTTAACAAGAATTCCTACATTTGTTTTGGTTGAAAAATTGTATTTTATAATTGATTATGAAATTTGCTTATTTTAACAAAATATGCATTGTTTAAAAAAAAAAAAAAACAAATCACAATGCCTATATGAATATTTAGTGAAATTTCACTTAACTCGTACATGAACATTAAGGCTTAGTTTGGCCCCCATTTTGGTGCTTCTCATTTTTTAAAGCACAATTTCATGTTAATTCATTTGGTAACTAGGTTATGAGCTTTGCTAAAATTGAACTTATGGCTTTTTTAGGAGAGCTTTTAAAAGCTTTAGAATTAAGTGAAATTTCATTTAATATTTTATGTATATCAGTGAAATTTCACTTATTATTCATGTATGTAAAAATATGAATTTTTTTTTCTCAAAACATATCAACAATGGTACTAGTTTTGTAGCTCTCGTCGACACGATTCCAACGGTATAAAATTTGCGAAAAATGGAGTTGTAGGTCAAAAGTTATGGATGTTTAAAGTTTAAAAAACATTTTTCGAAATTAAAAATAATACGGTACGCTGCTCGCACGGTGCGAGCAGCCTCAGAAATGACGCGCGCGTGGGAGCGTGTGGGCGCGCACGTGGGACGCTGTAGACACCCCAATTTTGACCAACCGTCGAATTTAGGAGAGCGTCACCTCCACGTCCGATGATGATAAAGACCGAAAGAATCGAAGTATTCCAAGCTCTTCAGAAAATTCTCCAAACGCGATAAAATTTCACAGAAAGAAGAAAATACCAGGTGTTTAGGAGAATTCAGGTATAAAAAACACCATTTTTGGAGAAAATCTTCGAAAATATTTTTTGGAAGAAAAAGGAGAAAAGAAAATACCTAAAAGAGGAAGTTCAGCAAAAAACGGCACACGGCAGATTGTCGCGGCATTCAGTGAATGCCGGGCGGCACTCACTTAGTACCGTATGACATTCACTGAATGCCGGGCCGGCTCTCACTGAGTGCCGCCGACATTTTCTGACTGCCGTTTGCTTTCCAAGTCCGTATTTTGTGGTATAATACGTATGTGTAGGCGGGTAAAAACAAAAATCTGATAAAGTAAGGTTGACGGAAACCCGGCAATCAACAATCTGCCGCGACACTCACTGAGAGCCGTGCGGCAGTCACGGAATACCGGCGCGGCACCCACAGAGTGCCGCAGTGGCACCCACAGACTGCCGCAGATGAATTCTGACTGCCGCCCTGGGCAGCAGACTCTAATTTCAAGAAGTACGTATTGTACCACCAAATGAGATATTTACACCTGTCTTTTACTCCGAATTCACTGAAAATACTTGGTATTTTTTGTCTATAAAAGAGGAAGGATCTTCCTTGGAACATATGCAAGGAATATACACAAGAGATATATCAAAAAATACAAAGAAATCACTACCATTACACTAACATATTTGGAGAGAAAAGAGAGTTTAGAGAACTAGAGAGAAGAGCTTGGAAGATCTTCAAAGAAAGACTTTTGAGGATAGTTTGGAGGTGACCCTCTAATCTTTGGTTGTGTTCTCTTTCTTTTTGAGCTTCTAATCTTCAAGTCATTTTTAGTTTTTCTTGATTAAATCTTAGAGTTTGTCTAATAAGCTTAAGAGTTCTTGTTTCTAATTCTTTAGTCTTTCTTATATTTCTTTTGGTTTATGTTCCTCTCTTGAGATTCTTGGAGATCTTCAATATCTCCCTTGAAATCTCTTGAGTATGATCCTTTGAATCCCATGTAAGCTTATACTTTACATGAGAGTCAAAATTGGATCATCACTTCCATTTCATAAGCAAATAGATGAATCCAAGTCCATACTCATGACTTGGATCCTCTAAACTTGGTACTTCATGAAACCATTTCCATATTCTCTTTGAAACTTATGAGTATTAGCCATGTCTTCATCTCCAATGACCATCAAATGGTAGGAGAAAATGGTTTTGAGTCTAAGCCCATCTCCATGGTTTAGAGTCCTTATCTTGAGATTTCATGAAGTCTATTCATACTTCCTTTGAAATCTACAAATATGAAGGTCTTTAGTCTCCAATGACCATCAAATGGTAGGAGAAAATGGTTTAGTTTAAGTCCAACCACATGGTTTAATAGTTGGGGTTAACAAATAAAGTTGAACTTGATAAATGAAAACAGCGAGTTCACAAACTGATTTTGATCAAAGATTTTTAGTTCGAGATCTAACCGTTGGAATCAAGTGAAACCAACGGGAAAGTGTCTATAACTCAAAGTTCTACCACTGTAATTTTTGTTTTAAAGAGATTTCATGTTTAAAATGGTTTAGTCATGAGTTTTGTGAAGTAACAACAATCTGTCCAGAGTTTCAGCACAGTGACACTCTTTTGAAATAAGTAAACCAATGCTTTAATAAATTGTTTGTGACCCAAAATAATTTTTTCTAAGTAGATTGATGTGTTCGGAAGTCACCCTAAAAAGAACAAAGCATTTATGGTCTTTTTGCTATTTTTAAAAAATCGTACAAGATATCTGGACAGAGAGTTGCAAATTCCTGAGTGATGCCTAGTGTTTTCCATATTCCCGGAGATCTAACCGTTCAAACCTTGATTTTCTTTTTGGGTTATAAACTAGACTCACAGAGGCATATCGTATCCAAAAATCATTAAGATCCAACCGTTGGAAGCATGGTTTTTCTATTTTTTAAGATCTGGTCTGCTCTCTGTAATTCATGAAAAACTGCTATTGTTTTTGTCTGATCTTGTTTATCTCAACTCAAATGGACTCCTAATGTCTTAGGACCCAAATCATACTTTGAATAATGATAACTTAACTTAAATCCAGAAGTTAAGTGTCCCAAATTAGTGAATAAATCCATGTTTTATTCTTGTTCACATTCATCCATCCATGTACATTTATTTGCTCATGATTAGAACTAGCTATTGAATAAAGTTGGATTTCTTGCTAGATAGACTTAAGTTATAAAATTAGGATTGATTGTTTGATACCATATTATTATGTGAAACATGTGGATTAATCTTTGTTTTGTAGCGCATTTGAGGTACAATTTCTCATCTCCCTTCTAGTTTATTTCATTCCTTGATTTTATTGATTTTCAACCTCATGCGCGACACCTTAGAATTAGGAGCTTGCCTTATATGTATATGTGATTAGAGACTCTTTCTTAGGATTTTCTTTTGTTTGTATGCATTACACGTTTAATAACACTGCTGGATCCCGGGTAAGTTCTTTTGTTCCATATTGCATATCATATCGCTTGCTACTTGATTTATGTGACTTTTTGAACGATATTTTATCAATTACTATTTTACACCCTTTGAACATGCTTTTGTGATGTATATGTATACATTTATTAGTTGAGGGCATGCTTAGATTAATAAATTTGATTAAAAGGATGTTGAGTAGAGGCCTATCACAAGATAGGATGAGAGAGGGTGTTTTAGTCTGGCGGGCTCCTTCCTCTCTCATTCCATAATCCCCGGATCTAGTTTAATCTTTGGTTTCGCAAACGATCAGTTTCTTTTCAAATGGTTTCTTAATTTTTCCTTTTAAAAATTAAGTGGCGACTCATTTGTTTTGAATTTGAAATTTTGGAAAAGAATTTTAAAAGAAAAGCTGTGGGTAGAAAGAAAACCTGCAATATCCACAGACGCGCGTGAGTGACTTTGGTTGTTCATTGGAGAATCTATAGTGTGCGCATTTATACCGTGCGAGTACTAGCTGTCAACCTTTTGTCATTTTTGTTAAGTCACTATCTAATTTGTACTTTAACTTAATAAATGGTGTACTGAGGTCCTTTGTGGTAAATGCCCCAACACTAAATTACCCTAAAACTAAATAAAACTAACACTCTAATACATAGGGCATGGCTCTCTCCGTGTGTGAAAATTTTAAAGAGAAAGCAAGTCAATAAATCTCAAAAGTTAAAGATCGGATTGTAAAATACTTGTCTGTTAAATTTTTTTTTTTTGAGTAATGTGAGATGCACAAAAAAAGTGCACAACGAATTGCACAACCTGCTTTAATTTGTTGGACCTCGTGCTGAAAAAGCTGTCCACTCCTTTTTTTTGTCTTTTTATGTGTACAGACTTTTCAGCACGAAGTCCAACAATTTTAAGCTAGTTGTGCATTTCGTTGTGCACTTTTTTTGTGCATCTAACATTACCCTTTTATTTTTAGTTGGGACTTAGGGAATAGATAGCGATAGTTACTCAATTCTTTTTTCTTCTTCTTCTTCTTCTTTTTTTTTTTTTTCAAGAAATATGATAAAATAAGGGTTTTTTTACCCCAAAAATCTCCCATTCCCAATCATTTGGCTTTCAAATTTGTATTCAAAATTTGATTCTCCGTATGTGCGGCGGTGGACCACATTAAATTGCAGAAAGTTAACTTTCATTAGGAGTTATTTTAGATGGTCTTGACTCCCTTAATATTAGGACAAAAATATAGGAAACTTAGCACTATATGATATTGACTAACAAGTAACAACTCTATTCCTATTTCTATTCAACTTCGTTTCTCTTTGTCATATTCTTGTGGTAGTTGGTCTCTGCATGTGTAGGTATTTTCTATATAGAGAGAGAGAGACCTATATCTCATCGCAAATAGTACAAAAAAAAAAGAATTAGTAATTAGTGTGTGTTTAGGGGGTTAGGATGAGGAAATCTGTGGTAGCATATCTGTTGCTGATTTTGAGCATATTCATTGTGTTTTTTACTTTCAAACCATTCCAATTCTCTATTGGCAAATCCCATGTTCAAAGCAACAATGGTGATCTTGATCATCATCATCACCATGAAGGCTTTTCGGTTAACTTGATCGAGTCCTTTAATAGATTCTTTGCTACCCTCATGACCATTTACGCTTTGAAGTACTTCAACAAAATTTTACAAGAAGTACAAGAAGCATATGATGAAGAAGAAGAAGTAGAAGGTGATGACGACGATGTCTTAGAAGAAATACATATTTTTCCTCTGCCATCGCTAGTTTTTTACGCCACAAAGTACTTCATCAACAAAATTTTACAAGAAGTAGAAGAAGCATACGATGAAGATGAAGAGGAAGATGATGATGATGATGAAGAGGAAGAAGATGATGATAATGTCTTAGAAGAAATACAATTTTTTTCTCTTCCATCGCTAGTTTTTAGTTTACTTTGTAATTTTACTATATGGTCTGCCTCAAAAGGTAAAAACATGATCTGGGTTGGACAAAATCTCACTTTTATTTGGTTTTTTATAACAGACTACATCTGGTAAAGAACCAACTCGATCTTTTGCATATTTTAAACCAAACTACGGACTCTTATGTTAGCTAAAAATCAGTTATACAAAGATTCTTTTGTGAACCATGCACGGAACTGTTATGAGATTTTCAAGATTCTTGATCTCTTTGTCATACATGTTTTGGGAGTGTGGTTTAATTTGGGATATAAACTTACTTGCCAAAGCATGCACTCAAAATTTGGCTTTACTGCATTAAATAACTTTGTCTACTTTGCATCAAGTCTAATTCCAAATTCTAAATCCATGTTTTTCGAATGTAAACCACAAATAACAAAACCAATGGTCACACCACACTAAGCAGATTCAATATATGTCTCTTAGGGCCTTAGGCTTTGTTTTGTTTGTGGATCTAAATAAGGAAAAGGAAAGAAAAATATTTCTCTTTGTGTTTTAACTCTATGTTAGATAACATTAAGAATTGCACAAGGACCCATAGCCCAAGTCAAGTGGCAAATGGCAGACACTTATAAATGTCATCCTGTGTATCCAGATTCTATGTTCGAACATTCTCCCTCCCTCATGTAATAAAAAAATTAATAATAATAACATTAAGAATTATGTTCTTTCAAGATATTTTGGGATTTCATGAAAGAGTAATGCTATACTTCCAGAATTTTGTATCTCAAAAGGTTCTCAAATATATACATGTGACAGTAAGACTATATTTAATCATGGTAGGACCATTTCAACATTTTTCCAGGGAAATACCTGAGATGTAAAGTTTGGGTAGCATATCATTACTCTTCATTAAAAAAAGGAAGGAAAGTTAATTGAAAATTTCAAAATTATAAATTTAAATAGTTGAAATCTTTAAAATGGTCATTCTTTATATAGATAATTGTTGGAAAATCCCTACCAGTAACCCTCCTAAGTTTTAAACTCCAATTGTTTTGACCATTTTCTAAAAAGGACAAAAGGAATCTAAGTTAGTGCTCACACGGTATAAGTGCACGCACCACAGAAAATCTCACATATTCCCCAGCCCTCACGCGCGTGCCTTTTGGTTTCAGCCACTCACACCGTGTGAGTGGCTGTACCATATAATGTCCATTTCGAAAATACATTTTTAAACTTTAAACCTCCATAACTTTTGATCTACAACTCTGTTTCTTACAAATTTTATATCGTTGGAACCGTGTCGACGAGAGCTACAAAACTAGTACCATTGTTGATACCTTTTGAGCAAAAGAAAAAAATTCTTATTTTTACATATTATGCTCCAAACGAACCTAATAAAATTTTTACATAATATTTATGTATGAGTTATTGAATTTTCCCGTTATAGTCACGTATGCCAAGTTGATATGATGTGAGGAAAAAAAACCGAATGTTCACTTTGTTCTTAAGGAGAGTTTTAGTGAATTTTTACAAGAATTTTGCATTTGTTTGGATTGAAAAACTATTTGTGAAATTTGATTTTTTTTTTATAAAGGAAATATGCATTGTTTAATATGAAAGAGAAAAAAAAAAGAAGTAAAATTTCACTTGGCATATAAAAATATTAAGTGAAATTTCACTGAACTTGTATATGAATATTAAGTGAAATTTTACTTAAATTGACACTTGAGGACTTTTTAACAAAGTATCAAATTATACCTTAAACTCTAGAAGTTACTTCTATCGACCTTTGGGATAGTTAGTGAATTTTCACTTAATCTACTAAGTGAAATCTCACTAAACGAGTATACGAATGTTAAGTTTAACTTCAAGTTTTTCAGGAAGAAAGCATGTACGGGTTCATTGAATTTTCACTTAATATTTATGTATGCCAAATTTATATGTTTTGAGAAAAAAAAATTAAAAAAAGACGAATAGCAATAAAGTCGTTGCTACCTCATTAAGGCTTAGTTTGGCCCCATTTTGGTGCTTCTCTTTTTTTAAAGCACAATTTCATGTTAATTCATTTGGTAACTAGTTTATGAGCTTTGCAAAAATGGAACTTAGGGCTTTTTTGGGGAGAGTTTTTAAAAGCTTTAGAATTGAGTGAAATTTCACTTAATATTTTATGTATATCAAGTGAAATTTCACTTAATATTTATGTATATCAAGTGAAATTTCACTTATTATTTATGTATGTAAAAACATGAAAATCTTTTTTCTCAAAACATATCAACAATAAATTTAAAAAAATACGATTTTTAACAAGAATTCCTGCATTTGTTTTGGTTGAAAAATTGTGTTTTATAATTGATTATGAAATTTGCTTATATTAACAAAATATGCATTGTTTAAAAAACAAAAAACAAAAAAAAACAAATCGCTATGCCTATATGAATATTTAGTGAAATTTCACTTAACTCGTACATGAACATTAAGGCTTAGTTTGACCCCCATTTTGGTGCTTCTCTTTTTTTAAAACACAATTTCATGTTAATTCATTTGATAACTAGGTTATGAGCTTTGCAAAAATTGAACTTAGGGCTTTTTTAGGAGAGCTTTTAAAAGCTCTAGAATTAAGTGAAATTTCACTTAATATTTTATGTATAATCAAGTGAAATTTCACTTATTATTCATGTATGTAAAAACATGAATTTTTTTTTTCTCAAAACATATAAACAATGGTACTAGTTTTGTAGCTCTCGTCGACACGATTCCAACGGTATAAAATTTGCGAAAAATGGAGTTGTAGGTCAAAAGTTATGGATGTTTAAAGTTTAAAAAACATTTTTCGAAATTAGAAATGATACGGTACGCTGCTCGCACGGTGCGAGCAACCTCAGAAAGTGACACGCGCGTGGGAGACTTGGGGCGCGAGTGGATACGCGTGAGAAGACTTTGGTGTTCATTGGAGATTCTATGGTGCGCGCACTTATACCGTGCGAGCACCAGCTGTCAACTTTTTGTCCTTTTTATTAAGTCACTATCTAATTTATACTTTAACTTAATAAATGGTGTACTGAGGTCCTTTCTGGTAAATGCCCCTTCTTTATATTGGATATACGCTGTGCAAGCATACGTTAAAAACCCAACCAATTGGGCTATGAATGGGTTAGCAAGGTAGCATTAGGCTCACGCACAGTAATCCTGTCACTGGATCAGAGAAAAACTATAATGAACTTTTTTTTTTTTTTTTTTGGCTAAAAACTGTAATGAATATTTGTTTGTGAATGATAAGAAACTTTGTAGTGAGAGTGCAAGAAACTGGCCCGTAAGGAAATAAAGGATTGGCCCAAAAAAAAAGCAGTAAACCTATAAGAGATTTTTCTTATAAAATTTTTAAAAAATTAAGGAGATTTTTAAAAGCTTGTTAATATTTGGTATACGAGGAATATGGGAGTGTGCATTAGTTCCAATTTAAGAATTATTTATTTCTTTGTGGAATGTCTTTTGAAAAGTTAATGTAGTTTTACTTCACATTTTACGAGTTTACCATGTATTATCATAAACTCACTAGCAATTCATTTTGATGGAACACTGGAATTCTAAACTTAATTTTTACAACAATCAAAAAGCTTAATTAATTTGTTCTTGCCCCCTCATATGTACATCAGTCGGAATAAGTGATACTAGCTGAGCTTTGCTGCATGTGGGCAATTAATTACGGCGCTTGGAGTTGGATTGGACTGAGGTGTGTGTGCATCCAGTCCAGATCCAGGTAAGAATAAAAAATAAAAATCATTTGGTAGAATTAGCAAAAGGCTAGGTTCTTTGATTCTGTAGGAGGGAGCTGTAAAACTCTCCCATTTAAAAAAAATATATATATATATATATATATATTATTGCACTCCCATTTTTCATTTGATATGAAATTGAAATTTTAAGTTGAGAAAAGGCAATATTATTGTGAGCAATGGCATAGCCTAGTTAGTAAAATAGCTCTCAATGTCATGCTCATACTAGGGTTCGATCATTGCCCACCTCCCCCGGCCCAGGCAAATATGTCCTTGCTCAAAACCAGTATACCAAATGATAAAAAAGAAAGTAAAAATGCTTCCTTAATGTCCCTATGTGTGCTTTAGTGTTTAAGATTAGATAATTACAAAATTTTGTAGAATAGAGATCACTAGGGGTGTACACAAGCTGAGCCACTGAACAAGGGCTCGCGACTCGGCTCGATAACAACATGGCTCGGCAAAGTTCGGCTCGTAAGCTAAACTCGAGCTTGAATACAAAGTTCATTTAATAAACGAGTCAAGATTGAGCTTGAGTACAAATGTCCCTATGTCCCTATGCATGTTCTTTTGAACTAGCGGCTTTTATGATGTGAAAATGTCTCAGAAGAGTAAATCTTGTCTTCTTCGGGGGGTTAGCACTTGTCTTATATGCCTACTATCCGTTTGGATCTCAGAGATGAATTATTCCCAATCAGCAATTTATTTTCAGTTCTCCTCGATTATCTTTTTTCTATTCTTGATTTTTTAATTAATTCAAAAGAGTGATGCTTTTTCTGGTAATTAATGTGAATCTGACTTGGCTAAATGTTTGGGTAACAATATAGCACTAATTGATTAACACAACGACAGCCACTTCCTCTAATTTCACAAAAATGCCAGTGGCAATGATCAAATTTTGCCAGGCATCAATTTCGTATTAAGAACTTAGGTTGGTCCAAACTAGGTTAACCTGTGATAGGTGATGAATGATTTTGTTGACTAGTTCAGAAATGCATCACTGATCATGTTAGGAACTGACAGCTTATGTTTAACTTTTAAAGGATAATTGCAGCATCATTGAAGTGATATTTAGAAAAGCTTCTTTATTTATTTATAGCTATTAACAAGGAAACCAGATTCTTTTAAAAGCTTTTGAAAAGCTAATCCAAATGGTCACAACTTTTTAAATAATCACTTATAAGTTATAGTTTGCCTCGAAAAGCTATCCCAAAAGGGTTCTCATTTGTTCTTTATCTCACTGATGGAAAAACAGGTTTAAAATTTATTTAAACGCGCAGCGGAAAAACAAAGTTCAAAACTTTTATTGGTTGCCTGGATCTACTACTCGTTAACTCTATAGATGCGTACAGGAGAGGGGATAGATGCATTACCTTATGGTCTTGAACCCAATTCTGATTTAGTCCTTCTCCTTCAATGTGCAGCAGCAACCTCTAAGAGATCTTCACCCTTATGTCTCCTTGAATGCTCCCAGAGTGGCTAGGGTTGGTGGGAACCCTAATAGTGAGAATAGGGAAGGTTTGGGAACTCTAAACAGGTTCTGCAGCAACTGGTATGTCAAAACGACGAACCTCTTATTTCTGGACGTAGCTGCCCTATTTATAGATTCCCAGAACCGACCTAACTTTCGATCGATCGAAGTGACTTCGATCGATCGAACCTGTCTAGACTTCAATCGATCGAAACAACTTCGATCGATCGAACCAGTCTTGACAGCAATCTCATTTGCCTTTCCAAGCATTCTGGCGGAGCTAAGAGTGGGACCTCCTAGGTTCTTAATTACTGGCTCCGATTAATTATTATTCCATCTAGTCAGTACTCTTGACTAAGGAATCAATAATTAATCAATTATCATTAATGCCACTATAAAATGATAATTGCACTCCAGTGCATAAGAACATAATCACACATACATAAGTGATTGCTAGACTTGTATAATATGATACGGATGTCCCTCTACCAGGCAGTATTCGTATCTATCATTGGGATGTATGTCTTAAGATACTGTCGACCCAATAGATAGTACATCTTATATTCCTCAAGTATCATTCACTACTCTTGGATTACTAAACATGTCAACAATAACACTTTGTTGACAAGGCTGGCCAGCTCTCAGTAATCACTCCTAGTGACATCCTCGAGGGAATACTTACTCTTCGTTTTATTGAAGAGGGTAGAATTCCATCTTGACAATATATGTTCCCAACGTTGCATACTTGATTTACCCAAGATACCCAGGTGTTGATCTTGCAAGACCTCACTGATTGGTAAGTCAAAGCAACCAAGCATACAACTTGCGTCCATAACTGTCTCAGGATTAAGGACATGTATCCCTATACAAGTTTTGAGTTCCTATTGACGGTGACAGCGTTTAGGTGTCAATAGGTTTAACTCAGGTCCGTCAATGCACCGAGTGCACTAGCATATTAACCAAGAGTCAAAGACTCTTATGAATGAGATTCATCATTCTACCCCGTAGACGTTAATCATGCTACAGTGTATACCTGATAAGTTATCCAGACTTATCATCCACTGTGACTTATTTGAAACAACAAGGATTTGTGATTCATATCTCACATGTGTAATCACATACACAAATGAACCACATACAATGTTGTTTAAGGATTCCAGTCTAATATTCATCTCATGAACTAACATGCATAAATACATTATGATTTTCCATTGTCCAACTAACTGGTTTGAGGGCATATTCCCAACAAACTCCCACTTGCACTCATAACCATATAGCGTTAGTACTAACACTAGCATAGTCTTTGTGACTTGTCAAAATCCTTAACCCGTAAGGTTTTGCATAGGGACTGATGATCATCGACTGAAACAATCCATAGTAAAACATCTTCATGTTATACTATATCCCTAGACAAAAGACGCCACATGACATGTATCCAGTAAAGCTAATTTGAACATTGTCCAAAACACCATCACCCTGCATATATCCGCTAGTTCTTTCTCAAGTTCTAGAGAATATATACCTTATGATAGTTCATAAAACTGAATTTTCATTTGGACTGATATCTGTGAACAACCTCAACGGTATAACTGATATCCATACCTAATATCACATACAAGGTTTATCAATGGCAAAGGCTTATGATATACCTTTCATGCGACCTCTTTCATCTTGTATCCCAAGATACAAGTCTTGAAAGAGCAATAGGTTATGTTCAAAGGTGAAAAACCTTTATCGAAATGTTCTACGTTGAATCTAGCCAGCAACTTTCTGATATAGGAGTTTGAGATAATCTCATTATCTTAACTTTCCGATCTTGAATGAGCAGAAATCTAAAGATTATAGCTCGCCTCACCGAGATCATAAATATCAAGTATACTGTAGAAACTTAACCTCAATCATTGATAATACTACTTTAACATCTCGCAATGATAAAGATGTCATCAATATATGGAACCATAATCACCACCACACTTCCTTTGCGCAAGGATCCTTTCATCCACTTAAGCTACATCCACACTTTAGATGAATCTAAAGTATTTTGACCAAGCATATCAAAACAGATGTCCTTATCTCTGGATGATTGCTTTAGTCCATAGACTTATGCAAATCATATACCAGAGCTTCCTTATCACAAAACTTCAATGCACCAGGGAATTTCAACAATGTTGAGAATTCTCCCACTGCAATGAAGTACCAATGTAGGAATGGATGAAGAGGTAGTAGATTTTAGTTCTAGATGATTTATAGATTGCTTTAAGATATAAATTACTTTACTCTTTTATATTATCTTTCCTTTGCAAAATTTGGTCTCTAGCCAATTTTTGTTTTCTCTGGAAACACTACAAAAGTATTATACTTCTAATCTAGATTCAAAAGGCTAATCATTTCTTTACACCAAAGTGCTAGGCATCCTTATCCAAAGTTACCATGAGAAAGAAGTCGCATTCTTTTCACAACTTTGGGGATGTCTATCGAAAAGATTTGCTTTTAAATAAGATCCAGTATATACATTGTAGTTCCATCGAGAAAAACAAGGAATAGTAGTAACTCTAAATAACTCATCCCATGACCCAGTCATATCTAAAAGAAGATAGTTCCTTCTACCTGCTACACCATCCCGTGGAGGCGCACTAGGTGTAGACTGTCGAGAAAGAATCTCATTCTTATCTCCTTTGGTCAATAAATACATTAGATAGATACTCACCATTTTGATCAAATCAAAAAACAACGATATTCTTTTACCAATTACTCTTCATTCCAAAACTTTTGAATTTCTTCAAAATTGAGGATGAAGATGCAATAAGTAAATGTATATCAGTATCCAAAGTAGCTGAAACTACTTTTCAACTCTAATGTTTATTGCCCTACATACATGAGTATGTCCTAATTCTAATAAGTCCTTGGTAGTGTGATTTTTAAAAGAAAAGTCACCTGATCATATTAGCCTCTAAATAGGATTGACAAATAGGTAGTGGTCTCAACAACCAAAAGAGTTTTAGGATCCAATCCTTTACTCCCCATTTATCCTAATTTAGATTAATATGATCTGATCACATTTACTCTCTAAATAGGATTGACAAATAGGCAATGGTCTTAGCAACCAAAAAGAGTTTAGGATCCAATCCTTTACTCCCCATTTATCCTAATTTAGATTAAATATGATCTAACCTTAAAACCAAAAAGTTATAGAATTAGTTGAGGGTGCTATCCTTTTAGATGGTAAAATTCCCATGAGTCATTTAAATACTACATTAGATAATATATGAGAAACAAGAGTAAATTGGTGAGATACTTGCTTGACAAGTTATCTAGATCACATAAAAGAACGCTTTCTTTTAATCAAGAATTTCAGTACCAAAATCAAAAGAATAAATATTATTTATTAATTCAAAACTGAAATCCATCTAATAACTCCAAAGTTTTATTACAATATAAAACTATTAATCTAATAACAACTCTTGCATCAGATCCCAAAAGGCAATCAAGATCTTCTAATCACTGCACATTCTTATTTTCCAATTCCCTGCAATAATTACAGATATAATTTTAGAAAATATAGAATTAGTGCCCATAGTAGTTGAAGTATCAGTTTTTCAACTTACTTCAAAAACTAGTGAAAGGATCGTACCTTGCCTTTTGGCAGTCAAGTATTCCACACAGTTCCTTTTCCAATGCCCTCTCATGCCACAATGGAAACACTTTCCTTTTGGCACGGCACCAGCCTTTCCCTTTCCAAGTCTTGCCTTCTTCCCAATAGTTGGCTTAAGCTCACCTATCCTTGAGTCTTGCTTCTCCTTCTCTGAACTTATGCTCTTAGGCTTAGTTCCAGAAGATGAAGCCATTCCAATGTTCTGAACATTTGACTCCTCTTTGACTATATCCATCGTTGCCTCAAGAGAGCTCATCAATTCACTTGTTGAAAAAACTGTTTTACTCATTTTAAAAACCTTTTTAAATTGAGTGAATGATGAAGGCAACGAATGCAAGATTATGTCAACTTGAGTCTCACCATCAATGTCGGAACCCAGAACTTCCATCACTTTGAAATAAGTAATCATTTTAAAAACATGCTCTCTTATAGAAGTTCCTTCCAACATTCTGGTGTCCATGACTAACTCCAAAGGTCTAAGCCTTGCAGTTTGACTCAGCTCCCCAAACATCTCCTCGAGGTTCAATATTATAGCACGGGCAGTGTTCAAAGGTTGATGTTGCTGCTTCAACACATCAGACAAAGAGTCTAAGATGCTAGAGCGAGCTATACCATCAAATCTTATCCACTGCCAATATTGATCCGCAAGATCAGTTGGGGTGTCATGGTATGGAATAGGCGGACAGGGAATGGTAAGAACGTATTTACATCCATTAGCAGTTAATAATTCATCCAGTTCTAGTTTCCATTCAACGTAGTTATTTCCAATTAGCTTATTCTGGATCATGGTTATAGCAAGTGGGCTAGACATTATGAATCTGAAATACAAATAATGTAACAGAATTACAATATGGAAATCATGAATATGACAATTTATATGATACATTGGAATTCCCTTAACCAACTCATTAATTGTCTTCAGGATGTCAAGCCTATGAAATTAAGTCTCCGTGTGGCGATCATAACCTCATAGCCTGATTGGGAAACCCATCATGAATGTCATGCAACTCTTACAAAACAATTCATGACTCCTGAACTTTTGGTCTCTAAGTTTCTGGATAATGCTCCGTGTGGAATCCCTTACCCATAGCTTAGCTAGTGTTTACCATTAACTAGAATCCAATGACAACCGCCTCAAGTAGTGCCTCAGTGTAGTGGTCACCCTCTAACGCGTCTCATTGATTCTATCCAAAGGAAGTTCATACCTAGTAACCAATGAATAGCCTATCCTCCGTATGGAATGATCAACCATGGCTGGATGACACAGAATATACTACCCACCTTACAATGAACCGTTTATGGAAGACCGTGGGAGTTATAAAATAAGTCCCTCTCCTACTAGATTTTTATAAGAAGTTTATATCTAGTAATCAATAAGAAATACCCTCCGTATGGAATGATCACTCATAAATGAGTGACACAGAGTATTTCTCATACTTACAATGAACTAATAGGAATTTTTCAATTAAAAAAAAAAAAAATGTTTCTTCACATTGCCCATAAACATCAAGTGTTTACTAATGTGTTGGAAAAATGTTTTGAATTTTTATTTTAGAAAACTTGTTTTACGTGCATGCAAGTAGTAACAATATATAAAATTCCAATCATAACTAAGCACATAAAACAAAAACTAAAATGAAATAAAAACATTCAACAATGCCTCTATCTCCCATGGCTCTATTTCCATAGATCCACCTTCTTGGTTTGGTCGCCTCCGGCTCTATCTTTATGGACAACGGCTCCTTGCTCCATCTTCATGGAATTTCTAATTCTATTACATTGGACCTATGCTTCTTTTGAAGCTTACAATTTATCTAGAAAAAGGAAATAGCAAAAAAGAAATAAAAGGCTAGGGAAACCGGTGCGACTTTCCTTTTCGTAGGATTGAAGCCGCAGCGCCCTTTACATACGCCTTAAAACCAAACCATTAATAAATTACAACATGCACCAATCTCAAACAATTTGAATATAAATATAAATATTTAAACGACTTGGTGCCATGGGAGATAGCGACTAATTTTGCTTCAAAAGGGTTAGTTGTACACGCATCCACACATACATAACAAATATATGTAACTATTGGAACACTTAATTGATTCACACAGTATATAAACACTTTACATACTGAATTAGAACTTAAAACAGCATCTTACTTCTCTGTCACAGTTCGATCGATCGAAGACCGTTCGATCGCTCGAACCTTCGATCGATTGAACACTGTTCAATCGCTTGAACATTCTGTTTCACAGAATGATTTAAAAATTTTACAGAAATAATTTAAGATTAAAGTATAATTTAAAAAACCTTTACAACTGTGAACAGAACACCTGGACAGAGAATTTGTCTCGATCGATCTAACACTATTCGATCGATCGAACACCAGAAGACTTCGATCGATCGAAACTAGTTCCATCGATTGAGAACAGAATGTTCGATCGATCGAAACAAGTTCGATCGATCGAACACACCTTGCATCCTATGCAATCACAGTTTTGTATTCTGCTACGATAACACTGCAGAAACAGATCTGTGACAATGCAGTTTCGAAAACAGTTCTAAAATCAACATGCAAATCAAAACTAGGGTTCCAAAAACGCATCTATAGATCCAAACGAGCGTGGCTCTGATACCAATTGATGGAAAAACAGGTTTAAAATTTATTTAAACGCGCAGCGGAAAAACAAAGTTCAAAACTTTTATTGGTTGCCTGGATCTACTACTCGTTAACTCTATAGATGCGTACAGGAGAGGGGATAGATGCATTACCTTATGGTCTTGAACCCAATTCTGATTTAGTCCTTCTCCTTCAATGTGCAGCAGCAACCTCTAAGAGATCTTCACCCTTATGTCTCCTTGAATGCTCCCAGAGTGGCTAGGGTTGGTGGGAACCCTAATAGTGAGAATAGGGAAGGTTTGGGAACTCTAAACAGGTTCTGCAGCAACTGGTATGTCAAAACGACGAACCTCTTATTTCTGGACGTAGCTGCCCTATTTATAGATTCCCAGAACCGACCTAACTTTCGATCGATCGAAGTGACTTCGATCGATCGAACCTGTCTAGACTTCAATCGATCGAAACAACTTCGATCGATCGAACCAGTCTTGACAGCAATCTCATTTGCCTTTCCAAGCATTCTGGCGGAGCTAAGAGTGGGACCTCCTAGGTTCTTAATTACTGGCTCCGATTAATTATTATTCCATCTAGTCAGTACTCTTGACTAAGGAATCAATAATTAATCAATTATCATTAATGCCACTATAAAATGATAATTGCACTCCAGTGCATAAGAACATAATCACACATACATAAGTGATTGCTAGACTTGTATAATATGATACGGATGTCCCTCTACCAGGCAGTATTCGTATCTATCATTGGGATGTATGTCTTAAGATACTGTCGACCCAATAGATAGTACATCTTATATTCCTCAAGTATCATTCACTACTCTTGGATTACTAAACATGTCAACAATAACACTTTGTTGACAAGGCTGGCCAGCTCTCAGTAATCACTCCTAGTGACATCCTCGAGGGAATACTTACTCTTCGTTTTATTGAAGAGGGTAGAATTCCATCTTGACAATATATGTTCCCAACGTTGCATACTTGATTTACCCAAGATACCCAGGTGTTGATCTTGCAAGACCTCACTGATTGGTAAGTCAAAGCAACCAAGCATACAACTTGCGTCCATAACTGTCTCAGGATTAAGGACATGTATCCCTATACAAGTTTTGAGTTCCTATTGACGGTGACAGCGTTTAGGTGTCAATAGGTTTAACTCAGGTCCGTCAATGCACCGAGTGCACTAGCATATTAACCAAGAGTCAAAGACTCTTATGAATGAGATTCATCATTCTACCCCGTAGACGTTAATCATGCTACAGTGTATACCTGATAAGTTATCCAGACTTATCATCCACTGTGACTTATTTGAAACAACAAGGATTTGTGATTCATATCTCACATGTGTAATCACATACACAAATGAACCACATACAATGTTGTTTAAGGATTCCAGTCTAATATTCATCTCATGAACTAACATGCATAAATACATTATGATTTTCCATTGTCCAACTAACTGGTTTGAGGGCATATTCCCAACAAACTCCCACTTGCACTCATAACCATATAGCGTTAGTACTAACACTAGCATAGTCTTTGTGACTTGTCAAAATCCTTAACCCGTAAGGTTTTGCATAGGGACTGATGATCATCGACTGAAACAATCCATAGTAAAACATCTTCATGTTATACTATATCCCTAGACAAAAGACGCCACATGACATGTATCCAGTAAAGCTAATTTGAACATTGTCCAAAACACCATCACCCTGCATATATCCGCTAGTTCTTTCTCAAGTTCTAGAGAATATATACCTTATGATAGTTCATAAAACTGAATTTTCATTTGGACTGATATCTGTGAACAACCTCAACGGTATAACTGATATCCATACCTAATATCACATACAAGGTTTATCAATGGCAAAGGCTTATGATATACCTTTCATGCGACCTCTTTCATCTTGTATCCCAAGATACAAGTCTTGAAAGAGCAATAGGTTATGTTCAAAGGTGAAAAACCTTTATCGAAATGTTCTACGTTGAATCTAGCCAGCAACTTTCTGATATAGGAGTTTGAGATAATCTCATTATCTTAACTTTCCGATCTTGAATGAGCAGAAATCTAAAGATTATAGCTCGCCTCACCGAGATCATAAATATCAAGTATACTGTAGAAACTTAACCTCAATCATTGATAATACTACTTTAACATCTCGCAATGATAAAGATGTCATCAATATATGGAACCATAATCACCACCACACTTCCTTTGCGCAAGGATCCTTTCATCCACTTAAGCTACATCCACACTTTAGATGAATCTAAAGTATTTTGACCAAGCATATCAAAACAGATGTCCTTATCTCTGGATGATTGCTTTAGTCCATAGACTTATGCAAATCATATACCAGAGCTTCCTTATCACAAAACTTCAATGCACCAGGGAATTTCAACAATGTTGAGAATTCTCCCACTGCAATGAAGTACCAATGTAGGAATGGATGAAGAGGTAGTAGATTTTAGTTCTAGATGATTTATAGATTGCTTTAAGATATAAATTACTTTACTCTTTTATATTATCTTTCCTTTGCAAAATTTGGTCTCTAGCCAATTTTTGTTTTCTCTGGAAACACTACAAAAGTATTATACTTCTAATCTAGATTCAAAAGGCTAATCATTTCTTTACACCAAAGTGCTAGGCATCCTTATCCAAAGTTACCATGAGAAAGAAGTCGCATTCTTTTCACAACTTTGGGGATGTCTATCGAAAAGATTTGCTTTTAAATAAGATCCAGTATATACATTGTAGTTCCATCGAGAAAAACAAGGAATAGTAGTAACTCTAAATAACTCATCCCATGACCCAGTCATATCTAAAAGAAGATAGTTCCTTCTACCTGCTACACCATCCCGTGGAGGCGCACTAGGTGTAGACTGTCGAGAAAGAATCTCATTCTTATCTCCTTTGGTCAATAAATACATTAGATAGATACTCACCATTTTGATCAAATCAAAAAACAACGATATTCTTTTACCAATTACTCTTCATTCCAAAACTTTTGAATTTCTTCAAAATTGAGGATGAAGATGCAATAAGTAAATGTATATCAGTATCCAAAGTAGCTGAAACTACTTTTCAACTCTAATGTTTATTGCCCTACATACATGAGTATGTCCTAATTCTAATAAGTCCTTGGTAGTGTGATTTTTAAAAGAAAAGTCACCTGATCATATTAGCCTCTAAATAGGATTGACAAATAGGTAGTGGTCTCAACAACCAAAAGAGTTTTAGGATCCAATCCTTTACTCCCCATTTATCCTAATTTAGATTAATATGATCTGATCACATTTACTCTCTAAATAGGATTGACAAATAGGCAATGGTCTTAGCAACCAAAAAGAGTTTAGGATCCAATCCTTTACTCCCCATTTATCCTAATTTAGATTAAATATGATCTAACCTTAAAACCAAAAAGTTATAGAATTAGTTGAGGGTGCTATCCTTTTAGATGGTAAAATTCCCATGAGTCATTTAAATACTACATTAGATAATATATGAGAAACAAGAGTAAATTGGTGAGATACTTGCTTGACAAGTTATCTAGATCACATAAAAGAACGCTTTCTTTTAATCAAGAATTTCAGTACCAAAATCAAAAGAATAAATATTATTTATTAATTCAAAACTGAAATCCATCTAATAACTCCAAAGTTTTATTACAATATAAAACTATTAATCTAATAACAACTCTTGCATCAGATCCCAAAAGGCAATCAAGATCTTCTAATCACTGCACATTCTTATTTTCCAATTCCCTGCAATAATTACAGATATAATTTTAGAAAATATAGAATTAGTGCCCATAGTAGTTGAAGTATCAGTTTTTCAACTTACTTCAAAAACTAGTGAAAGGATCGTACCTTGCCTTTTGGCAGTCAAGTATTCCACACAGTTCCTTTTCCAATGCCCTCTCATGCCACAATGGAAACACTTTCCTTTTGGCACGGCACCAGCCTTTCCCTTTCCAAGTCTTGCCTTCTTCCCAATAGTTGGCTTAAGCTCACCTATCCTTGAGTCTTGCTTCTCCTTCTCTGAACTTATGCTCTTAGGCTTAGTTCCAGAAGATGAAGCCATTCCAATGTTCTGAACATTTGACTCCTCTTTGACTATATCCATCGTTGCCTCAAGAGAGCTCATCAATTCACTTGTTGAAAAAACTGTTTTACTCATTTTAAAAACCTTTTTAAATTGAGTGAATGATGAAGGCAACGAATGCAAGATTATGTCAACTTGAGTCTCACCATCAATGTCGGAACCCAGAACTTCCATCACTTTGAAATAAGTAATCATTTTAAAAACATGCTCTCTTATAGAAGTTCCTTCCAACATTCTGGTGTCCATGACTAACTCCAAAGGTCTAAGCCTTGCAGTTTGACTCAGCTCCCCAAACATCTCCTCGAGGTTCAATATTATAGCACGGGCAGTGTTCAAAGGTTGATGTTGCTGCTTCAACACATCAGACAAAGAGTCTAAGATGCTAGAGCGAGCTATACCATCAAATCTTATCCACTGCCAATATTGATCCGCAAGATCAGTTGGGGTGTCATGGTATGGAATAGGCGGACAGGGAATGGTAAGAACGTATTTACATCCATTAGCAGTTAATAATTCATCCAGTTCTAGTTTCCATTCAACGTAGTTATTTCCAATTAGCTTATTCTGGATCATGGTTATAGCAAGTGGGCTAGACATTATGAATCTGAAATACAAATAATGTAACAGAATTACAATATGGAAATCATGAATATGACAATTTATATGATACATTGGAATTCCCTTAACCAGCTCATTAATTGTCTTCAGGATGTCAAGCCTATGAAATTAAGTCTCCGTGTGGCGATCATAACCTCATAGCCTGATTGGGAAACCCATCATGAATGTCATGCAACTCTTACAAAACAATTCATGACTCCTGAACTTTTGGTCTCTAAGTTTCTGGATAATGCTCCGTGTGGAATCCCTTACCCATAGCTTAGCTAGTGTTTACCATTAACTAGAATCCAATGACAACCGCCTCAAGTAGTGCCTCAGTGTAGTGGTCACCCTCTAACGCGTCTCATTGATTCTATCCAAAGGAAGTTCATACCTAGTAACCAATGAATAGCCTATCCTCCGTATGGAATGATCAACCATGGCTGGATGACACAGAATATACTACCCACCTTACAATGAACCGTTTATGGAAGACCGTGGGAGTTATAAAATAAGTCCCTCTCCTACTAGATTTTTATAAGAAGTTTATATCTAGTAATCAATAAGAAATACCCTCCGTATGGAATGATCACTCATAAATGAGTGACACAGAGTATTTCTCATACTTACAATGAACTAATAGGAATTTTTCAATTAAAAAAAAAAAAAATGTTTCTTCACATTGCCCATAAACATCAAGTGTTTACTAATGTGTTGGAAAAATGTTTTGAATTTTTATTTTAGAAAACTTGTTTTACGTGCATGCAAGTAGTAACAATATATAAAATTCCAATCATAACTAAGCACATAAAACAAAAACTAAAATGAAATAAAAACATTCAACAATGCCTCTATCTCCCATGGCTCTATTTCCATAGATCCACCTTCTTGGTTTGGTCGCCTCCGGCTCTATCTTTATGGACAACGGCTCCTTGCTCCATCTTCATGGAATTTCTAATTCTATTACATTGGACCTATGCTTCTTTTGAAGCTTACAATTTATCTAGAAAAAGGAAATAGCAAAAAAGAAATAAAAGGCTAGGGAAACCGGTGCGACTTTCCTTTTCGTAGGATTGAAGCCGCAGCGCCCTTTACATACGCCTTAAAACCAAACCATTAATAAATTACAACATGCACCAATCTCAAACAATTTGAATATAAATATAAATATTTAAACGACTTGGTGCCATGGGAGATAGCGACTAATTTTGCTTCAAAAGGGTTAGTTGTACACGCATCCACACATACATAACAAATATATGTAACTATTGGAACACTTAATTGATTCACACAGTATATAAACACTTTACATACTGAATTAGAACTTAAAACAGCATCTTACTTCTCTGTCACAGTTCGATCGATCGAAGACCGTTCGATCGCTCGAACCTTCGATCGATTGAACACTGTTCAATCGCTTGAACATTCTGTTTCACAGAATGATTTAAAAATTTTACAGAAATAATTTAAGATTAAAGTATAATTTAAAAAACCTTTACAACTGTGAACAGAACACCTGGACAGAGAATTTGTCTCGATCGATCTAACACTATTCGATCGATCGAACACCAGAAGACTTCGATCGATCGAAACTAGTTCCATCGATTGAGAACAGAATGTTCGATCGATCGAAACAAGTTCGATCGATCGAACACACCTTGCATCCTATGCAATCACAGTTTTGTATTCTGCTACGATAACACTGCAGAAACAGATCTGTGACAATGCAGTTTCGAAAACAGTTCTAAAATCAACATGCAAATCAAAACTAGGGTTCCAAAAACGCATCTATAGATCCAAACGAGCGTGGCTCTGATACCAATTGATGGAAAAACAGGTTTAAAATTTATTTAAACGCGCAGCGGAAAAACAAAGTTCAAAACTTTTATTGGTTGCCTGGATCTACTACTCGTTAACTCTATAGATGCGTACAGGAGAGGGGATAGATGCATTACCTTATGGTCTTGAACCCAATTCTGATTTAGTCCTTCTCCTTCAATGTGCAGCAGCAACCTCTAAGAGATCTTCACCCTTATGTCTCCTTGAATGCTCCCAGAGTGGCTAGGGTTGGTGGGAACCCTAATAGTGAGAATAGGGAAGGTTTGGGAACTCTAAACAGGTTCTGCAGCAACTGGTATGTCAAAACGACGAACCTCTTATTTCTGGACGTAGCTGCCCTATTTATAGATTCCCAGAACCGACCTAACTTTCGATCGATCGAAGTGACTTCGATCGATCGAACCTGTCTAGACTTCAATCGATCGAAACAACTTCGATCGATCGAACCAGTCTTGACAGCAATCTCATTTGCCTTTCCAAGCATTCTGGCGGAGCTAAGAGTGGGACCTCCTAGGTTCTTAATTACTGGCTCCGATTAATTATTATTCCATCTAGTCAGTACTCTTGACTAAGGAATCAATAATTAATCAATTATCATTAATGCCACTATAAAATGATAATTGCACTCCAGTGCATAAGAACATAATCACACATACATAAGTGATTGCTAGACTTGTATAATATGATACGGATGTCCCTCTACCAGGCAGTATTCGTATCTATCATTGGGATGTATGTCTTAAGATACTGTCGACCCAATAGATAGTACATCTTATATTCCTCAAGTATCATTCACTACTCTTGGATTACTAAACATGTCAACAATAACACTTTGTTGACAAGGCTGGCCAGCTCTCAGTAATCACTCCTAGTGACATCCTCGAGGGAATACTTACTCTTCGTTTTATTGAAGAGGGTAGAATTCCATCTTGACAATATATGTTCCCAACGTTGCATACTTGATTTACCCAAGATACCCAGGTGTTGATCTTGCAAGACCTCACTGATTGGTAAGTCAAAGCAACCAAGCATACAACTTGCGTCCATAACTGTCTCAGGATTAAGGACATGTATCCCTATACAAGTTTTGAGTTCCTATTGACGGTGACAGCGTTTAGGTGTCAATAGGTTTAACTCAGGTCCGTCAATGCACCGAGTGCACTAGCATATTAACCAAGAGTCAAAGACTCTTATGAATGAGATTCATCATTCTACCCCGTAGACGTTAATCATGCTACAGTGTATACCTGATAAGTTATCCAGACTTATCATCCACTGTGACTTATTTGAAACAACAAGGATTTGTGATTCATATCTCACATGTGTAATCACATACACAAATGAACCACATACAATGTTGTTTAAGGATTCCAGTCTAATATTCATCTCATGAACTAACATGCATAAATACATTATGATTTTCCATTGTCCAACTAACTGGTTTGAGGGCATATTCCCAACACTCACATGCCACGCAATTTTAGTTCATGAATTCTTTTAGTTCTGTATTTTTTGTGTTTCGTTCTTGCATTTGTGTTTGATATCCCTTGGAGTTCTGAATTCTGTTTTAGGAGACTTCCTGTTTAAATACATTGCAACTTCAGATATGAATTTTCCTTTAGAAAGATTGAGCTCCCCTGTAGGAGAATTTCCCATTGTCTCTCTGTGTGGGACTTGGGCTTTATGAAGATTTAGCTATACTCCAAGCATCGGCTTCTATTGACTGTATCAGATACTTGTAGTTTTGTATTACATTGAATACGCAAACTGAGCTATGTGATTTTTTTAAAGCATTATAACAGTGTCAAAGTAGGGGTGGATCAGGTTGTCAAGAGTCTGAATCTAGGCCCGATTTTATTCCAAAGCACATTAGTCCAAGCTTGCCTTTTGCCGGGTTTGGCTTGGGTCAATTCAGGTTCAGTCGGTCCAAGTTTTAGCTCTATGTCGTTCAACAATCTTTGCACTCTGCCCTGATTTCTACATGTTATTTTACAAAATGTCATTGCATAAATACTTTTTCCTGCTTATTAAGATAATTTCCCTCTAAAGTATATTCTCCGTCAACCCTTGATTGTATCATGAAATGGGAATTGAAAGTTTTACCACTAGAGATGGTTGTTTGATAATTTTAATATTTATGAGCTACTTGTTCTTTACTTTATTTGATTTTTTGTTTTTAAATCGACAACGATTAATTAATCATCCTTAAATCATAGTGATGAAAATTTCAGGAATCCTCGGATAGCTTTCCAGGTAAACATAATTTTCTTTGGTTGCATTCACATTGATATCGTCTGTGTTTTAGTTATGGACTCATAATTTTTGTTTTGATTTTGCTAGGTCAACGAGAGGATCACCATTTATGAAGTCACTCCCGAATGCATTGATCGAAAAATTATTTTCCAAGTGGAATTCCCTCCAAACCTCAGGAATTGCAGAATTTATGCAGTATATTAAAGGTACACTCATGTTTCTATGGTGTAAAGTATCACCTTTTCTTCTTTTATCCATTCATGAACCTGCGATGAATCAGAAATTAGCATGGTTCTTATTGTTTATTGCTACTCTTCATTTTAAGTCACAGAATGGGAAAATGGGCAAAGATATTTTCATGAAACAGTTATGATCAATTGCTGGGGATGAGATGCTGCTTTCGACCATCCGTGAAGTTCGTGGCTGAGAATGAGGTCTTTCAAGTTTTTGTTTCAGTGGGAACTCAGAAGCATTTAGATTCTATTCTTGTCTTGTCGCGGGTTATTCATTTATACAATCTAATGACATATAGTAGAGGACTTTTGGCTTTTATATATATTTCTTTTGATACTCACTGGAGAGAATTATTTACTTTAACTTGTTATATCCTTTGATAGTTGAGGTCATTGTGTGTGTCGGAACTTGGAAGTGCACGTACTGTACTTGCATGTGTTGGAAGGTCACGCACATTGAAAACAAATCTGGCACTGCTCAAACAGTACCAAATGAAATTATTATTTTTATTCTAAAAAAAAACTGGCACTGTTTTAAGCAGTGCCAAAAGTTTGCCAGATTTATGAAACTGACATATACACGTGGCGTGACCAAAAGTTGCCACGTGTCGACAAGTTATTTTGAAATTCTAGCACTTTATTAAACAGTGCCAAAAAAGGGTGCCAAATCTCTAAATCTGGTACCCTTTGACCAAAATCTGGCACTGTTTTGAACAATGTCAAAATAAATGGATCCCACTGTTTAAAACAGTGCCAGTTTAGCGTTTTTGGTGTAGTGTGCTATGCCTTTCTTTTTTCTTTTCTTTTTATTTTTAATAAAGATTTTCATTGGACAGGTCTTTGTGTGTGTGAAAAATTCAAAGAGAAAAAAGACAATAAATTTTAAATCAAACCCTTCCATGGACTGTTTTCTAATCTAAAAAAGAAAAAATTAGATCAGATTTAGATTTTATTTTCACTACATGTGTCAGTGGGATCACATAAAATTATAGTAGATATACATGCATATTTTTTTTTATCATTTGGTATTTTGGTCATGCAAGAATATAAGTATCACGGCCGTGGGATGGCGGCCAACAAGGTAATTCCAACCGTGATATATTAGATTTTCATTCAAAAATATTATTAAGAGATCCCAGTCCCACATAATAATCTGGAAAAAAAATAAGAAGATAAACATAGCATGATTTTACTCCTATTTGGTAGGACTACAAATCATAAATGAAACTCCTACTTTAGATGGTCCAACTCGCATAAGATTATGACAAAAATATATGAAATTTAGGGTGTGTTTGATAATTCAATTAAGCACTAAAAATAAAAATTTTAAGCACTTAATTTTTTTTCCAGTTCGTTTGATAATGTTCCACTTTATTGAAAAAACAGCAAAAAAAAATCCACTAAAAATATTAAGTGAAAATTTTCTGCTGAAAATAATCACTAAATGCAGTCTATTTTAGTTTTTGAAACACTGTTTTTAATTTTGCTAATACAAATCACTTAAAATTTTAGCACTTAATTTTCAGTTTTATCAAACACACTATATTCCTATTTCTAATTCAACTTGGATTTTGTTTGCCAAATTGTAGTCCTTGTTGGTCTCTGTACAGTATGAGTAGGTATTTTCTATATTTATATATATATATATATATATATACATATACACCGCAGCAAATATTGCAAAACAAAAGAATTACTCAGTAATTAGTGTGTGTTTAGGGGTGGTTAGGATGAGGAAATCTGTGGTAGCATGTCTGTTGCTGATTTTGAGCATATTCATTGTGTTATTTACTTTCAAACCATACCAATTCTCTATTGGCAAATCCCATGTTCAAAGCAACAATGGTGATCTTGATCATCATCATCACCATGAAGGCTTTTCGGTTAACTTGACAGAGCTGTCCTTCAATAGATTCTTTGCTACCCTCATGACCATTTACGCTATAAAGTACTTCAACAAAATTTTACAAGAAGTACAAGAAGCATATGATGAAGAAGAAGAAGTAGAAGAAGATGATGATGATGATGATGATGATGATGATGAAGAGGAAGAAGATGATGACGCTGTCTTAGAAGAAATACATATTTTTTCTCTTCCATCGCTAGTTTTTTACGCCATAAAGTACTTCATCAACAAAATTTTACAAGAAGTAGAAAAAGCAAACGATGAAGATGAAGATGAAGAGGAAGAAGATGATGATGATGATGATGATGATGAAGAAGAGGAAGAAGATGATGATGATGTCTTAGAAGAAATACATTTTTTTTCTAAGAACCAACTTTTATTTGGTTTTTTTATAACAGACTACATCTGGTAAAGAACCAACTCGATCTTTTGCATATTTTAAACCAAACTACGGACTCTTATGTTAGTTACAAATCAGTTAGTTATACAAAGATTCTTTTGTGAACCATGCACGGAACTGTTATGAATTTTTCAAGATTCTTGATCTCTTTTTCATACATGTTTTGGGATCGAGTGTGGTTTAATTTGGGATATAAACTTCTTGACAAAGCATGTACTCAAAATTTGGCTTTACTGCATTAATCTTTGTCTACTTTGCATTAAGTCTAATTCCAAATTCTAAATCCATGTTTTTCGAATGTGAACCACAAATAACAAAACCAATGGTCACACCACACTAAGCAGATTCAATATATGTCTCTTAGGGCCTTAGGCCTTGTTTTGTTTGTGGATCTAAAATAAGGAAAAGGAAAGAAAAATATTTCTCTTTGTGTTTTACTCTATGTTAGATAACATTAAGAATTGTACAAGGACCCATAGCCCAAGTCAAGTGGCAAATGGCGGACACTTATAAATGTCATCCTGTGTATCCAGATTCTATGTTCGAACATTCTCCCTCCCTCATGTAATAAAAAAATTAATAATAATAACATTAAGAATTATGTTCTTTCAAGATATTTTGGGAATTCATGAAAGAGTAATGCTATACTTCCCGAATTTTGTATCTCAAAAGGTTCTCAAATATATACATGTGACAGTAAGACTATTTTGAATCATGGTAGGACCATTTGAACATTTTTCCAGTAAAAATCAAGTGAGCCCACTGTCACATTTGTTTTGGGAAATACCTGAGATGTAAATTTTGGGTAGCATAACATTACTCTTCATTAAAAAAAAGAAGGAAAGTTAATTGAAAAATTCAAAATTATAAAATTTTTAAATAGTTGAAATCTTTAAAAGGGTCATTCTTTATATTGGATATACGCTGTACAAGCATACGTTAAAAACCCAACCAATTGGGCTATGAATGGGTTAGCAAGGTAGCTTTAGGCTCAAGCACAGTAATCCTGTCACTGGATCAGAGAAAAACTATAATGAATTTTTTTTTTTAGCTGAAAACTGTAATGAATATTTGTTTGTGAATGATAAGAAACTTTGTAGTGAGAGTGCAAGAAACTGACCCGTAAGGAAAGAAAGGATTGGCCAAAAAAAAAAAACAGTAAACCCTATAAGCTCGTTCGAGATATATAGTTATGAGAATAAGAGATTTTTCTTATAAATTTTTTTTAAAAATTAAGGAGATTTTTAAAAGCTTGTTAATATTTTGTATACGAGGAATATGGGAGTGTGCATTAGTTCCAATTTAAGAATTATTTATTTCTTTGTGGAATGTCTTTTGAAAAGTTAATGTAGTTTTACTTCACATTTTACGAGTTTACCATGTATTATCATAAACTCACTAGCAATTCATTTTGATGGAACACTGGAATTCTAAACTTAATTTTTACAACAATCAAAAAGCTTAATTAATTTGTTCTTGCCCCCTCATATGTACATTAGTCGGAATAAGTGATACTTGTTGAGCTTTGCTGCATGTGGGCAATTAATTACGGCGCTTGGAGTTGGATTGGACTGAGGTGTGTGTGTATCCAGTCCAGATCCAGGTAAGAATAAAAAATAAAAATCATTTGGTAGAATTAGCAAAAGACTAGGTTCTTTGATTCTGTAGAAGGGAGCTGTAAAACTCTCCCATTTTTCAAAAAAAAAAAAAAAAATTTTATTGCACTCCCATTTTTCATTTGATATGAAATTGAAATTTTAAGTTGAGAAAAGGCAATATTATTGTGAGCAATGGCATAGCCTAGTTAGTAAAATAGCTCTCAATGTCATGCTCATACTAGGGTTCGATCATTGCCCACCTCCCCCGGCCCAGGCAAATATGTCCTTGCTCAAAACCAGTATACCAAATGATAAAAAAAGAAAGTAAAAATGCTTCCTTAATGTCCCTATGTGTGCTTTAGTGTTTAAGATTAGATAATTACAAAATTTTGTAGAATAGAGATCACTAGGGGTGTACACAAGCTGAGCCACTGAACAAGGGCTCGCGACTCGGCTCGATAACAACATGGCTCGGCAAAGTTCGGCTCGTATAATAAACGAGCTAAACTCGAGCTTGAATACAAAGTTCATTTAATAAACGAGTCAAGATTGAGCTTGAGTACAAAGCTCATTTAATAAACGAGCCAAGCTTGAGCACACACGGGCTCGGCTCAATAAGGCTCGCGAACAGTTCGACTAAGGCTCGTATAGTAGGCTCGTGAAAAATCTCTTTAATAAGTTTGATAAGGGCTTGGTTAATTATATATATAATAATTATAAAAATATAATATATGTGTAATGCAAAGTATTTAAAATTGAAAAAATATTATATATATGATAATTATGAAAATATAATATATATGTATATTGCAAAGTATTTAAAATTGAAAGAATATTGACATATTATAATGTGTATAGTCCGAAATTCACGTGTCAAGCAATTGTTTTAGGTAAAAAACATGTTGGGGTTATATCACATGTGGGATAATACCACTAATTTAGGGAGTATGATTTAACTAAATTCCTATTCTGATTTGGTTTCCTTTGTGATCGAGTTATATTAGTTGTCCAATAAGCAATGGGTTGCAAACTTTATATAAGGGGATGTTGTATAGAAATTTAGAAAGCTCTTGATGTACCAAGTTGGGGGTCTCCCCTCGTGGGGGTGCATGATCTAGAGTGAGAGAGTGAGGGTTTTTTGTTTATTAAGAGTGGGTGTACAAAGTGTTTGGAGTTGGGTTATGGGATTTAACTCAAGTGTTTTCTTGTACCGGATCTTCTTCTCAATAATAAATTAAGAATGGTCTCTCGGGTGTGGATGTAGGTGGTTTTGCCGAACTACGTAGAAATCTGTGTTTTCTTTGGTGTGCTTGTTTATTACTGTTTATGTGTATCTGTGTGTTTATTTGGGGGAATTTGGTTCCGCGTTTTTATATTCCCAACAAGAATCTATTTATATGCCAACTCTTAAGCATTGAGATTGGAACCTAGGTTTTGTTTGGCAACTTAAACTTGCTACTAAGGGTGTACACGAGTTGAGCCGCTCAATAAGGGCTCGCAGCTTGACTCGGCTCGCATAAACGATCCAAACTCAAGCTTGACCAGGATGCCAACTCTTCAAGCTCGGCTACAGTTCGAAAAGCTTGGCTCGAATACAGCCCTAGAGATCGACTTTATTACACAATATACCCTTGAAGTTTGGTCTCTGCCTCATTTTAGTCCATGTAGTTTTAATTGCATTAATTTTGTTGCTAAAGTTTTTAAATAGAAACAATATGGTCCAAGTTAATATTTAATTCTTTGAAAAAAGTTGATGGAATTTTCTCACATGCTATGCACTGTCACGCTTTTTAAAAACAAAAATGGAACACCGCCAATCTCCCCCATCCACTTATTAGCATAATTGTGCATACATAGCAATGGATGAATTCCGTTAAATTTTATGACAGAATGGGCATTTGGACCATATTGCTTCTATTTGAAAACGTCGATCAAGGACCAAATTAATGCAATTGAAGCTCGAGCTTGGCTCGTTTATTAATCGAGCTTTGTATTCAAGCTTGAGTTTGGCTCGTTCATTATATAAGTCGAGATGTTATCGAGCCGAGTCGCGAGCCTTGGTTAAGCGGCTTAGCTCGTGTATATCCCTAGTTGCATTGCATCAGTACTCTTAGAAACTTCTTAGTTTCACGACCCACTGGAATCAATGACCTGAATTACTGGGTGTGGATTTAGATATCTAACATGCTATGCCTTTCTTTTTCTTTTCTTTTTATTTTTAATAAAGATTTTCATTGGACAGGTCTTTGTGTGCGTGAAAGATTCAAAGAGAAAAAAGACAATAAATTTTAAATCAAACCCTTCCATGGACTGTTTTCTAATCTAAAAAAGAAAAAATTAGATCAGATTTAGATTTTATTTTCACTACATGTGTCAGTGGAATCACATAAAATTATAGTAGATATACATGCATATTTTTTTTTTATCATTTGATATTTTGGTCATGCGAGGATATAAGTATCACGGCCGTGGGATGGCGGCCAACAAGGTAATTCAATTAAGCAGTAAAAATAAAAATTTTAAGCACTTAATTTTTTTTCCAGTTCGTTTGATAATGTTCCACTTTATTGAAAAAACAGCAAAAAAAATCCACTAAAAATATTAAGTGAAAATTTTCTGCTGAAAATAATCACTAAATGCATTCTATTTTAGTTCTTGAAATAATGTTTTTAGTTTTGCTAATACAAATCACTTAAAAAATTTAGCACTTAATTTTCAGTTTTATCAAACACACTATATTCCTATTTCTAATTCAACTTGGATTTTGTTTACCAAATTGTAGTCCTTGTTGGTCTCTGTACAGTATGAGTAGGTATTTTCTCTCTCTCTCTCTCTCTATATATATATATACATATACACCGCAGCAAATATTGCAAAACAAAAGAATTACTCAGTAATTAGTGTGTGTTTAGGGGTGGTTAGGATGAGGAAATCTGTCTGTTGCTGATTTAGAGCATATTCATTGTGTTATTTACTTTCAAACCATACCAATTCTCTATTGGCAAATCCCATGTTCAAAGCAACAATGGTGATCTTGATCATCATCATCACCATGAAGGTTTTTCGGTTAACTTGACAGAGTCCTTCAATAGATTCTTTGCTACCCTCATGACCGTTTTCGCTATAAAGTACTTCAACAAAATTTTACAAGAAGTACAAGAAGCATATGATGAAGAAGAAGAAGTAGAAGATGATGACGATGTCTTAGAAGAAATACATATTTTTTCTCTTCCATCGCTAGTTTTTTACGCCATAAAGTACGTCATCAACAAAATTTTACAAGAAGTAAAAGAAGCATATGATGAAGATGATCAAAAGGAAGAAGAAGATGATGATGATGATGATGATGATGATGAAGAAATACACATTCTTTCTTTTCCATCGCTAGTTTTTAGTTTACTTTGTAATTTTACTGTATGGTCTGCCTCAGAAGGTAAAAGCATGATGTGGATCGGACTAAATCTCACTATTATTTGGTTAAAAATAGCTCATCAACTCTAATCAATTTCATGATAATGGTGGAACCGTTTCAACATTCTCTAATAAAAATTAAGTGGTTCTACTGACACATTTGTTTGAAAAATACGTACTTGAGATATAAAGTTTGTGTAGCATATATAGCATTACTTTTCATGAAAAGAGGAAGGAAAGTTAATTGAAAAATCCGAAATTATAATTTATTTAAATAGTGAAAATTGTTAAAAGATACTCTTTATATTGGATATATGTGTTACAAGTATACGTTTAAAACCCAACCAACTGGGCTATGAATGGGCTAGCAAGGTAGCTTTAGTTTAGGCTCAAGTACAGTAATCCTGTCACTGGATCAGAGAAAAACTATAATGAATATTTGTTTGTGAAGGATAAGAAACTTTGTAGTAAGAGTGCAAGAAACTGACCTTCGGGGGGGGGGGGCAAAAGTAAACCTATAAGCTCGTTCGAGATAGTTGTGAGAATAAGAGATTTTTCTTATAAAAAAAAGTAAAGAGATTTTAAAAGCTTATTAATATTTGGTATACGAGGAATTAGAGATTTAAAAAAAAAAAAAAACTCAATATGGGAGTGTGAATTTGTTCCAATTTAAAAATTATTTATATGTTTGTGAAATGTTCCATTTTAAGAATTCTCTTTTGAAAAGTTAACGTAGTTTTACTTCACATTTTACGAGTTTACCATTTATTGTTATAAACTCACTAGCAATTCATTCTGATGGAACACTGGAATTCTAAACTTAATTTTTACAACAATCAAAAATCTTTGTTCATGCCCCCTCTTATGTATATCAGTCGGAATGAGTGGTCCTTATTGAATTTTGCCGTAGGCAATTAAAGGGCTTGGGGTTGGGTTGGGTTGGGCTGAGGTGTGTGTGCGTGTGTGGGGTGTGTGCGTATCTAGTCCGAATCTAGGTAAGAATAAAAATAAAAAATAAAAACACCCTTCATTAAATTGGCAGAATTATCAAAAGGCTAGGTTCTTTGATTCTGTAGGACTGTGCAAAACTCTCTCATTATAAAAAAAAAAAAAAATTTATTGCATTCCCATTTTTCATTTGATTTGAAATTGAAATTTAAAGTTGAAAAAGGTAGTATTATTTTGAGCAATGATTTACCCTAGTTGGTAAAATGGCTCTCAATGTCACGCACATACCAGGGTTCGATCCTTGCCCCCCTTTCTCGGCCCTGGCAAATATGTCCTTACTTGAAACCACTATACTAAATTATAAAAAAGAAAGTAAAATTGCTTCCTTAATTAATTAGTTGAAATTTTAATTAGGATTCCTAAATTTTGGACTGAGGAAATAAGCATAGTTACAACCTTTGCATCAATGTCCCAATGTATGCGTTAGTGTTTTAGATTAGATAATTACAGCATAGGTTGACATAGCTCAAGTGGCAAAGAGCTTGACATATATAAGTTAATATAACTCTCCTCCAATATATAGGTTCAGGGTTCGAACCTCATCCCCTCCTCCATTTAAAAAAGATTAGATAATTACATAATTTTGAAGAATAGAGATCGGCTTTAATATTATAAAATATACCCTTGAAGTTTGGTTTCTGTCTCATTTTAGACTCTGTAATTTCAATTTCATTATTTTTGTTCGTGAAGTTTTTAAATAGAAGTAATATACTCCAAGTTAATGTCTAATTCTCTGAGACACTTTGAAGGGACAAAAATGGAGCACCGCCAATCACCCCATCGATCCACTTATCAGCATAATTGTGCATACATAGGAGTGGGTGAATTCCGTCAAATTTTATGACAGAATGGACATTTGAACCATATTGCTTCCATTTAAAAATTTCAAAGACCAAACTAATACAATTGAAACAACATAGACTAAATTGAGACATGAACCAAACTCCAAGAATATATAAGCCACTAAGGCACATCAACATGTTGTTGACCTGCACAGAGATGGAGACAGAGAAACGATTTTAACTTAAAAGGATAATATGATTTATCACCTTGCAAGTTTTTTTTTTTGGTTCGAATTTCATATGGGAATCTAAATTTCAAGTAGAAAAAAGACAATAAATTTTAGGAATATTTAGTAAGAAAACCCTTAAAATGAGGTGGTATAAGCAAATAAAAATTCAAAGTTTTTAACTTTTTTTTTTTAATATGGGGGAGGTGGATGAGGTTCGAACTCCGAACCTATGTATTGGAGAGGACTTATATATGCTAATCTCTTTGCCACTTGAGCTATACCAACCTATGTTAGTTTTTAACATTTTTAGCTAAGGTTATTCACCAATTTTTTGGTACCAATTACAATCCTTTTTATTTATTTATCTTCTTCTTCTTTTCAGCTTTTTTTTTTAATCATATGACAGTTGGTTATGCCTTGTCATTATTAGTTTTCTTTATATTTTAAAATTCTACAACTTCCAATTTCCAAACTCGTTTTTGATAAAATTTATATTTGTAGAATTTTGAAATCAAGATCTTTAAAAAATCCATATGTAATATGAAATTCTGAAGGAAAAAATCAAAATATTTAGTTGGTTGTTGAGTGATTTTATCTATTGACAAATAGATAACATATAATTTGGGGCATCATTTGAGCTTTTATCTGTCTGGACAAATAATATTAGCTGCTTTCAATTAAATGACCATAACTTCCCATTTTTGGGTTATTATTATTGTTTTTTTCCCCCCAATTTCATGTATTTTTTTTTCTTCGATATCTACGCACCTATAGATATCAATTTTACAAAAGTAGTATGTTTGTATTAGAATCATACAACAACATATGCTTCCACGTTTAGTTTAAAATTTTTTTTTTTTCTCCCTTGAATTCATTTTCAATATTGATCGTTTGATAGATCTCCTTTTTCTGATTCTAAAATATTAAAGTTTACCACACAAAAAAAAATAGAAAATTGTTGGAAAATCCCTACAAGTAACCCTCATAAGTTTAAAACTCCAAAAGGTTTGACCATTTTCTAAAAATGACAAAAGGAATCTTGTCAGTGCTCACACGGTATAAGTGCACGTACCATAGAAAATCCCATGTGAACATGCCCCTTCACGCCGCGTTTTTGGTTTTCAGCCACTCACACCGTGTGAGTGGCTGTACCATATCATATCCATTTCGAAAAAGTTTTTTTAAACTTTAAACCCCCATAACTTTTGATCTACAACTCTGTTTCTTACAAATTTTATACCGTTGGAACCGTGTCGTCGAGAGCTACAAAACTAATACCATTGTTGATACCTTTTGATCAAAAGAAAAAAACTCTCATGTTTACATACCATGTTCTAAATGAACTTAATAGAATTTTCACATAATATTCGTGTATGGATTATTGATTTTTCACGTAATATTCACATATGCCAAGTTGATATGTTGTGAGGAAAAAAAAAATCGAATTTTCACTTTGTTCTTAAGGAGAGTTTTAGTGAAATTTCACAAGAATTTTGCATTTGTTTGGGTTGAAAAACTATGTTTTATAATTAATTTGTGAAATTTGATTTTTTTTTAAACGAAATATGCATAGTTTAATATGAAAGGGAAAAAAAAAAAGTGAAATTTCACTTGGCATATATGAATATTAAGTGAAATTTCACTGAACTTGTACATGAATATTAAGTAAAATTTTACTTAAATTGACACTTGAGCGATTTTTTAACAAAATAAGTATCAAATTAGATCTTAAACTATAAAGAGTTACTTCTAGCAACTTTTGAAATAGTTAGTGAATTTTTACTTGACCTACTAAGTGAAATCTCACTAAACGAGTACACAAATGTTAAGTTTAACTTCAAGTTTTTCAGGAAAAAAGGCATGTACAGGTTCAGTGAATTTTCACTTAATATTTATGTATGCCAAATTTATATGTTTTGATATAAAAAAAATTAAAAAAAGACGAATAGCAATAAAGCCATTGCTACCTCATTAAGGCTTAGTTTGGCCCCCATTTTGGTGCTTCTCCTTTTTTAAAACACAATTTCATGTTAATTCATTTGGTAACTAGTTTATGAGCTTTGCAAAAATCGAACTTAGGATTTTTTTGGGGAGAGCTTTTCATATTTTTCATGTATTCAGTGAAATTTCTCTTAATATTTTATGTATATCAAGTAAAATTTCACTTAATATTTTATGTATATCAAGTGAAATTTCACTTAATATTTTATGTATATTAAGTGAAATTTCACTTATTATTAATGTATGTAAAAACATGAAAATCTTTTTTCTCAAAACATATCAACAATAAAGTTAAAAAAAAGACGAATTTTAACAAGAATTCCTGTATTTGTTTTGGTTGAAAATTTGAGTTTTATAATTGATTATGAAATTTACTTATTTTAACAAAATATGTATTGTTTAAAAAAAAAAAAAACAAATCACCATGCCAACATGAATATTTAGTGAAATTTCACTTAACTCATGAACATTAAGGTTAAGTTTGGCCCCCATTTTGGTGCTTCTTCTTTTTTAAAGAACAATTTCACGTTAATTCATTTGGTAACT
Organism: Hydrangea macrophylla; assembly: GCA_033977485.1. NCBI lineage: Eukaryota > Viridiplantae > Streptophyta > Magnoliopsida > Cornales > Hydrangeaceae > Hydrangea > Hydrangea macrophylla. Next base: position 79,335,690 of record CM066996.1, read on the forward strand.
AGTTTATGAGCTTTGCAAAAATTGAACTTAGGGTTTTTTTTGGAGAGCTTTTAAAAGCTCTAGAATTGAGTGAAATTTCACTTAATATTTTATGTATATCAAGTGAAATTTCACTTATTATTCATGTATATAAAAATATGAAATTTTTTTTTGTCAAAATATATCAACAATGGTACTAGTTTTGTAGCTCTCGTCGACACGATTCCAATGGTATAAAATTTGCGAAAAATGGAGTTATAGGTCAAAAGTTATGGATGTTTAAAGTTTAAAAACATTTTTCGAAATTAGAAATACTACAGTACGCTGCTCGCACGGTGCGAGCAGCCTATGGGCGAGTGGGCGCCCGTGGCGCGCATGGGCGGGCGCGTGGTGCGCGAGTGGGGGCTGAATTCAAGTACAAGATTTTCTATGGTGCGCCCATTTATACCGTATGAGCACTGATTTAGATTCCTTTTGTCCTTTTTAACAAATGGTCAAACAAATTGGAGTTTGAAACTTATGAGAGTTACTTTTAGGATTTTCTAATAATTCTCCCAAAAAAAAAACCGGCAAATCAAATACAAATGACATAATAAATTAAAAAAAAAAAAAAAAAAAGAAACGTGAGTTTTTGCTAGTCCATATTCCTAAAATCTCCCATAGGCATGTTTTCTAATCTAGATTGGTTTCCCTTGTTCTTTCTTTTTTTTTTTTTAAATTGAATTGTCAAATAATGGGTCTGTTAAGGGCTAATGGATAACAATGGTTACTCTCTCTCTCTCTCTTTTTCTAAGAGATGCTATGATACTTTCAAATAAATTTGTTTTAAATTTTGTTTCCATTACACGTGTTAGTGGGACACATTAAATCAAAATGGAATTATGTGACCCAAAAAAACAAGGGTAAATTATGACCAAATCCTTAATTAAAGCAAACAAAAGTCTAAAGGAGCCATTTTTTTTGGAATTTTGTCAAAAGTCCCTCTCACAAGCACATGGCCAAACATTGCCCCAAACATTTCAGCCACTCACACGGTGTGAGTGGCTGTACAATAACATTCCTCAATTCAAAAAATATTTCAAAACTTTAACCTTCTATAACTTTTGATCTACAACTCCATTTTTTACAAATTTTATACCGCTGTAATCGTGTCGACGAGACCTACAAAACTAGTACCATTGTTGATATGTTTTGAGCAAATTTTTTTTTTTCAATTTGAAGAAATTTTGAAAAAAATCGAGTTTTGTGAAATTTCACAAAAGTAGTTTTGTGAAATTTTCAGTTACACAAGGCATGTAAGATTTTGAAATTTTTTTTTTGCTCAAAATATATCAACAATGGTACTAGATTTGTAGCTATCGTCGATACGATTCCAACGGTATAAAATTTGAGAAAAATGGAGTTATATATTAAAAGTTATGGAGATTTTGTCCTTTTGTCAAAGAACAGGGACTTTTGATTAAATGCAGATATTGAAGGTACTTTTTGTTAAATTTTTAGCTGACAAGGGATATATCTCTAACTGTCCCAAAAAACAAAATCAAAATAGAATTACTTGATTTTAAATGAAGAGCAAATTACACTGACCTCCCCTGAGGTATATGACAATTACGGGGACCTCTCCTCTAGTTTGAAAAATAACACTCACCTCCCCTCTATCTACTTTTTGAGTATAAGATTACCAATTCACCCTTTATCTCATTAATATATATATATATATATGTACATGTGTGTGTGTGTGCGCATTAGATAAAATGATATATACAGTAGCAAATTTTACAGATTTAGATTTACAGTATTTAGCCCTAATTTTATAAAAATATGCAGCTCGAAAAAAAAATTATAAAAATTTCAAATTTAGGTTTTATAATCTTTAGTCTGACTTATAATAGTTTACAGATTTAGTTTTTTAATATTAAGCCATTAACTTTTTTGTCCAAGTAGCAGGTGAAAGATATTAGAACATTTATTTAGAGTAATACCATTCTTTCCAAAATTTCATCCCAAATGATGTTGAAGTGGGATCACAGTTGAACCACTTTAACATCACAACCAATCAAAATCAACTGGGTCCACTACAACATATGTTGGAAAATACTTTTGGTAAAGAAATTTGGGAAGCGTAGCATTAGCCAATTATTTATAAATATCAAAAATAATTTCAAAACATAAAAAAAATCATCAACAAAATTATCTATTATCACTTTAAAATTAAAAAAATAATGACAATAATGAAAAAAAAAAAAAAAAAAGCATCAACAAATTTTTTTAAAAAATGAATAGTTATATTGCATTTTTGACTGCTTTATTTATTATTTTTTTTTTTAAACATGCTCAATGGAGTCTTTTATACACACACACACACACATATACTAGGGCAATGACCGTGCAAGGTGTGTACAAATTAAGTTTCATTGGAGCAGCTCATTCATAATGTTGGGAGCAAGTTCACAATTTTAAAAATATAAAGTAGACAAAAATACAATATAACTATTCATTTTTTTAAAAAAAAATTTGTTGATGTTTTTTTTTTCACTATTGTTATTATTCTTTTTATTTTAAAGTGGTCGTAGATAATTTTGTTGATAATTTCGATGTTTTTAAATTTGACTGTTGATTTTTTTTTATAAAAAAAATTAGTAAAAACTTGATTTGGTATATATTGAAATTTTGTCAATAATTTTTAAATTTTGTTTTCCATAATTGCTACAATATTTCTTTTTCATTTTTAAAATGTAGTGGATAATTTTTTATATGATTTGTCTAAGGGTATAACAGTCATTTTTAAAATAGAAGGGAGGTGAGTGTAATTTTTGAAAACACAGGGGATGTCTCTGTAATTGTCAGATACCGTAGGGGAGGTCAGTGTAATTTGCCCAATTCAACAAAAGTTGCTTTAGATTTGGTTCACTTTTCACATAATAAGTACACAAAATTCAAAAAAGATAACATTATCCCCCTATTTGAAAGGAATTAACAATCCGAATTCTACTCCTAATTCTATTAGCTTTCGGTTTACTAAATTCTAGTCCTAGACGGTTTATGTATGAGTGTGTGTGTGTGTATATATATATATATATATAGAAAGCACATGGATCGAACTATATTCTCTCACATATTTCAGAGCAAACAGGAGGACAAAACAATTAGTGTGTGTGTGTGTGGGTCACCGACAATGAGGCAATCTGTTGCATCATATATGGGTCTGAGCTTGTGTCTAACAATGGTGTTTTTATCTTTCACACCTCTCCAAATATCAATCGGCAAATTTAATCGTGTTCAAGGCACTACTAATCAACTTAAGGGCTTTTTGATAGATTTGACTGGCTTTTTTAGATTCTTTGCAGTCCTTATTTGTATTTACTATTTCGATTTCTTATCCACTCAACAACAACAACAACAACAACAACAACAAGAAGATGAAGAAACAGAGGAAGCAGAAGGAAATGAAGATTAAGTATATATCTAGGGAGAGATAATTTCATTATTAGTTTCTACTATTTTATTCTTGAACATAAATACATGGAATGCTATTTTTTTTTCCCCATTGCTAGTCTTTATATGTTGGATAGAATAAAATGAAATACGATGTAATCGGGATCCGACCATACCCTACTTTTATTTGGTTCTTAATTGTGTATGAACTTATCTAGACACAGACTTCTATGTACTTATAAAATTAAGAGTTCATATACAAATTATTACTCAAATAGTTTCTAATGTCTTCTTTTTATTTACTCGTTTCATTGTGTTAGTTGAGTGGTGTGGAATTTTTTAAAACTTCTTGATCCCTTCTCATGTTCTAGAAGTGTAGCTTAATTTGTCATACGAACTTCTTAAAGTTGTCGGTTTGATAACGATTCAATCACAAAAGATTGCTTTTGTTAAAAAGTAGAGTACTTTTAGACTTTTTTTTATTGACTCAATGGTTGCATTGCATCACTCTTGGAAACTTCTTGGTTCGACGACTCATTGGAATCAAAGAACAGGATTATTGGTTGTGAAATTGGGTGTGAATTTATATGTGAGTGTAGCATTACTTGAAAAACAAACCAACATGCTTTGTTGTTGTTTTTTTTTTTTTTCTTAAATAAAGATTTTCACAAGCTATGTCTATGTGTGTGTGTGAAAAATTCAAAGAGAAAAGAGACAATAGATCTTAAATCAAACTTTTCTAATCTAAAAGAAAAAATTAGATCGGATTTAAATTTTTTTTTCCACTACATGTATCAGTGGGACCACATAAAATTATAATGGCTATACATATATTTTTCAACAATGCTAGGGTACACCCTTACACACACAAAAAGTATCCATACCCTGACGTGGATCAATGAGAAGAGACTGACAGTAGACCCCGTAATCTCTATCTCTCTTCTCATTGGTCAACCTTAGGGTGTGGATACTTTTTGAGTGTGTAAGAGTGTGCCCAATACTCTATATTTTTTTTATCATTTGGTGTTGGGAATGGTGTCGACAGGTTCGAACCGTGATATACTTGATTTTTATTAAAAGTTATTTTAGGTGGTCCCACTCCCACATAATAATCTGGAGGGGAAAAAATTAGATAAACATTGTACTCGTATTTGGTAGGACTACAAATTTACTCTTAAATCCTAATTTCTACATGTTTTGTGTTTGCTAATTAAACGTAAATTCTATTTGAGTAGTGCGGTATGTTTAATTGTGGTTTGTGTTGTGGTTTGTATTGTATGCCTATTATTTTTTTAAAATATATAATAATGTTAGGCACACAACATAAACCACAACACATACTTTATAAATGCATGTACCTTGTGCTATGTAGATTTTTCAAAGGGCCGCAATATTTTGAGAAGCACAAGATACATACATTTAAAATATAATTATAATTTGTGTTGTAGTTTATATTGTGTGCCTAGTATTATTCTAAAATATATTAGGGCAAATAGTGGACAAAACAAAAACTATTTTAGTGAGTGCTTGGGGGTTACAATGAGGCAATCCGTGGCAACCTATGTGTGTTTTGAGTTTGTGCCTTACAATGGTGTTTAAGGCCCTGATCAACTTAAGGGCTTTTTGATAGATTTGACAGGCTTTTTTAGATTCTTTGCAATCCTCATTTCTATTTACTATTTTGATTTCTTCTCCAAAAGAAGAAGATGATGATTAGTAAATTCATTGTTATTTTCCATTTTATTCTTTGACATAGATGCAATGTTAATCAACTTGATCCATATATTAACTAAAATTAACACTAGCTGGGAATAGAGTTTTGTTGCACGGCATAATGAAAAACAATATGATCGTTATTAGACCAACTCTTACTTTTATTTGATTCTTATGAAAATTAGACATAGATATGATGGTATGCTAAAGAACTAGTTCTTAGTATATTCTTATTGTATACATGGACTAATGTGAAAAGGCAGTTATATAAAGGTTATTTTATGATCTACAAAACTAGTTCTTGTGATATCTAAATAGTATCTTCTTCTTCTTCTTTCTATATCTTCCATCGTCGTGTGGAATTTATTGAAACTTTTTTATCTCTTCTCATGTTTCGAAAGTGCGATTTAATTAATTTGGGATACAAACTTCTTGCTGAAGCATGTTCTCGGTCTGTTTGGTAATTAACTCACATATTTTTGTAATTGAATTGGAGAAGCTGATTTAACTTTTGTGGAATTCCCTAACTACTTATAGGGTCCAAAAGTTGTTGCTAAACAGGACCATAGTTTCAGGGCGTTAATCATCATCTACTTGGCAATATTGCTAGGGAATTGCTATGTACACCGCTAGTTTTGCTATGTACACCACTCAACTTTACAAAAATAAGAATTTTTAAAAGAAAAATGGTTAGAATTAAGAAATTTGAGTGTACATAAAAAATACACGGGTGTACATAACAATTCCCTATTTCTAATGTCAATACTCAAATTCCACGTTTTTAAGATTTAAAACTAATTTACTAAAGCTAATAGTTGCACTTGCGCCACATTTGGAGCAAAAATAATATCATCTGGTGGTGTTTCGTTGAATCGTATTGGTTTTATATTTGAGTTATGGGTATGCTTTGGCAACAAATGATAAACCAAACAGACCCTTTGTATGTATGTGTGTGTGTGTGTATATATATATATATGTGTGTGTGTGTACAGCTGATTGGAATGTACATGAAATATAAGTTATATAACTGATTCAGTCATCTCACTTTTTTTTTAACACAAAATCATATATAATTAGGAGTGAAAACAGTTCGGTCGGTTACAATTTGGTTCGATTTAGTGTAAAATTTCAATTCGGTTCAATTTTTACATTGTATGAAATTTTTGAAAACCAATCAGTCCGATCAATTTGCTTACACCCCTAGATATAATGCAGTCATTCAAGTGATAGGGACCACACATTTGAAGAAACATATGGCCAAAAGTTCCATCAGAGGCATGTAAAACCATAGTTAGAATGGAAAAAGTCCTTTCTTTTTAGAGTAATATTTGGGTGACAAATACTTTTTACAAACACACTCTATCTCTCTCCTAGGTGACACTGTGGGGTTCAGATAATTTCAGTGGACCTCACAGTGCCACCCATGAGAGAGAGAGTGTGTTTGTAAGTGTTTGTAAAAAGTGTTTTGTCACCTTAGCATTGTTATTCTTTTTAGGGTAAAAAGCACTTTGCATCCCAACAATGATAGGGATACACACCTAATGACACCCAAAACGACACACTGTGCTTTAAATGCATGTACCCTGTGCTATTTGAATTTTCACACTTTTCTGTGCATCACTTACACAGCACATGGTACATGCATTTAAAGATGGTATGTCGTTTAGTGTGTCGTTTGATGTGTATCTCTATCATTTTTGTTTTGCACCCACCCTTAATGTATACACCGTTTTGGACTTTGCACCTTAATGTTTCAATTTTCTCAAATTGACCCTTAATGTATATAGCGAGTTGTAACGTCGGAATTTCTGTTAAAACTAACGGAAACTCGCTCATGTGCTAGACTTATTTAAGGGTACTTTAGTCATTCACCATAAATTAAAAGCATTTTGCACTCTTGATGTTTGGTTCATTTGGCGATTTGCACCGCACCCTTAATGTTTAAGTCGTTTGGATATTTTTTATTTTCATTTTTATATTAAAAAAAGATATTCTAACATAATTTTTGGGTGCCTCTACCGCTACCCCATTAATAATAGTAAGAGGACTAATCTAAATAAAATTAAACAAATCTAAAGTTATTCAACCAATCCTAATTGGAATTTTAAATAAACTCTAATTCTAAAAAGGTGAGGCTAAATCCACCACCTTTTGAGAGTACATTATTTAATTTTATCTTTTATATATGTTAGGTTATATGTATTTGTGTCCCCTCAACTTTTGATTTTTTTTTTCTTTCACCATCTATATATATATATATATATATTTAATCGCAATGGAAATTAGTGTTGATTCTAAGAAGTGGTACAACCAGTGGTGGAGCTAGCCATGATTTGAGCATGGGAGCGGCTTGGGAGTAGCGCCCTGACCTATATTATTCTTCTTCTTTATTTTATTATTTTATTTTTTTTTTGGAAAACTGTACTTTTAGGCTTAAAAAATTGCATCATTATTCTGTGAGTTTTGGAATTATCCAAAGACAAACAAATAAATCTTTTCATTTTTTTTTCTTTTTTTTATAAAAAGGATCATATGTGTTATTTCTTCTTTTATTTTTAACACTAGTTTCACCTACAAAACAAAGAATCTTTAAAAGTTTAGGATCATCGTGAGATTTATGGATCAAAGTCATTTATTTAGTTTTTTTTAAAAAAATTGTGGATCAAAGTGAGATTTTTTAGTTTAAAGCGATAAATTCTGACCAAAAAAAAAAAGTTAAACGGATTAAAAAATTTATATTTATATATTTCATTTGATATGAAATTGAAATTTTAAGTTAAAAAAGGTAGTATTATTTTGAGCAATGATTTAGCCTAGTTGGTAAAATGGCTCTCAATGTCACGCACATACCAAGGTTCGATCCTTGCCCCCCTCCCTTGGCCCTGGCAAATATGTCCTTACTCGAAACCACTATACTAAATGGAAAAAAAAAAAAAAAAAAAAAAAGAGTAAAATTGCTTCCTTAATTAGTTGAAATTTTAATAAGGATTCCTAAATTTTGGACCGAGGAAATAAGCATAGTTACAACTTTTGCATCAATGTCCCAATGTATGCGTTAGTATTTTAGATTAGATAATTACAACATAGGTTGGTATAGTTCAAGTGGCAAATAGCTTGGCATATATAAGTTAATATAACTCCCCTCCAATGTATAGGTTTGGGGTTCGAACCTTATCCCCTCCTCCATTTAAAAAAAGATTAGATTATTACATAGTTTTGTAGAATAGAGATCGGCTTTAATATTATAAAATATACTCTTAAAGTTTGGTCTCTATCTCATTTTAGTCTCTGTAATTTCAATTTTGTTATTTTTGTCCCTGAAGTTTTTAAATAGAAGTAATATACTCCAAGTTAATGTCTAATTCTCTAAGGCACTTTAAAGGGACAAAAATGGAGCACCGCCAATCACCCCATCGATCCACATATCAGCATAATTGTGCATACGTAGGAGTGGGTGAATTCCGTCAAATTATATGACAAAATGGACATTTGAACTATATTCCTTCCATTTAAAAATTTTAAAGACCAAACTAATGTAATTAAAACAACATTGTCACGACCCATCCCACTACGCGTGGAAATAGGACACGTGGCACGCCACCAAGGTTCATCCAATAACCACAACAATGATACGCAGCGGAAAGAAACTTTAAAACAAACCTGGTATTTAAAACTTAGGAACATTCCCCTCTGAGTTGTAAAATCCATTGAAATCAGAGTTATAAAAAGTTTTGGCCAATTGAAAGTGTTTCCAAGAATCTATTTCAAAATACAGAGGTTCAGTTGACTGCCCAGTCGATTGTAAGAAGGTTCAGTCGACTGATCTGGGGACCCAGTCGACTGCGTTTCCATTTTTAGAAGCAGTAGCTAAAACCTACAGTGGTTCAGTCGACTGATCAAGGGTTCAGCCGACTGCTTCTCTTACTATTCACTTTCAGTGTCTCAAATCTACGAGATCCAGTCGACTAACCCTGGGTCCAGTCGACTGCTCCCCTGCTGGCAGCCCTGTGTTGAATTATTAACAACTTATGCTCTTCAATATTCACAACCAATCACTACCAACACCAATAACAATATTTAAAACACAACTTCAGGAGTTCAATTACCAGATTACAACACTATGAAACTACCCTATGGTTCTATTACAACGTATATTTACAATTACCAATCCTTACACGAGTTTAGGATTAAAACAAAAACATATACAAAGGTGATTTCCCCGGCGTTCAACGGCCTTACTCATCGCGCTTCTTCTTGTCTCTCTTCTTACCTGCAATGGAGTACATCTCCACTGCTCAGCTATATGCTGAGCGTACAATTCTAAATGTATGCTTATATGACAATTCATGGTTTAATCATCTAAAACACATAGAAATAGTCTCTAGGGTGAGTGGTACGCATTCATCCGGTCGATGTCGTAGGAGGCCCACCTCTCCCACGCATCTCGTACACTGGTTGGGCCTTCCTCCATACCAGGTACCGTGTACTGGTTGGGCCCACCTCCAATCCAGACACAACCACAATTCCAATTCCATTTCAATCACAATCACAATCCTCAAAGTTCGAGGAGCTTACCCCAGATGAATTTGCACCAAACTCCCCTTTGACCCAAGTAGACACATAACATGCTCACATAAACAGTTATACGTGCTTTTATCATAATTTCACGTGCATAATTAACGGGCCTAACTAATACATGAATTTCGCCCGGATCCAAAGATATCAAGAATGATGTTCAAAACATGAAAATCCATATATTTCATAGATCTAGAATTCAAACCTCGTGCGAATCTCTTCAAACTTTGAAGGATCGTCTAGGGGGCTAAATAATCGTCGGATTTCAAAATTGAGAAAATTCCTACAAGTTTATACATGTTTTTTCCAAAAGTCCAAAATTAATATTTTTACAAAACTTGGCCAAACACGGCCTAAGTGGTATCAAAACGTAGATCTCACCTTCACGAGTTCAAATCTTGAATTTGGTGAAAATCTGACAGACGAACGGTCGCCGTTTGTCGTCGCAAAGCCCGTGGCAACAAAATCTCCCTTCTCTCTCCTCTCTCTAGATATTTTGAGTTTTGGATGAGATTTCAATCTCATCCTCATCTATATATAGAAAAACTCTTTGGAATTTACGTTTACCTCCCCGCAAGTTTTTCAAACTTCTAATTAATCCTTGAAACTTCGCACACGTCCATTTTATAACTTTACAAGTGAAAACTATAAATTTCAAAAGTTTTCGACTAAGTTTCGTTTGGGTCCAAAAATAACGTCCGAAAACTATATTCTGTGAAATCTCTACACAACCTACCTTTTTAATTTACGTAACTCTCACGTTTTCACCACAGTTCTCAAAACGATATATAACAATATCAAAATTACCAGAATTATACTACACATGCATAATTACTATTCACAGAAATACCAGATAAGGTCAAATAACATTTAAATCATATAAATGTCATTTACTCATGATTATACGATATGAACTTTTATGTTCTCGTGTCCTCACTGACACTTTACCGTTGACTCACAGTCAACCTCAATCCACCATTATCAATTAACATTGATAATCCACAAAATCTGAATATGCATATTAAAACCATGAAATTTTTGGAACGGGTGTGACAAACATAGACTAAATTGAGACATTAAACAAACTCCAAGAATAAGCCGCAGAGATCCAAATAAAACTCATCAACATGTTGTTGACCTGTACAGATATGGAGACAGAGAACGATTTTGACTGAAAAGGATAATATGATTTATCTCCTTGCGAGTTTTTTTTTTTACCTTTTGGTTTGAATTTCATATGGGAATCTCAATTTCAAGTAGAAAAAGACAATAAATTTTAGGAATATGTAGTAAGAAAACTCTTAAAATGAGGTGGTAAAAGCAAAAATTCAAAGTTTTTAACTTTTTTTTTTATATGGGGGAAGGGGATGAAGTTCGAACTCCGAACCTATGCATTGGAAAAGACTTGTATATGTCAATCTCTTTGCCACTTGAGCTATACCAACCTATGCAAGTTTTTAACATTTTTAGCTAAGGTTATTCACCAATTTTTTGGTACCAATTACAATCCTTTTTATTTATTTATCTTCTTCTTCTTTTCAGCCTTTTTTTAATCATATGAGAGTTGGCCGGTTATGCCTTGTCATCATTAGTTTTCTTTATATATTAAAATTCTACAACTTCTAATTTCCAAACTCATTTTTTGATAAAATTTATATTTTTAGAATTTTGAAATCAAGATCTTTAAAAAATCCATATGTGATATGAAATTCTGAAGGAAAAAAATCAAATTTTTTAGTTAGTTGTTGAGTGATTTTTTCTGTTGACATATAGATAACAGATAATTTGGAGCCTCATTTGAGCTTTTATCTGTCTGGACAAATAATATTACCTGCTTTCAATTAAATGACCATAACTTCCCTTTTTTGGGTTATTATTATTGTTTTTTTTTTCCCTATTTCATGTATTTTTTTCTTCAATATCTACGCACCTATGGATATCAATTTACAAAAGTAGTATGTTTGTATTAGAATCATACAACAACATATGCTTCCACGTTTTAGTTTTAAATTTTTATTTTTTTTTTCTCCCTTGAATTCATTCTTAATATTGATCGTTTGATAAATCTCGTCTTTTTTTTTAATTCTAAAACATTAAAGTTTACCAAAAAAAAAAAAAGCAAATCAAATACAAATGACATAATAAATTAAGAAAAATAAAGCGTGAGTTTTTGATAGTACATATTCCTAAAATCTCCCATAGGCATGTTTTCTAATCTAGATTGGTTTCCCTTGTTCTTTCTTTTTTTTTTTTTTTTTTTTTTTTTTTGTAAATTGAATTGTCAAATAATGGGTCTGTTAAGGGCTAATGGATAACAATGGTTACTCTCTCTTTTTCCTAAGAGATGCTATGATACTTTCAAATAAATTTATTTTAAACTTTGTTTCCACTACACGTGTTAGTAGGACACATTAAATCAAAATGGAGTTAATTGATTTTAAATGAAGGGCAAATTACACTGATCTTCTCTGAGGTATATGATAATTACGGGGACCTCTCCTCTAGTTTGAAAAATAGCACTCAAGTCTCCTCTATCTATTTTTTGAGTGTAAGATTATCAATTTACCCTTTATCTCATTAATATATATATATATATATGTACCTGTGTGTGTGTGTGCGCGCGCGCACCCATTAGATAAAATGATATATACATTAGCTAATTTTACAGATTTAGATTTATAGTATTTAGTCCTAATTGCTAATTGCTACAGTATTTCCTTTTCATTTTTAAAAGGTTGTGGATAATTTTTTATAGGATTTGTCTAAGAGTATAACAATCATTTTCAAAATAGAAGGGAGGTGAGCGTAATTTTTTAAAACACAGGGTAGATCCTTGTAATTGTCAGATACCTTAGGGGAGGTCAGTGTAATTTGCCCAATTAAACGAAAGTTGCTTTGGATTTGGTTCACTTTTCACATAATTAGTACACAAAATTCAAAAAAGATAACATTATCCCCCCTATTTGAAAGGAATTAACAATCCGAATTCTACTCCTAATTCTATTAACTTTCGGTTTACTAAATTCTAGTCCTAGTCGGTTTATGTGTGTGTGTGTATATATATATATATAGAAAGCACATGGATCGAACTATATTCTCTCACAAATTTCAGAGCAAAAACAGGGAGGACAAAACAATTAGTGTGTGTGTGTGTGTGTGGGTCACCTACGATGAGGCAATCTGTTGCATCATATATGGGTCTGAGCTTGTGTCTAACAATGGTGTTTTTATCTTTCACACCTCTCCAAATATCAATCGGCAAATTCAATCGTGTTCAAGGCACTACTAATCTACTTAAGGGCTTTTTGATAGATTTGACTGGCTTTTTTAGATTCTTTGCAGTCCTTATTTGTATTTACTATTTCGATTTCTTATCCACACAACAACAACAACAACAACTACAACAACAAGAAGATGAAGAAGAAGAGGATGCAGAAGGAAATGAAGATTAAGTATATATCTAGGGAGAGATAATTTCATTAGTAGTTTCTACTATTTTATTCTTGAACATAAATACATGGAATGCTATTTTTTTTCCCCCCATTGCTAGTCATTATAAGTTGGATAGAATAGAATGAAATATGATGTAATCGGGATCCGACCATACCCTACTTTTATTTGGTTCTTATTTGTGTCTGAACTTATCTAGACACAGACTTCTATGTACTTATAAAATTAAGAATTTATATACATATTATTACTCAAATAGTTTCTTATTTGTCTTCTTTTTATTTACTCGTTTCATTGTGTTAGTTGAGTGGTGTGGAATTTTTTGAAACTTCTTGACCACTTCTCATGTTCTAGAAGTGTAGCTTAATTTGTGATAGAACTTCTTAAAGTTGTCGGTTTGATAACGATTCAATCACAAAAGATTGCTTTTGTTGAAAAGTAGAGTACTTTTAGACTTTTTTTTATTGACTCAATGGTTGCATTGTATCACTCTTAGAAACTTCTTGGTTCGACGACTTATTGGAATCAAAGATCAGGATTATTGATTGTGAAATTGGGTGTGAATTTATATGTGAGTGTAGCATTACTTGAAAAACAAACCAACATGCTTTGTTTTTTTGTTTTTTTTTTTCTTAAATAAAGATTTTCACAAGACATGTCTATGTGCGTGTGTGAAAGATTCAAAGAGAAAAGAGACAATAGATCTTAAATCAAACTTTTCTAATCTAAAAGAAAAAATTAGATCGGATTTAGATTTTTTTTTTCCACTACATGTATCAGTGGGATCACATAAAATTATAACGGCTATACATATATTTTTCAACAATGCTAGGGGCACATCCTTACACACCCAAAAAGTATCCATACCCTGAGGTGGTTCAATGAGAAGAGACTGACAGTAGACCCCGTAGTCTCTATCTCTCTTCTCATTGGTCAACATTAGGGTGTGGATGCTTTTTGAGTGTGTAAGAGTGTGCCCAATACTCTATATTTTTTTATCATTTGGTGTTGGGAGGGCGGTCGACAGGTTCGAACCGTGATATACTTGATTTTTATTAAAAGTTATTTTAGGTGGTCCCACTCCCACATAATAATCTGGAGGGGGAAAAAATTAGATAAACATTGTACTCCTATTTGGTAGGACTACAAAGTTACTCTTAAATCCTAATTTCTACATGTTTTGTGTTTGCTAATTAAAAGTAAATCCTATTTGAGTAGTGCGGTGTGTTTAATTGTGGTTTGTATTGTATGCCTATTATTTTTCTAAAATATACAATAATGTTAGGCACACAACATAAACTACAACACATACTTTAAATGCATGTACCTTGTGCTATGTGGATTTTTCAAAGGGCCACACTTTTTTGAAAAACACAAGGTACATGCATTTAAAATATAATTATAGTTTGTGTTGTAATTTATATTGTGTGCCTAGTATTATTCTAAAATATATTAGAGCAAATAGTGAACAAAACAAAAACTATTTTAGTGAGTGCTTGGGGGTTACAAAGAGGCAATCCGTGGCAATCTATGTGTGTTTGAGGTGTTTTTATCTTTCACACCTCTCCAAATCTCAATGGGCAAATTCAATCATGTTCAATGCCCTGATCAACTTAAGGGCTTTTTGATAGATTTGACAGGCTTTTTTAGATTCTTTGCAATCCTCATTTGTATTTACTATTTTGATTTCTTCTCCAAACAAGAAGAAGAAGAAGATGATTAGTAAATTCATTGTTATTTTCCATTTTATTCTTCCACATACATGCAATGTTAATCAACTTGATCCATATATTTATTAAAATTAACACTAGCTGGGAATAGAGTTTTGTTGCACGGCATAATGAAAAACAATATGATCGTTATTAGACCAAGTCTTACTTTTAATTATTTGATTCTTATGAAAAATTAGTCATATATATGATAGTATGTTAAAGAACTAGTTCTTAGTGTATTCTTATTGTATACATGGACTAATGTGAAAAAGCAGTTATATAAAGGTTATTTTATGATTTACAAAACTAGTTCTTTGTGATATCCAAATTGTATCTTCTTCTTCTTCTTTCTATATCTTCCATCGTCGTGTGGAATTTATTGAAACTTTTTGATCTCTTCTCATGTTTCGGAAGTGCGGCTTAATTTGGGATACAAACTTCTTGCTGAAGCGTGTTCTCGGTCTGTTTGGTAGTTGACTCACATATTTTTGTAATTGAATTGTAGAAGCTGATTTAACTTTTGTGGAATTCCCTAACTACTTATAGGGTCCAAAAGTTGTTGCTAAACAGGACCATAGTTTCAGGGCTTTAATCATCATCTACTTGGCACACCACTAGTTTTGCTATGTACACCACTCAACTTTACAAAAATAAGAATTTTTAGAAGAAAAATGGTTAGAATTAAGGAATTGAGTGTACATAAAAAATACACGGGTGTACATAACAATTCCCTATTTCTAATGTCAAAACTCAAATTCCACGTTTTTAAGATTTAAAACTAATTTACTAAAGCTAATAGTTGCGCTTGCGCCACATTTGGAGCAAAAATAATATCATCTGGTGGTGTTTCGTTGAATGGTATTGGTTTTATATTTGAGTTATGGATATGCTTTGGACTACAAATGATAAACCAAACAGACCCTTTGTATGTATGTGTGTGTGTATATATATATATGTGTGTGTGCAGCTGATTGGAATGTACATGAAATATAAGTTATATAACTGATCCAGCCATCTCACTTTTTTTTTAAACACAAAATCATATATAATTAGGAGTGAAAACAGTTCGGTCTGTTACAATTTGGTTCGATTTAGTGTAAAATTTCAATTCGGTTCAATTTTTACATTGTATGAAATTTTTGAAAACCAATCAGTCCGATCGATTTGCTTACACCCCTAGATATAATGCAGTCATTCAAGTGATAGGGACCACACATTTGAAGAAACATATAGCAAAAAGTTCCATCACAGGCATGTAAAATCATAGTTAGAATGGAAAAAGTCCTTTCTTTTTAGAGTAATATTTGGGTGACAAATACTTTTTACAAACACACTCTATCTCTCTCCTAGGTGGCACTGTGGGGTTCAGATAATTTCAGTGGACCTCACAGTGCCACCCATGAGAGAGATAAAGTGTGTTTGTAAGTGTTTGTAAAAAGTGTTTTGTCACCTTAGCATTGTTATTCTTTTTAGGGTAAAAAGCATTTTGCACCCCAACAATGATAGGGATACACACCTAACGACACACTGTGCTTTAAATGCATGTACCATGTGCTATATGAATTTTCACACTTTTCTGTGCATCACTTACACAGCACATGGTACATGCATTTAAAGCTGGTGTGTCGTTTAGTGTGTCGTTTGGTGTGTATCCCTATCATTTTTGTTTTGCATCCTTAATGTATACACTGTTTTGGACTTTGCACCTTAATGTTTCAATTTTCTCAGATTGACCCTTAATGTATATAGCGAGTTGTAACGTCGGAATTTCTGTTAAAAACTAACGGAAACTCGCTCATGTGCTAGACTTATTTAAGGGTACTTTAGTCATTCACCATTAATTAAAAGCATTTTGTACTCTTGATGTTTGATTCATTTGGCGATTTGCACCCTTAATATTTGAGTCGTTTGGATATTTTTTATTTTCATTTTTATATTAAAAAAAGATATTCTAACATAATTTTTGGGTGCCTCTGCCGCTACCCCATTAATAATAGTAAGAGGACTAATCTAAATAAAATTAAACAAATCTAAAGTTATCCAACCAATCCTAATTGGAATTGTAAATAAACTCTAATTCTAACAAGGTGAGGCTAAATCCACCACCTTTTGAGAGTACATTATTTAATTTTATCTTTTATATATGTTAGGTTATATGTATTTGTGTCCCCTCAACTTTTGATTTTTTTTCCCTTTCGCCCTCTCTCTCTATATATATATGTATATATATTTAATCGCAATGAAAATTAGTGTTGATTCTAAGAAGTGGTACAACCAGTGGTGGAGCTAGCCATGATTTGAGCATGGGAGCGGCTTGGGAGCAGCGCCCTGACCTATATTATTCTTCTTCTCTATTTTATTATTATTATTTTTTTTTTTTTGGAAAACTGTACCTTTGGGCTTAAAAAATTGCATCATTATTCTGTGAGTTTTGGAATTATCCAAAGACAAACAATTAAATCTTTTCATTTTTTTTTTCTTTTTTTATAAAAAGGATCATATGTGTTATTTCTTCTTTTATTTTTAACACTAGTTTCACCTACAAAACAAAGAATCTTTAGAAGTTTAGGATCATTGTGAGATTTATGGATCAAAGTCATTTATTTAGTTTTAAAAAAAAAATTGTGGATCAAAGTGAGATTTTTTAGTTTAAAGCGATAAATTCTGACCCAAAAAAAAAGTTAAACGGATTAATATATATATATATATATATATTTTCATTTGATATGAAATTGAAATTTTAAGTTGAAAAAGGTAGTATTATTTTGAGCAATGATTAGCCTAGTTGGTAAAATGGCTCTCAATGTCACGCACATACCAGGGTTCGATCCTTGCCCCCCTCCCTTGGCCCTGGCAAATATGTCCTTACTCGAAACCACTATACTAAAAGAAAAAAAAAAAGAAGTAAAATTGCTTCCTTAATTAGTTGAAACTAGTTAAGACCCCGTGCATAGCACGGGTTGTACAACACATACATTTTAACAATTGAACTGCATAACATCATGAAATATCATTTAACTTGTGATGATTTTTTACAACTGTAGAAATTTCATTGTAACTTCATTGTATCCATTGCTTAATTAGATTACTTATAACCATAAGTCGTTCAAACAAATCATTAAAAAGTACTTCCATCCCATTTTTGGAGTCGTAGCCTTCTCTTGCAACCAATCACATAATCAGCGCTTCCTTTTTGTACGTTTTTTTTTTTCCTTAGTTTATTCTCATTGCTCTGCGATTAAGCCAGCATATCCAAGTCTTGCTTCTCCTATAGATCTTCTAATTCTTCGCTACACCAATCACAGAATACGCCGCCTACATCAAAATCTAAAGTGAATTCTCAGTGTGAGCATTCACTTTCGTCAAACAAATATCGGGTAGACTCCTCATGCATTTCCATATCAGACAACGGTGCTTCATTGTGGTTGTTTGCCACAGGGAAAGGCCTTGATGATGGACACTCGCAAGACATATGCCCATTTAAGCCGCACACCTGACACAGAAATTGGAGAAAAGAAACATAATGTTTAGGTCACCTTAATATTAATTTTAAAAATAAGAAACCAATATGCTCGCAACTTGGTAATTGCAGTCGTTATCTTTGAAACCAACCTGCACAGGATCTACTTCGGTGAGTTCTAACTGGCTTGAACATGTCTCACGATGGCATTTCATAAACGAATGGTTGTGAAGAATCATAACACCATGACAATTGGGAACATCACATCTTATGCTTAATGATGGGCATGTACGCGCAGTATGTCCAACAATATGACAAAGCTGGCATATTTCGCTCATCTACAAGGTGCATAATTAGTCAAGGGTAAAAATCTCGTCATCCTAGTAGTTAAATTCTAAATTTGTAAAAGACGAAGAAGCTATAAAGGGGGAGAAAAGGTTAATTAGCTAAGGATGTTAACTAATGATAGGTAAGCATGTATGTTAAATTATTGGAAAATTTCTCTGTGTGTGTGTTTTTTTTTAAATAGTATCACGTGAAGAAGATTTGCCATAGGTGGTCAACTCGGCTAGGTGATCAATTATCAACCTGCTACCATAGCTGGTTCATTTTTTAAATTCTTGGAATCTAAGTGTAATACTTGACCATAATATCGAATGCAACAACCTTTGGGAGTTTAACTTGTTTTAAGAATCTGTCGCTAAGGAATTGGAAATGATATAGCAAACAAACACAATGGAGACAGCACTACTCCACTTTCAGTGTGAACAATTAAGATTTTCAAAGATATAAACGTAAAACTGAATCTTTGAAACTGACCACTTAACACCTTCAACTTTTCAAGGAGGAAAGTAAACTACAAATGGAGAGGTAAAACTAAAACTCTCTGCAAGGAGTCTTAAATTTGTAATTGTTTCAAGTTTTTTTAAAACAAAATTGTTTACAGAGCAAGAAAAGTGTTTCGATAGTACTACCATACTATTGTTTTTTATGGCTGCTCGTATACTTTTCAGGACACTTAGAATGTAAAAAATCAAGAAGAAACACTAATTGAGCACTGAAATTCAATCAACCAAGGAGACTTTAAAAAAGAAATTAAAACAATCACAAATGACAAAGAACAAAATAATATTGGACTCCACAAATGCAAAGCAAAACACACATCCAATGTTCAAGGAAAACGTGTTCAAGCTAAGGGAACATAAACAATCATGTAATAGTGATCATGTCCATTCAATACATACATTTTCTGTTATCATTGACTTCTTAACAATGTCAAGTATGTCTCTTTTCCCTTAGCGTCCTTGCCCACCCTTTTATGTTGCTTCTTCATTAAAGCAAGTAAAGAGTAGAATTTGAATAGGAAAACAATAATTGCTTTATTGCTGTCTTTTTTTTTTTTTTTTGTTAGTGCATAACTATGAGTAAGAAGGATTCAACAATCTCTCTGCTTCTTCTTCTAGTATCTCTTTTTTCCTTTTCTGGAGTGTAATATAAGAACGCAAGTACAATGTAAATTCTTGTTTATTTACTTATAAGGAAGCAAATATTAAGCATGTGCATCTTTTATAATTTCCATATGTATTTGTTCATCTCCTGGGAAGCTTGGAAGACAAACCACATGGATGATTATCTTTTTTTTCGGAAAATGGTTAATATCACATGGATGATTATCAAACGGTTGTTTAAACATATTGTAGACCATGTTTTCATAATTTAATGTAATCTTGACTTGATTAGATAATAAAATTCGTTACAAAGTTGTGCACATTTTAAGTAGTTTTTTTTTTTTTTTTTAAATGGGATTCATTCATGTAAGTTATATATTGATTGAGTTGGCCTCAAATATAATGATTCCAACAATGGCCAACATGGATTTTGGACAATATAGAACAGTTAAAACTAAGTGACCATTCACACAAAAATTGGTGCAATATTTGCTCATGTTGTATGCTTAGCAAATTGATGCATTAACTACCATCTGCAGAGATCACTATTACATGATTGTTTATGTTCCCTTAGCTTGAGAAAACCAACCTTCCGGCTTGTACAGGTTGACGTTGTCCTTTTGACAATGTCTAATCAATGGAGACTATGATTTCCTGCTCGCACCACCTGCTGCAAGTACCGAAATAAAAGAGAACACAAATGGGTGAACATGAATTAGGGGGAAAAAACACTAAGTCAAAGTCAGTGCTGAAAGTAGAAACCCACCAATAGGTAACAGCACTGTAAGCTCCCTCAAACCTGTACCACAACTTAGCTTAAATTTAAGTTAAGTTGACTTTGCCCATTGTTGATGCTCTTAAAAGGGTGGGAAGAAAGGGTAAAAAAAAAAGGAGTGGGATAAAATTAAGAAAAGAAAAGAAAAGGACAATACAGTACGAGAGATGGAGTATCTGGTTGAATCTGCAGAGGGAAACAAAGCAATTGGCCAAGTGAATTTTTATTTCAGTACTTCGATACTTCCCTACACAAAATCAATTGCGTCATTAAAGGATTCCAATGACTGCAAGTAATACAACAATGTTCTCAACAAAATATAAGTTATGAACCATACTATGATGAAAAAAACTTCAATTTTTTTTTAAACTTAATCGGCAAACGTAACCAGAAAAAGGTCTAAAAATTTATCTTTATGGGCAACTTATGGACTGCCATTTCCTTCATCAATGCTTGGTGAATGAACTGGAAATTGTCCAAGTGCAGTAAGCAACTATTAAATTCATTACACTCATTTGAAGGAGACGCACACTTTTAGGATGTTTGTGACTAATTGGGTCCATGAAAAATGCACAAATAGAGACAGAGAATATGAGCAGCCCCTCATTTGCATGCTTTACACAATATATATCACACACTAAAAAACTACAAAACGCCCCATGGCAAATAAACTATTTAACACTATAACATCTCCTTGGTGGGCTAATAGTAGGAGGCTGTTATGATCTCAATTTATGGCATTGTGCCTATGGGTACAAGATATATATATATATATATGTATATATAAGGAGTTAAGGTAGGAATTACCAGCAAAGTATATATATATATATATGTATATATATAAGGAGTTAAGAGTAGGAATTACCAGCAAAGTTCATAAACAAACACTCCTGTGAATTGGGTTTCACATAAACAAACACTCCCTATGTGCATAAATGGAAATCTAATCATTCTACCAGAGCCCCACAAACCAGCTCAATTACAGAATGAAATCATCATAGCATTCCATTATAGTATAGACCAATTGGCTATATATGTTCGAAACTGCAAATTTGGTGGGGTGGTTTTTTTTTGGAAATTCCAACCTTTAATTTCCAGTAAGTTTAATTAATTCTGTACTAAAGGTGGTTTTTCTTTTAATTTGCAGGCATTGGTTCTTGTCTACCACTCATCGATGCTGCTTTCATAGCCTCCTCAATGTTTAGTTGCTGGTTTGGTCTGGAATGACCCCAGATTGATTGTGGGCTGGTTTGGATAGTGGTGCTTTGGTTTTATTCAGCTATGTTGCTTTTGTTTTCGTCAGTTGATAGTTAGCTTCATGATTAACTGTTTGGTGTTGACTTGAGTAGTCTTAATTGGCTGTGGGTACTCACTTCTTTTTTTCTTTTTTTATTTATTTATTTATTTTTATTTTTTTATGTTTTGGTTACTTTCTCAGTTGCAAAATGTATCGTTGTATTGTATTTGAACCCTGTTTGGCAGCAATTTTGAGAGTTCTGTTGTGCTTCCAAATGATTTAATTAATATACCACATGTTTTGGTTGTACTTCCCGAATGAGAGTATTTTTTCTTACCTTATTTTGGTTCACCATAGCTCATATATTATGGTTGTACATCCCAAATGAGATCTTTTTTGCTCACCTAATTTTGGTTCACCATAACTCACATAGGCATTCATCAGGTGACATAAATAACAAATCAATGAAGAATGTACGGAAGAGATTTAAAACAGTAGTTGGATATCATTTCGCAGAACCAACCTTGAAATTGCATTAACAAAAACTCAAGAGGCAAATGATCAAACAGTGAGCAGTCACATTTGTGGGGAGCAAAATTTAAAAGCTAACTTTAGAGGGAACAATCTGGTAGCAATAAGTAGAGCAACTGATGTGGCAAGCTGATGTGGGGAAGCTTGCCACGTCAGTTTTTTTTGGCCGAAATAGAGCAACTGATGTGGCAAGCTGTGAAGGCTTGTTTTTTCAGGAATTATATAGATATTATACAATAGATTTTAATAAGGATTCCTAAATTTTGGACCGAGGAAATAAGCATAGTTACAACTTTTGCATCAATGTCCCAATGTATGCGTTAGTATTTTAGATTAGATAATTACAACATAGGTTGGTATAGTTCAAGTGTCAAATAGTTTGGCATATATAAGTTAATATAACTCCCCTCCAATGTATAGGTTTGGAGTTCGAACCTCATCCCCTCCTCCATTTAAAAAAAGATTAGATAATTATATAGTTTTGTAGAATAGAGATCGGCTTTAATATTATAAAATATACCCTTAAAGTTTGGTCTTGTCTCATTTTAGTCTCTGTAATTTCAATTTCATTATTTTTGTCACTGAAGTTTTTAAATAGAAGTAATATACTCCAAGTTAATGTTTAATTCTCTGAGGCACTTTGAAGGGACAAAAATGGAGCACCGCCAATCACCCCATCGATCCACTTATCAGCATAATTGTGCATACGTAGGAGTGGGTGAATTCCGTCAAATTATATGACAAAATGGACATTTAAACTATATTGCTTCCATTTAAAAATTTTAAAGACCAAACTAATGTAATTAAAACAACATGAACTAAATTGAGACAGGAAACAAACTCCAAGAATAAGCCGCAGAGATCAAAATAAGACACATCAACATGTTGTTGACCTGTACAGAGATAGAGACAGAGAACGATTTTGACTTAAAAGGATAATATGATTTATCTCCTAGCGAGTTTTTTTTTTTACCTTTTGGTTTGAATTTCATATGGGAATCTCAATTTCAAGTAGAAAAAAGACAATAAATTTTAGGAATATTTAGTAAGAAAACTCTTAAAATGAGGTGGTAAAAGCAAAAATTCAAAGTTTTTAACTTTTTTTTTTATATGGGGGATGGGGGATGAGGTTCGAACTCCGAACCTATGCATTGGAAAAGACTTGTATATGTCAATCTCTTTGCCACTTGAGTTATACCAACCTATGCAAGTTTTTAACATTTTTAGCTAAGGTTATTCACCAATTTTTTGGTACCAATTACAATCCTTTTTATTTATTTATCTTCTTCTTCTTTTCAGCCTTTTTTTAATCATATGAGAGTTGGTTATGCCTTGTCATCATTAGTTTTCTTAATATTTTAAAATTCTACAACTTCTAATTTCCAAAATCGTTTTTTGATAAAATTTATATTTTTAGAATTTTGAAATCAAGATCTTTCAAAAAAAAAAAAACCATGTGATATGAAATTCTGAAGGAAAAAAAATCAAAATTTTTAGTTAGTTGTTGAGTGATTTTATCTGTTGACAAATAGATAACAGATAATTTGGAGCCTCATTTGAGCTTTTATCTGTCTGGACAAATAATATTACCTGCTTTCAATTAAATGACCATAACTTCCTATTTTTGGGTTATTATTATTGTTTTTTTTTCCCCCTATTTCACGTATTTTTTTCTTCGATATCTACGCACCTATGGATATCAATTTACAAAAGTAGTATGTTTGTATTAGAATCATACAACAACATATGCTTCCACATTTTAGTTTTTTTTTTTTTTTTTTTTTTTTTCCTCCCTTGAATTCATTTTTAATATTGATCGTTTGATAAATCTCGTTTTTTTTTATTCTAAAACATTAAAGTTTACCCAAAAAAAAAAGAGCAAATCAAATACAAATGACATAATAAATTAAGAAAAAGAAGCGTGAGTTTTTGATAGTACATATTCCTAAAATCTCCCATAGGCATGTTTTCTCATCTAGATTGGTTTCCCTTGTTCTTTCTTTTTTTTTTTTAAATTGAATTGTCAAATAATGGGTCTGTTAAGGGCTAATGGATAACAATGGTTACACTCTCTTTTTCCTAGGAGATGCTATGATACTTTCAAATAAATTTATTTTAAACTTTGTTTTCATTACCCGTGTTAGTAGGACACGTTAAATCAAAATGGAGTTAATTGATTTTAAATGAAGGGCAAATTAATTACATTGATCTTCTCTGAGGTATATGATAATTACGGGGACCTCTCCTTTAGTTTAAAAAATAGCACTCAAGTCCCCTCTATCTACTTTTTGAGTGTAAGATTATCAATTTACCCTTTATCTCATTAATATATATATATATATATGTACGTGTGTGTGTGTGTGTGTGTGTGCGCGCGCGTGCACGCATTAGATAAAATGATATATACATCAGCTAATTTTACAGATTTAGATTTATAGTATTTAGCCTAACTTTATAAAAATTTGCAGCTAAAAAAAAAGTTATAAAAATTTCAAATTTAGGTTTTATAATCTTTAGTCTAACTTATAATAGTTTACATATTTAGTTTTTTAATATTAAGCCATTAATTTTTTTGTCCAACTAGCAGGTCAAAGATATTAGAACATTTATTTAGAGTAATACCATTCTTTCCAAATTTTCATCCCAAATGATGTTAAAATGGGATCACAGTTGAACCACTCTAACATCACAACCAATCAAAATCAACTGGGTCCACTGCCACATGTGTTGGAAAACACTTTTGGTAAAGAAATTTTTGGAAGCATATCATTAGCCTTTTATTTATAAATATCAAAAATAATTTTAAAACATAAAAAAAAATCATCAACAAAATTGTCTACTATCACTTTAAAATTAAAAGAATAATAACAATAATGAAAAAAAAAAGCATCAACAAATTTTTTTTTTAAATGAATAGTTATATTGCATTTTTGTCTGCTTAAATTATTTATTTATTTCTTAAAACATGCTCAGTGGAGTTATATATATACACACACACACACACACACACACACACACACACACACACACACACATACTAGGGCAATGATCTGCAAGGCGTGTACTAATTAAGTTTTATTGAAGCAGCTCATTCATAATGTTGGGAGCAAGTTCACAATTTTAAAAATATAAAGTAGACAAAAATACAATATAATTAACTATTCAATTTTTTTAAAAAAAAAATTTGTTGATGTTTTTTTTTCATTATTGTTATTATTTTTTTTTATTTTAAAGTGGTCGTAGATAATTTTGTTGATAATTTTCATGTTTTTAAATTTGACTGTTGATATTTTTTATAAAAAAAAAATTAGTAAAAGCTTGATTTGGTATATACTGAAATTTTATCGATAATTTTTAAATTTTTATTCCATAATTGCTACAGTATTTCCTTTTCATTTTTAAAAGGTTGTGGATAATTTTTTATATGATTTGTCTAAGGGTATAACAGTTATTTTCAAAATAGAAGAGAAGTGAGTGTAATTTTTGAAAACACAGGGGAGGTCCCTGTAATTGTCAGATACCTTAGGGAAGGTCAGTGTAATTTGCCCAATTAAACGAAAGTTGATTTAGATTTGGTTCACTTTCACATAATAAGTACACAAAATTCAAAAAAGATAACATTATCGCCCTATTTGAAAGGAATTAACAATCCGAATTCTGAGGAATGCTACGTGCACATAAAATGTGCACATAAAGTGTGCACATAAAGATCTGAGCCATTCATTTTAGTGGGGTCCATCCCTGCACACATAGGACCCACCAAAATGAATGGCCTAGATCTTTATGTGCACACTTTATGTGCACATTTTATGTGCACGAATCATTACTCCCGAATTCTACTCCTAATTCTATTAACTTTCGGTTTACTTAATTCTAGTCCTAGTCGGTTTATGTATGAGTGTGTGTGTATATATATATATAGAAAGCACATGGATCGAACTATATTCTCTCACATATTTCAGAGCAAACAGGAGGACAAAACAATTAGTGTGTGTGTGTGTGTGTGGGTCACCTACAATGAGGCAATCTGTTGCATCATATATGGGTCTGAGCTTGTGTCTAACAATGGTGTTTTTATCTTTCACACCTCTCCAAATATCAATCGGCAAATTCAATCGTGTTCAAGGCACTACTAATCAACTTAAGGGCTTTTTGATAGATTTGACTGGCTTTTTTAGATTCTTTGCAGTCCTTATTTGTATTTACTATTTCGATTTCTTATCCACACAACAACAACAACAACTACAACAACAAGAAGATGAAGAAGAAGAGGATGCAGAAGGAAATGAAGATTAAGTATATATCTAGGGAGAGATAATTTCATTAGTAGTTTCTACTATTTTATTCTTGAACATAAATACATGGAATGCTATTTTTTTTTCCCCATTGCTAGTCTTTATATGTTGAATAGAATAGAATGAAATATGATGTAATCGGGATCTGACCATACCCTACTTTTATTTGGTTCTTATTTGTGTATGAACTTACCTAGATACAGACTTCTATGTACTTATAAAATTAAGAATTTATATACAAATTATTACTCAAATAGTTTCTTATTTGTCTTCTTTTTATTTACTCGTTTCATTGTGTTAGTTGAGTGGTGTGGAATTTTTTGATACTTCTTGATCTCTTCTCATGTTCTAGAAGTGTAGCTTAATTTGTGATAGAACTTCTTAAAGTTGTCGGTTTGATAATGATTCAATCACAAAAGATTGTTTTTGTTGAAAAGTAGACTTTTAGACTTTTTTTATTGACTCAATGGTTGCATTGCATCACTCTTAGAAACTTCTTGGTTCGACGACTCATTGGAATCAAGGACTAAGATTATTGGTTGTAAAATTGGGTGTGAATTTATATTTGAGTGTAGCATTACTTGAAAAACAAACCAACATGCTTTGTTTTTTTTTTTTTTCCTTAAATAAAGATTTTCACAGGACATGTCTATGTGCGTGTGTGAAAAATTCAAAGAGAAAAGAGAATAAATCTTAAATCAAACTTTTCTAATCTAAAAGAAAAATTAGATTGGATATAGATTTTTTTTTCCACTACATGTATCAGTGGGACCACATAAAATTATAGTGGCTATACATATATTTTTCAACAATGTCCTAGTACACCCTTACACGTACACCCAAAAAGTATCCATACCCTGAGATGGATCAATGAGAAGAGATTGACAGTAGACCCCGCAGTCTCTATCTCTCTTCTCATTGGTCAACCTTAGGGTGTGGATGCTTTTTGAGTGTGTAAGGGTGTGCCCAAACATTACTCTATATTTTTTGATCATTTGGTGTTGGGAGGGCGGTCGACAGGTTCGAACCGTGATATACTTGATTTTTATTAAAAGTTATTTTAGGTGGTCCCACTCCCACATAATAATCTAGAGGGGAAAAAAAATTAGATAAACATTGTACTCCTATTTGGTAGGACCACAAATTTACTCTTAAATCCTAATTTCTACATGTTTTGTGTTTGCTAATTAAACGTAAATTCTATTTGAGTAGTGCGGTGTGTTTAATTGTGGTTTGTGTTGTGATTTGTATTGTATGTCTATTATTTTTCTAAAATATACAATAATGTTAAGCACACAACATAAACCACAACACATACTTTAAATGCATGTACCTTGTACAACACATACTTTAAATGCATGTACCTTGTGCTATGTGGATTTTTCAAAGGGCCACACTTTTTTTAGAAGCACAAGGTACATGCATTTAAAATATGATTATAGTTTGTGTTGTAATTTATGTTGTGTGCCTAGTATTATTCTAAAATATATTCGAGCAAATAGTACGTGAACAAAACAAAAACTATTTTAGTGAGTGCTTGGGGGTTACAATGAGGCAATCCGTGGCAACCTATGTGTGTTTGAGTTTGTGCCTTACAATGGTGTTTTTATCTTTCACACCTCTCCAAATCTCAATGGGCAAATTCAATCATGTTCAAGGCCCTGATCAACTTAAGGGCTTTTTGATAGATTTGATAGGCTTTTTTAGATTCTTTGCAATCCTCATTTGTATTTACTATTTTGATTTCTTCTCCAAACAAGAAGAAGAAGATGGTGATTAGTAAATTCATTGTTATTTTCCATTTTATTCTTTGACATAGATGCAATGTTAATCAACTTGATCCATATATTAATTAAAATTAACACTAGCTGGGAATAGAGTTTTGTTGCACGGCATAATGAAAAACAATATGATCGTTATTCGACCAAGTTTTACTTTTATTTTATTCTTATGAAAAATTAGACATAGATATGATGGTATGTTAAAGAACTAGTTCAAAATTAGACATAGATATGATGGTATGTTAAAGAACTAGTTCTTAGGATATTCTTATTGTATACATGGACTAATGTGAAAAAGCAGTTATATAAAGGTTATTTTATGATCTACAAAACTAGTTCTTGTGATATTCAAATAGTATCTTCTTGTTCTTCTTTCTATATCTTCCATCGTGGTGTGGAATTTATTGGAACTTTTTTTTTTTATCTCTTCTCATGTTTCGGGAGTGCGGCTTAATTTGGGATACAATCTTCTTGCTGAAGCATGTTCTTGGTCTGTTTGGTAATTGACTCACATATTTTTGTAATTGAATTGTAAAAGCTGATTTAACTTTTGTGGAATTCCCTAACTACTTATAGGGTCCAAAAGTTGTTGCTAAACATGATCATAGTTTTAGGGCTTTAATCATCATCTACTTAATTGGCAATATTGCTTGGGAATTGCTATGTACACCGCTAGTTTTGCTATGTACACCGCTCAACTTTACAAAAATAAGAATTTTTAGAAGAAAACTGGTTAGAATTAAGGAATTTGAGTGTACATAAAAAATACACAGGTGTACATAACAATTCCCTATTTCTAATGTCAAAACTCAAATTCCACGTTTTTAAGATTTAAAACTAATTTACTAAAGCTAATAGTTGCGCTTGCGCCACATTTGGAGCAAAAATAATATCATCTGGTGGTGTTTCGTTGAATCGTATTGGTTTTATATTTGAGTTATGGGTATGCTTTGGACAACAAATGATAAACCAAACAGACCCTTTGTATGTATGTGTGTGTGTGTGTATATATATATATATATATGTGTGTGTACAGCTGATTGGAATGTACATGAAATATAAGTTATATAACTGATTCAGTCATCTCACTTTTTTTTTTAACACAAAATCATATATAATTAGGAGTGAAAACAGTTCGGTCGGTTACAATTTGGTTCGATTTAGTGTAAAATTTCAATTCGATTCAATTTTTACATTGTATGAAATTTTTGAAAACCGATCAGTCCGATCAATTTGCTTACACCCCTAGATATAATGCAGTCATTCAAGTGATAGGGACCACACATTTGAAGAAACATATGGCCAAAAGTTCCATCAGAGGCATGTAAAACCATAGTTAGAATGGAAAAAGTCCTTTCTTTTTAGAGTAATATTTGGGTGACAAATACTTTTTACAAACACACTCTATCTCTCTCCTAGGTGGCACTGTGGCGTTCAGATAATTTCAGTGGACCTCACAGTGCCACCCATGAGAGAGAGTGTGTGTTTGTAAGTGTTTGTAAAAAGTGTTTTGTCACCTTAGCATTGTTATTCTTTTTAGGGTAAAAAGCATTTTGCATCCCAACAATGATAGGGATACACACCTAATGACACCCAAAACGACACACTGTGCTTTAAATGCATGTACCCTGTGCTATTTGAATTTACACACTTTTCTGTGCATCACTTATGGTACATGCATTTAAAGCTGGTGTGTAACCGCTCCAGTCATCTTACTTTTTTTTTTTTAACATAAAATCATATATAATTAGGAGTGAAAACAGTTCGGTTCAATTTTCAATCAAATTGATCGGTTACGATTTGGTTCGATTTAGTGTAAAATTTTAATTCGGTTCAATTTTTACATTGTATGAAATTTTTGAAAACCGACCAGTCCGATCAATTTGCTTACACCCCTAAATATAATGCAGTCATTCAAGTGATAGGGACCACACATTTGAAGAAACCTATAGCAAAACGTTTCATGACACGCATGTAAAACCATAGCTAGAATGGAAAAAGTCCTTTATATTAAGAGTAATATTTGGGTGACAAATACTTTTTACAAATACTTACAAACACACTCTATCTTTTTCCTAGGTGGCACTGTGGGGTTCAGATAATTTCATTGGACCTCACAGTGCCACCCATGAGAGAGATAGATTGTGTGTTGTAAAAAGTGTTTGTCACCTTAGCATTGTTATTCTTTTTAGGGTAAAAAGCATTTTGCACCCGTAATGTATACAGCGTTTTGGACTTTGCACCTTAATGTTTCAATTTTCTCAAACTGATGCTTAATGTATATAGCAAGTTGTAATGTGGCCCTTCCGTTGGAATTTATGTTAAAAACTAACGGAAACTCGCTCATGTGCTAGTTATGTGACTTATTTAATGGTACTTTAGTCATTCACCATAAATTAAAAGCATTTTGCACCCTTGATGTTTGGTTCATTTGGCGATTTGCACCCTTAATGTTTGAGTCGTTTGGACATTTTTTATTTTTATTTTTATATTAAAAAAAGGTATTCTAAAATAACTTTTTGGTGTCTCTCCCGCTACCCATTAATAATAGTAAGAGGACTAATCTAAATAAAATTAAACAAATCTAAAGTTATCCACCCAATCCTAATTGGAATTTTAAATAAACTCTAATTCTAAAAATGTGAGGCTAAATCCACCATCTTTTGAGAGTACATTATTTACTTTTATCTTATATATTTTAGATTATATATATATATATATATATCTGTGTCCCCTCAACTTTGGATTTTTTTTTTCTTTCGCCCTCTATATATATATATATATATATTTAATCGCAATGGAAATTAGTGTTGATTCTAAGAAGTGTTACAACCAGTGGTAGAGCCATGATTTGAGCATGGGAGCGGCTTGGGAGCAGCGCCCTGACCTATATTATTCTTCTTCATTCTTTTTTTTTTTTTTTTTTTTTTGGAAAATTGTACCTTTGGGCTTAAAAATTTGCATCATTATTCCGTGAGTTTTGGAATTATCCAAAGACAAACAATTAAATCTTTTCATTTTTTTTTCTTTTTTTATAAAAAGGATCATATGTGTTACTACGTATTTCTTTCTTTTTTTTTAACACTAGTTTCACCTACAAAACAAAGAATCTTTAGAAGTTTAGGATCATAGCTAGATTTATGGATAAAAGTCATTTATTTAGTTTTAAAAAAAAAAAATGTGGATCAAAGTGAGATTTTTGAGCTTAAAGCGATAAATTCTGACCAAAAAAAAAAGTTAAAGGGATTAAAAATATATATATATACATAGTGATATATTCTAGAATGTTTAGAGTGTCCATTACTCTCAACCGACCATCCTGGTCGGCCTCGAGGTCGGGATAAAGCGCTTGAATCAACTCTTCATTCAACACACGTGAAACGTAGGCTGCTTCATTAACAGTACCAAACCACATATAAATCCTTTTTCTCTTTTCCTTATGCATTTATCCACCCTAAACAATATATCTAACTCGTTTGGAAATATTTTATTGTATTTTCTTATAATTTATTCCTTTCATTTTATTTTCTTGAATTTTAGAATTGAAGTTTATTTAAAATTCCAATTATGATATATAGGCTGGGTAAGTTTAGATTTGTTTCATTTTATCTGGATTAGGTCTCTTACTATTATTAAGGGGTAGCGGTAGAGGCACCTAAAATTATGTCGGAGCATTTTTTTTTTCATAAAAATAATACTTGTCCAAATGACTTAAACATTAAGGGTGCAAATCGCCAAATGAACCAAACATTAAGGGTGCAAAATGCTTTTAATTTATAGTGAATGACTAAAATATCCTTAAATAAGTCACATGACTAGTACATGGGCGATCCGTTAGTTTTTAAGAGAAATTATGACGGAAGGGCCACATTGCAACTCGCTATATACATTAAGCACTAATTTAAAAAAATTGAAATATTAAGATGCAAAATTCTAAACGGTATATACATTACGGGTGCAAAATAACAGGAGTCAACATGCATTCAGATATTCTCTCCTTGTTTCTTGTGTTAGTTAAAGATATTTTTCATTTTCAAATTTGTAAATGTTAATGGATCACTTCTATACTTAGGAGTTAGTTAAGGAGCACAATTGTAATTGCATTATATATATATATATTGTTTGATATCAATGGTAAAGTGTGTGACCTTTTTCTAAACTCTATTCTCTTTTTCTACAACTTCTTATGGTATCAGAGCAATCCAGTTGTTCTTCCGTAAGCCACCACAACCATGACAACAAGCAACACCACGATTCCCAATCATGTCATTCAAAACACAAATGAACCAAATAATACCCTCATCTCCATAAACATATCAGCTCAAGCTCCACTCAAACTCACCACTAGCAACTACATCTCCTGGAAATTCCAATTTCACACCCTTTTTGTTGGATATGACCTCCTAGGATACATAGATGGATCAAAACCTTGTCCACCAGCCACTATTTCCCAAAATGACACCACCTTACCAAACCCTGCTCATATTTTATGGATCCGGCAAGATCAATTAATACTCAATGCTCTTGTTGGATCTCTTACTCCCACCATCATCCCATTTATTGCTCGAGCAAAGACCTCTCAGGAAGCAAGGAAAATTCTAGCAAACACGTATGCCAAGCCATCCCGAGGACGCATTAAGCAAGTAAAAAGTCATCTTAAAAATTTGGCCAAGCCATCCCGAGGATGCATTCTGCAAGTAAAAAGTCATCTTAAAAATTTGGCCAAGGGTTCTCAGAATGTTACAGACTTTCTTCAAACAGTGAAAGCTCGTGCAGATGAGCTTGCTATACTCGGAGCACCAATAACTATGCGACCGTGTATGAACAATGTAACATCTCATCTTTCTGACTCTTTTCTCTCAACAAGACCGACTTAACCAAACCATCACCTCAGATACCAGGAATAATATCTGATCGATATCTAAGTCAAACACAACACTATCGCCTCCAATACCAGGAATAATATCCGATCGATATTGAGGCTGCACACCACGCTATTGCCTCAGATACCAGGAATACTATCCAATCGATATCTAAGCCGATCACAACCGACCATCGCTCCGGATATCAGGAATACTATCCGATCAATATCCGAAACGCGCGCCTTAGATACCAGGAATACTATCCGATCGATATCTAAGTCGTACACGACACTGTCGCCTCCAATACCAGGAATACTATCCGATCGATATTGAGGTCGCACACCAAACCGCCACCCTTTACTCTTTTCACGCTTTCTCACACACATGAATGTTGACACAACCTCAACCCTAATATGTATGTCAATGTTTCATAAATAACACCATTAATTAATCACAAAGCCGGATAATCGTACGAGCATAAATTTCGGTCTTAGTTGTTCTTGTTCGTACAATTCTTAAAACATAGACCTTTAAAACAATACATTTGCCAAACAGTTCTTTAAAAACTTTCAAAATCTTTTCCAAACAGTCCCTAATAAGAAAATACAAAAACTGCTCAAACTGCCAGGTCGCGCGAGCGGGTCGCGCGCGCGAAGGGGAGAACAAATCGCGCGAGCGGATCGCGCGCGCGAAAGGGCAAAACAGGTCGCGCGAGCGGATCGCGCGCGCGAAGGGGGGAATGGTCCGCGCGAGCGGGCCGCGCGAGCGAGCCTCGCGCGAGCGGGTCGCGCGCGCGAGTTCTTGCAGAATGTCATCTTCTTCGTTTTTCCCCTGTTTCTGGTTTTAAACTGAAATTTACCCATTTTCAGATTCTTTTTCAAACATGTCGTGCAATATATGGATCTCTTCAGTTTTCCGCGTAGATTAAGAATACGCGATCAATTTTAACTAATACAGATTATATCTCTAAATATTCGCAATTAAAGTAAGGGTGTCAAAACTTAAAATCAACGGTACGTCGCGATATGGATGAACTACTACGTAGGATTCGAACCACGGGTTATTGGGACTAAGATCTTTCATAAATTTCATTTTGGTTAAGATGTACAAAACTCCAATTTCAAGCTTCAATGGTGTATCTATATATATACACATATACACACATATATACACTGAATTATACATATATAAACATTATAAGTGAGTTTATAATACTCACAGAGGTTAATTATACAGAGAATTTGAGACCGAGAATTTCCTCCGTTGAATTCCGTTGTTGAGAATGCTCCTCCGTTCTTGAAATTACTCCCGCTCTTGGTTGATATATATCAATAGATATAACTATGTGTATGTATATAATATATAATCTGTGTGTATGTGTGTTCTTGAGAGAATTGAGGGAGAATGAGAGAAGCATAGAGTTGTGTGGGAGAGAATGAGAGACACTGTCCTTGAAAGAGAGAGAAATCTAACGTATATATATAAACTGAGAAATTTGGGCTCCAAGAAATCAATAGATTTCGCCCGGTGTGGTTGAGCTCACGTGCTCCCACACCCAAAACGCGGTATAACGCAGACTTCAAACCAAAACTGGTATTTTACGGTAGAAAGAAAATACAGGAAAATAATATCAGCGAAGGAATAAAATTCCCGGTTTATACAAAGATATAGATATTGCTTTGAAACCATAGAAAATATTTTGGAAATTACAGTTTGACCCCAGATAATTATTACAAAGAGAAATTAAATCAAATACTCATGGAAATGAAATGCAATATTTATTTATAAATGAAAATTAAAATACAGGGTGTTACACTCTACTCACCTTAACAGAGATTTCGCCCCGAAATCTGAGCTACCTAATCCCGAAACAACTCGGGGTATCTAGTCCTCATGTCTGACTCTAACTCCCACGACGCTTCTCCCTCGTCATGATGCCTCCACTGAACCTTAACCAAAGGAACGTCTCTTCTTCTCAACCTCTTGATACTCTGGTCAAGAATCCTCACAGGTCTATCCTTGTAGACAACATTCTGACTCGTCTCAATATCATCAAAATTAACCACATGTGAAGGATCCCGTATGTATTTCTTTAACATACTGACATGGAACACATTATGAACACCGGACATCTTTGGTGGCAACGCGAGTCGATAAGCCACTTTCCCAACACGCTCCAAAACCTCGAACGGTCCGATGAAACGAGGTGCCAGCTTCCCTCTCTTCTGACCAAAACGCACTACTCCCCGAACAGGTGAAACCTTTAGGAGTACGTGATCACCGATACTGAACTCCAAGTCCTTTCGACGTCGATCCGCATAACTCTTATGCCTACTCTGTGCAGTTGTCATCCTTTCTTTGACCAGTGAAATCTTCTCGTTGGTCTCTCTCACCAAATCTGGTCCCAAAAGTTCTGTGTCTCCCACTTCAGCCCAACACAATGGAGATCGACATGGCCGTCCGTACAAAGCTTCGAACGGCGCCATTCCAATACTTGAGTGATAACTGTTGTTATACGCAAATTCAACCAAAGGTAAGTGCGTCTCCCAAGACTCTTCAAAGTCGATTGCTAAGCTCTGAGCATATCTTCCATAATCTGATTAACACGCTCGGTCTATCCATCGGTCTGAGGATGGAAAGCAGTACTCATCTTGAGCAAAGTTCCCATAGCCTTCTGCAAACTTTCCCAAAATCCTGAGGTAAAACGTGCATCGCGGTCAGATACAATCGACACAGGCGCACCGTGCAGTCGCACCACTTGCTGTAGGTACATTCGACTCATCCTTTCTACTGGGTAAGTCATATTGTACGCGATAAAGTGTGCAGACTTCGTCAAACGATCCACAATTACCCAAATCGCGTCATGATTCTGTTGTGACCGGGGTAATCCAACCACAAAATCCATAGTTATGTGCTCCCACTTCCATCCTGGAACAGGTAAGGGTTGCAACAATCCCGAGGGTCTCTGATGTTCGGCCTTCACTTGTTGACAAGTCAAACATTTAGACACAAACTCGGCTACTTCTCGCTTCATCCCTTCCCACCAGAAGTTTCTCTTCAAATCCTTATACATCTTTGTTCCTCCTGGGTGTACTGTCAGTCTCGATTTATGTGCTTCTTTGAGAATATCTTTTCTCAAATCTCCGAAATCTGGCACACGCAATCTGTCTCGACATCGGTATCCTCCATCGGTCCCAACCTTCCATTCTATAGGGTCCTTTTCTGACATCTTGGCGAACCATGCTTGAAATTTTTCATCTTCCCCCTGGGCTTCGATGATTCGACTCACAAGTGTTGGTTGTACTACGAGGCATCCAAAGTGATGTCCGTCACTTCCTTCAGAAATCTGCATATCAAATTCTGCGATTGTCTCTAAAGCTTTCCATTCCCTCAACATCAATGAAGCAATCATTCCTCGAGGCTTCCGACTTAGGGCGTTAGCGACTACATTAGCCTTACCGAGGTGGTACTCTAATGTAAAGTCGTAATCCTTAATCAGCTCCATCCACCTACGTTGCCTCATGTTCAACTCCTTCTGAGTAAACAAATACTTAAGGCTCTTGTGGTCCGAGAACAAATCAAACTTCTCCCCGTAGAGGTAGTGTCTCCAGGTCTTGAGCGCAAACACTACTGCTGCCAGTTCCAAATCATGAGTTGGGTAATTCAATTCATTCGGCTTCAACTGTCGCAAACCATAGGCGATAACCTTTCCGTCTTGCATAAGGACACATCCCAATCCTTGATACGAGGCGTCACTAAAAATAGTGAACTTCTCACCATCCCTTGGTATCGCAAGCACTGGCGCTGTTGTCAATCTCTCTTTCAATTCCAGAAAAGCGTGTTCATGCTTATCAGTCCATTCAAACTTCAAATCTTTCTTAGTCAAACCAGTTAACGGGGCTGCTATCTTTGAGAAACCTTCTACAAATCTCCGATAATAACCAGCTAGTCCCAGAAAACTTCTGACTTCTGTAGCATTGGTCGGCCGAGTCCAATTTGCCACTGCATCGGTCTTTGATGAGTCAACCGCGATTCCTTGTTGAGAGATCACATGCCCGAGAAACTTAACTTCCTGAAGCCAGAATTCACACTTGCTGAATTTAGCATACAGGCGGTGATCCTTGAGAGTCTGCAACGCGATCCTCAGGTGTTGTTCATGCTCTTCCTCTGACTTGGAATAGATCAAAATATCATCAATAAAGACAATAACGAATTGATCCAAGTAGGGCTTGAATACTCTGTTCATCAAGTCCATAAACACAGCCGGAGCATTTGTCATCCCAAACGGCATCACTAAGAACTCATAGTGTCCGTATCTCGTCCTGAAAGCAGTCTTAGGTATGTCTTCCTTCCGCACCCTCAACTGGTGATACCCTGACCGTAGATCAATCTTAGAAAAGGTCGTGGCTCCTTGCAACTGATCAAACAGATCGTCTATCCGAGGTAAAGGATACTTATTCTTGATAGTAACCTTATTCAGTTCTCGGTAGTCAATACACAACCGCATTGACCCATCCTTCTTCTTCACAAACAACACTGGTGCTCCCCAGGGTGAAGTACTTGGACGAACAAAACCCAATTTCTCAAGTTCTTGAACTTGTTCCTTCAGCTCCAACAACTCTGTAGGGGCCATCCTGTAGGGAACCTTGGTTATAGGTCGAGTACCTGGCACCAATTCCACACAGAATTCTATGTCCCTTTCCGGCGGTAATCCTGAAATATCTCGGAATACTTCCTCGAACTCTTTGATTACCGGTATTGATGATACTGTCACCTTTGCACTGACAACCTCAATGTTTGCTAGGCATCTAGTGAGGATCATATCACCCGAAGGGTTATATTGGAAATAGAAGAGTTGATTCCCCTTGTCCGCAAATGTGATCCTCTTCCTTGCACAATCCAACTTCGCATCATTCTTCTCGAGCCAATCCATTCCCAGGATTATATCGAACTCCTTCATCGACAGAACCACCAATCTTGCCAAAAGTTCGCGGTCTCCTAACCGTAGAGGACAATCCTTACACACATGTAATAACTTGACTGTGGTCCCTAAGGGTGAGACAGCACTCAAAGCTTCCTCTAAACGTTGCAGAACTATACCCAACTTCTAAACGATCTTAACAGATATAAAAGAATGTGTAGCACCCGTGTCAAATAAACTTTAACATGAGAGTTAAACAAGGTTAGAGTACCTTCCACTACTCGTTGCTCAGGCAATCCCTCCTCATAAGCACCTCCTCCATACCCTGTTTCTTCATAACCAGCAGTCTCGGGAATAACAGCATTCAGGCGGGCCTGTCCTTGCTGACCATAGTTGTCTTTCTTAGGAGCCTTGCATTCCGGACTTATGTGACCTGGCATGCCACAATTATAGCACACAATTCCCGGACGATCAGCACGCCTAGGAGCTCTGCAATCTTTAGCTCGGTGACCGGGATTACCACAATTGAAGCAGTTATTGTTTTTGGCCCCTTCTATTGCTAGAGGCTGATATTGCTGAACTGCTTGTGTCTGTTGAGGTTTCTTCCCTCCATCCCAGGTCCTTTTCTGTCCTTGAGGGTACCCAGGTTTCTGTCCTGAATAACTCTTCTGCGGAGGTCGATTTCCAAACGGCTTCGAATTCTGACACCCATCATTCTCCAACCCCGTAGCCAATCTCACCAGAGCTTCAAATGACTGGCTCAGATGCCCCATAGTCAGATGTCGGAGAGACAAGTTGAGGCCCCGGTGATACTTCTTGATTTTCTTCTGGGGCGTGTCCACCATATGTGGAGCAAAGCGAGACAGACGCTCAAATCGAGTAGTGTACTCTCGGACAGTCAGATTCCCTTGAGTCAACTCCATAAACTCTTTCTCTCTCTTGTCCTTCTCTTCTTCAGGAAAATAATTTTCGAGAAATCTTTCTTTAAACACCACCCACGGCATTCTCCTTGCAGCTTCTTCCCCTATGGTCGCCTTTTCTGCATCCCACCAATCAGCCGCTGCATAAGACAGCTGAAAGATAGCCAGACGCTTCTTCTCCAGATCAGTGCACTCTATGGTCTCAAAGATACGCTCCATCTGGCGTAGCCACTATTCCGCTTGCCAGGGTTCATCAGTCCCTGCAAAATACTCAGGTCGCAGGGCGCGAAACTCCTTGAGAAGCTTGTCTCCCGTCTGGTGGGCTTGCCTCCCATTCCCGTTGTGATTCCCATTCTGATTATTGTTCCTCGCATTCTGATCACTAACCCTCTCCAATCTTCTTACAAAAGCCTCGAACATTCCGGTTGGATCTATTACCGGGGGTGCATCTTCAATAGCGGGACGATTCCTGAGATTTCTTCCAGCCATATCTCAAGAGAAAGGTACCTATCCATTGATCAACAAGAATACGGTCAAACTCCAGATAAGAAAGAAAGTTCTCGACGATAGAAAGCGACCTAAACACGGAATGAAGTCGAACTATCTTATCTTAATTCTATCTTAATGGGAGATCCTATGTGTCTTTGGACAATTGGTCGAGCCAAAACCTGGCTCTGATACCAAAAAGCCTGTCACGCCCCGACGTAGCATAATACAGGAAAGCATTTAATTTCCTTTATGGACTCGTAGGTCGTGACAAGTGAGTATGACCAATTGTCCCTGCAACAAATAACTTAACAACATTTCTAGAGCAAAGGATACTAACAAAATATAACCTCCACAATTAAAACTTACTAACTATTACAGCAGTCATAAACTTAGGCACAACACGCCTTATTCAAATGTCTAAAGCTAGTTTATTACAAACCCAAATTACAAGACATAGGAAATATAAAGCAGCCTCCTGGAAAGTCTCCTGACTCTAAGTAGCATAGTCAAAATACCCTGGCTGCTCCTGACCCTGAAAATCTGGACATACAGTCCAGGACGCATCAACGCCGTCAGCTTATGAAAGCTGGTGAGCAAAATAAACAAGTGCTCGCAATGTATATATATAAGCATATAAACAATGGTGCAATTTAACTTTAAAAGCAATAGATTCAAGGTTCCAATTCCAACATAAGCCATGGGGGAATAAAGTAAGCAATAACTATGCGACCGTGTATGAACAATGTAACATCTCATCTTTCTGACTCTTTTCTCTCAACAAGACCGACTCAACCAAACCATCACCTCAGATACCAGGAATAATATCTGATCGATATCTAAGTCAAACACAACACTATCGCCTCCAATACCAGGAATAATATCCGATCGATATTGAGGCTGCACACCACGCTATTGCCTCAGATACCAAGAATACTATCCAATCGATATCTAAGCCGATCACAACCGACCATCGCTCCGGATATCAGGAATACTATCCGATCAATATCCGAAACGCGCGCCTTAGATACCAGGAATACTATCCGATCGATATCTAAGTCGTACACGACACTGTCGCCTCCAATACCAGGAATACTATCCGATCGATATTGAGGTCGCACACCAAACCGCCACCCTTTACTCTTTTCACGCTTTCTCACACACATGAATGTTGACACAACCTCAACCCTAATATGTATGTCAATGTTTCATAAATAACACCATTAATTAATCACAAAGCCGGATAATCGTACGAGCATAAATTTCGGTCTTAGTTGTTCTTGTTCGTACAATTCTTAAAACATAGACCTTTAAAACAATACATTTGCCAAACAGTTCTTTAAAAACTTTCAAAATCTTTTCCAAACAGTCCCTAATAAGAAAATACAAAAACTGCTCAAACTGCCAGGTCGCGCGAGCGGGTCGCGCGCGCGAAGGGGAGAACAAATCGCGCGAGCGGATCGCGCGCGCAAAGGGGCAAAACAGGTCGCGCGAGCGGATCGCGCGCGCGAAGGGGGGAATTGTCCGCGCGAGCGAGCCTCGCGCGAGCGGGTCGCGCGCGCGAGTTCTTGCAGAATGTCATCTTCTTCGTTTTTCCCCTGTTTCTGGTTTTAAACTGAAACTTACCCATTTTCAGATTCTTTTTCAAACATGTCGTGCAATATATGGATCTCTTCAATTTTCCGCGTAGATTAAGAATACGCAATCAATTTTAACTAATACAGATTATATCTCTAAATATTCGCGATTAAAGTAAGGGTGTCAAAACTTAAAATCAACGGTACGTCGCGATATGGATGAATTACTACGTAGGATTCGAACCACAGGTTATTGGGACTAAGATCTTTCATAAATTTCATTTTGGTTAAGATGTACAAAACTCCAATTTCAAGCTTCAATGGTGTATCTATATATATACACATATACACACATATATACACTGAATTATACATATATAAACATTGTAAGTGAGTTTATAATACTCACAGAGGTTAATTATACAGAGAATTTGAGACCGAGAATTTTCGCCGTTGAATTCCGTTGTTGAGAATGCTCCTCCGTTCTTGAAATTACTCCCGCTCTTGGTTGATATATATCAATAGATATAACTATGTGTATGTATATAATATATAATCTGTGTGTATGTGTGTTCTTGAGAGAATTGAGGGAGAATGAGAGAAGCATAGAGTTGTGTGGGAGAGAATGAGAGACACTGTCCTTGAGAGAGAGAGAAATCTAACGTATATATATATAAACTGAGAAATTTGGGCTCCAAGAAATCAATAGATTTCGCCCGGTGTGGTTGAGCTCACGTGCTCCCACACCCAAAACGCGGTATAACGCAGACTTCAAACCAAAACTGGTATTTTACGGTAGAAAGAAAATACAGGAAAATAATATCAGCGTAGGAATAAAATTCCCGGTTTATACAAAGATATAGATATTGCTTTGAAACCATAGAAAATATTTTGGAAATTACAGTTTGACCCCAGATAATTATTACAAAGAGAAATTAAATCAAATACTCATGGAAATGAAATGCAATATTTATTTATAAATGAAAATTAAAATACAGGGTGTTACACAATCCTTTGCTACTGCAGTCTACCTAATAAATAGAATGCCAACTCCAACACTTAATCTTTCCTCCCCCTTTGAAAAAATTTTGGCACAACCCCGAACTATTCAAAACTTAAGATTTTTGGGTGTTTATGCTACCCTTGGCTTCGCCCCACAAACTTGATGCTCGCTCTAAACCATGTGTTTTTCTAGGCTACTCACTTTCTCAAAGTACATACTTATTTTTTCATCTAGCCACTTCAAAAACAAATGTCTCTAGGCATGTCAAGTTTGTCGAGTCTGTGTTCCCTTTTCACACACTCTCCACCCCATCTCCTCGTCCACAACCTGATACTGTATCCACTTGGATTCCTCCACCTATTACTGTTCCGTTGCCACAATCATCTTCACAGCCAGATGCCACCCCATCCGCCGTGCAACCTTTCGGGCAACCCCACTGCGAGGTACGATCTCTCCTCACCGAACCATTACCCTCAGCCACAGACACACTACCTCTACAATCACATTCCACCAATATAATTTCCCCACCTTGCCCCAACCAGCAACCTACCCCTGTATCTACATCCACACCCTCTACCTCTCAACCAAATCCCACACACACAATGACCACAAGAGCCAAAAACAACATTCGTAAACCTGTTCAAAAACTAAACCTTTCCACCCAACTATCTCACCCGGTTGACTTACAACCAACTACTGCCACCCAAGCCCTCAAGGATCCAAAATGGCGTCGGGCCATGTCTGAGGAATATGATGCTCTTGTTCGAAATGGGACATGGGAGCTAGTACCTCCTGCTTCTAGTCACAATATAGTTGGTTGTAAATGGATTTTTTTGCATTAAATGACACTCTAACGGTTCTATTGACAGATACAAGGCACACTTGGTTGCAAAAGGTTTTCATCAACGCCCAGGTGTTGACTATCATGATACATTTAGCCCTGTGGTCAAGCCAACTATAGTGCGCCTTGTTCTTAGTCTTGCTGTTAGTCATGGGTGGTCTCTACGACAACTCGATGTCAATAATGCATTCTTGCAAGGTCGTCTTTCTGAAGATGTTTAGATGTCACAACCACCAGGTTTTGTTGACCTTGATAATCCATCTTATGTATGCAAACTTAGCAAAGCAATTTATGGGCTCAAGCAAGCTCCACGGGCCTAGTACACTGAGCTTCGTACATTTCTTCTTGCTTCGGGTT
This sequence comes from Hydrangea macrophylla, assembly GCA_033977485.1. Taxonomy (NCBI): domain Eukaryota; kingdom Viridiplantae; phylum Streptophyta; class Magnoliopsida; order Cornales; family Hydrangeaceae; genus Hydrangea; species Hydrangea macrophylla. The sequence goes on from CM066996.1 coordinate 79,379,048, forward strand.
TCATAATTCACACACTGATACTTCTCTGTTTATTCTCAAAAGTGGTGGACATCTCATATATCTTTTGGTTTATGTGGATGACATTATTATTACTGGTGACAGTGAAGGTCTTGTTCAACAATTTGTGACCTTGTTATCGCAACAATTCTCTTTAAAAGATCTTGGGCAACTCTCTTATTTTCTAGGTGTTGAAGTTATACCAAATACTCATGGTCTTTTGCTTTCTCAACGGTGCTATATTATGGATCTTCTTGCTCGTACAAAAATGTTGGAAGAAAAACCTGTTCTCACACCTCTTTCCAATACACCTCCAATAACTTTGGCTTCTGGTTCTCCACTTTCGGATCCATCTGAATACCGTGTCATTGTTGGGAGCTTACAATATTTATTGCTTACACGGCCGAACATAGCGTTTGCAGTAAATAAATTATCACAATTCATGCATCGACCAACCACAGACCATTGGGTTCTCGTAAAACGTCTTCTTCGTTATCTATGTGGTTCAATTAATAAAGGCATATTCCTCTACCGTGACTCACCCCTCTCCTTACATGCCTTCTCTAATGCTGATTGGGCTGGGAACAAAGATGATTTCTCATCCACAAGTGCTTACATTGTCTACCTTGGTCGAAATTCGGTTTCATGGAGTTCCAAGAAACAGCGATCAGTCGTCCGTTCTTCCACTGAGGCCGAATATCGGTCTGTCGCTAATACAGTCGCAGAACTAAATTGGGTTTGTTCTATCTTAGGTGAACTTGGTGTGTCTCTCTCCCATTCACCTGTGATCTACTGTGATAATATCGGGGCAACTAATCTCTGTTCCAACCCAGTTTTTCATTCTAGAATGAAGCACGTGGCTATTGACTTCCATTTTATTCGCGATCTGGTTCAATCAGGAAGTCTACGTGTTGCTCATGTTTCTAGTTCAGATCAACTTGCTGATGCCCTGACAAAGCCTCTCTCTCGGACACAATTTCTCACTCTCAAAACCAAGATTGGACTCTCTACTCGAGCTCCATCTTGAGGGGGCATAATAGGAGTCAACATGCACTCAGATATTCTCTCCTTGTTTCTTGTGTTAGTTAAAGATATTTTTCATTTTCAAATTTGTAAATGTTAACAGATCACTTCATATACTTAGGAGTTAGTTAAGGAGCACAGTTGTAATTGCATTATATATATATATATATTGTTTGATATCAATGGTAAAGTGTGTGACCTTTTCCTAAACTCTATTCTCTTTCTCTATAACTTCTTACAAAATACTTTTTACCCTTCTTTTTAAAAGGGAAAAAGTTCCTTTGACTTTAACATTACACATCTTACACTCCAAGCAATGCCCAAATCCTCGACAGCGCGCGGCCTGAACAGCTCCCCAGTAGTGCCTAGCTTTGGCAAGACCACGTCAACGCTGTGGCGCTGCCCATACCGCCCGGAGCCAAGGATCCGAATTCCCAAGCAAGTGTAAAAGGTCTGCGATGGCTTATGGGCTTTAAATACTGAAATGTGTTGATTGGGCCCCAAATGGGTGTGCATGTATGAAAGGCCATGGATGGATTATTGGGCTAATGAGGCCCACGAAAAAAAATACTTAGGTGTGATAGAAAAATCGGAAAAACCAAAGCACTGAGTGAACTGATTATTGGGCTAATGAGGTACCCGAAGAAAAAAAAAACCTTGGGGGTTGAAAGGAAAATCCCAACCGATTATTGGGGTTATTATTATTATTTTTTTGAATGTATGTGCTTTGCTCCTATAATTCAGTCACATGGTAAGTCATATTTGGCCCTTACTTCACCATGCACATCTTTAAACAAACAGTACTGATATGGTGTGGTCCAAAACGATGAGCCTAAACCAAACTAAATTTAAAATTCGAGTAGGCACATTTTGACTAGTTAGACCATTTCCGATGGGCATGTTATACTTTATGCTCAGGTCCGACTCTGGGCAAAGGCCACCAAGGCCAATGCCTAGGAACCCCATTTCCATTAATAATTATAGGGCCCCAAAATATTTGCAAATATATAACTAGTAGTAATAAACCCCAATATCCCAGCCCAATTGGAAAAATGTCTAAACCAAAATACACTCTTTTTCCTTCCCCAAACAGATCCTAGCCCAAGTCCAATACAATCTAACTAATCTCTCCCCGTGAGTCCAAAACGTAGCCCTTAGAATTAAATAATAATAATAATAAAATCAAGGATGTTCTATCTTAGCTAAGTTTATAAGCTGTTCTAGCTAAGACCAAAATCAAATCCATGTAAATTATATTGTCACAATTAATAATATTAATCATTCACAGTGACTTTATAAGAAAATTGTTGAATGTTATTAGTGTTTTATTGGTATACGATTGGTTTTTGGTTGTTGACATGGCTCCTAGAAAATATTAAATGGATTAGCCATGTTATCAATTGAAAAGACTATGATACAAAACCTTAATTATACTTGGCTTAATTCGTAATTTTGCAGCTAAAAATGCGAGAAGGGTAATACTTCAGTGGTAGATTAGAACGTTTTTGACTTGTTGTGGGTGGATTGTTTTAAGCGCATTCTATATGCAAGGTTTTATTTTTTGAGTTGCATGTAAGTTAAATTCTTGACGGCGTCTGATTTGTGGTTATTTTTGGGGTATATAATAGTTGGATAACTTATAGCAGCTAGTTAACAATAATTTATAGAGGACCCCATTTTAGAAGCTCGCCTAGGGTCCCCGATAACTCAGGGTCGACCCTGTTCATACTATTGTCAAATTATAGCATGATCTTGAAAAATCTCTCTACAATGGCATGCTAAAGCACATGCCAAATTATAGTAATGCTATATCATGTGCCAAATTTGGCATGACCTTTGGCATTGCTATAATTTGGCATGATATTTGACACACCATTGGAGATGTGTTTTTGAAGGGTCATACTATAATTTGGCACACCAACAAGACAATATCTTAACTTTTTCCAATACAAGAAAAGGAATAACATTTCATTTAACATATGCTAAAATATAGTATTTTAGTACTATAGCAATACCAAAATATAGGTTTGGCATGAAAAAAATAGCATTTACCTATGATGCACGGACACTCCTAAAATGGTGCCGCATGGGAACTAAGTGCGCACCCAGTTCGGGTGCGGCGTGGGTGCGGCAGTTAGTTCTTCAGAGTTCTTCTTGAGTTCTTCAGCAATTTTGGGTGCGGCGTGGGTGCGGCTGGGTGCGGGAGGGACAATTTTTTTATAAAAAAAAAAGTTTGGAAACAATTTTTTGATAAAGTAGGGGTCCAAAAAATAAATACCACTAACTTAAAAAAAAAACCCTAAAGACCATAATATATACTACATACAGCTGCATTACAGCCAAAAAATGAAAAAGAAAAGAAATAGGGAAGAAGAAAGTGACGATCCACTCATCCACAACTGAGCAACATCCACGCGACCTAACAAGTTTGTCCTCTCTCTCGTTCTCTCTTTCCCGTTCTCTCTCTCTCTCTTTCTCTCGTTTCTCTCTCGCTCTCTCTCTCTCTCTCTCTCTCTCTCTCTCTCTCTCTCTCTACTTGTGGCCAGGTCAGCCTACTAGGAACCTAGACAACGAAGATTCGACAACCTACGAGGAACCAACTACCGACAATCTGGTATTTTTTTTCCCAGAGATGAATTTTTTTCTAATTGTAGTTTTTTTTTTTTTTTTTTTATCTTGGTAGAATAGTAGTTTATGTGTTGCTTAGTTGCGTATGTAGCATTTATATATATATATATATTTTGATTCGACAACCTACGAGGAACCGACTATCGACAATCTGGTATTTTTTTTTTCCAGAGATGATTTTTTTTTTCTAATTTTAGTTAGTTTTGGGTTTTTTTATTATTTTATTTATCTTTGTAGAATAGTAGTTTATGTGTTGCTTAATTGCGTATGTATCATTTATGTTTATGAGTTTATGGCTTGTTTATTGTTATTAGGTCTTACTTAGAAAATATATATATATATATATATATATGAAAACAAGTGTGTGTACTTGAATGGTTCATATTTAGTAATATATAAAAATATATTTTTATATTTTATATAAGTACCCCGCCGCACCCGCACTCTTGATTTTGGGAAAATTGCTAAACTCCTCGCACCCACGTCCCCGCACCCGTTTCCGTGCTTCATAGGCATTTACCATTGAAGATACTCTTACAGTGTATCGGTTCGATGGGATTTAACATTATAAAACCAAAAAAATTAAGGGTAGATTACAGTAACACCTCCTGAATTATGATCGTTTTTTACTAACACCCCCTGAACTTTAAAACTGAATAGACTCACCCCTGAACTATCCAAAAATGAACAAACTCACCCCCTGCAGAAGGGGTTTTAGTGTTAACAAATGATAGTTTAGGGGGTGAGTTTGTTCAGTTTTAAAGTATAAGGGGTGTTAGTGAAAAATGGTCATAGTTCAAGGGGTGTTATTGTAATTTACCCAAAAATTAATTTAGGTAGAAATTAATTCAAAATGGACCAAATGGAAATGGTTCCACATCCACGACAACGGTTAATTGTCCAAGTTATGTGACTTACCTTTTAAATTCAAATTTTAAAGGGTTAAAATACATCTTGCACCTTTGTAGTTTGTCATTTGTGTCAGTTTGGTTCCTGTAATTTAGAAAGTGTCACTTTAGTCTATGTAATTTCATAAGTGTGTCAAATAAGGCCAGTAAGTTCTTTAGTGATGAATAATTTTATCACTGAAAATAAAAAATTTGTCACAAAAAGTGTTTAACAGAATAAAATGACACACTTATGAAAAAAGGGACTAAAATAATAATTTTTTAACTACAAGGGCCAAATTAACATAAATGGCAAATTAGGAGGGTGTAAAATATAATTAAGCCAATTTTAAATTTTGTTCTTAAATATTGTAACAGTTATAACATATGTTATGTTAGTGATCAATGGTACCACAAACTCACTCCTTAAAACAAGATATAGTTGCAACTAGCATCCAAAATCATTAACTTAAGTAAATCTTAACAAGTAGAGTTAATTACAAAACGCACATTTAAAGTTTGGCCCCTGTCTCATTTTAATCTATGTAGTTTCAATTATGTTAATTCGATCTCTGAAGTTTCTAAATACAAGTAATGTGATTCAAATGTCCAATTCTATCATAAAATTTGATAGAATTCACCCACTGTTTAGCATTTTTGCCCCTAAAAAGCGTAATAGTGCATAACATGTGAGTAAATTCCATAAAGTTTTCTTACAAAATTAGATATTTGGATCATATTGCTTTAATTTAGAAACTTCAGGGGCCAAATTAATACAATTAAAACTACAATAACTAAAATGAGACATGGACCAAACTTCAAGGGGTATGCTTTGTATTTAAGCCTAACAAATATATTAACTTTGTCGATCTTTAATTTGTTTGTTGGTGGATCTCCTCGGAAGCTTCTCCTGAGCCGGCTCTTTTGAGTTACGCTACAAGCCTCTGCCGATTAGGAAATGTTTAGAATTTTTTTTTTTTTTTTTTTTTTTTTGTTAGGCAAAGAAACGATTAAAAAAAAAAGGGTCAAACGACATTGTTTCAGCCGTCCCATCCTAGTTGGCATTCCCTCTGCTGATTAACTTATTATACTATTATGTGAATTCGTTATTTGGTATAATAACTTAAATTAGTTTTAGCATATATCAGCCAAAACCATTGAAGATGCTCTTATCTTGGGATTGGGAGTTTGCAGTATAGCTGTAGAAGTTTATGATTTATATGTTTCATGTTTTTCTACTTCTGTCTGCATGTACTGATCTCTTCTAAAATATGCTATTTGAATGAAGAGAGTACTTTTGCTCACCCAAATTTGGTTCACCATTACTCAGACATATCTTCACTGCCTGACATATGTCTCATACAAGGGTACAAATGAACAATAGTGAACTAAATTTGGGTGAGCAAAAGTGCTCATTTGAATGAATGAATTTTGATCCGATTATCTAAAAAAAATATGCCAGTGGCGCCTACAAGGCTACAAAGGAAACAAACACCAAATCTCCCACTAACTACAGTAGGTTTTTCTTCTTAAACATGATCATTTAGTACTAAGCGAAAGTGGTGCTTGCCTAAAAAAAATTGCTGAAGAATCTAAGTTATGAAAGCTCAATTTCTTCTAAAATCTACAAAAATTCACATAACCCCCTTATACTCAAATCCAACTTTACCCAAATTAATTCATAACTTGATCATCCACGGAACTCCATCACTCTCTCTCTCTCCTACCCATCTCAACAATCTCCTCAACATTGCCATACAGACCAAGAACATCAAATATGCCACCCAAATACACACCCAAATCATCACCCACAACTACATGTCCCTCCCTTTCATCTTCAACAACCTCATCAACTTGTATGCCAAATCAGGGCACATTAACCATAGCCTCACATTGTTCTCTACTACCCATGATGAGTCCAAGAACATTGTCACTTGGACTTCTCTTATCACCCAGTTGTCTCATTGTAATAAGGCCTTTCAAGCCTTGAATTTCTTTAATCAAATGAGAAAAATTGGTGTGTACCCAAATCAATTTACTTTCTCCGCAATCTTACCAGCTTGTGCTGACTCAATGATTGTGGTTCATGGTGAACAAGTTCATTCTTTGATTTTTAAACATGGGTTTGAGTTTGATGTTTTTGTGGGTAGTGCTTTGGTTAATATGTATGCTAAGTGTATGGTAATGGGTTCTGCGGAGAGGATGTTTGATGAAATGCCTGAGAGAAACCTTGTTTCTTGGAATGCTATGATTGTGGGGTTTTTGCAAAACAAGTTGTTTGATAGGGCTTTTGGGTTTTTTAAGAATGTTCTTGGGGAGACATCTATCAGCCCAGACCAAGTAAGTGTTTCGAGTGTGTTTAGTGCGTGTGCGAATTCGGGTAGTGCGGATGTTGGGCGACAAGTTCATGGTGTTGTGATTAAGCATGATTTGTTACCTTTAGCTTATGTGAAGAATTCACTTTTGGATATGTATTGTAAATGTGGGTTCTTCAAAGATGCGGTTAACTTGTTTCATTCTATAGGCGATAGAGATGTTGTTACGTGGAATGTTATGGTCACGGGTTGTGCCCAAAATGATAATTTTGAAGAAGCTTGTAATTATTTTTGGATTATGAGGAGGGAAGGGGTTTCTCCCGATGAGGCTTCATTCTCTACGGTCCTTCACGCTGCTGCGAATCTAGCAGCAATAGATCAGGGTGCTTTGATTCATGACCAGATAATAAAAACTGGGTTTGGAATGAATACATGTGTCGCAAGCTCATTGATTACAATGTATGCAAAATGTGGTAGCTTGGTTGATGCTAATTTGGTATTCGAAGAGAGCAGGGAGAGAAATGTAATTTCTTGGACAGCGATGATTTCAGCTTACCAACAACATGGATGTTCGAACCAAGTGATAGAATTGTTCGAGGAAATGCTCAAAGAGGGAATTGAACCCGATTATATAACTTGGGTTTGTGTATTATCCGCTTGTAGCCATACAGGGCGAGTTGATGAAGGATTTTCGTACTTCAATTCCATGACTGAAATTTACAATATGAACCCTGGCCATGAACATTATGCTTGTATGGTTGACTTGCTTGGTCGTGCGGGTCGTTTAGATGAAGCTAAGAGGTTTATAGAGTCAATGCCAATTACTCCCGACGCGTCCATATGGGGAGCATTACTCGGGGCTTGTAGGAATCGCGGGGATCTTGAAATGGGCAAAGAAGTTGCCGAGAAGCTGTTTGAAATTGAACCCCAAAACCCGGGAAATTATGTGCTTCTTTGTAATATATATACACGTAATGGACGACTAAAAGAAGCTGATGATGTGAGGCGATTAATGGGGGTCAAAGGGGTGAAAAAGGAGCCTGGGTGTAGTTGGATTGATGTTAAGAACACAACCTTTGTTTTTACTGCACATGACAGATCACATTCTAGGACTAGTGAGATATATGAGATTTTGGGGAAGTTGGAAGAGTTGGTGAAGAAGAAAGGATATGTGGGTGGAACTCAATATGCAGTGAATGATACAGAAGAGTACAAGGAGCGGAGCTTATGGTACCATAGTGAAAGACTAGCCCTTGCATTCGGGCTTTTGACCCTTCCTATCGGGGCTCCAATTAGGATAAAGAAGAATCTAAGAACATGTGGTGATTGTCATACAGTTATGAAATTTGCTTCGGAGATTTTCGAAAGAGAGATCATTGTTAGGGATATAAATCGGTTTCACCGATTTGCTAACGGTTTGTGTTCATGCAAAGATTACTGGTGACTTGAATTCACATAGTTTTTCGGGATATTATTCTTATTAAATGCTAAGATAATTTATGAGATTTTTGGAGTAGTGAGATAAATGAGATTTTGGGGAAGTTAGAGGAATCAGTGAAGAAGAAAGGATATGTGGGTGAAACTCAATATGCACTAAACGAAACAGATGAGTTCAAGGAACAACACTTATGGTATCATAGTGAAAGACTAGCCCTTGCATTTGGGATTTTAACCCTTCCTGTCATGGCTCCAATTAGGATAAAGAAGAATCTAAGGACATGTGGTGATTATTGTACAGTTATGAAGTTTGCTTGGTAGATTTTCGAAATAGAGATCATTGTGAGGGATATAAATCGGTTTCACCGAATCGCTAATGGTTTGTGTTCTTGCAAAGATTACTGGTGATCATAATTTTTTGGGTTAATGCTAACATTATTTCCATGATCAAAGTGTTTCTTTCTGTAACATGATACCAATTTTGAAAATTTTATAAAAAGATCCATGTTGCTTCATTTTGGTTGGTCATACACATAGTACCTTCTTTGCTTACATTTTCGGATATGCATATACAATCATTTTGAATGTAGTAGATATCATTTATTGTTATATCTGTTGTCCCTTGTAGAAGTTTTATGTGACATGCATTTTATGTTAAAATTCCTTGTTTGGGTCTTTTATGTTCATCCTAAGCGCGGTAATGCACAAGCATAATGCTCTATATAATTATTTTGTTATTTTAGGGCCTGTATGGTAACGTCTCCAATTTTCAAAAAAATAAAATATTTAAATTCTGAACAGAAACTATTTTTTTTTTTCCTTTTAATATCAACGAAAACTGAAAACACTTTTTCTTTCTTGTTTTCTAGCCCATTTTTTGTTGCCCTTTTGAAAAAAGTAAAGAAAAGAAAAATGGAAACTATTGCCAAGCGCGTTTTCGGTTTTCATTTTCAGAAAAATGAAAGCAAAAATAGAAAACTGAAAACAGCAACATTACCAAACATGCCTTTAGTATTATGGAATTCTGTTTATTTATTTATTATTATTTTTTTTTATCTTGCTTTGAATTCATGACGCAAGGGAGCTGAAGAGTTTCCAATTGGGAAACTATTACCTACTTTGTGCTGGAGATTGGTTGCTAATTATTCTCCCTAATATCACTGATGCTGAGAGATTTGAGGACAAATCACCTAACTGCTATAGTTCTCACTACCAACTCTGATCACATATTCAACCTTTTTTTTTGGCTGAAACTGATCACATATTCAACTATTCAGCCTTTCACGCAGACACGCTCAACACACACACACACACATGTATAGAACTGCTCAACTCAGCAAGAAAATTTGTTGTTACATTAGGTTTCTATACCTGAATTTGATTCTCACTTGCCGTAACATCATGTGATCTAGATGTACTACGTGAAATATTCTAGCATATCCAAAACCATAGCCAAACTACTTCATTTCATTGTCATTTCCTTTTGAGCTCACATGAATATCTCTTATAAAATCCTGATTGGAAAACTAAGCAGATTTGGTACGGGGAAAATAATGGATTTTGGTTAAGGGACTGTTTGGGTACCCAAAGAATGCTATCCGCTTTTCGCGCATTTCCAATAAGAAAACAGCCTGTATTTTAGAACCACTGTGATAAAGAAAGAATAACTGCTCTACTTTTGGTAGTAATGTTTGCAACAAGAAATATACATAGTGGCAGCAAAGCAAATTTTTGTGATTCTTAAGGAATTACAGGCGTTACGGCTGAGCATATCCTATCTACAAGGCACTTATGAAGGAAAAGAAAAATATGATGTAGACATACATATATATATATATCTACTACTATATAATAAGAGCCGATCATGTTCAAATGGCTGTGTCTGCTTCACCTGTTTGCTTCATCGGTTCTCACAGCTTCACCTGCTTGCTTCATCTTCAACGTTCACACGGCTCTCTGCTTCACCTGTTTGCTTCATCTGAGCAGACAGTTGGGCACAAGCCACAAGGCCACATATGTACTGTATAATATACATCTGTCGTTCATGGGCTCGTTTAGAAAGCTGATTCATGTTTTCTCTTTCTCCCATCTATTGTTTGCTTCATCTGTTCTCACAGCTTCACTAGTCTGCTTCATCTTCGAAGCTTCACCTGTTTGCTTCATCTGCTCTCAAATATGCTTTTTGCTCTGTGATTCACCTGCGTGTTGCGACTTCTCTGCTTCACCAGGCCGAGCTATCTGCTTCACCTGGCTGCTGTGTCGCCGTCTGCTGCTACTGCTCTCTCTGCTTGCCAGATGCCTTTGTCCAGAGAGAGGCTTATCGTTTGCATCTTTGAACGTAGCTCTGTGCTTCACCGCCTCCGGAACAGGTGCTGTGGTTGCGCTTCACACAGCATATGCTCTGCTGTCGCTCCACACTTCATCTTCAGATAGATACACACAGGTAATTCAACAAATACGGCTATGGAACTATTAATTATTGTTGTTGCAATTTCGGGTTTCTAGATTCAGATTTAGAGGTGATCACTTGTTCTTTGGTTCGTCTGATTTGCATGTTCACATTCCAAATTCATTTCGAAATTGGCTTTATAGGGTTTCATCAATTTGGGGTAATACATACCTGAATTTGCATGTCCATATTTCGATTTCATTCTGGAATTTAGACTTGGTAGGCTTCAATGAATTTCGATTTTGGTTTGGGATTCATAGATCTGCATGTTCAAATTTCCATTTCATTTCGGTTTCGGTTTGGGGTTCATGGTTCAAATTTCCATTTCATTTCAAAAATTGGTTTCTAGGGTTTAGAATTGGTTCTAATACTTTGGTGTTTGTGTTGTTGCTTCTTTTTCTTTGCCCTTTTGTTTTTGGGTAGGAGTCTTTTCTGACTTACTTTAGTGTTTGTGTTGTTGCTTCACCAAACACTTGAATTTGTAGGAGTGGTACACATGTGAACCACAAAACCGGTTCTCTGCCTTCCCAAACAGCCCCTCACATTAGTAAGAAATGCGTAAACACTGTCCTATTTTGGGCAGCCTGATAAGTGAAGGGTAATTTTTGGCCAGCACCGCAGCACTGAACATTCTATTATCTGCTTCCAGTGGTCAATTTTCATTACTACAAAATTTATAATCCTTCAGTCTTTATTAAACTAATGATTTAGCTCTCATTTTATAGGTGATGATGTGCCCCTGTCAGCATTTTCCATGACGACTGTTGGGGAGTGTGACCAATTCAGGAATATAGACATGGATAAAGAGGTTTTGCACTTCTCTTATAATCCAAAGCATGGTTCACTCCCTCATATTTCTTCAAGATATACTATGAGAAGTAAAATAACTTCTTCAAAGTTCTACTACTACTCTAAATCTTTAATTCATAAGAATACATTTCAAGCAATATGTTGTCCACAATTTCGGATCTTAATTCATGAAATTTCGGGGTTGAACTAAATTTGCAGATGAACACACTGGATTTGTATATAATGGCATACTTGTCCGCATGAATTATCTAAGTGCTACGATCTGTGGGATTTAATCTACCTTATTCTTTCTCTTATTGAAACTTGGTTTTTTATTTTTGTTGTATCACGGTGTCTATGTGGGAGAACTGAAGATAAATTATTCGATAAATTGTTTGTTGACATGGCGATTATTCTCTGATTGTTATTTGTTGCACAGCTTGTTAATCGTTTATTCCTGCGAAGATTCTACCTTTCTTTTTTTGATTAGGTGGCATTTGAAGCAAGGAAACTTATATCCTGGAAATTTATTTTGATGATGATGTCATGACTGCGAGATCTTCGTGCACTTGGGAAACCCATTTGACATTCCAAGCCGTAGTTTTTGATAGTGATTCCATCTGGTTTTAGAGCCCGGCTGGTGTTGCGGCGGGAATGAGACATTTTTTTAATAGACTTTTGAAAAAGCAGCAAATTGCTGATGCTGATTTAGGCTGTTTTTAAGCTTTAAAGTGGAGCACGTTTTGTTCAAAGGTTTTGCCAACGAAATCAAACCTCTCAAGTATCCCAAGTGATTTCAGTTCCCATATTAGCTAATCCAAACAACCTCTTAACTTTGAAAGATTTTATCCAAAGCTCATTCTTGTGTCAAATTAATGCTCTCTTTCGCCATATCACACACTTCTACATACTTGGAAAATGTTGGCATTCAATTCGTTGATGCGCACCCACTATAGTGGTCTTTATTTTGTTTCTTAGGCTACAATGCTCAACGCCATTGGAAGTTTTTCAGCTAAGAGGAAAGTTCATGTGGATCCTGATAAGATGGTTGTGCTGAATGCATGGCACAGAGTCGATTGTTGAACCAGAGAGGCACTTCGCCGTTGTTTTCTTTCAGATCTGAGTAATGGATATGAGGTATATCTATGTAGTTCCTTCTTTATATTTTATTTCGAATTTCCTCATTTTGGTTTGAGTTAGGTATCTTTGTGTCATTAACAAGGCAAAAACTGTTTCTTTTTTTTTAAAAAAAGGTATGCAGATGTGCCTTCATCGGGGAGCGTGGAGGTGAAGATGTGTTTGTGTCACATGTTGAAGATCCTTTTCATAGATTGCTGGTGTTTGTGAGGTATTTCTTCTCATTTTATATCAAATCCCGAATCTATCTTGAGTAATAAAATCAAGTTCCTACTTTATGCTTCGATTTGGGACTCTAAAAAGAAAAGAAGAGAAGATGACGCTCTTGTTCTTCTCTCAACTTCAAATGTAAGAATAATTGCTGTGCTTCCTAAATTTTCACCCCAAATTAGGTTCCTTACAATGTGAGAGTGGGACCACATTTAGTAATAACAGGACCATGGTGTTCTCGTCGGAAGATGTTAGTGATGATCCCACTACCACATGTGTTAGGAACACCCAGTCTGGGAAGAATATTTGGAACTAAAGCATTACTCGTGTAATTATCTATGCCTCTCTCTCTCTCTCTCTCTCTCTCTCTCTCTCTCTCTCTCTCTCTCTCTCTCTCACACACACACACACACACACACACACACACACACACATATTACCTCCCCTTTGATTATAGTTTCTAGGTATATGTACTCTTGCAATGGTCAAGAAGTGTTTTTTGCCCTTTCTACGATTTCAGGGGCTAATTAGGCTGGCTCTGTGTTCTAACTTTCATGTTCATTTTTTGTTTTTACTGTTGTTTTGTTCATCAGGTATTGATAATAAAACTGGTCAGAAAGAAAGGTGATAGTGAAGAAATTGTTCACGTCTTCTTCAAAGGACTGAGTAGGTAAACAATAGGTAATTTTGCCGGGAGAATACCTTCTCTTTTGGTTTAATTTCTTTTTCATTCTCAGCAATATTATTTGTGATCTCTCGTATTTCTAGATCTGTTTTGTGAGTTTTTCCACGAGCTTTCTATAATACTATTTTTGTGGCTTCCTCTTTGCTCGATTCTCTTTTATAACTCGCGTGACTTTCAATATTCCTAATTCCACTGGATTTCTTGTGCTTTGGTTGTTTTGCTTCTCTTTCTTTTTTCCTTCGTTGTTGTTTGTTCCTTTTCTAGCGCCAAACATGGTAGTTCTTAAAGCAGCAATAAAAAAAAATCGTAGTATATTTGCATTCGGTAATCGATGCATTTTATGGTCATCAAAATTACATTTACAATTGGAAAACCAGATATTATTTTTTGGTGAGGGGTCAATTGCAATATGTTTACCGGAATATTAGTGCAAAACATTATGTCTTCAGCGGAAAAATTAGTCTCACCAATTCTATTGTTTCTTGTTACAACTAAAGCTTTTAATTGTAATGTAATCCCAGAATATGGAGTGCTTCATAAAACTACCAAAGACTAGAGAATTAACTTTTCTCATGTGCAATGGATGTTCAAAAACAACTTATGCAACAAGCAAAACAAGTACTACTACTATAATACCATGAGAAGATGAAGAACTGATCCAAGTCACACTGCTATAAAAACTGCAGACTGGGTTTGAGTAAACATCTGTAAAGGATTTCAGTACTCAGATTTGAATGAGTATTTGTTTACTGTTGTTTAGGCTTAAATATTCTTCTATTGCTATGCGTGTTGCCTTTTCACCATGATAATTTAAAAACTAAACGTTCAGAGCTGATTTCTTGTTCTTTTGTTCATTTCAGTTAAACATCTATAAACGATTTCATAACTCAATGATTCCATAAGGAACTGTGACTTATTGTTGTCTCAATTTCAGGTTTCTAGATTCAGATTTAGCCGTGATTTCTTTTTCCTATCTTCGCTTGAGTTATAAACATCTGTAAAGGATTTCATAACTCAGATTTGGGTGAGTATCGGATTACTATTGTTTGGGCTTAAATATTCTTCTACTGCTGTGCTGTCTTTTCACCATGATAATTTTAAAGTTCATCAAATTGAGTAAATATTCTTTTACATGCACATTAATTCCATAATTTCCACACTCCACACCCAAAAACAGTGAAACATGCTTTTAAGTTAAGATAAAGTCCCTTTAAGTTGAATTATAAGTTCTTTGGCAAACCCCGGCCATTGGGCATTGAATCAGTTGTAGCTGTGATTGTGTGAGTTAATTAACAAGAGTAGTATATGCACGAATTTAGTGGGTCTCTGCTTCCTTAGAGTATCTTCAATGGTAAGTCCTATGTCATAGCCAAATTATAGCATACTATCCAGGAACACTACTCAATTTATTACTATTGAGAAAGACACATTAGTTTTCCTTCGTATTTTCCCTTCACTTCTCTTTTCCTCACTAATGCTGACTGCGGTTCTCTCTAATTTTACGAGTGGTGTATTCTCCTTAAATTTTTGCTCTCAAAAGTGTGATTGCTGCTTGCAAAATGCTAGGCGACCATTGGGTGTTCGTGACAATTACGGCAAATTCTCTTCATGCAATTGGTTTTATGGGGTTTTGCTTCATTCTCCAATTTTTTATCATTGAATAAACACAAAGAGGTTTTATCTGAGTGTAACTTTAAATTTGAATATGAGTAGGAGGTACGAACTTTGTTAACCGTTGTGCTTGTTAAACGAAGTTACAAATTGAAGCGTTGATATTCAGCAAGGGATTGATTTTAAGTGAGCAACAGTCTTGCACCACAGGTTTACTCGCCTTCACTTTCCCTCGACTATCCGAGCTCGCCTTGAAGGTACGACACTCCTTCACGTTTGCCAACCCATTGTTTCATCAAGTTTCTCACTCAAATTTGTGCTGCGGAGGGAAATTTAGCTTTTTTTGCTGCCATTGATTTTAAGCCCTTCATATTTATCTTTGTTTTGGTTCAATAGCACTTGTGATCTCTTTGTCGACCAAATGAGCGATATTTTAAAGTAGTTTAGGTTGTCGCAGTTCTTAAATGCAATGTGCTTACAAAACCAAGTCTGTCTTACTTCTTTTCAAGATGGCATTCTGCACATTACGACATGGTTTGCAACTACTTGGAAATTTTTAACGCATTAGGTTCAAACTCAATCTCACTTTTATTTTATTTTAACTGATAATTTGTTGTGTTGATCTGTTAAAGAATTAGTCAAAAAACAAACTATTTACAATATGTTCTTATCTCAAAAAAAAAAAACCAAAAGAGTTGCAATTTCCAAACAGTCTTTTACTTGTAGCTTTCGTTTCAAATCTGCTCACTGTTATAGTTTTCTTTCATTTTAGTTTTCAGTTTTCGCTGCCTCTTCAATATTCTTGCAATTCACAAGTGCAATTACGATTGATATTCAGACCAATAACAAATCTGTTCTCTAACAAAAAACCAATATTCACGTTCATTGAGGCCAAGAAAGCTCAGCGATAATTGATTGCATTTCTTGTTTATTTACTAAAATATTGGCTCTGCCAGATGACGGACATATGCCAACTATGTGGTGCGTGTGGTCATACCGCGCGCATATGCCTTTGGTTGAACACCAAGTGTGATGTCCCAGACTGTCATAGAGCTATGAATTACCGTTATTTTGATACCCAATGTTTTCTAAAATATTCTCATGATACATGTTCGGGTTACCTACTATGCGAAAAACTTGAGAAAGGTGAAGCTTCCGCTACTCTAGTGAGTAATATGACTATTCATGCCCTTATAGAGTCCATGTTAAAATTACACAGAATACAAATAATGAGTGAAGCTGGCCATTACACACAATGTATTCTTATTCATTATAACAGCAAACTACTAATAACTTGACTTGCGTGCATTTACATATTGTGTAAACACATATGCTCTGCTGCGCAGTTGGTTTCTCAAGTTCGTGACACTATCGGCCACCACGCATCGGAATGCCCCTCTGTCCCTTTCTACACCGTCACTGAGAAAGAAGCATTTCAGCTGTCCAAAGAAGAAGGACTTCGAAGATGCTCCTTGGACATTCTTAAGCGAAGGATGGTGCTCTCATGAGGAAGTCACTCATGATCTGGACGATGTATGTTTCTGCTGCGATTTCTGCGGAGAGGAATTGCTCAGGCGCTAATGTGTTTATGCCAACATAAGAGCGGTGACATGGGAGTAACAGATTTTCAAGAAAGCTGCAACTTATCCTTTACTACAGCACAATGCGTTGTCACAGACCATAAAATTAGCTGCTCATAAATTAATAAGAGTGTGATTACCATCTGTTTATGTCTAAGTATGATGATCGTCGCCTTTCACCTATGCATTACTTTGCTGCAAATTAGTTTACTGTTATTGTATTAAAAAACCATGATTTGTACAACACAGATTCATTACAAACACAAGTACAAAGCATATTCAGCTGTAAGAAATTTGAACCTGACCATCACCATAACTCTCGAAATTGCCCATGTCGTGACATGAAATGTTTGATTCCAAACTGTCATGGTGCATGGATTTTCCACGAGGGCGATGAAAGTTTACCGTTGCTGGGTTACAATGGTGACTACATGGGATATAAGCACTTGGATGTGATTAGACAATTTAGACATGATGAGGTTGCATGGCCCATTGACTTGGTAAGTTTTCATTGGCACATTATACAAATGACCAATTAAGTTTCCCTAGCTGCATTACTCCATTTTCACAACTGCAAAAACTGTACAAGTATCTACTCTATGTGTGATGTGTATATTTGTGTTGCTGGTGTGCTTGATGATGATTTTTTAAATAACTCTTTTGTAAATTACTGTTTAATACTACAGAAAACAGCTTTTCCCGTATTACCCGTTTTGTTTTAGTGTGAAGGAAAATGCATTGTTCAGGACTCTATTTGTAAATTTGATGGCCTCTACTATAGTTATATGAAAGTTTTAAATCATAAATGGTGTATTGCTATTTACAGATTCAAATAAGTGACTATGTGAGTATTGAGTACCAAATTATCTTACTGTGAATAGATTACATATGTTGATGGAGATCTTTTTCATGCCATTGGTGTATTTTCAGACGGTGGCAAAATTCAATCAAGCTTAGGTCGATTATACAGACTATCATTGCACCTGTTCATTGTACTTCAATATCAAACTTTCAATGGACTTTTTGGTTTAAGTTACTCTCTCTCTCTCTCTCTCTCTCTCTCTCTCTCTCTCTCTCTCTCTCTCTCTCTCTCTCTCCCCTCATATCCATAGTTTCATTTTGGTTCTATGTGATATATATAAGCTACTTCATTTTAGTTCAGACACAGAAGAAGTATAGTGATGGTGGAATGATTTGGTAATAGCGGATTCATTATTACTATACTTCTCAAGTTTGTATCTCAAATGTGGTTTCCAACACATGTGGTAATGAGACAACCTTTATGAATGGTGAGAAAACATTGGTTTTGTTTTCTTAATTTTTCAAATTGCTTTATTAAGAGAAACATTAATAGACAATCAAAGGAAAAAACTTGCAATAATAATTTGCAAAACATATGACAATAATCAAATTATAAAAGTTCATTCAATGGGGGAGATAAAATGTGTTGTTAGTTTAGTTAAGTCATTACACCATTATACAATTATAAAGAAGATGAAACAAATAAAACCAACATGCACCAAATTACAGCATTACTATCATCGTAAACACGGGCAATAAACTGCGTGCCATGCACGCAGACCCTCTCACTAGTGTGTATATGTATATAAGAGGCTTGGGAAGGTTTCATGGTTTAATTTACTGTCAAGTTAACTTTACCTCATTGACACCCTCACGACTCACGAGTCATTTCTGCAAAGAGTAATGCTAGACACACAATTGCACAAACGTGAAGCACAAGATTGGACCTTGTGCTTCACGTTTGTGCAATTGGTTGTACAATTCATTGTGTACCTAGCATTTTTGTTATGCAAATATTCAATTCAAGAAAACCTCAGTCATAGCTGCTGCTGAAGCTGATTTCCAGGCAATGTTATTACCTTCCAGACCCTTCTTAGTATTTCAATGATTGTCCTTGCTGGCATCTTTGTTCTTTGAGCTGATTTAAAGTTTATTATAACAGTGAAAATTTCAGAAAGTCATGGACAGAGTTAATATAGTTGAATCAGGTGGAGACACTGTAAAACTATACATATAAATATTTTTCTCTCCTTTCATCTGCTTGAAATTTCTACGCCAGCCGCCAGGGTAAACCTAGTTGGATTGGCCTTGCTTGGGATGAACTGTAAACCCAGACATCCCAACTTCGACTCCTTGTGGTGTTTGAATTTTTAATGGTGGTAATATTGTCCAATAGGTCGGGCGTTCTGGCCCGTTCTTGTAGGGGTTGTCAGACATCATTTAAAAAAAAAAAAGAAGAGAAAAAGAGCAATGCTACACACACAACTTATTTCACAACTGCACATCCTGGTCATTGATTTCGATGGGCTCCATGAGGATCCCACATGGGTCCTGTACGGACCCACCAAAATCAATGGTCAAGATGTCCTGATTGTGGAATAGGTTGTAAAATAGATTGTGTATAGTATTTTTGAAAAAAAAAAAAAAAAATCTATTAACATTGTTTGGACACTGGAAACAGTGTCAGACAAAATAATTAATAACAAGCTTATCATATTCTTATGTCTGTACATGAACTCCCATTACTCTACACAATGGCAAATGTTTTTAGAGTAATACTTAGGGCACAATCAAAGCCACAACCTTTTTTGCACAACCTTCATTTTGTGTCTATCTCTCTCTTGATGGGTCCCACAGTGCCAGTGACCCCACAGTGCCCACTAGGAGAGAGATAGACACAAAATGGAGGTTGTGCAAAAAAAGTTGTGACTTTGGTTGTGCCCCAAGTATTATCCATGTTTTTAATAAGCATGCATATATACATTATACATATATGTATATATATATATAGGGAATGGTAACTTATAGCACATCGCCCTTTTAGCGTCGAAGCATTTTTTTGTCGCTAAAACCTGGTGTACGTTGCTAACCTACACCCACCATGTTAAACCGTGTTATAGGTTAGCAGCCCATATATATATATATATATATATAGATGTATGGATATGTGTATAGCACCTAAAGACTAATGAAAAAATAAAGAGTAATGCTATGCTTCCCAAAAACTTTTTCTAAAAGTGCATCTCAAATGATATGACAGCGGGATCAAGTAAATAACTTTCAATCAAAATTCAACTGGTCTCATTGTAGTAGACCTGACCTCATTATCACATTGAAATGCACTTTAAAAAAAAAAAATTAAAAGCATAGCATTACCCAAAAATAAATTCAACTTGGCACTGTGCTCATGCTATTTCTTGGACATAAAATAAGGATTGATGGGCGATAAAAATGTCTGTACAGGTTAGATGACTCTAGTGGACATGTGCAGACTGTAGGGTAAGCAGAGACAATTGTCTGCAGGTACAGTTAGCACAAATAAATCACTAAGTCATGTTTGGTTGGTCCAATCAACATGGCTCAACAACCAAGAAGGGAGTATTAAATTATGTTATGTGAACTCAGTCGCACCTCCATTAATCCATTGGGGCTCACCTTTGCTAATTTACAATATCCTCTGTTGCCTCCCATATCTCTATATCAGATTCTGTATATGCTTTTTTTTTTAAATATATAACTTATATAATGTCTGTGACAAAGGTATCTTTCAAGGTCAATACCACCTAGTTTAAGCCAAAAATATCATGAAAACCATGTTTTGTGACTTTGTGCTCATAAGTATTAAATTGCTTTTATCTTCTGTTTGTGTTCTGTTTGGGATTTTTAATGGGGTTTCCAGTCTCCATGTTTCTGAATTCTGGGTTGCTTCCATGCTTTTGCTTTGAAATCATTTAAGTAACAAATAGTGCAAAGCAAGATGGTTTTTGTGGGTAGCAGTAGCACAGTCTGTTCAGGACTCCTAGGCACAGGTCCATACACACACACACACACACAGACACACAAAACATCACACACACACACACAAAAACAAGAGTAATTCTTGGGGCAACTTTCATACAACTTTCACACAACCTTCTAAAAAGATGTGTCTCTCTTGTGATGTCATTGGACTCCATAGTGACACAAGAGAGAGATAGATTATAACAATCATTTATAAAAGGAAAAAAAAAACAGCAGCATGTTTTAGGAGGTTGTGTGAAAGCTGTATGAAAGTTGTGTCCTAAGAGTTACCAAAAAATAAAAAAACACAATATGTGTTTGTAGATGTATACATACACGCATACACATACAAGGTATTTCTTCGCCTGTCATTTTTCGAATGGAATTATCAACATTGTTTTTATTGTAGGTGTGCAAACCCCGAGTACGTGCGCAGACCCCACAACACATGTAACCATGGTTGTCAAATTGGGATTCGTATCGTGAATCAAAATGATACATGTAAATCGAATCGGGAATCGCGAATCATGAATCGTAAGATTCATTACGATTCGGTAACAAATTAAAAAAAAAAAAAAAAACCTATGAACATCCTTTTTTTTTTCCTAGGCTTGTATAAACATAGCCCCCTTTTTTTTTTCCTAAACTTGTATGAACATTTCCTAAGTGGTTTAAAAGAGGAGTTGGGAATCAATTTTTTTAAAAAATGGAAAAGATCAATTTTGTGCCTGACAATCAAGCAGAAGAACAAAGCAGAGGGTTCTTCAAGTAAGAAAAAACGCTCTTCCAGTTGTCGTTAATGTGCCTCTCTGCATTGCTTTTATGGTTGTACATTCTAATGTAATAAGCTTACGTTAGCATTGGGTTTTCGGTTTTTTTTTTTTTTTTTGGAGTACTTAGGCAGCTTGCTTGTTGTACTCATCTCTTCTGCGCTTATTGTATATGCTAGGGTATGCCCCTTGAACATTTGTACCCTCTTTTTAGTTTAATTAACCAATTTTTTGAAAAAATCAAGTGAATTATAATAATCGCCAATCGAATCGTACGATTCACTTGCGAATCATAAGATTCGCCTTCGATTCTTGCTATGTTCAATTCGTGTATTGATTCGTATCGTTTTCATGGTGAATCGTATCGAATCGTACGGTTCGTGTCGCGAATCGTACGATTTTGATAACTGAGCAAGCAACGGCAACATGTAAGTCAGAGAGGCAAACAGATTGTAAGATTCGAACACACGTCAAGCTATAGATACAATTACTCCAGTTAGTTGAGGTACGTCGTTCCAGCCCACTTACATTGACTCAATTGCAAGCCCATGATCTCTTTTAAGAAGGCCAAAAACTCAGACAAACATACGAAGTTAGTTATACTTTGTGTTTCAACGATGGAGAAGATTTCAAGATGGCCAATTGGCAATTGGCCATGGACAGAGAAATACAGAGTCACATGAATTGCACACTTGCACGTGAAATCAGGGCCCACCCAATCAATTTGTAACCAATCTGAGCACCAAGAGTCCTATTCCTATACTTTGTCCATGGCCTCACTGATATGGTACATGCACCGAATAGGAAAGAAGAGAAAGATGCTGAAAATGGAAAGGGGTCCACTTGGATATGAGTCATATGACCAAATCCTTTACTGGGTCAGTGGAGATTACACGTGGAGAGCATCCATTCCTTAAAATTGGGCAATTGGGATCCACTTTAAAATTCAACCCCAAATATTCAGGGAGTTTGGGAGAGGATTGTTTCATGTATGTATGTGTGTATGTATATGTCCCATGTATAGACATCAAAGCTCAACTTGCCAAATGCAATATTAAAATTGGGATTAGAAAGTTGAAGCAAAGAACCAAAATCTCTCACTTCACATCAATAGCTACATGTTCTCTGCATAAAAAGACAGACATCTAATACCTATCTTAGAAAGAAAAAAAAAAAAAAAAAAAAAAAAATCTTATCCTTTGGTTTTCACTTTCTAGAGATTTGCTTTGCGTTATTGTCACACTTATGTGACTTTTATTAGAATTGGATATTTAGCGCGTTCTAAGGTAATGGAGAAATCGCATGAAATAATTTTTGCACTTTCTACCTATATTTAATTCCACTTAGCCTTTAATTGAATTCCTTTTCAGTAATCTTATTTCATTACTTTGTCAAGTGACATATTATGTAAAAACCTATTATGTGATGGGTCATACATAATCTAAAGAAAAGAAAGATAGTGATTCGGGTGCCCCCTTTAGTTTACAATTAAGGTGCCCTTAAAGGGGCAAAGCATACCTAATAAACTATTTTAATGGTATTTTTAATTGAGGGTAGTTATGACCGTTTAGTCTCCTTAATCAACATTCCTTTCTTGATTATATCTTTAATTATTCATTCTTCTTTTCAATCAAAACTATTATTTTATGATTAAAAGTTGTCCTAGGATTGTAGAAATGCCCAACATAGGTAACCAAAATCGTGCTTAACTGTGTTTAAAGTTATTAAAAGATCTTGGAGTTTTTTATTTCATAGTCTACCAATAATGAATGAATATATATATATATATATATATATTTTAATTTAGGGACTCCTAATCACAACCCGATCCTAAGAATAAGTGGCTAAACGCGCAAAAGTGCATCCTTTTCCCGTTAGAGTAATTTTTTGGTGACAACTTTCATACAACCTCCTAAAAAGATGTATCTATCTCTCTCCTGTGATGTCACTGGACCTCACAGTGACACAGGGAGAGATAGACACATCTTTTAGGAGGTTGTATGAAAGTTGTCACCAAAAAATTACCCTTTCCGTTGTCCACCGCCACAAATAACTAATGTGTGTTGATGTAGCCTCTCCAACAATTAGGCCAAAGTAGAACTATATAAAAATCCATCATGATCAAGTCAATGGCTTAATTAAACCCTTAACCCCATTTTTAAAACCTTACAAAACTATGCAAAATATAAAAAGGGACAGCTTCCCCCAACATAAAATAATACATTAATTCTTATTGGAAAATATACATATACATCCAAATCCAATGAGGTCAAAAGGATCCAAGTTCTGATCAAATCTTATTGGATAACATATCGAAACTAAGAAGATAATATTGCTAAATTTAAATAAGAACTTTGATTTTCTAGTACATAGAATAGAGACAATCCACCTTATCTACCCACTAGAAGAATCCTCAAGTCTTTATATAGTTCAGTCTCCTACTAAGGGCGTGTTTCACACACTCCTAAATGCTTTGTATAATTGTATGCTTCAAATGGAACCATGGGATTAGACAGCAAATGATTTGTATCTATCTGTGGGCCCACACTCAATTATTGCATTTAAATGGTTATTGAGCCACAATAAAAGGAGTAATAAATTCTGTACTTGTACAATTAATAGTTTACATAACAAAAGTATTTTAGTTCACCTTTACTCTCTTAGGTTTGTATTGGGTGATATTTGTCAAATTTTATTCTTATTTTGTTCCTATATTATTACTATAATTACTAAAATTAGACACTTGTCCGCCAATAAAATCTAGGTGAGCAAAAAGTGATAAGCAAAAATACTCTATAAAATAACAAAGTAATGTTAGAACTTAGAGACACCTAAAAAAGACATTAAAAAAATCACAGCATAATGTGAATACATGAAAATCTTCTTTTATCTACAACCTTATATAAAAGAATCTTAATAGGATTTTCAATTTCGATTGTCCTGATTTATTCTTTTTTGATTTGTTTGAAATGACAATTTTGCCCTTACTTTTCTTTTTAGTTCCATTTTCCTTTAATCATTACTTTGAGTTTTTGGCTTTTTGTGAGGGTAGGTTGGTCATTTCACCCACAAAATAACCTTTATTACTATTAGGTCAACTTTTAACATTTAATTATTCTAGATGATTCAATTAACTTTTCAAACAATAATTACAAATATTTACAATTTGATTCAATTTTTAAAATTAAATTAATCTACAAATGATGATTTCAATCAACTTTTCAAGCAATAATCACAAATATTTACAATTTACAATTTGGTACCAAAAAAAAAGTCAACAATTGTAGATTGTGCCTTGTTTGGCACAACCTCTTTACGGCGTTGTGGTTTGTATGTTTTTTCGTTCTTCCCAAACAAGTTACTAACTTGTTTTGTTTTGTTTTTATTTTTTTGGATTTTACCAAACAAACCACTAACACAAACAAGGCACAACACAACCCGAATTGGACTATACCTTGTTTGGTTTTTTATTTTTCTTTTTTTGGTTTTCCCAAACAAAGCACTAATACTTGTTTTTTATACCCTATATAAAAGAGCCTTAAAAGGAATTTTCTCTAAGATTCTAAATTAATTTGGCCTTATTGGTCATTTTGAATTCTAATTTGGTTGTGTCGTAATTTCAAATCATATCTATCTATCGAATAGTAACTTGAGTCTTGTTTGACAAAGTTTGTTTGAGCCTTAAAACATCTTTCAAGGAACCTTTGCATTACCAAACAAGCCTCAAATTAATTTTGTAGATTAAGGCTTGTTTGGCAAGGTTGTTTGACTTTTAAAACATCTTTGAAGGAAACTTATAATTACCAAACAAACCTTAAGTTACTTTCGTAAATTACCCTTTTGTGTATATATGTATATATACATATACATATACATACATACATACGTATTATAATTTATTATTATTCCTTATATATTTAAAGTGTGTACAATTATAAATTGAATTATCAAATTATCCTTTTACCTTTTGTAATTACCCTTGTATGCATATATATATATATATATATATACACACACATATACTCCCTCCATCCCATTTTATGTGTCCATTTTGGGGAATCCAACTCTTTAAGGGAACAAAAAGAATCTAAATCTACTTTCCACAATTGCCCATAATCATTGCACTTTTCTTTTTTTTGTTTTGTTTTGATGTTGATTGCAAGGAAGGGTAGTTTGGAAAACTAAGCAAAATTTGCATACTAATTTAGGAAAGTGGACAACAATTTTGGGACATCCCAAAAAGGAAACATGGACACATAAAATGGGACGGAGAGAGTAGTATTTTATTATATTATTAAAATTACCATTTTACCTTTTGTAATTTGTTAAAGTTGAAAGGGTGTACAATTATAAATTGAATAACCAAATATTACCATTTCGTTCAATTGAATTACCAAATTACTCTTTTGTCTGTTATAAATTACCATTTTGTATATATGTATATAATATCTATAGATATGAATATTATAATTTTTTATTTATTTATGTATTTAAAGTGTATATAATTATAAAGTGAATTACCAAATTACCATTTTTCCTTTGTGTAAATTACCCTTGTGTGTATAAATATACATACATATTATGATATTATATATATATATATATAAATTGAATTACCAAGTTTTAAGTTATATATTTAAAGTGTGTTCAATTATGATTAAATTACCAAAATGCCCTTTTGTCTTTTTGTAAATTACCCTTATGTGTATAAATATACATATATTATTTTATTTTACATTATTAAATATATAAATATATCTATATATATAAATTGATTATATTATTAAATTCATAAAATTGAATAAAAGTGTGTAGAATTATAATTTGAATAACAAAATTACCTTTATGCTTTATGCAAATTACTTTTTTGTTTCTATACTTTAAAGAAAAAAGTATTAAAGTTTAAAACGTTTACAATTATGAATTTCCTTTTGTTAAATTGAACTACCAAAAACTCTTTTGTATTATATAAATTACCCTTATGTGTGTGTATATTTATACATATATTTTATTTTATTATATTAAAATATATGTGTATATATATAAATTGAATAACCAAACTACCCTTGTCTTTTCCAAATTACTCTTTTGTTAAATTGAATTACCAAATTACCCTTTTGCCTTTCATAAATTACCCTTTTGTATATTTGTGTGTGTATATATATATATATATATATTATCTATACGTTAAACAAAAGAGCCTACAAGTTTAAAGTGTGTACAATTGTAAATTGAATAACCAAATTACCCTTATGCTTTTCATAAATTACCCTTTTGTTAAGTTGAGTTATCAAATTACCCTATCATATTTTGTAAATTATCCTTTTTGTATATATGTATGCATATATATATGCATACATATACATATTATCTATAAATTAAAAAAAATAGTCTTAAATTGTATGTTTAACGTCAATTAATATAGTTGTTCAAGCATATTTTTTTCTAAAATAATCTATTAATAGAACATTTTTCTCTTTCTTGTACACATAAAAAAAAATACATTATAATTTTTTTTTACTAAATTCAATGACTGTGCATTGCACGGGCCGACTTTCTAGTAATTACAAAAGAATGTAGTAGTTGATTTTGACGTTACTCTTGATACATCACCTAGTTAAACGAATTTAGATTCTTAAATCAGATAAACTAAAAATTTTGTTTCAGGATACGATTAGTTTAGATAGACAAGAAATTACAGTGAGAGATATGATCTAGGGATGACAACAGGGCGAGTTTGGTACAGAGTAGCCTCTTACCAACTCCTACTCTTATTAAAAAGTTGTTTACCAAACCCGCCCTAACCCTATTAGCAGTGGAGTCGGATTTGGTCAATTTTTTTATCAGAGCGGTTACGGTTTTACCATCGGAGTAACGTAAATAAAATTTTAAAACTTATATTTTAGTAATTAATGGATTGAATGATTAAATATTGACTACTAACCACGGTGGGTTCTCTTATTTCATGAGTCAAACTTATAAATTTTTGCTCCACTTAGTATTTGTATTTCCTTTTTATATGTCATGGACTCATGGTATAAGGTGTATATATATATATATATGAGTCATAGCATTTTAGCAAATAAATGGAAAGTATAAGGGTATATTACTACACTAGACACTTTAATTGGGGCGGGTCGGGGGCAGGGCGAGTTTTAATCGGGGGCAGGGCGAGTTTTAATCGGGGGTATTTTCAATTACCACATCCGCTCCAACTCCTATAGGGTTTTTACTTTTACTTACTAAACCCGCTTCTACTCCTATAATACCTCCTCTAAATCCGTTCCATTAGGGGCGGGCGCGGAGTTTCAGTGGATCGGGAATTTTTGCCATCCCTAGAGATATCACTTAAGAATACTATTTTAATTTTAAATTTAGTTCGCAATATATATGGCAGAAGCGTATTGATTTGGGTACAAACACTCCACAAACAAATTAGACTAACATCAGTGGGAGATTACCATGTGACAGTCTCCCACTGGTGTAAGTGTAATTTGTTTGTGAAGTATTCGAAATTAGTAAAAACTGAAAACAAGTTGTTTCCTTAACTATGTTGGTACTTGGTATTATTATATTATGGGTTAATTACATTTTATCCCTGTTGTTAAGCCCATTTTAATTTTACCCTCCTGTAGTTCAAAAGTGGACACTTAATTCCTTTTGTGATTTTGGACGAAAGTGAAATTACTAAGACTTCTCCAAAAATAGCTCCACATGGGGATCAAATGTTAAAATTAGCCCCACTTAAGAGAGTTTATGTGTCAAAATTGATCTTACATAGGCACAGAATTAGGTTCCCAAAGGGGTTAAGTGTTAAAATTAGTGAATCAAATGGTAGCATTATCTCTACATATGCGATTAATCCCAAAATTAACGTCACAATGGGGTTAAAATGTTAAAATTTTTTGTCAATTTTAAAATTTCCATCAGTTTTAAGGGAAATATTAACAGTTACCCTTTAGTCCGAAACCATAGGAGGATTAAAAGTGTCCACTTTTGAATCACATGAGGGTAAAGTGAAAATAGACCTAATCACAAGGAATAAAATGTATTTAACCCTATTATTATCAAAGTGGCAAATTACACTTTAGTCCATTAAACTATAACCTATTATCAATAATTTAAACTAACACTATCAGAATTTGAATATAATTGAATGAATTTTTGAAGTTCAAGGATTCAATTGCAAAAAAAAAAAAGTTTATGATCCATTTGAAAACATGTGTATAGTTTAATAGACTAAAGTGTAATTTATCCTTATCGAAACTAGTGTTGATTGAATAAGTTGTACAAGATGCTAACACAATTGTACATTTAGTTGGCAACAGCTTTGGTAATTGGTACTAATAGGACACCCTTTTAACTATGTATAATAATATATAGGGTAATTTATGGGAAATAACTTTTATACAATCTCTTGTGTCTATCTTTATTGTGATGTCATTAGATATGGCAGTGACACAAGTGAGAGATTTTAACAGGTTGTGTGAAAGTTGTCTGAAAATTGTTTCTACGAATTACTCAAACATATATAAGAGAGTTTTGAGTATTGCACTGTATCTGTATGTGCCTTTCTCCTTCGGTCACCTGCAAATTCGCAAGCCTTTTCGCCGTCTTCTACGAGCACTTACATCCTCTCTCTCTCTCTCTCTCTCTCTCTCTCTCTCTCTCTAAATATATACTCCATATAGAGAATATAATATCGAGAACTCCAGTTATTTATCCTTAAAGCTCAAAGACAACTGGTTCCCGAAGATTACGCTTTTGGAAAGCCGTGTAATCCATATAGATTAGCGAACGTTGGTGTGTTCGAGAACTATCATTGACCCACGAAAATCAGGGGCATGAGAAATGAGGTTTGAGGACTCAGATTTCCTACAAAATAATTGTTATGTATATATATATATATATAAGTTTGATGGGATTTTACAATACTACAGTGTGAGTGGTTGTTAGAATTTTCTTGGGGTGGGACTTGAATTTGATTTGCTTTGAAGAGGTGGGTTTTGTTTTTTCAAATTTAATTTGGTTAGTCTTTGGATTTGATTGGTGAAAGTTGGGTGTTCTTTGTGATTATTGGTTTAATTTAGAAAATCTCATCTGGGTTAAAATTGGGTTTCTTTTTCTTCTGAGTGTTATTGAAAGATAGATATAGTTTTCTAGCTCACATGAGGTCACAGTCTTTTTATTTTTTATTTATTATTATTTTATTTAAGTGGATGCCATTAAAGAAATAGTTTGACTGATGATTAATTTATTATTTCTTATCACGATTAGAAATTAAGTATGTTGTAATTTTGTGATTAGGACACTCCTAAATACAATTTTCTTTTCCCTGTGGATTCAAATCCAAAAGAATTCCTTAATACATAATCAATATTATACTATGTGTATGTCAATGTTTATCTATATCCTCAAAACTCAGGTGAAAGTTTGTTTTATAATGGTGGGTTTAGGTCACTCTTTGATGTCATGAAATTGTGTAGGTGTTTCTTCATAGTCTGTTTTTGCTTTTGCTGATGTTACACTATTTTGGCAGTTTTAGGCTCTTTGAGCTGTGAATTTTGGAAGTTTTAAGGGAGGGTTTGGACTTTGGAGGACACCATTAATGGGCAACTGCTCAAATTTGGGCCATTTATGAGAGGTGGTTTGTTTAAACTCTTCATCATGCCTTTGTCTGACTTATATGGAAAGCATAAAGGGAAGCTTGAATCTACACAACATAGAACACCCAGTTCTTCAACTGATCTATCTTATATGTAAGTTCATTTTTTCACTCAAGTTTAATATATTTAAGCTCCAAACAGATTTTTATTTTCCTTTTCTACTTGGTTAAATGTGGATTTGGTTTATTGCAGACCTGATAATGAGTGTTTTGAGCTAGTGTGGGAAAATGGTCAGATTATGATGCAAGGACAGTCCAGTAGAGTTAGGAAGAGCCCTGTTTTCACCAATTTTCCTTCTCAAACACCGAAACTTCGAGAGAGAGATAGGATGGCAAAGTTTGGGGCAATGGGTTCTGTTACCGATGATTTTCCATTGCCGGTTCCATCGGGTGAAATGGGTTTGGTTCAAGATGATGACATGGTTCGTTGGTTGAATTATCCAATTGATGATAATGATTATTGTTCTGAACTCTTGCCCGAGTTATCCGGTGTCACCGTGAATGAGCTCTCTTCGCAGAACAGTTTTGCATCAATCGATAAGAGAAATAGTTATAATCAGACTATTAAGGATTCCCATATCTTTTTAGAACACGGGAATGGATCAAAGGTTTCTTCTTGTGGAGTTGATGATCTTACAAGATCAAGAAGTGGACAATTGTTCCCTTGGTCATCCCAGAATGGACAAACATCGGTTCCATCTCTTAGATCAGGACTTTCAGGTATTAGTAGCAGCAACGTGGGAAATACCCAAGATGGCGTTTGTGGGAATTCGATTCAAAATCAAGATTCAGAAGGTGATTTTCCTATTGTAAAGATGCAAAAGAAAGATTTGGGACTAACCAACACCAACTCTGGTTTGGTGAACTTCTCCCATTTCTCAAGACCTGCCGCACTTGCTAGAGCTAATCTTCAGACTATTGGTGTACAAAGGATGGGAAATGAAAACAACAAGTCCACGATCATTGATTCGAGTAGTTGTTCAGCAAAGAAAATTGGTTTTTGTAATCAATCTAATATGGGGCCTAACAAGGTAGAATCACAACCGTTGGTGGCTAAGCCACTCGATGATCAATCATGTCCCGCTGAAAAATCTGAAGCTGTTTGTCAAGAAAATGCTGTTAAGGACATTGAGTCCCCAAACCAAGCCACTGGAGCAAGTCGAACTAAAGGAATTCCGGAATTGGATGGTGAAAGGACTCTAGACCCCGTAGTTGCTTCCTCTTCTGCATGTTCTGGCAATAGTGCAGAGGGAGCTTCTAATGATCTGACACATACTTTGAAGAGAAAATGTCGTGAGACTGATGACTCGGAATATCGGAGTGAAGTATGTGGAAATATATGTATATACACACACACACACACACACATATATATATATATATGTACATTTGTATTTTTGTTCACATTCATTTCTATCCGTGCCTAGTGACAAGATAACCAATGTATGCAGGATGTTGAAGAAGAATGGGTCGGTGGGAGAAAAGCAGCTTCTGCTCGGGTTGGTCCAAGTTGTAAGAGAACCAGGGCAGCAGAAGTGCATAATTTATCCGAAAGGGTGAGCACAAATTTGATATTTCACTGATAATTACAAAGAATATTTCACCTCTTTTGATATTCTATTGTCGGTTTTTAGATCTGAATTGGTATTTACTTCTGGTTTTTACAGAGGCGAAGGGATAGAATCAACGAAAAGATGCGTGCATTACAGGAACTCATACCTAACTGTAATAAGGTAAGCAAGTTTTCATTAGAATTCATGCTGATTCGGCTTGAACTAAGCTTTAGAACTTAAGCTTTTGGTTAATTTCCAGTTTTATGGAAATGGAACCAATTCGTGGATAAATCAAGCTTCTAAAACTCCATTTAACAATGAATTTTATTGATTGGCCGTTTGGGTAGTATAAGAACCGGTTCTAAATTGTTCGGTGTTGTGTAACTACTTTTTTGGTTACAAGGAGCTTGTGCCTAACCCCAATAACTTGTTCTTTATCAAACCAACTGCCCATTACTGGTTTTCATAAAAACCTAATAAAAGTAATCACATGATCCTGTTTTAAGCATTACTGAACAGGCCAGATTGTGGAACTCATCCCAAAATTGTAGATTGAGTAAATGTCTGCGTCTGATATGTGCATTTTTGTTATCTGCTTAGTTTGGAAATTTAATTCTGTTTAATTTCACATTTTTGGTGATTATAAGGTGGACAAAGCTTCAATGCTTGATGAAGCCATTGAGTATTTGAAGACGCTTCAACTTCAAGTACAGGTGAAGTTCTCTCTAATTTTCTCACTTATGATATCTTTGATTTTTCCTGTGAATTAGAATAATGGGCATCACTATACTCGTACTTAACGTAAAAGTTGATACAGATAATGGCTATGGGAGCTGGGTTATATATGCCACCAATGATGGTACCACCAGGAATGCAGAACATTCATGCAGCTCATATGGCACATTTCTCACCCATGGGTGTCGGGATGGGGATGGGCATGGGTTATGGTATGGGTATGCTAGACATGAACAGTGGATCTTCCGGACGCCCTATGATTCAGATGCCACCAATCCAAGGCCCACATTTTCCGGCCCCACCTATTTTGGGTCCCAATAGTTTTCAAGGTATGGCTGGAGCTAATAACCTTCGGGTTTTTGGGCATCCCCATCAAGGAATTCCCATGTCGATGCCACGTCCGCCATTACCACCTTTGTCCGCAGGCCCTCCGGTGCAGCCAGTTTCTGCGGAAATTCCCATTTTACCCTCGGCATCAAGCTCGAAGGATTTGACACAAAACACCAATTCAAGAATGTTGCACAATGCTGATGCCCGTAGCTCGATAAACCAGACATCTAATCAGGTTTGTCCTTTCCCTGTGAAGCCTAGAGAAGTTAAAATCCTTAATGATTGATGATTGGTGGGGTATATATTAATGACCTGTTTTGACGTCCCATGAATTTGAATGAGCCAATTTTGAATTAGTTCATTCACGCAAAATGGAAAACTTCATCATGTTTCTTCATTCATTGTCATTCCCATGTTTTCTTAAGATGATACAATTGCTTATGCAAGCATAGCTTCTTTACAATACTACCACTTTCAAAATGACCCGATTCAATATGATGATTTTTTTTCTTCGTTGAAATGCTTTAGAAAATTTGAATTGAGCCCCATTCAAATTCACGGGACGACCAAACAGGCCATAAATGAAATCTGGATAGCTATCTATTGACATGCACATTTAGGTCTTCTGGAAATTTGACAGCAAGTACGAGAGATGCACCAAGTTTGCATGATGATTTTAAATCAAATTTTCTGTCGAAACTTTTAAATGACTGGAAATTTGGAATAGTTATTTTTGTCATGTTTCCTCGTGATGCTTTATACTCTCTGTCTTTTGTATTTTTTTCTTGTAATTTTTCTTTTTACTTGGGATGTAGGCTGATAGTAAAGGAATGATAATTATAAAATAATGTCTTTTGCTGTTCATTCATTGTCCGTTCTCTTTTTTTTTTTGGAAGAAAAAAAAAATGGACTACTTATTTACCATGCATAAGAGCTTGAAATGAAGAGAACCGTCCTAGCCATATTTTTATGGAGTTTTTCCTTTTGAAGAGGAAAATATTAAATAGGAACTCAAGAGGAAGTGAATTGAATCACAAAATATAAAAATTTCAACTTATCTTTTCCTTCTTATTTTCATCACTGTTTTCCTAACTGACCAAACAAAGAAATGGATTTTCCTCATTGTTTTTATTTTAATTTCCCTCACTAAAATGGATTTTGTGAGGGAGAAGAAATAAAGATACAGTGTGGAAAAAGTTTTTGTACGTTTGGTTACCAAGGAAAATAGAATATAGTGGGACAGAATTAAAAATTTTGATTGTGTGGGTCACTTTCCTCCCATTTTTTTTTCTTCTCAACTTACAATTATATTTCAAATATATATATATATATATATATTTATACTTTGTATGTTATTTAAGCATGGAAGAAAAGAAAACACAAGAAACTAGTTTTCCTTTCCATATTCTATTCCTTCAATGAATCTGCTAACCAAACAAACCCTTATGGCCTGTTTGGTTGTCTATTGAATATGAATAGTTTCATTCAGATTTCATGTTGAACCTTGAAGTAAAATTCATCATCATGAATGACTCCATTTATAAATATAGGAAACTTCACCATATTTCTTCTTATGTGGCCATTTCTACCTTTTTCTTGGATACTAAAATTTATGATTACAAGCATCATTTCAGAGACGAGCATCCTATTTCTAAAATGGAACCATTCAAGCTCACCATTTTTTTTTTTAAAGTTCTAAACAAACGACAGAATGTAACTATTGCATTCAAGGGCAACCAAACAGTAAAAACTGAGCATGCACTTTGTATATGCAGGTGGTTATCGATAGCCAAGATTGAACTTCTTCATCATCAGAGAAGTGGAATCTGTTTAGAACCTATTGGGATTTAACCTTCTGTTCTTTTTGGACTCTGGAAATGTACAATTCGGTTCTTAAGAAAACGTCGATTTTGAGTTTATGAACGGGCAGAGGCTTCACAATAGATTTTTCAAGGTTTGTACAACGATGAATTGCACAGGTTTTGGTATTTCTAACTATATAAAAAGAAGAGGTTGTGAGTACTGTTCATTACTCTTCATTAATGTATGAAAATGCTATTCTGTCCTTTTTCACAGTTTTGTTTTGATTTTTCATTTTGGGGTTTTTTGGTCATTTTTCCATTTCGAGTTGAAACCTCTCACTCTCTCTCTCAAGATGTCACCTCCAGGAAGTGAATTTGGTGCAAATGCCACAAGATATGAACTACTTAGGAAATGTATTTAAGTTTTATTTCAGACATGGTTCACAATTCTTCAAACTAATGATATCATAGTTATCTTTTGATAGATTCTTGCAAGGACTCTCTCTCTCTCTCACACACACACACACACACACACACACATGATGATGATGATGAACAAAATACTGGTATGTGAAATACCACAGCTGTATTTTGAGGTTTAGAAATCAGGATATTGGTTGGTTGTACTAATTCAATGTGTTCAGCTCAATTTTCATATCAAAGCTACATTTGTATTTTGTGGTTCACTTTTCTTCCTCTTTTATTCAGATCTTACTATATTGTAAAATTTTAAATTCCTACTCTAATTCAATTGATGGAGTAAAATACTTGAAAACATTAGTTATTCTTGTACTTATCTAAATGTGCAAACTAAGTAGGGTCTGCGAGTTCAATGGGCACGACTTTTGCTTCTACAATTCAATAGAGAAAAAAAATAATAATAAACTACTTTTCACCAAAAGCTGTTCAAGGTAGTTTTTGGTCAATCGCAAAATCTGCTATTGGCTCATATATATATATATATACTAGTCTCATGCCACGTGCTTTGCACGTGGTTGGTGCACAAGTGAGTAAATACTAACAAATTGACTGATCAAATTGGCAAGACACTTGAATTTCTTAACATTTTTATTGAAAAAGTATTACAATTTAGAAGAACCATGTCAGACGTCTAACACTAAAATGTTTAGATTATAAAAGATATTTGAAGTGTTGAAGTGAAGTACTCAAATACTTCCTAATTGTTTGCTTTAATTTTGTCTTTTTCTTTTTGAATAATTATCAAAATCTAATCATGCTCCGTTCTTGGTAATTATGTGGTCATATGATTCAAATTGGAACGAAAATTCCGTAACCAATTTGAAAACTATGATTACGGAGTCGTAAAATTAGCTCCGACAGCTTGCAAATTTATAAAAAAAAATCTAAAAAATATATATATATATATATATGTTTCATATAAGAGGTATGGTAGTTTAAATTTGATATTTGTATAGGAACAAATATGTGCATTTGTAACAAGGTCAATTAAAGTTAACTATCATATACAGTGCAAATGTGTGTGTATATATATATATATTTCCATCAGATTGTTAAATTAACCTTTTCGTATATTAAGACAATTATCAAAATTATATCAAATGAACTCGTCTTAATAAAATTCGAACAATTTTGACTCTTTTCTATATGTTTTTCATTTAAATTCAATCATCTAAAAATAGTTATTCATTATATAATGAATAAATCTAAAAAAAAAAAAATTATATGATTGTATTGTAAATGTTAAAACTCAAATTGAAAATGACTATTCTCACATCAGTGTGTGAAAAAAAAAATCAAATTTAAAGATCCTTCTTCTATATACTATACTCTTGACTTTTAATATTGATGTTTTGAATACATTATTAATATATATTAGAATATATCAATGAAATCAATTTAAAACTGGGGATATTGAAGTCATTTACTTTTTTACTATGAAAAAACATAGCATTAATCCAAATCCTTAAATAAATTAAGTAAATACTACTTTTCATTTTCTTAACATTCTCTTAAGAATAAAATCGCACAAAGGAAAGTTAATAATAAATCTATACAAAGAACATTTTCAAAGTAATATGGTATTTATAAACCGAACTGTAGCACTTTCCTTTCCCTTTCCTTTAATGAGAAAACACGAAAAAAAATTATACGAATAAATCGTTAATATTTTTTTAACAACATGGTCAAAAATTTTATTGTTAACATCCTAATTAATGTACACTCCAAGAATGTGAAGATGCAAGATTAAAAGTAGTATATCCCTATAGTAGTAATGTAAAAACTTATGTTCATCCCTTCAAAATTCATTCTTAAAATAACTAACATATGATAAATTGCTATTGACTCAATTTCTTAGTATGCATCTTATAAATATAACCAAGTACACTATATATGTAGGTAAGAATAAAAAGAGATTACAATACACAAAATTATAAAAAGATGTAAATACTTATAAAAAGTTTACTAATTTGTTATTCTTCTTCGTATTTTTTTAGGAAGTAAACAAATATACAAAAGATACCACATAAAAGGGGAAGAAAAAAAGAAGAAGAAGAAGAAGACAAATTGATAGAGTAATAAAAATTAAATTCATTCGATAGCAATTTTTACAAAACAATGGATGTAAACCCAATCATTGCACATTACTTTGTGAGTAAAGTCTAAAGTGCAAAGCCTCATGTCATCATTGTTTTCCATAAAGTTTATATAAATTTTCCTAGAAGAAAATCTATGTTAAAAATATCCAAATATTCATAAATGACATTTACCAATTAGTGTGGATAAAAAGTTGTTAAAAAATATTTGAGCATACAAATTATTGGCAATTGCTATCAGTTGTCGTAAATCAGTTGTAAGTATGTAATTTTGATTCTCATATTCGATTAAAAAAGTTAGTAAAGATGGGAAAAAATATATAGAAAACTAATAATGTAATAAGCTAAATATAAGATGAAAATTTGAGAGGTGGTTGAGTTGAAATTAGTTATTGATGAAATTTTATAAGTTGTCTCAAACTATGATCCTAAACTTAAAAAAGTAGGAATAACTCATATAATTAACAAAGTATCCTAACTTTAAAAATAAAATGTTGAGTAATAATAGAGCGGATATGCATGTCACGGAAACTTACATGTGCCATTTGCCAATGTTTTTAGTAGAGAAATGGACACATCATATTCATTGACATGCACTAATCAAGTGAAAAAAAAGTTGATGAAACAGATAGCACTCCAAGAAAGAAGAAGAAGAAGAAGAAGAAGAAGAAGAAGAAGAAGAAAAGAATGGGTGTGTTTGATAACCAATCAAGTACTGAAAATAAAAATTTGCGACCCTTATTTTTATTCAATGAATTTGATAACGTACCATTTATTAAAAAAAAAAACAGTTGACACTTTAAGGGAAACATTTCTACTAAAAACATCACTGAATGCAATTGATCAATTTCAATACTTGAAAACTTGTATTAATTTACAATTCAATCGCTTAAAATTTTTGGTACTTAAAATACTCCACTAAATTGTTAGCTTAATTTATCAAATAGACCCAATGACTCATGGTTGTTCTTCAATTATTCATTCACAATTCAGTTATACTTGAAGAGCATCAATATAACCCTTATCCAATCATTAATTTATAATATGAAGTTAACATTGGACTTTTAGTTTAGCTGGAATTCCAAAAAAAAAACGCACCAATCAACAATTACAAATAAAAAAGTGACTCGAGGAAAAATAAATAAATAAAGAATAAGAAAACCAATCAAATTTGCAAAAATTCTATACTAAAAGTGACTCAAAAAAGAGGGGAAGAAACCAGTCAGAGGAGTTATTCTATAATAATGAGATTCATATTAGGTAGTTTCCTAAATTCCTAGATTATATATATAGTAAAGAGAATACAATTCAAGAATTGATTAAGGCAAAAAAAAACATGGTACAAGGAATCTCTATCAAAAAAAAAAAGTTTGCAAGTCTTGCTTAAGCTAGGAAACGTGAGCCATGTTTCCACAAAAAAAAAAAGAGTTTATGTATTGGCGATTTTTTGCCAAACTTATCTCAATCATATATATTTATATATATATAACATATACCAAAAAATAATGTAGGACTTTCATTGACGGACCAAAAAAAAGTAGCATACAGTGGATCGAAGGGGTGCTTTTTTTGTTTTTGGGTTAGTGCTACTCTCATGTTCTTATGGGATGCCAACGTAGTACAAAAGAAAAAGCATTTGAGACCTAAATTTGGAATTCAAAGATATAGATCCAATTCAACAATCGCTAGAACAAAGTAAAAATATATAAATATATACCTGGAGTTTTCGGTGAAGTCATTGAGAGAATTATCAGCCAACAATGGAGTAAATAAACGAAAAAGAAACTTGCTGTTTATGCTATGAATTCCAGAACAAGTCCACCGAACATAAAAAAAAGGGTAAATTACACAAACCTCCCCTGAGGTTTGCCTTAATTACACGGACCTCCCCTCTTGTTTCAAAAATTACACAAACCTCCCTCGAGGTTTGAATTAGGTAACAAAACGCCCCCTCCCCTAATGGTCCATTAGTTTTTTTTACATTAGCCTCCCCTGAAAATTACAATTAGCCCCCCTATATTATAAAATTGTCATACTAAAGCCCCTTTCTCTTATATTTTTGTGCTAATTATAAAATCTCTCCTCCCTCCTATGTTTTTGGGTTAATTTTTTTAGTATTAATTTATATCATCTACACAAAATATACACAAAACATATATAAATAGGTCCAATTTTTTTTTTCCCCGAACAAACCTCTATCAAGCCCCCCTGTATTAATTTTCTAGATCCGCCCCTGTCCCTATGCTTCAAAAGTGGACACTTAACCCCCTGTGATTGTGGACTAAAATAGAACTGTTATGATTTCACTCAAAGAGCGTTAACCCCAAAATTAACATCACAAAATGGGTTAAGTGTTTATACTTTTAACCAATTTTAGAATTTTTGTCAGTTTTGAGTGAAATCATAACAATTCCATTTTAGTCCACAATCACAGGGGGTTAAGTGTCCACTTTTGAAGCATAGGGACAGGGGCGGATTTAGAAAATTAATACATAGAGGGCTTGATAGAGGTTTGTTTGGGGAAAAAATATTTTGGACCTATTTATATGTATTTTGTGTAGATGATATAAATTAATGCTAAAAAAATTAACCCAAAAACATAGGAGAGAGGAGAGATTTTATAATTAGAACAAAAATATAAGAGAAAGGGGGCTTAGTATGACAATTATATAATATTAGGGGGGCTAATTGTAATTTTCAGGGGAGGCTAATGTAAAAAAAACTAATGGACCATTAGGGGAGGGGGCGTTTTGTTAACTAATTCAAACCTCGAGGGAGGTTTGTGTAATTTTTGAAACAAGAGGGGAGGTCCGTGTAATTAAGGCAAACCTCAGGGGAGGTTTGTGTAATTTACCCTAAAAAAAAAATTAATAATAATAATAATATTAAAACAATCTCTGTATGGGGGAGTCGTGAATTTGAAAGGAAGTGGAAGAAGAAGAGAAAGAGGCGTGATGGTTTGAATTCATTAGGAATAGAAATTTTATTTCCTAATATTAAACCGTGTATATAATATTATATATATATATATATATATAAAACATATCAACATGGGAAGAAGTTGTGTTCCCTAATATTAAACACCGTGTATATATGTATAACATATCAACATGGATAGAAATTGAATTTCCTAATAATAAACCGTGTATGTATATATATAACATATTAATATGGACGGTCCAAAAAAATGGCATATCAATCTTATTAAAACTTTAACAAAAATTAGTTAAGTAAAGTGCACCGATTGATAAAAGTGTAAAACACTTATGAGCATCGGTGCACTTATATATATTATAGATATATATATTGCAATTGAATTGCATCATACTAGTTTGCCAAACAATTCCAATTTTCTTTTGGAGCTCTATAATCACTTATTAACTCCAAAAGCTGTTGCCAAACACCATTTTCTCTATTGTGTTTATTGTAGATTGAGGGGATGAAAGTGACATGCTTATTGGTCTAATAAGCCTAGGAGTGGCAACGGGACAGGTTTGGTATGAAGTAGTCTCCTCCCAACTCGTACTCTTATTAAAAAGTTGTTTCGTCCCAACTCTATTAGTAGCGGAGTTGGATTTGATCAGTTTTTTGTTGGGGTCAGTGACGAGTTTACCATCGGAGTAACTTAAATAAAATTAAAAAACTTGTATTCTGGTAAATGAATTGAATGATTAGTTTGACAGTAATCGTGTTGGGTCTCTAGTCTATGTACTATATTTCTTCTTTCCTTTTTGTGTGTGTGTGTGTATGTATACGGATATAAATTGTTAATTGGGTAAAGTAGGATTTAGCCCATAATCCTAGCTTTTTCTAGAAATAGATCCTTCCTATATCTGAATCTAGAAATTAGTCCCTTTGTGATGCTAAATACATAAATACCCCTATATTATCCTCTCTCTATATATATCAAGATAATAATATCTCTCTGTCACACCCCAACCCGCCTCGTGCGGATTAGGACACATGTAACAATGCTAAAAGAGTCCACGTACATTAATTTGCAAAGAAACATTCGAATTACTAAGAATCGCATGTGTTTAGCAACATTAAACACCTCTATTGTTACAAAATAGTGTCACAGCCCGGTCCCACAATAGCGGAACCGGAGCCCGTGGCACGCCACCGAGGCTAAACCAATTCATTAACGTTCCCAAAAAAAGGTTTGAAGAACACACGCAGCGGAAAACAAAACACATTTTTAATCAGAGGTTCAGTCGACTGCTCAGTCGACTGCTCAGTCGACGGAGGCAGGCAGGGATTTTAATATCGAATTTCAGTCGACTGCAAAAGGAGGTCCAGTCGACTGCTGAGGGGTCCAGTAGACTGCCGAGGGGTCCAGTCGACTGCTTTTGCTAAAAAGAAAGCAGTAGCTAACAAGCTCAGGGGTTCAGTCGACTGCTCAGTCGACTGCTCCCCTGGCAGCAGCCCAATCTGCAGAAAACAAGTTTAAAAAGCTTCCTAACTTCCATCCAATGATCAACCACTCAAATCAAACTCAGTCCAAAGTAATTCTAGGTGTATTAAAGCATTTCTAAAGTAATATTACAACATGTTACTAACTATTACAACGTTCAAGATTCATCCTATCATACGAATTCAAACGCAAGTTAAGACAATAGAAATTCTTATTATAGCATTTCTAGGATCCCAAAACTACAAGATTAACATTCAATTTGCCTTTCAAGCGAACTCCCAACCCACGTACTCACTTCTCTGATTCCTCGCCGGCATTTACACCTGAAATGGTTATTTGAATAACCACACATATTTCGATTTGTTTAAGCTAAAGCTTAGTGAATAAAACAACATATGCACATGAATGATAAACATGTCCGCATTCACATCTCTACATTTCATACTAGTCGCCGAAGACTCACGTGCCCTTC
The DNA here is from genome assembly GCA_033977485.1 of Hydrangea macrophylla. Taxonomy (NCBI): domain Eukaryota; kingdom Viridiplantae; phylum Streptophyta; class Magnoliopsida; order Cornales; family Hydrangeaceae; genus Hydrangea; species Hydrangea macrophylla. The sequence continues at coordinate 79,420,914 of CM066996.1, forward strand.
CATATTCCCAATCCGCGACTCCTCGCCAATAAGTCCACGCGAAAGGGTAAGACCCACGATTCTACAAACAATCGTGCGACCTTAATGCCACTCTATCGGCTCCACAAAATGGCACGGTGACCACGTGCTCCTTCTGACCCACATAAGCAACTTAACATGCTCAAATACATATCACCATGCTCGCGGTAATCAAAACATATCACCGTGCTATTGGGCCTACTTATCAATATAATTGCCCAATATGAACTACACAATATATCTCTAAGAATTAATACATGCTATTCAAACATAACATGAATACATGCCAAGAAATCATTCCAAAACATAGTTGAATCACTCACCTCCGATTTACGCTCCTATAATACGATCCAAAGAAAACCCGTGCACAAAGAACGTGCAGAAGTTCGTCTAGTACAAATCCTATGGATCAAAATTCCATTTATCAACTTTTATGAAAAATTCTAGAAAATAACTTTTCGGAAAACTTAGCCAAACAGGCCCTAATAGGTATCAAAACGAAGCTCTTACCTCGAGGAGCTCAAATATGAAATCTGGGAGAAACCAGACTGACGGAAGGTCGTCGTTTGGCGTCGCAAAGCTATAAGCAATCAAATCTCCCTCTAGCCCCCTTTTGGCCTCCTTTCTTGATCTTAGGTTAAGAGTTGTGAAATATCTCAACTCATCTCTATCTATATATAGGCAACATTCTCGGGGAATTACGTTTACCTCCCCACGAGTTTTTCCAAACTCCTAATCAATCCCTGAAACTTTCTATACAGCTTATTCATAGCTTTACGAGTAAAACCTCAAAATTATAAAAGTTTTCGACTAAGTTTCGTTTGGTTGCTAAAACGTGAATTTCTATATGACGTTTCCAGAGTTGCTAATTAGCCTACCAAATTAATAGCGTGTTCATTCGTTCTCACCAGGATACTAAATCTAACATCAGAAATATATTCTAAGCCAGAAAATAATACAAATATTGCAATACACAGGTAAACATTTATTTTTAGATAAACATTTAAAATGTTCCACAGTGACCGTCTCATACTCGGAGAGATGTCACAACAACAAATCCTCAATTACCACAGTTTCAAAGGGTTCTCTAATACAGACACCCAAATCAACTCGTGAGTCAAAACTCACTCAATCATGTGTCATAGGACACGCCACATCACATTATCATGCATGACAATGTAATGCAATGCAATAACACAAATGCGGGTGTTATAATACTCTCCCCCTTAAAAGAAGTTTGTCCCCAAACTTATACCTCATGTCTCGAAAAGGTGCGGATACTGAGTACGCATCTCATCTTCTATCTCCCACGTCATCTCTTCCGTAGTTTGGCTACGCCATTACACTTTCACTTTCGATATTACTTTGTTCCGTAAGACTTGATCCTTCTGATCCAAGATCTCTACCGGATACGCAACATACGTTAAATCACTCTGAATCTCATTCGATGTCGGAGTCATCACTTGATCTCTACCTTCCACTAATTGTTTGCGTAACAACGATACATGAAACACGTTATGAACTTGAGCAAACTCGCTCGGCAAGTTCAAACGATAAGCTACGGGTCCAACTCTCCCAATGATCTCAAAAGGTCCTACAAACCTCGGGTTGAGCTTCCCGTATCTACCAAATCTGGTTATTCCCTTTGAAGGCGACACCTTCAAATACACTAAGTCTCCCACGTCGAATTCCAACGGTCGTCTACGCTTATCGGCATAACTCTTATACCTACTCTGAGCTGTCAGTAACCGTTGTCGAATTACCTTTATCTTATCCGTCGTCTCTTGTACAATTTTCGGCCCTTCAATCTTTCTTTCTCCCACCTCTGTCCAACTAATTGGTGAACGACATACACGACCATATAAAGCTTCATAAGGAGCCATTCCAATACTCGACTGAAAACTGTTGTTATACGCGAACTCAATTAACGGTAAATGGTCTTCCCAGTCACCCTGAAAATCAAGTACACATAGCCTAAGCATGTCTTCCAAAATCTGGATTACTCTTTCTGATTGACCATCGGTCTGAGGATGAAAAGCTGTACTAAAGTGCAATTTGGTACCCATTGCTCCTTGCAAGACTCTCCAAAACTTCGATGTAAAGCTACTATCCCTGTCCGAAACAATAGAAACTGGGATACCATGTAGTCTCACAATTTCGCGAATATACAGCTTAGCTAACTGCATCGGCTTAGTTGTTCGAAGCGGTAGGAAGTGCGACGACTTCGTCAAACGATCAACAATCACCCAAATAATAGTGTTTGATCTCTTCGACCTCGGAAATCCACTAACAAAATCCATTGTTATGTGCTCCCATTTCCACTCGGCTATCGGTAACGGTTGTAACAATCCTGAAGGTACTTGGCGTTCGGCCTTTACTTGTTGACAACTAGTACAACGTGAGACACAACGTGCTATTTCTCTCTTCATTCCCGGCCACCAATAAACATGTCTCAAATCTCTATACATCTTGGTGCTCCCCGGATGAACGGTATACTTTGTGTTGTGTGCTTCCTCTAGGATGCTCTTTTTCAACTCTTTCTTACTAGGTACACAAATTCTACCCCTCAATCTCAACACATTGTTCACAAACGTGAATCCCGGTTGTTTGCCCATTGGAATCTCATCACAAATCTTCTTCAAAGCCACGTCTTGAAGTTGTTTCTCTGCGATCTCGTGAATCAAGAGTGGTTATGCCACCATCATCGACATCAAGCCACTTTCAATCCTCGGAATCACTTCAAGTTCTAAGTTCTCCATATCTCTTATCAATTCTTTCTGAGAAGTCAAATCTGATGCGGGGTTGGTTGGTACCTTACGACTAAGAGCATCGGCGACAACATTCGCCTTGCCCGGATGATACTGAATTGATACGTCATAGTCCTTCATCAACTCTAACCATCTCCTTTGCCTCATGTTCAAATCTCGTTGTGTAAACAGGTACTTCAAACTCTTATGATCCGTATAGATCTCACATTTCTCTCCGTATAGATAATGACGCCAAATCTTCAATGCAAAAATCACGGCGGCCAATTCTAGATCATGTGTTGGATAATTCTTTTCGTACGGTCTAAGTTGTCTTGACGCATACGCAATGACTTTATCACCTTGCATAAGAACGCAACCTAAACCTCTATATGAAGCATCACTGTAAATAATAAATCCTTCAGTCCCTGACGGAACGGCTAATATTGGTGCTTTCACTAGTCGACCCTTCAACTCTTGGAAACTTTCTTCACATTCTGGACTCCAAACAAAAGCAATATCTTTCCTCATTAATTGCGTCATCGGCATTGCTATACGCGAAAAGTCTTTTACAAATCTCCGATAATACCCAGCTAATCCTAGGAAACTTCTGATGTCTGTCACATTCATTGGTCTCGCCCAGTTTGTAACTGCTTCTATCTTCTGAGGGTCTACAGAAATTCCCTTTGCCGATACTATATGTCCAAGAAAAGCAATCTCCGTCAACCAAAACTCACACTTCTTCAATTTGCCGAATAATCTCTTTTCACGCAATCGTTGTAAAGCTAATCGCAAATGATGCTCGTGATCTTCCACGCTTTTGGAGTAGATTAGGATGTCATCTATGAACACGATAACGAACTCATCTAAATAATCTTTGAAAACACGGTTCATCAAGTCCATGAAAGCAGCTGGTGCATTAGTCACTCCAAACGGCATAACCAAAAATTCAAAGTGACCATATCGAGTCCTGAAAGCTGTCTTCTCAACATCTTCCTCTTTGACTTTCAATTGGTGGTAACCGGATCTCAAGTCGATCTTCGAAAATACCTGAGCCCCTTGTAACTGATCAAACAAGTCATCTATTCGTGGCAACAGATACTTGTTCTTGACGGTCAACTTATTCAATTCCCGGTAGTCGATGCACATACGCATTGTTCCATCTTTCTTCTTCACAAATAAGACTGGAGCTCCCCATGGTGAAACACTAGGTCGGATAAAACCCTTCTCCAACAGTTCTTCTAACTGAACTTTCAATTCTTTCAACTCTATCGGTGCCATTCGGTATGGTGCTTTAGATATCGGTTGTGACCCTGGTACTACTTCTATTGTGAACTCAAGTTCTCTTTCAATCAATACGTCGGGTAACTCATCGGGAAAAACATCTGAAAATTCTCGAACTACTGAAATGTTTTCTATTAGTGGTCCAAGAACTCGCGTGTCGATAATTGAACATAAGAAACCCGAACAACCCTTCTTCAGCATCTTACTTGCTTGAATCGCCGATATCAAGTACGGCGGTACGATCACTCCCTTACCCTGAAAAGTAAACTCTTCTCGCCCTGACGGATAAAAACTAACCCGTTTCTGTTCACAATCGATTTTGGCTTGATTAACCGATAACCAATCCATACCCAATATAACATCAAAGTAATTCACCGTCAACGGAATCAAATCAACGCTCAAGACTTTATCACCTATCTTGATCTCACATGACTTGAATATCGAAGAAGTAACTAACGGTTCACTACTAGGCAATGATACACACAAGTCATATCCTAGCGGTTCTGACTTAACAGTTAAATGCTTAACAAAATCACGTGATACAAATGAATGCGTTGAACTAGAATCCATAAGTATACGTGCAGGATACGAACAAATAGGAAGAATACCTGATACAACGGTATCATCCGTATTCCCCGGCCTGAGCTGGAAGTATCGTCCTTGTTGTTGTGTGACTCCTTTCCCTTTGTCCACTCGAGGTTCTACCCTTGACCCGCTTGGCACACTCGATGCCCCGGTACTCATTCCCGGTTGTCTTTTACTCGGACAGTTCTTTGCTATGTGTCCCGGTTGTCCACACTCAAAACATTTTCCTCTCGTTTCTGGGTTATAGCTCTTGGCGTTCGAGGTTGTGTTTGGTGTAGTCGAATTTGCGTTCAAAGGACAATTTCTAGACACATGCCCCAATTGTTTACAAATATAGCAAGTGATCAATTGATAGCAGGTCCCTCTGTGTCTCTGGTTACATGTTGGACACAACGGTCTCGGGTCTCCCATGAACGTACTCCCTCCTTGGCTACTCATATTCGATCCTGATCCTTGCGTAAATGGTTTCTTCGCATTCCCTTGACCCTTACTCCGACTGTCATTTGCTCTCTTTCCTTGTTGTCCTTGTCGATATCGGTCGACACTCTTCTCAGCTATACGGGCGGCTTCCTCGACTAGAGAAACGGTCGGGTGTTGCAACATGTCCACACGGCCACGGATATTCTCTCTAAGTCCTTCCTCAAACTTACGAGCTTTATCCCTATCAGTCGGAACAGTAGTCTTCCCAAATCGTAACAAGGCATTGAAACGAGAAACATACTCACCTACGGTCATATCTCCCTGAACCAAACTCGCAAACTCTTGACGTTTCTGAGTATAAGCAGATTGCGGGAAGAAACGTTTGTTGAATTCCTCTTTAAATGCTTCCCACGTAGTTGGTTTCCCTTGCTCAAGCACGTTGTTCCACCAATCCAATGCTTCGCCCATCAACGTATCGGATGCGCACAAAATTTTCTCCTCATCTGTACATATTACTTGACGGAAATGTCTCTCCATGTCCATCATCCAATGATCGGCCAAGTCTATATCAATCTGTCCATGATACAACGTCGGTTTCCGCTTATGAAACTGTTCCACGATTGTGTGTTGAGGTCGCGGTGCCGGTGGTGCATTGACATAACGAATTTCTACTTGTGGAGGCTGAACGTTCATATGTTCTCTTTCACTTACCGCTTGTATGAAATTTCCCACCATATTCACTATTTGGTCCATCCGCGAATGCGGTGACAATTCTCTTGGTGGATCAGCCATAACGTTTCAAATATTTCCCCTGTTGAGTTCAATGCATAATGACCATGCATGCTATGCCACAATATAGATATATGTGCACAGTTCATCACAATCAACAAATGCTAATGCATGAAGCATTTCTACAATGATAACAATTATCTTTACAATTACACACTCCACTCGACGTCGCTCAGCATATATATAACGTCACTCGTGCCCAAGGCTCTAAACTTATGCTCTGATACCACTAAATGTCACAGCCCGGTCCCACAATAGCAGAACCGGAGCCCGTGGCACGCCACCGAGGCTAAACCAATTCATTAACGTTCCCAAAAAAAGGTTTGAAGAACACACGCAGCGGAAAACAAAACACATTTTTAATCAGAGGTTCAGTCGACTGCTCAGTCGACTGCTCAGTCGACGGAGGCAGGCAGGGATTTTAATATCGAATTTCAGTCGACTGCAAAAGGAGGTCCAGTCGACTGCTGAGGGGTCCAGTCGACTGCCGAGGGGTCCAGTCGACTGCTTTTGCTAAAAAGAAAGCAGTAGCTAACAGGCTCAGGGGTTCAGTCGACTGCTCAGTCGACTGCTCCCCTGGCAGCAGCCCAATCTGCAGAAAACAAGTTTAAAAAGCTTCCTAACTTCCATCCAATGATCAACCACTCAAATCAAACTCAGTCCAAAGTAATTCTAGCTGTATTAAAGCATTTCTAAAGTAATATTACAACATGTTACTAACTATTACAACGTTCAAGATTCATCCTATCATACGAATTCAAACGTAAGTTAAGATAATAGAAATTCTTATTACAGCATTTCTAGGATCCCAAAACTACAAGATTAACATTCAATTTGCCTTTCAAGCGAACTCCCAACCCACGTACTCACTTCTCTGATTCCTCGCCGGCATTTACACCTGAAATGGTTATTTGAATAACCACACATATTTCGATTTGTTTAAGCTAAAGCTTAGTGAATAAAACAACATATGCACATGAATGATAAACATGTCCGCATTCACATCTCTACATTTCATACTAGTCGCCGAAGACTCACGTGCCCTTCCATATTCCCAATCCGCGACTCCTCGCCAATAAGTCCACGCGAAAGGGTAAGACCCACGATTCTACAAACAATCGTGCGACCTTAATGCCACTCTATCGGCTCCACAAAATGGCACGGTGACCACGTGCTCCTTCTGACCCACATAAGCAACTTAACATGCTCAAATACATATCACCATGCTCGCGGTAATCAAAACATATCACCGTGCTATTGGGCCTACTTATCAATATAATTGCCCAATATGAACTACACAATATATCTCTAAGAATTAATACATGCTATTCAAACATAACATGAATACATGCCAAGAAATCATTCCAAAACATAGTTGAATCACTCACCTCCGATTTACGCTCCTATAATACGATCCAAAGAAAACCCGTGCACAAAGAACGTGCAGAAGTTCGTCTAGTACAAATCCTATGGATCAAAATTCCATTTATCAACTTTTATGAAAAATTCTAGAAAATAACTTTTCGGAAAACTTAGCCAAACAGGCCCTAATAGGTATCAAAACGAAGCTCTTACCTCGAGGAGCTCAAATATGAAATCTGGGAGAAACCAGACTGACGGAAGGTCGTCGTTTGGCGTCGCAAAGCTATAAGCAATCAAATCTCCCTCTAGCCCCCTTTTGGCCTCCTTTCTTGATCTTAGGTTAAGAGTTGTGAAATATCTCAACTCATCTCTATCTATATATAGGCAACATTCTCGGGGAATTACGTTTACCTCCCCACGAGTTTTTCCAAACTCCTAATCAATCCCTGAAACTTTCTATACAGCTTATTCATAGCTTTACGAGTAAAACCTCAAAATTATAAAAGTTTTCGACTAAGTTTCGTTTGGTTGCTAAAACGTGAATTTCTATATGACGTTTCCAGAGTTGCTAATTAGCCTACCAAATTAATAGCGTGTTCATTCGTTCTCACCAGGATACTAAATCTAACATCAGAAATATATTCTAAGCCAGAAAATAATACAAATATTGCAATACACAGGTAAACATTTATTTTTAGATAAACATTTAAAATGTTCCACAGTGACCGTCTCATACTCGGAGAGATGTCACAACAACAAATCCTCAATTACCACAGTTTCAAAGGGTTCTCTAATACAGACACCCAAATCAACTCGTGAGTCAAAACTCACTCAATCATGTGTCATAGGACACGCCACATCACATTATCATGCATGACAATGTAATGCAATGCAATAACACAAATGCGGGTGTTATAAAAATAGCCCCTGAGAATAAAATGGTAATTAATAAGATATAGTAAATTTTATACCAAAATATAGGTCTTTGAGTCCCGGTTCCAATGCAAAAAACGGCGCGCGAATCTGAGTTTTCTAGAGTGAGTTATGCCTGTTTCCGTAAAAGCCGACAGTGCTGAATCTGGACCTGCGGATCGATCCGCCCAAAACCGGATCGATCCGGATCTAGTAGAATGTCATCTCTGGCTCCTCCAGAAGCTCCGGATCGATCCGCTCAAGGCCCGGATCGATCCGGTTCCTGCAGAAGTCATTTTTGACAGCAAAACCCCTGTTTAAACAGCCCAAACTCACCCAAATCATCATCAAACCTCATGAACACATCCAAAACCATTTTCAAACCCCAAGAAACTTTTCAAATACATTCCTAAACATGGTGTAACATACACATACTCATAATTGAAATACATCCCTCATGAACACAACTTCTTTTTGGTTCAAAACAAGTTTTGAAGTTCAATTCTTAGCAAAAAGCCAATGTCTCATGAAACCTTGTTGAAAAAGAACCTAAGCTAAAGCCAACAACATAAAACATTAGAAAATCATACCAAAACTATTCTCAAGCAACCATATACATGAACCTTCCAACAAGAGGGTCAAACCTCACAAAATATTTATTTACAAAAGGAACTTGACCAAAATCTACCACCCATGCATCTGAACTTGCCGGAATGATCCAAACATACAACCTACAACTTTCACATAGAAATTACATAAGTTCCTTCAATTCTATATTAACACGTGAGTCGTAGGATTCCAAAACTAACTCCATGGATACACCCACGAGTCAAGACTTTAATTCACAAGTCAAGGATACTAACCCACAAGTTATACTATATTACATGTTATAAACATATTTACAAGACCCAATTCTCTTCCCCAATCCCGAGCACGTCACTTCCTCTCCGGATATTGCTCTGTACCTGCGGTGGTTGTTATTTACCACAACAGAAACAGAAAATGGTTTTCTTAAGCATTACGCTTAGTGAGAATTCTAAACATGACTGAATGTTTAAACATGTGCAATGCAACAATAAACACATAAGTTATATCTTTGTATTCGCCGAGTCACCGGTTCAATGATTCATTCAGACCCGGGACCTCCCTTGGTCCCGTGGCCACTTCTATTCCTTGGACTTCCGTATTTCTCGGATTCTTCCTCTTCACCACCCTTATTACTCCCAACTAATGAATCATTTTTCCGGTGCTCATTGAATACCACATAAACATATAAGCACATAAACATGTAGGCACATAAAGTCTTCATAAAGCTAACATGCAATTCACAATTTAGTAACTACATGCTTTCTAAACATGAATAATCAACACAATGAGATCATTCTCTACATCTCTACATCATTGATGCCTTGAACATAGTTTAACACAACCATTCTTTAGGCTAGAAAACTCACCTTAGCAAGATCTACCCAAATTCAAGCTAGAAATGAAGAATTCCTTCACAAATCTTGCTCAATTCTCACCCAAAGTAAATCCTACATGGTTTTGGTTCAACAACTATCATTTATCAAGAACGGTTACCGAAAAAACGTTGCCAAAAATGAAAACAAATTACGTGCATGTGATCCTCTTACCTCCACGAGTCCAAGGGTAGTCTCGGATTGTGAATCCGGCAAACGGTGGCGACGGTACGGCGAAAAACGTCGTCGGTGACGGTCTGTCTCCGTTTCTCTCTCCGAGCTCTCTTATCTTTTCTTTTGATTTGGTGTATAATGAGAGTCTTAACACCTATACATGCCAAGGCATGAGGTGTCTTGATCTCAAGTTTAGCCATTTTCTGTTTACACCCCCGGAAGTTCTTAAGTTCTTATTATGAAATCCCCCCAAACATTCCATTTACTACCCAATTATCTAATGAGTGTTTGTCTAAGTTCCGCATGGGTTCCAACGTGGGTCCCATATATTTTACGAAGTTGCTATTGCACCTACTAATTATCAATCTTTTTCAATTATACCCTTATTTGGGTGTCCAAACTAATACCAAATGCTAAACATATATCATCATATATTATGGAAGCATTTAAACAAATAATCATGTAATCATATAAAGGCGTTTAATCACATAAAATGCACATATTTTTATTCGGCCCTTCACTGGGTCCCACTTCCAAACCTGTCCCTCCTCACTGGGGACTTTTCCAATTGGTGTCCTCTTCTGAACACCTTTTCCACGGGCGAGTCCAAGCCTCCCCTTAATCCATTTTATACACTAATTATATTAATTAGTGCATATAACATGATAATTAACCCGTTCTCCGGGTACGGGTGTTACACACACACACACTCTCTCTCTCTCTTTCTCTCTCTCTCTGTGTGTGTGTGTGTGTACAGTCTATAATGGCGAAGAAATCAACAGACTCGAAACAGATTGACTTTGTTTTAGGCAGCATGGACGAGATGGAAAAGGTGTTCAAGAAGTTTGATTCCAATGGCGACGGAAAGATCTCCGTCTTAGAGCTCAAGGCCATACTTAAGGCACTCGGTACCGAGACGTCGCCGGACGAACTCAAGCGCATAATGTCAGAGATCGACACCGACGGCGACGACTACATCGATATGAAGGAGTTCACGGAGTTTCACCTCGGAGGATTGACCGGCGGTGACAACAGCGACTTTCGAGAAGCGTTCACAAAATATTGATCATATTTGAAATTGTTTATAATTTTTCAGTGTTTTATATCTTATTTTTGATTGAGGAATTGTTCATCGTTGCCCATTTAACTGAGAAAGTTCATGTCAATAGAAAATCCATTATTGGAAATTACTCGAAAAAAAATTAGCGAAAAAATATGATAACAGTGATATTTCACAATAGTTTTGCAATTTTACATGGTAAAATATCTATTTCTCACATCTTGATCGATAGATCTGTTATCTATTTGTGTGATTCTTGATAGAACTAATGATACTGTCTATGCGTAATTTCCCTGTTTATTAGATCAGAAATTTCACAAAGGAGTGAGAATTTCTCAGTATTTTAATCAGGAATTTCACAAAGGAGTCGAAATTAATTTCTCAGTGTTTTAATCAGTGATTTCACAAAAGAGTAGGAATTTCTCAGTTTTTAATGAGAACTTTCCCAGGATTAGGGAATTTATCAGTATTTTAATCAGGGATTTCACAAAAAAACGAATTAAATAATTTGAATTTCAACCAAAAGATCATGGTGAGCAGATAAGGAGATCCATTGAACTAAGGGAACATGATCCCATTATCAGTTAATGACATTAACTTCAAATCTATATCTATATGTCCAGATATACATACACGAATATACAGTCTGGATCTTAAGAAGGCCTTAAAAATGAACTGTGTAAAGACTGAGAAATACCCACAACAGACTGCAAAATTCTCACTATTTAGAAAACGTATTAAATAATTTGAATTTCAACCAAAAGATCATGGTGAGTAGATAAGGGGATCCCTTGAATTAAGGGAACACAATCTCATTATCATTTAATGACATTAACTTCAAATCTATATCTATATGTCCATATATAGATACATGAATATACAATACGGATCTTAAGCGGACCATAAAAAACGGACTGTGTAAAGACTGAGAAATTCTCACAAAAGACTGAGAAATTCTCACTCTTTGAAAAACGTATTAAATAATTTGAATTTCAACCAAAAGATCATGGTGAGCTGATAAGGATATCTCTTGAATTAAGGGAACATAATTCCATTATCAATTAATGACATTAACTTCAAATCTATATATGTCTATATAGATACACGAATATATATATATATATATATGTATATATAACTGGCCATGTGAGTAAGGGTAGTTTAGACATTAAAATTTTATTAAATTGGGGGAGATGACCTATTTCTAATTAACATGCCTAATTAAATGTCTATTTCTACTCTAGCCTTTCCGATGGATTAACTTCTAATTAAATGGCTGGAGGGGGACTACTTCTTATATTTCTATTGTTAATTTCAAAATAGAAGATTAGCCTAATCGTTGCAAATATATGGCAAAAGGACATCGAAGAATCTATTTCAGTTGAATAAGATCCCTCGTATCCTGGTATATTTCCTTAACCATGGTTAAGGTTTTTTCTTTTGTGAATATAATACCCATATAATTACAATTTTCTGAAAATTATACTCTCATTAATTAGCTGTACTTATTTTATGCAATTGGAATGCATTGAATGACTCCTTGAAGGACTCAATTTTAATGTGCGCTTTCCATATATGTAAGAAACAAAGGGCAAATATATAGTAAGCAGCTTTTCATATGAGAAGACGAATTTTAATTGTTAGATGAGAATCTGACAATAAATGCATTTTCAAATTCTTGAAAATCTTATGGCTAGATTCTCATCCAACGGGTTAAACCCGTCTTCTCATATGAGAAACTTCTCACAATTCAGGGTGCAACTCGGCGGGCCAACCCGTGGTCAACCCGGGCCCGACCCGAAAATTACCGGGCTTGGGCCCATGGTATTTTCACCATGGGCGGGCTTGGGCAGAAAAATTCAAGCTCGAATTCAATTCGAGCTGGGCTTGGGCAGAATTTTGCTAACCCGTAGAACTCGAGCCCGCATTCTATTTATATATTGTTTTTGACATTATATTCTAGTGTTTTTTAGTGATAATAATACACTATTAGATATTATTCTAGCACTAAATTAATATACGAATGTTTTTTCTCAAATCTAAAAAAAAAAAAAATAGATTTGATACTCTACATATTGTTATTTACATGCTAAAAATCATTTTGCACAATTTTTTTTTTTTTTTTTTACAATTTGGGTTCAATTCGGGCCCGGGCTCGGGCTCGGGTTGTAGAACTAATTCACAAACCTTGCTCGGGTTGACAAGTTCGGGTTTATGTCGGGCTCGGGCTTGGGCAGACTGCTTGAATTCGGGCTTGGGCTTGGGCTTGGGCTTGGGCAGAGCTAAAACCCTTCGGGTCCCACACGGATTGCACCCCTACTCACAATAGACTTACCCAGAAACAAAATACAAATTGAGTGACTCATTTATTGTGTGAATTATGCACTGTCAATTAACAATAAGCAACACAATAAATTGCTCCAATCACAGTATCTCACACACTTTTTTGATCCAATTTGCAATACAGTGAATAGATCATGGAATTAGTCATAAGACCATTGATTTTTGTTCTTGATTAGCAAGGTATGATAGTTGCAGTTTTGAGAATTTCACAAACGCAGTCAGGTTCTAATATAGTATCCAAGCAGTTTTGAGAATTTATGAGTAATGCTTGCTCACACCCACTTCACATCCAAAAATTCACAAATACTCACAATTATGCTTGGATGGTACTGTTGGATTCACTGGTAGTGTGGGATCTACCAAGCGTTATTATGAGTGAGTAATTCTTTGGTGACAACTTTTATACAACTTTCATACAACCTCCTAAAATGTGTGTCTATCTCTCTCTTGTGTCACGACCCCACAGTGACACAGGAGAGAGATCGTCGTGACACAGGAGAGAGATAGACACACCTTTTAGGGAGGTTGTATGAAAGTTATCACCAAAGAATTACCCATTGTGAGTATTTTTGGATTTTTGTGATGAGTAATGCTAGACTCACACACAAATCTCACACCCATCCATCTACACTATGACGTGGACCAATAAGGAGAGGAGAGAGATTGTAAAGTAGTGTGGATCCCAATGGACTCCACATTCTCACTCCTCTCCTCATTGGTCCATCTCAGAGTGTTGATGAATGAATGTGAGATTTGAGTGTAGGTGTAGCATTACCCTTTTTATGTTAGATATAGTTGTGTTATGCAAGATAGATAATTCATTTTGATAAAGTTGTGAATTTCACAAATAAAACTGAAGGTGTTTGTGAATTTCACAAACTATTTTTGTGTGTCAAATCTGAAAACTACTTGAAAACCACATGTATTGAATTCCATTATAAAAGATGGTATAATGACATTCACAAGCAAAATCACTGTAATTCACAATCAAATTCCCAAGAAAATTTACAACCATTTACATTTTTATCATCTAGAAGGTAATCAAAAGTCCAAAGAGCATCTCCAAGGAGGGATATGTCAAATTTTAGTATGCCAAATAAATTTGAGAGTTTATGTGTCAATTTGGTATATTAAAATTTGGCATTTCAGTTGGAGTAAATGATAACCAATATGTCAAATTTATTATTTTATAATTTTTATATATTTTTTTAATCATTTAACAAATTAAGTGATTGGTTTAACAAATAAATGTAATAATTTTTAAATGAAAAAGTAGAAATGGCATGCCAACTTTTAGTATGCCATTTTTAACATATGAACAACCATGCCATTTGCCACATGGGCTTTTGGCATTTTGATCGGAGGAGAATAAAGATGTCAAATTTGCCATTTGGCATGCTGCATTAGAAATGACATGTCCCTTGGAGATGTTCTAACTATTTAAGTAGCAAAATACATCTGTTAGTTTCTTTTTCAACGTCGCCTTTTTTTGTTTTTGTTTTTGTTTTTGTTTTTTTTTTTTTTTTTTTTTTTTTTTTTAATTTCACAGTTCTCTCCTTGTAGTCATTCTCTGCGCAAGATCTCCTTGGTACAGTGTAGGAATTGATGAATAATATGTGCCCCCATCTTCTTGGCATCACAATTTTTTTCCCACGGGTTGAAAACTTTCTGCATGACACTATGACAGACATGGCACCACCATAACACACCATAATCGTACCTCACCAAAATAAAAACATGAACATTGGGTACCATTCAAACAAATTCCAAAAATGCTTTATTTTTGTAGAAATCTCCCCGAAAATCCCTATTTACTAAACTTTTTCTGATTAGGTCCACTCTTATTATCATGTTACTAATAGGTCCAAATTAATGCAAAATCCCCAATTCCTTTTAAATTCCCCCAAATTTGGTTATTTTTATGACAATTTTAACCTTTACATAAATATATATATATATATAGAATGATATATATCTATATAATCCAGCATAATGATATGTGGTACAGTCAAAGATATCGCTATAATTAAGGGATTCACACTCCATAAAATCTGTTTCCTATTATCATGGGATTTAATCACCAATCAAAACATTTATACCATAAGCACCTAAAACCCAGAACATTTTCATATGTACTAACCTGTTCAAATTTCAAACCTCATTTTATAATGTGTTAAGCAGTGTAAATTTTTACATTACACATCCAGTGTACAATTTTGCACTGAAAATGTTTTACTGAGAATATGCACTACCAGTTAAATCAATGCTTACAATCATAGCATCATTATTTAAAAAATGGTGGATTCAAATGGATTCAACACTGCAAATATAATGACAAAAGCAGATTTTAAACATCAATATTTTTTACTCTGATAAACAGTGTAAATTTTACATTACACATCCAGTGTACCACGTTACACTGGATGTATTTTACCGAGAATACGCACTGTCAGTTTAAAACCATGCTCACAATCATAACATTATAAATGACGACAATAGTTAAATTTACACTGCATTAAAAATGACTATAGGAGTAAAATTTTTACACTGTAAAATTTTACAATGCATTGCATATCAAAAAAGTAATCAGTGAACAATTTTACACACATTAATCAGTGAACAATTTTACACTAGAAATCAATGAACAACTTTACACTAAAAATCATCTACCAGTTCAGCAAAAAAAAAAAAAAAAGGAAGTCATCTATATTTCATTTTTGCCTTTTCAGCAAAATGACAATCCAAAATAAAATGGCAAATCTAAATGCCCCCACGAGTGTCCTGCAAATTCAAACTCCAGCATAGCGCCACGTGCGACTGACGTGAAATGGGACCCACACATGTCAACTTCACGTCTGGTGGCAAAATGGCCTTTTTCCTTCGAGTCAAAAGACTCAAAACCGTGCCCACCCCACCACCAGATCCCAAAACCAAAACCCATTTCATACCCATGTTATGTGCATGTCCAATCATGCCATACATACATCTACCCATACATATCAGAAACATAGATCTTCCCCATCCATATACATGAATGACTACTACAATGATTTTACCCATACATATCAGAAACAGAGCACTCGTCTCCCGGCAAAAGAAGCTCCGGCGACTCCCTCACATATTCTCCAGAGTCCTCGAGCTTCCTTTCCACTCTGACGCAGACGCTTCGATCAACGAAACCTCCGATCACTTCCGATTCGTCGTCCCCACCGACGAAATCTGCGACGACATTAGGGCTCACATAGTCGAGATCTATCCTGGAGTCACGAAGATCGCGATTATAGGCACCAACGTTCTTGATTTGTCGATGAATGAGTTGGATCTGGATTTTTGGAGGTTTCCACTTCCAGAGTTGACGCTGCCTGAGCTTTCTCTCTCTCTCGCTGTGTATATATATATATATATATATGTGTCACTGCCTATGTAAGTTTCTGTATCTATTTCTCTCTCTCTCTAGAAGTTCTTGGAAAGAATGTTTTATAAATAAAAAAAATTGGTGATTTGAATTTTGAAATGCATGATTGTCGGAGTGTTTGGGGGGTGTGGACGCGGATAGGTACTAGGGGTAGTCTAGTCCAAAAAAAATTTGTGGACTTATCGTTAAATAGTTTATTGGGTTGGGTCTATTATAACAAAGGTACACTTAATAGGATTTAATAGTAGTTAACCCTTATTTTTGTTACAAGCAGAAAAAAAAATAATAAAAAAATAATTATAATAAAATAAAATCAAAACAAAAACCCAACTCTCTTATTGGCAAATACAGTGAGATCCATGATTTTTTACCATTAATGAATCTTTATTTAATCATGAGTCCCACTGCATTAACCAATGTGAGAGTTTTTTTTTAAAAATTTATTATGAGTCCCACTGCATTACCATTAATTAATCTTTTGTTTAATTATCCAAACATTCAATGAAAAAGGAAGTCATGATATGACTGAACTAGTTTAAAACGTCCAATCTAAACACCATTGGTTTATTGAAATCCCTAAAAGAGTTGTTCAAATAATAACCCAAGGAGCCCCAAAAACTAGTTTTAAAGCCCAAATGCACCAAAATCATACCCTTTTTTTTTTTTTTTGGTTCGAAGATTGTTGAAATTTCAGTCAATACGGGTGTTGACAATCCTTTTAAGACTTTCATACTTTGAATCCCTATAATTTTTGGATTTTTTTTTTAGGAATAAACATCTAGAGGAAGTTATCATTTTGAACAATGGAAGTTCCTAATGGTATTCTAGTCACAATAATATTTGGTAGACTTAATAGTGAAGTTGTTTAACTTAGGGACCTAAAGCAATATAATTTCATTGTGTAGGGATTTATCTCTAATTTACTCATTTCAAAATTGTGTTTTTTCTGATAAATTTCGATTGTAGGTATTCCTCCTTTTCAACAAAATTTGATTTGTTTGTTGAGTACTAGTATGTCAAGGATCTTTGTTCCTCAAAATAGGATTTCTTAAGGCGGACATTTATAAAGGCACACTTGTAAATTGAAGTGGAATCGGAGCGGGGCGGGTTTTGACCGATTTATATTTTAATTACCGACTTTGTCCGTACTTCTATTATATCTCATCCAAACAATTATCATTAGGGGCGGAGTGGGGCGACACCCGACAGGTTAAAACATCAAAGTAACTAAATCTGAAAGTAAGAAAAAAAATTAGACAAAAAAAAAAAAAAAAAAGCGTAGCAATACCAACTGGATTGGTGCATCCGAAATTATTTTTAAGCCCATTCAAGGATTCTGGCCAGGCCCAAGAGAAATAAGCCCAAATATTAGTTTTCGAGCTGGCCCAAGATAGTACATCCGGATTAACGTTAGAAGGCTAAACCAACTGGATTGGTGCATTTGAAATTATTTCAAAGCCCATTCTAGGCTTTCTGGGCCGGCCCAAGAGAAATAAGCCTAATTATATACTCTCTCTGTCCCTTTTTTTGAGTCCACCTTTAGGAACTCAATTTAGTAAGGGGACAAAAAGAATCTACATCTATTTTTCACAATGAAAAATGCTAGACCCACACAATGAATCACACATTTTTTCCACACACTTCTTTAAATGTTTGTACCTTGTGCTGTATAAGTGGGGCACAAAAAAGTGTAAAAAATTCAAGCTGCACAAGGTACAAGCATTTAAAGAAGTGTGTGGAAAAAGTGTGTGGTTCATTGTGTGGGTGTAGCATGACTCTTTCACAATTGCCCCTAATTATTGCAAAAACTTTTTTAGTCTTGTCTTGGACCTTGGTGTAGATTTCAAGGAAGGGTAGTTTTGGAAAGCAAGTAAAAATTGTATGCCAATTTAGGAAAGTGCACACTAATTTTGGGACATACCAAAATAGAATATAGGACTCAAAAAAAGGAACGGAGAGAGTAATCTATAAGTGATCTAGCTTGGCCCAAGATAATATATCCTTATTTTAGAAGCTGTTTGGTGTTTTAAATTTGCTTGAAAAACCATGCAAATTTCAGATTGTAGGAGCTGTTTGGGAATACAAAGAACCGATTCTTTGCATCATAAGTAAATGATTTTTAGAAATTTGAGTATTTAATGAATAATATTTCTTACATACGAGTCAGTGTCAAGTCTAAAATCTCTTTAACACTATTTAATTTTAGAAATTTGAGTGTTTAATGATTACTATTTTCTTACATACGAGTCCGTGTCAAGTCTAAAATCACTTTTAAAACTATTTATTTGTCAAACTAACGTAATCTAATTGTCATAACAAAAAAAAAATAATAATGAAAAACTAGATAGAAAATGAGATTGAGGCTGAATCAGATCTTATTTTAAATAGGGTAAATTACCTTTTACCCCATGTGGTTTGCCTCTATGTCACTTTGCCCCCCTGTAGTTTGAAATGTAACACATAACCCCCCTGTGGTTTGCTTCTGTGGCACTTTACCCCCTGTAGTTTGGAATGTAACACATAACCCCCCTGTGGTTTTCCTTTGTGACACTTTACCCCCTGTAATTGTTGGTCATTTAAGCAATTTTTTTTGGCTATAGGGGGGTAAAGTGCCACAAAGGAAAATCACAGGGGAGTTATGTATTACATTCCAAACTACAGGGGGTAAAGTGCCACAGAGACAAGCCACAGGAGGGTTATGTGTTACATATTAAACTATAGGGGGGCAAAGTGTCATAGAGGCAAAACACGGGTGGTAAAATATAATTTACCCTTTTAAATATTTCTAGACCGGCCGGCCCCTTGGCTTACTAATGAGTTCCAGGGCACCATGAGCCACGTTTGTTCAAAATAGAACTAGTACAAACACTATCTTTAACAAAGGTTTTAAAAAAGAAAAAAGAAAAAAGAAAGGAATAATTAGCCATAAATCTCTCAAACTAATATTCAAAAGTTTAAAATGCAAATTGATTTTTCCATTATGTAAAAAGGACAAAATAAGAGAAGTGCCAAATTTGCCCCCAAAAAGAATCTCAGTCAGCACTCACACGCCCCACTCCCCCAAATGCTTGCACGATATGAGTGAGCGCACCATAGCAGCTCTCATTGGAAAAACATTTTTCAAACTTCAAATCCCCCATAACTTTTGATCTACAACCCCGTTTTTTACAAAATTATATCGTTGTCGACGAAAGCTACAAAACTAGTACCATTGTTGATATATTTTGAGCACAAAAAAAAAAAAAAAAAAAAAAGAATTGCATTCCCTATTCCTCACAAACCAAATAGAATTCACTTAATATTTGTGTATGGGTTCAGTGAATTTTTTCACTTAATATTCAAGTATGCTAAGTTGATATGTTTTGAGGAAAAAAAAAAAAGAATTTCACATGTTTGTTCTTAGGTAGATTTTTAGTGAAATTTCACAAGAATTCATATGCCTTTGCTTGGGTTAAAAAACTGTGTTTTATAATTAATTATGAAATTTAATTATTTAAAAAAAAATTACATTGTTTAATAAGCAATAAAAAAAGAAGAGAGAGTTAAATTTCACTTCGCATACATGAATATTAAGTGAAATTTTCACTGAACTTGTACATGAACATTAAGTGAAATTTCACGTAACTCGACATTTGAGGGACATTTTAACAAACTAAGAATCAAATTGGACTTTAAACTCTAGATAGTTACTTCTAGTGACTTTTGTCTGAATTTCTTATGGGTCAGCTAGGAAAATTTTACTTGGCAGATATGAAAACTAAGTGAGTTTTCTTTTCTTTTTCTTTTCTTCAGAAAAAACTATGTGAATTTTCATTGAATGTGTATACAAATAACCAAACCAAACCAAACCAAGCCTTGTGTCCCAATCAATTGGGGTCGGCTGTATGAATCCTTTTTCTCCATTCTGCACGATCAAGAGCTATATGCTCATTTAAATTATATATATTCAAGTTTTTCAAGAACAAGGCATGTAAAATTTGCTTTTTTATTTTTTTCTTCCTCAAAATATGTCAACAATGATACTTGTTTTTGTTGTTATCGTCGACATGATTCCAATGTTGTAAAATTTGAGAAAAATAGAGTTGTAGATCAAAAAGTTATGGAGGTTTAACGTTTAAAAAAATATTTTCAAAATGGGGTCTCATACGGTACAATTCCTCACACTGTGGCGCTTGCATCAAGAGTAATTATGGATTTTTGAATTTATTTTGTCTTTTTGTCAAAGATATATATATTTGGTAAAGAAGTTTTGATTAAATGCAGATATTAAATATCATTTTTGTTGGCAATGGATGTATCTCTAATTGCCCCAAGAACAAAAGAAAATGGTGAAGATTAGGGGTGGTCAACTTTGGCCTGCCACTCGACCCAACCCATTGAACAATTAATTTTTTTTTTTCTTCAGCATATGGGTCGAGTCACGGGTCAGGGAGGTTAAAAATAGTTGGGTTTGACTCGATAGTTGGTTTGGGATTTCAAAGACTCGATACACCCAACCTGACCCGACTATATGTGAAATAATTTTTTAATATATTTTTTAATATGCTGTAATTTTAGGAATATATATACTTTAACCAAATTTAGGGTTTAGATACCCCAATCTCTCTCAACTCTCACTGTGGTGTACCACCACCTACCTCATACCTAAACTCTTCACCAGTCCACTACCACCACCTACCTCTTCCTTCTTCGGCTGTCGGCCCATCGCAACTAGTACCACCTCACTTCTTTCCCCCTTCGTTCGACGCCACCACACCACCTCTTTCCCCTTCGGCCTTGGCCCAAAGCCTTCTACCTTTTTATTTTATTTTATTTTATTTTAGTTATAGCAAATTATTTCTCAGAGAGGTATGTTTCGATTTCATATTCTAGATCTGCTTCGATTTCACATTCTTCCACATCTTCTTTTTTGATTTCAAAATCTATGATGAACTGATTTTAATGAACTAGATTTGTAGAGTTGTGGTCAACACATTCCAAATCTGCAATTGTGGGAAATCAACTAAAAATTGACCACTTTGATCCATTTATGTTTCACTCGAACTCCAGGGATCGGTTTCACCCGAAGCTGTGCGTGGATGGTGGCCGGGTGAATGGTGCCTAACCCGACTAGCTCAGGGGTGGATGATTGGGTGAGGCCCAAACCCAACTCACCCGACCCTTGTTCACCCTTAATGAATAAATACGAAAGAGTGAATTATAGGAGTGCCCTTCTAGTTGACCCAATTGAAGGAGTGGTAGATACAAGTAGAAGAGAGGAGGACTAAAATTTGTAGAGTGGAGGTCAGCATATTCTAGATTTTCAATTGTGGGAAATCAACCAAAAACAGGCCACTTTGATCCATTCAGGTATCACCAGAACCCGAGGGGTCGGTTTCACCCGACGCTGTGAGTGGATGGTGCCTACGACTAGCTCACTAGTGGATGATCGGGTGAGGTCCAAACCCAACTCACCTGACCAATGAGCACCTCTAATGAAGATATATGAAAGAGTGAATTATAGGAGTTCCCTTCTAGTTGACACAATTGGAGGAGTGGCAGATACTAGGGGAAGGAGGGGGGAGAATTGCCCTAAGTTTAAAAAAGTTCAAAATTTGTCTACTTACTTTTTGAATTTTCCAATTTTTTAAAGATTGGTTCCTAAAAAATTGAGCGATTTTTATGTAGCTGCTCTAAAAAAGTAGGGGTAATTAGGGTTGAGCCCATTGTAAAGTACTTTTTAAGCATTAAGTCCAACAACATTTTTAAATTTTTTTTTTGGGTGAAAAGTCCTTTCACAAGAAAGTTTAGTGAAATTTTACAAAATTGTTGAGATTTTTTTGCTCTCTTTTATATTTGTGGACTGTTGGTGTTAGGAAATTCCGAGTTAGGATATTCCGTTCCCAGAATCCGTTGACAGCGCGTATAAGTTGGTACTGCAAAAATTACGTGAAAGTTACAATAACCCTACAAGGGCGGAACTAGGGTTACTTTGAACTGCAAAAATGGATTGATGTAGTAGGTGAATCGAGAATACGAGCTCGATAACAGCTCACGATCGTCTACCATATTCCTCTGCTGCCAGAATCTCGAACTGAGTGTGGACTCTTTCGAAATCCTTTCTGTTTTGTGCTTTCTCTTTTTACGCTCTCTTTTCTATTCTGAGTTAATAATACTCGTGATAGAAAAACACAAACTGATAAGAGAGCCAAAGCAGCATATACATAGGCTACAACAACGACCATAAGAAGTCAATAAGGAATAGACTTCCTTATAGAAGTAGAAAACCCTAATTCGAACTGAAACAGATTCGAACTGAAACAGATTCCTATTTTCATAAATTATAATTCATATCACTAAAGAATTATAATTGCACTCCTACCTTACCTCAAAAATATATTTTGAGCTCTATGTTATTAAATGATTATTATCTCCCCACGTTAAGATTACAAATATCCAATAATTAAATGTAATTACTAATAATTATATTTAATTAATCTCTTAAAATTCATTGAGATCCCCTGCTTAACTTATCTGATATGTTGAATACAAAATCCACCTGCAAGGTTTGACATAATCAAACCTTATAAGCTTTCTCAATGGGATATCATCAATCCTAAAATTGAGACATGGATTCCATCATTAATTAATATCCACCACACAATTAATATTGTCATTCAATCTAATGAGATATTGACCCATTTAAGGATCGCATCCTTATAGGGATCAAAGTATAAATATCAAATGTACGTGTTTATAAATTTACTTAGGATTTAGAGCATAAGGACTCATAATAGTCATGGGATATTAATTATCTTATAAGTCAGTACAAAGATAATTACCCCAAGTCGGTCCCGTTTACTACACAAAGTGTACCTGCATAGTGAGATTAAACTATACCGTTTCCCGTAGTCAAGACAAACCTACTACATCACCATACTACAGTCTTACCGATGGTGTACCCTATCCCATGTAAGACTGTAAACCAAAATCTTACAATCTACAAGATTTGATGGTTTGATCTTCCGTGTGTAAGCCAAACTCTACACACCAAACCACCTACTATGTAGAATAAGAGGCACACATGCACAATATTAAATAAATAATATAATGCAAATATTGCCCACACAGATTCTCATAAAAATAGAATAACTAATATTATTAAAATAATAAATCAACTACATAAAGCATGTCTTTAAGTATATATCCCTAATAGTTGGAATATTGGAAATAATCTAGATTTGATTGAACGTAGAAAGACTAATAGGCCTGACTCACCCTCAGAAGACGCCTTGTGAGGGGAGGATTATCTAGACTTATAAGAAGCATCTACGGGTCTCTACTCGGGCGATGTGGGATGATTCAACACACTCCCTGGATCACATCAACAAGAAAAACCCAACAGGAGTAGAACCCAACTTGGCTCTGCTACCATGTAGAAAAATAGAATTATAGGGAAAAGGAAAAAAGAAAGAGAATGAGAGATGCTCAAAAAGACTATATTGTATTAACTTAATTGATTTATAAATTACGAGACTCACACACCTTTATATAGAGTGAAGATAGAGATAAAACTTCCAAATCCAATCATAATCAAATCGTAACTCTATCCCATAATTATGGAATTTATACATAATCAAATAAATTAAGATAAAATAAAATCTTTCCTAATTAAATGGATTTGATTATTTCCTATATTCCAACACTTCTCCGCAAGTTGAGACACAGAAGCTTGATGAAGTGACCAACTTGAACTTGGATTTGGACTTGAATGGTCCCATCAAACGTCCAACAACCATAACCAAGCAGTGTGGAAACTCCAGTAGAAGCGAAACAATCCTTTGAAAAATTGCCCGGACATTAAGGTGTAATAAAACGAACAAGGTTGCTGAAAATCACGACGTAATAAATCAAATATGCACTCAAGCCCATCAAAAGGGCCCACAAGGGACACAAGAGATGCTTGAGAAGCCTATGGGCTAAGCATGAAATAAGTAGGATGTGTAGGAAGCCACTAAGGACAGGCCATAATAATTATCAAATAATTGAAAAAATTGATAGACCACAAAATCTAAGGTCACCAAAATATGGATAAAGGCTAAAAGAGGCCGGCCAATGGTGACAGAGGCCAGTGAAAGGCCTTCAAAGGATAGAGAGGAGCCATGAGAGGCTTTACAGGGCTATCCAAACATGGTAGCAGCAAGGGAGTGACTGCCACAAACTGTAGAAAGCCCTAGAGGGTATGCCAAAGGCTTAAGTGATGGGTTGGCCGAAGGCAAGGAAAAGCCCTAATTATGGGCTGGCCAAAGGCTTAGACAATCCCTTGTGGGCTGGTTGTAGGTTACTAGAGGCCTTTAGGGATGGCTGGAAGCTTGGCAGTGGTGTAACGATGGTGGTGGGCAACTGGTGATGGTGGCTCTGATACCATGTAGAAAGACCAATAGGCCCGACTCACCCTCAAAAGATGCCTTATGAGGGGAGGATTGCCCAGGTTTATAAGAAGCACCTACGGGATATCTACCCGGGGGATATGGGACAATAACTTTCCTAACGACCATTGACAATTCAAATCCCAATATCTTGATTTCTAGTGGTGCATTGCAGACCTATATATGTGTGTGTATATATATATATATATATATATATATTGTCTGCTAATACACGATCAATTAATGTCTTTCCAATCATCCAAATCGAAGAGGGTCAACTAGTTAGCTTTCAACTGGCATTGGCCTACTTACTTCTCCACTAATTCGTGGGATGATACTGAACTTTTATATTTGAAAAATGTCTCAGGAGGGATCTCTGAAGTAGATGGTGGTTGATAAAATAATCCTTGATCATAATTTCTAGTATGAATACAACATCACTTAACACTAATTAACCCACTGGCTTAGACCAAAATCATGAAAATCTTATATATAATATATGTTAGCTCAATTGTAATTCAGTCCACCAATATATGAGCTTAGTTGTAATCCAGCACACATTAAACACATTTCTTCTCACTAATTAGTTTACTCCAACCCAAATTATTTTACCATCATTCCGAACATCACAAACAATCAACGATCTACCCTAATTACCGCCAAAAAAGTGACAATCTGAATGCAATGGCGAAATACAAAGGAGACATGTACTAAACCTCTAAACTCTCAACTCTCAAATAGACCAAAAAACATCACCGATCAAATTATAATCTGTCTACTATAGAAAATCTTACGCAAAACTATATATAACTAGATAAAAAAAATTCGCCTTAGGGGCAATGCCCCGAACCCCGTGCAGTTATTCATCTCTTGTATTCGCCTCCCCTTAACTATTATTCATGTATCCACCACTAAAGATAACAGATTCCATATGGAGTAGTACTGCACTTCCCAAATTGGAATCCCTAATGCTTTAATAAATATACCATATGTTGTGACAGTGGTATGTCCTACAACTATTAAAATATTGGGGATTCAAATTTGAAATTGAAATTTAGAAAGCATGTCATTGTTCTTAAATATTGGGTCTTTGTACCATTTCTTTCGAATTCTTTCTTCATCTTAAAAAACTAGTCGAAATCCCGTGCAGTTCATGAAAATAAATTAGAACATAGAAAAAAATTAAATCATATTAAAACGTTAAAAAAAAAAAATTGGAGCATGTCCATATACAAGTAATCAAACAAATAAAAAAAAAAACCAAAAAAAAAAAAAAGAAAACAAAACAAAAGAACGATCATACAAAGTCTATTTGTTTATGTGTATTACATGCAAATTCGGACTCATCCAAACTTTTTGACCATAAGAAACTTAACTATAATGCACTTATAGAATTCAATAAATGTTCCTAACTAGATACATGCATTTTCAACACTTAGCCATACCTATTTAATTTGACACATGCATGGATCTATTATGACTCTTAAACTCTATACATGCATGGAAAACACTTTAATACATGCAAATTTATTGAGGATATAAAAATGTCTCAAAAAGAGAGAGATAAAGAAATGACACATATTTTTAGAGAATTAATAGGAAAAAATGAAGAGATTTCTAGTCAGAATAAAGGAAGAGAAAAAAACGAGAAACAAAATAATTTAAAAAAAAATGAAGAGTACCAAGGTATTTTTCTCAGTCAGCCACGTGGCAAGTTAAGGATTGAGAAAAAATATTAGTTTTAATATATTCTATAAATAGATGTGATTACGGAAAATTTTAAGTAATGACACAACATTTGATGAAAAAAAGCTTTAATGTGCTATTGAGCTCCAATTAAAGGCTGACACCAATTTTTGCAATTCAATTGATTGACAAGACCCAACTGAAAAGCCTCCCCTAGAATCTCAAAACAATTAGGGGCATAAGCTCTCTCCCAAAAGGAAAATTGAAAGGTTATGATGTGAGAGCATAAAAGCATATATGTAATTATTCAAGGCTGGGGGACAATGGGGTGCATTTTAACCAGACAAAGCTCTTTGTAATTGATGGAGTTAAGGACCATATAAGCTTTAGATAATGGAAGTGATTAAAAGGGCTTTAAAGCCTTATTACACTGTTGCCTTCTCTTTAGCAAAAGTCATTTTCTACTGTGCTTTGGGCCTTTCCTTTCTTTTCAACTTTACAAAAATCAAACCCTAAGCTCTTTTAGATGCAATTAAGTCCACAAAAAAAAAAAAAAAAAGACTAATCAAGGAGGTTAAGAGTGAATGAGTTGTAGATTTTTATCCACTAATGATTGTCTTTGAGATCTTGAGTTTCCATATAAAGGAAGCAAGGTCATGAATAGTGATCAAGACTCAGTGCTTATGTCGGTATGGTGCTAAACGCTTGACAAGACAAAAGATTTAATAATTAAGTTAAGTTGTGATTTAACTAACACTTAAGAGATATCCCATGTGGTTATGTTTCCTAATAGTGTTAAATTGTTAAAATTGGTCCAGCTAAATGAGATGTGGATTAAGGTCAACTCAAAAGTGACCCCTAAGTTAAACTCCATCAATTTCTCAGCTTTCCAAGAACAATGTGGCATATTAATTCCCTATACTACACATTTTTCTTCTTCTTCCTTGATTGCACTTTTGTACAGAGTTTCATCCAAATTCATTTAATAGACACAATTCTTGTGTATATAAGTCACTACCACGTTCTATAATAGTACTGTATGTCCAAAATCATGATGGCATTAGCCTTGGCAGTTACAATGGGTATAATTACCATGGGAAAGGAAAGTTATTTTTATTAAAGTATTGATATTTAGCTTTGAGGGTAGTTTAGTCTTTTTTTACTTTATTTGGGGTAATATTGTATGCTTAATTATATTCTCTTTTTCTTTTGTTTTCATATCTCTCTTTTCTCTTTTTCCTTTTTGTTCTTCGATTATTTGATATGTACATTCAAAATTTTAAGCAAAAAATATCAAAGTGTCAATCCTTACCTGGGTGTGACCAGAGTAGTCCCTAGTCCCTACCCATTGGGAATCAATGAAATTAAGCTAGGAGGGGTCTAGATAGGTCACAAAGTAGAAGCCTACAAGAGCTCCGTAAAGTCATTTGACCACAGTCTAATCCAGCTTCACCAAAGTTGCTAGTCTCCAAACCTCTTAAAGTTAAGGTAATTGCTACTAGACCACCACCCTTGGTGGTATGGAAAAAAGATACTTTGTGCACGCATATTTGCTCAAATTTTTAATTAAAACTAACCTTATGAGTGATCTGCTGGCCATGGAAAATGGGGGAGCAAAGAGGGAAGTGTAAAAGAGATGGGGGGAATGTTTTTTTCATAATTTTAATGTCATTCTTGACTTCCAACCACTTTTTGAGAAATTTCTGAACTTTTTTGCCCTCCCCCAAAAATTAGAGAATTGTTAAATACACCACCTTATTTTCTGCTAAATACACTATCTTGTAGGTTGTAGCATAAAAAGATGAAAAATTTGTGAATAAAGATGGTGTACTTAGCAAAAATGTGGTGTACGTATTTAACAATTTCCAAAAATTAATGTCATTTTCTTATGTAAGAATACAATAATAAAACAACCAATATACTCTTCTTCTTTTTTTTTTTTTCCTTCATATTTTCTTTCTTATTTAATCAAATAAAAGGAGAGAAAACTCTTTTTCTTCCCTAGCATACGTCTTCTCTCTCCTCCGTTAATATTCCCTTCTCTTCCTTTCACTTTTCCATCCTCATACCAAACAACGGACAATAATTTTATCGGTAGAGGAACAACAAAGATATTTCACTGTGAAACAACTATTCAAATCCTGAGCATGAAGTGTAATCGCATAACTAAGAATGATTAGTTGTTCTTTCTTGTCAATTAGTTGTCATTGTTTGTATTTTAAAAGGGTTTTAAAGAAAAAAGACAGTTTTGACAATATATAACGAAATGAGAGGCACTTCCCATTATCCTCAAGATCATATGGATTTTGTCTCCCTTGGTTTGTAATGATTATTATTCCGTTATAATCTTTCAAATCTTCATCTTCTGATTTTATTATTTTTTTTGAGCCTTCATTTTTTTTTTTGGGGGTACAAATATTTGCGTCACGCAATGCGTAATTCGGTCACTTTTGCGTCACGTTTTGAAAACACACTAAAGACACTTAGGTTTAGTCTTACTCTTATCAAATCTAAATCTCATGAAAATCAAATTACATCATTTTGGTTTTGACGAAGAACCAATGGAAAAGTTATTGGTTAAATGACATTATGAAAACTTTTTTTAGTGAAAAGTCTTTACATATGGGCAAAAAGTCCCGACGATTTTGTGAAATTTCTCTAAATTTTCTCGTCTATTAAAATTTCACAAGAAAGTTAGTGAAATTTTACAAAATCGTCAGAATTTTTTTGCCCGATTTTATATCCAGGGATTTTTCAGTAAAAAGTTTTCGCAATTGGACCTAATACTTAAAAAGTACTTTAAAATAGACTAAACCCTAATTGCCCCCTCTTAAAAGTGATTTTTGGTTGAACCGTGGGCTACCAGGCACACAAAACGAAACAGTGACTCTATGCCTTCCCAAACACCATCAAGCCTTTGCAACATGTGATTTTACTTCACCGAAATGTTATTAATCCCACCAATTGACAGGAAACAAAAAACATTTTGAAAAGTTTCTAATTATAATTTTACATTTCATGTGTCTCACTTGATAGATGAGAATTTAAGAACAAAAAAAATGAAAATAAAATAAACTAAATCACTCTTTCACTTATAGCAATGTGTTCTGTTCAATAATGCGATACACGTATGGTTTCCGTCCAAATAAACCACCTCCATTGGCTATAGGGTACCAGACACAGGAGGTGCATTCTCTGCAAAAGGGCTCACCAGCTCACTTTTTTGGCAAATCTTTCACTCCAAGTCTCCAGAGCGCGCGCACACACACACTGTGTGTAACAATTTGATATTGCACCACACATCATTTCTGTCACGATCCAAGTCTCGCTCAGTAAGATATTGTCCGCTTTGGGCTCAAATTCGCACGGATTTGTTCTTTGACCACTACCCAAAAGGCCTCTTACTAGGGAGACTTGGAACCACACATTTATAGCACATTACTTTTCTACACCCAGGCGATGTGAGACGAACTTCCCACAGTCTGTAGCCTGCCAACACTTATTACAGCCACAAAGCACCTATACCAGCCCGCCCACAGCACCATGGTCGTTACAATTTCTGTCAAGGCAAATGGTTCGTCATTCATTGATATAATATTTAACAAATGGGGGATTTAATTATAAGTTATTTTATTTAAGAGTTTAGGACAATAAAAATTCCTAATTTGGAAAAGGTCTTCCATAAATAAATTTTAAGTGAAATGTTACTAGACCATACATGAATGTTAAATAAAATTACACTAGACAGTACATAAATATTTAATGAAGTTTTATATTTCAAGAACTTTTTAACTAAGTAAGAATTAAATTAGACTTTAAACTCTTGGTAGTTAGTTTTTGAGAACTATGTCTAAATTTCTATAAACAAATAGAAGTAGTACTGTGAAGTCAAACTTTTGAAAAAGACACTTTATATGTCCAAATAAAAAATTAATAAATTAAATATAAAATAATATATCGATTTATTTTGGAAAAGTCTCTTAGAGATACTCGTGTACTTGAGCAACAAAAAACTTTTCAAGGGCCACATGCCCACATAAGTCACTCTAGTACAAATTTAGCGGAAACGAAAAATTTATAATTTATGAGTGATGTTAAGTATACAACACATTCTACAATATATTTTATAATAGAGTTTTATATGTCTAGTACCATGTACAGTTTTAATTTTTTTTTTTACACTTTTTTATACATCACTTAGCACAAGATATTAGCACATAATATAAACATTTAAAACCTTGTTGTAAAATGTGTTGTGTGCATAGTATTTTTGAAAATTCATTTGGAGACACTCTTTTGGAGGTGGCTCATAAAAAAGCATAATTAGAAATTAGAAAAAACAAAAGAGCTTACCTTGGATGACAAGATTGGGTTGTTCATTAAGTCCCTACAGCTAGTAGCAACCCAAAAAACCAGGGCCCAAAGCACATATAAAGAAAATGAGCCACTAATTCTAGAGATATCAAAGGAGAGTTAAATCAGGCAAGACTCAAGGTCTTGGTAATTCTGTGGACATTGGAGCATGCATCTTTAATTTGTATCTGTTCTATATCTTTCGTACGGAATGTAATTGACAACTCTAGTGGTGGGGATAGGAACTTAATTGATTGCAAGTATAGGCTATGGCCACATCTAGAAAAGGACACCATATTTATGTCCACAATTATGCACATTTTTTTTTTTGGGGGTCAAAGTCACTAGCAGTTTCATAAGTTTAAGCTATTATATAATGATATCAAACTCTTAATACTTTTCCTGACATATAGCTAGGCTCGCACGCGGAGAGTTAACTAGATATAAAAATCAACAGTTGCCGGCGGTTGTTCGTAAAGCTTAGGGTCCCGTTTGAATTGATTTCGCTGTACGTTTGTGTTTAGGAAGAAGCAGAAATCCTAATTACAAGGGTACTATGTAATTAATTAAGAAAAATTCACTAAATTTGCTTCTTGCATTACATTTGGAGTTAAAACACCTCTAGACCCGATTCAATAGAGAAGTGCTTTCAAGACTATTCTTCACTGTTACTTAAAATTCATCGATGTGGGTGTTTTGGATCGAGAAGAACGTCTTAAACGAACGTTTGTGAAGTGATTCTAAACAAGGCCTTATTAATTTTTATTGAAAAATGAATCTAACAATGCATATCAAATCTTGATATTCTTGACGGTGCCTTTTAAATAAAAATAAAAACACTTTCTTGACGGTGAAAATATGCTGACTCAAGCTGGCATATTTAATTTTGGCATGTTTGCGCAACTCATAAATTTATAAGCATTAAAAAATTGTTATCTGCTTATTAAGGGCTATGTACCATTTCTATACAAATGGTACTCTCCTTTGTTCGGATTGTACCTTGAAATTGACAAGCAATTGAATTATAGAATGGAGCGACAAATATATCACATATTCTTATAAGAGAAGCCCCACAAAACTTTTCCTATGTAATCCCTATCTATTGTGTTCAATTTCTTTTGGCTGTGTTATATTTTGGGACCACAAGCTCTAATGTCATTTAGGTTTTGGAGTAACATTCATCCAACCTAGAAGATTCCCAGCTCAGCAATTCAATACAAAGGCATAACTCAAATCTGAAATTTTGATTATGAAATTGATCCTACTACCCCAGCATCCTTGACTTTAATTCATTGCTCAAACAAAGAGGATATAAGAGTCTGTTTGGGATAATTGTGAGAATAAGGGATTTTCTATTGAAATTTTTCTGAAAGCTGTTTGCGTTTGGCACTGCTGTGAAAATTAGAGTTTTTATTTTTTTTATTTTTTTATTTTAAGATTCAATTTGCTGCTTCAAAATTAATCTAATTTTGCAACTTTTTGAAAAAACTGTAAAATTCTGGTTGCCAAATAGATTCAAATTTGCAATTAATCTCAAATAGTTAGAGGCTGTTTGGCAAAAACAAAGAATCGGTTCAATTGGATCATAAGCGAATCGGTTCAACAAATTCAAGTGTTTGATGAGTGTTAATTTTTTGAGAAATTATCCCATGAGCCCGTCACATGGTGTGACGATGGACCATTGATCTTGTGGGTCCCACGAGAGCCCCACAATGATCGACGGGCCGTAATAGACCACCACACCATGTAACGGGCTCATAGGATATCTTCTCCAATTTCTTGTATAGGAATTTCGTGACCAGTCTTATAACTCTCCTAAAATAAGTTCTTTATCAAACCAACATTATCTTCATTACCTTTAGTTCTTACAAAAATCAGGAAAAAAAAAAAACAAAACCTACACTAAACTTGGTCTAGTTTTAGACACTTCCAATCAAACCCTTCCTTACCAACCGTAGGTCCGTAAACCAACTGTAATTCAATTAGCCTTTTTTTCATGTGTCTCTTGAAGATCAGACTCAGTCAGCCAAGACCCTTGGCCATGACTCAAACAAATGCATCTCGAAACACACCCATTCAACTTAGGGTGTATTTGAATGAGCAAATGGGAACTAGTCTTGATTCGCACCCTCTGTCAACCAAATGAACAAAGACATTCATTCATTACCAAGAATAATGATATCCTTAATAAATAAATAAAAAATAAAAAATTAACACCTAAAATAATACTCCCTCCGTCCCATAATAAGTGTTCACTTCTATTTTGCACATTGTTTAAGAAAGTTGTATTATTTTAGTTTTTTTGGTTCATTAAATGGTCACTTTCCAATTTTGCCCTTAGATGTGATGGGTGTTTGACTTTTTGCTTGTTTTGAGGCCACAAATAAATGCTACTTTGTCTTTATTATAAGGGTAGTTTTGGAAAGTAAGTAAATGCTATATGCCAATTTAGGAAAGTGGACACTTATTGTGGGACATCAAAAAAAGGAAATGTGGACACTTATTATGGGACGGAAGGAGTACAAATTAAAAACGTCATGTATATATATATATACAAAGATTCTCTAAAGAGGGTCACCTCTCTTTATTAAAGAGAGGGCCTTTGTTTTGGCCGTCAGATTGTGTTTAAAAACTGTGAAATGACAATACTGCCATTAATGAAAACATGATCCAACGGTCAAAACAGAGGTCCTCTCTTTAATAAAAAGAGAGCGCGCTCTTTAATGCCTGACTGTATATATATATATATATATAATTAAATACATTTTACACTCTTGTAGTTGGATCTCTGTCATTTTGGTTCCTTGCATCCTTCAAATTTGTTAAGTACTCTATCCATCCAAATCTGTTAAAAGAAACTAACGGACGTGACTCGCGTAAGTCCCATCAAGGGCAATTTTGCCCTTTCACTTGCCTCCAATAATTTCTCAAATATGAACTTTCTAATTTTTATAACACAGAGAGAGAGAGAGAGAGCGAGAGAGAGAGAAACTGAGAAGCTCTCAGTATTACAGACCAAAGACTAATTTCCTTTAGATCCAATCACAAAAATGCGTTAAACATTCAGTGGCGTAAATTTGGTATATGAGGCCATGATCAGTACAGGGATATTAATCCTTGTAATGAAGAAAAATTGTCAGTCCATATATATATATATATATATATATTTATGTTGTCAATGTGCATGTGTTTGTGTAAGTTTTTGATTGGTTGAGTCAAAGAAGTATTGTTACCGAGCTAGTTTTTGGAGATTTGGTTGATATTGGGTTTAGTGGGTTTTGTCTGTTACTGTTTAGTGGAGATTGTTGTTTGTTATTTAATTCTACCTGTGTATTTAAGAAGTTTGCTGATCACTGAAATTAGTAGTAGTTCATTTGTACACCATTTCTTGCCTTTCTACAAACTTACCTGTTTGTTAAAAGAGTAATATTTGGGCCACAAATAAATTTTACAAACACTTATAAACATACTTTATCTCTTTCTTGGGTGGCATTGTGGGGTCCGGATAATTTCAGTGGATCCCATAGTACCACGCAGGAGAGAGATAAATTGTATTTGTAAGTGTTTGTGAAACTTATTTGTGCCCCTAACATTGTTGTTAAAATTACTCTCCTAATTTTGCAATTGTAGGGAGAAGCAGTGAAATACTTTTAGTGTATTTTGGGAGGGAGTCAAGTGAAAGGGCAAAAATGTCATTCCCGTGAGTCTCTTTTGTTAGTTTTTCTTAAAAGATTTGGATGGATGGAGGGACCATCTTGATCCACTTAACAAATTTGGAGGATGAAATTTACACAAAAACCTTAAGGACCAAAATGACACAGAGATCAAACTACAACAGTGTAAAATGTATTTAATTAAACCATATATATATATATATATATATAAGAATGCTAACTTACAGCACGACACTCTTTTAGCGACGTCAAAACGCTTTTACCGATAAAATTTTTTGTCACTAAAAGCGTTTTTTTGTAGATAAATACAAACCTTCCGAATATCTAAAAGTATGCACACTTTGGACAAAAAAAATTCTTACGCCATTTAAATAAATTTAAGGGTTATACAGGGATCCCCCTTAACGTTTGGAGAAATTACACAGACCTCCACTCTATATTGTAAAAAGACCTCCCTTGAAATTTAGATTTGCATTACACACACATTCCCTCTAGATTGCAAAATTTACAAAGACTTTTCTTCTTAATTTGCTAATGCCGAAAATACCCATAGTTTAAAAAAAAAAAAAAAACTCCTCCTCTGTGTGTGTGTGTGTGTGTGTGTGTGTGTGTGTGTGTGTGTGTGTCTCTACTGTATATACATATATACGTGCATACATGCATACACACTACACATACGGACCATTAATACATACATACATACATACATACATGCACACCATATATACATATACATATTTGTATACATATATATATAGCCATTAAATACATATATACATAGATACTTATATACATCTTTGTGGTAAGTTTGATATTTTGGATTTAGATCTTAAGTTTTTGGAACAAATAAAATTTGGGTTTAAATCTTAAGAACAAATTAATTTTGGAAATAAATTGATTTTGGGTTTAAATTTTAGGAACAAAATTAGTTTTTGGAACAAATGATAAATAAAATAAAATAAGGGTAAAATAGTAAATTCATGCAAGAGGAAAGGTCTGTATAGTTATGTAATATAAAGGAGAAATCTATGTATTTTTTGCCAAACCTCAAAAGAGGTTTGTGTAATTTACCTTAAATTTAATGGTGGTGCTATAGTAATTCAAAGAGGTTCTATATGCACACCTTGTGACACCCATAAACGTTTCCACATTTGAGGATCTGCCTATATAACTCATATCAATATTGCAGCATGTAGTATAGAGGGAAAAATGATGCGAACATTTAATTTACCACAACTTTAGTATGAAATGACTTTGGCATGAGAAAACTAGACTAGATTTACACAACCTTACACTACTTTGGAGTAGTACTTTCTTGGCATTACCAAATGTTGGAATCTACTTGTGAAACGAAGAGGAATTGTTTTTGTATTGATGATTTTTTTATTTTTTTTTTATAGCAAGAAGATTTCATTCCATGACAATAAAACTAGATTCCAAAAAGAATCAGTACAAACAGACAGAACAAAGAACAACACATGAAAAATAAGCACAATTATTTGTTGAGTTTGTACTGCAAATCTCTCAAACCCTCAATTTTCTCAAACTGTGGTGTAGCTCAATCTGAATTGGCTGAGGAGAAAACTGTCAATAAAACTCACAACATAGATCACTCCAAAAATATCGCGACTGCGAAAAGATACTAACCGAACACCAGATCTGACAAAAAAAGACATGATTTGATGGAAATAAAGTCGGATCTAACCACAAAACAAGTAGATGATTATATCCACAAATATGCTAAATTTTAATTAGAAAAAATAAATATAACAGCGAAGCCGACAAATACTTAACATGACAAGCAATTAAAATTTTTTTTTTTTAAAAACAAGTGGAATAAGAATTGAACCGACGGTTGACTTGATAAAACAGCTCATAGGGTTCCCCATAGCCATAAGATAAGCTCACGAGTGCAATATGAGGTATGGGAGATTACATGTATCTTCCCGTGGGGGCCACATTTTAATACTTTTGTTATAGTGATTGGATATGTTCGAATTGAGACATTGTAAAAAAGGTCAAAGGAACCTTCATAATTTAGGAAAAATTCTATGATATAACTTACTAGTTTTGGATGTATCATACATCTATGCACTTTTGCTCCTAAAGTAACTTTAAAACCCTAGTGGTTATAGAAGTTTCAACATGATTTATTTTTTATGAACAAAGTAAAATTTATAAAAATAAAGGTTAAAACAACCTTGAAAGTTACAACGTAGACAGGAGCGGACTCAAGATTTTTGGTCAGGAGGGTCTAGACTGTACATGGGTTCAAGAGTAGAGCCTCCAAGATGATTTTTTTTTTTGGTCTATCTATATATAATTATGTGTAAAACTGTATGTAGAATTGGTTTAACACTCCAAATTTGGGATAAATCGTATAATTTTATGGTGCTTATTTCTAAAACCTGTAAATTATAACATATAATCTAGAATTTTCAAAAAGTCCAGGGGGGCTGTGTCTAAAATCTATATAATGTTACATGTAAATCTAGAATTTTTAAAAGCATTGAGAGTGTGAATTTTAGGGATCTATTTGTAAATTCTGTAAATTTTAAAGTCCAGGGGAGGCCAGTGCCACTCCTGGCATGTGCCTGGTACGCCACTGATCATAGACAACCCAACGAACATCCCTTGCAAGTAAATTGGGAAACAAATTAGGAAAATGCTAAATGCACAAAAAAAGTGCACAACGAAATGCACAATCAGCTTAAAATTGTTGGATTTCGTGCTGAAAAGTCTGTACACACAAAAAGACAAAAAAGTAGTGTACAACTTTTTCAACACGAGGTCAAACAAATTAAAGCAGGTTATGCATTTCGTTATGCACTTTTTTTGTGCATCTAGCATTACTCAACAAATTAATCCATTTTGGCACCACATCTTAATGTATGATACAATCAAAATGACTGAAATGTATTTTTGAAGACCCCATCTGACTGTCAGAGGAAAGAGATTCATAGCTATAATAATTAATTATATTACATTGACATCCCATGAGATTTTTTTATGACTGGCTCGTATTTTTTAAATTACATTGTTTTTGTATCTTTATTGACGTTGTGCAATTAAAAGTTGGCTCCCAAATTAGAATACTAAGGTTTTTTTTAATAGTCACAGTATAAGGATAAACATATCATTTTGAAGGTTCCAAATGACAATGGTATTCATAAATTTTTTTGGGAGGCTGGACCGACTCTAAGGTTAAACAAGACTAGCGGTGCCCCAATTTAAATTTAGTCTTTAAACTTATGTATGTAAATATAAAAAAATGTCCAATGTTCCATCATATTAAGAGTCCATGAATCAACATTTGGTACATTCCATAAAATAAAATAATGGTTCATCAAAATGTCAGAGATTTATTAGAAGAAAGAGGCCCAACTAGAATAAGTGAACATCACTTTTTCCAAAAAATGAGCATGATAGACATTTCTCTTCTACATTTTATGTTCGATGTTTATTGAATGGAGAAAAGCAAGATAGGAGATGGTTAGTATATTCACTTGTTGTGGATAGGGCATTTTGCTTTTGTTGCAAGTTCTTCATGATTCATAAAAAAAAATTCTCCTTGAATAATGAAGGATATAAGGATTAGGAAAATCTTGATAAAAAACTTGAGAGTCAGGAAACTAGTAGAGACTATCTTATTTGCATAAGTAAATGGATTGAATTACAGATGAGATTGAAAAAGAATAAAACAATTGATAAAAGTTTAAGAAGAATAAATCAACAAAAAGAAAGAATATTGGCAATAAGTATTGATGAGGATGAATAGTAAAAAAAACAAAGAAGTCAATTGAGGTGTTGAATCATATACAAGCGATGGGTGGTTGCTTCATCAAATGCATGGATTGCTTATAGAATTTTATTGACTATTCTAGTTACCGTTGCCTCGACAGAGAGAAGCTTTTTAAAGTTGAAGTTGATCAAGTCTTATCTTCGATTGACTATGTCACAAGAAAGATTGAACGGGTTAGTTATGTTATCTATTAAAAGAGATATAGTGAAGGAGATTGATTATACAAGTGTAATTGGTAAATTTACAGATAAAAATGCATGAAGGGCAATATTTAAGTAATACTATTATTGATGTAAGTTAGTTTTATTTATTAATATAAGTCACTTTCTTTTGTAAATAAATTTTCCTTTAGTAATATTATTTTTCCTATACGAAAATTTATAAGGGCCCCATTTTAAAAGTTCGTTTAGGGCCCCCCAAAAGTCAGGTCCGACATTGTTGGGAGGCTTGGTCTACGAACCCTAAGGCTTGGTCAATTTGGACTAAAGTGCAACCTATAAACAAAAACCTACATAATAACACAATAATAAAACCATTACATACTAAACTCACCATAATTACACATTAATTCCTGAAGTCCTACAACTATTAAAACTCTGACCAAACTACCCTTGGGAATTAACCCACGTTCTGCTCTCTCTCTCTCTCTCTCTCTCTCTCTCTCTACCTTTCTCAGACTCTCTCCCCACCAGTTCACCAGTCCACCTCTGCCTCCATCACCACCACCATCGGCCGCCATCGCCACTACCACCAATGACTGCCATAGCCGCTGCCACCACCATGCGCAGCACCACCCCGTCGCACACCACCACCATCGCGCACCACCACCAACATCGCGAGCACCACCTCCGGCTACTACCACTACCAATCTGCCACCACCACTACCACCATTGGTTCATCACCTCCATCATCTTCTTCATCTCCGACCACCATTGATCTTGTTCATCTCCGACGACATGCAACCTCGTGATTAAGATCTAGATCTAGATCTAGATCACAACCGGTGATTGAGATCTAGATCTAAATCTGGATATTGATTTGGATGTTGTGGACATAATGAACTCCGACGACCACCATACAAGGATACCATGTATGAGGTAAGTTGCAGAATGTAAAGTCAAATTTCACTTAACTTCATTACAAATTAGTGAAATTTGACTTAAGATATCTTAAGTCAAATTTCACTTTGTATTTTTAAGTGGGGGAAGTCGTCTGATTTCAGATGAAGTCGTAGGGATGGGGTCGCTCGAGGTCAGGTTAGGGGTAGGAGAAATAGTGGTGGTCGTCAGATAACAGGACGAGGCAGTGGTTTATGGGAAAATCGTCGGAGGTCAGGTGAGGTCGCCGGAGGTCAGGGGAGATCGCCTGAGGTGACAGGGATGGTGGCCGGAGGTGACAGGGGTGGTGGTAAGGGTAGCTAGAGCTTGGTTAGGGTTAGAGTATGAAGATGAGGGTAATTTGGTCTATGGACATTGGGAGGACTTATCCCCAATGTTTACTTTAAGTTGTCCTTAATCTCAATAAAGCTTCTCTTAATGACATTTTCACCAATTTTTTCTATTTTTTTTAATTGTCTAGGGGAATCTATTACTAAGAGCATCTACAACGCAATATTTTATGTATAGTAAGTTAAGTTAGTTTTCTATATAGGGTCTGCATTGGTGTTGTGCTTATAGGAACATAGTTAGGTGTATGGTAGTGAAACTTAAGTTTACACTTTCCTTAAATTCATTTAGCATACAAGGTAGATGAACAAGGCTTGGCCAGCAAGTGACTAGCCGACATACACATAGCTAGCCGGTCACCCCTAGCTGACACACACTTAGTTGTCTACCCCTTGCCGGCCAACCCTTAACAGTTTACTTATACTTCTCTCTCTCTCTCTCTCTCTCTCTTGTAATCTTTTCTTAAAAAAGAAAAAAAGAAAACAACAACAACAACAAACCGGCTAAGGCATAGCCGGCTACCCCTTTATACCAATGTTGAATTTCCCCCATCTATATAGGAACTTAAGTTATATTTACCCTATACACCATTACACTGCTGGAGATGCTCTAACAACCAAAGTAGAGGGTAGGTCAAGATAAATGCAGAATGAAGAGAAGGTCTATATGCAATTTCAAAAACCTTGATAATTGTAATCTATTTGTAATATTTGTATTATTAGTACAATTATTCTTAGTGTTATCGTAATTATTATTATTATTTTTAATTGTAGGTAAGGATTCTGTTGAAACTTCAAAGCAAATCAAAGAAGTTTTTAAATGGCATGGATGTTTCTATGTCTGCTTGTAAAATTCCATGGAATGTGTCTTGTAAAATTCCAAATTCCATGGAATATGTTGTGGTTCATTTCCAACAAGGAATAGGGAATCTTCTAAGAAAATATTTCCAACCACTCGTTGGAATAACTTCCTACTTTCTTACTATTGGCTAATGCAGTAGGACTCAAGATTAAATGAAAATTAATTAATAGTGTAAAGTGTTGGATAAATATGTGTTTTTGGCCATGTTTGAGGTCAAATAAATGTGGGACCCATTTAGAGTTTGAATGGGGTCCTTGTGGATTTGTGTTTTCCTCCATGAGAAGATGAACTTTGGATATTTATATGTCCAAAATTATTGTGGAGTGAATGAGAAATTAATCCATTGAATACATATAGATAATGTACATGCATGAATGAATGTATAGATGCATTTATTCTCATTCATGTGTACATGCATGGAAAATGTACATACATGAATGAATTTATAGTTGCATTTATTCTCATTCATGGATAATGCACATTCATAGATGAATTGCATTTATTCTCATTCATGGATAATACACATTCATAGATGAATCATGTATATACATGGATGAATCTATAGATTCATAATGTATATATATGGATGAATCCACAAATACATAATGTACATCCAATGAATCCTCTCTCCCCTTAGTCCTATATATTCTGAGCTTTCTCCTCAGAAATTTGGGAGTCAGAAAAACAAGAGCTATTTGCTTCCTTCCAATATTCCTTCCTGAGAGAGACACAAACATAGTTGGTTCGCCGGAGCAGTCGAACACCGTGCTTGTCTACTGCTGGTTATTATCGCTGTATCCTAGGAGACTGACGCCGGAGATATCCTCAAGCACTTCTGGTGATGCGGCGAATCTATTTTAAGGAAACTGTGAATATCACAGGCCTCTGTTTGATCTTATTTTGTTGTAGTTTCCAGTTATTGCTTTCTGTTTACATATTGTAATTCTGTTTCTGTTCAAGTTCTATTTTCCAGTTTGTAATCAAGAATCTATTTCTGTTTTTCAATTGTATCAATGTAATTTTTCTAACAATCTTATAACAGATTCGATATATTTTACAAAACAAAAACAGATTCGATTTTGGGAAAACAAAAACTATTTTGAAAAACAGTTTTACAAAAAACTGCTACTGTAATTCTCATTTTCTGCCCAAACGGTGCAGAATTAGGGAAAATTGCATTAGACGAAAAGTGTGCAGAATCGTGTTTTTCTTAAGACATCATGAGCAGAATCTTAAA
Source organism: Hydrangea macrophylla (assembly GCA_033977485.1). Classification (NCBI taxonomy): domain Eukaryota; kingdom Viridiplantae; phylum Streptophyta; class Magnoliopsida; order Cornales; family Hydrangeaceae; genus Hydrangea; species Hydrangea macrophylla. Next base: position 79,462,946 of record CM066996.1, read on the forward strand.
ATTCCTTCGTTTTCCTAAAATGTTTTTGAAAACGAAATTCTGCTACTGTTAAAATATAAGAGGAGGGAAAAAAATAAAATATTGGATTTAATTTATTTTCTCCTTTGATAATATTTTAGAAATGGCAAATGAGACTGTAAAAGCCGATGGTACTGGCTCCAACACCATGGTAATTGGCTCTATACCTGTGAAGGTTTCCTCAATCCAAACGGTTCCTATGAACCACGGGGAGAAACCCAAGAAGTTTAATGGTGTGGATTTCAAAAGGTGACAGCAAAAGATGCTGTTCTACCTTACCACCTTGAACCTTGCGAGGTTCTTGAAGGAAGGGGCCCCTGTGCCTAATGAAAACGAACAAGACCGAGAGGTTGTGCTAGCTATTGATGCTTGGAAGCACTCAGACTTTTTGTGCCGAAACTATGTGTTGAATGGCTTACATGACACACTCTATAATGTGTATAGTGTTAAGACCACTGCTAAGGAACTGTGGGAGTCCTTAGACAGAAAGTACAAAACCAAGGATGCCGGGTCAAAGAAATTTATAGTGGGGAGATTCCTCGACTATAAGATGGTGGACTCAAAGACTGTGATCAGTCAAGTCCAAGAGGCTAACATGACAGAGTTAGATTCTATCTCAAGGGATGTCTCTGACATTAATCTATCTGTTGTGATCTCTGAAGTGAACTTGGTGGATTCAACCCAAAGGAATGGTGGATAGACACTGGTGCGACTCGCCACATATGCTCCGACAAAGCTATGTTCACTTCCTTCGAACCAATTTTAAGTGGTGAGAAGATGCATATGGAAAATTTTGCTTCCTCGGATGTTGAAGGCCAAGGAAAAATAATTCTGAAAATGACTTCATGAAAGGAGCTAACTCTCAACAATGTCCTTTATGTATCGGAAATTCGCAAGAATTTGGTATCCGGATCTCTCATAAGCAAGCATGGCTTCCGAATGGTCTTTGAGTCAGACAAGGTGTTGTTGACCAAAGTGGGAATGTATTTGGGGAAGGGGTATATGTGTAATGGGATGTTCAAACTTAATGTACGTAGCAACTGTATTCCCAAAAGTTAATAAAATGAGTACCTCTTCTGTTTACTTGCTTGAGTCTTCCAATATGTGGCATGGTAGACTAGGACATGTTAATTTTAATTCTTTGCGAAGATTAATTAAATTAGACCACATACCAAACTTTCATATTGATGCAAGTTATAAATGTGAAACTTGTGTTGAAGCAAAGTTAACAAAGACTTCATTTCAATCAATTGAAAGAAGCACTGAACCTCTGGAATTAATCCACACTGATGTATGTAATTTAAAAATGGTTCAATCTAGAGGTGGCAATAAGTATTTTATTACTTTTGTTGATGATTGCACTAAATACTGTTATGTGTATTTGCTAAAAAAATAAGGATGAAGCTTTGGATAAGTTCATTCTATACAAGACAGAGGTTGAGAATCAACTAAGTAAAAAAGATTAAGGTGTTGAGAAATGATAGGGGTGGTGAATATGTAGCGCCATATGGTGAGTTTTGTGCACAAAATGGAATCATTCACCAAACCACCGCACCTTATTCGCCTCCATCAAATGGAGTTGCTGAAAGGAAAAATCATACCTTAAAAGAAATGATGAATGCTATGTTAATAAGTTCTGGATTGCCACAGAACTTGTGAGGGGAGGCAATTCTCTCCGCAAATTATATTTTAAATAAGGTACCTCGAAACAAAGTTGATCAAACCCCCTATGAACAATGGAATGGTCGAAAACCTTCCTACAAGTTTTTACGAATGTGGGGGTGTCTTGCAAAGGTTCTTGTACCTACTCCTAAGAAAGAAAGGATAGGTCAAAAATTGTTGATTGTTTATTTATTGGCTATGCACATAATAGTAGTGCGTATCGGTTTCTTGTACATAAATCTGAAAACCCAGATATACACAAGAACACGATCAAGGAGTCTAGAAATGCGTCTTTCTTTGAGAATATATTTCCTTGTAAAGAGGAATATAGTTCTAAAAAACGCACATTTGAGACTGTTGGGGAAACTAGTAAAACCCAAGAAGAAAATGTTGATATTGAGCCTAGATGTGGGAAACGAGCTAGAACCTCAAAATCTTTTGGTCCAAACTTTCTAACTTGTGTTATAGAAAGTGAGCCTCAAAGATATAATGAAGCTATTAGATCACCAGATGGTCCATTGTGGAAAGAAGCAATCAAGAGTGCAATTGATTCTATCCTACAAAACCATACTTGGGAACTGGTAGATCTTCCTTCTGGTTGTAAGCCATTGGGCTACAAATGGATTTTTAAAAAGAAAATGAAGACGGATGGTACTATTGATAAGTATAAGGCAAGGCTTGTCATCAAAGGGTATAGACAAAAGGAGGGTCTAGACTAATTTGATACGTATTCTCCTGTTACGAGAATAACATCCATTCGTATGATTATTGCGATCGCAGTATTACGAGATCTCGAAATACATCAAATGGATGTTAAGACTGCCTTCCTTAATAGAGATTTGAATGAAGAAATCTACATGGAACAACCTGAAGGATTTTCTGCTCCAGGGTAAGAAAATAAAGTGTGTAAGCTTGTCAAATCATTGTATGGCTTAAAGCAAGCTCCAAAATAATGGCATGAAAAATTTGACAAAGCTATACTCTCTAGTGGATTTAAAATCAATGAGTGTGATAAATGTGTTTATGTTAAAGACACAATTGAAGGCTATGTCATCTTATGTCTTTATGTTGATGACATGCTCATAGTGGGTAGTAATGATAAGATCATTAAATCTACTAAGAAAATGTTGAATTCTAAATTTGACATGAAAGATATGGGACTTGCTGATGTTATATTGGGCATCAAGATCTCTAGAAATACTAATGGACTTATTCTGTCACAGTCACATTATGTAGATAAGATTCTAGAGAAGTTCAACAAGTCTGATACTAGTATAGCCAGGACGCCTGTGGACTTAAGTCAACACCTATCTAAGAATACTAGTGAGAGTGTTTCTCAACTAGAATATTCTCGAGTGATAGAAAGTTTGATGTACCTAATGAGTTGTACAAGGCCTGACATTGCTTATTCTGTTAGTAGACTGAGTAGATACACTAGTAATCCCTAGTGCTGAACACTGGAAAGGGATAGTAAGGGTACTGCGGTACTTACGATATACACGTGATCAGGGACTACACTACATGAGATATCCAGTTGTATTGGAAGGATACAATGATGCAAACTGGATATCCGATATGAAAGATTCAAAATCTACAACTGGATATGTTTTCACACTTGGTGGTGCAGCTGTATAATGGAAATCTTCAAAACAAACTTATATTGCTAGATCGACAATGGAATCTGAATTCATTGCGCTAAACAAGGCAGCTGAAGAGGCTGAATGGCTTCGCCATTTTATAGAAGATATTCCTAGATGGTCAAAACCTGTGCTAGCTATTTGCATACACTGCGATAGTCAATCTGCTATTAGAAGGGCACAAAGTAATATGTATAATGGTAAGTCTAGACATATTCGTCGTAGACACAATACCATTAAACAACTACTCTCAAGTGGGATTGTCTCGATTGACTATGTAAAGTCAAAGGACAATATTGCGGATCCGCTAACCAAAGGGTTAAATCGAGAGTTAGTTGATAAATTATCTAGAGGAATGGGACTAAAGCTTATGACGTTACAAGGGACTGGAATGGAAACCCAACCTAGTTGACTGGAGATCCCAAGACCTAGGTTCAAAGGGACAACCTAATTTCATGTACCTTAGGAGAATCACTGAGGAGAAATACTCTCCTGCCGATTTCTATGATACAACAACGATACCTATATGGGTTGAGGATAAGCTTAGCTTTTAATGACTATGTGTGTTGGTTTAACCAAGTGGAGTATAGCATGATACTCTAAATAAGTCACCTATGTGAATGTGAAGTGGGGCCGCTTCTAAAAGAATTTGAGAAAGGTGAAATTCTTTGATAAACATTTACTGAACCAGGCGAGTGTTCAAGGCCAAAATGAACACAAGTGTAAGAACTAAACTATGTTTGGAAAGCTCCTGTGTGAGGTCTGTCAGTTGTTTACACTAATGGCAATCAGTTCAAGACTACACGTTCACTGGTCAGCCTGTAAATCTGACAGATTGTCACAAGGGAAGATTCAAAGCCAAAAGATACCTATCCTTTGCAGGAGTGATCCGTTGTGCTCTCTCTTGTCGAGTCGTTGTCTCACATCTTTTCGATTAATTTCATTCATGTGGGGGATTGTTGGATAAATATGTGTTTTTGGCCATGTTTGAGGTCAGATAAATGTGGAACCCATTTAGAGTTTGAATGGGGTCCTTGTGGATTTGTGTTCTCCTCCATGAGGAGATGAACTTTGGATATTTATATGTCCAAAATTATTGTGAAGTGAATGAGAAATTAATCCACTAAATACATATAGATAATGTACATGTATGAATGAATTTATAGATGCATTTATTCTCATTCATGTGTACATGCATGGAAAATGTACATACATGAATGAATTTGTAATAACCTGCATGTGCATCTAATTTTAATCTGACATTTCCATAATTAATCTGTATTTCTACATTGTCATGTTTAATATACATTGACTGCTTTTAATTTAGTTTCAATTCTCACATGTTAAATCTAAAATCTTGACTTAATTTCTATTGAAATTTTATTAGGGGTCAAACTGTGATTTTATAAAATTTAGCAACACCTGTGTTAGATTTCAAAACTGTATTTCAAAACGGTGGAAATGTTTACTTTTAATTCAAGCTGTATTTTTATAAAACCAGAAATCCATTTCTTACGTTAAAATGAATTTTCTGTATTTTTGTGGTGATCACCGCTCCCCGAAAATACCAGTTTGTGTTCAAAACTGTCCGCGCTGTGCTAAACTTTCACAGATTTTGAAAGTGATGTAAAGCTAGATGTGACATACACTTTACTTGCCATTTATGGAAACTAATCATTGGTTAAGGTAATGTTTGGGAATGTTTAACTTGTGTGTGTAATTGTTGTGCCATAAGCTAAATTCCCAAACACACTCAAGCTTGGACCCCTACATACCTACTTGGCTCTTGGATGATCTTGAGAGCTAACCATCTATATATGCATATACGTATGTATAATAGCTGTGTATTGTATGAACTATGAATTTAAATAAGTATTTCTAATTGTTGAGTATATGAGAAACAACTTGGCCTCCAAGTTTAAGGATTTGCCTATATATTCACCTATACTCACACATAGCACTGGAGACTGCTACTTCAATCAAAAATTCAGAGAGAAAAGAGTGAGTTTGAAAGTTATACAGAATATTTTATAGAGAGAGAAGCCTAAATCCCCATAGCCAAAGCTTGGGTTTGAAATTCCTATTTGCTACTCTTTCTCAACAATCTCTCTGCTTTTAATCACAGTGAGTATTTCTAACTCACTCAGAATGTAATTCACTATTGATTTACTGATTTGTGTAGTTGAATTAGGAGTCACCATTGATGTATTTATGTTTGAAGATTCATAGCATTGAAATCATAATTTTTCAAACTTAAGCAAAATCTGTTTTCTTAGATAATAATGAAAGTTTATAGTACATATAGTCTATGGTTGAAGTTTTAGAGCTTAATTTAACCCCATGAGAAAGTATATAAGGAAATTAGTTTTGATGTCTTCTAAAATTTCATAAAATTTGAGAGCTATAGTTTATTTCATGTTAAATTGATTTCATATTCATAATCCTTGTGAAAAACTAAAGAGATCCATATATAATATGATATATATACTAACAGATTTGGAAATGGGTCAAAAAAGACCCTGAACATCTAAAACAGAGCAGTTCTGACGAAGAGATGAAGTCTCTGCATCATCTCGCGCGAGCGACCCCTTGTGCGCACGATCTTCCTGTACTCTGGCAGAAAGAAAGGTTTTTATAATAAAACAAAAATTAGGCATATCGCGGCAAGCGGCCCGTGCGAGCGACCCCTCCCGCGAGCGGCCTGCGCGCGCGACTTCTGGCAGTTTCTAGTTCTTGCTTGTTTTGGGTTAAGGAACTGTTTGGGTGGTATTTTATGAACTGTTAAAGCTCTGTTTGGGAATTTATTAAATTAGAATCTTAATTTGATATGTTTGAACGATTAAAACGATGAATTGAGACTTATTAATCCCCGTACGCACGTTGTTTATATGATTCAGTGTTTTGCCTCATGTTTTAAAGTTTCATGACATACATGTGGAGTCAGTTGTACAAGCATGGTGAGTGTGAATGTTGGTCAGTATAGAAAAGAGTAATGGTCAATGTGGTATAGTGAGTGCGGTTGAGATTGTGATGTGGACATTCCCTGGTAAGTGAGTACCAAAGTGTGTTGTAATTGAGATTGCGACGAGGGTGTCTTTGAAATGCGACGGTGGCAAAACTGTACACTCCCTGACGACCATGGTAGCGTCAAAGTGTGTGAAGCCGAACTTGGACATTCCCTGGCACCCATGGCAGTGCTAAAGTGTGGCCTACGGACACTCCCTGATACCCGAGTCTGGATACTGCGTGAGGGTTCCTCCGGTATTTGCATGGCGGATTAGGTAGTCAAAGTATGAGGCAATGGACACTCCCTGGTACCCCAGACCAAAGTGTGAGGCAAACTGGACATTCCCTGGCACCCTTGTGCTAAAGTGTGGCTATCTTAGCGTTTCAAAGATACCGGTGTGTGATGGTGGGTTGTTGGGTTTTGTCGAGAGAAAAGAGTCGGTAAGATGAGATGGTGCATTGTTCTCATACACGGTCACATATATGTGAATTACATCTTTTATATAATATTGTGCTTGTTTCCTAAATGACCTCCATGCTTTAATGTAAACTTATTGGATTTAATGAGAATTGGAAAAGAGGTAAATGAGTATGTTTTACATTCAAAGTTATATTTTTAATACTCACCAGCTTCTTGAAGCTGACGGTGTTGATGCGCCCTGGACATTTATGTTCAGGCTTTTCAAGTTATGACTACGCGGGGCCTTATGACTATGCAAACTGAGAACAGCTATCTGATGAAGAGAATTTACTTTCATATGTTTTAAGTTAAACTGAATTCTGTAATAAGGATGATTGTAATATATATTAAGTTACTGTTTTATTTTAAGGCGGTTTGTGCCTTTAGAGACCCCGTGCTGTAATATGTAATAAGTTAGAAAAATATTTGTAAGCTTTGATTGCTCTACTTTGATTATATGTTTTTGTTGTTCGACGTTTGGGACGGAATCGATCTTTCAAACTATCGCGACCTACGGGTCCTTAAAGGAAATTAAACTCTTTCCATATTTATGCTACGTTGGGGCGTGACAGGATTTTGTAGTATCAGAGCCAGGTTATTATTTATCTCTAGATAGTTTAGCCCAGTTAGGGTTTACCAGTTTAGACCCGATTCTACGATCTGTTAGCTTAAGCTTTGCACCCCGATGATACGACAGGGAGGATAGACTCAGAACCCAAACGTCTAAGATTATCTCCTCCTGATTTAAGTTAGTACCTTTTTACCAGGTATGGATCCAGCTCAGCCCCTTTTTGTACCAGATGGGTGTGGAGGACATTTGGTGACTCCCAGGGCAGTAGTCCCAGCTTTTCTCAATTTATATCATACCGCTATTGAGCAGTTGGCCACAGCGACCGTAGTATCTGACTTATGGCACCAGGTCCACGTGGTAGGCTTAGTTGACTTAACTCGTATCCGCGTAGAGCTTCGTTACTTCGTGGAGGCTCAACGCTTGGTGTTGGTTGAGATTTTGAGGTTGGTCAATAGTGATGCCTTCTATATTCCCCTCGAGATCCAGGTTGTGCACGCTCACCTCGCACAGCTGGAGATGCCCCCGCCAGTAGTTCCCATCGCCGAGGACGATGCTGAGGCTGTTCATTTGGTGCCAGTAGGTGGAGAGGATGTAGAGGATGGTATAGGTCTAGATGATCTAGCCGCTGAGCTCAAGGAGGAGCTAGCACTTGAGGTAGTTCTGCCTGAGGAGGTGCCAGTTGAGGCAAAATGCTCCAGCGCCTGTTTCCTCGACAACCTCTCAGAGCTCGGATTTTGATTTGGTGGGCCTGTTCCTTGTTCAGCGATTTCGCCCCGTCGACTCGCTAGATCTCCTGATAGCTACTTACGGAGATGACTGATTTCTTAGATATCACTTTGTACATATTAACTACTTTTGACTATTAGCTATATCTCTTTTTGCAAACTGTAATTACATGCATTAGAGTATAGGGCAATGACCCATTTTTGGTAACATTAACTCTTGCATGGACATATACGTCCTAACCCATATGGATAAGGTAGGCATTGATCTGATCATACACGCTTTTTGTATCAACTTGACAAGAAGTTATATATAAGATATACTCTTTTGAATGTTGTCATCATTTAAATTGCTTCATAGTACTGCTTCATGCATGTTTCTCATTCTACTATCACTATCATGTATAGAATGGCTGGAGGACTAAGGAGGAACAAGAATTTGATTGAGGGAGCACCAAAGGCTACCGATCCCACAGGAATGTTTGAAACTTTCATCAGACGTCTCGAAAGGGTTAGCAATCAGAATGATAACCGACGAGATCGCCAAACTGGAGACAAGCTGCTGGAGAGATTCCGTGCGCTCAGACCCGAGCAGTTTGCGGGTACCGCGAAACCATAGAGAGCGGAATAGTGGTTTAGACAGATGGACCGCATGTTCAAGGCTGTCCAGTGCAATGAGATGGACAAGAGGAGGTTAGCTACCTTTCAGTTAACCGATGCTGTCGCGAATTGGTGGGATTCGGTTATAGCTACTATCGGGAATGGAGCTGCAACAGGAATGACGTGGACTGCGTTCAAGGGGAGATTTTTGGAAAAGTATTTCCCGGCTACGGAAAGGCACAGAAAAGATAAGGAGTTCATGGACCTGACTCAAGGAACCAAGTCGGTGCAAGAGTACACCACACAGTTCGAGAGACTGTCTCGGTTCGCTCCACACCTGGTTGATACTGAGGAGAAGAATATACGGAAGTATAACCAAGGGCTGACACCGCAAACTCGTCGCCTGACTCTCGGTCACCTAGATAAGTTGTTTGAGGGATTGGTAGGCTTGGCTACCGATCTAGAGGAGGATGCTCGAGTGAATCGGAAGTAATTCAAATTTCGGCCGCCTTACAGGGGTAATTTTGAAAATAGACCACCAATGAATCGTATCCAAGGGCAGAAGAGGAATTTTGACAGAAGCAAGAGGACCCAAGCTATCACCTATCCGACTCAACCTCGAGTAGGAGAAGGGAGAAATGCTGGAAAATGTTTTAACTGTGGCAACCCGGGTCATCTGGTTCGAGATTGCAAGGCACCAAGGCGTGCTGCTCAGCAAGGCATAGTTTGCTACAACTGTGGTGAACCAGGTCACATTAGCAAGTTATGTACTGCCCCTAAGCAAGTAACTTATGGTCAGCAAGGTCAGACTCGTGTGAATGCTGTTATTCTTGATACTGCTGGATATGACAGAACTATTTACGAAGAAGGAGATTATGGAGAAGCTCAACCTGATCAGCAAACAATGGAAGGTACATTGACTCTGTTTAACTCTCATATTAAAGTGTTATTTGATACGGGTGCTGCTCTTTCGTTCGTATCTGTTAATACAATTCAGAGATTGGGTATCTTACCTCATCGTTTGGAGAAAGCTTTGAGGGCTACTTCACCATTAGGAGCTGTAGTCAGATTAGGACACGTGTGCAAGGATTTTCCTTTACAGCTAGGAGACTGTGAAATCCCTGCAAGGTTGATTGTCCTATCAATGAAGGAGTTCGACATAATCCTAGGAATGGATTGGCTCTCTCAGAATCAAGTGAAGTTGGATTGTGCGAGGAAGAGAATTACATTCTCCGACAATGAGAATCAACCCTTTGATTTTCAATGTAACCCTTCGGGAGATATATTCCTCACTAGATGTTTGGCAAATATCAAAGTCGTCAGTACAGAAGCGACAGTGTCGTCTATACCTGTAGTTAAGGAATTCGAAGGAGTATTTCAAGAAATTTATGGTTTGCCGCCCGAGAGAAGTATAGAGTTCTGTATTGAGCTTATACCGGGTACCGTACCGATCACGAAGGTTTCCTATAGAATGGCCCCCACCGAACTATTGGAATTGAAGGAACAAGTTCAAGAGCTCGAGAACCTAGGTTTTGTACGTCCAAGTACATCGCCTTGGGGAGCACCGGTGTTATTCGTGAAGAAGAAGGATGGGACGCTCAGGTTGTGTATCGACTACAGAGAACTGAATCGAGTGACTATCAAGAACAAGTATCCCTTACCTCGGATTGATGATTTGTTTGATCAACTACAAGGAGCTATGACATTTTTCAAGATAGACCTAAGGTCAGGATATCATCAGTTGAGGGTACGGAAGGAAGACATACCTAAGACTGCTTTCAGGACCCGATATGGTCATTATGAATTTCTGGTAATGCCGTTTGGAATGACGAATGCCCCCGCAGTGTTTATGGATCTGATGAACAGAGTGTTCAAGCCTTATTTGGATCAGTTTGTCATCGTCTTTATAGATGATATTTTGATCTATTCTAAGTCAGGAGAAGAACACGAACAACATCTACGGATTGTGATGCAGACGCTCAAGGACCACCACTTGTATGCCAAGTTCAGTAAGTGTGAGTTTTGGTTGCAAGAAGTGAAATTTTTGGGACACAAGGAATTTCTGTGGATTCGTCCAAGACCGATGCTGTGTCAAACTGGGTTAGACCGAGCAACCCTACGGAGGTTAGAAGTTTCCTTGGACTCGCAGGCTATTACAGAAGATTTGTTGAAGGGGTTTTCAAAAATAGTTGCACCATTGACTGGGTCGACGAAGAAGAATTTGAAGTTCGACTAGACAGAGAAGCATGAGCGCGCCTTTCTAGAGTTGAAAGAGAGGCTCACTACCGCACCGGTACTAGCAATACCCAAGCCTGATGAGAAGTTCACTATCTTTAGTGATGCGTCATATCAAGGATTAGGGTGTGTACTTATGCAAGACGGCAGAGTTATCGCTTATGGATCCAGGCAGCTAAAGCTGAATGAGTTAAACTACCCCATTCATGACTTGGAGTTGGCGGCAGTAGTATTTGCACTCAAGATTTGGAGACACTATCTTTATGGTGAGAAGTTTGATTTATTCTCTGATCACAAGAGTCTGAAATATTTGTTCACACAGAAAGAGTTGAACATGAGACAACGCAGATGGATGGAGCTAATCAAAGATTATGACTTCACGTTAGAGTACCACCCTGGTAAAGCTAATGTGGTCGCTGATGCTTTGAGTCGGCAGACTTAGGAAACGGTCGCCTCCTTAATGGTCAGAGAATGGCGAGCATTGGAGACGTTGGCAGAGTTCGATGTACAGAGTGCTGAGGAATAAGAAGGATAACTTTTGGATGTCTTATCCTACAGCCTGTTCTTATCGACCGCATTATTGGAGCTCAGAAAGAAGATGAGAAGTTTCAGACATGGTTCGTGAAGATGTCAGAGAAAGACCCGACCGAATGGAAGGTGGAAAGTGACGCAGGGTATCGATGCAGAGGCAGATTATGTGTACCAGATTGTGGGGATTTGAGAAATGATATTCTGGCAGAAGCACATAAGTCAAGATATACAGTTCACCCGGGAGGAATGAAAATGTACAAGGATTTGAAGAGGAATTTCTGGTGGGAAGGTATGAAGAAGGATGTGGCCGAATTTGAATCCAAGTGTTTGACGTGTCAACAAGTCAAGGCTGAACATCAGAGACCGTCAGGACTGTTGCAACCACTGCCTATTCCTGGTTGGAAGTGGGAGCATATAACCATGGATTTTGTTGTAGGATTGCCTCGATCGCAACAGAATCATGACGCCATTTGGGTAATCGTGGACCGATTGACGAAGTCCGCTCATTTCATCGCTTATAATATGATATACCCGGTAGAAAAGATAAGCCGGATGTATATACAACAAGTTGTGCAGCTTCACGGTGCACCTGTGTCGATTGTGGCAGACCGTGATGCACGTTTTACTTCCGGATTTTGGGAAAGTTTGCAAGAAGCTATGGGAACCTCGCTCAAGATGAGAACTGCTTTTCACCCTCAGACAGATGGGCAAACCGAGCGTGTTAACCAGATCATGGAGGATATGCTTAGGGCTTGTGTTATTGATTTTGTAGAATCTTGGGAGACACACTTGCCTTTGGTTGAATTTATCTATAACAATAGTTATCACACGAGTATCGGGATGGCTTCGTTCGAAGCATTGTACGGACGACCATGTCGTTCTCCGTTGTGTTGGGCAAAAGTTGGGGATACAGAATTTTTGGGACCAGATTTGGTTAGAGAAACCAACGAAAAGATTTCTTTGGTCAAGGAGAGGATGAGAATCGCTCAAAGCAGGTATAAGAGTTATGCCGATCGGCGAAGGAAAGATTTGGAATTCAGTGTTGGAGATCACGTACTCCTTAAGGTTTCACCGACCCGAGGAGTAGTACGCTTCGGTCTCAAGAGAGGAAAATTAGCTCCGCGTTTCATTAGACCATTCGAGATTTTGGAACGTGTCAGGAAAGTGGCTTATCGACTGGCGTTACCATCGAAGATGTCTGGAATTCACAATGTATTCCATGTGAGTATGTTGAGAAAGTACATACGAGACCCCTCGCATGTGGTCAGTTATGATGATATTGAGACGAGTCATAACGTTTCATACAATGAGAGACCTGTGAAGATTTTCGATCAGGGTATCAAGAAGTTGAGAAAGAAGGACATTCCGTTGGTGAAGTTTCAGTGGAATCACCATGACGAGAACGAAGCCTCATGGGAAGTTGAAGCTGATATGAGAAAGAAGTACCCGGAGTTGTTTTAGGACTAGTTAGTCTTGATTTCGGGGACAAAATCCTGTTTAAGGGAGGAAGGATGTAATAACCTGCATGTGCATCTAATTTTAATCTGAGATTTCCATAATTAATCTGTATTTCTGCATTGTCATGTTTAATATACATTGACTGCTTTTAATTTAGTTTCAATTCTCACATGTTAAATCTAAAATCTTGACTTAATTTCTATTGAAATTTTATTAGGGGTCAAACTGCGATTTTATAAAATTTAGCAACACCTGTGTTAGATTTCAAAGCTGTATTTCAAAACGGTGGAAATGTTTACTTTTAATTCAAGTTGTATTTTTATAAAACCAGAAAACTATTTCTTACGTTAAAATGAAAATTTTGTATTTTTGTGGTGATCACCGCTCCCCGAAAATACCAGTTTGTGTTCAAAACTGTCCGCGCTGTGCTAAACTTTCACAGATTTTGGAAGTGATGTAAAGCTAGATGTGACATACACTTTACTTGCCATTTATGGAAACTAATCATTGGTTAAGGCAATGTTTGGGAATGTTTAAATTGTGTGTGTAATTGTTGTGCCATAAGCTAAATTCTCAAACACACTCAAGCTTGGACCCCTACATACCTACTTGGCTCTTGGATGATCTTGAGAGCTAACCATCTGTATATGCATATACGTATGTATAATAGCTGTGTATTGTATGAACTATGAATTTAAATAAGTATTTCTAATTGTTGAGTATATGAGAAACAACTTGGCCTCCAAGTTTAAGGATTTGCTTATATATTCACCTACACTCACACATAGCACTGGAGACTGCTACTTCAATCAAAAATTCAGAGAGAAAAGAGTGAGTTTGAAAGTTATACAAAATATTTTATAGAGAGAGAAGCCTAAATCCCCATAGCCAAAGCTTGGGTTTGAAATTCCTATTTGCTACTCTTTCTCAACAATCTCTCTGCTTTTAATCACAGTGAGTATTTCTAACTCACTCAGAATGTAATTCACTATTGATTTACTGATTTGTGTAGTTGAATTAGGAGTCACCATTGATGTATTTACGTTTGAAGATTCATAGCATTGAAATCATAATTTTTCAAACTTAAGCAAAATCTGTTTTCTTAGATAATAATGAAAGTTTATAGTACATATAGTCTATGGTTGAAGTTTTAGAGCTTAATTTAACCCCATGAGAAAGTATATAAGGAAATTAGTTTTGATGTCTTCTAAAATTTCATAAAATTTGAGAGCTATAGTTTATTTCATGTTAAATTGATTTCATATTCATAATCCTTGTGAAAAACTAAAGAGATCCATATATAATATGATATATATATACTAAGAGATTTGGAAATGGGTCAAAAAAGACCCTGAAAATCTAAAACAGAGCAATTCTGACGAAGAGATGAAGTCTCTGCATCATCTCGCGCGCGCGATCGCGCGAGCGGCCAGCGCGCGATCTTCCTGTACTCTGCAAAAAGAAAGGTTTTTATAATAAAACGAAAATTGGGCATATCGCTCGAGCGGCCCGCGCGAGCGGCCCGCGCGCGCGACTTCTGGCAGTTTCTAGTTCTTGCTTGTTTTGGGTTAAGGAACTGTTTGGGTGGTATTTTATGAATTGTTAAAGCTCTGTTTGGGAATTTATTAAATCAGAATCTTAATTTGATATGTTTGAACGATTAAAACGATGAATTGAGACATATCAATCCTCGTACGCACGTTGTTTATATGATTCAGTGTTTTGCCTCATGTTTTAAAGTTTCATGACATACATGTGGAGTCAGTTGTACATACATGGTGAGTGTGAACATTGGTCAGTATGGAAAAGAGTAATGGTCAATGTGGTATAGTGAGTGCGGTTGAGATTGTGATGTGGACACTCCCTGGCAATTGAGTACCAAAGTGTGTTGTGATTGAGATTGCGGCGAGGGTGTCTTTAAAATGCGACGGTGGCAAAACTGTACACTCCCTGACGACCATGGTAGTGTCAAAGTGTGTGAAGCCGAACTTGGACATTCCCTGGCACCCATGGAAGTGCTAAAGTGTGGCCTACGGACACTCCCTGATACCCGAGTCTGGATACTGCGTGAGGGTTCCTCCGGTATTTGCATGGCGGATTAGGTAGTCAAAGTGTGAGGCAATGGACACTCCCTGGTACCCCGGACCAAAGTGTGAGGCACACTGGACATTCCCTGGCACCCTTGTGCTAAAGTGTGGCTATCTTAGCGTTTCAAAGATACCGGTGTGTGATGGTGGGTTGTTGGGTTTTGTCGAGAGAAAAGAGTCGGTACAATGAGATGGTGCATTGTTCTCATACACGGTCACATATATGTGAATTACATCTTTTAAATAATATTGTGCTTGTTTCCTAAAATGACCTCCATGCTTTAATGTAAACTTATTGGATTTAATGAGAATTGGAAAAGAGGTAAATGAGTATGTTTTACATTCAAAGTTATGTTTTTAATACTCACCAGCTTCTTGAAGCTGATGGCGCGATGCGCCCTAGACATTCGTGTTCAGGCTTTTCAGGTTATGACTACGTGGGGCCTTATGACTATGCAAACTGAGAACAACTATCTGATGAAGAGAATTTATTTTCATATGTTTTAAGTTAAACTGAATTCTGTAATAAGAATGACTGTAATAGATATTAAGTTATTATTTTGTTTTAAGGCGGTTTGTGCCTTTAGAGACCCCGTGCTGTAATATGTAATAAGTTAGAAAAATATTTGTAAACTTTGATTGCTCTACTCTGATTATATGTTTTTGTTGTTCGACGTTTGGGACGGAATCGATCCTTCAAACTGTCGCGACCTACGGGTCCATAAAGGAAATTAAACGCTTTCCATATTTATGCTACGTCGGGGCGTGACAGAATTTATAGTTACATTTATTCTCATTCATGGATAATGCACATTCATAGATGAATTGCATTTATTCTCATTCATGGATAATACGCATTCATAGATGAATCATGTATATACATGGATGAATCTATAGATTCATAATGTACATATATGGATGAATCCACAAATACATAATTTACATCCAATGAATCCTCTGTCCCCTTAGTCCTAAATATTCTGAGCTTTCTCCTCAGAAAGTTGGGAGTCAGAAAAACAAGAGTTATTTGCTTCCTTCCAATATTCCTTCGTGAGAGAGACACAAACATAGTTGGTGCGCCGGAGCAGTCGAACACCGTGCTTGTCTACTGCTGGTTATTACCGCTGTATCCTGGGAGAGAGACGCCGGAGATATCCTCAAGCACTTCTGGTGAGGCGGCAAAACTGTTTTAAGGAAACTGTGAAATATCACAGGCCTCGGTTTGATCTTATTTTGTTGTAGTTTTCCGATTATTGCTTTCTGTTTACATATTGTAATTCTGTTTCTATTCAAGTTCTATTTTCCAGTTTGTAATCAAGAATCTGTTTTGTTTTTCAATTGTATCAATGTAATTTTTCTACTATAAAGTACTAGGACCCATTACATTAACTAATGAGAAAGGAGGTTGAAGAAAAATTAATCAATTTTAGAGTGAGTAAAACTGCACTCTGTGCCATTTTCTTTTGTAATTCAATCATAAGATAAAGTCTTCTCTGATTTAATTTTTAAATATAAATTTCACATTGCTTCTAAACAAATAATACACCATATAGTCAAAAAAACGAGTAATTACTTTTGACAAAATGGATGAATTGATATTTATTTTTCTTGTCTATGAAATACTTTTCTAGACGATTTGCAACCCCTTGTTACTACGCAGTGTTTGTCTCGCAGCACGAAACATGCAAGAAAAACTATTCTTGTCTATGAATAAACAATAATCTTAGGGGCACTAATAAATTCCATTAATATTTATACTCACACTCTATCTCTCTCTTAGTGGAACTTTGGGTTCATTGCAGACCCCATAGTGCCACTAGGAGAGAGATAACGTGTGGGGGTGAGTGTTAGTGAAATTTGTTAGTGCCCCAAATATTACTCATAAATAAATAATGTTCTAATTTAGTAATAGTAACTAAATAAACAAGAGGGAAAGTTGACTCACAAAATTCATTTAAAAAAAAAATTATATCCCACTACATTTTCATTTTTGCCATTTTCTTCACTTTTCTCCTTGATAACCAAATAAAGATATAGGTTTCTTTTCATGCTTTCCTTTTCCCTACTAAATCAGAAGCCTCAAGGTCAAAAAAATCAAAGAAAATGTTATTTTGTTTGTTAAAATAAGGAAGTACAAAAAAAAAAAAAAAAAGCCACAATGTGTTGCACAAGCACTGCGTGTGCCTCAGCCGCTAATAATCATAAGTGAGAGAAGTTACTATGCTACTCCCTCCATCCAATTTTATATGTCATTTTTTGAGAGTCCAACTTTTTAAGAGAACATAATGATTGCTATTCAAGTACATGGGCCTAAATAAGAGAATTTTTTTTCCAAATTGCCCTTGCTTTGCTTAAGAGAGTAGTTTGGTGTGTTAACTCATTAGGGGTAGTTTTGAAAATTAAGTTAAAAGTGGTCAACAATTTTGGGACAACCAAAAATAGAAAGAGGGACACATAAATGGGACGGAGGGAGTATTAGACAACCTAAGTGAAAAATCTTGAAAAATACTAAAATGGCAACACTTTAAATTAAATTTTTTTTTTTGCGGTTTTCAAAGCCTAAACGAACGAATTTGGAAATGCGTCATTCGTCACACGCAAAGGTGTTGGGAATTTAACATGCGAAACCAAATTTCCCCAATAACACACAGAAACACACAAACAGTAGTAAATATGCACACTAAAGAAAAGACATACAGATTTCTACGTGGTTCGGCTAAACACTTGCCTACGTCCACCCCCGAGAGATCCATTCTTTCACTATTGAGTAAAACATGGTACAAGTTACATGGATTAAACCCCATAACCCAAATACAAGACTCTTGTACACTCTCCATTCAATACCCCAAAGAACCTGATACAATTAGTCACTGTTACATAGAGAAATCACAGAGAAAAAGAAATATTCATCCCTACCTCACATCCCTACCATTGCGAACAATCCTCACAGAAAACTTCAATGATTAATATCTCTCTCACCCTAAACCATGCACTCCTATGAGGGGAGACCCCCAACTTGGTACACCAAGGGCTTCCTAAATTCCTATACAACATTCCCTTATATAGAGTTTGCAACCAATTACTTATTGTACAAGTAATATAACTCTATCAAGGAAAACAAATAACATTAGGAATCTAGCCAAATCACAATCCCTAAATTAATGCGATTGACCCACATGTGATATAATCCCAACAATCACCCCCTCTATCGCTTGTGGGGAAACTGTCCAATCAATCTATCACACATGACCAGCACCCCCTCGACCGGAGCACTCACAAAGCTGACGACTTTGTAACTGTTTGCCATTGACCATCTACAGTACCAGCGTGCACACCCCAAATCAATATGGTTTCAACATCCCTGATTCGTCAAACTACGACCAATACATGTGCAAGCCCCTGAGTTAATTATACACATTAATTCTACTAGTTAAAAGCCTCGACCTCTCCTTCTCTTAAAGCAGGATTTCCTCTCACCATCCACGGACTCACTTATATAAGAATTTTTTATCGAGGACTTAGGAGTATAACTCTACCAACCAAACGACACAAACTATCCACACTTCTCTCAATCGCCGTGTGTGATTTCAGTAACAATATTAGATTCCTCCGCAACTTTGGGATCAATATCATACCACCCAAATAGCAAAACTGCTCCAAAAATATTTGATCAATATTCCTACATGCAGTATCCTAACAATTAGCTCTGTCGGATAATTGCGCCTGTGTCTGCCCTCGTCTTCCTGGAACCCATCTGATTCGTATCCAATATTGCATTCTTAACTTCATGATTTTACCCTTATTGGACACAAATTATCACTTATAGTGAGAGATTTAATGGATAAATTGTACTTTTGTTGATCTTGTTTTTGGTTCACTTGTTGCTAATAAAAGCCTCTTTCTTGTAGGAATTGGGAACTTGTTCGAAGTTGAAACCAAGTATTTTGGTTCTCACCTCATGAAAAGGGAAAGAATCACCACTCTGCAAAATCGGATCGATCTGCTACTGCCCAGGGACCTGGAGACGTCTTCTCGCAAAGCCGGATCGATCCAGCTTTTACACGCAGATCGATCCGTGATTTTGGACGGAGATTCTGCTTGCGTTTTGGAATGTCGGATCGATCCGGTCACAAGCCGCGAATCAATCCGCCTCTGCTGTATTTTGACCCCTTTTTAATTACAAGTTTGTTGATTCGTGTCCAATATTGCATTCTTAACTTCATGATTTTACCATTATTGGACACAAATTATCACTTATATTGGGAAATTTAATGGATAAATTGTACTTTCGTTGTTCTTGTCATTACTCTCTTGGAGCGAATAAAGATCTCTTTTTGTAGGTTTTGTAAGCTTGGGTGAAGTAGAATCCAGCCTTGGTAGCATTCATGAAGTTGAAAAGGGTCAAGAAAGAGAATTTAGAAAGGCGGATCATCCGCCCTTTAGAAGGGATCGATCCGCGTTCTCAATGGAAACTTATTGCCTGATTCAAAAAGAGCAGATCGATCCGCCAAAATGAAAGGATCGATCTGCGATCTTCCTGTGGCATTCTGCGACAAAACTCCCGAAATGGATCGATCTGCCTATATGAGGGGATCGATCCGCGGTTTCTCAGAAAGATAGTAATAGCCCAGATGAAAGGCGGATCGATCCGCCAATATGAAGGGATCGATCCGCGCTTCCTGCTGATGACTCTCTCTTTTTATTACAACTTTGCCTTTCTTTGTATGGAATATATATAGTTAGAGATTGATTTTTATTGAGGGGGGCTGGTATTTTTGCTTAGTTTTCCTTAGGTTGTAAGCTCCCTCTCTCTAAATCCTCTCATCTCTTCCCCCCATTACTCCTCAACTACCAATATTTA
This sequence comes from Hydrangea macrophylla, assembly GCA_033977485.1. Taxonomy (NCBI): domain Eukaryota; kingdom Viridiplantae; phylum Streptophyta; class Magnoliopsida; order Cornales; family Hydrangeaceae; genus Hydrangea; species Hydrangea macrophylla. The sequence continues at coordinate 79,482,794 of CM066996.1, forward strand.
CTTCCATTTAGTGTTAAAGGGAGAGGAGTGTGAATGTATTGAATGGTTGAAGTTTACATTGAAGAATTTCTTGGATTTTCTATGGCATTTATGGTGATTTTCTCTTATTGGCATAATTTCTCCTTCCCTCTCTTTAATATTGTTGTCATTGTGACTATGAGTAACTAAATCATGTAGGTTGGGGATCATAAACCCACCATTGGACCCATGTGTGTTTTATTGTAGGACTCTCACATTTTGTAACATTTCTATAGTTCATGGGTGTATGGTTTGATGTTTTGAGACCCCACTTCCAATGTCAAGCATTGGAAGTTGTTAAATATCTAAACTCTAACCCTATACCCATATATTGCATTGGAATATCTATCTAGCATATTGGTTGACTACCACATGTTTGATAGTTTGTCACGATAGAATTTTCTACTCTAGAATGTGTTACAAGTATGAAAGCCATGTGTTGGTTGGTCCAAGGTGGGGGAATGCTCCCCAACCTCAATTTCTCCATTTACAATACTCTCATTTGTCAATTAAACTTAGCTTTGTTCAAAGTTTACTTTCTCTTTTTCTAAATAGTCATTGTAGTATAATCTTTTACAAATTGAACCAATCTCAAAGTCGAAAAGACTCAATTTTATTTCTTAGTTTATTAAATTGCTTCTCGCATTATAATTGGTTATTAAGCGCCCAACAAGCATTGTTTCATTCTAATCCCTGTGGACTCGACACCCTACTTCCAACATACTACGTTTTTAATAGGGTTAAATAAGAACTTGATTTTGACAGCATCATTTGCCATTATGTGGGTTTTGTATAAATAGATAGAGATACTTTTATTTTAGGGATCTTGTGTTTTTTTCCTCCCAACATTCTTCTCCTTATCTCATTTTTGGGAACCCACTTGGTTCCCTTCCATTTCTTCGTCCTTTGTATAAACTTGAAGCTTGGATTGAAGTTTTAATGGCTAGGTATATTTTCTATCTCTTCTCTTTTGATGATATTGCTATGCTTTGTATCATTAGTTAGATTACTTAGGTTATGGATCATGAGCTCTTGGATTTAATGTGGTAGCATTTCTAGGGTTCATTTGTGTAATATTCAAAACTAAGGGCTTCATCTTATTTGTATTGCAACTTTGATTGTCAAAACTTAGACTTTGAATTCTACCTTATGTATTTCATATGGAATATTATGTAACATTGTGTTTTACACTCCATGTGTTTGATAAATGTTGTGTGTGGGATTTATAACTTGGGGGTCTTCATCTTTGATGTCAAGCATATTTGATTGTTCAAACTCTTGAGTTTTAAATACTATCTTTTTGAAGGCTTCATAGGTGATTTGTCCACCAAGTAGATTAGTTAGTGTAGGGTGGACAAATCATTCAGATTAGAAGCCATAGAGGCTTCATCTTGCATGTCATGCATCCTTGATAGTCAAATGTTAGCTCCAAATCCATTTCTATGGAAATCTCAAGCTCCTTTTATCGATCACATAAATGCACTCCTTGTGTTTGATAATATGCCACAATGAAGTGTTACCTTTGGAATGTGCTTAAAACATTAGTCCATTTCATCTTATTGTGACCCAAGATAGGGGGGAATGATCCCAACCTATTGCTTTTTATATTAGTATTGATTTACACTTCTCTCCTCTAAAAACCAAACAAAAAACCGCAAGACGCAAAGTCATTTTTTTTCCTTTTCTTTATTATCTTTTCTTATTTCTTTCTTTTGAGCATTATAATTAGTTACTAAACTTCCTAAACGTTATTATTGTATCTATCCCTGTAGACTCGACACCTTACTTCCAACATACTACGTTTTTAATAGAGTTAAATAAGAACTTGATTTTGACAACATCAAAATGGCACCGTTGCCGGGGATTGGCAACAACGTTAAGTTGTTTAGTTTCTAATTATATGCGCTTTTGCATTTGATCTTTTTGTTTTTTCTTTGTTTTGAAGGATTAGCTACTCTTGAAGAGCTAAACCTCCATCTAGAAAATTGATGACACATTGGTCTTTCATAGGGAAGGTAATAACATCTCCTTTGGTTGTTGTTCTTTAAACTTTTGGCATATGTAATTGATTTTCGTGATTTTTTACATAGTTGTGTTTAATAGAAGTGGTGTATTGTTGCACATAAGTTATTCTAAGAGAAGTTGATTTGTCTACCATGTAGCTTAGTTAATGTAGGGTGGATGTATCATTCTAATCAAAGGTGTTGCATAGTGTAGTAATTTACCACTTATTTGTTGTTGTGATAATTATGCTTTGTGTTAATATGCTTGACTCATACCAAGAGAATGTGATGTATTTCACCATGTAGTTTAGTTAACTTAGTTTAATTAATGTAATTTAGTTGTAGGGTGGGCAAATCATGTCACTCAAAGTAGAGCCATAGTATAGTAATGCAAAGTATGATTGTTTTGCCAAACTTTCTAGAACACCTCTTTTAAAGAAATATTATTTCTCTTTTGCATGTTGGGCTAGTGGTAGATTCAACATTCTAACCTTCAAATTTATCCTCATCATCTCCTCATCATTCTATTTTCATTTTTTTTTTGTTTTGATTTTTCCTTTTATTTTCTTTTTTTATTTGCTTGATGTGCTCAGTAGTGATTCATGTGCAGGAACATCATTTTTGTGCTCATCGGGGATCGCTCCTTTTGTTGGTGATATCATTCTATCCCTACTAATTTTTGTCCTCATTTCGAACCATTTGCATTAGGGACAATGAAATGTTCTAGTTGGAGGGTGTGGGATATTCACCCATCATATTGATGTTCCATTTTCTTCTTGCCATTAATTCTCCAAGTATGTTTTTTTTTTTGTTAATAAAAGAAAAGTTGATTAAAAAAAATAGTTTCTAATGATTTTAGTATAGTGGCCCCGTTCTAATGCCGAGCAATGATATTTGTCTTGAGTTTTCTATCGATTTTAGTATGCGTCACTTGTTGAATCCCATTAGTTCTATAACTACTTGATTATAGTAAATTTCATGAAGTTCAAATCTTGGATTATCGAGCACGATGCATGACTACTTGTGTTAAGATAATGTTTAATGCAATTGTTATCCGAAAATCGTTTAAAACATTTGTGGAGACCTTACCTTTGTGAGCTTTAGATCCTTTTCTCCATGGTTGAGCGTTACATACTGCAATTCTTTTTTTTTTTTTGAAAAACATAGAAAAGTCGTAGATAATCTCATCTTTTTGCTTTGATTGTTCATTAGAGGAATTTTTTGGTGGAATGTAAAATTCTTGCTTTGTCATTGTAGTGGAGAATAAAGAATCACACGGTCCGAGGAAATGAATTTAGGATCTTTTCACCAATATATAGCCCCAACCACATATACCCTTCCTGCACTTAGCCATACATCTTCCATATCCGCGTTTGAATTAAATTTTTTGGATAGCTTGGCATGAGATTGTGTTTGTAAGGTTGCAAAAGAGATTGAATCGTGTGATTGGGAGAGTACAAGAAAAAGAAAAGAAAAGAAGCTAAAAAAATGTATGTAAAGTAAAAGAATTAAAAAGAAAAAGAATAGGAAAAAGAAAAGAAAAAGAGCTTCATAGTCAATTGTACTTCTCTTTTTGAGCTTCAAAGAAATATTTGTGGATGATTCATCTCTTGTGGTCATCTGTATCTATGCATTCCAATAAATACCAAGTTTATACACAAACATCTCATTTCATTTCCCCTTGTCCTTCACCTAACATCACTTTCCCACTCTACAACCCCCTAAAGGTCCTAATTGATCCTCAAGTTGTGTGATTCAGAGTTTGAAACGGATATGACAAGTAGTTAGAGTTATTTCACATCCTCTAGTGAATAGTATCTTTCATGAGATTAATTTTTACTCATTTTTCACGCTTACATTTTTCATCATTGGCATGTGCGTGACTTTAGTATCCAGTTCCATTACTCTTTTTGCCCGCATGCCCCGAGTGTATTAACCATTCCGAGTGATTCATTTTTAGAGTGTAATACCGGTGACAATTGACTTAAAGCGCATTTTAAACGCAACTCAGATTATGAAAGCACTTCCATCTTCCTGATAGTTGTAGCTATGCACTTCACACCACACACGCATCCAAGATTGAGCTTGATGAAGCTTATCTAATAATCTTGCTAGTTTGAGAATCTTTTGAATTTGCGTGTCATGTGCTAAAATCTTTTGAAAATTCTTGGGACTATGTTGAGTGTCGACATTAGATAGTGGGCAACTATCATGAGGAAACAAAATGTTTGTGGGTATCACTCCAAGAACTCTCCGGAGACAACACTCCGCCTCTACGAGTAACCTAGAGGTTTAACGGCTTGTTGCATATGCTCAATGCAATCATGTTCCCCACGAAAACGGTTTATCTTTCATTTTAAATAAATTGTTGTGCAAGATTATTCTTGAATCTCTTGGTCGTTAGCTCTGTTGCTAAGAGACTAGCAACATTCTAGTTGGGGGGGGGGGTGTGTAACTTCATGATTTTACCCTTATTGGACACGAATTATCACTTATATTGGGAGATTTAATGGATAAATTGTACTTTTGTTGATCTTATTTTTTGTTCACTTGTTGCTAATATAGCCTCTTTCTTGTAGGAATTGGGAACTTGTTCGAAATTGAAACCAAGAATTTTGGTTCTCACCTCATGAAAAGGGAAAGAATCACCACTCTGCAAAACCGGATCGATCCGGGTTCTTAAGGCGGATCGATTCGCTACTGCCCAGGGACTTGGAGACGTCTTCTCGCAAAGCCGGATCGATCCGACTTTTACACGTGGATCGATCCGCGATTTTGGACGGAGATTCTGCTTGCGTTTTGGAATGTCGGATTGATCCAGCCACAAGCTACGGATCGATCCGCCCCTACTGTGTTTTGCCCCCTTTTTAATTACAAGTTTTCCATTATGTGGGTTTTGTGTAGATAGATAGAGATAGTTTTATTTTAGGGATCTTGTGTTTTTTTTTCTCCCAACATTCTTCTCCTTCTCTCATTTTTGGGAACCTACTTGGTTCCCTTTTATTTCTTCTTCCTTTGTAAAAACTTGAAGCTTTGATTGAAGTTTTAATGGCTAGGTATATTTTCTATCTCTTCTCTTTTGATGATATTGATATGCTTTCTATCATTAGTTAGATTACTTAGGTTGTGGATCATGAGCTCTTGGATTTAACGTGGTAGCATTTCTAGGGTTCATTTGTGTAATATTCAAAACTAAGGGCTTCATCTTATTTGTATTACATCTTTGATTGTCAAAACTTAGACTTTGAATTATACCTTATGTATTGCATATGGAATATTATGTAACATTGTGTTTTGCACTCCATGTGTTTGATAAATATTGTGTGTGGGATTTATAACTTGGGGGTCTTCATCTTTGATGTCAAGCATCTTTGATTGTTCAAACTCTTGGGTTTTAAATACTATCTTTTGAAGGCTTCATAGGTGATTTGTCCACCAAGTAGATTAGTTAGTGTAGGGTGGACAAATCATTCGGATTAGAAGCCATAGAGGCTTCATCTTGCATGTCATGCATCCTTGATAGTCAAACGTTAGCTCCAAATCCATTTCTATGGAAATCTTAAGCTCCTTTTATCGATCACATAGATGCACTCCTTGTGTTTGATAATATGCCACAATGAAGTGTTACCTTGGAATGTGCTTGAAACATTAGTCCATTTCATCTTGTTGTGACCTAAGATAGGGGGGAATGATCCCAACCTATTGCTTTTTATATTAGTATTTATTTACACTTCTCTCCTCCAAAAACCAAACAAAAAGCCGCAAGACACAAAGTTATTTTTTCTTCTTTTCTTTATCATCTTTTCTTATTTCTTTCTTTTGAGCATTATAATTAGTTACTAAACTTCCCAAATGTTATTATTGTATCAATCCCTGTGGACTCGACACACTACTTCCAACATACAACGTTTTTAATAGGGTTAAAAAATTCCAACATACTACATTTTTAATAGGGTTAAATAAGAACATTTAACCCTATTAAAAACGTAGTATGTTGGAAGTAGGGTGTCGAGTCCATAGGGATTGATACAATAATAATGTTTGGGAAGTTTAGTAACTAATTATAATGCTCAAAAGAAAGAAATAAGAAAAGATTATAAAGAAAAGTAGAAAAAATGATTTTGTGTCTTGCTGCTTTTTGTTTGATTTTTGGAGGAGAGAAGTGTAAATAAATACTAATATAAAACGCAATAGGTTGGGATCATTCTCCCCTCCCCCCCATCTTGGGTCACAACAAGATGAAATGGACTAATATTTCAAGCACATTCCAAGGTAACACTTCATTGTGGCATATTATCAAACACAAGGAGTGCATCTATGTGATCGATAAAAGGAGCTTGAGATTTCCATAGAAACGGATTTGGAGCTAACGTTTGACTATCAAGGATGCATGACATATAGGATGAAGCTTTTTTGGCTTATAATCCAAATGATTTGTCCACCCTACACTAACTAATCTACTTGGTGGACAAATCACCTATGAAGCCTTCAAAAAATAGTATTAATTTAAAACCCAGGAGTTTGAACAATCAAAGATGCTTGACATCAAAGATGAAGACCCCAAGTTATAAATCCCACACACAACATTTATCAAACACATGGAGTGCAAAACACAATATTACATAATATTCCATATGAAATACATAAGGTAGAATTCAAAGTCTAAGTTTTGACAATCAAAGATGTAATACAAATAAGATGAAGCCCTTAGTTTTAAATATTACACAAATGAACCCTAGAAATGCTACCACATTAAATCCAAGAGCTCATGATCCACAACCTAAGTAATCTAACTAATGATAGAAAGCATAGCAATATCATCAAAAGAGAAGAGATAAAAAAATATACCTAGCCATTAAAACTTCAATCCAAGCTTCAAGTTTATACAAAGGAAGAAGAAATGGAAGGAAACCAAGTGAGTTCCCAAAAATGAGAGAAAGAGAAGAATGTTAGGAGAAAAAAAACACAAGATCCCTAAAATAAAACTATCTCTATCTATTTATACAAAACCCACATAATGGCAAACTTGTAGTTAAAAAGGGCACAGCAGGGGTGGATTTGAGCAACATTTCTACGTGCAGTATCCTAACAATTAGCTCTGTCAGATAATTGCGCCTGTGTCAGCCCCCGTATTCCTGGAACCCATCAAATAATTTTCTCCAGAAGCACATACTTACTATACCCGGAATCTAACAACCCAAGAGAAATGCATGTATGAGTGAAATGTGAGAACCTCTCACCATACGCAACCTGCTGCTATCACGTAGCATCAAAATTATTTTCGGCCCTAGATCCCAACCTGTTGTTATATATATAGGATCTATCACCAAGAAAAATAAATTCCAATCCGTATAGAATCTCACAAATCTGCACCCACCGATAAATCTGCAGTGCCTGAAAATCTTGGGAACAACTTGTCCGAAATTTGAAGTAACATAGCTAATCCCACTATTCCAACAAATCAAAATCCTTAATTTATTACACCTTGTCACATCATATCACTTCCCTATTCCAAGCTTAAAACCTAAAAAAGGAATGAAAACTTCAGGAAAGTTATCATGATCCACACCTTCAGATTGTATTGCCAAGTTCGCGGCTGCACACTGCCTTGCTGCTCACCGATTTGTTTTTCTTTATTTTTTTCTCTTCTATATTTTTCCTTTTTCACCGTGCCCTTTTTTCACTGTCACCATGTGCTCTTCCCACCATAGATCTGACAACCGGGCTTTGATACCACTTGTTGGGAATTTAACACGCGAAACCAAATTTTCCCAATAACACACAGAAACACACAAACAGTAATAAACATGCACACTAAAGAAAAGACACAGATTTCTACGTGGTTCGGCTAAACACTTGCCTACGTCCACCCTCGAGAGATCCATTCTTTCACTATTGAGTAAAACATGGTACAAGTTACATGGATTAAACCCCATAACCCAAATACAAGACTCTTGTACACTCGCCACCCAATACCCCAAAGAACCTGACACAATTAATCACTATAACATAGAGAAATCACAGAGATAAAGAAATACTCATCCCTACCTCACATCCCTACCACTGTGAACACCCTCACAGAAAACTTCAATGATTAATATCTCTCTCACCCTAGACCATGCACCCCCATAAGGGGAGACCCCCAACTTGGTACACCAAGGGCTTCCTAGATTTCTATACAACATCCCCTTATATAGAGTTTGCAACCCATTACTTATTGTACAAGTAATATAACTCTATCAAGGAAACCAAATAACATTAGGAATCTAGCCAAATCACAATTCCTAAATTAATGGGATTGACCCATATGTGATATAATCCCAACAAAAGGTTCTGGTTTTTATATTTCCCGTATTTCAAACCAAAGATGGGCTTTTCTCAGTCTGTATATGTCAAGGTTCTTTTTTGCCCAAAACACCTGTGATCAAATATGGCTTGAACTCTCGAAAGGATGAAGAGCCTTCGATAAATGGGCAAGGGCAAGGCGACCAAACGGTCATTAAAAAATCACTGCGGCGTTCAAACGATATCCAAGCACCCAAACAGTGATGGTGAAAATTGGTGTTGTAGCATAGAAAGGGGTATCGTTTGCAAATCGCTTATAGATGCGTCTGAATGTTGCATTCGAGCGATACCAAGCGGTGGCCAAGTTGGCACTCTAGTGACCGTTTGTTTTTAGATTGCGTGCAAGCTCTCTGAACAGTGTGGATAAGCGTCTAGTACCCCGTGCTCAGTAAAGTTTAGTGGTCTATTTAAGGCTTGGATGGTTTTATCCAAATTATCTTTGTGCTAACATTATCGGGTATGAACTAAACTTTTGTGAATGCGTTAGGAATAATGTGCGAAGAGCATTGAGAACATTGTAATCTCTGGTATTCACAAAGGAACTTTTGTTATCTCCCCCAATGATGGAGTATCCTGATCTTAAGAGAACCACCTTAAATCGTTGTCTTCTTTGGTTGCTTCTTTTGTTTCTCGTTGGATTTGTTGCTTATTGTTTTCTCTTCTTTTATTTGTTGGTACCATTTAGATTCAAATGTTGGTTCTTCTCACAACAATACCTCCTATGTTGGAAATTTAAACGCAGAACTAAATTTTCCTAATAAACATGCAGCAACACAACTAATAATAATTAGCACGCACACTAAAGAAAATACAAACTTCACGTAGTTCGGCAAAACTATGTCTACATCCACACCCACAACTAGGAATCTAGCCAATTAACAAATCTCTAAATCATTGGGATTGTCACACATGTGATAGAATCCCGACATCCTCAACTTGTAGAGGGGCAATTGGTTATGCAGTGCCCAATGATCAATGAGAGTGAGAGGGAGAGAGAGAGAGGGAGAGGGATAGAGAGATCTTAGGAACCAACCATATGGTGTTTTCAATCATGAAGTCAATATCTCAACTGGTTGGGGAAAAAGAAAGGGTAAAAAACTGGACAATGAGCATCAAAAAGTACCCAAGAGGAAAAATATTGGGACAAAAAGAGAAAAGTTCACAAAGTTGGTAGTTAGTTATAATATAGGGTAGTTGGAGGCAAATTTTACACCAAAAGATGATAATTCAAAAGCTAGCTTTAATTGCCCTACAAGTTTGTAGAAAGTCATAGACTCTGATCGTTAAAATGCAAGAAAAAAAGTTCCCTAACCATGTGTAGAAGTTTCAGGGAAAAAAAAAAGGGGGTTAAATGGAAAACAAGTGTCTAGAGACTAGAAGGCCATTTTTTAAAATTTCTTTTGAGACCATAAATGAGGGAAAATGAGCTACAGCCCAATCAAGTACTGACACGTCAAGAAATTGACCAAAGACCAATTTGAAGAAGCCACAAAGAAATCAGAGGAGAATCAAAGTCTAGTTGTGTGTATTATGACTATTATTTAGTGACCCCATGCATATTACTTCTTTTATATTAGAACCGTACCAATTTCTCAACAACATCGTATTTAGTTTATAAAAAATGTTAAGGGCTTTGAATATGTTGTACCCTGTGTTATTTGAATTGTTCACACTTTTTTATGCACCACTTATACAACACATGGTACATGTATTTAAAATCCTGTTGTGGAATGTATTATGTGCCTTAGCATTTTTTTTAATTTATTTCAAAATTTCCTTTGACACATTAACCCATAAAATGAATTTAGATGACTGAATTTGCTAAAAGTGCTTAGCATTGTCATCAATCAATACGTAATTTTCCATAGAGATTGCAACTCTTTATATTAAGTCATACCCTAATCAAATATAAAAGTAATTAGAAATTAGGGAAAAATTACAAAAGCCAAAACTTTGAGTTAGACTCAAATTTAGAAATTGAAATTCAAAGAAGAATTCTCTACAAACGGAGGAAGTAATTAGCGGTTGAAAACTCTCCGAAAATGAAAAAAAAAAAAAAAAATTCTTTGAATTTGACCGAAATCATCTCATATCACAAAAATAACAGTTTGATCCTCGGGCGGTTTCTAATCGTAAATAAGTAAAAGCAAGAGTAAAGATTGTGACACACTCAAAGACATAATTTTTGGAACACAATTCGAAATATGTGTCTATGTCTCTCGTGTGACGTCATTGGACCCCACAGTGACACAGAAAAAAAAATAGACACATCTCTTGAGTTGTGTCCCAAAAATTATATCTTTAAGTGTGTCTCAAATACTACCTAATAAACAATACCGAGTCTTTAAGTATACGGAAGTGGCCCAAAGCAGTTGTTACGTAGCAATTGAACTTCCGTCGATCCCCTTTGATCCAAAAATTCTAAAGAAAAAATTTCCACATCCTTCATGAAATCATATAAGCAATTTCATAATACCTATGAATGGCATTGTTGCAAACACAGTGTTTGTAATTAATATTGTCTCATTTTGATTGTACCTTGCAACTTGTAATAATTTATCCCAATTTGTCCTCATCCAAGTTTCAGTAATATACCACCAAGTCCAAAACAGGACAGCTCTATTATTGTGTTTGTCATCTGTATTTATATGACTACACTAATTTACTGACATCTTTTCATTATTCTAGTTTTAGGATTGTAGACAGAGAAGAAAATTTACTTCTTACAAAGGAGAAGAAAAGAAAAGATGGCTAATTATCAAATCAACAATGATTGATTGGAAATTTGGAAGAGTTCTTAATAGTTTATAATCTTAGGCATAAAAGCATTTTGCACCTCCAATGCGTACGTTGATTTGGATTTTGCACTTTAATGCTTCAATTTTTTCAAATGGGCGAGTCATGTGACTTATTTGATGGTATTTTAGTTATTCACCATAAATTAAAACTATTTTGCACCCTAAATATTTGGTTCGTTTGGACATATTTCATTTTTATTTATGTATATAAAAAAAAAGTATTCCAACAAAATTTTTGGGTGCCTGTACTACTACCCATTAATAATAGTAAGAGTATTAATTCAAATAAAATTAAACAAATCTAAACTCTAATTAGAGTTTATTTAAAATTCCAATTAGGATAAGTTGGATAACTTTAAATTCCAATTAGGATAGGTTGGATAACTTTAGATTTGTTTCATTCTATGTGGATTATGCCTATTACTCGGTAGAGGCACCCAAAAATTATGTTGGAACATTTTTTTTTTTATAAAAATAAAAATAAAAAAATGTCCAAATGACCCAAACATTAAGGGTGCAAATTGCCAAATGAACCAAACATTAAGGGTACAAAATACTTTTAATATTTGGTGAATGACTAAAATACCTTAAATAAGTCACATGACTTGCAAATGGGTGAGTTTCCGTTAGTTTTTGACGGAAATTTTGACAAAAGGGTCACATTGTAACTCGCTGTATACATTAAGAACCAGTTTGAAAAAATTGAAATATTAAGGTGCAAAGTCCAAAACGGTGCATATATTGGGGATGCAAAATGCTTTTTGCCCTATGATCTTTGATTCTTTAAGGTTTCATTGATTTGCGGATTGAGTGAAAAAAAAAAAAAAAAAAGAAAAGAAAAGAAACGTAAGAAGGAATGCTATTTTAGTAGTATTTTGCTCGATACTTGAACCATTAGAGATTTTTTAAATATAATAGGAATCCAATAAAAAAAATTGAAGAAAATGACTCAAAAAATTAAAAGTTTTTAGTTTAATATTTATTTTCTTTCCTTGTCCTCAATGTGTTTCTACAATCAAATTAACTAATAAAAAAACTACTTTTTCTCATTATTTTCATTTTCTCTCCCTTACTAACTTTATGAACTACACCGAGCATAAGAGGAATGGGAGGCCCCCACCCTCATTTTCACAAGATTTCAAAATGTTATGTCTTCAAAATCAATTGTTCAACTTTTCAAGGTGATCATGAGTGTGGAGAATTACTCAACTAACCAAAATAAGTGAAAAATAAAAAGTTAATCCAGGGCTATCTGTCACAAGAGTTGATGAAGAAATAGAAATATAGCCAATTAAGTATTATGTGTATAATATAATGACTCCATAAAAGACAAGAGAATGTATAACTGTATATGCCTTCTCTTATCATTTATTTATTATAGATTACTATATTTGCAAGGCTTAACCAATCATGAGTATTTCTTCTCTCCAAGAAGATTTCACATTTTTCAAATCTTGTGACCAATTTGTATTGGGAATATCTTTTCATAACCTTTGGTTGAAATGTAGAGTTTGCGTAAAACCCAAAACATATGTGTGTATATATATATATTATCCTCTACAATGTCCACAAATGCTATTTTTTTAATCTTTATTTATCAAATAGTACACATACTAGATAAAGTTATTGTATGTATCTTAGACTACGTTTGATTTATGAGTTTAGAGAGAAAAACACAAAGAAAATTATTTAGGAAAGTAGGAAGGGTAAAAAAGAAAGAAAGAAATAGTGGGAATTTAATTTAAAATTTTGAATTTTTTTGCTTCATTTTCTCAATTTTTCGTAGATTAAAGTTTTCCTTCTTGTTTTCGTTTTCCTTTCACTTCCCCTTTTCTTCTGAATTAATAAATTCACAAACCAAACAAAGTCTTAAGAATATATATATATATATATATAATGTGTGTGATTTCAAACAAGTTTGGCATTTTTGCCAAATATTTCTATTGGGCGATGTCTTTGTATTTTTTTGTTTTCCCACAAAAAATAAATATCTGTCAATGTGCCCCACCAGTGGCACCAATCTCATTAATTCTCAGATAATTGGTGTTCAATCCTCACATTTCAAAGAAAAATATAATACAAAAAATTCAAAGTTATAAATTCTAAACCAATGTCTCAAATCACCTCTTGAATGTGACCTCTCTCAATTGAGTCTCCTCTTACTAATTTGATTCCTCCACAGGCTGCCATTTCTTAAACATCCTTATCACCTCTCTCTCTCTCTCTCTCTCTCTCTCTCTCTCTCTCTCTCTCTCTCTCCTTCCTTTTGCTGACAATTCAGGTAGTGTAGAAACATTGCAATTCAACATGGGAAGGCACTCTTGTTGTTACAAACAGAAGCTAAGGAAAGGTCTATGGTCTCCTGAGGAAGATGAGAAGCTTATAAAACATATAACCATGTTTGGACATGGGTGTTGGAGCTCTGTCCCTAAACTAGCAGGTACAACTTTTCAAACAATTCTTTTAGCTCAATTTTTTGTGGGTATTAATTAAAATGCATCAAAAGGGTTTATATATATATATATATATATATTTACATATGTATAGAATAATAGAAATATCCAATTGACCCAGAGTTGGGTCTTTTTGTTGCTTCCTCAGATGGTCCCAGATTGTTGTTATACACAATTTGGCTCAATCTTAATTTGTGGGTATTATTTGAAATTCAATCAAAAGGGTACCCAAAAAAATTTAGTCTATTGTTATTAATTTGTATATATATATATATATATATACATATTGTGATATATAAAAATTGTACCAGGCTTGCAAAGATGTGGGAAGAGTTGCAGATTAAGATGGATTAACTACTTGAGGCCTGATTTGAAAAGAGGGACATTCTCACAACAAGAAGAGAACCTTATAATTGAGCTTCATTCAGTTCTTGGCAACAGGTAACACAAATATATACCAATATATATATATAAGTGTGTGTGTGTATATATATATATAGATAGATGGATAGATTATAGCACTAACCCATTGTTGATTTTTCTGTTTCTTTAATCAGATGGTCACAAATTGCAGCACAATTACCAGGAAGGACAGACAATGAAATAAAGAATTTATGGAACTCATCAATCAAGAAGAAGCTAAAGCAAAGAGGGATTGACCCAAACACACACAAACCAATGTCTGAGATTGAGAATGAAGAAAAAGCCGCCTCCGCCTCAGATGAATTGAACATTGCAGAGATTGAGAATTCAGAAAATGGAATCACAGTTCAAAACCCTAATAACCCCCCACTTCCAATGTCCTTGGAACAGCACCACCACAACCACACACTTTTAGAGAACAACCTTAAAAACATCACACCACCACCAACCCATGAGTTCTTCCATGAAAACCCAACAAATTTTTCTGGGTATTTCTCTTTCTTGAATTATGGGGGGGTCTCAGTGAACAGAAATCAAAATCCTTTCTTGATCAATCCTGACCACCCTTCATCATCTTCAGATTTAATTTCTGGGTTCAATCATCCTTCAATGAAACCCACCACCATGTTATCTTCAATTTCCAATTGGGACAGTGGTTGTACTTTCAGCAACAATGGTAGTACCAGCAATGGAAGCAGTAACAGTGTTGAAATGCAGAGCAACAGTTCTTTCTTTGAGAATAATAATAATAATAATCCATTTTCATATGGACCATCTGATTGTGTGAAATCAGAGAAAGAAACCCAAATTGGTTCATCAGATGGTGACCCAGAAGAGATCAAGTGGTCTGAATATCTTCAGACCCCATTTTTAGCAGCTCAAAACCAAAGTGCTCAAGATTTGTACAGTGAGATTAAACCCAATAGCTCAAGTGCTAGTAATTGGCATCAGCCACTTTTGGGCACGTTTGGGCAATTTGTTTAGCTTATTTTACAATATTTGGAGCCTCACCAAGAAATATTCATTATAACAGTGATACTGATGATGATGAGGTGGACTGTTACTTCTTGCGGTCACGGGACGGGAGTGTGCTAGCTATTGAGGGCTTCTTTGGTAATAACTTCTGCTTCTGCGATCGAATTCTAAAAAAAATTGCTTTTGGACAAATTAACGCTGTCTGAGGTAGTTTTTGACCAAATGCAAATTTCTGCAATTGAAACGCAGAAGCTGGTTTGCCAAATACTTTCATTTTAACTTTTAAAGTTCCATAATCACTTATGGGCTCTAAAAGCTGTTTTCAAAGAGGGCCTGAATATTGTTCTATTTTATTTTTTGTATATAGGTCTAATATAAAAAAATTCTCATCTTCTTGATACCAACTATTTGTGTGATTAAAATTCAAGCTTCTGTTCCTCCTTTTGTCCATGAAATATTTAGTTACAGAATTTTTCTTACTTTCATTGTGCTTTTATCTTGTATGCTTCTTATTCGGTTGGATCATTAGGTTGTAATTCAATTCTATGCATAAATTTCAAAAGCTTTGTTGCTTTTGAGTTTTCTTTTGCTACTATGACCAACTTATTTATCTTCCCCTTTCTTTCCATGAAAAAAACACCATTAGGATTGTGACTCTTTGTTTTGGTTTTATACAATTCTTAGACACTGCCTATCAATCTCAGTTATGGCCCTTTTCAAAACCAATTCACATAAAAAAACTCAAATGTGCTTTTCTAAGGGGGTGTTTGTGAAGTCGAAGAACCGGTTTTGTGATTGATAAGTCAACTGGTTCCAGGTATTCAAGTTTTGGTAAATGCATTTTTATTGCGAAGCAGTCGTCATTGGATCTGAAGTCACTGTTTTAACAGTTTTTTTGGTCCACGACTCTAGTTTTTACAAAAATCAGAGGAAAAAAAATTAGAGCGTGGCACTGAACGGATTCTATTTTATACATTTTTAAACAGGCTCTGATGTAGGATAATTGAAAGAACCACTTTTTTTTTACAAGGTAAATTACATTGATCTCCCCCCGAGCTTTGTATATACTACAATTCCACCCGGGACATTTGAGATATTACAAGTCCTCTCTTATTCTAAGACTTCAATAACACATTCCCCTAGTACATTAACTAGCCGTAACAAAGTTAACGTTTTCTTTGTTGTGTAATACTATAACATCAATATACCTTCACATGCTAAAATCTTTATACCCTCATCGTCAATTAATAAAACAAAGGATCAAGTTTACACACGGGAATTGTTATTTCCACTACATCATTGAACTAAAGCACTCCTTAGTACCACTTTTAGAGCATGTGGTACCATATATGTAATGCATGGCATGCATGGTACCACATGACTTAAGAGTAGTACCATGGAGTGCATTGGTTCAATAATGGAGTGGCAATAGCATCACCCTTTACACAATTGAGCAAGATACGTGTTTTATTTTTCTTCAAGTCTATTGTCATTTTAGTTAACAAAGAGAGTACAATATTTTAACAAATGAATGTATATAAATCATTCAATACATGATAGTATTGACAACAAAGGAAATTAACTATTAATTAGCATATGAGGGAATTTGTTATAAAAGTACTAGAATAAGAACGTTCTTTGTAATATCTCATATCTTAAAAAGTTGTATCTACCTACTTTTTATATGTGTATATTAAATAATCTCAAAGCCCTTGAAACTCATCTATTTGAATTGGAGTAATGTTATGCTTTTTAAATTGAAATTTCAAATTTACACCTTAAATGATGTGACAGTGAAACTATTGTACATTGTGAATTTAAAATTTCAATTTAAAAAGTATAACATTACTCTTTGAATTGTCGGTTGCAAGCGAGGATTCTACTTTTTGCACGAAAAGGATGCAAAACCCCACGAGACAAAGAATAGTCAATCTGATAGAGAAATGACTTTTGAGGTTATTAGATCAAATGAGGGCCACAATTTTTGTGTCATATAATTTTCTTGAGGTACTAGCATTATCTTAAAGCTGCTCTGGTGAAGCAAGAAATTCCAAATCTGTTCATGCCATAGGACAATGTATATTTGTGTGGTACATCTCTTGGGGACACAAATTTTACTTCATATGGGAGCTGCAAAGGGAAGGAGGGCCCTTTGGTGGAACAAATTTTAGGCTAAAGTTTGGATGGTTTGACACTTTTTAGACATTAAAATTTCAAATGTATATTTAAGTTCCTAAAGTTTGGGATGAGTCATAATTGGCCTTTCAAAAGATTTGGAACGAAAATTTCAGTTTTAATGACGAAATTATTTGTCATGAACGGATTAATTAGAAATATTTGCTGCAGTTGTGAAAATTTAGGGCTTGTATGGTAACGTTGTGATTTTTGGTTTTCAGTTTTTGTTTTCATGTTTTGAATTGATCACAGTCAACTCCAATACAAAAAATAGAATTTGTGTTAAATACCTCATATTGAATTGTTTGTATTTAAAACCCATCTCGTTTTTTATTTTGCCTAAAACTCCTTTATTAGTATAACTTCAAAAAAAAAATAACTGACTGATACATGGACCAAAATGCCCCTACACATTCTTGTAGAGTAAAATAGAGAGAGGAACGTTAGAAAGAGAGAGAACGCAGTCATAGTGTATGGTTTAGATATAGACGAGAAAAGGAGGCGATCGGCGACAACCACCATCGCCCCTACCACAACCACCATCATCTCCCATCGACCACCGCCACCGCCACCACTAGCCACTCTATCTCGCACCATCGATGACTGCAATCCCACTTAGAGATAGAGAGAAGACCGAGAACCAGAGGTGAGATTGCCGACAACCACCATAGCCTCCACCTGCCACTGCCACCGGCCGCCATCGCCTCACGAAAAAAGAGATCTGAGACTGAACTTGCTAGAAAAGAGATCTGATGCTGAACTTGGCGAATCTCCACCGCCATAATCGTTGATCAATTGAGTAGCACAGTTGTTTCTACCATGGCTAATAGATAAAAATTATACAGTGAACATTGATATGTATATATATGTGTGTGTGTGTGTATACACACCTAGTGAAAATGAATCGCAAAATCAGGGCAAAAAATGTAAATATCAGGGCCCAAACCAACATCAAATTCGCCATGGATCTGAGTTTTGTTGCCAATTTTGCATGTGAAAGGGATCGATCAGAGAGTTGATAAGATCATAACTAAAGAACACTCAATGTTGAAGTTTGATTGCTTGTGATCCAATATGGTAACATGAGGTGATATTCAAGTCAGACCTCCTCAAATTGGTTTAGGCCTTGTTTGGTAAAGGTTAGCTTTTGAAGATTTGTCCATGTCATGGTTAATCAAAGTGGGTTTGATCTTAGGCTTTGTTTGGTAAAAGGTTTTGTGTACTGCTTGTTGTGTGAAATTTATAAATTTCACATAACTATATTTGTAAAATTATGTGAAATTTATAATTTTCATATAACTGTCCTTAAAAAAGTTGTTTTAGGGCATGTTTAGTCAATTTTTACTTTTTGCGTAGCTATCTTTATAACGTTATGTGAAATTTCACATAATTAGATATGCGGAAGTTTATATGCTGGAATGAATTTCATTTAACTTTTTATTTTCACAAATTTTTCATACCAAGTTATGTGAAATTTCACTTAACTAGATATGTGAAATTTCAGATGCTATAGTGAATTTCACATAACTTTTTTCTTTTCAGATTTTTTTTTTTTTTTCCTTTTTTTTCTTTTTTTTTTTTTTTTATTACAAATTTCACATAATTATGTGAAATTTCACATAACTGGCTATGTGAAATTTCACATGACTTTTTCTATTCACAAATTTCACATAACTTTTTTTTTTTTTCCAGAATTTCATAGCAACAATGGTACTTGTTTGATAGATCTCGTCGAGTAGATTCTGAAAATATAAATTTTACAAAAAAAAATGAATTTTGGATTGAAAGATTTGAATTTTTTAAGTTTTTAAAACAACTTAGGAAGTTAGGTGTGAGTGACCACATATTAGAAATGTTAAATGAGCATCTACACGTGCTGATATACTATGAAGGGTTACTTTCGTCCAAAAATTATTAAAGAAGTTTTCACTTAAATTAAAAACGGGATGGTCTTTTAACAAAAAAAGCCCATTATTTTAGATTTTTGACCAAAAGCCCCCAGCAAAAAATAGAAGGCAAAAACTTAAAATCAAAAATCACAATATTACCATGCGAGGCCTTAGGGACTAACATGCTGCATTTAAAACTTTAGAGTCTGTAGTACCAAATCACCCAAGAACAAGCTCGGTTGCTCGGGTGGGCGAGCTTAATAATTTTTTTAAAAAAAATTATTGGGGGCAATTATCTATAGTTACTCCCTCCGTCCCATTTTATGTGTACATCTTTCCTTTCTGGAATGTCCCAAAATTGTTGTCCACTTTCCTAAATTAGGATGCAAATTTTACTTAGTTTCACAAACTACCTTTCCTTGCAATCAATACCAAAACAAAACAAAAAAAGTAAGTGCAATGATTATGGGCAATTGTGAAAAGTAGGTGTAGATTATTTTTGTCCCCTTAAATAGTTGGATTCCCCAAGATAAACACATAAAATGAGACGGAGGGAGTAAAACATTTTTATGTATAGGGGTATGGGTCATACCCAAATAACCCACTTCTATTGAATGTCATATCAACATGCCAAGTTGTACTCTCAAAAGGCCTAAAAACTTCACAATGTTGATATTTTTAAGTCGGAAAGCACTTTAGTGCTGTGCAAACTGTTATACACACAGTTTGCACAGTAAAACTGCTTATGTAAAAGTAAAAGCAGTTTTGTAAAACTGCCCAATTTTTACTGTACAAACTGTGTGTACAACAGTTTGCACAGCACTCAGTGCACAGCACTGAAGTACTTTCCTTTTAAATCTTATTTGGTTAATGAATTTGGATAAAGAAAATAAATGAAAAGAAAAAAAAGGATAATAAAAGCATTTCTTTAATGTTTTCTTTAATGCTTAAAAAGTGTTGCATGAGAATAAGAACCGTAGAATGTTTGATAAAATCAAGAAAAGAAAGGGAATGCTTAATAAAAAATAAATAAAAAAAATAACCAAAAAAAAAAGGGTCTATTTTTTCTTACAATGTCCGACTGCATCTAATATCTTCATATTCAATCTCATCGGGTGAAACAATTTCTGTGATCGGAAAAGATTGGGGCACCGACAATCTACATTGAAATGGTGTACTGATTGATCAGTCCCGCCCATTTCGATGGGACCTACGTCCACCAATCAATCGAAGCACCATTTTGATGCAGATTGTCGATGCCTTTAGCACAATTCTTTCCGTGATTTAGTCCGGTAGGTTTAGCCATTTCCATTTTTTTTACAATTTTTCTAAAATATTTTATTAGTACTTTTGTTTTTCCTCATTAAATCTATGAACCAAAATGACTCCGTAATAAAGATGAAATGAAATATATCAATTTTTTCATTGTGAATAGAATTGGCCAAATGTGCATGTAACGTTGATATGATCTCTCAATCGTCATCAATTCATCATGAATATACATATATTTAGCACAATATGTGACAAATAAAGTACTAGAAGAACTATATATATTGATATGCACAAAAATATCAGGTCAAAGTCAGCCTTGCCACCTCAGCAAAGAGAAGTCAGGTCATCTTGAATTTGGACTGACTACACAGCATCCCGGGCTGTGACGCAAAACCGCCCGGGATGGCCGTAAGCCCGGTCGTTCTTTCCAGATGGACCCCACATGGGCACGCCCCCAGTAGGTATGGTTGCTTGGTCAGCAAGCCTCCAGGCAGTTTCCTATCCCAGTTAGAAGACTAAATGAAAAGAGCATGCAGTTTTCTAAACTACTTAGGAAACATCTCTACATTCATGTAAATCAGGCTGTAAATCGATTAGGCTTCCTAATCTACAAACTGACCATATACGGGTGGTCTCTTGCACCTATAAAAGAGGTCGTTCACCCCCATTAAGGGGGGAGGGCATTTGAACAAAAAGAATAGCATATAATTTTCACTCATACGCATACATCCGGTCGGTTTTACTGGTAGTGCCACCCAACTGTTGGTTCACCAAGCCCGCCGGTGATCTGCTAGTGAAGCGCACTGACACAACTGTGGACGTAGGTCACCTCGTTAACGGGACCGAACCACATACAAGCTCTTGTGTCCCCATATCTCTCTTTTAATCTCTCTTACCAATTTTCAGCATCATCAGTTTGGCACCGTCTGTGGGAAATCGATAAGTTTTTCACTAACAAATTTCTTGACTGATCAACATGCCACCGAAGACGGGTAAGAAAAATACTGCTCCGACCGGTTAGGAGAACTTGCAGCTCGAGTAGCAGGCCGCTTCCATGACCTCCGAGCAAATGACGGCGGCACTCACGCAACTTCTGGAAGGCCAACGGCAAACCCAATAGTAAATCGAAGTGTTGTTGGCCTTACAAGAAAAGCGCCCTCAATCCGAGAACCAGACCGGGAAGAGTGCCCCCGACCGAGAGCCCGCAAGAGTCCGGAACCATACCCACTCTGCGCCGGTATCCCCGTCGGATTGGGAACACGCCCGGGATGGTGATCGTAGCAGAGCGCCCAGGCGCACCAGGCGGCAAGCTTGGATCAATCCTCGTTGGGTAGAAGATGCTAGAGACATCATCAACAGACGACGCGCCACCAGGAGGGAGGAATCAGGGCCAAAGCCCCGGGAATCAGGGCCAAAGCCCCGGGAATCAGCTAAAGACCCTCTGGCCCGAAGCCGGGGAGATCTTAGGCATACGATTATCCGAAGCCGGAGTTGGGTTATATCCCCGAGGATGACGCACTTCAAGGAAGAAGCATCATCATCAAACCCGACGTACCGCTCGGATATGGAAAGGAAAATTGGGCGAGATGTGAAGGCCCAGATTGAGGACTTGCAACAACAAATCAAAAAACTGAGCCGCAAGCAGCTCCACGATCATACCAATGCAGAGACCGAGTCGCCCTACACCGCTCGGATCACCGCATTCCCCATCCCGTGGAAATTCAAACCACCACATTTCAGCTCTTATGACGGTTCAGGGAGCCCAGTGGATCATGTTCGCACTTACAAGGCTCAGATGGTGCTAGTCACCACGATCGACGAGTTACTGTTCTTAGTCTTCCCTAGTACCCTTAAAGGCCCAGCCGCGCAGTGGTTCCATGCTCTGAAACCCCGAACGGTTGATGACTTTAAGACATTGGGTAAGCTATTCATCAACCAGTTTGTGGGAATGCTCGACCGACCACAACCGGACACCTAGCTGCTTACCGTCAAGCAGCCAAAGGGAGAGTCCCTGAGGGAGTACGTGGACCGTTTCAATCAGCAGAGACTCCAGATCCGCAACCTGAGTGAAACAGCCGCAATCATGGCTTTCTGCCCGGGGGTTCAACACACCAAAGTTGCAACGTCATTCCATCGTGACTGACCGACAACCCTGGTGGAACTCTCAAAGAGAGTAGGGAAGTACATCGATACGGAGGAGTTTCTGAAGTCCAAGCGCGCCAGCTTTACGGGAGAAGAGTCCCCGAAAGCTAAACGGAATTGGGAGGGCTCCGAGAAGGGTACCCAGACAAGATCAGCAGAGAGGTACTCGGGACCAGGCCCCGATTACCTTCACCCCACTTTCTCGGCCAATCCACAAAGTTATGGCCGCCGCAGAGATCCAAAGGCTACTCCAGGAGCCCGCCAAGTTGAAAAGCCCGCCTAGTAAAAGGAACCGGGACAAGTTTTGTCGCTTCGACAAAGACCATGGGCATGACACGGAGGATTGTTTTAAGCTTAAGATTGCTATTGAGAAGCTGATTGAGCAGGGCCACCTAGCTGAATTCGTGGCAGCTGACAGACGACCCCGACAAGAAACCCGGGCCCCTGAGCAACCACGACCCCTTGGGCAGATCAATGTAATCTCCGGAGGCATTTCAGGCGGAGGGGATTCACGGTCAGCAAGGAAGAGGCATGCCCGGGCGTCTCGATTGGATGTCTGGCATGTCCAATCCACCCGTTCTCTCCCAACCGACGTGTTGACGTTCTCATCCGAAGACATGCTAGACCCTCCGTAAGATCTTGAGTAAGTCTGAAACGTCCGGGAGGCTCGTCAAATGGGCCTTGGAGTTAGAGGAATTTGAAGTGGTTTACAGACCCCACACAGCAATCAAGGGACAGGCAATGGCAACCTTCATTATTGAATTCACATACCAAGAAGACACAGTTGAAGAAACCGCCCCATTGACCTTACCGCCCAGGCTACAACCAGATATCCCGACCTGGGTATTTTACGTGGATGGTTTTCCAACAAACAAGGTAGCGGAGCAGGGATCATCTTAACCACGCCTGATGGGATCCAGCTCGAGTATGCGCTCAGGTTCAGATTCAAAGCCTCTAATAACGAGGCCGAATATGAAGCCTTGTTGGTCGGGTTACAAATGGCAACCTTAATGGGCGCACTGCAAATTCAAGGTTACAGTGACCCCCAGCTCATGGTGAATCAACTCAACCAAGAGTATGAGAATCGAGAGCATAATATGGTAGCTTATCTAGCCCTTGTCCGAGCAGTTTCAAAGAAGCTTCAGGGGTTCTCTGTCACACAGATACCTAGGGAGGAAAACACTAGGGCTGACTGGTTAGCCTGCCTCGCTTCATCTTCTAAGTCAGATAATTTGCCCGGGGTAAGGATAGAATACCTAACCGAGCCAAGTGTATTCAACTCAGAATGCATGGATATCGAACCGGCCACCCTAGAACCTAGCTGAATGGACCCAATCATCAAATTTCTTGCAATAGACGCATTACCAGATGGAAAGGAAGAAGCCCGCTGGGTTAAATACCGAGTGGCAAGGTACCTCATCATTGACGGCATCCTCTACAAAAGGGGATTTTCTGTACCGTACCTCCGTTGTGTCCATCCTACACAGGTCCAAGCAATACTGTACGAAATCCATTAAGGGGTGTGCGGGAACCACATCGGAGGCTGGGCACTCTCACGCAAAGCCCTGTTGCAAGGTTACTATTGTTCGACCATGGCCAAAGACTCTCAAGAATACGTCAAGAGGTGTGATACGTGCCAAAGATATTCTCCCATGATCAACCGTCTGGGAGAACTTCAGACGCCAATCTTCAGCCCCTGGCCGTTCGCTCAGTGGGGCATTGACATCGGTCCCCTACCAACGGGAAAGGGATAGGTCAAGTTCGCTGTCATAACGGTGGATTACTTCACCAAATGGGCGGAGGGCGAGCCCTTGGAAACAATCACCTAGAAGAAAATGAAAAACTTCATGGAGAGGAATATTCTCAGCAGGTTCGGCATCCCCCGGGTTCTGGTTAGTGACAACGGTAGGCAATTTGACACCCCGGTATTCAGGCAGGTCTGCTCGGGCTACGGGATGTCCAATCACTACTCATCCCCCGAGCACCCCTAGGCCAATGGCCAAGCCGAAGTGACCAACATGACAATTCTTCAGTCAATCAAGACGAGGCTTAAAAAGGCCAAAGGACTATGGGCAGAGGAACTACCAACCCTCCTATGGGCCTACCGCACTGCACCCCGAGCGGCAACAGGCGAACCACTATTCTCCCTAACCTACGGCTTTGAGGCGGTGGTCCCCACGGAGCTTGGGTTACCTACTTACCGGGTGGCAAATTTCAGCGAGCTAGACAATGAGGATGCCCTAAGGGCGGAACTCGACTTGATAGAGAAGAAAAGAGACCGAGCGTATCTCAAAGTGGCATCCTATAAGCAAAGAGTCTCCCGATACTATAACAGCAAGGTGAAGTATCGTAATTTTCAGATAGGAGATCTAGTCCTGAAGGCAGTTAACCAGTCCACGAAAGTCCCGAGCCATGGGAAGTTCGGGCCAAACTAGGAAGGTCCATACCTACTTACCCGAGTGAACCGCCCGGGTACCTATTGGTTACACACTCTAGACGGGCGCAACCTCTCTCATCCTTGGAACATGCAGCACCTCCGCAAGTACTTCCAATAAAGCATGACAATAATGTTGGCTAGGAACTTTATAGCTCGACTCGAGCATATCTATTCATACAGTAATAAAAGTTTCTTTCGCCAAACAACTCTTTTTCATGCTTGCTCATTTAAAAGACCTCGGGGTCAGACCCCAGGCATTTAAAAGACCTCGGGGTCAGACCCCAGGCACTTAAAAGACCCCGGGTCCAAAACCCAAGGCACAGGCTTCGGTTAGGTCCAACCTACAAGGGGGCAATGCCTCCTAGGTGGCTGATGATGGGAAGTCCCAAACGACCCTGCAACCACCCATGTTCCATGTCGGTTTTCTACAGTCATCCCCTCTATACGCCTGCCTTAGCAAAAGCTTGGGGCGTAGGGTAGACTAAACAAGAAATCACACCGGATACTAACAGGACTTGGAATCCTAGAACAATTCGAACATTCCTAAAGTACCTACAGTACCCAAAGAAACGGTACCATACCCGAGCGGGACCCCTACATCAGGTCCCTGAAAGACCAAGTGTTCTTGTCGGTTACAGTCCTAACTTTTGCTAAGGCAGGTTCCTACGGGATTTACAACCGGTCGGTCACAAGCAATCACAAGCAGGCACAAGTGCAGAAATAGTAAATAATTGGAAAGTTGGTCTCGAGTACCTTTTCATTAATTAAAGACAATTTGTACAGGGCCTGGGGAGAAGTTGTAGTAGCCTCCCAAAAAAAAAAACTACAACATAAAAAGAAAACAGGTCGGGGACCTTAGTCGTCCACTTCGACCACATCTTCAGTCTCCCCAGCCTCTTCCCCTGGGCAGCCCCTTCTTCGGTTCTCGAGCCCCCGCCCGGGGCAGGCTCAACAGCTCCAGCACCAGTAGAAGGATCCTCACCAGCCGTAGGACTGACGTCCCAGTAATCCGAATCAATCCCCTTGTACGACGAGATGTCCCACTCGGGGTGATCCCGGGCAATCCACCGCTTCAGATCCTCATAGCCTTGGTAGAAGCCATCGTCAAACGCCTCTTCTGTGGCCCCTGCGACAGTCACTTCAGTCGTGGCCTTTAATTGGGCCTCTACCGCCGCCGTGAGGGCTCGAAAAGCTTCCAAATCGGCCTGGACAGTCGCCAATTCTGCTTGGGCTACACCAAGGCTCAGGGCCAAGCCTTTCACCTTATCTTTCTCCAAGGCCAGGGCATTTTACCTGACCTCTGAGGTCGCTCGCTCCTCAGACAGAGCAGCTTCAGCAGCAGCAGCCATCCCGGCCAAAGAAGGCAGGAAGGACTCAGCCCCAGCGGCCATGCAGCCGACCTGCGAAGGATCCAAGACAGTCAATTAGCAAAATAAATGCAGGAGAAGCTGTGGCAAAGAAGAGCAGGAGCGCCAAGTGCTTACCATATGGGAAAGGCTGTATAACCATCCCTGAAACGCTTCAGGAGACATGTTCGCACACGCCTCCACCTGGCTGGGAAGAAGGGAGGACTTGACCCTCTCCCTGATTACTGACGATTCTTCAACAGGGGCCTCAGATGGTATTCCCGCTCGGGGAAAAATCTCGGCCACCACCACGCGGGGAGCTGAAGTCCCGACGGGTTCCGGACGGTTCGTAGTCCCGTACCGGATTAGGCTCAGCAGGCGTTCACCGCCCAAGGCTTCCGTGGTGGGCCTCTTTCCTTGTGCTACCGCTAACCTGGCGGCAGCAGCGGCCAGCCTCTCCCTCAACTGCTCCAAATTCTTCTTTGGGTCCATTTCTACAAAAAAAAAAGAAGCCACGAAGTCAGAAATCAGAGCAACGAGATGACAAAGGATAACCAAAATTAAGTTTCCGATAAACTCTTACCCGGGATGATTGAGGGAAGGACGGGGGCCTCGACGGGGTGTTCTGGATGGTGATCACCTCTCTGATCTCCCGAGCGGGTCAGAACCTCCTAAATATTGATGGGATGGTCCGCCAAGCTTCTGATTTTCTCTTGGCACTCCCCGGGAAGACTAGGTGGGCTAGCTGATCCCGCTGCAACGCAAAACATAATGCAGTTAGTCTCAAAGCAAAGTAAAGAAAGTGAGCGGGAAGTTACTGCACTAACTTACCCCTTAGTTCTCCCGCCCAAGAAGTCCTCATCTGGATCCCCGGGGCTCGCTCACAGAGTCCAAGGGTAGACACTTGGAAGAATCTATTCTTCCAGCCCTTGTTGTTGCTCGGGCAATTCATTATGATCTTTCTCCCCTGAAGAGCCTCGAAAGAAAAGAACCCAGCCTCCCCATGTATGGGAAACGGTCGGTGTGTCCAAAGAAACTCCTGGACGGTAAGCTCATACTCAAAAACTTGGGGCCAAAGGGAGATGGGCCCCATGAGGAATCTCCAACCGTTCAGGGCCAGCTACCCCGGGGCGATCCCCAAGTATATAAAGACGTCCCGAGCGACCGAATGGAGGGAGACGCAGAACCCAGCCATGAGGATGTCCTCATATAAGGTGGTGAAACCCCACTGGTAGATTTAGGCTCCGCCGACATTCACGGCCAGGGAGCAGTAGTCGGGAAGGCTGTACTTATCCCTAATGCGGCCGAGATCTTCAGTACGTAGGGTGGACGGGATGAACTCGCTGGCGAAGGCTACCTTGGGGTCGGGTTCCCCTGGTGTTTCGTCACCTGAACCCCAAGAAACGGATGCAATGGGGGCTTCCTGGTCCGACACATCGTCGGAGAGACAGATTGGGATTTTTCCTTCGCTATGGTGATCGGAGGGGGACGCGGACGGCGGACTCAGACTTGTATTCAGCGTCTCTGACTCAGACCACTCATCCTCCGACCGGGAGGACGAGTCAAAACCAGAGTGACATATCCTTGGGGTTTCGGTGACTGGGCCGGGAAGAAGAGGATGACCAAGGTATGGGTCAGGAACTCCGAGTCTGAGGTATAAATGAGGCAGGGTTATAAGCCTAAAGGGAAGAAAGTATACGATTTTAAAGACAAGGTGACACTCGGTCAGAAATACCCAGGGATAGCCCGCTCGGTTCAACCTATCTGATGTACCTCTCGACTTGAAGAAAGAGTAGAACCTGAGAAAGAAAAAGTCCCACTCCCGTTCTAACCTAAGAGGGTTCGCTCTCTCCAGCCTCGCTCAAACAAGAAGAGAAAAAGGAAGAGAATGAGGATGATTAACTGAAACTGAAAAGGGAACACTTACAAGGGTTATAGAAACAGAAGAGCTCGGGAAGCTTTACCAGACACTTTCTCTGCTCTCAAACCGCTCGGTATCTCTATCAATTGGCAGTAAGAATCCCATAAATGAACAAGTGTTCTTTATATAGGGAGCGCGGATGGTCCAGATCAAGTTAGATCCAACGGCCAGAAAATTTTCCCGCCTAAACCTGTCGACAACTGTCATCTCGGGCACGCGGAACGTGGCCTCAAAAGACGCGCCCAATTAATGCCAGACGTGACAGTCCGGTTATGACGTGACAGTTCGGTTACCAGCCTCGCTGGATCCAGACCAAACCGGTAATAAGGTGACACATGGCAGAAGTTGGTCTCGGGCCCACATAGACACCGCTCGGTCTGGACCCCGAAAGATCAACCCGATCGGTCACGACCCGGGTAACAAACCGGGGCCATCTCCCGAACGGTTTTCTGTCAGAAGCAGTCTTAATTTTCAAACCTCATCCGATAGAGCATCCCGTTAGTTTTAAAAATGGGGGGCAGCTGATATGCACAAAAATATCAGGTCAAAGTCAGGCCTCGCCACCTCAGCAAAGAGAAGTCAGGTTATCTTGAATTTGGACTGACTACACAGCATCCCGGGCTGTGACGCAAAACCGCCCGGGATGGCCGTAAGCCTGGTCGTTCTTTTCAGATGGACCCCACATGGGCACGCCCCCAGTAGGCATGGTTGCTTGGTCAGCAAGCCTCCAGGCAGTTTTCTATCCCAGTTAGAAGACTAAATGGAAGGAGCAGGCAGTTTCCTAAACTACTTAGGAAACATCCCTAAATTTATGTAAATCAAGCTGTAAATAGATTAGGCTTCCTAATCTACAACTGACCATGTACGGGTGGTCTATTGCACCTATAAAAGAGGCCGCTCACCCCCATTAAGGAGGGAGGGCATTCGAACAAAAAGAATAGCATATAATTTTCACTCATACGCATACATCCGGTCAGTTTTTGTCACGCCCCGACGTAGCATAAATAAGGAAAGCGTTTAATTTTCTTTATGGACCCGTAGGTCGCGACAGTTTGAAGGATCGATTCCGTCCCAAACGTCGAACAACAAACATAATAATCAGAGTAAAGCAATCAAGGCTTACAAAAATTTTCTAACTTATTACATCTTATGATACGGTGACAACTAAGGCACAGACTGCCTTGAAATAAAACAATAACTTAGTGTCTGTTACAGTCATCCTTATAAAACAAAACAGTTCATAACTTAAAACATATAATCAATAAACGGTTTTCTCATTCCAAAGGCAGCCATTCTCAATTAGCGTAGTCGTACGACTCCTCCTGGTTATAACCTGAAAAGCCTGAACACGAATGTCCAGGACGCATCAACGTCGTCAGCTTCAAGAAGCTGGTGAGTATTAAAAACATAACTTTGAATGTAAAACGTACCCATTTACCTTTTTCCATTTTTTTCAATTTGTATAAATCAATAGTTAAACCGCAGGAAGAATTCATTTATAAAACAACAAGGGATATATTAAAGGTTGTTCGTTCATAAAAACAGATACTCGTGTAATGAGACAATGCACCACACTCATCTTGTCGACTCTTTTCTCTCGACAGCCACCACAACCCACTATCTTACTCCTGGTATCTTTGAAACACTCAGATAGCCACACTTTAGCAACGGGGCACCAGGGAGTGTCCAGTTTGCCTCACACTTTGGTCCGGGGTACCAGGGAGTGTCCAATGCCTCACACTTTGAATACCCTAACCGCCATGCAAATACCGGGGCAACCCCTCACGCAGTATCCAGACTCGAGTATCAGGGAGTGTCCGTAGGCCACACTTTAGCACTACCATGGGTGCCAGTGAGTGTCCAAGTTTGGCTTCACACACTTTAACGCTTCCATGGGCGTCAGGGAGTGTCCATATTTGCCACCGTCGCATTTCAAAGATACCCTCACCACCACCTCAACCACAACCACAACCACAACCACAACCACAAACACAATCTCAACCACAACCACAACCACAACACAAACTCAACCACAACCACAACACAAACTCAATCACATACTCTTTCCACACTACCATTACTCTTTTCCACACTGACTAACACCCACATGCATGTATCACTGACCCCACATGAATGATATGCACTCAAACATCAGCAACACGCTGAATTAAAGAAACAACGCGCGTACGGGGATTGATAAGTCATAATATAATGTTTTAATCATTCAAACATAACCAATAGAGTTCTGATTAACTAAGTTTCCCCAAACAGAACCTTAACAATATATAAATTTTCATGCCAAACAGTCCCTTATCACAAAACAAGCAAAATAAGAAGCTGTCAGAAATCGCGCGTGCGGGCCGCTCGCGCGAAAGGTCGCTCGCGCGAGCCACTCGCGCGATATGCCCAAATTTTCTTTTATATATAAACTTTTCTATCTGCCTGAAACAGCCAAGGTCGCGCGCGCGGATCGCTCGCGCGAAGGGATTCTCGCGCGACCTGCCTAAATTTCACTTTATATATATAAATTCTTCTGTCTGCCTGTGGAAACGAGGATCGCGCGCGCGGGCCGCTCGCGCGAAAGATCGCTCGTACGGGCCGCTCGCGCGATTCTCTCGCGCGCGATCGTGGCGCGAGATGAAGCTGAGGCTTCTTCTTCCCCGCAGAAACTGCTCTGTTTCAGCTTAAGGGGTCCAAAATGACCCATTTTGTAATTCTAAAGTATATAGGACATATAATATATGATTCTCTTCGGTTTTTCACAAGGATTAAGAATCCATCATCAATTTAACATGATTCAAATTATAACTCTCCAATTTCATGAAAAACTAAAGCATGTCAAAACTTATTTTCTAATATACTTTCTCATGCGAACGAATTGTGTTCTAAAACTTCAGACATATCATCAATGAGGTATAATCTTTCATAATCAACTCTAAAAACAAGTTTTGGTTAAGGTTTAAAAAATCATGATTTTGAAGCTCAAGCTTCCATGGACGAAATTAGCAATAGTAGTTACAAATGCACACATATAAACAGTAAATAGACATGATTTTTACATTAAGAGTGAGTTTAAAATAGTCACAGATTGACAAAGATGAAGAGATGAGAATATGTTGAGAAAGAATGACCAATAAAGAAATCCACTTAAGCTTGGCTATGGTGGATTGAAGCTTTCTCTCTCTAAATGAAGTCTGTAGAACTCTCTGCTCTCTCTCTGAATATGGAAGTGCAGAATGTGTGTAATGGAAGGGAGTATGAGCTCAAGTGTGTGTATATATAAACAAGGAATGTGAAGAACTTGGGCTCCAAGTTCTCCCTTGTTCACTCAACAAATGATTTAAATTTGTTAATTTCTAAACAAACTGCAGGTTATTACAAGATCTTATTCATACGTATATGTATATATATCAACTGTACAAGGATTGAAAGGGTGTTATAGGCTAGTAGGGGTCAAATTGGGGTGTTTGGGAGAAACAACTTATGACCTTAGGAATACATACATACACTAAGCATTCCCAAACAAGACTCTATCAAATGATTACTTTCCATAATTGGAAATAAAGCAATTGTCAAATCAGTCAATGCCAAAATCTGTGGAAGTTCAACACAGCGTGGACAGTTTTGAGTATAAACTGGTATTTTCGGGGTGCGGTGTTCACCACAAAAATACAGAAAGTCCATTTTAACTTACGAAATGATTTTCTGGTTCTATAAAAATACTGATTGAATTAAAAGAAAACATTCTCACCGTTTTGAAATACAGGTTTTGAAATCCAACACAGGTATTGCTAAATTTTATAAAATTGCAGTTTGGCCCCAAAAAATTTAAATGTGAATTAGATAAGAAATTAATATTCCAAACATGTGACTGAAATTAAAATAAAAGCAGACAATGCTAACTGAATTTAAATATGCCAATGCAAATACAAATAAATTAAATATGGACATGAATTTTAAATTAAGTGGAAATGCAGGTTGTTACAGTTTTACTGGTAGTGCCGTCCAATTGTTGGTTCACCAAGCCCGTCGGTGATCTGCTAGTGAAGCGCACTGACGCAACCGTGGACGTAGGTCACCTCGTTAACGGGACCGAACCACATACAAGCTCTTAAGTCCCCATATCTCTCTTCTCTTACCAATTTTCGGCATCATATATATATATATATATGTATATGCATTGAGGGACTAAAATGCATAACATCCAAATGCATTTCAATCATTGAAAACTCGAGTTTGATGTATTGAGATGACGTGTACGTATGTAAGTTTTGAAGATACGTACGTGACACAACAATCATGTCTATACATGTATTTTCAAAATTATAGGTTAGTTTTACAATAACCGCAAATCATATATCATATACATATATATAATATAAAGTGGAATTATAAGCCTCTCACGTGGTGGCTTTGTGATTTTTCCATTATTTTTATATATTTTTTATTTTTATTTTTTACTAGTTTTCCTATCTCTAGAATTAATTCAGATATATATTTATACATATATGTAATATCTCTCTTTTTTCTTTTCTTTATCACTTTCCTTATCTCACTGTATAAATATAATCTCATCAATATCTAATCTAGCTAATTAGTTTTTAATATATCAATAATGCTACACCCACATCTCTAACCACACCTCCAACTAGGGGTGTTAAAAAAACTCGCCAACCCGAATCGACCGACCGGCCCGACTCTAAACCGAGCGAAAATGGAGGACCTGTCGTGTAACAGTCGGTGTTCGGTGCTTTTGTAGTAAAAAACCGACTGCTCAGTTCGATTCACGGGATGTTAAAGCGACGGACCGAACCCGGCCGAACCGACCAAAATCATCTACATAAATACAATAATTTTAGGGATTCTATTAACCCTAAATTCATTTGACATCACCTCACCTCACTTAGTCGATCAACACCTCCACGCCACCTCCTCTACACCCCTCACTCTTCCACCACCAGGTCCACC
This sequence comes from Hydrangea macrophylla, assembly GCA_033977485.1. Lineage (NCBI taxonomy): Eukaryota > Viridiplantae > Streptophyta > Magnoliopsida > Cornales > Hydrangeaceae > Hydrangea > Hydrangea macrophylla. Next base: position 79,515,959 of record CM066996.1, read on the forward strand.
ACCCTCCTCCACCCTGCTACCGCCTGGCCCTGGCCTGCCTCCACCTCTCACTCTTCCACCCTCCTCCACCCTACTGCGGGCAAGACACCTCCGACCCTCCACCACATTCAACCGATGCCTCCACCCCTCAATCTTCCACCACCACGGTCCACGACTCTACAACGAGGCTGCGACTCTGCGATCTAATCTCTCGATCCCTCTACTCTCTGAATCTTCAGACTCCTCTCTCAATCTCCAGATCCTTTTCTCTAGCTCGAATCACACAGAAAAGAAAAGAAAACAGAAGGAAAGGGCAAATCATATACCACCGGACTGGCGATGGCGAGCGCACACCGCTGGACTGCAGACCAAGCTGTTGTTTCCTCTATGGATTTCTCTCTCTCTCTCTCTCTCAAATCTTGTATAGAATGTCAAGCTATGATGAAAACCCTCTTTGTTTCCTCTCTGGATTTCTATGATGATCTGATCTTGTTTGCTGAAAACCTTATTCTAAATTTTTGTTGGTTTATTTTTGCTATTTCTTACCTTTGGCATTATTATTGAAACCTGTCTCTTTCACTCTGAAAATTTCCAATTGGGACTAAACAATTAATGATTTTATGAGAATTGAGACTTTGAAATTCTCTCTCACACTGAATCACCCCGATTAGCTCGACCAAAATCGACGACAATCGAAACCAACTCACCCCGATACCAGTTTGGTCAGTTTCGGTGCTGCATTTTAGACAACCGACCACATCAGTTTGGTCCCACAAGGTGAGGAATCCCCGACCGAAACCGATCGAGTACACCCCTACCTCCAACCACATCCTTGCTTTAAATGTATGTACCATGTGCTGTTATGTGGTGCACAGAAAAGTGTGAAAAATCAAACAGCACAGGATACATGCATTTGAAGCATAAAATGTGGTTAGAGGTGTGATTGAAGATGTGAGTGTATCAGTGTTAATATATATACATATATCTTTAAATATACACATATATGATACAAACTAAACTAATTAACTAAAATAATACAACTATATTATATATAAAATAACAATACGTTAGCAAAAAAAATTTCGTACATTAAATTTAGAAACATTTCCAATCAAAAAAAAAAAATTAGAAACATTTTCCCGTGATTTAAAGTTATAAATTGGAAAATGGTTTCTTAATTTGGTAAAAAAAAAAAAAAAGAACAAAATTTATAAACACTCATGATTATTGTATCAAACCATGTCAATATGGTGAGCTAGTTCCACTGAATAATTAATTTCTCCATGTAGCGTGGGGTAACTACCGACACCTTGGTGTGCACCGACGTGCACAGACACAAAGTTGCATAGTCTCCCTCATAATTAGAATATCTTATTAGATTTGAAGAATACATACATATACATATAAATATGTATATATATATACATTTTATTTATTTATTTATTTATTTTTAATAGTTGTGACTATGAATGCATGTGAACCAAATTATTGACCCATCTTTCTTCGACCCCACAAGAAGACAACAAATTATATTCGATTGCAATGGCAGCAAATTGGATAAAAAGTTTTCATTTCTACTTCAATAATTTAATCTTCAAAAATTCAACAATTTATGTTGTTATCTCATTTGCCACAAAATTCAATGGTAGGAATCTTTTGATAAACAATAGAGCGATACAGAGAATAAAATGAATATGATGATGTGATTAGATAATTTAGACATATACATGTCTTTAATTAAATTAATACCCTGGGATTCTTTTTCTGATGCAAAAACAAAAGTTTGCATCAGATAAAAGTGAAACAAGCTAGGTGGAAAGGCAGGTTCATCAAGATTCAAAGAAGCCCTTCATTTCTTTCTTTTTTCTTTCTTTTTTTTTTTTTAAATAACATTTGTGTATTTATACATATGTACTAATGTATATAAATTGATCTTGCTATTTACTGCATGAAATAGAAAGATAATACTGTATTTGATAACAAATTGACAATAATTAATTGTCCTTTCTATCTAATTAGAATAAATGTGCTAAGGAATTTCACAAGGAGGACATTAAAGTAATCTACTTAGATATCTTATAAAATTACTTTTCTTACCATATTTTAAAGTGGTTAAATGCTTCTTTTTTTCTTTTTCTTTTTTGTCTTTTCATTTGGGATACTTTATATGTGGTAGCTGATAGCATCTCCATACAATAATGCTAGGGGCACTAACAAATTCTACTAACACTTACACCCACACTCTATCTCTCTCCTAGTGGCATACAACAATGATAGGGGCACTAATAAATTCCACTAACACTTACATCCACACTCTATATAGAGTGGGGGTGTAAGTGTTAGTGGAATTTGTAGTGCCCCAAATATTATTCATTTCCATATGAGTAATTTTTGGGACTCAACTTTCATACAAATTTCACACAACCTACTTAAAAAATGTGTCTATCTCTTTCTTGTGATGTCACTGGACCCCACAGTGACACAGGAGAGAGATAAACACATTTTTTAGGAGGTTGTGTGAAGCTTGTATGAAAGTTGTGTTGCAAAAATTATCCTCCATATATATATATATATATGCATATGCATATGCACATCAGAATCACCACTAGATCATGTAATGTAGCACACAAATAATTCAAGAAAATATTTTGGCTCAAATGACAGATTAAATTGAGTACACTATACTTTCCAAATTTAAATCCCAAAAATACATCCCAATAAATGTGTCACTGATGTGGTAATGAGACCACCTTCAATAATTAGAATAATGGTATGTTTTCCAAATCTAAATCCCAAATCTCAATCTCAAAAATTGTGGCACCAATCAAAATTCAGTAGACCCATTGACCATTGTGGGGTCACTTCGACATTTTCCAATCAAAATCTAGTAGACCTACTGTCACATCATTTGAGATTTGGATTTGGAAGCATAACATTACTCCAATAATTATGGGACTATTTCAACATCATTCAATTAAATTCAATGGGTCCACTACCACATTATTTGAGATGAAAATTTGGGATTAAAATTTGAGAAGAGTAACATTACTCAATTAAATTAGCTTGCCATATTACTTGTTGTCATCCTTATCTTTTGAGTGAACGGTGTATATATATATATATATAATACAAAAATTCTCTAAAGGGGCGACCTCTCTTTATTAAAGAGAAGACCTCTGTTTTGACCATCAGATCATGTTCCAACGGTCAAAACAGATGCCCTCTCTTTAATAAAGAGATGAAGCTCTCTTTAGAGTCTGACTGTATATAATATATATATATATATATAATCCGACTCCAGTGCACATTGAGTAAACACACTAGGTGAACGGTATATATATTATTGGTGTTAAAAACAAGGATCTTATATGATACATCCGAGTAGTTTAGTACTATGTATCATACATCACAAATTTAAGCTTTTCAAGTTAGAATATTTTGGCGCCACTTTTGTGCTGAAATATTGTAACTTGGTGTCCAATATTTAAAACTTTGAAAATCACATTACTTTTAAAAATTACTTAATTTTCAAATGATATACACTATTTTAACACAAAAATCACTATAATGTATAATAAATCTTAAACCACTGACATGTATTATAGGTAATTTTTTTTTTCCCCCTAAAAACAAAGCAAGTGTGTACACACCTTGGCTTTTAATACACCTGAAGTACCAGAAACTGCAGTTTTGTGATGAGAGTTGCACAGAAACTTATGTGATTGAGGCATTTGATTTGCTTTGCTGGCAAAGATTCGTTCAATGAATGCATTCAGGGCTCTTCCTTGATACAATCCAATAATTTGGTTTTGTCATGCATACTATACACTGTACAAATTGTTACTCCGAGATCACTTTGGTACACCAAAGTGGTATTGGTGTAGGTACACCAAAATAAACCAGGACCCTTGGATGATGCCTTAGAGTGATCTCAACCATCCAACCAAACACTACACCTTAAAATGAAAAACCATTTTGGTTTTGGCCCAAGACCAACCCCTTACCTCTCTAGCCGGTTACCCACACCCCCTAACCTTCTCTCTTCCCTCTCCTTTTTCAAATCCAGCGAATCCCTGACCTCTTCTCTCTTCCCTTATTAACACCCAATTTACTAAATTTCATTCTTTCTGTCACTAAAAAGTTTGTAGATTTTGCTTGAGCCTTGATGGGAAATGGGTATATGAATTGGGTTCAGATTTTGTTATATATAGGGTTAATTGCAGAAACATCCTTTATGGTTAGACTTTTTATCAGTCCCTTCTCTATTTTAAATTTTATCAATAATATTTCGTGTGTTCTGGAGTAAAGTGAAACAATCACTTTTTCTGTTAAAATTAACGAAAAATAGGTAAAAGTACAAAATTATCCCTATTATATGTTAATGAGAATACCCTTATATGCTTAATTGTTTATTTAGGCATATATGATACATTATTATATTATTTTGATATTATATTTATTGCTAATTTTCTAGAGACCATTCTGTGGTCACTTCGGGATACCTTTGTGAGAGAGAATTTGACACACACACACACACAAAGTTTTGGTGATAATTTTTTTTTTTTTTTTTAAGATTTTAGTACTTCACTACACTTGATTTCACTGTGTGTGGCCAAAGATAGATTAAAAAAAAAATTGCTCCCTCCGTCCAATTTTATGTATCCCTTTTATTTTAAGGGAACATAATAATTACACTTCACATGGGCATAAAATGCGACCTTTTTTTTTTTTTTTTTTTTTCAAAATTGCCTTTAATTGCTTAAGAAAGTAGTTTGATGTGTTAAACCACTAAATGTAGTTTTGGAAAATAGCTAAAAATTGATGATTTAATATTGTAATTGGACAACAGTTTTAGTACGGCTCAAAATAGAAAGATGGACACATAAAATGAGACAGAGGGAGTAATCTATACTAATATAGAAAGAGAAAGGGAGGGGTACCAAAAAATGTTTAGCCCACTTTAATAATTATACTAAAACCTACTAAATTTCTTAATTAAAATACTTTTATAATGGTACTAAAATGACATTTTAAAAAATTTAAATAAAATAACTTCTCGTAACTACCCACCCCACTTTCTTTTTATTACTACTTACACTCACATGGTGAGTGTGACACTCCTCTAGTAACAATAAAATAAAATAAAATAAAAACCAACTAGTATATCACCAAGATTGTGTATGTGTCCAAGGGTAGATAAAAAAAAAAAAAAACTAATATATCACTAAGACTGTGTGTGTGTGTCCAATGATAGATCAAAAATAAAAATAAAAAATTAAATAAATTCGCTCTCACGAAGGTACCTCAAAGTGACCAGAGAATGGTCTCTAGCAACAAATATTCTATCAAAATAACATAATAATGTACCACATATATATATGCATAAATAAACATTTAAGCATATAAGAGTGTTCTCATTAGTATGTAATAAAGGTAATTTTGTACTGTCACGCCCCGACGTAGCATAAATATGGAAAGTATTTAATTTTCTTTATGGACCCGTAGGTCGCGACAGTTTGAAGGATCGATTCCGTTCCAAACGTCGAACAACAAAAACATATAATCAGAGTAGAGCAATCAAAGCTTACAAATATATTTCTAACTTATTACATAATACAGCACGGGGGCTCTAAAGGCACAAACCGCCTTAAATCAAAACAATAACTTAATATCTATTACAGTCATCCTTATTACAACACAGTTTATAACTTAAAACATGGAGTATAGATAACAGTTTTCTTCCAACCAGTCGTTCTCAATTAGCATAATCATAATGTTCAGTCTGATCATAACCTGAAAAACCTGAACACGAGTGTCCAGGACGCATCAACGTTGTCAGCTTCAAGAAACTGGTGAGTATTAAAAACATAACTTTGAATGTAACACATACTCATTTACCATTTTCCAATTCTCATTTAATCCAACAAGTTTATATAAAAAGCAAGGAGTTCATTTTAGGAAACAAGCACAATATTAGTCAAAAGACATAATTCACGTATATGTGACCGTGTATGAGAATAATGCACCATCTCATCTTACACCCAACAACCCACTATCACACACCAGTATCTTTGAAATACTCCGATAGCCACACTTTAGCACAGGGTGCCAGGGAATGTCCAGTTTGCCTCACACTTTAGTCCGGGGTACCAGGGAGTGTCCATTGCCTCACACTTTGACTACCTAATCCGCCATGCAAATACCGGAGGAACCCTCACGCAATATCCAGACTCGGGTATCAGGGAGTGTCCGTAGGCCACTTTAGCACTACCATGGGTGCCAGGGAATGTCCAAGTTCGGCTTCACACACTTTGACGCTACCATGGTCGTCAGGGAGTGTCCAGTTTTGCATCTTCTATTGCGTGAACACGCTGCAATCGTCGTTTCATCTGTCGAATCTCTTGCTTCAACAAATCTATGACCCGATCATCATCCCTATACGGATTTCGCATCAAATCAGGAGCGCGAGAAATTGGTATTGGAAGCCCGTGCCAACGACAATATAACTCGCACTCACACCGTATACTAAACAATCTTGTCCATTGTAGATCATCTCCAATAACAACAGCATTATTTGGCAGTCGAGTGTGAGCGTTACCAATGATTATGTGCCCAACATTTGTGAAAGGTAAATTATAAGGTATTGGGGTGCTAACAAAAGGACGCCTTTCACCATACCAAGTCTGCCCATTAGGATCTGTGTAAGAGCAATATACATGCCATTATCGTTAAGACATGGTTCTAATATCGTAAAACATGGTTCCAAGATTTCTTCTCTCGGTTCCTTTGATTGTTAAGTTTTGTTCCTCAAAATTAAACATGGTTCCATTATCGTTAATACATGGTTCCATTATCGTAACACATGGTTCCATTATCACAAAATATGGTTCCAAGATTTCTTCTCTCGGTACCTTTGATTTCTATGTTTTTTTGCTCTAAATTAAACATGGTTCCATTATCGTTAATACATGGTTCCATTATCGTAACACATGGTTCCAAGATTTCTTCTCTCGGTTCCTTTGATTGTTAAGTTTTGTTCCTGAAAATTAAACATGGTTCCATTATCGTTAAGACATGGTTCCATTATCGTAAAACATGGTTCCAAGATTTCTTCTCTCGGTTCCTTTGATTGTTAAGTTTTGTTCCTCAAAATTAAACATGGTTCCATTATCGTTAATACATGGTTCCAATATCGTAACACATGGTTCCATTATCGTAAAACATGGTTCCAAGATTTCTTCTCTTGGTACCTTTGATTTCTATGTTTTTTTCCTCTAAATTAAACATGGTTCCATTATCGTTAATACATGGTTCCATTATCGTAAAACATGGTTCCAAGATTTCTTCTCTCGGTTCCTTTGATTGTTAAGTTTTGTTCCTGAAAATTACACATGGTTCCATTATCGTTAAGACATGGTTCCATTATCGTAAAACATGGTTCCAAGATTTCTTCTCTCGGTTCCTTTGATTGTTAAGTTTTGTTCCTCAAAATTAAACATGGTTCCATTATCGTTAATACATGGTTCCAATATCGTAACACATGGTTCCATTATCGTAAAACATGGTTCCAAGATTTCTTCTCTCGGTACCTTTGATTTCTATGTTTTTTTGCTCTAAATTAAACATGGTTCCATTATCTTTAAGACATGGTTCCATTATCGTAAAACATGGTTCCAAGATTTCTTCTCTCGGTTCCTTTGATTGTTAAGTTTTGTTCCTGAAAATTAAACATGGTTCCATTATCGTTAAGACATGGTTCCATTATCGTTAAACATGGTTCCAAGATTTCTTCTCTCGGTACCTTTGATTTCTAAGTTTTTTTGCTCTAAATTAAACATGGTTCCATTATCGTTAAGACATGGTTCCATTATCGTTAAACATGGTTCCAAGATTTCTTCTCTCGGTTCCTTTGATTGTTAAGTTTTGTTCCTCAAAATTAAACATGGTTCCATTATCGTTAAGACATGGTTCCATTGTCGTAAAACATGGTTCCAAGATTTCTTCTCTCGGTTCCTTTGATTGTTAAGTTTTGTTCCTCAAAATTAAACACGGTTCCATTATCGTTAAGACATGGTTCCATTATCGTAAAACATGGTTCCAAGATTTCTTCTCTCGGTACCTTTGATTGTTATGTTTTTTTGCTCTAAATTAAACATGGTTCCATTATCGTTAATACATGGTTCCATTATCGTAAAACATGGTTCCAAGATTTCTTCTCTCGGTACCTTTGATTTCTATGTTTTTTTGCTCTAAATTAAACATGGTTCCATTATCGTTAATACATGGTTCCATTATCGTAAAACATGGTTCCAAGATTTCTTCTCTCGGTTCCTTTGATTGTTAAGTTTTGTTCCTCTAAATTAAACATGGTTCCATTATCGTTAAGACATGGTTCTAATATCATAAAACATGGTTCCAAGATTTCTTTTCTCGGTTCCTTTGATTTCTAAGTTTTTTGCTCTAAATAAATATGGTTCAATTATCGTTAAGACATGGTTTCATTATCGTAAAACCTGGTTCCTAGATTTGTTCTCTCGGTTTCTTTGATTGTTAAGTTTTGTTCCTTTAAATTAAATACGGTTCTATTATCGTAATACATGGTTCTAGTATCGTAAAATATGGTTCCTAGATTTTTATGCATGGTTCCATTATGTAACTTACTGTTCTACACACATTTGTAAAATACGGTTCCATTCTCGTAAAATACATGGTTCCATTCTCATAAAATATGGTTCCTAGATTTCTTCTCTGGTTCCTTTGATTTCTAAGTTTTGTTCCTCTAAATTAAATACGGTTCCATTATCGTTAATACATGGTTCTAGTATCGTAAAATATGGTTCCTAGATTTTTATACATGGTTCCATTATGTAACTTACTGTTCTACACACATTTGTTTTCATCGAAAATAAAATTTACATTTTTAAGTCTTCATGAAATATACGTATTGTTTTCTAAGTCAAGAAAGTTTTGTTTTCAAACATTATGACTTTTTTTCCTTTTATTTCAATATTTTTGTTCCAGATTAATAAAACTTTTCACAAATCTACAAACTATAACACCACATTATATAGTAATAAGTAATGTGAAAATTAGGAAAATACCTTGTAGTAGATCTTTAACTTAGGTTGTCTTCTCCAAAAAAAACTTCAACATGTTGTGAAAGTGAAACTAAGAAGGTGAGTGAAACCAAGAGGGTGAAAGTGTTGGGGATTTGGTGGTTGAGGTATATCCCAAATATGAGTGGAAGTATTAATGCAACCTTAAATTCGTAGGTAGAAAAATCTTTTAAAAAGGAACAAACATACATGATCTTAGGAACAACCTTTATTAATAAAGGAACAAACATGTAATTTGTACATGCAACCTGCTATCACAAGTCATCTACCATTAATGCATGTCAAATAGCATTTATTGCCCACCAACTTTTGCTTTCTCCTCCAATCAACCATTGACACTTGGCAAAGTAGTTTGGTGTACCTACACCAATACCACCTTGGTGTACCAAAGTGATCTCCCTAAATAACACCTTAAGAAAGTTACTTCTAAAAATGTGACATTGTTAATATCGAATAGTACCTTAAAAAAAAGTCGTTCCTCATTGACACCAAGTTATAATAAATGACACATTGTAACTATATATTAGAATCGAAAATTTGGTTTTTTAATAAGGCCAAAATTAAAGGGATTTATTGTAGAATTTTCCATGAATAATGATAAGGGGACCAAATCTGAGTAAATAATGTCTCAGTTGAGCCCACGAAATTCAAGACCTACAAGTTTATGGCTCGTCCAGGGACTCGCCCTTTTTATTATTGCGAGATGCACCAGCAATACTCTTTTAATAAAAAAAAGTAATGCTAGGTGTACACAAATTTGCACACACTTTTGCACACAAATGCTTTAAATGCATGTACCCTGTACTGTATAAATGGTACACAGAAAAGTGTGAAAAATTCAAATAGCACAAAGTACATGCATTTAAAGCATTTGTGTGCAAAAATGTGTACAAAAATTGTGTTCACCTAGCATTACTCATAAAAAAATAGGGTCAACCCTGAGTAAATGCCGAGAAGGCCATTGTCTAGGACCTCAAAATTTGTTTAAATTTTAGGGCTACAAAAATTCTAGTAATTATTTAGCATCCAAGTCCAAAATACAGCTCAAATTAGGAGTACTTTAATGTATAGAGGGGTCATATTTTTAGGACTTTATTTAAGACTGTAGAAACTGAGGACCGGCCCTGGATGAAATAGGCACAACTGTTGTAACAATAAAACTGTCTCACTAAAATAATTGAGTATAGATTAGTTATGAAATCATTGACTTTGTGAATTAAAAAAGAAAAAAGAAAGATGAATATCAAGCATTTATTGGGTAATTTTTTCCAGCATTAAACCCCACAACTGTTATATATATATATATATATATATATGAACCATAATTTGTAGAACTTGTTCTCTCCAATTTAGATTAATTAAGGGGTTGAATAAACAAAAAATAATTATAGTAAAGAGAGACCAAAAAAAAAAAAGCATCTTCCCCAATGATAAGGGCATTATTCTCAAATCTTCCACTAATTTCAATTCCATGTATTTAAAAATATTAATTCCAAACTTCATTTTTCGCGAGGAGAATATATATATATATATATATATATTATAGTAGCAGCATGATTAGTATGAAATAAAGAAATCAAAATTCTTGCAGGGACAGAAAATAAAAGCAAAAACGACCAGTGAGCGATTGCTGCGATTATAATATGGAGATGAATTTTGGAATCTTGACTAAATTAAAATAATAATTTTCATCCACTAATGTATAGCAGACATAGATTTCATGAAACTTCAAGAAAAGGATTAGGACCCACCATGTGATTTAGAGTTTATTTAATCAGCTTTGCTAGAATCACCTCAATTTGTGAATTTGTAATATTACACAGCTTTTCTAATTATCTGTTTGGGAATCCGTAAATTCAATCTGGTCTCAGAGTTTATCTGGTTTTTACAAGAAACAAGGTTGTGTGTTGATGGAGATTTATGACTATTAGACTAGACAATGACTTCTGTGTAAAAATGAATAGATTAGAAGACTAAAGAAGATTTCTTTCTCTTCTGACTTTTCTCGCCTTAAAAATCACTATTTTAATATCTAAGAGCAATTCCTACAACATTATTCATAATCATTTGCTAATTATTTTTGGGGGACCAAAGTCTAATTTTGGAGCTCCTGTTCTTTATTTTGGGGAATCTCTGTTTGGCTCTCCATATTTGAGGAGAGAGAGTGTGAATATGAATAGATTTTTTTTTTTAAATACTTACCTGGATCCGAACTGAATACACACAGACGCACACCCCAGCCCCAACCCAATCCAACCCTAAAGCCCCACAGCAAAGTCTAATAAGGGCCACTCATTCCGACTGAATAATAACTGGGGGGGCAAGCAACTAGAGGGATTCGAACCCTCTCCCTCCCCACTAGGAAGAAATAAGATATGCCAATTAATTCGACTACTGTCCGCTCGGTGTGAATATGAGTAATGACCCATAAGTAAAATAATAAAAAAATAACAAATAGCATATTCATTTAAGGAGAGAGAGAGAGAGAGTGCATTAAAATTTTCAACTTTTGTATAAAAATTATTAAGGGAAAATTGGTAAAAAGATCATTAAGAGAAGCTTTATTGAGATTAAGGACAACTTAAAGTAAACATTGGGAAAACATTGGGGATAAGTCTTTCCAATGCCCATATACCAAAATACCCGCATCTTCATCTTCTAACCCTAGCCAAAGCCTAACCACCATTACCACCACCCACGCCACTTCTGACGACCTCTCCCTCGCGTCACTGGACCTCCGGCGAACTCCCTTTGCCTCCACCACCATAGTCCCCGCCCTTTGTCTCTCCTCTATTAGCTTCATTTTCTCTTTTCAAATTGTGGGACTGGGATATATCAATCGATATATATTGATTAGGTATAGAGGGAGAAAATTACAATAGATGATTCGTCTTCTCACTATAGACTTTCTCTCTCTAACCTTCTTTGTCAAGAAACTGTTGGATGAAGACATGTTTAATTTGACACATCACAGTACATTGACTAAAAAAGAAATTGAGTATGTACAAAATTTGATGAACAGAGAGATCGATATTCTATTAAACTATAGCGAATTTGTACAAAAAAAAAAATCTAGTCTCTCATATCTTAAGTTTGAGAAATTTCACTTAGGATATAATATCTTAAGTGAAATTTCATTAGGATATTCTACGTGAATCTTCACTTATGTTGAAGGCTAGTCAATGTGCAAAATGCTCATTCAATGATTGTTTGTATATTGGTGAGCCATGATGTGTTGTGAAAGGGGATTGGGAAAGATATCCATACTAATTTTAACTGCTTGATGAGAATAAAATCAGAGAGCAATTTCAGTTGATGACATTTGGAAATCTTAAGAGAAATTTCTCTTATGATAACAATCTTAAGAGAAATTATCTTAAGAGGAATTTCTCTTAAGAGTTTGAGATCCTACCAAGCCTATATCAATGGCGGTGGATTGTTCAAAACAATAAAATGGTGATTGTAGTATCCCATTTTACATTGACAAAAAGAAATAATTATCGCAAGGGGCCCACCGGGTATGCAAATCAAGGAAAAAGCTTCAGAGTCTAATCAGGAGCCCCAGAGGTCAAATCGACGTCCTGAACTACGCTGACACAAACGTACCACATTCCGGATCTCCCGAAAGTCACTAATCGGTGCCAATTTAGGTTGAAAGTCAACATATCAGAGTTTGGAATGTTTGGACATCAAATCAAAGCCGTTTCAGAGTCCACAGTTCATTGACCGGAAGTTACGGAGTCCGGAATTTTCCGATTTCGATAATCGATGACCTTTTTAACCGAAATCCAAGTTTGGCCCACAATTCAAGACTGAAATCAAGTCTGAGATGACTGAAGGTCAAATTAAATTACACCATGGCAAAATAGAAATTCATATAGCCCACAACACTTCGAATAATCAATTTCTGATAATCGACGGAGAATCGGGCTGTGATCAAAGTTTTGGCGCATTAAAATCAAGGAAAAATGATACAATCATAAATCTGGGAGCACCGGAGGTCTAACCGAACATGACTGACTGAAATATGGAGAAAAACATAGATTTAGCGACTTGAATCAGTCCAATTTGACAATCAGAAAAGAAACGGCGTGCGATCGAAGTTTTACGGCTGAATTAGCAAAGACAGGGGCATACAAGTCATTATTTGGACTCAGAAATCGATGAACCAATCGTACAAATTCGAAGAGAACATCGATATGAGTGCAAAACTTCTTAAATCAGAAAGATCGAACGGTCAATTTGAAAGATTTAACGATCAAAGGTCCCGGATGATCGAACGATCACGAACAAAGTTGTACCAGTCAAGTTATAGCTCACCTACATTGGATCGTATCCCATATAGGGTTTTCCTATAAAAGGAAACCTTTCTCCCTCAATTTTTCTTGGCAACCGCAGCTCCTCTCTCTCTCTCTCTCACACACACACACACACACACACACACATACACTCAAGGCTCTGTTTGGTGAAACAAGGGAAAAAAAGTTCCCCTTAGGCTTTGTTTGGTTGGACCAACTAACATCACCTCCACATAAACATCACCCAAACACCGCCACTGCCACCACCAATAACCCATCGCCGCCATCTCATTACCCAACCCCCCTAAAAAAACAAAACCTTAAAACCCCTTGGAAAGCCAGAAACCTAGCATAAACCAAACAGACCCTTAAAACCCCCATAGTTTCTGAAAAGGCAGCCAAACAGAGCCTTAAGCCCATCACCAAGTCTCATAGCCACCACCAGTGGGTTCTACTCACCCAGACGAACCAACTGCGACTAGACACATGTCTAAAGTAGCCCCCACCAAGCCACACGTGTTGCTAACAGACGCCACACGCCGCCGTGCTTGCCAAAACCTCCGACGGCCACCTCCGCCCATAGTCGTCAGCCAACACCACCACCATACTCATCGTCCCGCCTAGACAAAATAGTAGTTGGCGACCTAACTCCCAAAGGTCACCGGAAGACACCGCTTGCATTGCACATGCCTCTACGTATTGTGTCGCTCGTCCCACAAGTAGCCAACAGTCAGCGATGGCTTAGCAGTTGACTAACCAACCACAACACGACATGTGGCAATTGACCATCACGTGGATTGCCACATCATCTCCACATCAAGTTGACTAACCAATTGAGTGTTGACACGTGGCATTGACTGCTATGTCAGCATATTGACCAGCCACTCAGAGGCTTCCACATGTCTTCATGACCAGTACAGTCAGAAACAATCAACTATTGACTGCCCAATACGGTGTTGCCACATGGCCTGGTCAAAGTTTGACCTGCCAATTATAAACTGCCACATATCATACTGTTAATGCTGACCAACCAATGAGCAGTTGACATGTGGCGTTGATGTGCCATGTGGCATGTGAGCCCCATTTTACTTTTTCCCAATTTTTGGCATTCTGGGTCTGATTTTCAATGATGGACACTTAATCCTAGCTAATTTGGCTATTCCAGATACATCGATGACCTCAGGTTTAGCCAATTCTAACTTTTAAGGGTTGTTTGGGATTTTACAAGACCTTTTCAAGTTATCCTAGCCAGATTCTTACCCCTGCATGTCCCGTCTTGCTCAGCCCGGGCCCGTTCTGGCCTGGCTTATATGTTCTTTGACTATTTCGGTTGCTCCGGAAGTGCCGATGACCTTAAAATTGGTTAATTCGGGCTTTTTGGCACTTTTTCTCTTCCTATAAGGAGATTTTAATCTCTTTTGACCATCCGGCCCGATTTATAGGTTTTTCAACTATTCCGACCCTTCCGAACTTGACTATGACGTCCATTCAAGTCGATTTTGTGTCAAAAAATACAACATGGGCCTTCTCGGCTTATTTCTGCTACGTTTCCTAATTACGATTCTTTCAAACTCAGAATTCTTCATTCTTTCTTTTTAAAGCACCGACTGGGCTTCGATAGCTGCCTCTGCATAAGTAACATTATCAACTTATACTCTTGGTAGTGTGGCGTCCCTATAAATCCACCTCGTCAGTTACTTGCCATTTTTTCTCTTTTACTTAGTTATACGCCTTCATTGGTGGTGTGGCCTCCCTATAAATCTACCTGGTCGGTTACTCTGCCGATTTTTTCTCTTTTACTTAGTTATACACTGCCATTGGTGGTGTGGCCTCCCGGTAAATCCATCTGGTCGGTTACTCTGCCGGTTTTTCTCTTTTACTTACTTATACTCTTTCATTAGTAGTATGGCCTCTCTATAAATCCATTGGTCGGTTCATCCGCCTTTACTGCTTTCTTTACTTACTGTTGTATGTACATACTATAAACAAAGAGACTATGAACGTATCCATTACTTCACAACTGTTTTCAAAACCACTTTCATTGGGCATCGACCCATACTTCCGGTACATGTTTTTTCAAAGCATTGGGCACCGACCCTAACTTCTAGCATAACTTTTTTAAATTACTTTGGGCACCGACCCTAACTTCCGGTATACTTCTAAATTACTTTGGGCATCGACCCTTATTTCTGGCATTAAACAAAGGATAAAATCGACAACTGTGTGTCATGGAGCCGATTAAAAAATAAACAAAACACAAAATACTTATGGTTTAGATTGACCAACTTCAAAAACATACACATACATACAAGCACAGAACTACGTACAGCCTGATTCTTGTGTCGAGATACGTATGCAACCCTTACTTGGGTGCGGCCATAACTATTCTCTTTCAAACTATCTCGTGTCGAGATGCGTATACAAACTATTCTCTTTCACACATCTCATGTCGAGATATGTATGCGACCCCTATTAGGGATACAATCATTCATCTCTTAGTATATCTCGAGTCGAGATATGTAATCGGTAATTGCGTGTCATAGATGCTCGAGTCTGTTTCTTACACTTTATCACATCTTTCACTTATCTCAAGTCGAGATACGTATATCAGTAACCACATGTCACGGATGCTCGAGTCCATTTCTTATCATTTCTCACATTCTAAATATCTTTTACTTATCTCGAGTTGAGATAAATATATCGACAACTGTGTGTCACAGATGCTCAAATTTAATTTCTTGTAACTATATTCTATTACTTCTTACTTATGCCCCCACTACTATAAAAACCACTAAAATTAGCAACCGTGTGTCACGGATGTTTGAGGGTGTCTAACACCTTCCCTTGACATAATCGAGTCCCCGAACCCATCTCAAGAACTCTGGTTTCGCATGACTATCAAGAGTCATACTTTTAAAGGGCCTACTTTTCTCAAAATGATTTTCAAAAGTCAGACGATTACATTGATTGTCTTTGCAGGGATTTTAACTCACGAATAATGTTAGGTGGTGACTCTGAACTTTTACTTAGCCATACTCCCACTTTCACATACTCTCATATACTTCTTCACGCCTCTTGACGTAAAACAGTCGCGATTCTCAAAGGGATCGTCTCCTACTTTCGGGGCGGGCACGACAGTGATGGTATTGAATAATCAAATCAGATCCAGATCATAGCAGGCCAACCATAACAATCAAAAGGTGTTGATCCAACATAAAGCCCAATCAGAGCAGTTGAATGGTGATGATCTGTTTTGAACAATTAAAATGGTGATGATCTATTTTGAAAAATTAAATCATATATATATATATGGTTTGGTTGTGGTAATGGTGATGGAATTAGTGGTGGTGGACGACGGTAAGGGTGGCATTGGTGTTGGTGACGGTGGCGATGAAGGTCTATTTTGGTGGTGGTGGCCAGCGATGGTGGTGGCGATGGTATTTGTTGTTGTGGTGATCACCAGAGGTCACTTGTGGTGGTCGCCAGAGGTCACCGGAGGAGGTGGATGGAGGTCAGGTAGGGGTGGCGGTAATGGTGGCCATGGGAGGATGAGACAGAGAGGTCATTATTTTTTTTTCCTGGGAAAGATGAAGTGGTGTAGTTTGGTAAGATGAAAATAGTGAAATGGACTTGAAGAGTGAAATGTTGATGTTGTAGACTAGAGCTAAAAAAAGGTTTGGACTTTTGGCCTTGTGGAGCTTATTGTTAATGGGCTATCGTTTAAACCAATGTTGCCCAACCTTAGGGACCTTAGGCCAAGCCCCCCATAAATTAGTATAATAATGCAAACCTCCCTATAACGGAGAATATGGTTAGAGTTGGGGGCTTAAAGTGATTAGCTAAAATAAATTTTTAGCTATTTTGGCTAAAAATTAGAGAAATTTTAAGTAATAATGTTAGATTATGAGAAGTTATTCAGTGAGCCCATCACGCCATGTCAGCATGCTAGCATGGTGTGACCATTTAATCTTAACCATCCACTTGTTCCCTATTTCCATGGATATCATGACAACCACTTGAGGAGTTTTAAATTTTAAATTTGATAACCACTTGTCATGATCCCCTGGATGTAGGGGACAAGTAGGTGGTTGTGATTAAATTGTTACACTACGTCAGCATGCTAACGTGGCATGACAGGGTCACTTAATAATTTCTCGTACAGTACACCAAACCCCTTACAATATGGGAATAGTCAACGGTCAATAAACAATTAATTTGATTGTTAAACTTTTTTGATATTGGCCAATTTACTTTTACCAAAGTTAATAAAAATTTCATAAGATTTTTTCTCTAAAAATGAATATGATGGTATATACGCCAACGGTAATTTTTGGGCCACACTCATTCATACAATTTTTGTGACGCAATTCAAAAGATGTGTCTATCTTTTTCCTGTGATGTCAGTAAACCCCACAGTGACACAAGAGAGAAATAGACACATCTTTTGCGTCGTGTCTCAAAAGTTGTGTGAATGAGTGTGTCCCAAGTATTAGCCATATGACAATTAATAATGTGCTGATTTTTAAAAATCATTAAGTTGTATCTAATTTTAAAGGTACCTAGGTAATTTTGCATGCATCATAAGCTTTGTTACGTTTCCATCTCTAATAGGTTAGGTTAATATAATTATGCAAACCACGAAAAAAATCTCTGTATTTTGAGCTAGCTAAGGAGAGGTTAGTGTATTTTACGCTAAAATGAACAATATTCCTCTTTCCTTCGTCATTTCCTTTTTCCTTTTCCTTTTTCTTTTTCTTTTTCTTTTTCTTATTAGAATCATTTCCTTTTTAGTTACCCAACAAAGGGGTGAAATTATCTAACGTGGCCATACACCCATCTGAAGCCTAGACTGCCTGGTACAATTTGAGCATTTTGTGGATATCAAATGAGCCCCACAACAATGAAAAAAAATCACAGTAACCTTCACATGGTCCGACAATTATTAGCCCACAAAGGGAGAGATTACCCACTTCATTCTCATACCCTCCTTAGGCTCCTTTCCTTTCATTTTATTCATCTCTACTACCGAGCATTGAATAAAGGTCACAGTTATCAGTAATATGAGCAGAAACTGACATACAAAGGAAAAACTTGCTCATTAATTCCTCACCATTTGTGCTTCACTCATCCAAAAATATTTAATAATCAAAGCCACGTACACTTACTCAACAATAACAATAAATTGCTATCTTATTGTCATCTGTAAATTCCCTTTAAATTGGAAAGTTTTACATAAATGGGAGATGAACACTACTCAATAATTAAGATGACCAAATAATTAATGAGCCCATTAATTAGGAAAATAAAACAAAAATAAATGCTGGTTTATTTGGAAATCAGATTGTGGCAAGTTTTGTCACAAGGGTAAGGACAATCTATGGCCTTGATGCTTGCTCTATCAAAATACCAATCTCCAATAGCTTTTGCAATCTCCTGCGCACACACATGAAGCAACTTAATATTAGAGTTTTTAAAAACTCCGTATAAAAAAAATAATAATAATAATAAAAAATAGCTTTAATGAAATTATGAGTATGAACAAGGGTTTAGAAGAAAGTGGATGATGACCAAGAGATTCCCATAGTAACAACAGGGCAGATCTAGAAAATCAGTCTAGGGGTTGATAGAGGATTGTGTACGGGGGTTTTGAGGGCAGTGTCCCTGAAATTATTATTATTATTATTATTATTTTCTTTTTTGGATATTTTTATACATATTCTATGTATATTTTGGACGTATTTGTACATATTTTATAATTAACACAAAAACATAAAAGATAGGGGATTTAGATATGACAATTTTATAACGTCATGGGTGAGCTTAACTCTTTCTCTTTTTTTTTTTTAGTGTAAATGTACAATTTCCCACAATTACACCCCCCCCCCCCCCCCCCCCCCCTCAATTAGCTCAATTAGCTGTAAATCCGCCCCGAGGAATTACTCACAAAAATCAAAATTCTTAATATTATTTTTACCTTTGTTTCTCTTACTACATGTATACAGACGGTTTAGGTTAACTTCTAAAATATTTTCTTTGAATAAAATTTTTAGAAATCTACAAACCGGAGCTTGTTTAAAAAAAAAATCAAAAGCTATGAAAAAGTTCATTTAAATGACCACAGCTTTTCAAACAATCAATTATAAGTGATACTTGGCCCTCCAAAAACTATCCAAAATGGGCTTTTACACTTTGTTTTCCTTGTAAACCAAACAAAGAAAAGTACATTCTCAAATGTTTTTCTTCTTGTCTTCTACTATATACAAAAAGGCATAAACTACACAGAGCCTAAATATCAAAGGTTTTTACCTTACTTCCAATACGAGGAGAATCAGTGGCAAACCACGTATCCTGCGTTTCGGTTTGGCAGTGAGCAAAACATGAATTTATGAACATCCCATTCTGTGTGGACATTGAGAAGCCTTTTATCGCATTCAGCATTTGGTTCCTAAATCCTGATCATTAGTCAACAAAATATTAAATGTTTTTGTAATCACTCGCTCTCAAATTAAGAAGTGCATTTTTACTCGCCCCATTCCTTACTCAAAGTCATTTATTGGGGAAAAAATTGATGAAAATAGCATTAAGCTAAACTTTATTTTAATTAAGGACAACTTAAATTATATTAGAGTTAACTATTATAATTATTAGTTTTATTAGTTTTAGGGTAGTTTAGTCTTTTACTTTCTATTAGGGTAATACTGTATACCTAGATATATTATTATTTGTATTCATTCATTCAGTTTTTGTGCTATGAGAAACTTTAGCTCTCTTTTCTCTTTTCCCTTTGTTGTTTTCTTGATTATTTAATATATTCACATGGTATCAGAGCATATTCGAATCTCATCCACGATTTTTGTAAATCCAACTCTGCAGTGAGTTGGCTGGGGGTTGCAGGGGTTCGGGGCGGAGCCACGAATTTTTTTTTTCCGGATGATTCTGGTTCGTTTTTGGATTTCTCGCTGATTCAGATTCGTATTTGGATCGATCTCGCACTGATTCGCGTTCGTTTTTGGATCTGTCCTTGATTCTGGTTCGTTTGTTTTGTGTTTTGGATCTGTCTTTGATCTTGGTTCGTTTGT
This sequence comes from Hydrangea macrophylla, assembly GCA_033977485.1. Taxonomy (NCBI): domain Eukaryota; kingdom Viridiplantae; phylum Streptophyta; class Magnoliopsida; order Cornales; family Hydrangeaceae; genus Hydrangea; species Hydrangea macrophylla. Next base: position 79,536,431 of record CM066996.1, read on the forward strand.
ACTTTATTTAATTGCTTCGTTTTCATTATGGTTGCTAAACGAGATGATTCGCTTCAAGCGATTAGTGTTAAACTCGATGGAAAGAATTTTGCATATTGGAATTATGTGATGAAAATTTTTCTGAAGGGGAAGAAGATGTGGGGTTATATCAATGGAGATTTTAGTAATCCTACGAATGAACAGGCTGATAAATTAGATGTTTGGGAAACAAACAATTCGAAAATCATTACTTGGATCAACAACTCCGTTGCTCCCTCGATAGGTATGCATGCAATTGGCAAAGTTTGAATATGCAAAACAGGTGTGGGATCATTTGGCTAAATTGTTTACACAGTCCAATTTTGCGAAAAGGTACTAATTAGAGTGTGATATTCGTGCCCTTGAACAAAAAAATTTGAGCATTCAGGAGTTCTATTCTACAATGACAGATTTTTGGGATCAGTTAGCTCTTATGGAGTCGCCCGAATTGCGAGCGTTTGCACCATATATCGCTAGTAGGGAGGAACAACGTCTGTTTCAGTTTTTGATAGCTCTACGTGATGATTTTGAGGGACTTCGTGGGTCCATTCTCCATCGTAGCCCACTTCCGTTAGTTAATTATGTTGTCCATGAGTTAGTAGCCGAGGAAATACGTCTCAAGACTCAGTCTGGAAAGGGAATTATCCCCGACTCTACTCCGTTTGTTTTAGCAGCTCCTTTTCATCCACCATCCAACAATCAGAATAAGCATTACTCGAGAGTTGGTAGTGATGTATGCAGCTACTGTAAGGAGAAGGGTCATTGGAAGGCTCAGTGTCCTAGGTTAGGTCGAGCAAACCAGCCCAATAGCAGCAATCAGCCCTCACATGGTCGATCACCACAACAACAGCAACCTCAACCTTCTCATTAGAAATCTGACAACCAATCTCAGCAGCGTTCGTATAGGCCTCCACAGCCTAACACTACAGCAATTGCACCACCATCAGACTCATTTGGACCCGGTTCCCCTTCCCCATCTACTCCGTCCATGACCTCCGTTGTTGAGCAATTTCAGAAGTTCCTTGCCACACAGCCACATGCTATGGCTACCTCTTCACTAGGTATGTCTTCAGGTATGTTCTCAGGCATTTGGGTCTTAGACTCTGGAGCTTCTAATCATATGTCACCTGACTTGTCGTCTTTTGCATCCTTATGTCCTGCATTCTTCTTTGCCTGTTATGACTGCTGATAGTACTCTCATGCCATTAACAGGTGTTGGGTCTATTGTCTCACCTCATGGTTTTACTTCTGCTGATACTGATACCTTTCCGCCTGATGTTACCTCCCTTCCAAAGGCCACCCAAGCACCTGCTGAGGCTGTGGAACCTCCTCGCTATCCTGCTCGCACTCGTAAGTCCACTCAATCACCTGATTTTGTTTATTCTTGTTATTCGGATTCTTTTACTTCCTTTTTAGCTTCAGTTCATGATCTCTCTGACCCTCTGTCCTATAAAGAGGTAGCTCTTGATCCTCTTTGACAGCAGGCTATGGCAGAGGAACTCTCTGCATTGTATAAGACAGACACTTGGAGTTTGGTTCCCTTACCTTCTGGTAAGAGCGCTATTGGTTCTCGTTGGGTTTATAAAATCAAAACCAAGTCAGATGGGTTTGTTGAGAGGTACAAAGTAAGATTGGTTGCCAAGGGTTTTTCTGAACAATATGGTATGGATTACGAGGAGACTTTTGCTCCTGTTGCTAAAATGACTACTGTTCGTGCTTTTATTGTCGTTGCTTCTGTTCGTCAATGGCATATAACTCAGATGGATGTTAAAAATGCTTTCTTGAATGGAGACCTCCAAGAGGAGGTTTATATGGTTCCTCCTCTGGGTGTTCCTCATGGTCCAGGTGAAGTTTGCAGGCTTAAGAAAGCTTTATATGGTCTTAAACAAGCCCCTCGAGCTTGGTTTGAGAAGTCTTCCACTGTGATTACCTCATTTGGGTTTTCTCCGAGTGAGTATGATTCAGCTCTCTTTATCAGGTGTACCACTGCTGGTCATATTATGCTTTCTTTGTATGTTGATGATATGATTATTACTGGTGATGATGTTGATGGGATTGTAGTGTTGAAGTCTGAATTAGCTCGTTGTTTTGAAATGAAGGACTCTTAGGTCCACTACGTTATTTTTTGGGGATTGAAGTGTCCTTTTCTCCAAAAGGTTATCTTCTTTCTCAGTCTAAGTATACAGGTGACATTCTTGAGCGTGCTCCGCCTCACTGATAATAAGACTGTTGATACCCCTTTGGAGCTTAATGTTCGTCTTTCTCCTTCTGATGGTGTTCCTTTGCCTGATCCTACCTTATATCGCACTATTGTTGGTAGCTTGGTTTATCTTACTGTTACTCGTCCAGATATTGCTCATGCTGTCAGTTTGTTACTTCCCCTACTACAGTTCATTGGGCTGTTGTTCATCGTATTTTGAAGTACTTGAGAGGCACTCGGTTTCAAAGTCTTTTACTTTTGTCATCTTCTTCTTTGGAGCTGCGTGCATACTTTGATGCTGATTGGGCCGGTGATCCTGCATATCGCAAGTCTGTTAATGGATATTGTATATTTTTGGGTGATTCTCTCATTTCTTGGAAGAGCAAGAAGCAAGATGTTGTTGTTGTGTCTTCCACAAAAGCTGAGTATTGTTCTATGGCTTCGACTACACGTGAGGTTATTTGGTTGCGCCGGCTACTTACAGATATGGGTGTCTCCTTTCCTAGCCCTTCACCTATGTATTATGATAATAAAAGTGCTATTCAGATTGCTTACAATTCAGTTTTCCATGAGAGGATGAAGCATATAGAGATTGATTGCCACATTACTCGTCATCACCTTAAGCATGGAGCTATCACTTTGCCTTTTGTTTCTTCTTCCGCGCAGATTGCTGATTTGTTTACAAAGTCACATATTCAGCGTTTTCGTTTTTTAGTTGGCAAACTCTCTATGCTTCTAGTTGCAGCATCGTGAGTTTGAGAAAGAGGGGGGGGGGGGGGGGTGTATTAGAGTTAGCTATTATAATTATTAGTTTTATTAGTTTTAAGGTAGTTTAGTCTTTTACTTTCTATTAGGGTAATATTGTATACCTAGATATTATTTGTATTCATTCATTCAGTTTTTGTGTTATGATAAACTCTAGCTCTCTTTTCTTTTTTCCCTTTGCTGTTTTCTTGATTATTTAATATATTCACAGACATTGATGATTATTCTTCCAATAGTCCATAGACCAAAATACCCTTATCCTTATCCTTTAACCTTATCCGCTCTTGTCAGATCTCCGGCCACAACTCTCGCCATCTTCTGTGACCACCACCCTCGCTATCTCTGGCGACTACTACCATCTACAGTGACCACCACATTTCCAACATCTTACCACTATCCTCGTCACTCCTAACAACCAGTGACCACCCCCCACCACTCGACTGACCTCAGCGACCACCATTATCACTGCTGAAGATTGCTTTTTTGCTTGACAAATGTGAAATTTCACTTAAAATATCTTAAGTGAAATTCCTCGTAAGATAATATCCTAAGTATTAAAATTTCAATAATTAAGAACTCTGCATCCTACCAAGCCCTAGGGCTTACAAGGGTAGTCATCGAAAATTAGGGGGGGGGGGGGGGAGAAAACCTTACTAGGAAGGTAGTGGTGGCTCGCGATGGTGGTGGTAATGGTGGCTCACGGTAGTGCTGGCTGAAGATTGCATTTTTGCTTAACAAATGTGAAATTTTAGTTAAGATATCTTAAGTGAAATTTCTCTTAAGATTATATCATCTTAAGTGAAATTTTAGTTTTTTTTTTTTTTTTTTTGATTACTTACCTTGATCCGGACTGGACACACGCACACACCCCAACTCACACACACAACCCATCCCAAACCCAACCCCAAGCCCCACATTGGCCCACTGCAAAGCCCCGCAGGGCCACTCGTTCCGACTGAAGAAAACACGGGGGGCAAGCAAGGAATCCCACGGGGGATTCGAACCCCCAACTTCCCACTGGGAAGAAGGGGGCGGTACCAAGTGAGCTACACAGTTCGTGGTAAGTGAAATTTTAGTTAAGATTGTATATTCTGCAAAATACATCATATATGATGGCCTTGCATGGTGGTCGTCCGAGTTTGTTATGGTGATGACATCTAGATCAACATGTAGATCTAGATCTAGATCTAGATCTCAATCACCGGTCCAGGTCTAGATCTAGATCTTAATCATGAGGCTGCACATGTCGTTGAAGATGAAGAAGGCGATGGAGGTGATGGTGGCGGTTGGAGATGGCGATGGTGGTGGTTCATGATGGCGATGGTGGTAGTAGTGGCTCACAATGACGGTGGTGCATGATGGTGGAGGTGGCGGTTTGTGGCGGCCCAGAGGTGGTGGCAGCTATGGCAGGAAGGAGAGAAAAGAGAGATGGTGGCAGGGAAGAGAAGACAGATGGTGGTGGTGGTGGTCCCCTAGAGTTCTAGAGGCAATTTTGTCTTTTATAATCAAATTTAAAATTTTAGAGAACTTTAGGAAGTAAAGTTAAAATTTAGGGAACTTTTAGGAAGGAGAGATTTTTAGAGGGGGTCCTTGTGCGCTCTCTCTCTCTCTCTCTCTCTCATTATTTTTTATTTTTATGGCTTGTCCTTAAGTCCACATTAACTCAATATTAGAGACATTAGACCAAGTAGCCCTTTATTTGGTAGGTGAGTGAGACCCACCACTTCAAGGGAGTGAGTTAATGGAATAAAGTGGTGGGTCACACTGACCTAACCAATGAATAGCTTGGATGAGTAATAGGTGAGCAAAAAAACTTTCCAAATTAAGTGACACTCATGCCATTTTAGTATGTCCCATTTTAAGCAAAAGTTATTGCATGATATCTCACACCATGTCAGCACATTTTAATCCATAAAATACATGTGCCCCGTACTTTCAGGGGATCATGAGAAGTAGTTGGCAAAATATCAATGCTAATATGGTGCTATCTTTTAGTGCATACCATACTTGCAAGGATGGATATTCGAAAATAGACGTTAAGTGTATACACTCGACCCCTCTAAATTTTTTCAAAATTACTAAGCTCGCCCCTCCGTAGATTTTTTTTAAAAAAAAAAATTGATGTGTATATGTAATTTTTTGAAAAAATTTGGTGTGTTTATAAATATAAATTCTAAATTTACTTTACAAATTGCTCCACCCCAAATTGTTACATACCTTGTTGATTCAAATATTTGTATTTATCACTCCTTATATATTTATTTTATTATTAAAAATGTACAAATAAATGTCATTTTTTTTTTGGGTACGATGCCCTGCCCCCGAACTCTCGTGTATGTCTTTGTCCCCCTAGATTAGATTTGTCATTTCATACATATGCTCCCTACTTGCAGGAGGATCATGACAAGCAGCTGGCAAATTTGAAATCCGAAATTTTGCTAACTACTTGTCATGATCCCCTTGGATTAGGAGTATGTATATGGTCTAGATTAGATTGTCATATTGAGCTCACTGAATAATTATCTATTTTAAACTCTATATGTATTATACCCCAAAAAAAAAAAAAGGTTTTTACTTTAACATGATGTAACATTGGAAGTTTGAATTTTGTAAAGGATAATTATGGAAAGTTGAAAATTCTCACGACACTCAAAAAAAAGTTTCTTAAAGCTTTGTTTGATTCTCAAATTTAACGAGGAAAAGAAAAGAAACACAGAGGAGAAAAATGGGAAAGAAAAGAGAATAAGTTGAGAAATACTAGATTAAACACCTATATTCACATATTACAATAATATTTTAAAAAAATTTAAATTTCAATGTTATTTAAGCATGAAGGAAAACACGATGGAACTAATTTTCCTTCTTAATTTTTTTTTCGATCCCTTTTCATTTTCCTCATACAATCTATGAGCCAAACAAAATCTAAATAGTTATTATTAACGACTCTTAATTTGGGATAAATGGAGTATTTTTTTTAAGCTTTATATCAAAGCCAAAGCTTAAGATATTATTTGAGATATGAAATTACCTTGCAGAAATTGGATCTGTGAAGCTGAACAACGTTTAAGGTTCATTTTACACTCTTTCCAAGACCCACTAGGATCAGCTCGCCGTGGAGTTAAACTATTTCGTACCTGAATTTTCATGGAGAAAAGACATTTAATCCATAAAGCTAGTCATTGATTAAAAAAATTAAAATAAATAAATGGTTAGATATATTTTATTTTATGTGGTTAGGTCCATTTTCACTTTATCATACGTGGTTTAAAAGTTGACACTTAAGCCCCTGTGGTTTGGAACTAAAGTGAAACTACTCTAGGCCTCGTTTGTTTCGCAGGACTAAGGGGGGGATAGAGGGGGATTGGACTAATAGTCCATTTTAATCAAATAGTCCGGCGTTTGGCATTGCTATGGAGCACAGGATTAATTGTCCATTTTAAAAGAATAGTCCCCCCCGGCGTTTGGCATTGCTATGGAGCACAGGATTAATTGTCCATTTTAAAAGAATAGTCCCCCATATGGGGGACTAAGTTATACCATGGGGGAGGTGGTATTAGTAGTCCCGGGACTATTTCTTAAAAAAGACTAATTGTCCAATCTCACCTCTGCCATCCAAACGTGGCCCTAAGACTTCTCTCAAAATAGTCCCATATAGGGACTGTATTAAAATTAGTCCCATATAGGAGGGTTCAAAATTAACCTCACATAAGCAATTAACCAGAAAATTAGCCTCCCAAAGGGATTAATTGCTAAAAAAAATTGGGAGACTTGGGATGCGTTTGATAAAACTGAAAATTAAGTGCTGAAAATTAAGTGTTGAATTTTAAGTACTGAAAATTTTAAGTGATTGAATTTGTAATACTGAAAACAGTGCTTCAACTATTGAAATAGAATGCATTCAGTGATTATTTTCAGTAGAAAATTTTCACTTAAAGTTTTCAGTGGTTTTTTGGCTGCTTTTTCAATTAAGTGGTATGTTATCAAACGCACTGAAAAAGAATAAGTGTTGAATCTTTTCATTTTCATCACTTAATTGGGTTATCAAACATATCCTTGGTGTAAGGCCCCTAAGGTTGGGCTAAGTTGGACTAAAGGACAAGTCAAAATCAAACACACATACAAGGACACACTCTAAAAAAAACGTTCCTCCTAAAGTCTTCTAAAATTTAAACTATCCCTCTTAGTCCTATAAAATTTTAAATTTCATTCTAAATGTCAAAATTGCCCATAGAATCCTAAGAGACCACCACCACCATCTCTCTTCTCTCTCTAACTTTCTCTCTCCTCCATAGCCACCACCACCAACATCTCTCTCTCCTCCCTCTCCATAGCCACCACCATCACAACCACCATCACAACCACCACCACCATAGCCACCATCTTCTCTCCTCCTCCCTCCATAGCCACCACCATCACAACTACCACCACCAAAGCCACCACCGAAGCTGTCGCCGTCGTCGCCGGAGCTGGAGCCGTCGGCGTCGCCGTCGCCACTACCACCAACTCTATTCTCTCTCTAACTTTCTCTCTCCTCACCCTCCATAGCCACCACCACCACCATCTCTCTTCTCTCTCTAACTTTCTCTCCTCCTCCCTCCATAGCCACCACCAACACAACCACCACCACCGGAGCCACTACCGGAGCAGTCCTCGTCGTCGCCGGAACCATCACCACTACCCCAACTCTCTTCTCTCTCTAACTTTCTCTCTCCTCCCCCTCCATAGCCGCCACCACCACCACCATCTCTCTGTCTTCCCCCTCCATTGCCACCACCACTGCCGGCCACCACCACCGCCGGCCACACAAAAATCATGGCCAAACTGATCTCAGTCATCCTAAGAGAAATTTCTCTTACGATGACTGATCTCAGTCCACTTCCACCACCGACACTTCCACCTCCACCACCACCACCACCACTACCAGTCTCTACCGCCACCGTCCCTAATCCACCACCACCACAGTCTCCACCGCCACCACCACCACCATCACCACTGTCCCATTTGAATAGAGAAATTTGTAAGACTAATTTCACTTAGGATATATCCTAAGTCAAATTTGACTTACTGAGTGCTCGTCGGAGATTGAGAGGGTGGTGGTCGCCGGAGATAGCGAGGGTGGTGGCTGGAGGTCAATCGAGTGGTAGGGAGTGGTCACTAGTGGTTAGGAGTGGCGTTGTGGTGGTCAAAACGTGCAATGGAGGTGGTCGCTGGAGATGGCCATGTGGTGGTCGCCGGAGATGAGGGTGGTGGTCGCCGGAGATGGCGAGGGTGGTGGCCGGAGGTGGCAGGGGTGGTGGTCGGAGGTGGTGTGGAGTAATGGTAATGGTGGCTAGGGTTTGTTTAGGGTTAGAGGTTGAAGGTGAGGGTATTTTTGTCTATGGACATTGGGAGGACTCATACCCAATGTGTATTTTAAGTTGTCCTTGATCCCAATAAAGCCCTTCTTAATGACCTTTTAGCCAATTTTTCCAAAAAAATTAACCTCACATAGCTGGGTTAAATGGCAACATCATCTTCATTTAGAGGATTAACCCCAAAATTAATCTCACAAATGGGGTTATGTGTTAATATTTTAGGCCAATTTTAGAATTTTCATCAATTTTGAGCAAAATTTTAACAGTTTCACTTTAGTCTGAAATCACAAGGAAAGTTAAGTGTCTACTTTTAAATCACAATAAATAAAGTAAAAATAAGTCTAATCACAATAAGGCTTAGTTTGGCCCCCACGTGGTGCTTCTCCTTTTTTAAAGCCCAATTTCATGTTAATTCATTTGGTAACTACTTTATGAGCTTTGCAAAAATTGAACTTAGGGCTTTTTGGAGGGAGCTTTTAAAAGCTCTAGAATGGAGCTTTTAAAAGCTCAAGGTTGCTTTTTGGTTTCATGATGTCTTTTTGAAGAGTAGTATGTCACTTGTATAAAATTATCAAAGAACTTAGTAATAAATTTCATAAGCTCCTTTTAAAAAGCCACATGGGGGCCAAACTAAGCCTAAATAAAGTGTATATGACCAGGGCCGGCCCTGAGGCAAAGCGGCCAAGCCGCCGCATGGGGCCTTATTTTTAGGCCTCATTTTAAGGCCTATTTTTTATGAAACTTATCATTTTTAGGCCTATTTTCTTCTAATTTCTTCATAATTTCTATGAAACTTATCATTTTTAGGCCTATTTTCTTCAAATTTCTTCTCAATTTCTATGAAACTTATCATTTTTAGGCATATTTTCTTCACAATTCCTATGAAACTTATCGTTTTTAAGCCTATTTTTTTCTAATTTCTTCGTAATTTCTATGAAATTTATCATTTTTAGGTCTATTTTCTTCTAATTTCTTCCTAATTTCTATGAAACTTATCATAGGGGCCTCATTTTTTAGGTCCTTTTGAAAGTTCGCTTGAGGTTTCGGCCGAATTTTGGCATCTCAGGACCGGCCCTGTATATGACCCATAAATAAATCCACAAAGCTAGTCATTTTGGATACTTTGATTGCTTTTCAGGAGGCTAATTATTTCATCTTTAGGTCTCTCTTTGGTTCACAGTTTGGGAGCTCATCAAGAAAAGAAAAGAAGACACTAAGAAAAGAAAAATGCTTCTCTGTTTTTGATTAATAAGGAAAAAGGGGGACAAAAAGTGTAACGGCTTATACCCCATCTAGGCCTAAACACAGGAGGTCACCCATTCTCAGCGGGGAGGTACGTGCAAGGGAGGGTGGGCACGTGCCCCCTCTCAACTTTTCAAAATTTCACTTTTACGCTACAGATTTTAGTTTCTATACATTTGTGCCCCCACTACATTCCAAATTTGAAAATCTCACTTTGATCCTTCAAAATTGTTTACCTTCCACTCAAGGGAATATCATATTTACTAAATTAGCTTCAAATAGTCGAGCCCTTATAGATATCATTTTTACACATAAGATTTTTTTTTGTTTTATGAGTGAAACTAGCGAAACAAAACAAAAGAAAGTATATATACACAACTTTGTTTGAAAGAGTTATAGAGAGACTAGTTTGCCTTCAACAATTATGTTTTACCCCCTAACCCATTTTATGTGAAACCCACTGAACAACCACATATTTTTTAAGACCCTGAAAATAATTATACTATTTTACCAAAAAAAAAAAAAAGGACCGAATCACTGCCCCCAAATCCCCATATAAGTTATGGAATCCTTGCTCCTCCCCTACCCATTATGGTACTACAGCAGCTGCAAGTGCACATTTAACTACGAAGTTCCATTGAGTTTAGATCCCTCACGGGTTTGAAAGGTCTGGCAAGTAGAGGGGGCTTAAGTCTCATAAAATAGATCAAGATCTTCACCCTAGACAATGTGGGACAAGTACATGGACTTTATATGTCAGCTCATCTCATCCATCTTAACTTTATTGCCCCAAGAGTTTTGGCTCTTGGCCATCACACAAGCAATGATGAAATAGGAAGAATAAGAAAATAGATAGAAATAGATAAATTAAATGTTAAATTTTGTGAGTCACCTCTCTTCGTCTTATCTTGAGTAGCTATTATATTCCGATATTTATAATTTTTAATGATATTGACGCATGGAGAAAAACGCTTGGAGAATAGCTTTTCTAATTGTTTTCATTCCTTTTACCTTCTCTAAGGGTTCGTTTGGAAAAGTCTAAAATAGGACCAGATTCAGTCCAAGTCCAACTTTAATTTGGTTCTTGTGAGAACCAAGTTTGGTGAATATCAATTTCTTGCATACGAGTCCGGTCTAATAAATTTCTTAAAACTGGCTCTCTGTCAGACTAACCTACTGTTGGTTCTCAAAAAAATTGGATAAAAGGTTAGATTAGATTGAACCACATCCTATTTGAGATATTCCAAACAAGCCCTAAATCTACAAACCAAAAGGCACCTAATTTCTGTCAAGTTCTTGGACTAAGAGAAGGAAAGGAAAGCAAGAAGTAAAATTATTTCCCTTGTCTTTTACTTCTGTGCAAAAAAAAAAAAAAAAAACATGCTAAGTAAAAATTCCAGCATATAAAAGAAACTCAAAAAAAGAATAAGAGAAGTGACTCAAAAAATTGAAAATTTTTAATTCTATTTTCATCATTATTTTCTTTCCACTTCAATTATTAAGATATTGAAGAAAAATGTTTTCCTCATATTTACTTTTTTCTTTCCCTCAGTGGACCCATGAATCAAAGACTAATTGGGTTGATTTTAGGAATCTAAGAAAAATAAATCTTACCTGCCATGTGTCATAGGCTGCATTGAGAATAAATAGTGGGGTTTTGACGTTGTTAATTACATTCTGGGGGAAGAAGCACTGAGAATGAAGCAATAATGAAGATAATGAGACTTAGGGAGCAAATAAAATGCAATAACTTCCCATGTTTATTTCGATGGAAAGTTGTTTGATATATATATATATATATATTATATATACCAGTGGTTTTGTAAAAACAAAGTGGTTTCAACAGTACTAGTTGGTTTGATTTTGAAATAAAATAGAATAGAATAATTGAAATGAATTCTTGACAAATTCAATTATTATTGATCGTATTTGTAAACATCCTAAAACAAGAAATGGGTAGAATTGGAAATGAATTCAATTTTAGTTTTAGGTCAAATCAAACACAAGAATTACCTCAAACAGAATTACAAATTTAGTCTTTTCTTTTTTGTGGCAAACCAAGCGAACATAAGTTACAAACAAACCGAGACACATTCTGGGACATAAGTTACCCATCTTGGCACTGAAATCATGTTAGCTAGTTAAATTCAAGGTACGTAAAGGGCTTACTGAAGTTGGATCAAGGTGGTCCATGCAAGTCCGCGGTAGGTTATTTTGCACCCCCTGTGATAATTATGCATATTTTTATTAGCAAGTATAAAGGAATGATAGACATTTGTGCTAAGGATCATATTTTCAGGAGCCCGTAGCTTAGAGCTACGATAAGTCACTAGTTATTCCAAAAACTTAAATTAGAGAATCGAAGTTAAAGAGGAAAGGCGGAAATGGAAATCTTGTTCAATAGTGATACTTCAATGCTCTACTGTACGCTACACATATGTATGTATCTACACATGTACTTCAATGTTATACTGTCATATATATAAATGATACAAAATTTGAGAAACATAACATTACTCGTAGTTCATGGACATAAACTATCCAACTAAACAAATGTTCAAATTAGGGGAGGCCATGGTTCGGGTGAGTCGGCCGGTTTGACCCCCACCCGATCATCCATCCGAACCCCATCGGGTTATGAGTTTTGAATCCGTCATCCATCCATTCAGTCGGGTGAAACCGATCCGTCGGTTTCGAGTTGGTTCGGGTTGGTTTCGGGTGAAACCCGACAAAAAGAATATATATCCTATTTTCATCAATTTTACACCCTGATAACGCTGAGTTTATTGTACCCAACTGCAAAGCATGGCCCTGTTATTCACCATTTCTCCTTCTTGCAAACTTTTTAGGAAGACATTCAATTTAACTTACTAATAAATAAAAATTCTACATAAACTTAACAAGCAAAGAAAAATGAAAAACAATTATACAATCTACCATCAAATTAATACAACATACAAAAAACAGAATTGAAAATGACTTCCATAGTTTCACCACATATATTGTATTTTCTAAGTTTTCAATATGTGGTCGGGTCGGGTCGGGTGATGTCGGGTTTGGATTATAAAAACCGACAACCAAATCATAAGCAATCGGGTGTGGCTTGGGAAAACCATGACTCATCCGGCCATCCGCCAAAACCACTCAAATGCCTTCGAGTCGGTCGGGTTGGGTCGGGTTGGTCGGGTCTCGGGTTGGGATGGCCAGCCCTAGTTCAAATTAGTCGAGTACCTGCAAGTTTACGACACCTCCAAAAAAATCCCTAAGAGAGCGCCCACCCGCTACGTCAACCCTACAATTCCAAAATTGGCAGCATAAGGTCAAGTACAAGCAACTAAGCTAATTAAGGACGTAATTAATCAGCATATGCATACATAAATACATTTATGTGTGTGGTGGAGAGAGAGAGGGATAATTGAATAAGCCCTCCGTTACATAGAGCGTCTTCACTAGTGTAGCAAAACTTAAGATAAATTTAGGTTAAGTTGGACTACCAGTTTTGTGAAATTCGCAAACTACAGTCATTTAGCCGTTTGGTCGTCAAACTACAGTCATTTAACCGTTTAGCAAAGTGTTTGCCGTTTAGTTAAGCCTTAGCCATTCGCTCATACCACAACAACTTAAGTTGCAGTGTTGCACTATTCTACGAAACTTTTGTTGTACGATTTACAGCATCTTGGGACAAAAAAGTTTAAACTTTTTTCCTAAGTTGTTGTACCATTTAGACCATTGTGGATGCTCTTAGCACTTACGCATCAAGGAACAATCCAGCATCACTCAGGCATTTTACTTTAACACTCATCGGAAATAAATCCCTGAATTCATCACAGTGCAATATAGACGCTAGACCACCAGCAGAGCATCCGGAAAGAAGAGCCTGAAACACAATTCACCAATTTAATTAGCACCCAAAAATCGAGGGATCAGGGAAGGAAAAAAAAAAAAAAACATTTAGGAAAATAAAAACCTGGTTGGCATTTTGCATCCCCTTTGACATTAAATATTCCATAGCAGTTGACCATATGCGTTGTCCTCTGAATTCCAGTTGAGCATCCTAACAACATTAATAACATATTTTATTATTAATTCATGGATTTAGTGAATGGAAAGAAAAGAAAACAATACTAAAATACGCAGAAAAGAAAATTTTTGTTAGAATTTCTAATTTGACGCGTTAATCTTTTCTTGATTACCTACATGGCTACATTACTTGAAAATTTTCTTGTATTTTTTTAACGTTATCTAAGAGTGACGGAAAACTTTTAAGGAAATGGCACTTCCTTCTGTTTTTCTTTTTCTTACTTTTTTTTTTTTTGCTTTCTCTAAACCTGCAAATCAAATGAAGCCTTGCTGACAGTAGATTTCGCAGTTCTATAAGTAAGAAACAACTTACTCATCCCAAATTTGCAATTTATTGCATATGTGATGATTGATTTCTTAGGTCAACAAGCTGACGAGAAAGTACAAACTCCTTCAAGTAATTTATGTCTAGTCAAGTTTTCATATACTAATCCTACAACATTGATATGAAATTTGAATCGACTCGTATGACGAGTCTTATGGACTATATCAGACTGTTTGAAACTTGAATTAATGAATCATCTCGTGAATTGATCGATGATTAGCAACCACGCTCCTAATTTTAATGAGATGACAAGTACTTTTTCGTATAAATAAAAATATCCCGTAACGCAATGCACCCTTTGGTCGTGAGAAACGCAGTGGGAAAAGAAAATGGAGAATTCTATGATACTACCAAAAAATTCGAGTACAATGTTTTGTTATATATATTGGGTACAATTTTTTTTGTACACGCATTTCAAATGTCGTACCCAGGTCACAAGCACTCGGGTGATTTCTATAGATGTTTTACTTAGATAAAAATACGTTGTACAACTAAACCACTTGATACGAATTCGGTGATATGATACGACTAAACCACTTATTTCGCACCAAACAATTCTCCAAAGAAAATAGATCAAAGATACTCCAACCAACCTTATTTTTAGTGTCCCCAGTAAAAGAGGCACCATCACAGTAACGAAGCTTTACTCTATTCCAGTTGAAAAAATCTGCATGTGTAAAAACCCATATCTATTTTAGCAACTCAAACACATGGAAGATTAATTTGTAATTTAATTAATTTTGATACGTAGATTGAGAGTAAACCAGGATTTTCTTCAGCCTTATTGCTAAGTATTCCTGTAAATGGTATATACTTTTGCATGTATGTGGATGATCCACGCCGAGTGGTTGTCCGGTTAACACAAGATCCAATGGTATTACACCATCCTCCACCCTGTCCACAAGATATGTCTCACAAAGATTAGATTCAGAATCAACAACAAAAATTATAAGAGTAATGCTAGATTTTTTCAAATTTGTATCCCAAATTTGACTTTTAGTACCTTGGGGAGTGGTGAAAAAAAATCATTGTGACGGTTTTTTTTTATGACGTGGTGTAACAAGTCAATAAAATCTCATTATTTTGAACATCTATACCTCTTAAAATTAGGCGCAAATCAACAATACACTCAAGTGTATTAGCAAGGTTACATAGATCGATGATGTGGTATCACCGTTAGAACGAATATTTTCTTGTGACAGTAGGAACACCTTCAGTTAGGCGCGAAGCTACATGTAATTAACGGAAAGCCGCAAACCGATTGGTCAGTTTATTAAAGGAATATACAAGCCTAAACCGACCGATACAGCCTAAACCGCGACCTACCGAAACCGAAAAGTCGATTTTTTATTCCACTAAAAAAAAACACATGTAGCTATAGATGTTCGCGGTTGGTTTTTTTTTTTGTGTGTGTGTGTGTGTGTGTGTGTGTGTGTGGAGCGAGGGGGCCTTCTCAACTTTTCAAATTACTCTTTTACTTACGTAATTTATAATTTATACAGTTCTGCCTCCTTAAAATTTTAATTTGCCCATTTTAAACTCAAAAATTTTACATTTGTCCTTAAAATTTTCTAACTTTCAACCAAACAAATATCCTATATACTCAAGTAGTCTCAAGTATTTAAGCCCTTTGATTTATTAGTGAAGTTGGTAGAAAAATAAGAAAAGAAATAAAGCATATGAACACCAATTTTGTTTGAAATAGTTTATGGAAGGATTAATTTGTCTCTGAGTAGTGATAATATCATTTTACCCTTTTAAGTCACTATATGTGAAATCCACGGAAGAACTACACAATTTTTATAAACCCCCCCTCACACACACACACACAAATCGAACCACATGGAAGCTTGTGCCCAACTAAGATCAAATCTTAACTGCACCCATATATTCAATAATGGTGGGACCACTCCCCCCTCCCCCCCCCCAAAAAAAAAAAATCGAACCACATTGAAGCTTGTGCCCTAACTAAGATCAAATCCTAGCTGCACCCCTGTATTCAATAATGGTGGGACCACTTTCAGTATCCTCCAATGAAAATCAACTGAACGCACTATGTTTTGAAACCATGTTTAAAATGTAAATTTGGGTAGGATACCATTACTCAAATTGTCATCATAAAATGTGGAGGTTGGATTCATTTAACTGAGTAGTATGTCATTATCATATATAAAGCTGTCTGAGTGTCCACAAACCTCCAAGTTAATGAGCCAACTGTTTTCCCCTGACCCGTATCCACGATCCAAATGATAACCCGGTAAAGATCCATCCAAACAAACTGTAAAACAGAGAAATGGTCTCAAAATGTTACAAGTAGGTTCAATATGTAATAATTTTTTCAAAGTTGTAACATTGTGACAAAATTACTAATATGTATAATACAACCAAAATCACCACGATGTATCACGGAATTTTCCTTGTACAAAAGAGGTAAACTAAACAATTAGAACAATGTGGATAACATAAACAAAGAAAATCACAAATCATTAACTATATAAGCATAAGTTTTATAGGATAAATAATTCAGTGACGCCCCCACTCATATAGGGGGAATTTTTTTTTTAATAACATGATGATGTGATATGACGGACTTACAAAATATTTTCTCAAATACAAGTGTGTAGAAAGAAAAAATAATAATTTAAGTTGGAAAGATCTAATTTGACATTTTAGCAAAATTCTCCTTTAGAAAAATCAGACACTATGAGTGAAGGAAGGCAAGGGAGAATCAATGCAAAGAATGTATAGATCAAGAAGGGCATGAATTTTTTATATATATATATATATATATAGAGAGAGAGAGAGAGAGAGAGAGAGAGAGAGAGAGAGAGAGAGAGAGAGAGAGTACCAGCTCCTTTGGCATCAGCTCCTTGAATGAGAGTGAGATCCACCATGAGAGGACTATAACCAGCATCAGAGGGTCCATAAAAAGACTCCAAAAATGATAGCTCTGTGCTATTGAAATTCTCAATCTCAAAACAAACAACCCATTTGCCAAACACAAACCCAATAACAATTAAACCCCATAGGCATAAACCCATAAGCTTCCTCCTCATGGCTCTTTGGTCCCACTCTCTGATATCTAACCAGACCCTAAGCTATTGCACAACATATACCACAGTATACACATACATATATATATATATATATATAAGGCCAGGCTCTAGAGTGAACGTACTTAGTGAACATTTTTTTTTGCCTGAAAAATCCACGGACAAATAATGGAAACAATTTTTATTTGAAAGATTAATGTGTTACACACAAATATGTGTGAATATGTACAATGGGTTAGGTGTATTTACCAAATCAATACACAATCAGATTATACTGTATATGTAACAAATAAATCTACAATCAGATATACAATTTATACAAATACCCACAAATGTAATCCCACCATAGAATGTGATCTCATGATATTACAGTAATCAGATTCCAATACTCCCCTGGAGTTGGGAAGGAACATAAGCAATCTTGATTTGGCCAAACTGGATAGCGATCGATGTCACAAATAATGTGACAATCCAATTCGATATGCTTGGTGCGCTCATGAAAAGTAGGATTGGAGGATATCTGAAGAGCAGCCCTGATTGTCACAAAAGTGTAACGGAAGAAGGGTGAGGCCCATAAATCATGTTTTATCCCTAAATTTCACACTTAGTGTGAGCAGTGACACGATATTCAGCTTTTGCAAAAGATTGAAAATAGTGCAATATCTTGTTGTGTACTTGTGCGTGGTAGGTCAACTAGCCCAATCTAAGTCACAAAAGTCGCAGACCAGGAGTCCCTTTTTAAGGTATCGGAGTAGTCAAATAGTAGCTTGATAATGGAGTTCACGAGTTAATTTGATGCGTGAATTGACTTAGGGGTGTTTGATAACCCAATTAAGTGAGGTAAATAAAAATTTTCAGTACTTATTTTATTTCAGTGCGTTTGATAATGTGTCACTTAATTGAAAAAAACAGCAAAAAAATCACTGAAAATTTTAAGTGAAAATTTTACACTGAAAATAATCACTGAAAGCAGTCTATCCCAGTACTTGAAACACTGTTTACAGTAATGCAAGCTCAATCGCTTAAAATTTTCAGTACTTATAATTCAGTACTTAATTTTCAATTTTATCAAACAAATCCTTAATGTGTGAAGCACAAATTCAAATGCCAGGCCGAGTGATTGTGAGATAAATTAAATGACAAATAAGACGTCGATAATGAGAGGGATCATGGTAGCAAGTCACCAACATCAAGAAGAAGCTTTTTAAGGTGCTCCTCCACAGGAAAAGAAGCATGTAGGTGTGATAAAATCGACCGAACCGATCGGTTCAGTTTGGTCGATTTTTAAAAATTTCATGTAGTGTAAAAACCAATCAATTTGACTAAAAACCGCACCGAACCGAACTATTTTCACCCCTAGAATCAGGTTTAGCACCTAGAAGGCTGGCATCAGTAAGAATGTCAAGTTTGTACTTCAGCTGACTAATGAAAACACAATGCTTGGAATGAGAAACTTTTATATCCAAGAAGCATTTGAGAGCGCAAGACCTCGCATCACCATAGTGTCATTAACATTACTAAAAGGTCGAGCCATGAGATCATTTTTTTTCTTTTTTGTTGAAAAAATGAGTGTAAACTTTAGATGAGATAAAGTGCACCAGAAAATTTAGTGAACCAATTGCAAGGTTGCTTGGGGCCATACAGAGATTTATTAAGTTGAATCTCTCCTTAATTACTTGCAAAACTAGGTGGTACGCGCGCATATAGACTTTCTTCATGCAAATTACCATAAATAAAGGTGTTAATATTGTGATTTGGTGTCAATTTTTGAAATTCGCTATTTTTTTTTTTTTACAACATTTTAGCAGCAAAACCACTATAATTTATAATACATCCTAATTTCTTAAACTAGAGAAATCAGAAATGTATCATAGAACTCTTTCCTAGAAACAAGACAAGTACCAGAAACTAGAGTTTTGTGATGAGATTGGGTTTTAAATCACCTGAAGTACCAGAAACTAGAGTTTTGTGATGAGATTGGGCTGAACCTTCTATGACTGAGGCAATGATTTGCTTAGCATTTTTCCAATTAATTAATGGGTCAGGTTAAGGGCCCAAATCTTGAGTCGATATTGTCTTTAGTTAAGCCCTCGAAATGAGTAATGATTGGTGCACATAAAATGTGCACATAAAGATCTAGACCATTCATTTCGGTGGGTCTCATGTACGCATGCATAAACCCACTGAAATGAATGGCCCAGATCTTTATGTGCACTCTTTATGTGCACATAGCATTACCGCCTCGAAATTCAAGATGTACAAACCATCATTTTGCCGTATAAGACCTTTCCTTCATCTTTACTCTTTCCTTCTTAACTACACATTAAAAGGAGAAATGATCTCATGTGTTCATCGTTACATCCGTTTGGTTTGACGCCTACTATCATTTGAGTACAATTTGAATATTTTGTAGATTTCATGGTATAACGCCTACTATCATTTGAGTATTTAGTGGTTCCCGCATTAATAATGAAAAACCCACAATAGTCATCACACAATATGACAAGATACCTCTTCTCTCTCTCTCTCTCTCTCTCTCTCTCTCTCTCTCTCTCTCTCTCTCTCTCTCTCTCTCTCTCTCTCTCTCTCTCTCCCTTCATTCCTTCCATTTTTCCTACTCTACTACCAAACATAAAATTAAGGACAATCATATTACGAGCAACTTCTCATATGACAAAACACTCTACAACCACTGGATGAAGAATAAATAATTTTTTAATAATATTTTTACTTACTATCTTGAGACCAAATCTTAATCCGATGGTTAAAAGTTGCTTACAGTATCATTGTCCTAAAATAAAAGTTAGCAGATCTCAGTTATATAAGCTTGAAACTGACCTACAAATGCAAAATCTTGCTCATTCATCACCATTTGACTCCACTCATCCCAAACTATATAATAATTAAAATCACATACACTTACTCAACAAATTTCTAACTTATTGTCATCTGTAAATTCCCTTTAAATTGCTTAGTTTTACATAAATGGGAGATGAACATTAACAACTCAATAATTAAGATGACCAAATTATGAGGCCATTAGGTAAATAAAATAAAAATAATGCTGGTTTAGTTGAAAACCAGATTGTGGCAAGTTTTGTCACAAGGGTAAGGACAGTCTATGGCCTTGATGCTTGCTCTATCAAAATACCAATCTCCAACAGCTAGTGCAATCCCCTGCACACACATGAAGCACATAATATTAGTTTTTTTTTATTTATTATTATTTACTTTTTTTCCTATTTATAAAAATATGATGTGTAACAAGGCAATTTTTTTCCAGATCATTTGCACATAGGGCGAAAAAGAATCACCAAGGTAAAGGGTGGTTAATGAGACGAGACTTCGATTTTCATAGAAGAATAAACAAGGGCTTAGAAGAAAGTGGATTACCAAGAGATTCACATAGTAACCATTTTGATGTTTCGTAAAAAAAACCTATAATGTGTAGGGGTGGCTTTCCTCCATGCTTAAATAAATCTAAAAATTAGAAATTCTCAATGTAAAATAGGAAGTCAAGGAGAGAAAGGGGAGTAACTCACAAAAAAAACAAAAATTTTAATGCTATTTTCACCCTATTTTCTTTTCCTCCCTATTTAGAGACCTTTTTTAAAATTTAAAAAAAATAAAAATAAAAATAATAATAATAATAATAATAATAATAATAATAATAATAATAATAATAATAATAATAATAATAATAATAATATAGGAGTAACTTTTTGGACTGGCGATTTTAAAAAGCTACAAATCGGAATTTTTTAAATAAATTGTTTTAAGCTTTATAAAGGGAATCAGATTTCCAAAAAAAGATCTGAAGCAGTTAATCCAAATGATCTGAGCTTTTTAAGCAAACACTTGTAAGTGATACACGGCCTAAAAAGCTATCCCAAATGGGCTTTTACTTATTGTTTTGCGAATTAACGAAACAAAGGAAAGTAATTCTCTCAATGATCTCTTTCATTTCTCCTACTAAAAGCCGTAAACCAAACAGAGCCAAAATATGACGGGTGTACCTTGCTTCCAATAAGAGGAGAATCATCGGCAAACCACGTATCCTGCCTTTCTGTTTGGCAGTGAGCAAAACATGAATTTATGAACAACCCATTTTCTGTGGACATTGAGAAGCCTTTTACCGCATTCAGCATTTGGTTCCTAAATCCTGATAATAGTCAACAAAATATGAAATTATTTGTATATTTTTTAAGCTGATATGAAATCCAAAGCTTAAGCTATTGGAGTATTTGGGATGTGAAATCACCTTGCAGAAATTGGATCTGTGAATCAGAACAGTGTGCATGGTTCATTTTACACTCGTGCCAAGCGCCATTAGGATCTGCTACCCGGGGAGCCAAACTCTCCTGTACCTGAATTTTGATGGCGAAGAAGAGATATTTAATCTATAAAGCTAGTCATTTTGGAGTCTTTTTGACAGCTTTTCATGAGGCAAATTATAGCAGCATCTCGGAGTGTCTTTTTAGGTCTCTGTTTAGTTCATAGATTTTGTGATCACGAAAAGGGAAAGAAAAAAAACACCTTCTCTTTTTTTGGTTAACACGGGAAAAAGGTCAGAGAAACTACCGCAACAACAATATTGTTGCAAGACTTATCCCCCATCTATCAACAATATTGTCCGCTTTAAACACTGGAGGTCACGCATTTTGGTACTTATGCAGTAGCAACACGCTTAACTGTGGGTCTGTGAGGTTTCTTTTTGAGTTTAGATCCCTCACGGTAAGGCCTTGTTGTAAGTAGAGGAGGGCTTAAGTCTTATAAACTAGTTCAAGATCTTCTCTCAAAACGATGTGGGACAAGTACATGGACTTGACACTTAGCTTACCTCATCCATCTTGGCCTGTCTTGCCTTCTAGAGTCTTGGCTCTTGGTCATCACAAAAACAGTGATGACAATAGGAAGAAATAGAAAATAGATATAAATAAATTTTGCGAGTGACCTCCCTTCGTCTTATCTTGAGTAGCTATTTTACGCTGAAATTCTTAATAAGCACTTGGAGAATAGTTTTTCTAATTGTTTTTCTTTTCCTTTTCTCTAAATCCAAAATGTGCCCGAAGCTCGGTAAAGTTCTTGGCTTAAGAGAAGGAAAGGAAAACAAGGAGGAAAATTATTTACCAAGTGTTTTCCCCCAATTGTTTTCCCCCATGCTTAAACAACATTAGAAATTAAAATTTTCAGCATATAATAGAAACACAAGAAATGAGGAAGGGAACTGAGGGACTCATAAAATTCAAAATCTTTAAATTTTATTTTCATCATCCTTTTTCTTATCGTTTTCCTTATTAACCAAATGAAGAAAAGTGTTTAATTTCCTCATGTTTTCTTTTTCTTTCCCTCACTAAACCATGAACCAAAAAAGTCTAATTGGATTGAATTTAGAAATCGACAGAAAAGAAATCTTACCTGCCATGAGTCATAGGCAGCATTGAGAAGAAATAGTGGGGTTTTGACGTTGGCAATTACATTTTGAGGGAAGAAGCACTAAAAATGAAGCAATAATTATGACAATGAGAGTTAGGGAGCAAATAAAATTCAATAACTTCCCATGTTTATTTCGATTTACCCATTAAAATGTGCAATAGGGAAAATTCAAGGTAAAGGGCTTACTGAAGTTGGATCAAGGTGGTCCACGCAAGTCTGCGGCAGATTATTTTGCACCCCCTGCGATAATTAATCATATTTTTATTAGCAAGTACGAAAGATTGATAGACACTTGTGGTAACGATCCTATTTTTAGATCCCATGGCTTGAGAGCTACAACTGATAAGTCACTAGTTGCTCCAAAAGCTTCAACTATTAGCAAATGATCCAAACAGTGTATATCAACCTCTAACAACCTCCCTAGTTCACGTGCGGTCCCCTCTCTCACATGGAAGATGTTATCAAACGGAACTCCATCATAATGTAGACAGATAAGACAAGGCACCAAACCTCCCACAACTAAGGTTTTGATACGATATTACGATAATCAGCCACTGATTGCTCCAAAAGCTTAAGTTGTTGATGGAATTGGCCCAACAATGATGTATTGAAGACTAATTGTGCTCGTATCAGGGCTTTTTGAAGTCCAAAATATCTACTGTGATAGAATGACTTTCTCTAAAAAAACACATGGTAATTCATAGTGCAACGCAAAACCAAGTCTAAAAAGATAAATAAAACAGAAAATCTGTTTAATTAGATTTCAGAACTAGCATTTTCGACCTGACCCCTCCACCCTATGTTACCCGGGACCCTTCATAATGCATGGAGTACTTGTGCCCGAACTGACACCTAGATAAGGGTACACCTCTCTCCGACCCTTCAAATAGTGCAAAATCTTTGAAAACCGGACGAACCCGACACTTGGATAAGTGTCTGACCCGACACATGTACCCGAGTATGGGTAACATAGCCTCCACCACATCTGAAATTTTTTTAATCCATACCTAACCTAATCTAATTACATTGTAAAGTTCTTCACATGTTAAAGTTTATTTTTTGGTACAATTTAACATGTTGAAGTTAAAAAAGGAAGGATGGAATTCTTGTTTAAAAGTGATACTTCAATGTTAAATGTAAAAAGCAGTCATTCTTTGATCAGTAATGTATCTACACCAAGATTGCAGACAATGAAATCATATCATTGATACGAAAGCAATGAGGTTCACAGTCCTTCGAATTCCCACAAAAATATTCTTGTTTAAAACTCTTTACGCTACTTTATATATTTATATATATATATAAATCCTAGATATCTCAACTATCCAACGTAAGCAAATATTCAAGTTAGTCAAGTACCTGCAAGTTTACTACACCTCCGAACATATCCCTAAGAGGGCGCCCACCCGCTACATCAACCCTACAATTACAGAATGTGCAGCAAGCGTAAGGTCAAGTACAAGCAACCAAGCGAAGGAACATAATCAGCATATACATACGTTCATACATACAATGAGTATCCTCCTAAGGCCAAGAGCATATAGTTAGAGCAACAGATAGTGAGCACTTACACATCAAGGAATAGTCCAGCATCACTCAGGCACTTCACTTTAATTCTCATCGGAAATAAATCCCTGAACTCGTCACAGTGCAATATAGAAGCCAGACCACCCGCAGAGCAGCCGGAAAGAAGAGCCTAAAACACATTTCACCAATGTACCACATGAAGGTTCAAGGACGGAAGGAAGGGAGGGGGGGTGGAGGAGAAAGGGGCGTAGAAATGAAAAACGTATTGGAAAATAAAAACCTGGTTGGCATTCTGCATCCCCTTAGACATTAGATCTTCCATAGCAGTTGACCATATGCGTTGTCCTCTAAATTCCAGTTGAGCAGCCTAACAACATTAACAACATATTTTATTCTTTACGGCTCTGTTTGGTTTGTGGATTTAGTGAGTGAAAAATAAAGAAAAAAAACTAAGGACAACACTTGTCTTTGTTTGGCTGCTAAGTGCTAAGGAACCTGGAGAAGAAAATAGAAAAGAAAATAAGGTGAAAATAGCTTTAAAAGTTGTAATTTGACAGTTCTTACAGTTCTCTTCATCTTCATGATTTCTTACCGTTCTTGAAAGTTCTTATTTATATCATTATTTAAGTGTGAGGGAAAACACTAAGGAAATTATTTTTCTTTCTCCTTTTTGTTTTCTTCTCTAAATCCACAAACCAAAAGGAGCCTCTTTGAAAAGGGCATTCAATAAGCAATCACCTTTTCATCCAAACTTGCATTTTCAGTAGATATGATGCGGAAACTATGTAGGTTAAAGAGTTGACTACAAACTCTTTCAACTAATTATATTTTATCGTACAACGTTGATACAGCTAAAGTTGCTGAACACTAGCTTAAAAAAAAGAGAACACACAAACTAAGCAACAACCTAAAAAGTCATCTCGGAACTCGTATATCACACAAATACACAACGATCATAACTATAGCATACCCAGAAAAAATTGGCATGAAATAATGCCTGTTTTCGTGTAAATAAATGTTTCCCATAAACCCTCATGTAACTTTTTTGTCCTGAAAAATGCAGGGGTGGGGCGGAAGAAAAAATAGATCTGAAATGAAATCTTACAATGGTCGGAATGATGGTTCGAAGGTCCTAATTTTCCTTACCACTCTTCCGTTAAGAAGACTGGCTAAAGGAAAAATTAAAGCCACCCATATTATTCAAAACGATAAACAGAAAACGACAAGACACACTCACCAACCTTATTTTCACTGTCCCCAGTAAAAGAGGCACCATCACAATAACGAAGCTTTACTCTATTCCAGTTGAAAAAATCTGCATGTGGAAAACCCATGTAAATCAATAACTAGGACAGAAAGTGGATTTGGATTTGATTATTTGGTATTTATTTAAGTAGATTGAGAGGAAACCGGGATTTTCTTCAGCCTTATTGCTAAGAACTCCAGTAAATGCTAACTGCTTTTCCATATGTGTGGACGATCCACGCCTAGTCGTTTTGCGGTAAACACAAGACCTAATGGTATTACACCATCCTCCGCCCTGCCACAAGTTGTCTCACAAGGTTAGATTCAGGATAAAGAACAACATTAGAAATTTAAAATATTTGGATAGTTAGCTCATTTTCATCATAAATTGGCACACGAAAATGTTGAGGTTGGATTCATTTATTTTGGTAGGAAATTAGGCATAGAATGTTGTTAACATAGCATCAAACCTTCATACAACGAGGATAACAGTGAGACATTTTAAGCAGCATTATTTACATACACTTTCTACCTGGTAAGTTGTTGGTTCTTTTTTATTTTTTTCCGTCATTTTTGGAGTGAATCATGAATACACAAAAATGAGCACAAAAACTGAAAACCAAAAACAGCAACGTTACCATACGAGCCCTAAAGAAACAGTTTTTCATTTTCTTTTTCCATTTCCTTCTCGAAAATCT
Source organism: Hydrangea macrophylla (assembly GCA_033977485.1). NCBI lineage: Eukaryota > Viridiplantae > Streptophyta > Magnoliopsida > Cornales > Hydrangeaceae > Hydrangea > Hydrangea macrophylla. The sequence continues at coordinate 79,562,374 of CM066996.1, forward strand.
GAAAACCAAACTGAGCCTACTAAAAACAAAAATAGATATTTTTCTCCTGACATTACCAAAAATTCAAAACAATATGCACATCTTTTAGAAGTATGTGCTACGTTTTACCATCAAAAACCCTGTTTTTTTTCAATTGAAAATTACAAAACATATGAACAATTCAACAATTATCTAGCATTTCAATCACTAGAATAGTTGGATTTTTGGAGAACTACGAATTGCTTTATGGAGTAAGTTGAAGTTCTAGTGAACCTGAGTGATTTTGAAATGATAGAAATTAAGGACAAAGGAGCATGAAGTTGAAAATTGTGAGAGAGAATTATAGCAGAAGAACTTAAAGGGATAAAACAGCATGAATCTCACTATTGTGCTTTATCTTAGGCTTTGTTCGGTTCATGAATTTGGTGAGGGAAAAGGAAAGAAAACAAAAAGAGTAAAAACTTCTCCTTTGTTTGGTTAATGAGAAAACGGCAAGAAAAATGAGAAGGAAAAGAAAATAAGTTGAGAAATGAATTATACATTTTGAATTTGTGAGTCACTTTCTTTCCTTCCTACTTATGTCAGAATTACATTTTGGAAATTTTGTTGTTTGATGTTATTTAAACGTGAAGGGAAAAACACAAGAGAAAACATAAGAGAACTGGTTTTCCTTCTAGTTTTTGTTCTCTAAATCCAAGAACCAAACCAAACCTTAGTTTGAAGTGGTTTTTCTTTTCTTTTTCTTTGTTATTTTCACAACAAAGATACCAAACAGAAATAAAGAGGTAACATATAAACTACTGAACCTTATGAATCAAGATTTAAATAGGATTATATTAAATCAGTACGCTTCTTGTGCAGATGTCCGCAACTTAATAAGTTGCGGAGCCGTTGGATCCAATTTTTATTAAGGGTAGTGTAGTAATTTCATAGGATCCAGTGGCAGAAAACAGAAGTCCACAACACAAGAAGCAGACTGTATATTAAATTATCATATATAGAGCTGTCTCACAAACCTCCAATTGAATGAGCCAACTGTTTTCTCCTGACCCGAATCCACGATGAAGATGGTAACCGGGTAATGTTCCATCCAAGCAGACTGTAAAAGTGAAATTCACAAGGAGATATGGAGCAAAAATTAGGCGTATATCAGTTAATAAAAACTGAGTACCCTAGTATAGATTTACCAGGTAAGTTTAGAAGTTTCACATAGCATAATAAGCAAGCAATAATATGACTTGTTCACTAGTGTGTGTGTGTGTGTGTGTGTGTGTGTGTGTGTGTGAGTGTGTGTGACAAAAGAAAAGGAAATATGTCAAAATCTAATAAGTCAATCCACTTAGAGTTCATATGGGATATCTGTGGGCAAAAGACATTTTCTTAAAAGAGATTTTTTCTTTAAAAAAATTGTTTAGCGTTTGGCATTGCTGTGAAAATTAGAGATTTTTCGGCTTTTTAAAAAATCTTCAATTTGTGCTTCTAAATTAAGAGCTTTTTTCAGCTGAAATATCTGATTTTTGAAAAAGCTGTAAAAAAATCGGTTGCTAAATGTACTCAGCTTTTTAAATAATCTCAAATAATTGTTTACCAAATGGGCGCTGAACACTATAAATTACACACAACTTTAATAGGTAGCATTGGGATAAATTATAAAAGTAAGAAATTAGCAGGCATTTATACATATTCTCTAATACAGATCACTGAACCTGGTAGTAAACTAAATAATTAGAAGAATGTAGATAACACAAAACAAAGAAAATCACAGAATAAAATCATTAATTTAAAATAAATCAGTAATTAAATACAGCATCTATGTATTTGTACAAGTATTTGTTCATCTCAAAATGTATAAATCTAAAATTAAAATTTAAAAAAAAAAAAAAAGAAGTGAGAACAATGATTGATAGAAAAGATAAATAGAAAATTAGGAAAGATCAAATTTGACAGTTTAGCAGCCAGATCATGAGTAATTATTACATGGGCAGTTCAAAAAATTTAAATAAAAAACCATCCTTTAGAAAGAAAAAAATAAAAAAATCACACACTATGAGTATGTATAGATCAAGAAAAGCAAGAAATTCTAGAGAGAGAGAGAGGGTACCAGCTCCTTTGGCAGCAGCACCTTGAATAAGAGTGAGATCCACCATGAGAGGACTGTAACCAACATCAGAGGGTCCATAAAGAGACTCCAAAAATGATAGCTCTGTTCTATTCAAAATCTCATTCTCATTATTATAACAAACAACCCATTTGCTAAATACAAATACAATAACAATTAAACCCCAAAAACCCATAAACTTCTTCATGGCTCTTCAGTCCCCCCACCCACACTCTCTGATATATCTAACCAAATTCCTATAAGCTATTGCATAAAATATATACTCCACTAGTAATACATATATATATATATATATAATATAAATATATCAATGTGTATGCGTGAGAATGAGAGGGCAAATATTCCTCTTTTATCTAGGAAGTATACATAAAACACGGAAATAATCTTTTAATCGTATTAACTAATGTGTTACTGCCGTTCAACAAAAAAAAAATTTGATGTGTCACTGCACAAAAATGTGTGAAGCTAGAGAGAGAGAAAGGTAAAGTATGGATGAGGAGAGATAAAGGGGGAGCCGGGATCTGTATAGTGTTTTTGCCGGGCTTTTTAAAGATTTTAGGAAAGAGATTTTTTTTTTCGTTTAAGGTTGTCCTCCGCGCTACGGATCACTTGCTATTGTCCTCGTATCGGAGTAGAACAGAGAGCAAATCACGAATATGTTAAATCACTTCTTAACACACGCATCATGTAATTTATGAAGGCAAATTAGTGGTAGGATCTGAACTCACACTAAAAGCGCACAATCTAAATCCCTTGTATTTACCCGTGTGAAAGCTTAGAGCCTTAGAGCATCCCCAACCAAAATGTCAAATTTTGGTATGTCAAATAAATTTGAGGACTTATGTGATAATTTGGCATATTAAAATTTAACATTTCAGTTAGAGATAAACCATATTCAATATGTCAAATACATTAATTAATAATATGTCATTCCCTACCCAAATCAGTAATTAAATACAGCATCAGTAATTAATTAATAATATGTCAAACCCTACCCAAATGAGGGTAATCTATTGATTTTTTTTTTCCAAATACTCATTTGGCAGTAGTTTCGTGGGATGCCATTTTTGACATATGGTTGCCCATACCAATTGCTACATCAGTTTTTGACAGATTGGTTGGAGAGTTATTTGCTGCCAAATAGAGCCGTTGAGGCTACCAATTCATATATAACAGGTCAGTTGGAGATGCTCTTAGAGACTATTTGATTAACACAATAATTATTGTTGGATTTAACACAAGAACTGATTTTCTTGTTCAGGCAAAAGCCAAACCATTCTAAACAGTTTTATAATTTTGTAGTTATGCTACTTTTTAGTCATGCACACGATTCCGCTTAAAATACTCCAACAATAGCTCTTTGTCCATCCAAGATAATATTAGCCTGTTTGGAAATGCATAAATTAGGATTTAGTTCAATTCCGATCTCATTTTTTATCCTGGTTTTATGAGACATGTGGGTCGGTACATTTTGGAAAAGTATAAAATTAGACCAGGTTCAGTCCAGATCTCATTTTTTTACTATTTAATGTGAGAACCAATGTAATATTGGTTTGATAACCAAAAAAAAAAAAAATTGTTTTAAGAGAAATATTAAACAAATTGGCAATCACCAAATACTTGTATTTGTAGAATTGATTCATTATTTGCTTTCCCAAACAACCTTATGTTGGTTTGACAACAAAAATGTCGATCTAAAAGGACAATATTCAACACAAGAATGTATAAAAGGACACATCAAACACTTGAATATACAAAATCGGTTCACTTATGAACCGCATAACTGGTTACTCTACTTCCCAAATAGCCTCCAAAGGAACAAAATAAAGTGAGACTTGGTCCCAACCTAATCCTATTTTTCAACTTTCCCAAACAGGCTTATGCCTCTCCGCTATTGCCAAACCAAAATTCACTTTTGATAGAACATGCTACACAAAATCAATTGTATCAAATGCTTCTATACTGGTACAATAGTTTGGCAGAAAAAAAACAGAATTGTTTAGGCATTAAAGTAATCCACTTTAAATTATTACTGGTGTGGTTCTGATAATTATGATGGCACGTTTCGAATCTAACAAAGATGCTTAGCTTATGGATGTAAGCAGAGAATTGCTACAGTCACAGTTAAGAGTAATGACCAAGCACAGACGCTTCACCACCGCTAGAAATAGAAAATCCTGAAGTCATTGTGGGGCCTTTTATAATGTACCCCATGCCAAAAGGGTATTCGGTTGCTTTTGGTTTGCATGAAGTTGATACTTTTAGCTTTGGGTAAATATCACCGACACTCTTTGAGGTTTGCTCTAATTATATTTAGATTTTTTTATTTTTTAATAATATCACTTACATTATTTGAGGTTTGATGTGCGTGTTATCTACATCCTTTTTTGTCAATTCATTATTAAAAAAGTGATAGATTGACATAAATAAATACAAAAAATACTTCTGAAAGTTTGGTCTTTGTGTCATTTTAGTCCATCTAATTTTAATTGTGTCAATTTGGGCCTGAAGTTTTTAGTTGAACTAATTTGATCCTAATGTTTAATTCTGTAAAAAAAAATATTGACAGAATTTACTCAAATACTATGCATTGTCATACTTTTTAAGGGCAAAAAATGGAACACCACCTATCTCTCAGCTCGCTTATTAGCATAATTGTGCATAACAGTGGGTAAAGTCTTGTCAATTTTTCTCAAATTGCTTCAATTTAAAACTATAGGGACCAAATTGACCCAATTCAAACTATCGAGCCTAAAATGAAACAAGGATCAAACTTTCAAGAGTATGTTTTGTATTTATTTATGTTAGTCCGTCACTTTTTTAACAGTTAATTGACGAGGGGGTGTATGTGATACGTGCTTCAAACCTCAGGGGGTGTAGGTGTTAATACTGAAACGTGAAGGGGTCTAAGTGTGATTAGAGCAAACCTCAGGGGGTTTAGGTGATATTAACCCTTTAGCTTTAGTGTTGGGATATTTGTATTTCAGTCAACTTTTGTTATATGAAATTAGCAATATTTTGAAAATCGAACCGTTTATCAAACCGTAAAAATAACAGGTTCAACCGTTTGGTCAACCAGAATTGAACCGTGATGTTATAATTATGTAATAATTATTAATTATAATTTAAAGTATAAATAAATAAATAAAACTCAAAATATTCCATATTTCCGGTTCAACCACTGGATTTTCTGATTTTTGAAAAATAGTGATTTTTGTATTTTTTTTCGGCTCACCGGTTCAAATCGGATTGTTTCTTGAATCGAACAGTCCGGTCCGGTCGGTTTTTACAACAATGGAAATTAGCCATTGCGGGGCCCTTTATAATGTACCCTGTGCCCAAAGGCTATTTGGTTGCTTTTGGTAGGGATGGGTATTGTTCGGGTTGACCCGAAATTTTAGACCGAACTGATGAAAAAAGTTGATTCGAGTCGATTACTTCGGGTTAAAACATCGGTTCAGTTGGAACCTAAACCAAATTTATATTATACTTTTCGGTTATCGTTATTGGTTCTTCAACCCTACCTGACCCGAATAACTGAAGGTTTTTTTTAAATTGACCTAGGGTTTTATATCACTATATCTTATTTTTTTCGAAACTTTTATTTCTCTCACTCTCACTCTCTGCAGGTGGCGATGACACTGACAGAGGTGGAGCGATACACCCTCTCTCTCTATGTTTCCCTCTCCAGACGTCAATCACTTTTCCCTCTCTAGACAACATCAACACTGCCAAAGATGAGAGAACTAGAGGTGGAACGACTAGTCTCTCTTCTTCACTTGATATGTTTCGAACACTAACAATCAGCCATCAGGTATGGGTGTATGTGTGTGTATGTGTATGAGTGAGTGATTGACAGATTCAGATTGTGTGTATCAGTGTATGTGTGTGTGTGTGTGTGTGTGTGCGCGTGTGTGTGTGTATGAGAGAGAGAGAGAGAGAGAGACTTGTGAGTTATGACAGTGACTCTAGTGCGTGTGGGCTAAATCAATCGATCAAATCGATCGGCTTTCAAAAAAAAATTACACACAGCTTAAAGACCGACCAAATTGACAAAATCGACCGAATTGACACTTTATGAACGATTTTTTTTAAAAAACAATTTGACCAAACCGAATCGTTAACATATCATTTCCCCTTAAGTATACAAATGAAATTAGTATCACTCAAATAAATAAATAAATAAATAAATAAATAAATAAAAACAACAACAACAACATGTCAACAACAAGAAGAAGTTCATGGCTGTTTGATAAAACTGAAATAATTCAGCACTAAAAATTAAGTGTTAAAAAATTTAAGTGATTAAATTTGTAATACTGAGAACAATGTTTCAAATACTAAAATAGATTATGTTCATTGATTATTTTCAGTAAAAAAAAAATCACTAAAGCTTCCAGTAGATTTTGGCTGATTTTTTTTAATCAAATGGTACATTATCAAATGCACTGAAAAAAAAAAGTGTTGAAAATTTTTATTTTCATAACTTAATTGGGTTATCAAGCGCGCTCGAAGTAAAAAAGGAAAAGTAATTAAGAGGAAGGTTTAACTACATTTTACACCCTCCTAGTTTATCCTTTGTGTCAATTTGGTCCCTATAGTTTAGAAAGTGACATTTTAGTTCCTGTAGTTTCATAAGTATGTCATTTTAATCTCTCAAACACTTTTTGAGACAAATTTTTTACTTTTAGTAAGAAAATTGTTGATCACGGAAGGACTAATTGAACTTATTTAACACACTTATGAAATTATAGAAATTAAAATGACACTTTTTAAATTATGAGTACCAAAAATATTAAGCTTTACAACTTTCGGTAATTATGGGTACCAAGTATCGGTGGACTTTAAGTGTCTAACAGCTGTTTTGCTTTTTCAAGTTTTATGGTTCACTTATTGCTAGTGAATAGTGATAGTGACATATGTCCAAAATCACGTGACGCTTATGGTGATATGCTCTTATGGTGGTCGTTAGTGTACCTGAGAATAAACGGGCCACAAATGTGACGTATTTGCCATTTGGGAAGATCATGCTGCGTACGTAGCAAATATTAGGTATAACTGTGATACCATATAAGATTGTATATTTTTTCACAGATTTTAAATTTTTGTTGAGTTAGAGGAGGATTTTTCTGATAATAAGTGACCAAATGGATTTATACAAGCTTTCTATTTGCTTGTGATACCATGTAGGATTTTATAACATGTGTAATGAATATTTTTCCCTTCGTCAAGTGTGTAAATTATTAACTATTACGAAAAAATTAGTGGTGTAAATGGTTCAGTTTGGTGTGATTTTTGTGTTAATTGATAGGTTTTGCTTGTTTTGGTTCGGTTCGGTTCGGTTCGGTTCGGTTTAGTGTATTTTGACGGTTTGGTTTGATTTTTATATTGGAAGAAAATTCTAAAAATCGACCGAACCGATCGGCTTAGTCTGTTTGCTTAATCGGTGATATTAATGTTATATACCACGAAATGAGTAATGCTATGCTTTTCAAATTTTGAATTACAAATGCTTCCCATATACATGTGGTAATGGGACCACCTTCAATAATGATGAGACCTCTTCAACATCCTCCAATTAAAATTCAGTGGACCTACTACCACATGTATTCAGGAAGCAAACCATTATACATCATGAAATATATGTGACTTATCCTAAATGAGTGAGGTGTGTCAATGTATGCAATTATATTTCACTTTTATAAGGAACGATGTCATGCTTTTCAAATTTGGTTCTCAAATATTTTGTCCGATGTACCCAATGGTCATGGCGGATCCAGGACTTTTGTGTCAGGGGGGCCAAGTTTATTGGATTTGGTTCTGTTAGTAAACAAGTTCCTTGCAGAGGTTGGGGGCGCTATCCCCGAGGCTAAATTTTTTGGTCTATTTATACATATTTTTGGTACGAGACAGAGAGTCAAAAGAGTACTTATGTCGAATAGATTTAGGCCTTGATTGTCTCATGAGGTGGGTAATGGGGTATTACTCTACTCTTTCATTATTTTGAGAGACTATCTATTCCACACCCTCAGAGTAATAGTGAAGGAGTAGAGTAATACCTCATTATCCAACTTGTGAGACAAACAAGGTCCAAATCTATCCGACAAAATTACCCTTTTGACCATTAATTAATCCTACACTATTTGGCATACCCAAATAACGGACAATTGAATTAAATAAACTAGTAGTTCGATTTCTCGTGTCCCCTGCATGGAGTAAACTGCAAACCATTTGAGAATCAAATCTATGATTAAAATTTGAAAAACATAGTGTGCAAGTTCTTTATCGGATGTGGATGATGTGTGAGGAATGGTATAACACGTAAGCCAGTTAGTGCCAAGTGGAGCAACACGTGGTATTATAAAATGGAAAAGTCAAAGTATAACAAGGTGATAATATGTACATATATGTAATCAACGATGGGACATGGAGAGTAGGTGGCTTGAGTGAGAACCAAGTAGCCCCAAATGAGAGAGAAAGAGAGAGTGAGAGAGAGAGAGAACGAGAAAGCAGTAAAGGGTCAGGTTCTTGAATGGAGACTGGCTGTACGGAGGGGAGTTTTTATGAGATTATGGGAGGTAGAGAAGGGTTGAGTAATGACTGAGGGAGTTCTTGGGGATTTTTAGAGAAGACAATGAATGCCTTAAGTGCTAGAGTTGAAGCTTAAGATCCAGGTTGTTGGATGTATTGAATGAGGTTGGTATTTTATACAGGGTTTGTGAGGTTCTTGGTACAACTGGAAGTAGCTGAGTTGGCATCTCTAGAGTGGTTCGTCTGTTTGAGGTAGATAGGGACTTAAATGCATATGTTTGAGGTAGTTGGGGTTCATTAAATGGGGATGTGGACAAGTAGTGTATTGAGAATGCACGTGATGCTAGAGGAGGTGTTGTCATTTGATGGTGAACCAATACCATTGATTGGTCAAAAGGAGACAAAAGGGGAGGAATGCTATTAGTACAGAAGATTCAGCAAGGGAGGGAAACGAGGTTCTCTTTTATTGGTTTGAAGGCTTAAATGAGGGAAAATATCAAGGCTTTTCTATTGGTTTTTGGGCAAGAGGTATTGTCACTGGGAACGATAATTCAGTTAGGGCTGGCCATCCCAACCCGAGACCCGACCAACCCGACCCAACCCGACTGACTCGAAGGGATTTGAGTGGTTTTGGCGGATGGCCGGATGAGTCATGGTTTTTCCAAGCCACACCCGATTGCTTATGGTTCGGTTGTCGGTTTTTATAATCCAAACCCGACATCACCCGACCCGACTCGACCACCTATTGAAAACTTAGAAAACACAATTATGTGGTGGAACTATGGAAGTCATTTTCAATTTTGTTTTTTGTATGTTGTATGAATCTGATGGTGGATTGTATAATTGTTTTTCATTTTTCTTTACTTGTCAAGTATATGTAGGATTTTTATTTATTAGTAAGTTAAATTGAATGCCTTCCTAAAAAGTTTGCAAGAAGGTGAAATGGTGAATAATAGGGTCATGCTTTGCAGTTGGGTACAATAAACTCAACACTATCAGGGTGTAAAATTGATGAAAATGTGATATATTCTTTTTGTCGGGTTTCACCCGAAACCAACCCGAACCAACTCGAAATCGACGGATCGGTTTCACCCGACTAAATGGATGGATGACGGATTTTAAACTCATAACCCGATGGGGTTCGGATGGATTATCGGATGGAGGTCAAACCCGACTCACCCGAACCATGGCCACCCCTAAATTCAGTATTACATAACGATGGTTTCTACTAGTGTAGAAGGTTAAACATTGGGGTTTTTTTGAGATCATGCCATTGGTTTGTAGAATACTCAGCGAAGCTAAAGTGACTAGGCAGGGTAAGAGTCAAAGGTTTCAGCTGGTCTTGTGCTCATGGGCCTCTCTAATTAGTTGTGAGGCTGGAGGGGCAGGGCACGTGACAATGGTCATGTGTCTCTTTCGGACTAACCCTAGCTTTGCCTTGTGAGGCGTTCAAGTAGGGAGGTGCCTCTGGTTCAAGCCACCGACCCATGAGCTCTCAAGTTCCCAGTGGACATGGCCACCCTTAGTACTGCTTCATGACCAAGGCTAGGTGGAGAACCCATATGTAAGTGTGTGCTTGTGTGTAGTATAACATTTATGGGGAGTATCGAGGAGAGATCTGTTGCGCGATGCATTTGAGAGCGAGTGGTTATTTCCAAGTGATGGCCAATTTTATAGCGAGTGGTCATTCCAAGCGATGGCACGTCTCGATGGGTGATTGCTTTCGAGAGACCTCCTAAGGTTATATCCACGTGTCAAATGGGTAGTGGTGGAGCGAGCAGTAGGTGAAATAATGAGACCACTTTGCTTTGGGGTGGGCTCATTCGCAGTGGCCTCGAGGTGATTACTCTGGAATTGGCCACAATCAACCTCGAGGTGATTACTTTGGAGTTGCAGCTTCCCTAGTAAGGCTACAACCCCAATACTTGGGGGACCCCAAAGGGCTAAGCCCAAGATGATGGAAGGCCCTCTATAGGAAGGGTGCAGCCTAACACTTACGACGCCTTAAAGGGCTAAGCCCATGATGGGAGGCTCTCTCCATGAATCTTCAAGAAAGCCCATTGCTTCCAATACTTAGGGCTCTCTACCTCAAAAGTCCTAGCCTATGATGGGAGCCTTTGTTGGTTTTGTGCCCTCAAACCATTACTTTATGTATAAGACTTTGGCATTTTAATATATAGATATCAGCTTTACATTTCATTATGAATGTTTCTTTTATGAGATGATTGTTTATCCTTAAGTATCATAGTAAGTAATTCGTGTATGTATGACATACAAGTGAGAAACGAATCACGATTCTTTGATACTTAGAATTGTCACAGTGGATGATGAGACTGGATATCTCATCAGGTCTACACTGTAGCATGATTAACTACCATTGGATGGAGTGATGAATCTCAATCATTAGAGTGTAACTCTTAGTTAATATGCTAGTGCTTATAGTGCATTGACGGGCCTGAGTTTTCCTATTGACACTTAAGACTGTAAACAGTCGATAGGAACTCATAACTTGCATAAGGTACATGTTCTCAATCTTGAGACGATTATGGACATAGACTATGGATATGGCTGCTTTGATTTACCAATCAATGAGGTCTATAAAAGATCAACACCTAGGTATCTTGGGTATATCATGTTCATAGGGTTGTGAACATATGTTGTCAAGATAGAATCTACCATCTGATAAAGAGTAAGCATTCCCTTGAGAATATCACCAAATTGATTACTAAGAACTACAGTCTTGTTGATAAGTAGTTATCAACATGTTTGGGGTAATCATGAGAGGTGAATGGGACTTAAGGAATACAAGAAGTAATCATGATTCAAGATGACAGTTACAGTTATCCGATTACCTGAATATGATTATGAATGCTGACGGTAGATGGACATTAGTACACCATACAAGTCTAGACATCGCTTCGGGTATGTTCTTTTGCGTTGGAGTTCAGTTATTGTTTTATAGTGGAGTAAACATTAACTGGTCAGTTGGTTAATTTACTGATCAAAGAGTTTGATCATGGGAGTTAAAAACTGGTCTAAGCCAACAAAAAAGATCCTAGGAGGTCCCACTATTAGCTCCGTTAGGATTCTTGGAAAGGCACTTGAGGATCTTGCCAAGACAATTTCGATCGATCGAAAGTGTTTCAATCGATTGTAGTCTAGATAGGTTCGATCGAGTGAATAACCTTCGATCGATCGAAGGTTTGATCGATCGAAACCACTTCGATCGATCAAAGGCTTAAAGTCGGTTTGGAATTCTATAAATAGGGTAGCTGCGTACAGAGTTTAGTAATCGTCTTTTTTCTATATAAGAGCTGTAGAAACTGTTTTAGGTCTTCCGTAGCTTTCTTATCCTCCCTGTTAGAGTTCCCACCAACTCTAGCCTTTCCGGAAGCATCCGCAGGAGTCATAAGGGTGAAGACAACCTAGTGGAGGCTGCTGCTGTTGGGTTTGTGCCCTCAAACCATTACTTTATGTATGAGACATTGACATTTTAATATACGTATATCAGCTTTACATTTCATTGTATATGTTTCTTTCATGAGATGATTGTTAATCCTTAAGTATCATAGAAGGTAATTCGTATATGTATGAGATACAAACAAGTGAGATACAAATTACTACCCTTTGATACTTAGAACTTGTCACAGTTGATGATGAGACTGGATACCTCATCAGGTTTACACTGTAGCATGATTAACTACCATTGGATGGAGTGATGAATCCCAACCACTAGAGTATATCTCTTAGTTGATATGCTAGTGCTTATAGTGCATTGACGAACCTGAGCTTTACTATTGACACACAAGACTGTCAACAGTTGATAGAAACTCATAACTTATATAAGGTACGTGTTCTCAATCTTGAGACGATTATGAACACAGACTGTGGACATGGCTGCTTTGACTTACCAATCAGTGAGGTCTATAAAAGTTCAACATCTGGGTATCTTGGGTATATCATTTTCATAGGGTTGTGAACATATATTGTCAAGATAGAATTTACCCTCTGATAAAGAGTAAGCATTCCCTTAAGAATGTCACCAAGTTGATTACTGAGAACTGCAGTCTTGTTGATAAGTAGTTATCAACATGTTTGGTAATCATGAGAGGTGAATGAGACTCAAGGAATATAAGATGTTGTTAGGAAACTGCATTCCCAGAATCCGTTGATAGCGCGTATAAGTTGGTACTACATAAATTACATGAAAACTACAATAACCCTATAAGGGCGGAACTAGGGTTACCTTAAACTGCTAAAACGGATTGTTATAGTAGATGAATCGAGAACACGGGCTCGATAACAGCTCACGATCTTCTACCGTATTCCTTTGCTGCCAAAATATTGAACTGAGTGTGGGCTCCTTCGAAATCCTTTATGTTTCTGCTCTCCCTTTTACGCTCTCTTTTCTATTTCGAATTATAATACTCTTGATGGAAAAACGTAAACTAAGGAGAGAGCCAAAGCAGCATATATATAGGCTACAATAGGGACCATAAGAAGTCAATAAGGAATAGGCTTCCTTATGGAATTAGGAAATCCTAATTCGAACTGAATCAGATTCCTATTTCTATAAATTATAATTCCTGCCACTAAAGAAATATAATTGCACTCCTACCCTTATCTCAAAAATATATTTCGAGCTCCATGTTATTAAATGCTTATTATCTCCCCATGTTAAGATCACAGATATCCACTAATTAAATATAATTACTGACAATCATATTTAATTAATCTCTTAAAATTCCTTAAGATCCTCCGCTTAACTTATCTGATATGTCGGATACAAAATCCACCTGCAGGGTTTAACATAATCAAAACTTATAAGCTTTCTCAAGGGGATATCATCAATCCCAAAATTGAGACATGGATTCCATAATTAATTAATATCCACCACACAATTAACATTGTCATCCAATCTAATGAGATATTGACACATTTAAGGATCTCACCCTTTTAGGGATCAAAGTGTAAATATCAAATGTACGTGTCTATAAATTAACTTAGGATTTAGAGCATAAGCACTCATAATAGTCATGAGGTATTAATTATCTTATAAGTCAGTATAAAGATAATTACCCCAAGTCGATCCCGTTTAATACACAAAGTGTACCAACATAGTGAGTTGAAACTATACCATTTCCCGTAGGCAAGACAAACCTACTACAACACCATGCCGCTGTCATACCGATGGTGTGTCCAATCTATCTAAGATTGTAAACAAAAATCTTACATTCTACAAGATCCGATGGTTTAATCTTCCGTGTGTAAGATGAACTCTACACACCAAACTACCTACTATGTAGAATGAAAGACACACATGCGTAATATTAAATAAACAATATAATATAAATATTGCCCACACATATTCTCATACAAATGGATTAACTGATTTTATTAAATGAATAATAAATCAACTACATAAAGTATGGCTTTTATATATCCCTAACATATGTAATCATTATTCAGGTTGACAATAACAGTTATCCAACTTCCTGAATATGATTACGAATGCTGACGATAGAGGGACACTAGTACACCATGCAAGTCTAGTTATCGTTTCAGATATGTTCTTTTGCGTTGGAGTTCAGTTATCGTTTTATAGTGGAGTAAACGTTAACTGACCAGTTGGTTAATTTACTGATCAAAGAGTTTGGTCATGGAAATTAACAACTGGTCTAAGCCAACAATAAAGAGCCTAGGAGGTCCCACTCTTAGCTCTGCTAGGATGCTTGGAAAGGCACATGAGGATCTTATCAAGACAGGTTCGATCGATCGAAGGAGTCTCGATCGATTGAAGTCTAGACAGGTTCGATCGATCTAAGGTGGTTCAATCGATCAAAGGTTCGATCGATCGAAACCACTTCGATTGCTTGAACGTTAGGTCAGTTTTGGGAATCTATAAATAGGGCAGCTGCGTCCAGAAAAATACAGTTCGTCGTTTTTATATTAGAAGCTATAGAAACTGTTTCTAGACCTCCCAAAACTTTTCTATCCATATAATAGAGATCCCACCATCTCTAGTCTTTCTGGTTGGCATCCGTAGGAGACATAAGATGAAGATGACATAGTGGAGGCTGCTACATCATCAAGGAAGTAGAAAAATCAGAATTGGGTTCAAGACCAGAGGTATAATCACTTGTCCCCTCTTGTGCAGAGTTGGCGGGTAGTAGATCCGGGCATACTAATAAGTTTTTGAAACTTATTCCCTTCCGCTGCACGTTTAAAAATAATTTTAAACCTATTTTCCTTCAGCTGAACCATCAAGGAAGAAGAAAGTCAGAATTTGGTTCAAGACCTGATCAGGTATAACTCTTCTCCCTCTTTTGTATATACATCTGTAGAATTGATAAGTAATATATCTGGGCTACCAGTAAGTTTTTGTAACATAATCTTTTCGCTGTGCGTTTGAATAATTTCGAAACCTATTTTTTCCTTCAATTGGTATTAGAGTCACACTTATTTGGACCTATAGATGTGTTTCGGAATACTAGTTTGATTTGCATGTTAGTATTTAGTGCTATTTTTGAAACTACATTGTCACAGATCTGTTTCTGCAGCAATTTTGCAGCAAAAAAAAAATATGTGATAGCATTGGATGCATGGCAATTTCGATCGATCGAACTTGTTTCGATCGATTGAAACTATCTGTGTTCAACCGATCGAAAGAGTTTTGATCGATCGAACCAATCTACGTTTCGAGCGATCGAGCAAGCTTCGATCGATCGAAACTGGTTATCTGTCCAGGTGTTCTTTTCACAGTTTTAAAGGTTTTAAAATTATTTATTTACTGTTCTGAAAATTTAAATTAGTTTGTGACAGAAAACCAGAGATGTTGTTTTATTGTTCTAATTACTTCCATAAAGAGTTTATGGTGTATACGAATAAATTAGTGATTGCAATAGTTATATATTTTGTTATATATATGCGCGTAGTTGTGTGTACAACTAACCCTCTTGCAGAAAGATAAGTCTTCTATCTCCTATGGCACGAAGTTTCGATGATTTAAATTATTGTAGTTAAATGTTTGAGATTGGTGTGTATTTTATTTTGGTTTGTTTTAAGGCATGTGTAAAGAGCGCTGCGACTTCAATCCTGTGAATAGGAAAGTCGCACCGGTTTCTCTAACCTTTTATTTTATTGTTGTTTTCTATTTATAGATAAGTTGTAAGCTTCGAAAAAGCATAAGACAAATGTAATAGAATTAGAAAATCCATGAAGATGGAGGAGCAAGCCGTTGTCCATGAAGATGGAGCTGGAGGCGATCAAACCAAGAAGGAGGTTCTATGGAGATAGAGCTATGGGAGATAGAGGCATCGTTTGGATGCTTTTATTTCATTTTAGTTTTTTATTTTATGTGCTTGGTTTGTGATTGTTATCTAATTATATTGTTACAATATGCATATAAAACAAGTTTTCTAAAATAAAATTAAAAAAAAAAAACATTTTCAACGCATTAGTAAATATTGGATGTTTATGGGTAATGTGTGGAAACATTTTTTTTCCAAAAGCAAACTCCTTAATTATTAAAACTAGTGGAAGAGGGTCTTATTAATAACACTCACGATCTTCCATTAACGGTTCACTGTAAGATGAGTAGTGCATTTTGTGTCACCTCGCCAGGGGCGATCATTCCATACGGAGGATACACTACCCATTGGTTACTAGATGTGAACTTCCTATAGATAGGATCAATCAGACGTCTTAGAGGGTGACCACCACACTGAGGCACTACTTGAGGCAGTTTTGATTGGATCCTAGTTGATGGTGCACACTAGCTAAGCTATGGATAAGGTATCACACACGGGATTATTCAAAAACTTAGAGATCAAAAAGGCTCGGAAGTCATATCTTGTTTTGCAAGAGTTGCATAGTGGACAAGTCATGATAAATAGAAAGATCGAACATTGACCACCACACGGAGGCTTTATTCTTTCGTTTCGATATTCCAGCGACTTTGTTTTAAAATAAGAGTTTTAAGGATTCTTTTATTTTAAACTGTCAAATTATGATATCCATATTTATTTTGTCTGTTTGATTTTTTCGTAATAATAATGTCTGGATCTACATTTAGTCCACTTGCCACTATACTCACTCAGAACAAGCTAACTAGAAATAACTATACTGAATGGAAACGAAACCTTGACATCATTTTAACTGCGGAAGATCACATATATGTCCTCACCACCCCATGCTCTGAAGAACCCGCTACAAATGCTTCGGCTGGTACTAGATGTGAGTTCGACAAATGGAAGAAATCGAATGGAATGGCTTGTTGCTACATTCTGACCTCAATGGCTAGCGTGTTGCAACACCAATTCTAATCGAATGATTCTGCCATTGCTATTACCATATCACTAAAAGAAATGTTTAGGGGATCATGGCAGGCCTGCCAAATAAGTTGCCATGTAGAAGATAATGAGTGCGAAGATGTCACAAGGGACTTCAGTCAAAGAACATGCTTTAAAAATGATTGGTTATTTAAATGAACTGGAGACCTTGGGAGCCAACATTGGCGCAGAGACCCAAGTTAATATGATTCCCAATTCGCTGTCGCCATCATTCACTCAATTTAAACTTAACTATAGTATGAATCAAATGAATTTCTCAATGAGTGAATGAATGAGTTCTTTGCTGGCAGCGAAAGGGGTGATCAAACCTGGGGCAACGTTTTGAACATTGAGAAAAGCTCTTCCTCTTCCCGATTTGTGCCAAAAGGCAAGAAAGGAAAGAAGAAAGCTGGCACTAGTGGTCCAAGTATTGGACCGATCCCGAAGATTGCAAAATCTAAGGGAAAAGGTAAGGGCAAAGGAAAGGTGGGTGGCCAAGATAAAGGAAAGTGTTTCTAATGCGGTGAAAAGGGGCGCTAGAAGAGGAACTGTCCAGAAGTCTTAACTACAAGAGTTCAAGGTATGATAGAATCACATGTGATTGAAGTAAGTTTTATAACGAATACTTCAAACACTTGGTGAATTGATTCTGGTGCGACTAACCATATCTGTAATTTATTGCAGGGGTTCATATCAACCAGGAAATACAGTGATGGGGAGATTGTTGACTCTGGGTTCTAGCGCAACCGTTTTCGCTGTTGCTATAGGAGTAGTAGCTTTAGAATTTTTAGACAATAAAGTTTTGATTTTATCAGATATACTTTATGTCCCTTCAATGAGACGTAATTTAATTTCAGTTTCTAATTTATCGAATAAAGGTTATTCTTTTCATTTTAAAACTGAAGTTGTGATCAAAAGAAGTGGTTCTTTTGTGTGTTCTGGTGTCAAATCAAATGGTTTGTATGTGATTACTCCAAATATTTCTAAAGACTCTTGCATGGAACTTAATAACTCACTGGTAACAGTATCATCTAAAAGAAAGGAACCTTCCACTAATCCAACAAGGTTTTGGCATATGAGGCTTGGCCATATCAATCTAAATAGTATTAGTAGATTAGTCAAAGAAGGCTTCTTAGGCGATTTGGTTCTTGAACCAATGGAGGTCTGCGAGTCTTGCTTAGAGGATAAGATGACCAAAAGACCCTTTTCCGCAAATGGCAATAGGACCAATGCATTGTTAGAATTAGTTCTTATTAATGTGTGTGGGCCAATAAACATTAGAGCACGAGGTGGTTATGAGTATTTCATTATATTTATTGATGACCACTCTAGGTATGAATATGTGTACCTAATGCAGCACAAGTCTGAAGCCTTTGAAAAGTTCAAAGAGTTTAGGGCTGAAGTGGAGAAGCAATTAGACACACATATCAAGGCCATTTGATTTGATCGAGGTGGCGAGTACCTCTCTAATGAGTTTATTGATCACCTCGTACAGAATGAGATTCTGTCACAGTTGACTGCACCTGGTACGCCTCAGCAGAATGATGTAGCAGAAAGAAGGAACCAGACTCTTTTAAACATGACTAGGTCAATGATGAGTTATTCAGAGTTGCCATTGTTCCTTTAGGGTTATGCTTTAGAAACTGATGTATACATACTGAATCTAGTACCAAGCAAGTCTGTTCCCAGGACACCACGGGAGATGTGGATTGGGCGCAAGCCTTCTTTGCAACATCTCCGAATATGGCGGTGTCTGACACGTGTACTGAAAGGAAAGATGAGCAAGTTGGATTCTACATCGGAAGTATGTTACTTTGTAGGCTATCCAAAGGATACTTATGGATGGTATTTTTATGATCCAAGAGAATAGAAGGTATTTGTTAGTACACATGTTGTTTTCCTGGAGGATGATTATATCATGAACCATAAACCTAAGGAGAGGATAGATCTGAGAAAGATAGAAGGAGAGCCCTCAATCATACCCGCAGTTGATAACAACGTAAGACAAGAAATACCACTTCTTCACCCATTTCCGCACCTGTACCTCGTCATAGTGGGAGGATTATCAGCCAGCCTGATAGATACATGTTCTTAGGAGAAGTTTTTGAAGCTGTCTCCATAGAATCTAAATCTGATCCTACCACGTATGAAGAGGCAATGACTGATGTTGACTCAGTCCATTGGGTCAATGGTATGAAGGCTGAATTGGAATCTATGGATTCCAATTAGGTCTGGGATCTTGTAGAGTTTTCTGTCAATATTAAATCCATTGGCTGCAAGTGGGTTTACAAGAGAAAAAGAGGATCTGATGAGAAGGTTGAATCATTCAAGGCTAGGCTTGTAGCGAAAGGTTTTACTCAGAGGGAGGGCATTGACTATAAGGAAACCTTCTCACCGGTAGCCATGCTCAAGTCCATCAAAATACTCTTATCCATCGTTGCATGCCTAGATTATGAGATCTGGTAGATGGACGTCAAGACTGCATTCTTGAATGGCAATCTTGAGGAGGACATCTATATGCAACAATCAGAAGGGTTCATAACTGGCGAAAAAGGTAACTTGGTATGCAAGTTGCGAAAGTCCATTTATGGGCTTAAGTAGGCATCTATAAGTTGGAACATCCGATTTGATCAAGCGGTCAAGTCGTTTGGTTTCATACAGAATTTGGATGGACCTTGCATACACAAGATGAGTGAAGGGAAAGTGGTGGTTTTTCTTGTTTTTTTACGTTTACGACATTCCACTCATTGGGAATAATGTAGTGACATTGTTAACAATTAAGGTTTGGCTAGCTAGTACTTTCGATATGCAGGATCTAGGATAGACGAGCTATATTCTTAGGACAGAGCTCTTTCGGGATCGTAAGGGAAAGATAATGGGATTATCCCAAGCTGGTTATATCGAGAAAGTGCTGACTAGGTTTTTTATGGACAAATCAAATAAAGGTTTATTACCTTTCAGGCATGGCCTAGCATTCTCCAAGGACCAGTGTCCAAAGACACAGGAGGAGAGGAATCGCATGGCAGAAATTCCCCTATGCTTCGGTGGTGGGAAGTCTCATGTATGCTATGTTATGCACTAGACCAGATATTTGCTTTGTCGTTGGCATGGTCAGCAGATATCAATTGAATCCAGGTCCAGAGCACTGGACAACTGTTAAGCACATTCTTAAGTACTTGAGAAGGACTAAAGATTACATGCTTGTGTATGGCGACGATGAGTTAATTCCAGTGGGATACACTAACTCGGACTTTATATCAGATAAAAATTCGAGGAAGCGACTTCTGGACATCTCGTCACCTTGGGAGGTGGTGGTATTAGTTGGAGGAGCATTAAGCAGAAATGCATTACAGACTCAACTACAGAGAGCTGAGTATGTGGCTGCTTGTGAAGCCACAAAGGAAGCTATTTGGCTAAAGCAGTTCCTTATGGAGCTCGAGGTGGTACCAGCGTCGCTGTCACCTACTACACTATATTGTGATAAGAGTGGGGTAGTGGCTCAGTCCAAGGAGCCAAGGAACCACGGAAAGGGAAAGCACGTAGGGCAGAAATATCATCTAATCCAAAAATATTGTTCAACATGGAGATGTGACTGTCACCAAGATTGCCACTGCTGACAATCTTGCTGATCCGTTTACAAAGGCTTTGCCTCAGAAGGTCTTTGATCGTCATCTAGATAGTCTAGGTCTTAGATGTAGTCCTGAATGGTTATGAGTGCAAGTGGGAGTTTCTTGGATTTGTGCCCTCAAATCATTACTTTATGTATAAGACATTGGCATTTTAATATATGGATATCAACTTTACATTTTATTATGTATGTTTCTTTCATAAGATGATTGTTTATCCTTAAGTGTCATAGTAAGTAATTCGTGTATATATGAGATACATACAAGTGAGATACGAATCACTATTCTTTGATACTTAGAATTTGTCACAGTGGATTATAAGACTAGATATCTCATCAGGTCTACACTGTAGCATGATTAACTACCATTGGATGGAGTGATTAATATGCTAGTGCTTATAGTGCATTGACGGGCTTGAGTTTTCCTATTGACACTAAAGACTATTAACAGTCGATAGGAACTCATAACTTGTATAAGGTACATGTTCTCAATCTTGAGACGATTATGGACATAGACTATGGATATGGATGCTTTGATTTACCAATCAATGAGGTCAATAAAAGATCAACACCTGGGTGTCTTGGGTATGTCATGTTCATAGGGTTGTGAACATATATTGTCAAGATATAATCTACCCTCTGATAAAGGGTAAGCATTTCTTTGAGAATATCACCAAGTTGATTACTGAGAACTGCAGTTTTGTTGATAAGTAGTTATCAACATCTTTGGTAATCATGAGAGGTGAATGTGACTCAAGGAATACAAGAAGTAATCATGATTCATGATGACAGTTGCAGTTATCCGACTACCTGAATATGATTACGAATGCTGACGGTAGAGGGACATTAGTACACCATACAAGTCTAGACATCACTTCAGATATGTTCTTATGCTTTGGAGTTCAGTTATCATTTTATAGTGGAGTAAACGTTAACTGGTTAGTTGGTCAGTTTGCTGATCAAAGAGTTTGATCATGGGAATTAAAAACTGGTCTGAGCCATCAATAAAGAGCCTAGGAGGTCATACTCTTAGCTCCACTAGGATGCTTGGAAAGGCACTTGAGGATCTTGTCAAGACAAGTTCGATCGATCGAAAGTGTTTCAATCGATTGAAGTCTAGATAGGTTCCGATCAAAGGTTCTGTCGATCGAAACCACTTCGATCGATCAAAGGCTTAAAGTTGGTTTGGAAATCTATAAATAGGGCAGTTGCGTACAGATTTTAATAATTGTCTTTTTTTCTATACGAGAGTTGCAGAAACTGTTTTAGGTCTTCCTTAGCCTTCTTATCCTCCTCGTTAGAGTTCCCACCAACTCTAGCCTTTCCGGAAGCATCTGCAGGGGTCATAAGGGTGAAGACAACCTAGTGGAGGCTGCTGCACCATCAAGGAAGAAGAAAGTCAGAATTGGGTTCAAGACATGAGGTATAACTTTTCTCCCTCTTTTGTATATGCATCTGTAGAATTGATAAGTAGTAGATCCTGGCTACCAATATGTTTTTGTAACTTAATCTTTTCACTGCGCGTTTGAATAATTTAAAACCTATTTTTTCCTTCAGCCCCAGTCTCGAGGGCCATGGTACTTTAGAGGGCCAGACCTATGGCAATCATAAGAGCCCATGATGAATACACAAACACACATACTCACACTTGGGTCAACAACCCATAGTTAGGAGCAGTACTGAAGGGTGGCCTGGCCCATTGGGATCTCGAGAGTTCATGGCTAGGTGGCTAGAGTCAAGGGCATCTATCTAGCTCACATCTCCCAAGAAAAGCTAGGGTTGGTTACAAAGGGAGAGAGAGACACGTGACCTTCACGTGCCTTGCAACCCAGCCTCACAAACTAATTAGGGATTCCTATGACTCTAAGACCAACTAGGCCATTAACCTTCCCATTGCCTTATCACTTTAACCTTGCTGCATATTCTACAGACCAATAGCATGATCTGGATACAGTCCCTCGTTTAAGCATCTGTAACCAATAGTAAGCCACCCTTTCGTTGACACACCTGCAGCACCTGCTATCTCACCTGCCACTCACCAATGCCAGCTTTGTTTTTCTACATGACTAGTCATTGCTTGACCTTCGCTTGGTCGAATCTCATTTAATATCCCAACCACCACATTTAAGACCCTCACCTACCTTAAACAGAGGGACCTCTCCTAGGGTGCCAGCGCACCACACCGACAGAGCCTCCAATTGTACCATACTCCCTAATAACTTTGCTATAAATACCACCCTCATTCAATATATACTTCAAAAAACCCGAACCCACTCCAGGCTTGAGCAATTAATCAAGTTCTCACACCCTCATTACCATCATCCAAGCAACTCCTCATAGACTTTTTAGTCATTACTTCTATACTTACCACTCCCCCTCCACCTTCACTCATACCTTAGTACCATTCCTCCTTCTCATTCACTCCTTCCTTACACTCCATCCTTACCTTAGGACACCTACTATTTCTTTCTCTCTCTCTCTCTCTCTATATATATATATATATATCTATCTATCTTATTTGGAACTATCTTGGTTCTTACTCGAGCCACGTCCTTTCTGGGACCCATCTGACTGTACTACTACTTTTCTATTATTTTACTATAGTTTACATATACTAACCTGCTTACGTGTTATTACCTCTCCTTACACATCATCTACACCACAAAAAGAACTCACACAAAGTATAAATGAAAGAGTAAGTCTTTGGGCACAAACAAATCTCACAAACACAATCCACAATACCATAATGTGTCTATCTTTCTCCTTTGTGGATCTCATAGTGTCAGTAGATCCCACAATGTCAGTGGACCTCACCAGGAGAGATATAGATACATTGTGGTGTTTGTAGATTGTGTTTGTGAGATTTATTTGTGCCAGTTTTTGAGAAAAATTAGTTTTTTTTTTTAAATCAACATAAGCATAATTTACCAAATGCATCAAAACAATTTTAATTCCACTTTAAGCAAAATGTAGAGGCTATTTAGGAAGACTAAAAACCCATTTCATTGTTCTTTAATGAACCGATTTTGTATAATTTATTGTTTATATAGGAGTCCATGTTAGCTTTAAGGGCCTATTTGGGAAAGTCTAAGCCTAACTTTTATCTAGTTTTGTGAGGACCAATTTGGTGGAATATAGGAGTTTGTACACAGTGTAATAAATTGATTAAAATTGGATCTATGTCAAACTAACCATATCCTATTTTGGCTATTCCCAAATAGGCCCTAAGGTGGCTATTAAAAAAAGTTCTTCATCCAGTCGACATAATACTAGTTCTATCCCTCACGAAATCCATGAACCAAACAAAACCTTACCAAAAAAAAAATGAAATTTTAAACAAACTAGCCATATATACATTTAAGTATTTTTAAACAAGAGTCTATCTCATATATGTACTTTTTAGGTCCCAAAGGCAATTTGGTCATTTAATCATATATGTACTTTTTAGGTCCTAAATGTTCTTTATCTTAAATACAGGCTCTGACGCGTGTTCAATTCTAGTTTAGACGTAACAAGTTATCGTATTTTGAAATTTGAATGACAAAATAGTCATTTTACAAATATATTCAGGCCAAATGGACCCTACCATTAGATCCATCGAAAAACCTAAGGGTAGGTCACTTCATATTAATTAATAATTTTAACAAGGGTTAATTACACAAACCTCCCCTGAGGTTTGCCTTAATTACACGGACCTCCCCTCTTGTTTCAAAAATTACACAGACCTCCCTCGAGGTTTCAATTAGGTAACAAAACGCCCCCTCCCCTAATGGTCCGTTAGTTTTTTTACATTAGCCTCCCCTAAAAATTACAATTAGCCCCCTTAATATTATAAAATTGTCATACTAAAGCCCCCTTTCTCTTATATTTTTGTGCTAATTATAAAATCTCTCCTCCCTCCTATGTTTTTGGGTTAATTTTTTTAACATTAATTTATATCTACACAAAATATACACAAAACATATATAAATAGGTCCAATTTTTTTTCCCCCCGAACAAACCTCTATCAAGCCCCCCTGTATTAATTTTCTAGATCCGCCCCTGTCCCTATGCTTCAAAAGTGAACACTTAACCCCCTGTGATTGTGGACTAAAATGGAATTGTTATGATTTCACTCAAAACTGACAAAAATTCTAAAATTGGTTAAAAATATAAACACTTAATCCATTTTGTGATGTTAATTTTGGGGTTAACGCTCTTTGAGTGAAATCATAACAGTTCTATTTTAGTCCACAATCACAGGGGATTAAGTGTCCACTTTTAAAGCATAGGGACAGGGGCGGATCTAGAAAATTAATACAGGGGGGGCTTGATAGAGGTTTATTCGGGGGAAAAAAAATTTGGACCTATTTATATATGTTTTGTGTATATTTTGTGTAGATATAAATTAATGCTAAAAAAATTAACCCAAAAACATAGGAGGGAGGAGGAATTTTATAATTAGCACAAAAATATAAGAGAAAGGGGGCTTTAGTATGACAATTTTATAATATTAGGGGGGCTAATTGTAATTTTCAGGGGAGGCTAATGTAAAAAAACTAACGGACCATTAGGGGAGGGGGCGTTTTGTTATCTAATTCAAACCTCGAGGGAGGTCTGTGTAATTTTTGAAACAAGAGGGGAGGTCCGTGTAATTAAGGCAAGCCTCAGGGGAGATTTGTGTAATTTACCCTTTTAACAATGTTAACTTCTTATATGTAAGCTCTAAGGGCAATTTGGTCATTTTACCATATATAGCTCCCTAAATGGTCTTAATATTAGAATGAGCTCATAGGCTCTGACGACGTTCAAATGGTCGGGTTGACAGGTTAACCCGGGTCAACCCATATTTGACCCATATTTTTATGGGTTATAAACAATTTTGAAACTATTTTGACCCAACCCATATTTACCTATATCTAACCAATTGTCAGGCCTAAACAAGAACTTGGGTCAAAAAGACAATCCTAAACAGCAACTGTTTGTCTGTACTTATGCTTATGCGATTTTGATCGTGATTTGTAAGATCAGCTTAAAATTATGAATGATTATTATGGTTTGGTTGTTTGGTTGATAAATTGTGCAACAGACTTATGTTATCTGAACAACTTATGAATGTGTTTGGTTCCAAAAAGTAGAACTTGGTTATGAATGTGGAAAAGTCAATTATACCCTTGGAACTACAATTAAGTGATATGCAAATATGCATCAACTGTTAATTTGTTAAATATTTTGATTAATGATTTAATTATGCTACTTTGTTATTTAAGTAGTAATTGCCCGTGCCCGTGGGCACGGAGCAAAGAAAGGGCTATGGTCAGCAGTGGTTCGACCGCGACGACTCCCTGGTATAACCTCAACTAAGTGGAGATCAGATAGATGAATGAAAAGCGGAGTTAATTAGAAGAGTAATGCTATGTTATCCAAACTTGATTCCCAATTTTGAGTTTTAAATGCTTTAATAGTTGTACCACATGACATAACACACATGTGATACAACCATCAAAGCATCAGGGAGACATTGGGAATACAAATTTGTAAATCATTGATTTATCTAATTAAAATATTTTA
Organism: Hydrangea macrophylla; assembly: GCA_033977485.1. Lineage (NCBI taxonomy): Eukaryota > Viridiplantae > Streptophyta > Magnoliopsida > Cornales > Hydrangeaceae > Hydrangea > Hydrangea macrophylla. The sequence goes on from CM066996.1 coordinate 79,588,508, forward strand.
TACCCTTATGAAAAATCCGACAAAAGTGAGGAAGAAGCAATTTAAAAGCAACCTAAGAAACCTTTTGCTATTTTTTGACGACTTCATCTTATTTACACTGCTATTGCCTAATCAACCAAGTTAAATCCATTTTCATGATCTTCAATGCAAAAAAGTGGTCAATGCTTTAGTTCTTCTAAGAAAATTCTTTGCCAATTTCCAAGAAACACGAAACATCTCAAAAATTAGAGCTCCCATTTCAGTAAAACACAACAAGGTTTTGGACAAATTTTTTAGAACACTCAAGATCAATGAGGTGAAATAGTCCAAATAGTTGGAGGGCTCCCATTTTGGCAGAACTTTTAGGTTTCTTAGAGTGTTTTCCAAAAAAGAAAAAGAAAAAGAAAAAAATAAATCAATTTTCTCACATAAGTAAAAAATCTACATATCCAAATAAGCAAAGCTACAAACAATCTCATACCAAACAAAAGGAATTTCTATTCAATTTAGAGAGATGAAGGCACTGTCCATGAAAGATGAATAGATTGTATGGCTACTAAGCTATTCTATTGGTATGTCCATGATATGATACATTTTACAAAGAAAAATAGTCTCAAGTGCGTCAAGGTTGTTCTCTGTCCTTGGGAGCCCTAGCAGATTTAAATGACAACAAAGGCACGCCACTAAGAACCTGTAATGCAAAAGACAGAAAAATATAAGCAGAGAGAAAATACAAACCAATCGATAGTTCAAAAATGAGCAGATCTTACATAAGCAAAGAATTAAGACCATAGGGAAAAATTACTAATCAAACAACTTTCAAGCTGCTTGGGATTTGTGACCATTTTACTGTCGTGTACTCCAAGGAAGAGAACACGAACACAATACACGCATTCGACTTGAAAATTTTTCTAGTTGCATGGGAGCTTTATGTGAAGAAACAAAACTTTGAAGAGTAACCCAGTCAAATACATGTGAGCATTTTTTTGAGAACTTGATTTCTCCTTTTGGACCCATTAATTATGAAGACCAGGGGACTTACCAACAATTGCAAGCAAGGACACCATGTGGTCAAATTTTCAAGAAGAAGAAGGTTAAGGGCTTGCTTACAGAAAACTTGATATCGAGTCAGATTTGAGGACTCGGAAAAACAAACAGTTGTGAGCGTCAAGAACACCACAAATCTGCAAAACCCACATAAAAAACCAAAAAAAAAATACAAAATTAAAAAGAACATTTGATCGGCAATTGAAGAAAGATTGATAGGTAACATTTAGGATTTCCTGGGATGACCAAACAGTAATTGCATGTGCTCGTGGGCACTCAAAAAGGCAATGGTGTCCAAACTGGGTGAGAAACCCCAAATTCATAATGAGAATCAGGTATCTATATAGTGAATTAGGTTCTTCTTTTTTTCAACAAACTAACAGCAATCAAATTTTATGTAGTTAAAATACTAATACTTCAGTTGTCATTGCAAACCCCAGGAAATCACTTTAAATTCTGTGATCTAGATTCATTCTTAGAACTACATTTTGGGCCTTTGAATGAGATTAAACTGTAATGCTATGGTTTCAACATTTTTATCCATTAATTAGATCCAAACGAAAGGGCCACATAAGAAGAGAAAATTTGTGAACAAAGCAAATACAATAAACCTTTTGTTTCAACGTCAAAGCCAATTCTAATTCAAAGGCCCAAAAGAAAATTAAAAAATAAAAAAATAATAAAAAGAAAAGAAAAGAAAAGGTCCAAGAAATCGCTACAGAGGTGATAGTAATGGGAGAGAACATTGACGTGGGGCCTTAAGCCCATGTTGGATAAAAAAATAAAAAATAAAACAAAATTTAGCAGAATTTTGTATTGTGAAAACAATTAGATTATGAACTCCCCCCCTCCCCTTTTTTTCTTTGTTTTCCTCCCTTTCTTTTCCACAAAAACCAAAAGAGGGTGAAAGAGAACTACAAACTGACTGAGATGCAAATCCCATGGCGAGCGTTCGAAGAAGAAAGCGTTATGATGAAAAACAAAATAAAACTTCTCAAATTGTGAAGATAATTTAATTCTAATGTTGTTCAAGTGTGGAGGAAAATAAAAAACGTTTCTTCTCTAAATCCACATATCAAAGTGAACCCAGGGAAGAAAATTTTGGAAAGAACATAGATGGGGATTGATGAAGATTAAGCTTAGCAAAGCTTCTCAAATTGTAGACTGGCATGCATATGTCACTTGTAACTCTTCATCCAAGTATGCTAATAGAGTATGCAACCACAGCAGGGGTTCAAAAAATTACCTTTGCAAGATTTGTGATGTAATAAAGTAGCCAAATGCAAATCAAAAGCATTCCCAGATTGAGATGCCATGACCTGTAAAAAAAGAAGAAAAAGGAGAACAAATCAGAATGTGTGGTTAGGTGGTTGTTTGGAGAGAGAGAGAGAGAGAGAGAGAGAGAGAGAGAGAGAATCACTGCGTAGAATGAAGGATGGGGGAGATACAAAGCAACAACAACAACAAAAAAATTTAAACAATCCCAAAGGGGACCCTAACAATCTGTATTAATCCAACAAAAAAAATTTTGCTAGCATCAAACCAAGCATACAAAATGAGCATCAAATGGGTATATGCGTTTATAAGTGTGTATCTATACAAAACCATAATGAATTGAAAAATCACACATGGCATTGACATGCTTAGCAAATTGCATATTCACAAAATAAAAAACCTAAGATCAAACAGAAAAATTTCAAAGCAAAGTTCACGGCCGACAATGACTGCACTAGGCTCAACAATGACAAAATTACCTAACACCAATGAAACCAAAATCTGATGAATTGATAGTAATAAACTGAACAAAACAACCAAGGATAAACAATCTCTATTAAGAGCTTTAGGAATTGGTCTAGGTGGTGGGGGTGGAGATGGGTCATTTTTATAAGCAACTTGGGTAATTCTGATTCACAAACCTAAAAAATTCATGAGAAGAATAAAAATGCAGATTCATGTACCCTAACCAAATAATAAAAATTCTCAAAACTAAGGCTAACACAAATTAGGTATTCAAGTAAACACATTCATCTAATAAAAATCACAAATGCACACAAAAATAAAGATTCACAAACCTAACAAAAAAATTCACTCTCGGCCATTAACAGAGTAGGCAAAGCTTTGCTTCCCTGCTTTCTGCAGCCTGCTAAAAGATCTCCGCATAACAGAGAAATAAAAAATATTAAAGTTAGAGAAAAATCAGAGAGAGAGAGAGAGAGAGAGAGAGAGAGAGAGAAGTCAATTGATCTACTCATAAAGAAAAAGAGATAAGCAAAAAAGTAAAAAGGATTCTGAAAGTAAAAGGAAATACGTTTGTTTTCAAAACCCTAACCTCCAACAATTCCCAAAACCGATCAGTTGGTCTGAATCGACCCGGATCCTGCGATGTGTGTGTTCTGTGTGTGTATTTGCATGTGTGTGAGCAAACTAAGCGAGAGGAAAAGATGAGATAGATGATGCCGTGGTCGTTGTGAATCGGCCCGGTGGTGGTTGTGGTCGGTGTTGGCCGAGGTTAAGACGAGGGTGAAGAGAGAAAGAGCTTGAGATGTGAAGAGGGACAGAGGGAGAGGGAGCTTTGACTGGAGAGTGTTTTTTGAACATGGTTTTGTTTGAAATTCAAAATTGCATTGGAAAAGTGAGGACTGAAGAGATAAAGATGTTAGGGACACGTGGGAGAGCCTGATTTGAGAAGACTGGTGAAAACTGAAAAGAGAGGCTGATGAGATAGAAAGAAATAAAGAGTGGGAGAGCAGAGTGCGATAATTCGTGAGAGAGTGGTGAGTGGGGTGAATGAATTACAATCATTGGATTAATAAATGAACGGCTGAAAGTGTCCAAATTTAGTAGACGGCTGTGATCTAAATGTCAGATGAAACTTTAGTTAAGACCCTTGGATTAATTTTTTTTGTCCTGAAAATTTTTGTGGGTTATTATATAGATGTTGTGAATATATGGTAAAATACTATAAAGTATTATAGTGATATGCCAATAAATGATTTTTTTGCTTTTTTTCTTTTTCTTTTTCTTTTTAGTTTTGTGATTTCGGAACTTACCCAAATAAATGTTTTGTTTTCCTAATTTTCACATTTTTTTTATCACATATGCAGAAAGTGTTGAAAAGTCTCCAAGAATGTTTTGTCTTTTTAGTGGAACATTGAAGGAATTTGTTTAAAAAACTTGATGGCATGGGTGTCATTCTTGGGGGCATGTAGGTAAATTAAACAAAAGGACAAGGACATTCTGGTGATTTTGATCATCAAGTCAGTGGTAATAAAAAAATAGGGATCATGAAAAGCAACCCCAAATCTGCTTTTTTTCCCACTCCAAACGCACATACAAACAGCCTCTAATAAATGAGGATGTGTCTTTGGTTCATTGGGACTTTAACCAGCCGAACAATAAAGCCAAGAAAAGAAGGAAAGAAGGAGAAGACGAAGAGCATGAAAAGAAAGTGACTCGGGGGGCTCACATTTTGTGCACCTTTTTCCCGATTAATGATTCACAATTGGACCGATTTGATATTGAACAGAACCTTTCTTTATTCACTAGTAGTTTCCAACTTTTTAAAGCTGTATATACAATTTTCACTCGCAGTTTGAAGCCCTACTAGGGGCTGTTTGGTTTAATGTATGTTTTGTGTTTACGCAAATAACTTAATCTCAAGGGTATCATAGCAATTAAGATAAATACATTACAAATTTACACCCCAAGTCTGCTTCTAATATCACTTTTGAGCTGAAGTAACTCTAAACTTGTTTCAGCCAAAGTGTTTCTTAAACTTTATCCAAAAATACAGTAAAACCTGTGTGGATCCTAAAAGTTTAAGCCAAAATATACGTTTAAGAAGTGATTCCACACATCAATATATATATATATATATATATATAAAAGCAACAATTAATGGGTACATAATAGTAGCAAATATGGACAATACTTCACTAAAATTGCTTCAATACATTTCGTTAGGTTCCTCTCACATAGATGCACAATTTTCAAAAAATATATATTTAAAAAAAATACAATATTAAAAAAATAATTTTAAAAACTGTGAGAGGAACGTAATGAAATATACTGAAGTAACTTTACCGAAGTCTCATCCGCTAATAATAGAGAGCACTTTTGCTCACCCCAAAAATGGTTCACACATGCTCACCCAAGCATTCCATTGGTCAATCTAGTGGGACCCAGGACTGTTTAATCCTGGGTTCCACTGCATTGTTTAATCGATCCTGAATTTCACTATATTGACCAGTAAAATGCTTAGATGAATATTAATAATCCATTTTTGGAGTGAGCAAAACTATTTTCCTAATAATATTGCTCATTCGGTTTGAACCAACCACTTATTTTACTTCTCTGATTCCATCAATTAGTTAAGTACTCTTTCTTGCTTTGGAATTTTTTTTTCCTCTTGTTCTTGATGATGGTCTAGTTGGCATGGAGAGAAAAGACACACGTACACATGTACACTATATATGTTTTGGGCACATCTAAGTCCACAACCCAAGCACCACTTTTCACTCCACTCAGATTTTTGAGAGAATTGTTGCTTGGAGTTACTAGATCCATACTTTAATTCATTTGATTTCGACAGATACTTAAACAATTAGTGATTTGGAATGTCAATTTCTCAATATATCCGACTGAGTGTAGAGAATATAGAGTAAATTTTAGAACACAATTTTCACACAATTTTCTTAAAAGATATGTCTATCTCTCTCTTGTGATGTCACTGGACCCCACAGTGACACAGTAGAGAAATAGATACATTTTTTAGGAGGTTGTATGAAAGTTGTATTCCAAAAATTATCCAGAGAATATATAATTAAACAGGTATAATTAATACCTCGCTTGTTGCTTTTTAGTATTAATTGTCTGTGTGTGTGTGCGTGTGAGCGTGAGAGCTGGGTGGAGTCAAGATTCCATCTTAATTAGTGAGGGCACAAACTTACATGAGGTATCGCTGACCCCACAAAAATTTTTGGTTTTTAATATATGAATAAATGTATAGTTGCATAGTAGGTTTCACATATATAGTTGGTTAAAGTGTGAAGCATAATTATTCAAAGGCAAACTAATTTCTCCATAACTCTATCAACAAATCGTGTTTATATAAATGCTCAGATGCTTTTCTTTTTGTTTACTACTTTCACTCATAAAACAAAGAATCATTATATGTGAAATATCTATAAGAGCTTAAAGAGTTGAGGCTAATTGAGTAATATGATATTTATTTTGTGGAAGTTCAAAAAGTTTAAAGAATAAAAGTGAGATTTCTAAGTTGGAAAGTGGCAAATTAAAATTTTAGTGGGGACACAATTGCATAAAATATAAGAAAACATAAGGTGAAAATATAATTTTGAAAGTGCCCCCTAAACTATGTGCGCCTCCATCCCTTTGCGGCGAGAGAGAGAGAGAGAGAGAGAGAGAGAGAGAGAGAGAGAGAGAGAGAGAGAGAGAGTGAACGGGTGAGTGTAGCACAAAATTTTCTCTAGAGCTGTCTTCCACGACGGGAAAAGAAAAGTCTGTATAGATGATTATTGGTTCATTGCATTTGTTTTCCGAGCATGATTAAGGAGTATTACTATTCCCTTCCCTGTTATCACAGACTAATAATACCACACCCCCATGCAAATATAATAGTGACCTGTATACCATACTATTCAACCAAAATAGACAATTAGTCTCAGGATATTCAGTGTACAGAAATAACAGACTATTAAATTAAAATGAATTATTAGTCCAACATTTTCAATCCTCAATGCATACGTGGCCTAGTAAGTCCACAATATAAGATTCTAATCTTCACCCCCACTCCACTCATATTCTTGAGGGTTGTGATCTTGTTTGTAATGCTAGCTTTCTGGTTTTGGATGTTGTGTGTGTGTTCTGTTTATTTGGTTTTATTTTTGTTTTTGTTTTGGCGGGACTTGTCAATGGGACAATCAAGCATATCAAATAAATGCCATTTTTTTCCTAACTGCCAAAATGTCACATTGTGTCATATCAGAGGTTCTATGTATAAGGAGAGTATATTACAGAATTAATTCTGATTCATATATATATATATATATATATATTTGATTGGTAATATGTTATGTCTTATAAATGAAACATTAAGCCCAAAAACACCTAAAATTTAACAAATGATCAAATGGCCTCAGTGCATAAAGTAAACATCGATACATTAATTAAATATTAACATGGACAATTTGGTGCGGAAATTATTCTAAAATCAATTAAGTTTCTATATTTTCTTAGTTTTGTTAGTATGTTACATTCGAAACCTGTTAAAGATGATATAGCATGTAAGACCAACTAAAATTATTTTCAACAAACCTCACTTAGGCCCACTATAATTGGAGTACAGCGACATAAAAGGTCCCGTTTGAAAATTTTTTGGAATTTATGATTGATTATAGAATTTCAAAAACTAAAATAATTTTTTTTGACACATTTTCCCATAAATGTTAGTCAATTTGCATAAATTAGTTTGGACACCTTTTGACTAAAGAAAAATTTTACCAATTAAATTGCAGAAGTAGAAATTGTGCCAAACGGATCGTAACCAGGCCCAGCCCTGGGCAAAGGCCGCCAAGGCCAATGCGTAGGGCCCCATTTCCAGTAATAATTCTAGGACCCCCAAATATTTGTAAATATACCACTAGTGGTAATAAAGTCCAATATCCCAGCTCAATTGGAAAAACACATAAACCAAAATACACTCTTTTTCCTTCCCCAAATAGATCCTAGCCCAAGCCCCAATACAATCTAACTAAACTCTCCCCGTGAGTTCAAAACGTAGCCTTAGATTTTTTTTTTTAAAAAGTCAGGGTTGTTCTATCTTAGCTAAGTTTATGGCTAAGACCAAAGTCAAGCACATACAAATTATATTGTCACAATTAGTTAGATTAAATCAATTCATGGTGACTTTACAACAAATTGTTGAATGTTATTAGTATTTTATTGGTATACGATTAGTTTTTGGTTGTTGACATGCCTCCCAGGAAAGATTGAATGAATTCGCTATGTTGTCAATTGAAGAGTCTATGATAGAAAGCCTTAATTATGCTAGCTTAATTTATAATTTTGCGGCAAAAAATGTGAGAAGGGTAATGCTTCAGTGGTAGATTAGAACGTTTTTGGCTTGTTGTAAGTAGATTGTTCTAAGCACATTCTATGTGCAAGGTTTGTTTTTTTGAGTTGCATGTAAGTTAAATGCTTGACAGTATCTGATTCGTGGTTATTTTTGTGATATATAATAGAGTAGTTTCAGACACATATCTGGGCAATATAGTAGTTTTCATTTATGTGGTGGCAAACATTTTCTTGCCCGAACTAAAACAACTAAATACTTACTTTTCTTAACTATGGTAGGCCGATACCTGCAAACCATTAGTGGGCCTACCATCCTGTACAAATAGAAATTAGCACAATAATATAAAACCAATAACAATGTGCTATTAATTAAAATGAATTCATCTCTAACATAGTGCTGGAATTAGACAAAACTTAAAACACGAAAAATGTCCAGAATAAAATTTTCAAGGAAAGACTCACATTCCTGTTCATTAACTCTAAATAAATAATTCAGAAATTAATTATTAAACTTCAGCTCTTAGATAGACGATGTTCAGCAGATTCTGAAAATCAATAAAAACAGTGTCAAGATGACATTTTTAGGAAAAGTGTAAAACATGAAAGTTGTTCGAATCGTCATTTTACTTCAGGTTGCACGAAATGGCCATAAACTATGAATCTAAGTATCCAAAATCTTCAATTTATTAATCTGGTCTAGTTTACTATCAAATTACTACATTCCCAAAAATGGTACGTTACACATAGAACATTTTAAGCTAAAGGATACACACAAAAGTTGTTTGATATGATGATTACTAAGCATCTATTAATTTCTAGAATTCGACTACAATAAGATATAATGAATTACAATACAACGTATTGCCGCAAATTTAAACACCACAAGTATTTTATTTAATTTCACCTTATGTTCACCACTTCGGCCACCCATCCATGGTTCAGCCTACACATATATCCCATGTGTCTCCTAATGTAATACTAACTCCCACTCCGGTCCCAACTCCCATGGGGTATCACTGGGATTTGAGTATCCATCGAAATGCGAGTCCTTATGTTCTTGACGTCAATAAAACATTGTCTAAATATACATGAAATAGACCAACAAGCTGGGCATAAGGCTTAAAAATAAAGAGACAGGTTATCCACGTAGTCGCCGTTGAATCACATAAGGACGGGTCATTCCTGAAGTCGCCATCTAAAATCATAAGGAGCAGTGGTGAACACTAAAGGATTTTAATATTAACTTCTAGAAAAATCTTCACACAGATGGTCTCACATTCACAAATTTATGAAATCCAACATTAGATGAGAATGCTTATAACTCAACGTAATTTCACGTTATATCATAATAATGCATACTAGGTCATCCAAACGCATAATTCAACTTAGTCATTCAACACGTTTTAATCTCATAAAAATTGTTACTGTAATTTAAATTTACAGCCCAAACAGTGCAGAATCAGGAAAAACTTAAAACATGAAAAGTGTGCAGAATCATGTTTTACATAGGACACACGAACAAAATGCTAAAATTCTAAGCCACGATTTTCTAATATTTTTCTGAAGTTTCAGTAACTGTTAAAATAAAGAGAAAAAAAAAAACGAATTTAACATAAATTTTGGTATTTATCAAGAGTATCCCACATATGTGTTCATCAAATTACTATCCGCATAACGTTCACGAATATACCAATGCCATGATCACAAAGTTACAAGAAGGAAAAGTAATCTATATTAATTCGAGAGCAACAATGTGCATCCAATGCAAAAATTCTACCCCAACCCTTAAATTAAAAACATGTAAGAGTTTGATTTACTCGCGTATATATACATATGTGTGTGTATATATATATACCCGGATACACATATTTAACTCACCTAGTTTGCCTCAATAATCGACAACAATGAATACTCCGCGATTCCACACGTGCCCACTAACCCGAGCCTCTTCTCCTTCTTCTTCTTCTTCTTGTACTACTACTACTACTACTACTACTACTACTTTCTCTCTCTCTCTCTCTCTCTCTCTCTCTCTCTCTTGCGGCTGTGACAAAGGGGGTTCTTTTGTGTAGTACCAATTAACCCTAATATTTTATTATGTTTATATGTATGATACATACACCCACAACACATGTCAATAAAATAAACACAAATATGTAAATTCTGTTTTTTGTCTTAATTACGGGCTCACAAAAAGGCTTCATATGGGCCCGAAATATATTCCAAAGTACTAAAATGATTAGCTCAATGGGTGTACATGACTCTAGTACTTAATTTAAATGTTAAAAACACTATTTAACACATTCACGGGCCTCTAAGCACTACTCAAAAATAAACACATCAACACTTCAGTAACTTGTTCAACTTAAATTTTTACAACTTAATTCCACTACTTAGCTCTACAAAATTTCACACAGTAATTAATAATAATTAAATAAATACCAAAGATAAATAAATGACCATAAAAATATAAATGCACACAATTAGTACACATAAAAATTCAAGTTGTCTCATTAACATATTAAAAAATGAATATTTATATTTGAAAAAGACGGGGTGTTATAGTTGGTGACGATATTGGATATATGTGGAGTCGTTGGTAACGTGTATTAGTCAAACCATGTGAGTTGTCAACCATTACCTACACATAGCATTATTTTGATAGTTATTTTTAGGCAAGTTGTGTAAGCATTTATGAAAAAATATAAATAAAATAAATATTGGAATTGAGATATTCCGGCATTCAACCATTTATTGACTAATTTAAAAATGATGCTAAACATCTCTAGCTTCCTTCGTCTTGCGCCCCTTCATCTATCGGACAAGTAAGACCTATATGCTTTGGTTGTGGAATCAAAGCTCATCTGATGCCAAAGCATGGTTGTTTCTATGAATGGAGGAGTGTTATAGGTGTAGTGTATCAGTACGGTCTATGTTCTACTTAAAATTTAGCACAACTCAGTTACTCGAGGTTATGCATTTGGTTATAAACATTGTATAGTACTATTCTTTTACATAGAATGATAGAAGTATGTAAGTAATGTGTATTAATTCGCCATGTGGTGGTTGCACACGACACCAAAAGGGAAATGTATCTCTAACTTAGTCATTACTTATATGTCTACATAGACTACTTATCTACTCACTCAAATCTCCAAGAGGGCCCTCCAACTCCACTGCTTGTAGCACCTCCAGGGCCAAGCCCATAATGATGGGAGGCCATCCCTAGGAAGCTGCAACTCCAATACTTGGGGAGGCCCTCCCTAGGAAGGCTATAACCCTAATACTTGGGGGACCTCAAAGGGCCAAACCCAAGATGATGGAAGGCCCTCTATAGGAAGGGTGCAGCCCAACACTTGTGACACCTTAAAGGGCTAAGCCCATGATGGGAGGCTCTCTCCATGAATGTTCAAGAAGGCCAATTGCTAAGTGTAATTCCAATACTTAGGGCCCTCCACCTCAAAAGACCAAGCCTATGATGGGACCCCCCCATCCCAAGAGCCATGGTACTTTAGAGGGCCAGACCCGTAGCAATCACAAGAACCCATGATGAATACATAAACACACATACTCACACTTGGGTCAACCACCCTTAGTCATGAGCAATACTGAAGGGTGCCTAGCCCATTGGGATCTCGAGAGCTCATGGATAGTTGGTTAGAGTCAAGGGCATCTACCTAGCTCACGCCTCCCAGGAAAAGCTAAGGCTAGTTCCAAAATGAGAGAGAGAGACACATGACCTTCACATGCCTTGCAACCCAGCTTTATAAAACCAATTAGAGATTCCTATGACTGTAAGACCAGCTGGACCATTAACCTTCCCATTGCCTTATCACTTCAACCTTGTTGCACATTCTACAGATTAATAGCATGATATTGATACAATCCCTCATTTAAGCCTCTGCAACCAATAGTACCTTTCGGTGAGACACATGCAACACTTGTTGTCTCACCTACCACTCACCAATGCCAGCTTTACTTTTCTACATGACTCGTCATTACTTGAACTTCGCTTGGTCAAATCCTATTTAATACCCCAACCACCACATTTAAGACCCTCACCTACCTTAAACGGAGGGACCTCTCCTAGGGCCCTAGAACACCACACCGACAAAGCCTCCGGTTGTACCCTACACCCTCACAACTCTGCTATAAATACTAGCCTCATTCAATATATACTTTAAAAAACCCGAATCCACTCTAGGCTTGAGCAATTAATCAAGTTCTCACACCCTCATTACCATCATCCAAGCAACTCCTCGTAGACTTTTTAGTCATTACTTCCATACTTACCACTCCCCCTCCACCTTTACTCATAACTTAGTACCACTCCTCCTCCTCCTTCACTCGTTCCATATACTCTATCCTCACCTTAGGACACCTACTGCTTCTCTCTCTCTCTCTCTCTCTCTCTCTCTCTCTCTCTCTCTTATTTGGAACTACCTTGGCTCTTACTCGAGCCACGTCCTCTCTGGGACTCATCTGATTGTACTACTACTTTTATATTATTTTACTATATTTTACATACACTAACCTGCCTACGTGTTATACCTCTCCTTACACATCATCCATACCACAAAAGAAGTCACACAAAGTATAAATGAAAGAGTAGGTCTTTGGGCACAAACAAATATCACTAGCACAATCCACAAACACCATAATGTGTCTATCTCTTTCCTTTGTGGATCTCATAGTGTTAGTAGATCCCACAATGTCAGTGGACCTCACCAGGGGAGAGATAGTTACATTGTGGTGTTTATAGATTGTGTTTGTGAAATTTGTTTGTGCTAGCTTTTGAGAAAAATCGTTTTTTTTTTAAATCAACATAAGCATATTTTACCAAATACATCAAAGTAATTTTAATTCCACTTTAAGCAAAATGTAGAGGCTATTAGGGAAGACTAAAAACCCGTTTCATGGTTCTTTAATGAACTGATTTTGTATATTCTATTATTTATATAGGAGTCTGTAATACCTGCAAATTTCCATAATTATATAATGGATCTCTGCATTGTTGTTTCCGTATTTCTGGTAGTAATACGTAATTTTAAGATTATTGAATCATCTATTTTTACTCTATAACTATAGGTTATATTTTGTAGTCACTAGATAATAATAAATATAGTTTACTTATTATTCACAGTCGCTAAGTTTGATAAATATAGAGTAATTTGTATATTTGCTGTCACTTCAATTATGACTATAGGTTATATTTCATTCGGACCCGATATCATTTTAGTTCTGTAATTACAACTATGAGTATATTATATATTTGACGCTATTAGCCCCTTAAATATAAGTTGTAATTATATTATTATTATCAGTATTTTTATTTTAAACCTAGATTTTAATGATTATATTATATGGACCCCGGATTTATGTCTGTATTGATGAGTTTATTTTCGGCAATTAATTCCGTAGCATATACTAATATACGTGTTATATATTCGACAGTATTCAATATTGTAGTATTCATAGAATCTGTATCGCTTTGTTCATGTGATTTGTAATTGCTAAGCCCGACCCGTATATTAATATTGTATTTATGATATTGGTTATTGCTGTATTATAACTATAAGTTATAATATATATCCATAATCGCTAGATTTATAACTATAGATTATGATTTCGTTGTCAAATAATAGCTATAGAATATCTTAATATTAGTAGTCCCTAAGTTTTATAAACTATAGGATATAGAATGTATTCGCGGTCGCGTACTATTAAAATAATAAGTTATATTACATTTTTGTTGTTGCATAATTATCTACCATATGTTAAATTATTTGGGCCCGATAGTTGTAACCACAATTAGGATTATATATTCAATATTATTTAGCCCCGTAAATATTAGTTGTAATTATAATATTATCGACCCGTTTAATTTTGACTCAGAACATCAAGAATTAGACCCGGACTGTAATTTTTAGACTCATACTGAAACTCAAGACCCGGACTGAGATTGCACGTGAACCTGTGGAAACTGGTAATTCTTAGACGGTATGGCACGTAGTTTCAAACGGGGTCAAATCATACAAATATAGTATTGTATGTACAACATTGGATACTTAAAGTATGCCCTAAACTAGCTTATACTTATTGGGTATTTCCCTTACACAAACACACCCTATACCCATTGGATATTTCCCCCAACCCTTCAAATCAAATCCTCCCCTCAACCCATTATATATTCCCCCTCAACCCACTCTTTTACCTCTTGGATTCTTCTCCAAACTACCCCCCATTTTCCTCCTCATTTCCCAACCCACCACTACTACCCATAACACACACACACTGTTATATTATGTAGGTATGTTATATGTATGTGTATTGTATTATATATACATATATATAATATGTGTGTTAGTATATATATATATAGATAGACAGTTTGAGAGGGGAAGAGAGAAACTGAGAGTTGAGAGGGAGAGAAACCGAGAGAGAGAGAGAGAGAGAGTGAGTGCAACGGGTAGAGAGAGAGAGAAGCTGAGAGGAAGAAAGATGACCCAAGGTAAATTTTCCCCTTGCCCTCTAATTATTTCCAGTAGCTTATGAACACTCACACATGCATTTATAGCTCACCAAACAGAGCCTTAAGCGCTTCTATGGCAATTCACGATTAAAGCTCCATTTGAGCTTGAATTTCCAAACTTCACCAAAATGCATGAAACCTATGTCAAAAGACCCGTATAAGATCCATTATACTCCCCTAAGAACAGTCTTGAACAATTCATATTCAATAGTCACAAATTTGTGATTTTTCCCCTTAGACCCACTTTGGGTTTTATCCAAAATTCGTACATATCACTTAGATTCAAGACCTCAAACTTGTGTAGTTAGATCCGGCTCGTCGAGACAATTAATTTTCATATAGAGTTTGCCCATTTTTCGTTAAGAAATGAGAAAGTTAGGGGTATGAATGTGTTTAAGCATAAATATGTGTATATACGGTATATACATATAGAGTAATATTTGGGGCACTAACAACTTCCACTAACACTTACTAACACACTCTATCTCTCTCCTAGTGGCACTGTGGGCTCCGCAGTGGACCCTGCAGTACCACTAGGAGAGAGATAGAGTGTGTTAGTAAGTATTAGTGGAAGTTGTTAGTGCCCCTAGCATTGCCCATACATATATATACACGTTCTAATTCTCGCAGGAAGAAGAAGAAGTCCCAAGTGGGATTTCTTAGGGTGTAGTGCATTAGTAGATATGTACGATACATATAGTTAAATATGAGTTAATTATTAAATTGTTAATTCTATTATAATTAAGTTTAATTAGACTTAATCCTGATTATTAGTATATTATATTATTAATTATTCTATTAATGATGATTAGTAAATAATTAACTAAACTTTGTAATTTAACAATTTGATTTATTAAATTAGTCTTTATACATATTATAATTACTATTAACTTAATAGTTAATTGTTTTAAATTATGAGAAAATGGTTTTAAAGGTTATTATTGCCCTTTAAAAATTCTGAAATATTCCTTTATAATATTATTATATTATGAAATTACTGTTTAATAAATTATATGTTGTACTTATTATTTACTTAGTTTAAATAAACAATAAGAATTAGTTGTAAAATATGATAATTTGGTAATAAATACCTAATGGCTAAGTTTAATATGTAGAAAATCATATTGTTGATCCCAAGGCCTAATGACCTTGTTATATAAATTATTTATTTATAAAACCCAAACTTCGGCATTATATATTGTAGTTGCTATTTATTTGGGCTTCAATAAATAGTAAATGTTGGTTTTAAATTATGATAAATAGATAATAGATATCTATTGGCCCATTTTAGAATCTGAGAAATTGTATATTATGTCCCAAGAACATAAAGGACTGTTTTATAATTTAACAAATTATAAACTATGTTTTGATATTTTTAATATATTAATAAGGAGCCGTTTAACCATTGTTTAAATTATTTTAAATACTAAACGAGCTCTGAAAATTATGAGAAAAATACTACTAGCTCATTTTAAAGTCTAGTATTTAGCAAAAATATTTGTAAGGACCCTATGTCTTCCTAAAATATATTTTATAATTAAAGTGTTCCTAAGTCTATTATTAGACGATTAGAACTTCAAAAATTCATAGAAAACAAACCGTAGCTCAGAAAAATACGCGGTCAGTTCCCAGAGTCTTAGAATAATTTCTAGAACATTCCCTTAAAATTTGGCCACCTTTTGACACGATAAAAAATACAACTTATCTTTAGGCCCCACACTGATACAGAAAACCCAGCCTTTTATGTGACGGACTCTGATTTGAGTCTAGTCAATGGCGTTAGACTCAGAATGATGTCCAGATCATCATGTTGAGGTTTAGGAACCCATCTGACACAATTACCATTATGCCCTTAATTCTGGTACGCTTATTAATCAACGTTCTATGAATTCATATGCTTTGCAGGAACCACCGCGACGCTTGTTTTTATACACTCGCTTCGAGGTGAGTCGTCCTAACTCACTTGGTATATTATAGATTTACTCTATGTGTATTATGTGAATATCCAGTGTGTCCTGTGTGGACATGACTGATGGGTATTATATATGTGTACGTTCATATTTATTATTTATATGATGAACACATGTTTAGATAACCGAACTCCATACTTAGTTATTAATTGTCGTTATACATGGTTATTATGCTTCATAAATATACAATCACATGGACATTCATATGAAAGTAATCGAGTCATGATGTCAATGTTGATGTCTGCATGGTTAGTCACGGGGACTAACCTAGTCACATTGTTTTACACATTGAATGGACCGCAGTGGTTCGAGTGGTACAGTCAAGTAAATGGGAACAACAATGAAACTGCTATAGGGCCCTGCTAGGCGACGATAACCAGAGTTTCCATTGAAATCATTGAAGTTATGTATGAGTTGTTGGTTGATACGCTATAGGGCCCTGCTAGGTGATGATAGTAAAGTATCCATCTGAATACAATAGTTACCTTTCAAATGCTATAGGGCCATGCTAGGTGACGATAGCATTGTAACTATTCTATTCTCCAGGCAAGGTCACGAGGACCTAAGAGTCCAATGATTACACTCTTTTTAAAACCAAAATCTGCTATAGGGCCCTGCTAGGCGACGATAGCAACGTAATCATTCTACTCTGAGCTAACGGCGTTACACTGGTAATGTAACAAGTCACATGAGTCAGTTGTGGTGTCAGTGGTCGAGTAAAGTCGAATATATCGATGGTGCATCGAGTCGTATCTCATTCATACTACTGTCATAAATCATACATATTGAAAAAATGCTTATCAAATGTTTAAGTTCGAGATATCTGTTGTACTTGTATAATAATGCTTGTATTAGGAGTGATCGGTTAGGTCAACTCACTTAGCTTCAAAAGCTAACGGCTCTCCTTCCTGCCCTGGACATATCACGTCTAGATTTTACAGGTAACGACTATCAAGATGAGGTCTACCTAAAGGGACACGGCAGATGTACAAGTTGAAGCGAAGGACTCTGACATAGTCTTATTTAAAATTACTTAATTTGCTTTATTATCTTCTATCTGAGGTAATGCTTTAGATATGTATTATATATAGATCGCCCTAGACTGCCTTATAGATCTTTTATTTAAACTCATGATGTAATAACTAGATCCAGACATTTGAGTTCTATTGAAGAATACCAATAGATGTTTTTATACTTCAGCTTACTCTGTTAACCATGTGTAGAATGTAGAAAGGACAATCAGTTAATGTAACTCGTCATTCCCTATGGGTCCAGAAAGAAAATTTTAAATTTTTCCTATTTTTGGCTACTCCGGGGCGTGACAGAGTCCAAGTTAGCTTTAAGGGCCTGTTTGGGAAAGTCTAAGTCTAACTTTTATCTAGTTTTGTGAGGACCAATTTGGTGGAATGAAGGAGTTCGTACATAGCATCATAAATTGATTAAAATTGGATCTATGTCAAACTAACCATATCCTATTTTGGCTATTCCCAAATAGGCCCTACGGTGACTAAACAAGTTCTTCGTCCATTTGACATAATACTAGTTCTATCCCCTCTCTTTTCTCTCACGAAATCTATGAACCAAACAAAACCTAAAAACAAAAAATGAAATTGTAAACGAACTGGCCACATATACATTTAAGTATTTTCAAACAAGAGTCTATCTCATATATGTATTTTTTAGGTCCCAACGGCAATTTGGTCATTTGATCATATATGTACTTTTTGGGTCCCAAATATTCATTATCTTAATATGAGCTCACAGGCCCTGACGCGCGTTCAATTCTAGTTTAATCGTAGCAAGTTATGGTATTTTGAAATTTAAAGGACAAAATAGTCATTGTATAAATATATTCAGGCCAAATGGACCCTACCATTGGATCTAGAACGTCGAAAAACCTAAGGGTATGTCACTCCATATTAATTGATGATTTTAACAATGTTAACTCTTATATGTAAGCTCTAAGGGCAATTTGGTCATTTTACCATATATATGCTTTTTAGCTCCCCAATGGTCTTAATATTAGAATGAGCTCATAGGATCTGGCGACGTTAAAATGGTCGGGTTGACAAGTCAACCCGGGCCAACCCATATTTGATCCATATTTTCATGGGTTATAAATAGTTTTGAAACTATTTTGACCCAACCTATTTTGGCCTAACCCATATTTAGCAATATCTAACCAATTGCCAGGCCTAAACAAGACCTTGGGTCAAAAAGACAATCCTAAATAGCAGCTGTTTGTCTGTGCTTATGCTTATGCGATTTTGATCGTGATTTGTTAGATCTGCTTAAAAGTATAAATGTTTATTATGATTTGGTTGTTTGGTTGATAAATTGTGCAACCGACTATGTTATCTGAACAACTTATGAATGTGTTTGGTTTCAAATAGTAGAACTTGGTTATGAATGTAGAAAAGTCCACTATACCCTTGGAACTATAATCAAGTGATATGCCAATATGTATCAACTATTAATTTGTTATTTATTTTGATTAATGATTTAATTATGCTACTTTGTTATTTAATATTGTGAATATATGGTAAAATACTATAAAGTATTATAGTGCTATGCCAATAAATAGAATGATTTTTTTGTTTTTTTCGATTTCTTTTTAGTTTTGTGATTTCGGAAGTTACCCAAAGTAAATGTTTTGTTTTCCTAGTTTTCACATTTTCTTATCACATATGCAAAGTGTTGAAAAGTCTCCAAGAATGTTTGTCTTTTTAGGGGAACATTGGAGGAATTTGTTTAAAAAACTTGAGGGCATGGGTGTCATTCTTGGGGGCATGTAGGTAAAAATTAAACAAAAGGACTGGTGATTTTGATCATCAAGTCAGTGGTAAAAAAATAGGGATCATGAAAAGCACCCCAAAATCTGCTTTTTTTCCCACTCCAAACGCACAAACAAACAGCCTCTTAAGTAACGAGGATGTGTTTTTGGTTCATTGAAACTTTAACCAGCGGAACAATAAAGCTAAGGAAAGAAGGAAAGAAGGAGAAGAGCATGAAAAGAAAGTGACTCGGTGGGCTCACATTTTGTGCACCTTTTTCCCAATTAATGATTCACAATTGGACCGATTTGATATTTAACAGAACCTTTCTTTATTCACTAGTAGTTTCCAATTCCAACTTTTTAAACATATACAATTTTCACTCGCAGTTTGAAGCCCTACTAGGGGCTGTTTGGTTTAATGTATGTTTTGCGTTTCCGCAAATAACTTAACCTCAAGAGTATCATATAAGATAAATGCACTAAAACGCAAGTCTGCTTGTAATAACTCTAAATTTGTTTCAGCCAGTGTTTTTTAAACTTTATCCAAAAATATAATAAAACCTGTGTGGATCCTAAAGGTTTAAGCCAAAATACGTTTAAGAAGTGATTCCAAACATCAATATATATATATATATATATAAGCAACAATGGGTACATAACACTAGCTAATAATGGACAATACTTCAGTAAAATTACTTCAGTACATTGCGTTACGTTCCTCTCACATTGATGCATAATTTTTTAAAAAAATATATTTTAAAAAAATACAGTATTAAAAAAATAATTTTAAAAATTGTGAAAGGAACCTAACGAAATATACTGAAGCAACTTTACTGAAGTCTTATCCGCTAATAATAGAGAGTATATTTGCTCACCCCAAAAATGGTTCATATATGCTCACCCAAGCATCCCATTAGTCAATCTAGTGGGATCCAGGAGTATTTAATCTTGGGTCCCACTGCATTGTTTAATCCTGGATTCCACTGTATTGACTAATAAGATGCTTGGGTGAGCGTTGAAAATCCATTTTTGTAGTGAGCATAAGTATTTTCCTAATAATATTGCTCACTCTAGTTGAACCAACCACTTATTTCATTTCTCAGATTCCATCAAGGGTGATGCTAATGCCAAAGCAGAAAGTGCTAATGTCAAAACAGAAAGTGTCGCTAAAAATTTTAGCAATACTTAAAAATTGTCGCAACAACTTTTAGCGCACTTTCTGCTTTGTCGTTAGCACTAGCCTTCCATCAATTAGTTAACTCTTTCTTGCTTTGGAATTTTTTTTCCTTCTTCTTGATGATGGTCTTGTTGGCATGGAGAGAAAAGACAGACGTACGCATGTACATTATATATGTTTTGGGCACATCTAGGTCCACAACTCAAGCCCCACTTTTCACTCCACTCAGATTTTTGAGAGAATTGTTGCTTGGAGTTACTAGATCCATGCTTTAATTCATTTGCTTTCGACACCTACTCTAAACTAGGGTTGCAACTCGGGCAGGACTCGAGGGTTTCATGCACTGTCCAGGTCCGGCCCGAGTTACAACATGGTCCGTCCAGGCCCGCCCAGCCCCGAGCTCAACCCGTGGCCTCCTTGCCCACGGCCCAACCCGTGGTGAAATCACCTTCCATGGGTTGCCCGAATTGCCCGAATTGGGCCTGTGGCAGTACCAACAATTTGATTTTTAATGTTATATCACCTAAGTTTCACTGTTTACCAAGATTACTCACTGTTTACAATATCCTGGCAATTGTCAAACTACAATTCAATGAAAATAGTCCTTTCAGTCTTCATGCAAACCAACATCAAGTTCAAAAACAACAATTAGGAATTAAACAAAGATACAAACCAACAAATCAAAGTTCCAAGGGGTGAGATTAGGTATCCTACAATCCAAGGGTTCAGATTTAGTAAATCTTTAATGTATTATATATATATATATATATACTCATATATAAGTTGAATTCGGGCTCAGGCCCGGGTTCCACGGGTTGGGAATTTTTGTCCAAGCCCAGCCCGAATTCAATTCGGACCTCAACATTTTGGCCCAAGCCCGCCCACTATGATAGTATTGTGAGCCCAAGCCCGGAAATTTTCGGGCCTGGCCCGGGCTTCTCGCGGGTTGACCCGCCCGACTTGCAGCCCTACTTTAAACAATTAGTGATTCGGAATGTACTTCTTAATATATCCGGGTGAGTGTAGAGAATATAGAGTAATTCTTGGGACACAACTTTTATACAACTTTCACTCAAATTTTTTAAAAGATGTGTCTCTCTCTTTCTCTTGTGATGTCAGTGGACCCCACAATGACACAGGAGAGAGATAGACACATCTTTTAGGAGGTTGTGTGAAAGTTGTATGAAAGTTGTGTCCCAAAAATTATCCAGAGAAAATATAATTAGACAGGTATAATTAATAGCTCGCTTGTTGCTTTTTAGTATTGTCTCTGTGTGTGCGCGCACACGCGTGAGAGCAAAGTGGAGTCAAGATTCCATCTTAATAGTGAGGGCACAAACTTACATGCGGTTACTGACCCCACAAAATTTTTTGATTTTTAATATATAAATAATTGTATAGTTGCACAATAATATATAGTTGGTTAAAGTGTGAAGCATAATTATTCAAAGGCAAACTAATTTCTCCATAACTCTTTAAAAAAAATGTGTATATATAAATGCTCAGATACTTTTCTTTTTGTTTACTACTTTCACTCATAAAACAAAAGAATCCTTATATGTTTGAAAGAAATATCTTTAAGAGCGTAAATAGTTGAGGCTAATTGAGTTATATGATATTTATTTTGTGGAAGTTAAAAAAGTTTAAAGATTAAAAGTGAGATTTCTAAAAGTTGGAAAGTGGCAAATTAAAATTTTAGTGGAGACACAATTGCATAAAATATAAGAACGTAAGGTGAAAATATAATTTTGAAAGTGCCCCCTAAAGTATGTGCGCCTCCACCCCTTTGTTCGAGAGAGAGAGAGAGAGAGAGAGAGAGAGAGAGAGAGTGAACGGGTGAGTGTAGCACAAAATTTTCTCTAGAGCTGTCTTCCCCGATGGGAAAAGGAAATTCTGTATGGATGATTATTGGTTCATTGCGTTTGTTTTGCGAGCATGATTAAGGAGTATTACTATTCTCTTCCCTGTTATCACAAACTAGTAATACCACATCCATGTAAATATAATAGTGCCCTGTACACCATACTATTCAACCAAAATAGACAATTAGTCTCAGGATATTCAGTGTACAAAAATAACAGACTATTAAATTAAAATGAATTATTAGTCCACTTCCAATCCTCAATGCATACGTGGCCTAATAAGTCCACAATATAAGATTCTAACCTTCACCCCCACTCCACTCATATCCTTGCGGGTTGTGAACTTGTTTGTAATGCTAGTTTTCTGGCTTTGGATGTTGTGTGTATGTGCTGTTTCTTTTGTTTTATTTTTGTTTTTGTTTTGGCGGGACTTGTCAATGGGACAATTAAGCATATCAAATAAATGCCATTTTTTTCCCTAACTGCCAAAATGTCGCATTGTGTCATATCAGAGGTTATATGTATAAGGAGAGTATATTACAGAATTAATTGTGATTCATATATATATATATATATACTAGCTTTCGAACCCGTGCAATGCACGGGAGAAATTATAATTATAAAATTAGTACAAATTGGAGTGATATTTAAACAAAATAACATACAAATTATATATAAGTGGCTAATATTACGTGCACATGTATAATCAATGGTGGTAGAAATCCACCGTGATCATATAAACTTTTCAGTATGGAGACTAAAAAAAAAATCTTTTTCTTTTTATTTGCTCGCAATAGCTTTAAAGAGATAAATGCTCTCTTTTCTCAATTAATGTCACTCCAAAAGCTGATTTTTATTTATTTTTTATTCTTATTTTTTGAAAAGTTGCAAAAATATGTATATTTAGTTTCTAAAATTTGGGAAATTTTGATTTGCTTTACCCTTTTTTTTTTCCTATCTTATGTCTACCATTTAAGAAAATTTAAACTTAAAACATGGTGTAGAGTACGTGTGTCAATTATCTCGAATGGAAATAACATGTACAAATTTATGTCTTGGAGTTGTTGCACTTGTTCTTCTTCTTCTTCTTCCTTTTTTTTTTCCTTGTACCTTCTTTTTCTGTTGAGGTATTGTTTTTTAAACATCAATAAAAATCCATTAAAAGATGAGATATGGAAGAAAGAAAATAAGAGCATAATTTTGGTTGTGAACAAAAAGAGCACTATCCAAAGAGACAACGAAGAAATCAAATAAGCCTGACTAAGCATACAAGGCCAAACTCCACTTAGACTAAAGATTAAACGTATAAAATGCATTATCAGTAACTCGCCACAATTTACTGTGCCATTAAACAAACCTAGCCATAGCACAACCAACCCCCCAAACAGCCAATTTTTAACAAAATTCAAAAGAACCAAAAAATAATAAATACATTAATAATTGAGCTCTTTTGATCATAATAGCTTTAAAAGGCAATTCTAACACTACCTACCAAAACCAATTGGATCTTGTAATCACTGTACTCAATGGCCACCCTTCACGTGAGCGATTGTTCTTGTATGATATTGTATTTTTTTTGTACATTAGTTTGCATATATATATATATATATATATAAAACCAAGATTATATATGTAACCCCTAAGATAATTAATGGGATTTTCATTATAATTAGCAATATAGTCTCTCCATTTCCTTTGCAACCGTGAATTTAAGATGATTAACTGCATGCGCTTGAGATTAGGCAGGGGATGAAGGGCATTAAAGTTGATTTTATTGATTATATTTTACAAAATCAGCCTTTGATGAAATAATAATACATAGAGGGGTAGAGAGAAAGAAGTGAGGGAGTGGAGGTGGAAGGTTTATTAAGGATTTAAATGCTCTCCCATTAAAAAAATTTTAAAGGAAAAAACAATTGTCAAATTATTGTTTGACCAAAATAAACATCAAATTTATTTTTGATTTATTTATTTATTTTTAATGTTTGAGTTAATTTGCACGATAGCACTCATTTGAAGTTGTTTCAAGTGTCTTCACAACACATATAGTAAGAACTAAATGAAATTTAATTTAGTATATTTTAATGATATTTCACTATATTTTGGCAAAGAAAATCTTTCATTTTCTTTGTAATATACAGTAGGAAGGTGAGGGACATTAAAGGTGATTTCATTTCATTAGCTGTGTATAAGTGTATTGATTCAGATTGGGAGTATGAAAGAGAGAGTGAGCAAACAAAGGGTTAAGAGGGATAGGAGAAAAAGACGTGAGGTAAGGAACATTAAACTGATTTTTTATTATTATTGAGAGAGAGAGACAAAAGCTGGTTATAGGGAGAGAGTGCCACGTGGCATCTCAAGTCTTCCATTTTATTATATACTAGCCTCTAACCCCGTGCGATGCACGGGAAGAATGCTTTGGAACATGAGATAAATAATAAACTTGAGATAAAAAATAAAGTGAGATTTTGCAAAAGCATTTCATGTTATATGTACAATAAATTTAATTAAGTAGCAAACCCAAATTTAAGATCATGAACAGAACATAGAGAAATGGTAATTTTTTAAGGAAAGTTGCCCAACGTATTGACCAAGGCAACTGTTAGATCAAATGCTAATCTCTCCCCGAACATGGTTTTCAAAAGCACCTATAACTACATACATGCATTAAATCCATGAAGTTTGCGTACATGAATTTGTTTTGCTATATCCATGTCAAATTTATCTGCATGTTAATCGAACAAACCGTAACATAGTAGCTGAATAGAACAAAATACTAAAAAAAAAACCCTGATACAAAATAAAATAGGCCTTCAAAATATTTTAAAGCCAAACAGAGAACCCAAAAGTAGCTAAACATGTAGAGAACAAATAGACAACCAAAGCTAGAGAATTACACCAATAAAAAGTCTTCATTGGAGTTACCAGCTGTGTGATTCTAGGCTCGGTTTCTCTTTCTATTCCTTTCTGCTCTACCTCCTCTCTTCTTCTTTTTTTTTTCCCCATGTCTGTTGTGATCTCTCCTAAAAGCCGCTTTCTCTCGATCTCTATATATAAATACTTAGCTGATATGTATTGATGATATGGTGTGACTCACACCGCGTGAATTTGTGAAAGGGGACAATTAACAGTTATGGGTTTTCTTCCGTTACCCTTGAATCAGGCATGAGTTAGCTAAAAAAATGGGGGAATTAAAATGAATTTATATATATATAGAGAGAGAGAGAGAGAGAGAGACAGAGAGAGAGGCAAATGATGGCTTTAGAGGGATAGAAAACATTAAACCAATTTTATTGTGTGCGAGAGAGAGAGAGAGAGAGAGAAAGAGAGAGAGGGGGGGGGGGGGGGAGGGAAGTAATGGCTGATTTGCTTTTTTATTTCAGTTACCCTTTAATCCGGCGTGAAACCTAAGCCGTGTTTGACTAAAAAAATAGAATTAAAAAAATGAATAAAATTCATGTGACCTGCCTTAAGAGGAAGCATCGGAATAATATAAGAAACATGACTTTCATTGTGACACGTGGCTGTTAGGCTTCCGTATTATACTAATAAGATATAGATTTGATTGGTAATATGTTATGTCTTATAAATGAAACATTAAGCCCAAACATACCTAAAAATTAACAAATGATCAAATGGCCTCAATGCATAAAGTAAACATCGATACATTAATTAAATATCAACATGGACAATTTGGTGCGGAAATTATTCTAAAATCAATTAAGGTTCTATATTTTCTTAGTTTTGTTAGTATGTTACATTCGAAATCTGTTAAAGATGATATATAGCATGTAAGACCAACTAAAATTATTTTCAATAAACCTCATCCACTATAATTGGAGTACAGTGACCATAAAAGGTCCCGTTTGAAAATAATTTTTGGAATTTATGATTGATTATAGAATTTCAAAAGCTAAAATAATTTTTTTTACACCTTTTCCCATAAATGTTAGTCAATTGCATAAATTAGTTTGGACACCTTTTGACTAAAGAGATATTTTATTAATTAAATTGCAGAAGCAGAAACTGTGCCACACACATAGTAAGGTATAGAGGAAAAAACTGCACGTGGGTGCTTAGTCCTAAACTATAGACACATGCAACTTCTGTTCAGCATGTTAGCACAACCCACCCCCCTTTTACCACTGTCTTGACTCTTTGACTCTTGCACAATTGCACGGGTCAGTCTTGAGTTTGGTCTGGCCAATGAGTCCAGCAAAATGATTGTATCTATATATATATATATATATATGGGTCATGCTATCATAATTATTGGTATGGTGAGATGATATTAATGTACTTAATTAAAATAACCACAAGCGCTTGTTTGGAAATGATTAAATAGAATATTAGTTCACTCCCGATCTCAAGACTAATGTTTTTTTGGTTTTTTTCAAAGACTAATGTTTTTTTTGGTTTTTTTTAAAAAAAAACCCAAACCTTTAAGAGATATATTACATTGTGTACGAAATCCTATGCAAGAAATAGAATTAACCAAATATAAATATTTATAGAGCAAGTTCACTTGTGAATTACAAAACCAGTTTTAGTCTTCCAAGTAGGCCCTAATAATTTTCATAAGTAACTAAATAGAATGAGACTTGGTCCAAGTTTAATCATGTTTTCAAATTTTTATGGTAAGAGGCGACAGATTTGTCGCAAGCATAGCACAGTGAGAGAGTTTTTCTCTACTGGAGCTATAAGAGTGGATCATATCTGGTCTGATAATAATATATCCTTTGACTAAAGGGTTAACTTGAGAAAAGGTTTGGAAAACCTCGAAAGAGATGGAACTAAAACCCATAGAGCGTTGAGTCACTTGTAATTAAAACCCAATCTATAGACTAGAGGTCCCAAAAACTAGGTTCAAAGGTAATTACAAGCAGGCTCGACCTTGAGGGAAAGCTTGCAAAGCAGCCGCTTTGGGTACCCTAAATTTCACTTAGTTTCAGGCCCCATTTTAAACCCACCTCCAATACACCTATGTCTAAGTCCAAAAACTTGAAACCCACAAATGGCTCCAACCCAACTACCCAGTAAGTTAAAAGGCCCAAATTTGAAAGTGAAGCCCAAACAAAAGCAAGCAGGCCCCTTTCCAGCAAAAAATATAAAAACAGCACAAGCACTTATATGCTTATTAAACCTCTTCACTTCTTCAGTCTTCACAATTGTGTAAACCAAATGGAAAAAAAAAAAAAAAAATTAATTCTTTGGAGAACAACCAAGAGAAGTCGAAGTACTCTAGCAGTGGCTAGGCAACCCAGTGAGACAGTGACAGCGTCGGACGGTCGGAGTCTTGGAGCTCCAATTCCGTACGAGTTTGGCACGTTTGGGGGTAAGCTTCTTTTCCCATATTTTTTTTTCATCTTGAAAAGCCAGGTTTCAGTTTGGGGCAAGCTTTATTGCAATTGATTGTTGTTTGATTGTTAATTTTTGGGGGTGAATTTGATAATGATTGTAGATTGCTTGTTGGAAAGTGGATTGATTAAATAATCATGTTTCCTAAAAAATATAGTTCCGGGTCTGAAAAAAGAATAAAGAAGCAAAAGGTAGAAGAAGAATCTCACAAAAACAAGATACATAAATCTTTTGTTTTTGGTCAATTCTGTTAGCAAGTCTTTTCAATCATAAGACATGCATACAGATGTTGTTATACATCAATTAAAAGGACTGATTACCTATCTTGAGAAGTGTAGAGAAATTGGTTTTGAAGAGGCGATGACTGAAGCTAAAGGAGTAGCAAGTGTAATGGAAATTGAACCCGTATTTCGTGAAAAGCATATCATTCGTACAAAGAAACACTTTGATGAGAATGCCAGTGAAGAGACGACACAAACAACAGAACAATCCTTTAGAAATAATTATTTCAGATACTCCCTCCGTCCCATAATAAGTGTCCATATTTCTTTTTTTGGATGTCTCAAAATAAGTGTCTATTTTCCTAAATTGGTATATAATTTTTTCTTGCGTTTCAAATCTATCCTTATAATAAAGACAAAGTAGCATTTATGTGTAGTCTTAAAACAAGCAAAAAGTCAAACAACCATCACATCTAAGGGTAAAATTGAAAAGTGATTCTTTAATGAACCAAAAAAATTAATATAATACAACTTTCTTAAACAATGTGCAAAATAGAAGTGAACACTCATTATGGGACGGAGGGAGTATAGAGTAGATCAAGCTCTTTCTTCACTTAAGAGTATGCTCGAGCAATTCCAAATATATGAAGAGACGTTTAGATTTTTGTTTGATTCAAACAAGCTAGCTTTTGTTGATGATGATACCTTGAGAACTTATTGTGTGAACATGGAGATCTTTTTGAAACATGACACGTTTTTAGATGTTGATGGTACAGATATGTTTTGAAAAGTTGAAAGTATTGAAAGAAGTTTTACCAAAAGGAACAAAAAGGCTATAGAAGAACTAAATTATTTGAAAGGAATGGACAATTGCTTCCCAAATGCGTGGATCGCTTATAAAATATTGTTGACATTACAAGTGATAATTGCCTTTGTAGAAAAGAAGTTTTTCAAAGTTGAAGTGGATCAAATCTTCCCTTCGATCAACCATGTCATAGGAATGATTGAATGAATTAGCTATGTTATACATTAAAAAAGATATGGTAGAAAAACTTGATTATGCAAGCTTAATTAGCGATTTTGCAGCTAAAAATGCGAGAATAGTAATGTTTAAGTGATACTTTGTTACAGTTGTGTCATTTATTTTGTTTTTCTCTTTTTTTGTTAAAGGGCCTCATTTTAAGACTTCGCTTTGGGCCCCGAGAAACTCAGGACCGGCCCTGATAACAAGTCATTAAGTGATATGAGTTGCATCATGCTATTATATATATACAGGATTTATTCTCCGAGTTCAGCCCTTCGAATCATGACATCTGAAGTGATAGTAGGATGAGTTGTATGTAACTCTTAATGAGATCTAAACTCTATATTGAGTAGGATACCTTGCTACAGGAGTATCCTTGTTAGATCCACCTATGCGAATGTGGAAGTGTAGCCGCTTACTACAGAATTTGGGCAGATTCTCTAAAACATTCGCTATACTGGGATATAAGCATATGACAATTATAGCGCTGGCTTTATACTACACTTTAGTAACGTTGTGTGTGGGGTGTTGTCAGAGATAGAGTTCAAATCTATGTGTTACTCTAATATATTATGAATTACTTCACTACATAAAGGTTCAAGTTGAAACACCTTTGCTTATGCACAATCCTATGATCAATTGCTCAATGAAAATATATCTTTTTCGATTACAAGTGGGGGATTGTTAGAACATTTGGTATGTAATAGAAAAAGGGAGGGAAAAGCCAGTTTGGAAAAGTTTTAAAAGTTCCCTCTTGTTTTACTTCTTTTTCAAAGAAAACCAACTCAAAGCTTTTTACTCTTGTCCCACATAGGAAAAATAGAGGACTTTAGAAGTCCTTATATAAGGATGAGTTGAGTGTAAGGTGTTGGGCCCCTTGGGGTACCCAATTTTGTAGATGGGGGAGGACTTGGACCCAACCCATAAAACACACACATGCACGCCACCGCCGTCGCCCCTCTTAGTTCTGGGCCAGGGGTGTGGGTTGGGTTGGGTTGGGCTTGATTGGCAAATGCCTTATCTTTGTACAAAAAATTTGTTTTTATACATTTTGCAATCTGAAACAGTTTTAAATTGTTGGAACAGTCCAACTTTGATTCTTTAAAAGGCTCAACGTTCTAATAATTGAAAGGCCCAATGTTTTGATTCATTAAAGGCCCAACGTTATGATTTTTCCTATATAAACAGGACTTGCTCTTGTAGTTTATCATCCAATTTAGAGAGTCTTCCAGTGAGTTTTACAGTACAGAAAAGAGAGCTTTTTGTAGAGAGTTTTTCCAAATAAAATCTTTGTTTTATTTTAAGTTTCCGAGCAATTTAATTTGAGAATGTGTTTGGTATTCTGATTATTCTTCTGTTCAAAGATAATCGAGACAGTTGGTTAGAGCTGCAAAACGTCTTAAAGAGAGTGAGACCCGCGACTCAACTCAAAGAAATTTTCATAGATTCTACTTCCGGATAACTTTGTTCAATTCTCCGAACTTCAGTTTCAACAGATACTGTTTGGTTAGGTATATGAATTTTGTTTTGGGTTCTTATTAGGCCGTGGGCTGGGCTGCTCGTAAGTAAATGGGCCATGAAAAGACCTATGACATGGACATAACTAAGGGCCAAGAAAAAAACCTCTCGAAATTATGAAAATTTTCATTTTATTTTTCTTTTCCCTATGTTTTCTCTCATGAAATTTATGAACCGAACAAATTCCAGAAGTTTTGTATTTATGATTTTTCCTTACAAAAAAAAAAAAAAAAACTCATTTCAATCAATGACATGGATAATTTATTTAATCTCTCATGCAACAATGTTGATCTTAGTTTAAGATTTTACCATTTTAAAATTTGAAAATCTTTTTTTTTGCAGAAGCGTCTGTTACAGGGAATGCTAGTATAGGCCTGGCAAAATGAAACCTAGATCCACCAACCCCAAGTCCACTCATAGATTATCTAGTTCAACCTGCTATAAAACTTCATGGGTTGTATTTGAGTTGGATAAAGTAAATTCGCAGGTTGAAAATGGGCTCATACAATTGAACTTCTTAGGCTGCTGTGGTCCATGCATCTAATATGACTATAAACAATAAATGCATTTGGAAGATAATCTAGTCCTTAAATAAATTTTAGGGTAAAAAAAAATAGTACGAATAGGCTATAGTTTTAACGGAGTTTCACTTTGGGGCCTGTATTTGAAACTGTATCACTTGGGCCCTCCAAGTTTCAAAATATTTTCAACTTCAGATCTTTTTAGGTCATGACTTGACACATTTTTGAAACTCGAGGGAAAAGATTGATTCATTTGAAAATGTAGGGCCAAAAGTGAAACTTCACTAAAAAAATAGGGTACTAAAAATATTTTTTGGATATCTCAATTGGTGTGTTTAAATACTTCCACGCATCGCATGTGCTACCAAACTAGTTTATATAAATATATAAATATACAAAGATTCTCTAAAGAGGGCGCCCTCTCTTTATTAAAGAGAGGGCCTCTGTTTTGACCGTTGGATCGTGTTTAAAAACTGTGAAATGACAAAACTGCCATTAATGAAAATACGATTTGACGGCCAAAACAGAGGCCCTCTCTTTAAGAAAAAAGGGGCGCCCTCTTTAGAGCCTAACTGTATAAATATATGTGTGTGTGGCATGCTGGATTTCTCAAAACCTCTCTGTGTTGTAGTAGATGCAGATATTTCTTTTGCCAATTTTCTTTTTGACCAAGTCGAGCTTTTGACACACAAAGATACCTAGTATATAAGTTGTGGCCGTAATTACTCGTATCACATGCCACTGATGTGATACATTTGACAAAGCATTTGTGAACCAAATTAGGAATTCAAATTGGGAAGCATAGCACTGTTAGATTATAACCATACTATCATGCGAAAAATATGCGGATCTTGAATCTAATACATCTCAAGATCTCTCTAATACTGTAATTAAATGCGTACCATTGTTTGCCATTGATATTGATAGAGACGGTGATTGAAAACCCCTTCTTTGAACACTTGATATAAGGCTTCCCCTTCCTCTCTCTGTCTCTTAATATGCACAAAATCAAATACTATATTTGATGAACGTTACTTTCAAGGGGAAGTTTTATGCCTTTTATAGAGGAGAGAAGAGGGCCAGTGAATAACTGCTTAGAGAGAAATCGTTTCATCTTGGGTTTTTCTATAATCTCTATTATTTATACAAATAATATTCTTATTAATATTTGGGAAATTTTTCTATTGGCTAACTTCTTATAAATGAGTCCAATCAATACAAAACTGTGCAAGAGGTTAGTGGGCCACAATTCTCACGTGCGATAATATTCTCCCACTTGGTCCACTAAGCCAATTATGTTGCAAAATAGTTATCCCCAAGGTTCAACGAATGAATCCACTAAATCAATTATGATGCAAAATATGACTTTAGTAAAATATGCAGATTCACGTGAAAACTCTTGACTAAGTTGGACTTCATGCTAAATGACTTTAATTTGAGATCGCGAATTCGATTAAGTGTAGCCAATAACCCAAATTAATAAGAAACTATAATACTATGATTAGCTTAGACTATCAATGTGAGTCATAGCGGTAGTTCAACATTTATGTCATACTCCCTTCTATGTACCACGCCATTAATAACATTTACTAACCTAGTCTATTATACCAAAATGCCCCTGTAATTTGTCATCTTAAGGCATTTTTTATTGTCAAATAACCAAACATAATATGTGCACACATAATTGAAAACAGGAAACAAAACAGAAAACAAACTATCATTGCGCAAAAGTGTCAAGGACACAACAACTGAAACATCCATTGTAGACACCCAATTTTTGCCCAACCCAATCATTTTAAAATAAAGTGCTCGTTGACACGAGCCTATCGCTTTTTGAATCATCCCATCTGATCTCGAATGAAAAAATATATTGCAAGTCAAAGTTATGGGATCAAAAGGTCAACTCTTTCGATACAAAGTGTATCACGCGGGAATCAACTGTTCATATGATTCTTTGATAGAAAGAAATAAAAAAAAAGGTATGTTGCTGCAGTTTTGAAAGGATTAAGGATCACCGAAGTAATGTCTAAACCCAATGATTCAAAACAAAAAATAAAGGATCCCAGAACAAGGAAACACCCTTTCAATTGTCTCAATAACTGGATCAGACTGAAGAATAAAAAATAATTCTGCATGCACCCTACCATGCACGATTATTTCTTATCCTCCAAATTATTGACGACAGGCTCGGTGGAAACATGCAAGAAATATAATAAAAAAAAGGGGCAGGTTTCCTTTACGTAGTGGAATATTTTTTATTTTAAAATTAAAAATAATAATAATAAAAAGAAAAATTTAGTGGAAAATCCCATTCTACCAATGTTTGTTGTAATAGACCCATCAATTGGTACTTCCCAATGATAGACCCTATCATTGTAAATGTTGTTAAAGATTAGTCCAAATTTTCCTATTTTAGAATTATTAGATGTCTTTTCTACCCTTACCTATATATACAGAACCGTATATAAGAAATATATACATATATTAAGGAAGTATTTTAGTTACACACAATCACATTAATTAGGGATATCTTTTTGGAAATAGCAATATCCCATAATTGTAGGATTCATATTATACACATGTAGTTTGATATCTCACCATTCTATGTTCATCTAATATTCATTCATCAGACAGTGAACACACAGTCTGTTATTGCAAGTTATCGAAGAATGTATCTAAATCAGTATGATTTTCATACTAGTATAATTTGATAGTGTAAAAGTTCACACTGTATATATATAATGTTTAGAATTTGTAGCGTAATTTGACAGTGCAAAAGTGAAAAAGTTCACACTAATCTACCCCTAACCTATATATATATATATAATGCTGATATGTATATTTCGGTCAAACTCAATCCCATAAATCTTGCATATATTTTGGGAAGTTGCTAAATCTTGCATATATTTTCAGAATTAAGTTACTAAATGCCATGATTGTAGGGCTTTAAACGTTAGAATCTGTCTAATATTACATATATCTTTTTTAATTTGGTATTTCACCATTTTTGGGTGATCTAACAGTCATTCATCACCATCACCAAAAAACAAATTGTGTTAAATTTCACACTAGAATGAATATAAGTGTTAAATTTTACACTCATATTCGAGTTATTCAACAAAAGGAACACTGTCTTATCACAAATTCATTTGCACATTCAGTTTACACTGACTGCAATATTTCATTGACATCACAATTTTCATTCACATAATATACAATTTCGCATCATAACATGTGAAACCAAGAACATGAGTGTTAAATTTTACACTACAACCTTTTGAACCTTATCCTTTGAACTGCAACATAGTATACAGTTTCACATCACAACTTTTGAAGCAAGAACAAGAGTGTTAAATTTTACACTACAACCTTTTGGATCACAACCTTTGAACCACAACATAATATACAATCGAGTTCCATTGTATAGACTAAGAGAGAGCAGATCCAGTATTGCCATTGTTGTTGAAACCCAGAAAGCTTCCAAGCATCATAAGTCAAAACATAAACCGGGTTTGAAACAATCACCAAAATCGAATCGGGCGAGTACTTCACAAAGTTGGGGCACAATAATCGAGAACATGGCCTTGTTCTTCTGTATCAAGTTTAGCCTGGACTTGTCGGGGTTCTGCCTAGCGCCGGCGGTGACGATACAGAGAACGGATCCGACAGTGATCTTGGTCCTCGAGTCGGAGCCGTACGGCCGGAGCCTCACCGTCACGTTTTTGGACGCCTAGGAAGTTTTTTTAGCTTACAATTGAATATAGAACCCTATATGTTCTTGGAAGGAGGTGGACAATCAATTGATATGTAGTACATTTTTTTAGAGAGAGAGAGAGTATGAAATGTTGGAGAAGATGAAATATATATATGTATTATCTATATTTAGTGTTTAAAATTTAAAAACCCTTGATTTTGGGTGAGTTTAAATGGGAATGATTCTTTTGATGAGTCATAGGGGTAGTTTGGTCACTAAATAAATATATGGACCTATCATTAAAATGTTGTATGGGTTGGGTCAATTACAACAAGCTTAGAGTAGATTGGATTTATTACTAATTAACTCTAATAAAAAAGGGGGATGTTTCCTTTACGTTAGTGGAATATTTTTTTTTATTTACAATAAAAAAAAATATATAAAGAGGGGGGCTTGAGCCTATAAAATGAAGGCCAGTGCAGAGGAAGGGAGGACAAAAAAAAAAGAGGAACAAAAGAAAGCTATATCTCCCTTACTCTCTGTATTTTCCTTACACTCTATATCTCCCTTACCTTCCTCTCCATCTCCATCTCCATCTCCCTCACATTATCATTTATAAAAAAAAATGCACATTTTCTCCATCACCATATCACCTCTTATAACCACCACTATCAAGGTCACCACTACAATTACTAACCTCCACCTAGCTACCACATCATCACGATTCTCATCAACATACCTCACAGTCACTATACCACCGCCATCATCCGTTGCCACCCAACCGTCACTGTGCCGTCTCAAATCACTGTCCAACATCCCAGTCACTTATCATCAATATTCTAGCCGATTTCTCAAGTTTCTCCAATAACTCGGGTTTTTATTTTATTTTTTTTTGTTTTGTACATATCATTTTTTTCTTGCTTGATAAAAAAAAAAATAATATCCATGTCATACTCGGAATTATTTGGTTTTCAATATAAAAGTCACGTCTGACTCTGGATTACATGGTTCCCAATACAGGAATCCTCCGTGGTTTTTAATAAGGAGAGCCATGTTCTACTGGGGATGACACGATTGCTAATTCGGAGACCAATGTTTTACTGGAGACTACGTGTTTTTTTTGTTCTAACACTGAAATCCATGTCTAAATTAGAAAGATTGCTTAACTTATAAATAGAATAATAAATAAAAAAAATGATTAATTGGACTCAACAACCGCCTTTGCATTCAGAGATCTTCACAGGTAAGTCGTTTTATCCTACACACACTTCACATTTTTCAATCATTTGGGCACCGAACCTTACTTCCGGCATAAATTTTTTTTTTACTTTTCAGTCATTTGGGCATCGACCCTTACTTCCGGTACACTTTTCAGTCATTTGGGCATCGACCCTTACTTCCGGTACACTTTTCAGTCATTTGGGCACCGATCCTTACTTCCGGCATAAAATGAAATACACAAAAAAATCTCTTTTCTTATACTTCTTTTTGGGCACCGACCCTTACTTCCAGCATAAAATAAATATAAAAAATTTCATTTCATTTCATTTCTTTCTTTTGGGCACCGACCCTTACTTCTGGTATAATTTTAAGTCATTTGGGCATCGACCCTTACTTTCGGTACATTTTTCAGTTATTTGAGCACAGATCCATATTTTCGGCATAGGAATAAAAGAACAGAAAAATAAAAATAAAAAAGTACAAAAAAAAAAAACACATTATTCTTCATTTACTTGCATAATCTCATTTCAATCTCAATCACTTTCTAAAGGTTAAAGCTTCTAGCGACACCAACTCTTTCTCAAATCATTACATCACACTCGCACGGTCAAACGTAACCACTCTTTTTTAAATCATGCATACACTCGCACACACAAGTCAGAACTATGTTTGGCCTGATTCCCGTCTTTGGATATGTAAGCAACTCTCAAAGAGTGAGGTCATACCTATCACAATTTTTTGTCCTATTCACTTTCTAAAAACAAAAAAAGAAATATTTTTTTCTTTTTCGAAAGAAATGCTCTATTTTAATAAAAATCACTAAAATTGGCAACCGTGTTTGCACGGATGTTCGAGGGTGCCTTATACCTTCCCTCGACATAATTGAGTCCCCGAACCTATCTCAAAGATCTCTGGTTTTCGTATGGCTATTAAGAGTCATACTTTTAAACGGTCCACTTTTCTCAAAACTTTTTTTTTAAAAGTTAAAGATGAATTACTTTAATTGTCTTTGCAGGGGTCCTAACACCCCAAATGTTAGGTGGCGACTATGAACCTTTTCAAATAGGCCATACCATACTTTTTTCACCATTTCCAATAAAAATTAAGTCGCAATTCACCCACTCTCAGGAAGCTGGGCCCACACCGATAGCCATGTGATCCGGGGGCGCGAGCGCGACAGCTGGCGACTATGTTGGGGAGATCTGAGACTTAAAAGGACTCAGGCCATCACTTTAGTGATTTTCATTACAATGGGGCATTTCTTTTGTACTAACAATCTCTTTATTTTACATTTTCTTTGTAAATTCATATTCTTTTTTATAGATATTCGCGACTCAGCTTGAAATAAAATTGCAAGGCCAATGCCAAGATTGCAAAGGCCAATGCCAAGATCTTTAACTATCACGCACACTACACACTGGCATGCAAGCATAACATAACCCTTCCTTAAGAGGAAACCTTTAAGATTAGATAGGAGGGTTAGTAAGTGGCATGGCTGTTGCTGTAGTACCGCGGGTACCAGCACCGAAACTTCCTCCGCTCGAACCACTGACCTGAGAAAGTGCTTCGGCACTGGAGGTTTGAAGGTTTGGGGGCTAGACCTGATTTAAGTTTGTATTAGATATCAGCCTCTCCACACACTCTCACTCTCTGCACGTGCATCAATATTGATACATCACTCTCTCCACATGCTCTCACTCTCGGCACATGCATCAATATTGATACATCACTCTCTCCACGTGCTCTCTCTCTCTCTCTCTCCATTCATTTTCAGGTAGTGATCAATAGTCAAAATTTTGAGAATACCAAAAGATTAGGTTCGTATCCCTATCCTAACTTGAGGATACCTCTGAATACAATAAAGAACTCTGAGTGGCATTGAAGCAAATCAGAATGAGGTTACGGGCACCACTCAAAAATCCTAATTACCAGAGTCTTCAGCAACAGATCAACAATCTGGTCATTCTGGTCAAGTAGAAGGCAACCTAACAACCAGCATTCATTGCAGGGACCAGCCAGATACACAAATTGCTGATCCAACTTTCACTACTAAGAAAGATGGTACTATAGAAATCTCATTTGCCAAATTGACAACATCTGCTCTAGCAATATTTACCACTACAATCAACATGACTCAATCGGTTGATTTATCCAACTCTGGTTCAGGAAAAATCCCCATCCACTTATTCAAAGCTTCGGGACAACCAATCTTTCACTTCCAAGATCCAGTCACAGGACACAAATTCTTTGATCATTGTGATTGTGATGAGTATTACTATGATGAACTTTATAGTGATGACGATTTTCCTCGAAAAGCAAAGAAGAAGTCCTTTTAGACACTCCTTCAAGAACGATATGAGTCTGGAGATTCCAGTGTTGGTTTACTCAGTGAGCCCTCAGGAAAATTGGATTACTATGTGCTATATTATGATAAACAACAAAAGTCTTCCCAGCCCAAAGTGGCCTCGGATTATAACCAGTCTGAAAATTCTTACAATAAGAAGGGTGAGAAGGAAAATGAGAGAAAATCTGGCCAAGTCGCTCCGGTGAACTTCATCCAACGGCCCATTCTTCCAACCTTCCCTTATCAACAGGCCATGCCTCTGTATCATCAACCAATAGTACATCATGTGGCCCAGGGCCAGTCTCAACCCATCACGAATTAGTATCAGGGCTACAGACGGTCACCTCAACCATTCCAAAACACAGGTTATCAAAGGAAAGGGCTCGACAAGAATCAAAAGTTCTCTCCCTTGGCAGAATCACCGAGCTCCATCTTAAGCAAGCTGTTGCCTCAGGGAGTCATTAAAATAGTTCCAGCCGGACGAATCCCAAAAACTCTCCCCAAGACAGATGATCATAACAAGCGTTGTGAGTTCCATTCTAGGATAATCAGGCATTCAACAAACGAGTGCTTCACCCTGAAGCATAAAATCCAAGACTTGATAAATGAGGGAAAAATAACACTTCAACAGATAGAGCAGACTGCTATGCTGCTCCCATGGTGTGGCAAATAACCCAGGGTTCTCCGCGGCCCCTCGCAACTCAGTGTCAAGGTTACAGGTCGGGATCACCACAACAAGTCCAGAGTATAAACTTCCATAGGAAACCATTGGATAGAAGCCGGAAGTTCTCGCCACTAGTGGAATCGTCGAGCTCTATTTTAAGCAAGTTGCTGGCCGAGGGAGCCATTACGATAGTTCCTGTAGGGAAAACTCCAGACCCTCTCCCGAAGACGTATGACTTACCCGACATTATGAGTTCCATTCCAGAATGATCGGGCACTCAACAGATGATTGCTTCACATTGAAGCATAAAATCCAAGATCTGATCGATGAGGGGAAGATAACTGTCCAGCCCTCGGAGCCACTCGACAATGTGGCCAACAACCCATTCCTTCAACACGGAGCCACAACGCCAACTATCAATGTGGTAACGATCGAATATGAAGAGGTTGCCATGTCAGTTACTCAACGTCCCCCACCAAGATGGGTCGGTAGCTCGATTCCGGTAAACCTGGAAAAGGAATTCTCGAACCTCAATATGAACTTTGCACCGACAAGCTCTCCTTATCCCGTTTCTGTACCAATTCCAATTGTTCCCGTTTCAGCAATCCAAAGGGTGACCGAGCCCGTCTCTATACTTGTACATTCCCTCCCTCTCACATCTGCACCACCAATTCCTCCCTAAGCGAAATTCCAAAAGGTAGCCAAGCCTATCTCTATATTTACATACTCTCTTCCACCTACTGCTCACCACTTAGGAAAAGCAACCGGGCCAGTCTCTGCACAGGTCAAGCCAGTACTCGAGGTCCTCACTACTCCAATGACCCCGATAGTCCTCTATACAGCCGATAGAGGACACTTATGTTATACCAGTGGTATATCAGATCCCGAACCAGGACATGGGAGGGCCCATTCATCATCAACAAGGCATTATCCGGAGGAGCTTTGATACTTCCAAAAATGGACGGTGACGTGTTTCCAAAGCCGATCAATGCTGACTCGGTCAAGAGATTTTAAGCTTAACGTTAGACTTGTGTGTCTAAATGCTTTGATCAAAATGAAGAGAGGCCTTCATCTCTACTATCCATTTCAACCAGTAAACTCATTCATTAACCACTTTGAGCCTACTTTTTTTTTTTACTATCTTACACATAGGGGCAGTTTCTCCACTACTAAATATATGCATTGTCTGCTTTGTATAAGTACATACATTTCTTTCAAAAAATTAAAAAAAAACAAAAAAAAAAAAAACAAACTTTCTCCATCATTCAATAATTATCATTTTGCTTTAAAATCTCATGATTAATTGGATATGACTGTCTTGTAACTTGTTGAAGCCAATTTGGACATCGCAATTAAACTTTTGGACAACACATGTCCGATTACCATGCAATCGCAGTCCATGACAGAACATGCCAAAAAGGCTTCAAGTCTATAATTGTTCATTACAGTACCTGGCACTACTCATCATCGCAAATGCATGCTGCTTTATAACTGCTATAGCATAGGGATAGTACACTCTCAAGCGTGGAAATACCTCAATTCAAGACATGTCACACATTATCAAATGCCAATTGGGGTAGCCCATTGCTCCTCATTTCAAAGTTGCACATATATGATTTCTAAAATTCAACTATAATCGTGTCAAAATGATGAGAGGCAATCATTTCAGCTATCCAAACACTATTATCCACTTGCTAGCCCAGTTGAGCCATATAATGAAAATTTCTCTTCAAATTCAAACCCCCTGAGGATCACCCCCTACACTGGGGCAATGCAAAAAAAAAAAAAAAAGAGAAGCTCAAAAAAAAAAACAAGGAAAAAGAGAGTTCAGTACATAAGCTGGAAACAAATCCACAAAATACTATCCGACTTGGATACTCACTTCGAACTGGGGCAATTCTTTCCCAAGTCACATTTCACTCAGCAATGCTCACCCCATACTAGACTGGGGTAGGCAAAACGCAAAAAAAAAAAAAAAAAAAAAAAGAGAAGCTTGAAAAAAAAAAGTAAAAGGGAGCTCAAGACGGAAACTGGAAACAAATCCATAAAAATACTATCCGACTTGGATACTAACTTCGAACTGGGGAAATTCTTCCCTAAGTTGCATTTCACTCAATAATACTCACTCCACACTAGATTGGAGCAGGCAAAAAAAAAGCATAAGGTGATCTCAGGCATCGACCTTTAAAAAAAAAAATCTTTGAGCCTTCATGCGATTCTTCATTTCTTAACCCATGACCCGCCTACAATACAACCCACTAAAAGTCCACTTTGATTGACACAAGTCTTGTTGGATTCATTAAATCATACTTTTGCATCATTTCAAAGGCATGTGCCATCACATACTATCAAATTCAAGATGGTCTAACAGGCATAGTGAAAACCTCAAAAGAGCGCTACGAGTAAAAATCAAGACTATGGAAAAACTGTCGACACCACAAATACAGACAAGGACTAGACATTCACCAAATACTGGGGCACTGAGCTCATAAAGTCAAGATACGTTGTTTTCTAGTGTTCCAACAAACAACAAGACATACAATATCCACTAACTTCTGAACATTCTTTCGCAGATGATAAAGTCATGCATCAAACACTTTTGTAAATACTCTGCACATAGCATAACATCACATTTAAAAACAAAAAAAAAATTCATTCATACTTTACAATATAGCAGAAAATGCATATCTTTGAAACATGGGCAACTGGTCCTGATGCTTCCAGCATCCTTGTAAGGAGAGCACTCACCTCTGACCCAACATACTTCCAAAAGCCTAACCACTGTCCCAACATACTTCCAAAAGCCTAACCTCTAGCCCAACATACTTCCAAAAGCCTTACCACCTCTAGCCCAACATAGTTCCAAAAGCCTAACTATAGCTTCAAAAGCCTAACCACTAGCCCAACATACTTCCAAAAGCCTAACCACTGGCCCAACATACTCCTGAAAACCTCACCATTGGCCCAACATATCTCCAAAAGCCCCACTACTGACCTAACCTACTTCTAACCCACTTTATACAGCCTTTGCTCAGACTCCAACTCTACAGTAATCCCTCAATTCAAATCTACATGTCAAATCAATCTCCCATCTACGGATCATCAAGAAGTATATCCCATACTTGTGATCATCCTATCCATATCATCCAACATCAGGTGTGAGTCCGTCAAG
Source organism: Hydrangea macrophylla (assembly GCA_033977485.1). Classification (NCBI taxonomy): domain Eukaryota; kingdom Viridiplantae; phylum Streptophyta; class Magnoliopsida; order Cornales; family Hydrangeaceae; genus Hydrangea; species Hydrangea macrophylla. Next base: position 79,630,683 of record CM066996.1, read on the forward strand.
CGGCGTCTTTTTCATCTCACTATCAGGAATGAGTCTGTCAAGTGGCATCCCGTTCACATCTCCAGCTCAGGAGTGAGTCCGTCAAGGGGCATCCTGTTCACAATTTCACTATCGGGAATGAGTCTGTTAAGTAGTATCCCGTTCAAATCTTTAGCTCAGGAGTGAGTTCATCAAGAGGCATCCTGTTCATAATCTCATTATTGAGAATGAGTTCATCAAGTGGCATCCCGTTTACATCTTCAGCTCAATGAGTCTGTCAAGAGGCATTCTGTTCACAATCTCACTATCGGGAATGAGTCCATCAAGTGGCATCCCGTTCACATCTCAAGTTCAGGAGTGAGTCCGTCAAGGAGCATCCTATTCACAATTTCACTATCGGGAATGAGTCCGTCAAGTGGCATCCCGTTCACATCTTTAGCTCAGTGAGTCCGTCAAGAGGCATCCTGTTCACAATCTGTCACACCCCAACCCGCCCTGGCGGATTAGGACATGTGTAACAAGAGCATCCGTACCTAAACCCGAATCGATCCCTTCACAAACCCAGATCGATCCGCTTAAAATTTTCACAACACGTCCGCTTTTACAAAAACGTGCATAACTCTTTCTAGAAAATTCGGATTTGCGCGCCGTTTTTTGCGTTGGAACTGGGACTCAAAGATCTACCTTTTGGTATAAAATTTTACAAACTTTTGTTAATGACCATTTTGCCCTTGGGGCTATTTTGTTTCTAAATAGTAGTTATAAGTACTTCAAATCATGTTTTTTTTCTTAATAACTAACATGGTTTCATGTTTACTAGTGTATTTTGGGTGCGGTTGCTCTTGTTACACGTGTCCTAATCCACCGGGGCGGATTGGGGTGTGACAACTTTTGGTATCAAAGCAGCAGGTTAGAGCCTTTGGGGACGAGAGACGTACGACGCGTAGTGTGCACACAACAACACGTAGTTGCATAAACATGCATACACGTTTACTTAGCATGCTTTGAAATGTTGATTAGCATGCCATCTGTTTATTCAAAGTAACGTGTGTGTGTGTTTGTAATAATGTGGGTGCCAGGCATTATGTTTGGAGGTGGCAACTCAAACCAAATGGAATGGGTTGAAAGAGCTATTGAAGGATTGGTACAAGTCGCTGAAACTCATGTGGTCGAGGAAAGACTGGTACAACCAAATCCGAATCCAAGGGAGGAAGTTGTTACAATTTCAAAATTTCATAAACAGAAGCCGACAATATTCCGTGGGAAAGCCGATCCGATGAAGGCAAACTTTTGGGTCTCTGATATGGAGAAAATTTTCAGGGTGTTACCATGTACAGAGGAACAGAAAGTTCTATTTGCCACTGATACATTAAAGGACGAAGCGCAATATTGGTGGCGTACCAAGCTGGGCCCGAATCAACCTACTACTTGGGATCAATTCCTTAAAATCTTCAATGAGCAATACTTTTTGAAATCGTTTCGGGATCAAAAGGCTCAGGAATTTATGGAGTTGATACAAGGGGGAAAGACAGTCCGGGGTACTCGACACAATTTACCAATTTGGCAAGGTTTGCTGGGGATATTGTAATGACCGAGAAAGTGAAAGCAAGAAGTTTGTGGCAGGACTTCGAGGTGACATTCGAGGGCGAGTAACCGTATTCCGTCCAGAGACCTATGCTAAGGCATTGGATATCGCCTCCATAGCTGAAAGAGATCTCGATTATACTTCAAACATGCCACCACCATCGAGTCAACAAAACAAAAGGGCTGGGTCGAGTCAATTCAGTAGCCAAGGGAGTGCAAAAAGGCAGAGCTCAGAAGAATCATCAGTTAGTATCGATAGTGGTTCTAGTGGGAACAAGCCGAGATATCAGATTTGTCAGAAGTTTCATTAAGGACGATGCAATCAACTTCCAAATCTGATCACTTGTAACATATGCTGACAACCAGGCCACATCGCTAGGAATTGTCCGAATCAGAATATGGATATGAGGGGCCGATGCTTTATTTGCAAGGAGTTGGGACATCAAGCTAAGGACTATTCTACTAAACGCCAAGGAGCTTCGGATTCTGGATCTTCTGCGGCCAGCGCTATCATACCAAGGACTACTCAACCACCGAGGAGGGAGCAGCGAGAGGCAAGATCATTTCAACTCAGGCCGGGGGATACTGTTTCTGTCAATACTGTTGTCTCAGGTATGGTTCCCATTTGCTCATAAATAGCAAATGTACTTTTAGATTCGGGATCCACACACTCATTCATATCACATCATTTTGCTAAGCAACTAGATAGACCATTAGAGTTTTTAGACTATGACTTATCTATTGCAATACTGTTGGGGATTCCGATGATTAGTTCAGGGGTATTTAGAAAATATGACATAAATATAGGTGGTAAAAGCTTAACGGTTGATTTAGTACCATTGATTGTTCAGCATTTTGATGTCATATTGGGTATGGATTGGTTAGCGGCTAATCATGCTAACATTGATTGTAACAATAAAGGGGTAGTATTCCGTATTCCGAATCAAGATGAGTTTTATTTTCAAGGTAAGGGTGTTGTATCACCACCGTATATCATGTCAGCTATTGAAGCATATCGTTTATCAAAGAAGGGTTGTCGGGGGATTCTGTGTAGTATTCTTGATACTAGAGATTCTGATTTAAAACTTGAAGATATTTCAGTTATTAAAGAATTTTTGGATGTATTTCCAGAGGAGTTACCAAGTGTATTGATTGATCGAGAGATTGAGTTCGGTATTGATGTTATGCCGGGGACGCAACCTATCTCACGAGCAACATATTGAATGGCACCAATTGAGCTGAAAGAGTTAAAGATTCAGTTGCAAGAGTTGTTAGACAAGGGTTTTATTCAGCCTAGTGTGTCTCCGTGGGGTGCACCAGTATTATTTGTGAAGAAGAAGGATGGTGCAATGCGGATGTGCATTGATTACCGGGAAATCAACAAAGTAACAATGAAGAACAAGTACCCGTTGCCACGTATCGATGATCTATTTGATCAGCTTCAAGGGGCTCAGGTATTTTCAAAGATTGACTTGAGGTCAGGGTATGATCAACTGAAAGTTAAAGCCGAGGATGTGGAGAAGACAGCCTTTAGGACCCAATACGGACACTATGAATTTCTAGTGATGCCGTTTAGGGTTACTAATGCGCCAGCTGCCTTTATGGATCTGATGAATAGAGTTTTCAAATCCTATTTAGATGAATTCGTGATAGTCTTCATTGACGATATTTTAATTTATTTGCAGAGTCCGAAAGAGCATGAACAACACCTGAGGTTGGTTTTACAACGACTTCGGGAAAAGCAATTATTTGGAAAGTTAAAGAAAATCGAGTTTTGGTTAACTAGTGTCACCTTTCTGGGGCATGTGATCTCTAAGGAAGGTATTTCTGTAGACCCACAGAAGATTGAAGCTGTAATGAATTGGTCAAGGCCGACAAATGTGTCAGAGATTTGAAGTTTCTTGGGGTTAGCTGGATACTATAGAAGGTTTGTTAAAGACTTTTCTAGAATTGCAACTCCAATGACAATGTTAATGAGAAAAGACGTACCGTTCGAATGGAACAAGGAGTATGATGAATGTTTCTTAGCATTGAAGAAAAAGCTAACTACGGCACCGATACTTGCGATTCCTACAAGTACTGGGAATTTCAGAATTTATAGTGATGCTTCTCACCAGGGGTTGGGATGTGTTCTGACACAAGACGATAAGGTAATAGCCTATACTTCAAGGCAGTTGAGATCTCACAAAAAGAACTACCCGACCCATGACTTGGAGTTAGTAGCGGTAATTTTTGCGTTAAAGATTTGGAGATATTATTTATTAGGCCATATGTGAAATTTTTACTGACCACAAAAGTGTAAAATACTTATTCACTCAGAGGGACCTTAACATGCGACAAAGGAGGTGGTTGGAACTCATGAAAGATTATGATTTAAAAATTCAGTATCACCCGGGAAAGGCCAATGTAGTGGCCGATGCCTTGAACCGGAAGTCATCAGAAAATTTAGCTTATGCCTTAACAGCACAAGAGGCGCTAGTGAAAGAATTTGAACAATTGGAACTTGAAGTCATTCCTAGAATTGCATGTGGTTTAATGGCTGCGATTGTGGCACAATTGATTTTAATTGGTGAAATCAAGACTAATCAGCTTTTAGACCGAGAATTCAAGAAAATTGTAGATGAGTTACCTGAGGGTAGAAGGCCAGAGTTCAGCTTTCAAGACGGTGTTTTGAGATACATCAACCGTTTATGTGTGCCTAAGGTTGGAGATTTAAGAGATAAAGTTATGGAAGAGGCTCACAACACCAGATATTCAGTACATCCGGGTAGTACCAAAATGTACAGAGACTTACGTGAAATGTATTGGTGGAGTGGTATAAAGTGAGAAGTCGCAGAATTTGTGTCTAAATGTATGACGTGTCAAAAGGTAAAAATGGAACATCAACGACCTGGAGGAGAGTTACATCCTCTAGAATTACCGAAATGGAAGTGGGAGTATATCACGATGGATTTTGTTTCAGGATTTCCAAGGTCTCAGAAGTCAAATGATAGTATTTGGGTCATTGTTGACCGGTTGACCAAGTCAGTCCATTTTTTACCTATCAAAACCAAAGATCCATCAAAACTTGTAGAGATTTATATCAGAGAAATTATTCGGCTTCATGGGGCACCAGTGTCGATAGTGTCAGATCGTGATACTCGATTCGTATCAAAATTTTGGGAGAGCTTACAGAGAGCTATGGGGACAGCCTTGCATTTTAGCACTGCTTTTCATCCCCAGACCGATGGTCAGTCCGAAAGGGTGATTCAAATTTTGGAAGATATATTGAGAGTTTGTGTTATGGATTTCAAGCCGACTGGGAGACTCATTTTCCTCTAATTGAGTTCTCTTACAATAACAGTTTCCAAACTAGCATTGGAATGGCGCCTTATGATGCATTATATGGAAGGAAGTGTAGATCGCCGGTTTGTTGGACAGAAGGTGGTGAAAAATAGCTTTTGGGACCAGAGATAGTTCAAATCACTACTGACAAGATTCGATTGATTAAGCAACGGTTACAAACGGCTCAGAGTCGTTATAAAAGTTACCCGGATACGGGTAGAAGACCATTGGAGTTTGAAGTAGGTGACTATATATTTTTGAAAGTATCGCCTTCGAAAGGCATTTCACGTTTTGGTAAGTGAGGTAAGCTCAGTCCGAGATATGTTGGACCATATTTGATTCTTAACCGAGTTGGGCTGTTAGCTTATCGGTTAGAGCTGCCACAAGAGTTAGAAAATGTGCATAACGTGTTTCATGTATCGATGCTTAGACGTTATGTGCCGAATTCAAAACATGTTATCGTTCCAGAACCGTTAGAAATTCGAGAAGATTTGACTTATGTGGAGCATCTAGTACAAATCCTTGATAGGAAGGATCAAGTGTTGCGAACTAAGGTAATTCCCTTGGTAATGGTTCAATGGCGAAGCCATTCAGTGGAAGAGGCTACCTGGGAGCGGGAGGATGAAATCCGAGCCAAATACCCGCATCTCTTTGATTCTTGAGGTAAGAGTAAGTTTAGGGACCAAACTCCGTTTTAGGGAGGGAGAAATGTAACACCCGTACCCGGGGAACGGGTTAATTATTATGTTAATATGCATTAATTAGTATAATTAGTGTATAAACGGATTAAGGGGAGGCTTGGACTCGCCCATGTAAAAAGTGTTCAGAGAGGGACACTAGTTGGAAAAGTCCCCAATGAGGTGGGACAGGTTTGGAAGTGGGACCTAGTGAAGGGCCTAAATAAAAATATTTGTATTTTATGTGATTAAATGCATTTATGTGATTACATGAATACTTGTTTTAATGCTTTTATATTATATGATAATACATGTTTTAGCAACTTGTATTAGTTTGTATACCCAAATAAGGGTATAAATGAAAAAGATTTAAAATTAGTAGGTACGATAGCAATTTCACAAAATATGTGGGACCCACGTTGGGACCCATACAGAACTTAGACAAACACTCATTAGATAATTGGGTAGTTAATGGAATGTTTGGGGGATTTCATAATAGGAACTTAAGAAATTCCAGGGGTGTAAATGAAAAATGGGCAAAGTTAAGGTTAAGACACCTCATGCTTATGCTTGTATAGGTGTTGGAGAGAGAAAGACTCTCAAAATCTGTAGAAATCAAAAGAAAGAGAAGAGAGCTCGGAGAGAGAAACGGAAAAACCGTCACCGACGTCAAAATCTCGCCGTTTCGTCACCGTCGTTCGTCGGATTCACGAATTGAAGCCATTTTCGGACTCGTGGAGGTGAGACGATCATTTCTATACCTTTAATTTACGTTTAAATCGTTGGATTTTGGTAGCCCATACTTAACGGTGAGACGTCGTCTACCGAGTTCATGTTTCTCTAGCTTAATCTTGGGTATTCTGTGTATAAGGTGAGTTTTCTACACCTAAAACTGATTTTGTTTAATGGGTTCAAAGCTATATGTGATGTTAGAGATGATAATTCATGATTAGGAATTATAAAGATGTTAATCATGTGAATTCCATGTCAATCCTATGAAGATTATATGTTGATACATGTATATGTGTTTATATGTGCTTATATGTCTATGTGGGAGTCAGTGAGCACCGGGAAAATGGTTCATTGATGGGAGTAATAAGGGTGGTGTAGAGGAAGAATCCGATAAATACGAAAGTCCAAGGAATAGAAGTGGCCACGGGACCAAGGGAGGTCTTCGGGTCTGAATGAACCATATAACCGGTGACTCGGCGACTACGCTTGTGTTTTATGTGTTAATTATAGCATTGCACGTGTTAAACATACAATCATGCTTAGAATGCTCACTAAGCGTAATGCTTAAGAAAATAGTTTTCCTATTTCTGTTGTGGTACATAACAACCACCGCAGGTTCGGAGCCGTATCCGGAGAGGAAATGACGCGCATTGGGAGAGATGGGAGAGATGAGGGAGATTTGAGCTTCATACATATGAATTTCTTTGGAACTTGTAAAATGATGTAAATTATGGTTACTTTCATGTTAATATTCATACTTAGGTTGTTGGAAATGAATTTGGATCCTAAAGTTGTATTTTGGAGAGTTGGAAGTGAATTTGGGAACTTATGTGTTATCTCTCTTGTTTTGCTCAAGTGATGTAAGTTGGTAGTTAGGACCATCTTGGCAAGTCCGGATGAGTCGCAGGTGTTGTTGACAAGTTAAATTTGTATGTGTAATGTGGGTGGTAATTTGAGTTCATATCTAATGATTTCCATGTATTTTGGATGAGAATTGAGTTTAAAAGTTTAAAAGTTTGTTCTAGTTCAAATGAAATGAGTTCTTAGTGGATTTGATCAAATGGTGAATGTGTTTGTGTAATCCCAGTTTGATTTAAGTTTAAAAGTGTTTGGAAATGTGTTGGATATGATTTCCCAAAGTTTCATAAGGTTTCTATGAGTTTTGATTATGAATTGGTAAGTTGGGAACTTGTTTGACAGCAAAATTTAGCAGCAGAACCTATTCTGCAGGTCGAGGATCGATCCGAGTTTGTGAAGGGATCGATCCGGTTTTTTTCGCAGGCATTTTTCTTTCCAATCAAGTAAAAGGATCGATCCGGGTTTTGTAAAGGGATCGATCCGCTTGAAATTTTCACAACACGTCCGCTTTTTACGGAAACATGCATAACTCTTTCTAGAAAATTTGGATTTGTGCGCCGTTTTTTGCGTTGGAACCGGAACTCAAAGATCTACCTTTTGGTATAAAATTTTACAAACTTTTATTAATGACCATTTTTCCCTTGGGGCTATTTTGTTTCTGAATAGTAGTTGTAAGTACTTCAAATCATGTGTTTTTCTTAATAACTAACATGGTTTCATGTTTACTAGTGTATGTTGGGTGTGGTTGCTCTTGTTACACGTGTCCTAATCCGCCGGGCTGGGTTGGGGTGTGACACAATCTCACTATCGAGAATGAGTCCTTCAAGTGGCATCTCGTTCACATCTCAAACTCAGAAGTGAATCCGTTAAGGGGCATCCTGTTCACAATTTCACTATCGGGAATGAGTCCGTCAAGTGGCATCCCGTTCACATCTTTAGCTCAGGAGTGAGTCCATCAAGAGGCATCCTATTCACAATCTCACTATCGAGAATGAGTCCGTTAAGTGGCATCCCGTTCACACCTTTAAGCTCAGGAGTGAGTCTGTCAAAGGGCATCCTGTTCATAATCTCACTATCGGGAATGAGTCCGTCAAGTGGCATCTCGTTCATACCTTTAAGCTCAAGAGTGAGTCCGTCAAGAGGCTCTTGTTCACATTATCACTATCAGGAATGAGTCCGTCGAGTGGTACCCCCGTTCACATCTTTAAGCTCAGGAGTGAGTCCATCAAGAGGCATCTTGTTCACAATATCACCGTCGGGAGTAAGTTCGTCAAGTAGCATCCTGTTATCATCAACATTAACCTCAGTTTAGGATTACGCGGCTTCGCATTTCCTGGCTACATCCCTCTTTCCCAGCCACACGAACTACGCACGGTTGGATTCTCCGACAGGAGATACGTAGGCAGCTCTAAGAGCTAGACCATACCTTTACTTTTATATGTTCTCGATTAAAGTTCGAGATTACGCGGCTTCACACTTCTCGACTACACCGTCTCTCACTATCTCTCAGCTATCCATGTTCGTACGAACTAGGCACGGTCTGATTCTCCCAATAGGAGATACGTAGGCAGCTTTAAGAGATCGACCATACCCTCACTTTACTATATTCTTGGTTAAAGTTCAAGATCACGCGATTACGCACTTCTCGGCTACACCGTCCCTCTTCTGTTCGATTCTCGCATGAATCCCCAGTAAAGTCATCTGCCCATTCTGGTAATGCTCTTAATCCCCAGTGGAGCTATTTGCCTAAACTGGCAATACTCCTAATTCCCAGCTACCTACCTTGGCATACCACTTACTTGCCTACTCTGGCACGTCACTTCACTTTTCTCCAATCATGGCGTCACTCACTTGAACTATGCTCGATATGATCCTTCTCCATATGAGATACGTGGGCATCTCTAATAGTCTTTGAGATCATTCGTATTCTTGTACATGCTTCTTGTCAAAACAAAAAAAAAAAAAACAAAAAAAAAACAAAAAAACGCTTCAAGAAAGAGTTGAGGCAAAATTAGGTGTCTCCTTATCTTTGTCACGATTTGCTTCGCAAAACATGACAAAGAGGGGCAGCTGTAGACACCCCATTTCTGCCCAACTCCATTCATTTTAAAATAAAGTGCTCGTTGATACGAGCCTATCACTTTTTGAATCATCCTAATCTGACCTCGAATGGAAAAATATATTGCAAGTCAAAGCTATGGGGTCAAAAGGTCAACAATTCTGCATGCACCCTACCACGCACGATTATTTCTTATCCTCTAAATTATTGATGACAGGCTCGGTGGAAACATGCAAGAAATATAATAAAAAAAGGGGGCATGTTTCCTTTACGTAGTGGAATATTTTTTTATTTTAAAATAAAAAAAAATAATACTAATAAAAGGGAGGAGGTTTCCTTTACGTTAGTGGAATATTTTTTTTATTTAAAATTAAAAAAAATAATATAAAGGGGGGGGGGGGGGGTTGAGCCTATAAAATGAAGACCGGTGCAGAGGAAGGGAGGACGAAAAAAAAAGAAAGAGGAACAAAAGAAAGCTGTATCTCCCTTACTCTCTGTATTTTCCTTACACTCTATATCTCCCTCACCTTCCTCTCCATCTCCCTCACTTCATCATTTAAAAAAAAAAGTGTACATTTTCTCCACCACCATATCACCTCTTCTAACCACCACTATCAAGGTCACCACTACAATTACTAACCTCCACCTAGCTACCATATCATCATGATTCTCATCAATATACCTCACAGCCACTGTACCACCGCCATCATCTGTTGTCAGCTAACCATCACCGTGCCGCCTCAAATCATTGTCCAATATCCCAGTCACTTATCATCAATATTCTAGCTAATTTCTCAAGTTTCTCCAATAACTCAGGTTTTTATTTATTTATTTTTTTTTTTGTTTTGTACATATCATTTTTTTTCTTTCTTGATAAAAAATAAAAAAATAAAAAGATCCATGTCATACTCAGAATTACTTGGTTTCCAATATAAAAGTCACGTCCGACTCTGGATTACATGGTTCCCAATACAGGAATCCTCCGTGGTTTCTAATAAGGAGAGCCATGTTCTACTGGGGATGATGCGATGACTAATACGGGGACCAATGTTTTACTGGGGACTACGTGATTTTTTTTAACATTGAAATCCATGTCTAAATTAGAAAGATTGCTTAACTTATAAATATAATAATAATAATAATAATAATAATAATAATCATAATAATAATAAAAGGATTAATTAGACTCAACAACCGCCTTTGCATTCAGAGATCTTCACAGGTAAGTCTTTTTATCCTACACATACTTCACATTTTTCAATCATTTGGGCACCGACCCTTACTTCCAGCATAAAATAAAAATATATAAAAAATCACTTTTCAATCATTTAGGCATCAACCCTTACTTCCGGTACACTTTTCAGTCATTTGGACACCGATCCTTACTTCCGGCATAAAATAAAATACAAAAAAAAATCTCTTTTCTTATATTTCTTTTTGGGCACCGACCCTTACTTCCGGCATAAAATAAATATAAAAAATTTCTTTTCTTTTCTTTTCTTTTCTTTTCTTTCTTTTGGGCATTGATCCTTACTTCCGATACACTTTTCAATCATTTGGGTACCGACCCTTACTTCCGGTACACTTTTCAGTCACTTGGGCATCAACCCTTACTTCCGGTACATTTTTCAGTCATTTGGGCACAGATTCTTATTTTTGGCATAGGAATAAAAGAACAGAAAAATAAAAAATAAAAAGTACAAAAAAAAAACACATTTTTTTCATTAACTTGCATAATCTTATTTCAATCTCAATCACTTTCTAAAGGTTAAAGTTCCTAGCGACACCAACTCTTTCTCAAATCATTACATCACACGCGCACGGTCAAACGTGACCACTCTTTTTAAATCATGCATACACTCGCACACATAAGTCAGAACTATGTTTGTTCTGATTTCCGTCTTGGGATACGTAAGCAACTCTTAAAGAGTGCGGCCATACCTATCACAATTTTTTGTTCTATTCACTTTCTAAAAAAAAAAGAAAACTTTTTTTCTTTTTCAAAAGAAATGCCCCATTTTAATAAAAATCACTAAAATTGGCAACTGTGTTTGCACGAATGTTCGAGGGTGCCTAATACCTTCCCTCGACATAATCGAGTCCCCGAACCCATCTCAAAGATCTCTAGTTTTCGCATGGCTATTAAGAGTTATACTTTTAAAGGGATCACTTTTCTCAAAACTTTTTTTTAAAAGTCGAAGATGAATTACTTTAATTGTCTTTGCAGGGGTCCTAACACCCCAAATGTTAGGTGGCGACTCTGAAAATTTTCAAATAGGCCCTACCATACTATTTTCACCCTTTCCAATAAAAATCAAGTCTGAATTCACCCACTCTGAGGAAGTCGGGCCCACACCGATAGCCATGCGATCTGGGGGCACGAGCGCGACATCTACCATTATACATATCAAGGATTACTCAGAAGACTCATCCTAATAACATGTTTCTTATATGTCTTTGGAGGTAATCCTTTAGTTAATGGATCTGCAACTATAAGAGTGGTACTTAGATTTTCAATTAACACTTGTTGTTTCTGGACTCTTTCTCTAACAACCAAGTACTTAAGTTCCATGTGTTTGGAACCACTAGAGTACTTCCCATTCTTGGAGAAGAAAACTGCTTCGGTATTGTCACAATAAAGTTTTAGCGACCTGACAATGGAGTTAACAACACCAAGTCCTGAAATAAAATTTCGCAACTATAGAGCATGACTCGTGGCCTTAAAGCATGTCACAAACTTGGCCTCCATCGTGGATGAAGCAATAATGGACTGCTTCACACTCTTCCACGAGATTGCTCCACCAGCTAGCAGAAACACAAAGCTTGATGTGGACTTTCTGCTATCTAAGCAACCAGTAAAATCCGAGTCTGAGTACCTAATCACTTCTAACTGATCTGATCTCCTATATGTAAGCATATAATCCTTCGCCCCTTGAAGATATCGTATAACCTTCTTTACTGCTTTCTAGTGTTCTATTCCTGTGTTACTTTGATATCTACCTAGCATTCCAACTGCAAAACTAATATCTGGTCTGGTACAAGTCTGAGCATACATTAAACTCCCCACAGCTGATGCATATGGAATTTTCTTCATTTGATCCTTTTCTAAGTCATTCCTAGGGCACTAACTTTCATTTAACTTATCACCTTTCATGATTGGTGCATCACTGACTGAACATAACTACATATTGAATCTTTTCAAGACTCGATTGATATAGCCTTTTTGAGACAATCTAACAATCCTCGAGATCGATCCCTAAAGATATCTATGCCAATGACATAGGATGGCTCACCCATATCAACCATTTTAAAGCTCTTGGCGAGATACTCCTTGGTTTGGTACAACAAACCAAGATCACTATTGGCTAGCAAAATGCAATCCACGTACAAAAGTAAAAAGATAAACTTGCTCCCACTGACCTTCAGATATATACACTGATCAATAGTGTTTTCCTTAAATCCAAAAGCATTAACGGTATCATTAAACCTTATGTACCATTGTCTGGAAGCTTGTTTAAGACCTTAAATGTATTTCTTTAATTTGCAAGTCAAATGTTCTTTCCCTTCCTTTGTGAACCCTGCAGGTTGCTCCATGTAGATATCCTCATCCAAATTTCCAATTAAAAACGCAGTTTTCACATCCATTTGATGTAACTCTAATTCATAATGAGCTACAAGTGCCGTTATAATTCTTAGCGAGTCCTTCTTAGATACGGGAGAGAAGGTCTCTTTATAGTCAATACCTTCTTTTTGAGTGAAACCTTTAGCCACAAGTCTGGCCTTATATCGTTCGATATTGCCTTTAACATTGCGCTAGGTCTTGAAGACCCATTTACAATCGACTTTTTTTTTTTTTTTTTTTTTTTTTTACAATTATTAGGCAATTCGACGAGATCCCAGACACCATTCTGGTCTATTGATTTCAACTCTTCATTCATAGCATCGATCAATTTACTAGAATTATTACTTTCTATGGCTTGTGAAAATGAAACCGGATCCTTGTTAATCTCAATATCAAAATCAGATTCTTGTAGATACACCACATAATCATCTGAAATGGCAAGTCTCCTTTCCCTATGAGATCTTCTTAGAATTTCCGGTTATGGTGGTTCTACATTATTTTCAATGGCAATATTCTCATGAAGTGTTGAATCATTACTATTATGTTGTTCGTTTGCCTCAACTGGTTGAATAGGCCGAAGAACAACAATTTCTCGAGGAGGAAAAGGTGGTGGGATATATACTCTTATTTCCTCGAGATTTACTTTTCTTGATTTATCACACCCACTAATTTTGTCATTCTCTAAGAATCTGGTATTACCGGTTTCCATTATCCTCGTACTATGGTTAGGACAATAAAATTTTTACCCTTTTGACTTATCCTGATAACCAATGAAATATCCGGATATTGTCCTTGAATCCAACTTTTTCTCATGTGGATTAAAGATTCTTGCTTTTGCCGGACAACCCCAAACATGTAAATGTCTCAAACTAGGCTTTTTATCAGTCCACAACTCAAAAGGAGTTGTTGGGACTGCCTTACTAGGAACCCTGTTCAAGAATATATTACAGTCTTTAATGCTTCACCCCACAATGAATCAGGTACAATTAAAAAACTCATCATACTCCTAACCATATACAAAAAGAGTACGATTACGCCTTTCAGCAACTCCATTCTGCTGTGGTGTACGTGGCATTGTGTATTGATCACAAATGCCACGCTTTTTAAGAAATTTGGCAAATGGGCCAGGATTTTGGCCCGTCTCATCATATCTACCATATAACTTACCACCTCTATCAGACCTCACTATTTTAACTTTTCTATCTAACTATCTCTCGACCCAGTAATGAACACCTCAAGGATGTCAACAGCCTGAGACTTTTCATGTATTAGATATACATAACCATAGCGAGAAAGATCATCTATAAAGGTGATAAAGTACTGCTCTCCAGCAAAACATGGAATGGAGAGTAGTCCACAAATATCTGTATGAATTATCTCAAAAAGCTTAGTACATCTTGTGGCACCTTTCTTAGTGTGTTTGGTTTGCTTTCCCTTAATGCAATCCACACACACTTCAAAATCAGTGAAGTCTAGATTATCTAAAATCCCAGTCTTCACCAATCTCTCAATTCTATCCCTAGAGATATGCCCCAGTCGCCTATGCCCCATAATTGAAGATATTTTATTAATTAGGCCACGTTTTGAACCAACATTCGAATGCAGGGCTATTAAAGATTGTGCAAACTCATGATTCAAGGAAATTTTATACAAACCATCACATAAAATACCAGAACCAACTACAACTGAATTAAACAACAAACTAAGTTTTGCACAACCAAATTAAGCTGAATATCCAGTAACATCCAACTTAGAAAAAGAAACTAAATTCCTAGAAATTGAAGGTACATATAAAGTGTCCATCAGATCCATCTGATGACCCGTCTCTAAGAGTAGGCGGTAGGTTCCAACAACTACCACTTCCGCTTTAAGACGGTTCCCTATATAGACGAATCTTTCATTGTCCTTCGGCTTTTAGGTGGTAAGAAATCCCTGCATCAAATTTGTTATGTGAGTCAGGCCATAGATCCACCAAGTATTAGAAGGAACTTCAGCAAGATTTGATTCATAACATACAAAAGAAAGATTTATACCTCTCATTTTGAACCAAGCTCTACGCTTGTTGCAGTCTTCCTTCACATGTCCTTTCTTGACACAGAAGTAACATATTTTTTGACTTATGCAAGGACACACACACACACACACACATTCAAATCCCATGAACTAGGACCTACCAAAGCAAGCCCATACTACACACTTGTGCATATGGGCCAAGGAGGGAAAAAACCCCTCAAATCACTCCCCCTAAGGGCAATGGAACCCTCAACCTCCCACATGGGGGAGGGTGAGTGATGCCACTAGACCACAAGGGTCTTGGTGACACAGAAGTAATAGTAACATTTGACAGTGAACTTTCTACAGCCCTAGCTACTTTCCCTAGGTCCATCTCCTTTCTTTGGTGGAAACCTATTTCCTTTTACAAACTTTCTTTTCTTTTTAGCTCCTTGGGTAATAACCAGCACAGAGTGGTATCCTTCTTGTCTCAGTCTCACTTCCTCTTGAATGCACATACCAGTTATCTCATTCAAATTTTACTTGTCTTTGTGAGTGTTATAGTGAAATTTGAATGGGCCGAACTGAGGAGGGAGTGAGTTAAGAATAAACTGCACCAAGAAGGATTGATCCACTTGCATTCCTAGTGCTCGAAGTTTTGCAGCCTTGTTAGTCATATAGAGGATATGTTCCTGAACTCCTCTATTACCATCATATTTGATAGTAGTTAACTCTGCCATAAGTGTGCCTACAAGTGACTTATCTGCTGATTTAAAACATTCTTTGACAGCAGTCAATAGTTCCAATGAGCTATTAGTTTGAGGGAGGGAGGTCTTGATGTTATTAGCCATGGTCATCCTCATAAACATAAGGCTAAGTCTGTTTGATCTCTCCCAGACTTTCAAAATATCAACTTGTTCTGCAGTACTATCAGTAGTAACTTCTTCAGGTTTTTTTAGCCAAAAGTGCCATGTCGAGATCTAACACACCTAGTGTGAATTGGACTTGTTCATACCATTCTGAGAAGTTTGACACATTGAGAGTCGGAATGCTAGATGCATGAGAGTGCAATGAAGTGGGAATAGTCATTGAAATAAAATAGGACAATGCTCACGTTAAGGCCTTGAGTCTATCGAGAATATAGAATTATAAATTCTAAACAGATGAACTATTGATATCGCATCGGTTCCATCTTTGGGCGAACACCTTAGCATATCTAGTGTCCACTCTATAGGCGCAAAATATTATCACCTATATAGGTCTAATGTAATTTATGCCACCTACTAGTTAGTTATGTTACCTTTGGGTATCCAATTCTACACTACTAAATGACACAAATTACATTACCCTATCCAGTTTATAGTTATTTGAAAGTGACTCTCCTTTGGGCCAGTCCCAATCTCCTAACTATGATTGTCATTGAGAATATTGTTGTCGTTTATGTCACCTTTAATGACTAGTCTTTCATGTAATTCTATATTCATAAGGTTCACTAACCTAGGTCACTTTGGTGACTACCAAATTAATAAACCCTATAAATATAAAACTAACTAACAATATTCTCTAACCCTTTTATTAGAGTTGTTATTGAATTACTAAAAATTATCTTTTATAACTCAATCACTTTTATAATGTGAAAAAAATGAAAATTAAACATTCCTTCATGTGATTGAAATCTATCAATGATAAATAATTAATAATAACTCTTATACTGTAGATAAAACAAATAAAAAACAGAAATCTATAATTTTCGGGCTAACACAGTGAGTATGGCCAATAAAGCATATAAAGCAAAAAGACAATTATCTAATCATGTTTTGGTATGTAAAACTATGCACAATATCCAAACAATTTTTTTTTGTATCCAAGAGAATATTCAATCAAAATTTAGTATCTAGAGCCAACAAGGCCACAATCAAAACCGTACCTTTTTTATTTTTTTATTTTTTCTACGTGGACCAATATGCATTAGATCTCTGTAATTGGGTTTGCTAAATGCAAATTAGTTTATGGTACTAGATATCACCGACTTCATTGTTTGTACTCATATGCTCAATGAACAGTACTAAACACGAGAAGTGTTTATGTATCTCCACATATATGTACATGTAAGTGATGATGATACCTTAACCCACAAAACCAAATCTGAACAGTTACTTAATTGCTCCACAGAGGGTAACAATTTACAGCACAAAATTAATATCAATTTTGTCTTTAACTCTCATTCCAAGATATATAGATTCAAAACAACTATGATTCTGATACCAACTATTAGATTATAATAAAATAATAACTATACTATCATGCGAAAAATATGCGGATCTTGAATCTAATACATCTCAACATCTCTCTAATACTGTAATTAAATGCGTAACGTCGTTTGCCATTGATATTGATAGAGACGGTGATTGAAAACCACTTCTTTGAACACTTGATATAAGGCTTCTCCTTCTTCTCTCTGTCTCTCAATATGCACAAAACCAGATACTGTATTTGATGAACGTTACTTTCAAGGGGAAGTTTTATGCCTTTTATATAGGAGAGAAGAGGGCCAGTGAATAACTGCTTAGAGAGAAACCGTTTCATCGTGGATTTTTCTATAATGTCTCTAAACTGATTATTTACACAAATAATATTCTTATTAATATTTGAGAAATTTTCCTATTAGCTAACTTCTTATAAGTGAGTCCAATCAATAAAAAATTGTACAAGAGGTTAGTGGGCCACAATTCTCACGTGAGATAACAAGCACTACTCTCATAAAAATCCAAAAAAAAAACATTTGGAATTCATAAATAAATTTTAAAAAAATAAGAAAAGAAAAGATAGATAAGTTGGAATGAACACAATTAACTCAACAATAAAGCAGATGAAAATTAATTTTTTTTTAAACATGAGTGATGCTATACTTCCCATATTTGAATCTCAAGTTTCCAAATAGTGTTGGATAATTTTAATAAAAATATTATTTTTATTGTCATGTGGAGTTAATGGGTCTTAACAACAATTTATGTTACTGTTGAAATGCTTTGAAATTCTAAATGAAAGTTTAATGGCTCAATGTTTTACAAGTCGTGTATATATATATATATATATATATTTAGTTCACCAGTTAGACATTTGATTCAAAGGAATATTAACTCCTTTGAATCAAATGTCTAACTGATGAACTAAATATATATATATATATATACACGGCTTGTAAAACATTGAGCCGTTAAACTTTCACATATTGGATCAAAACCTATTAGGTATATATTTAGGGAATTGTTATGTACACGGCTAGTTTTGCTATGTACACCGCTCAACTTTATAATTCCTTTGAATCAAATGTCTAACTGGTGAACTAAATATATATATACATACACGGCTTGTAAAACATTGAGCCGTTAAACTTTCACATATTGGATCAAAACCTATTAGGTATATATTTAGGGAATTGCTATGTACACGACTAGTTTTGCTATGTACACCGCTCAACTTTATAAAAGTGGGAATTTATAGAAGAAAAATGAGTAAAATAAAGGAATTTGGGTGCACATAGCAAATACACGGGTGTACATAACAATTCCCTATATTTATACATATATACATATGTATGTATCTATATAGAGTACATAACAATGACTTCACCTTGTAAGAGACTCCTCTTTCTTTTAGTTAAGCAATTGCATGTGTGTATATATATATATATATATATACCCGGAACATATACTGGTTTAGTGTGTGTTCACTTTCACCCTCTCTTGAAGATTTTTTTTTTGTGTCCACAAACCTTATGTGGACAAACATATATATTATGTTCTATTTCCCAATTATGTATGTATTGAGTATTGTTTGAGTAAAGAAGGCACTAGTGGGCAAGTTTCTTGCTTATCAGTTGTGCAGATTTAATAGGCTTAGGCAAGGGTGGCCAGGTTGTTGTATCCCGGACACGGCGTGCTATTTCCTACTGCACCAGATATTATCTGTAGAGGGCGCGTATTGTCTCAAGAGAGCGTTTCGCGCATCATCCCAGTCACATATCTTATTGGTTTAAAAGCAATGGTGGAATTGACGGTGATTCTATTACGGTGGATTCTTTTTTGAGGCATTATTTTGTATTATTCTCCAACAATTTGAGACGATACAAACGGAGAAAAATACCTGGTAAGAATTCAGATTTCTGCTTGTGGTAGATATTCCCATGGCTAAGGTTTATTTTATAAATTAGTTTCTTTGAGATGAACATAAATTTGATGAAACTAGTGGGGGTTTAAGATTATAAATATTTCTATGATTCTCATGAAAAGAAGTAAATTAGACTATGTGTTGATTAACATAAAATTGTGATTACAAATATGGTATGTTGTCGTGTTTTAAAAAAATGAAAAAAAAAGATTGTTTGGTGGTTGACTTTCTAGTCTAATTGGTATGGGATCTAGATCCAAGGCACAAGTTGGAATGATTGCTAATGCTTTGCCTTCATGATTATTGTTGATAGAACTTGTTACGTACTGAGAATGCATGTGGAAGATCTGTTGAGGACTGTTGTCTTCCTTTTCTTAAAGCTTTTAATATCGTTGCGTGAAGTATTCAACTCCATACATATGGTGTTAAACCGGTCTCTTAGTTTACATTTAGTTTTTGTTGGAAATGTCATTCTTATTTTGAGAATAAATTTTGGTACTTAAAGGAGGTGTAAGTTGATATGTGAATTGTTTTCGGGACTTTTAAATTTTTGAGGTACTCTTGTTTTTTCTTATTTGGAATATAAGTAAATGGTGCAAAAAACCATTGAAAGAAAAAATATGTTTAAATGACTTTGTCTATTGTGTGTACTCTAAGAACTCATACTATTTTAAAATACGTCTCCTTCATTTTTTTTCTGAGGAGAATTTCTGATGCATTAAAAGAACAACCTTGAAAGAGATTATGAGATTTTTGTAAAGTGCGATTTTACAAGTTTTTTAGCAATGATGTCCTTAAAATTAATTTCCATATGTTTAGAAAATTTTAGCACTAAATTTTGGAGACTAGCTTATAAAGGTATGTAAGCTAGTGAAAACTTTTGAAGGAGATATCAAATTTTCTTTTGAGATGTGATTCGAATTCTAAATAGGACAACTTACTTTGTGGGTCCTAAATTGTGAGTTATGGATTTTTCTATAGTGAGGCTTTAAAAAAAATATTGAGTTATTTTGGTATAATATTGGCTTTGGAAATATTACTCGGATTGTGCAAGAAGTTGGTGATCCAAGTTGTGGAACAAATTATACTTGCAAAGTTTAATGATAAAAAATAAATTCCTTGACTTATTATATTTGTTTACCTTGGATAAATTATCTAAGATGGTGATTGTTTTGTGATTGCCTTGGACTTTCTCCAAGATGAATAATTGGGGTTAGCCTTGGTTTTAATCCAAGATGAAAGCTTTGGATATTTTCCAAAATGACAGACTACCTTGAATCTTATTCAAGATGACATGAGAAAGAAAAATGTGAAATTCATGATTTCTTGGAGTTAATCAAGATAAATTTTGTGATACCTTGGGATTTCCAAGATGATTACCTATTATTTTGAATACCATTAATTATGTAATGAGATACTTTAAGAAATTATTGGTTATGGCTTTCTTAACCAAAAGTTTTTCACTCTACTAGAAAGTATTGTGATGAGTTTTGGAACACCTTATAAGGTGATTGATTGTATACCATTGGCTATGTGATTATATTGGGAGGTGAAGCTATTTGTTGAATGCTAATGAATAAGTGGGTTAGTTTGTGATTTTCTATACAAAACTTGATTAATGTTTGAGGAAAATCAATACCACTTGTTTTGATCCATTCTAATTGTATTTTAATGTTGGGAGAGTAGAAATAAGTGCTACAATGGAAAAAAACTAAGTTTGTGCAGATATTATTATTTATAAAAAAAATTCTAGATAGTAAAAGTTTGGATTGCATCGAGGGGGATAGGCTTAAAACCTAAGAATAATAAATCATCTATGAAGATACCCTACCTAGGGACCAGAGATCCTGAGAACTAGGTTCAAAGGGAAGAACGAATCATAGAGTGGTTTGATTGACATGCACTAAACTGAGCACTGGCTCATTGGCTATCCCTATGATGTAGGTGCATGGATCTTGATACGCCCAAAATTTGCCCTATCCTATGGCCGAGCGGTTTAACTCAACAGCCGGCCCCTGTCCCGGTCAAATCATGCACAGTTCTTTGGATGAGCATCAGCCCAAGCGGTTTGGTCAGCCCAAGGCCTCCCGAGCGGTTCATCCACGACCCGACCAACAGGTCGGGAAGACCACGCAAGCACGGTCCGTACATGCACAGTCAAGCCAGGCCCGTGGGACACTCTCCAGAATATTCCAGGTTGTTTCCTAATCAAGTTAGAAGACTAATGAAAGGAGCACATCATTTCCTAATCCAATTAGGAAACCCCCACTATTAATGCCAATCAATCTTAATTGGATTATATTTCCTTATCCATGTAATAGTGGGTCTCTTACATCTATAAAAGAGACCCTCACCCCTATAGAAAGGGATGAATTTTTTAGTCTACACAGCACCTCTATAGCAGTCATCAACACGCATGGTCGACCTACGGTAGCTCTAAAATTTTGTTGGTTCACCACAGGTCTCCGACTTTTTACAGTATAGTGAACGTGCTCAGATACACACGTGGACGTAGGTTCCTTCATTAATAGGGCCGAACCACATACAAAAAACCAGCCTCTCTTTCCCTCTCTCTCTCTCTCTCTCCCTTTAAACTGATCTAGTTTATCTTACCAAATTTTGGCATCATCAGTTTGGTGCCATATGTGGGAAACGACAGATTCCTCAAAGCACAAATCTTCCAGCTGACAGTCATGCCTCCGAAGAATGGTAAGAAGGCTGCGCAGTGGGCTGGTCGGGCTATCCCGCTGGCCCCGGCGTTCCTAACACTAGAGCAGATCACCGCAACCCTCACACAACTCTTAAAGATCCAGCGTCAAACCCAACAGCAGATTAAAGCCCTGCTGGCCCAACAAAGCAACCTCCAGTGACCGGGGAAACAACCCGGGAACGTTGCGTATGGTAGGAAACCGATCTTGACCAAACAACGTGTCACGCCCCAGAGTAAGCCAAAAAAAATAAGGGAAAACAAAAATCTTCCTTTATGGGTCCATAGACATGTGACTGGTTGATTTACCGTTCTGTCCTTCTAACTCCGAACAACATTCATAAGGCAATGATAAAGTATAAGCATAACTTAAACTTAACATAATACAAATACAGCAGCGAAAATAGAGCAAGTTACAATATCATCAATCTTAATACAAGAGGCCCAAACTAAACATACTACATAAACTTAACATAAGAAACTACTGAGATAACTATCTTCAATGTCCAGCTCGGCTCTATCCTTCTTAGCTCCTCAGCACTGCATCTTGAGCTCCCTCATCTAATAACAAACATGCATCACTCTGGACATAGGAATGCCCAGGGCGTAACATGCCGTCAGCTTTGGAACAAAGCTGAGTGAGAGTCCAACCGCACAAAAATCAATAAATACAAATATCACTCAACTCGCGTTAATTCAGTATCTTAGGTTATAGTTAATCTGTTATCAAAAGACGCACTCTTTCACGGCATAGCAAAGGTCTCAACAAAACATGTAAACAATTAAGCATATAATCGCATTTCATTATAGAATACATTCTCCTTTCATCAACATGCTCGTGTGTGTCAAAGTATGACCAATACTATTATCTTCACGCTGGGATGTCGAATCCATCACCTGAACAACGAACTCACACCACTTGTCCAAAACCAAACGTCTCACTCGTCAACCATTTCTCATCAATTCATCTTTCTCATCCGTCTGACACCAGACTAACAATCTAACTGTCACCCTAAAAGGCACTCTACTGTCATCCAACCGACACTCTAACTATCGCCTAACTGGCACATTAATTGTCGCCCAACTAGCACACTGACTGTTGCCCAATTGGCACATTAATTGTCGCCCAATTGGCACGCTGACTGTCGCCCAACTGGCACATTAACTATCGCCCAACTGGTACTCAAACTATCGCCCAACTGGTACACTGACTGTCGCCCAACTGGCACATTATCTGTCGCCCAACTGGCACGCTGACTATTGCCCAACTGGCATATTGACTGTCTCCCAACTGGCACTCAAAGTATCGCCCAACTGGCACATCAAACTATCGCCCAATTGGCACTTCACTCAAATTCATTTCACTTTCTTGATCATATTTCTCATTCAATCACATCTCACTCTTCATACAATGCATACTAACTCATGTCATGAAATGCAAGTGTCCATTATCAATACTCGTATACATTTTTAGTTCTTTCATTTACTTCATTACCATGCTGATGTTGTCAGAATCAAGTTCTTATATTACCCTTTTACAAACGTGGTATGTTGGAAGTAGAGTCTCGAGTCCACAGGGATTGGAGTGCAACAATACTTGGTGGGCGCTTAATAACCAATTATAATGCGAAGAACGATTAACAAACTAAGACATAGAAATGAGTCTTTTCGACTATGGGTTTGATTCAATTAGTGTTAAATTCAATCACAACGCCTATTTAGAAAATGGTAATTGACTTTGAACAAAGCTAAGTTTAAGTAAAGTTTGGGGGTTTTGCAAATGGAGGAATCGAGGTTGGGGAGCATTCCCCCACCTTGGACCAAACAACACATGACGTCCATACTCGTAGCACATTCTAGAGTAAAAAATTCCATTGTGACAAACCATCAAACATGTGGTAGACAACCAACATGCTAGATGGATGTTGCAATTCAATACATGGGTGTAGGGTTAGAGTTTAGAGATTTAGCAACTTCCAATGCTTGACATTGGAAGTGGAGTCTCAAAACACCCACCCATACATCCACGAACTCTAGATATGCTACAAAGTATGTGATTTCTACAATAAAATGCACATGGGTCCAATGGTGGGTTTATGATCCCCAACCTTCAAGGTCTAGCTACTCATAATTATAATGACAACAATATTAAAGAGAGGGGAGGAGAAATTATACCAACAAGAGAAAATCACCATAAATGCCATAGGATATCCAAAGAAATCTTCAATAAAAACTACCAAAAATTCAATGCATTGACCCTCTCTTCTCTCTAACACTAAATGGAAGTAAGTATTGGTAGATGGGGAGTGAATGAGGGAGAGAGAGGGAGAGAGCTTCTAAAAAAACAAGTTTACCCTAGCAAAACATTATCACTAACTATATATAGTCCTCCCACAAAAAGGGCAAAGTTGTAATAAAAAGAAAGTCTTCGGCAGAGGCGCGGATCGATCCCTTCGTAATGGGCAGATCGATCCGCCTTTTATCTGGGGAATTACCGGCTTCTCGAGAAGGCGCGGATCGATTTGCTCATATTGGCCAGATCGATCCATTTATAGGAGTTTCTCACAGAATGGCCCTGCAAAGACGCGGATCGATCCCTTCACAAATGCGGATCGATCCGCCCTTTTCGAAACTGATAGAGAATTCCTTTTAAACACACGGATCGATCCCCTCTAAATGGCGGATCGATCCGCCTTTCCTGAAACTCCTTTCTTGCTCCTTTTTATTTCAAGAGTGCCAAAAGGGTTGGGTTCCACTATACCCAAGCATACATAACCTACAAAAAGAGACCTTTATTAGTTAACAGAGGGTAACAACAAGAACAATCAAAAACATAATTTATCCATTAAGTCTCCGATTTGAGTAATAATTTGGGTTCAATACAGGTAAAAATTATGAAGTTTTAAAATGCAAAATTGGACACGAATCACATGCCATGCGTTAACTACTCTGATTAGCAATCATCATAAAACATGCATTTATCATCTTATCCGCAGAAACATAATCATATAAACATGGATCACTCAATAAGGATTTGATATCACTAAACATATAGATAAAACCCTTAACATGCTCACATATACGATAACACTACCATATCATGAATAACTGGGAAGGATATAGCATTGTACACAACACATTACTATATAATACATCATTTAAACAGCTCATAAGTATCTTTAATTAATCCTAATAGGATTAGAGTGAGGTTAGGAAACTCACCTCGAGTCGCCGATCCTCGGTAGCAGCTAACCGTCAAGTTCTACAACATAAAATAGGAGAATTGGGATAAAGTATAAGTGCTAATAATAGGGGTTTAAATGGTAATTTTACCAAATGAGGATATAAACCTGAAGGTAGTGATCTACGTGTCATTTTAAGTCCAACGCCATTGACTAGACTCAAATCAGAGTCCGTTACATAAAAGGATGGGTAATCTATACCAATGTGGGCCTTAAAGACAAACTGTAATTTTGACCTTAACAATAGGTCACCAAATTTAAGGAGAACGTTCTAGATATTATTTTAAGACTCTGGGAACTGACCGCGTAATTTTCGGAGTTCTAGATTATTTATTATGAATTATCGAAGATAATTCATTATATAAAATATCAATGTATTGGTCCTTAAATACACATGCATGACCTCACATGAGAAACAGACCTTAGAAGTATTTTTTTTTAATATTAGACATTAAAATACGCTCCCAGCATTTATCTCATAATTTTCGGAGCTCGTTTGGTATTTTTAATAATTAATACATTCTTAAAATAGCTCCTTGTTAATTATTTAAAATACTAAGATATACTATTATAGCTTTATAACTCTTGGAATATCATAAAATAGTATTGGGGACATTCTCCTAATTTTCTGGAATTAGATAATACTCATAGGTAATTTAAATCTATTTAAGTACTAAGGAAAATCTAATATTTATAATTTATAATAAATAATATATACATATATATATATATATATTGTAATATACAGAATGTAGGAAATACTATCTAATAATATTTCTTAACCTAAAAGTGTAAGGATTATATTTAAACCCATTTATAATAATTAAAACCCTAATACTTAATAATAATAATAATAAAACATAATGATAATAATCATAATAAACTCAGACCCGACGGGTCAAAACCGAACCAACCCGGAATAAACGGGTAACACGCTCAGAGAAAGCCTAACCCAAACTCTCGCGGGTTAGCCCCGACCCGATCCAATCGTATACGGATAATCCGTATTAACAAACAAAAGAACCCAAACCGAAAACCCGTTTGGGTTAAACCATACCCGAACCCAAAGCCATTTACTCACACAAACTAGTCCTACCCGCTGACCCACACTCGCTCCAAATTCTAACCCATTAATCCATTCCCACTCACACCAGTACCCGACCCAAAATCGTCGCTTAACCCAACGCCAAACGGCGCCGTTCCAATTAAAAGGGCCCACGGGTTATATAAAACAAACCCGACCCACTACCCACACTCATCTATACATACAACACAATCCTACCCAGGCCCAAAACCGACCCGACTCGAACCCGGATGTTATAACCCTTATTTCTTTTTCTTCTCCGGCGAGCTTGGGCTGCCGGAAAATCGGGGCTCGCCAGAAAACTTGTGAGGATCATATATAACACGTTTCTCCATGGAAATATGCAAGACTAACGCCAGAATGACCGGATTGGGGTCCTCTACAACATACTAGGAGATGGTTCATTTGTTTAGGGCACCTACGATCCCATTATTCCTTTTGGGTATTTTGAGAATAACTGCTTGCATGGCCGACCAAATGTGGTCTATACCAAAAGCTGCTCTTAGGGGCTCTTTCTGGGACCATTGGGGTCTAATTGATATAATTGAAAGGGGGTTTTGGTCTTGCTTTGAAAATCAAGCTTCAAGGTGGTCCTCTAATGTCTGCCGGAGTAGAAACCAGAGCGTAGGGCTTTATTTGGGCAACATGCAAGTGCATCTAAAGTTTCTAGATGACATGCAAGTGTCCAGACTGAAAAATGAGGGCTGGGTTTTTACCTCAGATGATCTTGGGTTCTCTCCAACTTCACCGATCAACCTTTTCTCTCTCCTCTGCGTCTCCTTTCACCTTCTCTAGCTTCTCTGCATGTGTGTGTGTGTTAGTGAGGCTAAGACAAAGAGGTTACAGAGAGGGGGTGTATGAGTATGCACAATGTATGGGGGGGGGGGGGGGGGGGGGTATGTTGGGTATTGGCCGAAAGTGTGGTGGGGTGAGTGTGGGTTTTTTCTCAAGCTTGCTCTCTAATCTCACTCGATTTTTCTCTGTATACCAGACTGAGTGTGTGAACTGTGAGTTATAAATGATGCAAAGTGTATGTGCATGGAGTATTTATATGAGGGGAAGGGAAGAACTAGGACAAGTGGCGTGCATATGTGTGCATGGGTTGACAAGTAGAGTGCATGTCTTGGGGTACGTGCACAACTACAATTGTGCCTACGTACTGGCTGTGTACGAGTCTGTGTGTAAGTCTGACTATTAAAAACGAATAGAAACTTGTGACATGGGCATGACTGATATTATTAATACTATCTTAATAACATCGTTGCCGTCGTTAAGATGATAACTAAAGATCTCATAGAGGTTCCTTATTATGGTCATCCTAATGGACCTTCTGTAACCGTCCCCCTGTTGACGTCACTATTCTGAATTCCTACGTGGAATTTCCAAGGAAATTCAGAGTGTTACACAATGTGCCCGAGCGAACTCGTCCCGCATTGAGGGTGCCACAGACATCAGCTGTATGCGTGCTGCCCGAGAAGAGAGGCAGAAGCATATGGCCGGGGAATCAATCCAGGGTCACTATGTCAAGAGCCGAGGTGGCCTTGGGCGCATGATCAGCCGAAGTCATAGCTGAGCTCGATCCCAGAGGAAAGCACACCGCCATGAAGAAGAAGCCTCTTCCACCAACCCGACCAACCCCCCGGATATCGGCCGGGAAGGTGTCATGGCCCATATCCAGAATTTGAAGAAATAGATCGACAGAATGGCCAAAAAGCTAGGCCAGAAAGCTACTCAGGACCATGTCAATACTGAGACAGAGTCACCATTCTCTAGCCCAATCACAAGATTTGCCATCTCACGAAAATTCAAGCAGCCTCGCTTGGATTCATACAACGGCTCGGATAGCCTGGTAGACCATGTCCGAACCTACAAGGCCCAGATGGCTCTCAGCACCAATGCCGACGAACTATACTGCCTAGCCTTTCCCAACACTTTGAAATGCCCAACCACCTTATGGTTTCACTCCCTGAAGCCTGGATCGGTCAAAGATTTCAAGCAGCTAAACAAGCAGTTCATCAACCTGTTCATTGGCATGCATGGACGGCCAAAGTCTGACATACAGTTGCTGATTATAAGATAGAGGAATAATGAATCCCTCAAGAAGTTCACCGACCGGTTCAATCAGGAGAAACTCGGGGTACATGATCTTGATGAAACTGTCGCAATTACAGCCTTCTGCTCTGGAGTTCAACACACCATGTATGCTACGTCGTTTCACAGAAACCGACCGAAAACCTTGGTTGAACTTACAGAGAGGGTTGAAAAGTATGTTGACACTGAAATATTTTTAAAGGCCAAAGACCCCGGGCACTTAAGCGATGAGCCTTCAAGAAATAAGCGAAAGCGAGATCAGCCCGAGAGGAGCAACGCAAAGAAGCCCGAAAGTTCTGGTAGTTCTTTCAGTTCACAATGGTCTGGGTCCGGTAGCCCCGATCCGACCTCCAGTTTGCATTGGTCTGAGTCTGGCATCCCCGACTCGACCTCCAGTTCGCATCGGTCTGAGTCCGACAGCCCCGACCCGACCTCTAGTTTTCAGCAGTCGGGATCCAGTGATTCTGACCTTGCCTCCAGCTTGGAGTAACAAGAAGCCTAATCATCCCGACCTGACCTCCTGTCTCTAACAGTCCATACGAGATCAACCACAATGGTACTTTTTCCTGATAATAGAACAAAGCTCGGACTACCAACGAGCTCCTGTAAAGATTCGGATCGCCTATCAATCCCTCGTCGATCCCCGGAGCGCACCAAAAAGACCTCGGGGTCAACTCCCGAGGCATTAAAAAGACCTCGGACTCAACCCCGAGGCAACCAAAGACTACTGTTACACAGTTGGAAAAAGACCTAGGGGCCACACCCCAGGTACAAAAGACCTCGGAACTACACCCGTGACACAAAAGACCTCGGGGTCACATCCGAGGCACCGGCTTCGCTTAGGTCCATAACCGACGATGAGGGAAAATCCCCCCTAGGTGGCTAATGATTGCAAGTTTCAAAAGACACTGCAACCACCCACGTTCCAGGTCGGTTACCTATAGTCATAGCCTGTACAGACCCCCGTCTTAGAAAAAGTTTAGGGGGCAGGAAGGCACAATGAACTAAATAGGCAATCACACCGGGTATTTACAGGCCTTGGGGTTAACTAAGTCAATCTCTTAGACAACCCGTGTACCTATAGTACTCAGAGGCAATAACTCCACTTAGGTCCAAACCGACGATATAGGAACTCCTCTTAGGTTGGCCCACGATAAAGGAGCAAAAAAGATCCTAAAGCAACACGCTTTAAGTCGGCTCTGCCAACATGGTCAAGCTCTTTTCCCAACAGTCTTGACGAAGGCTGGTTGGGCAGAAGATAACCATCATGGGGAGTTAACATAAAAGGACCCTAAAGCGATACGCTTTAGGTCGGTTTTTCCAACATGGTCAAATTCTTTTGCCCACAACCTTGACGAAGATTTATAGGTAGAAGATAACCATCATAGGAGCTAACTTAAACAAAAGACTCTGAATTAGGCTAAGTCTCAACTCTTGGCCAGTTCCCGAGCATAAAAAGGTTCCGAGCTAGGCTGAGTCTCAACTCTTAGCCAATTCCTGAGAACTCACGAGACTCAGAAGCTCCAAGGCAGCTTCCCCGAGCACTCATACAGTGGTAAGTGGCATTAAGAAGATTTCCAAACTTGCCTGATATAGCATCCGGCCAACCTTGAAAATAGGGGGCAGTTGATACGCCCAAAATTGGCCTTATCCTATGGCCGAGCGGTTCAACTCAATAGCCAGTCCCTGTCCCGGTCAAATCATGCACAGTTCCTTGGATGAGCATCAGCTCGAGCGGTTTGGTCAGTCCGAGGCCTCTCGAGCGGTCCATCCACGACCCGACCAATAGGTCGGGAAGACCGCGCAAGCACGGTCCGTTCAGGCGCAGTCATGCCAGGCCCGCGAGACATGCTCCAGAATATTCCAGGCTGTTTCCTAATTATGGTAGAAGACTAATGGAAGAAGCACATCATTTCCTAATCCAATTAGGAAACCCCCACAATTAATGCCAATCAATCTTAATTGGATTATATTTCCTTATCCATGTAATAGTGGATCTCTTACATCTATAAAAGAGACCCCTCACCCCCATAGAAAGGGATGAATTTTCAGTCTATATAGCACCTCTATAGCAGTCATCTACACGCCCGGTCGACCTACGGTAGCTCCAAACTATTGTTGGTTCATCATATATCTCTGGCTTTTTACAGTATAGTGAACGTGCTCAGACACACATGTGAACGTAGGTTCCTTCATTAACAGGGCTGGACCACATACAAAAAATTATAGTGTCTCTCTCTCTCTCTCTCTCTCTCTCTCTCTCTCTCTCTCTCTCTCTCTCCCTTTAAACTGCTCTAGTTTATCTTACCAAATTTTGACATCATCAGATCTCATGACAGATATGAGATTGAGTTGTTAATGAGTTCTATAACCATTATTGGTGGATATTAGAGTCATGAGAAGATCCTTGATAGACTCACTTATTTGAGTGTGGAAGTGAGACCGTTTTCTATGAGAATTGGGCTAATTCTTTTTATACAAAATTTATTTAGAAAATAATTTTTTATAATAAAAAAGAGTTTTATTTGGATTGAATCAGTTGGAGACCAAGTCTCCCTAAAACTCCTACATGTTTTTTACTCCAAATTTTTTCTCCAACGTTCCCAGTTTTTCTCTCCACATTCTGCAACGTTATGTTTTCCCAACGTTCATAATATATTTTAGGGTAAATTGCATTTTGTACCCTCAAACTATACCATGTTTTGCACTTTGGTCCCTAAACTATCATTTTTCGCATTTTGGTCCCTCAACTATCATTTTGTGGCAGTTTGCCCCCTCCCTCACTTTTAGCGTCACTTTTGGTGTCACTAAAAAGTGATTTTTTTCGTCACTAAAAGTGAAGGAGGGGGCAAACTGTCACAAAATGATAGTTGAAGGACCAAAATGCGAAAAATGATAGTTTAGGGACCAAAGTACAAAACATGGTATAGTTTGAGGGTGTAAAATGCAATTTACCCTATATTTTATATATACAGAAACTGCTTTCATAGAAGACATACATTTACAGAGAGCAAAAAGAGTTACATAAACTTTTAAAAACGCAGTTTTCTTCACAGTTTTTGAGCAACTAGTTCTGAAAGGGTATGGGTTTTTCGATCTTCCTCCGTACAAGGATTTTCAAGACAGAATCGATTTCTGGGCTACTTCATCCTGGGGACGTCGTAGCCTTCATCCGAACTGCTTGCACAACTTGGGCAGAGCCGCGAAGCGTCTTAAAGAGAGTGACTTAGTCCGCGACTTATTCCAAGAAAAACGTCAAAGGCTACAGTTTTGGTAATATTGTTCTATTTTACAATTTGTGCAGCAATAGACACTACTGTGGTACAACTGATAAAACATTTGATAACCAAATCAAGAGTTCAAATTGGGAAGCACGACATTACTCTTATATATGTGTGTGTGTATATATATATATATATAGAAACAAACCTTAATTGTTGATCCGCAAAGAACCATGAATGTTGCTGAACTTTTTATAAGAAAGCTATAGACAAAGTAAACTTTGAATGTTCTTGGAGTACGTTTTCTTTGAGTCAATGACCTTGTTCATAATAGGCAAACTGTTGGGGGTTCGGCTATAGTGGGGCGGGAGTGGTTTTGCTCTAGGTGGGGCAAAACCACTATATATGTGGCAAGTGTTAATTGGAAGGGAGATGATAAGGCTGACATAATTCAGTCCATTAAATGCTTGGGAAGAAGGAAGGCTGCCACAATATTAGGGCATTAAATGCCTTACAACCTGTTATAGCAGGTTTGGACTTTCCTAAGAGCTGTTTGGACTTTGATGGATTGTTTTGACCTTGCAAAGAAATGTGTCAAGTTTGTAAAATAATATGCATCACTATGTTGTACCTTATGGAATAAATATTGTACACAACTAAATAAAATTCAAGTAAGTAAAAAAAAAAAGGTAAATAGCATATTTAGACTTTCATAAGGGTTGTTTGGACCTTGCAAAGAATTATGCCAAGTTTGCAAAATATTAATCATCACTATGTTGTACCTTATGAAATAAATATTATACACAACTAAACAAAATTCAAGTTTGTTAAAAAATATATATATATATATATATGAAGAAAGTAAATAGCAGGTTTGGACTTTCCTAAGAATTGTTTGGACTTTTGATAAATGTTAGTTGGACTTTGCAAAGAAATGTGCCAAATTTGCAAAATATTAAGTATCACTAATTTGAGAAGGTAAACATATCTTCATTTTACATGTATTTTACAACTATTGTGAATAATTTTGTTGTATAAAATATTGTTATGAGTAATGCGCATCACTGAAAGAATTAGAACATTATTCAATCAAAATCACTTTAAATATATTAAGTAAAATAACTTTAACTAGAATACCTTTTAATTATTTCTTTTCTTCATGCACTATATCTTGTATATAACAACACAAACACAACGCAAATGAGTAGATTGGATCATTAGGAAAATAGATCGTCAAATATTCCTCACAAAAGTCCAAATGTTTCTTAAGAAAGTCCAAATGTGCCTTACTGAGGTCCAAATGTTCCTTATTAAAGTCCAAATATTTCTTAAACAAGTCCAACTGTTCCTTACAAAAGTCCAAATGTTTCTTACGAAAGTCCAAATATTTCTTAAGAAAGTCCAAATGTTCCTTACTAAGGTCTAAATGGTTCTGAAGAAATATCAAATATTCCTTACAAAAGTCCAAATAGTTCTAAAGAAAGTCCAAATGCTCCTTACTAAAGTCCAAATATTTCTTAAAAAAGTCCATATGTTGCTTAAGAAAGTCCAAATATTCATTACTAAAGTCCAAATGTTGCTGAAGAAAGTTCAAATGTTTCTTATGAAAGTCCAAATGTTCCTTACTATGGTCCAAATGTTCCTTAAGAAAGACCAAATGTTCCTTAATAAAGTCCATATGTTGTTTAAAAAAATCCAAATGTTCCATACTAAAGTCCAAATGTTGCTAAAGAAAGTCAAAATGTAATGTTTCTTAAGAAAGTCCAAATATTCCTTACTAAAGTCCAAATGTTCCTTACTAAAGTCTAAAAATTCCTTAAGAAAGTCCAAATATTTCTTAATAAAGTCCATCTGCTTAAGAAAGTCTAAATATGCCTTACAAAACTTCAAATGTTCCTTAATAAGAACACTAAATTTGAGAAGTATAATATTACTAAAAATATGTAATTGACATTTTTATGTGTATTGTATCAAAGGTCTACAACACTAAATAACTAAAATCAAAGTAAGAGAGACAAAGAGATGTGGGCCCAGAATTTTTTGGGTATGCGGGCAGTGGGCAACCTACTCAATAGGTAAGATGTGTGAAAATTTTCAAAACCACTACGCCAAGTGTCACTCTCAACATATGTCTTGCTTCTCATCCAAGGGCTGACATTTTCTTGCTTCACGTGGGGCAAAACCGGCCTGCCCCACTACAGAATTCCCCAACTGTTGGACTACATCTCAACTAAAAAGTTACTTACTTCTTTTTTTTTTTTTTAGGTAACAGTACCATTTATTATTATTTTTTTTAGGGAACTAAAACTCTACTTTAAATTGTGTTTTACTTGCTAGTTAGAAACTTGGATTACATAGCACTCTAATTTGTTTAAACCCATGAAGAATACGTTGGTTTTAGAGAATCTTATATTTACTGGGCCGACTCTGAGATGACCAAAATTGGCCGAGGCCTCAAGCGAATTTTTAAAGGGGCCAAAAAAATGAGACCTCTATACTAAGTTTCATTGAAATTATGAAAAAAAATAGGCTTAAAAATGATGAATTTTATAGAAATTAGAAAGAAAATAGGCCTAAAAATGATAAATTTCATAGAAATTTAATAGAAATTAGAAGAAATAAGCCTAAAAATGATAAATTTCATAAAAATTAGAAAGAAATTAAGAAAAAAATAGGCCAAAAAATGAGGCCTAAAGTCGAGACCCCATGCGATTGCTTTGAGAAATAGGCCCAGGGCCGGCCCTGTATATTTATAAGCAATATTGCTAAACAATAGGATGAAAGTAGATCAAAAAAGAGTAAAGATTGGGTCACACCCAAAGATACAATTTTTAGGACACAACCCAATAGATGTGTCTATATCTCTCTAGTGATGTCACTGTATAGGGGAGGGAGAGATTGACATATCTATTGGGTTGTGTCCCAAAAATTGTGTCTTTGGGTGTGTCCCAAGTATTACCTCCAAAATATAAGGGACGGACCAAAAAAAAAAAGGGACAGACAAGAAAAAAAGTGGTATACTAAATTTATTAAAACTCTAAGAAAAATTACTTAAATAAAAGTGCACCGATTGATAAAAGTATAAAACACTTATGGACAACACTATACTTATATATACTAGTGGGGTGCCATTCACTTTGTGAGTGCAAGTTTTAAACTTTTTTTTAAAGAAGTTTTGTTTTGTTTTTTTTCTTCTTTGAATCACTTTTTGGGTAGTTTATTCCAAAGCAGTTTTTAGTAATGTACTGTTTTTTAAATATTAAATAAGTCCTACACAAGTTTTTTTTTATAATTACTTTGTTTTGTTTTACCCTTACTATTATATTTTATAGATAAAATTTTATGGTATAATTATGATTCTGAGTGATAGATTCCTTTTTCTGGTACCGTTACTTCTCCTTTTATATAGTAATATATATATATATATATATATATATTATAGATTATAGATATATAGATAGACAAAGATTCTCTAAAAAGGACCACCTCTCTTTTATTAAAGAGAGGACCTCTGTTTTGGTCGTTGGATTGTGTTTAAAAACTGTGAAATGACAAAACTGCCATTAATGAAAACACAATTCGACGGCCAAAACAGAAGTCTTCTCTTTAATAAAGAAATGACGCCCTCTTTATAGCCTGACTGTATAGATATATATATATATATAAATATAGATATATATATATGTGTGCGTGTGTATGTGAGTGTGTGGCATGTTGGATTTCTCAAAACCCTCAGTGTGTAGTGGTAGGCCGTAGGCGCAGATCTTTCTCTTGACTGAATCCAGATTTTGAAAAAGAAGATAATATTATAAAAATGACTTACTTTATACCAATAAACAACAGTACAATAATTTGCCAAAAATCGAAAGAGATAATATTATAAAAATGACTTACTTTATACCAACAAACGACAGGACAATAATTTGCACAAAAACAAAAAAAATAATAATAATATTATAAAAATGACTTACTTTATACCAACCAACAACAGGACAATAATTTGAAGAAAAAAAAAAAAGTCAATAGCAAAGCTATTGGTGGGCCAAAATAGAAAATCAGTCCCTCTGCCAGACTGCCTCCATCAGACCAGTGCCGTAAGTGGTTATACCCACTTTACTCTTGAGTTTGATCACGTGCAGCTCTTTCCGTTAGGATTGAAATTGAACTCATGGTCAGAGCAAATTAGAACAATTTTGAAATTAGAAGGTGTAAATATATAAAATTAAAATTAAAGAGACCATTTTGATACTCGGTAGAAACTATAGGAGCATAAAATGTATTTTACCCTTAAGGTAATTTACTCTAGTATCATTTTTCTGAGTTTACGTTAACTTTTTATGGTTAATTTAAATGCGCGCAAAGCTATTGTACTCCACAATTATATATTAGGAGAGCATAACCCATAGAGTTATATTTGGGGCACTAACAATATCCACTAACACTTATTCGGAGTAACACACTCTATCTCTCTCCTAGTGGCATTGTGGGATCCGCAGTGGACCCCGCAATACCACTAGAAGAGAGATAGAGTGTGTTAGTAAGTGTTAGTGGATTTTGTTAGTGCCCCTAACATTGCCCTAACCCATATGAGTAATATTTGGGGTACTAATAAATTCCACTAACATTCACACCCACACTCTATCTCTCTCCTAATGGCACTGTGGGGTTCGCAGTGGACTCAAAGTGCCACTAGGAGAGAGATAGAGTGTGGGAGTAAGTGTTAGTAGAATTTGTTAGTGCCCCTAGCATTAATTGTTGAACCCATATATCTACACTAGTATATATCAATAAGTTGTATGCATAAAGAACAACACCTAAGTATATATCGTCCTTAATATCAAGCAGGCTTTGTCTAAATATTGTGACATCTTCATCCCCTGTAGAGAGATTTGAGGGTTCAACTTCTCTTAGGGGGAGTCTTTGTTTGTCCCTTGTTTATTTTTCAGTAAGAATGAGTGGCATTTGTTGTAGCCCATTGTGGGGCTTTAAGATTGGATTGAGTTACATTTAGGGTGTGTTTGTGTGTGTCAGCCATAATCCAAATAAGTATAAAATCAAATTTAAAAAAAAAAAAAAAAAAAAAGGAAGTGTCATTCTTGATATTAATGTTATTTTCGAGAATGGTATCAAAGAAAAATAACTTTTATTTATTTATTGAGTACAACAGCTGAAACAAACACAAGCAACATTGATTACAACTTTATTTAGTGATTCCCACATAACTGTCCACCCCAGCAGCTTCCCTTGTCCATGTCAAATGAACAAGCAGTAGTTTATATCCTCAATCTATTAATTATTGGATCCAAGTCTGGCCCTTATTTTCTTAATTTCCTCAGTAGTCAGCTGGAATGCTCTGGCCAACACAGCATCCGGGATCGGCAGTTTCGACGCGAAAAGCGCGTTGTTGAGGAAAATAACCCCTGGATTCTGACTGTTGAAAAAGGCACGGGCGGATGCGGGCACCTTACCAACGTTAAACTGAAAGTGGATTAAACCTTTTGGAAACAAAAAAAATTCATCTTTCTTGACATACTTAGAATACAGAATATTTTCTGTGGTTACGAACCCCATAAACATTACACCTTCAAGAACATAGAATAATTCCGAGGCACGCGGGTGCGAGTGAGGTGGGTTAATGCCACCCGGCGCGACGTCTACGCGGTTTACGGACACGCCCAAAGTGTTGACGCCTGGGACTACCAAAACATCGGCTTGAGTGACAAATGAGCCCATTAAGTTGTTGGTGACTCCTCCTCTAACCAAGGCATTGGAGAAGAAATCCTCAGAGCTTGCGTTTGCCTTGCACACAAATCCGTTCACCTTCACAGCTGTTGATCAATAAAGTTACAAAAATATAGATTCACATGAGTTTAATTATGTAGTTGTTATATATATACATTTCAACTTCTAACATGAAAAATGAAAAAAGCTTCCAACATTTCTCATTTTTAAAACAGCAAAATATCAGAGACAAAAGAGTTACAAATTAAGTTAATTTTTTATATCTGTGAAGCAGATAAAAGTATGAATTATTGATTAATGCAGTTGACTCTGAGGACTTGTTTGAGAATGTATAAAATAATATCAGATTTAGCCCACCCTTAGTTACTATCTTTTCTTATGGAAACCAATAACTTAATTATTGATCGATGTTTTAATATTTATCAAGACTGATTTAATTAGAAGAACCTCCTCATAGCATGTAACATGTTTTAGGAATAGAACCTCCTCATAGCATGTAACATGTTTTACCCCAATTGGGTGTGTAAAAATAGTTTGAGTAATGCTATACTTTACAAATACATGTGGTTGAAGTCCCACAATCATTTAATGTGGTACTACTACCACATATATTTGAGAAATATTTGAGGTACAACAAGTTGGAAGCATAGCATTACTCAAATATATTTAGAATGTAGAATGTCTTTTTGAATTAAAATCGATTATTATGTATAAATTGACCCAGAAAAATCGTCTCGGAGGTTTTGCCTCCAAACCCTCAGTATAACTTGGTCACTATATGCATGCTAGCTCCCCCAATCATAGCCCCCCCGGCCAAAATAGAAAAATCTTGGATCCCCATTAACTTGCATTATACGTCCCCGCTCAAAAATCCTGACTCCACCCCACTCAAAATTTCTGACTCCGCCCCTTACTAGTTGTTGAGCCAAAAAATTAAAAAAGTACTAAAAGGAAGAAAAGCTAGAAGAATTGTGAGCTGGGAACTAGTACGGGAATTGAGATCAGCGACGCAAACATCTTGAAGCGCGTCTGGATCTGCAAAAGAGTTGGAAACTAAAGCTAACATCATCACAATCTTAAGCAGTCTACCAATAGCCGCCATGGTACAGGTATATATATTTGTTTATATACAAATATATTTATATATATATATATATATATATATATATGTGTGGGGGAAAGTGTAGAATTCAAAGCTAGAGAAAGAGAAGAGAAAAGGTGCTTTTGAACATGGAGAGAGGAAAGGTGGTATGACTTATTTATAAAGGGCGTGAAGAAGGTAAGAGATGAGAAATTATTCGGTGAGCCCGTCACGTCACATCATCATGCTGATGTGGTGTGACCAATTAATCCCAACCACCCACTTGTCTCCTTCTTCTAGGTACATCAAGACAAGTGGTTATCAAATTTAAAATTTGAAATTCCACTAACTACTTGTCATGATCTCCCTAGACGGAGGGGGTAAGTGGGTGGTTGGGGTTAATTGGTCACATCACATCAGCATGCTGAAGTGGCGTGACGCGCTCATTGAATAGGTCACACCACATCAGCATGCTGACCAGGCATGACGGGTTCACTGAATAACTTCTCGTAAGAGAGAGAGAGAGAGAGAGAGAGAGAGAGAGAGAGAGAGACACTAGAATAGGGTGGAGTAATGCTATACTTTTCAAATTTTTATTTTAAAAGTGTTTCTCAAATGATGTGGTAGTGGGACCAGGTAAACAACTTTCAATCAAAATTCAACTGGTCTCACAGTATTAGACCTGATAACCCCACTGTCATTTGAAAAATACTTTTGGAATAGATTTTTGGAAAGCATAGTATTACTCAATAGGGTGATATTGATAGTATTCGTGAAAGAAAATATTAAGTATTCCTAAATTGTGCACCTTCTAATACATCATGGCAGTTTTGAAACTATGGTAACTGATATGTAGATTCACGTCAATAGGCGTATTATTTAAGTGACTCTTTTAAGTATACCTAGTATTCCAATTATGGCCGTCACAGCGTGTACCGTCCCCACTTGCGGAGCGTTGCTCACGTGGACAGGTTATACGTCTCTTTCTATTTTGGGTTAAAATTTTTCAACAACACTAATAAACATGGATATAGTGCTTACTTGTAAGCTTTTGATTTTTCCTAATGTTTGAGTTAGTTCTCCCGCAGGACTAAGACAAAGGGTGTCAGTACAAAAATATTACAAATAAGGAATGTATATTAGTGTACGTAAGTATATAAATACCAACTATTAATTTTTGGTTAATTTTACTCTTATCGCATACGGGAAATCTTAAGGGGACTAAGAATTTAGATAACTTCTCAGGAAAAAGAAATTTAAAAAAAAAAAATAATTATTGTTATTATTATTATTAATTCTTTTTTCACTTTTAGATCTGCTTTCTTTTTTTTTACCAGATCCTTTTTTTTTCCATTTTTTTTTCAGACACTATTTTTTAGGTGTTAAAAAGTAATAATTTATGGCTTGCATGGTAACGTTGTGGTTTTTGGTTTTTAATTTTTGTTTTCATTTTTTGACTTGATTACAGTCAACTCCCAATACTAAAAAAATGGAAACAAAAATTGAACATCAAAAACCACAACGTTACCATGCAAGGCCTTAGTTATTATCCAGAATTTATATTCGAGCACGACTAAACACAGAATTATGATATAACAGGTTATACAATAGATTTATATATCCAGCACGTTCTAAACACAGGACAACGTAACAGCTTATCTGACAAGAATACTATCCTATCTGATCCTACTTTATCCTTATATATCTGACAATTTATCCGACCTGTCAAACGAGACTTAAGAGTAGCATTTAACCCAACAATTAAATTGTCCAGAAATGAATCTTACAAAAAGTTTAATTCCGATCACATATACACATTCTTGTTGTGTATATGTATATGTATATACATTGTTAGTACGAAGAAAGACTAACACATCAATATTATAATTGGTGAGACAGGGATGGCTCAACCATAAAGCAAGTTAGGCGGTCGCTTAAGGCCCCTAAAATATTAAGACTTCATTTTATATATGTATTTCATGTAATAT
Source organism: Hydrangea macrophylla (assembly GCA_033977485.1). Taxonomy (NCBI): domain Eukaryota; kingdom Viridiplantae; phylum Streptophyta; class Magnoliopsida; order Cornales; family Hydrangeaceae; genus Hydrangea; species Hydrangea macrophylla. The sequence goes on from CM066996.1 coordinate 79,670,836, forward strand.
TACATTCTTATTAAAAAAAAAAGGAGTAATATTGCCTTAAAAAAGGCCCCTAACTCCTCTCTCTCTCTCTCTCTCTCTCTCTCTCTCTCTCACATCCTAGATCCACTTTAAAAAATAATTGAAAGAGTAATATTTTGAGACACAACCTTCATACAACTTTCATACAACCTCCCCAAAAGATGTGTCTATCTCTCTTCTGTGATGTCACTGGACCCCACAGTGACACAGGAAAGAGATAGACACATCTTTTGGGGAGGTTGTATAAAAGTTGTATGAAGGTTGTGTCCCAAGTATTACCCTAATTGAAATGAGTATGTTAAAATTCTAAATAATCAAGTGTATTTTAAAATAATAAAATATAATCACACTTGAAATTCACAAAATTACAACCATTCATTTACATGATCCCAATACAACCCAAATATGGAACCCTCATGTATACTTTATACGGCTGTCCGATTTAAATTTTATTCTATTTTCTCCATTTTTTCTGCTACTAGCACTACCTACATCTACAAATAAAATACGGGGAAGTAAACAATAATCAAGTGTATTTCAAAACAATAACATATAATCACACTTGAAATTCACAAAATTACAACCATTCCTTTACATGACCCAAATACAACCCAAATATGGAACCCTCGTGTGTACTTTATACAGCTGTCCGATTTAAATTTTATTTTATTTTCTCCATTTTTTCTTCTACCGGCACTACCTGCATCTACAAATAAAATACGAGGAAGTAAACAATATGACTGGAATAATAACTGCTATAAATCACGACGAATAACTATGTATGTACACAATTGATAGGTTCAAATAAAAATAGAACCATCCCATAAATTAATTGCTCATCTCGAAGGACATCATATCAGGTTCCTTTTGGTAATACTGCCAGAGCCACTGGCCTCACTTCACCCTTCACCAAGCCACTCTGGACTTTTATCTGAGCTATTGGCTCTTGGCAGGTATTCCTTGCTCATTTACCGTTAGTTCCATGACATTTACCCAAAAACAACTTCTTAATAACATATTTACTAGAATTCATGGATTCCATAAAAAGGACAATATAATTTAAAGAGGGTACAAATAGAAATATAAAAAAAATTACTCCGAAGATTTAAATATTCTACGCAACTCTGTACCTGAAAGAGATGTTTGAATAATTCTCAAACTCTTCCTATTTTTTGTTTCTTTTATTTTTCTTATTAATTAGTCAAACATAGCTTTAAGTAAAAGTCATTGAGATTGACGTGAAAAACTAACTACCCCGAATGTGTGTTTATATAGGCAAATAAAATAATCTAACATTATTGCCTATATAATCTAGCCTAGGTAGAATAAAATATTAAGCTAGGCCAAATGATTAGATGTGATGATTTTCTGTTTTTTAGATGCATATTAATGTAGTTATGGATATATGCTAAAAGTCCTGTTTTATTTAAATTTATTATTTATTTAATAAAATAAGTTATTATATTTTCATTAGAATCTGTGTGTATGAATAATGTTTGCATTATCATGTTTATTTAATTAATAATGTTAGGGGCACAAATATTTTACACAAATACTTATAAACACACTCTATCTCTATCTTGGGTGGTACTGTGGGGTTTGGATAATTTCTGTGGAACCCACAATACCCAGGATAGGGATAAAGTGTGCTTGAAAGTATTTGTGTAAAGTGTTTGTGCCCCAAATATTACTCTTATTTAATATTATGCATGAGTGTCTCTTATTTTACATAGTATGTGATTTGTTGTGTAGAGTTCGGCTTACACATGGAGGTTTAGACTATCGGATCTTGTAGAATATAAGATTTTAGTTTACAGTCTTAGATGAGATTGGACACATCAGCGGTAGGACTGCAACATAGTGGTATAATAGGTTGGTCTTGAATATGGGAAATAGTGTAGTTTCAACTCACTTTACTAGTATACTTTGTGTATTAAACTGGACCAATTTAGGGTAATTATCTTTATACTGAATCATAATGTAATTAATATCACGTGGTTAGTATGGGTGCTTATGCTCTAAATCCTAATTTAGTTTATAGACACGTACATTTGATATTTACACTTTGATCCCTCAAAGGCTGAGATCCTTAAATAAGTCAATATCTAATTGGATTGAGTGACAATATTAATTGTGTGGTGGATATAAATTAATGATGATTCCACGTCTCTGTTTTGGGATTGATAATATCCCCTTGAGAAAGTTTATAAGTAACGATTATGTCAAACTCAGCAAGTGGATTTCGTATCCGACATATCAAATAAGTTAAGCAGAGGATTATCACAAAATTTTTTTAGAGATTAGTTAAATATGATTTTCAGTAATTATATTTAATTAACGAATATATATTATCTTAACGTAGGGAGACAATAAATATTTAATAATATAGAGCTCGAAATATAATTTTGAGATAAGGGTAGGAGTGCAATTATAATTCTTTAGTAATATGAATTATAATTAATGAAAATAAGAATCTGATTTAGTTCAAATTAAGATTTCCTAATTTCATAAGAAGCATATTCCTTATTGACTTCTTATGGTCCATATAGTAACCTATATATATGCTGCTTTGGCTCTCCTTTCAGTTTATGTTTTTCATATAGAGTATTATAACTCGGAATAGAAAAGAAAGCGTAGAAAGAGATAACAAAAAATAAAAGGGATTTCGAAAGAGTTCATACTCAGTTCGAGATTCTGGTAGTAAAGGAATATAGTAAAAGATCGTGAACTAATATCGAGCCCGTGTGTCACACCCCAACCCGCCCCAGCGGATTAGGACACGTGTAACAAGGCGATACACACCCAAAATACACTAATTAGGAATAAAAAGTATGAATTAACCCACCTTTAAGAGTTTTATTGTGACAAAAACCAACCCAAGGGTAAAATAGTCATTAATAAGTATATCAAATTTTTATACCAAATGATAGGTCTTTGAGTCCCAGTTCCAACAAAAAAAAAACGGTGCGCGAATCCGAGTTTTCTAGAGAGATATATGCACGTTTTCGTAAAAGTGGACGGCTGCTGAAAACAGGAGCGGATCGATCCACCCACAAAATCCGGATCAATCCAATTTGTTGTTTTTCTAGCAGAATATCCCTCCAGAACCCCGGATCGATCCACCCTTTATACTCGGATCGATCCGGGTTCCTGCAGAATGGTTTCTGCTGCTAAATTTTGTTGTCAAACAAGTTTTAAACTTACCAAAACACAACCAAATCACATGGAAACCTTATGAAACTTTGGGAAAACATATCCAACACATTTCCAAACACTTTTAAACTTAAGCCAAGCTTGGATCACACAATCACATTCACAATTTGATCAAATCAACCATGAACTCAATTCATGAGAATATAACCAAACTTCAAAGCTTTGAAACCAAATCTTCATAAAAAATTCATAGAACTTGTTGCGAATTAACTTTAAAGGTATAGCTAACATTATATACACAAATGAAACTTGTCTAAACACTTGCGACGCCATCCAGGCTTGCCGAGATGGTTCAACCAACCAACTTGCACCCTATTCGAGCAACACAAAAGAGATTAACATAGGCTCTCTAATCACTTCCAACTCCCAAAATACACGTTTTAGGATCCAACCTTCTCATTAACAATTCAAGTGTTAACATTAACATAAAAGAATTATAATTTACATCATTTTACAAGTTCCAAAGAAATTCATATGTATGAAGCTCAAATCTCCCCCATCTCTCCCAACGCGCGTCATTTCCTCTCCGAATATTGGCTCCGAACCTGCGGTGGTTGTTATGTACCACAACAGAAATAGGAAAACGATTTTCTTAAGCATTACGCTTAATGAGCATTCTAACATGATTGTATTTTTAACACGTGCAATGCTACAATTAACACACAAAACATAAACGTAGTCGCCGAGTAATCGGTTATATGGTTCATTCAGACCCGAAGACTTCCCTTGGTCCCGTGGCCACTTCTATTCCTTGGACTTCTGTATTTATCGGATTCTTCCTCTACACCACCCTTATTACTCCCAACAATGAACCATTTTCACAGTGCTCATTGACTACCACATAGACATATAAACATCTAAGCATATAAGCACATAAGCTTGGCAATTCTTCACATAATTAACATCAAAATCACAACTTAACAATATTATAGCTTCTAAGCATAATTTCATCAACACAACATACATGTAACATTGAACACTTTAAACCCCAATCACTTGTTAATTAGAAAATTCACCTTAAGCAAGATTATACCCAATTTCAAGCTAGAGATGTGCTGAATTTCACCAATTTAAGCTCAATTTCCTCACCAAGTAAATCCTACAAGAATTTTGGTAGACGGTGTCTCACCGTAAAGTATGAGCTACCAAAATACAGTAATTTAAACGTAAATTAAGGGTATAAAAACGTTCGTCTCACCTCCACGAGTCCGAAAATGGCTTCGATTCGTGAATCCGACAAACGGCGGCGACGGAACGACGAGATTACGACGTCGGTGACGGTTTCTCCGTTTCTCTCTCCGAGCTCTCCTCTTGTTTGGTTTAATTTTCTGCTGAAAATGACAGTATAGACTCTCCTAGTGACACACACACATCACATGCAAGTGATGTGTCATAAGTTTTCCCTATTTTTGTTTACACCCCCGATTTTTCTTAAGTTCCTATTATGAAATCCCCCAAACATTCCATTAACCACCCAATTATCTAATGAGTGTTTGTCTAAGTTCCGTATGGGTCCCAATGTGGGTCCCACATATTTTGTGAAATTGCTATCGTACCTACTCATTTTAAATCTTTTTCATTTATATCCTTATTTGGGTGTCCAAGCTATATCACCAAATGCTAACACCTATATCATCATATAATATTGAAGTATTTTAAACAAATATTCATGTATTCATATAAATGCATTTAATCACGTAAAATGCAAATATTTTCATTTAGGCCCTTCACTGGGTCCCACTTCCAAACATGTCCCACCTCACTGGGGACTTTTCCAACTAGTGTCCCTCTCTGAACACTTTTTACATGGGCGAGTCCAAGCCTCCCCTTAATCCATTTATATACTAATTATATTAATTAATGCATATTAACAAGTAATTAACCCGTCTCTGGGTACGGGTGTCACACCGTGTTCCCGATTCATGTACTTAACTATCCATTTTTGTAGTTAAAGGTAACCCTAGTTCTGTAGGGTTATTATAGCTTTCTCATAAAATTTTGTAGTACGAATTTATATGCACTGTCAACGGATTCTGGGAAAACAATTTTCTAATAGATGTTACACAGTTTTGGTCCTTACAGTAGCCAAGTTTTGTGATTATGTCAAAATCAAGAATTTTAATTAACCCTATTAAAAATGTAGCATTTGAAAGTAGCGTATTGAGTCCACAGGGATTGATAAGAACAACATTTGGAAAGTTTAGAAACTAGTTATAATGCTAAAAGGAAGAAACAAGAAAAGATGATAAAAAGGAAAAAAATTAACTTTGCGTCTTTTGGGGTTTTTAAAGGATAAAAGGGAAAACTAATTTAAAAAGTAATAGGTTGGGATCATTTCTCCCATTTTGGATGACAACAAGATGAAATGGACTAATATATCAAGCACAATCTTCATTGTGGCATATTATTAAATACAAGGAGTATATCTATGTGTTAGACGAAAGGAGCTTTGAGATTTCCATTGAAACGGATTTGAAACTAATGTTTGACTATCAAGGATGCATGATATACAATATGGAGCCTCCATGGCTTCTAATCCGAATGATTTGTCCACCCTATACTAACTAATCTACTTGGTGGACAAATCATCTATGAAGCCTTCAAAAGATAGTGTTTAAAATCCAAGAGTTTGAACAATCAAAGATGCTTGACATCAAATATAAAGACTCCAAATTTTAAATCTCACACACAACATTTATCAAACACAAGCAGGTTACATATTATTCCATATGAAATACATAAGGTAGGATTCAAAGTCTAAGTTTTGACAATCATAGATGCAAGACAAATAAGATGAAGCCCCTAGTATTGAATCCTACATAAATGAACCCTAGAAATGCTACAATATTAAATCCAAGAGTTCATAATCCACAACCTAAGTAAATCTAACTAATAATGGAAAGCATAGCAGCATCATTAAAGGAAAAGAGATAGAAAATATACCAAGTCATTAAAACTTCAATGAAATCTTCAAGTTTACAATAATGAAGAGAAAATGGAATGGGTACCCAAGGTGGCTTCCCAAATTGAGAGAAAAAAAAATGATAGATCATCTTAAATAAAACTATCACTAACAATATATAATGAAGAGAAAATGGAATGCTTTCATAATCTGAATTTTGTTCAAAACACACTTCATCTCAATTCTCACTAGTATTACACTCTAAAAATGAGCACTTCGAATCAGGTAATACACTTATGACATACGGGCGAAAAGAGTAAGGGAAATGGAAACCAAAGTCATGCACATGCCAATGATGACAAACGTAAGCATGAAAAATGAGTAAAATTAATCTCACGAAAGATACCATTCAATAGAGGATGTGGAATAACTCAAACTACTTTTCATGACCGTCTCAAACTCTGAATCATAAAACTTGAGGACCAATTAGGACCTTGAGGGGGTTGTAAAGTGGGAAAGGGTTATGAGGTGGAGGACAAAGGGAAATGAAGTGAAGTGTTTGGGTACAAATTTGGGATTCATTGAAATGCATGGATACAAATGACCACTAGAGATGAATCATCCACAAATATTTCTTTGAAGCTAAAAAAGAGAAGTACAATTGACTATGAAGCTCTTTTTCTTTCTTTCTTTTTATTTTCTTATTCTTTTTTTTTAGAACTTCTTTTCTTTTCTTTTTCTTTGTACTCTCACAACAATACAATTCAATCTCTTTTACAACCTTACAAACACGATCTCATGCAAAGATATCCCAAAGATGTAATTCAAACATGGATATGGAAGGTGTATGGTTAAGTGAAGGAAGGGTATGTGTGGTTGATACTAGAAATGGTGAAAAAAGGGACCTAAAATAAATTCCTCGGACAATGTGATTCTTTGTTCTCCAATATAATGACAAGCAAGCAAGAGTTTTGCATTCCACTAAAGGATTCTTCTAATGAACAATCAAATCAAGAAGATGAGATTATCAACGACTTTTGTATGTTTTTCAAAAAGAGAGAATTAAAGTATGTAACACTCAACAATGGAGAAAATGATCTCGAGCTCACAAGGGTAAATTCTCCACATATGTTTCAAACGATTTTCGAGTAACAATTGCATTAAACATCATCCTAACACAAGTAATCATGCAACGTGCCTGATAATCCAAGATTTGAGATTCATAAAGTTCACTATGTCAAGATAGTTCTAGAACTAGTGAGATTCAATGCGTGTCACATGCTAAATTTACAAGTACATCACAAGACAAGTGTCATCACTTGACACTTGAAAATGAGAAACTATACAACAATCATTAGAAACTTTATTTTTTTAGTCATCTTTTCTTTTATTAAAAATCATGCTTGGAGAATTAATGGCAAGAAGAAAATGGAACATCAACAAGATGGGTGAATATCCCACACCCCTTAACTAGAACATTGCATTTTCCCTAATGCAAATGGTTTAAAAAAAAGGCAAAAATGAGTAGGGATAGAGTGATATCACCAACAGAAGGAGCGATCCCCGATGAGCACAAAGATGATGTTACTGCACATGAATCACTACCAAGCACATCAAGCAAATAAAAGAACGGAAAAAAATGAAGATTAAATGATTAGGAAATGATGCGGATGAATTTGAAAGTTGGAATGTTCAATCTACCACTAGCCCAACATGCAAAAGAGAAATAATATTCCTTTAAAAGAGGTGTTCTAGAAATTTTGGCAAAACAATCAAACTTTGTATTATTATACTATGGCTCTACTTTGATTAACATGATTTGCCCACCCTACAACTAAATTACATTAACCAAACTAAGTTAACTAAACTACATGGTGGAATACATCACATTCTCTGAGTATGAGTCAAGCATCTTAACACAAAGCATAATTATCATAAAAACAAATAAGTGGTAAATTACTATACTATGCAACACCTTTGATTAGAATGACACATCCACCCTACATTTAAGCTACATGGTAGACAAATCAACTTCTCTTAGAATGACTCATGTGCAACAATACACCATTTCTATTAAGCACAACTATGTAAAAAATCACAAAAATCAATTACATATGCCAAAAATTTAAAGAATAACAACCGAAGGAGACACTATTACCTTCCCTATGCTAGACCAATGTGTCATCAACATCCTAAATGGAGGTTTAGCTCTTCAAGAGTAGCTAATCGTTCAAAACAAAGACAAAACAAAAAGATCAAATGTAAAAGCGCATATAATTAGAAACTAAAGAACTTAACGTTATTGCCAATCCCCGACAACGGTGCCATTTTGATTATGCCAAAATCAAGTATTTTTATTAACCCTATTAAAAATGTAGTATTTGGAAGTAGGGTGTCGAGTCCACAGGGATTGATATAAGAACAACATTTGGAAAGTTTAGAAACTAATTATAATGCTAAAAGAAGAAATAAGAAAAGATGATAAAAAGGAAAATTTTGACTTTGCGTTTTTTGGGGTTTTTTGAGGATAAAGGGAAAACTAATCTAATAAGCAATAGGTTGGGATCATTCCCCCCATCTTGGGTCACAACAAGATGAAATGGACTAATGTTTCAAGCACACTCTGAGGTAACATCTCATTGTGGTATATTATCAAACACAAGGAGTGCATCTATGTGTTAGATGAAAGGAGCTTTGAGATTTCCATAGAAATGAATTTAAAGCTAATGTTTGACTGTCAAATATTCATGACATACAAGATAGAGCCTCCATGGCTTCTAATCTGACTGATTTGTCCACACTACACTAACTAATCTACTTGGTGGACAAATCACCTATGAAGCCTTCAAAAGGTAGTGTTTAAAACCTAAGAGTCTGAACAATCAAAGATGCTTGACATCAAAGATGAAGACTCCAAGTTTTAAATCCTACACACAACATTTATCAAAGATATGGAGTGCAAAATACAAGGTTACATACTATTCCATATGAAATACATAAGGTAGGATTCAAAGTCTAAGTTTTGACACTCAAAGATGCAAGACAAATAAGATGAAGCCCCTAGTATTGAATCCTACACAAATGAACCCTAGAAATGCTACAACATTAAATCCAAGAGTTCATGATTCACAACCTAAGTAAATCTAACTAATAATGGAAAGCATAGCAATATCATCAAAGGAGAAGATATATAAAATATACCAAGCCATTAAAACTTCAACGATATCTTCAAGTTTTCAATAATGAAGAGAAAATGGAAGGGAACCCAAGGGGGCTTCCCAAATTGATAGAAAAAATGATAGATCATATAAAATAAAACTATCACTAACTATAGATATAACCCACACAAAATGGAAAACTTATAAATAAAAGAGGGGAAATCAACAGTAGGGGCGGGTTGATCCGCGGCTTAGAGCCGAATTGTCACGACCCAAGTCTCCCCCAGTAAGATATTGTCCTCTTTGGGTCCAACCCGCACGGATTTTTCCTGGCATAGGCCCACAAGCTTGCCCAAAATGCGTCTTACTAGGTTACACTATGACCCTCCATATATAGCACATTACCCTTCCTTCCCCAAGCGATGTGGGTTAAACTCGCCCTACAACACACAGTACCAGGGTCGTTACACGAATCGATCCGTCATTCATCTAGGCAGTTGGAATACGTGTATAGGTTTGAGGATCAATCTGCCCTTTGAGGCTGGATCGATTCGATATTGATGTTTTGGGTAGTAGCTTCCTCCAAATGCACGGATCGATCCGCCTTTGCTAAATTTGTTTCCTTTCCCTTGTCATGAGATAAAAACCAAACGGGATTGGTTCTCACTTTGAATAAGTTCCCAAATCCTACGAGAAAGATATTTTTATTAGCAACAAATGAACAGTAAACAAGATTAACAAAAGCACAATTTATCCATTAAATCTCCCAATTTAGGTGATAATTTGTGTCCAATAAAAGTAAAATCATAAAGTCAAGAATGCAATATTGAACACGAATCATTTTGGTCCTTTCACATGGCCAATTAATACTTTATCTAGTCTGATTCCTCTACTAATATTTCAAATGTATAGATAAAATTGAAAATCTGTATATTATAATCAGCCTATTATACTCCAAAAAATATATAAAAAAAAATATCAATAGTCTCCATAAATAATGATGGTTTCATTTTAGTAAATAATAACCATATTAGACCAAGTAACTATTTTGAGTAGTGCTATAAACGTAGTTTACAATTAAAATGATTTACAAATCTATTTTTTCTTGGGTCAATACACACACACACACACACTCTTTTTCTTTTATTTTTTTTCCCAACATTCACTTAACCATTATTGTCCTCACTGATCAACCGATGCACTGAATCCTATCCCAACCAGAAACACCAGGAAGACTGGTAAATTGGGCTTTTGAACTAGAGGAGTTCGAGATCATCTGCAAGACTAGAACATCAATCAAAGGTCAAGCAATGGTGGACTTCCTGGCAGAGTTCACCCATCAGGAAGAACCTGAAGAAAAAGAAGTTTTGCCTGAGCAACCACTAGGGTTACAATAGTCAATCCCAACTAGGGTATTATATATAGATGGTTCCTATAATAGCCAAGAAAGTGGAGCTGGACTCATCTTAACCATGCCTGACAGAATTCAGATCAAGTGCCCTCTCAGGTTCGGCTTCAAGGCCTCTAACAATGAAGTAGAATACAAGTCACTCTTGGCAGAACTACAACTGGCCCTATCTATGGGAGCCCAGCAGGTTCAAATATTCAGTAACTCATAACTAGTGGTTAACCAAGTGCTTAAGAAATACGAGTATAGGGAAGATAACATGGTGTCTTACTTGAAGCTCGTTAGAATGGAAATCGGCAAGTTAAAAGGCCTATCCATCACTCAAATCCCAAGAAAGCAAAACACTAAGGCAGACAGGCTAGACTGACTGGCCTCGTCCCAAGAGGTCGAGCTCTCCAACACTAGGATGGAATACCTTCCTAAACCAGGCATTGCAAGCCAAAGATGTGAAGAGGTCGACTAGGATGGAATACCTTCCTGAACCAGGCATTGCAAGCCAAAGATGTGAAGACGTCTATGTAGTAGACCAGGGCTCTAATTGGATAGACCATTGCATTCCTCAAAACTAGAGGACTCCCAGTCGATAAGGCCGAGGCAAGGAACATCCGACTTTGAGTGGCCAAATATCATCTATATAATGGGATCCTCTACAAGAGAAGTTATACATTGCCTTTTATGCGATGTGTCCACCCTTCTCAAAACTCGCGAAAATCCATGAAGGAGTATGTGGAAGTCATATTTGAGGTTGGGTACTATCTAGCCGAGCCCTATTACAAGGCTATTTCTGGCCAACCATGGTTCAGGACTCTATGAACTACATTTGAAAATGCGACAAGTGCAAGAGGTTTGCTTGTTAGACGCTTGATCCTGCCGAAGTCCGAACTTCGATAATCAGTCCATGTCCCTTCGTATAGTAGAGGATCAACATTATCGGTCCCCTGGCCACGGCCATGGGCCAAGTTTCTTTCACGATTGTTTCAGTAGATTATTTTATAAAGTGGGTTGAAGCCAAGCCATTGGCGACCATCACGGAGAAAAATATGGAAGACTTCGTATTGAGAAAAATTGTTATAGATTTGGCATACCCAGAGTACTAGTCTATGACGATGGAAGACAGTTTGACACTCCTGTCTTTAGGGAATTTTTTTCCAACTACGGCATCGCAAGCTACTACTCATCTCCCAAGTACCCGCAGGCAAATAGACAAGTCGAGGTAATTAACTGTACATTCCTTCAGTCCATCAAAACGAGGCTAGAACAAGAAAAAAGCCTCTGGGATGAAGAGTTACCTAGTCTATTATGGGCCTATAATACTACCCCTGAGCTTCGATGGGGGAATCCCTTTTCTCACTCACTTACAGATCTGAAGCGGTTGTCCCAACAAAGATAGGCTTTAGCGTTCTACCGGGTGGATAACTTCAGGGTTCAAGAAAATGAGGAAGTAATGAGGCAAGAACTGAACCTCGTCAAACAGAGGAGAGAATGGGCATACCTCAGGGCTACTGCGTAAACATAAAAGACTACCCAATACTTCAATAAAAAGGTTAAATACTGAAGCTTCCAAGTTGGGGATCTAGTCCTGAAGGCTGTAAACCAGTCTACTAGGATCCTGAGTCATGACAAGCTCCGCGCCAACTCGGAAGGCCCTTATCAAGTCACCTCGATCAATAGATTGAGCACTTTTTGGCTGAAAAATGTTAGAATTGAATGACGGGATCTGGCACACCCATGGCACATAGAACATCTATACAAATATAACCAATGAATGGTGACACTAGAGTAGTAATTCCAGGGGTAGCTCCCTCTGAGTTCCCAAAATTATTTTCACAAAAAGAGATAAAGCTCTTATGAGCGATTGAGATATGAATGAAATTTTGCATGTCAGTAAGTCTTGCTCAATTCTCTCAAAATGACCTCCTCGTGTAGTAAAATAACTCGGTTTGTTGGGGCACCAATGTTGCACCTGTATTTTATATGTATTTCTTCAAATTTCTGTATTTTTCCTTATATTACTCTCTATGATATATAATAAGATATATTTTCCTTTTCCCTTACTGGGTCAATATGATCTACGTATGTTTTATTATTGTATTTTTAGACCTTGGGGAAGCTTTGCTGAAAAAGTAACCTTGAGCGCTCGAGGATCCGGAGCGCTCGAGCCTGACTGTGTTTTGTCTATAAATACTCGTTATGTTATTTCATTATGGACGAATTCTTTATAACAGTTTAAGAGTGAGAGTCAGTCCAGCAGCCTATTGAGTGAAATCCTTTACACTTTCATGCTCATACCCCCTCTCATTCTCCTTGCATGCTTGAATTCAAGCATATACACATACATCCCATCATATTTACACATACACACACACACACACCCTTCATTTCAATATGCATCCACATACTTGTTGCTGAGATTTCATGAAGATCATGAAGAGGAAGTTCAGAAGTTGATTATTTACATGATCTAGTTCTAGAAAAGAAGAGTTGAAGCTTATTTCCACAATTTCAAGTTCTTTCTCAACAAATTTACATTTTGATCATCATCCAAACATCATCTAAGTACTGGTGAGTATAGATTCTCACTTAGATATCCTTAGAATAGGTCACTTTTAAGCGGCCGTTAGGGCACTTTTATATTCATATGTGTGAATAGGTCACGGACCTTGAATCTCTTGGTTGAGTCGGCTGTTAAAGCACTTTTACTACGCTCTTCAGCCATTAAGGCATTGTAGTTTACTCACCAAGCAGCTGTTAAAGCACTTTCATCCTAAACCAATGGCTTATGCTAGAATTGTGGAAAGAAATCGAGTAGATGGATATGGATTTTGGAGAAATGCCTATCGATCGATCTTTTCAATTGTAAGGCATGAAATGTTTTTTAGTTTGGGTTTTCATATCATGGTCCAGTTTGTCATAATTCTTCGATAACTTCTAATACGTTGAAAAGCCGATTAAAGATAAAGACCTTGGTCTGCTGAGACAATAAAGACCTTGGTTAGCGAGGCAAAAGACCTGGGTCATCCCCAGGCATGACACTTTGGCCACTCCTAAGTGGTTGTCCCAGCAGAGATAGGCTTAGCGTCCTACTAGGTGGAGAACTTTATGGCTCAAGAAAAGAAGAAAATAATGAGACAAGAACTGGTCCTCGTCAAAGAGATGAGAGAATGGGCAAACCTCAGGGCTACTATGTACAAACAAAGGACTGCCCAGTACTTCAACAAAATGGTCAAACACCGAAGCTTCTAAGTCGAGGATCTAGTTTTGAAGGCTGTAAGCCAATCCACCAGGATACCGTGTCACGGCAAGCTCAGTGCCAACTAGGAAGGACTTTATTAAGTCAGCCAGATCAATCGACCGGGCACTTATTGATTGAAAATGTCAGAATGACCAGAGTTGGCACACCCATTGAACATAGAACATCTACATAAATATTACCAATGAATGGTAACACCAGAATAGTAATTCCATGGGAAGCTCCCTCTAAATTCCCAAAATTATTTTCACAAAAAGAGATAGACCTCTTCTGAGCGATCAAAATATGAATAAAATTTTTCATTTCAGGATGTCTTGTTTAATTCTGTAAAAAAAATCCCCGTGTAGCAAAACACCTCGGTCCATTGGGGCACCAAAGACTGGAGGTGGGCATTCGGTCAGTTCGGTTTAGTTCGATTTGGGGTAATTCAGTTCGGTTTGGGTTCGGTTCGGTTTGGAAAACTGTCAACGGCTAACTGACCGAAATATAATTCGATTGATTTGGTTCGGTTAACCGAATTACAAATTTGGTTCAGTTATGAAATTCAGTTAACCGAAATAGTAAAGAATAATATATATATATAAATAAATAAAAATACAGATCAACAGTCCATGAACAAAAAGAAAACTGGTCTAACAAACAGATCTGACAGAAAAAAAATTGTATCAAAATGGAAATGGACTATGTAGTACCTACACCCACAAAAAAAAATTCTCAGAATTTGAAATGTAATCTTGTAGTGTAAAGAGATGTAGACTTGATGGTGCTCTTCTGGTGACTTTATTTTCCAATCTAAACTTGAAGTGCAGAGAGAGAAAAATCTTCTCAGAACTTGAAAGTTGAAACCAACAAGCCAAAACCAAAAATAAGTGTATAAATTAAATTTGGTTTTCGGTTCGGTTCAGTTCAATTTGGACGAGTTGTACCAAAAACCGAACAGAATAAGATAATGCAGTTCTGTTTGTAACCAAACTGAAATAAATAACTGAACTGCAATGAAAATTTTGATTTAATAATTCAGTTAATTCGATTAACTGAACTGTTTGCCCACTCCTACCAGAGACCTCTCTCACTCCAGGGCATCCTCTTAGGCCTAGGCCCACACTAGATGAATCAAACGACCTCGGTCTGCCTAAGGTAAACAAAAGACATGGGTCAGCCTGAGGTAAAAGACCTGGGTGGTCGCCCCAAGGCATTATACTTGGGTTGCTCCTCAACAAAGACCCAGGTCATCCCACAACAACCTCTTAGGTCCAGGTCCGCAATAGAGGCACTCCCTCTTAGGTCGGCCCATATTAAAGGCTTTAAAAGACCACAACATGTATCAAAAGACCTTGGTCCACCTAAGGCGCTCCGATTAAGTTTAGACCTACAATTGAGGCACTCCTTCTTAGGTCGGTTGACGACAGAAGAGTGCCAAAGTCCCTAAAATACATAATTTTAGGGTGGCCGACCCAACTAGTCATACTCATTCAACCCATTGCCTTAGCAATGGTTTGGGGGGCGAACTGAGGAGGGGGCTAAAACAAGCATACTCGGTATCATCCAAGTATTAACTCTTGGGCATTTCATTAGAGGTCTACTTGTCCTAACCCTTTGCTAATGCAAGAATGGCATATAGTCATCATATAAAGGCAAGTAGATGAAACAAGAACCAACTTAAAAAGATATGAACTTCATTAGTTTTGTTCAAGTCAGAAAAATATACAAGGTTGGGAGGCAATTATAATAGCCACTCCGCAAAAACAAAAGCAAAAGATAATTATTATTTACTTCTCTCCAGGTCCCCCAATTGGCGTTCCAACTCCTCTAGCCTTCTATCCCGATCCTATTCTTTCTGGGTACTAGATCCCACAGGAGTAGTCTTGGGACATCGAGAACCTATGGGAGGGCTTCCTTCCCCAAAGGCATATATCGGCCAGAAATAACTATCTTAGGGAAATTGTGCCCATCCTTTATTCTCGGGATTCAGTCCCCTCAGCCAATTCTGTTCCCCAAGAAGCAATGAATAACTAACCATGCCTCAATTTGTAGTGAAGCGGTAGCTCTTGGGAATCTAGAGCACACCCAAGCCAATCCTTAATCATTCATTCAGTGCCACCCTGCCGAAAAGCATGTTAGGAAACTGCATTCCCAGAATCCGTTGACAGTGCGTATAAGTTGGTACTGTAAAAAATTTCATGAAATCTATAATAACTCTACAAGGGCGGAACTAGGGTTACCTTGAACTGCAAAATTGGATTGCTGTAGTAGACGAATCGAGAACACGGGCTCGATAACAGCTCACGATCTTCTACCGTATTCCTTTGCTGCCAGAATATCGAACTGAGTGTGGGCTCTTTCGAAATCCTTTTAGTTTTCTGCTCTTCCCTCTTTACGTTCTATTTTCTATTCCCAGTTATAACACTCTCTTTGATTGCTGTGACGATTCAATCCTGATCACATTGATCCGATAAAGATGTGTTCGTCAGGAGGATCAAACGATCTCCGATTTACTTGAATTTTTAACAGCAGCTTTGTCTCGACGTCAGGAACGTTGTGTAAAAAATTCTGCAACTTTCGATCAGTATCGAGCAGTCCGAAGCTCTTTTAGTGAGCGTTGTCCGACGCTAGCGATCTCCACTCCTATGTCTCTTGAATGCTCACAGAGACTAGGGTTTGGTGGAAACCCTTCTAGAAGAAAGCTAGGAGGTCAAGGGAAGCTTAGAATATGAAATCATGCAACCTGAGAGAAGAGCCAAGGCAGCATATATATAGGCTACGATAGGGACCATAAGAAGTCAATAAAGAATAGGCTTCCTTATGGAATTAGGAAACCCTAATTCGAACTGAATCAGATTCCTATTTCCATAAATTATAATTCATACCACTAAAGAATTATAATTGCACTCCTACCCTTATCTCAAAAATATATTTCGAGCTCCATGTTATTAAATGCTTATTATCTCTCCATGTTAAGATTACAGATATCCATTAATTAAATATAATTACTGACAATCATATTTAATTAATTTCTTAAAATTCCTTGAGATCCTCTGCTTAACTTATCTGATATGTCGGATACAAAATCCACCTGCAGGGTTTGACATAATCAAAACTTATGAGCTTTCTCAAGGGGATATCATCAATCCCAAAATTGAGACATGGATTCCATCATTAATTAATATCCACCACACAATTAATATTGCCACCCAATCCAATGAGATATTGACCCATTTAAGGATCTCACCCTTTTAGGGATCAAAGTATAAATATCAAATGTACGTGTCTATAAATTAAATTAGGATTTAGAGCATAAGCACTCATAATAGCCATGAGGTATTAATTATCTTATAAGTCAGTATAAAGATAATTACCCCAAGTCGGTCCTGTATAATACACAAAATGTACCAGCATGGTGAGTTGAAACTATACCGTTTCCCGCAGTCAAGACAAACCTACTACAACACCATGCTGCAGTCCTACCGATGGTGTGTCCAATCCCATCTAAG
The DNA here is from genome assembly GCA_033977485.1 of Hydrangea macrophylla. Classification (NCBI taxonomy): domain Eukaryota; kingdom Viridiplantae; phylum Streptophyta; class Magnoliopsida; order Cornales; family Hydrangeaceae; genus Hydrangea; species Hydrangea macrophylla. The sequence goes on from CM066996.1 coordinate 79,688,276, forward strand.
ACTGTAAACCAAAATCTTACATTCTATAATATCTGATGGCCTGATCTTCCGTGTGTAAGCCAAACTCTACACACCAAACTACCTACTATATAGAATGAGAGACACACATTAAATAAATAATATAATACAAACATTGCCCACACAGATTCTCATAAAAAATGGATTAATTGATTTTATTAAATGAATAATAAATCAACTACATAAAGTATGGCTTTTAGTATATATCCCTAACAATCTCCCACTTAGACTCAAAGCCATGAAGTGACACACCTCACTCCAACTAATGGCTCTACCTCCTAGGGTAAACACATATCCTGAGGTAGACTTTCTGGAATCCCTATCTGACATGAAATCAGAATCTGTGTACCCAATGGGTACAAGACTATCTGTTTGGTAAACTAACATATAGTCTCGAGTTCTTTTCAGGTACTTGAGAATATTTTTCACCGCAGTCCAATATTCTTGCCCTGGATTAGACTGATATCTACTAACCATGCCAACAGCAAAGCAGATGTCAGGTCTAGTACATAGCATAGCATACATTAGGCTTCCTACTGCCGAGGCATAAGGAACTGCCTTCATCTTCTCTATCTCATCAGGTGTCTTAGGACACTGATCCTTAGATAGAGTAATTTCGTGTCTGAAGGGAAGGAATCCCTTCTTGGAATCTTGCATGCTAAACCTTGCAAGAATATTGTCAATATAAGTGCCTTGTGACAAGCCCAACATCCTATTCTTGCGATCTCGCATAAGCTTGATCCCTAGGATATGACTGGCTTCTCCCAAGTCCTTCATATCGAATTGACTGGATAACCATACCCTTACAGAAGATAATACCCCCACATCGTTTCCGATTAGCAAGATATCATCCACATATAGTACTAAGAACACCACCACTCTTCCATCATGTTTCTTGTACACACAAGATTCATCCGCACATTGATCAAAACCAAAAGACTTGATTGCTTGATCAAAGCGGATATTCCAAGACCTAGATGCCTGCTTAAGTCCATAAATGGACTTCTTAAGCTTGCACAACATGTGTTCTTGGCCCTTCGCAATGAACCCATCTGGTTGCATCATATAGATGCACTCGTCAAGATTTCCATTTAGAAATGCTGTCTTGACATCCATTTGCCAAAGTTCATAATCGAAATGTGCAGCAATGGATAAGAGAATCCAGATAGACTTCAGCATTGCCACCGGCGAAAAAGTTTCCTCATAATCGATTCCTTCTTTTTGAGTGAACCCTTTCGCAACAAGCCTTGCTTTAAAGGTTTCCACCTTACCATATGCTCCTCTCTTCTTCTTATAGATCCATTTACATCCAATGGGTTTTATTTCATTGGGTGGTTCTACAAGATCCCAGACTTGATTGGAGTACATGGACTCCATTTCAGACTTCATAGCCTTTTGCCAAAGATCTGCATCTTTATCTTGGAGTGCTTCATTGTAGTTATAGGGGTCGGTACCTTGTTCATCAAGGACCAGGTCATAAGACTCTCCCAAGAACATATACCGGTCAGGTTGAATAATAAACCCTCCCACTACGACGAGGCACAACCCGTGTCTGTGCATCACTGATATTTCGTTGTGAAGATTTTGAACCTAATACACCATTATCTACACGTTGTACTGGTTCAGAAACCTGCGTGTTAATGGTTGGTTCGGGATCTACACGAGTTTCGATAATCCTCCCACTACGACGTGGTAATGGAATATCGATAACTCTTTCTTGTGGTGTTTCTTCTTGTACCGTTGGTATCGAAGAAGTATGTCTCGGTGTCTCTCCTCTCATTTCCTCTAGAACAATATGACTTCTGGGCTTGTGGACCATAACATAGTCCTCTTCTAAGAATGTGGCATTGGTGCTAACAATAACCTTATGATCCTTAGGACTATAAAACAGACCACCTTTAGTTCCTCTTGGATACCCAACAAAGAAACATACTTCTGTTCTTGATTCCAACTTTTCTGCGTTCCCTTTCAGCACATGTGCTGGACTACCCCAGATCCGAACATGCCGCAGACTAGGCTTTCGCCCAGTCCACAATTCCGTGGGAGTAATAGGTACTGACTTAGAAGGTACCAAGTTTAGAATGTATGTGGCTGTCTCTAACACGTGTCCCCAAAAGGAAATTGGTAAATCCGAATAACTCATCATAGATCTTACCATGTCCATAAGAGTCCTGTTCCTTCTTTCTGCCACACCGTTCTGCTGAGGCATACGGGGTGCAGACAATTGGGATGTAATCCCTTGCTCCAATAAGTATTCCCTAAACTCTCCCAAGAGGTACTCTCCACCACGATCAGATTGTAGTGTCTTGATACATTTACCTAGACGCTTCTCCGTTTCAGCCTTGAAGTCTTTGAATTTCTCAAAGCATTCAGACTTACGCCGCATCAAATAAATGTACCCATACCTTGAGTAATCATCGATGAAAGTGACAAAGTACTCAAATCCCCCTCTTGCTTGGACAGTCATAGGACCACACAAATCAGAGTGAACCAGTTCCAACGGCTTTTTTGCTCTATAGCCCTTGGCCGAGAATGGCCTCTTGGTCATTTTACCTTCCAAGCAGGATTCACAAACTGGAAGTGCCTCCACTTCCAATGAGCCTAATGGCCCATTTTGAACCAGTCTTTGAATCCTTTTCAAATTAATATGACCAAGGCGTAAGTGCCAAAGATGCGTTTGGTTCATCCTCGAAGGTTCTTTTCTCTTAAATGGCAAACTATTTGTGTTATTCAATTCATTAAGTTGCAGTATAGGAGAGATAGGATTTATAATATAAAGATCATCCACCAATTGACCAGAACAAATAAAACGTTTATTTTCTTTAATAACTACTACTTTATTAAAATGAACTGAATATCCATTCTTTACTAAACTAGAAACTGAAACTAAATTCCTTCTAATAGAAGGTACATAAAAGCAATTTCTTAATATTAAATTCCTATCTCTACCAAAACTAAGATGTAGATCTCCTACTGCAACTACTGCTACTCTCGTAGCATTTCCCATATATAGATAAATCTCTCCATCACTGAGCTGCCTGGTTCCCTGGAACCCCTGCAAAGAATTGCATACATGATCAGTGGCTCCCGTATCTACACACCAGGTACCGGTAGATCGGACCGCTAAACACGATTCAACAACTAGTAAATGAGATTTACCTTGATTGTTCTGTCTGGCGAGATAAACTGGACATTGCTTCTTCTAGTGTCCTGGCTGCTTGCAAACAAAACATTTGCCTTTAGGCTTTCCCGGTTGTCCTCGTGGCCTTTGGATTGGCGGAGAACCCGCGGCCTTCTTTTGAGCCTTTTTCATTTTCTTCTTGCCTTTCGGCTTTGAAGTAGAACCTTTCTCAAATACAAGAGCACTCCCTGACTTTCTATTGAGACCCTCAGCTGCCTGAAGTTCTTTAAGCAGCTCCGCCAAGGTATATTTAAATTTATTCATGTTGTAATTGAGGCGGAATTGCTAAAAAGACTCTGGCAGTGACTGGAGTACGATATCGACCTGGGTTTCCCCGTCAATTTCAGCTCCAAGGATCTCTAGTTCATTAAGAAGAGATATCATCTTAAGAACATGATCCCTTACAGGCGTCCCCTCAGCCATGGTTGTGTTCATCAAGTCTTTCATAGCAACCTACCTAGCAGCACGACTTTGATCCCCGAACATCTCTCGGAGGCTCTCCATCATGTCATATGCACTGATCATTGACTGATGCTGATGTTGCAGAACATTTGACATGGATGCCAAAATGTAACACCGCGCCATCTCATCAGCCTTGACCCATTTCTTGTGAGCCTGGGTTTCCTCAGCGGTTGCCCCCTCACCAGGTTGCTCAGGACAATCTTGAGTAAGCACAAACTTGTACTCTTCAGCAGTTAACACAATATCCAAATTCCTTTTCCAGTCTATATAGTTTGGTACAGTAAGTTTGTTTTCTTTAAGTATAACAGCAAGTGGATTGAAAGTACCCATTTGAAAGCTTGAGAATCACATAACATAAATAATTACGTTTGGGCAAAATTTACTATGGATTCGAGTTGAAAATATTGGTTCCCTCTACCATATTTGAAAGGAATCCGCCAGCAACCTGATACACCGCGAATAGTATGACTCGATGGGAAGCCATATACTATCCATCATTTGTTCAGATAGACAATTGCCTTTTAATTTTACTATCCAGGCAATGTACTTTGCCTAATAAAATTAAATTGCTGACTTGCTTTGGTCCTATAAATAATAACAGTGACTCAGATGGAGAGGATATTATTATTTATAGCTAAGTGTATACCATCACTTAATTCTAGGTCAAGAGTTCTGTGAGGAACACCTCTGATGGAGAGGTGACCCACACCAACAATCACCCAAAACATTCTTTTAAAGAAGTTTGTACTGATGATTCCATGATCAACTACATCCGATGGGGAGGATGACACTAGAGCCATCACACAAAATTAATCATATCATCTACAAACTAGTGATGGAAACTATGGGATTTATACTTGATAAATTCCCTCTCCCACTTAGAATTTTTAAAAAAAATTTGAGGGTTATAATTTTTTAGAAAAACTTTTAATTTAATTAATAAAAAATAATGGAATACTTGACAAGGATTAATTCATCCTTACTTGTGAAACCCACATGTGTAGATAATAAAATTATTCTATTCTCATGATTTTAGAAAATAAGTACTTATGTTTTCAAATTATGGAATTAGTTTTATTTCTAAATACACATGTAGTTGTCCATCATTTTAAATTAATATAAATTAAACATGCAGCTAGACATCTGAAATAGGTCTAGGAACAATTATCCATGTTGTCCTATTCATTAAACATGAAACAATAATAATCATTCAATCACACATAAATAAGGAAACCACAATAAAATAGGAATCCCACTATTATGGTCAAGCTGCAACTCTTGTGAAGAAATCTTCATGGAACCCGATTAGGTCTATGTCGCAACTACGCAACTGCCTTCCAGAACTGTTTTCTGAAATAGCCTCCAGAAATTGCCTCTAGATTGCTTTCTGAAACTGCTTGTAAACTATCTTCACGAACTGTCTTCACGGATTTACTTGAGATATATTACACAAACCCTATGCCTCCATAAAGGGGTTCACATGCTATTTCTTTGCAGTAAATTAACCACACATCAATCAAGCGTGGGATCCAATACATACAAATCCTATGCCTCCATAAAGGAGTTCACATGCTATATCAAAACAGCAATATTAACCACGAATAAACCCATCGTGGGATCCAATCACACAAAACCAGTGACCATAATAGTGGAATAAGAACGCTGCAAAACAAGGGTTAGCATAGATCTACGTTCTATCCATCCATCAATGCACGCATAAGATCTGTTTTATTGGACAACATGGTTGCGTCCAACCTATACGCAGAATCAACGTTACTCTGATACCACTGTTAGGAAACTGCGTTCCCAGAATCCGTTGACAGTGCGTATAAGTTGGTACTGTAAAAAATTTCATGAAATCTATAATAACCCTACAAGGGCGAAACTAGGGTTACCTTGAACTGCAAAATTGGATTGCTGTAGTAGACGAATCAAGAACACGGGCTTGATAATAGCTCACGATCTTCTACCGTATTCCTTTGCTGCCAGAATATCGAACTGAATGTGGGCTCTTTCGAAATCCTTTTAGTTTTCTGCTCTTCCCTCTTTACGTTCTATTTTCTATTCCCAGTTATAACACTCTCTTTGATTGCTGTGACGATTTAATCCTGATCACATTGATCCGACAAAGATGTGTTCGTCAGGAGGATCAAACGATCTCCGATTTACTTGAATTTTTAACAACAGCTCCGTCTCGACGTCAGGAACGTTGTGTAAAAAATTCAGCAACTTTCGATCAGTATCGAGCAGTCCGAAGCTCTTTTAGTGAGCGTTGTCCGATGCTAGCGATCTCCACTCCTATGTCTCTTGAATGCTCACAGAGACTAGGGTTTGGTGGAAACCCTTCTAGAAGAAAGCTAGGAGGTCAAGGGAAGCTTAGAATATGAAATCATGCAACCTGAGAGAAGAGCCAAGGCAGCATATATATATAGGCTACGATAGGGACCATAAGAAGTCAATAAGGAATATGCTTCCTTATGGAATTAGGAAACCCTAATTCGAACTGAATCAGATTCCTATTTCCATAAATTATAATTCATACCACTAAAGAATTATAATTGCACTCCTACCCTTATCTCAAAAATATATTTCGAGCTCCATGTTATTAAATGCTTATTATCTCTCCATGTTAAGATTACAGATATCCATTAATTAAATATAATTACTGACAATCATATTTAATTAATTTCTTAAAATTCCTTGAGATCCTCTGCTTAACTTATCTGATATGTTGGATACAAAATCCACCTGCAGGGTTTGACATAATCAAAACTTATGAGCTTTCTCAAGGGGATATCATCAATCCCAAAATTGAGACATGGATTCCATCATTAATTAATATCCACCACACAATTAATATTGCCACCCAATCCAATGAGATATTGACCCATTTAAGGATCTCACCCTTTTAGGGATCAAAGTATAAATATCAAATGTACGTGTATATAAATTAAATTAGGATTTAGAGCATAAGCACTCATAATAGCCATGAGGTATTAATTATCTTATAAGTCAGTATAAAGATAATTACCCCAAGTCGGTCCTGTATAATACACAAAATGTTCCAGCATGGTGAGTTGAAACTATACCGTTTCCCGCAGTCAAGACAAACCTACTACAACACCATGCTGCAGTCCTACCGATGGTGTGTCCAATCCCATCTAAGACTGTAAACCAAAATCTTACATTCTATAATATCTGATGGCCTGATCTTCCGTGTGTAAGCCGAACTCTACACACCAAACCACCTACTATATAGAATGAGAGACACACATTAAATAAATAATATAATACAAACATTGCCCACACAGATTCTCATAAAAATGGATTAACTGATTTTATTAAATGAATAATAAATCAACTACATAAAGTATGGCTTTTAGTATATATCCCTAACAAAGCAATCACAACAAGTTGGGTTTGCAATACTCCAAGGGATACCCAAAACCCTATTTATTGTAGCATGTAGCTATTGATGACCATTGAGTTTGCATGGATCTCTTTACCTTCTATAAACAACTGCACGTCAGCGTCCGTAGGGATCTTGCATAGCCTACGACAAATGAGTAGACCTTCTGTAGTGGCAAGGTTGTATTGATTTTCCATGAAACGGTTTCAAGGAAAAAGAAATGGGGTTGGGATGACTTAAGAGGGCCTAGTTTTTTTTTTCTGTAGTGGGAATGGATAGAGGGAAGTCAAGCATCCCCTATTTATAAGAAAATCAACGGCCTAGATCCTTTACAATCGGATGGTTTAGATCGTTTCCCTCCTGGATTTGAACTTAATGGCACCAGTTGAAGAGATGGGCGCCATCCCATCACTTAGCGCACAATAATTGCTCACAGAGTCCCATCCCAACTGCCCAGTCCAAACATAACTAATTTAACTTGTGCCAGTAGCCTAGTAAACTGGGCCATTTTAATGGGCCTCTACTTTCAACGAGCCAGCAGATTTCCATACTTATCCATGCCCAGAGTTAGTGATCTCGTCAAAATCAAGATAAAAAGTATACTTTACTTTAAAAGATTTGCAGTAGTGGAAGTAGAGGTCGAACCCACAGAGATTGGAATTACTTTGTCACTATAAATCTAAAATCCCGAAGTCTAATTAATTATAAAAACGGAAGTTTGTTTAGATTTTCTATTAAACTAAGAATAATGAAAATAAATCTAAACTTGAAAGCAATTTAAAAGTGTTGTAAATGATATGTAAAGTGAATCCAGGATTGTAAATCCATCGCTAGCTTCATAATAAGGATATTTATGCATTCAATTAGATTATTACGTTGAATGATAATGGGGAATTGTAGCAACAAGCCCAATTCCTCCATCTAGAAGATACTACGATTCAAGCATCAACATAATTCATCTTCGATTGGCATGGAGCGTCTCACATTAAACTAGGGTTGCGACATACTCCGTCTTCCATAGGCATGAACTATTCGACTACTTGATATCACAATTCAAATAAGCACCATTACATGTAAAAAATCCATACGTGCACAGCAAATATAGATCTTTGAGCACATCACATTTAAAATAGATCTAAGACAAGAATGAACTTTGAAGACAATGATTTAAGCTATAAAGTACGATTTTATTATTCAAAATCCTTTAAACATGTAATCATCATCCATACATAATGAATCTAAAAGAAAAACATAAATAACACCCTGTTACTTGGCTAGGGTTTCATTGAAACTATAGATATTGGTCTAGGTAGCCATAGAATCGAAGATTGGCAAGAGATTGATGGAGGAGGTCAAGGGAATCCTTGGTCTTCTTCTTCTTCTCCTTACTTTTTCCTCTTCAATGACTGTAGTTTTAGTTGTTGAAGGATGTATATATTATTGTGTAATCCAAAATTGATTTTAGAACAGGATATATATAGATTTTGGAAGGATTAGAAGGCTCCCATAAACCTAGCTAGACTGAAACAACTGTTTTTATGTTTTGGGACATGTTCGGCGAATTCTGCTCGCATCGGGCTCTTTTGTACCTCAAAATATGTGTTTTTGAAATTTTTTTAAGGGGTCGCTCGAATGGGTCGCTCCAGCGAGATGCCCATTTTCCAACTTTTTTTTCCAGATTTTTTCAATGCTTGTGCGACGATCATAGAATTGTGATAGCTTTTGACTCGGTCCTCAAATGGACTCACCATTTGCAGCTACGCGTCCGTAACTCGAAGATCTACATTTCTTATTTTTGAAGAAAATGCTCAAATCCAAAGTCTTCATTTTCAAAAATGCAATTTACTAAGGCTGCTACTGTCTCTAGCTTTCACCGGCGTCACCTTTTGAGCATAGAATGTCTTCCAAAGCTACTAATCATTGAATTTTAGTGCATTTTCAAGTTACAGCTCCAAAACTTATAAAGCATAGAATACTTATTAGAAACAATTAATAAATAAATGAAGTAGGCTAACAAACGTAACTTCAGGACTATAAACGGGAACTATTCATTCCCGATCACATCCCCAAACCTACAGTTTGCTAGTCCTCGAGCAAAGAAAATATAAAAATAAAACTAAAGTACAATTAAAATATCCTAACTCACTGTCGTAGGTAACGCGATTGCATTTAGCACATACAACAAGCCTTTTAAACCCCTGGGTATTCCTAGTAGGAGAAGTGAAGTCTCGTGAGGGTTCTCGTCGAATAAGACACCCACAACCATCTTTTAACTTGTACGTGAAAAGTTTTATTAAAATGAAAAACATTAATATTCCTTATTATAAACAACGATTTGAAATAAAATAATGAACAAAAGAAGAAATATAATGAAACATCCCACTTAAGTCATGAGAACAATTCCAAGAGAATGCATCGAATGAAGCAATAGCATATTTCATAAACTTGTACGTGTGTGAAATGGTAAAGTGAATACACGCCTATTATGAACTTGGAATATAATTCCGATAACTGTCTAACTATGCTTCAACTTCAAATATCATGGCGTTAATTACACTCTAAAATGAAACACTCAGAAATAGGTGTAATTTCTCGAGTATATGCGAGCCAACAAAATATGTTTTCAAAACAAGCAATGCTCACATATGACACAAAATGATGCATGACACGCAAGAAAAGTAATCCCATGAAAGGATGTCAAAAGTCAAGAAAAATTAATCGTTACCATGTTTTAATCCCCTTCCCATCGTTTACACATCCAAACCATATTCCCTAGGATCAAATAGGACTTTTCAAAGGTTGTAATGTGGCTGAGACAATGGAAAAAAAATAGAATGGATTCATCAAGTAATCTTTAAAATGTCATTGTAAGGCATGTTCAATTTCTTTCATTCATCTCTTCAACCAACTTTCATCTTTTCATTCTCTTCTTTCATATATATATATATATATATATTTTAATTTCTTTCCTCTTCTTTTCTTTCTTTTCTTCTTTCAACCTTTTTCTTTTTCCTTGTCGTTGCTTTTTGAATAGTTACTGATCAAAGTATCAGGCAACTACCCCAACAGCATATTATTTTCTTTTCTTCTTGAATCAATGCATCACCTTATCAACACTAAAAGTTGATCAATCTTTCAGTAGTAAACTCCAAGTTGGCCAAGCTGGAGCCAAAAAAATGGTGTTTGAAGAAAAAGAGGCATGTTAAAGGCTCAAAGGGGCGACTAAGGATATAATATCATTTATCTAGGTTAGGTCAAATGGTAAAACATGCGGAAAACAAAAAAAGGCCTAAAATCATGTCCTAGGGTGATACAGTTCTTCAACAATTAGGACGGAAGGTTATTTAGCATGGTAACAAATATTTTAACTTGACTACAAACCAAAACAAGGATACTGAGACTAGGGGTGGCAATCGGGTCGTGTCGGGTCATAATCGTGTCGGGTCATTATCGTGTCGGGTCATTGTCGTGTCGGTTTATAATCGTGTCATTCTTAACGTGTCATAATCGTGTCGGGTTATAATCGTGCCGGGTCATATACGGGTCACCCGTTTAACCCGTCTAACCCGTGTAGGGTGTCATTGGTTCGGTTCGGATCTGATCGGATCGAATCGAATCGAATCGAATCGAATTTTTATTTTTTATTTTTGATTTTTTTTTTATGTTTTGAAAAACAACCGAAGTGGTCGGTTCGATCTATTTTGCCAATTTTGGCGATCGGATCAATTTTTTAGTTGTAAGAAATTTAAGAAACCCAATCGGTTAGCTCGGTTCGGCTATTTGAAATAAGCTTACAGCCCTACTAAGAACACAAACAAGTCTTCCATCAAATGTATCAATTATTAACACGTACATCTTAAATACCAAAATACTACAAATATAGCAATATCTAACTATTATAAACTTAACACCTTAGCACATCCACATAAACTGAATAAGAAGAAATATTGTTTTTACTAACAGTATAAAAAACTTTCTTCACTTGCCATCCATCAAGAATCAAGATTAACAGTTGTATTTATCGAATTGACTAATTTGTCCCCCTCCCAATCCAGCAATCCTAGCGGGCTTCCTCCCTTTTTTTTCTTTCTTTTTTATTTTTTAATTATTTTTTATTTTTATTTTTTATGCAATGCTTGATGCATGAATGCTTCCAAGCTCCAGCTTCCTTCGTCCCTTATTAGTTATTAACTATTATTATTTTATTACATTAGTTGTTAATTATTATATATAAATTTACTTGTTTGGTAAGTTGGCAACTACTCTTTTTTTTTTTTAGCAAAAAAAAAAAAACAATTTTAGTTTATATATATCTATATATATTTTAAATATTTTTTTTCTCTCAAAAAAAAAATAATAATAATAATAAAATTTTAATTTTTTTTATATTACTTTTTTTTTAGACTTCCAGATTATTAAAAATTATTTTTAAAACTAAAAAAAAAAAATTGCCCTAACTGCACTTAAATACTTAATCGGGTCAAACGGGTTAGACGGGTTGACCCGCTTCAACCCGTTTATTAATCGTGTTAAACGGGTCGACTCGTTTATAACCCGTGTCCTTATACGGGTCACCCAAACCCGTTTATTTTCGTGTCGGGCCGTGTCGGGTTGCCGTGTCGTGTCGAATTTTGCCACCCCTAACTGAGACTCATCAACGAGTACATGCACTATTCAAATGAAATTTGACAAAAACAGTGTGTTTATAACCCTCAAAAATAAAATAATGGCTCAAAGCTCACCGAGTTTAGTCTCCACACTATGTGTTATCTAGAAATCTGAATAATATTACAGTTCACATCAAACATGCATCTATTTGACTACGTGCAGTGCATAAGTATGTGAGCAAGTCAATGACATCAAAATACGATTCAAACGATTCATAACCTAAAACATTACAACATAACATAAGCAAGTGCCTAACTACCTCTTCTCATGGTTACCATTCTATAACAATCGTGTTCAATAATAAGAAATTTTGAACTTGTAATTGTCAAAACGTTGGTAAAATCGTTCATTTAAGTATAATTATCGAATTTTTAAAAAAAATTGGTGCAAAATGTGTATGTGAGTGCCTACCCCCAAACCTAAAACTTTCATTGTCCTCAATGAGACAATAAAACAAAAGCAAGACGAGCAGGTATAGAAAGGAACAATAGTACCTCGATCACAGTAATCACAAAATAGGTGAAAGTATATGAATATGGCGATAAAGTTCAATTGTTCCAAATAGAGTCACTAATTCACCTGTCAATACTTGACAAAAGAAAATAAAAAACAAAAGAACAACAATAGCCAATAGAAATATATATTTAATGCAGACCGTGGCATACTTGTTGACAAACTAAAGTAAAACCGAAAGACTCAACGAAAATCAAAATAAACAATCACAAACAGAACTATCAAAACAAAGAAAGACTCAATCTAAAAGGGTAAGAGAGCAAATAGAAAGGAGAATAACAATTAAACAATGTTCGGGAGAGGGATAAAGATAAACAAATAAAGAAATAAGAAACCCCCCCCTTGCGCACGCAGGTCACGCGAGCGAGAATGTGGTTGGGCGAGTGATTTAACACGTGACAAATTACTAAGGCAAAGATTTTCATAAAACGTTAAAATTTTTTTAGGCATAACCTCGATTGCGTGAGCAGTCAGATCTACGACAAATTACGTAGAGTTATTTCTTAAAAAAACCATAAAAAATTTCTAAGCATAAATCTCGTGAGCGCGGGTCGCGCGAGCGAGTTGCCTTTTTTCTCTTTTATTTCTTTCTTTTCAACGTGAATAAGTTCAAAGTAAATTGACCCCGACTCCCAAACCTGTCCAAAAAATGAAAAGCTGACTCAAAATGATCCAAAAGGTGTACAAAATCGAGAAAACAGAATGATCAAAGCTTGGGTTACCTTCCAAGAAGCACTTTCTTTTATGACCGTTCTAGCTCAAGACTCATGGAGACCGAAACTCAAACTTTGTACCCTTGAAGATATTAGGAATACTCCAGTTGAAAATAGAAATAATGTCATTATTTGTTAACTCATGCGACGATTTCTCTTTTTTCGATTTCAAATCGATTCTTGACCTTTTGAGTAAATCTTTCATTAGGATCCGGTTTGGTAGGGTTCGTTTCATTAAGGTTCATCTATGCACTACACACTACATAATTTTCCTTCCTTAAGTTTTCTTGTCTATTAAGTTCTTTAGTGTGCCTTACCTCACTTTCCACCACATATGGGTAATCGTCATCCTTGGGAGGTTGATCGACGGCATTGAATACATTTAATTTTAGGTTCATGTTGCCAAATGACACCTTCATCACTCCCGTTTGATAGTTGACATGCGTGTTAGCGGTTGCTAAGAATGGACGACCAAGAATGATAGGGGTGTGTTTCCTAGCATCTATCACTGGTTCAGTATCAAGGACCATGAAATCGACGAGATAATCTCATTTGTCAACCTTAACTAGGACGTCTTCGACAATTCCCCTGGGGATTTTGACAGAATGTTCCGCTAATTGTATGGTAACGAACATGGGCTTAAGTTCACCTAATCCTAGTTGTTTGCAGACGGTGTAAGGTAAGAGATTAACACTTGTTCCTAAGTCAAGGAGAGCCCGATGAATGATAGTGTCACCTATGACACATGAAATCGTTGGTGTACCAGGATCCTTATACTTTAGAGGAGCGTGTTAGAAGATTAAACTTACTTTTTCCGTGAGGAAGACCTTTTTCAGAGTATGACTGTGCAACTTGCGCTTTTGAGTGCATAGGTCTTTAAGGCACTTAGCATACACGGAAATTTGTTTTATAGCATCGAGGAATGGGATATTATTTTTCACGTTTGATCCTTTCTTTGAAAGATGTGACGGATCCTCAATGTTTGGTGGGAAAGGCATTTTTGGCACATAATTAGTTGAGATCGGTTCATTTTCTTTCATAATTCGACTTGTGTCCTTACCCTTCTCTTGATTTGAATTAATGTTCACATCTTTTAAATCATCTCTCGGAATCTCTTAAACTTCTTCCTTTCGTGTAGTCATCTTAGTCGAGATAGCGTTTACTTGCTCACTCGTACCTGCCATCTCGTATTGTTCCTTAGGGTTTTGAACAATTTGACTAGGTAACTTACCCTCGTATCTACGACTCACCGCATTAGCTAGTCGTCCCATTTGGGACTCAAGCTTCGCAATGGATTGTGTGTGGGAGTTAATGAATTGAGCTTGTGATTGTGATTGCGCCTCTAAATTTTTCAAAGATGCCAACACCTTCTCCTCAAAAGCATTATCCCTAGGAGGGTTAGGATTAGGAGGGGGTGTTGGTATTGACTTTGTTGAAATTACGGGGTCGATAGGTATTAGGAAGATTAGTCATCTCATTATTATTATTAGATCTCCACGAGAAGTTAGGATGACTTTTCCATGAGGCGTCCGGATTCCTTGTCATAGGATTATAATTATTTCGTAGGAATTGTTGAATATAGTGTATGTGTTGCTCCACGAATTCCAGAAATTGAGACCCGGATAGGCATGCAAGTGTAGAATGTGAAGGGTTGGAACATATTTTACAAATTTTGTAAGAGGGTGAGCCCGACATTTGGTTCATCATCATAAATCAGTCAAGTTTTTTAGATAGTTCTTGTAATTCAATTGAGTGACTTGACTCGAACCGCTCCTCTCGCTTAGGTTGAAGGGGTAGGCACCCCTCAGGATGTACCGACACGGTTTGATGCATTGAATTTTCACTTAACGTTTTAAATATTTTCCATGCCTCGTCGGAGCTTTTGTGTAGGAAGGTACCAGCACAAATGGCATCGACGGTATTACAAACTAAGGGACCAAGTCCCTTGTAGAAGATCTGTACCAATTGCCACTTGGGAATTTGATGATATGGGCAAGAGCGCAATAGTTCTTTAAATTGTTACCAAGTGTCATAGAGTGTTTCCCTATCTTGCATCACGCAGTTCATTATGGATTTCTTATTTGATTAGTTCTTGTGATGGGGAAAAACTTTTGTAAAAATGCGATATGTAATTCTTCCCATGTTCTAATAGTGTTTGACTCAAGAGATTGGAGCCAATACTTAACTTTATCTTGTAAGGAGAATGGGAAGAGACGTAATTTTAATTCATCATCAGTTAGATTTTGAATTTTCAATGTAGAGCATATGTCTTGGAACTCTCCTAAGTGATGATAACGATCATCTTTAATATGACCATGGAATGATGGGAGTAGCACGATGGTAGATGACTTTATCTCAAAGTGAGATGTCGTCACCTTCGGTAATTCGATACATGCTTGAGGCATGTAGGCCGTAAGAATGAAATAATCTTTTAAGGGAGGCGGTTAAGGTATATTAGAATTATTTCTGTTATTTTCGAAGTGGACATCAGAATCGATTCTATGTTATTGACGTGTGTTTTTGTTTAGTTATTTAAGGGTACTTTGTATTTCAGACTCAAACAAAGACGACGGTTTCGGGATTGATTCATCATCTAACATCAACCGAGCTCTAGAAGCTTGGGTTGAGAACCTACTGAGTCTTAAGTTACGTTCAAGTTTAGGATCGAAAAAATGTAATTCGGGTTTACTTGAACGCGTACCAAACATACACTAAAAAAACTAAAACAAAGACTGACTCAAACAAATACGAAAAGCAACCACGCAAATAAGACAACAAGCACACAACTACTATGATGCATGAACGTTATCCTGTAATGTAATGCTTGCGTCAAAGCCCAGCGCCCCAGGTTTCCTAGCTAATGTACATACAAATCAACCCTAAACTAATGCAAATAGTGTGTCTCGGTGCCCTGACTTACAGTGGTTTGAGCGAATTTTAAAGGAAGCGATTTACTTGAATTTTTGCTTCTTTTTTTTTTTATAATTGATTCACACAAGCTCCTTTGATGTGCTAAGCTCTTCAACTCCGAAACGTTCGAATTTGATGACTCGAAACTACAAAACAAAAGGAAAAGTTAGTGACTCAAAACAAAACGGAAAATAAGAAAAAGATAACCTAATCTAATATTTACGAATTAACTATACTAAGATTCTAAAACTAAAGGTTGCTTTACAATCCCCGACAACGGCGCCAAAAGTTGGTCTCGTCAAAATCAAGATAAAAAGTATACTCTACTTTAAAAGATTTGCAGTAGTGGAAGTAGAGGTCGAACCCACAGAGATTGGAATTACTTTGTCACTTTAAATCTAAAAATCCTAAGTCTAATTAATTATAGAAATGGAAGTTTTTTGGATTTTCTATTAAACTAAGAACAATGAAAATAAATCTAAACTATGAAAATAATTTAAAAGTGTTGTAAACGATATGTAAAATGAATCTAGGAATGCAAATCCACCACTAGCTTCATAATAAGGATATTTATGCATTCAATTAGATTATTATGTTAGATGATAATGGGGAATTGTAGCTGTAAGCCCAATTCCTCCGTCAAGAAGATAACAACGATTCAAGCATCAACATAATTCATCTTCGGTTGGCACAAAGTGTCTCACACTAAACTAGGGTTGCAGCACCTCCGTCTTCCCTAGGCATGAACTATTTGACTACTTGATATCATAATTCAAATAAGCACCATTGCATGTGAATAATCCATACAAGCATAGGAAATAGAGATCATTGAGCACATCACATTCCAAATGGATCTAAGACAAGAATAAACTTTGAAAGCAATGATTTAAGCTATAAAGTACGATTTTATTATTCAAAATGCTCAAAACATGTAATCATCATCCATACATATTAAATTTAAAACAAAAAACATAAATAACACCCTATTACTTGGCTAGGGTTTCATTGAAACCCTAGATAACGGTGTAGGCGTCCATAGAATCGAAGATTAGCAAGAGGTTGATGGAGGAGGCAATGGGAATCCTTGGTCTTCTTCTTCTTCTCCTTGCTTCTCCCTCTTCAATGGCTATAGTTTCAGTTGTTGAATGATGTATATGTTATTGTGCAACCCCAAAATTGATTTAGAATAGGATATAAATATATATATATATATATATTGGAAGGATTATGAGGCTCCCAACTGTACTGAAACATCTGTTTTTACGTTTTAGAATGTGTTCGGCAAATTCTGCTCGCATCGAGCTATTAAGTACCTTGAAATACACATTTTTGAATTTTTTTTAAGGGGTCCGCACGCGGGTCGCTCCAGCGAGAAGCTCATTTTCCAACTTTTTTCCAAAATATCTCAACTTTGTGCGATAATCATAGAATTGCGATAACGTTTGACTCGGACCTCGAATTGACTCTTCGTTTGCTACCACGCGTCCGTAACTCAAAGATCTACATTTTCTATTTCTGAAGAAAACTCTCAAATCCAAAGTCTTCTTTGTCAAAAATGTAATTTACCGAGGTTACCACTGTCTTCAGCTTTTACCGGCATCACCTTTTGAGCACAGAATGTCTTCCAAAGCCACTAATCATTGAATTTTAGTGCATATTCCAGTTACAACTCCAAAACCTACAAAACATAGAATACTTATTTAAAACAATTAATGACTAAATGAAGTGGGCTAACAAAACGTAACTTCAGGACTATCGACGGGAAGTATTTGTTCCAAATCACTTAGTTCCAGGCATGGAAATGGGGGACAACTGATACACCCGTTCTGATCAAGGAATCCACAAACCCGACTGACTGCCTGACCTGACCACTTGGCTAGGGGCACTAGGCTCAGGGCAGATCTCCTCCTCAAGAAAGCAGTCATACTCCAATTCATCCAGTCCAATAACGAGACCTGCGTGGCAAGGACTCTACGGCCTTCGGATCAACCCACGATTAGGGAAGACCTAATCCGAACTTGCCAGGATAAGGAAGAAGTCATCCAATTAATCTCCTAGATTGGCTAGGCTACCAAAATTTGTAAAAAGAAATCCCTTACGCTATAAAAGGGTTCTCATTCTCCAAAAAGGGGATCCGATCTACATCTCCCTAACCTTAGCTAACATTTGATTTATTCATTTATCCTTGAGGCTGCAAAACCCTAGCCAATCAAAAGCTTTCCTTAGATTACTAGAAATAGTTGTGTAAGGCAGTCCCTTGATAGTTCCAGTTTCATTATTGGATCATCGAGGTCTCCTACACCAAACTCTGTAAATAGTTTTGTACATAGTGGAAGCACTGACACACACCCACGAGTGGACGTAGATTGCTTCGTTAACAGTGTCAAACCACATATAAATCCTATCTCTCTTTTCATATTTATAACGCTAATCTATACTAATTAGTAAGGAATACATGAAAAAGACATAATTAAAGGACCTTGTTAACACAAAACAACCCCAAGGGAAAAATGTTCTTTTTACCAGTTAGTCAAATTTATATCAAAATATAGCTTCTCGAGTCTGGGTTCCAATGCAAAATGTGGCGTGTGATTTTGAATTTTCTAGAAAGAGTTACATGCTTTTCTGTAAAAGCCAACAGCCTGAAAGAACCCAACCAGATCGATCTAAGTGTAATGTCCAGATCAATCCAAAATTCAAAAGAACCTCACCTTTTTTTTCAAAAAGATGTCCGGATTGATCTGAAATAAAACGCCAAATCAGTACAATCTTCTGGAAAATGTCACCAATTTCCTCAAAGATGTCTGGATCGATCCGCACAAAAGTCGGATCATCCGGGTTCTGTAGAATAGAATCCCTGTTGCTAAAACCTTGTTTTTACAAGATCTACACAAACTCAAATATTCCCAAGCTGGACAAATGAGTTCCAAACTTCAACCAAAACATCATAAGAGTTTCCCAAACCACTTCTAAACATTTGAGGAGTTATTTGGTCACTCAAAACACATAAATTCCCAATAATGAGCATAACTTGCATCCATTTCTTACTTAAACATATTACAAGTAAAAACACAAGTACTAGAGAAGTCCAAGTTGAGGTTGCATAAAAAAAAAAAACTACACAATTCATCAAAACTTCCACCAACATATCTAGTTTGTAGACAAAAGAGGAGTTCTACAAACCCCAACACCACCAACTATGGTAAGGACTTGACATATTACAAGTTCCATAAACATAAGTTGTTCTTAGCACTTAAGCACAAAAGTTACAACTAGAAAATTAGGACAACTAACATATGTACATATCGACACATTCACAACTTATAATCTCAACCCGTCGTGCTGGTCATTTCCTCTCATCTTCTTATTCCATACATGTGGTGGTTATTCAATAACCATACAAAAACATAAATTCGTTTAAGCTTTCGCTTAATGAGAGAATTAATCATGCTATTTGAATGATTAACATGTAAGTGCAACATATATCATAACCAACAACTAAATGATCTCCAGAAACTCTAGTAACTTCAGTCACCTCCCCCGGGTCCTTCTCACCCCAAATCTTCCTCACTTTTAGACGCATATAGCGTCTCACTCATTCCAGTGGTCCCAAAGGCATCACCGTCATATAGCGTATCATTCACTCCAGTGGTCCCAAAGGCATCACTGTCATACCATTGTGGTCGTCACCACGCCCCACTCTTGAGGCCTTCTGATTCCCTCACTATGAGATATATAAAATTATGACCATTACTTGACTTCCCTTTGACCCACATAAGCAATTAAGCAAGTAAACATATAACATGACAATAATCACACCATTAACATGTTTTTCTCCAAATTCATCATCATATAACCATATAAACATGAATTAAACACTCTTTGATAAACAATTATCACATCAACATTTCTAAACACCTAATTTTGGGATTAGAACACTCATCTCTTTGGATTATTAGCCAATTAATCCTAGAATTCCCCAACCCTTGCCAATTTTCAACTTAATTCCTTAACGGTGATAATCTTATATAGTTTTGACATACCAAGAGTTATCAACCAAGAACGGTCGTCGGAAAAATATTACCAAAACTGAAAATAAAAAAATAGGTATGTGATCCTCTTACCTCCACGAGTCCAAAGGTGGCCTCGGTTTTGCAAAACGACTATAGCACGGCAATGATACGACGTCGAGAAGTCGTTGCCGACTCGGAGCTCTCTTCTACTCGCCGAACTCACTCTCTACGTGTCTCTCTTACTCTTAATTTGTTGTCAATAACTAATGAGTCACCACCAACCTTTACAAGGGATATACATATCTTTTCTCCAATTTTTCACTTACACCCCTAGTAATTTCTACTTGTTTATTATGAAACCCCCAACTTCATTCCATTAACTACCCAGAATTTCTATATGGGTTTAGTCTATGTCCCGTGTGGGTCTCAAAGGTGGTCCCACATATAATATGAGATTGCTATTAAACTTTCTAATTATGAACCGTATTCATAAACGTCCTCTCATAGGTATCAAAACTGGTCCCTATTACCTGACATATGACATAATAACATCCTTAAATGATTAAACAAGTATTCTTATAAACATATAATGATATCTAAATGCAAATTATATTAATTGGACCCCACTTTTATACATGTTCCACTTAACAATGGACAGCCATTTGCATCTGTATTTGAATACCTTTTTACCCGTTGGTTCATAAACCCTACTTGAAACCATCTTATGCATTAATTATCATTAACTAATACATATAAACACCACATTAGCCTTCTTTTCCATGTACGGGTATTGTAGTTGTACTCTAAATATTCATTCCGGTCCGAGCATTAATTTCAGGCATCATCAGAAGGTGTTGAAAAACTTTGTGGATCTATTTAGTTAAATATTATTGACCAGGGACCTTAGACCAAGTGCCCCTAAAAAAATGGGATTTTGGTGAGAAATCCCTCAAAATGAAATCCAAAGTTTTCACATTTTTAGCTAAGAACTTTGGCAACTTTTTTGTACTAGTTGAATCCTTCTTCACTTTTTTTTTCCCTCTTTTTAAAAATCATTTTTACCCTTTGAAAGCTAGTTATGCCATGTCATCATTAGTTTTCCTTAATCTTTATAATTCCATAACTTTCAAATTTTAAACTCGTTTTTTCATAAAATTTATATTTTTGGAATTGTGAAATCCAAATCTTTAAATACAAGATCTAGATGTGATATGAAATTCTGAAGAAGAAAAAAATGAATTTTTTAGTTAGTTGGTTAACGTAAACAAATAAATAATTATTTGTTTGATCTCAACTTTAGATGGCCATAACTTTATCAATTTTTATGCTTTTTGGGTGATTCTTAATTTTTAAATTTTTTTTATGATTTCATTTATATCTTCAAGAACTATGTATTGGACTTAAAAATTGTGCAAAAACAGATAATTTGGAGGCTCGTTTTGAGCTTTTATCTTTTTGAACATATAATATTATTTGTTTACAAACAGGAAGTTTTACCAATTTGAATTAAAAGGACTATAATTTTCTCTTTTTTTTGGCTTTTTTTAATGATTTTTTTTTATTTCATGTTTTTTTTTTCGAGATCAACACCTATGGAGGCCATTTTTACAAAAATAAGTATTTTTTTTGTTAGTTTCATGCAAATAAAAACTTTTCACTTTTTCGTTTAATTTTTTTTTCTTTCATGATTTCATAGTCAATATTGATCTCATTTGATAGACGTCATTTTTATTTTATTTTTTTTTATTTTTAACAAAAATACTAAGAGCACAACACATTCTACAACATGGCTTTAAATGCATGTACCCTGTGGTGTGTAAGTGGTGCAAAGAAAAGTGTAAAAAATTCAAACAGCATAGGGTACTACACATTTAAAGCCCAGTTGTGGAATGTGTTATGTGCCTAGCATTTTAGTTTTTTTAAACATCAAAGTTTATAAAACAATGGACTTGTAGATCAAAAGTTATGATTTATTTTTGGTAATCGGGGGGTGTCCGAGTCAGCTTGCGCGCATCTCAACTAATCCCCCAAGGTCCTGGAGATGCAGGATGAATTCCCCAGTGGCCACGCTCCTTATGACTCGAACACTAAACTTCTTGGGTGTAGTCTTAGGTAGTATACCCAAGAAGTTCACCACTCGCCACAAAGGATGTGGTTTGATAATTTGAAGTTTGTTAATCATATAAGGGTATTTTTGACCAAAACATGTGCAAATGGCCGAATAGTTTAAGCAAAACATGCATGATTTTTATGTAAGATGTGTTTGGCTCTAGGACCGAAAAATAATGTAACCATTATTTTAATGACACGTTATCACTAGCCAATAAAAATCCCTTATATATCTATCCGTCCCCCTATTTTCAGAAAAATACTTCCCTATCTAACTAAAAATTTAAAATGTACTAATCTAATATATATATATATATATATATGAAAGCGGAAGCAAAAGCTTCCGCCACGTGGCAACTTCTAATGAATTTTTCATAATTTTTTTTTGCATTACATATAACATTAAATCACATTAAATAGTGATTGACTTGGATTTGGAATCACATTAAATCACATTAAGAATTTTTGACGCACAATTATACTTTTATCCCTCATTTTACATATTAATGCCAACTTTATCCAAATTTCATAACCAAATTACAACCCCAACCGATACATACACTTTTACTAACTTTTCTTACTAGTCTATGATTAATTGTAAACCAAATTGGCATTGATTTTTTTTTCAGTTTTATTATTTTTATTTTTATTTTTGGGTCTCTATCACTGATTATCAAGAATTTTAGGGCTCATATATACTACTAACAAAATAATAATTCCCAATATTAATTCTTACCATTGTAGTTTATTTGACCTATTAGTTACAGATGAATATTTTAATTTGTTTTAACTCACTATTTTGCACTCTAGAATTATACACTATAATATATGTTATGTGTATTTAGTTTTAAATTCTTGATTAAGGGTAATAATGGAAAGTAGGCAGAAGTTTGCAAAGTTTGCCACCAAACGTATTAGCACATTTAGATGCACTTTTTATTTAAAAAACACTCATTCACTAAACAATCACTTCTTTTTAAAATGCCCATTTAGAATTAAAAGTCAATCTTGAAAAACACATTCTAGGAATGAACTTTTGTATGAGAAGTTGTGCCAAACACTACATTAATACTGGTGGAACCACTTCAGTATCCTCCATTTGGGATGCAAATTTTGGAAGTGTCTCATCTTCACATCAATTAAATTTAATTTAAAATTTAAAAATGTCAATCTATATGACTTTTTCATACATTTTGACATTTTCAACATTTTGCTTTTATTACTTTAGGGTCCATCTGATAAAACTAAAAATTAAATGTAAAGTTTTAAGTACTAAAAATTTTAATCGATTGAATTTGCAATACTAAAAACAGTGTTTGAAGTGCTAATAAACTGCATTTAGTGATTATTTTCAGTAGAAAATTTTCACTTAGAGGTTTCAGTGAATTTCTCAACCTTTCAATTAAGTGATACATTATCAAACGCACTAAAAAGAAATAAGTGCTGAAACTTTTCACTTTTAGCACTTAATTGGGCTATCAAACACACCCTTAGTTTGTTGAAAAGTCCCTTAAATGTCGAGTTAAGTAAAATTTCACTTAATATTTATGTATGCCAAATGAAATTTTACTTAAACTTTTTGTATGGTGGACCTTTCCCTAATCAAGAAACTAATTGTCCTTAACTCTAAAAAAATCTTATCATAATATTCTTTTCACTAATTTCTTCCCCAAAAAAAGCATTTTGCCACCTAGCTCAGTGGATATTTGGCCCTCATATTTGAAGACTATTTTATATAAACGGCAACTAATTACGTCTACTAATTTCAAATTAGGTATTACCAAACAACCCTTATTTTTCTTGGTTGAGAAGGGGTATTTCATTTATTATGAACCTAAAATTATTTTTTTGTTATTTATTAGAATATTTTGTGAATTTGAAGTATTTGTTCACCAAGTCAGACTTGATTGTATTTCTTCTTTGTAACTTGCTTTGGTATGGTGATTGATATCTTTATCTATTTTTGACAGAAAAAAAGACTATTACTTGATTCAATCATGCCAACCAATCCCCTAATCTAGAATATTTTGGCTCTACAGCACATTTCAATTTTGAGGTAAGTTTATTTCTCTATTTATAATTCTAGCAATATATATATATATATATATATCTTTGTTCTATTTGAAGGAGGTTGAAATCAATTTGAAATGTTATGATTTTATTGGAAAGAAAAATTGGTTTTCTAAATTCTGTAACTCATGTAATTATGTTTTGCTGCTTGGGCAAGTGCCGAAAACATATTTATTTCTTTGCATCTGAGAAAGAGTGTGATGATAATTTTCACATTTATATTAATTTAATTTCATTGTTAATTTGACGTGGTTCATTTAAGATGAGTGAAAAACATGATTTCAAACTTAAGGTTCTCATTCATTTGAATTTCTATTAGTACCTTCGGTTTCTTATCAATTTAGATCTTCAATCAACTTAAATTGTTATTATTTATTAATTTTTTTAATTGACTTTCATTATACAAATTATAATTTTTCCAGAAACAGTGCGATTTTTATTTTTATTGAAACCTTATCTACAAATTAATATTCACGAGTAACATTTAGTTAAAATAAAATTTAGCAGTCAGCCTAAATCGTCCAAAAAAAAAAACCCTAAATGTTTGATGTATATTTTAGAGTCATCACACATTGAAAGACAATCCCTGAAATTTCATGACTACAATATTTCTGGAAAATTCCTATGTACACCCGTGTATTTGCTATGTACACTCAAATTCTTTAAATCCTAATCACTTTTCTTCTAAAAATTCTCACTTTTGTGAAGGTGAGCAGTGTACATAGCAAAATTAGTGGTGTACATAGCAATTTCCTATTTTTATTCTTCTAATTTTACCAACACTATTCTATACCCACATTTTACTTATTTATTTATTTATTTATTTATACTATTATGTTAATTGAGATAGGGGGAATTATTGGAAAATCCTACAAGTAACCCTCATAAGTTTAAAACTCCAATTGGTTTGACCATTTTCTAAAAAGGACAAAAGGAATCTAAACTAGTGCTTACACGGTATAAATGCAAGCACCATAGAAAATCTCATATGACTCCAGCGCCTCACGTGCGCCTCTCCTTGGTTCAGCCACTCACACCGTGTGAGTGGCTGTACCATGTGAAATTCATTTCGAAAATGTTTTTTAAAACTTTAAACCCCCGATCTACAACTCTGTTTTTCTACAAATTTTATACCGTTGGAACCGTGTCGACGAAAGCTACAAAACTAGTATCATTGTTGATATGTTTTGAGCAAAAAAAAATTGACGTTTTACCTGCCTTGTTCAGTTGTTCCTAAAAAACTTAAATTTTCACTTGATATTTGTGTACGCGTTCAGTGACATAGCGTTCAGTGACATTTCACTGACTTTCATGTATGTCAGGTGAAATTCACTAGAAGTAACTAACTAGATTTTAAAGTTTAATTTGATTATTAATTTGTTAAAAAGTCTCTTAAATGCAAAGTTAAGTGAAATTTCACTTAATGTTCATGTATGAGTTAAGCGAAATTTCACTAAATATTCATATATGCATGGTGAAATTTCACTTCTTCTTCTTCTTCTTCTTCTTCTTTTTTTTTTTTTTTTTTTTTTGCATATTAAACAATGCATTTTTTGTTAAAAGAAGCAAATTTCACAATGAATTATAAAATACCAATTTTCAACCAAAACAAGTGTAGGAATTCTTGTTAAAATTCGTCCTTTGTTTTTTCTTCTCAAAACATACAAATTTCATGTTTTTACATACATAAATAATAAGTGAAATTTCACTTGATATTGTCACACCCGTCCCAAGAATTTATAATTTTATCATGCATATTGTAATTTGGGAGTTATCAATGTTAGTTGATAATGGTGATGAGGTTGACTGTGAGTCAACGGTAAGGTGTCAGTGAGGACACGGGAACATGGCAGTTCATATTGCATGGGCATGACTAAATGACATTTATATGATTTAAATGTGATTTGACTTTATCTGGTATTCCTGTGAATAGTAATTATACCTGTGTAGTATAATTTCTAGTAATCTCGATATTGTTATATCAGTTTGAGCACTGTGGTGAGAACGTGAGTGATACATTAATTAAAAAGGTAGGTTGGGTAGAGATTCCACAGAATATAGTTTTTGGACGTTATTTTTTAACCCAAACGAAACATAGTCGAAAACTTTTGAAATTTATAGTTTTCACTCGTAAAGTTATAAAATGGACGTGTGCGAAGTTTCGAGAGCTAATGAGAAGTTTGAGGAACTCGTGGGGAGGTAAACGCAATTCCCAGAAAATTTTTCTATAAATAGTGGTGGATGATATTCATTCTCATCCAAATCCATTTCAAAATATCTTGAGAGAGGAGAGAGAAAGGGAGATTGTTGCCACAGGCTTTGCGACGCCGATCGATGACCGTTCGTCCGTCAGATTTTCTCCAGATTTTAGATTTGAACTCGTGAAGGTAAGATCTACGTTTTGATACTACTTAGGCCGTGTTTGGCCAATTTTTGTAAAAATCTTAATTCTAGGAATTTGGAAAAAACAAGTATAAACTTGTAGGAGTCGTCTTAAATTCGAAATCCGACGATTAATTGACCTCCTAGTCGATCCTTCAAAGTTTGGGGGAAATCGCACGAGGTATGAAGTTCTAACTTGTGAAATATAGAGAAATACATGTTTTATATTTCGACGACGAAATTGAGATCCGGGAAAAATCCATGTGTTAATTGTAGGCCCGTTAATTCTGCACGCGCTAAATTGTGAAAAGCATGTCTAAATTTACGTGATCACGTTGAGTTGTCTATGTGGGTCAAAGGGGAGTCTTATACAAATTCATGCCGGAGTAAGCTTCTCGTTGTTTGAGAATTTTAGTAGCGACGGCTACTGTGCATGGTTGTAGGCTTGGACTTGTCATGGCACTTGTGGGATGTAATGTTCATGTATGAGTTAAGGCTTGGACTTGCCGCTACCGAATGAAGGCGTATTTTTATCCCTAGAGACTATTGATATGATTTATGATATTAAAGCATGTTTTGTCATATATTGCATATATTAGACTTGTACGCTCAGCATATAGCTGAGCAGTGGAGATGTACTCCATTGCAGGTAAGAAGAAAGACAAGAAGAAGCGTGTTGAGTGAGGCTGAGGAACGCCGGGGAATCACCTTTGTATATGTTTTTGTTTTAATCCTAAAACTTGTGTAAGGATGGGGAATTGTAATAATATGTCGTAATAGAACTATAGATTAGTTTCATAGTATTGTAATATTGTAATTGAACGTCTGTAGTTATGTTTTAAATGTTGTAAATCAGTTGTGATTGTATTGGTGTTAGGTTTGGAGAAGCATGTGTTAGTATTTTTCTTCACAGGGCTGCCCAGCAGGGGAGCAGTCGACTGGTCCCTTGATCAGTCGACTATATCTCGTGTGTTTGAGATACTGAAAGTGAATAGTAAGAGAAGCAGTCGACTGGACCTTTATCAGTCGACTGAACACTGTTGATTTTTGGCTACTGCTTCTATTAATGGCAAAACCAGTCGACTGTACCATAACTCAGTCGACTGGACCCCCTTTTGAAAATGTTGTATTTTGGTTCTACTTAACACAGTCGACTGGGGACCTTTGATCAGTCGACTGAGCTACTGTAGATTCTAGCTACTGATCCAAATAGTAACCATGCAGTCGACTAGGTTCCCTGATCAGTCGACTGGACCTCTGTTGAGAATTTTAGGGTTTTGGTTTCTGCTAGGCACAGTCGACTGGACCCTAGGCACAGTCGACTGAACCTCTGTTTTCAGAACTGATTCCTTTGAATGTGTTTTCACTTGGCCAAAACTTTTTATAACTCTGATTTCAATAGATTTTCAACTCAGAGGGCAACGTTTCCTAAAGTTTTAAATTACTTAGGGTTGTTTTAAAGTTCTTTCCGCTGCGTATAGTTATATGATGTTTTGATGAGCCTTGGTGGCTTGCCACGTGTCATATTTCCACGCGTAGTGGGATGGGTCGTGACTGATATGCATAAAATATTAAGTGAAATTTCACTTAATACATGAAAATTTTCATCTTTTTACATACATGAATAATAAGTGAAATTTCACTTGATATATATAAAATGTTAAGTGAAATTTCACTGAATACATGAAAAATATTAAAAGCTCTCTCCAAAAAAGCCATAAGTTCAATTTTTGCAAAGCTCACAAACTAGTTACCAAATGAATTAACATGAAATTGTGCTTTAAAAAAGGAGAAACACCAAAATGGGGGCCAAACTAAGCCTTAATGAGGTATCAATGGCTTTATTGCAATTCGTATTTTTTTTAATTTTTTTTATACATATAAATTTGGCATACATAGATATTAAGTGAAAATTCACTGAACTCGAACATGCTTTCTTCCTAAAAAAAACATGAAGTTAAACTTAACATTTGTGTACTCGTTCAGTGAGATTTCACTTAGTAGGTTAAGTGAAAATTCACTAACTATCCCAAAAGTCACGAGAAGTAACTCTCTAGAGTTTAAGGTCTAATTTGATACTTACTTTATTAAAAAAGTCCCTCAAGTGTCAATTTAAGTAAAATTTCACTTAATATTCATGTATAAGTTCAGTGAAATTTCACTTAACATTTATGTATGTAAAAACATGAAATTTCACTCTATCTTTTTTTTTTTTTTTTCTCTTTCATATTAAACAATGCATATTTCGTTTAAAAAAAAAAATCAAATTTTACAAATTAATTATAAAGCATAGTTTTTCGACCCAAACAAATGCAAAATTCTTGTGAAATTTCACTAAAACTCTCATTAAGAACAAAGTGAACATTCGGTTTTTTTTTTTTCTTACAACATATCAACTTGACATACGTGAATATTACGTGAAAATTCAATAACTCATACACAAATATTATGTGAAAATTATATTAGGTTCGTCTGGAACATGTTATGTAAAAATAAGAGTTTTTTTCTTTTGCTCAAAATGTATCAACAATGGTACTTGTTTTGTAGCTCTCGTCGACACGGTTTCAACGGTATAAAATTTGTAAAAAACAGAGTTGTAGAACAAAAGTCACGGAGGTTTAAAGTTTAAAAAAATATTTTCGAAATGAATATCATATGGTACAGTCACTCACACGGTATGAGTGGCTGAACCAAGCAAAAGCGCGTGAGGGAGTTTGGGTTGTGCATGAGATCTTCTATTATGCTTGCGCTTATACCGTGTGAGCACTGTATTAGATTCCTTTTGTCATTTTTAGGAAATGGTCAAACTAATTGGAGTTTTAAACTTTTGAGAGTTATTTGAGGGATTTTCCAACAATTATCTAATTGAGATATTGCTTTATTTTAAATACAAAATTTTCAAATTAACTTCCCCCGTGCAGCACAAGTTCACTACTTGTATATTATAAATAATGAACTAGTATCCTCGTTTCATTCAATATTTAGTTAAGAATTTTTTCTCTAAAAACAAATTTAAATAATATAAATAAAGAAACAACAACGTGGCTAAAGTAAACTCCCTCTGTTCTTTTTTTTGAGTCCTATATTCTATTTTGGAATGTCTCAAAATTAGTGTCCACTTTCCTAAATTGGTATATACTTTTTCTTATTTTTCAAAATTATCATTCCTTGAAATTTATAGTAATAATTAGGGGTAATTGTGGAAAGTAAATGTAGATTCTTTTTGTCCCCTTAATAAGTTGAGTTCCCAAAAGTGGACTCAAAAAAAGGGGACGGAGGAAATAACATAGATAGAGTCCACCAAAAAAATAATACTACCTTCGTCCTATTTTATGTGTCCATATTTTCTTTTTTGGATGTCCCAAAATTATTGTCCACTTTCTTAAATTAGTATGCAAATTTTACTTAGTTTTTCAAACTATCATTCCTTGTCATCAACACCAAAACAAAACAAAAAACAAAAAGTAAAATAATTATGGACAATTGTGGAAAATAAGTGTAAATTCTTTTTATCCCTTTAAATAATTAAATTTTCTAAGACATAGGGAGGGAGTAGAAAAATAGAGTCACGTCAATGCGATTTGCTATCATAGATAAGAACGTATGACCGAGACACAAAATACAAATAAGAACAGACAAACATCTAAAAAGATAAGAGTAACGACCCCAAAAAATGGGCCCACAACTGTGACGTATTTGGAAGATGTGCTGTGTGTAATCTTGGTTGCGACATTCTGGGACCATCACATGGCGGTGAGAAGTGATGGGTTGAAAAACTCTGCAGCAGCCGCCCCTCCCTCCTCCCTCTCCTTGGCAGTCTGGCAGAGGCCTCCTCCATTCACCTTTTCCCCATTTTTGTCCCAGTTTTAAATAAAGCCTTTTTTGTTTCCTCCATTTTCTTTTGTAAAGTTCTTTCTTTTTTTTTACGGAGATTGTTTTCGTGTTTTTTCTCAAGATATGAAGATGTTTTTTTTGTAGATGCTGTTCAGAGTTGGGATTTTCAGGTCACTTCTGACACTTTTAAGTTCCTTTTTTGAGAAAAGCGACAGCCGCGATTTTCTATCCGTCTAGGGAGCAGGTACTCTGGCATTCCGGTGGATGGCAGTTCTCATAGCTTTCAAGCATGTGGGTATAAACTCTCATTAGTTGTCTCTCTTAGGTGCACAGAGACGTGTTCCTGTGTTTTTCTTTTTTTCTTTTCCATATGAGGAGATCTTATCCCTCAATTACTTTTATGTTGTTACTGTCCAAAAGCAATTCATGTGTTATAAGATAGTCATTTTTTGTTTCCTGTATTTGTGCTTGTTAATGATATGAATTGTTGTTTTAGCAACAACAAAAAAAAAAAATGACAGTTCGCACTAATCGGACCAACACGTGCCATTGATATTTCAAAAATGCTACACCTATAACCTTTTCTACAACTAACACATCATGATACTTGATTTCAACGAACTCTGTGTAAGACTCATATGGGACTCTTATGAGGTCCACTGAAATCAAGCACTAGAATATATGGTTGTGGGTACAACATTACTCAACATATTTACTGATACATTGATATCACACATGCCACGTGTTAATGCATGAATATTTAATGATACACTAATATCACCGACAAACACAACCTAATAATCGAAGCAATAATGTTAGGGGCACAAACACTTTACACAAACACACTTTATTTCTCTTCAAGGTGGCACTGTAGAGTTTGGATAATTTCAGTGGACCACATAGTGTCACTTATGAGATAGATAGAGTGTGTTTATAAGTGTTTTGTGTAAAATATGTGTCCCAAATATTACCCTAATGATGAGAAACTATTCTATGATCGAAATTCTCATATGTCAAAATTATTTGTCTTTTAGGAGACAAAAAACTTACAGTTAGCAACATAACAGTCTACACTAATCGAGACCATCTCGTGCCATTGATATTTAATGATACATTGTTACATTGATATCACACTTGCCACGTGGTAATTTACATAAATTTAATGATACATTGATATCATCGACAAGCACACCCTAATAATGATAGCAACAATGATATACTCGCATCTCTAATCATACCTTTAACAATATTTTATGCTTTAAATATATGTACTCCGTGTTGTATAAATTTTTTTATTTTTTTGTGTACCACTTACACAACACATAGTACATACATATAAAGCAAGGATATGATTGGAGGTGTGATTAGAGATGTGGGTGTATCATTATTATAATGATAAACTATTTGATGGTCTTTGATATATATTCACGTAGTGATCCCAGCTAGTATGAGACTGTAATATGACAAAATTGTCTTTCTTTTGAGAGATAAAAAGCTTACACTTGGCTAAATGTCAGTCTAATATTGGTCGGAACCACAACATGACATATGGTCAATACCATAAATATTGGGAAAATTAGATGTAAATCCCTTGTTAGGGAATTTTAGTCGTTAAAGGACAACTAAATATTTTCTTCATTAGGGTAATTGTGTTTACTAAGATTCATTAGTTGTATATTATTCATACATTATGACCATTATACCCATGTTCAAAGTGATGAAATTTCACCTAGTTTTGAAAAGTGTAAAAATTTCGCCAAGTTTTGAAATTTTTTTCAGTAAATGATTTTTTTGTTTATGACGATTATATCCCTGTTCAAAGTGCTGAAATTTCACCAAGTTTTTTAGTGTGGTGAAATTTTACCAAGTTTTGAAATTTTTTTCAATAATGATTTTTTGCTTATAATGATTAAACCCTTGTTTAGAGTGGTGAAATTTCACAAAGTTTTAAAATTTTTATTAGTAATGATTTTTTTTCGTTTATCACGATTATACCCCTGTTCAAAGTGGTAAAATTTCACCAAGTTTTGAAGTGTGGTGAAATTTCACCAAATTTTGAAATTTTTATCAGTAATGATTATATTCATTTATGACGATTATACCCCTATTCAAAGTGGTGAAATTTCACTAAGTTTTTAAGAGAGGTAAAATTTCACAAAATTTTTGAAATTTTTATTAATAATGATTTTTTTCTCTTATGAGGATTATACCCTTGTTCAAAGTGGTGAAATTTCACCAAGTTTTGAAGAGTGGTGAAATTTCACCAAGTTGTGATATTTTTACCAGTAATGATTTTTTCGTTTGTGACAATTATAACCATAATTAAAAGTGGTGAAATTTCACCAAGTTAGATATTTTTATCAACACTGATTTTTTTTTTCCTTATGACGATTATACCAATGTCCAAAGTGGCGAAATTTCACCAAGTTTCGAAGATTAGTGAAATTTCACCAAGTTTTTAAATTTTTATCATTAATGATATTTTTTTTCATTTATGACGATTATACCCCTATTCAAACTGGTGAAATTTCACCTAGTTTTGAAAAGTGAAGAAATTTTACAAAGTTTTGAAATTTTTAATAGTAACTGATTTTTTTTTGTTTATGACAATTATACCTCTGTTCAAAGTGGTGAAATTTCACCAAATTTGAAATGTTTTTCAATAATGATTTTTTTGCTTATGACGATTAAACCCTTGTTTAGAGTGGTGAAATTTCACCATGTTTTGAAGAGGTGGAATTTCACCAAGTTTTGAAATTTTTATCAGTAATGATGTTTTTTCGTTTATGACGATTATACACTAGTTTTGAAGAGGTGCAATTTTATCAAGTTTTGAAATTTTTATCAATAATGATATTGTCACACCCCAACCCGCCCCGACGGATTAGAACACGTGTAACAATGTCACAAGTGATCATTTATACTAATTAGCAAAGAAAACAAGCGAATTACTAAGAAACACATGCTTAAAACAACATACAAGAATCTTACTGTGACAAAACAGCCCCCAAGGGTAAAATAGTAATTAATAAGATATATCAAATTTTATACTAAAAGATAAGTCTTTGAGTCCCGATTCCAACGCAAAAAACGGCGCGCGAATCCGAATTTTCTAGAGAGAGTTATGCCCGTTTCCGTAAAAGCCGACGGGCTGAAAACAGAAAAGCGGATCAATCCGCCCCAAAACCGGATCGATCCGGATTTAGCAGAATCTCATTTTCTGCTCCCCTGGATGCCCCGGATCGATCCGCACTCGTGCGGATCGATCCGGATTCTGCATAAGTGTTTTCCCTACTGCTAAAACCCCTGTTTTCAAGTCTAAACTTACCAAAACTCAAACCAAACATCTTGGAACTTTGGAAACACATTTCAAACACCTACTAAAACTCCTCCAACATTACCCAAACAAGTGAAAACACCATTAACATCTTATAGATTATAAATTCAACCTCATTTGGACAAACCAAGCAACCAAATTCTTACTTTTGTCAAAAACTAGTATGAGCATAAAAACTAGTTAGAAATGAGTTCAAAACACTTGTTCAAACCAACCTAAAACTCTTTAGCAACTCAAGTTGAAAACAAGTCCCATTTTACAAGCACAACATTTCCCAACATGACTCCCAACTCAATCTCAAGTTCATATCATACAATATGAGTTCAAGAGCTCAACACTTACACTCAATGAAAGAACACCCAACATATTAACAAGTTCCCAAACCACATTCTAAAGCATTATAAGTTGGTGCTTGACATTTTTACAACTTACAAAAGAAGTTTAAACTCAAGTACAACTTGTGTCCTCCAACCAAAATCATTTACAACTACAATATTACAAACAAGAGCCTCAACTCCACCACTAACATAATTACAAGGCTATGAACATATAAACAACATAACTCCTTCCCCGGATTCCCGATCACTTCCTTTCCTCGTCACGATTCGTACCTGCGGTGGTTATTCAATAACCACACAGAAAACAGTTTTGGTTTTTAAGCTTATGCTTAGTGAATACTTTAACCATGCCATGGAGTATGAAATGTGCATATGCAATGTTAAGCAACACAACAATATAAGTAGTCGCCGGTATGTCAAGTACTTAATCACCATCGCATCGGACCCAATATTTCGGGCCTTTTCTCACTTCAACGTCGCATATAGCGAAACACACACTCTCACGTGACCGTAGTCAAATCGTTGTGGTCGTCACCACCGTCCCCTTTTTCTTGAGGAAAACATCGTCCCGTTACTACGGGCTAAATAATGGTGATTAACACTTGACATCCATTGACCCAATTAAGCACATAAGCACATCAAACATATCACATAACAATTTCTACAAAATTTGACATGTTAAGCTCTAATTAACACATTCTTTAACTATAACTTCAAGAACTAAGCATTTTAACCATACTCAATATTACATAAGCACTATTTAACACCCAAGTTAGGATTAGAGTACTCACCTCACAAATTGCTGCAATTTAAAGCCTAGAACCCCAAATTCCTTGCTAATTTTAGCTCTAATTAACTCCAATGATATTCCTATATATCAATTTCACATATATATATCGGCACGTCAAAGACAGTCGTGGAAAACGTCAACGAAACTGAAAATGAATTGTATAGAGACGATCCTCTCACCTCCACGATTCCGAATACGGTCTCGATTCGCGAAACGGTGTACCGACGGCGACGGAACGGCGAGCAAACGACGTTGTCGGCGAAAACGGTGGAGCTTCCGTCAATGGCTGAAATCTCTCTTCTTCTACATCTATATCTCATGTTTTGTATATAGGAGATGATGAGTCACTCAAGAGGTGTCAACCTCTTGAGCTCCTAACCACTTTTGGCTTAATTGCATTTGCACCCCCAACATTTCTTTAAATTTTATCATAACATCCCCTAAACAATTGCATTAGCTACCCAATATCTAAGTGGATATTTGTCTATATCACGCGTGGGTCCCAAACGTGATCCCACATATTTTGTGAAGTTGTTAATTAACCTACTAGTTATGAATCTGGTTCCAATTTACTCTCACACGGGTACTCAAACTAGCACCATAAAAAATATTGCAACCAACAATAAAATATTTAAAGCAATTAAACAAATACTCATTTAAGCATATAAATGCAACTAAATGCAATTTAGTTAATCCGGACCTCTCGTGGGTCCCACTTCATATATGTTCAACTGTGCCTTTTATCAAGCACTTAACACGTCGGGGTAATCAGAACTTACCCAAATGATCATACGCTATTAATTATACTAATTAATGCATATAATGCAGATATTATATTATTTCTCCGGGTACGGGTATTACAGATATTTTTTTTCATTTATAACGATTATACCCCTTTTCAAAGTGGTGAAATTTCACCATATTTTGAAGAGTGGTGAAATTTCACCAAGTTCTGAAATGTTTATCAGTAATGATTTTTTTTCGTTTGTGACGATTATAACCCTAGTTAAAAGTGGTGAAATTTCACCAAGTTTTAAGAGTGGTGAAATTTCACCAAGTTTAATATTTTTATCAACACTGATTTTTCTTCTTCTTATGACGATTATACCCTTGTCCAATTATGTGGCGAAATTTTACTAAGTTTTGAAGAGTAGTGAAATTTCACCAAGTTAAAAAAAAATTATCAGTAATGAATTTTTTTTTTCATTTGTGACGATTATACCCCTATTCAAACTGGTGAAATTTCACCTAGTTTTGAAAAGTGAAGAAATTTTACCAAGTTTTGAAATTTTTATTAGTAAATGTTTTTTTTTTGTTTATGACGATTATACCCCTGTTCAAAGTGGTGAAAATTTACCAAGTTTTTAAGAGTGGTGAAATTTTATCAAGTTTTGAAAATTTTTCAATAGTGATTTTTTTGCTTATGACGATTAAACCCTTGTTTAGAGTGGTGAAATTTCACCAACTTTTGCAATTTTTATCTGTAATGATTTTTTTTGTTATGACGATTTTATCCCTATTCAAAGTTGTGAAATTTCATCAAGTTTTGAAGAGTGGTGAAATTTCACTAAGTTTTGAAATTTTTATCAGTAGTGATTCTTTTTCATTTATGACGATTATACCCTTGTTCAAAGTGGTGAAATTTTACCAAGTTTTAAAGAGGGGTGAAATTTCACCAAATTTTGAAGTTTTTATCAATAATGATGTTTTTTTTCGCTTATGACAATTATACCCTTGTTCAAAGTGGTGAAATTTCACGAAGTTCTAAAATTTTTACCAGTAATGATTTTTTTTCTTCGTTTGTGACGATTATAACCCTAGTTAAAAGTGGTGAAATTTCTCCAAGTTTGATGTTTTTATCAACACTGATTTTTTTTTCTTATGACGATTATGCCCTTGTCCAAAGTGGTGAAATTTCACCAAGTTTTGAAGAGTGGAGAAATTTCACCAACTTTTAAAATTTTTATCAGTAATGATTTTTTTCATTTATGACGATTATACCTTTGTCCACTGTTTTGACATCCATAAATAGAAGAAGTGAAATTTCTCCACTGTTTTAAAAAGTGGTCAAAATCGTCGTGGAATTTCATAACTTTTTAGGTCCCAAAATATTCTTCATAATAATATGAGCAATGAAGTTATAACGACGTTCAGTTCTAATTTTAATCTTAACAAGTTATGATATTTTGAAGTTCCAAAGGCAAAATAGTCATTTTGTAAATATTTTTCAAGCCAAATGGACAGAGTTATTGTGTCCAGAACGTCGATGAACATTAGGGCAGGTCACCCTGTGTTATTTGAAGACTGTATTTATATTAACTTATTAAAAGTAAACCACAAGAGCAATTTGGTCATTTTACGATAAGTGTACTTTGTTAGGTGTCAAAATATTCGTCATAATAATATGAGCTCATAAGTTTTGACGACGTTCAATTCTGATTTAATCTTAACAAGTTATGGCCTTTTAATGTTCAAGGGAAAAATTGTCATTTTACAAATATTTTAAAGCCAAATGGACCTCGTCATTTTGTCCAGAACATCGATGAATCTTGGGATAGGTCACCTCGTGTTATTTGAAGAGTTTATTTATTTTCACTTATTAAAATTACGCTCCAAGGGTAATTTGGTCATTTTACAGTATGTGTACTTTTTAGGAGTCAAAATATTCTTCATAATAATGTGAGCTCACAAACTCTAACGATGTTCAATTCTGGTTTAATCTTAACAAGTTATGGCATTTTGAAGTTTCAAGGGCAATATAGTCATTTTTTATATATATTTTCAAGCCAAATGGACCATGCCATTGTGTCCAGAATGTCGATGAACATTGGGGTAGGTCACCCCGTGTTATTTGAAAACTCTATTATATTAACTTATTAAAAGCAAGCCTCAAAGGCAATTTGGTCATTTTACAGTGTATGTACTTTTTAGGTGTCAAAATATTCTTCATAATAATATGAGCTCACAGGCATTGATGGCATTAAATTATAGTTTAATCTTAACAAGTTATGTCATTTTGAAGTTTTAAGGACAAAATAGTCATTTTACAAATATTTACAGGACAAATGGACTTGTCATTGTGTCCAGAATGTTGATAAACCTTGAGGTAGGTCATCCCGTGTTATTTGAAAACTCTATTTATATTAACTTATTAAAAGTAAGCCCCAAGGGTAATTTGGTGATTTTAAGGTATGTGTACTTTTTAAGTGTCAAAATATTTTTCACAATAATGTGAGATCACAGGCCTTGACGACGTTCAATTATAGTTTAATCTTAACAAGTTATGACATTTTGAAGCTTTAGGGGTAAAATAGTCATTTTATAAATATTTTCAGGCCAAATGGATCCCGCCATTGTGTCCAGAACGTCGATGAACCTTGGGACAGGTCACACCGTGTTATTTTGAAGACTTTATTTGTATTAACTTATTAAAAGTAAACTACAAGGGTAAATTTGGTCATTTTACGGTATGAGGGACTTATTGATATACATTTTTTTTTAGTTGTCCTTAAATCAATACAATTACCATAAACTGTCGTTATATCTAATTGACCCTAAAATATTTTCTCATTATTAGGGCGTGCTTGGCGGTGATATAAATGTATCATTAAATATTCATATCAGTGTATCATTAAAGAGTAATACTTGGAACACAACCTTCACACAACTTTTTCTACACAACCTAAAAGATGTGTCTATCTCTCTCCTGTGATGTACAGGAGAGAGATAGACACATTTTTAGGAAGGTTGTTTGAAAGTTGTGTGAAAGTTGTGTCCCAAGTATTACTCATCATTAAATATTAATGGCACGTGATGCTCTGGCCAGTGTGGCGTCTTTCATATGGCCAAGTATATACTTTGGGGATTTCAGCCATAGCCCCTTAAATAAAACTTTTCCAAGCTAAAACTCATGCTACTTTTCTTTAACTCATTAGGTCATTTTTATGCTTGAACAACTTCAAATTGCTATAACTTTTGTTCTACAAGTCTGTTTTTTGTAAAATTTGATTTTTTAGAATCAAGAAAATAAGATCTATCAACTGAGAACAACATTGACCATGAAATATTGGGAAAAAAAACTGTAACAACCTGCATTTCATTTAATTTTAATTTTAGCATGTTCATATTTAATTTGTATTTGCATTGACATATTTAAATTTAATTGGCATTGTCAGCTTTTAATTTAGTTACAATTCTCATGATTTGAATTTTAATACCTGTTTTGATTTCTTTTGAAATTATTATTGGGGTCAAATTACAATTTCTGAAAAGTTAGTAAAATCTGTGTTGAATTTCAAATCGGTATTTCAAAACGGTGGAAATGTTTGCTTTTGACTCAATCAGTATTTTTATAAAACTAGAAAATCAATCTCTACTTTCAAATGAATTTTCTGTATTTTTGGGGTGACCACCGCGCCACGAAAATACCAGTTTATGTTCAAAACTGTCCACTTTGTGTGAAACTTCCACATATTTTGGAAGTGATGTAAAGCTAGATGTGACATACACTTTACTTTCCATTTATGGCAAGTGATCATTGGCTTGTGCCTTGTTTGTTTTTACCTATTTTGTGTGTGTGTTTGTTGTGCCATAATCATTTATTCCCAAACAACATTATTTTGACCCCTACTAATCTATACTTGGCCCTTCCAATCTGGAGATGGTATATACGTATGTAGTATCTGTGTATAAATCCATTTATATGAATTGTGTGTATTTAGGATTGGAGTTAATCCTCCTAATTGTAGTGTATAGAAGGTTTTTCTTGGTGGCCAAGTTCCCAAAATTGTTCATCTATATAACTCACATTCACTCCTACACACACTCACATTTTTTTTGCATCCTTTCAACTGAGAGTTTCAGAGAGAATAGAGAGAGTATTGGGAGTTTATTCTTATACAGAATTATATATATATATATATATATAGAGAGAGAGAGAGAGAGAGAGAGAGAGAGAGCAAACTCCTAATTTTCCATAGCCAAGCTTCAATTTGGTTCCTCATATTGCTATTTCTTTCTCAACAATCTTTGCTATCCTAATTATCTCAGTGAGTATTATTATCTCACTAAGAATGTAATTACATGCTTAATTTCTGTGTGTGTAGCTTAGTATGTAAAACCTCCATGGAAAATTTACGTTAGTGATCATAGCTTGAAAAAATCATGGTTTACAAAACTCAACCAAAATCAGTTTGTATGGATAAAAATGATAGATTACTTGTCGTATATGCTATACCCAAAGTTTTAGAAACCAATTTGTTCATAGGAAAAAGTATATAAGAAAATTAGTTTTGTGATCTTTTAGTTTTTCATAAAATTCTTGAGTTATAGATTGATTCATGTAAAATTAGTTATGGATTCTTAATCCTCATTGAAAAACGAAGAGATTCATATATAATGAGGCCTAGTAATTTACGGAATTGAAAATGGGTAAATTTAGACCCTGAAATCTGAAACAGAGCAGTTCTGACGAAGAAGATGAAGCCTCTGCTTCATCTTGCGCGCGCGAGCGAGAGTCGCGCGAGCGGCCCGCGCGAGCGACCCTTCGCGCGAGCGAGACACGCGCGCGAGCCGCGTGGTTTCAGGCAGAAAGAAAAGTTTTTATATAGAAAATGAAAAATGGGCAGGTCGCGCGAGAGACCTTTTGCGCGAGCGACCCGCGCGCGCGAGGTGGCTGATTTCAGGCAGAAAGAAAAGGTTTTTAAAATAAAAAGAAAAATGGGCAGGTCGCGCGAGCGACCTTTCGCGCGAGCGGCCCGCGCGCGCGACTTCTGGCAGTTTTTAGTTCTTGCTTATTTTGTGTTAAGAGACTGATTGTGTGGTATTTTATGAACTGTTAAAGCTCAGTTTGGGAAATTTATTAAAGCAGAATCCTATTTGATTATGTGTAGATGATTAAAACAATGAATTGTGACCTATCAATCCCTGCACATACGTGTTTCTTTAATTCATTAAATTCCTTTATGTTTAAGGTTCATGACATACATGTGGAGTCAGTTGTACATGCATGTGGGTGTCAGTCAGTGTGAAAAAAAGAGTAACGGTCAGTGTGGAAAAGAGTATAAGATTGAGATTGAGATTGTGTTGTGGACTCTCCCTGGTTGTTGTGT
This sequence comes from Hydrangea macrophylla, assembly GCA_033977485.1. Lineage (NCBI taxonomy): Eukaryota > Viridiplantae > Streptophyta > Magnoliopsida > Cornales > Hydrangeaceae > Hydrangea > Hydrangea macrophylla. The sequence continues at coordinate 79,729,133 of CM066996.1, forward strand.
ACCAAAGTGTGACGTGTTGAGATTGCGGTGAGAGTGTCTTTGAAATGCGATGGTGGCAAAACTGGACACTCCCTGACGACCATGGTAGCGTCAAAGAGTGTGACGCCGAACTTGGACATTCCCTGGCACCCATGAAAGTGCTAAAGTGTGGCCTACGGACACTCCCTGATACCCGAGTCTGGATACTGCGTGAGGGTTCCTCCGGTATTTGCATGGCGGTTTAGGTATTCAAAGTGTGAGGCATTGGACACTCCCTGGTACCCCGGACCAAAGTGTGAGGCAAACTGGACATTCCCTGGCACCCCTGTGCTAAAGTGTGGCTATCGGAGTATTTCAAAGATACTGGTGTGAGATAGTGGGTTGTTGTGTTTTTCGAGAGAAAAGAGTCGGTAAGATGAGTGTGGTGCATCGTCTCATACATGGTCATATGTTTTAAGGAATGTACGACTTCTATATATATTCCCTGTTATTTTTATAATTGAATTCTTCCCATGATTAAACCATTGAATTTACAAACTTAAAAAGTGAAAATTTGTAAAGGGGTATGTTTTACATTCGAAGTTATGTTTTTAATACTCACCAGCTTCTTGAAGCTGACGACGTTAATGCGTCCTGGACATTCGTGTTCAGGCTTTTCAGGTTATAACCAGGAGGAATCTTATGACTATGCGAATTGAGAACAACTGCCGGAAAGAGAAATTTCCGTTATGTGCTTTAAGTTTTAAACTGTTTTGTAATAAGGATGACTGTAATAGACACTAAGTTATTGTTTTAAATTAAGGCGGTCTGTGCCTTTAGATGACCCGTGCTGTAATATTTATTAAGTTAGAAAAATATTTGTAAGCTTTGATTGCTCTACTCTGATTATTGTTTATCGTTGTTCGACGTTTGTGACGGAATCGATCCTTCAAACTGTCGCGATCTACGGGTCCATAAAGAAAATTAAACGCTTTCCTTATTTATGCTACGTCGGGGCGTGACAAAAACTAAACAAATACGAAAAATTGGAGATTTTTTTGTTGCATAAATATAACAAAAACATATTTCTTTAATAAAATTGGCACCATAGATGCATATATATAGAGAATAAAATTTATATGTTAGACAACTAAAATTGGCACTGTAGGTGCATAATATATATGTTAGCCAAAGAATTGAAAAAGTTATCGCCTTTAATATAAACAGATAGACATATAAGACATATAATATTACTATATGTTAGACAGCTAAAATCTCAAAATCTGGCTACAACACACGTAGATTTCGAAGAATACATGAAATGCTTGTCTGTCAACATGTAATACCTGTCTCAAAAATAAGAAAATTATGATTCATTAACTTAATATTATCAGTCTGTCAACATATAATATCCTCTATTTTGACAGATAAAATGAAAAAATGAAGTTCCAAATTACTTTCTTTTGTACAATTCCAACTTCATTGCATAGATCTCGAAGAAATACGTGAAATAAAAAAAAAAAAAACTCAAACAGACTTAAAAAACTAGTAATAAAATTAATATAATCTGTTTGTCAACATATAATATCATCTATTTTGACAGATAAAAAAAAAATGAGGTTCTAAATTACTTTCTTTTGAACAATTTTTCAACTCCATTATGTAGATTTAGAAGAAATACATGAATTAAAAAAAATCACTAAAAAGACTAAAAAAAACGAGTGGGTTATGATGGTTTAAAGTTGATAGGTAAATTGTCTTAGCCATTTTTCTATTCTAGCGAGGGGTTTTTCACCAAATTCAAAAAGTAGCGATGAGGTTTGTAAAAAAAAAAAAAGACCAAATAATGTAGATTTTTAGTTGTAACACTTAATTTTAAGGATTCATCATTCATGGTTCTTCAGTGAACCGGTTTTGTATATTGTACTGTTTGCATACTGCATGGAAGTTGACGGCTTAAAGTAAAAATTACAATAGGTTCTTCGTCACGTAGGTTGGTATAATTCAAGTGGCAAATTAGAGTTTGACATTTATAAGTCCCCTCCAATACATAAGTTCAGGATTTGAACCTCATCCCCCTCCCCTATATAAAAAAAAAAAAAAAAAATAGATTCTTCATCTAATCGACACAATGTTAGTTCACTCAAGAAAAATAAATTGAAATTGAAATTGTAAATGAATTGGCCAAATTTTAAGTATTTTCATAGAGGCCTTGGGTCAAAAGGGGAAATTTCCTAGGTGCACGCATGGTGGTTTGACCGCACCATGCACACTTTTTAATGACAAACAAATTATAATATGGCTAAGGAACTATTGTAACTTTCATGAGAAAAAAAATTGCAACTTGCATGAGAAAAAATTATAACCGTTGAAACCACTTGTCAAAACCACTGTGGTTTTGACCACAAATTGTGTCTTTCGCGCATCATACGGCCAAACCACCGAGCGCGCATAGTGGAAGTTCTCATCAAAAAGACAATCCCAATTCCCAAACAGCAACTAAGAATAGAGGATGTCTTGGGTTAATTAATGGACCGACAGCAAGCGAAAGATATATATGAAAGGAAAATGTCACAATTGGACCGATTGATAATATTGAACAAAACCTTTCTTTTCACTAGTAGTTTCCAACTTTTTATAGATGTATACAATTTTTTCCCACTCACGTACAGTTTGAGGCCCTACTAGGGGCTGTTTGGATTGAATGTATGTTTCGTTTGTAGGCAAAAGAAACCTAATCACAAGGATATCATAGGAATTAAGATAAATACATTTACAGCCAAAAACTGCTTCTAACATCTCGTGTGGACTAAAGTAGCTCTAGATTTGTTTCAGTCAAAATGTAATTTTAGAGCTTTGAGGTGCTTCTAATTAAACTTTATCCAAAAATGCTAATATAACTATATAAGTGTATTAGATCCTAAAAGTTTGAGCCAATACCAATAGCTATTTATATTGCTTATTCTTGTGTTACCATCGTTCACATCTCTGATTCCATCAATTTATAAGCGACTCCTTCTTAATTTCTTGCTTTGGAATTTTTTTTTTCTCACATTTTAACATGGTATCAGAGCTGGGTCTCAAAAGACATGTCTTTGGACTTCTCGTCTCCAAAAAGTGTGCTTGTTGGAGCAGCTCAACGAGATGTGAGTTCAATTCACGCTATGCCTCATTGTAGTAGACCATTTGCGAGCAATATCGTCTTATACTTTCCTAAAGGCCAATAGTACATGCATAAACATGTACATAAAGTTTTGGGCCCACATAGGTCGACCACCCAAGCCCAAATTTTCACTGCACTCAGATTTTTGAGAGAATTGTTACTTGGAATTTGAGTTACTAAATCCACCACTTAATGCATTTGCTTTCTACATCCACTTAAACAGCCAGCTTCTCGATTTATTCAAGTGAGTATAGAAAGTAATTAAATAGGTGTAATTAGTAGCTCCCTTGTTGCTTTTTAGTATTGTGTTTGTGTGTGAGTGTATATGTGTGTGAGAGAGAGAGTGTGTGTGTTCTGTTTGAGTTCATATTTACTCACTCAACCCTTAAATGGGTGAACAAAAATGTCCTCTTTCTATTTTCTCTAGAGCTGTCTTTCTATGGCGGAAAAAAGGAAATCCATATAGAAGATTATTGAATCATCACGTGTGTTTTGCAGGCATGATTAAGGGATGTTAGTACTCGCTTCCCTGTTCTGACAGACTATTAATACCACACCACCATAAAATAAAATCGTGGGCTATACTAGGCTAATCAACCAAAATAGACAATTTGTTTCATGATATTCAATGGACACTGTACACAAACAGACAGACTATTAAATTCAAATGAATTACTCCCTCCGTCCCTTTTTTTGAGTCCACATTTGAGAACTCAACTTATTAAGGGGATAAAAAGAATCTACACCTACTTTCTACAATTGCCCCTAATCATTGCAATAACTTTTTTAGTTTTGTCTTGGTGTAGATTTCAAGGAAGGGTAGTCTTGTAAAGAAAGTAAAAATTATATACCAATTTAGGAAAGTGGACTCTAATTTTGGAACATCCTAAAATAGAATATAGGACTCAAAAAAAGGGACGGAGGGAGTATTAGTCTAAACTCTCCAATCCCTCAATGCATACGTGGCCTAGGAAGTTTACAATGAGTAAAGATTGGGACATCGCTATGGATATAATTTTTGGAACACAATCTAAGAGATGTGTCCATATGGGGTACAATGACACAGGAGAAAGATGGACACATCTCTTGAGTTGTGTCCAAAAAATTATATCTTTAGATGTGCCCCAAGTATTACCCATCTAGAATCTAAGATTCTAACCTTCACTCCACTCCACTCATATTCTTGAGGGTTGTGAGCTTGTAATGCCAGCTTTCTGGTTTTGACTTTTGTGAACTTGTATTGTCAATTTGTAATGCAATAGATGTTAAAGTTATAGTAGATGTTGTCAAAGACCACTAGTGCTAAAGTAACTTTATTTATTAAAAATAGTACTTCCTCTGTCCTCTTTTTTTGAGTCCTATATTCTATTTTGGGATGTCCCAAAATTAGTGTCCACTTTCCTAAATTGGTAGACAATTTTTACTTACTTTCCAAAACTACCCCTCCTTGAAATCTACACCAAGACAAAACTAAAAGAGATATTGTAATGATTAGGGGCAATTGTGGAAAGTAGGTGTAGATTCTTTTTGTCCCCTTAATAAGTTGAGTTCCCAAAGATGGACTTAAAAAAAAGGACGGAGGGAGTATATAATTACTTTGACAACATTCATCATTGCTTTAACAATAATTGCAGCCTTGTTTTAAAATAGTAATAATAAATAAAAAACAATTGATTGGTAATATGCTGTGTCTTATAAATGGAACATTAAGCCCTAACACAACTAAAAATTAACTATTGAGTGATGGACTCAATGCATAAAGTAACATTGATACATCTAATATATCTAATATATCTAATATATATATATGAAACCGGAGGATCTGAAATTTGCCACGTGGCAATCAACTTTCAAAACCCATCTGTGTAAATCTGTGTAAATGAAAATGAAAATTTCTTAAGAGGTTCAATTCTCTCGCTCTCTCAATCAACTCCCTCTCTCACGCAACCCTTCTCACCTCCTCCTCTCTCTCTCTCCTCAATCAACCCTGATAATTTATTCTTTCGTTATATATAGGAACCCAATCATAGGAAAGTCATTAATTTTTTCAAATGAATAACAAATCAAAAATTACAAATCATATAATCAGATTATCATGTAAGAGAAATCAAACATCCCAATAATTCCAGAGTTCTCGCTTTATCTCTCTCTGCCTCTCGAGATTTCAGGCATCGCTTTCCACGAAAGTCGCGGACTATGGGTACCACCACGACCACCGATTGGCGCACCACCACCGGCAACTTCGCCTCTCTTATCCCTCACTTCCAATCCCTAACCCTTATTCATCCCTAGCTCCCTAACCTTAACCCTAGCCCCCAATTATGAAATTAAGTGTGAGTGTTATCATGGCCACCGCCTGGATTTATTTATTTTCAATTCTAAAATTCAGTATATCATGGTTAATTTCTTAGTGACTGATTTTTAACATGCTCTCAATTTGTTCTTAGCAGGCATGGTTCATTTGTTGTTGGTATATGCACCCTTCACCTTCTTATTTCTTTTTATTTATATGCACCTTTCATTTTCTTTAATAAAAAAAAATTCATTTTAAAATCTGTTTGGTAATCGTGTTGTTTCATTGTATTGCAGGGGATGAGAGAGTGTGAATTCCAAAACCATTTGACAATGATGGTCAAGATAAAAATCTTTGAAGCTTTGGTGTGGAAGGGAATAGATTGAGCAAAATGAGGTACAACTATGTTTTAGAATTGTTTCACCATTATCTGTCTACTTACACTTTGGAGAATTTTGTAGACATTTGGTTTGTGAGCAATGTCTTCTTTTCCAATTCGTTTTTCAATATTTCTCGGCTTAACTTCGATTCGCTGAAATGCTAAATTCCTACATGTTTTTTTTTTGTCAAATGATATTACACCTTTACTATTCTGACTCCATACATATGACACACTTCATTTGCCAATACTTATTCTCTCATTTCCCAATTTTTTTTGTTTTGTTTGTGTTTTTTCCTCCATGTAGCTCCCATTCTCTTTTCTTCATGGAAATGCTTATTTGGTTCCTAATTCTTGATTTGTATTTTATTTTACTCTTCTCTTTACACATACATTGTGTAGCCATATGTGAACATTTGAACACGTGTATAAGTTGTGGATGGCTTTATTTTCTTTGAAATCTACTTTGTAATCGTTTGTGGATCAATTTATCATTGAGGGTTGTGATCTTATTAACCAATCAGTATAATGAAGTTACAATGAAATTTCTGTTTTTATAATAACCCACTAAAGGTTGAATGAAAATTCATTAGTTGATGGAGTTAGTTGTTAAGTCTATAGTTATGTTATTTGGCAATTGATTCATCAAAGTTGAGTTCACCGCATTATTATCGACGTTACCGCCTTATTGTCGCCGTTGATAATCGCTCTCTCTATTCTTAACCTCTTACTCTGTGCTCACACACAAGATTACATCTAAAGTTTGATTTTTTTTTTTCACTGCCTCAATTACACACACACACACACACACACACACACACACTCTATCTCTCTCTCTCTCTCTCTCTCTCTCTCTCTCTCCCCCCCCCCCCCCCAGTCCACAGTCGATACACATGCACAAGGAGATTTGTTCGACCAAACACACATCAAAAATCCATTTGATTAAGGAACATTTTCTCTCTGTTTTTCTTCGACTACTATGTTCTTTGAACAAGAGCAAGAACTATAAAGAGGGTTTTGTGCAAAAACATCGTCGGCAAGGTTTGAATTAGTAGTGATTGGGGGTAAGTTCAAACTCTACTTTTTCTATGACTACTATTGTCTTTAATCTCTGAATAGCTGAAATTTCTTTGTGTGTTTGCTTCAGTGTGTTATCTTGACTGGGTATTTGATTGTATATTTCAACACTTTTAAACATCCAATTCTGAAGGCAGTTGAAATCCACCCCGGCTAATATACCACTACTGTCGTAGGTGATGCCTGCTGGAGATTTTTCTTCATATGTAGCTGTCCAATTTTTTTTGTCCCCAACTTACTTTTTGGTTACAATATGAATATTTTGTTAAAGCGTGTTTTGTTCAAGGCACTAAGCATCTTTTGTTAAGGGTCCAGTTGAACTATTTTTGTAGCAGAGTTTTAAATTTTAAATTTTTTTTTTAATTATCATTATTTAGCAAGATAACATTGTTAATATTTTGATTGAACTCGATACAAGTTGGTGATAATGACTTTTTCTATCTGTCAACATGAAGAAAAAAAAATGTATTTATTTGGGTACCCATGCTACTCACCCAAATTTATTTTATTTGCATGTTCGTTTGTTGGGTGTGATTTTTTCTTTGTATCAATCTTGAACACATTTGATCTCTTTCTACCACCTTCCTAGATTTTTTTCCCCTTAAAACTAATGTTCAACTCTAGGCACAACCGGTGCTTTGAATTTGATTTGTTAAAAGTTTGGGCTCTCTCTATCATTAGTTCTTCTTACCACTCTCTCTATGTTGTTCCAGCTCTAAACAATGATTTTTCAGGCAATGAGAAGCAAACTCGCCATTGCACATATCATATTGAACTTTTCAGGTACTTTTAACTGTTTCTATTAGCTATTAGCCCTTATGATAAATTTAAACACGAGGCTCAAGCATTGGTGTATTTTCATCCTTAAAGATTAAGGTTTTTCGAAAGGTCTTTACCCACTTTCATTTTTTAGAGTTTCAAGATGTTATAAAAATTTCGAAATTTGAAAATCTTCTTACTTCAATAAAACTAATCTGGAAGTAATATCAACATTAAGCTTCATAATCAAAAAGCATTTAAACTCGAACACTCCTTATGCATTCAGCAAACTGCACGGTTATGGTTCCCAAAATTGGTTCTTAAATGCTTTAAAGGTGGATGAAAGTGCTTACAATTTTGACATGGCGGATGTTTTGGGGTCTGAGCTTCGTTATATGTTTGTTTCATTTTTTATTTTGTTTGCTTTTGCAGAACTCCTGAAGCTATTCACAGAAATAGATATAGTCTCCAAGCCATGATTTTGTTTGGTATTGAAGTACTAGCAAAGCCCCCAAACATGGATCAGCTCTTGCCTTAGAATAGAGGCAGTCCCCTATAAATAAGGTAATAGTGCTATTTTAAAATTTGTAATGTCCCAAGTTGGTATATTTCACTCCAAAGCTCATGATTCATTCTTATAGTAAATGTGGGAAACATAGCATTACTCAATACTATTTATTCTAATTTAACATTTAGTCATTTTAGATATCCATCTGAAAGATAAGGTTAGAATTTGAAATTTAATTTTTAGTTTTTATTCGTATTGTTAAATTAAAACATATTTTTACTATGACTAACATACAATTGAGAAGATCCCAACTGAAACTAACACCATTTTTTTCTGACTTTTGTTACTCAGCCAAAGCACATTTCACTACCACTATATATATATAAGATTTCTTAATGACCTATCTGGATCTAAAAAACACAAATGGATAAATGGCATAGGTGGGCATTGATCATGTAAGTGTGTGTTGATTATGTACATTATTTGCATGCTTTGATCAATCCACTAGAATTTTCTCTGGTCACTTTTCAGTTATGCAGAGTATTAAAGGTAATTTTTTTTTTTTTATAAGAAAGTCCCCAGAATTCATCATGAGTGGGTACAATCTCAGCCAACACTAAGTGATGATACTCAGTGGGGTAAGAACCAATCCAGACTTTACCGCAACTAAACACCTTTGCTAACTGTGCAAGAGTACTAAAGTTTAATCCAAAGTTAAATATGACCCTTACACAAAATTTAATCATGTATGAGTATACTTTGGGAGTTTGTGGAGAAGATCAATTTGATTTTGTTGAATGTGTATTTGTTGGTATTTTTGTTTTTCATTTTTCTGTAGTTTTTTCTACATGTTTTTGTTTAAAATCTATTTTGTGTATCAGAAAAGTATCTTATTTATTTATTTATTTGTTTACTTTTTTTTTTTTACATTGGACGAGTATTGATTGGATGTTGTAAAATCAACGTTAAAATCATTGTAAGTTTAGTGTGTGTGTGTGTTTTTTTTTTTTTTTTTTTTTTTTTTGCGTTTAGATATTAAAACATATTTGTAGGTTATGAATCTTATGATATATAATCACATTGTAGTATATAATTCAAAATTCTTAATGGGTAAGATGAAATCCAAAGGTATATCATGACAACCATTTTTTTTGGGGGGTATACAAAAATTTAATTAAACTAAACTCAAAATTAATGTCTACTGATATAATAAAATTTTAATACATTTCATTTTTAAAAAATAGTTACGTAAGAATTAATTATATATTATGACAACATACCATATCTTAATAATGTGCATGCATCTTTATGTATTAAATTATATATACACTTAGCTTCACCAATTTTTTTTTTATAATACTCCAATATTTTATATTTTTTCAAAAAAAATATTTCCCGTGCAATGAACGGGTTCACTATCTTGTGATAAATTTAAACACGAGGCTCAAGCATTGGTGTATTTTCATCCTTAATGATTAAGGTTTTTCGAAAGGTCTTTAGCCACTTTCATTTTTGAGAGTTTCAAGATGTTATAAAAATTTCGAATTTTGAAATTCTTCTTACTTCAATAAAACTAATCTGGAAGTAATATCAACATTAAGCTTCATAATCAAAAAGCATTTAAACTCCAACACTCCTTATGCATTCAGCAAACTGCAGGGTTATGGTTCCCAAAATTGGTTCTTAAATGCTTTAATGGTGGATGAAAGTGCTTACAATTTTGACATGACAGATGTTTTGGGGTCTGAGCTTCGTTATATGTTTGTTTCGTTTTTGATTTTGCTTGCGCTTGCAGAACCCGTGAAGCTATTCACGGAAATAGATATAGTCTCCAAGCCATGATTTTGTTTGGTATTGAAGTACTAGCAAAGCCACCTAATAAGGATCAGCTCTTGCCTTAGAATAGAGGCAGTCCCCTATAAATAAGGTAATAGTGTTATTTTAAAATTTGTAATGTCCCAAGTTAGTATATTTCACTCCAAAGCTCATGATTCATTCTTATAGTAAATGTGGGGTTGAAAATTGGAGCATTAAAAATCTCAATGTGGCAGCTTGAACAGGAAATTTTGGGTTTTTTTATTTCATGACTATGATTGTGAGTATTACCGGTTTGAATTATAGTGAATGTGAAAGCATTTAGTTTTAGTCATGATTTTGGGTTACTTTGGCAAACACTTTTGTTCAGTGATTATTAGTAAAAGCATTTAGTTTAGTTGGTGAGAGTCAAAAGCTTATCATTTATGCACTCGGAAACTTAATGGTGTTTGTGAATGAATTGATTCTTTGCCTATCATCTATTCAAACAATTCTCTTTATTCAAGATTTTAATTGTTTGCATTTGAATCTTATTCCATTCTCTTATTTGAATTGATTCTTTGTCTATCATCGGTTTCTTGGTACTTAACAGAGCATGTAAGATAAATTTATTTATTTATTTCAGTTTTGTTTTAACTTGGGCAAGGCGAAAAAAAAAGGGTGAATGAAGTTTTTGTATGAAGAATTCTCATTTTCTTCGTCATTTGCGGCTAATTGAATAAGGATCAGTTTCTTGAGAGAGAGAGAGAGAGAGAGAGAGAGAGGGAGAGAGAGAGAGAGAGAGAGCGCTCAGACTTTTCCTTCAATTTTTTTTTTTATATTCTTTCCATTCCCTTAATAAATTCACGAAAGCAAGCTATTCATTGGCTAGGTGAATGGGATTTGCCACTTTATTGCAGTTTTTAACAAGATTTTTAAATGGGCAGGTGAATGGGGACAATTCAACAGGTCTGGCTTTTACTCCACATTTCATCAATATTGTAGGCTACTACAACTAGGAGTTCTAAGGCTAGGAACACGAGATTAGAGTACGTGTTGGAGGATTTGAAAATTTACTTGAAAGATGACACTTTTTTTTCTTCTTTGCATTGGATTTTTTTTAGGTTTTTGCTATTATTGTAATTGTTTTTACTATTATTGAGAGACATTAATTAGTTGAAAATAATGTGATTTTGGAGGTTGATTAGTAATCAGCTCTACACTTCGTGTAAATACATTGTTATTTATTTCTTTGTACAACATGACATAAATGCATTGTATTTTTTTTTTCAAATTTGTTTGTTTAGCAAACTTTTTACGACATCCACAATGGTTTGGAGAGTTCTATAAACCATAGGGGTGTTAAACCAACACTGAAACTGAACCGACTGACCAATCTGATTGGTCGATTTTAAAAAAAATACCCTAAGTTGAAAATCGAACCGAGCGATGGAATTCGACCAAAATTCGACCGATTTGGTCAGTTTTTAAAACATGAAAAAATCGGAAAATAACCGACCGAACCGACCAATGAACACCCCTAATAAACCACATCGAGGCATAGATTGGAAGTAAAAACAATGTTTTTAAAAAAAAAAAAAAAAATTTGATTTTTTGTATTTGGGGTTTAGCCTTTTGTTTTTCCTTGCTCCGTGCCCACAGGCACGGGCAATTACTAGTTACATATTAACACGGACAATTTGGTGCCGACATTATTCTAACATCAGCTAACTTTCTATATTTTCTTAATATGTTACATTCCAAAACCTTTTAAAGATGATATAGCAGTAAAAACAACTAAAATTATTTTTAATAAAACTCACTTAGGTCCACTATAATTCAAATACGGTGACCATCTCAAAGGTCCCATTTGGAAATAATTTTTGAAGTTTGTGAGTAATTATAAAATTCCAAAAGTTGAAACAAAACTTTTTAACAAACCGGATTCTAGGATTCAATTGCAACAAAATGTTAGTCAATTGCTAAAAATTGTGTTTGGCCAAAGGTTAATTTGGACATCTTTTGACTAAATATATATATATATATATATATATATATATTTTTAATGATTAGATTGCAAAAGCAAAAATTGTGCCAAATGGATCAGAGGTTAGAGCATTCACAACGCGTATAGTAAACTTAAGGAGAGTGTTTGTTAAATTTAGTGTACAGATATAATACATTGACAATGGGCAGTTGTCCAAACGGCAAGGAGAGTGCCGTGTGTGATATCAAACGGCACACAGTGTACCGTGTGGGAGTAGGCGGCACAGTATGTGCCGTGATAGCACATGACTTTTTTTTTTTTTTTTTTTATGCTACAAACATTCATTCTCTTATTTCTTTTCAAATTATTGATTTTATTTTCAATATAAAAAAAACATTCTCTTCACACGGCACAGAGTGTGCTGTGTGATATCACACGACACAAACAATACTGCCTGGATATCACACGGCACAGTCTGTGCCGTTTGAAGCCTCATGGCTCTCCCTATGCCATGACCATTGTTACATTGTACACTACCTGAACTTAGCTATACATTAAATTCAAGTTTGACTAAGTTCAATTGTTGTACAATATTATACGCACCACCAGGGCCGACCCTGAGATGACAAAAATTATCCGAGGTCTCAAGCAAATTTAAAAGGAGTCAAAAAAATGAGGCATTTATACTAAGTTTCATTGAAATTAGAAAGAAATTAGAAAAAAAATAAGCATAAAAATAAAAATTTAAAAAAAATTAGACCTAAAAATAATGCCCAAAATCAAAGCCTCATACGATTCCTTCACCAAATTTCAGGGCCGGCCCTTTTGACCATTGTCCTGTCACTCTCTCACAATTGCATATGATGCCAATGAGTCCAGTACAATGATTGTGTATAAAGTGTGTCATAAGTGCATGTGCACATGGGTCAATGCAATCACCATAATTGGTGTGCTTGTTTGGACATGTTTAAAATAGAATATTAAAAATGATAGGATACACACCAAACGATACAGTAGTTTTAAATGCATGTATCTTGTGCTATGTAAGTGATGCACAAAAAAGTGTAAAAAATTGAAACAATACAGGGTACATGCATTTAAAGCACAATATGTCGTTCAATGTGTCATTTGGTGTGTATCCCTATCATTGTTGATAGAATATTAGTTCACTCTCAAATTCTCAATATTTGGTGGGCTTGTTGGATGTAAATATGTAATACTAGTTTGATATGAAAAAAAAAAAGAAAAAGAAAAACAGTTTTAGGAGATATATTACACCATATACAGAACACCATGCAAAAATGGACATCAGTCAAATATGTAAATTTATAGGGTAATACTTGGGACACAACCTTCATACAACTTTCATACAACCTCCCCAAAAGATGTGTCTATCTCTTTCCTGTGTCACTGTGGGGTCCAATGACATCACAGGAGAGAGATAGACACATCTTTTGAGGAGGTTGTATGAAAGTTGTAAGAAGGTTGTGTCCCAAATATTACTCAAATTTATAACATGTTTACTTGTGAATTACATAATCGGTTCTTAGTCTTCCAAATGCGCACTTAATGGTTTTCATAAGAACTAGTAGATAAAAATAAGATCTTCTTTTTTTTTTTTTTTTTTTTTTTTTAAACAGATAAAAATAAGACTTGTTCTAAACATAATCATGTTTTCAAATTTCCAAACATAACCTAAAGTTCACGGGGACTCATAAAAATTAGGGTAGTAGCATAGTTTTGCAATGCTGATTCAAGAATAGTTTTTTTTAATTTTTTTTTTGTTATTATTATTGATTTTTGTAAATTTTTTTTTTTTTTTTTACTTTCGTAAAATTGTTTATTGTGATAATAAAAGTCGGTCCTGAGATGACAAAAATTATTCGAGACCTCAAGCGAACTTTCAATGGGGCTTAAAAGATGAGGCCTCTATACTAAGTTTCATAGAAATTATGAAGAAATTAGAAAAAAAAAAAAAGGCCTAAAAATGATAAGTTTTATAAAAATTAAGAAAAAATTAGAAGAAAATAAGCTTAATAATAATAAATTTTATAAAAATTAAGAAAAACTTAGAAGAAAATATATACTCCATAAAAAATGAGGCGGCCAAGTAAATATAAAAATAAATAAATAAATAAATATGATATCTAGACCAGCTCTACTGTCAGAGTGACATGAACATCTTTCTGTGTATGTGCCACATACAAATTAAAATTCCACTATGATCACGTTAGTACATGCATAAATTAACAAGAAATATTGGTGGGGACTGATGTTACCGTGTCCATAGTGGCTGTCTTTTGGTTCCCAATTACTTGCTACCAATGGCAAGGCAGGTGAGTGGCTTGGTGAAAAGTAAAAGGACATCAATACATGATACATTTCTCTCTGTGTGAAAGGACATCTCTACGTCTTTCTCTCTCTCAATTTTTTTTTTTTTGTTTTTTGGTTTGGGTATCACATGTCTAACCATCTTTATGATATCGATGGGTAGTGGTGTCAATCGGGTCGGATTGGCTTGGTTCGGCCCGAGTTTGGCCCGATTTTTCTGGGTTAACAGTCCGGCCCGGTCCGGTATAGGCCCGAGCACTTTTGTCCGGTCCGGGGTGGACACCCTTAGTCCCGTCCACGGCTCGGCTCTGCCCGGCTCGCTCCTTTGCCCGAAACCCGGTCCGGCCTGCTAACCCGCTAGCCCGGATAAGCTTGCCGTTGTGGCCCGGCCCGGTAGGCCCGCCCGAGCCCATAACGGCTAGTTTGGCCATTTTTCAAATATTTTTTCACTTTTTACCCCTCTAACGGCTATAAAACGGCTAGTTTTGGGGGTAAAAATGTAAATGTACTTTTTGACTTCCCAAAATGCCCCTTAGCCCATTTTCTATAAATACCAAACCTCCCACAACATATTTTCTCATACAAAAATCAATTATCTCTCTCTATTCTCTACTTTCTCTATACTACTCCATAAACTACAAATCGACGACTCTACAAGCACTTCTACTCTACAAGTTGGTGATTCAATTATCAAAGTTCTAATTTGTAAATGCACTTCTAGTCTTCTACAACTTGAACAGTTGAACTTACAAGCTCTCAAGTCTCAAGTCTTATTATAATTTATAGTTGTTCACTTATTCTTCTACTACTATAAGTTGAGGTAAATTTATTTATTGTTTCACTTCTTACTTTATTAGTTGCTTATTTAATTGTTACTATTTTTAATTTTTTATATTTCTTTCCCCTCTTTTTTTTATTTAAAAAAAAAATGACATCTCACTCAAGATCTTCAAAAACTAAGGAAGGCCCAACTTATGACTTTAAAAATTTAGATTATGGGGAAAGAAATGAGATTAATGATTTGGAATTGGAGGATGATGACGACGTTGAAATTATGGGGTCTAATCCATCTGAACCATCTCCTTCAAATCCTAATAATCCCAGTCCCACCACTGAAAGAAAATTAAAATCACCTGTTTGGTTATTTTTTAAATTAAATGACGAAAAAAATGGAGTCATTTGCAAAATATGCGGACTCAAATTTTCTTACAAAGGTGGAGGAAATAATACACTTAAAAGGCACATCATAAACAAATATAAAGGTGCATGGGAAGCAGGTACCGCTCAAGCAGGCGCCCTAGTACAATCCCAAATTTCTGCTTCTACTGGCACAAGTGTTGGAACTTTTCTTTATAATAAAAAAAAAATGAGGGAAGGCTTGGCAAAATTTGTTTGTGCATCCGATATGCCTTTTACTTTAGTTGAAGAAGAGTGCTTTACACGTTTTATTCAAACTTTTTTACAACCCGCCTACTAACCTATTACTAGAAATACTCTTAGAAGTGATATACAATCTGTTTTTCAACAAACCAAAAAAAAATTAATTGAGGATTTTTCTACTTTTAATTGTACAATTGCATGAACTTCTGATTTGTGGACTGATTGTAATAAAACGGGATATATATGTATAACGGCGCATTTTGTAGATGAAAATTGGAATATGAATAAAAATATCATTACTTTTCGTGCATTAGACTATCCTCATACTAGTGAAAATATATATAACTATACAATCAATGTTTTTAATGAGTATGATATAATGAAAAAAATTATAAGCATTACTTTTGACAATGATAGTGCTAATACAAATGCTATTAATATGTTTAAAGATCTTATGCGCCCAATGTTGAATGGAAAATTATTTCATGGTCGTTGTGTATGTCATATCATTAATTTGATTATCCAAGATGGATTAACAAAAATTAATGATCACATACTTAAAATTAGAGAGGCAGTGGTCTTTTGTTGTTCAACGTCTAGCCGTCTACAAGCATTTTATGGTGTTTGTAATCAAAATAGTCTTAATCCAAAGAAATTGCAAACTGATATTAAAACTCGTTGGAATTCTACTTATTTTATGATAGATTCTTGTAAAAAGTATAGTAATATTATTACTCAATTTGTTAATGTTAATTATCCATCACTAAACTTGACTTCAAACGATTGGGATATGGTATTTGACTTTCATGGATTTTTAGAAGTATTTTACAATGCTACAAATAAACTTTCCGGTGTTTACTATTCTACTTCTTGTTTAGTTCTTATGGAATTATATAATATGGCTCATACTGTCACACCCGTTCCAAAAATTTATAGTTTAATCATGCATGATATGAAATTTTATGAATTATCATTGATATATGATAATTGAGGATAAGTGGTTGACTGTGGTCAACGGTAAGGTGTCAGTGAGGACACGGGAACATGGCAAGTTCATATTGCATAATCATGAGTAAATGACATTTACGTGATTTAAATGTTATTTGACTTTATCTGGTATTGTTGAATAGTAATTATACCTGTGTAGTATAATTCTGGTAATTTGGATATGATAGTATCATTTTGAGAACTGTGGTGAGAACGTGAGAGAGGCGTTAATTTAAAAAGGTAGGTTGTGTAGAGATTTCACAGAATATAGTTTTCGGACGTTATTTTGGACCCAAACGAAACTTAGTCGGAAACTTTTAGAATTTGTAATTTTTACTCGTAAAGTTGTAAAATGGACGTGTGCGAAGTTTCGAGAGCTGATTAGAAGTTTTGAGAAACTCGTGGGGAGGTAAGCGTAATTTCCATAACTTTTGCCTATAAATAGATGAGGATGAGATTCATTCTCATCCAAACTTGCCAAAAATATCTAGAGAGAGGAGAGAGAAAGGAGATTTGGTTGCTCCGGACTTTGCGACGCCGTTTGACAACCTTCCGTCTGTCAGATTTTCTCCAGATTTCAGATTTGAACTCGTGGAGGTAAGATCTACGTTTTGATACCACTTAGGCCGTGTTTGGCCAAGTTTTTGTAAAATCTTAATTTTAGACTTTTGGGAAAAACAGGTATAAACTTGTAGGAATCGTACCAAATTCGAAATCCGACGATTATTTATTCCCCTAGACGATCCTTCAAAGTTTGAAGAGATTCGCACGAGGTATGAATTCTAGATCTATGAAATATATGGATTTTCATGTTTTGGACATCGCTTTTGATATTCTTGGATCCGGGCGAAATTCATGTATTAGCTAGGCCCGTTAATTATGCACGTGAAATTATGATAAAAGCACGTATAACTGTTTATGTCAGCATGTTATGTGTCTACTTGGGTCAAAGGGGAGTTTGGTGCAAATTCATGCCGGAGTAAGCTTCTCGATGTTTGAGAATTTTGGTAGCGACGGCTACTGTGCATGGTTGTAGGCTTGGACTTGCCATGGCACTTGTGGGATGTAATGGTTGTAGGCTTGGACTTGCCATTGACATCGCGGTTTAAGGCTTGGACTTGCCGCTACCGGATGAATGCGTACCACTCACCCTAGAGACTATTTTTATGTGTTTTAGATGCTTAAACCATGAACTGTCATATAAGCATACATTTAGAATTGTACGCTCAGCATATAGCTGAGCAGTGGAGATGTACTCCATTGCAGGTAAGAAGAAAGACAAGAAGAAGTGTGTGGAGTGAGGCCGATGAACGCCGGGGGATCACCTTTGTAAATGTTTTTGTGTTTTAAATCCTAAAACTTGAGTAAGGATTTGGGTATTGTAATAATATGTTGTAATGGAATTCATAGATTAGTTTCACAGTATTGTAATCTTGTAATTGAACGTCTGTAATTATGTTTTGAATGCGTTAAAATCAGTTGTGGTTGTGATTGTTATTGGTTTGGAGTAGTAGGACTTGTTAATTTCCAACTCAGGGCTGCTAGCCGAGGAGCAGTCGACTGAACCCCCTGATCAGTCGACTGGACCTCGTGTATTTGAGAAACTGTAAGGAAATATTAGAGAAGCAGTCGACTGGACCCCCTTGGACAGTCGACTGAACACTGTTTAGTGGAGCCACTGCCTCCTTCGATTGAATAGCAGTCGACTGGTTTCAGAAAGCAGTCGACTGGGCAGTCGACTGGACCTCTGTTGAGTTTTAGGGTTTTGGGTTCTGCTTGGCACAGTCGACGGAGCAGTCGACTGGACCCTTGTGCAGTCGACGGGGCAGTCGACTGAACCTCTGTTTTTTTCAAAACTATTTTCTTTGAATGTGTTTTCAATGGACAAAACTTTTTATAACTCTGATTTCAACGGATTTTACAACACAGAGGGGAATGTTTCCTAAGTTTTAAACTACCAGGGTTGTTTTATAGAAGTTCTTTCCGCTGCGTATTATGAGATTGATGTTTGGATGAGCCTTGGTGGCGTGCCACGTGTCCTTTTTCCACGCGTAGTGGGATGGGTCGTGACATTTATTGGTATCAGAGCTAGAGGTAACAAAACTTTGGGAACGTTCGACGACGAGTGGAGTGTTGAGTGATTTGCCACATGTTTTCAATTGCATTCATGCATCTTAGAGATGTTTGATGCATATGGATGTTGTTTTACATACATACTATTGTTGTTGTTGTATATGCATAGTGTTTATGCATTGAGAACTACAGGATTGAAATCATGAGTGATGAAGAGCGAGAGTTATCGCCACATACTCGTCGAATGAATGAAATGGCTGAAATGATGGGGAACATGGGAGAGATGATACGAAATATAGCGGACAGATTACCTCCAACACCTCCATTGGAGCCAGAACCGATAGTTGTAGTACATGCGCCTGAAAATAGGGGTATGAGGTCAATATCAGAACAGTTTGCTCGCAAGAAACCGATGGAATTTCATGGGACACCCGACCCAACGCTTGCAGAACATTGGATTATGGATATGGAGAGAATTTTTCGATCGATTCCGATGACCGATAAGGAGAAAATTGAGAATGCCAGTGATGTGCTGAAGGGTGAAGCCCAGAATTGGTGGGTAAATGCACTAGATCAAGGGGCACCGATCACTTGGGAGGGGTTCAAGGCAGAATTCAATCGCCGGTTCTTTCCGCGAGCCGCCTACAATGCAAAGAAGAGAGAATTTGATAACTTGAAGCAAGGAGACCTGACTGTAACCGAATATACTTCCAAGTATAATGCGTTTGTTGAGATTTGGTAAAGGTTCTGTACCAGGAGAGGAAGAAAGGGCAAGAAAATTTGAAGAAGGCTTAAGGGAAAATATCCGTTTGAGGGTAGAAACCTACGAGCATTCAACTGTTGCAGCAGTACAGCAGACGGCGCTTGTAGCCGAAAGTGGAATAGAGAGATCGAGACAAAATCACCAAGGAAAGCGAAGTCATGAGGGTGGTGACCGAAGTCAGGGTGGATCTTTCAAGAGGCCGTTTCAAAGAGGCTCTGGTTCTAGTTTCAGTGAATTCAGGAGAACGCCAAGTAGCATACCGTTGTGTTCCCTTTGCAACAGACCACACTCAGGTCGATGTTTCATGACCAAACCCCAGAACAGGAACCAAGGCGGGGGTAGTACAAATTCAACACCCGACATGAGAGGCAAGTGTTATGATTGTGGAGTATTTGGGCACCAAGCCAAGGATTGCCCGAGGAGGTATTCTCAACAAGGAGCTAGTTCTATGACTTCTAGTGGTTCGAAGCCTAAACAGTCTAATGACGGAGGACAAAGGACAGAGCAACGTCAGGGAAGATCATTCCAGATGAACCCTGGAGACATGGCTGCTACTGATACAGTGGTCTCAGGTATGGTGCTTGTATGTTCGCACTTAGCACGCATACTCGTTGATTCGGGATCTACGCATTCGTTTGTATCTTATAACTTTGTGGAACATTTAACTGTTAAGCCCGCGCCACTAGGATATGATTTATCCATTGCCGTGCCACTTAGTAAGTCAGTAGTGACATCTACTATATATAAGAACTGTGAAATCAAACTAGGCGAGAAGTTGATGACTGTAGACCTTATACCGATCGTAATAAACCATTTCGATGTGATATTGGGGATGGATTGGTTAGCCCTTAACCAAGCTACGATAGATTGTGAACGGAAAGAAGTTAATTTTCGATCACCGATACATGGGAACTTTTGTTTTCAAGGGAGTGGGGTTACACCACCGCCGTACTTGATTTCAGCTATCTGAGCAGGAAAATTATTGAAAAAGGGATGTCAAGGATTCCTATGTTCAGTGACTGACGTCTCAGCGACCGAATTAAAAGTAGAAGACATTCCGATAGTACGAGAATATCCAGATGTATTTCCTGATGAGTTACCAGATGTTCTTATTGAGAGAGAGGTCGAGTTCACTATTGAGATTATCCCAGACTCAAGGCCGGTATCCAAAGCACCGTATAGAATGGCACCAGTAGAATTGAAGGAACTGAAAGTCCAATTGCAAGAGTTACTTGACAAGGGTTTCATTCGACCAAGTGTATCACCGTGGGGAGCTCCAGTATTGTTTGTGAAGAAGAAAGATGGCTCCATGCGTATGTGTGTGGATTACCGGGAACTGAACAAGTTGACAATTAAGAACAAGTACCCGTTACCCAGAATTGATGATTTATTTGATCAACTTCGTGGAGCACAAGTATTCTCCAAGATAGACCTAAGATCGGGTTATCATCAGTTGAAAGTGAAGGCCGAAGATGTTGAGAAAACAGCTTTTAGAACGCGTTATGGACACTATGAGTTCTTAGTTATGCCATTTGGGGTTATCAATGCACCAGCTGCGTTCATGGATCTTATGAACCGAGTCTTTAAGGACTATTTGGATGATTTTGTGATAGTGTTCATCGACGATATCCTTGTTTATTCACCGAGTGAGATAGAACACGAGAACCACTTGAGGTTGATACTTCAGAGATTACGAGAGAAACAATTGTTTGGGAAATTCAAGAAATGTGAATTTTGGCTACCTAGCATCACTTTTCTTGGTCATGTGATTGACAAGAATGGAGTATCAGTTGATCCTCACAAGGTAGAAGCTGTATCAAATTGGCAAAGACCGACTTCCGTATCCGAAATTCGAAGTTTCTTGGGATTAGCGGGATACTACCGCCGTTTTATTGAACATTTCTCGAAGATTTCATTGCCAATGACAAAGTTAATGAGAAAAGGTGTTACATTTGAATGGAGTCAGGAATGCGAGGACAGTTTTCAAGAATTGAAGTCACGACTAACGAGAGCACCTATTCTGACAATACCATCCGGAACCGAGGGATTTGTGATCTATAGTGATGCTTCACACAAAGGATTGGGATGCGTGTTGATGCAAGGGGGTAAAGTGATCGCTTATGCTTCGAGACAGTTGAAGACACATGAGATTAATTATCCAACTCATGATCTGGAATTAGCTGCAGTAATTCATGCGTTGAAGATTTGGAGACACTACTTATACGGAGAAAAGTGTGAGATATTCACAGACCACAAGAGTTTGAAATATATTTTCACCCAACGGGACTTGAACATGAGACAACGAAGATGGTTGGAATTGATGAAGGATTACGATCTGTCGATTGAGTACCATCCGGGGAAGGCGAATGTAGTAGCCGATGCATTAAGCCGGAAGACGCCGAGGAATTTAGCCGACGAGCTAACGCAACAAAAGGAACTAGTAAAGGAAATGGAACGCTTAGAATTGGATGTGATTCCAGGGACCAACGATGGCTTAATGATGGCGATTGTAGCACACCCAGACATTATTAATGAAATCAAGAGGGAACAGTTTTATGATGTTTACTTGTGTAAAATGAGAGACGAGATACCTTTGGGAAAGCGATCTGGTTTGGTTTTGGAACAAGGGATTCTGAAGTTTGGAAATCGGTTATGTGTACCGAATGTGAAAGACATAAAGGAACGACTTTTGGAAGAAGCTCATAGTACTAGATATTCAGTGCACCCGGGAAGTAATAAGATGTACCGAAACTTGAGAGAAAATTTCTGGTGGAAGGGTATGAAGCGTGAAGTTGCTAAGTTTGTATCCGAATGTTCGGCATGTCAGCAAGTGAAAGCAGAGAGACAAGTACCTGCGGGGTTACTACAACCTTTGCCCGTGTCGGAATGGAAATGGGATGAGATTACGATGGATTTTGTTTCAGGATTTCCACGATCATGTAATAAGAATGATAAGATTTGGGTTATAGTTGACCAGTTAACAAAGTCAGCTCATTTTCTACCGATCAAGACGACTAAACCGTCCAAGTTAGCGGAATTGTATGTGAAAGAGATTGTAAGACTACATGGAATCCCAGCTGTGATTATATCCGATCGTGATAGTAGTTTTACGTCAAGGTTTTGGGGAAGTTTGCAAGAAGCTATGGGTACAAAATTAAGTTTCAGTACTGCATTTCATCCTCAGACCGATGGGCAGTCAGAACGTATGATTCAGACGTTAGAGGATATGTTGAGACTTTGTGTATTAGATTTTGGGGACGATTGGGAGCACCACTTGCCGTTGATTGAATTTGCTTATAATAACGGATTTCAGTCAAGTATTAGGATGGCACCATATGAAGCTTTATATGGCCGTAAGTGTCGATCACCGGTTTGTTGGACCGAGGTTGGGGAAAGGAAGCTATTAGGACCTGAGTTAATACAGGTGACTACTGAGAAGGTGAAGTTGATTCAAGAGCGACTCAAGGTAGCTCAGAGCCGATATAAGAGTTATGCGGACTCTAAGCGACGACCGATGACATTTGAAGTTGGAAATTTTGTATACTTGCGGGTATCGCCTTCAAAAGGCATTGTACGATTTGGGAAGAGGGGAAAGCTCAATCCGAGATTCATAGGACCTTTTGAAATCCTAGAGAGGGTTGGTCCAGTGGCTTATCGATTGGCCTTGTCATCAGAGTTGGCACATGTGCATAACGTATTTCACGTGTCTATGTTGAGACGTTGTATGACTGACACGAGTAAGATCATTGTACCTGAACCGTTGCAGATTCAGGGAGACTTGACTTATGTGGAACAACCAGTGGAGATTCTAGACCGCAAAGAATAAGTTTTGAGAACCAAGACTATTCCAATGGTGAAAGTACTATGGCGTAATCATACGGTAGAAGAGGCTACATGGGAAAGTGAGGAAGACATGAGGAATGAGTATCCATACTTATTCGACGTATGAGGTAAAGTTTGGGGACAAACTTCCTTTTTGGAGGGGAGAGTTGTCATGCCCGTTCCAGAATTTCATAGTTTAATCATGCATGATATGAAATTTTATGAATTATCATTGATATATGATAATTGAGGATAAGTGGTTGACTGTGGTCAACGGTAAGGTGTCAGTGAGGACACGGGAACATGGCAAGTTCATATTGCATAATCATGAGTAAATGACATTTACGTGATTTAAATGTTATTTGACTTTATCTGGTATTTGTTGAATAGTAATTATACCTGTGTAGTATAATTCTGGTAATTTGGATATGATAGTATCATTTTGAGAACTGTGGTGAGAACGTGAGAGAGGCGTTAATTTAAAAAGGTAGGTTGTGTAGAGATTTCACAGAATATAGTTTTCGGACGTTATTTTGGACCCAAACGAAACTTAGTCGGAAACTTTTAGAATTTGTAATTTTTACTCGTAAAGTTGTAAAATGGACGTGTGCGAAGTTTCGAGAGCTGATTAGAAGTTTTGAGAAACTCGTGGGGAGGTAAGCGTAATTTCCATAACTTTTGCCTATAAATAGATGAGGATGAGATTCATTCTCATCCAAACTTGCCAAAAATATCTAGAGAGAGGAGAGAGAAAGGAGATTTGGTTGCTCCGGACTTTGCGACGCCGTTTGACAACCTTCCGTCTGTCAGATTTTCTCCAGATTTCAGATTTGAACTCGTGGAGGTAAGATCTACGTTTTGATACCACTTAGGCCGTGTTTGGCCAAGTTTTTGTAAAATCTTAATTTTAGACTTTTGGGAAAAACAGGTATAAACTTGTAGGAATCGTACCAAATTCGAAATCCGACGATTATTTATTCCCCTAGACGATCCTTCAAAGTTTGAAGAGATTCGCACGAGGTATGAATTCTAGATCTATGAAATATATGGATTTTCATGTTTTGGACATCGCTTTTGATATTCTTGGATCCGGGCGAAATTCATGTATTAGCTAGGCCCGTTAATTATGCACGTGAAATTATGATAAAAGCACGTATAACTGTTTATGTCAGCATGTTATGTGTCTACTTGGGTCAAAGGGGAGTTTGGTGCAAATTCATGCCGGAGTAAGCTTCTCGATGTTTGAGAATTTTGGTAGCGACGGCTACTGTGCATGGTTGTAGGCTTGGACTTGCCATGGCACTTGTGGGATGTAATGGTTGTAGGCTTGGACTTGCCATTGACATCGCGGTTTAAGGCTTGGACTTGCCGCTACCGGATGAATGCGTACCACTCACCCTAGAGACTATTTTTATGTGTTTTAGATGCTTAAACCATGAACTGTCATATAAGCATACATTTAGAATTGTACGCTCAGCATATAGCTGAGCAGTGGAGATGTACTCCATTGCAGGTAAGAAGAAAGACAAGAAGAAGTGTGTGGAGTGAGGCCGATGAACGCCGGGGGATCACCTTTGTAAATGTTTTTGTGTTTTAAATCCTAAAACTTGTGTAAGGATTTGGGTATTGTAATAATATGTTGTAATGGAATTCATAGATCAGTTTCACAGTATTGTAATCTTGTAATTGAACGTCTGTAATTATGTTTTGAATGCGTTAAAATCAGTTGTGGTTGTGATTGTTATTGGTTTGGAGTAGTAGGACTTGTTAATTTCCAACTCAGGGCTGCTAGCCGAGGAGCAGTCGACTGAACCCCCTGATCAGTCGACTGGACCTCGTGTATTTGAGAAACTGTAAGGAAATATTAGAGAAGCAGTCGACTGGACCCCCTTGGGCAGTCGACTGGACACTGTTTAGTGGAGCCACTGCCTCCTTCGATTGAATAGCAGTCGACTGGTTTCAGAAAGCAGTCGACTGGACCTCTGTTGAGTTTTAGGGTTTTGGGTTCTACTTGGCACAGTCGACGGAGCAGTCGACTGGACCCTTGTGCAGTCGACGGGGCAGTCGACTGAACCTCTGTTTTTTTCAAAACTATTTTCTTTGAATGTTTTTTCAATGGACAAAACTTTTTATAACTCTGATTTCAACGGATTTTACAACACAGAGGGGAATGTTTCCTAAGTTTTAAACTACCAGGGTTGTTTTATAGAAGTTCTTTCCGCTGCGTATTATGAGATTGATGTTTGGATGAGCCTTGGTGGCGTGCCACGTGTCCTTTTTCCACGCGTAGTGGGATGGGTCGTGACACATACATTTCATAATTATAAACAAAAAAATAACATTTTTATTGATATTTGTGAGAAAATGGAAAAAAAGTTTAAAAAATATTGGTCTAACATTCCACCTGTATTTTACTTATCTGCAATCTTGAATCCTAGAATCAATTTTGATGGTGTTTGTGAAATGGTTAAACAAATATCTGAATTGATGCAAGGACTAGATGGTGAGCCTGGTCTAGAAATAACTACTTTTGAAATGGAAAATACTTTGGAATCTTTATTTTGTATTTACTATGAAAAATATACAAATAAAGAAAGTGCTACTTCTTCTTCTACTTCTAATATTGAGTTAAGTTCGGGAGCGTCAGGTGGTTCTTGGACGAGTCAGTTTCTCAGTCGAAAGAAACAAAAGGGTGTTAGTCAATCATTTGTAAGTAGCTCTAACATTCTTGGTGAATTAAATAAGTATCGAGAAACCGAGTGGGAAAGCCGATTAACCAACGAGGAAATGGTCGATTTAAATCTTTTGACATGGTGGAAAGAACATGTAAGAGCTTTCCATGTTCTTTCCATCATGGCTCATGATCTACTAACTCCTCCGACTTCCACAGTTGCATCGGAGTCCGTTTTTAGTGTAGGTGGAAGGGTGCTAGAGGAAAAGAGGAGCAGATTATTTCCTGATATGCTTGACTGCTTGATGTGCTTGAAGGATTGGGACCGTGCACAATATCGAACTCAAAACCGCCAAGATCCTATTCTTGAAGACTTCACAAATTTGGAAGTTACGGAAGAAAATTGAAGAATGAAGAATTGAAGAATGAATATGAGAGTTGAAGATCATTTAGTTCCAAACAAATCAATTGTAATACTCCTGGCCCGCATGAGTATAAACTATGAACGGTTTTTTTTTTTAAAAAATCCAATTCTGTAAAATGTAATCTTTACTTTTTATTATACAAATTAATGATAAGTAATCTTTATTTTTTATTAGACTATAATTTTAAATATCAAATACTAGTAATCTCTTTAATTTTTATTGAATAATAAAAATTCTTTACTATTTTTTTTAATGAACTTTTTTTAGACTTTTAGTAATCACTAATCATTAATGAATAAATCTTTACTTTTTATTATACAAATTATTGAAATTAATGATAATAATCTTTATTTTTTATTAGACTACAATTTTTAAATATCAAATACTAGTAATCTCTTTAATTTGATATGGAGTAATAAATATTCTTTACTTTTTTTTAATGAACTTTTTTTACTAATCACTAATCATTAATGAATAAATCTTTACTTTTTATTGTACAATTTATGATAAGTAATCTTTATTTTTTATTAGACTATAATTTTTAAATATCAAATAATAGTAATCTCATTAATTTTTAGGATTTTTTTAGTATTATATCCCCATAGTATAGTATTTTTTTGGGGCAGGTCCCTGGGTTAAGAATGTATTGTATTAGGTACCTTGCATATTTTCAGTTCCAAAAATACCCCTGTCTTCATTAGCGCGTGTTGGCCTCTTAAAAGCTGAAGACTGTAGTAATTGCACCCCCATTTCAAAACCGTTACTTCCCCAAGATTACTCCCCAAAATTTCTCCCCCAATTTCAGGACTTGAATGTACAGGAAGTTCAAATCGGACATAAACACCACCATAAACATCTTCATCCACCATCCAGGTGAACGCAAAACAAGGGTTTGCTTGGCACAGTTACGGCGAGCAATATATGACTTCGTTGAAGATTCCGGCGAGGTAAAGGCGTTGTGGTTGTTTAACAACACCAAATGTTCTTGCAGAGCTTCAAATATACATATATTTGTGATGAAAGGTACGATTTTTGAGTGAGTTTTAGGGTTTGATTGATCAGGAATCATGGAAGACCCCGAATTGAAACTCTTCTGTAAGAAGTGAATTTCACAGTACATGCACATCTTAATACTTAAGAAGACAACTTCACTCTTTTACAATTTTTCACAAACACTCACAGCCCAATGTGTTGGGTTTGAAATACAAAATATGAGGCAGTTTAGTTGTTAATTTCTCAATTTCACATAGGGCTTGTGCTGTTTGGACTGTGAGATTGACAGTGTAGACATTAGATTAAATACTTAAAAGCGATATGTAGCAAAATTTGCAATATGTGAATTTCTCGGATGTCAGCCCCTTGTTTAGTTTTGTTTTTAGTGATGCTAACAACAAATGAAGAATTAATTTTTAAAAAAATAAGCCTTTTTTGGGTTATTCACATTCCATAAATTTTAAATTGTGAATTTCGCAAAATCTCAGTCACCTATTCAGTTTTGTCCCTAAAAGCACCCGCGATGCGTTGTTTGATCGAGTCGTGAACTTCACAGTTCAAATGAGTGACTAAATTGCAGAGTCCTAATCTCTTGTGAAATTCACAATCAACTTATTGGACTGTACACACATTTCATTAAATAAAACTTGACCTCGTCACATCAGTTTCGTGTTTAAAAGCATCTAGCAACACCAGTTCAATCATCAACACATGCTTAAGAAATTGAGTTGATGTTTTAGAGATATATGATATGTATTTTGCATTCGAGGCAACTATGAATTTCAGTGTTTTGAAAATATCGTATCATTTCATTTCGAAATTCACAAAATAAGAACAAAACACTGCGGTTTTAACATTCGTGACAATTTTACAGATATGGCAAAAAATGGTGCAACACCTGCCGAATCTACAAGGGAAACAGAGAAGCCTGCTCAGTATCGTAGTACATTAGCGTCAACGGCTAAGTTGATGAAGAAGTTGAAACTCCGGCCGGAACACCTCAATGAATTAAGGAAGACCCCATTTTGGGAACTAATAAATGCCTTTACAGAGAAAAGGGTGAAGTCCACGCGCAAGGTCGACATCAATACGGAGCGATTGATTGGTTACTATAACTTGGTAGAAAAATGATTTAGAATTGGCACAAGAATCCTGAAATTATATCCGTCCGACATCGAACTCATTTTTGGGGTGGAATCAGGAATCCGACAAATTGATTTATCTTATACACCCAAGAAATTGACACCCTTCATCAAACGGAGGTTTAAGAATGAAGAAAGCATGGACGGCGTGAACATCAAGAGAGCACTCGATGCTGCATTGCATGGAAGGAAGAATACTGACATTCAAGATGTTGCCCGATTGATTTGCTTATTGTTGTGTCTTACACTGTTTTTCGCCACAACCGGAAACACAATTAGATGGGGGTTTATTGCATACGTGGAGAATCTTGATATGATAAGAGAGTATGCATGGTCTGATGCAATACTAGATGAGCTGATGACTTCTATCAATCGATCCAACCTCGATCCGACAAAAGTTACAGGGTGTTCATTGGTTCTGCAGGTAACATAAGTACGAAAACTAATATATCCCACACTTTTATTAGTATAAACTTTTTTTGAAAAAATAAATAAA
This sequence comes from Hydrangea macrophylla, assembly GCA_033977485.1. Lineage (NCBI taxonomy): Eukaryota > Viridiplantae > Streptophyta > Magnoliopsida > Cornales > Hydrangeaceae > Hydrangea > Hydrangea macrophylla. The sequence continues at coordinate 79,758,134 of CM066996.1, forward strand.
TTAGTATAAACAGTATGTGAAATTCACAAAACTTCCAAACCATGGCAGTATTGGTTATGCGAGCACACTCGAGTACTCGATCCAGCGAACAATGACGTTTTCCCAAGATTCCTAAAATGGAACTTGACATCTTTGGACCGAAGGCTGAGAGGCATCGACCTACGAGCACTGAATCCATCAGAGGTATGGTGATTTGTTTAATATTTCGTAGACTTTATGTCTTTTAGATCCCTTGCAACTCGTTGAAACCGCGCAGGGCTGATTCGATGTCTCTTTGTAGGTGTTTGTTGGAGAGCTGCCCTTAACAAAATATGAGGCAGAACTTTATGGGGAGGAGTATGCACAACGTGAGAAAGACGAAGGGGTGGAGGATAATAACAGATCCAATAGGGCAAGTGAAGCACATCAGATAATCTCACAATCTGATGGAGCTAGTGAGAAGAACGGACCAAGTCACAGTTTGTCAAGTGACGAGATTGATCAGCCAGAGTCAAAATCTTCCAACCGTTCAGAGTGTGCATTGCAGCTACAACCCGATATCCAAGACTCACTCGTTCACTCTACGGACGGCAAAGTGACACCCACAGGAAAAATGGATTGTTCTACACAATCACACGATGCCCGCCACTCACCTATGGATTTCAACATTGAGCATCACCAAGACATATGTGGTAAACTGTACGACTGCGATGTTCATAAAACTACCGTTCCCAATGCGCAAACAGAAAGGGATAGTCCCAATGACGATAGAAGTGAAGTTGCTAGAATACATAAGCTTGAGTTTGATATTAAGGAATTACGCGAGTCACTTGCTGCTGCGCAACAGACTATAGCGGACTTACAGATGAAGCCGAACAAACTAGGGACCAACAAGGGAGATTGCAATGCAAATTTGGTGGATAGTACAGAGCATATGGTGCAGGAGCTGCAAAAAAAGCTAGTAGCATTGGAAGCACAACATGTCAAAGATGAGGCTTTGGCGAATAACCTCAGGCGTTATTACCAAATCTTAGAATCGGAGATGAAAGAGAAGGATTCCCGTATTCAATACCTAGAACTCATTTTAGCGAAAAGGGAGGAAGAAATGAGGGATGTTGTAGACGATGCTCATGCTCATCAGGTGACCCAAAATATGCGTAGGTCTGACCGTGTGAAAGAGTTGGAAGCAATGCTTCAGGAGTAGGAAACCAAAGTAGCGTATTTTGAAAAACTGTTGGTAGAGCACAACAAACGGAATGAAGAGCCCGTTACTGAAACTAATGAGGTACAATTGCACGTTGTAACGCGAGATTCACATATTAAGAACCGAAAAAACTAGCAATCTATTTAGCGAATTTCTCTGACCATGACATCTGCACTAGGCACCACTGGTAAAAAATAACAACAGATGATATTGTGAACTTCACAGGATTACTTTTGAATATATCATAGCTGTGGAAGCTGGTTTTTGTGAATTTCGCATATCACATTGAATAAAACTCAGAATTTACTGTGGGGATGTGAAATTCACAGTTTTCAAAAAATGGGAAATTCACAAAACCTGTTGTTTTGATCATAAGAAATTCACAAAACTAGCTTTGCGAAAGTGTGAAATTCACAGTTTCACTAATGATTGTTGTGTCATGGTATGTGAAAGTCACGATTTTCGGTAATGATTGCAGGAACATGTTGATTTGGGGGGAAATAGTTTCATTCGGGACCTTAAGACAAGAACTAGAAAACAAAAGGAAATGCCTGACTTCGAATGTCCGCCTCCCAAGAGGGTACGCAAAGATAAAGATATAGGAAAGGGCTTGAATGAAAATGCAGTTGTCAGAGTTGATGAATGTGCAGACCCTATAATTAAACTACCGACACATGCTCGGGTCTTTCAATTGCTCCCAAAGGCGGACCAGGACCTGCTACACAAAATTAGCACATATGGCGAGCCATTGTAAGTTCTTTAGTTCTTGTTCCTTACTATATACGCATCGTAACTACAAGTAAGGAAATTTGAATGTGTGCGTGTGAATGTAACAGTTTCACAGTCTATAAACGAAAGAATACTCAAGACGTAATCACGCTTGCAGACATCATCTCCATCATTGAGGAGGAAGAGATAGGGAATAATGTAAGATGGAAATTATTTGTTTGTAGGATGTCAACTATGTTAACCAAGCATTGATTAGGATCGGGTAAAACAATCCGGCAACAAATCCAAAACCCAAACTAATAAAATCTTACACCAGGTCATTGATGCTTATGCTGGTCTACTGATGGATATGCAGCGGGATGGTGATATAGTCCAGGAAACGGATTTGACAGCCGGCATATCGTATGTACACAATGGCCTGTGCCAGGTAGATAAGGATTTCACCCATACTGCCTGTCACCACACCTATACACTGATCAAAAATTTATTGCTGTAACCATGCAATGTGAATTAAATGCAGAAATATGTGAGGGGTAAAGATCAAACAAGTTTGAACATATATATTGACAAGCCCCTTTGTGCTAACCTTAATAAGTATCGTTACTACCACTTCCCGATCATATCTAATGGTATAACCGCTGGTGGGAGGCACTGGACTCTTGCGGTGTTCGACACAGTTGTTGGACTGTGGAGGTTCTACAACTCACTCTGGCCGAGGACGAGTAAGCACAGAGACCGTTACGTGGGCGAATTTCTATAGTTGGTAAGGACATGATACAACTTTTAGCTTTTATATCTCAAATAATTTAATGCTTACACACTAAAAGGGCAGCCTTACTCCACAACGTGAATATGTTGAGTCATGCATTGCTTCGGCAATATCACCAACAGCAGTAGTGGGAACACAAGATAAGGAAACCAGGCTTGAGGAGGTGCGCACATCACCGCAGCAAGATAAGCCCTCGTAAGCACTTTAGGGACAAATCAATTGTATTTAAATTGGTTGGTTGATACCCAATGTTCATGTCTATTTGTTTAATTTATTTTTATTTTCCAGCAGCTACGATTGTGGAGTTATCGTGTGCCATGTAATGGAGATGATTTTCTTGAATCAGCCCTTGGGAAGCAATTGTGATGCGAAGAAGATGAGAGCGAGAATCATTCATCGATTTTTGCGCAGTCGTGGGACATCTGGGACACAAAAGTATCAAAAGAAGAGAGCCTCCAAATGATAACAATTGAAAGTAGTTTTATGCTTCTCCATTGATTAGGAATTTTGATGACTTGTTGGGAATTATATTAATCCTTGTGGGCGATCACTGAGAATGTATTTTTTATTTTATTTTTGTTGGCGAACTTGGCTGTGACATTGTTTTCATTCCAATCATATATACTATGCATTTTTGTGTTTTGTCGTGTTTTTCACCATTACAATAACGCTGAATATTGTACTTGTCAGTTGCCTCCAATTAACTAAGGAAGTAGCTACCCATATACTCATTGTGAATTTCACAATGCACAGAGTCGACATATTCATGAAATTCGCAAACAATAAGCCATACACTGATTGTGAATTTCACAATACAAAGAGTCAACACAAACAGTCAACATTAAACAAGAAACAAATTGGCAATCACTCTTACTTGTGGGATTCGTAAAACCATCATTTTTACTTTTATATTATAAAGTTACTATTCATATACATGTTTGTCAATCTGCTGGAGAATGAAAATCGCAATACACTGATTGTGAATTTCACCATATAAACTATAAACATTAATCCAATTCACAAATCAGCTTTGAGTCCTACTTGTGATATTCACAACCAACACTTGTACTTCGTATAGGTGGTTATCAAGCTGCAAAATATTAAAAATCAAGGGACAACCTTAGTTGAAAGTAAGAAAATTGCGTGCTGTTAACACACAGATTTGTGGAAAGAAGATACAATGTAAGAAGCAAAAAGAACCATTAAAATAACGCTAAAAATTGTACTTGTCAGTTGCCTCCAAATAACTAAGGAAGTAGCTACCCATATACTCATTATGAATTTCACAATGCACAGAGTCGACGTATTCATGAAATTCGTAAACTATAAACCATACATTGATTGTGAATTTCACAATGCAAACATTCAACATTAAACAAGAAACAAATCAGCAATCAGTCTTACTTGTAATGGGAAGAATGTTTCAAAAATTAAAGCCTAGAATTTATTCAGAAATAATACCATAATCCATCCTAAAATTTATTCAAAGACTCAAATGCTCACTACCCACAGCCCCACATTGCAAAGAAAAACTCATAAAAGACTCATTTCTCGATGGCTGCCCTGCAAGTCTTCCGGTTGTGGCTTCCCTTGATTCCGCATGAACCGCACCTTATACGCCGCACCCTTTCACCACGTGAAGGTATCCTCCTGACCCTTGGTCGCCCCGGGAGTCTCCTTTCAAGCGGAGGGAATATAAAACCATCCGGGGAGCTGTTTACCGGTCTATCAAACGTCACAACGGGATGTATTGCTTTAGCATAAGATTGTCTATAATAAACTGCGTGAAAGTATGGTTCGACAAAATCAGTCAATGTTTTTCCGGTCACCAGAGCACTTTTTGAAATTACTACTGCAGCATGCGCACATGGAAAACCATTTGACTGCCATCCGCCGCAAGAACACAACCGAAGTGCTGTGTTAACAAAAATCGACGGGTGACAATGTACCTCAAATAAGTTGGCATCTGATACGTTAATATTCCAGGTTGCCAAGCTGTAGTCGTTTTTGCATTGCAGGACATAGGATGCCTGACCATTCAGAAGATGCCCTCCTTCTCTCTGCCATGTCCGTCATTATTTGTATCCTTATCTTATCGATCAAGTTCGTGATGGGCAAATGACGCGCTTCCCTAATCTTTTTATTCCAAGATTCAGCGACATTGGAGCACATCTCCCCATATCTTTGCCCCCGAAAATACGAATTGCACTAGTTTTGGTGTGGGAGATCACTTATGAAATTTCTCACCCTCTACCCCCCTTCCAACAACAATTCATCCAACTTAATTGCAAATTGTTCAGCATTGGGTGCATACGCACATTGCCAAAACTTGTAGAGAAGCCGTTCTCTAAGTTTTGGGTTGAGTTCTCTCAATTTGTCTTGCAAATTCAATTTCAAATGGAACATGCAAAAACCGTGATAGTGGCCCTCGAACACAATTCTTACTCCTTCAATCAAGCCAGGATGCCTATCCGAAATGAACGTTATCTTGCGGTTTTCACCAACCACTCTCCTCAACTCTCTAAGGAACCAAACCCAATTATCTGTGTCTTCCGATCGGACAATGGCAAATGCAAGACTGAAAATACCTGTCACAAATACGATAAAAAAAAAAATTGGCGTTACAAGCAACACAATACCATTGTGATCTTTCTGAATTCCAGACATAATTGTGAAATTCACAGTATGATCTGTAGATGTAATTGACAACGCATTTTTTTACTATAAAATTGTCGATAAAATATCATCATTTTAAGAATGTAGGAGCAACACAATACCAGTTTTGGTTGTGATCATTCTAATTTTCAGACAGTTTTGTGAAATTCACAGTTTGACCTGTGGATATAATTGACATAGAAACTTCTCGGTCTAAAAATTGCAATAACAACAAGGCAAAAAAGAGTGACCAAGAAAACAGACCTTGGTTACCATCCTTGCAAGAAGCAGCGAGCAACACACCCTTATGTCTGCCTTTCAAGAAAGTCCCGTCCAAGAAAACCATTGGTCTAACAAAGTTGAACTCATTCAAGCACGCGCCAAACGCAACAAAACACCTTTCAAACCTTTGTGTTTCCGGCTGAAGGTCAACAAACAAATGGCTTCCGGGATTAACTCTTACTGCCTCACGAATGTACCACCTAAGCTTGTCGAAAGACAATTCATGGTCCCCAAAAATCTCCTTCCTCGCGTTTTCAACACCCAACCAAGCGTGATGATACTCGATATCAAGTCCATAATTCTTCTTAATATCATCAATAACGTCCATGGGACTTGTCAAAGGCCTCCTGCATATTTTATCAATCACGAGGCTGCGAACAAGGTCGGTCGTCACGCGTGGGTGCTTTGATGTACGCACCACGTGTCCACACGTGTGTGTGTTGTTCATTTTCTTTATGTAAAAGAACTTATTTACGGGTTCTTTTGATGCATGAACACGTCATGTACATCCCTTCTCTTTCCGATAACTACACTCAGCAGTAACTCTCTCACTGTCATTCTTCACATACTTGAAATGAAAACCAACCTCAATAGCATACTTGATGAGCGCTGTTCGAAATTGCACAGCACCGCCTTGGAACTCCTGGCCAACACCTCGAATCTCCTGCGACCACCCCGAACCCATCAGCAAACTGCCTTCATGGGAGTAAAAGCTTGGCAGCAAGTCTGTCTCAACGCTTACTTGATCACGGTTATCAACGCAAACATCATCATATTCGTCGCTCCCACCGCACAATCCATCCAGACTCGACTCTGCATTCATAGAAACAACAACATCAACACAATCCACCCCCAACCGTTGTGCCATTTCCATGAGGTTGACCAGCTCCTCATCACTGTCAAGCATATGGCTGTGATATCCAGGTAACGTGTACGAGATAGACACCATCTCGCTATTAAGGTTCGTCCATCGCTTGGAAAAAAATGAGCCACTTCATCATAACACGAAGACCCGGAGACTTTTTTCAAAGCAATCTCTGAACCATGTGAGCAGCACAGGGTCAGTTGCTTCTCCATAATGCACTTGCTTGGACTGGCCATTTGAGAATTTAAAAACGAAGAACATAAAACAATTCAAGTATGTATGTAATTGATGTTGTAGTTCCATGTTTGAGGTCCTGATATATGTCAATATATATGGTGCAATACGTATGTAATTGATGAATCACATAAATTGTCATAAAAGAATAGAATCAATGATTGTAAACAAACTAAATACCAAAATTGTAACCGCCGGAGGTCCTGATATATGTCAATATATATGGTGCAGTACCTATGTAATTGATGAATCACATAAATTGTCATAAAAGAATAGAATCAATGATTGTAAACAAACTAAATACCAAAATTGTAACCGCCGGTTGTCAATAAATGGGTCAAGAATTTATATAGGCATATTTTTATTTTTCTTGGGAAAGTAAATCATCAACATAAATGGGTCTCCATAAACATTAAGTTTACAATGCGTATGGAAATTGTATGATATAAATGCTTGTTGTGTGTGTATGCAAAAGAGTATATACAAGGGTATTCATGGAATTAAAAAATCCTCAACCATGATTATGTTGTATTAACCATGATTTTGGGGATCTTGTCCTAAAATAAAATATCCGGTGTCCTTTATACATGAAAGTGTTGGGAAGGAGGATATAGTGGCAATTTTCTATAATTTTTATTGAATAATAAATATTATTTACTTTTTTTTTTTGTTAAACAAACTTTTTTTTAGTAATCACTAATCATTAATGCATAAACTAAACATATAAAAAAAAAAAAAAGAGTAAAGGTAAAAACTCCCCCCAATTCCCAAACATTAAACTTTAAAAGTTAAAACTTTTCCCCCCCAAAACTTCGGCCCGGCCCATCTGTGCACCCGTCCACGAACCCGTCCATGAGCCCGTCCAATAGCCCGGCCCGGCCCGGCCCGAAGCCCGGCCCTAGTGAGCCCGGGCCACCGGTCCGGGGCGGACATCCCCCCTCCCTTCCCAAGCCCGGCCCGGCCCTCTAGCCCGGTTAGGCCCGCTTTGACCGAGCCCGGCCCGGCCCGGCCCGGTCTGACCCGTTTGACACCACTATCGATGGGTTAATAGTCATAGCCGGCTCAAAGGTGGGGTAAAAGGAGCAACCGTCCAGGGTCATTAAAGTTTATAAAATTTTGAAAGTTTTTATGAAATTTTCATAATTATATTTTTATCTTGAGATTTTTAATATTTTGCATTTAGGCCTCCCAAAGGCTCAATTTAGTGTCATTAACTGCATATTTATATTGATATACATATATATAAAACTCGAAAGCAAAAAGGCCCTAGAATTTTTAAAATTGCACTTTTAGTGTAAGAATTTTTTGAGTTTTAGAAATATGCCCCTCTAGAATTTTGAAAAATACCATACAATGTTTAAGTTTCACAAATAGACTAATATTATAAGTAGACCCCTAAAAAATTGTCAATTATGTATAAGTAGACTCCAAAAAAATTGATTCAGAGGCGCTGTTCCCGAACCCCCCATATAAGGGCCTCCCTTTTAGTAGTTCGTCCCTGGCCTCCAAATAATACTCAGGATCGCCCCTGTTAATAGTTTAGAAGTTAGTAACACATTACACATACACAAGGAGGGGGAGGGGGGGACATACCCTATTTTAAAGTAATTGGTTCCCTTGATCACCTCTAAGGAGCATCCAAGGAGGCTCGAATCCACAATCTCGCCATTGGGGGAGGGCTCTGGCCAGCTCATCTAGCGAGTTGGTTCTCTCTCAAATACACACTCACACACACACTCACAAACACACATTGAGGCATGTGCTCAAAGTGAGTCATCACAAATTCTCACATGCTTTATGTAATGTTAGGCCCATATAAAATTTTACCCAAAACAATCATGGTCCTTGATTTAGGTGAGTTTTGTGTGGGACTCATGTGTCTCCCACATGAGGACCACTGAAATTAAAGATCAAGATTATTTTGTATGAAATATTGTGTGAATCTAATATTATTATAAATAAAAATGGCAATGCATCTACCTCAATAGATGAGACATTGCAGAATAAAATTAAAAGAACCATGCAAATAATAATAATAATAATAATAATAATAATAATAATTTAGAGCTGAAAAATAAATTCTGCACGATAAGGATAAACCTGACCTCCAATCCGGTACTAATGCATGTGACTCATGATTAACATCAGTCATATTGACAACAAGAAATCGTGAGCTCGAGGACTAGTGACAGACCCACGACTTTGTTGAGCGGGGGTGAAAGTTTTCGAATTATTTTGGTTAGGAATAATATAATTTTGTGTAGCTTTTTGTACAAACAAATTTCTATCACAATTTTTTATTGAAAATTTTGTGTGTTATGTTTAATTAGTTATTTATATTTATCACTTTCACTTCTATTAATTATTCACATGTCAAATGTTAATAATATCTGATGATGTAATTTTTGGACAAGATAAATTAGAATAGATCAAGGAGAGAGAAATTATGAGAGAGATAATGAGAGACCGGGTTTGTATGTGGTTCGGCTCTATTAATGAAAGAACCTACGTCCACATGTGTGTCTGAGCACGTTCACTATACTGTTAAAAAGCCGGTAACCTTCGGTGAATCAACAACAGTTTGGAGCTAACATAAGTCGGCCGGACACGATAATTATGATTGTTATAGAGGCATTGTATAGACTGAAAAGTGTTCCTTCCTTGGAGGAGGCGGGTGGTTTCATTTTATAAGTGTAAGAGATCTACCCGTACAAGGCATCTACATAAGGTAATACAATCCGATTGAGTTTGATGGACTCAAATCATGTGAGTTTCTTAATCGGATTAGGAAACTTTCTAAACATTCCATTAGTATTCTAGCTATCGTAGGAAACTGCCTGGAACGTTTTGCACTACTAAATTTAAAAGCCAATCTACTATTTTTTGAAAATTAAAAAAAGTATCAACAATAATTAAAAAATTAAAAAGTCATCAACAAAATTAAGAAATATTAACTTTTGAAAATTTGATTTATGTTTCAATGTAGTTTATGTTTGCATGTTGTAAACTTGCTATAAAACGTTGTGAATATGCTTTTAAAGTTGTGATGAGTTGCTCCCCACATTGTACATATTGGCTCCCCAACGTAACAACATTATAAATAGTTGCTCCCAACCTTGTGTAAAACTAGCTAGCTTGATGACTTTTACTCTTGCACAAAAAGTTGGCATTTTTTAATTTCTAAAAAATAGTAGATTGGATTTTAATTTTTATGCAAAAAAGATACCGAAATGTAATTATCCAAACTTTTAAAAGTATTAACTTTCAATATATAAATCATTGTTTTTTCATAAAAATTATAGTTTTAGAATCTGCTTGACGAGATATCACAAATGAGTACCATTGTTGATACGAAATTATGAAGAATTTTTTTTTGTGAAATTTCACATAACAAAGTCTGCAAATTTTCACATATTATTTTTTTCAGTTAAACTGGTCAAAGGATCCAATCTGCCTAATTCTTTTTGGGAGTTTTCGTCATAATTCCTTAAAAAATGGATTCTTTGATCTTAGGTCCTGTCAAAAATATATTTTAGTGAAACATCCCCCATATTTGTTTGGGACAAAATAACCAATGCACGAAACTCAAGGGCTTATGTTCATTTTCAGCCACTGAGAGCTTGAACTTTTCTAACTAATTTTCAAAAAATATTTTCAAACTTTAAAAATCTAAATCTATAACTCTCAATCTATAATTTATTTTTCTTTTTTATTGTAGAATTTGTATGTTTAAAATCTATTTGACGAGATCTATCCAACAAATATTTGTCACTACAACATTCTTGAAAATCAAAAAGAAAAAAAAGTTGTATGAAATTCACATTACAAAATTTATGTGAAATTTTCAAATTTCTCATTACTTGTTTCGATCGTTTTGGTGTAGTGCTCTCATGTGATGACATAAGTGTCGGGCCCTGAAAATTAAAGGGGAGGGATGCCGGAGTGCAAGCATTTGTTATGATCGTGGCTTGGAATACCATTTTAACAAGAGTAATACTCTTGTGTAGAAAAAGTAGTGTGAATAGTTGTGTCCCAAGTATTACTTTTTTAACAATTAGGCTAAGTCATTGCTCCTCACATAACTAGTTATGTGAAATTTGAAAACTCCTCTACAAAAATGCACTAGCCAAACAAATTCATAACTTTCCATCTAGAAATTTTTTTTCGTAAAATTTATAATTTCATAATATATTCAACGAGATCTATCAAATAAGAAGCATTATTGCTATGGAAATTCTACCAAAAAAAAAAAAAAAAAGCTAAGTAAAATTTACTGAAGCATCTAAAATTTTATATACTAGTTGTGTAAAATTTTATGAAAAGAAATAGTCATGTGAAATTCACTCCAGTGTCTAAAATTTCACACAACTTTTTTATGTAAAATTTGGAAAAAGAAAAAGTTATGTGAAATTCACTCCAGCGTCTAAAATTTCACATAACTTGTTATATGAAATTTATAAAAAGAAAAAATTATGTAAAATTTCACATTAATAAAGTTAAGTGAAATTTCACTCAGCTCTTAACAATTGACAATAACTGTTGGAGGTGGACAGGGAGGGAGAGGGAGGTATGGTGCGAACCTCAGTAATAATCGTACTGGCATAAAAAATATGAGAAAATTTAAAAATTTCACATAACTAGTTATGTGAAATCTTGGCAACAACTTTAGATTGGTAATGCCACGATTCAAACCCCACCACGTACCTCCTTCAACTCGAAGAGTTCTACTCGAATCTGCCCACATTTATAGAATCGATCTGCTTGAAGAGTTCTATGATTCTATCAAACAAATAACATTGTCGATATGGAATTATGAAAAGCAAAAAAATGTTAAATTCAAATTAGAAAAGTTATGTGAAATTACATCAACCTAGTTCTGAGAAACCCTTAATTTTTTTTTTTTTTTTTGCATCACTAGTTAGATGATTTCACATACTTATTTTGAGAAATTTCAAAACTTTCTGATGTAATGCCCAAACCCAACATATCCCTTTTTATATGAAATTTTTAAATTTTTCCAAGAACTTTATGTTTGGGAGTTTAGGGGAGAAATGAAAAGAAGAGAAAGTCGTAAGTGATGAGAGAAAACAAAAGAAGAGAAAGGATGGTAATTTTCTTTCATTTTGTTTTGGAGTTTAGGAGAGAAGAGAAAGTTAGTTTATTTGCTCGTGTTTGAGAGTTGAGAAGAAAAGAAAGAAAGTTACCATCCTACCCATTAATGACTTGAACTAATGAAATCTCTAACATCTCTTCTTCTTCTTTTTTTTGGGTAAATTACACAAACCTCCCCTGAGGTATGCCTTAATTACATGGACCTCCCCCCTAGTTGCAGAAATTACACGGATCTCCCTCGAGGTTTGTAATTAGGTACAAAATGCCCCCTCTCCTAACGGCCCGTTAGTTTTTTTACATTAGCCTCCCCTGAAAATTACAATTAGCCCCCCTAGTATTATAAAATTGTCATACTAAGCCCCCCTTTTCTTATATTTTTGTGCTAAATATAAAATCCCTCCTGTCTCTTATATTTTTGAGTTAATTTTTTTAGCATTAATTTATATTATCTATACAAAATATACACAAAATACATATAAATAGGTCCAAAATTTTTTTTCCCCGAACAAACCTCTATCAAGCCCCCCTGTATTACTTTTCTAGATCTGCCCCTACTCCTATGCTTCAAAAGTGGACACTTAACCCCCTGTGATTGTGGACTAAAATAGAACTGTTATGATTTCACTCAAAGAGCGTTAATCCTAAAATTAACATCACAAAAGGGGTTAAGTGTTTATATTTTTAACCAATTTTAGAATATTAGGGGGGCTAATTGTAATTTTCAGGGGAGGCTAATGTAAAAAAAACTAACGGACCATTAGGGGAGGGGGCGTTTTGTTACCTAATTACAAACCTCGAGGGAGGTCTGTGTAATTTCTGCAACTAGGGGGGAGGTCCGTGTAATTAAGGCAAACCTCAGGGGAGGTTTGTGTAATTTACCCTTTTATTTTCTATTCACACCAAACAGCATCCAGATTTACTTGGTACGTGAGCTTTTTGATTTGTTAGGAGAGAGAATACACGTATATAGTGTATTAGGAGCCTAGGACTTAGATGGAATTAAAATTAGTTAAGAATTAAATAAAGGGTATTGTGGGTATTAAGAAAAATTCACTAAACCCCACTTTCTTTTCTCTCATTTTCTTCCCAATTTGGATAGCAAGAAATTAAACAAAAAAAATAAAAAAAGTGAAGATTAGTTTTCTCTCCCTTTCTCTCTTTTTCTCTCCTCACTTAAACTTCCAAATGAAAGGAAACGAAAAAAAAAAAATGAGATACTTTCTCATTTTCTCTCGTTTTTTAAACTCCCAAACATATACTTCGTATATGATATTCCACACACACACACAAAAAAGACCATTGTTAAGAAGGGATCATAATGCCCACAAATCATTTCTCAACTCAAAACTATATATTCATTCAAACAAATCTCAACTATTCTGACCCAAACAAGCCTTAAAAGTCCAAAAACAAGTCCTAAAGCCCAAACGCAAAGCCTAGCTTCCCATCAGTGACATTGCTTCACTAGTTACAATCAATCATGTCACGTTGGTATCCACCATCCCAAATCGTCAGTCATCAACATCATTGAATAGCATCCTTTGCTCACCACCAGGCCGGTCGTAATCGTATTAATGAAAAAGCATCAGTGTACTTGCTTAGTTTTTGGGAGAGGTCTGCTCGCACCGGCTGCCCATTACCTCGTCGATTGCTGCTTCGCCGGATACTATCTTGCCACCCGCTGCTTCGTCGGACACTGATGCTTCGCCGAACACCCTCTCTTCCTTTTTCTACCCATCTGTATGTTCTCTCTCTATTGTAAATGTCCGCATGAGTTGATGATGTCAAGTTCTCCACTAAATGCTTATATCCGGTGTTTTTTTAAATTTTTTTTACAGTTTTCTGTGCATCACTTACACACAGTACCAGGTATATACATTTAAAGCAAAGATGTAATTTAAAGTGTGATTGAAAAGTTGTTTGAAACAAAAAAAAAGAGATGGAGTTTTAACTTTTTTAATCCAAAATAGGAGTTTTTTTCACTAAAATTCTATTTAAAGAAAACTAGAAAAAAAACCAATAGAGACACGTTTCTATTTGCTATGATGAGAAGAAAGTATCACCAAGACCTAAAATAATAATAAATAATAAATAAATAAAACAAACTTCTACTAAAAAAAAGGGAAAAATAAAAAGTATGTCACCCAAACAAAAAGGATAAAGAAATCTCAGGAAACCAAGAAAGAAAAAATAAAACCGTAACCTAAGTTCAGATACGAAAGTATCACCGAGATTCAAAAAATAAATAAATAAATAAAATAAAAACAAACAACAACTAAAAGATAGAGTAACGTTCCCTCACCCCCCATCCACACACACCCCCTCCCCCCCCCCCACCCCCCACAAAAAAAAGATAAACAAATCTTAGGAAACTAAAAAAAGAAAAAATAAAATAAAACCTTAACCTAACTATGAGTTTTTAAAAGCTCCATTTTAGAGTTTTTTTTTTAAAAAAAAAGCCTTATGTTCAATTTTTGCAAAGCTCATAAACTAGTTACCAAATAAATTAACATGAAATTGTGCTGTAAAAAAAGAGAAGCACCAAAATGGGGGCCAAACTAAGCCTTATTGATGGATCAAAATTTTTTGTTTGGTAGACCATAAAATAAAATATAAAAAAATATTAAAACTCTAAGATAATCACTTAAGTGAAGTGCACCGATTAATACAAGTGTAAAACACTTAGGCTTTGTTTGCTTCACAGATTTCGTGAAGGCAAAGAGATGAGAAAAGAAAATAAGATTCATCTTATTAATTTTCTTTTCCCCTCTCTTTTTTCTCATGAAATCCAGAAACCAAACAAAGCCTTAAGGGGATTGGCGAACTTATATATACTAGTTGTATATAGGGGTGGACACGAGCCGAGCTGAGCCGAGCCGAGCTTGCTCGTGAGCTTTTTCACAAGCTCAAATGAGCCGAGATTTCAAGTGCCACGATCATCCCACTACAAGCAAAAATAGGACATGTGGCACGCCACCAAGACTCATCCAATTCATTTAAAGATTATAACAGCGTAAAGAAACTTAAAAACAACATTGAGTATACAACTCCTTTGAAAACAATATCCTTCGATTTGTTAAATCTGTATATATTTGAAAACATAATTATAATTTGAAACGAATGAATTTATGTTAAAAGGAGTTCCAAAGGTACTCTAAGACCCAATCAAAAATTTTAAATAATTGCCGGAAGGGGTAGAAAAAGAAACCATACAGGGGTCATTTCAACCGGTCGAATGACCCTTTAACAGAATTCCCTCAAGCAGCAGAATTTCGCTAAGGATCAATTCAACCTTCACCCATTTGTAAACCTCTCAATACTCATACTTAAATCCAAACTTTGGAACCATAACATGGCTATAAGGACTAACATAACTCTTGCTAAACATAGGAAAGAAAAACGGAATTGAAACAAGTTAAAGTCCGTTTGGCTCGATTCATAGAACATCAACAATATTCCTTCAAAAACTGAATAAATTTGACAAGTAAAGCTTCCAAACACGAATCCATTTCATACAAACTTAACTAAAAGAAGTTTTACAACCTTTTACATCATTAAGGAATTGTCCCCAATCCTTACAATTACCAAAACATGATTCTAACTTCCAAAATACCTATTTCAACATAGAAAGGATACTACTACATCTCAATGGGAGAGATTTGTCCCGGGTGATTCCAACGGCCTCACTCTTTGCATTCTTCTTCCCTTTGTTCATACCTGTAATAGAGTAAATCTCCATTGCTCAGCTATATGCTGAGTGTACAATTTTAAACAAATGCATATGAGGCATTTCATACTTTAAACATCTAAATCACATAATTTGGTCTCTGGGCATAGAGATACGCATTCATCCGGTATATCGGCAAGTCTTATATCTTAAATTGCGATGCCAATGGCTAGCTAAAGATCACTCAACCATTGTATGCATCAGCTCTAGCTGGGCCAGTTCCCAAACCAAGCAAGTAGTCGTCACTACTGTAACTCTCAAACACCGAGAGGTGTACTCCAGCATAAAATTATACCAAACACCTATTTGACCCACATAATCATTTACCATGCTCACATAACCATACAAACATGCTATTCATATGTACTCTCACTAAAATTAACGAGCCTACTTTAACACATGAGTTTTGCTCGGATCACAATTCATACAAAATAACTAAAAGATCCAAAATTCCCTATATTACACAGGTTATTCCCTATATTTTTTGTGTTCTATTGGTTTCTTTTTGGGGGGGGGTATGCATTGCCTTGACATCAGTCCTCTGTAAGTCTTAGTTGTATTACTGTGGAGGTTGATACTAGTACAAGATTTGTGATTCTAGTTGTAATTCTGATGCTCTCTGTAGCATTTAATCAATATTATCTGCCGTTAAAAAAAAAAAAGAATTCATACCTTAAGTTGTAGCTCTATAACTTCAGGGGAAGTACTAAGAGACCAATTAATCGTCGGATCTCCGATCTTAAAGAATTTCTACAAGTATTTACATTCCCAAATTTCTAGACTTATCTTTTCGAAAATAATTTTTCAAACATAGCCTAAGAGACATCAAAACGTATCCAAATATAAAATTTAGCGAAAAACTGACAGACGAAAGGTCGTCGATATTCGGCGTCGCAAAGCTCGAAGCAACAAAATCCCCAAATATTTTCTGTTGATTTAAGTTTTTAAGAAAAGTTGAAATGAAAATATCTTGCCACTTCTATATATAGGCAACACTCTCGGAAATTACGTTTACCTTCCCACGATTTCTCAATACTTCCAATTATTCTCTGAAACGTCTTACACGTCTAATTCATTACTTCACGAGTGAAAACTATAAGTTATAAAAGTTTTCGTCTAAGTTCCGTTTATCGCCGTGATTACGTTTTGAAAACTACTTTCGTGGAATTTCTAGATAATCTACCTTTTATGTAACGTGTAATATTGGTTATCTCTAATTCGTTCAAAATGATCTCTAACAAGATCAAACTGTCAAAAATTACACTACACAGGTAAAATCACTATTCACATATACCAGATTACGTCGAATAACATTTAATCACATAAATGTCATTTAAGTCATGCCAATGCCTCATCGAATGTTAGATTGTCGTGTCCTTATTTGACACCTTCCGTTGACCACAATCAACCACTTCATAATTATCAAATAACATTGGTAATTCTCCAAAAACTAATTTTGCATTTTTAAACATTTAGATTTTCCGGAACGGGTGTGACATCAAGTGATCGTGAGTTTTCTCACGACCTTTTTAACGAGCCTTTTTAAAACTATATAGTTTAATGATAATCAGTCATTTATCAAGCCTATTGACGAGATAAGAGATTTGCCATATTTTCTCTAAAATTATATAGTTTTATAGTAAATATATATATATGAGTCACTATACAAGCTCTTTATCAAACTATTAACGAGCTTTTTCACGAGCTTGCTCGTAAGTCTTAATCGATCGTGTTCATGAGCTCAAATGAGCGAACCGAGCCTAGCCTTTATTGAATCGAGGTTCGAGCCTTTGTTGAGCGGCTCTGTTCGTGTCCACCCTAATTGCATAGCACATGCGTTACACGTGAATGTGTTCTTTTATATTTTGAATTTATAAATCAAATTAGAAAAATTGTTAAATTTAATGCATCAAAGTACTGGAAAAAAATAACTAAGTTAAGATGGCCAATATGCCCCCATGAACATAGTCATGTACAGCAATTACTACTGACAAAGGACTTAAGTGGACCTAGATGGTGGGCCCATTTCAATTTGGATATGCCACTTCTAAGGGTAAAGGCGGGAACACTAATTTGTTCTTGAGCTGAATATGAACCCTTTTCTTTATGGGTAATACTTGGGATACAACCTTCATACAATTTTTATACATCCTTTTCAAAAGATGTGTCTATCTCTTTGCTGTGGGGTCCAATGACATCACAGGAGAGAGATAGACACATCTTTTGGAGAGGTTATATGAAAATTGTATGAAAGTTGTGTCCCAAATATTACTCTTTCTTTATCCCGAGGTACCAATTTTCATCTACTAAGGTAGATAGATGCATTGTCTATTTTTTTGTGGGATTTCCAAAGGAGTAATTATGAGTGCCGCCATGTCTTAAATGTGTGTGAAGAGAGAGGGTATGTACATGTGTACGTGTGTGTCGAATGTTGAATTTCTCAAAGATTTCTCTTGTAATAGTCGTCGACGTTGATCTTTCTTTTACTATTTTTCTTTCGGCAATGTTATGTACGGACAAGTTGTGTACTATTTCTTTTTGAGTAGTCTTATGTATATATAAAAAGTATATATCTAAAAAGAACATAAATTGATTAGATCTCCTAAAATCATATATATATATATATATATTTTTTGCAAAGTGAATTCAGATGCCTGCCATACGGAGGCTCAATGATTTTTTTTCCACTTTTCAATGTATTTTTTTTTCTATTTGTCAGATTTCTAAAACTAATAAGATATATATTTTAGAAATTTGGTATTAAATACTCAATTAGGAGAATTATTTGGTTTAAAGACACAAAGAAAATCTTTTTGGTAATAAGGACATTATTCAATAAGTTAATTTGGAATAGGTCATTTGACCAGTTGACCACATATTTTTGAGACATGTTTACCTTTATTTGTATTTTTCATTTTCATTTCTCTTTCTTCATCTCTCTCTCTCTCTCTCTCAGCAACATCACCAACCACCACCAACCAAGACCACTGCCATCGCCGGGGACCTTCGTCGTCGGCACCACCACCAACCAAGACCACTGCCATCGCGAGCCAAACACCGCCATCTCGCGAGCCAACCACCACCATCGCCGAGCCAACCACCATCTCCGAGCCAACCACCACCATCTCGCGAGCCAACCACCACCATCTCCGAGCCAGCGGCACCATCGGTCACCACCACCAAAGCGAGCATTTTCACGAGCAGATTCGGCCACCAGTGCACTGATCCACCATCATCTTCTTCTTCTTCTTCCTTTTTTTTTTTTAACACATTTTTTTGTGAAATTTATCAAAAAAAATTAGTAGCTTTCTCAACATTTTTTCCCAGAAGTTTGATATAAACAGTAATAGTTGTTTGATAGATCTCGTTGAGTAGGCTGTAAATATATAGATATTATGCAAAAAAACAAGTTACAGATTGATATGAATGCTCAAATTTGTAAAAAGTTTTTTCAATGTTTGGCAGAACACTTTTTTGTGAAATTTCACAATCTTTCTGAAATTTCACAACTTTTTTTTCTTTTGAAATTTTCACAACTTTTTCGGTGCTGGTATGAGAAATTAAATTTCAAAAACTTGTTTTGTGATCATTTGATATTGATGTGGTAGTTTGGTTGTGAAGAGATCGTCAGGTGAGGTCGTGGTGGTGATTAGCAAAGGTTTGGTGTGGCTGTGGTGGTTTCATGAAATTTCACGAACTCTGTGAAATTTCACAACTTTTTGTTGATAAATTTCACAACTTTTTTTTTTTTTTTTATAATTTCACAAGTTTTTTCGGTGGTATAAGAAATGAACTTTCAGAAAGTTATTTTCTGATCATTGGATGTTGATTTGGAGTTTTGGTTGTGAATGAGGTCAATCAGGTAAGGTGGTGGTGGTGGTTGGTGGAGGCTTAAGGTCGTGATGGTGGTTGTTGAAAGTAAGGTGAGGTGGTGGTGGTTGGTGGAGGCTTTAAGGTCATGATGGTGGTCGTCGGACCTCAGGCGAGGTCGCCGGAGCTCAGGCGAGGTGATGGTAGTGGTCGCCGGAGATGCAGGGGTGAAACTTTCTTGGTGTAGACCAATATTAGGGTAGATTTGTCAAAATACCAAGGAGTGTACCTTCTCCTAAATATTTTTACTAGTTATACCTAAACCAATATACTTTCCTTAATTTGGATTAATTGCTAATTGCCCCTATATATTTATAACATCCACATTTTTTTTTTCATTTTCTCTATATCTTTCCAAATCTCTCACCCTCTCTCTGTCACATATATATCTATATATCTAGATATATATAGCAACTATATTATGTATCCCAAAATTATAGCAATCCAAGATTAGTTAAGTTTTTGATTCTTTTGATGTTTATGTTGCATATATTATTTCTCTGGTCGTATTGACATTTACAATACAAATCAAATATTTTTTTAACTGCTCTTAATACATTTTTTTTATTTTTATTTTTAGAAGCTCAAAAATCATCTATTTTTGTTTTCAAGATATATATATATATATATATCATAATATTTACAAAATCTAAAAAAAAAATAATAATAATAATAAAATTTAGTACTACATCAGAAAAAATGCATTCAATTAAAGGATAATGAGAGTGCATATTAGTGTTTAATAACATACATTTATAAATATATGACAATACATTCTACGACTATTGTATAAATGTTTGTGTGTGTGTGTGTATATATTCAAGTTTTTTTTTTCACTTATTATATATATATATATATATATATAATATTGTAATAAAAAGAAAATATAGATTAATATTTTTGTTTTATTTGGGAAGAGTCATGAAGATCATAATTAAAATATAGATAAACTATTAATTTGATCCACAACTGTTTTTTACCACAAAAAACAAGAAAGAAAAGAAAAGAAATTACAACTTTTTTGGAACGAATCTTTCTTTTTTTTTTTTTTTTCAAGTTTATTCTATATATAAATTAATGAAACAACATGGTTAAAGTCTTATTATTTATATCAAGTGAAATTTTTTTTATATAAAATGCATGTACGTTGTTGTGGGACTCATTGTGCACTGTAAACTACAAACTTCTGTTAAACGTGATTTTTTTTTACTGAAATATAAGCTATTTAGTTTTACCGATTTCAAAGTGAATACTATTAAAAAAAAAAAAATTAGTTTTCGACTAACCTATGCATTGCATAGGGCTCATAGCTTGTGGTTCTATGACATGAAGAATATATTTGTTATTTCAAGTAAAAAGTTAACACTATTACGATTTGCAATCAACATGCAGTCATATGAGGGTAAAGCACAAACGGATCCAGCCACAGAGGGTAAATATATTTATCCCATGTACTCCATATACACACACTCATATCCAAACATGCTTAGTCCTTGCACAACATGATAGGATCATGTGTCTGGGTTAATTTTTATAGCGTGAGCCGTGAAATTTGGTAAAGATTGAATTAGATATAGCTCGGATTTATAACTGATCGAGGAATGCAATTAAACATTTATGTGTGTCTATGGAATTCGTTTATTGAAGAATAAAAACGTGCACACAAGTCATGTGCATGACTGCAACAGCATACCAACCATTCTCCAAATTAAATGTTGCTTTTATTATATTATTGAGTTATATATATATTATATTTATCTATCTATCTATCTATCTATCTATCTATTCTTATATCTAAAAGTGGAGGATAAAAGCATAAATCAACGAGAGCTTGACACTTGACAAAATGGATTGAATGTTTCTTTCTCCCAAGTCTCAACTGTATATATAGATATATCCAGTCAGGCTCTAAAGAGGGCTTCTGTTTTGGCCGTCTAAAAATATATAAGTATGATGTAACCACCCATCTTATGCTATCTTTTCAAGAAATGTGTATTTTGTTCGTTTATGTGGTATTGTCAAGCTCTTCTTGAAAGAAAACCATGTGGAACCCTTTAAAGGTTCGCGCAGCGGAAAACAAAATTTTAATGGTTTACTAATCCCATGATCAAGTCTATGATATATATACAAAATACATACAACATCCATAGGGGGTTAATCGAATAGTTACCCTTGAAGCGTGCTTTACAAAATATTGAATCTGATTCGTCCCACGAACAGTTCACCAAATCGTCCAAGCGTCCGATCTCTAAAAGTATCCACACAAGCAACTCGCTAATTGGAAGAAGGTTCAATTTTTCTTCCAAGTAATTGAAGAAAATTGAAACCCTCTAAGCCTTAAAGTGGCTGTACAGATTGTAGTGTTGGGAGGTATATCTTAATGGGAGATATTATGGAGCTAACCCTTTTATTATTTCCCATGCCTCATATATATAATAATGCTATAAGTCCCTTTCCTAATCTAATTAGGAAACTATATTTGATTAGAAGACTTTCCTAAATCAAATATAAACTAATAGTATTATTATACTACTTCCATATTAACAACTTAATATCAAGTAGACCCTCACATCTTCTTCCAATTACACATTGCTCTTTTGTGTGTGACCCCTTAGGTTCATACTAATCTGGTAGTAGGTACTAATACTTTAAAGTATTACAATTAGAACCCTTTCTAATTAATTTAAATTAGAACATCTTCTAAATCTCCCTTGTAGAAATAATTAATATTAATATTTATTATTTCTGAGCTTCCACTAGTCATGAGTGACACCTAGCAGTATATCATGACACACCCCAGACAGTCTGAAAAATAGTGAACCTTTCTGTTAACAGTTACCATACAATTCAATCCTTCTATCAAACAATGTCCCAATTAAATCTCTTGGGTAATGGACATATTATCAAACCCAGATTTAATTATATGTTCTCGAACTAATTGATATTTCTCTATTTGGTGAAATTAGAAAACTCTTTCTAATTCTCACCCTGCCCTGGCCAGGGAGCTTTACTTGAGATATATCATAGAAGATCACATAGGACATTCACTCTCGCACTTGAGAGTGATAGATTCCTTGTTGTACATTCACATGTCTCCATGTATAACTTACTATACCCAACAGTACATGAATATGCCTTTGATTAAAACATAAACACCGTGCACGTTAAAGCATAATAACTTATACACAAGACAACAGTAATGTCTTAGGTCTAAGGATTACTTGTACCACTGTAACTAAGAACAATCCATTGATAGATAAATAAAACTCCATTTGGATTTTTCTAATAGTTGATCACGTTCAGTGAACTTGTTCTATAACAAGCACCCATATGTCTGTTCCAGCGTCCCCACACTGATGACTTAAGACTAGTCATTTTTTATCATATAAAATAAACATGGCACATGTTAGTCTAACCGGATTATCAAATGCCCAATTTAATAATCCTACGACTAAGAACAATTTTAGAATAAAGCAACTGAGAAGTGTATGGTCTTGTTCCTTAACTCTTTAAGTACATACATTCTCAACTTTAATTCTATGGACATATCATATAAATGTTAAACAACAATAATGATAAATAATAATCTTGCCCTTTATTAATATGAAACTGTTATTACAATGTAATATTCCTAAAATACTACTCCAATCTAATTGGCTTTTAGGGCATACTACTAACAATCTCCCACTTGCACTAAAGCCAATCGACCATGTATCTCATACCCATCTTCTCCAGATGGCGATCCAATTGCTGCTGGGTCAAGGCCTTAGTGAATGGATCTGCTACATTATCTGCTGATGCTATCTTCTGTATCTCCACATCACCTCTTCCAATGATTTCTCTAATCATATGGAATCGACGCTGAATGTGTTTGGATTTCTGATGAGACCTTGGTTCCTTGGCTTGAGCTATCGCCCCATTGTTATCACAGTATAGAGGCACAGGTGATTCAATGGTTGGAACTACACCTAGTTCACTGATGAACTTTCTTATCCACACACTCTCCTTTGCTGCTTCTGAAGCAGCAATGTATTCTGCTTCGGTCGTGGAATCTGCCGTTGTATCTTGCTTACAACTCTTCCAGCTAACAGCGCCCCCATTAAGGGTAAACACATACCCAGATATGGATTTTCTATCATCCACATCAGACTGGAAGTCCGAATCCGTGTAACCATCAACTCTCAGTTCTCCTCCTCCATAAATAAGGAACATATCCTTAGTTCTTCTCAAGTACTTAAGGATGTTCTTCACTGCAATCCAGTGGTCCATACCTGGATTAGACTGATATCTACTTGTAACACTTACAGCATGACTGATATCAGGTCTAGTACATAGCATAGCATACATGAGACTTCCCACTGCTGAAGCATATGGTACTTTGCTCATGCTCTCTCTATCCTCTGGTGTCTTAGGACTCATGTCCTTCGAGAGATGAATTCCATGTCTGAAGGGCAACATCCCTCTTTTGGAATCTGCCATGTTGAATCTATTCAACACTTTATCTATGTATAAGGACTGGGATAAACCAAGCAATCTTTTAGATCTATCTCTATAAACCTTTATACCCAGTATATAAGATGCTTCTCCCAAATCCTTCATGGAGAAGTTTTGTGAAAGCCATAGTTTGACTGATGATAACATTCCTACATCATTCCTAATGAGGAGGATGTCATCAACGTACAAAATTAGGAACGTAATCGCTCTCCCACTGAGCTTCTTATACACACATGGTTCATCCATATTTTGATGAAAATCAAATGCTTTAACCGCTTCATCAAAACGGATGTTCCAACTTCGAGATGCTTGCTTGAGTCCATAAATGGATCTCTGCAACTTACACACTTTGTGGTTTTCACCACGGGATATAAAGCCTTCCGGCTGCTCCATGTAAATCTCTTCCTCAATCTGACCATTGAGAAAAGCGGTCTTTACATCCATCTGCCATATCTCATAGTCATAGTGTGCAGCTATAGCAAGTATAATCCTGATGGATTTTAGCATGGCTACTGGCGAGAAGGTTTCCTCATAGTCAACTCCTTGTCTTTGTTTGTAACCTTTTGCCACTAGCCTAGCTTTGTAGGTCTCTACCTTTCCGTCCGAGCCTATCTTCCTTTTGTAAACCCATTTGCAGCCAATAGGTACAATACCTTGAGGCGGGTTTACCAAAGTCCAGACTTGGTTGGAGTACATAGAATCCATTTCTGATTTCATGGCAACTTGCCATTTACTCGAATCGATGTCTGACATCGCCTCTTTGTAATTAGTAGGATCACTCTTGTCGCCATTGTCTCCACAATGAAAGAGTTCCTCATCACCTTGATGGAGATCCAAGTATCTCTTATTAGGTATGGGAGTCCTACTAGTCTTACGTGGAGGTTGTGTGATAGAAGGTGCTACTGTAATAGGGTTTGAGGACTCTTCCTCATGTTGGTCAATGTTGGTTTGTGATTCAGAGGACATTTCCTCTAATTCTATCACTTTCCCATTGCCTCCATCTTGAATAAACTCTTTTTCAAGAAATACGACAAACTTGCTAACAAACACCTTTTGTTCGCCTGGGTGATAGAAATAGTATCCCAAAGACTCTTTTGGATAACCCACAAATCTACATTTTACTGACCTAGATTCCAATTTGTCCACTTCTAGTTTCTTGACATAGGCTGGACAACCCCATATCTTAATATAATTAAGACTAGGCCTCTTCCCATGCCACATCTCATGCGGTGTCTTAGGAACAGATTTGGTTGGCACCTTATTCAGTATATGTGCTGCTGTCTGAAGCACATATTCCCAAAATGATATAGATAAATCTGTGTAGCTCATCATGGATCGTACCATATCCAATAAGGTACGATTTCTCCTTTCGGACACACCATTTAATTGTGGTGTTCCAGGTGGAGTCCATTGTGATAAAATACCATTTTCCTTGAGATGGTCCAAGAATTCATTGCTTAAGTATTCACCTCCTCGATCTGATCGAAGAACTTTAATATTTTTTCCAGTTTGTTTTTCTACTTCATTTCTGAATTCTTTGAACTTTTCAAAAGATTCAGATTTGTATTTCATTAAACACACATACCCTAACCGTGAGTGATCATCGGTGAAGGTTATGAAGTATGAAAAACCTCCTCTTGCAATTGAATTCATAGGACCACACACATCAGTGTGAATTAATCCAAGTATATCGGCAGCTCTTTCCCCATGTCCCACAAAGGGTGATTTGGTCATTTTGCCCATGAGACAAGATTCACAAGTTGGATAAGCTTCATAAGCTAATGAGCCAAAGTGTCCATCCTTAACCAACTTATTGATCCTATCATCACTAATATGACCTAATCTAAGATGCCACATATAAGTAGGATTAACTTCATCTCTAGGTCTTTTTGGTGTTTTATCTTTTGCTTGCTCAATATAGTTAATACCATTATCTAAGTTTAAGAAATAAAGACCATTCAAATATATGTCAGAACCAACTAAATCATCATTTAAATAAAATGTGCATTTATTTTTCTCAAAAACAAATTTATAACCATCTCTAGATAAAGAAGAAATAGAAATAATATTCCTAATAATATCTGGCATAAATAAACAATCTTTTAATTCTAAAACTACGCTAGATGG
Organism: Hydrangea macrophylla; assembly: GCA_033977485.1. Lineage (NCBI taxonomy): Eukaryota > Viridiplantae > Streptophyta > Magnoliopsida > Cornales > Hydrangeaceae > Hydrangea > Hydrangea macrophylla. The sequence goes on from CM066996.1 coordinate 79,784,181, forward strand.
TAATGCTAAATAGTAGCTCCCTGCAGCTAATGCAGCAACACTTGCTCCATTTCCCACTCGAAGAGCAGCTTGTCCTCTACTCAGCCTTCTGCTTCCCCTTAATCCCTGCAACGAATTGCAAATATGAGAACTAGCTCCGGTATCTAATACCCAAGAAGAAACAGAATTAACCGAAAGGTTAGTTTCTATAAAAAGCAATTTAGACATACCTTCAGAAGGTTTATCTTTTATGGAAGCAAGGTACTCTCTGCAGTTCCTCTTCCAATGTCCTTCTTTGCCACAGAAGAAACACTTTCCTTTACCCTTATCATTTGCGGGCTTGCCTTTCTTGATCCCTCCCTTTGCCTTCACCTTGGACTTCTGCCCCTTCCATTTTCCTTTACCCTTGGGCTTGGACTTGGAAGTAGAAGCCTCATGAATGACAAGAGCAGATCCCTTTGTCTTTTTGATAGAGCCTTCCGCAGTATTCAACATATTTAGCAACTCATGCAGTGGAACTGTCATCCTGCTCATGTTGAAGTTCATAACGAACTGCGAAAATGAATCTGGCAAGGATTGTGTGGATACCGGGCTTCGGACCACTTCTCTCGTTCGAGATTGTTTTGAAAAGGGAAAGAAAATGTCTGTTGAAAACAGATACAGAGTCGCCACTTGGTCTTTAAGGAACCAAGAAACCTAATTTTGACTCACCCAAGCGGATAAGGGCACCGGCCCTTCATAACCAAAGAACTTGGTTCGGGGTTTTGGTACGGGAGAGGAAGGAGCCTTTGTCGCGACTAAAACACCCTCTACTCGCCCCGTCTTTCGACGGGCCTCAATTAGCATCCAAATAATCATCTTATACTAGGTTTGGTTCGGCAATTAATACTATGATAGTATATTACATCACATAAGAATTTTGAAATTGAAAATCAAAAGATAGGATATCATTCATAAAATCTAAGTCAAATATCATACAATGTAAAGTGAAAATCACACAAAAAAACCTAGGAAAAATCGTCTAATCATATATCGATTAATCAAGTTTCCTAATCTAAAGGGGGCATGAATTGTTATTGAAACAAATAAGCAAAGAAATCAAAATATGCTTAGCAAGGCTAGAATGATGCATGTTATTCTTTGATAAAAGAAGACCTCTCAATCCCCGGGATGGATGAGAAAGGATGAATAGATCAAAGGGAAGCATGAGCGAGTGATCGAATTCATTCCTTATAATCTCCTTAGATTAAGAGTTACAAAAACCCCAAATCTTGCATGAATGCAATGAATGTATCTAAAGATGTGCAAAGGTTGTAGTGTGTTTTGTGTACATGGATTTCTAGAATGGCTTAGAAGTCTAAAATGGGCAAGAATGAATGAATGAAATCAACATGGGATATATACAAATGTAGTATGAACCACTTCCTAGGATATGAACTAATTTGGAATGCATATAAGCCTCAAATCAAAGAATGAAAGTTAAAGTGTACTTGCTGTGAATAGTGGACAGAACAGTAGCATGATCTTTTGGAATTTGAAAAGAGGGGTTAGGAATGTTTTCAATGCATGATTTTTTATGGAGATGTTCCTTATTGTGTCTAGAACACAACCCAAAAGGCCAATCTTGAATAGCTATCACAGATTGAGAGAAATTATATAAACAATAGAGGTCACTCAGAAACAGAGTTCGTACTGTCGTCTGAAATGTTGGAAAATCTTAGAAAATGAAAAAGAATGATCTAGAAGTCCATTTTATACAGAAAGTTTCCTAAGACATTGAATGTTAAGGGAAAAATAAGTTAGGACCACCCCTTTTGGAAAAGTTTTCTGGAAAAGAGGTCGTAAGTTGACCTAGCTGCTGTGACAGCAAAAACAGAATGTTTGGAAGGAATGTTGGGACCTAAGTGGGCCATTTCCAAGTACTTCCAAGTCAAACCAAAAATCATGGGTGTTCTTAAATGAGTTAGGAAGACTTTCCAAGTGGCCTTGTATTCATATGTTGAGTATTGAGTTCTAGAAAAATCTTTGAACTCAACTCACTCACTGTTTTGACTCATTATTTTGAAGATTTTGGAGAAATCAAAGTTTTGTTTCTTGAAACCAAATGAGAGGGATTGAGAGGGGTTTTGAAATAGATGTTTTGAAAACATGTTTTCAACACTCAATAAGGATTATAGCCACTTAGAATACCTACATCAAACTCATCATTTAAGAACTTCCAAGATTGTTGGAGAGATTTATTTTATTTTTGGGCATAACTTCAATACATTCCAAGAATACCTTGGAAGTATTGAGGTTATGATCATCATCTATCAAACATGTTTTTGAGGTCAAGAGCTACTATCCATAAGGATTCACTCACCCCAAACTTCATGTCATCACTTAGATGATGATGAACTAGTAAGTAAATAAAGAAAAGAAAAAGAAATGAGATGAGGAGAGATGAACATATATATAATCAAGCAAGTAGATGATAATCAATAGATGATATTCATGAAGCATGAGACTTGTAGATTGGTGTATCACTCATATGTAATGACACTAGACATGGAAGAAGCTTCCACACTCTTGAATGCTCACTCAAATGGTGGTTGGGAGTATTGAATGTTGAAGTAAATGGAAGTAATGAAGTAAAAACAAAGTTAGAAACTCACTTTTGTTTTGAAAAATCAAAGAAGAAAGCTTCTTTTCTCTCCACTCTAACCTTATCTCTACACTTTCTCTCCCAAACTTTCTCTAAACTTGCATTTGACTCCCCTCAAATGAGGAGTAATGGGGTGTTTATATAGGCCAACTTGGGGTGTTTTTGGGATTTAGAAAGTACTCCCATTGGTCCCAAACATCTGAAATCATGAAACCACGTCGTTTTGGATTTTAATTAATCAAAATGGGACCACCAAAATATTTACAAAAACTTACTATTCTGGAGGTGAGTGCCGCGGCGGCACTGCTCCTCCCTTCGTCTGGATAATGCTGTTTAGGCCCCCCGAAGTTCCGGTATTCGCGAAAAGGCCCTATTTCGTCCGAAATTCACAGAAAATGCATACGAACTCCAAATTGAGGTTGTGATATACCGTTGGAAAGGTAATGGAGTCTACTTTACATAAAAAATAGTTCGGGGATAGGTCACTTCGAAAAGTTTTGCGGTATTCGCGATAAAAGCCGATTTGATCGCCTTTTTCGCCTTTGGAAATTTATAATAAATTCGTTTTAAATCCAGAAATTATGTGCGATATACCGTTGGAAAGCTATTGACCTCTAGTATCCATGAAAAATATTTGAAAATTGTTTCGGTTCCCTGATTCCAAAGTCAAATCTTGGTCAAACCGGTCAAACCTGGGATTCCCGGGAAGTTCTGGGAACCTCTGGGAGCTCCCAGGAGCTGATGTTTTCGCTCGATTTTCTTTTGGAACTTGTTTTAATACTTTTCTCATGATTTAGAATGGTTCTGGTGAATTCAGACAGTTTCGGTCACACTTGGTCAAACTTGGTCAAACTCTGGTCAAACCTGGTCAAACCTTGGTCAAACCGGTCAACGGGGACTTTCGGGGAACTTCCGGGACTTCCGGGGGTCTCTGGGAGCTGACGATTTCTTCCGATTTTATTTAAAAACTCATTTTATCACTTTTCTTACGACGTAGTATGTTTTCAGAACTTTGGGACCAAATCTGGGAATTTTCGGACTTTCAAGGGCATTTTGGTCATTCTGAGCATTCTGAGAGATAGAGCTGACTTCCGAGAGTCCTTTTGAGTCTTTTACGATCATTGTGAACCACCAAGCTATGGGTCTTCTAAATCTGATAGCCGACAAAATGGGGTGTCTACAGATTGTAAGATCAAATCTATTTGCAAATTTGCATCCATGCCTACATCAAGCTTTTCGAGTTGCTCAATGTAACCGATCATCTTAAGCACATGCTCATTTACTGATGACCCCTCTGTCATTTTGGCCTGGAAGAGTTCTTTTGAAACATTGAACCTTGCGGTTCTACTATGTCCCCCATACAACTCTTGTAGGTGAAGAAGAATAGAGGTTGAGCTTTTATATGAATCATGTTGCTTCTGAAGTTCATTGCTCATGGATGCTAACATGTAGCATCTCACCTTTATTTCATCTTCCTGCCACTTTCTCAAAGTGTCATGCTCTTCCTCAGTGGATCCTTCTGGAAGAGATTCCGGCATTGGCCCATCCAAGACATAGGCAATTTTGTCAGAAGTAAGAATGATTTTTAAGTTCCTAAACCAATCATCAAAGTTTGGTCCAGTCAAACGGTTGGTATCCAGAATTTTAGCAAGGGGGTTGAAGTTTGACATTTTTAGCGGTGATCTACAGAAGATAAATAGCAATTTATGAGCATAAAATAAAATTCAATTTTATTATCCATTAGATTTTGGGTCTTTAAATCATAATGGTACCTCCCACTATTCTTTTCAAATTCCTCATCCCTTTAAAGAAATTTGGGAATCTTTATTTATAAAAATTCCTAGTGGGGATTGGGGTCCCACCAAAACTAGTACAACCTCACATAATAGTTTCTTGGTTGTACTAACTTTGATAAGAAGGTAACTTCTTACCTATTGCTTCTTAAGCAAGTTCCAATCATCATTTAGCCTCTAAAATTATGAACCTCACATAATAGTTTCTTGATCCATATATTTTAGTTAAGTTAGACCCACCATTCATACAAGTATGAGTAACTAATGAGACCCTCACATAATAGTTTCTTGGATCCCACTAACCCCTCACCTAATAATATCATATATTTAAATAGTATGAGTGGCTTTTCTTAGAATGAGCAGTCCCCACATATCTGTAGCCGACAAACCCAAATAAGAAAATACAATCACCTATAATGGTGGAAGGCTACGATAAGACATTCATAATGTCTCTTCGCTTACAACTTAATATCGTAACATGAAGGGAATTTTATGGTCTCATCAATTATACATGCATCAATTACATAAAATAAATATTTCATCATTTATATTTTAATATGTCCATATGATGCTCCCACTAATTAAATTTAGAAAACAAATTTAAAATTTTAATTTTAAAGGAGTATCCTCATGACACAATAATTAGATTAAATTTTAAAACAATTTTAAAATATGGACATATAAAATATTTGGTGAAACCGCCCCAAACAATTATCATATAAAAAGGGGTCATGGATGATTATGGACTTTTAAGGTGATTCAACTTGAGCCTTTAAGTTGAATCTAGGTCTATGGGGTTGTATTCATTATTAAACAACATATGCTTCCAAGCTCTAAGCTTGAAACAATAATAATAATTAATCTTCATTCTTTTCTTGGACACCATGTCTACTCCACGTAGGCTCCACCTTGTCTTCCTTGTAATCTTTTGATCTTCATCTCTAAGTCTAATTTTACACGGCTTTAATAAGAAAACCCTTGATCCATAATCAAGGGGGAGGTACATAGGAGGGAGATAGAAATTAAATCGAGAAGGAGGGAGGAAGGCATGCAAGCCCCATTTAAAAATTACAAACCCAAAATAATAAACCATTCAATCACATTGAATAAATAAACCAATCACATAGATCAATTATTTGGTCTAGTCCATAATCATCCTTTACATCAACAATTCACATCTCATGCAAATAAAATTAATATTGTTATTATTATAGCATATAATTTTGGGACTAATCCTAATCACATTAGAATTTGATTTAATTAAAATAAAATAATTACAAAGAAAGTTTAATATGGTAACAGTGATGGCCCGTACGGAGCCGAAACAGTGACCTGAACACATGCTTTTGATTAAAGTTATAAAACTTGGCCAACACATATATATTTATATTTTACTGAGAATTCTCGGCACATATGACTAATTGACCACAGTTCTTTCACCGGCCGACCGATCGACCGTAAATACACTGTACATTATTAATCATCACTTTATTATTTTATTCTAATACATTGACTGCCATACATATTCCATACGTATATGCATCCATTAATCAACAAGTAAATTTGCTTTTAAGAGCTTTGTATCTAATACAAAACTATAGTCCCAAATTTTAGATTTATTCAAAATAAATCCATACTATAAAAATAATTAGGTATTTTGTATTAATCATAGACTAAAGCTCTGATACCACTGAAAGAAAACCATGTGGAACCCTTTAAAGGTTCGCGCAGCGGAAAACAAAATTTTAATGGTTTACTAATCCCATGATCAAGTCTATGATATATACAAAATACATACAACATCCATAGGGGGTTAATCGAATAGTTACCCTTGAAGCGTGCTTTACAAAATATTGAATCTGATTCGTCCCACGAACAGTTCACCAAATCGTCCAAGCGTCCGATCTCTAAAAGTATCCACACAAGCAACTCGCTAATTGGAAGAAGGTTCAATTTTTCTTCCAAGTAATTGAAGAAAATTGAAAACCTCTAAGCCTTAAAGTGGCTGTACAGATTGTAGTGTTGGGAGGTATATCTGAATGGGAGATATTATGGTGCTAACCCTTTTATTATTTCCCATGCCTCATATATATAATAATGCTATAAGTCCCTTTCCTAATCTAATTAGGAAATTATATTTGATTAGAAGACTTTCCTAAATCAAATATAAACTAATAGTATTATTATACTACTTCCATATTAACAACTTAATATCAAGTAGACCCTCACATCTTCTTCCAATTACACATTGCTCTTTTGTGTGTGACCCCTTAGGTTCATACTAATCTGGTAGTAGGTACTAATACTTTAAAGTATTACAATTAGAACCCTTTCTAATTAATTTAAATTAGAACATCTTCTAAATCTCCCTTGTAGAAATAATTAATATTAATATTTATTATTTCTGAGCTTCCACTAGTCATGAGTGACACATAGCAGTATATGTCACGCCCCGACGTAGCATAATTCAGGAAAGCATTTAATTTCCTTTATGGACTCGTAGGTCGTGACAAGTGAGTATGACCAATTGTCCCTGCAACAAATAACTTAACAACATTTCTAAGAGAAAGGATACTAATAAACATAAGCTCCCGAAATTTAAAACTTACTAAACTATTACATAAGTCAATGTCTTAGGCACAAAACGCCCTTATTCAAAAGCTATTCTCCAGTCTATTACAACTTCAGAAATGAAGACATAGGAAAATAATAAGCAGCCTCCTGGAAAGTTCCCTGCCTCTAACTAGCGTAGTCGAAGTACCCTGGCTGCTCCTGCCCCTGAAAATCTGGACATACAGTCCAGGACGCATCAACGCCGTCAGCTTATGAAAGCTGGTGAGGAAAATAAACAAGTGCTCGCAATGTATATATAAGCAAATAAACAACGGTACCATTTAACTTTAACAGTAATATATTCAAGGTTCCAATTCCAACATAATTCACGGGGGAATATAGTAAGAATTAAAATACGAAATTGTACATGAATTGTGAAACATCTTATTTTGCCAATTCTTTCCTTTAGAACAATCCAATTAAATCAACACATCATTTCAGCTACCAGAAGTAATAAGTATTCAGTCATCCAATTCATACGCTACACTATCGCCTCCAATACCAGGAATACTATCCGATCGGTATTGAAGTCACACACCACACTACTGCCTCAGATACCAGGAATACTATCCGATCGATATCTAGACCAAACACACCCAACCATCGCTCCGGATATCAGGAATACTATCCGATCAATATCCGAAACGCGCGCCTTAGATACCAGGAATACTATCCGATCGATATCTAAGTCGTACACAACACTATCACCATCGCTTCGGATATCAGGAATACTATCCGATCAATATCCGAAACACGCGCCTTAGATACCAGGAATACTATCCGATCGATATCTAAGTCGTCCACAACACTATTACCATCGCTTCGGATATCAGGAATACTATCCGATCAATATCCGAAACACGCGCCTTAGATACCAGGAATACTATCCGATCGATATCTAAGTCGTACACAACACTGTCGCCTCCAATACCAGGAATACTATCCGATCGATATTGAGGTCGCACACCAAAACGCCACCCTTTATTCTTTTCACGCTTCCTCACACACATGCACGTCGACACAACCTTGACCCAAATATGTATGTCAATGTTCATAGTTTTGCAGTATCGGTTAATAATCTCAAAGCTGAATATACGTTCAACATAAATCTCGATCTTAATCGTTCTTACAAGTCCAAAGTCTAACAGTGAGCCTTTAAAACAGTGTATTTGTCAAACAGTTCTTTAAAATTTCCCAAAATATTTTCCAAACAGTCCCTTAACAAAAATTATACAAACTGCCAAAACTGCCACCTCGCGCGAGCGGGTCGCGCGAGCGAGGGGGAGGGGGTGTCGCGCGAGCAGATCGCGCGAGCGAGGGGGAAGGCCGGATCGCGCGAGCGGGTCGCGCGCGCGAAAGGGCAGAACAGGTCGCGCGAGCGAAGGGGGGAAATGGTTCGCGCGAGCGGGCCGCGCGAGCGAGCCTCGCGCGAGCGGGTCGCGCGCGCGAGTTCTTGCAGAATGCCATCTTCTTCGTTTTCTCCCCTGTTTTCAATTTCTGGACTGAAATTACCCATTTTCAGATTCTGTTCGTACCAGAACATGTGATATATGGTTCTCTTCAGTTTTCCGCGTAGATTAAGAATACGCGATCAATTTTAACTAATACGGATTATATCTCTAAATATTCGCGATTAAAGTGAGGGTGTCAAAACTTTAAATCAACCGTTCGTCGCGATACGGATGAATTAAGTCGTAGGATTCGAACCGTAGCCTATTGGCATTGATATCTTCCATTTCCAATTTACAGAATTGATTTTGGTTACGATTTCTAAAACTCCAATTCTCAAGCTTCAATGGTGTATTGATATATATACACATATACACACATATATACTCTGAAATTTACATATATATACGTTGAGAGTGAGTTTAAATTACTCACTGAGGTTAATTACACAGAGAATTTGAGACCGAGAGTATCCGCCGAGAATTCCGTCGTTGTGAGAATTTACCTCCGTCTTCCTCTCTTGATATATATATATATATATGTGTCTGTGTATGTGATATACAATCTGTGTAAGTGTGTGTTTTATGAGAGTTCTTGAGAGGAAGAGAGAAATGGAGGGAGATTGAGAGAATTTTGTGAGGGAGAGAAATGAGAGACTGTCAGTGAGAGAGAGAGAGAGCAACGTATAAATGTAAACTGCCCAAAATTGGGCTCCAAGCAAAGGGTGGAAATTACCCGGTGAGGTTGAGCTCACGTGCTCCCTCACCCAACATGCGATATAGACGCAGATTGAAATTAAAACTGGTATTTTACAGTTGAAATAAAAATACAGAAAATTATATTAACGTAGGGATAAATTCCCGGTTATACAAAAATATAGATATCGATTTTTTTGAAACCATATAAAATATTTTGGAAATTACAGTTTGACCCCAGATAATATTATTATAAACAGAAATAAAATCAAATGCTCATGGAAATGAAATGCAGTATTTATTTATTAATGATAATAAAATACAGGGCGTTACACCCTACCCACCTTAACAGAGATTTCGCCCCGAAATCTGAGCTAACTAATCCTGAAACAACTCGGGGTATCTAGTCCTCATGTCTGACTCTAACTCCCACGACGCCTCTCCTTCGTCATGATGCCTCCACTGAACTTTAACCAAAGGAACGTCTCTTCTCCTCAGCCTCTTGATACTCTGGTCGAGAATTCTCACAGGTCTATCCTTGTAAACATCATTCTGACTTGTCTCAATATCATCAAAATTAACCACATGTGAAGGATCCCGTATGTATTTCCTTAACATACTGACATGGAACACATTATGAACACCAGACATCTTTGGTGGCAACGCGAGCCGATAAGCCACTTTCCCAACACGCTCCAAAACCTCGAACGGTCCGATGAAACGAGGTGCCAGCTTCCCTCTCTTCTGACCAAAACGTACTATTCCACGAACAGGTGAAACCTTAAGGAGTACGTGATCACCGATACTGAACTCCAAGTCCTTTCGTCGTCGATCCGCATAACTCTTGTGTCTACTCTGTGCAATTGTCATCCTTTCCTTGACCAGTGAAATCTTCTTATTGGTCTCTCTCACCAAATCTGGTCCCAAAAGTTCCGTGTCTCCCACTTCAGCCCAACACAACGGAGATCGACAAGGTCGTCCGTACAAAGCTTCGAACGGCGCCATTCCAATACTCGAGTGATAACTGTTGTTATAAGCAAATTCAACCAAAGGTAAGTGCGTCTCCCAAGACTCTTCAAAGTCAATTGCACAAGCTCTCAGCATATCTTCCATAATCTGATTAACACGCTCGGTCTGCCCATCGGTCTGAGGATGAAAAGCAGTACTCATCTTGAGCGAAGTTCCCATAGCCTTCTGCAGACTTTCCCAAAATCCTGAGGTAAAACGTGCATCGCGGTCTGATACAATTGACACAGGTGCACCGTGCAGTCGCACCACTTGCTGTAGGTACATTCGACTCATCCTTTCTACTGGGTAAGTCATATTGTACGCGATAAAGTGTGCAGACTTCGTCAAACGATCCACAATTACCCAAATCGCGTCATGATTCTGTTGTGACCGGGGTAATCCAACCACGAAATCCATAGTTATGTGCTCCCACTTCCATCCTGGAACAGGTAAGGGTTGCAACAATCCCGAGGGTCTCTGATGTTCGGCCTTTACTTGTTGACAAGTCAAACACTTAGACACAAACTCGGCTACTTCTCGCTTCATCCCTTCCCACCAGAAGTTTCTCTTCAAATCCTTATACATCTTTGTTCCTCCTGGGTGTACTGTCAGTCTTGATTTATGTGCTTCTTCGAGAATATCTTTTCTCAAACCTCCTGAATCTGGCACACACAATCTGTCTCGACATCTGTACCCTCCATCGGCCCCAACCTTCCATTCTGTAGGGTCCTTTTCTGACATCTTGGCGAACCATACTTGAAACTTCTCATCTTCCTTCTGGGCTTCGATGATTCGACTCACAAGTGTTGGTTGTACCACGAGGCATCCAAAGTGATGTCCGCCACTTCCTTCAAAAATCTGCATATCAAATTCTGCGATTGTCTCTAAAGCTTTCCATTCCCTCAACATCAATGAAGCAATCATTCCTCGAGGCTTCCGACTTAGGGCGTCAGCGACTACGTTAGCCTTACCAGGGTGGTACTCTAATGCAAAGTCGTAGTCCTTAATCAGCTCCATCCACCTACGTTGCCTCATGTTCAACTCCTTCTGAGTAAACAAATACTTAAGGCTCTTGTGGTCCGAGAACAAATCAAACTTCTCCCCATAGAGGTAGTGTCTCCAGATCTTGAGCGCGAACACTACTGCTGCTAGCTCCAAATCATGAGTTGGGTAATTCAATTCATTCGGCTTCAACTGTCGTGAACCATAGGCGATAACCTTTCCGTCTTGCATAAGGACACATCCCAATCCTTGATACGAGGCGTCACTAAAAATAGTGAACTTCTCACCATCCCTTGGTATCGCAAGCACTGGCGCTGTTGTCAATCTCTCTTTCAATTTCAGAAAAGCGCGTTCATGCTTATCAGTCCATTCAAACTTCAAATCTTTCTTAGTCAAACCAGTTAACGGGGCTGCTATCTTGGAGAAACCTTCTACAAATCTCCGATAGTAACCAGCTAGTCCCAGAAAACTTCTGACTTCTGTAGCATTGGTCGGCCGAGTCCAATTCGCCACTGCATCGGTCTTTGATGAGTCAACCGCGATTCCTTGTTGAGAGATCACATGCCCGAGAAACTTAACTTCCTGAAGCCAGAATTCACACTTGCTGAATTTAGCATACAGGCGGTGATCCTTGAGAGTCTGCAACGCGATCCTCAAGTGTTGTTCATGCTCTTCCTCTGACTTGGAATAGATCAAAATATCATCAATAAAGATAATAACGAATTGATCCAAGTAGGGCTTGAATACTCTGTTCATCAAGTCCATAAACACAGCCGGAGCATTTGTCATCCCAAACGGCATCACTAAGAACTCATAGTGTCCGTATCTCGTCCTGAAAGCAGTCTTAGGTATGTCCTCCTTCCGCACCCTCAACTGGTGATACCCTGACCGTAGATCAATCTTAGAAAAGGTCGTGGCTCCTTGCAACTGATCAAACAGATCGTCTATCCGAGGTAAGGGATACTTATTCTTGATAGTAACCTTATTCAGTTCTCGGTACTCAATACACAGCCGCATTGACCCATCCTTCTTCTTCACAAACAACACTGGTGCTCCCCAGGGTGAAGTACTTGGACGAACAAAACCCAACTTATCAAGTTCTTGAACTTGTTCCTTCAGCTCCAACAACTCTGTAGGGGCCATCCTGTAGGGAACCTTGGTTATAGGTCGAGTACCTGGCACCAATTCCACACAGAATTCTATGTCCCTTTCCGGCGGTAATCCTGAAATATCTCGGAATACTTCCTCGAACTCTTTGATTACCGGTATAGATGATACTGTCACCTCTGCACTGACAACCTCAATGTTTGCTAGACATCTAGTGAGGAACATATCACCCGAAGGGTTACATTGGAAATCGAAGAGTTGATTCCCCTTGTCCGCAAATGTGATCCTCTTCCTTGCACAATCCAACTTCGCATCATTCTTCTCGAGCCAATCCATTCCCAGGATTATATCAAACTCCTTCATCGACAGAACCACCAAACTTGCCAAAAGTTCACGGTCTCCCAACCGTAGAGGACAATCCTTACACACATGTAATAACTTGACGGTGGTCCCTAAGGGTGAGACAGCACTCAAAGCTTCCTCTAAACGTTGCGGTACTAACCCAACTTCTGAACAATCTTAACAGATATAAAAGAATGTGTAGCACCCGTGTCGAATAAAACTTTAACATGAGAGTTAAACAAAGTTAGAGTACCTTCCACTGTCTGTTGCTCGGGCACTCTCTCCTCATAAGCACCTCCTTCATACCCTGTTTCTTCATAACCAGCAGCCTCGGGAATAACAGCATTCAGGCGGGCCTGTCCTTGTTGACCATAGTTACCTTTCCTAGGAGCCTTGCATTCTGGACTTATGTGACCTGGCATGCCACAATTATAGCACACAACTCCTGGACGATCCGCACGCCTAGGTGCTCTGCAATCTTTAGCTCGGTGACCAGGAACTCCACAATTGAAGCAGTTATTGTTTTTGGCCCCTTCTATTGCTAGAGGCTGATATTGCTGAACTGCTTGTGTCTGCTGTGGTTTCTTTCCTCCATCCCAGGTCCTTTTCTGTCCTTGAGGGTACCCAGGTTTCTGTCCTGAATAACCCTTCTGCGGAGGTCGATTTCCAAGCGGCTTCGAATTCTGACACCCATCATTTTCCAACCCCGTAGCCAATCTCACCAGAGCTTCAAATGACTGGCCCAAATGCCCCATAGTCAGATGTCGGAGAGACAAGTTGAGGCCCCGGTGATACTTCTTGATTTTCTTCTGGGGTGTGTCCACCATATGTGGAGCAAAGCGAGACAGACGCTCAAATCGAGTAGTGTACTCACGGACAGTCAGATTCCCTTGAGTCAACTCCATAAACTCTTTCTCCCTCTTGTCCTTCTCTTCTTCGGGGAAATACTTCTCAAGAAACCTTTCCTTGAACACCACCCATGGCATTTTCCTTGCAGCTTCTTCCCCTAAGGTCGCCTTTTCAGTATCCCACCAATCAGCCGCTGCATAAGACAACTGAAAGATAGCCAGACGCTTCTTCTCCAGATCAGTGCACTCTATGGTCTCAAAGATACGCTCCATCTGACGTAGCCACTGTTCCGCTTGCCAGGGTTCATCAGTTCCCGCAAAATACTCAGGTCGCAAAGCGCGAAACTCTTTGAGAAGCTTGTCTCCAGTCTGGTGGGCTTGCCTCCCATTCCCGTTGTGATTCCCATTCTGATTATTGTTCCTTGCATTCTGATCACTAACCCTCTCCAACCTCCTTACAAAAGCTTCGAACATCCAGGTTGGATCTATTACCAGCGGTGCATCTTCAATAGCGGGACAATTCCTGAGATTTCTTCCAGCCATATCTCAAGAGAAAGGTACCTATCCATCAATCAACAGAATTCGGTCAACCTCTCGAGAAGAAAGAAAATTCTAAACGATAGAAAGCGACTAAACACGGAACGAAGTCGAACTATCTTATCTCAATTCTATCTTAACGGCAGATCCTATGTGTCTGGACAATTGGTCGAGCCATAACCTGGCTCTGATACCAAAAAGCCTGTCACGCCCCGACGTAGCATAATTCAGGAAAGCATTTAATTTCCTTTATGGACTCGTAGGTCGTGACAAGTGAGTATGACCAATTGTCCCTGCAACAAATAACTTAACAACATTTCTAAGAGAAAGGATACTAATAAACATAAGCTCCGAAATTTAAAACTTACTAAACTATTACATAAGTCAATGTCTTAGGCACAAAACGCCCTTATTCAAAAGCTATTCTCCAGTCTATTACAACTTCAGAAATGAAAGACATAGGAAAATAATAAGCAGCCTCCTGGAAAGTTCCCTGCCTCTAACTAGCGTAGTCGAAGTACCCTGGCTGCTCCTGCACCTGAAAATCTGGACATACAGTCCAGGACGCATCAACGCCGTCAGCTTATGAAAGCTGGTGAGTAAAATAAACAAGTGCTCGCAATGTATATATAAGCAAATAAACAACGGTACCATTTGACTTTAACAGTAATATATTCAAGGTTCCAATTCCAACATAATTCACGGGGGAATATAGTAAGAATTAAAATACGAAATTGTACATGAATTGTGAAACATCTTATTTTGCCAATTCTTTCCTTTAGAACAATCCAATTAAATCAACACATCATTTCAGCTACCAGAAGTAATAAGTATTCAGTCATCCAATTCATACGCTACACTATCGCCTCCAATACCAGGAATACTATCCGATCGGTATTGAAGTCACACACCACACTACTGCCTCAGATACCAGGAATACTATCCGATCGATATCTAGACCAAACACACCCAACCATCGCTCCGGATATCAGGAATACTATCCGATCAATATCCGAAACGCGCGCCTTAGATACCAGGAATACTATCCGATCGATATCTAAGTCGTACACAACACTATCACCATCGCTTCGGATATCAGGAATACTATCCGATCAATATCCGAAACACGCGCCTTAGATACCAGGAATACTATCCGATCGATATCTAAGTCGTCCACAACACTATTACCATCGCTTCGGATATCAGGAATACTATCCGATCAATATCCGAAACACGCGCCTTAGATACCAGGAATACTATCCGATCGATATCTAAGTCGTACACAACACTGTCGCCTCCAATACCAGGAATACTATCCGATCGATATTGAGGTCGCACACCAAAACGCCACCCTTTATTCTTTTCACGCTTCCTCACACACATGCACGTCGACACAACCTTGACCCAAATATGTATGTCAATGTTCATAGTTTTGCAGTATCGGTTAATAATCTCAAAGCTGAATATACGTTCAACATAAATCTCGATCTTAATCGTTCTTACAAGTCCAAAGTCTAACAGTGAGCCTTTAAAACAGTGTATTTGTCAAACAGTTCTTTAAAATTTCCCAAAATATTTTCCAAACAGTCCCTTAACAAAAATTATACAAACTGCCAAAACTGCCACCTCGCGCGAGCGGGTCGCGCGAGCGAGGGGGAGGGGGTGTCGCGCGAGCAGATCGCGCGAGCGAGGGGGAAGGCCGGATCGCGCGAGCGGGTCGCGCGCGCGAAAGGGCAGAACAGGTCGCGCGAGCGAAGGGGGGAAATGGTTCGCGCGAGCGGGCCGCGCGAGCGAGCCTCGCGCGAGCGGGTCGCGCGCGCGAGTTCTTGCAGAATGCCATCTTCTTCGTTTTCTCCCCTGTTTTCAATTTCTGGACTGAAATTACCCATTTTCAGATTCTGTTCGTACCAGAACATGTGATATATGGTTCTCTTCAGTTTTCCGCGTAGATTAAGAATACGCGATCAATTTTAACTAATACGGATTATATCTCTAAATATTCGCGATTAAAGTGAGGGTGTCAAAACTTTAAATCAACCGTTCGTCGCGATACGGATGAATTAAGTCGTAGGATTCGAACCGTAGCCTATTGGCATTGATATCTTCCATTTCCAATTTACAGAATTGATTTTGGTTACGATTTCTAAAACTCCAATTCTCAAGCTTCAATGGTGTATTGATATATATACACATATACACACATATATACTCTGAAATTTACATATATATACGTTGAGAGTGAGTTTAAATTACTCACTGAGGTTAATTACACAGAGAATTTGAGACCGAGAGTATCCGCCGAGAATTCCGTCGTTGTGAGAATTTACCTCCGTCTTCCTCTCTTGATATATATATATATATATGTGTCTGTGTATGTGATATACAATCTGTGTAAGTGTGTGTTTTATGAGAGTTCTTGAGAGGAAGAGAGAAATGGAGGGAGATTGAGAGAATTTTGTGAGGGAGAGAAATGAGAGACTGTCAGTGAGAGAGAGAGAGAGCAACGTATAAATGTAAACTGCCCAAAATTGGGCTCCAAGCAAAGGGTGGAAATTACCCGGTGAGGTTGAGCTCACGTGCTCCCTCACCCAACATGCGATATAGACGCAGATTGAAATTAAAACTGGTATTTTACAGTTGAAATAAAAATACAGAAAATTATATTAACGTAGGGATAAATTCCCGGTTATACAAAAATATAGATATCGATTTTTTTGAAACCATATAAAATATTTTGGAAATTACAGTTTGACCCCAGATAATATTATTATAAACAGAAATAAAATCAAATGCTCATGGAAATGAAATGCAGTATTTATTTATTAATGATAATAAAATACAGGGCGTTACAGTATATCATGACACACCCCAGACAGTCTGAAAAATAGTGAACCTTTCTGTTAACAGTTACCATACAATTCAATCCTTCTATAAAACAATGTCCCAATTAAATCTCTTGGGTAATGGACATATTATCAAACCCAGATTTAATTATATGTTCTCGAACTAATTGATATTTCTCTATTTGGTGAAATTAGAAAACTCTTTCTAATTCTCACCCTGCCCTGGCCAGGGAGCTTTACTTGTGATATATCATAGAAGATCACATAGGACATTCACTCTCGCACTTGAGAGTGATAGATTCCTTGTTGTACATTCACATGTCTCCATGTATAACTTACTATACCCAACAGTACATGAATATGCCTTTGATTAAAACATAAACACCGTGCACGTTAAAGCATAATAACTTATACACAAGACAACAGTAATGTCTTAGGTCTAAGGATTACTTGTACCACTGTAACTAAGAACAATCCATTGATAGATAAATAAAACTCCATTTGGATTTTCCTAATAGTTGATCACGTTCAGTGAACTTGTTCTATAACAAGCACCCATATGTCTGTTCCAGCGTCCCCACACTGATGACTTAAGACTAGTCATATTTTATCATATAAAATAAACATGGCACATGTTAGTCTAACCGGATTATCAAATGCCCAATTTAATAATCCTACGACTAAGAACAATTTTAGAATAAAGCAACTGAGAAGTATATGGTCTTGTTCCTTAACTCTTTAAGTACATACATTCTCAACTTTAATTCTATGGACATATCATATAAATGTTAAACAACAATAATTAATGATAAATAATAATCTTGCCTTTTATTAATATGAAACTGTTATTACAATGTAATATTCCTAAAATACTACTCCAATCTAATTGGCTTTTAGGGCATACTACTAACACTTCTATATGCCAAAAATATATTAGTATGATGTAACCACCCATCTTATACTATCGTTTCAAGGAATGTGCATTTTGTTCATTTCGGCGGTATTGCCAAGCTCTTCTATATGTCAAAATATATTACTCCCTCCGTCCCTTTTTTTGAGTCCACTTTGGAACTCAACTTATTAAGGGGACAAAAATAATCTACACCTACTTTCCACAATTGCCCCTAATCATTGCAATAACTTTTTTTTAGTTTTGTCTTGGTGTAAATTTCAAAGAAGGGTAGTTTTGAAAAGTAAGTAAAAATTGTATGCCAATTTAGGAAAGTGGACACTAATTTGAGGACATCTCAAAATGGAATATAGGATTAAAAAAAAGGACGGAGGGTAGGGGTGTTCATCGGTCGGTTTCGGTCGGCCTGGAAGCGTATTGTCAATCGAACCGAGGGTGTCGGGGTACCAAGAACAAGCACCGAAACTGACCAAAGCAGTTTCGGTTTCAGTCGGTGTCGGGTTTGTCGGTTTCGGTCGGGGTAGTCGGGGTGATTCGGGGTAGTTGGTGTGGGAGAAAATCAAACAAATAAACAACATATTCAAGCAAAAAAAAAACAACACATTTCATTTATGTTGCTTAATCACAGCAAATCAAACAAAAAAACGCAACATATTCAAGAACTAAAAGAAAAAATTAGACTTGCAGATTTAAGAAAGAGAGAGAGAGAGAGAGAGAGAGAGAGAGAGAGAGAGAGAGAGGACTTACCTTCTAACTTGCCACGGCTCAAACAAGAACGAATTGAACGAGCCTCTGAAAAATCGATTTCGTCTCGATTTCTTCATCCTTCATCTCTGGATCTTATGGATTCACAAAGGGATCGATTTCTTCATCTCACAATCTATAAATGGTTTCAAAAAGGGATTGATTTCTTCATCTCTCGAAGACTCGATCTGAAATGATTTTCGATTTTCGGTGTGTGGTGTGTTGGTCAACGGCGTATGAAGGTGGTTGACGAGGAGAGGGAGAAGAGGAGGCAGCGGCTGGTAAGGGGGTTTAGAAACCCTTAACGCATGAAAGAGAGAGGATAGAGAGAGAGAGAGAAGAGAGAGAAAGAGAGGTGTTAAATGTGTGGTAAAACCGTAAAAATGATTGTTTGCATTATATATATATCATGGAATATTTTGGTCGGTTCGGTCGGTTTCGGTGCTAAGCATTACAAAACCAACCACCGAACCGACATACAGTTTTTTACATGTGTAGAAACCGACCACCGACCGCCAAGGCAAAACACCGACTAACACCAGTCGGTTTGGTCGGTTTCGGTCGGCCGGTTCGGTTTGGCGGTTTATTTGTACACCCCTAACGGAGGGAGTAGTACCTTTTCAAGGAATGTGCATTTTGTTCGTTTCGTTGGTACTGTCAAGCTCTTCTATATGCCAAAAATATATTAGTATGATGTAACTACCCATCTTATGCTATCTTTTCAAGGAATGTGCATTTTGTTCATTTCCGCGGTATTGTCAAGCTCTTCTATATGCCAAAAATATATTAATATGATGTAACCACTCATCATATGCCATATTTTCAAGGAATGTGCATTTTGTTCGTTTCTGTAGTATTGTCAAGCTCTTCTATGTGCCAAAAATATATTAGTATGATGTAACCACCCATCTTATGCTATCTTTTCAAGGAATGTGCATTTTGTTCGTTTCTGTTGTATTGTCATATTTTTGTAAAGTAGCTTAGTTTTTTAAGTACTGCAAATGTATATGTATGCTTTTGTTTATAAAGTTTTTTTAATTTTGTTTTCATGGAATTGAGATGTTGTGGAGTACTACGAATTACTTTTTATTTTAAAGTGTTTTGATAAACATGGTATGACAAATAGCGTACCCGCGCATTGTGCGGGTTGTAGGCTAGTTTCTCACAGATTTCTCTTGTAATAGACGTTGACGTAGATCTTTTGGCTACTATTTTTATTTTGAGCAATGTTATGTATATTTAAAAAGTATATCTAAAAAGAACACAAGTTGATGTAGATCTCCTAAAATCATATATATATATATATATTGTAAAGTGAAATTAGACGCCTGCCACATGGAGGCTCAATGATTTTTCCACTTTTCAATGTATTTTTTTCCTATTATTCATATCTCTAAAACTAATAAGATATATATTTATCATATCCATTTTTTTTTTCATTTTCTTTATATCTTTCCAAATCTCTCACCCTCTCTCTGTCTCACATATATATCTATATATCTAGATATATATAGCAACTATAATATATATCCTAAAATTGTAGCAGTCCAAGATTAACTATAATATACTTTTTGAACCATATCTAATCTATCTAACATGTTTTAATATACATACATATATCTTCAAAAATACACATGTAATCTAATGTGTGTGTATATATATATATATTATAAAGTGGAATCAAACCGCTCTGTATTTTTTCACATTTTTTTTTATATATACATATATATATATATACCATTAATCAAGTATATGCTTTCTTAATTTTTAAATCACATCTAATCTAATTTATATCTTTTACAAGTGCAAGCTAGAGTTCTAACCAAAGAAGAAGCTATCCATATTTCAGTTTAATCATATCTTAATTTTTAAATTTTCAATACTTAAAATTCAACACTAAGGTCTGTTTGATAAAACTAAAAATTACGTGCTGAATGTTAGGCACTAAAAATTTTAAATAGTGAAAACAATGTTTTCAGTATCAAAATAGACTGTATTCAGTGGTTATTTTCAGTAGAATTTTTTCACTTTAAGTTTTTAGTGGATTTATTGTTGCTTTTAATTAAGTGATAATTATGAAACGCTCTGAAAAAACAAGTGTCAAAAATTTTCAATTGAACCACTTAATTGGGTTATCAAATTCCTTTAGTTTTCAGTAGTTAATTATTTTGCACCTAATAAATACAATATCCAGTAGTAGAGCGCCTACTATCGAGACATCCGACCCAATCAGCATAAGAAAATCCATAGATTATAAAAGGAGACCGAGAAAGTAACCGAAGACCATAATCCAGTGTGCCCTGTAAATATTTGAGAATACGTTTTACCGCATGAAAGTGAGAAACACCTGGTTGATGCATAAATTGACAAACCAAGTTAACAGCATGAGTTAAATCTGGACGAGTCAATGTAATATACTGTAGTGCACCCACAATATATACTATGATAATTGGTAGCATTCACAAGAAGATCATCCTTTTGACGATGATTGTGTTTTTGGCCAAGGGGGGTGCCAATAGGATTACAACCAGTCATTGAAGCGCGGGATAGTAGGTCATGGGCATATTTTTGTTGACAAAGAAAGAGACCGTCAGAGAAGGGTAGAACTTCAATACCCAGAAAATAATGTAGAGGCCCGAGATCTTTCATAGAAAATTCATCATGGAATCGAGACACAAGTTGAGATAAGAGAGAGTTCTTATTACTTGTTACAATTATATCATCAACATAAACGAGTAGAAGAATGAGAACACCATGAGAGCGAAAAATAAATAAGGAGGAGTCTGCAGTGCTACAAGAGAAACCAATGCGAAGCAGAAAGGAGCTAAAATAGTCAAACCAAGCACGGGGGGATTGTTTGAGGCCATAAATGGCTTTGTGAAGACGACAAACATGATTAGGGAACATAGAGTCACAGAACCCTAGAGGTTGTTCCATGTAAACAACTTCCTTGAGATGCCCGTGTAAAAAGGCATTTTTGACATCAAATTATCTTATAGACCAGCCATGGATCGTGGCAAGAGATAGAACAAGTCGAATGGTAGGAGGCTAGATAACAGGGCTAAAAGTTTCAAAGAAATCTATCCACATTGACTGAGTATATCCTAATTAGGCCACCAAACGAACCTTAAAACGATCAACTGAGCCATCTGACTTAAGTTTGGTCTTCAAAACTCAATGAGACCCAAATGTTCATACCATCCTGGCGAGAAACCAAGTCCCAAGTATTATTTTGTTGCAATGCAGTGTATTCATCGCACATAGCTGTAAACCACTGGGGGCTCTGAAGGGCAGATTTGACTCCCCTTAGGTTTGGTGGAGTCAATGAGAGTAACCAAGCCTTGTTGATGATGAGCCTTCCTTCTAGTGAGCATATGATTGACATTATCAATGGAAGATAGGGGAGCTAGAGCAAGAGATGGCACTGCTATAGGCAATTCAACATAAAGATCACCAGAGAAAGACGGTATAGTTGCGGAAGGAGAGCCTACTACGGAAGATGAGATGTGCGAGGAGAAGATGAATATGTAGCCGAAGGTGGTGATGCATCCAGTTGCTCAGGCAGTAAGGATTGAGGTGCCAAGGGTGTAGTAGCATCTTGTAGAGGAACAGTAATTGCTTGTATTATCATTGGTAAAACATTGGTCGTAGTTGGGAGAGATCCACAGAAGGTGTTGAAGACCCAGAGACCACATCAGGTATGTGATTAGATGAACGTACTTGAGGTATTGTAGGAACAAATCTTGGGCCAGTCATTGATCCTGATGGATGTAATAGTCGATCGCTAGTAGGTGATCCATGTAAGGTAGCAGGTGCTGTAGATGACGCCTTCTGCAAAAAAGCATTTGAAATTCCGAGAAAACAAAAATAGTTCAACTGCTTGGTGAAGAAGAAAACAAGAGTTTACAATCAGTATATGGAAAAACTGTTTCATAAAAAACAACATGCCGAGAGATGTATACTCGTTTAGATGGTGGGTGAAGACATCTGTACCCTTTATGAGTAGGACTATAGCCAAGAAACACACATGGATAAGATTTTGCATCAAATTTATTTTTGGAGTAGTCCCTTAAATATGGAAAACATCTACATCTAAAAACCTTTAAAGACATGTAGTCAGGATTATTACCATATAGTCTAAAAATTGGAGTGTCGATGTTAAGAACAGATGATGATAGCCGATTAATGAGATACACAGCATTCATAAAGGCTTCAACCCATAGATTCTTTGGCAACTGAGCATGAAAGATCATAGTAAGCCCTGTTGCAACAATGTGTCGATGCTTCCGTTCAGCGATACCATTTTGTTCG
The DNA here is from genome assembly GCA_033977485.1 of Hydrangea macrophylla. Taxonomy (NCBI): domain Eukaryota; kingdom Viridiplantae; phylum Streptophyta; class Magnoliopsida; order Cornales; family Hydrangeaceae; genus Hydrangea; species Hydrangea macrophylla. The sequence continues at coordinate 79,807,006 of CM066996.1, forward strand.
GGTGTGCCGGGACAGGATATATGTTTCACAGTACCAGTGTGATCTAAATGAGTAAAAAATTCTTGCAGTTCAAATGCACCACCTCCATCACATTGGAAAATTTTTATATTGGATCCAAACTGTTTCTCCACCATTTTTTGAAAAGAAAGAAAAGTCCTAAAAAAGTCAGACTTATGTTTTAGTGTATAGAACCAAGTGAAACGAGTATGATCATCAACAAAAATAACAGAGTATCTGAAATTCTGAATGGATGCAACAGGAGCTGGTCCCCACAAATCACAATGAATCTTCGCTAACGGAACACTATCAATTTTTTCATTCAATTGGAAAGGAAGATGACAACTCTTACCCATCTGACAACTACTACAGCTTTTCTCAGTTTTTAACCAACTAGATACATCAATTAAATTTTTTTGAGTCTAAGACATGAATCTGCCTAGAGTTAGGGTGCCCAAGTCTTTCATGCCAAAAATCCAAAGGTGCTTTACCGGCCTTTATTGCTGCTAAAGCTTCTATTGCTTCCTCTCTCTTTAATGCATATAAGCAACCTTTTCTATGATCCGTTCCCAAGAGTTCCCCCGTTGTTCGATCGCTGATCTTGAAACCAGAAGAGGAAAATTCAAAATCATATGAGTTATCCTTGGTTAATTTTGTTACAGATATTAGATTCTTCTTAATGTCAGGTACAATAATACATCATGAAGATTTAAATTGCCATGAGGAGAGGTTAAAGTTGTATCACCAATATGAAAAATTTGTAAGCATGACCCATCATCGACAATAACTTGATCATGACCATGATAAGTAGTAGAGTATTGAAGGTTTCCTTTATCAGAAGTCATATGAGAAGTAGCCGCGGTATCAGAAATCATGGTCATGTGCATCGGACAAAGTAGTGGAGGCTAGAGCTTGTGATGTATTATCATTAGAGTCATACGAGTAATCATACCTATACCAACATTTTGTTGCTACATGCCCTAACCGTCCACATATTTGACATTGAGTTGGAGCATTGTTATTGAATTGATGGGTACCCCTTTGAAATTGTGTTCCTCCACGTTGGGAAGGGCTGCCACGATTATCTATTGTAGGGAGCTGATTACCACGTGTGTCACGTGAACTGGATTGATCCATATGGTTTGATGGAAAATGATTCCCACGTCCAGTAGAATTGGGAGAGTAACCAGCTGGAGCAAATCCACAACCCTTAGAAGAGAATGGTTGTCCATTTCCGTGACCACTATTGAAATACTTGCCTCGTCCTCCATTGCGCTGAGCAATGAAAGCAACATTTGGGTTAGAAACTTTTTCTTCATGCGATTCTTGGTTGTGCATATCATAGCCTTGTAGGGCTGTGACAAACTGATTGAAAGTCGGAAAAGGAGGTTTTGACAACATGGTTGTAACAAACATGTCAATTTTTTTTCCCAAACAATGAGATAATTGTATGGTTTTATCTTCGTCAGAAACTGGTTTTTGTATGGCTTCAAGACTGTCACAAATTGTCTTGAATTGCATCAGGTAGTCTCCCAGTGGAATGGTGTCTTTCTTAGGCATCTGAAGTTGACGCTTGAGTTAAAGTTCTCTTTCCTTTGTTGCTTGAAGATAGGTTTCTTCTAAGCAATTCCAGATTTCTTTTGTTGTAGCCATGCCAATGACGTGTCCAAGAGCTTCTTCTAAGAGTGTTCCTGTGATCCAGCTCTGTAGCAAAAGATTAGTGTTCATCCATGAATTAAACTTCAGGTTTGGAATTGAGTCACCAGATTCATTTGATATCATGAGTTTGGGTGCATCATCAGTAATATGATGCAAAAGCCCCAAGCCTTGAATCAAAGGAAAATTTTGCATTTTCCATATTAATTAGATAGTTGGTACCATTGATTTTAACCGAAACAATTGTGATTAGATTGTGAAGATTTGCTGCAGAAAGAAAAAAAGGCGTTGAGGTTCAGCCATTTCAGTTTGGAAATCGAGAGCTTGCAAGCTCTGATACCATGAAGAGGACCTTGATTTAGGAAGTAAATTGGTGAAGTGCTTGCTCACAAAATGTGTGAAGCAATGTCCACCTAACTTTTATTTATAATCAAGAATACATATCATATCACAATATAATAATGAGATAATTCATATCAGCATGTGATAGATCAGTGAATCAAGCACATTCTTAACTCAAGATTTCACTTTATCATTCTGTATATCTATATATGACATTTGGGGTTTGGTTTTTTTATTTCTTCCAATTTTTAATTTCTCCAGTCTATGGAATAAACTAGGGGTGGCCATGGATCGGATGAGTCGGGTTTGACCTCCACTCGTTCATCCACCAGAATCTCATCGGATTGAGCATCTAGAATCCGTTATCCATCCATCTAGTCGGGTGTAACCGACTAGTCGGTTTTGGGTGGAAACCCACAAGTCAAATTTTAGTTCCAAAAAAATAAAATAAAATAAATTTGACATTAGCACATCATATTTAAAATTAACAAAGTGGAAATATTTTTTCTCACTAACTACTGTGATAGTTAAAACATAAGGGAAAAAGAAAAAAAAGAAACCATAGCCGCGGCCCGCAGATCTACAATTGATCCAAGAACAGAAGGTGAGAGGTGGATAAGATGGGTTTAGATCTAGGGTCTTTTCTTAGAGAGAGGTAGAGAGAGAAAAGAATCTAACCAAAAAATGAAGAGAGAGAAGAAGTTCGTAGAGTCTAAAGACTGAACAATAAAACAATGTAGATGGATGTTTGTTATTATATGTAAATCAGTGTATGAATTGAACATTAAAGAACAGTTTTATACTTATCGAGTCGGGTCGGTTTTCATCGGGTTTGGAAGCTTAGAACCGAGAACCGACTCAAATTCGTCGGGTTAGAAGCATTCAACCCGTGACTCACCCGTGAACTCATCCAAACCGACAAATCCCCTTCGAGTCGGTTGGGCCGAGTCGGTTTTGTTGGGTATCGAGTTGATATGGCCAGCCCTAGAATAAACATTGGCAGACATACAGAAGGGAACACCCCCCCCCCCAAAGCTTTGAAAAATTATACATTTACACTAAAAAAAAATTAAAAAGTTTACAGTTAAGCCCCCCTAAAAATTATAAAAGCACCCCCGATAATATGAAATTGTCTTATTAAGCCCTCTCTCTCTTATATTTGTGTGCTAATTATAAAATATGTATACAAAATATGTATAAATAGGTCTAAAATTTTTTTTCGAGGGGCACTGCTCCCGAACTCCAATACATCAAGCCACCCCTGTTGGAAAAAATACCATTCCCACGCATGGAAGCTTGTAAACACAGCGAGAACATCTGAAACCACCGTTTGGAAAGACACTCGAAACACACATACAAAAAGACACACTCACACAGTATTTAACGAACACACCAAAGAAAAAATACACACAGATTTGTACGTGGTTCGGCCAAACTACGTCAACACCCGAGAGATCTATTCTTTCATTATGAGAGAATGACTTGTACAAGATACAACTGAGTTAAATTACATAGCACATACTCCCCTCGTTCACCCCCACTCATAATACAAGAAGGACATGACATAATCACTGTCAACGTAGAGAAATTACAGAGATACAGAAATAAACATCTATAGTACCTCACATCCTAATACTGTGAACAACCCTCACAGAAAACCCCAAGTGATTAATGTCACCATGCCCCCAAAGGGGCACCCTCTCACTCCAGGGCCAACATTGAGGCAAAGCGGCTAAGCAACCGCATGTGACCTCATTTTTAGGCCTATTTCTTCTAATTTCTTTCTAATTTTTTTTATAAAATTTAGTATAGAAGTCTCATTTTTTAGACCCCTTTAAAAATTTGCTTAAAATCTTAATCAATTTTTATCATCTAAAAACCGACCCTGTCTCACTCACCACTCTTATATATGCCAGAATGGTATCACTCACCCACGGCATGTGACCCGTTCCTTCTACAATATATGCCACATATATACACACTTATCCATTACCTCCTTCACATGAGCCAAGACGTGAGCAAAGGAAGTGCATTTCAATTTGATAGCCACATATGATTAGATTATCCAATCATGTCTTGCCAACCAATTACGCCTACTATAATCATCCAAATGTGTCACGTACGGCTTTGAATTATAAACCAACCATGCAAAAACATGTGATACATGTGTATATCCCAATATCTCTGATTTTCTAAATCCGCGACTAGGAATAAAATGATAGATCAAAAGATCGAATTTGGGCAACCTTCAATTTAGTTTATTGGAAAGAATTTTCTGTACTTCATAGAAAATTGATCAGGGACTTTGAATAATAGTAAGGGTGCTATAGTCATTTTAAAAAATAAAAGAGACAACTCTAAATTTTAGAAAAAAATTAATTTTTGGTGAGAGACATGGAAGAAAAAGAAGAGAAAAAATTTTTTAACAAAAAAACATTTTTGTAATGAGAGAGGTTCTTGTAATTAGGCCATATCTCAAGGGGGTTTGTATAATTATTCTTATATTTTATTAGAATAAGCAAGGGTATTTTTGCCATTATGTAATAAAAGTTGCTTCTGTCATCTATTTCCGTGAGCGAGTTAGACGGTCCACTAACAGAGGGGAGGTAAGTGTAACTTAACCTAAACCTCAGGGAAGGTTCGTACAATTTTTTAAAATCTGAGAGAGGTCGGTGTAATTAAGACAAATCTCAGAACATGTTTGTATAATTAACCCTAATTTTTACATTCAAATTTGACGGTGCAAAGTCCACACACCATTAATCTGAGATAGAGGCTGCGCAGCCTATTGAACTCTTATAAGTCTTCTTAATTTGGTGAAATGCCATTATCTATCTTACGTAACGTAACTTCACATTCACAAATTCTGTCATTGTGAACTTCACCCCTCCCCTTATAAATAACCATACAACCTTTCCTCTCTCTCCATGTTCAAACCCACCTTCTCTCTGTTCTTTATTTAGCTTTGATTGTTTTCCTTTCACTACATATATATTTAAATATACAAATATACCTATATATATATATATATATATCAGCTATGGCGGCCATTGGAAGAGTAGTACTGCTTATGATTGTGATGATATTTGCTTTAGTCTCCAAACCTGTAGCTGCAGATCCAGACCCGCTTCAAGACATTTGTGTCGCTGATCTAAATTCCGGTACGTACTAATTAGCAAACTCCAATTCTTCAAGATGTTTGACAAAATATCCTTTTAATTAGTGCATTTAAAAAAAAAAAAATTCAAAAATCAGTCTTGACATATTAAAACATCAACAAGATATTGGTTTTCATGAGAAAAGATACTCATTAAATAAAGGGTGGGCTAAATCTGATCTTATTTTATACATTTCCAAACAAGTCCTCGAAGTTGGCTGCATTAATAATTCTTACATTAATTCTCTACATTTTAAAAAAAAAAAAATTTCTTCCATTTTTCATGATCAAGTTCTTCGAATGTATAACAATTACATGAACTCATGTAAGCGCATGTGTATTTGTATCTATGTTGAACAGCTGTGAAGGTGAATGGATATGTATGCAAGACAAACGCGAGCTCTGAGGATTTCTTCTCCGATGCCCTAGCTAAACCTGGACTCACCGACAACTTATTCGGCTCAGCAGCCACTCTAGCCAGTGTTCAGGAAGTCCCAGGCCTCAACACTATGGGTGTGTCCATAGCGCGAGCCGACTTCGCACCAGGTGGCATTATCTCACCTCACTCACACCCTCGTGCCGCGGAAATAGTCTATGTTCTTCAAGGAGAATTGAATATTGGGTTCATAACCACAGATAATGTTCTGTATTCTAAGGATGTCAAGAAAGGCGAATTTTTTGCACTTCCAATAGGTTTAATCCACTTTCAGATAAACAATGGTAAGGTCCCAGCAGCCAGTCTTGCCTTTTTCAACAGCCAACTGCCAGGGGCTAGTTTCCTCAACAATATACTTTTCGAGTCGACACCGTCGGTCCCAGATAATGTGTTGGCCAAAGCATTCCAACTGAGTACTAAGGAAATTGAGAAAATCAAGGCCAGGCTTGGATCCAACAAATAGAGGATAGTCCTACTTGTTCATTGACATGGACATGAAGGAATGGGTTGACAATTTGAATCTATTTTTGTGTGGGAAATGGGAATCAATAAAAAAAAAAAAAAAAAAAAAAAAAAAAAAAAGCTGTTATCAATGCTGTTTGTGTTTGTTTCAGCTGTACGTTTTAGTTACCCAATACATAAATAAAAGTTATTTATCTTCTATATATATACCATTCTCGAAAATGATAGCATTAAGGGCGATACTTAGGTAGTTAGGTGTTGTTCTTTTTGCATATACAATATTGTTTGAAATTGTTCACATAGATAATTAACCTACTTATAGATATACTAGTCTAGATATATGGGTTATGCTTTCCTAATATATAATTGTGGAGTACGAAAGCTCTACACGCATTTAAATTAATGAGCAAGTCCTCGATTACCGAAAAAATGCACCCATAGGGCACCGATCATTCAGTGCATCATTTCAGTGTACTTTTTTGGTGCCGGCAGCATTATTGTAAATTAATCATAAAATTAAAGTGATGATAAAAAAAAAATTAATCATAAAAAGATAACGTGAACTCATCAAAATGATACTAAAGTAAATTAACTTAGTCTTTTATAAAGTTGTTTCACTCTCCTTATTTTTATAATGAGGTGAGAAAAGCATCTTTGTGTGTCAAAATCTTGATTCCGTCAAAATGAAATTTGGCATGCAAGAGAAAGATCTATGTCTACTACCACTCAGACAGGGTTTTGAGAAATCCAACATGCCACATCCACACCCACACCACACCACACCACACACACACACACACACACATATATATATATATATATAAAAGCTTCGGTCATAGCCTCTTCAAATAAAACTCTTAAAATTTAAAACACATGCTATTTTTCTTTACTGTATTAGACCCTTTTTACACTTAAATTGTTATAACTTTTGTTATCATTTTTTTGAAAAATTTGATATTTTGGAATCAACAAAATGAGATCTATCAAACGAATTCAATATTGACTATGAAATATTGGGAAAAAAAAACCTAAACATCAAACAAATATGAAAAATTGTATTTTTTTTTTCACATACATCTAATAAAAAACATATTTCTTTCGTACAATTGGCACCATAGATGCATAGATCTTGAAAAAATACATGAAATAAATTAAAAAAAAAAAAATCACCCAAGAAATCCAAGAATTGAGAAAGTTATGGTAATTTAAAGTTGACAGATAATATTATCTGTTACACACACAGATAATATTATCTGTAAGATAAATTAAATCTCAAAATCAGGCTGCGCGCAACTAAACTTTTTTTTTTTGTAAAATTTCCATGCCCATTGCGTAGATCTCAAAGAAATACATGAAATAAAAAAAAAACAATCACCCAAAAAGTCCAAGAATTGAGGAAGTTTTAGTGGTTTAAAGTTGACAAATAATATTATTTGTTAGTGTCAACAGATACTATTATCTGTCTGAAAGATAAAATGAAAAATAAAGTTTCAAATTACTTTTTTTTGTACAATTTTCAAGCTCAATGCGTAGATCTCGAAAAAATACATTATAAAAAAAAAAAAAATTCAACCAAAGTGGCCAAAAAACGAGTGAGTTATGGTGGCTTAAAGATCACAAATAATATTATCTGTGATAATATTATCTGTGAGCGGAGGGGCTTTTCACCAAATACGAAAATTAGTGAGGAGCTTTTCACAGAATTGCAAAAAATGGGAATTTTTGGCTAAAACACATCATTTTAAATGGCCTATAAACTAATATTCCTATATATATATATATATATATATGCTATACATTTTTGTATGTCAAAATATCGATTCAGTCAAAAAAAAAAAAAAAATTTGGCAAGAGAAAGATCTGCATCTACTACGGGCTACACAGAGAGGTTTTGAGAAGTCCAACATGCCTCACCCACCTACACACATATATATATATATATATATAGGGGTGGCAATCGGGTCGTGTCAGGTTATAATCGTGTCGGGTCATTATCGTGTCGTGTCATAATCGTGTCAGTCTTAACGTGTCATAATCGTGTCGGGTTGTAATCGTGCCGGGTCATATACGGGTCACTCGTTTAACTCGTCTAACCCGTGTAGGGTGTCATCGGTTTGGTTCGATTTTTTTTTTTTTTGTCATGTTTTGAAACCAACCTCGGTTCAGTCGATTTTGCCAATTTGGGCGGTCGGATCAATTTTTTAGTTGTAAGTAATTTTAAGAAAATTGACCAGTTAGCTCAGTTTGGCTATTCGAAATAAGCTTACATCCCTACCAAGAACACAAACAGTCTTCCATTAAATGTATCAATGATTAACACCTACATCTTAAATACCAAAATACTACAAATATAACAATATCCAACTACTATAAACTTAACACCGAAGCACATCCAAACAAAATGAATAAGAAGAAATATTGTTTTTACTAACTGTATAAAGAAATTTCTTCACTTGCCATCTATCAAGAATCAAGATTAAAAGTTGTATTTGTCTAATTGACTAATTTGTCTCCCACCCAATCCGACAATCCTAGCAGGTTTCCTCCCTTTTTTTTTTTTTTTTTTTCTTCTTTTCTTTTCTTTTTTTTTTTTTTTTTTAATTTTTTTTTTGTAATGCTTGATGCATGAATGCTTCCAGGTTCCAGCTTCCTCCCTCCCTTATTAGTTATTAATCATTACTTTTTATTACATTAGTTATTAATCATTAGTTATTAATTATTATATATAAATTTATCTGTTTGGTAAGTTGGAAACTACTCTCTTTTTTTGTGAGCAAAAAAAAAAAAAAAAAACAATTTTAGTTTATATATTTAAATAATTATTTTTAAAAAAAGAAATTTTTTTTATATTATTTGTATTTTAGACTACCAGATTATTAAAAATTATTTTTAGAACTAAAAAAAATTGTCCCAATTGCACTTAAATATACTTAATCGGGTCAAACAGGTTGAAGGGTTAGACGGGTTGACCCGTTTCAACTCGTTTATTAATCGTGTCAAACGGGTCGACTCGTTTATGACCCGTGCCCTTATACGGGTCACCCAAACCCGTTTATTTTCGTGTCGGGTTGCCGTTTCGGGTCAAAAATTGCCACCCCTATATTATATATATACTAATTTGGTACCACATGCTATGCACGTGGAAGTATTTAAACATACCAATAGAGATATCCAAAAAAAAAATTTTACCTTATATTTTTAGCGAAGTTTTACTTTCGATCCTGCATTTTCAAATATCAATAATTTTCCCTTATGTTTAAAAAATGTGTAAATTCAGGACTTAAAAAGGTCTGAAGTTGAAAGTATATATTTTGAAGCTGCTTGGAGGACCCAAGTGATGCAGCTTCAAATGCAAGCCCCAAAGTGAATTAAACTCCGTTAAAATTATAGGGTATGTACTAAAAAAAATTTACCCTAAAATTTATTTAAGAACTAGATTATTTTTCAAATGCAGTAATTGTTAATAGAGTCATATTGGTATTGAATATAACAGTCGCTTATGCAAAAAGAAGATTTTCAAAACTAAATTAAAGTGATAAAATCAACTAAGATCAACAATATCGCATGAGAGATTAAATAAATTATGCATGTTATCGATTGAAATGAGATTATTATTACGTAAGAAAAAACATGAATACAAAACTTTTGAAATTTGTTTGGTTCGAGGAAAAAAAGTGGAGAAAGAAACAAACAAAATGAAAAAATTTTCCTGGCTTCTTCTGGTTATATAGGTTGTGTCGTGCCGACTAGTCCACTTTTACATCAACACTCGCAGCTTTCTCAACTCTTTTTATTTAGTCTAATGCAACTCAAAACAAAAATCATATACGTTAACCAATACATTAACCAATACCATACTAATATTATAGAGTCTAATATCGTAGTATTGAATAAATATTAAAGAGTCTAATATCATAGTATTGAATAAATATGCTAAAGAAGTAAAATATATCTCAAGTCCAATTATATAATCATAATACAAATTCTCCAAATAAGTTTGAAAATAAATCATAATACATAACTCGATCAAGTACATAATATGGGATGGCGGGTTTTGGCGGACAACTTGTAAAACATATCATCCGACGATATGTGTGGTTAAGATTGAGAGGTCACACTACGTCATCATGCTAACGTGGCGTGACGAGCTCACTAAATAATTTCTCCAAATTAACCCACCTTTTCCCTTTTCTTTCTTTAGCTTTGATTGCTTTCATTTCCCTATGTATATTTATATATACAAATGACAGCTATGTTTTTTCTCCCTTCTTTCTAACTTTTGTGCTCTCCTTGCGGCTGCCCCTTAGGGGCTCTCTTATACACTATGGGAGAGCCTTAACCATTTTATTTTGCTGTTTTTTGTTGCTTTCAATAATATGTCCCCTCTTGTGAGAGGGTTTATTCCTCTTTGTTGGGGGTTTGTCCCTTCTTGTTGAGGGAGAGTTTGTTTTGTTTTTGTTTGGTTTGGTTGATTGACGCAGTTAGATCCACACAGATCTGCGTTAGATCTATTATTTGTCTGGGCCCTCTTCGCAATCACGGTGCTTTTGAAGTTCGGATCTTTGTTGTGGTTTTTTTTTGTTACTCAGCGAAACGGAGATTTCATTAATGGGTGGTACACCACCAAAGAAGCAAAGATACAAACACCAAAGGGACCAACACAGCAAACTCAACAAAACAAGCCTAGAGAAAAACACTCAGCAGGAACCCCCAAAAACAAAACAACACCAAAAACAACAATACGAAGCCCAACAGACCAGCAAACCAGCTTGACTCAAACACTGCATAACTTGACTCAAACACAGCAAACCAGTTTGTTGTGGTTGCTGGTCGCTTTCTCCTTTAGATGGCTCAATGTTTGAGCTACACTATAGTCCGCGATTTGTGTATACAATGTATAAATAAAACTTTGGCCTTTTCTTTTGAATGCATTCCATACTGATAAAAAAGAAGACTGAAGGAATATCACACACGCTGTAGAAAATATGCACGCAAGCATACGAGACGGGTTTAGGTCACTTACCTAGCGGAATAACCCGACGGATCACCGAACGGTGTTGTTACAAGCCCGCCGTCTTCACCCACAAACTTCTGCTCCATGTTGCCTCCGTGTACCCTCTTATGCTTTGCATAGGTCGTGATGTCACGCCCCGGAGTAGCCAAAAATAGGGAAAATTTAAAATTTCCTTTCTGGACCCGTAGGGAATGACGAGTTACATAAAACTGACCTGTCCATACAACATACTAACAGAATATATATAGATCAGAGTAAGAAATTTGCAAAAGCGTCTAATGGTATTCATGGGGGAACTTAGAGTGTTTGCTACTTAAGCTATTACAGCAGTTCCAAATGAAAACCACAAAAGATAAGTCTGGGCGATCTACGCCACTTAAATATTACATCAACCAAAAGATAATTAAAACATAATAGAAGTCTTAAAGCGGAAATAGGCCAGGGTCCTCTTTCTAACTGGCAAACCCATAACCTTCGTTATTAGGCTCTTCCTGATAGTCTGTCTCAGGATCACCTTCCTGATAATTCCCATTCTGAGGATAGTGATATTCGTCTTCATCGTTACCTTGATAGTTCTTCTCGTCATAACCTAGACGTAAAAAGTCCAGGGCAGGGAAGGAGCCGTTAGCTTTTGAAGCTAAGTGAGAACATCCTAACCGATCACTCCTAATACAGATAAGGATATACAAGTACAACATATCTTGAAACCATATTAATAAGCATATGACATGTGAAATGACGACAGAATGCATTATCGATATATTCGACTTTAACTCGACCATGAACACCACAACCGACTCATGTGACTTGTTACATTACCAGTGTAACGCCGTTAGCTCAGAGTAGAATGATTACGTTGCTATCGTCGCCTAGCAGGGCCCTATAGCAGTTTTGGTTTTAAAAAGAGTAATCATTGGACTCTTAGGTCCTCGTGACCTTGCCGGGAGAATAGAATAGTTACAGCGCTATCGTCGCCTAGCAGGGCCCTATAGCATTTGAAAGGTAACTATTGTATTCTGATGGATACATTGCTATCGTCGCCTAACAGGGCCCTATAGCGTATCAATCAACAATCCATGCATAACTTCAATGATTTCAATGGAAACTCTGGCTATCGTCGCCTAGCAGGGCCCTATAGCAGTTTCTTCGTTGTTCCCATTTACTTGACTGTACCACTCGGACCACCGTGGTCCACACAATGTATAATTTGATATGACTGGGTTAGTCTCCGTGACTAACCATGCAGATGTCAATATTGACATTTAGACTCGACTATGTTCATATAATGTCCATGCGACTATAGAAACAGAAATCATGATAACAGGAATAATAGCGGATGTTAACTAAGCATGGAGTATAGTTAGCTACATGCATTCCTTATATAAGCATCATTATCAGGTTTACATAACTAATACATATCAGTGTCGTCCACACAGAACGCACTGGGCATACATATATGATCAGGTAATAATTCTATAATATACCAAGTGAGTTAGGACGACTCACCTTGAAGCGGTTGCGTAAAAGCAAGCGTAGCGGTTCCTACAAAGCATTAAGATTACATAGAACATAGATTAATAAGTCTACTAAAATCAGGGGCATAATGGTAATTGTGCCGGGTGGGTCCCTAAATCTCAACGTGATGATCTGGACATCATTCTGAGTCCAACGCCATTGACTAGACTCAAATCGGAGTCCGTCGCATAAAAGGCTGGGTTTTCTATACCAGTTTGGGCCCTAAAGATAAGCTGTATTTCTGACCGTGTCAAAAGGTCACCAAACTTTAAGGGGATGTTCTAGACATTATTCTAAGGCTCTGGGAACTGACCGCGTATTTTTCTGGGCTACGGTTTATTTATTACGAATTTCTGAAGTTTAAAACGTCTAATAATAGACTGCGGGGCCCCTTAATTATAAAATATAGTTTAGAGAGGGATATGACTCTTATAAATATTTTTATTAAATACTAGGCCTTAAATTAGGCTAGTAGTATTTTTCCCATAATTATCGGGGCTCGTTTGGTATTTAAAGTAATTAAATATGACCAAACGGATATTTTATAAGTAATTAATAATTATTAAAATATTAAAGCTAGGGTTTTGTAAATAATATTTTACAATATAGAGGCACTAGACCTTAGGAAAATTTAATATAATTTTCCTATATTTAAAAAGGGTCATTAGGTATTTATTACCTAATTCTTTTAAATAAAATAATATTTACTTATTATTCATTTAAACCCATAAATAAAATATATCATATGATAATAATAATAATCCATATTTTCAGATTTATAAGCATATTATAAAAATAATATTCCAATACCTTAAATCATAATTTATATCATTATTGGAACTATTTTAGATAATAAAAATAATTTAGAAAACATTTATAATAATTTACATATATTTATTAATATCAAATATATTATAAATAATATATTTATATACTAATCTAGATAATATATATACAAATCTGAATTAACAGAATAATTAACAGTTTAATAAAACCTTAATTAAGGTTAACAGAGTAATTAAGAATATAAAAAAGATTAATTAATAAACAAATAACTAAACAAAAGCCCGCGGGTCAACTTGACCCGAACCATACCCACGGGTCGCCCATATACTCTCTGACTATAACCCTACTTAAAAGATCCGAACCGGATCCGTTTGGTTTATTATAACCCGAACCCGTTACCACATATACTAACATGCTAACCCATATCCACGACCCATAACCCGACCCAAGCGGGTAAACGATATAACCCGAGACCCAAACGGGTCGTGTCTTCTCCGGTGGACCAAGCTCGCCGGAAAGTCGCCGGAAAATCGGGGCTTCGCCGGAAAACTTCAAACGAGCATATCTTCTTCATTCCTTTATGAAAATGGATGAAACCAACGGGAAAATGACCGGTTTTCCTTCCTCTACAACATATTAGGAGCCCATGACCCGGTTTATTCGTTTTCCTAACCCACTATAGGATTATTCTTTTTCGGTTTTAAGAGGATAATGCGATGCATGGGTGACCAAACGTTACCCATTTCAAAAACTGTTTCTCGGGGGTTCATCTGGGTCCTTAAGGGTCTGTTTGGTATAAAGAAAAGGGGGTTTGGTCATGTTTGGTATTTTGAGCTCCGGCAAGGAGCTTTAATGGCCACCGAGGTTTATTTCGAGCCTTAGGCTCTGTTGGGTTCGTGTATGAAGGTTCTGTGCGTGAGTGTGAGGGGGTGTGAGTGTGTAGAAATGATTCAGGGAGTGGGCTTTACCTGAGGGAGCCTCGGGTCTCTCTATCTTCTTCTTTATCTCCGGCGTCCCACTCTCTCTCTCTCTCTCTCTCTCTCTCCTGTTTCTAGCTTCCTTCTATTCTCAGCTTGTGTACGTGTGTGTATGGTGAAGCAGAGGGTTCAATGAGGCAGTGTGTAGTTTGCTCTCAGTCTCTCTCTCGGTGATCACTCTCTCCAAAATTGTTCTTCTTTAAATAAACCAAGTATGGTTTATACACTCACCAATCCAAATGGATATTCACAGATCCTATAATCTGTTTGAGCTGATGGAGGGGATGTGAGAGTGATTGAAGGGGAGTGATTAGAAGTGGGTCTAGGGAGTGGAGAAAGGGAGGCCGGCGGTGGAGGGGTGTGGGGAAGGTCCGGCGGGTATTGGGGGGGTTTAGTTGGGGTAGGTTAGTGTCCAATGGGTAAGGGTAGGCATGGCAAGTACATTGCCATTTAAGGCAAGATTCCAACTTTCCTTTTATGTGTGAGTTGCCGTCGCTAGGGAATACGTGCAATGCAGTACAATATTGACACAGATTCTACGGATTTGCGTGCAATGTCAGCCCGAGGTTGAGACTTACAGTCCACGAAATTAATAGATACGCGTACGTATAAGTTTGGTTCCCTGAAATCCAATAATACTGAAAAGAATTACGCATAAAAGTACGGCGACTCATTTTATTATCGTAGGGTTTACGGGTATTACATCATCCACCTGCTATTAAAGATTCCGTCCCCGGAATCAGAGCTAGCTACACATTGAAAAGGTAAGGAAATTTCTCACGCATCTCTGATTCTAACTCCCAAGAAGCTTCACGCTCATCATGGTGTTTCCACTGGACCTTCACTAGTGGAATCTCTTTAGTCCTCAGCTTCTTAGTTCCTCGTTCCATGATCTTTACCGGTCCTTCATTGAAAGTCACATTGTCGTTTACCTCGATATCCGTGAAGTTGATCTCATGAGACGGATCATGCACGACTTTCCTTAACATGCTGATGTGAAACACATTATGCACTCCTGACATCTTGGGCGGCAGGGCAAGTCTGTAAGCAACTTTTCCCACGCGTTCCAAAATTTCGAACGGTCCAATGTAACGTGGCGAAAGTTTTCCTCTCTTTTGTCCAAATCTGACAACTCCTCGCACGGGTGATACCTTTAGGAATACGTGATCTCCAACACTGAACTCCAAGTCCTTTCGATGTTTATCCGCATAGCTTTTCTGTCGGCTCTGAGCTGCTTTCATCTTCTCCTTGACGGTATTGATCTTTTCGTTCGTCTCTCGAATCATCTCTGGTCCTAGCAGCTTATCATCTCCAACTTCTGCCCAACATAAGGGTGATCTGCACGGTCTTCCATATAACGCTTCAAATGGTGCCATTTCTATACTCGTATGGTAGCTGTTGTTATAAGCAAACTCTATCAACGGTAGGTTCTCTTCCCATGAACTTTCAAAATCTATTGCACAAGCTCGAAGCATGTCTTCCATTACTTGATTGACTCTCTCGGTCTGTCCGTCGGTTTGGGGGTGAAATGCTGAACTTCGCTTCAATGAAGTTCCAAGTGCTGTCTGTAAGCTTTCCCAAAATCCAGACGTAAAACGTGAATCACGATCTGACACAATTGACACGGGTACTCCATGTAGTCGAACAACTTGTTGTATATACATTCTGCTCAATTTCTCAACCGGGTAAGTCATACTATAAGCGATAAAGTGAGCCGATTTGGTGAGTCGATCCACGATTACCCAAATGGCGTCATGATTCTGCCTTGACCTTGGCATTCCGACAACGAAATCCATCGTTATGTGCTCCCATTTCCATCCGGGAATGGGTAGTGGTTGTAACAATCCTCCTGGTTTCTGGTGTTCAGCTTTAACTTGCTTGCAGGTCATGCATTTAGATACATACTCTGCTACTTCTCTCTTCATTCCGTCCCACCAGAAGTTCCTTTTTAGATCCTTGTACATTTTTGTTCCTCCGGGATGAACTGTCATCCTTGACTTGTGTGCTTCCTCCAATATATCTTTCCTCAAGTTGTCCTCATTGGGCACACAGAGTCGATTGCGACATCTAAATCCTCCATCTGCTCCTATATTCCACTCGGCGGGGTCCTTTGCCGATGCTTTTTCAAACCATTGACGAAGTCCTTCGTCCTTTCCTTGAGCTTCGAGAATACGGCTTATGAGTGTTGGTTGTACTACAAGACATCCAAAGAGTCGTCTTTCACTTGACTCGGAAGTCTGAAAATCAAACTCCGTTAGTGTCTCCAACACTTTCCATTCTCTGACCATGAGAGAAGATACGATGAGTTTTCGGGGTTTCCGGCTCAATGCGTCAGCAACAACATTTGCTTTGCCTGGGTGGTATTGCAGCGTGAAGTCGTAATCTTTTAACAATTCCATCCATCGTCGCTGTCTCATGTTCAACTCCTTTTGAGAGAATAGGTATCTCAGACTCTTGTGATCTGAAAATAGATCGAATTTCTCTCCGTAGAGGTAGTGTCTCCAAATCTTGAGGGCAAAGACGATTGCAGCTAGTTCCAGATCGTGCGTAGGATAGTTAAGCTCATGAGGTTTCAATTGTCGTGATCCATACGCTATCACTCTTCTGTCTTGCATAAGCACACATCCAAGTCCTTGATGTGATGCATCGCTGTAAATGGTGAACTGTTCACCGCTCTTTGGTATTGCAAGTACTGGTGCCGTAGTTAGTCTTTTCTTCAATTCTTCGAATGCGCATTCGTGCTTGTCGCTCCATTCATACTTCAAGTCCTTCCTAGTTAATCCAGTGAGAGGGGCTGCGATTTTGGAGAATCCTTCCACGAATCTCCGGTAATATCCAGCTAAACCGAGAAAACTTCTGACTTCTGTTGCTGTGGTTGGTCGATTCCAATCTAAGACAGCTTCAATCTTTGATGAATCCACCGCTATTCCTTCTTTTGAGACAACATGTCCTAGAAATTTGACTTCCTTTAGCCAGAACTCGCACTTGCTGTACTTCGCATACAAGTGGTTGTCTCGTAGAGTCTGAAGTGCTATCTTCACATGTCCTTCGTGTTCTGCCTCTGTCTTAGAGTAGATGAGGATATCATCTATGAACACAATTATGAACTGATCCAGGTAAGGTCTGAATACTCGATTCATTAAATCCATGAACACTGCTGGAGCATTGGTTAATCCGAACGGCATAACCAGGAATTCATAATGTCCGTATCTGGTTCTGAAAGCCGTCTTGGGTACATCCTCAGGTCGAACGAGCAATTGGTGGTATCCGGATCGTAGATCTATCTTCGAAAATGTGGTAGCTCCTTGTAGCTGGTCGAATAGATCGTCAATCCTCGGTAGTGGGTACCGATTCTTGATTGTGACCTTGTTCAATTCCCTGTAGTCGATACAGAGTCGAAGTGTTCCATCCTTCTTCTTGACGAATAATACCGGCACTCCCCACGGTGAAGTGCTTGGACGAACAAATCCGAGGTCCTGAAGTTCTTGCACTTGCGTCTTTAGTTCTTGCATCTCCATCGGGGCCATTCGGTAAGGTGTCTTCGATATTGGGGAAGTTCCAGGCATTAATTCGATACAGAAATCGATATCTCTCTTGGGTGGTAATCCTTTAACTTCTTGAAAGACATCTTCAAAATCTCGAGCGACTGGAATTTGGTCAATAGGAATCTCATCACTTATGGTTCCGAGTGCAGCTAGGCAGTTGGTGAGGAAAACGTCACACGAGGGATTGCACTTGAAATCAAACGGTTCACCATCAGGTACTGAAAAGAGTATAGATTTGCTAGCACAATCTAACTTGGCGTGGTACTTCGCGAGCCAATCGATTCCTAGGATCACGTCGAATTCCTTCATCGACAAAACTATCAAATCAGCGGGGAGATTCTGATCTTTCAAGTTTAGAGGGCAGTCCTTGCATACTTTGTCCAACTTAACGCTCTTTCCTAGAGGTGACGTAGCATTCAGAGCTATATCCATTGTTTGGGGCACTAGGCCTAAGCGTTGCACAATTCTAATTGCAATAAATGAATTTGATGCACCAGTATCGAACAAAGCTTTCACTTGACTGTTAAAGAGGGTTAGAGTACCTTCCATATTCTCCTGCTCTTCCTCGTCAAATCCTGCTTCTTCCGGGATAATAGCATTGAGACGCGTCTGTCCTTGAGTTGACGCTCCATAGTAACCACCTCGAGGTGCTTTGCAGTCCTTGGACAGATGTCCCTTCTTGTTGCAGTTGAAACAGACTACGTCAGAGCGACTGTTCTTCCTCGGGGCACGACAATCCTTGGACAGATGTCCGGGAAATCCACAGTTGAAACAAACTCCAGGGTTATTGGTGGTTCCTGATTGTCCTTGCGGTGGAGTCGGCTTAAATGGCACAGCCGGTTTGTTACGGAACGGGACTGTCTGCGGCCTCTTCTCACCATTCCAGCTTCTTTTGAATCCTTGATTGCGAGCTGGGGCTTGTCTTGGTCCCTGATTAAATCTCGGAGGGGGTGGTCGAGTTACGAATCGCCTTTGTTCACGACCGGTGATCTCCTCGAAGCCATGAGCCATTCCTACTAAAGCTTTGAAAGTCTGATTCAGGTGGCCATAGGTCAGCTTCTGTAGAGGTAGGGAAAGTCCCAGGTGATACTTCCGGTTCTTCTTCTCCGGGGTATCGATCATGTGATGTGCAAAACGAGAGAGACGTTCAAATTGTACGGTGTATTCTCGCACAGTGTGGTTCCCTTGCACCAAGTCAATGAATTCCTTTTCTTTCTTGTTCCTTTCTGTCTGGGGGAAGTAGTTCTCTAGGAACAGTTCTTTGAATGTCGTCCATGACATCCTCTGTGCAGCTCCTCCCAGTGTTGCTTTCTCCGATTCCCACCAGTCTGCTGCGGCATATGTCAGTTGATATGTAGCCAGTCGGCGTTTCTCGATTTCAGAACATCCCAGTGTGTCGAAAATGATATCCAATCCACGAAGCCATTGTTCTGCTTCCCATGGCTCAGTCATCCCATTAAACTTGTCCGGCCGCATTGCCCGGAATCGCTCCACCGTACGATCCTCCTGTGGTCTGGGTGGAACTATGGGATTAACGTTAACATTGTTGGTTGGACCGTGATTATTTCCGATGTGTTCCAAACGTTGCAAGAATGCTCCAAAGATTCCAGTGGGATCCATCCCAGCAGGAATGGGTTCCGGCGCTCCTTCTGCTGGATTTGGAAGGCCTAAGTGTCGATTTCTCCTTGGTCGTCCTGCCATTGCGTATCTGGTTACCTACAGAAGTATTCTACTCAGGGTTCGAATGCAGGATACATCTAGATATCTACTAACACATATATATAAATCAATCAAACAAACCAAACAATCATGGAGACAAGTATAGTACTAAAACATCCATTTTCATTTAATATCAAAAACGAGGATTACAAGGTTAAACTAGCCGAGAATACATGGTTACAAAATGGGGGTATTACCCTATCGCATGTATTCATACAACAAGATGGGTCACTAGCCCAAGATAACTTAGATACAATTAAACTACTAGCATATAACAACGGATTATCCTGACCTAATCGTCCATATCCGACTCGGATGTGATCTCTCCCATGTCAGAGTCGTTAGGCCCATCTTCGTCCATAATGGGTTCACCCAAATCCCAATCTTCGATATCGATATTGCCTTCATCTTCTTCATCATTCTCATTATCCATAGGTTCTTCTATTATAGGGTGAACCTCCATAGGTTGATGGGGCACTTCCTGTTCAGGTTCTTCTTCGGGGTCTTCTTCTTCGGGATCATCCTCCTCGTCATCCTCTTCCTCATCATCTACTTCTAGATATGCATCTGGTTCATCGTCAGACATCTCTGCATTAGCAGGTTCATCGGCAGGTGCTTCCATTGGGGGTGCCATACCTACGGGGGCATTCTCATTAGGAGGCTCAACCAGGCGGTCTTCTGGGTGAATAGAAGGCTCTTGTAGTATCAGGTTTATCAGGGGTTGGATAACTGAGTCCTTCATTGCTAGTCTCTTAATCTCTCCATGCATCAATTCTTGAGTATATGCAGTATGGATGGTCTCAGCTTGAAGTCGATGGGGGTCAGAGATATTATATACATGTCGTTGGACTCTAAGTCCTCCTCGGAGTCGTTGACGGGCTCTCAGTTGTACATTTTCCAGGAATCCTTCTGGATCAGCTGGTTCGATGCCATCCGGGTAGATCATATGTCCTCCAAAGTCGTCATTGACATACTGACCAGGTTCTCGAGATTGCGTTTTGTGCATAGGCACTTCTTGGAATAGTGGGGGTTGTTGAAGGAGTGCAGAGGGCGGTGGTGTCATTTGGTAAGCACTATCGTGCATCCTTTCGTAGTCCTCGGGGTTCTTAAGTAGGGCAACCATTTCATCCTGAACCTTCTGGACGATCTCCGCTTCGTAAATCGCTTCTAAACGCAAGGTATCATAGTTATACACATTACTTTTATTCATTTCCACCCATAAATTCCTTTTCCCTCCATCTCTTGCCAGTTCCTGAATTTGGCGATGGTATATGTCCGGGTTTGCTGGCACTACACGGTCGGGGAAAATTAGTCGTCCTCCAAAAGGGTCTGAAATGTAGTGGGGATCCATGCTACCTGTTTCATCAGAAGGACTATCTATTTTAGGGTACTGGTGCAAATTGTCTTAAGGTTTATTACTTACTAAAACATAAAAGAGAATAATGTCACACGAGAAATTTGAAACTAATAAGTAGATTTCTCATTAATAGAAAATGTTTACATAAGAGGAAATTTTGAAATACAACTTTTACATATATATCCGTCAAAATGTGGGATTATAATCCCAATACAACATTAATACAAAATAAGCTGACTAAGGTGTGCTAATCTTCTAGTTGGGTGAGTTCCTCCGAGATGTCCATCTCTTCGGGCGGGGTAAATGACATCCATCTCTCATTATCCCATCCTCTCGGCCAGTCAGGGTCATGCGGGTACCACGTTCCCTCTTCAATGAGGTCCTCATCAGCTAGGTAGATCTCTATTTCTTCGTCTTCCGAGCTGCCTATCGGACTGTCGGGAGTCTCTAAGGGGGTGATTTCTGCCTGTGCTTCTTCTAGGCTAATGGTCACCGGGTCGTTAGGAATATCAGAGGTTCCATCCACCTCTATTGGCACCAAGCGGGGTGCTACAACAATGTGACGCATGGTTTGGGGAACTTTCTTCATAAGAAATAGGCATTTCATCAACTTTCCTATTCTTCTGCAAGTCCGATGGCGGAAAGTAGCACCAAAACAAACTAAACCTTGGGGAAGAGTTCCTTGGAAATGCTCCATACTACCTGTTGGACAGAAAGACTATTTTAGTAATGGTTGTTGTTTCTAAAGTGTCTCAAGGTTCTTAACTTAAGGGTGTAGGACAGTCAGCGAGCACAACTAAACCTAGTGCTCTGATACCAAAAATCCTGTCACGCCCCGGAGTAGCCAAAAATAGGGAAAATTTAAAATTTCCTTTCTGGACCCGTAGGGAATGACGAGTTACATAAAACTGACCTGTCCATACAACATACTAACAGAATATATATAGATCAGAGTAAGAAATTTGCAAAAGCGTCTAATGGTATTCATGGGGGAACTTAGAGTGTTTGCTACTTAAGCTATTACAGCAGTTCCAAATGAAAACCACAAAAGATAAGTCTGGGCGATCTACGCCACTTAAATATTACATCAACCAAAAGATAATTAAAACATAATAGAAGTCTTAAAGCGGAAATAGGCCAGGGTCCTCTTTCTAACTGGCAAACCCATAACCTTCGTTATCAGGCTCTTCCTGATAGTCTGTCTCAGGATCACCTTCCTGATAATTCCCATTCTGAGGATAGTGATATTCGTCTTCATCGTTACCTTGATAGTTCTTCTCGTCATAACCTAGACGTAAAAAGTCCAGGGCAGGGAAGGAGCCGTTAGCTTTTGAAGCTAAGTGAGAACATCCTAACCGATCACTCCTAATACAGATAAGGATATACAAGTACAACATATCTTGAAACCATATTAATAAGCATATGACATGTGAAATGACGACAGAATGCATTATCGATATATTCGACTTTAACTCGACCATGAACACCACAACCGACTCATGTGACTTGTTACATTACCAGTGTAACGCCGTTAGCTCAGAGTAGAATGATTACGTTGCTATCGTCGCCTAGCAGGGCCCTATAGCAGTTTTGGTTTTAAAAAGAGTAATCATTGGACTCTTAGGTCCTCGTGACCTTGCCGGGAGAATAGAATAGTTACAGCGCTATCGTCGCCTAGCAGGGCCCTATAGCATTTGAAAGGTAACTATTGTATTCTGATGGATACATTGCTATCGTCGCCTAACAGGGCCCTATAGCGTATCAATCAACAATCCATGCATAACTTCAATGATTTCAATGGAAACTCTGGCTATCGTCGCCTAGCAGGGCCCTATAGCAGTTTCTTCGTTGTTCCCATTTACTTGACTGTACCACTCGGACCACCGTGGTCCACACAATGTATAATTTGATATGACTGGGTTAGTCTCCGTGACTAACCATGCAGATGTCAATATTGACATTTAGACTCGACTATGTTCATATAATGTCCATGCGACTATAGAAACAGAAATCATGATAACAGGAATAATAGCGGATGTTAACTAAGCATGGAGTATAGTTAGCTACATGCATTCCTTATATAAGCATCATTATCAGGTTTACATAACTAATACATATCAGTGTCGTCCACACAGAACGCACTGGGCATACATATATGATCAGGTAATAATTCTATAATATACCAAGTGAGTTAGGACGACTCACCTTGAAGCGGTTGCGTAAAAGCAAGCGTAGCGGTTCCTACAAAGCATTAAGATTACATAGAACATAGATTAATAAGTCTACTAAAATCAGGGGCATAATGGTAATTGTGCCGGGTGGGTCCCTAAATCTCAACGTGATGATCTGGACATCATTCTGAGTCCAACGCCATTGACTAGACTCAAATCGGAGTCCGTCGCATAAAAGGCTGGGTTTTCTATACCAGTTTGGGCCCTAAAGATAAGCTGTATTTCTGACCGTGTCAAAAGGTCACCAAACTTTAAGGGGATGTTCTAGACATTATTCTAAGGCTCTGGGAACTGACCGCGTATTTTTCTGGGCTACGGTTTATTTATTACGAATTTCTGAAGTTTAAAACGTCTAATAATAGACTGCGGGGCCCCTTAATTATAAAATATAGTTTAGAGAGGGATATGACTCTTATAAATATTTTTATTAAATACTAGGCCTTAAATTAGGCTAGTAGTATTTTTCCCATAATTATCGGGGCTCGTTTGGTATTTAAAGTAATTAAATATGACCAAACGGATATTTTATAAGTAATTAATAATTATTAAAATATTAAAGCTAGGGTTTTGTAAATAATATTTTACAATATAGAGGCACTAGACCTTAGGAAAATTTAATATAATTTTCCTATATTTAAAAAGGGTCATTAGGTATTTATTACCTAATTCTTTTAAATAAAATAATATTTACTTATTATTCATTTAAACCCATAAATAAAATATATCATATGATAATAATAATAATCCATATTTTCAGATTTATAAGCATATTATAAAAATAATATTCCAATACCTTAAATCATAATTTATATCATTATTGGAACTATTTTAGATAATAAAAATAATTTAGAAAACATTTATAATAATTTACATATATTTATTAATATCAAATATATTATAAATAATATATTTATATACTAATCTAGATAATATATATACAAATCTGAATTAACAGAATAATTAACAGTTTAATAAAACCTTAATTAAGGTTAACAGAGTAATTAAGAATATAAAAAAGATTAATTAATAAACAAATAACTAAACAAAAGCCCGCGGGTCAACTTGACCCGAACCATACCCACGGGTCGCCCATATACTCTCTGACTATAACCCTACTTAAAAGATCCGAACCGGATCCGTTTGGTTTATTATAACCCGAACCCGTTACCACATATACTAACATGCTAACCCATATCCACGACCCATAACCCGACCCAAGCGGGTAAACGATATAACCCGAGACCCAAACGGGTCGTGTCTTCTCCGGTGGACCAAGCTCGCCGGAAAGTCGCCGGAAAATCGGGGCTTCGCCGGAAAACTTCAAACGAGCATATCTTCTTCATTCCTTTATGAAAATGGATGAAACCAACGGGAAAATGACCGGTTTTCCTTCCTCTACAACATATTAGGAGCCCATGACCCGGTTTATTCGTTTTCCTAACCCACTATAGGATTATTCTTTTTCGGTTTTAAGAGGATAATGCGATGCATGGGTGACCAAACGTTACCCATTTCAAAAACTGTTTCTCGGGGGTTCATCTGGGTCCTTAAGGGTCTGTTTGGTATAAAGAAAAGGGGGTTTGGTCATGTTTGGTATTTTGAGCTCCGGCAAGGAGCTTTAATGGCCACCGAGGTTTATTTCGAGCCTTAGGCTCTGTTGGGTTCGTGTATGAAGGTTCTGTGCGTGAGTGTGAGGGGGTGTGAGTGTGTAGAAATGATTCAGGGAGTGGGCTTTACCTGAGGGAGCCTCGGGTCTCTCTATCTTCTTCTTTATCTCCGGCGTCCCACTCTCTCTCTCTCTCTCTCTCTCTCTCCTGTTTCTAGCTTCCTTCTATTCTCAGCTTGTGTACGTGTGTGTATGGTGAAGCAGAGGGTTCAATGAGGCAGTGTGTAGTTTGCTCTCAGTCTCTCTCTCGGTGATCACTCTCTCCAAAATTGTTCTTCTTTAAATAAACCAAGTATGGTTTATACACTCACCAATCCAAATGGATATTCACAGATCCTATAATCTGTTTGAGCTGATGGAGGGGATGTGAGAGTGATTGAAGGGGAGTGATTAGAAGTGGGTCTAGGGAGTGGAGAAAGGGAGGCCGGCGGTGGAGGGGTGTGGGGAAGGTCCGGCGGGTATTGGGGGGGTTTAGTTGGGGTAGGTTAGTGTCCAATGGGTAAGGGTAGGCATGGCAAGTACATTGCCATTTAAGGCAAGATTCCAACTTTCCTTTTATGTGTGAGTTGCCGTCGCTAGGGAATACGTGCAATGCAGTACAATATTGACACAGATTCTACGGATTTGCGTGCAATGTCAGCCCGAGGTTGAGACTTACAGTCCACGAAATTAATAGATACGCGTACGTATAAGTTTGGTTCCCTGAAATCCAATAATACTGAAAAGAATTACGCATAAAAGTACGGCGACTCATTTTATTATCGTAGGGTTTACGGGTATTACACGTGAAGATCACTACTAGAGCGGTTCTCGTACGTATCACGTGCTAAATCCCATGGCTCCTTTGGTGATGGCCAAGAGAGAGATGAACCGTAGGGATAGAGAGAGAGAGACTAACGTGAGTTAGAGAGAGAGAGAGAGAGGCTGCTGTGAATATATGAAATATCCTTAGGTTTTCCATGTGATATATATATGTATATATAGGCACATAAAAACCTATAAGGCTTAGGACTCAAAAAATGCATTATTTGGCGTCCAAGTCAGCCCTCTCTGGACCTAGTCCAATATAATGTGGATGCCCGTATGGCCCAACCATAATATTTGTTACATCTCCCACTCACCCACATAGGGTTGGTACTAAAAACCAATCTCTCAACACAACGGAACTTCTCAACTCTTCATACAGGGAAATAGAACGTGCGACCTTACGAAAAGAAAGTACAGCGACAGAAGTGTAATGCCAAATCATCACCATAACCAGCAAGACACATCACTCGGAAGCTTCTTGTGTATGCCTTAGACGATTCAACCACACCGGACACAGCATTCTCAATCCCTCGGTGAAAAGAATTGCTACACCACCTCAATGTAATGTACTCATGACATATCAGTAACAAATTACGATTGTCGTAGGCCTGCTAATGAGTCACAAAAACATGGTGTGTTATTGAATGGTCTTCCCTGAGCCCACATGTCAATCCGACTAACTTGACCGCTTACCCAGACACACCCCATAGAACAGAATTGTCTCGTCGTCCTAGGATAGCATGCTAAAGTAGCTGTCATCAAGCGTCCTCTTCATGACATAGTCTCAAGTCGTGAAGGAAACCAGTTTGTAGGATAACCAATGTCTTGGATATGCTACATGGCTCACACAGCAATGAAGAGGAATCCATTCACTGCTCCACAATCGATCGCAAAAGCACATACAGTATGAAATGTATGCTATGGCGTTCTTCCATCAAAATGGGCATGTCACTCTGTGTTTAGAAAAACAAGTAACGCCATACAAATCTTAGCCTAGACGTTACACAAAATGTCTAACCTGAGTCTCCCAGCACAGTCGCTCCTCTTAGCGCCCGTCTGAAAACTCACATTCGGCTGTAAACAGGCTACATAGAGTCGTGGGATATCTCTATGTTCGACCAAGTATAAGGTCTCATCTTAGATCCATCTAAGGCGACATATAGAAATAATAGGGTTTATATCTAGCTCGCTGTTCTTATACTGCGTAGATATAAGTGTTCAAGATCGCTTTCTAAGCGCTATGGACACACATGTCCTAGCTAGCTATCTAAGCACCGTGAACACAAATGTCTCATCTTGCTCGCCATCTAAGCGCCGTAGACACGCATGTTCTACTTCGCTATCTCGGTGCCAAGGTGAATCACCTGTGTGAGCAGGTCGATTCAAGCCCGGTGACATATAAGAAATGTGCATTCGTTCCACTTATAACAAATATATATATGGAAACTAACTAGTTTATAAAAACTTGAATAATAATGTCAATATCACGATAAAATGTCTAAGCACATCAAATCCCCAATTGGAGATATGCCTCAAGACAAATTCCCTTTGCGCAAACTACATCTCAAAATGTGACAAAAACGAATGTCTATGTGCTAAAATGATTTTTGAGATCTTTTGCGTATGCTCAGGCTTATGTGTTATCACCATAGATAAGCACAACCACATCACTACGAGATAAAGAGCCTAGCCACTGCAAAAACTCTTAGACCAAAACAGCTTCTCTAACAGCTGCAGAGCACACCATATATTATGCTTCCATCGCGGACAGCATAAGGCAAGGTCCACAGTCCTCCTGCGAACATATCGCAAGATACTCTTCACTACTCTCTAGTGACAAGACCATGGTTGCTACGACAATGACTAATTAAACCAACCGCATAGCAGACATCTGACCGAGTACACACATTAGCATACTTCAGATTCCCTATTGCGGACGGATATGGCAAACTGGACATTTGTTTCCTCTTCTCATTATTCTTAAGACATTGATCTAAGGTCAAGGTGAGTCCCCCAAAAATGGGATGTCTATGGGTTTTCAGTTTTTCATGTGAAAACGTTCAAGAACCTACATCTTGTAAGTCCCTCGAGACAAACAGAGGAGCTTCTGAGAACAATATCTCACAGTCTAAACTTCCAACACATAGTTGGAATAACCCATGTCCTCAATCTCAAACTGAGAGGACAACCACTCTCAAGTGGCGACAATGGAACTCATCTCATTCCCAGCTAAAAGGATGTCATCAACATATAAAGAATTAAAACACTTTCCTTGGACCATTTAATGTACACACATTGTACCATTGCCTAGACGATTTGAGATAATAAATAGATCATTTGAGACAGCACACTTTTGCGCTCATTCCCTTTGGTCACAACACCAATGGGATGATCCATATTTATCTCGTCGTCTTGTTCTCCATTGAGAAAAGAACAGTTTAAACATCCAACTAAAAATGTTCAAAAACTAAATATGCGACAATTGCTAGGATAAGGCGAATGGAGTCAGATCTCACCCTTTGGGAGAACATGTTTCCATGGTCTATACCCTCTCTGGGTACAAACTATCACCACAAGGCGCGCCTAATACTTTTCAATTGAACCATCTACCTTGCATTAGATTTTGTAAACACACTTGTCTCCAATAGCCTTACGCACAGGCGGAATGTCAACTAACTCCTAGACCTTATTTACGTCCATAGGGCTCATCTCGTCTAGCATAGTAACTATCCACTCAGCTTCAGCAGATGAAGAAAAACGCTTCAACACAAGAAGCAGGCTCATCCTCATCCACTTGTGCACACATTTGCACACATATGAAAATGTCTTCCTCAATTTCAAAACAGCGATAGGGAACGTTTTTCTCATCACCATACAGTGTACTACCTGAGAATCTTGAGTGCCTAGTGGTGCACTCCCACTATCTGGTACACTCCCACTAGCGTCTAGCGGTGTACTCCCACTCGGCTGGAGACTAGTACCATTTTATAGCGATTACTGGATGTGGAATCTCAATCTCCCCACCCTCGCTTAAAGGTGGTATGTTGTCTTCAACATCCTCCAACTCATAGAGGTCAATATATCTCTTAGTAATACAAATCTGAGGAAGTCATTCTCAATATCATGTGACACCATTTCTGTCACCCTTTTGTTCATTATACATAACATAGCCTGTCGAGCTGTTAGAATACCTTATAAAGGTATACTTTCCAGCTCTTGAGCATAGTTTTTCGTACTTATACGAGGTATAGTGAACATGACCTCCTGAGCTCCACGGGTGCAAATGCTCCAAAATGAGCTTTTCGCCTTTCCATAGCTCATAAGGGGGTAGAGGGAAACGACTGAGGAGAGGCACTCTCGTATGTAGGCAGCAATCAAGAGTACATCCCCCCAAAACAACATTGAGAGGTTGACTTGCGCCATCATAATCCTAGCCATATCTAGGAATGTCCTATTCCTTCATTCTGCAACACCATATTGTTGCAGAGTTTCCGGAACAGAAAGTTGTCTGCGTTTTCCCTTTTTCCTCACATAGTTCCCAGAACTGATTAGATAAATACTCGCGATCCTCACAGATAAAAGTGAGAAAATAAGAGGCGCCATGACGTGCCTTTACAACCATAGGTCCACAGATATCTGAGTGAAATAGCTCTAATGCTTGAGTAGCTCTAATAGCCTCTCTAAAAGGCTTTCGACATGCTTTACCAACTAAGTAAGACTCATACATAGACAGGTCAACCTCAGCGAGTGGGCCCAAAAGGGCTTCTCAAGCTAATCAAGTCATCCTATTACATCCTATGCGTTCAAGTCCAGCATGTCATGTCTCAGAATAAATGAATGATAGAGTAATCCAGAATTTATTTGTCATGCCCGTTCCAGAATTTCTTAGTTTAATCATGCATGATATGAAATTTTATGAATTATCATTGATATATGATAATTGAGGATAAGTGGTTGACTGTGGTCAACGGTGAGGTGTCAGTGAGGACACGGGAACGTGGAAGTTCATATTGCATAATCATGAGTAAATGACATTTATATGATTTAAATGTTATTTGACTTTATCTGGTATTTTTGTGAATAGTAATTATACCTGTGTAGTATAATTCTGATAATCTTTGATTTGGTAGTATCATTTTGAGAACTGTGGTGAGAACGTGAGTGATACGTTAATTGAAAAAGGTAGGTTGTGTAGAGATTCCACAGAATATAATTTTCGGACGTTATTTTGGACCCAAACGAAACTTAGTCGAAAACTTTTGAAATTTATAGTTTTCACTCGTAAAGGCATAA
Source organism: Hydrangea macrophylla (assembly GCA_033977485.1). Lineage (NCBI taxonomy): Eukaryota > Viridiplantae > Streptophyta > Magnoliopsida > Cornales > Hydrangeaceae > Hydrangea > Hydrangea macrophylla. The sequence continues at coordinate 79,836,966 of CM066996.1, forward strand.
AATGGACGGGTGCGAAGTTTCGAGATCTAATTAGAAGTTTGAGAAACTCGTGGGGAGGTAAGCGTAATTTCCATAACTTTTGCCTATATATAGATGAGGATGAGAATTCATTCTCATCCAAATCCAAACAATATCTAGAGAGAGGAGAGAGAAGGGAGATTTAGTTGCTACGGGCTTTGCGACGCCGATCGACGACCGTTCGTCCGTCAGATTTTCTCCAGATTTCAGATTTGAACTCGTAGAGGTAAGATCTACGTTTTGATACCACTTAGGCCGTGTTTGGCCAAGTTTTGTAAAAATCTTAATTTTGGACTTTTGGGAAAAACAAGTATAAACTTGTAGGAATTTCCTCAAATTCGAAATCCGACGTTTATTTAGCCTCCTAGTCAATCCTTCAAAGTTTGAAGAGATTCGCACGAGGTATGAATTCTAGATCTATGAAATATATGGATTTTCATGTTTTGGACATCACTTTTGATATTCTTGGATCCGGGCGAAATTCATGTGTTAGTTAGGCCCGTTAATTATGCACGTGAAATTATGATAAAAGCACGTATAACTGTTTATGTGAGCATGTTATGTGTCTACTTGGGTCAAAGGGGAGTTTGGTGCAAATTCATGCCGGAGTAAGCTTCTCGATGTTTGAGAATTTTGGTAGCGACGGCTACTGTGCATGGTTGTAGGCTTGGACTTGCCATGACACTTGTGGGATGTAATGGTTGTAGGCTTGGACTTGCCATTGACATCGCGGTTTAAGGCTTGGACTTGCCGCTACCGGATGAATGCGTACCACTCACCCTAGAGACTATTTTTATGTGTTTTAGATGCTTAAACCATGAACTGTCATATAAGCATACATTTAGAATTGTATGCTCAGCATACAGCTGAGCAGTGGAGATGTACTCCATTGCAGGTAAGAAGAAAGACAAGAAGAAGTGTGTTGAGTGAGGCCGATGAACGCGGGGGGAATCTCCTTGTACATGTTTTTTTTTTGTGTTTTAAATCCTAAACTTGTGTAAGGATTTGAATATTGTAGTATGTTGTAATAGAAACATGGATTTGCTTTTCAGTATTGTAATCTTGTAATTGAACGTCTATAATTATGTTTTGAATGCGTTAAAATCAGTTGTGGTTGTGATTGTCATTGGTATGGAGTAGTAGGACTTGTTAATTTCCAACAACAGGGCTGCCAGCCGAGGAGCAGTCGACTGAACCCCCTGATCAGTCGACTGGATCTCGTGTAATTGGGATACTGTAAGTAAATATCAGAGAAGCAGTCGACTGGACCCCTTGAGCAGTCGACTGAACACTGTTGATTTCAGCCACTGCTTCCTTGGGTTGAGAAGCAGTCGACTGGTTTCAGAAAGCAGTCGACTGGGCAGTCGACTGGACCTCTTTGCAACATGGTGTATTTTGGTTCTGCTTAACACAGTCGACGGAGCAGTCGACTGGACCTTTGTGCAGTCGACGGGGCAGTCGACTGAGCCTCTGTTTTCAAAACTATTTTCTTTGAATGTGTTTTCAATGGCCAAAACTTTTTATGACTCTAATTTCAATGTATTTTACAATACAGAGGGGAACGTTTTCCTAAGTTTTAAACTACCAGGGTTGTTTTATAGAAGTTCTTTCCGCTGCGTGTTATTAGATGATGTTTGGATGAGCCTTGGTGGCGTGCCACGTGTCCTATTTCCACGCGTAGTGGGATGGGTCGTGACATTTATTGGTATCAGAGCTAGAGGTAACAAAACTTTGGGAACGTTCGACGACGAGTGGAGTGTTGAGTGATTTGCCACATGTTTTCAATTGCATTCATGCATCTTAGAGATGTTTGATGCATATGGATGTTGTTTTACACACATACTATTGTTATGGTTGTACATGTATAGTGCTTATGCATTGAGAACTACAGGACTATAATCATGAGTGACGAAGAGCGAGAATTATCGCCACATACTCGCCGAATGAATGAAATGGCTGAAATGATGGGGAATATAGGAGAGATGATCCGAAATATAGCGGACAGATTACCTCCAACACCTCCATTGGAGCCAGAATCGATAGTTGTAGTACATGCACCTGAAAATAGGGGTATGAGGTCAATATCAGAACAGTTTGCCCGGAAGAAACCGATGGAATTTCATGGGACACCCGACCCAACGCTCGCAGAACATTGGATCATGGATATGGAGAGAATTTTCCGATCGATTCCGATGACCAATAAGGAGAAAATTGAGAATGCCAGTGATGTGCTGAAGGGTGAAGCCCAGAACTGGTGGGTAAACGTACTAGACCAAGGGGCACCGATTACTTGGGAGGGGTTCAAGGCGGAATTCAATCGCCGGTTCTTTCCGCGAGCCGCCTACAATGCAAAGAAGAGAGAATTTGATAACTTGAAGCAGGGAGATATGACTGTAACCGAATATACTTCCAAGTATAATGCGTTGTTGAGGTTTGGTAAAGGTTCTGTACCAGGAGAGGAAGAAAGGGCAAGGAAATTTGAAGAAGGCTTAAAGGAAAATATCCGTTTGAGGGTAGAAACTTATGAGCATTCGACCGTGGCAGCAGTACAACAAACGGCGCTTGTAGCCGAAAGTGGAATAGAGAGATCGAGACAAAATCACCAAGGAAAGCGAAGTCATGAGGGTGGTGACCGAAGTCAGGGTGGATCTTTCAAGAGGCCGTTTCAAAGAGGCTCTGGTTCTAGTTTCAGTGAATTCAGGAGAACGCCAAGTAGCATACCGTTGTGTTCACTTTGCAACAGACCACACTCAGGTCGATGTTTCATGACCAAACCCCAGAACAGGAACCAAGGCGGGGGTAGTACTAATTCTACACCTGACATGCGAGGCAAGTGTTATGATTGTGGAGTATTTGGGCACCAAGCCAAGGATTGCCCGAGGAGGTATTCTCAACAAGGAGCTAGTTCTATGGCTTCTAGTGGTTCGAAGCCTAAACAGTCTAATGACGGAGGACAAAGGACAGAGCAACGTCAGGGAAGATCATTCCAGATGAACCCAGGAGACGTGGCTGCTACTGATACAGTGGTCTCAGGTATGGTGCTTGTATGTTCGCACTTAGCACGCATACTTGTTGACTCGGGATCTACGCATTCATTTGTATCTCATGATTTTGTTGAACATTTGAATGTTAAATCGGCACCGTTAGGATATGAACTGTCTATTGCTGTGCCACTTAGTAAATCAATAACGACGTCTACTGTATATAAGAATTGTGACATCAAATTAGGTGAGAAGTTGATGACTGTAGACCTTATACCAATTGTGGTGAACCATTTCGATGTGATTCTAGGGATGGATTGGTTAGCTCTTAACCAAGCCACAATAGATTGTGAACGGAAAGAGGTTAATTTTTGATCACCGGTGCATGGGAATTTTTGTTTTCAAGGGAGTGGGGTTACACCGCCGCCGTACTTGATTTCAGCAATCCGAGCGGGGAAGTTGTTGAAAAAGGGATGTCAGGGATTTCTATGTTCAGTGATCGATGACTCAACGATCGAATTAAAAGTAGAAGGCATTCCGATAGTGCGAGAATATCCCGATGTATTTCCTGATGACTTACCAGATGTCCTGATTGAGAGGGAAATTGAATTCACCATTGAGGTTATGCCAGACTCAAGGCCGGTATCCAAAGCACCGTATAGAATGGCACCAGTAGAATTGAAGGAACTGAAGGTTCAACTACAAGAGTTACTTGACAAGGGTTTCATTCGACCAAGTGTATCACCGTGGGGAGCTCCAGTATTGTTTGTGAAGAAGAAAGATGGCTCCATGCGTATGTGTGTGGATTATCGGGAACTGAACAAGTTGACGATTAAGAACAAGTACCCGTTACCCAGAATTGATGATTTATTTGATCAACTTCGTGGAGCACAAGTATTCTCTAAGATAGACCTAAGATCAGGTTATCATCAGTTGAAAGTGAAGGCCGAAGATGTTGAGAAAACAGCTTTCAGAACGCGTTATGGACACTATGAGTTCTTAGTTATGCCATTTGGGGTTACCAATGTACCAGCTGCGTTCATGGATCTTATGAACCGAGTCTTTAAGGACTATTTGGATGATTTTGTGATTGTATTCATTGACGATATCCTTATCTATTCACCTAGTGAGATAGAACACGAGAACCACTTGAGGTCGATACTTCAGAGATTACGAGAGAAACAATTGTTTGGGAAATTCAAGAAATGTGAATTTTGGTTACCTAGCATTACTTTTCTTGGTCATGTGATTGACAAGAATGGAGTATCAGTTGATCCTCACAAAGTGGAAGCTGTGTCAAATTGGCAAAGACCGACTTCCGTATCCGAAATCCGAAGTTTCTTGGGATTAGCGGGATACTAGCGCCGTTTTATTGAACATTTCTCGAAGATTTCATTGCCGATGACAAGGTTGATGAGAAAGGGTGTTAGTTTTGAATGGAGTCAGGAATGCGAAGACAGTTTTCAGGAGTTGAAGTCAAGGTTGACGAGAGCACCTATTTTGACAATACCATCTGGAACCGAGGGATTTGTGATCTATAGTGATGCTTCACACAAAGGGTTGGGATGCGTGTTGATGCAAGGGGGTAAAGTGATTGCTTATGCTTCTAGACAGTTGAAGACACATGAGATTAATTACCCGACTCATGATCTAGAATTAGCTGCAGTAATTCATGCTTTGAAGATTTGGAGACACTACTTATACGGGGAAAGGTGTGAGATATTCACGGACCATAAGAGTTTGAAATATATTTTCACCCAACGGGACTTGAATATGAGACAGCAAAGATGGTTAGAGTTGATGAAGGATTATGATCTTTCGATTGAGTACCATCCGGGGAAGGCGAATGTAGTAGCCGACGCATTAAGCCGGAAGACGCCGAGGAATTTAGCCGACGAGCTAACACAACAAAAAGAATTGGTAAAAGAAATGGAACGTTTGGACTTGGATGTGATACCAAAGGTTAGTGGTGGTTTAATGATGGCAATCAGGGCACACCCAGTTATTATTGATGAGATTCAGAAAGAACAATTCAACGATGTCTATTTATGCAGAATGAGAGACGAGATACCTTTGGGAAAGCGATCTGGTTTGGTATTGGAATAATGGATTCTGAAGTTTAGAAATAGATTATGTGTACCAAATGTGAAAGACATAAAGGAACGACTCGTAGAAGAAGCTCATAATACTAGATATTCAGTGCACCCGGGAAGTAACAAGATGTACCGAAACTTACGAGAAAACTTTTGGTGGAAGGGTATGAAGCGTGAAGTTGCTAAGTTTGTATCCGAATGTTCGGCATGTCAACAAGTCAAGGCAGAGAGACAAGTACCCGCGGGGTTACTACAACCTTTGCCAGTGTCGGAATGGAAATGGGACGAGATTACGATGGACTTTGTTTCTGGATTTCCACGATCAATCAATAAGAATGATAAGATTTGGGTTATAGTTGACCGGTTAACAAAGTCAGCTCATTTTCTACCGATCAAGACGACTAAACCGTCTAAGTTAGCGGAATTGTATGTGAAAGAAATTGTAAGACTACATGGAGTCCCAGCTGTGATTATATCCGATCGTGATAGTAGTTTTACGTCAAGGTTTTGGGGAAGTTTGCAAGAAGCTATGGGTACGAAATTGAGTTTCAGTACTGCATTTCATCCTCAGACCGATGGACAGTCAGAGCGTATGATTCAGACCTTGGAAGATATGTTGAGATTGTGTGTATTAGACTTTGGGAGTGATTGGGAGCACCATTTGCCGTTAATTGAATTTGCGTACAACAACGGATTTCAGTCAAGTATTGGGATGGCACCATATGAAGCTTTATATGGCCGTAAGTGTCGATCACCGGTTTGTTGGACCGAGGTTGGAGAAAGGAAGTTATTAGGACCTGAGTTAATACAGGTGACTACTGAAAAGGTGAAGTTGATTCAAGAGCGACTCAAAGTAGCTCAGAACCGATATAAGAGTTATGCAGATTTGAAACGACGACCGATGAATTTTGAAGTAGGAGATTTCGTATACTTGCGGGTATCGCCTTCAAAAGGCATTGTACGATTTGGGAAGAGGGGAAAGCTCAATCCGAGATTCATAGGACCTTTTGAGATCCTAGAGAGGATTGGTCCAGTGGCTTATCGATTGGCCTTGTCATCAGAGTTGGAACATGTACATAACGTATTTCACGTATCGATGTTGAGACGTTGTATGACTGATACAAGTAAGATCATTGTACCTGAACCGCTACAAATTCAGGGAGATTTGACTTATGTGGAACATCCTGTAGAGATTCTAGACCGCAAACAACAAGTTTTGAGGACCAAGACTATTCCAATGGTGAAAGTGCTATGGCGTAGTCATACGTTGGAAGAGGCTACATGGGAAAGTGAGAAAGACATGCGGAATGAGTATCCGTACTTGTTCGACGCTTGAGGTAAAGTTTGGGGACAAACTTCCTTTTTGGAGGGGAGAGTTGTCATGCCCGTTCCAGAATTTCATAGTTTAATCATGCATGATATGAAATTTTATGAATTATCATTGATATATGATAATTGAGGATAAGTGGTTGACTGTGGTCAACGGTGAGGTGTCAGTGAGGACACGGGAACGTGGAAGTTCATATTGCATAATCATGAGTAAATGACATTTATATGATTTAAATGTTATTTGACTTTATCTGGTATTTTTGTGAATAGTAATTATACCTGTGTAGTATAATTCTGATAATCTTTGATTTGGTAGTATCATTTTGAGAACTGTGGTGAGAACGTGAGTGATACGTTAATTGAAAAAGGTAGGTTGTGTAGAGATTCCACAGAATATAATTTTCGGACGTTATTTTGGACCCAAACGAAACTTAGTCGAAAACTTTTGAAATTTATAGTTTTCACTCGTAAAGGCATAAAATGGACGGGTGCGAAGTTTCGAGATCTAATTAGAAGTTTGAGAAACTCGTGGGGAGGTAAGCGTAATTTCCATAACTTTTGCCTATATATAGATGAGGATGAGAATTCATTCTCATCCAAATCCAAACAATATCTAGAGAGAGGAGAGAGAAGGGAGATTTAGTTGCTACGGGCTTTGCGACGCCGATCGACGACCGTTCGTCCGTCAGATTTTCTCCAGATTTCAGATTTGAACTCGTAGAGGTAAGATCTACGTTTTGATACCACTTAGGCCGTGTTTGGCCAAGTTTTGTAAAAATCTTAATTTTGGACTTTTGGGAAAAACAGGTATAAACTTGTAGGAATTTCCTCAAATTCAAAATCCGACGTTTATTTAGCCTCCTAGTCAATCCTTCAAAGTTTGAAGAGATTCGCACGAGGTATGAATTCTAGATCTATGAAATATATGGATTTTCATGTTTTGGACATCACTTTTGATATTCTTGGATCCGGGCGAAATTCATGTGTTAGTTAGGCCCGTTAATTATGCACGTGAAATTATGATAAAAGCACGTATAACTGTTTATGTGAGCATGTTATGTGTCTACTTGGGTCAAAGGGGAGTTTGGTGCAAATTCATGCCGGAGTAAGCTTCTCGATGTTTGAGAATTTTGGTAGCGACGGCTACTGTGCATGGTTGTAGGCTTGGACTTGCCATGACACTTGTGGGATGTAATGGTTGTAGGCTTGGACTTGCCATTGACATCGCGGTTTAAGGCTTGGACTTGCCGCTACCGGATGAATGCGTACCACTCACCCTAGAGACTATTTTTATGTGTTTTAGATGCTTAAACCATGAACTGTCATATAAGCATACATTTAGAATTGTACGCTCAGCATATAGCTGAGCAGTGGAGATTTACTCCATTGCAGGTAAGAAGAAAGACAAGAAGAAGTGTGTTGAGTGAGGCCGATGAACGCCGGGGGAATCTCCTTGTACATGTTTTTTTTGTGTTTTAAATCCTAAACTTGTGTAAGGATTTGAATATTGTAGTATGTTGTAATAGAAACATGGATTTGCTTTTCAGTATTGTAATCTTGTAATTGAACGTCTATAATTATGTTTTGAATGCGTTAAAATCAGTTGTGGTTGTGATTGTTATTGGTATGGAGTAGTAGGACTTGTTAATTTCCAACAACAGGGCTGCCAGCCGAGGAGCAGTCGACTGAACCCCCTGATCAGTCAACTGGATCTCGTGTAATTGGGATACTGTAAGTAAATATCAGAGAAGCAGTCGACTGGACCCCTTGGGCAGTCGACTGAACACTGTTGATTTCAGCCACTGCTTCCTTGGGTTGAGAAGCAGTCGACTGGTTTCAGAAAGCACTCGACTGGGCAGTCGACTGGACCTCTTTGCAACATGGTGTATTTTGGTTCTGCTTAACACAGTCGACGGAGCAGTCGACTGGACCTTTGTGCAGTCGACGGGGCAGTCGACTGAGCCTCTGTTTTCAAAACTATTTTCTTTGAATGTGTTTTCAATGGCCAAAACTTTTTATGACTCTAATTTCAATGTATTTTACAATACAGAGGGGAACGTTTTCCTAAGTTTTAAACTACCAGGGTTGTTTTATAGAAGTTCTTTCCGCTGCGTATTATTAGATGATGTTTGGATGAGCCTTGGTGGCGTGCCACGTGTCCTATTTCCACGCGTAGTGGGATGGGTCGTGACATTATTAAAACAATTCTTAAGCAGTTATCCCTAGATGACCATATCCTAGTAACACTACCACCCAAAAATGTCCATTCTATTACCACCGAACTGGAAAACGCCCTCGATTGCGCTCTTCCACCTTATTAGCCTTGGGCGCAAACTTGCTAGCCCCACCCTGCCTCTAGGCGGGTTTACCCTTACCATTGCGTTTAGGCCCACTAGCCTTGCGCTTACTTCCACTTATGGAAGTAGTGGTCAAGAGTATAGCTATACGGTTCGCCTCACCTTTTTGACGCTCCGTATTCAGCTCAACTTGTTAGAAATGTCAAAACCAAAAATTTAACATTTCCGTTGTGGATCTTGATTTGTTTTCTATGGACCCGCGAATCAGGCAAAGAACTAATCATAGCCTGAAACTGCAGTTCGCCAGTAAAGATGTTCCGAGTATTCTGAAATCACGAATCATACCTGTCATCGACCTTAGATGTCCAGTCATCGTGTACTTGAAACATTTTCTTTACTTTCCCGAAGTTCATAACTAGATGCTCAATCTAGTAGTGAATGTGCCATCGAAAATAAATTTGAGCTGATCTCATAATACTTTGGCTATTGGGTAGTACATATACTTCCCAACAAGATCATGGTGCATGCTGCTTATCACAAAGCGCGTGCTTTGATCCTTCTCGAGCCAAGTATTATAGGCTATTAAGGTTATAATGATATTGGGCAGGAGGCCCATTGTTCGGTTTAATGGGTTGGACCATAGAATAAGCATAAAGCCCATAAGCTCTTACTCATTCTATCGGTGTGTTACTTTGCAGTGCCATATTACAAAAAAAATTAGTCCCTTTTAAACTTGTTACTTTTATAAAGATAGACAAAGTGTGGTTTGGAAAACATTTGTTTTTGTGAATCCAAAAAAATTTGAAGAATATTATTTGAGAACATGCGCAAGGGGTTGACATTATTGTTTGCACATTTCATAAAGTTTGTTTTAAAATTCAATTACAAATAAGTTTTCCCCTTTCTACAATTTAAGACCAAAAAATTCGCTATTGCTCATAAATCAAATCTTAATTTTGTAAATCAAGAAAAACCCTTTATAATGATTTTTCTAAACAAACATCAATTAGATGGTGCAATTACCTATCTAAGATCATCCACATGATATAAAGTGCGCCATACAACAAAAGTGCGCATGGACCCCCACGTGGGTCCGAATTGACAACTTAGAGCTCATGTTAAGGTAATTCAAGTGTATGATTTATGAACAAAGAAAACCATCCCTTTACAAGTAGGCTTTTCCAATACAAAACTATTGTCCTCACATTACATTTATAGCCCATAAAAAATAGGGATGCTTTGTTCATAAACATATACAAGAACAGCCTTAAACATATATCGTGAGGACACAAGCTCCATAAATTGTCAATTAATTGTCCATTTATTTAAGCCAGATTAAATTGTATTAATCACACACATCAAGCACTCATGTGGTCTTATTTTAAAATGAATGGACTCATCCGTCACTCCACTTAAGGAGGAGGAATTAGAGGTCATAGGGTCAACCAATCACAAACAGCAGTAATTAAACGTGACCAATAATGCAATGAGCATCTATAATAATAAAATGTGCAATAAAATGATTATTGCACAGCCCGAATAGCTCCCATAAGCTAGGTAAAATCAATGAAAATAAAATCCTGAATTTTTCAATAATTTTAACCCAATTTTAGGTCTTAAAACATAATTTAAAACCAATTTATTAAGGGCCCTTTAAATTAACAATTAATTTAAAACCTTATGGAAAGTTTAATTAATTGAAAAACAAAATTTTCATTATAAATAAAAATTTCCGGAATTTCACCAAGGCCCAAAAAAAACATTTTGAATCAATTTAACGAAATAAGTTGATTTAGTTAAACAAAATTAACTATGAGCAACAAAGTTCCTAAAAATACAAAAATTTCAAGGAATTTGTTCTTTAAAGATTTTAAGTGGTCTAATATGGTGTTCTAAACACCCCATATCAATTTCAAAAATTAATAATCTATTTTGGCTATTTTTAGCAATTAAATAAATGCCCATATGCATAAATTTTATGCTCTAAAATACAAAAAAAAAATGAGATAATTCATAAAATTTTCTCAAGTCTCCAATTAGTGTACAAAAATACTAGATATTAAATTCAAGAATTAACAACTTTATTGGTTATATTTTAAGCAATTAATATTGCGTATTCAACACAATATATATGCTCTAAAATATGTCCCAAAGAGCGAGAAAATACACTAAAATAATTTTCTCAAGCTACCACTAGTGTTCTAAACACATTGTGTTAATTTCTTGAATTAATAATCAATAAAAATATTTTCAGCAATTTAATATGCGTACAAAAACACACAATTATATGCTCTAAAATATTAATATGATTGAGATAATTTACCAAAAATTATCTATGGGTCCCACAAAATTTTACATGGTCTTAAAACAGTGTCCCTTATGTCCCATATTAATTACGAAAATTAATAATGTATTTTGAGCAATTAAATAAACGTCCATAAACATTAATTATATGCTCTAAAATACCATAAATACATGATAATTTACACAAAAATTATCTTAAAGTCCCTTATTTTATGTTAAACACTGAAAAAAAATGTAATATTCAAAAACATTATTCTAAATTTTAAAACTAATTAAAAAATAAGACATACATAATTCAAGTTTTAGTAATATACCAAAACATTTGCAACCCTAAAAAAATGCTTACATAGTCTGGCACAAAATCATTCGTGACCCACATGACATCATGACAATCCTGATCAATATGCTCCCAAGTTTAATATAGTCTAGCAAAAGCAAAACTGTAATAGTGGCCCTCACTAGGCATTCTCATGAGAACACTTAGTATTACTACTATTACGAAATAATATGGGACCCACCCAATTTTATTTGAGTCAAAAAAGATGGACGACTTTCCATATGTCACGCAAAATTGATTTATTTCCCAAAAAAAAAATTCTCGATTTAAGGAATCACACCAAACAAGTATTGTCAATTAAAACAAGGTATTAACAGATCTTAATTACGATTTTTTCCTTGATCAGTGTGCATCTAAACTGCACAAAAATGTCACATGTTCATGGTCTGCACACAAACCACTTGGGCAATGTTCGGCTGTACTTACAATCCAATGTGATTGTCTCGTAATGCAGAATCCAAATTTTAAGTTTTCCAAACCAAGCCTAATAAGCCGGCTGTATGTGCTTTTACACACTAGGACCCAAAAAAAAAAATTAGGGTTTTGATTTTCTCCCTCTACGGAGTTAATCAGTTCATGAAATTTTATGGGGGGACTTTAGGGATCATAAGGAACACAACCATGTAAAATTTTTTGGACCTTTTATTGGAGTTTTATATTAGACTCACTTAAAAATTCATGTTTTAAAGTTTTTATAAAAAAGCTTGAAACCTCCAATGGCAGATTCGTTTTGGGTTGCATACGGGCGAATCAACAACCTAAAGGCTCTGATACCAATGTAGAAAATATGCACGCAAGCATACGAGACGGATTTAGGTCACTTACCTAGCGGAATAACCCGACGGATCGCCGAACGGTGTTGTTACAAGCCCGACGTCTTCACCCACGAACTACTGCTCCATGTTGCCTCCGTGTACCCTCTTATGCTTCGCGTAGGTCGTGAAGATCACTATGAGAGCGGTCCTTGTACGTATCACGTGCTAAATCCCATGGTTCCTTTGGTGATGGCCAAGAGAGAGATGAACCGTAGGGATAGAGAGAGAGAGAGAGAGAGAGAGAGACTAACGTGAGTTAGAGAGAGAGAGAGAGAGGCTGCTGTGAATATATGAAATATCCTTAAGTTTTTCATGTGATATATATGTATATATAGGCACATAAAAACCTATAAGGCTTAGGACTCCAAAAACCCATTATTTGGCGTCCAAGCCAGCCCTCTCTGGACCCAGTCCAATATAATGTGGGTGCCCGTATGGCCCAACCACAATATTTGTTACACACGCAAAAAGAGCGGGTTCGCGGGCTCAACCCGGCCCGAACTCGTAATTGGCCCGTTCGGGTTCTGTACAAGCTGAACCCATTTTTAGCCCAACCCGTGACTGGCCCGGCTCAAACCCACCCATTTGTCGGGTCTTGTTTTGGAGATTGCAATATAAATCAGAAGATTGTTGTGATTTATCATGCATTTTTGCCTTCTTCTACTTTGTATTTGTTCCTTGTGACCTTGCATGTTGTGAAATAAATTTTCGTGCTTTGCAATCAAAATAATTTATATATATATATACATACAAATAGGGGTGGGCACACTTCGGGCAACCCAAAATTTCGACCCGAACCCGAAAATTTATCACAATTCGGTTTGGTGGCCATTGGAAGAGTGTTGCTTATGATTGTGATGATATTAGCTTTAGTCTCCAACTCTTCAGCTGCAGTTCTTCAAAATTGACAAAAATTATGAAATTTGCCAAAAATATTAATACTTAACACCATTTCTAAGGTTAATGTTGTGGTCAATCCATTATGTGGGGAAAATACTGCCATTTAACCCACATCTGTTGGGCTAATTTTTAACACTTAACCCCATTAGAAAGCTATTTTTAGGATTAACTGCCTGTACAGTGTTAATTTTGACAAATAAACTTCAAGAAAGAGGAAATTATGTCCCAAAATTTACGATTCTTTTATTGTATGGGTCTTGTCCTTGTCTAGCTAACTGGTATGACAGACACTTAAGAATTAAAAACTTAAGGTCCTACGGGTGAAAGCCCAAAATGTATAGCGCCCTCAATTATTGTAAGGCGACTAGCTCGGTGTTCACTAGTAACTTCAATGGATTTGAGTAAGGCTATGATGACAAGGATGGATTTATAGTAATTTCTAGTTTCATCAAGGAATATTGTGATCAAGCGAATTCTGACCACTTAATAATACATTAATACTTGTATGACTTATGCATATGGGATGATCACAAGCATCATGGTCATGGAAACTTGAAGCAGGGGGATGGCTAGTAAATATTATACTATCTGCAGAAGAACAAGAGGAAATTGTGTCCCTTGCTCGTTCAATAGCCACTTTTTGTTTTGTTTTTTTGGTTTTTTTTTTTTTTTTTTTTTTTTTTTTTTTCTGATTAAGTTAATAGGAATATAAATATGCATATGTAGAATTCTAGCATTTGTTTGGTGTAAATAAAAAAGTACCCTTAAAAAGTTAAAAATAAATGTACTAATTGTTTAATCTAATACGTGAACTTTTATGAAATCAAAAACAAAATCTCTGAGAAAGAGAGGAGAAAAAAAATAGCATCTCATATGGCTAAAATAGTCATGTTAAAAATTTTATGAGTAAGTGTAAAATTGTAATTCTAAGAAGTTTTAATTGAAAAAAAAAAAAAAAAGGGCGGCAACAGTTTTCTGAATTTTGTGAAAAGAATATAGTGTGAAAAGAAAATTATAAATTCTGAATTTTATGAGTCATTTCCCTCCTCTTAATTTTCTCAAGTTTTCATTCTATTTTTATTCTATTTTGAAATTTTTTAATTTTTAATGTCTTTGAAACATGGAGGAGAACACTGTGAAAAACATAGGTAGATACTTCTCCTCCTTGTTTTCCTTGTCTTTTTCTTTTCTTTGTCTAAATTCAAATTCCAAACAGAACCTTAAGGAAATCATTAGAAATTCTACTTATTTCCAGCAACGCATGGAGGTGACCGGATGATCGATTAACTTGACCAAAGGGAAAAAGGAAGGGGTGTCCCAGTGGTAAAAAGCTGGGGCAATACATGGGATGATGTTGAGAACAGACACAGTAAGCTAAAGATTCGGTATGTTACAGTGAAACAAGATCACCAATACACGAATCCGTAGATAAAACAAGGAAAATAATTATAATTAAGGGACTACTACTTATAACTTGGATTTAAGTATTTTAATAGTTAATGTGGCAGATCCGTCAAGTTATTAGATCAATAGACAACTCGGGGCTGTAATGTCTTTCTACTAACTAGACTAAGTCATTGCACTTGTAGTGATGATAGGAGTACAACTTATTCTTACAATTCATTTATAACCATCTTTATCATTATGCTTTCACTTAAGGCCGGTGATCTATTTATGCTGTAATTCCTTTTTCGGGATATTTAGTCATAGACCCCATAAAATTAAAACCACCCTAAAATACACGATTTGGCCATTTTTTTTATAAACCCTCTAGATACTTTTTGAATTTGGTGAAAAGCCCCTTGTGGGAACAGAAAAATGGCCAAGGCAATAATCTGCCAACGTTAAACTACCATAACTCACTTGTTTTTTAAGCCTTTTTGAGTGAATTTTTTATTTATTCATTTCATGTATTTCTTCGAGAACTACGCAATGAAGTTGAAATTGTACAAAAGAAACAATTTGGAACCTCATCTTTTTTTATCTATCAAAACAGATGATATTATCTGTCAAACTTTAAACCACCATAACTCACTCGTTTTATAGCCTTTTTGAGTGATTTTTTTTTTTGTTCATTTCATGAGTTCTTTGAGATCTACGCAATGGAGTTAAAAAATTGTACAAAAAAAAAAAAAAAAATAGGGATATTGGGTCATAGACCCCTTAAAATTAAGGGTATTAGTCAAGAACCCATACGATTTGGCCTGTTTTTAAAAAGGCCCTCGCTACTTTTTGAATATGGTGAAAAGTCCCTCACTAGAACAAAAAAATGACTAAGGCAATATTATCTGTCAACTTTTTACCGCCATAATTTCCTTCTTTTTTTTTTTTTTAGCCTTTTTGAGTGATTTTAATTTGTTTCATGTATTTCTTCACGATCTACGCAATGGAGTTGAAAATTGTGCAAAATAAAGTAATTTGGAATCTCATTTTCTGATATTATCTGTTTTGATAGATAATAATATTATCTATCAACTTGAAACCATCACAACTCACTCATTTTTTGGCCTTTAGAGTGATTTTTTTTATTCCCTGTAGTTTGTCAAGATCTATGCACCTATGGTACCAATTTTCTAAAAGGATTATGTTTTTGTTATATTGTCGGTTGATAGACAGATAATATTAAGTTAAACAACTATAATTTTATGATTTTTTGGCCTTTTGGGATGATTTTCTTATTTTTCTTTTACAAAAAAACGATACATTGCAACCTGATTTTGAAATTTTATCTATCTAACAGATAACATTATCTGTTTATATTAACGCCGATAACTTTCTTAAGTCTTAGTCTTTTTGGGCGATTTTGGTTTTTGATTCCCTGTATTTTTTCGAGATCTATACACCTATGGTGTTAATTTTATGAAAGGAATATGTTTTTTGTGATATTTAAGCAAAAAAAAAAATGCAATTTTTCATATTCGTTTAGTTTTTTGTTTTTTTTTCCCATTATTTCATGGTCAATATTGACCTCAGTTGATAGATCTCATTTTGTTGATTCTAAAACATCAAATTTTACGACAAATAGACTTCTAGAATAAAAGTTATAATAATTTAAAATTATTTAAACATTAAAAAAAAAACTACTAATGATGAATTAAAGAAAAGTAACATAAATTTTAATTTGAAAGTGATTTATTTGAGAAGGATATAGCTGAATCACCCCTTCTTGGTTTTTTTTTTCTTCTTTCCCTGCCTTGATTCAGAGGTGTCAATCGGGCCGGGCCGGGCCGGGCTCAGTCAAAGCGGACCCAACCGGGCTTTTGGGCCAGGCCGGGCCGGGCTTCACCTAATACCGGGTCGGGCCGGGCTTGGGAGGGGAGGGGGGTTGTCCGCCCCGGACCGGTGGCCCGAGTCTACTAGGGCGGGGCTTCGGGCTAGGAGCTGGCTAGGGACCGGGCTTGAATATTTTAGGCATTTTAATATAAAAAAACACTAGTTTTGTGGGTTTAGGATCGGGCCGAGCGGGCCACCGGGCCGGGCCGGGCTTTGGGCTAGGTAGCGGGCCAAGCCGGGCCGTGGACACCATTGGGGGTGTCCACCCCGAACCGGATGTATTGGACAGGGCCTAGCGGACCGGGCCAACCGACCCGTTTGATATGTATGGCCTTGAATGTAGCGGTAATCTCAGGAGTTCCGACAAACGATAGTTGTTACACCCCCAACCCGCCCCCAAGGATTAGGACACGTGTAACAAGACTATACACACCCAAAATACACTAATAAGCAAGAACCATGTTAGTTATTAAGGAAAAACATGATTTGAACTAACATAATAGGGTTTACTGTAACAAAACAGCCCCAAGGGCAAAATGGTCATTAAGAAAATATGACAAAATTTTACATAAAAAGATAGCTTGTTGAGTCCCGGTTCCAATGCAAAAAACGGTGCATGAATTCGAATTTTCTACAAAGAGTTATGCCCGTTTCCGTAAAAGTCGACGAAAAAAATACTTTGAAATCACTATCTTGTGCAGAGGGGCATTCGACCGGTCGAGCGGGTCAATTCGACCGGTCCAAGTACCCTCTGAACCATATTTTCCCCCATTTAACATTCTAAGAAGTCCCCAAATACACAAGTCACTTGGGGCTACTACCCAACCAACTTAGAACTACCGAAAAGTGCATAAAAGTATCGAAAACTCATCAAATCACGCAACCGTTGGAAGATTTCAATTCATTCCAACTGAATTCCAGAAAGTAACTAACTCAAGTTCTTTCCAAGAACTAGAATATAAATGAAAACATTTTGAGGAAGAGTTAAAGCTTTATTAAACAAGTTTGAACCAAATAACACTAGTATAACTAGTGTCAATTAGGAAATTTCGTGAAAAATACCTACCAACCTTTGTAATTGAAAGTGAAGTTTTAATAGGTCAATGGGACCCCAAGGGTACCCTCTTGGCCTTTTAAAAGGTAAAACAAACCATGGAAACATTTAGAATTAAAGGGCTAACAGTGGATTTTTCTACCAATCGAATAGGTCCTTTCGACCGGTCGAAAGTCCCTCTGCAGAACAATTTCTGCAGCAGTAACTTTCAACATGTTTATATAACATTTTGAAATTAAAACCCACTCAAACACTTTTGAAAACTTGTAAACCTTCTTAAACATGATCCTAATACACATTGGGGTACTTTCCACCACTTTTAACTCGTACTCAAGCTCAATTGAAAGAAAATAAGATATTAAAGCCCAAATCTTGGCTTAACTTGCATGAACATAGAATTTTATCAGAAAAGAGCTCAAAAGGTTTACATACCACTTAGTTATAAACAACACTTGTCCAAAATGGTTGCAACATACACCCGGACTGCCAGAGTGGTCCAACTCAACTAACATATGAAATCCATAGTTTAACCAAAAGGAATTACATAAGTTCCTCTAAGTTAATTCCAACTTCCACACCTATAACTTAAGTGTTATAACTTAAGTGCCACAAGTCCAAATCATAATTTACATCATACTACAAGATTTAACATATACAACAATATCCTAAGCCTTGCCCATTCCCAAGCTCGATTCACCTCCTTTCCGTACCTTGCTTTGAACCTGTGGTACTGGTTGTTATGTACCACAACAGAAATAGGAAAACGGTTTTCTTAAGCATTTTGCTTAGTGAATAATCTAAACATGGCTGAATGTTTAACATGTGCAATGAAACAATCAACATATAAATTATATTTGTAATCGCCGAGTCACTAGTGATCGGGAGAGAACAGATCCTATTTATACGCCTTAACATACGTTTGTTAGTATCTTTTTATCCTGTTTTTGTATATTTTTACTTCGTTTTCTATTTTCTGACAGGTTTTGGAAGAAATCAAGTTAACCAAGTTATATAAGGTGAAAAAGCAGAGCAAAAGAAGCTGAAAAAACCACATCGCGCGCGCGCGAAAATCCCAAAACTCGCTCGCGCGAGGTCCCAATATCGCGCTCGCGCGGCCCGCGCGCGCGACATGTGTAAAAATGGAACTTGCGTATTTCAGTATACTGATGATTCCTAAGCGAACGAAACTGCCTAATTACGTCTGGAAAGCTAAATACAGCAGTTTTAGTGCTTTTCGGGTTAGGAAAGCTTCCAAAAACTTGTTGTAAATCTATATATACCCTATTTTACTTCAATTAAAGGGTTGGCAAATTAATATACACACAATATACAACCATACTTTCAGCCATTGCAGAGGGGAAAACAAGGAGAAGAAGAAGAAGACCAAGGATTTCCATGGCCTCCTCCTTCAACCTCTTGCCATCTACCACTTCTATGGACAACTAGACTCTAGATCTAGGGTTTCAATGAAACCCTAGCCAAGTAATAGGGTTTTATTTATGTTTTTATTTTAGTTTTATTATGTATGGATGACAGTTACATGTTTCGAGGATTTTTATAAATAAATCGTGCTTCTAATTGATTAAATCATCACTTTCAAAGTTTATTCTTGTCTTAGATCTATTTTGACTGTGATGTGCTCAATGATCTATGTTTGCTGTGCTTATATAGGTTATTTACATGTAATGGTGCTTAATTGAATTGTGCTATCAAGTATCCGAATAGTCCATGCCTAGATTAGACGGATTATACCACAACCCTAGTTTAGTGTGGGATAATTCGTGCTAACCGAAGATGGATTATGTTGGTGCTTGAACCATAGTTAGTTTCTTGACGGAGGAATTGGGCTTGTAGCTACAATTCTCCATTATCATCCAACTTAATAGGCTAAAGTAATTCATAAATATTCCTATTATGAAGCTAGTGGTGGATTTGTAATCCTAGGTTCCTTTAAACATATTTATAAAAACACTTTTAAATCGCTTTCATAATTTAGATTTATTTTTATCTTCTTAGTTTAATTTAAGTTAAAATCAAATCCGTTTTCTTAATTAGCTAAATTTAGGTTTTAAAATTAAAAGAGTTGTAGTTAATCAATCTCTGTGGGTTCGACCTTTACTTCTACACTGCAAATCTTTAGAAAAGTAAAGTATAATTTTTATATCTTGATACTGACAACATCAAGCGGTTCAATGATTCATTCAGACCCGAAGACCTCCCTTGGTCCCGTGGCCACTTCTATTCCTTGAACTTCCGTATTTATCGGATTCTTCCTCTTCACCACCCTTATTACTCCTAACAATGAATCATTTTCCCGGTGCTCATTGAGTACCACATAACCATATAAGCACATAAACATGTAGGCACATATAATCGTCATAAAATTGACATGCAATTCACATTTTAGTAACTACATGTCTTCAAAACATGAATAATCAACACAATAAGAACAATCTCTTGATTTCTAAGCATAAACTATCATCTCTAACATCATTGAAGTCTTGAACATAGTTAAACACAACCATTCTTTAGTGTAGAAAACTCACCTTAGCAAGATCTACCCAAATTCAAGCTAGAGAAGTGCTGAATTTACCAATTCCAAGCCCAATTTCTCTCCAAAATGAATCCTACAAGATTTCGGTAGACGACGTCTCACCAATTAGTGTGAGCTACCAAAATCCAACAATTAAAACTTAGATTAAAGGTATAGGAACGATCGTCTCACTCCACGAGCCCGAAAACGGCTTCGGTTCGCGAATTGGACGAACGACGGCGACGGAACGGCAGAATTACGACATCGGCGTATCGTATTCTCGTTTCTCTCTCCGAGCTCTCTTCTTCTCTTCTTTCAATTTCAGCAAATATGAGAGTCTCTTCTCTCTACCTTGACACATACACACCCATGCATATACATGAGGTGTCTAAACCTCAATTTCCTCACTTTGCATTTACACCCCCAGAATTTATTAAGTTCCTATTATGAAATCCCCAAACATTCCATTAATTACCCAATTATCTAATGAGTATTTTTCTAAGTTTAGCATGGGTCCCAATGTGGGTCCCAAATATTTTGTGAAATTGCTATCCCACCTACTGATTATGAACCCTTTTCAGTTATACCCTTATTTGGGTGTCCAAACTAATACAATTGCTAACACATATATTATCATATAATATGAAAGCATTTAAACAAATAATCATTTAAACATATAAATGCATTTAATCATGTAAAATGCAAATGTTTTTATTCAGGCCCTTCACTGGGTCCCACCTTCAAACCTGTCCCTCCTCACTGGGGA
This sequence comes from Hydrangea macrophylla, assembly GCA_033977485.1. NCBI lineage: Eukaryota > Viridiplantae > Streptophyta > Magnoliopsida > Cornales > Hydrangeaceae > Hydrangea > Hydrangea macrophylla. The sequence goes on from CM066996.1 coordinate 79,857,666, forward strand.
ATTTTTCCAACTAGTGTTCTTTATTGAACACTTTTCACGGGCGAGTCCAAGCCTCCCCTTATTTCATAATATACACTAATTATATTAATTAATTCATATAACATAATAATTAACCCATTCTCCGGGTACGGGTGTTACATTTCTCCCTCCCTAAAAGGGAGTTTGGTCCCCAAACTTACTCTTACCTCAAGAATCGAATAAGTGCGGGTACTTTGCTCGAATCTCATCCCTCATTTCCAAGTAGCTTCTTCAATTGAATGGCTTCGCCCTTGCACTATCACAAGTGGTATCACCTTGGTTCGCTATAATCTGATCCTTCATATCAAGGATTTGCACCGGTTGTTCAACACATACTAGACCTTCGCAAACTATCAAGGATTCTATAACAATAACATGACTCGAATCCATTACACAATGTCAAAGCATTAAAACATGAAATGCATATATCAAACGCCATTGATCTTGATTTACCACAACTTTTAACTTTGGGTTATCAAATTCCCAAATAGTACCCTACTCACATGCCATACCAATTTCTTGTTCATAAGAAGAACGTTGTCAAACTCCAAGCACTAAGATATGCCAGAAATATTAAATTATGTGTTCGATAATTCTCTTCATAGAATTCCAATCTCCTATGAGTATAAATAAATACCACTTCAGTATATACCCAATTTTCCATAATGAACCTCATTGTAGCGAATAAATTCTTCGATGCCCATAATACTAGTGGAGTCATCATTTTAATTCTTATCGATACCCATAGAAACTCCATTATCCCACGTAGTACTTTTGAGAACATGATACACATCCCAATACATTGTTAGTTATTGTGACCCCTTACATACCTGAATATAATCTGAACTTACCCTTATACATATCTCAAGAAGTTCATACTCACCCTATTAGAAGCTCCATCTTCCTGTTGGTCCCCTCTTTTCGACAAATAGATTTCAACTCATTCTGAGGAGGAAAAATATTGGTGCTACCTGTCACCCACTAAACCCATTATATATTCACAAAGAAGTTACCCACTATAGTTTATTTATATGCATTGTATATACTCACAACAGTGCTCCCCCAGTGACATGGTTGATTGCACGCATTTCCTCACTAAATGCTTCTTACCAACGGATTTCCAATTCTTTTAACTTCGCCGACGTTATTTGGTTAAAACCTTTGATGACGATTCCATTATTACCAATACAACAATTCAACTTCCTCGGTACCATTAAACCACATATGAGATAATAATATTCTCCGTTACAAAATTTTCCTCACTAAGTAACTCCAAAGTAAGTAATCATTTTACATTTGTCTCAAACTGTTGCATTTGTCTCAAACTGTATGTCAAAACAAAGCTTTTCAAATTAGAAACCTAACGGTGAAAATGATAGGTGGAAACGAACTTCCTAAACCATGCTTTTTTTTTTTTTATTATATATATATATATATTTTTGCAAAATTGTCACCAAGTCAGAGGAATTTTGGATTGTACCTTCCCTTTTGTTTAATAAAATAATTTCAGGATTTCCTTTCCAAATGGGGTGAACTCCAACTTTTTTTTGCTATACAACAAATTAACCGATTAAAGAAAAGGGCAGCCCAGTGATATTAACTGAGTTTTTATGATATTTATGATTGTTAATTTAGAAGTGAAATGTGAAATGTCATAAATGCCCTTAAAATTTGGCATGTGCATCTCACATGACCAAATTCTATCACTTTTCTTGACGGAATGTGATGGTAGGGTTGACATTGCAACAGGAAAGATAGTTCAGGGGGGACATTGTAGCACATACGATAGTTTAGGGGGGACATTTCAACTTTTTGAAGTTCAGGGAAAACATTGCAACCCTAAAGATAGTTCAAGGGGAATATTGTAACTTTTTAAAATTTGAGATCTGAATTGCAATAATGAGTATAATTTGAGGGGAAAAAATGTTTTTCACCCAAAAAACATGGTATGTGGACTGCTTTGAGTAACGGAGGAGGAAAGCATACTTAGAAACATACTACTTTGTATGCTACGTACAAGATGGGGATCTCTCCTCGCAACCTTTTAGTTGTGAAAGAGGTTCTTGATTTTGATCTTTGTTATAGCTTTTTTAGGGTCTGTTTGGAAATGCTTCAAATAGAATCTTGCTCCAGACTGAGTCTCACTTTTATTTGATTTTTGTACAAACCAAGTTTATGTTAGTTTGACAAAGAACTGGCTGATGGATTGAATTAATACACCCACAAACAATAATCAAGAATAACAGGAAGATTAATGTAATAACCTACATTTCCATCTAATTATTTGTATTTGCATTTGACATATTAAAATCCAATTTGAACTTCTATGTTTAATCTGTATTGCTGATTTCATTTTTATTTACAATTCTTATGTGTAGAATTTATTACTTGTTTGATTTCATATTTGAAATTCTTATTGGGACCAAACTGTAATTATATAAATTTTAGTAATATCGGTGTTGGATTTTAAAACTGTATTTCAAAACGGTGGGAGCATTTTCTTTTAACTCAATCAGTATTTTTATAAAATCGAAAAATCATTTTCTACATTAAAATGAATTTTCTGTATTTTGTGGTGAACACCGCGCCGCGAAAATACCAGTTTATGTTCAAAACTGTCCGAGCGGTGCTAAACTTTCACAAATTTTGGAAATGATGTAAAGTTAGATTTGACATACACTTTATTTTCCATTTATGGAAACTAATCATTGACTTAGGCCTTGTTTGGCAATGCATTGTGTGTGTGTGTGTATTGTTGTGCCATAAGCTGGAATTCCCAAACATCCAATTTGACCCCTACTAATCTACCCTTGACGCTTGGTGAACTGTAGAGTTCTTATATCTGTGATTATATGTATGAATAATTGCTGTGTATAATTGGTTTTATGAAATTAGCTAATTTAAATCCTTTTGTTGAGTGAAGCTTAAACAACTTGGGCTCCAAGTTGGGAAATTCTATAGATACTCTCATACACCCTCACATAATCTCTCAATCACACATTCTGCACTTCTAGCACAGAGAGAAAAGAGAGAGATGAGAGTTCATAGTTTCAGAAAATTTTTCGAGAGAGAGAAAGCTCTATCCTCCATAGCCAAGCTTGTTTTGGATTGCTCAATCCTTATATCTTTCTCAACACACACTTCATCTTTAATCTCAGTGAGTATTTTTAACTCACTATAAATGTAATTCATATCTTGGTTCCTGTTTATATAGCTTAACTTGAAAATTTCCATTGATGATTTTACGTTTGAATTTCAAAGCTTAGAAATATGGATTTTTCAAACTTAACCAAAATGCGTTTTTAGAGATGATTATGAAAGATTGTACCTCATAGATGATATGTTTAAAGTATTGAGGCTTAATTTACTCAATTGAAAAAGTATATAAGAAATCAAGTTTTGACATCTTTCGATTTTTCATAAAATTTGTGAACTATGTTTGGATTCATGTAAAATTAGTTGTGGATTCTTAATCCTTGTTAAAAAACGAAGAGATCCATATAACATGATATATATACTGATAGTTATGAAAATGGGTCAAAAGACCCCCTGATTTCTGAAACAGGAGAGTTTCAACGAAGAAGATGAAGCTTCTGCATGAACTCGCGCGCGCGTTCTCGCGAGCGACCCGCGCGGGCGAGATGGCTAGTTCCAGGCAGACAGAAAAGGTTTTTATAATAAAATAAAAAATGAGCATATCGCGTGAGCGACCCCTCGCGCGAGCGGCCCTCGTGCGCGACTTTGGGCAGTTTCTAGTTTTTTTATTTTATTTTATGTTAAGGAACAGTTTGGGTGATGTTTCATGGACTTTTAAAGCTCTGTTTGGAAAATTTACTAAAACAGAATCCTATTTGGTTATATATGAACGATTAAAATGATGTACCACGACTTAACAATCCCTGTACGCACGACGTTTATATAATTCAGTTATTTGTCTCATGTTTTAAAGTTTCATGACATACATGTGGAGTCAGTTGTACATGCATGGTGAGTGTGAATGTTGGTCAGTATGGAAAAGAGTAATGGACAGTGTGGTATAATGAGTGCGATTGAGATTGTGTTGTGGACACTTCCTGGTAAGTGAGTACCAAAGTGTGTTGTGATTGAGATTACGGCGAGAGTGTCTTTGAAATGCGACGGTGGCAAAACTGGACACTGCCTGACAACCATGGTAGCGTCAAAGTGTGTGAGCCAAACTTGGACATTCCTTGGCACCCATGGTAGTGCTAAAGTGTGGCCTACAGACACTCCCTGATACCCGAGTCTGGATACTGCGTGAGGGTTCCTCCGGTATTTGCATGGCGGATTAGGTATTAAAGTGTGAGGCATTGGACATTCCCTGGTACCCTGGACCAAAGTGTGAGGCAAACTGGACATTCCCTGGCACCCCTGTGCTAAAGTGTGGCTATCGGAGTATTTCAAAGATACTGGTATGAGATAGTGGATTGTTGGGTTTTGTCGAGAGAAAAGAGTCGGTAAGATGAAATGGTGCATTGTTCTCATACACGGTCACATATATGTGAATTATATAATATTGTGCTTGTTTCCTAAAATGAACTCCTTGCTTTAATATAAACTTGTTGGATTAAATGGGAATTGGAGAATGGTAAATAAGTATGTGTTACATTCAAAATTATGTTTTTAATACTCACCAGCTTCTTGAAGCTGACGGCGTTGATGCGCCCTGGACATTCGTGTTCAGGCTTTTCAGGTTATGACTATGCGGGGCCCTATGATTATGTAAACTGAGAATCCCTGCTGGAAAGAGAATTTACTTTTATATGTTTTAAGTTATAAACTGTTTTGTAATAAGGATGACTGTAATAGACAATAGGTATTGTTTTGTTTTAAGGCGGCTTGTGCCTTAGTTGACCCCGTATTGTAATATGTAATACGTTAGAAAATATTTGTAAGTCTTGATTGCTTTACTCTGATCATGGTTTTATGTTGTGTGACGTTTGGGACGGAATCGATCCTTCAAACTGTCGCGACCTACGGGTCCCTAAAGGAAATTAAACGCTTTCCATATTTATGCTACGTCGGGGCGTGACAATTAAGGACACGGAGATTTCACGTGATTCGACATTGTGCCTACGTCCACATAGAGAGCTAGAATTTTCCACCGTATCAAAAATGAATTAGGGTTACTTATATATATCTCCTACCCTGGTGTATGGTAAAATTTCCAAAATACACATACGGTATCGTGGAGAATATCAGCCACACCCAACACCAACTTCGAATAGAATTATTAGGGATTGGTCGGGGATAGCATGGTGTTAGCTGCTGACACGAAAATAATTTGTGTGCGCTTGTGTGCTATACCCAAGTGTAGGTAATCGTGCAATTAGTAAACTGGATTAAGTCCAGGTCGATCCCACAGGGAAGGATAAGAATTAAATTACCTAGATTAGACTCTAACAGAAAAGAAAATTCAATGTTTTAAAAGAAGTGTAGAACACAAAGTTCCACGGTTTATAACTACTAAAGATAAAGCAAATAAATTAAACTAATGATTACTTAACCAACTAAAACGCGATTTGAAAACGGTTTTTCTTTTAGATTAAAGGGAATGTTGGGATTACACGAATCCACCGCGACCTAGCCATCTACCATGCAACTACGTTAAAGCTCAATGGAGCACATTTTCTACAGTATTCTGTATTTCTCTTAGGATAAAGAATCCATAGTCCTTTCATGAGCGGGACTATATCATCACAGTTAAGTTTGAAATACATGAAAACGGTTTAAAACAATAGTTAAGACTCGCACCTACAATGGTGTTAGCATTGAGGGTGGTTTGCAAAAGGTATTGAAGAAAAATGCCTTAAGGCTTAAAGTTTAAAGACTGTTTTGACAAACTGAGCGTTTGGGGACAGTTTGATAACGAATCAGTAAAGCAGAAAGTCTAGGAATACTGCATAGGATGTCCTCAAGAAGAAGGGGGTTCGATCGATCGACATGCTTTCGATCGATCGAACATCTTCTTCCTTCGATCGATCGAACAATGTTAGATCGCTCGACTATGTCTCTGGTACGATCGATCGAACAAACTTCGATCGATCGAACACAGGAATAATTCTGCTGCATGGAAAAGGCTTGAGATCACGGTTTCATCGTGATCTCCCAACCTGAGGACTACTCAGACATGGTCTGGAGTGTCTCAGTGTCGTTTTCAACGTAGATATCCATTAAAGGTGTGTTTGTTTGCATTTTAATCGTGAAAACTATGAAAAACAATGGTGAAGACTTATCTAGCATTCAAACTAAGAGTTTAACAGATCACACTACTCCTAACTAAGTGCAGAATGTAAATAAACAATAAAAAGGTAACCTGAAAAGATAAACTTTGATTAAACTAGAGAAGAAGCAATCCAAAACACTATCCAAGCTTGTAAACCTACAAAACAATGAAAGAAACTCTCTTTCTCTCTAAAAACTGATAAAAGTGATAGTGGGCGTCCTCATGGACGTATACAATACGAGTATATATACTAGAGGCCTAATGCTAGGGTTAAAACTCTGTCTTCTGCTGCGTGCGCGTATTCTGAAAAAAAGGCATGTTCGATCGATCGAAAACACTCGATCGATTGAACTTTTGGAATCTTAGATCGCTTGAAACATCTTAGATCGATCGAAGTCTCGATCGCTTGAGAGGACTTCGATCGCTCAAACTTCAATTTTCAGCTTTGAGTTATCTTCATTAAAGCTAAGCACTTCCTTTTATCCTGCTCCTTCAATTATTCACACAGAGACAGTAATCTGCACAAATCATAGCTAAAACACACAACTTATCATAGATTAATCATAATGTGTCGAAACTGGCATTGTAATCCAAATTGCAGATATATGAGGGAATTGTAAACTAAATTAGCGTATTTTCCTCTTTTAGCGCGGTTGTATTTTACAAATACCCCCGCTTGTCAGCTGCTTCTGTAAAAGACGTTTGCGTCGCTGATCTCAATTCCGGTACTAATTAGCAAACTCCAATTCTTCTTTTTGTTAGAAATTTTAATAAAAATAAAATTATCAGATCCTAAATATTTTGGCCAAATTAATATTAATGTGTGTTAATTTGGTCTAATTATTGTTAGATTCGGGGTGTGAATGGGAGCTTATGTAAGCTCAAGAAGATCGTTTGGATCGCTATGGACTGGATCTATGCTCAAGGAAATGCTTGAAATATTAAGTTTCAAGATTCAAAAAGAGGGGTTTTCGACCGGTCGACCGGGTCCCTTGGACAGGTTGACCAGGTCAACAACTATAAGAAGTTCAAAACATTTTCTGGCTGAGGGGCATTCGACCGGTCGACCAGACTCTATTTATGAAGAGTCACAACTTTTTATGTAGAAAAACGAATTTAATATTGTTGGAAACTATGTATAAGATACAAAAACAAAACAATGACTAGATCGAGTACGCAAAGCGTTGTCCGAAAAACGAATTTACGTCCCACACTTAGTTGTTTATGGACTAAGACGTAGCTTTCCTAGCTCTTTAGCTCTTTCTAGGAGCAACTTTGATTTCTTCGTCGTTCTTAGAACTTGAAGAAATCTCGTCAATACTTCTTTTAGGTGCTGAATTTTGTCTTTCTTCCCTAAAAGGAAAGATATTTTCAAAGAACTCGACATCTACCGATTCTATGAATGTGTTGACACGAATGACTACATTCTCGGACTTAACCACAAAGAAACGATATGCAACACTATTATTAGCATAATCGATAAATGCACAATCTACGGTCTTAGATCATAGTTTCGTTCGTTTAGGAAGCGAAACTTGTACCTTAGCAAGACACCCCCACACTTTGAGCTTTTTATATAAGGGTTCTCTACATTTCCAAACTTCATAAAGAGACTTGTTAGTCTTCTTATGTGGAATTCTGTTAAGAATAACATTCGTCATAAAAATGGCATCCCCCCCCCCACAAGTTATGGCACACCCGAGCTATTTAGCATAGCATTTGCCATTTCCTTGAGGGTTCTATTTTTTCTCTCGGCTACACCATTTTGTTGTGGTGTATACGGCTAGTAGAGTTAAATCATATTAACCTCCTCTATCTGATCTAACTCTTTTTATTGTTATAGATAATTAATTTTCAATTTTAGCTCTGTATGTCTTAAACATGTCCATTGTTTTATCCTTAGAACTAAGTAAGTAAACATAACAATATCTACTACTATCATCTATAAATGTAACAAAATATTTCCTTCCACCTCTTATTGGAGTCAGTTTTAAATCGCACAAGTCAATATGAATTAAGTCTAGTAATTCACTTGTTCTATCTATGGATTTAAATGACTTTCTAGCAAATTTTGATTCTACACATGTTTCACATAATTTCAAATTTAGGTAATAATCCTAGATTAATCATTTTATGCATGTATTTGAAATTGTGTGTCCTAATCTAGAATGCCACAATGAAATGGATATGAAAATTGCGTTCCTTAATGGAGATCTAGATTAAGAGATCTATATGGAACAACCAGAAGGGTTTGTTGTAAAAGGACAAGAACATAAAGTGTGTCGACTTATTAAGTCTCATTTATGGTTTGAAACAAGCTCCAAAAAAATGACACGAGAAATTTGACCACACCATGATCGCAAATGGTTTTAAAATCAATGAATACGATAAGTGTGTGTATGTCAAGGGATTTAAAGATTCGTGTGTTATTGTTTGCTTGTATGTTGACGACTTACTTATTACAAGAACGAATAACAAAATAATCAATGAAACCAAGAAAATATTAAGCTCAAGCTTTGACATGAAGAACATAGGTAAAGCCGATGTTACTCTTGGTATACAAGTAAGACAAACTTCTAAAGGACATCTTCTTACACAATTACACTATGTTGAGAAAATATTAAAGAAAGTTTGGACAATTGGATAGGAAATCAGCCGTAACTCCGTTTGATGCTGTAATACACTGTATTTTTAATATTTATTTATATGAGAAATTCTATATTCTTCCCTTGACCAAACTTAAAATCTTATTTTCAACCGATCGAAGTCTTTTCGAGCGATTGACATTTCTAAAGTTCAAGTGATCGAACCTTGTTCAATCGATCGAAACCCTACCGATATGTCACACCCCAACCCGCCTCTGGCGGATTAGGACATGTGTAACAATGCCACAAAGGCATGTGCCCAACACATATAACATTAAACAAGTTTTAAACTCTCTTTTAAACTCTTCATAAAGCTCATTTGTATGTAATTAACCCCACGGGTAAAATGGTCATTGTAAAATTTTAGTCAAACCCAATGCCAAAATATAATGTTCTCCATTTTAAAACCAACAGTGAAAACGGCTCGCGAATCCGAACTTCCTAGCCCAAGTTATGACAACAAAGTATGGTTATTTAACAAAACATAGCAGTCCGACTGACTGGACAGAGACCTTAAAAATATCCGGTCGACCGTACAGAGAACCCTGTTGTAGAAAATTCTACAGCAACATCTCACAACCTGTTTTGCAAGTTACACATCACCAAAAACATGCCCAAATTACTTGGAAACACTCCCAAAACTTCTACAACATATCCACAAACATATTTAAATATAAACCAATCATAAGAAACACCATTATCACCACACAAGATACAACCTCATTTGAAGCAAAATAAGGAGTAAAACTCTTAGTTTTACCAAAACTAATATTAATGTAGGAACTTGTTGAAATAAGTTCATAAACTTAGCCACCAACTTGATTATAACCAAAACCCATTCAAAACATACACACAACTTCTTTTGAGTCAAAAGAACCCATAACACCCATCCCTTACTCAAAACCACATAGCAATGAAGATTTTTACTCAAAACATTTCCAAAACTTTGCATATCATTTGTTTATAACCAAGACTCGTCCAAAACACTTGCGACATCAAACTGGACTTGTCGGAAATGCCCATCCTTCTCAACATACACAAACCAAAGTTTTAGCTTAAGGAAAGACATAAAATTCATAATTGAAACTCCATACTCCTACATACTTATATTACAACATGAGGTCTAGAAATCCCAAAATAACAAGTTACATAATTAAACAAGATTATAAATATATCACACAAGTTCTAGTCTCTCCCATTTTCCCCGTACACGTCATTTCCTCTCCTCCTCCCGTGCCGCACTCGCGATGGTTATTCAATAACCACAACAGAAAATAACATTTGTTTAAGCTTTCGCTTAGTGAGTAAAGCTAATCACATGTATGAGTGTATGTCATATTCAATGCACAAATCAACAATCAATATATCATTTAGTCTCCAAAAGACCAAATATCAATTCACCGTGTCGTCGCTCTTGCCTTTTTCCCTTATGTGCATGTAGCACCTCTAATTCACACCATCTCACATACCCTTCCACAGCTGGGTCGTCATCCACACACCTTTACACAGTTAATGTGGTGAGTACCCTTACACCGTTGGGTTTTTTCACATCTCCTTATTATGGAGTAAATCCACGGTGAATCAACATAAGGCTTTCTTCAACCCACATAACACATATTCACATAATCATCTCAACATGGCAATCCTTGCAAATTAGGCATAATAACTTCCAATTTATACTATCATGCCTTAACCAACATAATTCAACATACCACATCATAAATTGTAACATTAAACACAATTATACATTCAGCCCATGGATTAGAGTCATTCACATCTTATAGATTTTACCCCAAACAAGTGAATTCCTTAGCGATTCTTACCCAAATTCTACTCCGGAGTAATTCCTACAAGTTTTTTGCAATCGCGTGTCACCAATTAGAGTGAGCTACTAAAATTCGACGATTAAAACGTAAGTCAAAGGAATAGAAATGACCGTCTTACCTCCACGAGTCCGAATACGGCTTCGGTTCGCGAATTGGACGATAAACAACGACAGAACACTGATTTTACGGCGTCAGTGACGTGCTCGTCTTTCTCTCTCGGTGAGCTCTCTTTTTTATTTCTAATTTTCTATGAATTTCTATCTTGTTTGAGACTTAACTCCTACATAAGACACCTAGCCAACTCATGCATTGAGTTGTCATAACTTTTGCTCATTCTTTCATTTGTATCCCTGGAATTCTTAAGGTCCTATTATGAAACCCCCCAAACATTCCATTAACTACCCAATTATCTATATGGGTGTTTGTCTAAGTCCCGTATGGGTCCCATACGTGGTCCCAAATATTTATGAAATTGCTAACGTACCTACTAATTATACACCTTTTTGCAAAAATATCCTTATTGGGTTAATTAGTAGATATCAAAAGCTAATATATTAATAATTTGATATGAAAGCAACTAAACATATTCCAAGTAGTCGTATAAAATGCATATAATTATTTAAATGCAAATTATTTTATATTTTATCTTGGCCCATCACTGGGTTCCACTTCTAAACCTGTCCGTTCTCACTGGGACTTTTCTATGGACAAGTCCAAGCCTCTCCTTAATCTATTCTAATACACTGATTAGTATTAATTAATGCATGTTATGTTAATAACTAACCCTTTTCTGGGTAGGGGTGTTACACGACATGAATTTATGGCATGGTCCCCACTGATCAGACCCCTTTTCAATCGATCAAACCTGACCGATCTGCTTATGAGCGATAGAACAAGCTTCGATCGATCGAACTTGTGATTATCAAAAATCCAGGTTTCACGCAAAGACTGCCACATGCACCCCTCCCCCTCTATAAATACATTATGCTCGTGTGTTTGTGTGTGTTTCGAAAACCTGAGAGAGTTAGAGAAAGTATGTGCTTGTGTTTGTATATATTATACACATACATCTATATATACACTATTAGAGAGAAAGAGATACAAAAGCTGAAGAAAGAAAAAAGAAGATCAGAAGGAAGAGAGAGAGAGAGAGAACAAAGACAGAGGAGAAGAGGAGAGAGAGAGAGAGAGAGAGGCCGCCATTAAAGCTCAGAGCTCAAGCTTTTCCAAACACGCCCTTACGACGTTTGGTGAGTTCCAAACTCACTCAGTAGCTTAGTTATAATGTTTTACATGTTTTGGACATTTAATAATAACCCAATCATTCCCTAACAAATTTTAGACGTTCACTGCTGGAATCTGGAAAAGACAAAGTTTGAGCGATCGAACTAGTTTCAATCGATCGAAAACACTACATCTCAATCGATCGAAATGATTTCAATTGATCGAGAACACTTTCACTTCAAGCGATTGAAATGACTTCAATCGATCGAATGGCATTCCCTTTAATCGATCGAACCCATCAGAACTTGGATATGATTAGCTGTTTAATTAATGTTCCATGTTCCTATTATGCGATATTATGGATTACGGAGGTAATGGGATACGATAATGAGATTGAGATATGGTGAGTAACGTAGTTGAGTTCAGAATGGTAGTATTTATACGACATGATAATGAGATAAGATTTGAGTTGTAATGGTGGGTAACATGGGATAGTTTGGTGACTGAGTCAGTGCGTTATTAGTCACTTGCAAGGTTGTGCTTTGTTAAGCTGATGATTCGCTCAGGTTGAATCCGATAGGTGAGTAAGAAGGATTTGACCAGGATCGTGAGAGCTATGGGTACACAGTACTCACAAGCGTTCTTTAAAGCGGTGAACAGTAAGCATTTTTAAAAGCGGTGAACAAGAGTAGTAGTGGCACACTCATAGTTTGTATTTACTAGAGCTATGTATATACAGTACTCGTAAGCGTTCTTAAAAGTGGTGAGTAGTAAGAGTTCTTAAAAGCGGTGAACAAGAGTATGGGTACGTCCATAGACTATTCATTATATGAGAACGATGTATAGTGTTAATTCGCAAGGGTTCTTAAAAGCGGTGAACAATAAGAGTTCTTGACAGCGGTGAACAAGAGCACTAGTATGTCGTGATGATATAATCAGTTTGGGATAGTCAATCGGGATTGTTACATTCAGTCTTTAAGTTGGTAGACGATAAGAATCGGTTAATGATGTGTCTGAATAAAAGTGGAAAATATATCATTAGTATCACTACTATATATCGTTCATGACTGGTAATTACTTTATTTCTATGAGACTGTGTTAGTTAGTTCTCACTCAGCTTTCAGTAACTGGTGGCCTTTATTGCCTGGACATTCCCATCTAGACTATCATGTCCTTAACAATGCAGGTGGTGGAACCGACGATGATGGCTACTACCCAGAGTTGGATTATGCAGAGGGTGGCCCTACAAATGACGGTTATGCGACGCCTACTACGCTGACAACTACCCTTATGCCAGCTAAGGATCTAAAGATAGTTATCTAGTTTATATTTCTGTTGTTCTGTCAAACTTTATTAGTTTAACGGGTACTTGGGCATATGTTGTCTCTAGACCTGTTGTGATCCTGAGGACTACTCTGATGTTTGTAATAGTGACACTTTTTTTTTTATATTCAGTTATTTATGTTACTGTTCCTGTTTATCCTGTGGACTAGCACCATGTGGAGTGGATAATTAGTGACTTTCACTTGTCATTCCCTGTGGACCTAAAAAGGAAATTTATTTTTCTCTATTTTTGCTGCTCCGAGGCTTGACAGATGCCAATTGTAAGTTGAGGAAGAGTATAGATGAAAGCATATCTCAACTTGAATATTCGCAAGTAATTGGGAGTTTGATGTACATTATGAATTGTACACGTCCAGATAATGCATATTGTCACGCCTTGACGTAGCATAAATATGGAAAGCATTTAATTTCCTTTATGGACCCATAGGTCACGACAGTTTGAAGGATCGATTCCGTCCCAAACGTCAAACAGAATAATAATATGAATCAGAGTAAGAGCAATCAAGGCTTACAAAAATTTTCCAACTTAATAAATATTACAGTACGAGGTCACCTAAAGGCACAATCTACCTTGAAACAAAAATAATAATAATAGCTATTACAGTCATCCTTATTACAAATTTGGTTTATAGCCAACAGCAGTAATAAATAAATTTCTTCCTCAGGTAGTTGTTTTCAGTTCGTATAGTCGTACGGGCCAGCTTGATTATCACCTGAAAAGCCTAGACATGAATGTCCAGAGCGCATTAACGCCATCAGCTTTATGGAGCTGGTGAGTATTAAAAACATGTACTTGTAATGTAAAACATATTCCTTACCATTTTCATTTCACAGTTTTCATTTCACAGTTTTCATTTTTCCATAGATTAGGAACATAGAAATGAGCTCAAATTATAAAACAATAACGATAACGTCATGATCTTCAATAACTAAAACATGTGACCGTGTATGGCACAATGTAACCATTCTCATCTCACCAACTCTTTTCTCTCGACAACTCATCAATCCACTCTCTCACTGCAGTATCTTGAAATACTAAGGTGACCACACTTTAGTACAGGGGTACCAGGGAGTGTCCAGTTTGCCTCACACTTTAGAACGGTGTACCAGGGAGTGTCCAATTGCCTCACACTTTATCCAAAAACACAGATGCCAGGGAGTGTCCAATAGGCCACACTTTAGCACTACCATGGGTTCCATGGAGTGTCCAAGTCAGCGTCACGCACTTTAACGCTACCATGGGTGCGAGGGAGTGTCCAAGTTTTGTCACTGTCGCATTTTAAAGATACTCTAACCACATTCTTAAACCATCACACTTTAGTACACAAGTACCAGAGAGTGTCCAAAACACAATCTCATCCACTTACTCTTTTCACATTGACCATGACTCAATATGCATGTAAACTGGACCCCACGTGTATGTCACATGACTATATATACAGAAAGTAGCAACTGGAAACAAGAACGACGTACAAGCTAGAATCATCAAGCCCTTACTCAATACTTTTAATCAAAACATAATAACCCGGATTCTGTTTTAGTGTAATTACCAAACAGTACTTTAAAAACTCATAAAACTTTATCTAAACAATCCCTTAACAGAAAACAGCCAAAAACACAAAAAGATCAAATCGCTCGCGCAGGCCGCTCGCGCGATATGTCACTTTTATTTTTTTACTTTTTTTTATAAAAATTTCTAACTGTCAGAAAATACACAGGTTGCTCGCGCGGGCCGCTCGCGCGGGCCACTCGCGCGATCGCGGGCGCGAGTGTTCACAAAAACTTCATCTTTTTCATTATGATTCCCCTGTTTCAGTCTTAAGGGTCCTTTTTGACCCATTTTGAAATCCAAATGCAATCAATCCCTATAATATATGGTTTTCTTCATTTTTTTCATAAGGATTACGAATCTACAATCAATTTAACATGAATCGAAACGTAGCTCTCGGATTTTACAAAAAATTGAGAGGCGTCAAAACATTATTTCTTATATACGTCGCGATACAAATAATTTAGGCTCTAATATTTTAACCATAGTCTCTACGAACTACAATGATTAAGGTTGAAAATCCATGTTTCAAGCTTTGAACTTCCATTGATGAACTCAACAATGAAGTTTCACAATTGCACATATATAAAGCAAAAATAGAATATCGAGTACATTCTGAGTGAGTTCAAAATACTCACTGTGATACAAGGTTAAAGTATTAGTTGAGAAAGAAAGCAAAATAAACACAACCCACTTCAAGCTTGGCTATGGTGGATTGAGTTCTCTCTTTCTAGAAATATTTCTGTAAATCATCTCTGTCTAACTCTCTAGCTCTCTATATTTTCTCAGTTTTCAAATCCCAGATTGTGAGAATGTGTGTGTTTATATAGACACAACAAATATAGGAACTTGGGGGCCAAGTTCTTTGTTGGTTACTCAACAAAATAGATTTGTTTTCAAAATCTAACTATGCATAATGATGATCTATACATACGTATGTGTATATACTCAGATCATAGGGGTCATGTAAAAGAACTAAGGGTCATTTAAGATATTTGGGAAATGTAGCTCAAGGCACCAATTTAACATATACAAAGTTCACATTGCCAAACAAGACAAATACAAATACAAATTGTCTAGGAATCACTTTGGTTGTTTAGGAAAACAACTTTTAGCACTAAGTTAACACACACACAAATAGCATTCCCAAACAAAGCCTAATCAATCATTAGTTGCCTTAAATGGAAATAAAGCAAGTGTCAAGTCTTGCTTTACGGAGATTCCAAAATCTGAGAAAGTTCATCGCGGCGCGGACAGTTTTCGCACATGAACTGGTATTTTCGCGACGCGGTGATCACCACAAAAACACAAAAAATTTATTTTAATGTAAGAAATAATTTTTCAATTTAATAAAAATGCAGTTGAATTAAAAGTAAATATTTTCACCGTTTTGAAATGCAAATTTGAAATTCAACACATGTACTTTATAAAAATCACTGGTGGTGAAATTATAGCCCAGGTATTCCTGAATTTATAAAATTTACAGTTTCAGCCCAAATAAAGATTTGTTGATAAAATAAAAGCTAGAAATACAAATGAAAATAAATGTGGAAATGAAATTAAAATTAAATGGGAATAATAGGTTGTTACATCTTTATACCCTTAAACAAGATTTCGCCCCCAAAATCTAGACTAACTAGTCATGAAACAACTCAGAGTACTTCTTCCTCATATTAACTTCAACTTCCCATGAGGCTTCTGATCTTGTCAAAATCAAGATAAAAAGTATAATCTACTTTAAAAGATTTGTAGTGTGGAAGTAGAATCACTAAAAAAAAGTTGCTAATTATCAATGTTGTTTGTGTTTGTTCCAGTTGTTTTACTCAATAAATAAATAAAAGTTATTTATCTTCTATACAATTCTCGAAAATGATAATACACCGGTCGCACGCGTGGGCCGCTAATGCGACAAGTCGCTTGTGCGCCCGAGTTTTCACAGAAACTTCATCTTCTTCATTGTGATTCTCCTGTTTCAGTCTTAAGGGTCTTTTTTGACCCATTTTGAAATTCGAATGTCATTATATGGTTTTTTTCATTTTTCAACAAGGATTACGAATCTACAATCAATTTAACACGAATCAAAACGTAGCTCTCGGGTTTTACGAAAAATCGAGAGGCATCAAAACTTCATTTCTTATATACGTCGCGATACGAATGATTTAAGCTCTAATATTTTAACCATAGTCTCTATGAACTACAATCTTTTAAAATCATCTCTAAAAAATGGATTTTGATTAAGGTTGAAAATCCATGTTTCAAGCTTTGAACTTCCATTGATGAACTCAACAATGGAGTTTCACAATTACACACATATAAAGCAAAAATAGAATATGGATTACATTCTGAGTGAGTTCAAAATACTCACTATGATACAAGGTTAAAGTATTAGTTGAGAAAGAAAGCAAAATAAACACAACCCACTTCAAGCTTGACTATGGTGGATTGAGTTCTCTCTTTCTAGAAATATTTCTATAAATCCTCTCTATCTAACTCTCTAGCTCTCTGTATTTTCTCAGTTTTCAAATCCCAGATTGTGAGAATGTGTGTGTTTATATAGACACAACAAATATAGGAACTTGGGGGCCAAGTTCTTTACTGGTTACTCAACAAAATAGATTTGTTTTCAAAATCTAACTATACATAATGCTGATATATACACACGTATGTGTGTATACTCAGATCATAGGGGTCATGTAAAAGAACTAGGGGTCATTTTAAGATGTTTGGGAAATGTAGCTCAAGGCACCAATTTAACACATACAAAGTTCACTTGCCAAACAAGACAAATACAAATTGTCTAGGAATCACTTTGGTTGTTTGGGAAAACAACTTTTAGCACTAAGTTAACACACACACAAATAGCATTCCCAAACAAAGCCCAATCAATCATTAGTTGCCTTAAATGGAAATAAAGCAAGTGTCAAGTCTTGCTTTACGGTGTCACAGCCCGGTCCCACAATAGTAGAACCGAAGCCCGTGGTACGCCACTAAGGCTAACCAATTCATTAATGTTCTAAGAAGATTTTAGTTTTAAGAACATACGCAGAGGAAAGTAAATAAAACATTTAAAAACTAGCAGCCCATTCGACTGATTCTCATGTCCAGTCGACTGATACTGGTCCAGCAGAAACTTGGTTTTTAAAACATAATCCAGTCGACTGTTTTCTAGGTCCAGTCGACTGGGGCTTCAAATATTCAGTCGACTGGTACAGTCCGGTCGACTGAAGTCCAGCCTGGTGTAGACACCCCATTTTTCGGCTATCAGATTTAGGAGACCCATAGCTTGGTGGTTCACAATGATCGTAAAAGACTCAAAAGGACTCCTGGAAGTCAGCTATCTCTCAGAATGCTCAGAATGACCAAAATGCCCCTGAAAGCCCAAAAACTCCCGGATTTGGTCCCGAAGTTCTGAAAACATGCTATGTCGTAAGAAAAATGATAAAATGAGTTTTTAAGTAAAACCGGAAGAAATCGTCAGCTCCCAGAGACCCCCGGAAGTCCCGGAAGTTCCCGGAAAGTCCCCGTTGACCGGTTTGACTAGGTTTGACCAACGTTTGACCAAGGTTTGACCAGGTTTGACCAAGTTTGACCAAGTTTGACCAAAATCGTCCGAGTTCACCGGAATCATTCCAAATCATGAGAAAAGTATTAAAACGAGTTCCAAAAGAAAATCGAGCGAAAACATCAGCTCCCGGGAACTCCCGGAGGTTCCCAGAACTTCCCGGGAATCCCAGGTTTGACCGGTTTGACCGAAATTTGACTTTGGGAACGGGGCACCGAAACAATTTTTAAATATTTTTCATAGATACTAGAGGTCAATAGCTTTCCAACGGTATATCGCACATAATTTCTGGATTTAAAACGAATTTATTATGAATTTCCAAAGGCGAAAAAGGCGATCAAATCGGCTTTTGTCGCAAATACCGCAAAACTTTTCAAAATGACCTATCCCCGAACTATTTTTTATGTAAAGTAGACTCCATTACCTTTCCAACGGTATATCACAATCCCAATTTGGAGTTCGTACGCATTTTCTGTGAATTTCGGACGAAATAGGGCCTTTTCGCGAATACCGGAACTTCGGGGGGCCTAAACAGCATTATCTGGACGAAGGGAGGAGCAGTGCCGCCGCGGCAGTGGCCCAGTGCCGCCGCGGCACTCCCCTCCAGAACAGTGTATTTTTGTAATTTCTTTTGTGGTCCCATTTTGATTAATTAAAAGCCAAAACGACGTAGTTTCATGATTTCAGATGTTTGGGACCAATAGGAACACTTTCTAAATCCCAAAACCACCCCAAATTGGCCTATATAAACACCCCATTACTCCTCATTTTGGGGGAGTCAAATGTGAGTTTTGGAAAAGTTTGGGAGAGAAAGTAGTAGAGATAAGGTTAGAGTAGAGAGAAAAGAAGCTTTCTTCTTTGATTTTCAAAACAAAAGTGAGTTCTAACTTTGTTTTTACTTCATTACTTCCATTTATTTCAACATTCAATACTCCCAACCACCATTTTAGTGAGCATTCAAGAGAGTGGAAGCTTCTTCCATGTCTAGTGTCATTACATATGAGTGATATACCAATCTACAAGTCTCATGCTTCATGAATATCATCTATTGATTATCATCTACTTGCTTGTTTATTTATTGTTCATCTCTTCTTATCCCATTTCTTTTTATTTTCTTTATTTACTTACTAGTTCATCATCATCTAAGTGATGACATGAAGTTTGGGGTGAGTGAATCCTCATGGATAGTAGCTCTTGACCTCAAAAACATGTTTGATAGATGATGACCATAACCTCAATACTTCCAAGGTATTCTTGGAATGTATTGAAGTTATGTCCAAAAACAAAATAAATCTCTCCAACAATCTTGGAGGTTCTTAAATGATGAGTTTGATGTAGGTATTCTAAGTGGCTATGATCCTTATTGAGTGTTGAAAACATGTTTTCAAAACATCTATTTCAAAACCCCTCTCAATCCCTCTCATTTGGTTTCAAGAAACAAAACTTTGTTTTCTCCAAAATCTTCAAAATAATGAGACAAAACAGTGAATGAGTTGAGTTCAAAGATTTTTCTAGAACACAATACTCAACATATGGATACAAGGCCACTTGGAAAGTCTTCCTAACTCATTGGAGAACACCCATGATTTTTGGTTTGACTTGGAAGTACTTGGAAATGGTCCATTTGGGTCCCAACATTCCTTCCAAACATTCTGTTTTTGCTGTCACAGCAGCAAGGTCAACTTACAACCTCTTTTCCAGAAAACTTTTCCAAAAGGGGTGGTCCTAACTTATTTTTCCCTTAAAATTCAATGTCTTAGGAAACTTTCTGTATAAAATGGGCCTCTAGATCATTCTCTTTCATTTTCTAAGATTTTCTAACATTTCAGTCGACAGTACGAACTCTGTTTCTGAGTGACCTCTATTGTTTATATAATTTCTCTCAATTTGTGATAGCTATTCAAGATTGGCCTTTTGGGTTGTGTTCTAGACACAATAAGGAACATCTCCATAAAAAATCATGCATTAAAAACTTCCCTAACCCCTCTTTTCAAATTCTAAAAGATCATGCTACTGTTCTGTCCACTATTCACAGCAAGTATACTTTAACTTTCATTCTTTGATTTGATGCTTATATGCATTCCAAATTAGTTCATATCTTAGGAAGTAGTTCATACTACATTTGTACATATCCCATGTTAATTTCATTCATCCATTCATACACATTTTAGACTTCTAAGCCATTCTAGAAATCCATGTACACAAAACACACTACAACCTTTGCACACTTTAGATACATACATTGCATTCATGCAAGATTTGGGGTTTTTGTAACTCTTAATCTAAGGAGATTATAAGGAATGATCACGATCATACGTTCATGCTTCCCCTTTGATCTAATCATCCTTTCTCATCCGTCCCGGGGATTGAGAGATCTTCTTTTCTCAAAGAATAACATGCATCATACTAGCTTGTTAAGCATATTTTGATTTCTTTGTTTATTTGTTTCAAGAACAATTCATGTCCCCTTTAGATTAGGAAAACTTGATTAATTGATATATGATTAGACGATTTTTCCTAGGTTTATTTGTGTGATCTTTCACTTCACATTGCATGATATTTGGCTTAGATCTTATGAATGATATCTTATCTTTAGATCTTTCATTTCAAGTTTCTTATGTGATGTAATATACTATCATAGTATTATTTGTCGAATCAAACATAGTATAAGATGATTATTTGGATGCTAATTGAGGCCCGTCGAAAGACGGGGCGAGTTGAGGGTGTTTTAGTCGTGACAAAGGCTCCTTCCTCTCTCGTACCAAAATCCCGAACCGAGTTCTTTGGTTATGAAGGGCCGGTGCCCTTTATCCATTTGGGTGAGTCAAAATTAGGTTTCTTGGTTCCTTAAAGACCAAGTGGCGACTCTGTATCTGTTTTCAACAGACCATTTTCTCCTTCCTTGATTCAAAAATCAAACGAATTTCAAAACATAACAAAGAGGTGGAAGCCCGGTATCCACAATCTGGCGACTCCACTGGGGATTTTTATTTTTTTAAAACAAAATAATACAGAGGTTTGACTCATAAGAAGCATCCTTAAAATCATCTTTTTACTGTGTTTGGTTCACCGCATTGCACTCTTGCATTTTCCCCCTCCGACTGTGTCTGAAACGCGGCGCTGACATTGTTCAGGTCTTGCTGTGCCAGGGCACAAGTCACCGTTGATACTGTACCTTCTAAGGTATATCAAAAAGAGTAAAAACCTCCGTACTGTCTCCCTGACGGTATATTGGAACTCTCGTCAACGGACCCTCTTTGACTAAACCAAGCCTTTGCATATAGATTCCTATAGAACCTTTCATAGGACTGTTCATTTATCTTTTCAGATAGGACAACGTGATATAACTGCTGTATGCCCTGATGGGATTACCTGAGCGATGTAGACGCTTATGTGACATAGAACAGAACCTCTTTCTTATGATTCCCAAGGCAATCACTCACATGTAGTCACATTGAGTTGACTTGCCTAAGCATCATGACAAGGATGTCTGCTCCATGCTCGCAAAGATATACACCGCAAACCTTGTTTGTCGGCCTTGAGACATAGGAGTATGAAAACCTGCTAGAAAGTATGATCACTATAACCATACTTACCAATTTCTCCCAGAAACTCTGCCCAGATATCCCAGATATAACCATACTTACCAGTTTCCCCCAGAAACTCTGCCCAGATATCCCAGATATAACCATACTTACCAGTTTCCCCCAGAAACTCTGCCCAGATATCCCAGATATAACCATATTGACCAGTTTCCCCCAGAAACTCTGTCCAAAATTCCCGAAGTATCTGGGAAATCGATGTTATCCCTTGGTGATCATACTGGAAAGTAAGGTTAGCACACTCTGTATGGCTAGGACCTTATTTGTTTAGCTGCTATCTGTTAGAAATAGGAGCATCACATAGATTAGGGCTTACATCCGCATGTTTGTCCCATTTGCATGCACTTTTTCTCATCTCTCTGCACGCACTGTCTCGAGTCAGTCCACGTCACTGTCTTTGTCTGTCTAAAAGTCGTCACTGTCAGGATCTGATACACCCCTTTCTCTCAAAATCTGTCAAGTCAGTATAGATTCCCAAGGTCAGCAGCCGGAATCCTCGTCTTGGACCAGGAGTTCAGATAATCGTCTGGTCAGAATCAGTCCGACAGCCCGCTTCAATATGAATAGAGAAGAATTGGAAAACAAGGTCACCGAGTTGGGAGCGACTATAAGCCAACAATCCGACAGTCTAGCCCAGGTCCTGAAATTCATGGAAGAATTAAAGCAGCAACAGCCGCGACCTCCGCCCGGGTTTCCGCCACCGGAGTTTGAACCTCCTCTACATGAGAACAATGGGGAGGAAAACTGGTTTCAAGGGGCCCCACCGCTTACGTATGAGAGGAAGCTCCAAGAGAAAATGGACAAGGTCGACAAATTGGAGAGCGTACTGAGAAAGAGCAAGGGAATCGATGATTACATGCTAGATCTGGAAGGCCTCTTCGAGCCTGTCAAGTTGAAACTGCCGGAGAACTTCAAAATGCCTGCCATCGACCGTTTTGATGGAACTGGGAACCCAAAAAGTCACGTGAAGTTGTGCATGAGTATCTTCCAGTCCATGGGTTGTACCCACGAGCACATTGCAATGCTATTTCTGCAAACTCTAGCGAAATCTGCACTATCATGGTTCCTAACCTTGGAAGCCTCCAAAACCAGGGCCTGGGAGGACATTGTTCGAGTCTTCGTCGATCATTACTCTTACAATCAAGAGCTGGATGTCACCATCAGGGATTTGGAAACAACCCGGCAAAGCAACAATGAATCCTTCGCTGCATTCCTGAGCAGATGGAGGAACAAGGTAGCCCAAATGACCCACCGGCCAATCGAGAAAGAACAGGTAAGGATGCTCATCCGGAATCTGCAGCCGCTCTATCATGAGAAATTATTCTACCAGTCCATCTCCACCTTTGAGGAGTTGTTTGAAGTCGGAACCCGAATTGAAGATGCTATCAGGGAGGGGAAGATCAAAAAGGAAGACCCTCCGAGTCAGCCAAGAAGGCCCAACTACTCCCGGAATCCCCCGGATGTCAATGCCCTTAGCGGCCAACCCATGGCATATCCTCCAAGGCCATACCAACCCTCCAACCAGGCAAATTCCTCCAACCGCCCTTTCCAGAAAAAGCCCCCTCGCAATTTTGCCAAGCTAGAGATCTCTCTCTCCTCAGCCCTAGATCGCCTCCTCAAAAAAGGCCATCTCCAATTACTCCAGCCCCGAAATACCCCGCTCCCGCCTAACTGCGATATGTCCAAGCGATGTACTTACCATCAAGCCCCCGGCCATAATACTGATGATTGCATGCGCCTCCGCCATGACATCCAAGACCTCATCGACCAGAATATCATCGAGCCACCACCAAAGCAGCCTCATATCACCCAAAATCCCTTACCAAACCACCAAAATGTCAACCTCATTGAGTCCAGACCCGTACCCTTCAACCCTGCTACTTATATCACCCCCCTAGGACAACCCTTACCTTGCATTGACATCCCGGATTCTGAGGGAATTCATCTGATCGGAGGGGAGAATGACGAGTGGCAGCAGCAGCTTGACGACGAGCAGGATTTGTTCTTCCTGGAAGAGCATGACCTAGGGGCGGTAGACCTCAAATGGTATGATCCTAACGACGAGAGTGATGCTTCCATCTGGAACGAGCCAGAAAAGCCATTTGTGGGAACGGATTGTGATTGGTTTAAGAAGGATGGGACTGTAGAAGGGCCTACTCCTGCCGAGATTGATCACCTAACCAGGTCGGGTCGTCATTATCAGCCTCCACAGCCTACCACCGAAGCTATCGAGAAAGGTCCAGTTAAAGACAAAGGGAAGGGTAAGATGGATGAGGTCATCGAAGAAGACAATGAGCTGATCAAGCAGCTAAAGAAAACCCAAGCACATCTCTCGATGTGGGATATTATGGTGACATCCTATAAGCACAGGCAAGCCGTGTTAAATGCCTTGGCTGGGATTGAAGTCCCCATCGACGCCGCGCCGGAGGACATGGTAGCTTTCTTGGGTGCACTTACCCCCGACCCCATCATTACATTCTCCGATGAGGACCTGCCGCCAGAGGGATCCGCGCATAACAAGGCGTTATACATTACTGTGGGATGTAAGGAACAACAGGTGCCGTTTTGTCTAGTCGATACAGGTTCTGCTTTGAATGTTTGTGCCTTAAGAACTGCCACTGCTTTGGGGGTCAATATCCTCGACATTACGCCATCTGTGCAATCCGTGAGAGCCTATGACAACACTAGAAGAAATGTGATGGGAACTGTTTCTCTCCAAATCCGGGTAGGATCTTTGGTGAGCACCGAGATTTTTCAAGTCATGGACATACCTGCCTCGTTCAATCTGCTGATTGGAAGGCCTTGGCTTCATGCCAACAAAGCTGTATCATCCACTGTGCATCAAATGATCAAGTACATTCATGAGAGGGAGGTAAAGATCATCCTCGGTAATAGTTGGGGTAATGAGGCTTTCCCAAATTACGCTCCCGTCTTTGAAGTCCAAATACCTGAGCTGGAAGAAGGAGAAATCGGAGGATTCTTCATGGAAGAAGTTCATATGATCAAGGATGAAGACCGATTCCCTGAGGTCCACTCCGCAGTCGTCAACATTGTCCGCAAGATGAACTACTTCCCCGGAATGGGGTTGGGTCGACGTCAGCAAGGAATTCGGGAATTCCCGCAGATCAAAGGGCAACAAGGCACTTTCGGGTTGGGATACAAGCCCACTGATGAAGACGCCGAGCTACAGAGGCCATGGAAGAAAAGGGTGAAGGGTCTCCCACCATACCGCAAGACTTTGAATGGACAATTCGTCAAAGAAGGGGATGATTTCCCTTACTTCGGGTTCCCCGAACCCTGGGTCCATCAAACCACTAGGAGAAGGCACCCCGGGCTTGAAATATTCGCTGACTGCGAGAGGCCCCCATATCAAGACCCGTTCTATCCCGAAGAAGTTGAAAAGACCCCAGAGGAAGACTGGTTAAAATACCTTGACACTGAGGCGATCAAGAAGATGTGGGAGGAATCCACTGAGGAGGAGGAAGAGAAGAGGGCCGAGAGCCAAGATGATCAGATCAAGCCAACTGAGGAGGGTCTGAGCAACCAGGCTGTAGAGTCATCTGTCTGTGTCTCCCAATCCCCTATTCCCCCAAAGTCTGTACTACCGGTTATCGAGTCTGTACTGGAGTCGGCTGCTGTAAGCCCACCACTATCCAATGTAATCACTTCACCTGTCATGAATGAAATGAAAGACGATTCTGCTTACTCCTTTGTGTCTGACACTTGTGAATGCACAGATCCCTCCGAGGATCTCCCAATCGAACTAAAGCAACTAATTGAAAAACCACCTGCTTATGAAATAATCGAAGATACTTTATCAGTTAACTTAGGTGAAATAGATAATCCACAGATTGTGCAAATTGGCTCAACCCTTAATAAAGAAGAAAAAGAAAAATTAACCCTCTTGCTAAAAGAGTTCAAAGATGTTTTTGCTTGGTCTTACGAAGACATGCCTGGGGTCGATCCCGACATCGTCCAACATCATATTCCTCTCCTCCCTAATTCTAAACCTGTCAAGCAGAAACTGAGGCGCATGAGACCGGAATGGGCACTCAAGGTTAAAGAAGAGGTGGAGAAGCAGTTCAAGGCAGGGTTCATCATTGTCACCGAATACCCGGAATGGGTTGCCAATATCGTGCCAGTCCCGAAGAAGGATGGAAAAGTTCGTGTGTGCGTCGACTTTCGTGATCTGAACAAGGCCAGTCCCAAGGATGACTTCCCACTTCCCCACATTGACGTTTTGGTAGATAACACCGCAGGACATGAGCTACTGTCTTTCATGGATGGCTTCTCAGGGTATAATCAGATTCTAATGGCGCCAGAAGATCGGGAAAAGACGACATTCACCACCCCTTGGGGAACCTACTGTTATAGAGTAATGCCCTTTGGACTCAAGAATGCGGGGGCAACTTACCAAAGAGCTGCCACCACTCTGCTGCATGATATGATTCACAAAGAGGTAGAAGTGTACGTAGACGACATGATTGTAAAATCCAAGGATAGAGAAGGGCACCTGGTAGCGCTGGAAAAGTTCTTCGAAAGGTTGCGCAAATACAAGATGAGGCTGAATCCAAAGAAATGCACTTTCGGCGTAACCTCCGGTAAACTCCTGGGTTTTCTCATCACACAAAGGGGAATAGAGGTGGACCCCTCTAAGATCAAGGCAATCCTCGAAATGACGCCACCACGGAATGAAAAAGAAGTAAGGGGGTTCCTTGGAAGAATCCAGTTCATCAGCCGCTTCATTTCCAAGCTCACAGCTACATGCGATCCTCTGTTCCGATTGTTGAGAAAAGGGGAGAAGTTCCAATGGGATGACCAATGCCAAGCCGCTTTCGACAAAATAAAAGCCTACCTTCAAAATCCGCCTGTCCTTTCACCACCAACGCCTCGTAAGCCCTTATTCCTTTACCTATCCGTCTCTGAAAATGCCATGGGTTGCATGCTGGCCCAAGAAGGAGAAGAAAGCCACTCCGAAAAAGCCATATACTACCTCAGCAAAAGGATGACTGGGTATGAGCTCAACTACTCTACCCTTGAAAAAACGTGTTGGGCTTTGGTCTGGTGCACTCGCCGACTAAGGCACTACATGCTGGCCTTTCCGGTTGTGCTCATATCCCGCATGGATCCTCTAAAATACCTTCTCGAAAAACCTGCCCTGACCGGTCGTATATCCCGTTGGTTACTTCTACTATCCGAATTCGATATCAGGTATGTCACAAGCAAATCAGTAAAAGGGAGAACCGTAGCTGAGCATCTCGCAGAACATGCCGTTGACTCCGAAGAAAGTGGGGACTTTCCGTTTCCAGACGAGAGCATCATAGAAATCAAGGAAGAGCAGTGGAAGTTGTACTTCGATGGAGCAGCCAACATGAAAGGATACGGAGTAGGAATGATTCTCGTATCACCAAGCGGGGACCACACTCCATTGGAAGTCAAGCTCAATTATAACTCCACCAACAACACCGCCGAATACGAGGCCTGCATTTTGGGAATGGAAGCAGCCTTAGAGCTGAGGATTCGGAAGATAGACGCCTTCGGGGACTCAAACCTCATCATATCACAAGCAAGAGGAGAATGGAAAGTAAAAGAAGAAAGGTTGAAGCCCTATCATGATCATCTCGACCAACTCAAGAGGCAGTTCAAAAATATCACATTCCTCTACTTGCCCAGGGAAGAGAACCAGCTGGCAGACTCCTTGGCCATCCTAGCTTCGATGATCAAAATTCCTGTGGGAGTCGGGATGATGCCCTTGGTGATTGAGCAGAGGTATGAGCCTTCGTTCAGCATAGTCGCCACAATCGAAGAAGAAGAGAATGAAACACCGTGGTACCAGGACATCTGGAATTTCATAGAAAAGGGGATGTACCCCCAAGAGTCTACCGAGAAAGACAAAAGGGCAATTCAAAAATTCGCGGCACAATTCATCATTTGCGGTGGAAAACTGCTGAAGAAAGGATACAACGGTCACAACCTGACCTGCTTGTTCGGAAAGAGCTCCAAAAGAATGATGGAAGAAATACACGAAGAGGTCTGTGGCCCTCACATGAACGGTCACATGTTGGCCAAGAAGATTATAAGGCAAGGATACTACTGGACAACATTGGAAAAAGATTGTTGTGAGTACGTGAGAAGGTGTCACAAGTGCCAGATCCATGCAAACATGATGCACGTGCCGCCATCTCTTCTATACAGCATGACCTCGCCTTGGCCATTCTCCACCTGGGGAATCGATATTATTGGTGAAATCGTTCCAAAGGCCTCAAATGGAAATCGGTATATTCTGGTGGCCATAGACTACTTCACAAAATGGGTAGAAGCTGCATCTTACACCAAGTTGGGGGCCAAGGAAGTGGCCAAATTCATCAAGAGAAATCTCATCTGCCGTTATGGAGTTCCTCATGAGATTATTTCGGATAACGGAAGTCATTTCAAGGCAGAAGTCAGGGATCTGTTCGAGGAATACCAAATCACCTATCACAAGTCGTCGCCACACCGACCACAGACCAATGGGGCAGTCGAAGCTGCGAATAAGAATATCAAGGCCATACTGCAAAAATCAGCTGATACCTACAAAGACTGGCATGAAAAGCTACCATTTGCACTTTGGGGATACAGAACATCGATAAGGACGTCCACAGGAGCGACTCCTTACTCACTAGTGTATGGGATGGAAGCGGTACTTCCGGTGGAGATAGAATTACCATCCCTACGCGTGATGGCAGAGTGTGAAATTTCGGAATCAGATTGGTTGAGAGAAAGGTATGAAGAATTGGCCCTCATAGATGAAAAGCGTCTGGCGGCAGTCGACCATGTCCGAATCTATCAGAAGAAGATAGCCCGTGCTTTCAACAAAAGGGTTCGTCCAAGGAAGTTTGTCAAAGGCGACCTTGTCCTTAAAGAATTGCGAGCTCCGATCTTTGATCCCCGTGGGAAGTTTAAGCCAAAATGGGTCGGCCCTTACATTGTTAAGACTGTTCTTTCCGGAGGAGCAACTTACCTCATGGACCTCGATGGTGTCGAATTCAAAGAACCGATCAACATGGATCGCCTCAAAAAGTACTATGCTTGACCATCTCCAAACCAATTTCCTTCAAACCTTGCCTTGAACTACGCTCGACCTGATTCCCGCTCGGGGATACGTAGGCAACCACATCGGTTCGGTCGCTCCACCAACCTAAAAATCAACCCGCTTCTTTCCAACCATGGCCCGAACTATGTTGGACCTGATCCCCACTTGGGGGTACGTAGGCAGACTTTCAAAAGAAAAGAAGGATGGCTCGCTAGGTCGAAAATCCGAAAGGACGCCTAGGCAAAAATTAGAGCTAAATCCAAAGTGAGCAATAACAAAAGAGAGAAAATAGCTCGCTAGGTCACCTCCTTAGTGCCTAGGCAAAAATTATGAGCACGTGAGAAAACAAAGTCGCGGTCCTTACCATAACCCGGAAATCACCTTCCACACTAGGGGCAAACTTCGGCCACTCGCCTCTTTTGCCTGAACCTCTTCTAAACTAGGGGCAAACATCGGTCATCTACCTCGTTTGCCTCACAACCATACATATCCCAAACTAGGGGCAAACTTCGGCCACCCGCCTCGTTTGCCTCTAATAAACCCAGCATGCCTAAGCAAGTACCAAAAGCAACAACTAATCGAAATATCAAGTTACAAAATGTTTTTAGAAAGCTAAAGTGCATAAAATAAGATTTCCAAAGTAACCGAGGTTCACTGATAAACAAACTTTGAATATTACATAAGTAGGAATAAGTAAAGAAATAAAAGTCTTTCAAAAAGCAATCACACATGTTCAAAGACACTTGGAGGAATGAGCAGAATCAGTCAGGTCTAGTTTTATCTTTGCGTCTTTTATTTCTTCAAAAGTCTTTAGAAGTAGGCCTTTACTCGGTCAGTCCAACCATCAATAAAAGCAGCAATAGTGGTAGCTCTAATCCTGGAAGCAAAGACCCTCTCAGTAAACCCCCGGGGAACCTCCTGAACCTGTCCATACTATCTGGCCAAACGGCGAGGATGATAGAAAGAGGTCTCTCTCAGACCCATCAGCCACACTCTCTGGTGACCCCCAAGGCTTGTGGTGACAGCATAAAGGCCCCAACGTCTCACGATCCAGCAAATGTCAGCCTCAGATAAAGCACCCATCATGCCCACCCAATCGGCAAAAGTATAGTGAGAGTAAAGCATGGCTTGACGAAAGTAAACCGGTGGTATACGGCCTGTCCACAGCTGAAGGCGCTCGTAAAGCCAAGCCTGTAACACCAAAGGCGCCCCAGAAAGGAGAAGAGTCCCTTGGTTGAAGGCATTATCCAAACCGTTCAAAGTTTCAGCTAGAACCATGGCCATGGGATTCCTGCTAAGTTTCAGCCCGAGGCACACATGCACCAAGTCGATGGAAGTACTCGAGAACAAGAAGTGCGAAGTCATGCACAATACCAAAACGGCCCCGCGGGAAGCATCATACGTGCTGGGATTCCCAGGACTGGCATACTGGGCAATAATGGAAGCAATATTGAGGACCTCACCTTGAATCAGTCGGCGGGAAATAGTGATTGAGCAATTCAGATATTCAGCCAAACCTCGCGTAGGACTGAGGGTATCAACAGAAGGGAGAATCAAGTCAGAGTCGGAATCAAAGCCAAGAATAGCACAGAACTCCTCAAGCATGGGGCATATTTCCAGGCCATTGAAGTTGAAGACATGATTCACCGGGTCCCAGTGAGCAATGGCAGCACGCAAGAACTCCGTATTCAGGGTCATCTGGCGAAGAGAAAACAGCTCGGTCAAGCCGTAGCTAAAGAGGTTGATCCGCTCCACGCCATCCGTAATGTTCAACCAAGCTGTGAGTTGAGCAGGATCATACAAAGCCATATTTTCTGTCGCGGCTCTAGCAAAAATCGAAATTTCGACAGCACTTCCCCGCTTTACGGACTATCCCACCTGCAAAGCAAAAGCACTCACTATCACAAAACTGCCCATCGCGGTAACATCCAACCACCACAGTGTACATATATCAAATAAAACAAGCACACAACTGCGCCTCCAAGCCGGAAGCTATCCGGCCTAAAAGGTGAAACATCATAATAATCTGTCAAAAGTCACAAATTGTTCTACACATCGTCCTACACTGTCCAAATAGTCATGTCACTGGTACAACCCAATCGAAAACATAAAAAGAGAATAATGCCCTCTTGGGAGGCCTCAGTCCTCCTCTTCTTCGTCCTCTGTCGGACCACCAGGAGTGTATGTCGGCGACGGCCTCCTCCTGCCACCTCTGCATCTTGGACCAGTCCTCGATGAGCCAGCCCCGCCTCTGCGGTACTGCACACACAAATAAAAATGAAGGCAATCAGTAAGGGAACAACAAAAAAGGTACAAAAACAGAGCCGAGTCAAAGACTTACCAAGGACGCCATCTGGTTAGCAGCAAATTACCGCATACCGTCCATCTGTCAAGGGTAAAATCTAGGATTAGAACCTCATCACCTTAAGAAAGTGCAAAATTAAAGACGTACCCGGTGGTCTCGTGTGAGGACCAGGGACCATAAGCTGGCTACCAAGGCGTGACCCTCCTCAGCGTAACTCCAAGGAACATTGAGGACACCCGCTGGCTGAGTAGGATACCCACATGTGACTCGCGGCACCTCCATCACTTGGGGAGTGCCATCAGCGCCTAGAACATTGACGGTCCAATCCCAAGGGGGGATAGGGTCGGGAGCCTGAGGAGCCTGCCTCCTGTACATCTCGCGAAGCTGAAGGCACAGAATAAGTTAGGAAAAGATAAATCAAAAACATGGACAATGAATATAAACAAAAAATACGAAAAAACTCACCTCCAGGAGTGGGAAGTTAGGCATCAGGAAACGGCCGCGGTAAGCCTCGTAACCGGTCTCAGAAAGAAAATGGTCCCAAACATCAGTGCCGGCTAAAGCCGCCAGCAGAGCATCTCCAGAAAGGTCACTAGCATCCATCACAGGAGGATCATGAGGGACGCGATACCGGGAACCACCAACCACCTGCCGAGACACCCGCTCACCAAGGAACCACTGCCTGCACTCAGTACTCTCCAGCAGAAGGCGGCAAGAGGTAAGAGATTTAACCGCTTGTATCTCCTCAGTGGCAGCATAAGCGACGCCCTCCCAAGGCGTCCAATCAACACTAGAGGCTGTCAACCCAGTTAAGAAGTTCTGAAGCAAAACAATCCGATGGGCCCCACTCTTCACCCCAACAACGTCCCTCTGCCATCTCAAGCCTCGTGGGAATAGAGGCACAGGAGCCATACCATCCTCATCCTCGCCTGATTCATCCACTGGGGAGGGAGCCAACATCTTCAAGTATTCAAAACTCCAAAGCTGCGTAGACAAAAGACAAATCAGAACAAGTATGAAAATCAGAAAGATGGAAAATAAAAAGAAGAAGCAGTGCGTACCTCCCAAGCTCGCCAGAATCCCCCAGTAGATTTAACATCGCCCCGAGAGACCTCCCCCATATGCTTGTAGAGATGGGCCAAGGCAGCACCGCCCCAATTGTAGGAGGGGATCTCATCAATGGTCGCCAGGCAAGAAAGGAGCCTCAAGCTCACCCGGTCGTTCCTTGTCGCAAAGATGGAGCACCCGAGGACATACAGAAGATAAACCCTCAAAAGCTGGGAGTTGTTCAGATTGTGATTACCTCTACCATAGGCCCGGTAAAGCCAGCCGCAAGGGAACCAATGCCTCTCCAGGTTGGGGGAGCAGCCCCAATCAACATCTCCACCGCCTCCGGGTCAATCTCATAAAAATAGTCCAGAACCAGGCGCTTCCCGCCAACCCTCAAGCCCGTGATCATAGAAAAGTCGAAGGGCGTCATAGTCATTTCACCAAACGGCAGGTGAAAAGTGTTGGTGGTGTCCCACCACCTCTCGGCCAATGCATAGAAGTGAGCTAAATCGTTGCTGCTTTTTGAAACCAAGCGAACAAAGCCTCCAAACCCGGCGTCATCCACCATCATCTTAACGGTGGGCGAGAGTTGAGTATACCATAAGAAGGCATGGGCAAGGCTACCATGGCCTTTCAAGGCCACTTCCGGCACCTACACACAACAAAGACGACAAAAGATGCACAAAATCACTATTCACGATCCGAGAGCAAAATTCACAAAATCAACATTTGAGCGCAAATCGAACTTCTAACGATCTATAGGTGCACATTATGGCTCACAAAACTAGCACAATACATGAAGGTGGTCCTAAAATGTCGAAAGTTTCACATACCAAGCTTGCTAGAGCCGCGGCCGAAAGATGGTGTTGGGGGTCCCGCAAAATCACGTCCGGGGTGTGCATCTCGGCCTTCATCCGTCCTTTGGCCTTCTTAGACGGTCTCCTTGAGCTCGAAGCCATGGATCTACAAAGAAAATGGAAGTCTCAGTTGAACTTTCTTCTTGAAAATTTGGGCAAACCAAAACACCAATCAAAAATCTAACTACGGGGAAAGATTACTCACCTGGGCGTGCACAAGCTGCGTTTTGATGAATTTTGGCTTCAAAAACACCCCAAAATGGCCAAGAATGAGCTTCAAAAGCTCAAAAACCCGAGATATAAGAAGATAAAGTCCGGCCACCCAGTGCCGCCGCGGCACTGGCCAACTGCCGCCGCGGCAGTGGCCCAGTGCCGCCGCGGCACTGCTCCCCACGGGCCCCGCTTCGCTCCGTTTTGCTCCGTTTCGCCCCGTTCTGGCCCGTTTCGGCCTTTTCCAGCCCATTTTTGGCCCTGATCAGCCCCGATGGACCATTCCAGTCAAGATTTATGAGGTTTTGCCCCAAGAAGACTAAAAGTTGTCAGAACTACCTCCAGCAGGCAAAAACTGAAAAAAAATCGGCTCCCGAAGACCCGAATCGGCCGTTTTGGGACAACCGTCGCAAATTTTGATCAAACGCGAGAATTTTGGTAACGGATCCTGGTTTTTAGCTAGAGCACCAAATAAACAAGAAAAGAGATTCCCCGAGAACCCTGCATTATTCCCCGAGGACAAAAGCAGACGAATACCAGCTCCCGGAGGCCCTGACAGGCTCTCTTGGATTGAGCACCGACAGATTTGATCAACCGTGAGAGGTTCAGAGATGGATCCTGGTTCCCGATCAAGAAAAGAGATTCCCCGAGAGCCCTGCATTATCCCCCGAGGACAAAAGCAGACAGATACCAGCTCCCGGAGGCCCTGACAGGCTCTCTTGGATTGAGCACCGACAGATTTGATCAACCGTGAGAGGTTCAGAGATGGATCCTGGTTCCCGATCAAGAAAAGAGATTCCCCGAGAACCCTGCATTATCCCCCGAGGACAAAAGCAGACAGATACCAGCTCCCGGAGGCCTTGACAGGCTCTCTTGGATTGAACGCCGAAAGTTTTGATCAACCATGAGAGGTTCAGAGATGGATCCTGGTTCCAGATCAAGAAAAGAAATTCTCCAAGAACACCTACATCATCCCCGAGGGCAAAAGATACTACCACTAGCCGAAACTGATTCCCGAAAGTCAGCCGTCAGGAACAATCAGAGCATCACCCAAACCCGGATCTCCCGAATTTTCTCAAGACCCCTCGGTCACCTTTTGGCTACCATCTTCTAAACAAAGCACACTTCCCAAATTCCAAAAGTTTGCCCCTAGACTTAGAGTCTTCTAAACCTTGATGTCCTCATCCGAGTCATCCACTACATCACATTCACGAACACTAGCACAACACCGGACCACTCGGAGTGGCACACCCCACAACACCTGCTCATACTAGGATCATAACAATAGGCATAATAGGACTCATGACACAATTCATATCACATCCATGCATTGCATATCATCCTCATAGCATAGCATCCGCATATCTTGTTGTGCATATGTGATTTGTTCCTTTGTGCCCCGAACTACGTCCTGGTCTGATTCCCCTTGGGATACGTAGGCAGCTCACGCAGAGCACGACCAGCACTAACCTCATCATCCTTGCATCTTTTGCAACGCTTTTTATCCTAAATCTATAGCCTCCAAAAATTCCTGTCTCTTCAAAACTTTGGCACTCGCTTGCGACATGCGTTGCCTCGCAAGTTCATGCCAAAGAGGGGCAAACTGTAAACACCCCATTTTTCGGCTATCAGATTTAGGAGACCCATAGCTTGGTGGTTCACAATGATCGTAAAAGACTCAAAAGGACTCCTGGAAGTCAGCTATCTCTCAGAATGCTCAGAATGACCAAAATGCCCCTGAAAGTCCAAAAACTCCCGGATTTGGTCCCGAAGTTCTGAAAACATGCTATGTCGTAAGAAAAATGATAAAATGAGTTTTTAAGTAAAACCGGAAGAAATCGTCAGCTCCCAGAGACCCCCGGAAGTCCCGGAAGTTCCCGGAAAGTCCCCGTTGACCGGTTTGACTAGGTTTGACCAAGGTTTGACCAAGATTTGACCAGGTTTGACCAAGTTTGACCAAGTTTGACCAAAATCGTCCGAGTTCACCGGAATCATTCCAAATCATGAGAAAAGTATTAAAACGAGTTCCAAAAGAAAATCGAACGAAAACATCAGCTCCCGGGAACTCCCGGAGGTTCCCAGAACTTCCCGGGAATCCCAGGTTTGACCGGTTTGACCGAAATTTGACTTTGGGACCGGGGCACCGAAACAATTTTCAAATATTTTTCATAGATACTAGAGGTCAATAGCTTTCCAACGGTATATCGCACATAATTTCTGGATTTAAAACGAATTTATTATGAATTTCCAAAGGCGAAAAAGGCGATCAAATCGGCTTTTGTCGCAAATACCGCAAAACTTTTCAAAATGACCTATCCCCAAACTATTTTTTATGTAAAGTAGACTCCATTACCTTTCCAACGGTATATCACAATCCCAATTTGGAGTTCGTACGCATTTTCTGTGAATTTCGGACGAAATAGGGCCTTTTCGCGAATACCGGAACTTCGGGGGGCCTAAACAGCATTATCTGGACGAAGGGAGGAGCAGTGCCGCCGCGGCAGTGGCCCAGTGCCGCCGCGGCACTCCCCTCCAGAACAGTGTATTTTTGTAATTTCTTTTGTGGTCCCATTTTGATTAATTAAAAGCCAAAACGACGTAGTTTCATGATTTCAGATGTTTGGGACCAATAGGAACACTTTCTAAATCCCAAAAACACCCCAAATTGGCCTATATAAACACCCCATTACTCCTCATTTTGGGGGAGTCAAATGTGAGTTTTGGAAAAGTTTGGGAGAGAAAGTAGTAGAGATAAGGTTAGAGTAGAGAGAAAAGAAGCTTTCTTCTTTGATTTTCAAAACAAAAGTGAGTTCTAACTTTGTTTTTACTTCATTACTTCCATTTATTTCAACATTCAATACTCCCAACCACCATTTTAGTGAGCATTCAAGAGAGTGGAAGCTTCTTCCATGTCTAGTGTCATTACATATGAGTGATATACCAATCTACAAGTCTCATGCTTCATGAATATCATCTATTGATTATCATCTACTTGCTTGTTTATTTATTGTTCATCTCTTCTTATCCCATTTCTTTTTATTTTCTTTATTTACTTACTAGTTCATCATCATCTAAGTGATGACATGAAGTTTGGGGTGAGTGAATCCTCATGGATAGTAGCTCTTGACCTCAAAAACATGTTTGATAGATGATGACCATAACCTCAATACTTCCAAGGTATTCTTGGAATGTATTGAAGTTATGTCCAAAAACAAAATAAATCTCTCCAACAATCTTGGAGGTTCTTAAATGATGAGTTTGATGTAGGTATTCTAAGTGGCTATGATCCTTATTGAGTGTTGAAAACATGTTTTCAAAACATCTATTTCAAAACCCCTCTCAATCCCTCTCATTTGGTTTCAAGAAACAAAACTTTGTTTTCTCCAAAATCTTCAAAATAATGAGTCAAAACAGTGAATGAGTTGAGTTCAAAGATTTTTCTAGAACACAATACTCAACATATGGATACAAGGCCACTTGAAAAGTCTTCCTAACTCATTGGAGAACACCCATGATTTTTGGTTTGACTTGGAAGTACTTGGAAATGGTCCATTTGGGTCCCAACATTCCTTCCAAACATTCTGTTTTTGCTGTCACAGCAGCAAGGTCAACTTACGACCTCTTTTCCAGAAAACTTTTCCAAATGGGGTGGTCCTAACTTATTTTTCCCTTAAAATTCAATGTCTTAGGAAACTTTCTGTATAAAATGGGCCTCTAGATCATTCTCTTTCATTTTCTAAGATTTTCTAACATTTCAGTCGACAGTACGAACTCTATTTCTGAGTGACCTCTATTGTTTATATAATTTCTCTCAATTTGTGATAGCTATTCAAGATTGGCCTTTTGGGTTGTGTTTTAGACACAATAAGGAACATCTCCATAAAAAATCATGCATTAAAAACGTCCCTAACCCCTCTTTTCAAATTCTAAAAGATCATGCTACTGTTCTGTCCACTATTCACAGCAAGTATACTTTAACTTTCATTCTTTGATTTGATGCTTATATGCATTCCAAATTAGTTCATATCTTAGGAAGTAGTTCATACTACATTTGTACATATCCCATGTTAATTTCATTCATCCATTCATACACATTTTAGACTTCTAAGCCATTCTAGAAATCCATGTACACAAAACACACTACAACCTTTGCACACTTTAGATACATACATTGCATTCATGCAAGATTTGGGGTTTTTGTAACTCTTAATCTAAGGAGATTATAAGGAATGATCACGATCATACGTTCATGCTTCCCCTTTGATCTAATCATCCTTTCTCATCCGTCCCGGGGATTGAGAGATCTTCTTTTCTCAAAGAATAACATGCATCATACTAGCTTGTTAAGCATATTTTGATTTCTTTGTTTATTTGTTTCAAGAACAATTCATGTCCCCTTTAGATTAGGAAAACTTGATTAATTGATATATGATTAGACGATTTTTCCTAGGTTTATTTGTGTGATCTTTCACTTCACATTGCATGATATTTGGCTTAGATCTTATGAATGATATCTTATCTTTAGATCTTTCATTTCAAGTTTCTTATGTGATGTAATATACTATCATAGTATTATTTGTCAAATCAAACATAGTATAAGATGATTATTTGGATGCTAATTGAGGCCCGTCGAAAGACGGGGCGAGTTGAGGGTGTTTTAGTCGTGACAAAGGCTCCTTCCTCTCTCGTACCAAAACCCCGAACCGAGTTCTTTGGTTATGAAGGGCCGGTGCCCTTTATCCATTTGGGTGAGTCAAAATTAGGTTTCTTGGTTCCTTAAAGACCAAGTGGCGACTCTGTATCTGTTTTCAACAGACCTGTTTTCTTTCTTTGATTCAAATCAATTTCAAAACAATCTCAAATAAGAGAAGTGGTCCGATTCCCGGTATCCACACCTGGATAAAATATCTAAATTGAAACCATGATCCAGTCGACTGTGTCAGGGACCCAGTCGACTGTGTCAAGGACCCAGTTGACTGATCCTCTATGAAAAGATGTAGTGAGTTACTGAAAATGAGACTCCAGTTGATTGTTTTCTTAACCAGTCGACTGGTTTATGGCAGCAGCACACATTCTACAGATTTCTAAGTTTAAAAGCTTTTAAAAGCACCCAAGGGTTAAACACACACACACCAAACTCATTCTAAAGTGATCTCAACTAGATTAAAATATTGTTTAAACATAATTACAAGAGATTACAATCTATTACAACATTATGAACTCGTTCCATGATTTCACATTACTATAAGTTAAATAACCAAATCTGTATTATAACATTCCTACTGTCCCAAAATTACAAGATTAACATTCATGTTGCCTTCTAAGTGAACTCCCAAACCCACCTGCTCACTTTTGCGATTCCTCACCAGCATTAATACCTGCAAAGGTTATTTGAATAACCACACATATTCGATTTGTTTAAGCTAACGCTTAGTGAATAAAAAACATATACACATGAATGATAAACATGCTTGCATTCACATCTCTACATTTCATACTAGTTGCGGGAGACTCACGTGCACATTCCATACTCCCAATCCGTGACTCCTCGCCAATAAGTCCACGCGAAAGGGTAAGACCCACGATTCTTCTCTTTAATCGTGCGACCTTAATGCCTATATTGGCTCCACAAAATGGCTTAGTGACCATGTGCTCTTTCTGACCCAAATAAGCAACTCAACATGCTCAAATACATATCACCGTGCTCTCGGTAATTAAAACATTTCACCATGCTATTTGATCGGGAGAGAACTAATCCTAATTATACGCCTGAATTCACATTTGTTAGTACTTTTTATCCTGTTTTTGTATATTTTTACTTCGTTTTCTATTTTCTGACAGGTTTTGGAAGAAATTACCTAAACCAGGCTAAACAGGGTGAAAAAGCAGAAGAAAAGAAGCTGAAAAAGTCAAGTCGCGCGCGCAACCCGCGGGCGCGAAAATCCGAGAATCGCTCGTGCGATCCGTTCGCGCGAAAGTCCCAGAATCGCTCGCGCGATCCGCACGCGCGAAGGCCAAATGTCGCGCTCGCGCGATATGTGTTAAAGCCAAAGTTGCGTATTTCAGTATACTGAAGACTCCTGTGCAAACGAAACTGCTGAACGACGTCTAGACTGTAAATTACATCAGTTTCAGTCCGTTTCGGGTTGGAAAGGCTTCCAAAACTTGTTGTAAATCTATATATACCCTATTTTATCACAATTAGAGGGTTACACACCCATACATACACATTCTACAACCATACTTCCAGCCATTGAAGGGAGGGAAGCAAGAAGAAGAAGAAGAAGACCAAGGGTTTCCATGGCCTCCTCCATCAACTACTTGCCATCCATCACTTCCATGGACGGCTAGATCATAGATCTAGGGTTTCAATGAAGCCCTAGACGAGTAATAGGGTTTTATTTATGTTTTTATTTTAGTTTTATTATGTATGGATGACAGTCACATGTTTAGAGGATTTTTATAAATAAATCGTACTTCTATTGATTAAATCATCGCTTTCGGAATTTATTCTTATCTTAGATCTATTTTGACTGTGATGTGCTCAACGATCTATTCTTGCTGTGCTTGTTTAGATTGTTTACATGTGATGGTGCTTTATTGATTTGTGCTATCAAGTATCCGAATAGTCCATGCCTAGGTTAGATGGATTAGATCACAACCCTAGTTTAGTGTGGGATAATTCGTGCTAACTGCAGATGGATTATGTTGGTGCTTGAACCATGAATATCTTCTTGTCGGAGGAATTGGGCTTGTAGCTACAATTTCCCATATTCATCCAACGTGATAAGCTAAAGTGATTCATAAATATTCCTATTATGAAGCTAGTGGTGGATTTGTAATCCTAGGTTTCCTTAAACATTATTTAAAACAACTATTTAAATTGCTTTTATAGTTTAGATTTATTTTTATGTTCTTAGTTTAATTCAAATTACAATCAAATCCGTTTTCTCAATTAACTAAATTTAGGTTTTAAAATTAAGTCGCTGTAGTAAATCAATCTCTGTGGGTTCGACCTTTACTTTCACACTACAAATCCTTAGAAAAGTAAAGCATAAATAAAAGCATACTTTTTATATCTTGATTCTGACAAGATCAATTTTTGGCGCCGTTGCCGGGGATTGTATTACTACCTTTAGTTTTATAATCTTAGTTTAGTTAATTTGTAAATATTAGATTAGTTTTTATTCTTCTTATTTTCCGTTTTTGTTTTAAATTACTAACTTGTTCTTTTATTTTATAGGTTTTCGAGTCATCAAATTCCAACGTTTCCGAGTGGAGTAGCTAATTACATCAAATGAGCTTACGCAGATAAAATAAATAAAAATTAAGTAAATTGCTCGCTTTAACT
This sequence comes from Hydrangea macrophylla, assembly GCA_033977485.1. Classification (NCBI taxonomy): domain Eukaryota; kingdom Viridiplantae; phylum Streptophyta; class Magnoliopsida; order Cornales; family Hydrangeaceae; genus Hydrangea; species Hydrangea macrophylla. The sequence goes on from CM066996.1 coordinate 79,898,525, forward strand.
TCGCATCCAATCACTATAAGTCAGGGCGCTGAGACGCAATTACTTGCATTAGTTTAGGGTGAATTGCACTGCATTAGCTAGGAAACCCGGGGCGCTGGGCTTGACGCGGTCATTGCATTACAGGATAATATTTATGCATCACAGTAGTTGAGTGCTTGTTATCTTAGTTGCGTGATTGCTATTTGTTTTTTTTTAGTTGAGTCAGTTTTTGTTTCTAGTTTACTTTCTTTTAGTTTATGTTAGGTACACGTTCAAATAAATCGGAATTAAAACCTTTTGACTCTGAACTTGAACGTACATTAAGACTTAACAAGTCTTCAAACTTAACTTCTAGAACAAGGTTTTTAATAGACGACGATTTGACACCAAAACCAACATCTTTATTTGAATCTGAAATACGTAGTACCCTTACAAGATTAAAGAAATCACGCTTTTATAACATAGAACCAATTAAAATGGCAGACATTGGAAATAATAACGAAAACAACCAAAATAACAACGGAGCTAATATGAATAATCCTAATATACCACCACCTCCTCCACTTAAAGAATATTTTATTCCGACGACTTACACGCCGCAAACATGTATTGAATTACTGGAGGCGATAGCATCTCACTTTGAGATAAAGTCGTCTACCATCTCGCTACTTCCATCTTTCCATGGCCGTTTAAATGAAGATCCATATAAACACTTAGGAGATTTTCAAGATATATGTTCTACTTTGAAAATCCAAAACTTAACTGATGATGAATTAAAATTGCGGCTCTTTCCATTCTCTTTAAAAGATAAAGCTAAATATTGGCTTCAATCTTTGGAGCCAAACACAATTAGAACATGGGAAGACTTACACACCGCATTTTTACAAAAGTTTTTCCCGATTATGCGTACGAATCAGATAAGAAAATCTATAACAAACTTTGTGATGCAAGATGGGGAATCACTTTACGACACGTGGGAAAAATTTAAAGAATTATTACGTTCGTGTCCACATCATCAGGTTCCTAAGTGGCAGTTGGTCCAGGTCTTTTACGAGGGACTTATTCCTTCGGTCCGTAACACCGTCGATGCTGTTTGTGCGGGTACCTTCCTACACAAAAGTGCCGATGAGGCCTGGAAAATTTTTGAAACGTTAAGCGAGAATTCGATGCACCAAGCGGTGTCTGTCCGTTCTGAGGGATACCCACAACCTAGGAGGGAGGTAAAGTTCGAGTCAAGTCAATCAATTGAAATAAAAGAATTATCTAACAAACTTGACCGACTTTTAACAATGAACCAAACGACAGCCCCACCCGCTCATGAAATTTGTGCATTATGTTCCGATCCTTCACATTCTATACTTTCATGTCCATCGGCGAGTCAATTTCCGAAATTCGTGGAGCAACACATTAATTCTATTCAACAATACCCACGAAATAATTATAATGCAACTGCTAACAATCCGGATGCGCCATGGAGAAACCATCCTAACTTCTCGTGGAAAAATAACAATAATAATCCTAATGAGGCGACTAATTTTCCTAATGCGTATCGACCTCAGTTTCAACCTAATCAATACCAACACCCGCCTCCTAATTCGAATCCTTCAAGGGGTAATGCTTTTGAGGAAAAGGTGTTGGCGTCCCTTAAGAATATTGAAACTCAAGTCCAGGCACAAGCACAAATAGTGCACTCTCACACACAATCCATTGCGAAGCTTGAATCTCAAATGGGACAACTAGCTACTATAGTGAGTCGTAGAAACGAGGGGACGTTGCCTAGTCAAACAATTCAAAACCCTAAGGGACAATATGAGGTTAAGGGGTCGAATGAACAAGTAAACGCCGTCTCAACTAGGTTGACTACACGAGAGGAAGAGGTAATAGAAATCCCGAATGAGAATGTGAAAGATATGAATACTAACTCGAATAAGAAGGGTGAGAACGCGAGCCAAAATAAGAAAGAAAAAGAACCGGTCCCAACAAATTTTATTTCGAGAATGCCATATCCACCTAATAATGAGGGACCGTCACATTTGACCAAGAAAGGGTCAAAAATGGAAGATATACTCGAGGTGTTCAAACAAGTTAAAATTAATATTCCTTTCCTCGATGCTATAAAACAAATTCTCACTTATGCTAAATGTCTAACAGACCTTTGCACTCAAAAACGCAAAATACGCAGTCATACTCCTAAAAAGGTCTTCCTCACGGAAAAAGTAAGTTCAGTTTTTCAACATGCTCCTCCGAAGTATAAGGATCCCGGTACGCCTACGATTTCATGTGTCATAGGTGACACTATCATTCATAGGGCTCTCCTTGACTTAGGAGCGAGTGTTAACCTCTTACCCTATCATGTCTATAAACAACTAGGTCTAGGTGAACTTAAACCTACGGCCGCTACTATTCAATTAGCGGATCGTTCTGTCAAAATACCTAGAGGAGTCGTCGAAGACGTCCTAGTAAAAGTTGATCAATGTTTCTATCCTGTTGATTTTATGGTCCTTGACACCGAACCGGTGCTAGATGCTAGAAAATACACTCCTGTTATTCTTGGTCGTCCATTCTTAGCCACGGCTAACGCACGTGTCAATTGTAGAACAGGGGTGATGAAAGTGTCGATCGGGAATATAAAATTAAAATTAAATGTTTTTAATGCTGTTGATCAACCTTCCAAAGACGATGATTATCTAGGTGTGGAGGGTAGTGAGGTTAAATGGAATGTTGAACTTACTAACGTAATAAATATAAGTGTGGGGAATAATATAGAGGATGATGAGTGGATGAATCCTAATACCTCGGACCCTAATGCTGAATCTACTCAGAAGGTAAGAAATCGATTTGAACATACTAACAAACCGTCGATTGAATTAATTCGAAGCGACGTAATTTCTGCTTACCATCGAGCTCAACCTGCCATCCTTAGGGGTACACAGTCCGATTTACGGCCTCCATAAAGCCTTGAGCTAGAACGGTCTAGCTAAAGACGTAAAAGTTAGCGCTTCTTGGGAGGCAACCCAAGCTTTATCTCGTTCGTTTTTCTTATTTTTGGTCGTTTTTGAGTCTGTTTGAGTCTGTTTTGGACATTCTGGACAAGTTTGGGGGTTGGAATTAATTCATTTTAGTAGTATATACATAATTTTAACCACAAAATGGAAAAAACCATTCTCGCGCGCGCGGCCCGCTCGCGCGAGAATGTGACTTAGTGGAATTTTCGTTCTTTTACTTTTATGATGCCTCGGGTTCTCTTCGCGCCTGATCTCGCGGGCGCGAGGGGTCCCGCTCTCGCGAAAAATTTAAAAAAAAAAAAAAAAAATTTGGGATTCGCGCGCGCGACGGCCGCTCGCGCGATTTCCCCTTTTCTTGATTTTTGATTTTCTTTTGTGTTCTATATCTTCCTCCCACACCTGTCGCATAGTTTTTCCATTTTTGTTTTTGTTTTGTAGGTCCTTTTCCATCAGGTTTTTGATTGTTGTCATAATTCTGGTTATGTTTTATTTTCTTTTATCGTATGCTTTATTTTCTTTTCTAGTTTATGTTTATTTTGTTTTCTTTGTTTTGTTATATCGTATAGATTAGGTTAATTTATTTATATTTCTTTTAGTTGTTTTTCATCTTTTCTTTGTTTAGTTTCTTTTGTTTAGTTTCTTTTCTCTAGTATTAACAGGTACATTTGAACTTTATTGCCATATTCCTTTGTGTTCACTTCTTCTATACTTGTCAAGATCGAGGTATTATCGTTCCTACTTTCCGTTCTTTTATTTTACTGTTTCATTGGGGACAATGAAAGGTTTAGGTTTGGGGGTATGCACTCACACATGCACATTAGTTTATGCAAAATTTTAAAATTTTTCAATAAGTGTGCTTAAATAAACGATGATTATCGAGTTTTTGCAATATCAATTTGATGCTTCTTGTTATGTAACTATGATTGTTATAGAATGGTAAAAAAAAGAAGATGTGATTAAACATTTGCTGAAGTTATGTTGAAATGTTTTAAGTTATGTATTGTTTGAATTGTAGTTTTATATCATAGATTTGCACATAAACCTATGCACTGTACGTAGTCATTTGAATACATGTTGGTTGTGAACTATAATATGATTTGGATTTCTAGATAACACATGGTGGAGACTAAGCCCGGTGAGCTTTTGAGCCTATCTTTTCTTTTTAGAGGGTTATAAATACATTTTGTGTTTGTCGAATTTCATTGAAATAGCGCATTAACTTGTTGTTTAGTCTCATTATTCTTGTTTTGGTTGATAGTCAAGTTAAAATATTTGTTACCATGCTAAATAATCTTCCATTGTAAATATTGAAGAACCATATGACTATAGGACATGATGTTAGGCCTTCTTTGTTTACTACCGTCCGATAAATGCAAAAATTTCCTTAGTTCGCCCTTTGAGCCGTTAAAATGTCATTTCTTTCTTTGATTACCATTATCCTTGTTTTTGCTCCGACTTGACAAACTCGGAGTTCACCACTGAGAGATTTGTCACCTTTTAGTAGTGTTAAGGTGATGTGTTGAAAAGGAAGAAGAAAATAAGATGCTATTGGGGTAGTTGCTTGGTATTCGATGAATAATCATTTGAGAAGCAAGAAGAAGAAAATGAAAAAGAAATATATTGAAAAATAAAGAAGAGGAAGGTTGAAAAGAAAAGAGAAAGAAAAGATGAAAGTTGGTAGAAGAGATGAATAAAAGAGATCGAACATGCCTTACAATGCCATTCTGAGATAACCTACCTAGTATATCCTTTTTCATTACCTGAGCCACAATACAACCTTTGAAAAGTCCTAGTTGATCCTAGAAAACAGGGTTTGGATATGAAAACGATGGGAGGGGATTAAAACATGGTAATGACTAATTTTTCTTGATTGTTGACATCCTATCCATGAGACTACTATTCTTTTGTGTCATGCGTCTTTTTCGAGTCATATGTGAGCATTTTTCGTTTTGAAAATATATTTCCTTTACTCACATATATTAGAAAAATTACACATGTTTCTGAGTGTTTCATTTGAGAGTGTAATTAACATTGTGAGATTCGTAGTCGAGACATAGTTAAATGGTTATCCGAGTTATATTCCATGTTGATGACATGCGCGTGTTCATTTGACTACCACATCACACACGTGCAATCTTATGAGGAACTCTATTGATTCGTACATTGCATCACTTGATTGTTTCTCATGATGTAGGTAGACGTCTAATTCCGTTTCTTCTTGTTCGTTATTCTATTTCGAATCATTGTTTTATAATAAGGAGTATGGGATGTTATGTTTTTTCTTTTTAATAGAACTTTTTAAATTTCTAAGTTAATAAATATGGTTGTGGGTGACTTGTTGATGAGAACCCTCACGAGACTTCACTTGTCCGACTAGGGACGCCTAGAGGTTTAAAAGGCTTGTTGCATATGCTAAATGCAATCGCAATCCATGCGAAAATGGAGGAGTATTTTATTAGTAGTTAGTTTTTATTTTAGTTTTGCTCGAGGACTAGCAAAATGTAGGTTTGGGGGTGTGATCGGGAGAGAACTAATCCTAATTATACGCCTGAATTCACATTTGTTAGTACTTTTTATCCTATTTTTGTATATTTTTACTTCATTTTCTATTTTCTGACAGGTTTTGGAAGAAATTACCTAAACCAGGCTAAACAGGGTGAAAAAGCAGAAGAAAAGAAGCTGAAAAAGTCAAGTCGCGCGCGCGACTCGCGGGCGCGAAAATCCGAGAATCGCTCGCACGATCCGCTCGCGCGAAAGTCCCAGAATTGCTCGCGTGATCCGCGCGCGCGAAGGCCAAATGTCGCGCTCGCGCGACCCGCTCGCGCGATATGTGTAAAAACCAAAGTTGCGTATTTCAGTATACTGAAGACTCCTGTGCAAACGAAACTGCTGAACGACGTCTAGACTGTAAATTACATCAGTTTCAGTCAGTTTCGGGTTGGAAAGGCTTCCAAAACTTGTTGTAAATCTATATATACCCTATTTTATCACAATTAGAGGGTTACACACCCATATATACACATTCTACAACCATACTTCCAGCCATTGAAGGGAGGGAAGCAAGAAGAAGAAGAAGAAGACCAAGGGTTTCCATGGCCTCCTCCATCAACTACTTGCCATCCATCACTTCCATGGACGGCTAGATCATAGATCTAGGGTTTCAATGAAGCCCTAGACGAGTAATAGGGTTTTATTTATGTTTTTATTTTAGTTTTATTATGTATGGATGACAGTCACATGTTTAGAGGATTTTTATAAATAAATCGTACTTCTATTGATTAAATCATCGCTTTCGGAATTTATTCTTGTCTTAGATCTATTTTGACTGTGATGTGCTCAACGATCTATTCTTGCTGTGCTTGTTTAGATTGTTTACATGTGATGGTGCTTTATTGATTTGTGCTATCAAGCATCCGAATAGTCCATGCCTAGGTTAGATGGATTAGATCACAACCCTAGTTTAGTGTGGGATAATTCGTGCTAACTGCAGATGGATTATGTTGGTGCTTGAACCATGAATATCTTCTTGTCGGAGGAATTGGGCTTGTAGCTACAATTTCCCATATTCATCCAACGTGATAAGCTAAAGTAATTCATAAATATTCCTATTATGAAGCTAGTGGTGGATTTGTAATCCTAGGTTTCCTTAAACATTATTTAAAACAACTATTTAAATTGCTTTTATAGTTTAGATTTATTTTTATGTTCTTAGTTTAATTCAAATTACAATCAAATCCGTTTTCTCAATTAACTAAATTTAGGTTTTAAAATTAAGTCGCTGTAGTAAATCAATCTCTGTGGGTTTGACCTTTACTTTCACACTACAAATCCATAGAAAAGTAAAGCATAAATAAAAGCATACTTTTTATATCTTGATTCTGACAAGATCACTATTGAGCCTACTTATCAATATAATCGCCCAATATGAACTACACAATATATCTCTATGAATTAACACATGCTATTCAAACATAACATGAATACACGCCAAGCAATCATTCCATAATACAAAGTTGAATCATTCACCTCCGATTTACGGTCCTATAATTCAAATCAAGGAAAACCCGTGCATAAAGAACGTGCAGAAAACCCTCTAGTACAATTCCTATGGATTAAAAGTCCAGATATCAATTTTTATGGAAAATTCTAGAAAATAACTTTTCGAAAAACTTAGCCAAACATGGCCTAATAGGTATCAAAATGAAGCTCTTACCTTGGGGAGTTCGAATATGAAATCTAGAAGAATTTAGACGGGCAGAAGGTCATCGTTTGGCATCGCAAAGCTCTAAGCTGCTAAATCTCCCTTTTGGCCTCTCTTGAAACTTAGGTTAGAAGCTTTGGAAAATATCTCAAGTCATCTCTATCTATATATAAGCAAAACTCTCGGGAATTATGTTTGCCTCCCCACGAGTTTTCAAAACTCCTAATTACTCTCTGAAACTTTCTACACAGCTAATTCATAACTTCACGAGTAAAACTTCAAAATTATAAAAGTTTCTGACTAAGTTACGTTTGGTTGCTAAAACGCAAATTTCTACATGACGTTTTCGAAGTTGCTAATTAGCCTACCAAATTAATAGCGTATTAATTCGTCTTCACCAGGATACTAAATCTAACAACAGAAATATAATCTAAGCTAGAAAATAATACAGATAGTGAAATACACAGGTAAACATTTAATTTTAAATAAATATTTAAAGTATTCTATAGTGACCGTCTCATACGCGGAGAGACTTCACAATAACAAAATGCTCAACGACACAGTCTCAAAGGGTTCTCTATCACAGACACCCAAATCGACTCGTGAGTCAAAACCCACTCAAACATGTGCCAAAGTGCACAACACATCACATCATCATGCATGACAATGTAATGAAATGAAATAACACAAATGTGGGTGTTATATACGGAGATTCCAAAATCTATGAAAATTCATCGCGGCGTGGACAGTTTTCGCACATGAACTGGTATTTTTGCGACGCGGTGATCACCATAAAAATACAAAAAATTTATTTTAACGTAAGAAATAATTTTTGGGTTTAATAAAAATGCAGTTAAATCAAAAGCAAATATTTTCACTGTTTTGAAAAGCAGATTTGAAATTCAAGACAGATACTTTATAAAAATCACAGGTGGTAAAATTATAGCACAGGTATTCGTGAATTTATAAAATTTATAGTTTGACCCCAAATAAAGATTTGCTGATAAAATAAAAGCAAGAAATACAAATTAAAATAAATGTGGAAATGAAATTAAAATTAAATGGGAATTACAGGTTGTTACACATATTTAGTGGGAAGGCTTGCTAGATACACTAGCAATCTGGGAAGAGATCATTGGGATACTCTTGTGAGAGTGTTAAGATATCTAAAGCATACCATGACCTATGGTTTGCACTACACACAAATCCACCCATGGTAGATGGATATTCCTATACGAATTGGATTTCGGATAGTCAAGAGACTAAGGGTGCGTTTGATAAAACTAAAAATTTAGTGCTGAAAATTAAGTGCTGGATTTTAAGTACTGAAAATTTTAAGTGATTGAATTTGTACTACTAAAAACAGTGCTTCAACTACTAAAATATAATGCATTCAGTGATTATTTTCAGTAGAAATTTTTCACTTAAAGTTTTCAGTGGTTTTTTGGCTACTTTTTCAATTAAGTGGTACGTTATCAAACGCACTGAAAAAGAATAAGTCCACAAGTGGGTATATATTCACTTTATGTGGAGCTGTGATTTCTTGGAAATCAACTAAGTTAATGTGTATAGCACGTTCGACGATGGAATCAGAGTTCATAGCCTTAGATAAGGCGGGTGAGGAAGCCGAATGGCTTCGAAACTTCCTAGAAGATATTCCATTATGGCTAAATTGGTAACGGCCACAGTTGTGCATTGTGACTGCAATACGGCATCTTTCGTAGCTAAGAATGTCATGTATAATGGCAAGTCAAGACACATAAGAAGGAAAAATAATACAATCAAGCAGCTGCTCTCTAGTGGTGTAATCACGATTGCCTATGTCAAATCAAAGGAAAATATTGCAGATCCTCTTACGAAAGGATAGCCTAGAGATCAAGTTCAATATACGACGAAAGGAATGGGCCTAAAGCCAATATTTTGAACAACCTAGCAGAAACCTAACCCAGCTGACTAGAGATCCCAAGAGCTAGGTTCAATATGCAAACTAGTTGGGAAAATTCATGTTGTAAACACACATTTAATATGGCTTCATTTATGTATATTGTTCAAGTGTGCAATAAAATTTGTTGAGATTATGTTTACATTTAATGATATTGATGAGTAAATGTTAGTACTCTTAATTGGTATCACCTATGTGAGAATGGAAGTATGGTCACTTCTACGAGAACTTCAAAGGTTTGGTTCTCTAAAAGTTCTCATGAATAAGGATCATGTTCAGGACCAAAATGAACACAATCGAATGAATTAATATGTATAAGGATATGTGGTGTGTTATCTAGTGTTGGTTTACACTAAAAGGTTGAACAGTTTAATACTTAATGTATACTGCATCACCGAGTAAAGAGTAATTCTTAAGACACAGCTTTCATATAACTTTCACACAACCTCCTAAAAGATGTTTCTATCTCTCTCCTGTGTCACCATGGGGTCCAGTTATATCACAAGAGAGAGATAGACACATCTTTTTAGGAGGTTGTGTGAAAGTTGTGTCCTAAGAACTACTCCTGAGTAAATCCAATATATACTCACAAAGGAAAAGTTCAAGTCAAAAAGACACTCTCCTAATGCATCTCAAGTCCGTGAATTGCTCTTGTAGTTTTGTTGTATTTCATTTTGTTTAGGTAGCCATAATCATTCACATGTGGGAGATTGTTAGATTCGGGGTGTGAATGAGAGCTTATATAAGCTCAAAGGGATCGTTAGGATCTCTATGGATGGGATCTATGCTCAGGAAAAGGTTTGGAACATTAAGTTTTAAGATTCTAGCAGAGAGGCGTCGACTGGGTCCCTTCGACCGATCGACCGGGTCAACAGCTATAAGAAGTTCAAAACATTTTCTAGCAAAGGGGCATTCAACCGGCCGACCAGACCTGTTCGATCGATCGACCGGACCGTGTTTCTGAAGAGTCACAACTTTTCATGTAAAAATTTTGAATTTTTTTGAACTTCATTTGTTCTAATGGCTGATAAACGTGTATATACTTATATATATGTAATATATAGGTGATGGGACACAACAATTTGTGTAGAGAGGCATCTCTTACCCAATAGACACCTCTATATGTACTCTAAGTAGTTAGTTATTTGATATACAAGTTTTCATAGATTTTCTCTTCTCTTCTTCATCTATTCTAGGGTCAATTGAGAGTAATTTATATACATATGTCACAGCTTGGTTCCACAATAGCGGAGCCGAAGCCCGTGGCATGCCACCGAGGCTCTTCCTACTCATTTAAAAGTCCTAGCAGCGGAAAACAAAACTTTAAAGATAGCAATGAGTAGTCGCTCTTTTGAAACAACACACTCGAAGTTAGTAAAATCTGTGTAAATTTGGAAACGTAATTATATTTTGAAACGAATGAATTTATATTCAAAGGGGTCCCAAAGGTGCCCTAAGAACCAATCAAAATATTTCAATAAGTTGCGGAAGGAGTATAAAAAGTTTTCATGCAGGGGTCATTTCGACCGGTCGAGATGCCCCCTTCGACTGGTTGGATGACCCCTCAGCAATAATCCTTCACAGCAGAGGGCACTTCGACCGGTCGAACTGTCCCTTTTGACCGGTCGATTGACCCTCTGATAGCAATCCTTCTTGCACTAGGATATTGCCTAAGGTCAAGCGACCCTTGCGATCGTAAACGATCTCAACATTAAAACAAGACATGAAGTCAATAAGTAAAACATTTCGAAACGCGAACTCGAGAGTTCGGATTCATAATAACTTAACTCATCCAAACCATGTTCTCCAAGTTAAAACAAAACAAAGTTCTAGCTACTTGAAAGTGATCCTTTCAACACTTGGAAATATAAAACATAAACAACGCTATTACCCGAGTCTTATTACAAGTTTCTTATAAACAAGATAAACAAGTATTCTATTACAAAACTATGAGATAGACATGATGAGTCGCCTTCTAGGTGAACTCCCAAACCCACGTACTCACTTCCGCGATTCCTCACCGGCATTCATACCTGCAATGGTTATTTAAACAACCACACATATTTCGATTTGTTTAAGCTAACGCGTGAATAAAACAACAAATGCACATGAATGATAAACATGTTCGCATTCACATCTATACATTTCATACTAGTAGCCGGAGACTCACGTGCACGTTCCATACTCCCAATCCGTGATTCCTCGCCAATAAGTCCACGCAAAAGGGTAAGACCCACGATTCTTTTCTTCAATCGTGCGTCCTTAATGCCTATATCGGCTCCACAAAATGGCTTAGTGACCACGTGCTCCTTCTGATCCAAATAAGCAACTCAACATGCTCAAATACATATCACCGTACTCTCGGTAATCAAAACATTTCACCATGCTATTGGGCCTACTTATCAATATAATCGCCCAATATGAACTACACAATATATCTCTATGAATTAACACATGCTATTCGAACATAACATGAATACACGCCAAGCAATCATTCCATAATACAAAGTTGAATCACTCAACTCCGAATAACGCTCCTATAATTCAATTCAAAGAAAACCCGTGCACAAAGAACGTGCAGAAGACCGCCTAGTACAATTCCTACCGATCAGAAATTCGATTATTAATTTTTTTTATGAAAAATTCTAGAAAATAACTTTTCAGAAAACTTAGCCAAACGGGTCCTAACATATATCAAAACGAAGCCCTTACCTCAAGGAGTTCGAATATGAAATTTGGAAAAAAATAAACGAGCAGAAGTCCGTCGTTTGGCGTCAAGAAGCTCTAAGCAATCAAAATCACCTTTTGGCCACCTCTTGAAACTTAGGTTGTAAGGTTAGAAAATATCTCAAGATCATCTCTATCTATATATAGGCAACACTTTTGAAAATTATGCTTACCTCCCCAGGAGTTTTCAAAACTCCTAATTAGTCTCCGAAACTTTCTGCAGAGCTAATTCATAGCTTTACGAGAAAAACCTCCAAATTATAAAAGTTTCTTACTAATTTCCGTTTGGTTGCTAAAACGCAAATTTCTACATGACTTTTTCGAAGTTGCTAATTAGCTTACCAAATTAATAGCGTGTTAATTCGTTCTCACCAGGATACTAAAACTAACAATAGATATAAATTCTAAACTAACAATAATACAGATATTGAAATACACAGGTAAACATGTATTCTCAGATAAACATTTAAGGTGTTCCACAGTGACCGTCTCATACTCGGAGAGACTTCACAACAACGCAGTACTCATTCATTACCGTCTCAATGGGTTCTCTAACACAGATACCCAAATCAACTCGTGAGTCAAAACTTACTCAAACATGTGTCATAAGACACGCCACATCACAATATCATGCATGACAATACAATGAAATGCAATAGCACAAATACGGGTGTTATAATACTCTCCCCCTTAAAAGAAGTTTGTCCCCAAACTTGTACCTCATGTTTCGAATAGGTGCGGATACTGAGTACGCATCTCATCTTCTATTTCCCATGTCATAGTGTCACGACCCATCCCACTACGCGTGGAAATAGGACACGTGGCACGCCATCAAGGCTCATCCAAACATCATATAACTTATACGCAGCAGAAAGAACTTAAAAACAACCCTGGTATTTTAAAACTTAGGAAACATTGCCCTCTGAGTTGAAAATCTATTGAAATTAGAGTTATAAAAAGTTTTGTTCAATTGAAACACATCCAAAAGAATCAATTTTTGAAAACAGAGGTTCAGTCGACTGTGCCTAGGGTCCAGTCGACTGTACTTAGCAGAAACCAAAACCTAAAATTCTCAACAGAGGTCCAGTCGACTGATCACGGAATCCCAGTCGACTGTGTTAGGCAGAAACAAAATGCAACACTTCCAAAAGGAAATCCAGTCGACTGATCTGGGGACCCAGTCGACTGCACTGGTTACTATTTGGATCAGTAGCTAAAATTTACAGTGACTCAGTCGACTGATAAAGGGTTCAGTCGACTGCTTCTCTTACTATTCACTTTCAGTGTCTCATTCACACGAGATCCAGTCGACTGACATAGGGTCCAGTCGACTGCTCCCCTGTTGGGCAGCCCTATTGTGAAAATTAACAACTCATTCTTCTCCACACTAACAACAATCACAACCATAACTGAATTATAACATTTAAAACATAACCACAGACGTTCAAATACAGGATTACCATACTACGGAACTAATCCAAAGATCTATTACCACGTATTACATAACCCAATTCCTTGATACCAGTTTAGAAACTAGAAACAAAAATATAAACAAATGATTCCCCCGGCATTCTTTAACGGCCTCACTCATCACGCTTCTTCTTATCTTTCTTCTTACTTGCAATGGAGTACATCTCCACTGCTCAGCTATATGCTGAGGGTACAAGTCTAACATATGCAATATATGACAAAACATGCTTTAATCTCATAAATCATATCAATAGTCTCTAGGGAGAAAAATACGCCTTCATCCGGTAGCGGCAAGTCCAAGCCTTAAACTGCGATGTTAATGGCAAGTCCAAGCCTACAGCCATTACATCCCCACAAGTGCCATGGCAAGTCCAAGCCTACAACCATGCACAGTAGCCGTCGCTACTAAAATTCTCAAACAACGAGAAGCTTACTCTGGCATGAATTTGTATAAGACTCCCCTTTGACCCACATAGACAACTCAACGTGCTCGCATAAATTTAGACATGCTTTTCACAATTTAGCGCGTGCATAATTAACGGGCCTACAATTAACACATAGATTTTGCCCGGATCTCAATTTCGTCGTCGAAATATAAAATATGTATTTCTGTATATTTCATAAGTTAGAACTTCATACCTAGTGCGATTTCTCCCAAACTTTGAAGGATCGACTAGGAGGTCAATTAATCGTCGGATTTCGAATTTGAGACGATTCCTACAAGTTTATACCTGTTTTTCCCAAATGTCTAGAATTAAGATTTTTACAAAAATTGGCCAAACACGGCCTATGTAGTATCAAAACGTAGATCTTACCTTCACGAGTTCAAATCTAAAATCTGGAAAAAATCTAATGGACGAACGGTCGTTGTTTGTCGTCGCAAAGCCCATTGGCTCTAATCTCCCTTTTTCTCTCCTCTCTCTAGATATTTTTTAGAGGGATTTGGATGAGAATGAATCTCATCCACCACTATTTATAGAAAAACTTTCAGAAATTGCATTTACCTCTACACGAGTTCCTCAAACTTCTCATTAGCTCTCGAAACTTCGCACACGTCCATTTTATAACTTTACAAGTAAAAACTATAAATTTCAAAAGTTTTCGACTAGGTTTCGTTTGGGTCCAAACTTGTCAATCACGTGACCAAGAAAAGTAATACTAGACTACCAAAATTCATATTTCTTGAATTTACCAAATAATTGTTTCTCTCGCAATCTCTGAAGTATCAACCTCAAGTGGTTCTCGTGTTCTATCTCACTCGGTGAATAGATAAGGATATCGTCAATGAATATAATCACAAAGTCATCCAAATAATCCTTGAATACTCGACTTATAAGATCCATGAACGCGGCTGGTGCATTCGTATCCCCAAACGGCATGACTAAGAACTCATAATGTCTGTAGCGCGTTCTGAAAGCTGTTTTCTCAACATCTTCGACCTTTACTTTCAATTGAAGGTAACCTGATCTCAAATCTATCTTCGAAAATACTTGAGCCCCACAAAGTTGATCAAATAGGTCATCGATTCTCGGCAGTGGATACTTGTTCTTAATTGTTAACTTGTTCAGTTCTCGATAATCAACACACATACGCATTGATCCATCTTTCTTCTTCACAAACAATACTGGAGCTCCCCATGGCGAAATGCTTGGTCTAATGAAACCCTTGTCAAGTAGCTCTTGTAATTGGATTTTTAGCTCTTTCAATTCTATGGGTGCCATTCTATACGGTGCCTTTGATACGGGTCTTGAGTCTGGTATAACCTCAATAGTGAATTCAACCTCTCTCTCAATAAGAACATCTGGTAGGTCATCAGGAAATACATCTGGATATCCTCGCATTATCGGAATGTCTTCTACTTTTAATTCGGTCGCTGAGACATCAGTTACTGAACATAGGAATTCTTGACATCCCTTTTTCAATAACCTTCCCGCTCGGATAGTTGAAATCAAATACGGCGGCGGTATAACCCCACTCCCTTAGAAACAAAAGTTCCCATGTACCGGTTTTTGAAAATTAACCTCTTTCCGTTTACAGTCTATTGTGGCGTGGTTAAGAGCTAACCAATCCATTCCCAGTATCACATCGAAATGGTTCACTACAATCGGTATAAGGTCTACAGTCATCAACTTCTCGCCTAGTTTGATTTCATAGTTCTTATATATAGTAGACATCATTATCGATTTACTAAGTGGCACAGTAATAGACAATTCATATCCTAACGGTGCCGATTTAACATTCAAATGTTCAACAAAGGCATGCGATACAAATGAATGCGTAGATCCCGAGTTGACAAGTATGCGTGCTAAGTGTGACGAAGATTTATTTACCTATGACCAAGTTGATGAGGAAAGGGATTACCTTTGAATGGAGTCAAGAATGTGAAGACAGTTTTCAAGAGTTGAAGTCACGGTTGATGGAAGCACCGATATTGACAATACCATCTAGAACCGAAGGATTTGTAATCTATAGTGATGCTTCACACAAAGGGTTGGGATGCGTGTTGATGCAAGGTGGTAAAGTGAATGCTTATGCTTCTAGACAGTTGAAGACACATGAGATTAATTATCCGACTCATGATCTCGAATTGGCGGCGGTAAACATCATATAACTTATACGCAGCAAAAAGAACTTAAAAACAACCCTGGGTATTTTAAAACTTAAGAAACATTGCCCTCTGAGTTGAAAATCTATTGAAATCAGAGTTATAAAAAATTTTGTTCAATTGAAACACATCCAAAAGAATCAATTTTTGAAAATAGAGGTTTAGTCGATTGTGCCTAGGGTCCAGTCGACTGTACTTAACAGAAACCAAAACCTAAAATTCTCAACAGAGGTCCAGTCGACTGATCAGGGAATCCCAGTCGACTGTGTTAGGCAAAAACAAAATGCAACACTTCCAAAAGGAAATTCAGTCGACTGATCTGGGGACCCAGTCGACTGCACTGGTTACTATTTGGATCAGTAGATAAAATCTACAGTGACTCAGTCGACTGATAAAGGGTTCAGTCGACTGCTTCTCTTACTATTCACTTTCAGTGTCTCAATCACACGAGATCCAGTCGACTGACATAGGACCCAGTCGACTGCTCCCCTACTGGGCAGCCCTGTTGTGAAAATTAACAACTCATGCTTCTCCACACTAACAACAATCACAACCATAACTGAATTATAACATTTAAAACATAACCACAGACGTTTAAATACAGGATTACCATACTACGAAACAAATCCAAAGATCTATTACCACGTATTACATAACCCAATTCCTGGATACCAGTTTAGGAACTAGAAACAAAAATATAAATAAATGATTCCCCCGGCGTTCTTTAACGGCCTCACTCATCACGCTTCTTCTTGTCTTTGTTCTTACCTGCAATGAAGTACATCTCCACTGCTCAGCTATATGCTGAGCGTACAAGTCTAACATATGCAATATATGACAAAACATGCTTTAATCTCATAAATCATATCAATAGTCTCTAGGGAAAAAAATACGCCTTCATCCGGTAGCGGCAAGTCCAAGCCTTAAATCACGATGTCAATGGCAAGTCCAAGCCTACAACCATTACATCCCCACAAGTGCCATGGCAAGTCCAAGCCTACAACCATGCACAGTAGCCGTCGCTACTAAAATTTTTAAACAACGAGAAGCTTACTTCGGCATGAATTTGTATAAGACTCCCCTTTGACCCACATAGACAACTCAACGTGCTCGCGTAAATTTAGACATGCTTTTCACAATTTAGCGCGTGCATAATTAACGGGCCTACAATTAACACATGGATTTTGCCTGGATCTCAATTTCGTCGTCGAAATATAAAACATGTATTTCTCTATATTTCACAAGTTAGAACTTCATACCTCGTGCGATTTTCCCCAAACTTTGAAGGATCGACTAGGAGGTCAATTAATCGTCGGATTTTGAATTTGAGACGATTCCTACAAGTTTATACCTGTTTTTCCCAAATATCTAGAATTAATATTTTTACAAAAATTGGCCAAACACGGTCTAAGTAGTATCAAAACGTAGATCTTACCTTTACGAGTTCAAATCTAAAATTTGGAGAAAATTTAACTGACGAACGGTCGTCGTTTGTCGTCGCAAAGCCCGTTGGCTCCAATCTCCCTTTCTCTCTCCTCTCTCTAGATATTTTAGAAGGATTTGGATGAGAATGAATCTCATCCACCACTATTTATAGAAAAACTTTCTGGAAATTGCGTTTACCTCTCCACGAGTTCCTCAAACTTCTCATTAGCTCTCGAAACTTCGCACACGTCCATTTTATAACTTTACAAGTGAAAACTATAAATTTCAAAAGTTTTTGACTAGATTTCGTTTGGGTCCAAAAATAAAGTCCGAAACTATATTCTGTGGAATCTCTACACAACCTACCTTTTTAATTAACGTACCACTCACGTTCTCACCACAGTTCTCAAAATGATATACTAAAGTATCCAAATACCAAAATTATACTACACAGGTATAATTACTATTCACAGGAATACCAGATAAAGTCGAATAACATTTAAATCATATAAATGCCATTTACTCATGCCCATGCAATATGAACTGCTATGTTCCCGTGTCCTCACTGACACCTTTCCGTTGACTCACAGTCAATCTCATCACCATTATCAACTAACATTGATAACTCCCAAATTACAAATATGCATGATAAAATTATGAATTTCTGGGACGGGTGTGACACATAGCACTTTCACCTTCGATATCACTTTATTTCGCAAGACTTGATCCTTCCAATCCAAGATCTCTACTTGATACGCAACATACGTCAAATCACTCTGAATCTCATTCGGCGTCAAAGTCATCACTTACTCTCTATCTTCTACTAAGTGTTTACTTAACAATGATACGTGAAATACGTTATGAATTTGAGAATACTCGTTTGACAAATTTAATCGATACGCTACGGGTCCAACTCTCCCAATGATCTCAAAAGGTCATATATACCTCGGATTGAGTTTCTCGTATCTCCCAAATCTCGTAATTCCCTTTGAAGGTGACACCCTCAAATACACTAAATTGCCCACGTCAAATTCCAATGGTCGTCTACGCTTGTCGGCATAATTCTTATACCTACTCTGAGCTGTTAGTAACCGTTGTCTAATTACCTTTATCTTATCTATCGTCTCTTGTATAATTTTTGCCCCTTCAATTATTCTTTCTCCGACTTCCGTCCAACTAATCGGTGAACGACTAATGGGCTAGTGGTAGATTCAACATTCTAACCTTCAAATTCATCCGCATCATCTCCTAATCATTCCATTTTCATTTCTTTTGTGTTTTGATTTTTCTTTTTATTTTCTTCTTTTATTTGCTTGATGTGCTCGATAGTGATTTATGTGCAGGAATATCATTTTTGTGCTTATCGGGGATCACTCCTTTTGTTGGTGATATCACTCTATCCCTACTCATTTTGTCCTTGTTTCAAATCATTTGCATTAGGGATAATGCAATGTTCTAGTTGGGGGGTGCGGGATATTCACCCATCATATTGATATTCCATTTTCTTCTTGCCATTAATTCTCCAAGCATGTTTTGGTTGTTAATAAAAGAAAAGATGATTAAAAAAAATAATTTAATTTAAATTAAAAAAATAGTTTCCAATGATTTTAGTATAGTTGCCTCATTCTAATGCCGAGCGATGACGCTTGTCTTGAGTTTTCATTCGATATTGGTATGCGTCACTTGTTGAATCCCATTAGTTCTATAACTATCTTGATTATAGTAAATTTCAGGAAGTTCAAATCTTGGATTATCGAGCACGTTGTATGACTACTTGTGTTAAGATAATGTTTAATGCAATTGTTACCCGAAAATCGTTTAAAACATTTGTGGAGACCTTACTCTTGTGAGCTTCAGATCCTTTTCTCCATTGTTGAGCGTTACATACTTCAATTCTCTCTTTTTGAAAAATATACAAAAGTCATAGATAATCTCATCTTCTTGTTTTAATTATTCATTAGAGGAATTCTTTTGTGGAATGTAAAATTCTTGTTTGCTTGTCATTGTAGTGGAGAACAAAGAATCACATTGTCCGAGAAAGTGATTTTAGGATCTTTTCACCATTTCTACCCTCAACCACCACTTATACCCTTCCTTCACTTAACCATAAAATCTTTCATATCCACGTTTGAATTCTATTTTTGGGATGTCTTTGCATGAGATTGTGTTTGTAAGGTTGCAAAAGAGATTGAATCGTGTGGTTGTGAGAGTACAAAGAAAAGAAAAGAAAAGAAGTTAAAAAAATAAATAAATAGATGCAAAGTAAAAAGAATTTAAAAAATTAAAAAGAAAAAAAAAAAAGAAAAAGGAAAAAAAAAAAAGCTTCATAATCAATTGTACTTCTCTTTTTGAGCTTCAAAGAAATATTTGTGGATAATTCATCTCTTGTGGTTATTTGTATCCATGCATTCCAATAAATCCCGAGTTTGTACCCAAAGATCTCACTTCATTTCCCCTTGTCCTTCACCTCATAACTTTTTTCCCACTTTACAACCCACACTCAATGGCCCTAATTGATTCTCAATTTGTGTGATTCGGAGTTTGAGTCAATCATGACAAGTAGTTAGAGTTATTCCACATCCTCTAGTGAATGGTATCTTTCATGAAATTAATTTTTACTCGTTTTTCATGCTTACATTTTTTTTCATTGGCATGTGCGTGGCTTTGGTATCTATTTCCATTACTATTTTTGCCTGCATGCCCCGAGTGTATTAACCATTCCAAGTGATTCATTTTAGAGTGTAATACCAGTGAGAATTGAGTTGAAGGTCGTTTACACAAAATTCAGATTATAAAAGCATTGCCATCTTCTTGATAGTTGTAGTTATGCACTTCACACTACATACGCATCCAAGATTGAGGTTAGTTTAAGGACTTTTTGGATTTGCGTGTTGTGTGCTAAAATCTTTTAAAAATTCTTGGGACTATGTTGAGTGTCGGCGTTAGATAGTGGGCGACTATCATGAGGAAACAAAATGTTTGTGGGTATCATTCTGAGAACCCTCCGGAGACAACACTTTGCCTCTACAGGTAACCTAGAGATTTAACGACTTGTTACATATGCTCAATGCAATCGTGTTCCCCACGAAAACGGTTTATCTTTCATTTTAAATAAGTTGTTGTGCAAGGTTATTCTTAAATCTCTTGGTATTTAGCTTTGTTGCTAAGAGACTAGCAACATGCTAGATGGGGGGTGTGATTCGTGTCCAATATTGCATTCTTAACTTCATGATTTTACCCTTATTGGACACGATTTATCACTTATATTGGGAGATTTAATGGATAAATTGTACTTTTGTTGTTCTTGTTGTTGTGCACTTTTTGTTAATAAAATCTCTTTCTTGTAGGTTTTAGCGACTTGTTCAAAGTGGAAACTAACCCTGTTGGTTCTTATCTTGTAAGAAGAGGAGGAAATCTATCCCAGCAAAGGCGGATCAATCTGGCCTTCTGAGCGGATCGATCCGCGTGTTTTAAAAGATGTCACCATCAGAATCAAAAAGAGCAGATTGATCCGGCCCTTTGAGCGGATCGATCCGCGATTTTGGAGGGACATTCTGCGATAAGGATCCATAAATGGATCGATCCGGCCTTTAGAAGGGATCGATCCGCAGCTTCCCGAGCAGTTTCCAACAGCCCAGATGAAAGGTAGATTAATCCGCCAGTTATAAAGGGATCGATCCGCGGCTGCAGTTTTTCTCCTTTTTATTTACAAGTTTGCCATTTTTGTGGTTTTTGTATAAATAGAAAGAGATAGGGTTTTCATAGGGGAATCTATCTTGTATTGTTTTCTCCCAACATTCTTCTTCTTCTCTCATTTTTGGGAACCCACTTGGGTTCCCTTCTATTTCTTCTTCATTTGTATAAACTTGAAGCTTGGATTGAAGTTTTAATGGCTAGGTATATTTTCTATCTTTTCTCTTTTAATGATATTGCTATGTTTTCTATTATTAGTTAGATTTACTTAGGTTGTGGATCATGAGTTCTTGGATTTAGTGTTGCAGCATTTCTAGGGTTCATTTGTGTAGGATTCAAAACTAGAGGCTTCATCTTCTTTGTATTGCATTTTTGATTGTCATAACTTAGACTTTGAATCCTACCTTATGTATTTCATATGGAATATTATGTAACCTTGTGTTTTTCACTCCATGTATTTGATAAATGTTATGTGTGGGATTTATAACTTGGGGTCTTCATCTTTGATGTCAAGCATCTTTGATTGTCAAACTCTTGAGTTTTAAATACTATCTTTTGAAGGCTTCATAGGTGATTTGTCCACCAAGTAGATTAGTTAGTGTAGGGTAGACAAATCATTCGGATTAGAAGCCATAGAGGCTTCATCTTGTATGTCATGCATCCTTGATAGTCAAACGTTAGCTTCAAATCCGTTTTTATGGAAATCTCAAAACTTCCTTCATCTTTCACATAGATGCACTCCTTGTGTTTGATAATATGCCACAATGAAGTGTTACCTTAGAATGTGCTTGAAACACTAGTCCATTTCATCTTGTTATGACCCAAGATGGGGGGAATGATCCCAACCTATTGCTTTTTAGATTAGTATTTATTTATCATTTTCTCCTCCAAAAATCAAACAAAAAGACGCAAAGTCATTTTATTCATTTTTTATCATCTCTTCTTACTTCTTTCTTTTGAGCATTATAATTAGTTACTAAACTTCCTAAACGTTATTCTTGTATCAATCCCTGTGGACTCGACACCCCATTTCCATTGTACTACGTTTTAATAGGGTTAAATAAGAACTTGATTTTGACAACATCACCGAGTCTTCTTACAAGTTGCTTATAAACAAGCTAAACAAGTATTCGATTACGAAACTACGAGATAGACATGATGAGTCGCCTTCTAGGTGAACTCCCAAACCCACGTGCTCACTTCCGTGATTCCTCGCCAGCATTCATACCTGCAATGGTTATTTAAATAACCACACATAGTTCGATTTGTTTAAGCTAACACTTAGTGAATAAAACAACAAATGCACAATGATAAACATGTTCGCATTCACATCTCTACATTTCATACTAGTCGTCAGAGACTCACGTGCACGTTCCATACTCCTAATCCGCGACTCCTCGCCAATAAGTCCACGCAAAAGGGTAAGACCCACAATTCTTTTCTTCAATCGTGCGACCTTAATGCCTATATCGGCTCCACAAAATGGCTTAGTGACCACGTGCTCCTTCTGACCCAAATAAGCAACTCAACATGCTCAAATATATATCACAGTACTCTCGGTAATCAAAACATTTCACCATGCTAATGGGCCTACTTATCAATATAATCGCCCAATATGAACTACACAATATATCTCTATGAATTAACACATGCTATTCGAACATAACATGAATACACGCCAAGCAATCATTCCATAATACAAAGTTGAATCATTCACCTCCGAATAACGCTCCTATAATTCGATTCAAAGAAAACTCGTGCACAAAGAATGTGCAGAAGACCGCCTAGTACAATTCCTATCGATCAGAAATTCGATTATCAATTTTTTATGAAAAATTCTAGAAAATAACTATTTGAAAAACTTAGCCAAACGGGTCCTAACATATCAAAATGAAGCCCTTACCTCAATGAGTTCGAATATGAAATTTGGAAGAAAATAAACGGGCAGAAGTCCGTCGTTTGGAGTCGAGAAGCTCTAAGTAATCAAAATCACCTTTTGGCCACCTCTTGAAACTTAGGTTGTAAGCTTAGAAAATATCTCAAGATCATCTCTATCTATATATAGGCAACACTTCTGGAAATTGTGTTTACCTCCCCACGAGATTTCAAAACTCCTAATTTGTCTCCGAAACTTTCTACACAGCTAATAATTCATAGCTTTACGAGAAAAACCTCCAAATTATAAAAGTTTCTGACTAAGTTCCGTTTGGTTGCTAAAACGCGTTTCTACATGACTTTTTCAAAGTTTCTAATTAGCCTACCAAATTAATAGCGTGTTAATTCGTTCTCACCAGGATACTAAATCTAACAACAGATATAAATTATAAACTAACAATAATACAGATATTGAAATACATAGGTAAACATGTATTCTCATATAAACATTTAAGGTGTTCCACAGTGACCGTCTCATACTCGGAGAGACTTCACAACATCGCAGTACTCATTCACTACCGTCTCAATGGGTTCTTTAACACAGATACCCAAATCAACTCGTGAGTCAAAACTCACTCAAACATGTGTCATAAGACACGCCACATCACATTATCATGCATGACAATGCAATGAAATGCAATCACACAAATGTGGGTGTTATAACATATATTCTGTAGAGTATAATAGAGTTTGTTGTCTCTATTATACTAGATCGTAGTATCCTCAAGAACGATACATCTTAGTCCACAAACAACTATATGTGGGGGTGTAAATTCATTTTTTGGACAACGCTTTGTGTGCTCAATCTAGTCACTGTTTTGTTTTGTTTCTTATACATAGTTTCCAACAATTATTATATAGATTATGGAGGAGTAAGTTATAGAATTATTTAGTCCTATTAGTCACTACTTTTATTCGGCTATAAGTGAGTGTGTTACGATCATATTCCTAAGCCTATAAGTAAAGGCTCCAATTGGGTCTTTTATATTAAAAAAAAAAGACTACAAATGAAAGGAAAATTTTGTTTTTATGGACAACTCGATACAAGACTCCGACCCCCCACCTTCTGAGGACGTGCCCTACAGACAGCATCAGCTATGAGCTTCATGGGTTGTATCTTGGAGTCATCAGTGATCGAAAGTACCCGCACGTAAGGGAGGCACTACGACTTTAGATTGTTGGAAAACATTTTGATTTTCACGAAGTTATTCATTTTATTCATGAATTAAATACAATTCATATAAATAATATTGTGAACCAATATAATAGAATTAAACAAGTAATATAAAACCTATACAAAGTAGATGAAAAATTTAAGCTTAGCCGTGAGTTGATGAGAGGCACGCCTATAATTTTCTTGAATTTAATCTGATTGATTCAAGTAGTTCTTGTTTGTGTTACAAGTCTTTGTTTGTTTTTAATTTTTGTTTATTCTTGTCATTGTTCTCAAGGGCCGGGTGGATTTTGTGTTTTCTATAAAAACAAATAAAATAACCCTAATATTAAATATTAGTATAACGAGATGGTGTGAATACATATTACAATCAGATTTATATAGCAGTATGTTATCAAGTATATTTATATAGTGGTGCAACAGACATATTTCTTAGTATTTAGGTGTATTTATGTCATGCCCTACAATAGTAAAAATAGAAAAAATAAATTTTTTTTTTAGATCTGTAGGCCATGACAGATGAAAGTCATCACATTGTTCATAAACAAAGTTTAAGCATCACGGTAATGAATCAAATGATGCATTGGGAATATCTAAGTTCAACATATAATAATTGGAGTGTAAATACTAAATATTACAAACCATCAGTAGCTGCAAAAATGTAATAAAGTATTATGGCAACGCATGCCAATTGCAAACTTTATATTATTACAAAGGTCTCTAAATATAAACATAATTAACTACAGCGAAGTTCCCGGCCTTCAGCTTGCGTAGTAGTCCTCGCCAACATAGCCTCCATCTTCGCAGGCATCCTCCTCATCGCCTCTTGTAATGTTTTCTTCCCCTGCATTCTCATAGTTGGGAAAAGCTGGACGTAGAATATCCAAAGACATATGTGATGCCCCGCCCCGCCACGAGTCCTGGCGACGGGGTGTCAACCGACGGAAGTACAATAATAAACCATAACAGTAGGTTTCGACACCAATCGGTAACTCCCCGAGTCCAAGACTCTGAGGGTTACCTATATTAAACGTTTATCATTTGGAAGACATTCATAAAACAGAATCTGGTTTCGTTTAGAAAATAACCTTTCTTAAAACAAAACATTTTCAAGTTAAGCAGCGGAAAATCAGAGTGAAGTTATCCTTTAATTCAAAAGCTGGTGGACTAGCATTTGTCCAATTGAAACATAACATGTTCTTTGAAATCAATGTTTTATTACATTAACTAAATGGAAATCCCCACACACGGGTCTTCAAACTATAGCGGAAGCATTGTCAATTCTCGGGGCCTTGCCCTTATCTATATCTCCTGAAAAAAAAGGTTTAATAGTCCATAAGCCAAAAAGGCTCGTATAGTCATATAACCGCACAATAACATCTGTTATATAACATGCATGAATGCAATGAATGCCAATGTTAATGCATGAAAACCATTTACATGCCTTTTCAAACACTCACCCTCAATCGTCAATATTATTACCCGAACCATGGGCTTCCCGTCCACGTAGGCCTAGCCTCAAACGTGTGGGACTTTGGGCAGCCTTACGAATTACACGGAGGCCTAGCCTTTACCGTTATGGGGGTTTCTTGCAGCACATCCTGCAATTCGAGTTCCTAGTGGTACCCGTCTCACATGCCTACCCACAAATCCGGGATTTCTAACTTTTCAAAACAAAATCCCTCCTAGAGGGTTTTATGAATAGAAGCCTCTAAGGTCTTCCCTTTTTAAAACCTAGAAGTCTCTAAGATCTTCCTTTTTCAAAAATCGAAAGCCTCTAAGGTCTTTTATCCCAAAATCATTTTCGTGATTTTCGTGTTCATGCTCATGCTTATGAAATCCTATGACATATGCAAGCTCTAAGCATCCAGACGTATTCAATATTTCATAAGACAGATTATTAAGGCATGCTATCAATTCAAAGCAACACTATAGACATGCTGAAATTATCCAGGTAAACACATAAGGCATAGCAACTCAAGTAACCACTTAAGGCATAGCAGCTCAAGTAAACATGTAAGTACACTATTAACATGTTATACAACTTTATTGAGGGTTTTACAGAACTACCGTTCACCAAGGATAGACTGAATAATTAATTAGAATTGAAACCAAAACTGCTCAATCTGTTACAAATCTCAATATACAGTAATGCGCGTATATTAGTGAGGTATAACACTTCAAAGCATGAGTACAACTACTACAAACGCAAAGTACAACTCATAAAGCTTAGGGTACAAGATCCCTTAGCTTGTAACAGACTTAAATACAACAAAACAGAAGATTTCACCAAACTGCCTGAGGTCGCGCGTGCGGACCGCTTCCGCGGGACCTCGATCGCGCGGGCCGCTCGCCCGAACCCTCGCTCGCGCGGGTCGCTCGCGCGGAATGTGTTCAGTAAGGCCACGTGGCCATTTAAAAACAATTTTCGAAAAATACCTGGTCACGCGCGCGAGATGTCACAGTGTCGTCTTCTTCTCTTTCCTTCCCCTGTTTTGAAATCAAACACTGGTTTTGACCCATTTTGAAAACTTAATTAAAAATAGATTTCCAATATATGAATCTCTTCCTTTTTTCGCGTAGATTTCAAATATGAAATCAATTTTTCAAGAATCAAAACACAGCTCTTGATTTTATCGAAAAACTGAATGGTGACAAAACTTTAATTTGACCGTTCGTCGCAACTGTTATGAATTAGCTTTTGAAATTTGAAATGGAGCCTCGTGGGATCGAGACCTTTTATTTGATATAAAGAATTCAAGTTTTTGTGACAATTTTTCTGCTCGCTATTTTTGGACCCTTAATAGTATAAATCTATGAAATCCATATATATATGTATCTATATACACAGTTTATAGTGAACTGAAATTACAAATTATAATTGTAAACTTACCCAATTCCAAAATCCAAAGCTTGGATTGAAACTCCTTAAATCTATGTATAAGAATCTGTCTATTTATCTATGTGTGTGTATGGGTATAAATCATGTGTGTGGTGGGAATAGGTTATTATATGTGTGTGTGTAAGTGTACTCAAGAGAGAGAAAGTGGAGAGACAGAGAGACTGTTGAGAGGTTTGGTGAGTTGTTGAGATCAAGGGTGAGGGGGGTTTACTTATAGCATTTAAAATGCTTGGGCTCCAAGCACAAACACACAGTGCACACTATACACATAGTACACACGCACACACTGCACAGAATTGTTTGGGCTGCATGTACAACAATCTTTGTGTGTGTTGAGCTCACGCGATGATACACACACACAGGTATAATTAATACAGAACAAATCTCTAAACATGTATAATTGCGTATCAAAACATAAGAATAAATAACGGGGTATTACATCTTACCCACCTTAAAAGAAATTTCGTCCGCGAAATTCGCACAAAGATAATCATTAGCAAGAAAACAAATAACTCAAGAGGCAAAAAAATTACAAATATCGATCGCGCATCTCCTTCTCATTATCCCAAGTAGTCTCCTCAGTACCATGGTGACGCCACAGTACTCAAACCAAACGAATAGTTCTACCACGAAGCACATGTTCTTTAGCTTCCAGAATCTGTACTGGTTGCTCCTCATAGGATGCATCTTGCTCCAATGGTAAATCAGTCCAATCTAAAACATGAGACGGATCAGGTTCATACTTCCGAAGCATCGAAATATGAAATACATTATGAACTTTTGCCAACTGCGGAGGCAGAGCCAACCGATAGGCAACTTCACCCACGCATTCTAAAATCTGGAAAGGTCCAATGAAACGAGGTGAAAGCTTCTTGTCCTGCCCAAAACGAAGCACACCACAACGAGGTAAAACTTTGATAAACACATGATCTCCAACTTCAAAGGACAACGGTCTCCTCTTCTTATCAGCATAACTTTTCTGTCATCTCTGAGCAGTAAGTATCCTCGCACGAATCTGTTTTATCTTTTCAGTAGTTTCCCTTACTAGATCTGGTCCCAACAGAGACGCTTCTCCAATGTCTGTCCAACATATGGGAGAACGACACGGTCGTCCATATAGGGCCTCAAATGGTGCCATATGAATGCTTGCCTAATAACTATTGTTATATGCAAACTCGATCAATGGTAGGTGGTCTTCCCAACTACCTTTGAAGTCCATAACACAAGCTCGTAACATATCTTCCAATGTCTGTATAGTACGTTCTGAATGACCATTTGTCTGAGGATGAAAAGTCGTACTCAATCTCAATTCTGTCCCCATGGCTTTTTGGAGACCCTCCCAAAACAATGAAGTAAACCGCGGATCTCGATCTGACACAATCGAAACAGGGACTCCATGTAACCGAATGATCTCTCGAATATACAAGCGACTAAGAACATCAACTGAATCAGTCAAATGCATTCCCAGAAAATGTGCAGATTTTGTCAAACGATCCACAATGACCCAAATGGCATCATGACCACGTGGTGACCTAGGAAGTGCTGTCACAAAATCCATTATCACGTGCTCCCATTTCCACTCTGAAACTGGTAATGGTTGTAATAACCCTGCAGGTCTCTGATGTTCGGCTTTCACTTGTTGACAAGTCAAACAATGAGATACAAATTTAGTGATATCGCGCTTCATGCCCTTCCACCAAAACTAACGTCGCAGATTATGGTACATCTTGTTACCTCCCGGATGTACCGCTAATCGTGAATGATGGAATTCCTTCATCACTTGTTCACGAACTGCCAAAGGCACAAACAAACGGTCTTTGAACTTCAGCCCACGCTCGGAGTCAAAAGTCCAACCTTCTACAATATCACCTCGAAGAATCCGCATACGAAAAATAGATGCTATCGGATTAGATTGTTGCCCATCTTTTACTTGTTGAATAATCGACGGTTGAGCCATGACAGAATACAATGAAGCACGATTCCCAGAATTGTTGAGCTCTACCTCAAACTCTCCAATCTGATCGAGCATATTCCATTCTTGAATGGCCAGACAAGCCAATGAACCTCGTGACTTGCGACTCAGCACATCGGCCACTACATTTGCCTTCCCTGGATGATACTGTAGTTCGAAGTCATAATCTTCTAAGTACTCCATCCATCGACGTTGTCGAAGATTCAAATCGCGTTGAGTAAAGATATACTTCAAGCTCTTGTGGTCTGAAAAGACATCAAATCGCTCCCCATACAAGTAATGACGCCATGACTTTAAGGCAAACACAACGGCAGCAAGCTCTAAATCATGGGTTGGATAATTCTGCTCATAAGGCTTCAACTGGCGAGAACCATAGGTAACAACTTTGCCTTCTTGCATAAGCACACACCCCAAACCAAGAAGTGAAGCATCACAATAAACTGCGTAGTCAACACCACGCTCCAGAATAATCAAAATCGGTGCAGAAGTCAATCGAGTCTTTAAAAGTTGAAAAGCTTTCTCACACTCCTCAGTCCAAATGAATTTCACCCCTTTACGCGTAAGCTTAGTCAAAGGTGAAGCAATACGAGAAAAGTCCTTCACAAAGTGACGGTAATAACCTGCTAAACCCAAGAAACTACATATTTCAAATACGTTCTTAGGTGGCTGCCAATCCATAACCGATTCAATCTTTGAGGAATCAACTGACACTCCATCTCTTGAGACAACGTGTCCCAAAAATTTCACTTCTGTCAACCAAAAATCACATTTAGATAATTTACCGAACAATCGGTGAGTACGCAATACTTGTAGGACAATCCTCAAGTGTTCCTCATGAAGTTCCTTAAAGGAAGACTAGATGAGAATATCATCAATAAATACAATCACAAACTTATCCAAATAATCGTGAAATACTCGCTGCATAAGATCCATAAATGCTGCTGAAGCATTGGTCAATCCAAATGGAATAACTATAAACTCAAAATGTCCATATCGGGACCTAAAAGCTGTCTTCAAGATGTCTGACTCTCGAATACGGAGTTGATGATAACCCGATCTCAAATCAATCTTGGAGAAACAAGTGGAACCTTTGAGTTGATCAAACAAATCATCGATTCTTGGAAGTGGATACTTATTCTTGATCGTCACATGATTGAGTTTTCGATAATCAATACACAATCTCAATGTCCCATCCTTCTTCTTAACAAAGAGAACAGGAACTCCCCACGGGGATACACTCGGGCGAATAAAACCCTTACTCTGGAGACCTTCCAACTGAATTTTCAACTCCTTCAATTCTGCTAGTGCCATACGATATGGCGGAATAGAAATAGGCGAAGTGCCTGGCACAAGATCGATTGCAAAATCGATAGCAGGAACAGGTGGCAATTCTGATAAGTCTTCTGGAAAGACGTCAGAAAATTCACAAACAATAGGTGGCAATTCCACAAGAGGAATGCCCCTCTCCATGGCCAATAAATTAGCCAGAGTTCCAAGAGAAGAATATAAACTAATCCGTGAAAACAACGAGGGTAGCGGTAAATCCAACTGATCGCCCTCAAATCTATAACTGTCTCCCTCAGGAGTGAAAAGAGTAACCCAACGCTTAAAACAATCTATGAAAGCTCGATACTCGACCAACCAGTCCATCCCAAGAATGACATCAAATCCCAGATTTGGCATAACAATCAAATCGACACTCAATTGCCGGTCTGCTATCAAAAGCATACAACCACGACAAACTTGATTCAAATGAATAATACCTCCAACCGGAGTATCAATAGATAAGACATGCTCTAAGTATTCTATCTCTAACCCCAATATTGATGCAAATATTGATGAGATGAATGAGTGTGATGCAATAGATGCCCAAGAGTTAAACAATGGGACGATACCTCGGATCACAGACGGTCCGGTATTTCCAGAAACATGATAAGCAGATGACGTAGGCAAAGCAAAATTTCTTCCTTTGGGTTCTTGGTGTTGTTGTGGCTGAAAACTACCATGGTTTTCTGTCCTCTGATAATTACCTTGAATTACCTCTGTTCTGGTAGGGTTTCACGCTCTGAGCGGATACTGCCTGAGATGGTGGATAATACGGTGTTGAATCGATCGACTGAGATTTCTTGGGTGGTGGTTGAGGACAAAACTTGATGAAATGGTTCAGATCACCACATCGGAGACAAACTTTCTCCCCAGCGGCATTCACACCTCGCTGTAACCCTGATTGTTGAGAACTTCGATAAGAAGATCTCTATTGTGAATATGATCGTTGTTGTTGCTGTTGAGGAGGTTGGGACTGAAATTGAGACCTAGTCTCTATCTTATCTTTCTTAGATAGACCAGTGCTCTTGGCTGGAGTAATAATCTCCCTGGCCCTTTTCAGATCCAAATCTACACTTTCAACACCCAACGCCCTTGTCAAAGTATCAGCATAAGTGGTGATAGGCGTGCTAGCCAGACTTTTCCAAATGAAGGGTTGAAGACCAGAGGCAAAACGTGTAGCCTTGAAATAATCACTGACCAACTGCTCTTATGCAAAACGAGCCAAGGTGGAAAACATAGTAGCATATTCTATCACTGACATGTCCCCCTGCTGAAGGGTAAAGAATTCAGCCCTCTTTGCGACCCTCTGTACTTTTGGGAAGTAATTATCGAGGAAAAAGACTCTTAAATGATTTCCAAGTCATGCCAGCAAGTGGATGAACACTTACTGTGCAATCCCACCAATGGGTAGCTTCTCCAGAAAACAACTATGTAGCCAACTTGATACGGAGAGCATCCTCATGAAGATCAATGAATTCGAATATCTTCGTGATATGCTAAAGCCAATCCTCTGCAGCCATCGAAATCTTTGGTAATCAGCCGTTCCCGAGCTCTAGCGGGATTTGTCTCACCTCTCGAAGCACGAGGAGGAGGAGGCATAGCATCTCTAACTGCCCTTGCAATTACATCGGCAACATTATGTAACCCTTGAGGTCCATCAGGAATATCAACTGGTCCTGTAGAGGTTTCAGACTCAAATATAACATCAGGGGCGTGACCTCGATCCCGACCACGACCACGACCACGACCTCGACCACGGCCTCGACCTTGACCACGGCCCCTCCCTGGACCACGTCCTCGAGCACGACCTCGACCTCGGCCTCTAACTGGGGCCGAAGCAGCCGATATCTGCTCATCAACCTCTAGTTCAATACTGGGATTCTCACGGCGCGGCGGCATAGCTATAGTAAGATCAAATCGAATAAACGAATCACACAACATGATCAAATCACGAAGTGTATTCAACAGCACAAGTGTATGTCAAGCATAACAAGTAAACAGTTAACATCTCAAGTTACCAAGTAACATATTAACACATATCAAAACATATGTCGTGTATCAACTAATCATGTCTAACATATCAACAAAATTAGACATGCGAGCACATAACCCGGCGTCCAAAGTATTCGACCCAGTTACACTCTGATACCATTCTGTGATGCCCCGCCCCGCCACGAGTCCCGGCGACGGGGTGTCAATCGGTGGAAGTACAATAATAAACCATAACAGTAGGTTTCGACACCAATCGGTAACTCCCCGAGCCCAAGACTCCGAGGGTTACCTATATTAAACGTTTATCATTTGGAAGACATTCATAAAACAGAATCTGGTTTCATTTGGAAAATAACCTTTCTTAAAACAAAGTGTTTTCAAGTTAAGCAGCGGAAAATCAGAGTGAAGTTATCCTTTCATTCAAAAGCTGGTGGACTAACATTTGTCCAATTGAAACATAACATGTTCTTTGAAATCAACGTTTTATTACATTAACTAAATGGAAATCTCCACACACGGGTCTTCAAACTATAGCGGAAGCATTGTCAATTCTCGGGGCCTTGCCCTTATCTATATCACCTGGAAAAAAAAAGGTTTAATAGTCCATAAGCCAAAAAGGCTCATATAGTCATATAACCGCACAATAACATCTGTGATATAACATGCGTGAGTGCAATGAATGCCAATGTCAATGCATGAAAACCATTTACATGCCTTTTCAAACACTCACCCTCAATCGTCAATATCATTACCCGGACCATGGGCTTCCCGTCCACGTAGGCCTAGCCTCAAACGTGCGGGACTTTGGGCCTTAAGAATTACACGCAGGCCTAGACTTTACCATTATGGGGGTTTCTTGCAGCACATCCTGCAATTCGAGTTCCTAGTGGTATCCGTCTCACACACCTACCCACAAATTCGGGATTTCTAACTTTTCAAAACAAAATCCCTCCTAGAGGGTTTTATGCATGGTTGCCTCTAAGGTCTTCCCTTTTTAAAACCTGGAAGTCTCTAAGATCTTCCTTTTTCAAAAATCGAAAGCCTCTAAGGTCTTTTATCCCAAAATCATTTTTGTGATTTTTGTGTTCAAGCTCATGCTTATGAAATGCTATGACATATGCGAGCTCTAAGCATCCAGACATATTCAATATTTCATAAGACAGATTATTAAGGCATGTTATCAATTCAAAGTAACACAATAGACATGCTGAAATTATCCAGGTAAACACATAAGGCACAGCAACTCAAGTAACCACTTAAGGCATAGCAGCTCAAGTAAACATGTAAGTACACTATTAACATGTTATACAACTTTATTGAGAGTTATACGGAACTACAGTTCACCGGGGATAGACTGAATAATTAATCAGAATTGAAACCAGAACTGCTCAATCTGTTACAAATCTCAATATACAATAATGCGAGTATATTAGTGAGGTACAACACCTCAAAGCATGAGTACAACTACTACAAATGGAAAGTACAACTCTTAAAGCTTAGGGTACAAGATCCCTTAGCTCGTAATAGACTTAAATTCAACAAAACAGAAGATTCACCAAACTGCCTGAGGTCGCGCGCGTGGGCCGCTTGCGCGGAATGTGTTCAGTAAGGCCACGTGGCCATTTAAAAACAATTTTCAAAAAATACCTGGTCGCACGCGCGGGCCGTTCGCACGACCCCTCCCTCGCGCGGGTCGCGCGCGCGAGATGTCACAGTGTCGTCTTCTTCTCTTTCCTTCCCCTGTTTTGAAATCAAACACTGGTTTTGACCCATTTTGAAAACTTAATTAAAAATAGACTTCCAATATATGAATCTCTTCCTTTTTCCCCATAGATTTCAAATATGAAATCAGTTTTTTAAGAATCAAAACACAGCTCTTGATTTTATCGAAAAACCGAATGGTGACAAAACTTTAATTTGACCGTTCGTCGCAACCGTTATGAATTAGCTTTTGAAATTTGAAATGGAGCCTCGTGGGATCGAGACCTTTCATTTGACATAAAGAATTCATGTTTTTGTGACAGTTTTTCTGCTCGCTATTTTTGGACCCTTAACGGTATACATATATGAAATCCATATATATACGTATCTATATACACAGTTTATAGTGAACTGAAATTATAAATTACAATTGTAAACTTACCCAATTCCAAAATCCAAAGCTTGGATTGAAACTCCTTGAATCTCTGTATAAGAATCTGTCTATTTATCTATGTGTGTGTATGGGTATGAATCATGTGTGTGGTGTGAATAGGTTATTTTATGTGTGTGTGTAAGTGTACCCGAGAGAGAGAAAGTGGAGAGACAGAGAGACTGTTGAGAGGTTTGGTGAGTTGTTGAGAGCAAGGGTGAGGGGGGTTTACTTATAGCATTTAAAATGCTTGGGTTCCAAGCACAAACACACAGTGCACACTATACACATAGTACACACGCACACACTGCACAGAATTGTTTGGGCTCCAAGTTCAACAATCTTTGTGTGTGTTGAGCTCACGGGATGATACACACACACAGGTATAATTAATACAAAACAAATCTCTAAACATGTATAATTGCGTATCAAAACATGAGAATAAATAACGGGGTATTACAACATAAAACGCCGTCAACTTATGAAAGCTGAGTGAATGTAAATAATTACGGAGTGTCAAAAAATATGCAGTATATATTTATGCGCTGAATGCAATGCCAAAAGCTTATTTTGTCCAATAAATTTCTTTGGACCTTCCAGTAAACTTAACTACGGTTGGATCTCTCACTTAAAAAGTATCTTAACCCTTTTTTAATTTGGTCGACCTCCTTAGAGCCAAACACACCATACATAAAATCCACCCGTGTTTTGTTTAATCTATTAGGAGGGTGTTCGGAAACCTTAGGGAATGGGCTTCTGGAACAAAAAGTCCATTTACAGAAGTGAAATTTGTTTGGTGAGATTTCATTTTTGACTTCTTGACAAGAAGTCTAGAATGCCAATTTAGCGAAGTCAAAAATCTCGACTAACTGTCAAAATGATGATTTTGCACTTCTCCAAAAGTCAGGAGTTTTCTACACTCAATTACCTTTTTATCCCTTAGTCTTTATTTGCACATTTAGACTCACTTTTATTTTTAAAAAAAAAAACACTCATTCACCACACTAACATTCCTATAAATAAAGCCATCTAAAAAAGTCCATCTTCAAAGTCCAATCTTGGAATGGACTTTTGTAATTGGTAGTTGCGCCAAACACCACCTAGGTCATTTGCACATGTTTTGGTCAAAAATGCCCTTTTGTACCTAAAGAAAAGTCAAATTATCATAACTTTTGATCTACAAATCCGTTTTTTTTTCAAACTTTGATGTTTTGAATTCAGAAAAATGAGATCTATCAAATGAGATCAATATTGAGTATGAAATCATGGAGAGAAAAAAATTAAACGAAAAAGTGAAAAGGTATTTATTTGAATGAATCTAACAAAAAAAATATTTCTTTTGTAAAAATGGCGTCCATAGGTGTGTAGATCTCGAAAAAATACATGAAATAAAAATAAATAAATAAATAGAATCACCCAAAAAGGCCCAAAAAAAGAAGAGAAAGTTATGGTCCTGTAATTCAAATAGGTAAAATTACATGTTTGTAAACAATAATGTTATATATTCAATTGAAATTTACCCGAAATCCCTATCTACTAAACTTTTTTTGATCAAGTCCACTCAAGATTTAATTATAGTGTTAAGTCCAAACAAACAGGAAGTTTATTGTGATTAGTCCATCCCCCCAATTTAGTGTCAATATTGTTACAATTTTATCCCTGAATTTTATACACATAGAAATATGCATACACGTAGGACTCGATTAACTAAAAATATCCTTATTTTTAGCATATCTTAATGTTGATTATTAATCCCTAAATTGTTGGAGTCACTATGTAAGTCGTATATAGATATCTATACACGTAGATATACAAATTTATATGGATCAGTCAACCAAATATCTTGCAAGTTAGTATAATGTTTCCTGATATAAAATCCCTTAATTATAGCATAAATATCACTATATGTAACGTATATTTCCATTAAATTTGCTATTTATTGATTTCCATATCTATAGTGCCATGTCAAATTGTTTGTTAGATTATCCATTGCTATTTTTTTTTCGTTCAATGTAATTTTGGTGAGCATGACAGATAATTTTGGCAGCAATGACCAGACAGATTATCAGTGTACAATTTTACACTACATTATCAATGTGAATTTTTCACTGCATTCCAAAATCATACTCACAATTATAGCATAAAGGATCCAAATATATGCAGATATATTGAGGAAACAAGTCCTTACAACAAATAGAACCAATTTGAATATGATTGGCTAGCATCACTTCATTATCGTTCAATTTTACACTGAATTACTTCAGTGTACAGTTTTACTTTGTATTATTAGTGTGAAATTTTCACTGCATTGCAGAATGCCGCTCAGTGCTTATAACATAAGGACCAAAACAGAACCTATGCAGATATACAGAGGAAATTAGTGCTTGCACCAAATAGAACCAATTTAGATAGACACAAATCTAATATGTTTGGTTACACAAATTTAATATCCGAACTAAGATATAGAAAGAAGCATAAGTCTATTCATTAAGTATCACTTAATCATCGTAAAATTTTACACTGCATTACAGTGTATAATTTTTATACTACATTAAACGGGCCTTACATCATATATCATCCTAAAAAGCCTCCACAAAAGACAAACAAAGCACATCCTACCCCTAAAAAGACACGGACATAACACTTTGGAACCCCATAAATGCTCCAAGACATCCCATAGTCTTTGTAGGACCCATGCGCCACTGTTTTACATTGCTTTCTGCTATGTTGGCTAAGTTCACCACATACTCAATGGGTTCTCTATGTCTTGGGTTGATATGTCGAAACACCCCTTTCCACGAGTCTTTCTCTGTCAGTTTAAAACTTTTCAACAGTGCAAAATTTTGAAAATAGTGTGAAATTTAACATTGAGAATCAACAATGTTATCAAACAACAAGAAGAAATAAAGTAGAGTTTTTGTTTTTTGTGATAATAAATTGCAGCACGCAGAAACACAAAAGGGGTGAAATGGTCCATTACATAAAATTTAAAAATGCATCATCCCCATCCAAACAACAAGACTAAAATGGTGCGGCATCCTACTTGCAAAGAAAAAATCTTAAAATATGAGCCTGGGTTGACTGCCCATTCCTTCAAAATGTAAGACCAAGTTGTCATCCACTATCTTGTAAAACGTATTAATAAATACACAAAACTTGGAGCACATCCCTCGATCAGTACTAGGAAGAAATACAAAAGAAAAACTTTTGCAACAAGAAGAAACACGCACCTCAAGACATGAAGATTGAAGGGATGCATGATATCAACGAACCACCAAAACAAACCCACACAAGATCGACCCAAAAATGCGACCAAATCGCTAATGAAAAACTTAGCATAGGGAACAATCTACACATGTCCTTAAAAATAATAGAATTTTCAAAGACTAGACTCTTAGTATGACTAAACAGTAGATGTGCACATGGAGAGGACAGATAAAGAATCCAAAATAGTGGATTTCTTACCTTTCTTCACTATTGTCTCGTCGGCATCGGCGTTGGCGTCGGAGAAGAGTGGATTTCTTTAGTTTTCTCTCGTCGGCGTCGAAGCAAAGTGGGTTTCTTCGGAATAAAGATCTCTCATCCTTTTCTCTAGATAATAGCATAATTGCTTTTTAATAATTATATATATATATATACATATATAGATAATAGCTTATATATATATATATACATATATAGATAATAGCATGATATGGATTTTTTCAAACCTAAATTTGGAATCACTAATTTTCAGATGACTTAATTATAGCAAGATTTTAATAGGGGCATTTGTGTATTATATATATTTGTGGACCTAACACGGAATTTTTTTTTGAGTTGGACCTATTTCAAAAAAGGTGCACTAAGATGGATTTAATACTACTTAACCCTATATTCAAATAGATAAAAGCTCAAGACGAGCCTCAAAATTATTTATTTTTGCACAATTTTCAAGTCCAATAGATATCAAAGATATAAATGAAATAAATAAATAAACAAAAATCACCCAAAAAGTCTAAAAATTGAGAAAGTTATGGCCATCTAAAGTTAAGATTAAACAAATAATTATCTATTTGTGAACAGATAATTAACTATTTACATTGAACACTCAACTAAACAATTCAAATTTTTTTCTTCTTCAAAATTTCATATCATATATGGATCTTGTTTAAAGATTTTGATTTCACAATTTCAAAAATATAAACTTTATGAAAAACGAGTTTGAAATTTGGAAGTTATGGAATTTGAAAGGTTAAGGAAAACTAATGATGACATGGTAACTAACTCTCAAATGATAGAAATGACTGAAAATAAGTAAGGGAATAATAAGTGAAGAAGGATTCTAACAGGTAAAACACAAGTAGCGAAATATCTTAAGTAGCTAAAAATGCTAAAAACTTTGGGTTTGCTTATACATGATGGATTTCTCACCAAAAATCCCCCTTTTTTTTTAAGGGAATTTTAGTCTCAGTCCTCTAAAATAGGCTCTCTTTTTTTGTCTTAAGTCCAACTCGTTTTTTTTTTTAATTTAAGTAAAAAGTTCATCAATAGAAAAAGTTATGTGAAGTTTCACTTAACTTATGTAAAAATTGAAGTACTTGCGTGAAATTTTACATAACTTTTTTAAAACACAGACTTGATCTTGTTAAGTTTTACACATCAGGGATTTTTACCAAAATAGAAAAACGGGTTATTCTTTAGGAAAAATTGGTGAAAAGGTCATTAAAATGAGCTTTATTGGAATTAAAGACAATTTAAAATACACATTGGAAACAAGTCCTGCCAGAAAAAGACAAAAGAAATAAATTTGAAAAAACCGCATCTACCCTTGGCGCCACACGCGCACATGCGCACGATCCGCCCTCCCCAAGCGCGCCTGACGCAGCACACGCGCCTCACGCGCATGTCTTTTCTCCAAAAACTGCTTGTACCATGCGAGCTATGTACCATATAATTTTTAATTTCGAAAAAATGTTTTTAAACTTTAAACCTCCATAACTTTTGTTCTACAACTCCATTTTTTGTAAATTTTATACCGTTGGAATCGTGTCGACGAGATCTACAAAACTAGTACCATTGTTGATATGTTTTGAGCAAAAAAAAAAAATTTCAAGTTTTTACATATATGAATAATAAGTGAAATTTCACTTATTAAGTTAGCAATTTTCAATCTTAACCATTAAGTTAGCCTTTTTTTTTTATATATATATTTAGCACTCGATCGGCTTTAGTCGAGAGGAGAACACTATGAGGCTTTGCATGTTCGTTTTTGTGTTGATACAGACTAAATACTATAATATTTGATCTTCTTTAATCGAGGAAACAAATGACATTTCTTTGCATTAATCGGGCACACAGAAACTAGATAGTCTTGATTGAAACAAACATGCAACAAATAGATTAAACAGAAGGTAAAGGAAATGAAAGTGAAACTTGGGAATTATGATTTATCAGTTGAGAAGTTGTTGTTGGCTGTTTATAGTTGTCAAACTATTCCCTAGTCCATTTTAGCAATAAGGGTGTGGTGCGTTTAAGGATTGTGTCAATGGTTCTTTGTAGAGTGTGTGGTCACTGTAGTGACTATTTTATGCTATTAAGTCTGTACTTTAATGAGCATATGTCATGATTTTTTTTATTTATTTATTTTTTATGTGAAGGTCATGTTGCTTGTTATGTTTAGGGAAAGCCACCAAAGAGAACACTGAGATGGGCTGCCATTCACATTCTAGATTTCACACTATCCTCCAAAACACAATTCTTTCCTGATGAACTAACTACCAACTTAATCTTATTCAAGTCGATCTTATATTTCTTCTTTCTTGTGATCATAGCATCTGATGGTCCAGTTCAAGTTTACTACATAAATATTAATTGAAATTTCACTTAATAATTCAACCTCCATAAATATTAAGTGATCATAGCATCTGATGGTCGAGTTCAAGTTTACTACATAAATATTAAGTGCATGACCAGTTCAACCCTCATAAATATTAAGTGAAATTTTACTTAATATTTCATATACTCAGTGAAATTTCACTTATTATTCCTATATGTAAAACTTGAATTTTTTTTTTTACATATATGAATAATTTCAATTAATAAGTGAAATTTCACTTATTATTCATATATGTAAAATTTGAAATTTTACTTATTAATCATGTATGTAAAAATTTCACTTAATTAGTGAAATTTTACTTATTATTCATATATATAAAAATTGAACTTAGGACTTTTTGGGACGAGCTTTTAAAACTCTAGAATGGAGCTTTTAAAAACTCAAGGTTGCTTTTTGGCTTCATGATGTTTTTTTGAAGAGTAATGTCCTACTTGTACAAAATTATCAAACAACTTAATAATAAATTTCATTAGCGACTTTTAAAAACCGCGTGGGGGCCAAACTAAGCCCTAATCTATACTTAAAAGCGTTTGCGACCCTACTCAATTTGCCTCCTTTTAAACTAAGAAATCTTACGATAGAGTAAATTTCAATCTCCATAAATATTAAGTGAAATTTCACTTAATAAGTGAAATTTCACTTATTATTCATATAGGTAAAATTTTGAAATTTTTTTTTTGCTCAAAACATATCAACAATGGTACTAGTTTTGTAGATCTCGTCGACACGATTCCAGTGGTATAAAATTTGCGAAAAATGGAGTTGTAGATCAAAAGTTATGAAGGTTTAAAGTTTAAAAATGTTTTTCGAAATTAGAAATTATAAGGTATTATACTCACACCATGTGAGTGGCTTGGGAGGCAGGTTAGCGCGTGTGGGCGAGTTGGTGAAAAATTCTGGCGCGTTGTGCACGAGTGTGGGCGAGTTGGGGAAAAATTATGGCGCG
Organism: Hydrangea macrophylla; assembly: GCA_033977485.1. Classification (NCBI taxonomy): domain Eukaryota; kingdom Viridiplantae; phylum Streptophyta; class Magnoliopsida; order Cornales; family Hydrangeaceae; genus Hydrangea; species Hydrangea macrophylla. The sequence continues at coordinate 79,939,828 of CM066996.1, forward strand.
TTGTGCGCACTTAGGGCATGTTTGACTTGATTATTTTACAATTCCTTTAAGAGTAGTTTGGTCTGATGGAAAAAGTAAAATGGATTTGAAAAATGATGTTTTAATATTGTGGATGTAGGATAAAAGTGGATCTGGGCTTTTGTCCTTAGTGAGTTTATTATTAATGGGCTGTCTTTTAATCCAATTATGCCCAACTTTAAGGACCTTAAGCCAAGTCTCCTTATTCTTTAAACTCAATTGATCCAAAATTTGGGATTTTTTTGCTAATTTTTTTTTTTTTTTTTTTTTTTTAAACATCAGTTCTCTGTTGAATTGTCAAGTCCAATTTTATTAAATCACTATCTTCAAGGCTTGGAGTCCTATTATTATGTCCTACTTTACTGGATTAGTTTTATAATTTTCAGGATTTCAATCACATCCTACTTGATTATATTTTATCCTAATAATTTAGAGCAGTACCATTTTAAAGAACTTGATTACTTTTAGTTATATTAAAGTACAAAACTTGCAAGACTTTCCATTAGTTAGGTGGCTGGTGGTCAAACTTTGTGATCGGTGTGTTGTTTTTTCTTTTTCTTTTTTTCTCCAATCCTTTTGTTTTATAAAATTTCTAGAAATTGTAGAATGTGCTTGTAGTCATGATATTATAAGTAGATAGAGGATGAGATTTTTAGCTAAAGATAAGGATGAGATTGCTTATGAGTTAAGATATCACCACTATAATATAAAAGACCCTTATAATGTTTCAATTTCAATCAATTGTCCTTAATTGTCTTTTTATCAATTGTTTGGTCCTAATATGTCATTTTGCCTCTGCTATATCAATTGTTTGGTCCTAATATGTCCTGTTGCCTCTCCTAAGATATATATCTACACTATATTATAAAAGAGCCTAAAAATGATTTCAATTTCAATTTTGTCCTAATTTGGAATTCTTTAAATTGTTTGCCCCTTATATGTAATTTTGCCTTTACTCATACATTGAGATGCTATGCCTTGTTTGGCAAACCGAATTTTGCCTTTATTTGTGTTTGTTTTTTTTAAATCCAAACAAGGCAATCAAAAACTAATAGGGTTTGTTTGGCAAATCAGTTGTGGCTTTGTTGTCATGTTTGTTTCCACTTTTTCCCAAACAAGGCACTAAATCCATGGATCAAAAGTCAACAATTTCGGCTACCTTGTTTGGCAAACCGATTTTGTGCTTTATTTCTGCTCTTTTGTTTTCGTTTTTCCCAAACAATGCTTTACACAAGATCAAAAGTCAACAATTTCAGTGCCTTGTTTGGCAAATCGATTTTGTGCTTTGGTTTTTGTTTTTTTGTTTTGGTTATTCCCAAATAAGGCTTTATACATATATAATTTACACTTAATAAATTTAATTCATTTGTTTTATAAAATTATTATTTCATATAATATCATATATTTTCATGCTAAAAAATGATAAGGATACACATCAAATGACACACTAAACGGCACACCAACTTTAAATGCATGTACCATGTGCTGTGTAAGTGATGCACAGAAAAGTGTGAAAAATTCAAACAGTACATGGTACATGCATTTAAAGCACAGTGTGTCGTTTGCTGTGTATTCCTATCATTGTTGTTTTATACTCATAATAAATATATAATAATAATCATAATACATATATAAGAAATACTTGGCAAAGTTAAAAGACAAATTGTAATTTACAATTACTAATACATCTAAAATCATATTTTATTACACACACATACCTATAAATTTAATTCACACACATACATTCGTTTACTTTTTAAATTTAATTTCATATCATTTCATACTCCTCATAAATATATTATAATAATAGAACAAATATGATTAGTTTTTTCAAAATATCATGTGGTATAATGTTAAAACTAAGTTATTACTTTTAAATAACACTTTCAATTTTATTGTATGAAGTTTGTATGTAATTAAACAAAAAAGACAAAAGACAAAAAGACAAAAGACAAAAGACAAAAGACAAAAAGATGATAAGGTTTTTCAAAATATCACGTGTTATGATATTAAAAATAAGTTAATACTTTTAAACAACATTACTCTCAACGTTATTGTATAAATTTTATAAGTACTTGTATTATTTTGTACATAGTTCATACAATAAATTGTGGTTAAAAAAATAAATTAATTAAAGGAGAGAAATGTTAAACAAATAGAAGTGAAAACACTAAGTAAAGATTTGGAAACGAAAAAAAAATAAAGAAAAGAAAATATATTTGCTTCCATCCAGGATTATTGAAGCTTTTACGTTTACAATTTTATTTTGTTAGTAGTACAGATTTAATACATTTAGGATTTAATGTTGTTTGATTTTATTTTTTAGGATTTAGTATTGTTTGATTTAATTTTTTTCAAGTGACAAAATTATAAATACATCAACAATAAATACATCTAATTTATTTTCCAATTGTGACGGACCCGTGCATTGCACGGGGCCTTTATCCTAGTATAAGAAAAAAGTCCTGAAAAAACAATATTTAACCACTTCTTATATAAATACTAGTGGGGTAGCACGTGTCCGTCAAATGTATGAGTTTTTCTCTTAAAAATAGGGCAGCACCTCATATTTGAGAATTTGATTAGTGTAGTTGATTTGTGGAGTGTTGACCCTTGTCAAGTCAATTGTAATTATGATTGCAAAAGTTAGTTTTTTCCTTACAAAAATTGGCCTGTAGTAGACATTTTTGTTAGGGTAATATTTGGGGCACAACCAAAGCCACAACTTTTTTGGCACAACCTCTATTTTGTGTCTATCTCTCTCCTAGTGGGCACTGTGGGGTCACTGGCACTGTGGGACCCATCAACAGAGAGATAGACACAAAATGAAGATTGTGCAAAAAAGGTTGTGGCTTTGGTTGTGTCCCATGTATTACTCTTTTTGTTAACTCTTTTTGAAGCCAATTATAATTATGGTTGAAAAAGGGCCATGTAAGTAGTCATTTTTATTGACTCTTTTTGAAGTTAATTGTAATTATGGTTGCAAAGGGCAGTTTGGAAATTTAGACAAATTCATAGAGAAATGAAATTGACCTATATGTAAATATTATATAAATAACCATTTTTGATGACTCTTTTTGAAGTGAATTATAATTATGGTTGTAAAGGGCAATTTGAGAATTTGGAAAAATTCGATAAATACGCACATATGTGTATATATACAAATAATATATAGCAGGGGTAATTTGGGTAATAGCAAAGATCGGAATATATAACAGGAGTAATTTGGATAATACCAAAGATTCGAGCAACTTAAAAAATTGAGCCATTGAGGTGCTGCGTTTTTATTATACAGTAAATACTAGGCGGTCGCAAAATGAGTCGGACCATTTTGAAAAAATTGCACATGCATCATTGTCTAACTAATACTTTTTTTTTTTTTTTTTTTCAAACAATAGAAGTTTCATTATGTAGCCAAAACGGCCAAAGGGGTACAAAACAAGAACTCCCAATTAACAGCACCTTAAAGAATCCTTTACAAAGCATAGTAATCAATCTTTAAGAACAAACCACCCCAGGCCCCTGAGAACAAACACAAAAAATAACTTACTAAAAACCATCCAAAATCTATTATACCCCAAATACACTACACAAGCCGAAACATCAACCCTCCTTGACACAGCCAACCAAGCCGAGAAAACCAACCCTTAAGAAAATCTAAACACCTTGAACACTAATGACCTAAAACAAGACATTAAAATGTTACCACCCAATTGACAGAAAGCTGACAAATGCCAACCCACCCAATTGTCTACCTAATCCTATTGCTTATATATTCACGTGTCTATATATGATATATATATATATATATATATACACTAGTGAGAGGGTCTGTTTGCATGGCACGCAAATTACTACCCGTATTTAAGATGATAGTGATGCTCCAATTTGGTGTATGTTGGTTTAATTTGTTTAATCTTTTTTTTAATTGAATAATGACTTAACTAAACTAACAATACATTCTATCTCCTTATGGCCTGTTTGGTTGTCCCTTTAAATTGAATGGTTCTATTCAAATTTTGTATAGAAGTTAAAGGCAAAATTCATCACCATGAATGAATCTATTTACAAATATGGGAGATTTCACCATATTTCTTCTTATGAGGCAATTTGTTCATTTTTCTAGAATGCCAAAATTCATGATTGCAAGTATCATTTTTGAGACGAGCATCCGTTTTTTAAATGAAACCATTCAAGCTCTTCATCTTTTTATATAAAATTGTGTACGAAAACATGAATAGAATTATTTCATTCAAGGACAACCAAACAAGTCCTTATTGAATGGACCTTTACAATTTGACTATTCTCATACTTTTGGCAAATTATTATTATTATTTTTTCCCTTTTATTGTCTATTAATACAATGGGAATATACTACTTTAGCAGTCCTTTTTAAAAAAATCTATATTACAAGAATCTCTCCTATTACTCAAACGAAAATCCAGTGAGTTCATTGTTATATATTTTGATAATCACATAGTATGCTCTTTTCATAATTATTTTCAATTTGTTTCTTTCTCCTTAATTTCTTAGAGATAATCTCCTTATGCATAATTTTCACCCTTTTAGCCATTGAGCTGCTTTAATTATCCGCTCTTATTAGATACTAGTAGATATATAAGGTGGGTTGATTTACTAGTAATTTGCATACACTAATCCTATAATTTACTAGTACAGGGATGAAAGTGAAAACTGGACTACGTACAAAGGTGTATATGTAATCAACCCTTATAAAAATAAGGAGAATAAAATAACTTTACAAAAGATTTTAAGTTAAATTACTAATTAGTATCATTTTGATGATCAGTTCACGTTAGTTTTTTATGGTTAATTAATTTAAGAGAATTGTTATTGTCACTCCATCATTGAACTAAAGCACTCCATAGTATCACTCTCAGAACATGTGGTATCATGTATGAGTGCATGACTTGCATGGTACCACATGCTTTAAGAGTGGTACCATGGAGTGCCTTGGTTCAATGATGAAGTAGTAATAGCATCACCCTAATTTAAATGTGCGCAATGCTATCGTACTCCATTATAATTAGGAAAGCATAACCCATATGTCTCTATTATATCAGTAAGTAGGTTATCTATATGAACAAATTTCAAACAATATATATATATATATATATATTGTATATGCATAAAGAACAACACCTAAGTATCGTCCTTAATTTTATCATTTTCGAGAATGGTAGAAGATAAATGACTTTTATTTATTTATTGAGTAAAACAACTGGAACAAACACAAACAACATTGATAATTAGCAACTTTTTTTAGTGATTCCCATGCACACAAAATAGATTCAACTTGTCCACCCTTCCCTTGTCCATCATGTCAATGAACTAGTAGTATATATCCTCTAATTCTTGGATCCAAGTCTCGCCCTGATTTTCTTAATTTCCTTAGTACTCAGTTGAAATGATTTGGCCAACACATTATCCGGGACCGGCGATGTCAACTCGAAAAGCACGCGATTGAGAAAATTAACCCCTGGTAACCAGCTGTTGAAAAAAGCGAGAGCAGCGGCCGAGACCTTACCATTGTTTATCTGAAAGTGAATTAAACCTCTTGGAAACACAAAAAAACTCACCTTTCATGACATACTTAGAATACAAAACATTATTTGTGGTTATGAACCCCAAATGGCAAATACAATCCACCTTCAAGAACATAGAATAATTCCAAGGCACGAGGGTGCGAATGAGGTGGGTTAATGCCACCTGGCGCGATGTCAAGGCGGTTTACGGACACTCCCAAAGTGTTGATGCCTGGGACTACCATAACATTGCCATGAAAGACATGAGCCCATCAAGTTGTTGGTGGATCCTGGTTTAACTAGGGCATCGGAGAAGAAATCCTCAGAGCTTGCATTTGTCTTGCACATATATCCATTCACTTTCACAACTATTCAATAATACAGATACAAATATAGATTCTGTAGTGACCCAAAAATTTAAAGCGAATATTAAAATTTTAATTTTATTTTCATCAGAGAAAAATACCAATTTTGAAAATTTTGCAGTATTAATTTTTACCTGTGTGAGTGCAACATCATGTGAGCTCAACCACATGAGATAGACTCCCATGTGGAACTTGGAGCCAAAGAAATTATAGTTGTGCAGTGAATGTGTGCGTGTGAATTAGTGTGTGTAGGAGTGTGTTGTGTGTGTTGTGGTCACCAAGCAATTCACTTGCTATATATGAACCCAACCACACCAAACACAAACTCTCATCTCTCAAATAACTCTCTGCTCTCTCATCTCAACTCACATACGAGATATATATCTATATATTTATACATTCACAAGTCAATAGATAAAGGAAATTTGGAAGTAAAGCTTTGGATTATTGGTTTTCTATTGGTATCTTTCAGAAATTCAATTGGGTAAGCTTTCTTTGGTAAATTCTTTGATGATTTAAGTTTACATAAATTGTGATATAGATATATGCATATATATATATATATATCTTAAGGATCCGAAAATAGCGGGCAGAAAAACTGTAGCAGAAATTGGATTTCTATATATCAAATGAAAGGTCTCGAACCCACGAGACTCCCTTTCGAATTTCAAAAGCTAATTCATAGCGATTGCGACAAACGGTCGATTTAAAGTTTTGTTGCCGTTCGGTTTTTCAATAAAATCAACAGCTATAATTTGATTCATGAAATTCTGATTTCATATTTGAAATCTACGCGGAAAAAGGAGGAGATTCATATATTGGAAGGTCTATTTTGATTAAGTTTTCAAAATGGGTAAAAACCAACCTTTGATTTCAAAACAGGGGAAAAAAGAAGGAAGAAGACGACACTGTGACTTCTCACGCGCGCGACCTGCGCGAGAAAGAGGTCGCGCGAGCTGCCCGCGCGCGCGACCAGGCATAATTTTGAAAACTGTTTTAAATTGAACCCGTGGCCTTTCTGTATACATTCGCCCGAGCGGTCCGCGCGAGCGAGGCCTCGCGCAAGCGGCCCGCGCGAGCGAGGTCCCGCTCGAGCGGCCCGCGCGCGCGACCTCGGGCAGTTTAGTAAAATCTCCTATTTTGTTGTACATGAGTCTATTATGAGCTAAGGGGCCTTGTACCCTATACTTTAAGAGTTGTACTTTACTTTAATAGTAGTTGTACTTATGCTTAGAGGTGTTGTACCTCACCGATATACGCGCATTATTGTATATTAAGATTTTTAACAGATTAAGTAGTTCCGGTTTCTATTTTGATTAATTATTCAGTCTATCCTCGGTGAACGGTAGTTCCGTATAACCCTCAATAAAGTTGTATAACATGTTAATAGTGTATTTACATGTTTACTTGAGCTGTTATGCCTTAAATGGTTAATTGAGTTGCTATGCTTACGTGTTTACCTGGGTGATTTCAGCATGTCTATTGTGTTGCTTTAATCGATAGCATGTTTTGATATGTAATTTATGAAATGTTGAATATGCCTGGATACTTAGAGCTCGCATATGTCATATCATTTCATAAGCATGAGCATGAACACGAAAATCACGAAAATGATTTTGGGATGAAAGACCTTAGAGGCTTTCAATTTTGAAAAGGGAAGACCTTAGAGGCTTCCAGGTTTTAAAAAGGGAAGACCTTAGAGGCTTCCATGCATAAAACCCTCTAGGAGGGATTTTGTTTTTGAAAAGATAGAAATCCCGGATTTGTGGGTAGGCGTGTGAGATGGGTACCACTAGGAACTCGAATTGTGGGATGTGCTGCAAGAAACCCCCGTAACGGTAAAGGCTAGGCCTCCGTGTAATTCGTAAGGCCCAAAGTCCCGCACGTTTGAGGCTAGGCCTATATGGACGGGAAGCCCATGGTCCGGGTAATGATATTGACGACTAAGGGTGAGTGTTTGAAAATGCACGAAAAGTGATTTTCATACATGACATTGGCATTCATTGCACTCACGCATGTTATATAACAGATGTTATTGTGCGGTTATATGACTATACGAGCCTTTTGGCTTATGGTCTATCAAACATTTCCTTTTCAGGTGATATAGATAAGGGTAAGGCTCTCGAGATTTGATGAACTTCTGCTTTGTTTAGAGGTCGGGTTTATGGGATTTTAATTTAAATGTTGGTTCAAAGAGCATGTTATGATTTAATTAGACAAGTGTTAGTCCACCTGCTTTTTAATAGCATGATAGCTTAACTCTGATTTTTCGTTGCTTATCTTGAAAATGATTTGTTTCAAGAAAGGATAGTTTTCAAATGAAAACCCGAATTCTGTGTTATTAATGTTTTCCAAATGATGAATATAATTTTCAAGCCCAGAGTAGAGTTTACTTTTAATGATCCCGTTTAGGGAAGAAATTGTGAGATCATGATTGTCACACCCGTTCTAGAAATTTATGGTTTTGAACATGCATCATTTGAAATTTTTGAAATTATTAATGTTATTAATAATTTGAGTTGAGGTTGACTGTGAGTCAACGGTAAGGTGTCAGTAAGGACACGGGAACATGGCAGTTCATATTGCATGGGCATGAGTAAATGGCATTTATATGATTTAAATGTTATTTGACTTTATCTGGTATTCCTGTGAATAGTAATTATACCTGTGTAGTATAATTCTGGTATTTTGAATATTTTAGTATATCATTTTGAGAACTGTGGTGAGAACGTGAGTGATACGTTAATTAAAAAGAGGGAGGTTGTGTAGAGATTCTACAGAATATAGTTTTCGGATGTTATTTTGGATCCAAACGAAACCTAGTCGAAAACTTTTGAAATTTATAGTTTTCACTCGTAAAGGCATAAAATGGACGTGTGCGAAGTTTCGGGAGTTAAGTAGAAGTTTGAGGGACTCGTGGGGAGGTAAATGCAATTCTCGAAGAGTTTTTCTATAAATAGGTGGAGGATAAGATTTCATTCTCATCCATGTAAGACTTTAATTCATAAAAAAAACTATTATGCGGAAATAACTTTATATGCCAAGATCTTGAATATAATACATCTTAAGAAAATAAATACAATTTCACATACCATTATTCGCCATTGATATTGCTAGAGAAGGAACTGGAACCCCTTAGATTGCACTTTATTCAAGGCTTCACTTCTTCTCTTTGTCTCTCAGTTATATACACCCTTATTTTCTGTAATTGATTGAGGTTAACTTTCAAGGGGTAGGGTGTACCTTTTATAGAGGAGAGAAGAGGGCCTATTAATGACTGTCATAAAGACAGTCTTGGAATACGTAATGACTTTCATAAATATTTCCTTGAAATATGAAAAGTCTCTTATTTAATAACTGTTGAAAGATGAACCATTCAATCATTGGTTATCTCAACAATTAATAACGTATATCTTTTATATATATATATACACATACATATATATATATATATATATATTAATTGGGACAATCTTCTATTGGCTAAATAATTAGTGGAGTTCAACTAACATAGAAGGCTAGTGGGCCACATTTAATAGGACTTCTGAAAGTCACATAGGAATTTACATTCTCCCACTTGGTCCACTAGACCGATTATGATACTTGACTTAGTTGGATTCCACATATAAAACTTTAATGTGATCACAAATTTCCATAATTAGCCAATACGTCCAAACTTTTAGTTACTGTCATACTAAGATTAGCATAGACTATTAATGTGAGTCATAGCGGTTGTACAACATTTACGTCGTATTCCCTTCCATGCACCACGCCATTAATAACCTGTACCAACCTTAGTCTATTATTCTGTAATGCCCATGTAATTTGTCTTGTTAAGACATTTCCTGTTTATCAAACAATAAAACATAAATTGTGCACACATAATTGAAAACAGGAAATAACAGAAACAAACTTTAATTGCGCATAAGTGTCAATTACACTACAACTAAAATATCCATCATTTACATCATTGATTACTCAAACGACCCATCCTTACAACATGTTCCTTATATGTCTTTGGAGGTAATCCCTTAGTCAATGGATCAGCAATCATAAGAGTAGTGCTCAAATTTTCAATTGACACTTGCTGTTTCTGGACTCTTTCTCTAACAACCAAGTACTTAAGTTCCATGTGCTTGGAATCACTAGAATACTTTCCATTCTTAGAGAAGAAAACTGCTGCGGTATTGTCACAATAAATTTTCAGCGGCTTGGCAATAGAGTCAACAACACCAAGTCCTGAAATGTAATTCCGCAACCATAAAGCATGACTCGTAGCCTCAAAACATGCCACAAACTCGGCCTCCATCGTGGATGAAGCAATAATGGACTGCTTCACACTTTTCCACGAGATTGCTCCACCTGCTAGCAGAAACACAAAGCCTGATGTGGACTTTCTGCTATCTAAGCAACCACCAAAATCCGAGTCTGAGTATCCGATCACTTCTAACTCATCTGATCTCCTATATGTGAGCATATAATCCTTCGTCCCTTGAAGATATCGCATAACTTTCTTTGCTGCTTTCCAGTGTTCCATTCCTGGATTACTTTGATATCTACCTAACATTCCAACTGCAAAGCTAATATCCGGTCTGGTACAAGTCTGAGCATACATTAAGCTCCCCACAGCTGATGCATATGGAACTTTCTTCATTTGTTCCTTTTCTAAGTCATTCCTAGGGCACTGACTTTCATTTAACTTGTCACCTTTCAAGATTGGTGCGTCACTGACTGAACATAGCTGCATATTAAATCTTTCCAAGACTCGATTGATATAACATTTCTGAGACAGTCCCAGCAATCCTCGAGATCGATCCCTAAAGATCTATATGCCAATGACATAGGATGCCTCACCCATATCAACCATCTTAAAGCACTTAAAAAGATACTCCTTGGTTTCGTGTAACAAACCAAGATCACTACTGGCTAACAAAATATCATCCACATATAAGACCAAAAAGATAAACTTACTCCCACTGATCTTTAGATAAATACACTGATCAACAGTGTTTTCCTTAAATCCAAAATCAGTAATGGTATCATTAAACTTTATATACCATTGCCTGGAAGCTTGTTTAAGACCGTAAATGGATTTCTTTAATTTGCAAGCCAAATGTTCTTTTCCTTTCTTTGTGAACCCTTCAGGTTGTTCCATGTAGATATCCTCATCCAAATTTCCATTTAAAAATGCAGTTTTCACATCCATTTGATGTAACTCTAGATCATAATGAGCTACAAGTGCCATGATAATTCTAAATGAGTCCTTCTTAGATACCGGAGAGAAGGTCTCACTATAATCAATGCCTTCTTTCTGAGTGAAACCTTTAGCCACAAGTCTGGCCTTATATCTCTCAATATTGCCTTTAGCGTCGCGCTTGGTCTTAAAGACCCATTTACAGCCGACTTTCTTACAATTACTAGGCAATTCAACGAGATTCCAGACACCATTCTGGTTCATTGATTTCAACTCCTCATTCATAGCATCGATCCATTTACTAGAATTATCACTTTCCATGGCTTGTGAAAATGAAACCGGATCTTTATTAATCCCAATATCAAAATCAGATTCTTGTAGATACACCACATAATCATCTGAAATGGCAGGTTTTCTTTCCCTCTGAGATTTTCTCAGAACTGCCGGTTGTGGTGATACTACATTATTTTCAATGGCAACATCCTCATGAAGTGGTGAATCATTTCCATTATGTTGTTCATTTCCCTCAACTGGTTGAATAGCTTGAGGAACAACAATTTCTCGAGGAGGAAAGAGTGGTGGGATATCCACTCTTAGTTCCTCAAGATTAACTTTTCTTGATTCATCACTCCCACTAACTTCGCCATTCTCTAAGAATCTGGCATTACCGGTTTCCACAATCCTCGTACTATGGTTAGGACAATAAAATTTATACCCTTTGGACTTATCTGGATAACCAATGAAATATCCAGATATGGTCCTTGAATCTAACTTTTTCTCATGTGGGTTGAAGATCCTTGCTTCTGCTGGACAACCCCAAACATGTAAATGTCTCAAACTAGGCTTCCTACCAGTCCACAACTCAAAAGGAGTTGTTGGGACAGCCTTACTAGGAACCCTATTCAAGATATACATTGCAGTCTTTAATGCTTCACCCCACAATGAATCAGGTACAATTGAAAAACTCATCATACTCCTAACCATATCCAAAAGTGTACGATTACGCCTTTCAGCAACTCCATTCTGCTGTGGCATACCTGGCATTGTGTATTGAGCACAAATGCCATGCTTTTCAAGAAATTTGGCAAATGGGCCAGGATTTTGACCTGTCTCATCATATCTACCATAGAACTCACCACCTCGATCAGATCTCACTATTTTAACCTTTCTATCTAACTGCCTCTCGACCTCAGTAATGAACACCTCAAGGATGTCAACGGCCTGAGACTTTTCATGTATTAGATATACATAATCATAGCGAGAAAAATCATCTATAAAGGTGATAAAATATCTTTCTCCAGTAAAACATGGAATGGAGAGTGGTCCACAAATATCTGTATGAATTATCTCAAGAAGCTTAGTACTTCTTGTGGCACCTTTCTTAGTGTGTTTGGTTTGCTTTCCCTTAATGCATTCCAGACACACTTGAAAATCAGTAAAGCCTAGGTTATCCAAAATCCCAGTTTTCACTAATCTCTCAATTCTATCCTTGGAGATATGCCCCAGTCTTTTATGCCACAAGATTGAAGAGTTTTCATTAATTAGGCCACGTTTTGAACCAACATTCGAATGCAAGGCTATCAAAGATTGTGCAAACTCATGATTCAAAGAAATTTTATATAAACCATCACATAAAATTCCAGAACCAACCATAATAGAGTTAAACATTAAACTTAGTTTTGCACAACCAAATAAAACAGAATATCCAGCAACATCTAATCTGGATAGAGAAACCAAATTCCTATAAATCGAAGGTACATAAAAAGTGTCCATAAGATCCATCTGATGACCCGTCTCCAAGAGTAGGCGGTAGGTTCCAACAAATACCACTTTCGCTTTGAGACGGTTCCCCATATAGATGAATCGTTCACTTTCCTTCGGGTTCCGGGTTGTAAGGAATCCCTGCATTGAATTTGTTATGTGAGTTGAGGCCCCAGAGTCAATCCACCAAGTATTAGAAGGAACTTCAGCAAGATTTGATTCATAACATACAAAAGAAAGATTGGTACCTCTCTTTTCGAACCAAGCCTTACGCTTGCTGCAGTCCTTCTTCACATGTCCTTTTTTGCCACAAAAATAACACGTGACAATAAACTTTCCATGGCCCTGGCTACTCTTCCCAGTTCCATCACCTTTCTTTGGTGGAATCCTCTTTCCTTTCACAAACTTTCCTTTCTTTTTAGCTTCATGAGTTACAACTAGTACAGAGTGGGGTCCTTCTTGCCTTAATCTCACTTCCTCTTGAATACACATACTAGTCAACTCATTCAAATTCCATTTGTCTTTATGAGTATTATAATGAATTTTGAATGGGCCGAACTGAGAAGGGAGTGAGTTGAGAATAAATTGTACTAAGAAGGATTCATCCACTTGCATTCCTAGTGCTCCTAATTTTGTAGCTTTGTCAGTCATATAGAGGATATGTTCCTGAACTCCTCTATTACCATCATATTTGACAGTAGTTAATTCTGCCATAAGTGTGCCTGCTAGTGACTTATCTGCTGATTTAAAACGTTCTTTGACAGCAGTCAACAGTTCCAATGCGCTATTAGTTTGAGGAAGAGAAGTCTTAATATTATTAGCTATGGTCATCCTCAGAAACATAAGACTAAGTCTGTTCGATCTTTCCCAGGCTTTCATAATGTCAACCTGTACTGCAGTACTGTCAGCAGTAACTTCCTCAGGTTTGTCAACCAACAGTGCCATGTCAAGATCTAACACACCTAGTGTGAATTGGACTTGTTCATACCATTCCGAAAAATTTGACCCATTAAGAGTTGGAATGCTAGATGCATGAGAGTGCAACGAAGTGGGAACAATCACTGAAATAGAACAATGCTCACGTTAAGGCCTTGAGTCTTTCTTTAATATAGAATTATAAATTCTAAACAGATGAACTATTGACATCACTACAGTTTCTCCTTTGGGCGAAACCGTAGCATATCTAGTGTCCACTCTATAGGTGCAAAATATTATCACCTATATAGGTCTAATGTAATTTATGTCACCTAATAGTTAGTCATGTTACCTTTGGGTATCCAATTCTAAACTAATCAGTAACACAAATTACATTACCCTATCCAGTTCATAGTTAGTTGAAAGTGACTCTCCTTTGGGCTAGCCCCAATCTCCCAACTATGACTGCCATTGAGAATATTATTGTATTTTATGTCACCCTTATTTGACTAATCTTTAATGTAGTTTTATATTCATAAGGCTCACTAACCTAGGTCACTTTGGCAACTACCAAGTTAATAAACCCTATGAAAATAAAACTAACCAATAATATTCTCTAACCTTTTATTAGAGTTGTTTATTTAATTGCTAAAGTCATCATTTAATAATTCAATTACTAATTTAATAATAAAAATTTTCTAATTTTTTCTTTTATGTAATTGAATTTTCTGTGCAATGATTACTTTAAGCAATAACTCTAAAATTGTATATTTTCTATCACTTTTATTAGAGTTATTTTTTAATTGCTAAAATTGTCATTTATTTACTCAATCACAAATTTAATAAAATAATAATAATTATTTCATGTCTTCTTTCGTGTGATTGAAATCTACTCAATGACAAAGAAATAAGCAATAACTCTTGACTTTTAAAAAACCTGAATCAATAAATTAGTCATGTATTGGTATATATGTCATACTTTGCACAGTACCCAAAAGTTTTGTATCCAAAAGAAGATTCAATCAAAACTTTGTATCTAGAACCGACAAGGCCACAAATCAATACTGCAAGCACTATATTTAGGCCTAGATTATCTTTCTCTTTTATTTCCATATACATGGACCAATAACTAATACAATTCGTTCTGCACTACCAATTAATTTAAAGATCAATTGGAGATACAACCAAAATTCCATACGCATGCATGTTTTTTCCAAAATTTTATACCTTCAATTATTGTGTTCATATGAGATGCCTAAGCAACGTCACATTCAAGGTGTATATCATTGGCTTTGACTAAACAATACTTTGATATTCAACCCTGGCAGAGAGTTTTATAATATATATATACATGCAGCCATGTATATTCACAAAATGTAATGATTTCACAAACATCCATGTGACAGTGTATATACATACACGAACAGATCCGAGAGGTTTCAATAATATTTGATTCCAATTTTGAATAGACGATTTTAATCTTTTATACTAAGATGCATATATTCAAAACATGCTTTGATACCAACTGTAAGACTTTAATTCATAAAAAAAACTATTATGCGGAAATAACTTTATATGCCAAGATCTTGAATATAATACATCTTAAGAAAATAAATATAATTTCACATACCATTATTCGCCATTGATATTGCTAGAGAAGGAACTGGAACCCCTTAGATTGCACTTTATTCAAGGCTTCACTTCTTCTCTCTGTCTCTCAGTTATATACACCCTTATTTTCTGTAATTGATTGAGGTTAACTTTCAAGGGGTAGGGTGTACCTTTTATAGAGGAGAGAAGAGGGCCTATTAATGACTGTCATAAAGACAGTCTTGGAATACGTAATGACTTTCATAAATATTTCCTTGAAATATGAAAAGTCTCTTATTTAATAACTGTTGAAAGATGAACCATTGGTTATCTCAACAATTAATAACGTATATCTTATATATATATATACACATATATATATATATATATTAATTGGGACAATCTTCTATTGGCTAAATAATTAGTGGAGTTCAACTAACATAGAAGGCTAGTGGGCCACATTTAATAGGACTTCTGAAAGTCACATAGGAATTTACAATCCAAACTTCTAAAAATATCTAGAGAGAGGAGAGAGAAAAGGGAGATTGAGCCAACGGACTTTGCGACGCCGATCGACGACCGTTCGTCCGTCAGATTTTCTCCAGATTCAAGATTCGAACTCGTGGAAGTAAGACCTACGTTGATACTACTTAGGCCGTGTTTGGCCAAGTTTTGTAAAAATTTTAATTCTAGACTTTTGGGAAAAATAGGTATAAACTTGTAGGAATTTTCTCAAATTCGAAATCCGACGATTAATTAGCCTTCTAGTCGATCCTTCAAAGTTTGGGGGAAAACGCACGAGGTATGAAGTCCTAACTTGTGAAATATAGAGAAATACATGTTTTATATTTCGACGACGAAATTGAGATCCGGGCAAAATCCATGTGTTAATTGTAGGCCCGTTAATTATGCACGCGCTAAATTGTGAAAAGCATGTCTACTTTTACGCGAGCACGTTGAGTTGTCTATGTGGGTCAAAGGGGAGCCTTATACAAATTCATGCCGGAGTAAGCTTCTCGATGTTTGAGAATTTGAGTAGCGACGGCTACTGTGCATGGTTGAAGGCTTGGACTTTCCATGGCACTTGTGGGATGTAATGGTTGTAGGCTTGGACTAGCCATTGACATCGCGGTTGAAGGCTTGGACTTGCCGCTACCGGATGAAGGCGTATTTTTCTCCCTAGAGACTATTGATATGAATTATGAGATTAAAGCATGGTTATCATATATTGCATATGTTAGAACTTGTACGCTCAGCATATAGCTGAGCAGTGGAGATGTATTCCATTGCAGGTAAAAAGAAAGACAAGAAGAAGCGTGATGAGTGAGGACGTTAAAGAACGCCGGGGAATCACTTGTAGATGTTTTGTTTAAATCTTAAAACTTGTATAAGGATTTGAGTTTTATAATATGTTGTAATCTAATCTGAACTTAGATTTAGTAGTTGTAATCCATGGAAAACGCTCTTGTATTTATATTTTGAATGATGGAATAGAGTGGTTATATGTTGGTTTGAAATTGGAAGAACCTTGAAAGGAAAAGCTGCAGTTTTAGGAGTTGCTGATAGAAATCAGTCGACTGGTTTTTGATCCAGTCGACTGGATCGCTGTGTTGAATGGGTTACTGCTTGGTTTTGTCTGAGGTTCAGTCGACTGGGTTGAGAAAACAGTCGACTGGATGGAGCCCCAGACCTGGACATTCCGCTGGATTGGGCACCAGTCGACTGGACTTCTTCAGTCGACTGAAAATTTTAGGCACCAGTCGACTGGGTCCCCGACACAGTCGACTGGATGGGCTGTTATGTTTGAAAACCTTTTCTGTTTGAGATCACCAGTCGACCGGACCCTCGATCAGTCGACTGGTCCTCTGTTTTCAAAACTGTTTTCTTTTGCAAGGATTCAAATGGCCAAAACTTTTTTATAACTCTGCTTTTAACGAATCTTAATAATGTTTTCCGCTGCTATTTGACTTTAATGGAACTGGATAAGCCTTGATGGCGTGCCACGTGTCCTATTTCCACGCGTAATGGGATGGGTCGTGACAATGATTCTTTGTATTGATTTCAGAACATTAATATAAACCTTGGGTTTTATTATAAGAATTTCTAAAGTTTGAGTAAAAGACAGTAAGTTATTGAATTACTTTTCGATATGTGAAACCAAGTTTGAGTTTCTATTTATAAGATGTTTAATAAAGCTGGTGAAGAAGTCTGATAAATGTTTACCAGATCAGTATGTTTTTCGCTGCACTGTTGGTCATTTAATGAACCGATAAAGATTTTCTGTTAATGTCTTTTCAATTGACAAGCAAAGCTTTTCAAAAGACTAGTTGAATACTTCCGCTATAGTTTTACTCAGATCCGTGAGTCTTTAAAGATTTTGTTTTCCCATCAAAGATTTGAAAGGCTATTCTATGCTTCCGCAGTAACTCTCGGAGTCTAGGACTCGAGGCGTTGTAAAATGGTATCAAAGTTTTAAGGTTTCAAAGTTTAAATGTTTCAGAGCTTTGAACTTTAAATGATTTTAAAGTTTAAACGTTTATTTTTCTAAAGAGAAAGTTTTTTTTTTATAAGCTTCGGGTCTAAGACTCGAAGTATTACAAGTATGTTCAGTACTTCCGCTCTTGGTTATTATGTTAATTATTTTATTTTATTCTTATTAGCACCCCCTCACCTGCGGGACCCGTGTCGGGGCGGGGCCGGGCGGGGCACTACAGATTCGATCACATGGGGGTTGGATCTCTGACAATGGAATTAGAAAACGTAATGATGCGATCCTTGGAGAGGCTCTTGAAACGTGGAAGCTTGGGCAAGAGTTGGGTCTGTCTTCAGGTGGTGACGAAGGAGATATTGTGTCTAGATTCCAGGAATTAGAAAAAAAAAAAAAGATTGGGATGAGTATGAGAGGTGTTATTTGGGCACCTAGTTTGGTGTTTTCTTTGGTTCCCTTGCGTTCCCTTCAGTTTGATCCTGTTTCTACTTGTGCTCCTGGGGACCTTTTTTTCTGTCGTTTGGTTTTTGAGTAGCTAGGTGTTCTGTTGCTGGTTTCCTTTTCTGCTGTTGCAGTTCGATGTTCATTTCGATTTGAGCTCTTGTTGGCTGATCCGTTGGCTGAGCTGAGAGGGTGTTCTGTTGAGAAGTGTTTGAAGCTGTCAATAGTTGGTTGGTGTCTAGGGGTTTTTTTAGGGTCAACTTGCTCTCTTGCTTTGAGCCAATCTGTTGAATATTGTTGTTGCTTGGCTGAAAAAATTAAAAACAATTTAGAGTGGTTAGTTTCAGTTTGATCTCTCCCTTATGGTTCTTGAAGCTTTTGGTTGGTCTTGGATTTATGGGTATTTCTGTGGGCTTTGTTGTTTGTAAGCTGAAGTTTTTTTTGAGTTTTTTTGGATTGTGAGGAAGCCTTCTCTGCTTTTGGTTTGGTCCTGAAGCTCTTTTTCTGGGGTTTTTTGGATCTCCTTTATTTTTCTGAGTTTGGTAGTGGTTTGTTGCTAGTGGTTTGTTGCTTTGGTGCTGCTTCGGTTCTATTTTGGTTGTTATGGTGCTGCTTTTGGCTCTGGTTTTGGCCGCTATTTTGTCTAGTGCCGTGGTTTATTTTTATTTTTTTTATTTTTTTTTTCAGTGTTGAGGCTTCTCTTCTTTTAACAGGGTTTTTTGAGGGGCAGGGGAGGAGCTTTTTATGTGTCTTGATTGGTTTGTTTCGAATGGTTTTTTTTTTTTTTTCAGATTCAGTTCGAGATCGGCTTGTTTGCTCTGGTGGTGCTTCCACATCTCTTTTGGTCTGGGTGTTTTTTCGAATCCGTGTTTATCGTAGATCATGATTGCTTTTGAGGTGGGGCTGTTGGACTTGGAGTGTTTTTTTGTTTCTATTGTCATCAAGTTTGGTCGCTCGAGTGCGATAGGGGTATGGAATTCGGTGGTTTTCAAGCTCCTTAAAAGACTGTCTTGGTTTTTTGGGGTCTCCGTTTGCTACAGAAGTGGCTTATCTTGGTTTAGTAGGAACTAATTAATTGCCTAATTAGCAGGTATACAATGTTGTGTTTATCTCTTTTGGGCCTCCAATGTCCACTTTTTTTTCTTTCTTTTTTTCTTTTTTTTTTTTTTTTTTTTTTTCCAGTTTTGCTTCTCAGTTTGAGCTTCAAGTGTTGGAGTATCATTAGTGGTGATCTAGTATCATCAATTGTGGTTTTGGTTGCTGGGATTTGAGAGCTGGATTGTCATCTTTTTGGGCAACTTGGTGCTCTTGTTTTTTGTTTTTTTGGCTTTCCTGTGGTGGGCTGAGATGTGCTCTTGGATTTTGGGTATAGTTTGTAAATATTTTTTTAATGTGGGTGATTTTGGGTTGTCTAACACAGGTTTAGGATGTTTGTTGATATAATGCTAGCTAGGTGTTTTTGGGTTGATTTGTAATTGCCAAATTTTTAATGAATATGTAATTGTTACTGTTCAAAAAAAAAAGATTCACATGAGTTTATGTAGTTGTTATACATTCCAACACTACTCCAAAAGTATCATGCTTGGCCAGTCATGCTTCTCATTTATTGAGGAAAAACTTCCCATCCCTAATTTCTCTCCCTTTTTCATTATATTTAGGTATATATAACACATTTAAAATATGCAAACCAAGTTACTACAAATTCCCTATATTAAAATTTAAAATTTTTGGATATGTTGGATACTTATAAGTAGTTTTCAGGTTTTTTATACGTTTGTTTGATTCCTCAAATTCAGTTCAATTTTTAAAAGGTCTAATGCTGTTATTTTTGTATGCAAATATGTATATATATATATTTGATGTATAGATAAGATCGGTCACAACATTATTTATAAGAATGTCATAACAAATTTTTGTTTGTGACTTATGAATATTGGGGGTGCAATTTATGTGGTTGTTAATAAAACCCATTAAAATATGGATGATACTTTTTAAATTTGAAATAAATAACACAATTACTATTTTCAAATTTCAAACAGATTTTACATTGATTCAAGCTTTATCTCTCTATATAAATCATACAAAAATAAATTATTTTCTACACAAGTATAACTATCTTTCTTTTTGGCTTTGAAATTTGACTTTACTTTTCAGTTTTCTTTGAAGGAGGAGTTGTAAAGATCAATTTGAACAAGATTAGAAGAGCAAGTGAAGATTGTTTCTCAAGAAGGGTAAGTTGTTGTTGTTATTATTATTATTATTATTATTATTATTATTATTATTATTGTGTTGCATGGATTTGTAAAATTTAATCTAAATTAATTGTTACTTTTCTACCTGAAGAGTTGAATTTAGCGTTAGAATTTTATGGAGAAAAAGGGAATACATTATTCTATCTTCGAATCAGACCAATTTGGTTGATAAAGAACTTTTCTCTTAGAGATTTACAAAAAATTTTATAGATAAGATTTCACGCATCTAATAATATTGAACTCACAGATTTAAGTCTATATTAGATGTGAATGTGAAAGATAAGTCTCATTGGTATGTTTGTTAGTAACAAAAAATAAATTCTACGTCAGTTGAAAAATCATTATCTTCTTTTCCAATTTATAGTTGCTTCATAAACCAAAGAGAACAATGTACCATTAGTCTTCTTTTTGTCCCCAATTCTGAGTAAATATCGTCTACTGTTTTCTCTTCTTCTTTTTTTTTTTCTATATATTCTTACTCCACTATTTTTGGTCAATGGAGGATGTTGCACAATAAAAGTATTTGTTCTATAAATGTAATAAATGATAGTTATAGGATGCAGTCTCATTAGTTTTAGTTCAAGTGTTTTTTTTTTATAAGGTTAGAATATTGATCCAATTTGAATGTTTTGTTAAACTACACGTGATTCCACTTTTTTTTGGCAGTTTCACTTCATGTAGTTATATCAGCAAAATTGTTCAATCTGAAGAAGTTAAAGATTTGTAATTTCGGATCTTGCAGGCTTTACTTCATGCAAAAATATTTAGTTTGAAGAGGCTAAAGATTTGCTGAATCCAAATCTATATGAAAATATCAATCCTAATATAAAAAATTTATACCATTTACCTTTATGTTTTATGAGAAATTGTTTATAGACTCATGAATTTTTAGTGTTCTTGGTTTTTTTTATTATGTTTAAACAAGCACTGCGAATAAGTTAGCTGCGATTTATTTTTGCAATCAAAGTTTGACAAATAGAGTTGTAATTTATTTTTACCATAAGCATGCATCATTCATTGTACAAGAGTGATTTATTCCTTTGTCATTTTGAAAGCTGAGGTTGTGCTATAACTTTAAGTCCGACAATACAATAATGTAGCTTATGAGTTATGATTCAATGGCTAATAGTTGTAACTCACGATTTTAAGTTGATACAAATTATTATATGCAGCTCATTCTTTTGAATATTTTATATTGAGTTACACCATGAAAAAAATGTTAACATGTTCAAACCAATTAGATCACTATTTACATGTGTTAATAGATATGCAACTTCCTCTAAAAAAAATAATGTGTAACTTCGTACTTTTCTATGTTTCCATTATGCTATATCACTTTTTTTTTAACAATATACAATGTAATATAATTTTGTCAAATACACATCCCTTGCATGGGCATATACCTTGTATATATATATATATCTAATATATATATATATATATATGAAAGCGGAAGCTTTTGCTTCTGCCACGTGGCAACTTTTGATGATTTTCATAATTTTTAAATTTTTTTTTTGCCATTACATATTACATTAAATCACATTAAGTAGTGATTGACTTGGATTTGGAATCACATTAAATCACATTAGGAATTTTTGACACACAATTATACTTTTATCCCTCATTTTACAAATTAATGCCAACTTTATCCAAATTTCATAACTAAATTACAACCCTAACCGATACATATACTTTTACTAACGTTTCTTACTGGTCTATGATTAATTGTAAACCAAATTAGCATTGATTATTTTTTTCGATTTTATTATTATTATTTTTATTTTTTATTTTGGGTCTCTATCACTCATGCTAGCATTGTTTATGGCTCATATATACTACTAACAAAATGATAATTCCCAGTATTTACCATTGTAGTTTATTTGACCTATTAGTTACAGCTGAATTTTTTTTATTTGTTTTAACTCACTATTTTGCACTCTAGAATTATACACTATAATATATGTTATATGTATTTAGTTTTAAATTCTTGATTAAGGGTAATAATGGAAAGTGGGCAGAAGTTTGCAAATGTTGCCACCAAACGTATTAGCACATTTAGATGCACTTTTTATTTAAAAAATAATCATTCACTAAACAATCACTTCTTTTTAAAATGCCCATTTAGAAAAGTCCATCTTGAAAAACTCATTCTAGGAATGAACTTTTGTGTGAGAAGTTGCGCCAAACACGACATTAATACTGGTGGGACCACTTCAGTATCCTCCATTTGAGATGTAAATTTTGGAAGTGTCTCATCTTCACATCAATTATATTTAATTTAAAATTTAAAAATGTCAATCTACATGACTTTTTCATACATTTTGACATTTTCAACATTTTGCTTTTCTTACTTTAGGGTCCATCTGATAAAACTAAAAATTAAATGCAAAATTTTAAGTACTAAAAATTTTAATCAATTGAATTTGCAATACTGAAAATAATGTTTGAAGTGCTAAAATAAACTGTATTTAGTGATTATTTTCAATAGAAAATTTTCACTTAGAGTTTTCAGTGAATTTCTCAACCTTTTCAATTAAGTGGTATATTATCAAACGCACTAAAAAGAAATAAATGCTAAAACTTTTCACTTTTAGCACTTAATTGGACTATCAAACACCCTTAGTTTGTTGAAAAGTCCTTTAAATGTCGAGTTAAGTAAAATTTTACTTAATATTTATGTATGCCAAATGAAAATTCACTTAAAATTTTTGTGTGGTGGACCTTTCCCTAATCAAGAATCTTAATTGTCCTTAACTCTAAAAAAATCTTATCATAATATCATTTTCACTAATTTCTTCCCCAAAAAAAGTATTTTACCACCTCAGCGGATATTTGGCCCTCATATTTGAAGACTATTTTATATAAACGATAAATAATTACGTCTACTAATTTCAAATTAGGTATTACCAAACAACCCTTATTATCTTGGTTGAGAAGGGGTGTTTCATTTATTATGAACCTAAAACTAAAAATATCCACCCTTCATTATCTTACCGTCAAATCTAATATATATAAATATATAAATATATATATATATATATATATGAAAACAAAAGCTTTTGCCACCTAAGCTTTGATGTGGCACACTTCTCGATCTATTTGTGTGTTACATTTTTCACTAAATAATTCAAGAAATAACTAAGCTAATGCATCTATTTTGAAGGTAACTTATGAATATTTTTTCCGCCAAATTAGCATATTTTTGTTGAATGAGAGATAAATGCAGTCAATATATTATTTTACATATTTTACGCACATGATATAGATTAGATAGCTAATATTTAGGGATATAGTGGGTAAATTCCTCTACTACCATTATATTTCAAATTAAAATTGTGGTTAAAAGATAAACATTTAAAACTATCCGTATAACAAAAAATTAATTTTACATTGTTCTTTTGAAAATTTAAAATTTATTCACAGGATAAGCGTATATCTTATTAATCGCTTAAATCAAAATTCAAATTGTTCGAATCTGACTCAAGGTCTTTGGTTGAGTATATAAATTTTGTGATCCCATCCAACAAATATTAGAATATTTTGTTAATTTGAAGTGTTTGTTCACTAAGTCAGACTTGATTGTATTTCTTCTTTGTAACTTGCTTTGGTATGGTGATTGATATCTTTATCTCTTTTTGACTGAAAAAAAAAACTGTTACTTGATTCAATCATGCCAACCAATCCCCTAATCTAGGATTTTTTTGCTCTAGAGCACATTTCAATTTTGAGGTAAGTTTATTTCTCTATTAATAATTCTAGCAATATATATATATATATATATATTTCTTTGTCCTACTTGAAGGAGGGTAGAAATCAATTTGAAATGTTATGATTCTAATGGAAAGAAAAATTGGTTTTCTAAATTCTGTAACTCATGTAATTTCGTTTTGCTGCTTGGGCAAGTGCCGAAAACATATTTATTTCTTTGCATCTGAGAAAGAGTGTGATGATGATTTTCTCATTTATATCGATTTAATTTCATTGTTAATTTGACGTGACTCATTTAAGGTGAGTGAAAAACATGATTTGAAACTTAAGGTTCTCATTCATTTGAATTTCTATTAGTAACTTCGGTTTCTTATCAATTTAGATCTCCAATCAACTTAAATTGTTACTATTTATTAATTTTTTTAATAGACTTTCATTATACAACTTATAATTTTTCCAGAAAAAGTGCGCTTTTTATTTTAATTGAAACCTTATCTACAAATTAATATTCTTGAGTAATATTTAGTTAAAATAAAATTTAGCAGTCAGCCTAAATCGTCCAAAAAAAATCCTAAATGTTTGATGTATATTTTAGTGTTATCACACATTGAAAGACAAGCCCTGAAATTTCATGACTACAATATTTTTACTCTTCTAATTTCACCAACACTATTCTATACCCACATTTTACTTATTTATTTATTATTTGTTTTTTTTACTATTATGTTAATTGAGATATTACTTTATTTTAAATATAAAATTTTCAAATTAGCTTCCCCGTGCAAGCACGGGCTCACTACTTGTATATATATGAAAACAAAAGCTTTTGCTTTTGCCACCTAAGTGCTCACGTGGCACGCCTCTATGAAAATAGTGTTAATTGACAAACTAAATATTAAATTAAATGCTATAATTATATCTTTGTATAACATATATCTTTGTTTAACATTTAAACTAAACTAATTTTTTTGTTTTATATATATATTCGGATATTAATTAGGATTTCAAGTTTACAACTCAAAACTTAAACTTTATTTCTATAAATATAAACATCAAGAAATAAATATCACTAAATATAGATTTGACTCTTGAAGATTTGAAGAGTCCTACTATCTGCAGGACTCTAGGAGAATTTTCGTTTTTATTGGAAAGAAAAAAGTCAAATTTGAATTTGTGTAGATAAATCATTTGCAAGATATGGGGAAAGAAAAATGGATAAATTTTTTTTCAATATTGTGGAAGAAGGGAAAGGGTGGGGAGGAATTTTGGATTATATATATATATATATATATACATATATGATGTGATTGGATTGACATATTTATAGCTCTATAGGAAGAGGTGGCTATCATTCTAAGAAAAAAAAAAGGAAAAAAAAAAAAAGAAGAAGAAAGAGGTGGCTATCTGGTGCATTGTGAATTCTCTCATGGACGAAAAGATCAGCCTTTTATATTATTATATATATATATTTCTATTTTGTAGTTTTTTTTTATTATTTTTATTATGAGTAATGTTATGGCTCACAAACTTGGGATATTCCAAGTGCCATGGGACTGATACCGCATGCAGTGATCTATGGTAATACGACCATTATCACAGCATGTGGTATGAGTCGTATGACTGTCACAGCATATATATATGGGAACTAAATTTGGGTTTAAAATTTGAGAAACATGATATTATGTTTAGTACACTCAAACAAACAAATTTCAAAGTTTAGGCACTAATATTGTGAGTGTGATCACATTGCCTTTTGAAAGATTTTAGCAGCTGCAAATTATGACAAAGCAAAGTTAATATAATAAATTGATATAGCACATGTAACAGCCAACAAATCACACAAACTGTGAGTGGTCATATAGTATATCAAAAATTAATCATAAATGTGAAAATTGTTACTTTAAAACAGTCTTGGATGTTTGATTGTTGTGGTTGTTCTCTTTAGCTTTTTTAAAGTTCTGGTAGTAGACCATCCCTCCCTATTTTTATATCTAATACACGTACTAATATGAGAAATCATCTCAACGTTGTTTATTTGGATTATTCTATCATTCTACAATATTTGATTGTCGGGTAGTGTGACAGAAATAATATAGGGTATTGAAAACCTAATCAATTTAACATTATAACGAGTACTTGATTTTATTATATTGAACTATATCCATCTTTAATAATACAATCTAATAATTTAGGAATATCATGAACATGTTATATTATTTCATTTAGTACAATTATAAAATGGCTATAGCGTGCTTAATGAATTGCTGTTAACTTCTGCATCTCCTGGAATGCATGGTGTAATGATATTGCTAATGGGCGTGCTAAGTTTTTTTCAATTTGTTGATTCATGTATATATATATATACATACAATCAACCTATGAAAAACTAAATATCCATTGGTCTGAGTTGTACTATACATCTGTACGCTTTGATGCTATTGAAATTAAGGATTTTGGATGTATAAAATAGGATGACCAAGGAAAAGAGGGGTGAAAATTAAAATCAAAGTATTGTTTTAAAAAATTATTTTTCACTTCTTAGATGAAATTTCTATTTTTTTAGTAGTTGTTATAATTTCTTATAGTTATTGACCACTTTGCATCCCGTGCAAATGCACAGGTATACAACTAGTTATTAGGAAAGCATAACCCATATATCTCTATTATATCAGTAAGTAGGTTATCTATATGAACAATTTCAAACAGTATTTATTGTATAT
The DNA here is from genome assembly GCA_033977485.1 of Hydrangea macrophylla. Taxonomy (NCBI): domain Eukaryota; kingdom Viridiplantae; phylum Streptophyta; class Magnoliopsida; order Cornales; family Hydrangeaceae; genus Hydrangea; species Hydrangea macrophylla. Next base: position 79,966,823 of record CM066996.1, read on the forward strand.
GCATAAAGAACAACACCTAAGTATCGTCCTTAATTTTATCATTTTTCGAGAATGGTATAGAAGATAAATAACTTTTATTTATTTATTGAGTAAAACAGCTGGAACAAACACAAATAGCAATGATAATTAGCAACTTTTTTTAGTGATTCACATGCACACAAAATAGATTCAACTTGTCCACCCTTCCCTTGTCCGTCATGTCAATGAACTAGTAGTGTATATCCTCTATTTCTTGGATCCAAGTCTGGCCCTAATTTTCTCAATTTCCTTAGTACTCACTTGAAATGCTTTGGCCAACACATTATCCGGGACCGGCGGTGTTGACTGGAAAAGCACGCGGTTGAGGAAATTAACCCCTGGTAATTGGCTATTGAAAAAAGCGAGAGCAGTGGCCGGGACCTTACCATTGTTTATCTGAAAGTGAATTAAACCTCTTGGAAACAAAAAAAACTCACCTTTCTTGACATACTTAGAATACAAAACATTATTTGTGGTTATGAACCCCAAATACAATTCACCTTCAAGAACATAGAATAATTCCGAGGCACGAGGGTGCGAATGAGGTGGGTTAATGCCACCTGGTGCGACGTCAAGGCGGTTTACGGACACTCCTAAAGTGTTGATGCCTGGGACTACCATAACATCGCCATGAAAGACATGTGAGCCCATCAAGTTGTTGGTGGATCCCGGTTTAACTAGGGCATCGGAGAAGAAATCCTCAGAGCTTGCGTTTGTCTTGCACACATATCCGTTCACTTTCACAACTGTTCAATAATACAGATACAAATATAGATTCACATGAGTTTATGTAGTTGTTATACATTCCAACACTACTCCAAAAATAGCAAATTTATCTATGATTTTCGCTCACTTTGTCACCGTCCTAAGCGGTGACAATGATGAATTGGTGACAAAAACATAAATTGTCATCGTTATGGAAGGTAACAAATTTTGTGGTGTGTTTGTCTTCATTTTAAACGGTGACAATTCTCTTATGTCCCCTCATTTTTGGGGGGTAGCTTACTCCCCTCTCCAAACATTTACCCTCCTGACTCCCTCCAAACATTTTGCTAAAATTTCTAATTAAATCTCTAGAGAAGAGGGAATAAAGAGAAAAAGAAAGAAAGATAAGGGCGAAAACATAACACACACACCCCCCAACCCCACCACACCACCGATGCACCCACTTCCTCTCTCTCCCTCTACCCCCGAAATGGTTTACTCTGTATCTCTCTCTTCTCTCCAAGCTACCGCTACAATTCATGGTTTTAAAAGCCAGACAGACAGGCCGGACCATCGATCGATCAGTTTTTCGGTCCGATTTGACTCGGTAACCGTTATTGGCACCAAAACCGCCCAGAACCGGGAGGAACCGTTCAAAACCGTTAAGAACCATTCATAAACCGCTTTTTGACCAAAACCGTTCAAAACCATTTTTTTGCCAACAAACGTTTTTTTTTTCATTTTTTTAATTTTAATTTTAATTTACCCTATATTTTTTTGATACTATGACTCTCTTAATAATTTATACTTATGATAGAAAAATATGAAATTAAAAATTGAGTTTTTGTGTATTTTTTTTGTTTATATTTACTTATTAAAACTTATGTATAAATATAAATAATTAAATATTACATAATTATGACATCACGGGTTGATTACGGTTCACCCGACAGTTGAACCTCTAAACTGTGACCCGGTCAATTTTTCGGTAGGACGAACGGTCCGGTTTTCAAAACACTACTACAATCACCACGCCACACCATCGCGATGCCATCTCCAGGTCGCTGTCGTTGCCGCCGCCACCAGATCGCCGGACAGCTACCACCAAGTGGGTTTTTCATTTTACCAGCTATTCTTCTTCAACTTAAGCAAACCTGGTCACAACCCTCTGTGTATTAGGGGTTTGCTGCTGCAACAAAGAGGGTCAGAGCTTCATAAAAATTAATGCTGGGATCATCAAAACCAAGGTTGGTAAAGCCTCAACCCTAAACATCTTCTATGTTATCCTTCCTTATTATTGCTCAATAAGTGACTTTGAGCTCTCACAGTAACTTTTTCTTGCCACTATTTCTTTCCAATCTGAGAGCAGAAAGTTATGACCGTGTGGGGTTTATTTCAAACTATAATGACCCAGAAATTATAACGTCTTTTAAAAAAATTATTTTTCGTCAAAGAAAAAAAAATACCAGATTTGAAATTATGCTGTATAATTTTTACCTGTGTGTTGAGTGGAGGTATGAGCTCAACCACATGAGATAGACTCCCATGTGGAACTTGGGGCCAAAGCAAATTATAGTGCACAGTGTGTGCATATTTGTTGTGCGTGTGAAGTAGTGTGTATTGTGTGTTTAGGAGTAGGGAGCAAGTATCCCAATTTCTATATAAATGAACCCACCCCCTACACAACACACAACTTTCAACTCTCTGTCTCTCCACTGTCTATCTCTCTCGGGTACACATTCACACCCACATATATTATTACATACTCACACACACACACACATAGATATATAGTAGATTCATATACATATACTCAGTCAAGGATTGTGAATTCAACAAGCTTCGTTTTGGGTAAGTTTTAATTCAAATTCCTTATCCTAATTTCAGTTTATAAAACTGATATGTGTAGGTATATATATATACAGTCAGATTTATGTTTACAATTTCAAAGAGATTGAAATTCAAAACTTTGAATCCAAGCTCTAAATTTGGGAAAAAACTCATATTGAAATTCCATTCTTTTAATTCTGTTTTTAATTTCAGTTTATATAAACTGTTAGTGTAGATATATATATATATATATATGTGGATATATATAGAATTTCGTATATATATCGTTAAAGGTCCGAAATTAGCGGGCAGAAAAATTGTGACAGAAACTTGATTTCTTTATATCAAATGAAAGGTCTCGATCCCACGAGGTTGTGTTTCAAATTTCAAAAGCTAATTCGCAACGGTCGCGATGAACGGTTAATTTTAAATTTTGCCGTCTCTCGATTTTTCAATTTATTCGAGAGCTGTGGTTTGATTCATAAAAATCCGATTCCACGTTTGGAATCTACGCGGAAAAATAAAGAGTTTCATATATTGGAAGTCTATTTTGATTAAGTTTTCAAAATGGGTAAAAATTAGCCTTTGATTTTGTAGGTAATAGTTGACAACTCATATACTTCGATTATACACGTCACCAATGACTCCACGTGTAACAACATCATTATTATGGACTCCACGACTCCAAAACCGCTAGCCCACTTCAAACGGGCCCACCCGCAAAACACACTACAAATGTAGGCAACTAAGAAGCTCGCCCCAAGAACCACTTTAATAAAGGCCACTCCGAGGGCCCATTCCAGATGAGCCTACTCCAAAGCCTTCACCACGGTTAACTCCATTCCGAAAGCCTTATTCTCCAAAGGCGCAAAGTGGCCCACTTTAACTCCACTCCGAAACTTCACTCTCCAAAAGGCCTAAAGCAGCCCACAAAGGAAGAACATTTGAAATATGCACACACTTACACTCGGACACCTACCCTTGGTTCGAAAGCAGTACCTAAGGGTGGGCAAGTCTACTGGGATCTCGGAAACTCATGGTAAGGTGGCTAGAACCGAAGGCATCTCCCTAACCTGCGCCCCATGGGTAAGGTTAGGGTTGGTCCCAAAGAGAGAGAGAGACACGTGACTTTTACACGTACCTTACCCCAATCAGCCCACAACCAATAAGCGAAGCTCATTACCGCAAAACTCGTCGGAACCTTTGACCGCCCATGCTTAGTCGTGTCAAGATTGCTTAACCAACTGCACCAATAGAAAATACCTCGGTTCCCTCCCTCGCTGAAGCCACCTGTACGCCTCGACACTTGCCCTCGCTTAACCTCTCGGAGCCAATAGCAAAAGCCTCGGTACCCCCCACTCGCTTAAACCTCTGCACCAGTAGCATCCCCTCCCTCCTTTTGACCAACCAATGATATCGGTTCACAGCCAAACGACAAACATTTCCTCTCATATGTCTCCACCAGCTCGGTACATGCTTCGTCTACATCCCATTTAATGCCCTCAACCACCCTAAACAGCAGCATTTAAGCCACTCACCTACCTTAAGCAAACAACCCAGTAAGAGGATGCCAACTCGGCCTCGCTCTATCATGTCAAAGGTTTGCAAATACACCACCGGCTTCAACTATAAATAAGCACCCTCATTTACTACATCCAACAACCCAACTTGACTTAATCCGGCACACAGGTAAAGGATTAGCAGTCATTCTTATTCCCGGCCTTTAACAAAACACTCCCATTGTCTCTAGCTTACTTTGACCTCTCGCATCCTCCGGTATCTTCGTCCCGACATCCTTCGCTCCATTAAACACCCTTGACTCTAGATATCCTTAGTCTCTCGGCCTCTCAACCCCTCGTTTTCACCAACCCCCTTCGTCTCACTCTATCCATCGCTCCACTCCAACGCTCCAATACTTACCCATCACTTCGGGATACATACTGCTTTCTCTCTCTCTCACTTGGGATTACTTCGGTTCTCACCCGAACCCGAAGCCTCTCCGGATCCTATTATCCCCTATATTATTATTATTATTATATTTTATATACTCTTGTCAATATCCCGCATATTGTTCACATATTGTTCCACGTGCACTAATCTAGGCTTGCGTGTTATATCTCTCTATACCACTCACATACATCATAAAAGAACTCACACATTTTGGCGACCACAGTGGGAGATATACTCGCAAGGATGGTTAGCGAACGAGAACAACCACCTCCCAAGAAATTCGGACGCCCCAGGAAGTCCAAAACCCAGTCCAAAGTCCAGCCCACTGGATCGAACATCAATCCAGTAAGCCTCAACCCAGCCCACTCACAGACTCATGATTCTCAAGAATCCATCGCAGTAGACGTCGAGCTCGACATCTTAAAGCGGTTAGAACAGATAGAAGGACAGCAGAATCATTTCCAGAGACTGGAAGAGCAGAATCGCCTCATCATCGAAACCCTGACCACCATAGCTCAGAAAACAACTCCCCCACAGGCACCAAACGGCGCCTCTGGGCTGGACGACCTGGTCAGAACCTCGTTTAACATTTCCGATGTTAACAATCAGCAGAATGCACAAAAAGGATCGACACCCACCGGTGTCGTCTCCGGGACAGAGAAACAAACCCCCACCGGATTTGTCACCTTGGCCGATGTAGAATCATTATTGAAGGAAAAAGCTCTATCAATCCCGCATATTCCAGCACTAGACACCCGACCTCCTTATCCGCTGAGATTGGCCACCCTCCCTTATCCAGAGGGATACAGCAGCGCACACTTCGCAAGGTACGACGGAAGGCGGGGAAACTCCAAAGAGCATATGGCCAGATTTCTCGACGGTCTCGGTACCTACCGAGAAGACGAAAACTTGCGTCTTCGAGAATTTTCTAAATCCCTGACCGATCGGGCATACACTTGGTATGCCAACCTAGAGCCTGGTTCCGTCAATTCCTGGGCTCAACTGGCCTCAATGTTCCACGCAAAATTCTTCAGCGTAACGGAAAAAGTTACCACCATCTCCCTCTCCCGAGAAGTCCAAGGCGAAAATGAGCATTTGGTTAAGTATGTGGACAGGTTTCGCGATCTCGCCATGGAATGCCACGACAACACCACCGAAGAGGGTCTCGTCCAGCTCTGCGTACATGGAATGCTCCGCGACTACAGGATTCACCTCATCAACCATTCGTTCCCGGCATTCTCAGATCTCATGGTTGCTGCACGAAACTTAGCAAAAGATGTGAGAATACCATCAAGGATACACCGAGATACCCGCCCTTCGACACCCCGTCGTTACCCAACCGCTGCTGTGACCGAAGAAAGAAGAAGCGGACGAGACCGAGAATACAATGATAACAAACGCAGAAGGGACGAAACTGACGCACCGGCTCCATTCCCTTGTAGCATGAAGGAAGTACATGCCGTACTCAAGAAATGGATAAGAGATGAAGTAATCGCCGTTCGCCCGCCCACAAGACCTCCGACGGAAGGTGACAAGGCCAGGTATAATTACTGTGCTTATCACCAGATGGTAAAGCACGCAACCAAGGACTGCTGGGCCCTTCGCGGCATCTTCCATAGGAAAATAGCCAATGGAGAATTGGTAACCACTACTCAGCCAGATGCTGCTGAAGAAATACCTCGCCAACTTCGGGGACACAACGAAGGAGCTGTTAATATGGTCTCCCTCCACATGGCTTCCCACCAATTGCGAAAAATTGCGTCTCCTACCATCGATCGCCCTAGTGGGTTGTCACCTGTGGAAATGACGCCTCCTCTCATCGAACTCATAGAGGAAGAAAAAGAAACATCACCAACTGATAGAAATCCCTCCACCAGTATGATCATGACAAACCCTTCTCGGAGCACCATGGAATTCACGGCGTCAAAAGTCAAGAACCTCACCAAATTCAGATATTTCTTTGATCAGGTTGGATTCTGTGAGGAAGCGCGCCTTGAAGCCACCAAGGCTATCCTACAAGTGGCAGAAACCTACCAGCAAGCATGCGTAGCCACCGGTGGTTCCGTCCGTCGCGCTGCTCTAGAGGCCGAGTCAGCGATCACCTTCACGGACGCAGACATACAGGTCCCACACCCACACAATCGCCCATTGTATGTGTCAGCCACGGTCCACGAAAGAGAATTCAAAAGAGCATTGCTAGATGGAGGAGCCTCCCTCAACATCATGTCGTTAACCACATTCAAGGCAACTGGCATCTCCTTTGAGAAACTGATTCCACAAGCCACGGACATCGCAGGGTTTGGCAATGACACACGTCGAACAATTGGGTTTGTCACCACGACACTTCGCCTCGGAAAGTTCCAAGCACCGGCCCGATTCCATGTGATCGATGCAGATACCTCTTATCATCTCCTAATAGGACGCAAATGGATGCACAAGTTTGGCATCGTACCATCCACCTACCATCAATGCATGAAAGGAAAAGTGAATACTAGCGAGGGAAGGAAGGTATTCACTGTAGTCGGGACCCTAAAACCGTTTGGAAATCACGAGGCTCATATGGCAGAAGCGGAACTATTCGAGGATGTTTGTTCTGAAGAGGAGGCCACACCACCAGTCTCACCACGCGGCCTCACCATACCAAAGTGGGAGGACGCCCGGAAAGAAGATTTCTCCTCGAAGGAGAAACAGAAACGTCGCCGTAGTGTTTCCCCGGAATGCATTCGAATCAAGCTCCCTGACGGACGCTTCGTATACCGCTGCTTATGATGGTGCGCGGGGCCGGGCCCACAAGCTACACCTTGCGGCCCTGAAGCCCCAGAATGCAATACCATAGGGACACCTAAAGCTACCGAACCTGGGGTAGCCCCAGAAACGTTCCAGGACGGACCACGCACCATAGGACCAGAAATAGAGGAGATTAATCTCGCACCAGAAGGGAGAACCCCTCGTACCACCTTTATCTCCAAAGCAGCAACCTCGGAGGAACGAGCTACGTTGATTTCCCTTCTCAAGGAATACATCGACGTATTCGCCTGGACATACGACCAGATGCCGGGACTAGATACGTCCTTGGTAACACACAAGCTCAACGTCGATCCAAACCACCGGCCGGTGAAACAAGCGCCTCGAGTGTTCCGACATGAACTAGAACTCCAGATTAAAACTGAGGCGGAGAAACTCCTTCATGCCGGGTTCATTAAGCCCATCAAGCATCCTACTTGGTTGGCGAATGTGGTACCGGTAAAAAAGAAGAATGGACATATCAGAGTTTGTGTCGACTTCAGGGACCTAAACAAAGCATGTCCAAAAGATGAATTCCCTCTCCCAAATGTCGATACTCTAATCGACGCCACCTCCGGGCATCAAGACTTCTCCTTCATGGATGGGTTCAGCGGTTACAATCAGATCAAGATGGATCCAGGAGACGCAGAGAAGACAGCCTTTCGTACCCCCTTTGGCAATTTTTATTACACCGTCATGCCCTTTGGACTGAAGAATGCAGGCGCCACTTACCAAAGGGCAATGACGACCATCTTCCATGATATGCTCCACCATAATTTGGAGGATTACGTGGACGATATCGTGGTGAAATCCAGACAAGGGAAAGGCCATGAAAACGACCTCCGTGACGTTTTCGAACGTTGCAGAAAATTCAAGCTCCGAATGAACCCACTCAAATGTGCCTTCGGGGTTACGGCGGGAAAATTCCTCAGATTCATAGTCCATCGCCATGGCATCGACCTGGACCCGACGAAGGCCAAATCAATCATGGACATGCCATCACCAAATACCCAGAAGCAACTAAAGCAATTCATGGGAAGGGTATCCTATCTCCGCAGATTCATTCCAGCGTTGTCAGAAATATCTCATCCCCTAGGAGAGCTGCTGAAAGGGAAAGCCAAATTCAGGTGGGAAGAAATCCACCGAGAATCTTTCGAAGCTATCAAGAGAGCTTTGTCGGCTCCCACTACCATGGTGGCTCCAACACAGGAAAAACCACTGCTCCTCTATCTCACGTCCACACACAAATCTATCGGGGCATTGCTTGCCCAGGAGATTGACGGGAAAGAAAGGCCGGTATACTACATTAGTCAAGTGACCCGAGATGCCGAGATAAGATATACTCCCATTGAGCGACACTGTCTTGCACTCACCTTTGCAGCCCAAAAGTTCAGACACTACTTTCTCAGTCATATTGTACATTTGGTCACGAGATGTGACCCATTACGATATCTCCTATCTAAACCTGCTCTCTCGGGGCGAATGGCAAGATGGCTCCTTCTCTTGGCCGAATTCGATATCACTTGCGTAACACCAAAAGCAATCAAAAGTCAGGCACTGGCAGATCTACTAGCTCAGTTCCCCAGTGGAGAATTCAAACCGCCTCGGGAAACACTTCCAGGAGAAGAATTCGACTGCGCAATGGTGATTGAAGATCTAGGGGAATGGACACTCGGCTTCGACGGATCCTCTACGTCACTCGGGGGAGGAGCAGGAATCAACTTGACATCTCACTTAGATGGTTCCAAGCTCCATTTGTCCTATAAGCTTGACTTCAAATGTTCAAATAACGAGTCAGAGTACGAGGCGCTGATACTAGGACTCCTGGCAGCCGCCGATATGGGTGTCAACCGCCTGTGCATCAGGGGTGATTCCAATCTTGTTGTCAGACAAACCTCAGGGGAATTCGCAATCAGAGAGCCGGCGTTGGCAGAATATAGAACCATAGTCCAAAGGCTGCTGGACAAATTTGAGGCCATTCGGATAGAGCATTCACCAAGATCGCACAATCGCTTCCCAGATGCTCTGGCAACCCTTGCTTCAAAAATTGACATACCGGAGGGCTCCACCCGTATCGAAATCATCAAAAGGACTCTCCCATGCACGATCTTGGAATTACTCCCTCTTGAGGAAATCGACGACTGGAGAGCGCCTATCATCGCCTAACTACTGAGTCGTGAAGGAAAAATAACAGTGTCAGACCTAAAGAACTTCACCCTCCTCGGGCGCAATCTTTATTTTCGTGCTCCCACAGGCGTCTTGGCACGGTGTGTGGGGGAAGAAGAGGCAAAACTTCGACTCCACCAGATTCACCAAAATACGTGCGGAGACAAGGATACCAGTCTTTACCGGATGATACAGAGAAAAGGGTACTACTGGCCTGAGATGGCTAAAGAGGCCTCCATGCTCCAGCAAACTTGCTCGAAATGCTCAAAAGATCCGAGCAAGGAAGAATGCAATTTTACGGCCCAGATATCGGATTGGCGCCATCCATATATGGACTATTTGAACGAGAACTCTCTCCCCCTTGATAGAGCCGACGCGGCCATAGTAAAGAAGCGGGCCTCAAAGTTTTTTGTCCACGAGAATCAGCTGTTTCGTCGCGATTTCAATGGAGAACCACTACGATGTCTTGCCGGGGGAGAAATTCACCAAGTCTTGAGTGAAGCACATGGGTTCGAGCACCAAGGAGGAACAAAATTATACCGCCATCTCTTGGGATTGGGGTACTACTGGACAACGATGGAAGAAGATTCAAGAAATCATGTCAAGAGATGCCACCCTTGCCAAATCCACGGAAATCGAATCCATGCACCTGCCGTTGACTTGCGAGCACTATCGACACCATGGCCATTCCACACTTGGGCTCTAGACCTCATAGGGCCAATTTCTCCGGCATCAAAAGGCAATATTTGGATCCTCGCGGCAACAGAACTCTATACCAAATGGGTGGAGGCCATACCAATGCGGAAAGCAGTCGGGCCGGCGGTAGCGGCCTTCATCCGAGAGCACATTGTGTGCCGCTTCGGGATCCCCAAAGTAGTCCTATCCGATAATGGAACACCATTCATCAACAAGCATGTGGGACAGCTCCTCCTAAACTATGACATCACCCACCACAAGTCCACTCCTTATTATCCAAAAGGCAATGGTCAAGCCGAGGCAACGAATAAAACACTACTGAAGATATTAAGCAGGACGATGAAGGACTGTCCCAAGATTTGGGCCGACCAACTCCCTCTAGCCCTTTGGGCCTACAGAACCTCCAAGAGACGACCAACTCAGGCGACTCCTTTCTCTTTGGTCTATGGAGCCGAATCAGTTTTACCCACAGAGTTGGTGGTGGCCTCCGCCCGAATTGCCATGAAAAGCGAGGTTCTACACGACCCTCGCCCGACTATGCTCGAGCAACTGGATGAGCATAGGGACAAGGCGCAATCAAACCTCCAAAAGTACCAAAAGCAAATCGCACGGGCTTACGACGCTATGGTCAGACCCAGAGTTTTTAAAGAAGGAGACTTAATTTTGAAGGCAGCTAAGCACATCATGCGGGGTATTTCGGCGCCCAAATTCACGCCGCAGTGGGAAGGACCCTATGAAGTTAAAGAAGCTAACTCCAGCGGATATTATAGGATCCAGAGGGTTGGTGAAAAATCCATATCTAGACCAATCAACACCCAATGGTTAAAGCTGTATCATGCTTAGCCAGCACTTTTGTTTTTATCTTTTTGTTCTATTGTTTTGCCTGCACTAGAAAAAGTTGTTAGCTGAAAGAGGATATGTACCACAACATTCATGAACAACTTATTATTTTCAATCTTCAAAGGTACTCTCACCACATTATTAAACATAGCAAAAAAAAAAAAAAAAATCCTGGTCACTCCACAACATTACCCAGGTCACTCCACAACAGTGGTTGTCTACTCCACAAACAATCCCGCAATCACCAAAGTTTCATTAGTAACTTCATCCGTAGTAATCCCTGTCCTCGAGCGCTGCTCCGCTATTTTCGACCTTGCCAGCCTCTCCTCACATACCCTGCACTCCTCCTCACCACGATCCACGGCCGACTGAAGCCGCAAAGCTCGAGCCTCCTGCTGTGCCGTGCGAGGAACTCCCGACCTCCTCCACTGACCCGCGCTAGTCACTAATTCCACCCGAGCCCTCCGAAAATTCTCGCTGACCGCAACCAATTGCCGCTCATCAAAATGCCTTCGCCGTCTGGCCTCCACAAATTGTCGCAGCAAGACCACCATGTCCAGATGCTCCGTCAGCCACAACAGACGCAGCCCTTGTGTGCTTATATCATGTATATCTCTTCTTACTCGCTGCATATAATCGTAAGTGGCATCCCCCAGGTTAGTCCTAGACATCTCTAAAAGTACATTGCCCAACATCTTACAAGCTAATAATCTTTCTTGTTGATTCATATATGACAAGCCAATAAAAGTCTGAGGATGGTGTACATACACCCTCTCCAAAAAAGGCACAAGTATTTCCCATACGGGAATACCTCGCCAGCCATCTTGCGTATCCCCAAACGTCTCCGGTAGCCGTGAAAAGCCCGGCCCCGAATTAGACGCCCATGACGAGCCTGCCATACTTTAGCCCACTTAAAACTCACATACCCACTAAGAGGGTTATACATACTCCTCTTATATACACTACTTAAAAGCAAACCACTACTTAAAAAGCAAACCGTACACTAGCACGTTGTAGCCACACAAACCTTCCACCAAAATCTAACCCCACCTCCTTATCTCTGTACGTGCCACGTGTGGACATATAAACACTTTTTATTTATTTATTTATTTTTTTTTTTTAAATTTTAATATATTTAAAAAAAAAAAAAACAATTTTAACTTTTCTATCCTCTTTCGCAACAACTATCCTTATCACATTTGTTCGCAACTTATCCCACCCAACTTCTCCCCCTATCTCCAACGATACACAAATATCACATATATTGCATAAGGAAGAAAACATGCTTTAAAAATAAAATTTTTTTTTTATATAAGATAAACAAAAGAGGGGGATATATATTACAATGGACATATCCGCCACGATCAAAAAAAAAAACATAGCACATATCTCTACTCGGACAGAGGAACAACTATCGGAATGCACGAAGAACATCTATGTCCTCGGCGGGAAACAGAGCGCCAATCCCAGGACTACCCGCAGGCATCTGAAGGTCACTAGCCTCAAAAGTACCAAAAGTACCCAAATATGCACGAACCTTAATAATTGCCCTCTCGCGATCCCCAAGACTTGACTTCTCCACCTTCAGTGCCGCCAACCGGCGCTCTAATTCCACCTCTTCCTATTCTATCTCCACCATCCTCGTACTCACGCCAGCCATCTCGGTATCTGCACATCTCAACCCAGCGGCTACCCTAACCAAGGCTACACGAGACTCCAACCAACTCACATCAGAGCCCATAACCTCTCTAAAAGACGCAAGCTCGCTCGCCATATTATTAAGAAGGCTTCCACTTAAATCCTCCACATTCGTGGCAAACAAGCTCCAAACTATAGACGTAAGCGTACTTAAGAAAAATGATCTCAAACCCGCGGCAACCTTCATAACGGAAGAAGAAAAAGTCTGAGGATAACGACGATATATCATACTCAACACAGCCCTCTCAGTAACATGCGCAAGAGGCGGGAAAGGAACGTCACTAGGCACTTCCCCCAGAATGCTTGCCAAACTCGGAACAGATAACTCACCTTCGGACGAACTCGCATGAGAGAAAGACACTGTGACAGGAGCTACTACAGAAGCAGTAACACCAACCGCCTCGGAAGCCGACCCCAAAATCGAATCAGTAGTCCCACCAAACGACATAGGATAGATAGCACTAGAGCCCGACGTCCGCCCACCGATTTCAGTTGACGGCAGCTCTAAAGTCGTATCATTACCGGATCGAAAAGCTCCAAGCGCCACAGTTACCCCAACACCACCGGTGGCCGTCCCAAAGACAGTATCCCCACTACAGGAGGAACCTGCAAATCTACCGAAGCCAGAATCGGAAAGTGAAGGCCCACTCTCAGCTAAATACGTACCGCCAACACCACCCAAAGAACGGATAGAACCAAAAATACATGCAACCGAGGCAGGGGCAGAACCCGAAGTGTCCATCACCGGTAGCTCCATACGCTCCACGACCTCATCCGACGTGTCACTGTCCACTCCCTCGAATCGTTCCCGCCGCCCATCCTCTGAACTAATATTACACGCCTGATTCTCCCGAGACTCGTCAATCGACCCATCTCCCACTTCACCACACATAAAAACCTCCTCCATGCGCGGGCGAGTAACCGGAGCAACACCCGCATTCACCAACAGCGAATCCTCCACAGCTGTACCATAGAAAGGAATGTCATGAATATCATCCGAAGGAATTGATAACCCTACATCACTGGTATCCTCGGTGTCCTCCGTATCAATGATAACGGGTTCGCGCCTCTTGCCCCCACTTTTCCTCTTCCTTTTATTTACAGTGTGAGGCACAACCTGAAAATGTAGAAGACAAAAACGTAATCAACAGAGCCTTTTATATTGCGGATAATAATGATAAAAAAAGAAGAAGAAAGGCTCACGTGTTTCTTTCTCCGCATGGGGCTGGCCTCAGAATTATCGAACTCAATCAAGGCGAAACCACTATCCCATTCAACTCCATCAACTAACACAACACTCCTCTGTAATCAGTCAAAAAAACGGTATTTACCCCACCTAGAAGCATCATGAGTACGAGTGGTACCATCTTTACTACTTATCACTCGTAACGAGGGGTCCGCATTTCTTATCCGCGGCACCGACACCGGCATAGGCACACCATCACAATACGCATAAAACCTCGCCTGAGCATGTCGCCAAAAGAGAGCATAGTCGCCTACACAAAAACCAGAAGTCTCCGGCCCAACCAATAACACTGTGTCAGGACCCATGCTACTACGCCCCTCATAACAGTCACGCAAACCGATAAGTGGACACGACGAATTTAGAACCACAGCTCCTTGATTAAGGCCGAACTGCCTACATACTCTATCTGGACGGTACACCATCTCACGGGCCCCCGGCTCAGTAAACCCAGGTAAGTACATACGTGTAACAGCATAGACGGCGGCCACCACATCCGCTTCCTCACCACCTAAAGTACTCCTCCTCACACTCCGAGCCCCAACCCGACGAAACAACGGCACCGATAACAAGGTCATATCGACAACTTCAATATACGGCCAAAAAATAAACGCAGACTCATCATCAATAACCTGAGCCAAAGGAAACTCAGGTTGTACGTCAGAACCCCATCGCTGTCCCCAAAACTTAGACGTCCCTCTCGGAGACCCGGGTCCTGCATATCCACGGCATCTCTCATACAAAAACAGCTGCAAAAATAAATAGGATACATGTGTAGCAATGTCATATCGCCCCACCGAGCGCCGCATATCATGGGCCACCATATCCAATCGCAAATATAGAGAGCCAAGAAACATCTGTGCTAATGGGAGAGCCTGCCCGCGTGATAAAATAGAAGCCAATCCGAATAAATGTGAGCAAGGCCCGTCTTCCGGGGCACCTCCAAATATGTACCTTGAGAGCCAACACACAAGATAAGCAGCAAGACTATAATCCCTACCCTGCCCAACAAAACTCTTTCGATGCCGCCGCTTCGCACCAGGTTGTCGATCTTCCCAGAAATACCGAAGAAAAGCACGATAATCCGCCTTATCTCCGCTCGGAATAGGACCCCTGGGCCTCTCCTTACCATCATTCAGAAAATGCGAAGTAAACTGACAGGCTAAGGTACCGGCTTCTAACTCCCCAACTACCACCATATCCTCCGCTGAAAGCTGATAGGAGCCAAAATCCAAGCCACCAATAATATTCAATAAAAATAGAGAGGAAACATCCTCCAAAGTAGGGGTAAACTCACCCCATGCAGAAACAAATGTATGTGTAACTGGACACCACTGGGAAATCAAAGTCAATATCTCTCTCTCCTCCAAAGTACACCTCATATCTCTAAAAAAACAAATAGAGTCATAAATCCGCGCCTCCTTCAGAACAGTCTCAAAGTTTGCCAATATGTACTCCGTCCACTCGTTCCACGCCTCACACTGGGCAACCCCCGTAGCAGATACAAACTTCAGTACAGCATGAGGATATTCACCTCTCTCCACACCCAATCGAATAATAGCATGAGCAGGCGGCAAATCAAACCTCGCCGCACTATCCACCTCAGAACATATGCCACCTCCGTTTACACTTTCAACAATCAACAGCCAGAAGCTATCATCTGTAAGTATATATGGGGCACGCTGCCAAAATCTTTCATCAATACCTATAACTGGAGGATCACCTGCCCCACAACCAAGCTCTTGCACCATCCCGAAAAAGGATCAGCACCGAATAACAGAATGCTGCAAAACAACACATCCTGATAAGAATCACACAGCCTTGCAACCAATGGCAATAAAAACATGTTGTTAAAAAAATCAAAGGACAACAACGACAAGGTTAGTCAACTCCTATTCCTAAACCAGACTCTCCCTGTGACAAAAGTTTGTTATTTATTTATTTTCAAAATTGGGGCACATTCAATTCCCTTGCAAGGCTTCACGCAAATTCTTTTTTCTTTTTTTTTTTTAAAAAGGGGCTCCCCGAACACCAACCATCGGACCACCACTTTCGTAAAAATATATATATATATATATATATAATAATAATAATAATAATAAAAAAAAACTAAAAACTTAGTCACAGGGGTCCGGAACCCAACCCTTCAGACCCTCCTTCGGCTCCTATCTCTCGGACACCCTCTCTCTCCGAAACCCCCCATCGGAAACCCCATCTCCGGAACTCCCCCATTCGGAATCAACCACCGAAAATGAAAATAACAAAGGGGCCTCGGTCCCCTACCACTCGGAACCCCTCACAACCAAACCGTCGGACCTTTGGAACCCATTTCCGAAACCCCCCTACCTCCGGAACACCCACCCCCACTCTCGGAAATAAAAAAAAAAAAAAAACAATCCGAAACCCCGAACCCGTCGGAAACCCCACCTCCGGAATTGCCCCCTTTTCGGATAAAAAAAAAGAGTGAGGCTCGGACCCCCTTTCTTCCGAAAACCCACCTCCGAAACCCCTCCCATTCCGACACTCGGAAAACTACCCCACCATTCGGAAACCAAACCCCCACTCTCGGAAACCCAACCCTCACTCTCGGAAACCAAAAAAAAAAAACCCCAATCCTCTCGGAACCCCCCCCCTCCTTCGGAAATCCAACAAACAAAAAACCCACCTCCGAAACCCCTCCCATTCCGACACTCGGAAAACTACCCCACCATTTGGAAACCAAACCCCCACTCTCGGAAACCCAACCACCACTCTCGGAAACCAAAAAAAAAAAAAAAAAAAAACCCAACCCTCGAAACCCCTCCCACTCTCGGAAACACAAAAACCACCAAAGCCATACCTCCGGAACAACCTTACCTTCACCCTTCAGTATACCCTTCCCGGAACCCCATTCGGAAAATAGCAAAAATGGGGGGGCCCGAAAGGAGCTTTCGGCCCCAAACTCTCGGAACACTCCCTCTCTCGTACTCTCTCCACCCAACTCTCGGACCCTCGTGGCCCCTTCTCCGAAACTCCGAATCATACAACCGGAACCCCCTCCCCTTCGGAACTATCAAAAAAAAAAAAAATATATAATAACGAGCAAAAACCTTCGGAAACCCCCATACGTCGAAAACACCCCCCACCCATTCGGAAATCCCCCTCCACCTTCGAAATTAAAAAAAAAAGGGGCATCGGCCCCTCCCTCTGCCTTCGGCTCCCCATCCCCTCTCTCGACGGACTCCTCTCTCCCGGACCTCTCACCTCGCCACAACACCACCATAAACCGGATCACCACCCGATTTCACCATCACCCCCATGGACCCATCTCCTTTTACATACAAACCCCAACCCACAATTTCATTCATATTCCCACCAAAACCACAAATCACCAAACCCACTCTACAACTACACCCATACATACACATATATACACACATCTCCATATAGGGGAAAGTAGGAGAAAAAGAGGAATCCATACCTTGAGAAACCACCAATGGTGTCTCCACTCCAAGCTTGCCTCCAATGTCTATACCTCTTCTCTCTTCCTATTCCTTTCTCTTCTTCTTTTATTCTTCTTCTTTTATTCTTCTTCTTTTAAACCCTATAAACTAACTTTAGCTAAGAAAAACCAATAAGAGCTCCCACTTAAAACACCTATGCTACCCGGCCATTGCCCCAATTTAAATTACTATCGACTGATCACTAGTCCCCTCACTCACATCACCAGTACAATTAAATCTCTGCCAGTTCTTCTCCACGATTGACTCAAAATACGCTCTGATCCTCTACACATACCCTCTGGTTATTATCCATCGTACAATTCACCCATTATTAAATTTTTTTTTTTATTATTTAAAAAAAAAAAAAAAAAAGAAAGCCCAGCAAGACGATGTTCAAAGAATAATAATTTCAACACTGATAGGGGTGCTTGAAGAGAGCAGATTTAAAAAAAAAATATATATATACATATATATACGATATACGATATGCCAAACCAAAACTCCACTACATTCGTTAAGTCACTAACAGTGGACAAAACCGCCACTGCTCGGCGCCAAAATAAATATATATATTTTACACCGAATTTCAGTAAAGCAAATAAACACATACACCCCACGGCTTCAAACACAACTAAAGATCTAGCTAGCCAAACAGACCGGTATCCAACTTGTAATTAATATGCAAGCCAAGTTCACGAATTTGCTGTTCAACAGCGGACACTTCAGCTCTAGCAGCTTCAAAACGTACATTAGCATCTGCATATTCCCGTTTCAGCTCCAAAAAATGCCTATGTTCAGCTTCATACATTTCAATAAATTCCACCGTGTTCGGATCAAGGGAGCCAATCCGCTTGCCACCACACACTATACTTTCATAACGCCCCACAGTCCGTGCACACTCAATCACAGAATTCTCCAACTCCATATAAGTATCAAAAGCAGCCTGCCGTTCCAACATCGGCTCAAATAGGTCATACCTATGCTCCATCTCCTCTACATGGGAATACAACCAGTGGACCGACAGCCTATCTTGTACCAGATTTCGCACTTGTTCTAGTAAGTCAGCAAAGAAGTCATTATCTGCCTCCTCTAACGTCGTCTTACGCAACCGACGCAGAATCCGACAGAGACGTCTCAGTAAATCAGATTGAGATCTAGCACCAATTCGGCCGAAACGATCAAAAGTTTCAGGATATCGGTGATAAACTTGCTCCAGAATATCAAAAAATTTCTGATCCACCCTCACACCTCTCCAGCCATCCTCCACATCTCCAAATGACTCTGGCAGTGGCAAACCCCACGAAGAACCTCCAGAAGACCCAACACCAGACATTTCCACAAACAAACCAATCACACTGCAATTAAACAAAAATCAAGCACACAAAGGGCAATACATATGAGTACCTCAAGATGCACCCAACCCCACAATATATAGAAAGTCAATAAAGGTACATCAAGACAGAAGGCCACATGTGCCATATCACGTTAACCACATGGCGACAAAAGACAAGATACTACACCACACAGGATCTGCTACCCACTATGCAAACTAAAAATATATATATATATATATTATATGTTTATATTTATCAAGGAGGACAGAGTCGGAGACTCCGATCAAAAGAGCCCGGTGTCCAGCTCGTAATCTTCATGAAGACCGTTCTCGTTTACAAACGGACGAAGAGGAAGCTCTTTGGCAACAACATCCGCAAGTTCCCGCTGAATCATTGACAGCTCCCTCCCCAAACCCACCAAGTCTCTCTCATAACCTTCAAAGAGGGCTATTTGGTTACTATCCGGCCTCAAAAGTCTTCCCCGCCATAACAAAACATCCTTACACTCCTCCA
Source organism: Hydrangea macrophylla (assembly GCA_033977485.1). Lineage (NCBI taxonomy): Eukaryota > Viridiplantae > Streptophyta > Magnoliopsida > Cornales > Hydrangeaceae > Hydrangea > Hydrangea macrophylla. The sequence continues at coordinate 79,986,082 of CM066996.1, forward strand.
TCTCTTGCAAAATCTCCTTGCGACGAACAGCGAGACTCTTCCTATGAAGCACAATCTTAAACACAAAATATTTCTGCTGCATGTCTTCCAAATGATGAAGCAACCACTGCACTGGCAGGTCAGCTTCCATCATGATGTAAACTCTTGGGAAACAAACACAATACACATCTTCATCACTAGTGGACAAAGTAACCATTGACAGGTAATCCAAAACATACCCCAAATGATTCAGCAAGGTAGATTGTTGCTCCGGATCGCGATCAGCAAAATCAACAAAAGTATCAGGCCTACGATTATAAACACGCTCTAAACACTCAGCATACCAGTGATGCACCTTGACACCCCTCCAACCATCTTCCGAATTACCAAATAAGTCGGGAAGAGGGCGACGTCCTCTTACAACATGGGACGAAGTGGAGTCAGCCATATGTATATCCTCTACAAAGGATCATACAGGGGTTACTACACTTATATATAGACCACTGGAACGGATGCAGATTACACGTATACATACAAACACGTAAATCAAAGTACAGGAAGACACACCTCACCCAGGGGCACACTCCCCAACATCGCCTCTCCAAATATCCTAGGGGCACATTCCCCAACATCGCCTCTACAAATACAGTATCCTCTCCAGATAGGAACTTTTCTCTCTGAGGGGCACACTCCCCACAAGGGGCACACTCCCCTTCTCCATCTCTCCATAGGGTACATCCCTCTCACCTCTCTGAGGGGCACACTCTCCACAAGGGGCACACTCTCCATCTCCATCTCTCCATAGGGTACACCCCTCTCACCTCTTTGAAAGGCACACTCCATTACACCACAACAGGGGCTATACGAATACAGACTCCTACCACCACTCCTAACAGCTCTTCACAAAATGAGAAGTCAAATGAGGGAGGGGGCAAAGCGTTAAAATCATCAAACGCAAGTGCAAGTAGACTAAGCAAAAAATACAATTCTCATTATGAAACATTACAGACCCAATACATACACCAATACATAACAAAGATATACATGTGTGTCTCGTACAGACCCAATACATACATTAAAAGGTGACACACATGATTTTATTGGAATCAGATTCGGGACGAGGAACAAAGTCTGGATCACCACATCACTGCCAATGCTTGTTCAGATCCTGATCTCTCAATGAGAACTTGTACAACCATTTCGCATCCAGCCCGGATCTCTTAAGCACAAAATACTAGGTCACAGTAGCCCAGTACTTTCGTGAAAGAAGAACTCGCGACGACAAGACAGAAACATTAGTTATCACCAACTCATCCCAAGGTAGCAATCTTTATCCCTACAGAACGGGGAGAGAAGTAAAAAGCAGTCACGCATCCCAAGCACCACGGCGACACACAGCACCTGGATAGAACATGCACCGACTAAATAAGGCATGTGTACTGCTAGAAAGGATCTCTCCCCATTTTTGCACTGAAAGAAAAGATCCCTGAAAGTATGCTATGCAAAACTTGTAACCCCACTCCATGCACAAGCTTGGTACAAGTCCTGGAGGAGATCCCAAGAAGTTTTGACCCCACACCATCGCCAAAACACTCTGGCCTCCCATGGTAATATTCCAGATAAGGAGCTCATGTTTACACTGTAAGGAAGCAAGAAAGCAAGTGGGCGTTGAGGAGTTGGATGCATGCAGTCTGCAAAACCCTCTTTCTTATATAGCTACCATCCCAAACGGATACACAATTGTACAAAGGCTATGCACAACGAGTAACATTAATATTTACGGGACCAATCTACTAACCAGATTCGACATCAAAAACCTCACCAGAAGGACAGTACTACCTGCACAAAGTTGAGACATCTATCCAACTGTTAACAGAGCATGACCCGCAAAAGGCAAGAAGGCCCATTCATTACCAGCAAAATAAACTGGGAAAGATACGCAAGGATTATGCCCGCATCCTAGCCGCTCCACGCCTAGAATACGGACAGGGGGGCTAATGTAGGTAATAGTTGACAACTCATATACTTCGATTATACACGTCACCAATGACTCCACGTGTAACAACATCATTATTATGGACTCCACGACTCCAAAACCGCTAGCCCACTTCAAACGGGCCCACCCGCAAAACACACTACAAATGTAGGCAACTAAGAAGCTCGCCCCAAGACCCACTTTAATAAAGGCCACTCCGAGGGCCCATTCCGGATGAGCCTACTCCAAAGCCTTCACCACGGTTAACTCCATTCCGAAAGCCTTATTCTCCAAAGGCGCAAAGTGGCCCACTTTAACTCCACTCCGAAACTTCACTCTCCAAAAGGCCTAAAGCAGCCCACAAAGGAAGAACATTTGAAATATGCACACACTTACACTCGGACACCTACCCTTGGTTCGGAAGCAGTACCTAAGGGTGGGCAAGTCTACTGGGATCTCGGAAACTCATGGTAAGGTGGCTAGAACCAAAGGCATCTCCCTAACCTGCGCCCCATGGGTAAGGTTAGGGTTGGTCCCAAAGAGAGAGAGAGACACGTGACTTTTACACGTGCCTTACCCCAATCAGCCCACAACCAATAAGCGAAGCTCATTACCGCAAAACTCGTCGGAACCTTTGACCGCCCATGCTTAGTCGTGTCAAGATTGCTTAACCAACTGCACCAATAGAAAATACCTCGGTTCCCTCCCTCGCTGAAGCCACCTGTACGCCTCGACACTTGCCCTCGCTTAACCTCTCGGAGCCAATAGCAAAAGCCTCGGTACCCCCCACTCGCTTAAACCTCTGCACCAGTAGCATCCCCTCCCTCCTTTTGACCAACCAATGATATCGGTTCACAGCCAAACGACAAACATTTCCTCTCATATGTCTCCACCAGCTCGGTACATGCTTCGTCTACATCCCATTTAATGCCCTCAACCACCCTAAACAGTAGCATTTAAGCCACTCACCTACCTTAAGCAAACAACCCAGTAAGAGGATGCCAACTCGGCCTCACTCTATCATGTCAAAAGTTTGCAAATACACCACCGGCTTCAACTATAAATAAGCACCCTCATTTACTACATCCAACAACCCAACTTGACTTAATCTGGCACACAGGTAAAGGATTAGCAGTCATTCTTATTCCCGGCCTTTAAGAAAACACTCCCATTGTCTCTAGCTTACTTTGACCTCTCGCATCCTCCGGTATCTTCGTCCCGACATCCTTCGCTCCATTAAACACCCTTGACTCTAGATATCCTTAGTCTCTCGGCCTCTCAACCCCTCATTTTCACCAACCCCCTTCGTCTCACTCTATCTATCGCTCCACTCCAACGCTCCAATACTTACCCATCACTTCGGGATACATACTGCTTTCTCTCTCTCTCACTTGGGATTACTTTGGTTCTCACCCGAACCCGAAGCCTCTCCGGATCCTATTATCCCCGATATTATTATTATTATTATATTTTATATACTCTTGTCAATATCCCACATATTGTTCACATATTGTTCCACGTGCACTAATCCAGGCTTGCGTGTTATATCTCTCTATACCTCTCACATACATCACAAAAGAACTCACACAGATTTCAAATCAGGGGAAAAAGAAGGAAGAAGACGACACTGTGACATCTTGCGCGAGCGGCCCGCGCACGCGACCAAGCTATTTTTGAAAACTATTTTTAAATTACCACGTGACCTTTCTGAGCAAAACTCGCCCGAACGACCCTCGCGAGCGAGGTATCGTGCGAACGGCGCACGCGAGCGAGGTCCCGCGCGAGCGGCCTGCGCGCGCGACCTCAGGCATTTTGTTGAAATATCCTATTTTCTTATACTTGAGACAGTTTTGAGCTAAGGGGCCTTGTACCTTAAGCTTTGAGAGTTGTACCTCACTATAATAGTAGTTGTACTTGTGCTTTGAGGTGTTGTACCTCGCTGATATACGTGCATTATTGTATATCGAGATTTGTAACAAATTGAGCGATTCTGATTTCTATTCTGATTAATTATTCGGTCTATCCTTGGTGAACGGTAGTTCCGTATAACCTTCAATAAAGTTGTATAACATGTTAACATCGTACTTATATGTTTATATAAACTGTAATGCTTTAAGTGCTTACTTGATCTGCTATGCCTTAAGTTGTTACTTGAGTTGCTATACCTTATGTGTTTATCTGGGTGATTTCAGCATGTCTATTGTGTTGATTTAAATTGATAGCATGCCTTGATAATCTGTCTTATGAGATATTGAATATGTCTGGATGCTTAGAGCTCACATATGTCATATCATTTCATAAGCATGAGCATGAACACGAAAATCACGAAAATGATTTTGGGATGAAAGACCTTAAAGGCTTTCAATTTTTGAAAAGGAAGATCTTAGAGACTTCCAAGTTTTGAAAAGGGAAGACCTTAGAGGCTTCCGTGCATAAAACCCTCTAGGAGGGATTTTGTTTTGAAAAAAATAGAAATCCCTGATTTATGGGTAGGCGTGTGAGATGTGTACCATTAGGAACTCGAATTGCGGGATGTGCTGCAAGAAACCCCCGTAACGGTAAAGGCTAGGCCTCCGTGTAATTCGTAAGGCCCAAAGTCTCGCACGTTTGAGGCTAGGCCTACGTGGACGGGATGCCCATGGTCCGGGTAATGATATTGACGATTGATGGTGAGTGTTTGAAAATGCACGAAAAGTGATTTTCATACATGACATTGGCATTCATTGCACTCGCGCATGTTATATAACAGATGTTATTGTGCGGTTATATGACTATAAGAGCCTTTTGGCATATGGACTATAGATAAGGGTAAGGCCCCCGAGATTTGATGAACTTCCGCTTTGTTTGAAGGTCGAGTTTATGGGATATTAGTTTACATGTTGGTTCAAAGAGCATGTTATGATTTAATTGGACAAATGTTAGTCCACCCGCTTTTAAATAGCATGATAGCTTAACTCTGGTTTTTTTTCGTTGCTTATCTTGAAAACGATTTGTTTCAAGAAAAGATAGTTTTCAAATGAAAAACCGATTTCTGTTTTATTAATGTTTTCCAAGTGATGAACATAATTTTCAAGCCCAGAGGAGAGTTTACTCGTAATGGTCCCATTTAGGGAAGAAATTGTGAGTTCATGATTCTTTGTATTGATTTCAGAACATTAATATAAACCTTGGGTTTTATTATAAGAGTTTCTAAAGTTTGAGAAAAAGAAAGTAAATCATTGTATTATTCTTCGACATGTGAAACCACATTTGAGTTTTTGTTTAATTAAAAGTTGTTTTGTAAAGCTGGTGAAGAAGTCTGATAAATGTTTACCAGATCTATATGTTATCCGCTGCACTGTTGTTCATCTGATGAACTGATAAAGATTTTCTGTTAATGTCTTTTAAATTGACAAACAAAGCTTTTCAAAAGACTAGTTGAATGCTTCCGCTATAGTTTTACTCAGATCCGTGAGTCTTTAAAGATTTTGATTCCCTATTAAAGATTTCAAAAGGCTATTCTATGCTTCCGCAGTAACCCTTGGAGTCTGGGACTCGGGGCGTTGTAAAATTGTATCAAAGTTTTGAGGTTTCAAAGTTTAAATGTTTCAGAGCTTCAGACTTTAAATGATTTTAAAGTTTAAACGTCTGTTTTTCTAAAAAGAGAGTTTTCAGGTAAGCTTCGGGTCTAGTACTCAGAGCATTACAAGTATATTTAGTCCTTCCGCTCTTGGTTATATTTTATTTTATTTTAATTAGCACCCACTCGCCTGCGGGACCCGTGCCGGGGCGGGGCGGGGCACTACACAAACCCTTTTAAGTATTGTGGTTTCAAATCGATGATTTGGGTTTGATTTGAGCTTTGAAGCATTTTGTTTTCCTCTTTTGGGTTGAGAATTTGAGTTTTTTTTTTTAGGGCTCCTATAAGAGTTTTTGATTTAGGGGCTTCCATTAGAAAATTTGATTTAAGGGTTCTCACTCTCCTCTTAAAAGCAATTTTTTTGTTCCTTGCAGACAACAGAGGACAAAGTGGTAGAGGCTTGGATGGTGTTAGTGGCAATGGATGTCCTCAAGATGATCGGAAAAAGTCAGTCTTCAACTGCTTCTTATTAAGTGTTGAAATATGAGTCTACATGTGCTGTGATTCATTTATCTTCTTTTCAGTTTCTGAAGTGAAATTAATGTAGTGTTTTTTTTCTTCTTCAAGATTCATTGTGATGGCAGGTTGAAAATGCTGATTGAATCATAGTGGTCTTAATTCATTGTTCTTTTTAAGAAGAGTCCCTGTACAGTGATCTTAATTTACATTTGGATAACTCTTGGGGCACATAAGAATCTCACAAAAATAAGATACATAAATTTTATGTATCTATCTCTCTCCTTGTGGATCCCACAGATACTGTAGGCCCCATAGTGTCAGTGGACCCCATTAGGAGAGAGATAGACACATTCTGACTTATGTATCTTATTTATGTGAGATTCTTATGTGGCCCAAAAGTTTTTCTTTACACGTTCATAAATGCTCTCTCTACAGTGGTTTTAATTTTACACTTTCACGAGAAAGTCACATATGTAGCTAAGGTAGAGAATGGTTCCCCTGCCACAAATTAAGCTTTGTTCCCAGAGAGCAAACAGAAAATCTTGGGTTGAGTATAGGTTGAACATCTTCAATTTAAACTCTTTTGTTTTATGCTATACAATAATGCTATGTTCCCAATTTTTAGAGCCGAATTAATGTTATAACTTATAAGCACTAAAAACTAAAGAAGAGCTGAGTGTTTAGTTTTGCAACTTCTTATTGAAAAAATGGAAAAAGCTGTAAGATATTTTTTATGTCCTACATAATATATCTCATATATATTGAGTTTAATAATATTGTATTTTCAATTTAAAACTCTTATCTCATTGGTCAAACGAGAAGTGGTTTCCTATTACACTCCGACTATGATGGGTAAGTAGAAATTTAGCAGTATAAGGAAATTAGTCCTCTCTCTGCCTATATATAAAAGATAAGTTTAGGGTTGTTTTCCAATCAACTAATAATGTCTCACCCTAAATGAAAGAAAAGAGGCCAAGGGAGAGAAACTGTTTCCCACCGCGGCAGCTTCAGAGTTCAACATTAAAGGTTTGATATCTTTGAATGTTGTATCATGAATTCAGGTACACAATATGAATATAATTTATTTCTGCATAATGTTTATGGGTAAAATCACGATAATTATAAATCTTGAGCTGATGATTAAGCTTTTATGTTTATGCTTAATAATTAATTTACATGTGGTATCCGAGCTTGTGTTTAAGAATCTATCACATCCGTCCCGGGAATTACTTTCATTTTTAAATACAGAATTGAATTCAAGGTATTATCAATGTTATTTGATAACTGTGAAGGTGGTTGACTGTGGTCAATAGAAGGTGTCAAGGAAGGACACGGTGATCCGATAATCATAAGGCATTGATATGAGTAAATGACATTTATATGACTTAAATGTTATTTGACATCTCTGATGATTGTGAATAGTAGATTATACCTGTTTCGCATGCTTTATGATAGTTGTGATCTTGTTTAAGATTAATTTGAGTAATATAGTATTAACGTAGGCGATACGTTCTTATGGAAACCAATATCTTGTTAATGCCTTAATATTTCTAGATTAATTAATTTTAGACACTCAATATACTATGTTTCCTAAATTTCTAATTCAAAAGTGCTTTTCAAATAATGTGGCAGTGTGGGTCAAGTCTAATACAATGGAACCAAAATTGAATTTTGATTGAAAATTGTTTCCTAGCGCTACTGCCACATCATTTAGAAAGCACTTTTGGAATACAAATTTAAGAAGCATAATATATATTACTCTAAAAAATAAAAGTATGTTGACTTCTAAATATTAGAACTTGTATCTACACTTAGCTTTTAAGCCTAAAAAATTAACACGCACGGACGGATTTTTTTAGTCTTAAAAGTCAAGTACACTGGATCAGTGCACTTATCCACTGCAGCTAAGAGCATTTTCATATATATATATATATATATATGTGTGTGTGTGTACTTAAAGAAGAAAAGAAGAATTGGAGTTTGATAATTAGTACCGGAATTGAGATCAGCAACGCAAACGTCTTGAAGCGGGTCTGGATCTGCAGCTAAAGAGTTGGAGACTAAAGCTATTATCAACACAATCATAAGCACTCTTCCAATAGCTGTCATAGCTGAAATATATATATATATATATATAGGAATGCTTGTATATATAAATAATATATATGTAGGGAAAGGAAAGCAATCAAAGCTAAAGAAAGAAAAGAGAGAGGTGGGTTTGAACATGGAGAGAAGAAAGGTGGTAAGACTTATTTATAAGGGGAGCTGGGTGATGTTAAGTACTCTTGACTGTATTTGTGAATGTAAGAGTACGTAACATGTAAGATAAAATGGTTTTTTAAAAACCAAAGAAGAGTGTAGCCCAGCTTTGCCTCGATTAATAGCGTGTGGACTTTGCACCGTCAAATTTTACACTAAAGTGTAGGTTACGTTACTCTTACCGTACTGATATGTAAGCAACTTTTAATTACATAATATCAAAAAAAAGGTGTGAATGTTAGTGAAATTTGTTAGTGCTTCAATTATTACTCTATCAAAAATGTCCTCACTTATCTTAATAAAATATAAGAATAATAATTATTACACAAACCTTCCTTGAGATACGACATCACAAAGAAGTCAAGAACCTCCCTCGTTACAAAAATATTTTTTTGGTAATTTTTTTTTTTTCCTTTCTTCTTCTTCTTCCATGTCTCTCACCAAAAAAAAAAAAAAATTTCCAAAATTTAGAATTCTCTTTTTTTTTTTTATAAACAACAAATTTGTATTAAAAGGCCCAAATAAGCCAAAATTGATACAACCACCGAGTCACCCAAAATAGGATCTTAAGAAAACTAATCCCCCCCCCCCCCCAGAACAAATCCCTTAATACAAACTGACCCAAAATGAACCAACAAGAAAACACCCTCAAAATCTAGCAATCCAATACAATGGCAAGATACAACACCATAACCAGCTCAATATTAAATAATCACAACATGGATGGAATCTCCTGGACCAACCCAGCCACTTCATGACAGCACTTTGAGCACTTTATATCCTGAAAAGATCAGCAAACAATATCATAATGTGTACTAGGTACAGCCCCAAAACTATTCCAGCCCATGAATTTCAAGTGTGCTGCCACCATTGAAACCAGTAACTAGAGATACGTTAAGCAGCGATCGATTCTCCAGCAGAAACAAACAATCCAAGCCGGAGTCCAATATTTAATAGATTCTCAGCCCGAAAACCCCACAAAGATCCATTTGGTGTGGACGAAAACCATGTAGTTAATCTTGTGCCATGGAATTACATCCCACTTGCATTGTACTATTGCAGTCCAAAGGCTTTTTCAATTGCAAGCTATATATGAAAAGATCAAGGCAAGCAATACATCAAAATTGCCGACGAGCTATCTCCCACAGTACCATAAGACAAGCAAATTCGGAAGTATCTCAGAGAGAAAATAACCAATCTGAGGAAATTGGCATCAGTTCCATCATGATTCCTTTATTTTTATTTTTTTTTAAATGACTATATTACTTTTACAATGATTTAGAGTGCTTCAATTTTCTATAAAGTACAGAAAGTTCATTCCAACTAATCAAATTGAAGGTTGCCCTTTCGATCTATCATGTCCATCATACTTATTCCATAGACAAGAGAAATTAAAAAGTAAAAGAAATAAAAAAAAAAACTTTAAAATAAAAAATCAAACCCAACATATCATATATATATATATATATTATATAAAGTAGAATAAGGCTGTTGCGACATGGCAATTTATCACATTTTTTTTATATATGCATATATAGCATTAAATCAAAGTACAACCTTGCTACCTTTTAAATCGTATTTTATATAATATAATCTATTTATTTTAACAACATTTTCTTATTTTTGTAACTGACGACTTTTTCTATTTGAATACAATTGCAATAGCCTTAACTAAAAAAGAAGTTATCCATACTTCACTTTAACCATTCCTAAATTTTCTAACTAATTTTGCTCGACTTTTCCCTTTTCTCTTCTACGTCGACTTTTTTCATGAATAATATTCTCATGTACAATTTTTTTTTTTTTCTTATATTTTACGGTGTTTGGCTAAAATGCTAAAAATATTTTTCGAAAAGATCATATTTTTATGTTATGTCTTTTGTTCGCATATCGTGTCTTGCTCAAAACACATTTAAAAATTGCCATGATTAAGCCCACAGTCACTACCTTCTCTATCTGTCTTCTTCTTCTCTCTCTCTCTCTATGATATATATAGATACTGTTGAAAAGAAGTGTATATTTAAAATTGGAGGGAAAGGTTGAGAGAAAAAACTTTGAAATTTGGTTTTGAGTTTTGTCTTATTCACAAACTAACCCAAATGATATTTTTGCTTGTCCCACATAGGAAAATTAGAGGAAGTGGGAAGGACATATATAAGTGGAGGTTGGAGGAAGGGTTGGGCCCCTTGGGGGTACCAAGTTTTGTGAAGGGGAAGGACCTAGGCCCAATTGGGTTTACCACAAAACACACACACGCGCGCGCCCAATTGGGTTTACCACAAAACACACACGCGCGCGCCGCCGCCGCCCCGCCCCGCCCCGTTCCGCTCCGTTCCGTTCCGGGCCGGGCTTGGGCTTGGGTTTGGGTTTGGGTGTGGATGTGGATCCTACTCCTATATATCTTTTTATACAAAGTTTATTTGGAAAATAAATTTCTTTTTTAATTAAAAAGAGTTTAATTTCAGTTGGAGACCAAGTCTCCCCACCAACCCCTCCACGTTTTTTCCTCCAGTTTTTTTCTCTAACGTTTCCAGACTTCTCTCCACATTCTGCAACGTTAACTTTCCCAACGTTCACTTTTCCAACGTTCAGAATATCTTCTTTATATATACACAAACTGCTTTCATCAAAATACACAGTTTTACAGACAGAAAAAGAGTTACAGAATTTTAATACACAGTTTCATATACTGTTTCTGAGCAACGATTTCTGAAAGGGTGTGGATTTTCCGATCTTCCTCCGTGCAAGGATTTTCGAGACAGAGGCGATTTCTGGGCTGCTTTATCCTGGGGACGTCGTGGCCTTCATCCGAACGAACTGCTTGCACAACTTGGGCAGAGCCGCGAAGCGTCTTAAAGAGAGCGACTAAGTCCGCGACTCATCCCAAGAAAAACGTCAAAGGCTACTGTTATTGGTAAAATTGTTCCTTTTTAGTTTCTGCAGTAACAATTTTAAGACGACTTTACATCTGCCATGGAATCTTCAATGCTCTCTGTTACCCATGACCTCAACAAACCCTTCAAATTTGAGGGCCTTCACTTTAAACGGTGGAGGATGAAAATGATGTTTTTCTTAACTACGAAAAAATTGCAATCTGTTTGTCTTTCTGAAAAAACCCACTCTTTCTGAAAATCCCACTGTTGCTCAAATCAGAGAGTCTGACACATGGAATGAAAATGATTTTCTTTGCAAAAATTATATTTTAAATGGGCTCTCTGACAGTCTTTATGACTATTATGCAAACTGTGATTCTGCAAAAAAAGTTTGGGATGCCCTTCAGAAAAAATATGACACTGAAGAAGCTGGAGCAAAGAAATTTGCAGTCAGCCGTTATTTGAAATACCAAATGACGGATGACAAATCTGTTGAAGCTCAATCCCATGAGCTGCAACAAATTGCTCATGAGATAATTTCTGAGGGCATGGATTTAAATGATCAGTTTCAAGTTGCTGTCATTATTGACAAGCTTCCCCCAAGTTGGAAAGATTTCAAAAATATTTTGAGACACAAAACCAAAGAATTTTCATTGGAAAGTTTGATTACTCGCCTTCGTATTGAGGAGGAGGCAAGAAAACAAGATTTAAAAGAACAGGTTCTTGTCGTTTCCAACAACAAGAAACCTCAAAATTTTTCTAAAAACAAAACCTCTGTTGTTCTGAAACCACCTTCAAAAACCATGAAGTTTCAAAATCGAAATCAGAACAAGAACCGCAACAACAACAAGAATCAGAATCCGAAGCCAAATCAGAATAGGAACATACCCCCCTCAGGAATAAATGAAGCTGGACTGTTTGTTTGCTACAATTGTGGTAAACCAGGTCATATGGCTCGAAACTGTAGGAATCAACGACGAGTTGCTCCCCAAGCAAATCTTGCAGAAGTGCAGCTCGTTGCTATGATTTCCGAGGTCAATATTGTTGGTGGATCCGAGGGGTGGTGGGTAGACACTGGCGCCTCTCGCCATGTTTGCTATGACCGTGACATGTTCAAATCCTATTCTGAAGCTAAGGACAAGAAAGTGCTGTTGGGTGATTCCCACACCACTACTGTTGCTGGTATTGGGGAGGTTGAATTGAAGTTTACTTCTGGAAAGACTGTCATTTTGAAGGATGTCTTGCACACTCCAGAAATGAGGAAAAATCTTGTTTCAGGCTATCTTCTCAACAAGGCTGGATTTACTCAAACTATTGGGGCTGATCTTTTTACTTTGACTAAGAGTGGAGTGTTTGTTGGAAAGGGTTATGCAACTGAGGGCATGTTTAAATTGAATGTTGATTTTAATAAAGTTTCTTCTTTTGCTTACATGTTGTGTTCTTTTAATGTTTGGCATGCTAGATTATGTCATGTGAATAAAAGGCTTGTGAAAAATATGAGTAGTCTAGGATATATTCCACAATTATCTTTAAATGAATTTGACAAATGTGAATTTTGTAGCCAAGCAAAAATCACTAAAATACCACATAAATCTGTCACTAGGGAATCTGAACCTCTTGAATTAATTCATTCAGATATTTGTGAATATGAAGGAATTTTAACTAGAAATGGAAAAAGATATTTTATTACTTTTATTGATGATAGCTCAAATTATTCATTTGTTTATCTTATGAAAAATAAAAGTGAAGCCATTGACATGTTCAAAATTTTCCTAAATGAGATTGAAAATCAATTTAATAGAAAAATTAAAAGATTTCGTAGTGACAGAGGACATGAATATGATTCTGATGAATTTATTGCTTTATATAATATTAATGGAATCATTCATGAAAAAACTGCCCCTTACTCCCCTGAAATGAATGGAAAAGCTGAAAGAAAAAATAGAACTTTTACTGAATTAGTAGTTGCTATTTTATTAAATTCAGGGGCAGCTTCTCATTGGTGGGGGGAAATATTATTAACTGTTTGTCATGTATTAAATAGAGTTCCTAACTCTAAAACTAATATTTCCCCTTATGAAATTTGGAAAAGAAGAAAACCAAATGTGGATTATTTTAGAACATGGGGTTGTTTGGCATATGTTAGAATTCCAGACCCTAAAAGGTCCAAATTAGCTAGTAGAGCTTATGAATGTATTTTTATTGGTTATGCTATTAATAGTAAGGCTTACAGATTTTATGACTTAAAGAATCATGTTATAATTGAATCTAGTGATGTTGATTTTTTTGAAAATAAATTTCCTTTTAAATTTACAAATAGTGGGGGTTCAACATCATATGATATGCCTAGATTAGTAGAACCAAACGAATATGAACTAGAACCTAGAAAAAGTAAAAGAGCCCGAATCGCGAAAGATTTTGGGACCGACTTTTATACCTACAACTTAGAGGAGGATCCTAACACCCTCCAAGAAGCTTTGACTTCTGTAGATGCTGATTTATGGCAAGAAGCTATAAATGATGAAATGGAATCATTGGAATCAAATAAAACTTGGCACTTAGTAGATCTTCCACCTGGTTGTAAGACAACAGGTTGCAAATGGATTCTTAAAAAGAAATTGAAACCCGATGGCACGATAGATAAATATAAGGCACGTCTTGTAGCTAAGGGTTATAGACAAAGAAAAAATATTGATTTCTTTGATACTTATTCACCTGTCACTAGAATTACTTCTATTCGTGTACTATTTGCTTTAGCTGCTATTCATGATTTAGTAGTACACCAAATGGATGTTAAAACGGCTTTTTTAAATGGTGAATTAGAAGAAGAGATTTATATGGACCAACCTGAAGGTTTTATTATTTTTGGTCAAGAAAATAAAGTTTGCAAATTGGATAAATCTCTTTATGGTTTGAAACAAGCTCCTAAACAATGGCATGATAAATTTGATAGTTTAGTCATCTCAAATGGTTTTAAAATAAATGAAAGTGACAAGTGTATTTATTACAAATTTGAAAACAATACTTGCACTATTATTTGCTTATATGTGGATGACTTACTTATTTTTGGATCAAATATTCATGTCATTAATGAAGTTAAATCTTTCTTATGTGCCAATTTTAATATGAAAGATTTAGGAGAAGCTAGTGTAATTCTGGGAATTAATATTACTAGGTCAGAAAAGGGACTTTCTTTAGATCAATCTCATTACATTGAGAAGATTCTAAAGAAATACAATTACTTTAACTGTAAACCAGCATGTACTCCATATGACCCTAGTGTAAAATTGTTCAAGAACACTGGTGACAGTGTTAGACAAACTGAGTATGCGAGCATCATTGGTAGCCTCCGTTATGCTACTGATTGCACTAGGCCAGATATAGCTTATGCTGTTGGAGTACTATGTAGGTTTACTAGTAGACCTAGTATGGAGCATTGGCATGCTATTGAAAGGGTCATGCGTTACCTAAAAAGGACGATGAACCTAAAATTACACTATCAGAAGTTTCCCGCTGTCCTTGAAGGATATAGCGATGCTGATTGGAATACCCTATCAGATGACTCCAAGGCCACTAGTGGATACATTTTTTGTATTGCTGGAGGCGCAGTTTCATGGAAGTCTAAGAAACAGACTATTTTGGCTCAGTCCACTATGGAGTCAGAGATGATAGCACTAGCTACAGCTAGTGAGGAAGCAGGTTGGCTGAGAAATCTGCTATCAGATACCCCTTTATGGGAGAGACCGATACCAGCTGTCCTAATCCACTGTGATAGTACCGCGGCTATTGCAAAAGTTGAGAACCGTTACTATAACGGCAAGAAGCGACAAATACGTCGCAAGCACAGCACTATTAGAGAGTTTCTCTCTTCTGGAGCTGTAAGAGTGGATTATGTACGGTCTGAGGAGAACTTGGCTGATCCTTTGACGAAAGGACTAGCACGAGAGAAGGTTTGTAAAACCTCGAAAGGGATGGGACTAAAGCCCTTAGATAATTGAGTCACTTATGATAGTAACCCAACCTATAGACTGGAGATCCCAAGAAATAGGTTCAAAGGGTAATAACAAGTCATGAGTGATATGAGTGGAATCATGCTAATACCTATATATGGGGGTAATACTCCAAGTCCATCCCTACGAAGCATGACATCCTGAAGGACAGAAGGTTGAGTTATTTATAACTCTTAATGAGATCTAAACTCCATTTGGAGTGGGATACCTAGCTACAGGAGTATCCTTGTTGGACTCACCTAGGCGAATGTGGAAGTGAGGCCGCTTCCTATGAAATTTTGGGCAAATTCTCTAGATCATTCGCTATACTAGGATATAAGCACACGGCCGTAAAGTGCTGGTTTTTGAACTTCACCCTAGTAGGACTGTGGGTGTGGTTGTGGATATCGCAGGTTTTTTTCAAAATTTACCCACTTTTAAAACATTTTTCATATTCAAATTCAAATACGAGTCGCCACTTAATTTTTAAAGGGAAAAATTAAGAAACCATTTAAAGATAAACCGATCTTTTGCGAAACCAAAGATAAACTGGGTCCGGGGATTATGGAATGAAAGGGGAAGGAGCCCGACGGACTAAAACACCCCCTTTCATCCTATCTCGCGATAGGCCCCTACTCAACATCCTTTTTAATCAAATTAATAATCTAAGCATGCCCTCAATTAATACATATATAGGTATACATAACACAAGCATGTTGGAAATGGTGTAAAATTGCTAACGGCAAAATATCATTCATAAGCCACGTAATTCAATTAGCAAACAACATGATATGCAATAGAGAACTAGAAAACATACCCGGGATCCAGCCGCGAATATCAAACGTGCAATGCATGCAAGAACAAAATAAACCTAAGAAAGGTCTCTAACACATATATACACATAAGGCAAAACCTAAGCTAAGGTGTCGCACATGGGGTCGAAAAATCAATTAAAATCAATAAAATAGATTAAACTAGAGAAGGGTTGAGAAATTGTACCTCAAAGCGCTACAAAACAAAGGTTAGTACACATGCCTTAGACAAGATATAATATCATAAATAAGTAAATCCTAAGTCATGTTCAATTAGATACATCTTAGGCAAGAGATAAGTCCTACTTATGGATATTAACATGTATGAATGAATGCATGAATATGAACAAATATGGGACATGAATTTATTCACTAATTTGGATCACTAAGCCTCTGGATTTAATCTAAATTATCATTATTCAAAACATGGTTTGGGTCTCAAGACATTAGGAGACCATTTGAGTTAAAATAAATAAGATTAGATGAAAACAGTAGCAGTTTTTTGTGATTTACAGAGAGCAGACCAGACGTTCAAAAATGGAAATAAAATACTTTTGATGGTTGGATCTTATTGATTTTTGGATATGTCATGTCTCTGTGAGTCTAGTTTCTAACCCAACTTGAAAATCAAGATTTCAACGGTTAGATCTCCGGGAATATGGAAAATACTAGACCTCACTCAGGATTCTGCAACTCTCTGTCCAGAGATCTTGTATGATTTTCTAAAAATAGTAAAAAAATGAGAAACACTTAGATCTTTTTAGGGTACCTTCCTAACACATTAAGGTACTTATAAAAAATTATTTGAGACCCCAAAAACTTAATTAAGGTTCTGATTTATTAATTTCAAAACGGACTTATTATTCTGAAAGTATTCTAGAACTCTGGACAGATTATGATTAGCTCACAAAAACCATGATCGAACCCTTCTAATCACAAGATCTTGCTAAAACAAAAATCACAGTGGTAAAACAATGTGTTATGAACATTTTTCCGTTGGTTCCATTCGATTCCAACGGTCGGATTTCAAACTAAAAATCCTTGATCAAAAACAGTTTATGAACCCACTGTTTCATTTTGCTAGTTCAAGTTTATTGATTGGCCTCAACTATTAGAACATGAAGTTGGGGCTCAAACCAAATCATTTCTTCTACCATTTGATGGTCATTGAAGACTAAGGACCTCTTTAGACTTATGGACTTTTAATGAAGTATGAAATGGACTTCACAAAATCCCAAACAATGAATTCAAACTTATGGACCAAAATTTGAGTTCAAATCATTACTCCTACCACTTGGTGGTCATTGGAGGCTAAAGACACACATACATGGAGGTTTTGGATGAAGTATAAAGAACTTCTCAAAACCCAAGGAAGAGATTAGTCTAAGCCATAGAGATGGACTTAAACTAAACTATTTCTCCTACCATTTGATGGTCATTGGAGACTAAAAAAACAAATCTACTTTAATCTCCATGGAATATAGTATGAATTCCATAAGATCCATAGTAAAGAGATCCTAATCATGAGTTGATACTAGTATCTCACCAACTATGTGTAGATTATGATCATGATTCATTTTAATCTCCATATGGATCATAAGATCATAGGAAACTAAGGAATCAAATTCAAAGAGTTTCAATGAGATATAGAAGATCTCATGAACCTCATGAATGAAGTAGAAATAAAGGAAATCAAAGTTTTATTTAGGAACACAAATTTCTTCAAAACTAATTTATCTCAAACCCAAGGCATTAATTAGATCCAAATTAATTAGATGTCATGAGATTCAATCACAAGTTCTTGGTGGTGTGTGATGAAATGGGGTAAGAAGAGAGGTTTTGAAAATGTGAAAAGTTCCTAGATCTAAGAACTTGTGATTGAATTATTATTATTATATATATATGAAGGCTTTACCTCTAGATCTTCTTAAAACTTGTAGAGATGTTGAGTTTCTCAAGCTTTTCCTCTTCTTCTTCCTCAAGCTTCAAGCTCCTTCAATGGTGATTTGATGGTTGGGTAGAGTTTTGGTGGGATTTGGGTAAAATAATTGGTAGAGTTTCTCTCTCTATATTTCTTTCCTCTAAAGCTCTCCCAATATTTTTTTTATATCATTCAAGTGTCTCCCCCCCAAAATGAGAGAAATGGGTTTTTTATAGACTTTCATTATCTTAGGGGCCAAGATAAGGGTAGATAGGTCAATTTGGGGTGGGTTAGGAATATTCCATGGCATCTCTAACTCTCCATGGCACTTCTATGTAATTCCAATAAACTTGAAAGGCATTTAAGTTGGCTAGAATAAAGGAACATTTTAGAGCATCTTCAAAACACATGGGAGATTAGTGCCCAACAAAGGGCTTTTTGGGTATTTCTTAGATAAGGAATATGCCAAGGGATCTCTAACTCTCCAAATCACATGGGCTACTTTCTTTTATTATTTTCTTTTTCCTATATATATATATATATATATGTGTATAGACACATTTTTTTTTTAAATCTAAATTAATCATATGAGTTACCAAATAGTATATTTTTTTCTTTTTAAATCTAAATAAAGTACAGGAAACAATGTTACTTTTAGAAAATATAATTATAATTATTATTATTCAATCTATTCTATTTTTTTAGAAAGTAACCCATGATCCAGTGAGCTCAAGACAGATGGTCAGTGATTGGCCAAATCTAGGGATATTAGGAGTAAGGTTTGGGAACTTGAAGCTTTTCAGAAGTCGAAGCGATGAACTTGAAGAAAATCGTCGGAACATTATTCATCATTGATTTCTAAAGATAAATCCCCCTAAGTTTAATAGTTCGGTCAAAATTGGGGTGTCTACAGTTTGCCCCTCTTCGGCAGAGCTTGTGAAGCAACGCGTATCACAAGTGAATGTCGAAGCCTGTGTGAAGACAAGCCTTTGACCGGGCTATTGAACTTAGGTAAAAATAAAATGCGTTGCAAAACATTCGCAGAGACGGTCGGTGCTGGTCGTGCTCAATGGTGAGCTGCCTACGTATCCCAACGGGAATCAGACCAAGACGTAGTTCGGGCAAAGGACAACAAAACACCAACGCAAGTAGTCACACAGATGAATGCACCTATCTCATCGTGATGCACATGCTCATGCAATCTTATACCTTGTGCTCCTAAATGTGATGATCCCGAATCACGTTACTCTTCCTATTATCAGAAATGCACCAAATACATCGAATCATCCTATTATAACACCGTCTTACTCTAGGAACATTATGACTGATGTATGTACATTTCATATGCATATGAGAATCGTTTGATTGACTGAGATGCGCCCTGCGCCTTATACTCCATAGCCGAATCAGGTAGCACACAGAAAGATTGAGCAGCTCTATGCTCAAAATCCCCCAAAATCATCTGATCGACATAATGCCGAATCAGGTAGCACGCAGAAAGATTGAGCAGCTCTATGCTCAAAATCCCCCAAAATCATCTGATCGACATAATGCCGAATCAGGTAGCATGCAGAGAGATTGAGCAGCTCTATGCTCAAAATCTCCCAAAATCATCTGATCGACATAATGCCGAATCAGGTAGCACGCAGAGAGATTGAGCAGCTCTATGCTCAAAATCTCCCAAAGAAATCATCTGATCGGCTAAGCCGAATCAGGTAGCACGCAGAGAGATTGAGCAGCTCTATGCTCAAAATCCCCAAAATCATCTGATCGGCTAAGCCGAATCAGGTAGCACGCAGAGAGATTGAGCAGCTCTATGCTCAAAATCCCCAAAATCATCTGATCGGCTAAGCCGAATCAGGTAGCACGCAGAGAGATTGAGCAGTTCTATGCTCAAAATCCCCAAAATCATCTGATCGGCTAAACCGAATCAGGTAGCACGCAGAGAGATTGAGCAGCTCTATGCTCAAAATCCCCCAAAATCATCTGATCGGCTAAGCCGAATCAGGTAGCACGCAGAGAGATTGAGCAGCTCTATGCTCAAAATCCCCAAAAAATCATCTAATCGGCTAAGCCGAATCAGGTAGCACGCAGAGAGATTGAGCAGCTCTATGCTCAAAATCCCCAAAAAATCATCTGATCGGCTAAGCCGAATCAGGTAGCACGCAGAGAGATTGAGCAGCTCTATGCTCAAAATCTCCAAAAATCATCTGATCGGCTAAGCCGAATCAGGTAGCACGCAGAGAGATTGAGCAGCTCTATGCTGAAAATCCCCAAAAAATCATCTGATCGGCTAAGCCGAATCAGGTAGCACACAGAGAGATTGAGCAGCTCTATGCTCAAAATCCCCAAAAATCATCTGATCGGCTAAGCCGAATCAGGTAGCACGCAGAGAGATTGAGCAGCTCTATGCTCAAAATCCCCAAAAAATCATCTGATCGGCTAAGCCGAATCAGGTAGCACGCAGAGAGATTGAGCAGCTCTATGCTCAAAATCCCCAAAAATCATCTGATCGGCTAAGCCGAATCAGGTAGCACGCAGAGAGATTGAGCAGCTCTATGCTCAAAATCCCCAAAAATCATCTGATCGGCTAAGCCGAATCAGGTAGCACGCAGAGAGATTGAGCAGCTCTATGCTCAAAATCCCCAAAAAATCATCTGATCGGCTAAGCCGAATCAGGTAGCACGCAGAGAGATTGAGCAGCTCTATGCTCAAAATCCCCAAAAATCATCTGATCGGCTAAGCCGAATCAGGTAGCACGCAGAGAGATTGAGCAGCTCTATGCTCAAAATCCCCAAAAATCATCTGATCGGCTAAGCCGAATCAGGTAGCACGCAGAGAGATTGAGAAGCTCTATGGTCAAAATCCCCAAAATCATCTGATCGGCTAAGCCGAATCAGGTAGCACACAGAGAGATTGAGCAGCTCTATGCTCAAAATCCCCAAAATCATCTGATCGGCTAAACCGAATCAGGTAGCACGCAGAGAGATTGAGCAGCTCTATGCTCAAAATCCCCAAAAATCATCTGATCGGCTAAGCCGAATCAGGTAGCACGCAGAGAGATTGAGCAGCTCTATGCTCAAAATCCCCAAAAAATCATCTGATCGGCTAAGCCGAATCAGGTAGCACGCAGAGAGATTGAGCAGCTCTATGCTCAAAATCCCCAAAATCATCTGATCGGCTAAACCGAATCAGGTAGCACGCAGAGAGATTGAGCAGCTCTATGCTCAAAATCCCCAAAAATCATCTGATCGGCTAAGCCGAATCAGGTAGCACGCAGAGAGATTGAGCAGCTCTATGCTCAAAATCCCCAAAAAATCATCTGATCGGCTAAGCCGAATCAGGTAGCACGCAGAGAGATTGAGCAGCTCTATGCTCAAAATCCCCAAAAAATCATCTGATCGGCTAAGCCGAATCAGGTAGCACGCAGAGAGATTGAGCAGCTCTATGCTCAAAATCCCCAAAAATCATCTGATCGGCTAAGCCGAATCAGGTAGCACGCAGAGAGATTGAGCAGCTCTATGCTGAAAATCCCCAAAAAATCATCTGATCGGCTAAGCCGAATCAGGTAGCACGCAGAGAGATTGAGCAGCTCTATGCTCAAAATCCCCAAAAATCATCTAATCGGCTAAGCCGAATCAGGTAGCACGCAGAGAGATTGAGCAGCTCTATGCTCAAAATCCCCAAAAAATCATCTGATCGGCTAAGCCGAATCAGGTAGCACGCAGAGAGATTGAGCAGCTCTATGCTCAAAATCCCCAAAAATCATCTGATCGGCTAAGCCGAATCAGGTAGCACGCAGAGAGATTGAGCAGCTCTATGCTCAAAATCCCCAAAAATCATCTGATCGGCTAAGCCGAATCAGGTAGCACGCAGAGAGATTGAGCAGCTCTATGCTCAAAATCCCCAAAAAATCATCTGATCGGCTAAGCCGAATCAGGTAGCACGCAGAGAGATTGAGCAGCTCTATGCTCAAAATCCCCAAAAAATCATCTGATCGGCTAAGCCGAATCAGGTAGCACGCAGAGAGATTGAGCAGCTCTATGCTCAAAATCCCCAAAAATCATCTGATCGGCTAAGCCGAATCAGGTAGCACGCAGAGAGATTAAGCAGCTCTATGCTCAAAATCCCCAAAATCATCTGATCGGCTAAGCCGAATCAGGTAGCACGCAGAGAGATTGAGCAGCTCTATGCTCAAAATCCCCAAAATCATCTGATCGGCTAAACCGAATCAGGTAGCACGCAGAGAGATTGAGCAGCTCTATGCTCAAAATCCCCAAAAATCATCTGATCGGCTAAGCCGAATCAGGTAGCACGCAGAGAGATTGAGCAGCTCTATGCTCAAAATCCCCAAAAAATCATCTGATCGGCTAAGCCGAATCAGGTAGCACGCAGAGAGATTGAGCAGCTCTATGCTCAAAATCCCCAAAAAATCATCTGATCGGCTAAGCCGAATCAGGTAGCACGCAGAGAGATTGAGCAGCTCTATGCTCAAAATCCCCAAAAATCATCTGATCGGCTAAGCCGAATCAGGTAGCAC
This sequence comes from Hydrangea macrophylla, assembly GCA_033977485.1. NCBI lineage: Eukaryota > Viridiplantae > Streptophyta > Magnoliopsida > Cornales > Hydrangeaceae > Hydrangea > Hydrangea macrophylla. Next base: position 80,008,508 of record CM066996.1, read on the forward strand.
GCAGAGAGATTGAGCAGCTCTATGCTCAAAATCCCCAAAAAATCATCTGATCGGCTAAGCCGAATCAGGTAGCACGCAGAGAGATTGAGCAGCTCTATGCTCAAAATCCCCAAAAATCATCTGATCGGCTAAGCCGAATCAGGTAGCACGCAGAGAGATTGAGCAGCTCTATGCTCAAAATCCCCAAAAAATCATCTGATCGGCTAAGCCGAATCAGGTAGCACGCAGAGAGATTGAGCAGCTCTATGCTCAAAATCCCCAAAAAATCATCTGATCGGCTAAGCCGAATCAGGTAGCACGCAGAGAGATTGAGCAGCTCTATGCTCAAAATCCCCAAAAATCATCTGATCGGCTAAGCCGAATCAGGTAGCACGCATAGAGATTGAGCAGCTCTATGCTTAAAATCCCCAAAAATCATCTGATCGGCTAAGCCGAATCAGGTAGCACGCAGAGAGATTGAGCAGCTCTATGCTCAAAATCCCCAAAAAATCATCTGATCGGCTAAGCCGAATCAGGTAACACGCAGAGAGATTGAGCAGCTCTATGCTCAAAATCCCCAAAAAATCATCTGATCGGCTAAGCCGAATCAGGTAGCACGCAGAGAGATTGAGCAGCTCTATGCTCAAAATCCCCAAAAATCATCTGATCGGCTAAGCCGAATCAGGTAGCACGCAGAGAGATTGAGCAGCTCTATGCTCAAAATCCCCAAAAAATCATCTGATCGGCTAAGCCGAATCAGGTAGCACGCAGAGAGATTGAGCAGCTCTATGCTCAAAATCCCCAAAAATCATCTGATCGGCTAAGCCGAATCAGGTAGCACGCAGAGAGATTGAGCAGCTTTATGCTCAAAATCCCTAAAATCATCTGATCGGCTAAGCCGAATCAGGTAGCACGCAGAGAGATTGAGCAGCTCTATGCTCAAAATCCCCAAAAATCATCTGATCGGCTAAGCCGAATCAGGTAGCACGCAGAGAGATTGAGCAGCTCTATGCTCAAAATCCCCAAAAATCATCTGATCGGCTAAGCCGAATCAGGTAGCACGCAGAGAGATTTGAGCAGCTCTATGCTCAAAATCCCCAAAAATCATCTGATCGGCTAAGCTGAATCAGGTAGCACGTAGAGAGATTTGAGCAGCTCTATGCTCAAAATCCCCAAAATCATCCGATCGGCTAAGCCGAATCAGGTAGCACGCAGAAAGATGAGATGCAAATTTACTGCCTCACCAAGTAAAATCAAAGTTGACTTGGTTCAATTCATAGTTCCTAACTTTCAGGAGCTGATTAAATTTCAAATTAACTTTCCTAAATCTGGAAACACTTGGATTCATATTCGCTTTTAATTTCCGAAATCGAAGATCAATCACATTAAAGTCGGCTGAATTTTCTCCTAACCTGGAGTCGAACCAAATCAATTTTCAAAGTTCCAGAATCAAACAAGACTCTCATATCAAATCAAATTCCAAAGAGTTGAAACCAATTAGGCTCAATTCAAATCTATTTTCAAAGAATCGGAGCCAATCAGGCTCAAGTCAAATCAACTTCAGAGTTTCGGAGCCAATCGGGCTCAAACCAAATCAATTTTCAAAGAATCAAAGCCAATCAGGCTCAATTCGAATCAATTTTCAAAGAATCAGAGCCAATCAGGCTCAATTTGAATCAATTTTCAAAGAATTAGAGCCAATCAGACTCAAATTAAACCAACTTTCAAAGAGTCAGAGCCAATCAGGCCGAATTCAAATCTATTTTCAAGGAATCAGAAGCCAATCAGGCTTAAGTCAAATCAGGTTTCAAAGTTCGGAGTCAATTAGACTTCGGTTGAATACATGCTTCCGCAAATCCCAGAATCAATCAAACTCTTAATCAGATCAAACTTATTCCAATTTATTTAATTTTCCAAAATCGGAGTTAATCAGGTTCTAATTTAACAAATTTCCAAAGAATCGGAGCCAATCAAGCTCGAACCAAATCAATTTCCAAAATTTCGAAGTCATTCAAATTCGAAATCAACTCATCTTTTCAAAATCGGAGCCTTTCGGACTCAAGTCAATTCATTCTTCTAAAACCAGGAGTCCGTCAGACTCAAATAAGCTTAGATTCAACCAAACTCTCATTTATTCAATTTTCCAAAATCAGGAGTCAATTAGACTCTTAATCAAATCAATTTTTAAAAGCCCGGAGTCAATTAGACTCTAATTTACTCTAATTCTCAAAATCCGGAGTAAATCAAACTCCTAATCAAATCAATTTTCAAGAGTCCGGAGTCAAGCAGACTCCAATTTATTCAATTTTCCAAAAATTGGAGTCAATTAGACTCTTAATCAAATCAATTTTCAAAAGTCCGGGGTCGATCAGACTCCAATTTATTCAATTGTCCAAAATTGGAGTCAATTAGACTCCTAATCAAATCAATTTTCAGAAGTCTGGAGTTAATCAGACTCCAATTTATTCAAATTTCCTACAATCAAGAGTCAATCAGACTCAATTCAACTTAGATTCTTAAAATCAACCAAACTCAAATCAATTCATTCTTTTTAAAATCAAGAGTCAATCAGACTCAATTCAATCTTAGTTTCTTAAAATCAACTAAACTCAATTCAATTCATTCTTTTAAAATCAAGAGTCAATCAAACTCAAATAAAAAATTTGCCCAATCAAGAGTCACTTTGACTCAATTTCGAATTCAAATTCCACTTATCAGGAGTCAATCAAACTCATTTCAAATAAATTCACCTTCTAAAATCATTTAGTCAATCAGATTCAAATAAATTCAATTTTCTAAAATCAGGAATCAATCATACTTAAAGAATTTCAAATTTCTAAAAACAGGAGTCAATTGGACTCGAAGCAAATTCAATTTCACAAAACTGGGAGTCAATTAGACTCAAAGAATTTCAAAAAAACAGACTCAAAGAATTTTAGTTTCACAAAATTAGGAGTTGCTAAAACTCAAAGAATTCTTGCTTCACAAAATTGGGAGTCAATCAGACTCAATTTAGTTCAAACTCATGAATTAGGAGTCAATTAGACTCAAACAAATTCAAATTCTCAAAATCCAGAGTTCGGAGTCGATTCAACTTGAAACAATTCCTATTTCCAAAGGGGAGTTGCACTGATTCACATTTTACAAAGGAGAGTCATATGATCTTGAAAATTTTCACATTTCTCAAACACGAATTCATACGGACTCAAAAATTCACATTCTATAAACACGAAGGAAGTCATACAGACTAAATAAATATATATATATATATTTAAAAAAGACAGAGTCACGCGGACTCTAGAACTCAGTATTTTACATAAATGAAGTCCCATGGACCCAACAAATTCACATTTTTCACAAACGGAGTCATGCGGACTCACGAGTTCATATTTTACATAGACGGAGTCATGCAGACCCGAAAATTCATATTTTACAGAGACGGAGTCATGCGGACTCAAAATTTCATATTTCACAAAGCCGGAGTCACGCGGACTCAAAATTTCATTTCGTTATTAAACGAAGTCACACGGACTCAACAAATTCACTTTTTTATACAAATAGAATCATACAGACTCAATCAAACTCACATTTCATACAAATGGAGTCATACAGACTCAACAAATGTATATATACATATTCATACAAATGGAGTCACACGGACTCAAAGAATTTCCTATTTATACAAATGGAGTCACACGGACTCAAAGAATTTCCTATTTCAAAATCGAGGGTTAATTTATAACATTTCAAATTTTCTTAATCAGAGTCAATTTTGACTTAATCAAAAAATTCCAATTTTCAAAATCAGGAGTTAAATCAAACTCAATTTATTTCAATTTCCCAAAATCGGGAGTCAAATTAGACTCAATTTATTTCAATTCAGTTCATCAGAGTTAGTCAAACTCAGTTTTATTCAAATTCTAAATCAGAAGTTAGTCAAATTCAATTCAATTCAATTCAACTTTCAGAATCGGGAGTCAATTAGGCTCAATTCAATTCAATTTTTCAAAATTTGGAGTCAATCGGCCTCATTTCAGTTCCATATTCTAAAATTGGAATTCAATCGGACTTAAATAATTTCTATTTCACCAATTCAAAAGTCAATTAGACTCAAAGAATTTCTGTTTCACAAAATTGGAGTCAATTCGATTCACAAAGAATTTAGAATTTCCAAATCAGGAGTTTGAACGAGACTCAACAAATCATTAAGGACTAATGCGAATGCGAGGTTGCCATTGAGGAGTAATACCAATGATGCTGCCATTGAGGACTAATGCAAAGTTGTCGTTGAGGACTAACACCGATGATGCTTCCATTGAGGACTAACGCAAGGTTGCCATTGAGGACTAACACCGATAATGCCGCCATTGAGGACTAACGCAAGGTTGCCATTGAGGACTAACACCAATAATGCCGCCATTGAGGACTAACGCAAGGTTGCCATTGAGGACTAACACCAATAATGCCGCCATTGAGAACTAACGCAAGGTTGCCATTGAGGACTAACACCGATAATGCTGCCATTGAGGACTAACGCAAGGTTGCCATTGAGGACTAACACCGATAATGCTGCCATTGAGGACTAAAGCAAAGTTCGGGAGTCTCCTTGGACTCAAAGAATTTGAACGAAACTGATTGGAAAGAATGATTTTCTGTATCTGCGGACCTTTGGAAGAAACATATCAATTCTATCAAAAGAGGGAAGTCACCTTTTTCCCCTAGTCTTGGACCCTTCATATTTCCACTTTAGCATTGTGTTATGATAGTGTTTAAAAATCCTGCTTGCATTGCTTTTGGGATGCTCATGGAGACTCTTCAAATCTTTATTCATCATCTTAAACCCACTCATTTGAGACCATTATTGACTCATCGAAGGAGGACAATTTATACAAGACGACTGACTCAAACTCTGTGTTATTATAAATCAATGTGCTTTCATCGTGGATAATGTATCATCTCACCTTTCATTTATTCATCATCTTACAATGGTAGTACTTCACCAACAAATCTAAACTTTGAAGATTCTCCCCTTTCGAGTTAGCTGGTTCTTTGCCTATCCAGAGTGTGCTTCAAATTAGTGCTTTAGCTTAGAGAATAAAAGACATTCTATTTCAATCCATTCAAAACAAACTCGATTACTTGAGAACTTTTCTCTGACATAGAGGGATTTTTGACAAACGAAGTTTGCCCCTAGTTTGAATAGGACTCGAAGGCCTTGCTTCTGGGATTAAATAAGGTGTTCAGAAAATGAAGCTTGCCCCTAGTCTTAAGGGCAAGTAGGCTTAACCAAGGGTTTTGAGAACATGATGGTGCAGGATGCCTGCAGTGCATTTACTCCCAACCTAGAGGTATTCATCATGAATGCGGTGGGTTGAAGTAGGACATCCCAATGCTGATGGGCAAACTTTGTTTGCCCCTAGTTTGGCAATATATATGTGGCTTCAGGCAAACTTACGCAAGTTTGCCCCTAGTCTAAAGGAAGGAAACCAAAGGCACAAAGGGTGATGCTTATGGTTTAGGGATGGTTATGGACCGAGAACCTTGGGAGATTCGCCTACTTATCCCCGAACGGGAATCAGGCCCAAAGTAGTTCGGTTAAGGCCTGAAAGAAAGTGCCAGATCATAGCAAGGGCGGTGACCGAACCGGGTAGGCTGCCTACGTATCCCCGAGTGGGAATCAGGTCAAAAACGTAGTTCATCGATTCTGGAGGTCTTGAAAGAATAAGGCTTCAAGAATTATGGGCTTTTCGAGCCATGTTTTCATTTGAGTCCAATGAGTGCTTTTTTCTGGGCAGATTTTCTAAAACAGATTCCTTGTGGTAGCTTTTGAACAAAATGATGAGAACATGAACTACGTCTCCCTTTTATTATTTTTTTTCTTTTATTCTCTCTTCTTTTTTTTTTTTGGCGGTTGATTCTTTTCACCTTTTCACTAGCCAGTCAATCTTTACAACTATCATAACACATCGTGTTAGAATCATACTCTACCATACTCATAAAGCAATAGCAGCCCTCCAAATTACTCTTTATTTTTCTTCAAGATACTTTTGCATTGTTATAGGCTAACTTAGCCATGAGCCTCTCACAACATTTTGATACTAATTGATACTTTCAAATCTCTCTTTCCAATTTATTTTCTTTGTTGAGAACAACATAAAGCTTTGGGATAATTCATCTACCAATGATGTACTTTGAAGTGCTCAAGAATTCTCAATCTTATTTATTCTTTGCCTTTTCTTTTCTCTTTCCTTTCTTTTCTCTACCTCACTATCTCTTATTCTCTTCATGATTTTGACTGGCTAGGATTCGGATTTTGAAATCAACACGCATCTTATTCTTGCTCTAACTTTTGCCTAGGCGCCCTTTCGGGTTTTCATCCTAGCGAGCTCCTTCATCTTCATTTTTTTTCTTTTTTTTTTTTTTATTTTTTTATTTCTCTTTTTTTTTTTTCGTGCTCTCACTTTTGCCTAGGCGCCCTTTTGGGTTTTCATCCTAGCGAGCTCTTTCTTTTCTTCTTTTTTTCTCTCTTTTTTTTTTTTTTTGGAAGAAGAAGTTCATTTAAAATATTTGGCTACCATCAAGGATCAAGTTATGACTTTGGACTGGTTGGGCTCATCTTTTAGGCTTGGTATTTGAAAGAAGGGGATGGTGAGCAAGCTTCAAGTTCTAAGTTCATCTTTTCAAGATTGAGCAAGAGCATCTTTAAATTCTTAAAGTAAAGCTAATCAATTCTCTACTCCTCTTTGGATTTGGCATAGAATTTGCTTGATCGCTTGGGATCCTTTTCAATGCAAAGATTTATTAACAAAGTATTTTCCATGATCGTTTAAAAAAGTGACTTTTATTTTTTTCTCTTCTTTTTTTTTCTTTCTTGGCTTTATGATCCATACATTCACGACTTGGCACACTGAATCAAACAGAATGAGATTTTTTTCAACTAGTAGGGAAAAAGGATTATATCATTCGACTCGATAAACTTGACAAAGACTTGAAAACAAACTTGATAACAGACTGACCAGAAGACTCGACTGGACTTGACATTTGACTTCAACTTAACATAACTCGACTACAGACTGGACTCGACTTGGTCTCAACTGGAGTGTCACAGACGATTTTCAAATTATTGGGTCCCCAGGAGCATCCACATTTGCTTTAGCAGCCGTATTTCAAAACACTATCACCTTACTAGCAACATATGTGCATAAACATCTCTCTTCCTATTATCTGTTCCTTCCTGACTAATCTCGTCTCTGTACCAAATAGTGCTTGACTCGGGTGCTATTTCGCTTACAACAACACTTATCTTTAATTAACTTTGACTGATTTTCTCAAGAGAATCTTATACTTCTATTGAATTTTATTAAATTTTTATGCCAAGTGAAATGCTCATGAATGATTCATATGTCACACGAATGCAATGCATGTGTGTGTGTGCCTATTCTATATGCCAAAAAAAATGAAAAATCTAATCCTAACACATAAACACATAAGCACATAAAATCCTCATCCATGTTGAGTGTGCTAATTTCTCCTTTCATTGTGATCCTTTTTACCCCTTCAAGGTTTTCAAATTTAGAATTTTTGAAATCCATTTAACAAGCATTTCTCCTAGATGATGGGATCTTTTTCAAAATTCCTTTAAGAAGCTTTCCTTTGAAAACAACAACATTTCTAAACAGAAGATGATTTTGCTTTTGAAATTTATTTGAAAATGATTTCTTTAATTGCAGATATTTCTTGGATTATATTTAACAAAAAAAGGTGATTAGGTTCAAATTTTGCTTTGAAAAAAAAAAAGCGTTCCTTTAGTTGGTAAAACTTTTCAAACTCCTCCAAGAATTTTGGGTTCCAAGAATTTTAGGTTCTTTCTTCAAATATGGTTGATTTGAAATTTTAATCCAAAAGTGAACTCCCAAAAAATTTTGAAAGAGTGATTGAATGCCTTGGAATAAAGATACCAAAAATCTATTTGCTTCCAAAAACGTATTTAAAATTCTTTGGGTAGGAGGATCACATGATCGGATTGTTGTCATACTCTTCATGAATTTGGATGCATACAAGGTCAATGATGCTTAGCTAAACACGATACAAGAGATGTAATCTTATAATCAAGTTTTGGCTTATTCTTAAATGTCATAGGACATGAAAAGGAATTGCCCAAAAGTGATTAAGAGGTTACATATCTTTTATCAAGTAAGCAACGTCATCATCTCAAGTAATCCCTTTCGGGCATACAAAACTCCCTAGCACATAAATCCTAATCAAGAATTGAATTCCTAATTTTGAAAGGTTCTATGGAAACTACTATGCAAAGGCCGGGTTTTGGTCAAATAAGGGACCCTTGACACACACCCGATAGGATGCTTCATATACCAAAACATGGTACGAGATCAAGGGTGATCACACGGTCCCATGATGACTTGACCGACCGGGTTGCCCCGAGCCTCCAAGGTCATAGTTCCGTGCAATCGACTGGCGAGACATGCAAGTGCAATGCAACGGGCACACAAAAATTAATTAATTTGATTAAAAGGATGCTTTCAAGTCTAATCCTCGAGTGAACCCAAAATCAAAAAAATTCTGGTCTGCGAAACCAGAGATTCTGGGTTCGATCCCCAGCAGAGTCGCCAGATTGTGGATATCGCAGGTTTTTTTCAAAATTTACCCACTTTTAAAACATTTTTCATATTCAAATTCAAATACGAGTCGCCACTTAATTTTTAAAGGGAAAAATTAAGAAACCATTTAAAGACAAACCGATCTTTTGCGAAACCAAAGATAAACTGGGTCCGGGGATTATGGAATGAAAGGGGAAGGAGCCCGACGGACTAAAACACCCCCTTTCATCCTATCTCGCGATAGGCCCCTACTCAACATCCTTTTTAATCAAATTAATAATCTAAGCATGCCCTCAATTAATACATATATAGGTATACATAACACAAGCATGTTGGAAATGGTGTAAAATTGCTAACGGCAAAATATCATTCATAAGCCACGTAATTCAATTAGCAAACAACATGATATGCAATAGAGAACTAGAAAACATACCCGGGATCCAGCCGCGAATATCAAACGTGCAATGCATGCAAGAACAAAATAAACCTAAGAAAGGTCTCTAACACATATATACACACAAGGCAAAACCTAAGCTAAGGTGTCGCACATGGGGTCGAAAAATCAATTAAAATCAATAAAATAGATTAAACTAGAGAAGGGTTGAGAAATTGTACCTCAAAGCGCTACAAAACAAAGGTTAGTACACATGCCTTAGACAAGATATAATATCATAAATAAGTAAATCCTAAGTCATGTTCAATTAGATACATCTTAGGCAAGAGATAAGTCCTACTTATGGATATTAACATGTATGAATGAATGCATGAATATGAACAAATATGGGACATGAATTTATTCACTAATTTGGATCACTAAGCCTCTGGATTTAATCTAAATTATCATTATTCAAAACATGGTTTGGGTCTCAAGACATTAGGAGACCATTTGAGTTAAAATAAATAAGATTAGATGAAAACAGTAGCAGTTTTTTGTGATTTACAGAGAGCAGACCAGACGTTCAAAAATGGAAATAAAATACTTTTGATGGTTGGATCTTATTGATTTTTGGATATGTCATGCCTCTGTGAGTCTAGTTTCTAACCCAACTTGAAAATCAAGATTTCAACGGTTAGATCTCCGGGAATATGGAAAATACTAGACCTCACTCAGGATTCTGCAACTCTCTGTCCAGAGATCTTGTATGATTTTCTAAAAATAGTAAAAAAATGAGAAACACTTAGATCTTTTTAGGGTACCTTCCTAACACATTAAGGTACTTATAAAAAATTATTTGAGACCCCAAAAACTTAATTAAGGTTCTGATTTATTAATTTCAAAACGGACTTATTATTCTGAAAGTATTCTAGAACTCTGGACAGATTATGTTTAGCTCACAAAAACCATGATCGAACCCTTCTAATCACAAGATCTTGCTAAAACAAAAATCACAGTGGTAAAACAATGTGTTATGAACATTTTCCCGTTGGTTCCATTCGATTCCAACGGTCGGATTTCAAACTAAAAATCCTTGATCAAAAACAGTTTATGAACCCACTGTTTCATTTTGCTAGTTCAAGTTTATTGATTGGCCTCAACTATTAGAACATGAAGTTGGGGCTCAAACCAAATCATTTCTTCTACTATTTGATGGTCATTGAAGACTAAGGACCTCTTTAGACTTATGGACTTTTAATGAAGTATGAAATGGACTTCACAAAATCCCAAACAATGAATTCAAACTTATGGACCAAAATTTGAGTTCAAATCATTACTCCTACCACTTGGTGGTCATTGGAGGCTAAAGACACACATACATGGAGGTTTTGGATGAAGTATAAAGAACTTCTCAAAACCCAAGGAAGAGATTAGTCTAAGCCATAGAGATGGACTTAAACTAAACTATTTCTCCTACCATTTGATGGTCATTGGAGACTAAAATAACAAATCTACTTTAATCTCCATGGAATATAGTATGAATTCCATAAGATCCATAGTAAAGAGATCCTAATCATGAGTTGATACTAGTATCTCACCAACTATGTGTAGATTATGATCATGATTCATTTTAATCTCCATATGGATCATAAGATCATAGGAAACTAAGGAATCAAATTCAAAGAGTTTCAATGAGATATAGAAGATCTCATGAACCTCATGAATGAAGTAGAAATAAAGGAAATCAAAGTTTTATTTAGGAACACAAATTTCTTCAAAACTAATTTATCTCAAACCCAAGGCATTAATTAGATCCAAATTACTTAGATGTCATGAGATTCAATCACAAGTTCTTGGTGGTGTGTGATGAAATGGGGTAAGAAGAGAGGTTTTGAAAATGTGAAAAGTTCCTAGATCTAAGAACTTGTGATTGAATTATTATTATTATATATATATGAAGGCTTTACCTCTAGATCTTCTCAAAACTTGTAGAGATGTTGAGTTTCTCAAGCTTTTCCTCTTCTTCTTCCTCAAGCTTCAAGCTCCTTCAATGGTGATTTGATGGTTGGGTAGAGTTTTGGTGGGATTTGGGTAAAATAATTGGTAGAGTTTCTCTCTCTATATTTCTTTCCTCTAAAGCTCTCCCAATATTTTTTTTATATCATTCAAGTGTCTCCCCCCCCAAAATGAGAGAAATGGGTTTTTTATAGACTTTCATTATCTTAGGGGCCAAGATAAGGGTAGATAGGTCAATTTGGGGTGGGTTAGGAATATTCCATGGCATCTCTAACTCTCCATGGCACTTCTATGTAATTCCAATAAACTTGAAAGGCATTTAAGTTGGCTAGAATAAAGGAACATTCTAGAGCATCTTCAAAACACATGGGAGATTAGTGCCCAACAAAGGGCTTTTTGGGTATTTCTTAGATAAGGAATATGCCAAGGGATCTCTAACTCTCCAAATCACATGGGCTACTTTCTTTTATTATTTTCTTTTTCCTATATATATATATATATATATATATGTGTATAGACACATTTTTTTTTTAAATCTAAATTAATCATATGAGTTACCAAATAGTATATTTTTTTCTTTTTAAATCTAAATAAAGTACAGGAAACAATGTTACTTTTAGAAAATATAATTATAATTATTATTATTCAATCTATTTTATTTTTTTAGAAAGTAACCCATGATCCAGTGAGCTCAAGACAGATGGTCAGTGATTGGCCAAATCTAGGGATATTAGGAGTAAGGTTTGGGAACTTGAAGCTTTTCAGAAGTCGAAGCGATGAACTTGAAGAAAATCGTCGGGACATTATTCATCATTGATTTCTAGAGATAAATCCCCCTAAGTTTAATAGTTCGGTCAAAATTGGGGTGTCTACAGTGGTGTTGTCTGAGATAGAGTTCAAAACTACGGTTACTCTAGTATAATCGGAAGCACTATCACTACGTAAAGGTTCAAGTTGAAAAACACCTTTACTTATGCACAGTCTTATGATACGTTGCTCAATGATCTTAAATCAATTTTTAAAATACAAGTGGGGGATTGTTGAAAAGAAGTGTATATTTAAAATTGGAGGGAAAGGTTGAGAGAAAAAACTTTGAAATTTGGTTTTGAGTTTTGTCTTATTCACAAACTAACCCAAATGATATTTTTGCTTGTCCCACATAGGAAAATTAGAGGAAGTGGGAAGGACATATATAAGTGGAGGTTGGAGGAAGGGTTGGGCCCCTTGGTGGTACCAAGTTTTGTGAAGGGGAAGGACCTAGGCCCAATTGGGTTTACCACAAAACACACACACGCGCGCGCGCGCGCCGCCGCCGCCCCGCCCCGCCCCGCTCCGCTCCGTTCCGTTCCGGGCCGGGCTTGGGCTTGGGCTTGGGTTTGGGTGTGGATGTGGATGTGGATCCTACTCCTATATATCTTTTTATACAAAGTTTATTTGAAAAATAAATTTCTTTTTTAATTAAAAAGAGTTTAATTTCAGTTGGAGACCAAGTCTCCCCACCAACCCCTCCACGTTTTTTCCTCCAGTTTTTTTCTCTAACGTTTCCAGACTTCTCTCCACGTTCTGCAACGTTAACTTTCCCAACGTTCACTTTTCCAACGTTCAGAATATCTTCTTTATATATACACAAACTGCTTTCATCAAAATACACAGTTTTACAGAGAGAAAAAGAGTTACAGAATTTTAATACACAGTTTCATATACTGTTTCTGAGCAACGATTTCTGAAAGGGTGTGGGTTTTCCGATCTTCCTCCGTGCAAGGATTTTCGAGACAGAGGCGATTTCTGGGCTGCTTTATCCTGGGGACGTCGTGGCCTTCATCCAAACGAACTGCTTGCACAACTTGGGCAGAGCCGCGAAGCGTCTTAAAGAGAGCGACTAAGTCCGCGACTCATCCCAAGAAAAACGTCAAAGGCTACTGTTATTGGTAAAATTGTTCCTTTTTAGTTTCTGCAGTAACAGATACATATATATATATATATATATATATATATGTATTTATTCAAGCCTCCATGATGTTTGGCTAAAATGCTAAAAATATTTTTCGAAAAGATCATATTTTTATGTTATGTCTTTTGTTCGCATATCGTGTCTTGCTCAAAACACATTTAAAAATTGCCATGATTAAGCCCACAGTCACTACCTTCTCTATCTGTCTTCTTCTTCTCTCTCTCTCTCTATGATATATATAGATACATATATATATATATATATATATATGTATTTATTCAAGCCTCCATGACATCGACAAAGACAAAATCACAAACCAACATCGAGCTGTTTATCAAAAATATGGTCTCTCACAGTGTTCCAAAATATCTTACCGCCACAAACCAACATGGAGTTTTTAGGCCGTAAACTATTTTTCATTGACCTTTGAAAGGGTGTAAAGTATTTTTTTTTAGGTAAAATATTTTACCTAATTATTAGTGCAACCAAACACCGCAAAATGAAAAAATATTTTACATCGAAACAAATGGTGTGTCAAAGTAAATTACATGAATTTATCGATTTTTGTGAAAGTTAGATTTGGCATTTCAAATTATAAAAAAAAAAAAATGGCCTATAAAATCGACAAATTCATGTAATTTACTTTGAGTTAAAACCTAACCTAGTAAGATTTTTTTGAAATTAATTGAAGATAAAAAAAAATGACATTTTAGTTACTATTATTATTATTATTATTATTATTATTATTATTTAAAATAGGATAAATTACACTAACCTCCCCTGAGGTTTGACGAAATTACACGGACCTCCCCTCTAGTTTGAAAAATTACACTGACCTCCCTTGAGGTTTGGGTTCTCATTACACAGACCTCCCCTCTGTTAGAGAACTTGTGTATTCCGTGACGGAATTAGCTGATATCACCATTTTTTGTTAACAAAATGCCAAACCCACACCATGGAAGACAATGTGTAAATAGATCAAAGTACCCTCAAACCTCAATAAATTGACCAAACGTAACACCCAAATCAATTCTATGTCTTTTCCTGCAAATACACACACATACATATGAAGAAATAATAATTGAACTCCGAATTGGGTTTTGGGTTTCCATTATCTGTTGTAATTAGTGGGCTATTTGATTCTTACAGTTTGGAGATTTTATAGAATAAATATTTGAAGCACAGTTTTACTCACCCCAAAATTGCTTATCCAACTCTCCCATTGGTTAATAAAAAGTCATGGGTCCCACTACATTAACCAAAGGAAAAGTTAGATGAGCAATGGGTGAACAATTTTGGAGTGAGCAAAAATGTTTTGATCAACCAAATTCATTAATTAACAAAAACAACCATTGAGAAAAAAACAAATCTTCAAGAGTGTAGTTCAGTGAGAGCAAGAGCTTATACGGGAGTTCGGGAGCAGCACCCCGACCCAATTTTTTTTGTTTTTTAATTTTTTATTTTATAGAAATAGTACAATTGTATGAGGGTTTTTTTTTTGGGTACAAACTAATATGTCCCATAATTCTTTCACAAAAATTTTGTATTATAAGCATAATTCGTTATTTATATTTATCACTTTGATATTTGTGTGGCAGTGCGTGTCCAGTTTGAAATGTATCAAATTGTTTAATATATTATACGATATTATCGGATGATTTAATAGACTGTAAGATATTATCATATTATAAGCTTTAAGTGTATCAAATTGTTTAAAAATGAAGTGATATTCCCTATAACCCCTGTATAAGCTTCTGCTCCCACTAAACTACACTCCTAGGTCTGCTCCTGCACATGGGGTCATTTTTTGCTAGAAATAATGTGATATTGCCATTGTACCCTTGCTTTTTTTGTAATTAGGTGGATTTTGCACAATTTTTCAAACTATAAGGTGTAAATTGCCAAAATTGAAACCATAAGGACCAAACTGTCATAACCATCAAACTATAAGGGTGTAATTTGCAATTTACCCTTTTGTAACACCAAAACTGCATCATTTTGTAAAGGGCATTATTGAATTTTTATTTGTTCCGTTAGCTCCGTTTTCGATGAGGGAGGTCACTGTAATTTTGTAAACTAGAGGGGAGGTCCATGTAATTACGTCAAACCTCAGGGGAGGTCAGTGTAATTTACCCTTTAAAATAATATTATCAAAATCTGTTAGTTTTTCTATATAACTTAATTTAAGAAATGAAGTTAAGTGTTACAAAGTTATAAATCCCAAGGGAGGTCCTAGACTTTTTATCAAACTAATGGGGCAAATTGTTATTACACCAAACCTCAAGGGAGGTCGGTGTAATGAATAGTGGCATAATTAGTAAAAATGGTGGTGCATTTAACCCATATAGATATAGATATATACATCGTCTATCTCTTTTTTTTTAATACTTATACACCCTCTATCTCTCTCACACATATTTAAGGCATGGCGGCACTTTATATATGTCCCACATTCTTTACCTCCTCCAATTAGGGTCATAATTTGGGCGAACTGTGCTTGATTTTTGGTCTATCCAAACTTAACCTGAGTTTTAGTATAATTTATCTAAGCCCGAGAGTATCAAACCCTTTTTTTAGGGTTGAAATTGAGAAAAAATATTGACCTATCATTTTAGTTTTTCAATTGAATCTAACAGGATATATTGCCACTAGAAAATAGCGTGATCTGATGGCTAAAAAAAACACAAAAATAAAAATATGATTAAACATATAAACAGACTTAAAAGTTTGGGCCCGGGTTGGGTAATTATTCCGGTTCTTGACCTCTATAGTTGTTGCATTGTTGTACATCTCCTTTATTCTTATATATATAGGCACTAGGATGCTCTTCCTCCACTCATCAGGTATTTTTCTAGTCATTAAAATTCTATTAAAAACTTTTGTAAGCCAAGATGCCCCCACATCTCCCAAGCATTTCCAAACCTCAATGGGACAGCTATTAGGCCAGCTATATGCTCTACGGGACAGAGTGTTGGGCAACTAAGAAACAACACATTAGCAAAATGAGTGTAGCGGAGATGAGAATGCTAAGATGGATGTGTGGTAAGACTAGGAAAGATAGAATTAGAAATGAGTACATCTGAGAGACTGTAGGAGTGACACATATTGATGATAAGTTGAGGGAGAATACACTTAGATAGTTCGGCCATGTGCAACGAAGACCTGTAGTGTAACACCCTGTATTTTATTTTCATTAATAAATAAATACTGCATTTCACTTCCATGAGTATTTGATTTAATTTCTCTTTGTAATATACATATATGGGGTCAAACTGTAATTTCCATAAATACAGAAAAATATTTTATGTGGTTTCAAAATCGATATCTATATTTTTGTATAAACTCCGAATTTAATTCCTACATTAATATAATTTTTTGTATTTTATTTTATCCGAAAAATACCAGTTTCGATTTTAAGCTGCGTCTTTAACGCGACGTGGGTGTGGGAGCACGTGAGCTCAACCACACCGGAGAAATTCTTGGTCTTAATTTCTTGGGCACCAAATATTTTTTCTCTATATGTAACTCACTGTATCTCTCAAAACTCTCACAGTGTCTCAATCTCTCCCAATTTCTCTCAACCCTCTCTTGATCTCTATCTAAGTATACACACACAGGCTATACTTTTTATATATACACTTCCACAAATACATAGTTATATACATATATCAATCAATAACGAAGAAGTAGAGATTGAACGGCGGAATCGACGGCGGAAATTCTAGGTCTCAAATTCTCTGTGTAATTAATCTCTGTGAGTATTATAAACTCACTCTCAACGTATATATATATGTGTGTATTTCAGTTTATATAGGTGTATATATATGTGTATATGTAGATACACCATGGGAGCTTAAAAATGGAGTTTTATAAAAGTTAACCAAAATCAATTCTGTAAATTGGGAATGAAAGATCTTAGTCCCAATAAGTTGTGGTTCGAATCCTACGCAGTAATTCATCCGTATAGCGACGTACCGTTGATTTAAAGTTTTGACACCCTCACTTTAATTGCGAATATCTAGAGATATAATCCATAATTGTTTAAATTGATTGCATATTCGTAATCTATGCGGAAAACCGAAGAGATCCATATACTGCACGACATGTTTGAATCAGAATCTGAAAATGGGTAAAAACACAGTTTGAAATTGAAAACAGGGGAAAAACGAGGAAGATGATGAAATTGCAAGAACTCGCGCGTGCGACCCGCTCGCGCGAGGCTCGCTCACGCGAACCATTTTCTCCCTTCGCGCGCGCGACTCGCTCGCGCGATCTGTTCTACCCCCTCGCGCCGCGACCCGCTCGCGCGACCAGGCAGTTTGAGCAGTTTCTGCATTTTTATATAAGGGACTGTTTGAAAAAGGTTTTGAAAGTTTTTAAAGAATTGTTTGACAAATATACTGTTTTAAAGGCTCACTGTTAGAAATTGGACTTGTAAGAACGTTTCAGACCGAGATTTATGTTGAACGAATATTCAGCTTTGAGATAATAACTGTTACTGCAAACTGTGAACATTGACATACATATTAGGGTCGATGTTGGGTCAACATGCATATGTGTGAGAAAGCGTGAAAAGAGTAAAGAGTGGCGGTCTGGTGTGCGACTTCAATATCGATCGGATATTATTCCTGGTATTGGAGGCGACAGTGTTGGGTTACGGCTTAGATATCGATCGGATATTATTCCTGGTATCTAGGGCGCTTGTTTCGGATATCGATCGGATATTATTCCTGGTATCCGAAATGATGGTATTGAGTTACGGCTTAGATATCGATCGGATATTATTCCTAGTATCTAGGGCGCTTGTTTCGGATATCGATCGGATATTATTCCTGGTATCCAAAATGATGGTATTGAGTGCGGCTTAGATATCGATCGGATATTATTCCTGGTATCTGAAGCGATGGTATTGGTGTATTGTTTTGGATATCGATCGGTTATTATTCCTGGTATCTGAGGTAATAGTTTGGTTGAGTCGGTTTTTGGTCGAGAGAAAAGAGTCAGAAAGATGAGATGTTACATGATTCATGTGCGCTTACGTATTTATTGCTCACTATATTTCCCCGTGACTTTTGTTGAAGTTGGAACCTTGAATCTATTGTTCTATCAGTTTATATTGTACTGTTGATCATATGCTTATATATACATTGCGAGCACATGTTTATTTTACTCACCAGCTTGCACAAGCTGACGGCGTTGACGCGTCCTGGACTGTATGTCCAGATTTTCAGGGTCAGGAACAGCCAGGGTACTTCGACTATGCTAGTTAGAAGCAGGAGACTTTCCAGGAGGCTGCTTTATATTTCCTATGTCTTTTTATTTGGGTTTGTAATAACTAGTTTTAGACTTTTGAATAGGGCGTTTTGTGCCTAAGACCTGAACTTATGTAATAGTTTAGTAAGTTTTAATTTTGGAGCTTATGAATATTAGCATCCTTTCTTTTAGAAATGCTGTTAAGTTATTTTGTTGCAGGGACAATTGGTCATGCTCACTTGTCACGACCTACGAGTCCATAAATGAAATTAAATGCTTTCCTGAATTATGCTACGTCGGGGCGTGACAGGCTTTTTAGTATCAAAGCCAGGTTATGGCTCAACCAATTGTCCAGGACACATAGGATCTCCCGTTAAGATAGAATTAAGATAAGATAGTTCGACTTCATTCCGCGTTTAGTCGCTTTCTATCGTTGAGAATTTTCTTTCTTCTCGAGAGGTTGACCGAATTCTGTTGATTGATGAATAGGTACCTTTCTCTTGAGATATGGCTGGAAGAAATCTCAGGAATTGTCCCGCTATTGAAGATGCACCCCCGGTAATAGACCCAACCGGAATGTTCGAGGCTTTTGTAAGAAGATTGGAGAGGGTTAGCGATCAGAACACAAGGAACAATAATCACAATGGGAATGGGAGGCAAACCCACCGGACTGGAGACAAGCTTCTCAAGGAGTTTCGCGCTCTGCGACCTGAGTATTTTGCTGGGACTGATGAACCCTGGCAAGCGGAACAGTGGCTACGCCAGATGGAACGTATCTTTGAGACCATAGAGTGCACTGATCTGGAGAAGAAGCGTTTGGCTATCTTTCAGCTGTTTTATGCAGCGGCTGATTGGTGGAATGATGAAAAGGCGACCATAGGGGAAGAAGCTGCAAAGAGAATGCCATGGGTGGTGTTCAAGGAAAGATTTCTTGAGAAGTATTTCCCTGAAGAAGAGAAGGACAAGAGGGAGAAAGAGATTATGGAATTGACTCAAGGAAATCTGACTGTCCGTGAGTACACTACTCGGTTTGAGCGTCTGTCTCGCTTTGCTCCACGTGGACACACCCCAGAGAAAAATTAAGAAGTATCACCGGGGTCTCAACTTGTCTCTCCGACATCTGACTATGGGGCATCTGGGCCAGTCATTTGAAGCTCTGGTAAGATTGGCTACAGGGTTAGAAAATGATGGTTGTCAGAATTCGAAGCCGTTTGGAAATCGACCTCCGCAGAAGGGTTATTCAGGACAGAAACCAGGGTACCCTCAGGGGCAGAAAAGGACCTGGGATGGAGGGAAGAAACCTCAACAGACACAAGCAGTACAACAGTATCCGCCTCGAGCAATAGGAGGGAACAACAACAACAACAACTGCTTCAATTGTGGTAATCCCGGTCACCGAGCTAAAGATTGCAAACTGACTAGGCATACTGATCGTCCGGGAATTGTGTGCTATAATTGTGGCATGCCAGGTCACAAAAGTCCGGAATGCAAGGCTCCTAGGAGAGGCAGTCACGGTCAGCAAGGACAGGCTCGCCTGAATGCTGTTATCCCCGAGGCTGCTGGTTATGAAGAAACAGGATACGAAGGAGGTGCTTATGAGGAGGGATTGCTCGATCAACGAGCAGTGGAAGGTACTCTAACCTTGTTTAACTCTCATGTTAAAGTTTTATTCGACACGGGTGCTACACATTCCTTTATATCTGTTAAGATTGTTCAAAAGTTGGGAATAGTACTGCAACATTTAGAGGAAGCTTTGAGTGTTGTCTCACCCTTAGGGACCACCGTCAAGTTATTACATGTATGTAAGGACTGTCCTCTATGGTTAGGAGACCGTGAACTTTTGGCAAGATTGGTGGTTCTGTCGATGAAGGAGTTCGATATAATCCTGGGAATGGATTGGCTCGAGAAGAATGATGCAAAGTTGGATTGTGCAAGGAAGAGGATCACATTTGCGGACGATGGAAATCGACCCTTCGATTTCTAATGTAACCCTTCAGGTGATATGTTCCTCACTAGATGCCTAGCAAACATTGAGGTTGTCAGTGCAGAGGTGACAGTATCATCAATACCGGTGATCAAAGAGTTCGAGGAAGTATTTCAAGATATTTCTGGATTACCACCTGAAAGGGACATAGAATTCTGTGTGGAATTGGTGCCAGGTACTCGACCTATAACCAAAGTTCCCTATAGGATGGCCCCTACAGAGCTATTGGAGCTGAAGGAACAAGTTCAAGAACTTGAGAAGTTGGGTTTTGTTCGTCCAAGTACTTCACCCTGGGGGGCACCAGTGCTGTTTGTGAATAAGAAGGATGGGACAATGCAGTTGTGTATTGACTACCGAGAACTGAATAAGGTTACTATCAAGAATAAGAATCCTTTACCTCGGATAGACGATCTCCATACACACACACACACACACACAAAACTTATGGATAATATATTACAACACATACCACAAGGTATAACCAACACCAAATTGAACCTTAAATATTACAAGTTTTCCAAAACATGAGTTAACTATACATCTCCAAACCATAAGTTGCATTATGAAACTTAAACATCTAGATTTATGAACATATTAACACACATCTCATAACCCCCACGCCCAACCCATAGTGTTGATCATTTCCTTTCTTCCTCCCGTGCCGTACCTGCGGTGGTTATTCAATAACCACAACAGAAAATATTATTTGTTTAAGTTTTCGCTTAGTGAGTAAAACTAATCACATGTATGAGTGTAATGTCATATTCAATGCACAAATCAACATATCACTTAGTCTCCAAAAGACCAAATATCAACTCACCGTAACGTCGCTCTTGCCTTTTTCCCTTATGCGCATATAGCATCTCTAATTCACACCATCTCACATACCCTTCCACAGCTGAGTCATTACCCACACACCTTTACAAAGTTAAGTGGTGAGTACCCTTACACCATTGGATTTTTTCACGTCTTCTTACTATGGAGTAAATCCACAGTGAATCAACATAAGGCTTTCTTCAACCCACATAATCACATAACCATCTCAACATGGCAATACTTGCAAATTAAGCATAATAACTTCTAATTTATACTATCATGCTTTAACCAACATAATTCAACATGCTAACATCATAATCAGCATGATACATCATAAATTGTAATATTAAACACAATTATACATTCAGCCCATGGATTAGAGTCACTCACCTCTGAGTTTTCGCTCCTAATAGCAGAATTAAGATCCTAGTATGATCCAGGTATAATTCCTATACAAATTTTACAAGTTATAAGCTAACCTCCGAATTGGGTCGCGGAAAAACTGTCTCAAAAATCAATTAGACTAGTACCATTGCGTTAGACTCACCTCCAGGAGTTCGAATATATAGCTTGTTTCGAAATTGAACGTCGTTTTGTGCGTCAATCGGAGTCGTGAACGTCGACGTCGATTCCGTCGAGATTTTCGTATGAATCTCTGTAACTCATTTTTTTTGTTAAAATGAAGATGAAGAGGAGTGATGACTCATGAGACATGTGTCTCACAACATGTAAACCAAAGTTTGGGTTTCTATGATTACCTCCCAAAGTTTTTTTAGTTTTACATTTATACCCCTACTATTAATGAAGTTTCTTAAAATTATCCCAACTTAAATGAGTGTTTGTCTATGTCACGTATGGGTCCCACATGTGGTCCCAAATATTTGTGAAATTACTAACGTACCTAATAATTATACACCTTTTTTGCAAAAATGTCCTTATTGGGTTAATTAGTAGATATCAAAAGCTAACATATTAACAATTTGATATGAAAGCAGTAAACATATTTCAGGTTGTCATATAAAAATGCATATAACAATTTAAATGCAAATTATGTTATATTTTATTTGTGCCTTTCACTGGTTTTCACTTCGAAACATGTCCCTCCTCACTGGGGACTTTTCCATGAGCGAGTCCAAGCCCTCCCTTACTTATTCTTATACACTAATTAACATTAATTAATGCATATTACGATATAGTTAAACCTTTTTTCCGGGTACGGGTGTTACATTACTGGTGGTGGCTTTGGATCTGCGATGGAGGTGGTGGAGGGAGCCGTGGAGGTTCGGAGAGTGGAGGAGGAGGAGGAGGGAGTGGAGCCATCGAGGTGGAGGTGGTGGAATACTCCAGATAGAAACGAGAGAGAGGGGGGCTGCGCTGAGAGAATGAGAAATGAGAATAGGATTTTAGGGTCTTTTTTTTTTTTTTTTTGTATTTATAGGCTGAGTTTTGGTCAGGTTCAGGTGCATGAATTCCAGCCCAGTGCGTCGAACCGAAGCTTCGGGGGTATTTCCCTGTTTGTCCTTGGCCATCGACCATTAGATAGAGTACCCAAAAAAATTCGGTCGGGGTCGGGTTCGGGTTCGGGTCGGGTCGGCGGGTTTTTTGAACACCCCTAATTCCCATAACTTACTCTTGAGGATGACAATTTGGGCTCAGCAATTGGGCCTTCTGATCTGTTCTTGTACTATGAGACCCAAAACAAAGAGTTAAGAAAGTTGGGTGTGTTAGGAAAACTGCGTTCTCAGAATCCGTTGACAGCGCGCATAAGTTGGTACTGCAAAAATTTACGTGAAAGCAACAATAACCCTACAAGGGCGGAACTAGGATTAACTTGAACTGCAAAAACGGATTGCTGTAGTAGACGAATCGAAAACACGAGCTCGATAACAGCTCACGATCTTCTACCGTATTCCTCTGCTGCCAGAATATCGAACTGAGTGTGGGCTCTATCGAAATACTTTCTATTTTTTGCTCTCCCTCTTTTACGCTTTCTTTTCTATTTCCGAGTTATAATACTCTTGATGAAAAAACGCCAACTGAGAGGAGAGCCCAAGCAGTATATATATATATATATATATATGCTACGATAGGGACCATAAGAAGTCAATAAGGAATAAGCTTCCTTATGGAATTAGGAAACCCCAATTCAAACTGAATCAGATTCCTATTTCCATAAATTATAATTCATACCACTAAAGAATTATAATTGCATTCCTACCCTTATCTCAAAAATATATTTCGAGCTCCATGTTATTAAATGCTTATTATCTCCCCACGTTTAGATTACAGATATCCATTAATTAAATATAATTACTGACAATCATATTTGATGAATCTCTTAAAATTGCTTGAGATCCTCTGCATAACTTATCTGATATGTCGGATACAAAATCCACCTGCGTGGTTGGACATTATCAAAACTTATAAGCTTTTTCAAGGGAATATCATCAATCCCAAAATTGAAACATGGATTCCATTATGAATTTATATCCACCACACAATCAATGTTGTCACCCAATCCAATGAGATATTGACCCATTTAAGGATCTCACCCTTTTAGGGATCAAAATGTAAATATCAAATGCACGTGTCGACAAATTAACTTAGGATTTAGAGCATAAGCACTCATAATAGCTATGATGTATTATCTTATAAGTCAGTATAAAAATAATCACCCCAAGTCGGTCCCGTTTAATACACAAAATGTACCAGTATAGTGAGTTGAAACTTGAAACTATACCGTTTCCCGTAGTCAAGACAAACCTACTACAACACCATGCTGCAGTCCTACCGATGGTGTGTCCAATCCCATTTAAGACTGTAAACCAAAATTTTACATTCTACAAAATCTGATGATCTGATCTTCCGTGTGTAAGCCGAACTCTACGCATCAAATCACCTACTATGTAGAATGAGAGACACACATGCATAAGATTAAATAAATAATATAATACAAACATTGCACACACAAATTCTCATAAAAATGGAATAACTTATTTTATTGAATGAATAATAAATCAACTACATAAAGCATGACTTTTAGTATATATCTGTAACAGGGTGTCGGTGTAAAAGTGGGCTAGCCAGGCACGACACAACCTACATGTCATGTGGCGTGACAGGGACCACCCTATGGGCTAAGCCTGCTCGTAACCAAGTGGGCCAAGAAAAGACATCTCAGTAGCATGGGCATAACAAAAACAATAAAATTGGGGAAAAAAACAATTAGTGAAACAGACTACATCCGTCCACATGACATATAGGGGCATAAAAAATAAAAAAATAAAAAGTCTAGCCCGACATGCAACCAGTAGTCCAGTTCGAAAAAATTGGCCTTAAGCCTGGCCCCAACACCCCGGATAGGGTCTGGACCTACCTCTTGAAGCCTGAGCCCATGCCTAGTCGGGCTTCTAGCTATGCGCGCCTCAGGTCCCAACAATCAAAATTTTGTTTTCAAGTATTAAAATGTAAAAAATTGTAAGTTGCTACATTCAAAGTTATTTTCAACCTATGATAAAAATGGTTACATATATTATAGCATTTAAAGCAATTATTTAGGCTCTACCTTAGGTCCTACGACCTACATGGATTATGAACTCTTAAGTCCAACCCAAGCGCAATCGAACTCGAAAAGACATGAGCCCATATGATAAAATTCAAGCTCAATCAATGTCAGTCTAGGCCGGGCGAGCCATTTTAACAACCCTAACAACATAGCGCGTCGTGGGTTGGGCCAGTGGACTGTGTTGAGTAGATCCAGAGCCAGTAGACCAACACAGCACGACTCGCCAAATTGCATGAGCCAACATGATTGAGTGACTGGTCATGTGTGACGAGTCGGCCCACTTAACCTCTAAAGTGAAGTTGAGGTAAGTAAAGCATATAACCAAAAACTAGTAATAAAAAAACTTCTTGTTCTTGTTAATTTTGGGAAGCTGAGAACCCCTACTTAGAAAACAAGTAAAATAAAATAAAAGAAAAAGAAAAAAAGAGAAACTTCATGCAGAATTCTATAACACAATCATACTGGTTTGATCATATCATACGATTAAGGCTTAGTTTGGCTCTATTTTGGTGTTTCTTCTTTTTTTAAGTACAGTTTATGAGTTTTGTAAAAATGAACTTAGGACTTTTTTGGGGGGCTCAACAGGGGCGGACCCATTAAGGGACCTCGGGGGGGTGGGGACCACGGCCCCTGCAAAAATAATAAAAATTTTGAGGGTCTATATAGAATTTTGAAATTTTGAAAATATTTTACATAGTGGCCCCCCCAAATTTACAACTTTACATGTGGAGGTTATTAACACATAGTGTCTACTTGACTTTCATTATGTTGAAATGATGATGAGTTAGGAATCACATTTGGGGATAAAAAAATTTGGAAAGTATTAACATTACAAGATTAATAATAATATCCACTAGTGTGACCGTGTGACAATCAAAGTCCCTATTAATAGTGAAGGGGAAGAGTAATATCCCCTTATTTAACTTAGGAGATAAACAATATCTAAATCTAATTTGTCACAACTATTCGTTCGACTCTCTGTCTCACTTAAAAATAAAAAATATGTACAAGTGACCCCAAAAAAAAAAATTTCGGGGGCGCTGCCCCTGAACCCCCGCATAGAACTTGGCCCCCCCTAGCACAAAATCCTGGGTCTGCCACTGGGGCTCAATATTGCTTTTTGGTTTCATGATGTCTTTTTGAAGAGTAGTGTGTCACTTGTATAAATTTATTAAACAACTTAGTAATAAATTTCATAAGCTCCCTTTAAAAAGCCACATGGGGGCCAAACTAAGACTAAATGGATGGTTGAAAGGAAGCTATCACTTAATGAAAAAGCTGCTAATCTCAAACATTGTACTCAGATCTCAAAATATCATACTAAATCCCAAAATATTGCACCAATATCTCAAAATATTATACCATATTTAAGTCTAAATCATTGCATGTTATACTCATTTTTTATTGTATGATACAACCAAACTACTATGGTACGTATAATATTCATACTAATCAACTCATGACTAACAGGATACCAAAACATTCCCTCCATTTTTAACTACTCCTAAACATGTTTGTTGTGTTTCTCTCTCAAATATATTAAGGACTTTGTTGGTATAAGGTAGAACTCATTTTTCCTTCTTTTTAAGTAAAAAGTAACGTATGGATTTGATTTGATTAAATTTTACTTATCAGAGAGTTTTAACCAAAATTAAAGACGAGTTGGCCTTTAAACTCACATATAATCTAATATAAGGGACTTTTTAACCAAATTTCTAAAGAAAAAAGTAGAAGACAGACAACAAATGTAGAGAGGTTCATGGATCAGTAATATGAACTGGGTATGAAGTTGATGTGGTGGTTTTTACCAATTTCATTAGATATTATGTTATAGATGGCACAATTGAAATTGCACAGAGCCTGTTCGATTAAATTCCTGAAAGGGACTTGGGGTTTTATGGAATTCTATAATTTCGTGCTACTCTTGAGCGGGTACAGGAACTTTGAGGGTACGTGATGAAGGTGGGTTATTTGGATGGGACCCACAAGTAATGGACCACCAATATATATGGGCATGGACTCCACCCAAATAATCCACTCTCATTGACTAGAGAGTACCAATTATCTCGTGTCTTTCGTTATGATTTGAGTATTCTGTGAGTCTCATGTGGATCCTAAGTATTGAATAGATCACAGTGACCATCACACGATGTGCCGGTCACATCGAGCAATTTCCTGTCAAAAAGAGGATTATGTCAACCGTATTGTCTTTGTAGATTGAGCTCAACCTAAGCTGGAAAAAAAAAGGTACTTTTTAACCAAAATTCTTTGAGTTTGTAGTGTATAATCTACATTTGCTTAAATACTATAGAAACATTATTAAGGAGATGTATCTGTTGCTGTTCTTTTATGTACTGCTATACTTAATTTTGTCAAGTACTTACAAATTTGCAAGTATCTGTTGTTCAAAAGTTTAGTTGCCCCATAAGATTTTATAAACTTAGTTCACATAATAAAGGGTCTTCATTCATTTTCTTGAAGTTGTAAGCTTGTCTTTCTAGGCCAATCACTACCTAGATAGAGGCTAATTTGGGTGCTAGAGAGGCTAACATGGGTGCTAGTGAGTCCTGGGGTGTGTGTTTGTGTGTAATAAGTTAGACCAAGAGATGATTGGTTTTCTAAAGAACCAGATTACATTTTTAATGGTGGACCATACAAAGAATCATTTCATAAAGTTGGAAAGAAAAGGAA
The DNA here is from genome assembly GCA_033977485.1 of Hydrangea macrophylla. Classification (NCBI taxonomy): domain Eukaryota; kingdom Viridiplantae; phylum Streptophyta; class Magnoliopsida; order Cornales; family Hydrangeaceae; genus Hydrangea; species Hydrangea macrophylla. The sequence goes on from CM066996.1 coordinate 80,035,757, forward strand.
AAAAGAAAAAAAGAAAAAAAGAGGCCCACTCATAATTTAGCTTAAATCAGGTCAGGCTGGATTGGGTTAATGTATCTTTGGTCAAGCTCAAAGCCCAACTCTGCCATGCTTTAGGAATTAAATTTAACTATGTTTGATTTGAGTTATGATACTTGAAACTAGTGGACTTTTACCAACTCTATGTAAGAATAAAATTGTTTGTGGTCATATGGAATATGGATTTGCATCATGGAGTGCCACTTTGCGATTTTAGTTTTCGATTTTTTTGTTTGCATGTGTAGAGTGAATTTCTTTTATATTAGAGTCAAACATAAATAAACAAATAAAAAATAATATTAAAAAAAAAAAACGGAAAACCAATACCATAGGAGCCCTGAAAGATCATAATCATATACATTGTACATTATACATTATGTGTGTGTTTTGTGTAATTAACATGATCAATTATCAATACGTTGAAAGTTTCGGGATTGATCGAATGCGTGAGATCAATTCTTATAATCCTTTGGAACAATATTGTTTTTCCTCTTTGTGACAACCCCGACTCTACTATGTTCCAGGTAACACTCTCCTAGATAGCCCCTTCTGACTTTATGTGGTTTGCGGATTCATTTTAAGAAAAGTAAAGGAATAAAGAAAACTAGTATCCTCATGTTCCCTTGTGTTTCATAGGGTAGTTCAAAGAACATTAGAAGTTATAATAATATCATAGGGTAGTTCAAACTTAGGCATTGTTAGGTTTGTTGATTTAGTAAATGAAAAGAAAAAAGAAAAGAAAAATTAGTTCCCTTTATGTTTTCTTTCCAATTTTCTTTTGTCGTTTTCCTTATTAACGGAAAGGAAAAGGTATTCGTCTACAAAGTACTGAGCAAAACATTAAGAAAAAAGAGAGGAAACCAACTCACAAACTTGAATCTTTTTAATTTATTTCTCGCTGTATTTTCTTTTACTTTCTATTTTCTTCATATTTTCCTTATTAACCAAAGAAAGGGAAGCATTTTTCTTATTTTATTTTCTTTTCTTTTCCCTTACTAAATCTATGAATCAAACATTATCTTTAAATCCACTCCAATAATATTTGTGATGTGATTCAAATTTAGAAACCATAATATTATCTTATACTAAAAGTCTACAGCCCCAAAAACTTGTGAGATCAAATCCTGTAACTTACGAAGGACTGTAAAAGTGTGCATTTCTTTAGATTAAGCCCCAAAGGTGATTGTTTTCCTCAAAAATAGGGAATCTAAGGGCATATTCCAAATTAATATACATTACAGTATATTTCTTTGTCTGCATGTAAAATGGCTAGTATATTTGAAGTCAATGAGCACTCCAATCTAGGTGTCTTAATTCTAGCTGGCATCAAATTGGATAGCAACATGTTTTTTTTTCTTTTTTATTAACTCTTTTTATTATGAATCCTACTGTACGTAAAGCATATTGGGTAGAGTTGTTATTGGGTTAAGTTCTTATAAATGGGTTACAAAAATCATAAAATGATAAATCTGACACATCAGCGGAAATTCTTATTTAGAGGCGTGTCAAAAAAATTTATTTTATTTTATTTTTATTATAAAGAGGAAGCAAGATTCGACCTTGCGCCTAAAACATACGAGAGTTGATGTTGCCCAACTTAAATAAACCCTCAGTCATAAAGAATGTCAAATCTAAATATAACGCTTTTAAATGGAGTCGACATCTTGAATTCTTATGATTTAAAGTAAAGTGTTAGGTGGAGATGCTTTAAGTTTTTAACCCTTAAAATATTGCATATTGTTTAATCAGAAACATTTGTATCATTTAAAAAAAAAAACCAACACTAGCAAGTACTTAGGCATTATTTCCCCTCGCTTAACACTCTCTTTCTCTCTATGCATAGTGTAGTTCAAACTTAGGCATTGTTTGACTTGTAGATTTAGTGAAGGAAAAGAAAAGAGAAGGGAAAACAAGAAGGAAAGCTAGTTAATCCCTTTATATTTTTTCCTGTGTTTTTCTTCATGCTTAAACATTAAAAATTTCCAAAATACAATTGTAAAGTAAGAAAAGGGAAATGACTCAAAGAATTTAAAATGCTTAATTTATTTCTCATTTTTTTTTTCTTTTTTTTTCCCTATTTTCTTTGTCGTTTTCCTTACTAACTAAAAAGGAAAAAGTATTCCTCCACAAACTAAATAGACCCTTAAGAACAAAGGAAGAAAGAAACTCACAAACTTGAATCTTTTTAATTGACTTCTAGCTATATTTTATTTTCCTTTCTAATTTTTTTTCATAGTTTCCTTATTATAACTAAAGAAAGGGAAGCGTATTTGTTATTGTTTTCCTTTCTTTTTCCTTACTATTCAATAAATTCATGAACCAAACGGTATCTCTAAATCTACTCCGATAACATTTGAGATATGATTCAAAAATGGAACCATAGCATTACATATAATTCCTTTGAGTAATAATACACACACATAATTTTACACATTTTCTCATATCCAACAATCCTGGCCCTTGATTCCAATGGACCCCACGTAAATCTTATATGGGTCTCACGTAGGAGCACATACTGTCCACTGGAATCAAGGGTTAGGATTGTCGAGTGTAAAAAAGTATATCATTATTGTTATAATGTTACCCTAATGGCTAGAATATTTGAAGTCAATGAGCACTCCAATCAAGGTGTCTAAATTCTAGGTCGCATCAAATTTGACATAATAAATAGCAACATATTTTTCTTTTATTTTTAATTAACTATTTATTATGGGTTCACTGTAAAGCATATTGGGTAGAGTTGTAATTAGGTGTCACGCTCCGGATTCACACATGTGAATCTAGAATAGGTAGCACGCCACCAAGGCTAGTCCTATGTTATCAAAGTTGCAAAAATTACCATAATAAAAGTTTTGATCAATGAACTCGATACAATTTTTTTTTTCCAAAAGTTTGAACACACACACACACCCAAATTTATCATAACAAAATCTGTTTTCAAAACATTTTAAAATATTGTATACATTTCGAAAACATGTAAAGTACTTTCAGGTCATAACCCCAACCTTCATGAGTTCTTAACACAGTTTTAAAATACTTTAGAAAAATATTATTTATAATCAATTAATGTCGAACTCAACGAGTAGAAACTCCGAGTTCATCGCCCTAATCCAACTATGCAAAGTACAAAAATACCATCATAATCCCAAATCAACCAACATATCACGTCCCCCATATTACAAGAATTTAAATCACTATCCTTTTACTACACAAACCAAAATAAATAATTATTTACAATATTCCACTAATTTACTTATTATACAAAAGTCTATTAACCAGAATTTATTTACAATCTCGCACCCACGATTACTCTTCAAGTCATTTCCTTTTCTTCTGAGCTTCACCTTGAACGTACCTACGATGGTTATTCAATAACCACTACAATATACAAGCTATATGTTTGTGAATAACACTAATTATGCATATGGACAATAAACACGCTCAATTTCATTTCATTACAACCAACTACAGTCTCTAGCAATTACTATTTTACTTCCACCACTACCAACTAGTCTGCGGCTCCACTTCCTAAGTCCACGTGACCTAGTCATGACCCACGCCTCACGTGTGGTCCCATAGGCCTCTGGCACCCGTGGTCGTCACCACATCGATTACTTCATGGTGGTATAGAACTAGCAATTCCATTGACCCAAATAAGCAACTCAACATGCTCATACAAATATTACACCGTGCTTTCACAATTAAATTGAGTCTAATTTAATCACATGGAATTTTTCCTAATAATAAATTAAATATGCTTTATTAAGCTATACTTAACATGCTTTTACATTCCAAATGAACCCAAACATGAAACCATCCATATATCATAATTAGTGTCACTCACCTCTTCAAATAATTGAATAAGTCGAGAAACCCTGAATTTCCTAGACCCGGCCCAAATATGAACATGTAGTTAATCCTATACAATTTTGGTAAACTAAATATTACCGACTCATTTCAGTCACGAAAAATCTATGGATTGAGCTTAAATTAAATTATACTATAAAATTAGACTTACCCCCACGAGTCTAAATATGACTTTGTATCGCTATTTAAACAACATATGACGAACATATGACTTCGAGAAGGTGAAACCCACCCTCCCTTCTTTTCTTTCTCGCGGCTCTCTCTCTCTCACTGTGTTCCTTCTCCTTTTTTTTTCCTTATCCCTTCCAAGGTTTTAAATAATATATACAATATACATATATGTATATTACATACACCACACAAGTCACCGCCAAACACACACACACGTTTGTTTGGTTTTTTTTTTATATGGTGCATTTCAACGTATGTACACTTAATGCTATTCTTACTTACACCCCCACAAGTTTCTTACACTTTTTACGAAACTTCCTAGCATATATATTAACTACCCAAACTAATTATATTATTATCGCAATATCACGTATGAGTCCCAAACGTGATCTCAAATAACATACGAAGGCACTAATTAGCCTATTAATTATGTCACGTGTCCATTTATGCCCTCACAGGGGTACCCAAACTGGTTCCATAAATAATTATGCACAATAATAGAATATTAAAACACTTAACATTTTATCAATTAAATAATCATATGGTATCAACATGTATTATAATGTACATTTTTACATTTACATGTCTACCATTTAATCACATAAATACAACTAAATGCATTCACCAAATCTGGACCTCCCGTAGGTCCCATTTCATGTATGTCCATCTGTGCTCTTTATCAAGCACTTATCACCTCGGGGTAACTGGAACTTACCCAAATCATCACATGCAATTAAATATACTAATTGATGCATATAAATTAAATATTACTTCTATTTTTCGGGTACGGGTATTACATTAGGTGTAGTTCTTAGAGCATCTCTAATGTAAAATGTCATTTTGTTTATGTCAAATCTATATTTTGGTATTATTACAGGGTTTAAATACTATATTTGATATTTCTGCTCCAATGCTACATTCTAAAAGAAATGTTATTTTTTGACACAATGGCTATTTTTGTTGTACTTTAAGTAGTGTGTTTGTACACTTTTAATAGAATGAGTGCAAAAGTTAAATTATAGCATGAATTCAATAGAAATCATCTCCAATGCACATTTTATCACTCCCCTCAAATTATAGCGATACTATACTTACTCAAATTTGAGAGAAAGGATAGCATTATTGTTTTTTGAGATAAGAAATAGGAGTGCATTAGAGAGTTATTTTTTAACATCCATGCTATAATTTGACTATAGCATGAGTAATAGAGATAGAGGTTGCATTGGAGATGCTCTAAATGGATTATAAATATCACAAAATGATAAATTTGACACATGAGGTGGAGTTCTTACTAAAAGGCATTTCAAAAATTTTACAGTAATTTACTTTATTACAATGAGGAAGGGAGATTAATTCGAACTTGCCCCTAAGACGTGCTGAGAGTTGATGTTGCCCAAATTGGATAGGACTCGGTCCTGAAGAATGGTAAATTTAAAAAGAGTAATGTTTTGCTTTCCAAATTTCTGTCACAATTCACAAACTCTCAAATTATGTGACAATGGAGCCAGATAAATAATTTTTAATCAAAATTCAACTGATCCTACTATATTAGATTGCCACATCATTTGAAAATACTTTTTAAATAAAAATTTAGAAAACATAGCATTACTCGCTTAAAAATACCAAATTGACACATAACGCGTTCAAATGGAGTCGACATCTTTGATTCTTGAGATTCGAAGTAGAGTGTCGGGTGGAGATGCTATACAACCTTAAAAACATTGCATATAGTTTAATCAGAAACGTTAGTATCATATATATATATATATATATATATATACATATATATAATTTTTAAAAAAAACAAAACTAGCAAGAACTAATCTGTTTGCAGCCTGTGTTCAATGCACTTGATTCTTTAAAACAAGAATGTCTCAACTACCATGAAGTTATGGTCATTTACTTCGATAACATGATAATCTCTCTCTCTCTCTCTCTCTCTCTCTCTCTCAGTGTATATATATATATATCCTCTGAGTATATATATAAATAGGGCAAGTCTATAGTGAGCAGCTTCTTATATGAGAAAGTGAATTTTTAACTGTTGGATGAGAATCTGACAATAAATGCATTTCTAAATTCTTAAGAATCTTATGACTAGATTCACATCAAATAGATATATACAGACTTACCCATATAGATATATATACGATCTGGATCTTAAGCGGACCTTAAAAGACAGAGTATGTAAAAAGTGAGATTTTTTCACAATAAAGTGATAAATTTTATAAGTTTGAAATTTTTGACTTCTGAAATTTCTCACTTTATTGTGAGAAATTCTCACTCTTTACACAGCCCATTTTTTAGGTCTGTTTTTTAGGTTCGCTTAAAATCCGAAGTAATATACATATATATATATATGTATATATAGAGAGAGAGAGGAATGATTTTGCTGACTAAGACACTTCGGAGGCCTAATGTGTGTTATCATCTAAGGATCTAAAATTGCTCACATTCTTCATCATTTCTAAAATTTAAATTTTGAAAAAAATTGAACCCCATCTCGCACTCATATATATGTATAGAGAGAGGGGAATGATTTTGCTGACTAAGACACTTTAAACGCTTAATATGTGTTATCATCTAAGGGTCTAAACTTACTCACATTCTTCATCACTTCTAAAATTTAAATTTTGAAAAAATTGAACCCCACCTCCCACTCTGTCTTCACTCTAAATTAAATATTGATATTATAAATTAAAATTATTGTATAAAAATATGGTTAATTTAGGTTCAAACATACTTTGCTTTTTGGGTAGTGGTAGACACTTGCAATTTCTAGTCTATCCATGTGAGGGGAGGGGACAAAAACAGGTTTAATATCCATAAAAGAAATTGATTACAAATGAGAGGCCAATGCACAGACAACGCAACCATTAATGGAAAAGACAGAGTATATGAGAGACCAAAAAGACGATCAAAATTATTTATTAGTAATGTGATTAGAGCTTAGTAGGATTTGCCACATGGGGTTGGAGGATGGAAGCAAATTTGCTCTTTTTTGTTTTTTTTCCTTTTTCTGAGAAAGGAGCAAATTTGCTCAGGAGTCAGGATAAGAATCTCACGGCTTTTTCACGGGGCCGCCAAAAACTGCTACTTGGGATGACGAGGATAAAATAAAAAGAGAGGACTTAGGGATTGTTTGGAGGGAGAGGATTTAAAGTGAATTGAGTTGAGTGAACTGAATTTTAAACCTAAAAGAACCTGCACGTCATGGGGCGCAGGGGTCAGCGGGACAGCCCGCGAGTTCCTTTAAGCTTAAAATTCAGTTCACTTGGTAAGTTCATTCAATCCAGTTCACTTGGTAAGTTCATTCAATCCAGTTCACTTTAGATCATCTCCCACTATTTGGAATTATAAAATAATTAAATAAAAATTTAAGGGATGTTTGGAATTATTAAAAAAAAAAAAAAAAAAAACTACTTGGGATTTTAAAAAAAAAAAAACAGAATCTTAGGTTTGGTCCAAGTCTCATTTTACTCCTAACTTATTCCCCTTTCACTCCTATTTTTTGTCTGGTTCTTGTGAATACCAAATTTGTATTGGATGTCTGGTTCGTGAGTACAAAATAAAAAGAGAGGACTTAGGGGCTATTTGGGATTATTTTAAAAAAAAAACCATAATCTTAAGGGTTGTTTGGGATTATAAAAAAATAACACAATGTCTGGTTCAGTTCATGTCTCATTTTATTCCTAAAATTCTGTTTATATATCTATATAATATTGGGGAACGGTGTGGGTCCCCAAAAAACTTGATCTAAGGGTCAAGAATTTTCCATTTACTCAACTTTGGATCTTGGCCTTTATCCAAACTATATCTACTTTCTACCCTTAGATCAACCTAATCCAACGGTTACAAAACAAGCTAACCAACACAACCTATGCACTATATAACTTCCACCCTCTATTTACCCCACTCAGCCGAAATTCTCTCCCCCTCTCTCTCTCCTATGCACACACACTGATTTGGAAGGTTAGGCACCCTTTGAATTCAAATTTTTTTTTTTTTTCCTTTTAACTGGTTTTTTTTTTGGTCCACCCAATATCACGGTAAAGCATATTTTGGTATTTGGTATTAAAAAAAAAAACAACACCTTTATTTAGTAAAACATACCATTTATTTTTGTTTTCATTAAACTCAACCTTAAGATTTTTTTCATGACTATTAATTTTTTTCTTTCTTTCCCTTTTTTTTTTTCTTAAACTGATTTTTTCCCATTTATATTTCCCTTATTGAGAATTTTTGGGTAAAAAAAAAAATCCTTTTTGGTAAATGTAAAAAAAAAAAAAAAAAATCCCTTTTTACCTTAGTTGGTATGACTACTCATTTCTTTCGTTTTTTTTTTAAATGTTAAAATTGAAAAAAAAAAAAATGGCCCTTGATTTTAACTCTTTATAAATACCAACTTTCCTTTTTATGTTTTTTTTTTAAAAAAAATTGAAAACAGTGGATTTTAGGGTTGTTTTTGTTTAAGTTTTAAAAGTATTTTGGTATTTGGGGTAAAAAAAAAACATATCCTTTATTATTATTATTATTATTATTATTATTATTATTATTATTATTATTATTATTATGTTGTATGACTACTTTTTTTTTTTCCCTTTCTTTCCCTTTTTTCTTAAATTGGTTTTTCCCCTTTATTCCCCTTATTGAGAATTTTTGGTAAAAAAAATTTCCTTCTTGGATAAAAACATAGCCTTTTTTTTTTCGTTCTTTACTTTTTTGCTTTTGTGTTTAGAGTAAACAAGTTGAAAAAAATGGCCCTTGAATTAACTCTTTTTCAATACCAAATTTTTTTTTTATGTTTTTTTTTTATTATTTGAAAACACTGGATTTTAGGGTTTGTTTTTTGGGGGCTTTTTTTTTTTGTTTTCGTTATTAAAGTATTTTGGTATTTAGTATTTTGTTGAAAAACACTATTTTTGTCATGTGCCCATGAAAGTGTTTTGTTAATGATTTTGAACATTAACACTATTTTTTAGAAAGGAAAAAAAAATTAGTTTGTCAATATTTTTTTGAAATTACTAGATTTTAGGGTTTGCTTTTTGGGGATTTTTTTGTTTTCGTTATTAAAGTATTTAGGTATTTAGTATTTTGTTGAAAACCCCTATTTTTGTCCTATGCCCATGCAAGTATTTTGTTAATAATTTTGAACATTAACACTATTTTTCAGAAAGGAAAAAAAAAGAACAGTATTATTTTGTCAATATTATTTTGTAAATATTGTTTTGTCAATTTTGTGTTTGAAAAACAAATTTTTTTAATTTATTTATTAAAATAAAAGTCCCCAATTAATGCAATTGAAAATTAAGTTTATAACGTATTGTCAATTCTTTTTTATTTGGTTTGTTTTTTGAAAAAAATAAATCTGTTTCTGGAAGTTTATAAGCTTCTAGAAAGAAAAAAAAAACACCTCTTTTCCCTTCTTTTCCCCCCTTTTGTTTTACCATAAGATTTTTTTTAAGATTTGTTTCTTTCTTTTAAGTTTGGTTTTCTTTTTACTTTGTTTTTCCTTTTTTCCGTTAAAAGTGTTTTGTTAATAGTCTTTTTCGTTTAATTTTTATTAAATGAGTAAATCAAAAAAAAGGAAGAAACAAAATTATTGACAAAACAAAATTAATGTTTTTTTAGTTTATGCAGATTTCATACTAATTATTTTTTTGGGGTCACAATTTGATGCTAATTCAAAGATGATAGAAGCATATTGAAAATGAGATTTGATTAGAAGAAATTTCTTGATGAGCCAAAAAGCTTATGGTTATGTGATTTTTTTCGACAACATGGGGAAGAGGAGGTTCAAACTTCGTCACTTGAACTATGCCTCACTTCGCCAATGGTTATGATTTATGATATGAAATTGAAAATTAATTCTTTGTTTACACAATAACTTTCTTATTAGGATTTAGGAAGATTGTTCTCTTTCTTTTCTTTTTTTGTATGTATTTTTGGAAATACAATCACACATCATCCAATTTTTGGGGGCGAATACACATCAATCATTTTGAAAGTAAAAATTATCAACCTATTTTCTTCATGGGTCATGAAATGTCACTCCGCTTCAAGTGATAAAATGCATATTTACAGTCGATTTTTTTTTTTTTTTTTTTGCAAATAAATTTATAGCCTAATTATCTTGAAGTCATTATATTCTGCATTTTTTTTCGCCCGTGCCCGTGGGCACGGGTACGTACTAGTATATATATATGGAGCTACTAACCTACAACATGATAGTTGTAGGTTAGCAGCATACAATAGCCTCTTCAGCGACAAAAAACGGATTTTTAGGACAAAATTTTTGTCTCTAAAGGCTTCAACTTTTAGCGATGAAAAATTTCGTCGCTAAAAGCATCACGTACTGTAGGTTAATAAATCCCTATATATATAATCCCAAACAGCCCATAAAATTCTTTTTTTTTATATATATATTAATAATCCCACACAATATCTATACTAATATATAAAGGGAGAAGTAGGGGTACCACACATATTTTTCTTAAAAATTATATTTACAAAAAACCCAATATGCTTTTCTATACGGGTAATACTTGGGACACAACCTTCATACAACTTTCATACAACCTCCCCAAAATATGTGTCTATCTCTTTCCTGTGTCACTGTGGGGTCCAGTGATATCACAGGAGAGAGATAGACACATCTTTTGGGGAGGTTGTATAAAAGTTGTATGAAGGTTGTGTCCCAAAAATTACTCTTTCTATACAGAAAAATAAACATATAAGGACTAAATTGTCATTACACATTTACCAAACAAATCTCATCGGCATTAAACATCTCTCTTATCCAAAACTAAAACTGCCAACAAAACTGCCATCTCTCAGCATCACTCGTCCACAGAAATTTGAATCCTATCCCTCTCTTCTTCGAAGCTAACGTTTCTATTCCTTGATGTTAAGCATATTCAAATCCTATCCCTCCCTTGATGTTTAAGGGGTGGGGATGAAAAAATTGGTGAGTTTTCTTTTATGTTTTATGGGGTTTGTTCTTTGTAGGGGGTGTTGACAATACTGGAACTTCAAAGGAATGAGATATGAACTCAAGGTATTTTATGACTTCTAATTCAATTTCACGACTTTTTGTGGGAACAGAAAAGACAATTTTTCCGACATTTAATTGAAGAGACAGTGTAGGGCATGAGGAGATTGAAGAACCAAAAAAAAAAAAGGAAGAAACAGAGTAGAAGGATTGCTCTGCAAAATTGAGAGAGAGAGAGAGAGAGAGAGAGAGAGAGAGAGAAATTAAATAAAAAAAAACACAGTTTAGAGTTTAATTTTTCATGGTTTGATTTTCACATGGAAATGAAATTGATTCAGTGATGTTGTCCCCGGTCAATTAGTGGAAGATCCGAAGATATTCTGAGTTAGGGGCTCATGTATGTGGGATAGTAATTCACAGCAGTTAGAGATATGTTTGATTACTATGTAGTCTAATGTCAAATAAGATTGCATATCTATATACATTTGCTGACTGTTAATTTCATCTTTTTTTCACTTTCACTTCACTAAATGTCATTGATGCTATTGATTTTTAACACTTCACTAAATGTAATTGATTGCACATGCATTGCGTGTGCCTCTGCCGCTAGTTTTTTATAATCCCAAACAGCCTCTAAAGTTTTCTCTTTTTATTTTGTCCTCATCATCCACGTGGCAGTATTGAGTTGAGTAAAATGAGCGTACACAGATTTCTACGTGGTTCGGCCAAACACATGCCTACGTCCACACTCGAGAGATCCATTCTTTCACTATTGAGTAAAATATGGTACAAGTTATGTCACGCCCCAAAACCCAATTGGTGGATTTAAGGTGCGTGACCGGCCACCAAGGCCTCATAACTTGTTCAGAGACTCGCGGAAGCAACATAATTAAATTTTATTACAAATATAGGTGATGAAGACTATAATATTACAAGTCATTCTAAATTTATTACATAATATTTTGATTTGGCTAACTTCAGCCTTTAAATATTGCCTTTGAGAATTCCATTGGAATTACTCATGTTATTTAACTGGGTAGCTAGTATTTTAAGTTCTTCTTCTTCTATAGGTCTTCCTCAACCAGGTTATCTCTGTCACAGCCCGGTCCCACAATAGCGGAACCGGAGCCCGTGGCACGCCACCGAGGCTAAACCAATTCATTAATGTTCCCAAAATTAGGTTTGAAGAACATACGCAGCGGAAAACAAAACACATTTTAAAACCAGAGGTTCAGTCGACTGCTCAGTCGACGGAGGAAGGCAGAGAATTTAATAACAATTCCAGTCGACTGAGGCTAGGGGGTCCAGTCGACTGAGGCGGGGTCCAGTCGACTGCTTTTGCTAAAATAAGAAGCAGTAGCTAGCAAACACAGGGGTTCAGTCGACTGAACACAGGACCAGTCGACTGCTCCCCTGGCAGCAGCCCAATCAGCAGAATTTCAAGTTTAAAAGCTTTCTAACTATCACCAATGATCAACCACTCAATCCAAACTCAATCCAAAGTAATCTTAACTGTATTAAAACATTTCTTAAGCAGGATTACAACATGTTACTAACTATTACAACGGTTTAAAATCCATTCTAACATACCAAAATAATTATGGTTTAAAACAACCAAATTCTTATTACAACATTACTATTATCCCAAAACTACAAGATTTATCATTTAAGTTGCCTTCCAAGCAAACTCCCAACCCACGTACTCACTTCTCCGATTCCTCGCCAGCATTAACACCTGAAATGGTTATTTGAATAACCACACATATTTCGATTTGTTTAAGCTAAAGCTTAGTGAATAAATCAACATATGTACATGAATGATAAACATGTCCGCATTCACATCTCTACATTTCATACTAGTCGCCGGAGACTCACGTGCCCGTCCATACTCCCAATCCGCGACTCCTCGCCAATAAGTCCACGCGAAAGGGTAAGACTCACGATTCTTCTCTTCAATCGTGCGACCTTAATGCCTATATCGGCTCCACAAAATGGCACGGTGACCACGTGCTCCTTCTGACCCAAACAAGCAACTTAACATGCTCAAATACATATCACCACACTCGCGGTAATTAAAACATATCACCGTGCTATTGAGCCTACTTATCAATATAAATGCCCAATATGAACTACACAATATATCTCTAAGAATTAATACATGCTATTCATACAAAACATGAATACATGTCAAGAAATCATTCCAAAACATAGTTGAATCACTCACCTCCAAATAACGCTCCTATAATTCGATCCAAAGAAAATCCGTGCACAAAGAACGTGCAGAAGTCCGTCTAGTACAATTCCTATGGATCAGAATTCCATTTATCAACTTTTATGAAAAATTTTAGAAAATAACTTTTCGAAAAACTTAGCCAAACAGGCCCTAATATGTATCAAAACGAAGCTCTTACCTCGAGGAGCTCGAATATGAAATCTGGGAGAAAACAGACTGACAGAAGGTCGTCGTTTGGCGTCGCAAAGCTCTAAGCAACTAAATCTCCCTCTAGCCCCCTTTTTGGCCTCCTTTTGAAATTAGGTCAAGAACTTATGAAAAATCTATGTTCATCTCTATCTATATATAGGCAACATTCTCGGGGAATTACATTTACCTCCCCACGAGTTTTCCAAACTCCTAATTAGTCTCTGAAACTTTCTATACAGCTTATTCACAGCTTTACGAGTGAAACTTCAAAATTATAAAAGTTTTCGACTAAGTTTCGTTTGGTCGCTAAAACGCGAATTTCTATATGACGTTCCGAAGTTGCTAATTAGCCTACCAATTTAATAGCGTGTTCATTCGTCCTCACCAGGATACTAAATCTAACAACAGAAATATATTCTAAGTCAGAAAATAATACAGATATTGCAATACACAGGTAAACATTTATTTTCAGATAAACATTTAAAGTGTTCCACAGTGACCGTCCATACTCGGAGAGACTTCACAAACAATAAATCCTAAATCACAACAGTCTCAGAGGGTTCTCTAATACAGACACCCAAATCAACTCGTGAGTCAAAACTCACCCAAACATGTGTCATAGGACACGCCACCTCACATTATCATGCATGACAATGTAATGCAAATGCAATAACACGAATGCGGGTGTTATAATCTCCCACCTTCTTATACTTTTCATCACCTGAAAGGGGTTAGAAAGATTTAGAGAGTGTAAGTAGAAGACTCAGTGAAATAATCGTAATCCTGGATGATGAACATAAAGAGAAATCTGTATATCAACGGTAAATAAGATAAACATAACAATCGATATATCAAGAGAGTAAAATATCATCAGGACAGGTATGACGAATACATTTTTAGAAGGTCAGATTACCAACCACCCATTCACGTACTCATACATATACATATACTGCAATAGCTAACTGATCAGAAGCACTCGTAGACCCAATAAGGAGGGTCGGCCAATTTTGGGCCGCTCGTAGATCCAATATGGATCATCCCACATAGGGGCTCGTAAGTTCTTAATAGAACTAATATATAATCAAGTAGAATGGTGGTAATTGACACTGGAATCAAAGAAATATGGAACTTACAATAACATCAAATAAGATAACCTCTTTCAATGGAACGAATCGAAGTGTTCCAGAACAAATGTAAGTACGATTTCATAATTGAAATAAAACTTGTTCAAGTAATAGGACAAGATTCACTCATGAGGAGTTGAATCAGTAAAAAGGAAATACGATCACTTACCTCGGTAGTTTAGGCGGTTAAAGAATTTCTTTTGAAATTAACCTTCAAGTCCTACACAAAATGTTTATAAAACCTGTCATTTAGTCTAATTTCAAAGCATAGGGGTAAAATGATAATTGTAGGTTTTAGGGGTATTCTCATAATTTTTACGAAAATAAGGTTTTTCCTTACTAAAATGGTCCTTGCATTTTACAAAAGTAACGCCATTGACTAGGGTTGAATCCGAGTTCGTTACAATATTCTATGAAAAATATATAGTTTTTCTATAGTAATTTGGGCTTCAGAATTAATAGTAAAATTTCTGTCTCCAAAAACTTACAAAATTAGTCTCCAAATATTCTAAATATTATTCTGGTCACCAAGGTACTGACCATTTATTTTTATTTTTTTTTGAAGTTTTACAAAATTTTAGCAGTAAATGTAAAGTTAAAAATTCATATTCTATAACCTTTTAATGAATTCAAAATTAAAATAAATACCAAATGATGTCCAAAATTCACCAAAATTTACGAAATAGTAGGAAATAATTTATAATGATTTTACATATTTTTGAAATACCAAAAATTCCCTTTTTTATGTGTCCCAAAAATTAAGTTAGATTTGAACCTTGAATTTGCCATGAATGGCAAATCAGGGTCTGTTTGACCTGGCTCAAGCTTTTAACTTTGAGAAGGCCTTCTATGGGTCTAATACAGATTATAAAAATACATATAGAAGGTACATATTATAAAATACATAAGAAGATTGGAAAAGAATTTTACCCACTGACTGTGATGGAGTTTGAAATCTGTAATTGGGTTCAACTTCCTCCACCACTAGAACCACGACCACTAGTCTAGTATTTTTTTTTCCCCCCAAACAACTCACTTAAAAAAATTCACAACTTTCTCTAACTCTCCACTTCCTTCTTTCTTTCTCTTAAAATTCTCCCTCTCACTCATAAACTTTTTTTTCTTTTCTTTCTTGAGTGGAGTGACTTTAGAGCATGGGTTAGAAGGCCTTTTATAGGCACATTAGGATTCTACAAAGTAAATTACGAGAGTTTTTAAGCATTAATAGAACTTAGTTTAATTAATGTTAGAAGTTTAACATTTACTGAAGTTAAACTCTCTTTCTTTAATATGACGGTTGTAAGAATTTTTATTATTATTTTTTCACATGTCTCTCTCTCTCTCTCTCTCTCTCTCTCTCTCTCTCTCTCTCTCTCTCTCTCTCTCTCTCGTAGTGTATTCATATACATGGACATGTGTTTGTAACATTTTTGTCAAGTATATTATGTTATATTAAATGTACATGTTAACATGCATCTTATTAACTGTATATGTTATGTTAGTGTGCAATATATGAAATGTCTAAGGTTCACCGCATTATTTAGGTAAATAATTTAGGTGCATAATGCGTTGGGTAAAAGTCTTCCAATTAGATATTTTGCTAAGGTCACATTAATTTAATTTGTTAGGTGAAATACCAATAGAGCTTTAACACATGTCTAGAGTTGATTGGTTAAAGCTAAAAATATGATGATAATTTACGAATTTTAATAATGAAAATTTGGGTCCTGACAAGTTACATAGAGTAAATCTCATAACCTAAATACAAGACTCTTGTACACTCCCCACTCAATACCCCAAAGAACCTAACTTAATCACTGTAATACATAAAGAAATCATAACGACAAATAAATTGTCACACCCGTTCCAGGAATTTATAATTTTATCATGCATAATTGTAATTTGGGAGTTTATCAATGTTAGTTGATAATGGTGATGAGGTTGACTGTGAGTCAACGGTAAGGTCTCAGTGAGGACACGGGAACATGATAGTTCATATGGCATGAGCATAAGTAAATGGCATTTATATGATTTAAATGTTATTTGACTTATATGGTATTTTTGTGAACAGTAATTATACCTGTGTAGTATAATTCTGGTATTTGGATACTTTAGTATATCATTTTGAGAACTGTGGTGAGAACGTGAGTGATACGTTAATTAAAAGGGAAGGTTGTGTAGAGATTCCACAGAATATAGTTTTCGGACGTTATTTTGGACCCAAACGAAACCTAGTCGAAAACTTTTGGAATTCATAGTTTTCACTCGTAAAGTTATAAAATGGACGTGTGCGAAGTTTCGGGAGTTAATTAGAAGTCTAAGGAACTTGTGGGGAGGTAAACGCAATTCCGGAAGAGTTTTTCTATAAATAGGTGGGGGGATGAGATTTCATTCTCATCCAAAACTTTCCAAAATATCTAGAGAGAGGAGAGAGAAAGGAGATTTGGTTGCCACGAGCTTGCCAGCGACATACAACGACCTTCCGTCCGTCAGATTTTCTCCAGATTCAAGATTTGAACTCGTGGAGGTAAGTCCTACGTTTTGATACTACTTAGGCCGTGTTTGGCCAATTTTTGTAAAAATCTTAATTCTAGACTTTTGGGAAAAACAGGTATAAACTTGTAGGAATTTTCTCAAATTCGAAATCCGACGTTTATTTAGCCTTCTAGTCGATCCTTCAAAGTTTGGGGGAAATCGCACGAGGTATGAAGTTCGAACTTGTGAAATATAGAGAAATACATGTTTTATATTTCGACGACGAAATTGAGATCCGGGCGAAATCCATGTGTTAATTGTAGGCCCGTTAATTATGCACGCGTTAATTTGTGAAAAGCATGTCTAAATTTACGCGAGCACGTTGAGTTGTCTATGTGGGTCAAAGGGGAGTCTTATACAAATTCATGCCGGAGTAAGCTTCTCGATGTTTGAGAATTTGAGCAGCGACGGCTACTGTGCATGGTTGTAGGCTTGGACTTGCCATGGCACTTGTGGGATGTAATGGTTGTAGGCTTGGACTAGCCATTGACATCGCGGTTTAAGACTTGGACTTGCCGCTACCGGATGAAGGCGTATTTTTCTCCCTAGAGACTATTGATATGACTTATGAGATTAAAGCATGTTTATTATATATTGCATATGTTAGAACTTGTACGCTCAGCATATAGCTGAGCAGTGGAGATGTACTCCATTGCAGGTAAGAAGAAAGACAAGAAGAATCGTGATGAGTGAGGCCGATGAACGCCGGGGGAATCACTTGTTTATATTTTTGTTTCTATTTCCTAAACTTGTGTAAGGATTGGGAATTCGTAATATGTTGTAATAGATCTTTGGATTAGTTCTTTAGTATTGTAATCCTGTATTTGAACGTCTGTGATTAAGTCTTAATGTTGAAAATCAGTTATGGTTGTGATTGTGGTTGGTGTGGAGAAGCATGAGTTGTTAATATTTCATTTCAGGCTACCCAGCAGGGGAGCAGTCGACTGGACCCAGGATCAGTCGACTGGATCTCGTGTGTTTGAGACACTGAAAGTGAATAGTAAGAGAAGCAGTCGACTGGACCTTGCATCAGTCGACTGAGACACTATTGGTTTTAGCTACTGCTTTGAATAATGGCAAAACCAGTCGACTGGACCTCCAGATCAGTCGACTGGACCCCTTTTGAAAATGTTACATTTTGGTTCTGCTTAGCACAGTCGACTGGAGACTTTGATCAGTCGACTGAGCAGTCGACTGAACCTCTGTTTTCAAAACTGAGTATTTTGGATGTGTTTCTAATTGGCCAAAACTTTTTATAACTCTGATTTCAATGGATTTTACACACTCAGAGGGTAATGTTTCCCTAAGTTTTAAATAACCAGGGTTGTTTTAAAGGTCTTTCCGCTGCGTATTGTTATATGATGTTTGGATGAGCCTTGATGGCGTGCCACGTGTCCTATTTCCGCGCGTAGCGAGATGGGTCGTGACATTTTAGTGGTATCAAAGCTAGAGGTAACAAAACTTGGGGGAAACGTTCGACGACGAGAGGAGTGTTGAGTGAATTGCCACATGTTCTAAATTGCATCCACACATATTAGAGATGTTTGATGCATATGTATGTTATTTTACATACATACTATTGTTATTGTTGTACATGCATAGTGTTTATGCATTGAGAACTACAGAATTGTAATCATGGATGGCCGAGAGTTATCACCCCATACTCGACGTATGAATGAAATGGCAGAGATGATGGGGAATAAGGGGGAAATGATACGGAATATAGCGGAGCGACTGCCTCCCACACCCCACATCGAAGTGGAACCAATAACTGTAGTGCATGCACCCGAAACTAGGGGCATAAGATCCGTATCCGAACAATTCGCTCGAAAGAAACCAATGGAATTTCATGGGACACCCGATCCAACGCTCGCAGAACATTGGATTATGGATATGGAAAGGATTTTTCGATCTATTCCGATGACCGATAGGGAGAAGATGGAAAATGCAAGTGATGTACTGAATGGTGAAGCCTAGAACTGGTGGGTAAATGTATTAGATCAAGGGGCACCGATTACTTGGGAAGGGTTCAAGGCGGAATTCAATCGCCGGTTCTTTCCGCGAGCCGCCTATAATGCAAAGAAGCGAGAATTTGATAATTTGAAGCAGGGGGATATGACTGTAACCGAATATACTTCCAAGTACAACGCGTTGTTGAGGTTTGGCAAGGGTTCAGTGCCAGAGGAAGAAGATAGGGCAAGGAAATTTGAAGAGGGTTTAAGGAAAAATATTCGTCTAAGGGTGGAAACCTACGAGCATTCGACTGTGGCAGCAGTACAACAAACGGCGCTAGTGGCCGAGAGTGGGATGGAAAGGTCGAGGCAGAATCAGCACGGTAAACGAAACAATGAGGGTAGTGATAGGATTCAAGGTAGATCTTTCAAAAGACCATTTCAAAGAGGCTCTGGTTCTAGTTTCAGTGATTTCAGGAGAACGCCAAGTAACATGCCGTTGTGTTCACTTTGCAACCGACCACACTCAGGTCGATGTTTCATGACCAAACCCCAGAACGGGAATCGGGGAGGAGGTAGTGCTAATTCAACTCTTGATATAAGAGGTAAGTGTTATGACTGTGGAGTTTTTGGACATCAAGCCAAGGAATGCCCGAGGAAGTATCCTCAGCAAGGAGCTAGTTCTATGGCTTCCAGTGGGTCGAAGCCTAGACAATCTAATGATGGGGGACAAAGGACTGAACAACGTCAAGGAAGAGCATATCAGATGAACCCAGGAGATATGACTGCTTCAGAGACAGTAGTCTCAGGTATGGTGCTTGTATGTTCGCACTTAGCACGCATACTTGTTGACTCAGGATCTACGCATTCATTTGTATCGCATGCTTTTGTTGAACGTTTGAATGTTGACTCGGTACCGTTAGGATATGAATTGTCTATTTCTGTGCCACTTAGTAAATCGATAACGACATCTACTATATATAAGAACTGTGAGATCAAACTAGGCGAGAAGTTAATGACCGTAGACCTTATACCGATTGTAGTGAACCATTTCGATGTGATACTGGGAATGGATTGGTTAGCTTTTAACCAAGCCACAATAGACTGTGAACGGAAAGAGGTTAATTTTCGATCACCGGTGCATGGGAACTTTTGTTTCCAAGGGAGTGGGGTTATACCGCCGCCGTATTTGATTTCAGCTATCCGGGCGGGAAGGTTATTGAAAAAGGGATGTCACGAATTCCTATGTTCAGTGACCGATGTCTTAGCGACCGAATTCAAAGTAGAAGACATTCCGATAGTGCGAGAATATTCAGATGTCTTTCCTGATGATCTACCAGATGTTCTTATTGAGAGAGAAATTGAATTCACCATTAAGGTAAGGCCAGACTCAACACCGGTATCCAAGGCACCGTATAGAATGGCACCACTAGAATTGAAGGAACTGAAAGTTCAACTACAAGAGTTACTCGATAAAGGTTTCATTCGACCAAGTGTATCGCCGTGTGGAGCTCCAATGTTGTTCGTAAAGAAGAAAGATGGCTCCATGCGTATTTGTGTTGATTACCGGGAACTGAACAAGTTGACGATTAAGAACAAGTACCCGTTACCCAAAATTGACGACTTATTTGATCAACTTCGTGGGGCACAAGTATTCTCCAAGATAGACCTGAGATCGGGTTATCATCAGTTGAAAGTGAAGGTCGAAGATGTTGAGAAAACAGCTTTCAGAACGCGCTATGGACATTATGAGTTCTTAGTCATGCCGTTTGGAGTTACGAATGCACCAGCCGCGTTCATGGATCTTATGAATCGAGTATTCAAGGATTATTTGGATGACTTTGTGATTGTATTCATTGACGATATCCTTATCTATTCACCGAGTGAGATAGAACACGAGAACCACTTGAGGTTGATACTTCAGAGATTACGAGAGAAACAATTATTTGGTAAATTCAAGAAATGTGAATTTTGGTTGTCTAGTATTACTTTTCTTGGTCACGTGATTGACAAGAATGGAGTATCAGTTGATCCTCACAAAGTAGAAGCTGTATCTAATTGGCAAAGGCCGACATCCGTATCTGAAATTCGAAGTTTCTTGGAATTAGCGGGATACTACCGCCGTTTTATTGAACATTTCTCAAGGATTTCTTTACATATGACAAGGTTGATGAGGAAAGGAATTACATTTGAATGGAGTCAGGAATGTGAAGACAGTTTTCAAGAACTGAAAGCACGACTAACGAGAGCACCTATTCTGACAATACCATCCGGAACCGAAGGATTTGTAATCTATAGTGATGCTTCACGCAAAGGGTTGGGATGTGTGCTTATGCAAGGGGGTAAAGTGATTGCTTATGCTTTTAGACAGTTGAAGACACATGAGATTAATTATCCGACTCATGATCTGGAATTAGCTGCGGTAATTCATGCTTTGAAGATTTGGAGACACTATTTGTACGGGGAAAAGTGTGAGATATTCACAGATCACAAGAGTTTGAAATACATTTTCACCCAACGAGATTTGAATATGAGACAGCGAAGATGAATGGAGTTGATGAAGGATTACGATCTTTCGATTGAGTACCATCCGGGAAAGGCGAATGTAGTGGCCGATGCATTAAGCCGAAAGACGCCGAGGAATTTAGCCGACGAGCTAACACAACAAAAAGAGTTGATAAAAGAGATGGAACGCTTAGAATTGGATGTGATTCCAGAGACTAGTGGTGGCTTAATGATGGCAATCATGGCACACCCAGATATTATTGATGAGATCAAGGAAGAACAATTTAATGATGTCTATTTGTGCAAAATGAAGGACGAGATACCTTTGGGAAAACGAACGGGATTTATCTTGCAACAAGGGGCGTTGATGCTTGTGAACCGATTATGCGTACCGAATGTGAAAGATTTGAAAGAACGACTTTTGAAGGAAGCACATAGTACTAGATATTCAGTGCACCCGGGAAGTAATAAGATGTACAGAAACCTGAGGGAAAACTTTTGGTGGAAGGGTATGAAGCGTGAAGTCGCTAAGTTTGTATCTGAATGTTCGGCATGTCAACAGGTCAAAGCAGAGAGACAAGTACCCGCAGGGTTACTATAGCCATTGCCAGTGTCGGAATGGAAGTAGGACGAAATCACGATGGACTTTGTTTCAGGATTTCCCCGATCATCCAACAAGAATGACAAGATTTGGGTTATAGTCGACCGATTAACCAAGTCAGCTCATTTTCTACCAATTAAGACTACTAAGCCGTCCAAATTAGCGGAATTGTATGTAAAAGAGATTGTAAGACTACATGGGGTACCAGCTGTGATTGTCTCAGATCGCGATAGTAGCTTTACATTAAGGTTTTGGGGAAGTTTGCAAGAAGCTATGGTACGAAATTGAGTTTCAGTACTGCATTTCATCCTCAGACCGACGGACAGTCAGAGCGTATGATTCAGACCTTGGAAGATATGTTGAGATTGTGTGTGTTAGACTTTGGGAGTGATTGGGAGCACCACTTGCCATTAATTGAATTTGCGTACAACAACGGATTTCAATCAAGTATTGGTATGGCACCATATGAAGCTTTGTATGGCCGTAAGTGTCGATCACCGGTTTGTTGGACCGAGGTGGGAGAAAGAAAGTTGTTAGGACCTGAGTTAATACAGGTGACTACTGAGAAGGTAAAATTGATTCAGGAACGTCTTAAGGTAGCTCAGAGTCGATATAAGAGCTATGCGGACTCTAAACGACGACCGATGAATTTGGAAGTGGGAAATTTTATATACTTGCGAGTATCGCCTTCGAAAGACATTGTACGATTTAGAAAGAGGGGAAAGCTCAATCCAAGATTTATAGGACCTTTTGAGATCCTAGAGAGAGTAGGTCCAGTGGCTTATCGATTGGCCTTGACATCAGATTTGGAACATGTGCATAACGTATTTCACGTATCAATGTTGAGACGGTGTATGACTGATACTAGTAAGATCATTGTACCTGAACCGCTGCAAATTCAGGGAGACTTGACTTATGTAGAACAACTGGTCGAGATTCTAGATCGAAAAGAACAAGTCTTAAGAACTAAGATGAATCTGATGGTGAAAGTATTATGGCATAGTCACACGGTGGAAGAGGCTACGTGGGAAAGTGAGGAAGACATGAGGAATGAGTATCCGTACTTATTCAACGCATGAGGTAAAGTTTGGGGACAAACTTCCTTTTTGGAGGGGAGAGTTGTCACACCCGTTCCAGGAATTTATAATTTTATCATGCATAATTGTAATTTGGGAGTTTATCAATGTTAGTTGATAATGGTGATGAGGTTGACTATGAGTCAACGGTAAGGTGTCAGTGAGGACACGGGAACATGATAGTTCATATAGCATGAGCATGAGTAAATGGCATTTATATGATTTAAATGTTATTTGACTTATATGGTATTTTTGTGAATAGTAATTATATCTGTGTAGTATAATTCTGGTATTTGAATACTTTAGTATATCATTTTGAGAACTGTGGTGAGAACGTGAGTGATACGTTAATTAAAAAGGTAGGTTGTGTAGAGATTCCACATAATATAGTTTTCGGACGTTATTTTGGACCCAAACGAAACCTAGTCGAAAACTTTTGGAATTCATAGTTTTCACTCGTAAAGTTATAAAATGGACGTGTGCGAAGTTTCGGGAGTTAATTAGAAGTTTGAGGAATTTGTGGAGAGGTAAACGCAATTCCCGAAGAGTTTTTCTATAAATAGGTGGGGGGATGAGATTTCATTCTCATCCAAAACTTTCCAAAATATCTAGAGAGAGGAGAGAGAAAGGAGATTTGGTTGCCACGAGCTTGCCGGCGACATACGACGACCTTCCGTCCGTCAGATTTTCTCCAGATTCAAGATTTGAACTCGTGGAGGTAAGTCCTACGTTTTGATACTACTTAGGCCGTATTTGGCCAATTTTTGTAAAAATCTTAATTCTAGACTTTTTGGAAAAACAGGTATAAACTTATAGGAATTTTCTCAAATTCGAAATCCGACGTTTATTTAGCCTTCTAGTTGATCCTTCAAAGTTTGGGGGAAATCGCACGAGGTATGAAGTTCGAACTTGTGAAATATAGAGAAATACATGTTTTATATTTCGACGACGAAATTGAGATCCGGGCGAAATCCATGTGTTAATTATAGGCCCGTTAATTATGCACGCGTTAATTTGTGAAAAGCATGTCTAAATTTACGCGAGCACGTTGAGTTGTCTATGTGGGTCAAAGGGGAGTCTTATACAAATTCATGCCGGAGAAAGCTTCTCGATGTTTGAGAATTTGAGTAGCGACGGCTACTGTGCATGGTTGTAGGCTTGGACTTGCCATGGCACTTGTGGGATGTAATGGTTATAGGCTTGGACTAGCCATTGACATCGCAGTTTAAGGCTTGGACTTGCCATTACCGAATGAAGGCGTATTTTTCTCCCTAGAGACTATTGATATGACTTATGAGATTAAAGCATGTTTATTATATATTGCATATGTTAGAACTTGTACGCTCAGCATATAACTGAGCAGTGGAGATGTACTCCATTGCAGGTAAGAAGAAAGACAAGAAGAATCGCGATGAGTGAGGCCGATGAACGCCGGGGGAATCACTTGTTTATATTTTTGTTTCTATTTCCTAAACTTGTGTAAGGATTGGGAATTCGTAATATGTTGTAATAGATCTTTGGATTAGTTCTTTAGTATTGTAATCCTGTATTTGAACGTCTGTGGTTAAGTCTTAATGTTGAAAATCGGTTATGGTTGTGATTGTGGGTTGTGTGGAGAAGCATGAGTTGTTAATATTTCATTTCAGGCTGCCCAGTAGGGGAGCAGTCGATTGGACCCAGGATCAGTCGACTGGATCTCGTGTGTTTGAGACACTGAAAGTGAATAGTAAGAGAAGCAGTCGATTGGACCTTGCATCAGTCGACTGAGACACTGTTGGTTTTGGCTACTGGACCTTGCACCAGTCGACTGGACCTCCAGATCAGTCGACTGGACCCCTTTTGAAAATGTTACATTTTGGTTCTGCTTAGCACAGTCGACTGGAGACTTTGATCAGTCGACTGAGCAGTCGACTGGGTTCCCTGATCAGTCGACTGAACCTCCGTTTTCAAAACTGAGTATTTTGGATGTGTTTCTAATTGGCCAAAACTTTTTATAACTCTGATTTCAATGAATTTTACACACTCAGAGGGTAATGTTTCCCTAAGTTTTAAATAACCAGGGTTGTTTTAAAGTTCTTTCCGCTGTGTATTGTTATATGGTGTTTGGATGAGCCTTGATGGCGTGTCACGTGTCCTATTTCCGCGCGTAGCGGGATGGGTCGTGACATAAATACTCTCTCTACCTTACACCCCTATAACACTGTGAACACCCCTCACAGAAAACATCAATGATTAATGTCCCATATCCCAAAGGGGCACCCTCTCTCGTCACCACTCTCTGGCAAAGTGATTCAAACTCTTCTACAATGTATGGCATATTTATACACATATGTATCACCACCTAGCAAGTCCTAGCAGTGTGAACAAGTAAAGAAGTTCACTTCAATTTGAACACCATTGATTTGTTGGACCAATCAATTATTGCCAACCACAACTTCTAGAAGCTCTAAGACTACACAATTCAACACTCCCATTTTATTTCAAATACTAAATGGGTCACGGTATCCGTGCAAAATATATGTATTATCCCAATAGTATTTGGCTCCTCCGTGAAAGAGCCGTGTGGCTCTTGCCGTGAGCAAATTTGCCCCCTTTTTATACGGTTAAGTTTTCTGTCTTTGCTTCAAAAAAAATTCTACCCTCCTTTAGGGTCCAAATGTTCAATGCCACCAAACTAGTCCCTATATGCAAGGCAATCTTGCAATTGCAAATTCATTTGTGTTAACTTTTGGTCATTTTCTTGGGGCAAAGGAAGAAGATGCATTAAAATACAAGGTATTGGAATTAAGATTTGAAGTAAAGAGCGAAAAGTAGAAAACTTGTTAATCTCTTAATGTGTTTGATGTGTAAAGTAACATATTAAGAATCATAACCTCCCTTGGTTGAGTAAATGGGGGTGGATTTCAGGACAGTTCTCGTACGTCTCTATTACGAATTCCTATCATACCATCCACCTCGAGAAAAATTAATCTCATGAAAGAATTAGAAAATCTTCAATGGAACAGTGATATTATGTCATCTATATCACTTCACTAATGCACAAATACGATGCTTACATGTAACTAGCTTACATGTAACTAGCATTTCGTGAAATTAGGATAATCAATTGTGCCCGAACGATAAAATTTTATTAATTTGTGATATCATGTCATCAAAATAGCCGTTGTATTGAATATTTTCTGGCGTATGAGGGTCATTGTGTTTACTACCAAAAAAAAATCGAAATCGGTGTGTTGGGCTTTCTCCGTACCTTATATGTATGTATATGTATATCTATAATATATATAAGTGCACCGATCCCCTTAAGTGTTTTGAACTTTTATCAATCGGTACACTTTTACTTAAGTTGTTTTTCTTAGAGTTTTAATAAGTTTGGTATGTCACTTTTTTTTTTTGGTCCGTCCATAAGAGTTCTAATATTGGATATAATGAACAATATAAGTGTACCAACACCCATTCTCCCTTAAAAAATATTACTAACCGTGGGTTACAATGTTTGCCATTATAACTTATTTTAAATTTGAGTCCTATCATGTTTCTAGGAATTAAAGAGTCCTAATAAAACAAAAATTATGTTTTAATTGGATATTTATGTTAATTAAGCGTGGGTCATCTTGAATCCTAATGTCATGGAAACTTGATGATACAATGCACTTTCATCTTAGTCCTAATGATGAACTAACGAGTCCTATATATAAGATATAGACTTATTTTAATATTTTTTTTGATCACCTATAAGATATAGACTTTAATTGGATTTTTTAAAAAAAAAAAGACATTAGGTGATAAACCCCTCAATATTAGGTATATTAGCCAAAAAAAAAACCATACGATTTGGCCAATTTTTAATAAGTCCCTCGCTACTTTTAAAATTTGGTAAAAAAACCCTCGCTAATTTTGTAATTCAGCAAAAAGCCCCTTATTTCTGAGCAAAAAAAATGGCAAACACAATATTATCTGTCAACATTAAATCACCACGTTTGTCTTCCTCCTGGTCCGTTACATCTAATAATTACTAATTTCATTTTACTTGGTGTTTAAAAGTAAGTCCTAACTAAAAAATACCAAGGATGAATTATAATCACTTCTTTGGAAACTCTACCAAAATAGGTAATTTACAGCCTCATTTTGAGATTTTATCTGTTTACAAGTAGATAATTATATCATTTTTTGAAATTATTGTGTGTGTGTGTGTTTTTTATTTTTTATTATTATTTTTATCTAATGTATTTTTTCGAGATCTATGCACTTACAATGCCAATTTTACTAAAGGAATATGTCTTTAATAGAAATTTGAAGTTTTTTAGGCAGAAAATGGCATTTTTGACCAAAACGTACAATAACAAAATGGCATAATGAGTTAAAGAAAAATAGCTTAGGTTTTAGCTTGGTCATGTTTTATTTGAGGGGATTGTGGCTGAAGCCCCTATTTGAAAATAGCTCAATATCATCATATAAATAAATAAATAGATAAATAAATACACCACACACATGTAAAACTATAAGGTGAGTTTTAAATGTATGTTAAAAACCTAAAAACTTTAGTATTTTACTTTTCAGAGATATTATAACTCTCACATTGGCCCCCTCCTTGATAAGAACTTTGCTTGGCCCACTAATACGCATAAACAAAGAATCCAACATCACCATTATAAGACTTCTTATTCAAATACTTTCTTTTTTATTTTTTGTTTGTTGCGTTCATGTTCTTGAGATTTATAATCATCATATGCCATTGAAAGTACAAGGTATGGTTCCCTTTGATTCAATTCACTTTTTTTTTAAAATTTTTTTTTTTTTTTTTTATCATTCTTCTCGATGAAAGTCTGTTGGGATCACAAACAACCGTCGATGAATCATCATGTTTTCTCACCGAATTGTAATATTATTTTTACTTCAGGGTATGTTTGATTTATTGATTTAGTGAGCGGGAAAAAAACTAAGAAAATGCTTAAGAAAAATATTACGACATCTACCTCTATATATCTACATTTGTACATTATATATATATATATATTGCCAATTTATGGTTTCTTCCTTTCACACAACTATTTTTTTTTCCTTCTAAGTGTGAGATCAAGAGTTTATCGATCTCTTGGCTTTAAATGAATGTTAACCCTCACTAATAGTTGAATTCAGGGTAAATTCTTCCATCGGCTAGGCAAAGGTACCTTTTTCCTTTTCTTTTATCACTCAAATTTATATAGGTTTTAATTGCTATTTGAGTTTTCTATTATCAAAGAAAAGTACCTTGAGTTTTAGCTTGGTCATGTTTTATTTGAGGGACTGTAACTGAAGCCCCTATTTAAAAATAGCTCAATAATATTAAATAAATATTTATAAAAAAAAAGTCACCACACGCATGTAAAACTATAAGGTGAGTTTTAAATGTATATCTCTTTTTGTTTGTTAAATTTTTAGTATTTTGCTTTTCGGAAATATTATAACTCTCACATTGGCCCCCTCCTTGACAAGAACTTTATTTGGCCCACTAATACGCACCAACACCACCATTACAAGACTCTTCTTGCTCAAATACTTTCTTCTTCTTCTTCTTCTTCTTCTTCTTCTTCTTCTTTTTTTTTTTTTTTTTTTGCGTTCATGTTCTTGAGATTTTTAGTCATCATATGCCATTTAAAGTACAAGGTATGGTTCCCTTTGATTCAATTAACTTTTTGGATCGCTCTTCTTAATGAAATTATGTTGGGATCACAAACAACCGTCGATGAATCATCCTGTTTTCTCACCGAATTATAATATTATTTTTAGTTCAGGTTATGTTTGATTTATTGATTTAGTGAAAGGGAACAAAACTGAGAAAATGCTTAAGAAAAAATTTAAGGCGATGAAAAATATCTTCATTTATATTCTATATGTCAATAAAAAACCTAACGTGATAGTATATGCATCTACCTATGTACATATCTACATTTGTACATTATATATATTTTGTCAACTTATTGTTTCTTCCTTTCACACAACTATTTTTTTTTCCTTCTGAGCATGGGATCAAGAGTCTATCGATCTCTTGGCTTTAAATGAGTGTTAACCTTCACTAATAGCTGAATTCATGGTAAATTCTTCCATCAGCTAGGCAAAGGTACCTTTTTCCTTTTCTTTTATCACTCAAATTTGTATAGGTTTTAATTGTTATTTGAGTTTTCTATAGTTAGAGAAAGTAGCTTGGATTTTAGTTTGGTCAAGTTTTATTTGAGGAGGATGTGGCTTCATTTAAAAATAGCTCAATATCATCAAATAAATAGAAAAACTCACCACACGAATGTAAAACTATAAGGTGAGTTTTAAATGTATATCTCTTTTTGTATGTTAAAATCTTTAGAATTTTGCTTTTCAAAGATATTGTAACTCTCACCTTGGCCTTCTTAGTACCTCCTTGACAAGAACTTTGTTTGGCCCACTAATACGCTTAAGCAAAGAATTCAACGCCACCATTACAAGACTTCTTACTCAAATGCTATCTTTTTTTATTTTTCTGTTTGTTGCGTTCATGTTCTTGAGATTTGTAATCATCATATGCCATTGAAAGTACAAGGTATGGTTCCCTTTGATTCAATTCACATTTTTTTAAAACATTTTTCTTGGTGAAAGTGTGTTAGGATCACAAGCAACCGTCGATGAATCATCATGTTTTCTCACCGAATTATAATATTGTTTTTTAGTTCCGGGTATGTTTGATTTATTGATTTAGTGAGATGGAAAAAAACTGAGAAAATGCTTAAGAAAAATATTAAGACGAAGAATTCACTTATATTCAATATGTCAATAAATGACCTAACATGATAGTACATCTACCTTTGTACATATTTACATTTGTACATTATATATATTTTGTCCGTGAATATATCAAATAATCAAGAAAACAACAAAGGGAAAAGAGAAAAGAGAGCTAGAGTTTTCTCATAACATGAAAACTGAATGAATGAATACAATAGAAAAGAAGAGACAATAATAATACATCTAGGTATACACTATTGCCCTAATATAAAGTAGAAGACTAAACTACCCTACAGCTATTAAAACTAATTCTAATAGCTAACTCTAATATTGTCAACTTATTCTTTCTTCCTTTCACACAACTATTTTTTTTCCCCTTCTAAGCGTGAGATCAAGAGTCTATCGATCTCTTGGCTTTAAATGAATATTAACCCTCACTAATAGCTTAATTCGCGGTAAATTCTTCTATCGGTAAGGCAAAGGTACCTTTTTCCTTTTATTTTATCACTCAACTTTGAATAGATTTTACTTGCTATTTGAGTTTTCTATAGTTAAAAAAAAGTACCTTCAGTTTTAGTTTGGTCATGTTTTATTTGGGGGGACTGTGGCTGAAGCCCCTATTTAAAAATAGCTCAATATCACCAAATAAATAAAAAAAAAAAAAAGTCACCACACACATGTAAAACTATAAGGTGAGTTTTAAATTATATCTCTTTTGTATATTAAAATCTTTGGTATTTTGCTTTTCAGAGATATTATAACTCTCACCTTGGCCCCTTCCTTGACAAGAACTTTGCTTGGCCCACTAATACGCTTAAGCAAAGAATCCAATGCCACCATTACAAGACTACTTACTCAAATACTTTATTTATTTATTTATTTATTTTGTTTGTTGCGTTCATGTTCTTGAGATTTTTAGTCATCATATGCCATTGAAAGTACAAGGTATGGTTCCCTTTGATTCAATTCACTTTTTTTTTTTTATCATTATTCTTGATGAAAGTGTATTGGGATCACAAATAGCCGTCGATGAATCATCCTGTTCTCACCGAATTATAATATTGTTTGTAGTTTAGGGTATGTTTGATTTATTGATTTAGTGAGAGGGAAAAAAACTGAGGAAATGCTTACAAAAAATATTATGGCGAAGAAAAATATTTTCACTTATATTCAATATGAAAATAAAAGAACTAACGTGATAGTACATCTACCTATGTACATATCTACATTTGTACATTTTATATATTGTCAACTTATTGTTTCTTCCTTTCACACAACTATTTTTTTCCCTTCTAAGTGTGAGATCAAGGGTCTATCGATCTCGGCTTTGAATGAATGTTCACCCTCACTAATAGCTGAAATCAAGGTAATTTCTTCCATCGGCTAGGCAAAGGTACATTTTTCCTTCACTTTTATCACTCAAATTTGTATATGTTTTAATTGCTATTTGAGGTTTCTATAGTTTTAACTGTAATGCATTATTTATACGGATCATTATATAGAGTTAGTAATTTAGAGCAGCCAATATATTATCTTGGAAATTCAAACAGCGTGACATTTTGATTTAGGTTTGCCTTCTTTGGAACCATCTTTTACAAAGTTAATAATTTAGAGTAGCCAATATGTTATGTTGGAAATTCAAAGCGTGACATTTTCACTTAGACTCGCCTTCATTGAATTCATTCAAGGCTAATGTTTTTGGCCAATTTAAAATTTTTCATCCAGTTTCACTTTAGTATGAAAAAGGTACCTTTTTTCTTTTCTTTTAGGGTAAAATATCACCCCCTGATGTTTGTCCTGATAACAAACGCCACCCCTCACGTTTAGAATATCACATCGACCTCCCTTATTAGAGATTGTAAGTATCAGATATCTCCCTTCCATTAAAGTGTTGTTAGTTTGACTAATAGATTTTTGTTGACCTCACTTAAAAAAAATATTTAATGCCAAAACTACCCTCAAGTTCTTCTCCTTTACACTGTTCTTCTTCCTCCTCCCACCATAGTCCATGAGTATAGAGAGAGAAACAGAAAATGCATAGGTTATACATACATATATGTGTAGATATACATATACCTATATATGTATGTGTGCATATATAGTGCTATAAATTGGGTTTTTCAGAACCCCATTAAAAATCTCTTTGTAAGTGCAATTTCATCCCTAACACACTATCGCCAGTAACAATTTGAAGCCACCATTTGTGTTCATTAAAGCAATTTGATAGGTGGTTGGGTGTTTGAGGACCGTGTCCTTGCTCTTTGATCCAAATAGAGACCCGAAAGGGGATTTAGGGTTCAATTGGGGGCCTAATTGGGTCTAAATTTGTGTGGGTTTTGAACTAGAAGATGGTAGAGTTAGAGTTTCATCATTCCCATTATATTTGTTTCGAACATTTAAATTTGGGGTTTAGGGTTTCAATATGAGATTTTGTGGTAGTGATGATTTCGTGTGTGATATATACATTCTCACACACACACACACACACACACACACACACACATATATATATATATATATATAATTGGAAAAAAATAAAAGGAGGAAGAAGAAGATGAACAGTGATAATAATTCAAGGGGGGTCTAGGTGATATTTACACTATTTTAGAG
Source organism: Hydrangea macrophylla (assembly GCA_033977485.1). NCBI lineage: Eukaryota > Viridiplantae > Streptophyta > Magnoliopsida > Cornales > Hydrangeaceae > Hydrangea > Hydrangea macrophylla. The sequence continues at coordinate 80,068,382 of CM066996.1, forward strand.
TAAGGTTATGTTGGTCATCTGGCATTTTCCATTAGCTCCGTTTAAGTTTGTTAAACGACAAGGGTGGTAGGTGTGATATGTCAAACATGAGGGGTAGAGTCTGTGATCGGGGCAAACCTCAGGGGGTCTAGGTGATATTTACCCTTTCTTTTATTACTCAAATTTGTATAGGTTTTAATTACTATTTGAGTCTTCGATTATTTTAACTGTAATATGTTATTTATATGGACCATTTTATAAAATTATTTTTCATCAGTTTTGAGTGAAATCTTAACAGTTTCACTTTCATAAAAAACACTTGGGTTATAAAGTGTCACTTTTGAAGCACATGAGGGTAAAGTGAAAATTGGGCCTAACCACAGAGCGTAAAATGTAGTTAACCATTTATCTATCCAAAGAAAGTATTTATTTAGTTAAGATCTTCATTAGTCATCAGCCATAGCATGTGCTATAAGTGTTAGAGTATTTGAAAATCAGATTGAAGACTCATAACATTACCCAATGAAGTGTGAATGTCTAAACCTAGAAAACAAGCATCGTTGGATTGTCATTTTTCTCTACCTAGGATCCATGGTAACTCATACAATAATGTCTGACAATCTTGTAAGATTTTCTTTTACAAAGCCAAATATCAAGAAGATCAATATAGGGCCTGATCAGTGTAGTTTGTGCTTTGCGATTACCATTGCTTTGTGATTGCTTTTGTCATAATAGATTATGGTTATAATAGAATTGGGTAGTTATGATGTTTTGATATACTTAATAAATTTAATAAGTATGTTTAACTAAACGTTAATTCAACTTGAGCTAAAGACAACCATATATTTGTTTAAGTGCACAGTGTAAGTAATAACTTTAAAGAAATGACATGGTTGGCCATCTCTATGCTTTCAAGAGAAATTTTTTTTTTTTGGTTTGTATACATTTATGGTCTGTCTGATAACTAAAAAGTAAAAATGAAGTACTTAAAATCATTGTTTTGAAAACAGGACCGGTCATTGAACCGGAAAAATAACTGGGTCACGGGTGACTGGTTCAACCATTGGGTCAACTGGAATTCAACCGTGATGTCATAATTATGTAATAAATATTAATAATAATACAAAATATAAAAACATAAAAATCAAAAATCAAATATTTTCGGGTTTCCGGTTCAATTGCTGATTTTACCGGTTCAACCGCTGGGTTTCTCGATTTTACAAAATAGACCGTTTTTTTTTTCCAGTTATCCAGTTCAAACCAGACCGTTTCTTGAACCGATTGACAGTTCAACCGGCCGGTTCGGTCCGATTTTTAAAACAATGCTTAAAATTAAGTGTTGATTATTAAGTACTGAAAATTTTTGAAGTGTCTGAATTTGCAATAATGAAAACAATGTTTTCAAGTATTAAAATGAATTGCATTGAATGATTATTTTCAATACAATTTTTTCACTTAAAGCTTTTAGTGTGTTTTTGGCTGCCTTTTCAATTAAGTGGTACATTATCAATCGCGCAAAAAATTTCATTTTTGCCACTTAATTTAGTTATCAAACACAACCTTAGTCTCTTATTTTTGCTGGGATATGTATTTCAACTTTTTAGTCTAATCTTTTTATGACCTAATCCTTACTCAAGCTCACAAAATTATGAAAATAATAACCAACATGCGTCATGTTTTCTAAGAAATTAAATCTCAGTTAATGGTGTGAGTAATCAATGAGTATGATTTGTTATTCGATAAACAACACTAAGAATATGGGAATGAGATATTTTTTTAATCTTTCTTTAGAATAATGCTATGCTTCTCAAATTTGAGTTTTAAATTTAACTTTTAAAATGCTTTGCCAGTTATACAACATGCAATATTACGTGGTACCATCAAACACTACAACATTAACATATTCTACAACTTATAAAGTGTTTGGTCATCACATAATAGTGAAGACATCTTATTATCTCATTTGACATTTGCCATTTTAAAGATTGTTTATTTTATTTTGCATCTTTTATGAGTTTTGCACTAAGAATATTAATAGAGTAATAATATGTGCTTCTCAATGTTTGTCTTTGAAATCTTGCATTGTATAATACTTATGAGTTATGACAACTAACATTGTAAATTTGTTAGGTCGTGAAGTTCTCATAACAAACTATTCTCAAGGTTAAAGATATTTATAAATGTGCACCAACCACGTGCAACGCACGTATTGTATGACTAGTAGTATATATGTAACGCAATTAGAGTCATTGATACATTTGTAAGATTCATGTTTTTGACAAATCAATTGTTGGATTAAATGCTACTCTAAGGTTAACCAAATGTGATAACGAGTTGAAAAAAACAAAGAGAGTTGCCTCATCAACACCATACATGAACAGATAAACATTCCTTGTTTGTATATATAATCATAGAAAGACATCTCTTGTCCTGGTCCTGCGGGAGAAACTGCCTTGAATCCATTGCACTAATAGATAAAGTTCTTTGGGTGTTCCCAAAGGCTACTTAAAGTGTGTTAGACTTAAAAGATTAACATAATTCCTAAAATTACAAATCTTAATAAAATGAACTTATCAGAGCTTTTGTATGGATCTTCAACAGCACGAAGAGAGAGAGAGAGAGAGAGAGAAAAAAAGTGTGTAAGTTTAAAATTAGATCAGATACAGTCTAGGTCTTACTTTTTATCTAATTCTTATGAGAATCAATATAATGTTGGTTTGACAAAAAAACCACTTTTAATAGGGTTAATAGAATCGGCACAGACTCCTATACAAAAAATTTATTATTACCAAATACTTGAATTTATAGAACATGTTACCTTAAACCACAGAACTTATTCTCTATTTTTCCAAAAAGCTTCCAAGATTTAAGGTCGAAATCCAAAATAGAGAGAGAAAGAATCTATGGGCCCCAATATGGGCCTGTGATACCTTTACTTTGGGTTTAAGGAGGCATGTTTCGTGCTTTTACATTCACAAATTCATGTCAACACCACCCTCCCCAACTAATCTCTCCCCTCTCTCTCCTCATATTCTCTCTCTACAAGCTCTTCTAACTTACATCACCCCCCAACCCCCCCTATAAATAAAGACGCCCACTTTTCTCTGTCCATATTCAAACCCACCTTCTCTCTTCCCTTTTGATTGCTTTCTTTTCTACATACACACACATATATATATATATATAGATATTTCTGTATAGATATTTCTGTATATACTTCAGCTATGGCGGCTGTTGGAAGACTTGCAATGATTGTGATGATTTTAGGTGTAGTCTCCAACTCTTTTGCTGCAGATCCTGATATGCTTCAAGATCTTTGCGTTGCAGATCTAAATTCAAGTAATAATTACCAACTCCAATTCTTCTTTTTCTTCATACATTTCATACAATTCAACATACTAGTTCTAGAATTTGCTGAAATTCAATTGTCAACGCCCCTTTATTTTTCACCAACTTATTGGGACCATTTTTTATTTATTTATTTTTTTTTCCCTTTTTGGGTTTGTTTGAATGCTTAAAAAAAGATAAAAGGAGATTAAAAAAGATTCAATTACTTCTATTAATCATTTCAACCTTTTTAGCTGTTGTGTTGCCTGAATTTTTAATTAGTGTTTCTTTCTTTCTGGCATAGACTCTTCCAACACTTCTTTTTTGGCCTTGCCAATAATTTGATGAATATAATTACTGGGTTTAATCAAAACAAGCAACTGACTTATTCTTTTTTGGGCCTTACAATAATTAGATGACTATAATCAAAAACAAGCAACTGATTTCACTCTTTGCTCAAGCTTGACACTTTTAACTATTGAGGGTTGTTTTGGGAAGCTTAGAAATTGGTTACTTGGTTTATAGGTAAACTGTTTCTATAGATTCAAAAGTTTTGTGGATGTACTTTTATTGCCTTGAATCCTAGTGTTTTCATTACAAATAAATAAATAAATAAATTGATGGTAAATGAGAATGCCTTGAATCTGATATTATTTCATGCATTCCTATACATGCCTAAGGTACGTAGAGAATTTGTATTTTTATCTACTTTAGAGATGCACTTTTATTGCCTTTGAATCTGTATCGTTAAATCCTTAAAAAGAAAAAAATTAAAAAAATTTGTTAGTGAATTACAATTACTTGAATCTGATCATATTTTATGCATTCCTATACATGCCTAGTTAGGTACCTATAGAATTTGTATTTTCATCTACTTTGGAGATGGTGATAAAGTTTATCAACTCTTTACTTTTGATTTTTGTAATGTTAAAAGTGAGAAATGAATTGGGTTTCTTTCATTTCTCAATAAGAAGTTGGAAGGTGGTGAGAATCATATAGATTCATGCAATATGTATTTAAATCATATATGTATCTGTATAAAAACAGCTCTGAAGGTGAATGGATTTGTATGCAAGGCAAACGTAAGTGCAGCGGATTTCACCTCCAATGCCCTCGCTAAACCAGGACTCACCAACAACTCACTGGGATCACTAGTCACTGCAGCCAATGTCATGAGAATCCCAGGTCTCAACACTCTTGGTGCCTCCGCTGCTCGCATTGACTATGCTCCCGGCGGCCTGAACCCACCTCACACACACCCGCGCGCCACCGAAATAGTGTTTGTTCTTGAAGGTGCATTGGATGTGGGGTTCATAACCACAGCCAATGTACTAATTTCCAAGACTATTATGAAAGGTGAAATTTTTGTGTTTCCAAGAGGTTTGGTCCACTTTCAGAAGAACAATGGTAAGGTTCCAGCAGCTGTCTTCGCTGGCTTCAACAGCCAGTTGCCGGGAACTCAGGTCATCGCCACCACGCTTTTCGCGGCGACTCCGCCGGTCCCGGATAACGTGTTGACCAAAGCATTCCAAGTGGGCACTAAGGAGGTTCAGAAAATCAAGTCAAGGCTTGCACCAAAGAAATAAGAGAATACTACTCGTTGATTGATATTGGGGAGGCAGAGAATTGTATTTCTTTTTGTTTTGGGATCCCTAAAAATGTTGTTATAATTAAATGTGTGAAGTTTCGTTTTTCCCCTTTCATATGTAAAACCAATAAACCTAAGTGCATTGTCAGTTGCCCCATTTCTTGAAATTGAAAAGCCCAAATAGATTCAACTTTCTTTTCTTATATCCTTATATATATATATATATATATATATATGTATATATACGGTCCGACTTAGAGTGAACATATTTAGTGAACATTTTTGTTTTTCTGAAAAAACCCGCGGGCTGCCCTGCTGACCTGCGCGCCCTCCACTGACCCGCGAGTTTTTTCAAACAAAAAAAATAATATTCACTAGATATGTTCACTCTAAAACTTAATCATATATATATATATATATATATAAATATTTCAAGTACGTAAATAAATGACAGGTAAATTTTATATACTAATTTGATAATAATTAGAGCAGAGGCCCGGATATTTTTGTCCACAGAGTTGCCTCATCATCCTTCTACATACACACATATATGTACAATCCCATTTACACATTCCTTATTTTAATGAGCTTAAAAGAGCCTGCGTGTAGGTCAGCTCACGTCCACGGCACGATGAGAGAGATATGTCATTATTTTTGGTATTTTAGAGCATAAAATATTTATTTTAAATGTGTTTTTTAATTGCTTAAAATATCAAAAAATGAATATTAATTTTTGAAATTAATATATAGTGTTTAGTACACTATAAGGAACTCTAAGATAATTTTATGGTAAATTATCATGTATTTTTGGTATTTTAGAGCATGTAATTTATGCGTTTGGGCATTTATTTAATTGCTTAAAATAGCCATAATACATTATTAATTTTTGTAATTAATATGGAATATAAGGGACACTGTTTTAAGATCATGTAAAATTTTGTGGGACCCATAGATAGTTTTTGGTAAATTATCTAAATCATATTAATATTTTAGAGCATATGATCATGTGTTTTAATTTTTTACACGTATTAAATTGCTTAAAAAAAATTTATTGATTATTAGTTCAAGAAATTAACACAATGTGTTTAGAACACTAGTGGTACCTTGAGAAAATTATTTTAGTGGATTTTCTTACTCTTTGGGACATATTTTATAACATACATATTGTGTTGGGTATGCAATATTAATTCCTTAACATATAACCAATTAAAGGTGTTAATTCTTGAATTTAATGTCTAGTGTTTTTTTTTATACACTAATTGGAGACTTGACAAAATTTTATGAATTATCTCATTTTTGTTTTGGTATTTTAGAGCATAAAATTTATGCATATGGGTATTTATTTAATTGCTTAAAATAGCTAAAGTAGATTATTAATTTTTGAAATTAATATGGGGTGTTTGGAACACCATATTAGACCACTAAAAATCTTTGGAGAACAAATTCCTCAAATTTTTTGTATTTTTGGAATTTGTTGCTCATAGTTAATTTTATTTAACTAGATCAATTTATTTTGTTGAATTGATTCAAAATCTTTTTGGGCCTTGATAAATTTTGGAAAATTCTTTATAATGAAAAGTCAAGTTTTCAGTTATTTAATTTTCCCATGAATTTTTTTAAATGAATTTGTTAATTTGAAAGCCCTTAATGAATTGGTTTTAAAATATGTTTTAAGACCGAAAATTGTGTTAAATTAGTGAAAAATTCAGGATTTTTCATTGATTTTACTTTAGCTTATGGGAGCTTTCCGGGCTGTCCAATAATTATTTTATTGCACATTTTATTATTTTTAGAGGCTCGTGGCATTATTGGTCATGTTTATATTACTTCTGTTTGTGATTGGATGACCCGAGACCTCTATTCCTCCTCCTTAAGCGGAGTGACGGATGAGTCCAATCATTTTTTTTTAATAAGACTACATGAGTGCTTGATGTATGTGATTAATGCATTAATCTGGATTAATGAATGGACAATTAATTGATAATTTATGGAGCTTGTGTCCTCACGATGTATGTTTAAGGTTGTTCTTGTATATGTTTATGAACAAAGCATCCCTATTTTTTATGGGCTATAAATGTAATGTGAGGACGAGGGTTTGATTTCTTGTATTGGAAAAGTCTACTTGTAAAGGGATGGTTTTCTTTGTTCATAAATCATACACTTGAATTACCTTAACATGAGCTCTAAGTTGTCAATTCAGACCCACGTAGGGGTCTATGCGCACTTTTGTTGTATGGCACACTTTATATCTTGTGGATGATCTTAGATAGGTAATTGTACCATCTAATTGATGTTTGTTTAGAAAAATCAATTATAAAAGGTTTTTCTTGATTTACAAAATTAAGATTTGATTAATGAGCAATAGCGAATTTTTTGGTCTTAAATTGTAAAAAGGGGAAAACTCATTTGTAATTGGATTTTAAAACAAACCTTATGAAATGTGCAAATAATAATGTCAATCCTTTGCGCATGTTCTCAAATATTATTCTTCAAATTTTTTGGATTCACAAAAACAAATGTTTTCCAAACCACACTTTGTCGATCTTTATAAAGGTAACAACTTTAAAAGGGACTAATTTTTGTAATATGGCACTGCAAAGTAACACACCGATAGAATGAGTAAGAGCTTATGGGCTTTAGGCTTATTCTATGGTCCAACCCATTAAACCGAATAATGGGCCTCCGGCCCAATATCATTATAACCTTAATAGCCTATAATACTTGGCTCGAGAAGGATCATAACATGCGCTTTATGATAAGCAGCATGCACCATGATCTTGTTGGGAAGTATATATACTACCCAATAGCCAAAGTATCATGAGATCAGCTCAAATTTGTTTTCAATGGCACATTCACTACTAGATTAAACATCTAGTTAAGAAGTTCGGGAAAGTAAAGGAAACGTTCCAAGTACACGATGACTGAACATCTAAGGTCGATGACAGGTATGATTCGTGATTTCAAAATACTATGAACATCTTTACTGGAAAACTGCAGTTTCAGGCTATGATTAGTTCTTTGCCTGATTCGCAGGTCCATAGAAAACAAATCATGATCCACAACGGAAATGTTAAATTTTTTGTTTTGACATTTTCTGACATGTTAAGCTGAATACGGAACGCCAAAAAGGTAAGGCGAACCGTATAGCTACACACTTGACCACTACTTCCATAAGTGAAAGTAAACGCAAGGCTAGTGGGCCTAAATGCAATGGTAAGGGTAAACCCGCCTAGAGGCAGGGTGGGGCCAGCAAGTTTGCGCCCAAGGCTAACAAGGTGGAAGAGCGCAATCGAGGGTGTTTTTCAGTTTGGTGGTAATATGATGGACATTTTTGGGTGGTAGTGTTACTAGGACATGGTTATCTAGGGATAACTGCTTAAGAATTATTTTCATAAATTCTAGTTTCCTCTGTCATTCATTTATTTTGAGACAAAGCATGATAGACTTGAATGCATAGGATGTGATAGGATGACTTGATTAGCTCGAAAAGCCCTTTTGGGCCCACTCGTTATGGTTGACCTACCTATGTGTGAGTCTTGCTTAGTTGGCAAAGCATGCTGAAAGCCTTTTAGAGAGGCTATTAGAGCTACTCAAGCATTAGAGCTAGTTCACTCAAATATCTGTGGACCTATGGTTGTAAAGGCATGTCATGGCGCCTCTTATTTTCTCACTTTTATAGATGATTTCGCGCGATGTGAGGATCGCGAGTATTTATCTAATCAGTTCTGGGAACTATATGAGGAAAAAGGGGAAACGCAGACAACTTTCTATTCTGGAAACTCCGCAATAATATGGTGTTGCAGAAAGAAAGAATAGGACATTCCTAGAAATGGCTAGGACTATGATGGCGTAAGTCAACCTCCCAAAGTTGTTTTGGAGGGATGTACTCTTGATTGCTGCCTACATACTAGACTGCATCTTCTTAGTCAGTTCCCTCTACCCCCTTGTGAGCTATGGAAGAGCAAAAAGCTCATTTTGGAGCATTTGTGCCCGTGGAGTTTGGGAGTTTATGTTCACTATACCTCGTATAAGTGCGAGAAACTACACTCGAGAGCTAGAAAGCATACCTTTATAAGGTATTCTAATAGCTCGACAGCCTATGTTACGTATAATGAACAAACGGGTATAGGAATGACAAATGGTGCCACATGATATTGAGAATAACTTCCCCATATTTGTATTACTAAAAGATATCTTGACCTCTATGAGTTGGAGGATGTTGAAGACAACATACCATCTTTAAGCGAGGGTGGGAAGATTGAGAATCCACAACCAATAATCACTGTAAAAAGGTACTAGTCTCCACCCGAGTGGGAGTACACCGCTTGACGCTAGTGGGAGTGTACCAGATAGTGGGAGTGCACCACTAGGCAGCACTCAAGATTATCAAGTAGTACACTGTATTGTGATGAGGATATCGTTGTTTTGAAATTAAGGAAGACATTTTCATATGTGTGCAAATGTATGCACAAGTGGATGAGGATGAGTCTGCTTCTTTTGTTGAAGCATTTTTCTTTGTCTGCTGAAGCTGAATGGATAGTTGCTATGCCAAATGGGATGAGTTCTATGGACGCAAATAAAGTCTGGGAGTTAGTTGACATTCCACCTGTGCGTAAGACTATTGGAGACAAGTAGGTTTTCAAAATCTAACGCAATGCAGATGGTTCAATTGACAAGTATGAGGCGCGCCTTGTGGGGATAGTTTGTACCCCAGAGAGGGTATAGACCATGGAAACATGTTCTCCTAAAGGGTGAGATCTGACTCCATTCGCCTTATCTTAGCAATTGTCGCATATTTAGTTTTTGAACTTTTTTTAGTTGGATGTTTAAATTGTTCTTTTCTCAATGGAGAACAAGACGACGAAATAAATATGGATCATCCCATTGGTGTTGTGACCAAAGGGAATGAGCACAAAAGTGTGTTGTCTCAAACGATCTATTTATTATCTCAAGTTAACAATCATCTAGGCAGTGGTACAATGTGTGTACATTAAATGGTCCAAGGAAAGTGTTCTAATTCTTTATATGTTGATGACGTCCTTTTAGCTGGGAATGAAATGAGTTCCATTATCGCCACTTGAGAGTGGTTGTCCTCTCAGTTTGAGATTGAGGACATGGGTGATTCCAACTATGTGTTGGAAGTTTAGACTGTGAGATATTGTTCTCAAAAGCTCCTCTGTTTGTCTCGAGGGACTTACAAGATGTAGGTTCTTGAACGTTTTCACATGAAAAACTGAAAACCCATAGACATCCCATTTTTTGGGGACTCACCTAGACCTTAGATCAATGTCTTAAGAATAATGAAAAGAGGAAACAAATGTCCAGTTTTCCATATGCGTTCGCAATAGGGAATCTGAAGTATGTTAATGTGTGTACTCAGTCAGATGTCTGCTATGTGGTTGATTTAATTAGTCATTGCCGTAGCAACCATGGTCCTGTCACTAGAGAGTAGTGAATAGTATCTTGCGATATGTTCGTAGGAGTACTGTGGACCTTGCCTTATGCTGTCCACAATGGAAGCATAATATGTGGTGTGCTCTGCAGCTGTTAGAGAAGCTGTTATGGTTAAAGAGTTTTTGCAGTGGCTAGGCTCTTTATCTCATAGTGATGAGGTTGTGCTCATCGAAGGTGATAGCACATAAGCCTGAGCATATGCAAAGATTTTGAAAACTATTCTAGCACGTATCACATTTGAGATGTGGTTTGCGCAAAGGAAAATTGTCTTAAGGCACATCTCCATTAGGGGATTTAATGTTCTTAGACATTTTATTGTGGTATTGACATTATTATTCAAATTTTATTATCAGTTAATAATAAACTAATTGGTTTTCATACATATATGTTTGTTGTATGAATGGAATGAATGCACATTTCTTATATGTCACCGGGCTTGAATCAACCTGCTCATACGGGTGATTCACCTTGGCGCCGAGATAGCGAACTAGGACATGCGTGTCCATGGCACTTAGATGGAGAGCAAGATGAGACATATGTGTTCATGGCGCTTAGATAGCCAGCTAGGACATGTATGTCCATAGCGCTTAGAAAGCGAGCTTGAACACTTATATCTACGCAGTATAAGAACAGCGAGCGCTAGATATAAACCCTATTATCTCTATATGTCGCCTTAGATGGATCTAAGATAAGGCCTTATACTTGGTCGAACATAGAGATATCCCACGACTCTATTTAGCCTGTTTATAGCCGAATGTGAGTTTCAGACGGGCGGCAGGAGTGGTGATTGTGCTGAGAAACTCAGGTTAGATGTTTTGTGTAACGTCTTGACTAATATTCATATGGCGTTACTTGTTTTTTCAAACACAGAGTGACATGCCCATTTTTATGGAAAAATGCCATAGCATACATATCATAATGTATGTACTTTTGCGATCGACTATGGAGCAGTGAATGGATTCCTCTTCATTGCTCTGCGAGCCACGTAGCATATCTAAGACATTGGTTATCCTACAAACTGGTTTTTTTTTTAACAGCAAGTCAATTTCATAAAAATAGTTAATAGGCCAAGATAGATACAAACACCCCAACCAAGAAATACAATGCTCCAACACTATATTTCCAAAGGTATCCAATCAAAAGCCCCAAAGAAGACAAGGAAAAACACATTTTCTAACAAAAGATTGCCCCAGAACGACAATCCACCCCATAGAGATTCGTGAGATGGTACTTATATCAGCACTAAAGGTTGTGGAAGGACTTTATTAGAAACAAAAAGAGGCAGAACTTGGCACCCAAGCTGATCAGCAAACTCAAAATCAAAGCAGCAGTGAGCCCAAAAATTGGGGAAGTCAAAACCAGAAAAAACTCAAGCAAAACAAACATTAGCAGAAATACATCAAGCAACAATATTCCCAGCTTTCCATATTCCAGCAGCAACTCTTCCCATCTTTAAAACCAATACTTGATCTCCCCCTGCCTTTACGACTTGAGACTATGTCATAAAGAGGACGCTTGGTGACAACTGTGTTAGCATGCTATCCTAGGAAGAAGAGATAATTACGTTCTATGGGGCGTGTATGGGCAAGCGGTCAAGTTAGTCAGATTGACATATGGGCTCAAGGAAGACTATTCAATAACACACCATATTTTTGTGACTCATTAGCAGGCCTGCGACAATCATATTTCGTTACTGATATGTCATGAGTACATTACATTGAGGTGGTGCAGGAATTCTTTTCACCGAGGGATTGAGAATGCTGTGTCCGGTATGGTTGAATCGCCTAAGGCATACACGAGAAGTTTCTGAGTGATGTGTCTTGCTAGTTATGGTAATGATTTGGCATTACACTCCTGTTGCTATACTTTATTTTCATAAGGTCGCACGTTCTATTTCCCTGTATGAAAAGTTGAGAAGTTCCGTTGTGTTGAGAGATTAGTTTTTAGTACCAACCCTATGTGGGTGAGTGGGAAATGTAACAAATATTGTGGTCGGGCCATATGGGCACCCACATTATATTGGACTGGGTCCAAAGAGGCTTGGCTTGGACACCAAGTAACGGGCTTTGGAGTCCCAAGCCTTATAGATTTTATGTGCCTATATATATGCATATATATCACATGGAAAGACCTAATGAGATATACTTTTCAGCAGCCTCGCTCTCTCCCTCACGTTGGTCTCTCTCTCTCTCTCTCTCTCTCTCTCTCTAGCTAATCACCAAGGAGCTTGGGATTTAGATCGTGGTTTCATCGAAGATTGTTCTAGTAACTCTCTTTGCGACTGATACGGAGCATCGAAAAGGTACATGGAGGCAGCTAGTTCATGGCCTAAGATGAGGGTTTGTAACAGCGTCGTTCCAGCGATCCGACGAGTTATTCCGCTAGGTAAACGCACCTATACTCGTCCTATATGCATGTGTGTATGGATTTTATATCTACATATACATATACATATACATATATCTACATGTATATATCAGCTATGGCAGCTGTTGAAAGGCTTGGAGTAATGATTATAATGATTTTAGCTGTAGTCTCCAACTCTGTTTCTGCATATCCTAATTTGCTTCAAGATGTTTGCGTCACAGATCCTACTTCAGGTACTAGTTAGCAACTCCTATTCTTCATTTTTCTTCATACATTTTAAAAGTCAATGCCCCCTTTATTTTTCACCAATTTATGTGATCATTTCCTTTTTGAATGCTTAAAAGATAGGAAGAGTTTCAATAATTAATCATTTCAACCTTTTTAACTGTTGTGTTTCCTAAATTTATATTTAGTGTTTCTTTCTGTCATTGACCTTCCAAGTCTTCTTTTCTGGCATTACAATAGTTGAATGAATATAATCAAATCAAGCAACTAATTTCACTGTTTGCTCAAGTTTGATAGTCCTGAGCAGTGTTGGTTTGGGAAGTTTATGTATTGGCTTATAGGCTTACTGGTTCTGTAGATCCAAGACAGGGCCAGTCCTGAGATATTGGAGACCCATGCAAGATTAGTATATCGGAGCCCTTTACACAATCAGGATTTAGGGGCAGCGCCCCCGATGCAATTTTTTTTTTTTTTTGTCTATTTTCAGATATTTGCAAGTATATTTATATGTTAAAGTTTGATTTGTGAGTTATTTATTGGTATTTTGAAAAATCTAATGTTTAGTTAATATAGTATGTATAGTATGTATCAAGAATCAAGAATCAAATGCACAAAGACAACATATGTATATATATAGGCCTGAAGAGCAATTTGGGGGCCCTTTTGTATGGTGAGCCCCAAGCCCACATGTGTCGCATATGCTCAGAACCGGCCCTGATCCAAGAGTTTGGTGAATGTACTTTTATTTCCTTTGAATCCGTGTATTCTCACTTAAAATTGATATCAAAATTATGGCCTGAATGAATCTAATCCTATTTTATGCATTTCCAAAACATGTATGGTGAAGTACGTAGAGAATTCGTACTTTTATCTACTTCGTAAACGTGCTTTTATCGCCTTTGTTTCTCTTCACAAAAATATATAAAGATATATATATATATATATATATTTATATATAGGTTTTAGAATGAATTGTTGGTTTTAGAATCAAACATCATAAAATTTGTGTTCACACTTCTCCAACGGCTATCGTCTGCTTCAGTCCTCTTCTCAGGTTCTCTTATTTTTTCAATCTTTCTACCACGTCCTTCCCCGCTTACCATATTAGCATATCCCCTGCCATCCCTTATACCATAATTATAAGGAAAAGCATAAGGCCTAGAAATCTCCTTTGCCCCCATTGCCTTATTAACCTCTTTTGGTTTTACTCTTCTATCCCATCCAAACGATGGTTTTACTCTTCTACCCCAAACCTTCATACCATTAGTTTTGGAAATCACATATTTCGCCTCCTCCAAGCTACAGACTCTCACAAACCCATAACGGTCCTTCCTAGCTTCACGTAGCCACATGTAGATTATCCACAAAGATCGTGGTAATCCCAGTCGAACTCTCTCCAAATCTTGTATTCATTCCACCAAAACTCACAGCCCCTCCATTTCTTGCTAACCCTCCTCTCTCTTGCCCTGATCTCTCTCTTCTAGCCATGATTCACCACTTTTTTTAATCTTTTTTTAAACAAGTTCAACTCCTGAAAAAAAAATTATTTAACTACTACTCTTATATAAATATACTAGAACGCAAAATGAGTCGGACCCTCATGAAAAAATTGCATATCATTGTCTACCTAATCCTATACATATATATATATATATATTGCCTTTACATTCACGTGTCTATATATGATATATGATATATATATATATATACTAGTGAGAGGGTCTGCGTGCATGGCACGCAATTTAGATGATAGTGATACTCCAATTTGTTGTATGCTGGTTTAATTTGTTTATTTTCTTTTTAATCATATAATGACTTAACTAAACTAACAACACATTCTATCTCCCTATTGAATGGACCTTTACAATTTGACTATTCTCATACTTATCGCAAATTATTATTATTATTTATTCCCGTTTACTGTCTATTAATACAATGGGAATATACTATTTTACCAGTCTTTTTAAAAAAATCGATATTAGAAGAGTCTCTCATATACTCAAACGAAAATTTAGTGAGTTCATTGTCGTATATTTGACAATCACATAGTATGCTCTTTTCATAATTATTTTCAATTTGCTTCCTTTTCCTTAATTTCATAGAGATAATCTCCTTAATGCATAATTTACACCCTTTTAGCCATTGAGCTGCTTATCCGCCCTTATTAAATACTAGTAGATATATAATATAAGGTGGGTTGATTTACTAGTAATTTGCATACACTAATCCTATAATTTACTAGTAATTTGTATACACCTACGAGGTGAGTAGTATATATATATTCTAAAAGTTGTTGTCAAACATAACTTATGCCCATTAATTTTAGCAAAATTACTAACTGTTACTTCACTTTAGTCCAAAGTACAGACGGTATCAGTGACACGATTTGAAATACAGGGGTCAAAGTGAAAATGGACTAAGTACAAAGGTGTATCTGTAATCAACCCTTACAAAAATAAGGAGAATAAAATAACTTTACAAAAGACTTTAAGTTAAATTACTAATTAGTATCATTTTGATGATCAGTTCACATTAATTTTTTATGGTTAATTTTAAGGGAATTGTTATTGTCATTCCATCATTGAACTAAAGCACTCCATGGAACCACTCTCAGAACATGTGGTATCATGTATGTAATGCATGACTTACATGGTACGACATGCTTTAAGAGTGGTACCATAGAGTGCCTTGATTCAATGATGAAGTGGCAATAACATCACCCTAATTTAAATGTGTGCAATGCTATCGTACTCCTTTATTAAAAAACATAACCCATATATCTCCATTATATCAGTAAGTAGGTTATCTGTATGAACAATTTCAAACAATATATATTGTATATGCATAAAGAACTAGGGGCGTATGTATATAAGAACCAGTGGGTACTTTGGTACCCACTGAACTTTTGCCTTTCAATTTTTTTTTATATACCACTTCTGGGCTTTAGCCCCCTTGTACCTTTCAAATTGGATTTGCTTCAGCAGCTTCACTACTTGTACCCACTCATTCTCGGACTGTCTCGCCAGGCACCAATTGAATAAACCCACGTTGCTTTTGAATCTTTGACTTTTCATTTATAGATATATAGCTTTATATATTGACCATTTAAAAAATCTAATTAAACAAAATTCAAGGACCAAGTCCCCATGTTCAGATTTTAAAAAGACTAAAAGGCACTCTTTGTCTTCATAAAAAAAAAAAGGCTCACTTTGTCTCTCTTGCTCAACGTTCCAGAGAAGCTCAAAGGTAACTCTCTTCTTGTTGCTATTTTTTTATTTCTCTCATCTCTTTAAGTTTTGGTGTGGTTTATTTATGGATTTCCCTTCTCCTCTCCAAGGTCTACTCATCAATGGTGGTGTACATTTGTTCCTCATTTTGGGCATCTATACAAAGCTAGGGCTTGCCTACAAATTTGGGATTTTTCTTCTACAATCAAAGGAAACTCCTCAACTCTACTAGTATTGAGTAAATTTGGGGGTTTTATTCTACTATTTGAGAACATTGATTGAGTATTGAATATTGATTGAGTATTGCATATTTGCCAATTTTTTTATTCAATATTGATTGGGTATTTCATATTTTTTAATTTTTTTATTTTTTATTTTTGAAATATTGAATATTGATTGAATATGTGAATAAATATTGATTGAATATTTGTTATTCATTTTCAGAAATAGTAATGGAGAAGTATTACAATAAAGGTAGATCAAATGTAGGGGATTCTTCTCCAAATATAGCTTCTACTTCTCCACAAGTATGTTCTACTTCTCCAAATGTAGCTTCTACTTGTCCACAACAAGTACGTATGTAATAACCTGCATTTCCATTTAATTTAAAATTCATGTCCATATTTAATTTATGTGTATTTGCATTGGCATATTTAAATTCAATTAGCATGGTCTGCTTTTACTTTAATTCCAGTCACTTGTTTGGAATATCTATTTCTTATCTAATTCACATTTAAATTCATGTTGGGGTTAAATTGTAATTTTTACAAAAGTTAGTAATACCTGTGTGGATTTCAAAATCTGTATTTCAAAATGGTGGAAATATTTCCTTTTGACTCAAACAGTATTTTTATAAAACCAGAAAACCATTTCTTAAGTTAAAATGAATTTCCTGTATTTTTGTGGTGACCACCGCGCCCCGAAAATACCAGTTTATGTCCAAAACTGTCCGCGCTGTGCTAAACTTCTCCAGATTTTTGGAAGTGATGTAAAGTGTGATTGGACATACACTTTACTTGCCATTTATGGCAAGTGATCATTGGCTTAGGCCTTGTTTGGCAAAGCTTTGAGTGTGTGTGTATTGTTGTGACCAAAAGCCAAATTTCCCAAACACTTCTACTTAGGTCCCTATTACTCTAACTTGACCCTTGGTAGAGCTTTGGAGTTATATCAGTGTTTACCTACGTATGTATAAGCTGTGTATATTGTGTACATAGTTAATTAGGAAATCAATTAGTTTGTAGAGTGTAGGAGGCACAACTTGGGCTCCAAGTTCCTCAATTGGCTCTCTTTATATGTTCATTGCATACACACAATCTGCACAAGTTCAATTGCAGAGAGAGTTGAGAGGAATACTCAGTGAGTTCTTCAAATTTTAAAGAGAGTGGAGCTCAATCACCATAGCTAGAGCTTGAAGTGGATTTCTTATATCTTGATTCTTTCTCAACACACACTTCATCTTATATCACAGTGAGTATTACTAACTCACTAAGAATGTAATTACATGACTATTTACTGTGTGTTTGTTTAATTTTGTAAGACACCATGATTGATCTCACGTATGAACTCCATGGCTTGAAAATCAAGATTTTCCAAACTTAACTAAAATCTGTTTTTAGAGATGATTATGAAAGATCTTACATCATATATGCTATGTTTGAAGTTTTAGAGCTTAATTTATTCATATGGCAAAGTATATTAAAAATGAAGTTTTGACATCTTTTGAACACTCATAAAATTTGAGAGCTATAGATTGAATCTTGTAAAATTGATCTCATATTTGGAATCCTTGTTGAAAAACAAAGAGATCCATATATAATAGGACATATATACTAACAGAATGGAAATGGGTCAAAGAGACCCCTGTTTTGCTGAAACAGAACAGTTCCTGCGGAGAAGATGAAGCCTCAGCTTCATCTTGCGCCGTGATCGCGCGCGCGAGGAATCGCGCGAGCGGCCCGCGCGAGCGACCTTTCGCGCGAGCGGCCCGCGCGCGCGAGGTAGGCTTCTCCAGGCAGACGTAAGAATTTATTTATATAAATGAAAAAATTGGTTGGTCGCGCGAGCGAGGGTCGCGCGAGAACCCCTTCGCGCGAGCGATCCGCGCGCGCGACCTTGCTTTCCTCAGGCAGACAAAAAAGTTTATTAATAAAAGGAAATATGGGCATATCGCGCGAGCGGCCCGCGCGCGCGAGTTCTGACAGTTTCTGTTTTTGTCTGTTTTGTGTTTAAGGTCTGTTTGGTTCAACTTTTTAGTACTGTTAAGGCTCTGTTTGGGAATTTAGTTGATCAGAACTCTATTTGGTCATGTTTGAATGATTAAAACATTGTAGTATGACTCATTGATCCCCGTACGCGTGTTGTTCCTTTAATTCAGCATTTTTGTTTTCGTTTAAGTGCATACCATTCATGTGGGTCAGTGGTACATGCATATGGGTGTCAGTCTGTGTGGAAAAGAGTAATGGTAGTGTGGAAAGAGTATGAGTTTGTGTTTGTGGTCGTGGTTGTGGTTGTGGTTGAGTATGAGTTTGTGGTTGTGGTCGTGGTTGTGGTTGTGGTTGTGGTTGTGGTTGCGATTGTGGAAGAGGGTATCTTTGAAATGCGACGGTGGCAAATATGGACACTCCCTGATGCCCATGGAAGCGTTAAAGTGTGTGAAGCCGAACTCGGACATTCCTTGGCACCCATGGTAGTGCTAAAGTGTGGCCTACTGACACTCCCTGATAACTCGAGTCTGGATACTGTGTGAGGGGTTGCCCCGGTATTTGCATGGCGGTTAGGGTATTCAAAGTGTGAGGCATTGGACACTCCCTGGTACCCCGGACCAAAGTATGAGGCAAACTGGACACTCCCTGGCACCCCGTTGCTAAAGTGTGGCTATCTGAGTGTTTCAAAGATACCAGGAGTAGGATAGTGGGTTGTTGTGGCTGTCGAGAGAAAAGAGTCGGCAAGATGAGTGTGGTGCATTGTTCTCATACACGGTCCCATCTGCGTAAATTTACCCTCTTTAATAATGTTGTGGTTGTTTTTCTAAACGAGCTCTTTAATCATAATTATAAACTTGTGGATTTAATTTGGAATTGGAAAAAGGTAAATGGGTATGTTTACATTTAAAGTCATGTTTTTAATACTCACCAGCTTCTTGAAGCTGACGACGTTGATGCGTCCTGGACATTCGTGTTCAGGCTTTTCAGGTTACAATCAGGAGGAATCATACGACTATGCGAATTGAGAATGGCCGCTTTTGGAATAAGAGAAATGTTCATTAAATATATGCTTTAAGTTTATCTGTTTGAGTTTTTAAACTGTTTTGTTTTAAGGATGACTGTAACAGACTCTAAGTTATTATTTTATTTTCAAGGCGGTCTGTGCCTTAGTTGACCCCGGTTCATAAGATGTAATAAGTTAGAAAATTTTTGTAAGCCTTGATTGCTTTACTCTGATTATTATGTTTTGTTGTTTGACGTTTGGGACGGAATCGATCCTTCAAACTGTCGCGACCTACGGGTCCATAAAGGAAATTAAACGCTTTCCTTATTTATGCTACGTCGGGGCGTGACAACGTACTACTTCTCCAAATGTAGTTTTTACTTCTCCAAATGTAGGTTTTACTTCTCCAAATGTTCCTTCTAATATAGAACTTGTGGTTGATCCTGGATTAAGGACAAGTATCGATAAAAATATGGCTAATAAAGAGAATGTTCGACGAGCATATTTGCAAAAAGGCCCTTGTCAGCCTAAAAATTATGATTTTCCTTGGAGAAATTTTGGAACTGTGAAGCGTAGATTTATTCCTTCATGGTTCAAAGATCATTCCAGTTGGTTGGAGTATAGTAAATCAAAAGATACTGCCTTTTGTTTGTTTTGTTATCTTTTCAAAGCCGATCATGGAGGCCAAGGGGGTGGTGATGCATTTGTTGGTGAGGGGTTTACAAATTGGAGGAAGAAAAGCAGCTTGATGTTCATGTTGGAGAGGTTAATAGTATTCATAACACATGCATGAAGGCTTGCCAAGATTTAATGAATCAAAAACAACACATAGAAGTTTGTTTGTCAAATCATTCTAATCAAACTCGAGTTGATTATCGTAGTCGTTTAACTGCATCAGTTGATTGCATTAGATTTCTTTTGCGTCAAGGATTGGCTTTTCGTGGTCATGATGAATCTGAGGAATCAATAAATAAGGGAAATTTTATTGAGCTCTTACAATTTCTTGTCGACCACAATGAGGAGATCAATAAAGTTGTATTGAAAAATGCTCCTGGAAATCTTCAATTGACATCACCCGTAATTCAATATGATATTATTAATGCCATTGCAACTGAGACTACAAATGCAATCATTAGAGAGGTTGGCGATGGATTATTTTCTATCTTAGTTGATGAGGCCCGTGATATATCCGTGAAAGAGCAAATGGCTGTTGCTTTACGTTATGTTGACGACAGAGGGTTCGTCATTGAGCGCTTTCTTGGCATTGTACATGTTAGTGATACTATTGCCTCATCACTTAAGGCTGCTATAGAGGCTCTATTTTCCAAACATGGATTGAGTATATCAAGTTTACGCGGGCAGGGTTATGATGGAGCTAGTAATATGCAAGGACAATTCAACGGTCTTAAAAGTCAGATTATGGCGGAGAATGAATGTGCTTTTTATGTTCATTGTTTTGCTCATCAACTTCCATTGACACTTGTAACTGTTGCAGAAAATCACTCAAAGATTTCTACATTCTTTGAGACCGTTGCAATTTTGTCAAATGTTGTTGGAGCCTCGTGCAAACGTAGAGATATTCTTCGACAGAAACATTTTGAAAAGGTTATTTAAGGAATTTGCTTAGGTGAAATATTGACTGGTACAGGTTTGAATCAAGAAACAACATTGAAACGGCCATGAGACACACGTTGGGGTTCTCATTATGGTACACTTATAAGTTTGGTTGGCTTGTTCTCTTCTGTGGTTGATGTTCTTTTGGTTATCGGAGAGGATGGCACGCTTGCAAAGCAAAGAGCTCAAGCAGATAATCTACTGGTACTCATTCAATGTTTTGAATTTGCATTTACCTTACACTTAATGAAATCTATCTTGGGAATTACAAATGATTTGTCACAAGCGCTACAAAGAAAAGACCAGGACATTGTAAATGCCATGGCTCTTGTGAAAGTAACCAAGCAACAACTCCAAAACATGAGAGATGATGGATGGGAATCATTGTTGAACGTAGTGTCTTTGTTTTGTATTAAGCATAAGATCAACATTCCAAAGATGGAAGACTTATTTGTATTTCAAGGGAGATCACGTCGCAATGTTCAAGAAAGCACAAATCTCCATTATTATCGTGTTGAAATGTTCTATGCTGTGATAGATTCACAAATTATAGAGTTAAAGAACCGTTTTAGTGAGGTGACTACGGAGTTGTTGTTGTGTATTGTTTGTCTTGATCCAACCAATTTATTCTCTACATATGATAAGACAAAGTTGCTTCGGTTTGCTGAGTTTTACCCTAACGATTTTTCAGGAATAGAGTTAATTGCACTTGAGCATCAACTTGATAACTATATTTTGGATGTACGCTCCAACAACCAATTTTCTGAAGTTATGGGAGTTAGTGGACTTGCTAAAAAATTGGTTCAATTGAAAAAGCATCGTGCTTATCCACTAGTATATATGCTCGTGAAGTTGGCACTACTCTTACCCGTTGCGACTGCAACTGTAGAAAGAGTGTTTTCTGCAATGAAAATCATCAAGACTCAACTACGCAATCGATTGGGAGATGATTTGACGAATGATTGCTTGGTGACATATATTGAGAAAGACATATTCGAGACCATTGATAATGAAGATATCATTCAACGTTTTCAAAATATGAAGTCTCGAAGAGGATTATTGTAAACAATATCATATAGTTTGGATATTATGTTATGTAAGAGATGTTATATCTTTATGTGGTAATTTTTATTTTGTCATGTTTTTAGTATTCACACAAAAAAAAAATCATATTTCTTGAGCTCTCAATTTGGTACCCACTCGATGCAATTCCTGGCTACGCCCCTGTAAAGAACAACACCTAAGTATCGTCCTTAATTTTATCATTTTCGAGAATGGTATAGAAGATAAGTAACTTTTATTTTATTTATTGAGTAAAACAGCTGGAACAAACACAAACAGCATTGATAATTAGCAACTTTATTTAGTGATTCCCATGCGCACAAAATAGATTCAACTTGTCCACCCTTCCCTTGTCCGTCATGTCAATGAACTAGTAGTATATATCCTCTATTTCTTGGATCCAAGTCTGGACCTGATTTTCTCAATTTCCTTAGTACTAAGTTGAAATGCTTTGGCCAACACATTATCCGGGACCGGTGGTGTCGACTCAAAAAGCACGCGGTTGAGGAAATTAACCCCTGGTAACTGGCTGTTGAAAAAAGCGAGAGCAGCGGCCGGGACCTTACCATTGTTTATCTGAAAGTGAATTAAACCTCTTGGAAACACAAAAAACTCACCTTTCTTGACATACTTAGAATATAAAACATTATTTGTAGTTATGAACCCCAAATACAATTCACCTTCAAGAACATAGAATAATTCTGAGGCACGAGGGTGCGAATGAGGTGGGTTAATGCCACCTGGCGCGACGTCAAGGCGGTTTACAGACACTCCCAAAGTGTTGATGCCTGGGACTACCATAACATCGCCATGAAAGACATGTGAGCCCATCAAGTTGTTGGTGGATCCTGGTTTAACTAGGGCATCGGAGAAGAAATCCTCAGAGCTTGCGTTTGTCTTGCACACATATCCATTCACTTTCACAACTATTCAATAATACAGATACAAATATAGATTCGCATGAGCTTATGTAGTTGTTATACATTCCAACACTACTTCAAAATAGGCAAATTTATCTATGATTTTTGCTCACTTTGTCACTGTCCTTAGCGGTGACAATGATGAATTGGTGACAAAAACATAAATTGTCACCGTTATGCAAGGTAACATATTTTGTGGTGTGTTTGTCTCCGTTTAAAATGGTGACAAATTCTCTTATATCCCCTAATTTTTGGGGGTAGCTTACTCCCCTCTCCAAGCATTTCCCCCTCCCGACTCCCTCGAAACATTTCGCTAAAATTTCTAAATCTCTAGAGAAGAGGGAATACAGAGAAAACGAAAGAACGATAAGGGTGAAAACATAACACACACACACACCCCAACCCCACCACACCACTGATGCACCCACTTCCTCTCTCTCCCTCCACCCCTGAAATGGTTTACTTTGTATCTCTCTATTCTCTCCAAGCTACTAGATCGCAGGACAACCACCACTAGGGGTGGCAGTCGGGTCGGGTCATTAGCGTGTCGAGTCATAATCTTGTCGTATCATAATCATGTCATTCTTAGCGTGTCATAATCATGTCAGGTTATAATCATGACGGGTCATACACGAATCACCCGTTTAACCCGTCTAACTCGTGTAGGGTGTCATCGGTTCGATTCGGTTCGAATTTTGATTTTTTTTTTCGATTTTTTTTCATGTTTTGAAAACCATCCCAAGTGGTCGGTTCGGTCAATTTTTCAAATTTTAGTCGATTTTGCCAATTTGGGGAGTCGGATCAGTTTTTTAGTTGTAAGCAATTTTAAGAAAACCGACCGGTTAGCTCGGTTCTGTTATTCAAAAAAAGCTTACAACCTTACTAAACACACAAACAAGTCTTCCCATCAAATGTATCAATTATTAACACGTATTACATACCATCTTAAATACCAAAATACTACAAATATAACAATATCCAACTATTATAAACTTATTAGTTATTATTATTTTTTATTGCATTAGTTATTAATTATTATATATAGATTTACTTGTTTGGTAAGTTGGTAATTACTCTTTTTTTTTTCTTTGGGAGCAAAAAAAAATTAGTTTTTATATATTTTTTAAAATTAATATTTTTTAATTCTTATTTACATTATTTTTATTTTAGATTTCCAGATTATTAAAAATTATTTTTAGAACTAAAAAAAATACCTCAGCTGCACTTAAATTCTTAATTTGGTCAAACGGGTTAGACGAGTTAACTCGCTTAAACCCGTTTATTAATCGTGTCAAACGGGTCGACTCATTTATGACCCGTGCTCTTATACGGGTCACCCAACCCCGTTTATTGTCGTGTCGGTCGAAAATTGCCACCCCTAACCACCACCTTCATTTTACTAGTTATTCTTCTTCAACTTAAGCAAACCTGGTCACCACCCTCTGTGTATTATAGGGCTTTGCTGCTGCAACAAAGAGGGTCAAAGCTTCATAAAAATAAAAATAAAAAAATTTATGGTCAAATCATCAAAACCAAGGTTGGTAAAGCCTCAACCCTAAACATCTTCTCTGTTATCCTTTCTTATTATAGCTCAATAAGTGACTTTGAGCTCTCAGAGTAACTTTTTCTTGCCACTATTTCTTTTAAATCTAAGAGCAGAAAGTTATGACCTTGTAGGGTTTATTCAAACCCTTTTAAGCATTGTGGTTTCAAATCGATGATTTGGGTTTGATTTGGGCTTTGAAGCATTTTGTTTTCCTCTTTTGGGTTGAGAATTTGAGTTTTTTTTTAGGGCTCCTATAAGAGTTTTTGATTTAGGGGCTTCCATTAGAAAATTTGATTTAGGGGTTCTCACTCCCCTCTTAAAAGCAATTTTTTTGTTCCTTGCAGACAACAGAGGACAAAGTGGTAGAGGCTTGGATGGTGTTAGTGGCGATGGATGTCCTCAAGATGGTCGAAAAAAGTCAGTCTTCAACTGCTTCTTATTAAGTGTTGAAATATGAGTCTACATGTGTTGTTATTCATTTATCTTCTTTTTCAGTTTCTGAAGTGAAAATGTAGTGTTTTTTTTCTTCTTCAAAATTCATTGTGATGATGGCAGGTTGAAAATGCTGATTGAATCATAGTGGTCTTAATTCATTGTTCTTTTTAGTTTCTTTTGAAGAGTCCCTTTACAGTGATCTTAATTTACACTTTCATAAATGCTCTCTCTACAGTGGTTTTAATTTTACACTTTCACGAGAAAGTCACATATGTAGCTTGTTGAAGATTAATGCAGAAATTATTAAGTGCAATTTATGTTAATGTGTTGTTTCATTGTAGTGTTTGATTGAGTCAAATAAGTTGTTACTAGTGTCCTAGATTTATGGTTTTAGTGGTTAGTGGGTCTCATATTTTCAGCATTTTGTTGAACGTGATTTAGTGTTCTTAGTGGGTTTTTTAGTGTCCTTGATTTGTGGGGTTGTTACATGTTGGATGTCTATTTAAGGAACTCTACAGATGAATAAAAATTAAGTCTTCAGCTTCTCATTACTTGTTTCTCACCAGCTGTTTGATAAAATTACTTAGTTAATTTTTTTTGTTGCCTCTCACAATCTAACAATTGCAGAGAGGGGGAACTTGCTCTGTTTTTAACATTTGGTATCAGAGCCAAGTTAAAGGAGGTTCAAGCTTTAGTCAGCCCCTCCTTGGGTACAAGTCTTGGTAAGATGGCAAACAACAACGCTGGCGTGAATCCGACGGTCCCTACAATTCCATTGTTCAATGGCAATGGATATGATGTTTGGAGCACAAAGATGAAGACTCTTTTCATCTCCCAAGACCTATAGGAGTTGGTGGAGAAAGGCTACATAGAAGCTGGTGTCGCTGCTGAAACTCTCAATAATATCAGGAAGAAAGATGCCAAGGCTTTCTTCTTTCTTCAACAAGCTGTAGATGATACTATTTTCCCACTAATTTCAGCCGCAACAAAATCAAAAGAAGCATGGGATGCACTTCAAAAGGGGTATCAAGGCATTACTAAGGTAGTCACTATTAAACTTCAAACTCTTCGAAGAAAATTTGAGAGTTCTTTCATGAAAGATAGTGAGTCTATTCATGAATATTTTTCTAATTTGATGGAGACTGTCAATCAAATTAGAAAGTATGGTGAACAATTATCTGAACAAAAGGTAGTTGAGAAGATTTTGAGAAGCATGCCAAAGAAGTATGACCACGTGGTGGCTGCAATTGAAGAATCTAGAGTTCTAAGTGAGCTAACTATTGACGAATTGTTAGGCTCCTTACTATCTCATGAAGATAGGTTGAAAAGATATGATGAGAACTCTATGGAGAATGCATTCCACACCAAGTTGCAGCTTTCCAAAGATAAGACAAGTGAAAGCACCAGCGAGTCTAGCAACAACAAAGGGCGTGGAGGCCATTCCTCTCATGGAAGAAGAGGTGGTCGAGGCGGTAGAGGCTACAGAGGCAGTGGACGCGCAGGAGGTAGCAACCAACATCGTCATGAAGCTGGTGATAAAGGTAATAATAACAACCATAAGCCTCAATGTTACTACTGTAAGAAATTTGGCCATATAGAAAAGTTTTGTTGGTTGAAAGAGAAACATGCCAAATTTGCCCAGGAAAAAGAAAAGGATGAATCTGAAAGTTTGTTTCTTGCATGTTATAGCGCTAATGTGTGTGCTCCAGATGTTTGGTATGTGGATAGTGGTTGTAGTAATCACATGACAGCAAATTTGGAGGCCTTTATCAGCTTGGATAAATCTGTGAAAACTCAAGTGAAGATGGGAGATGGAACCATTCGTGAAGTACATGGGAAAGGTGAAGTGAAGGTAAAATCTTGTGGAACAAATTACATTAAAGGTGTTTTGTATGTTCCTGATTTGGATTCAAACTTGTTGAGTGTGAGGCAATTTCTAGTAGAAGGTTATTCTCTTCTTTTTGAAGATTTTGCATGCTCTGTTTTTTCTGATAAAGCTAAGGAACACTTGTTGTTCAAAGTTCCCATGGCTAAGAACAATATTTTTCCTCTCACTGTTGGTAATGAAAAGCATGCATTTAAGGCTTCCTTACTTGATGAAAACTGGTTATGGCATTATAGATATGGCCATTTGAATTTTAAAAGCTTGGATTTCTTGTCTGGACAGAATTTAGTTCATGGTTTACCCTGGTTTAAGCGTGTTAATGATGTTTGTGAGAGTTGTGTAGTTGGGAAGCAACACCGAGATGTTTTTCCAAAGGACAAGGCAAGACGAGCTACGAAACCTATAGAGTTAATACATGCAGATGTTTGCGGGCCAATGCGTACTCTTTCACTCAATAACAGGAAGTATTTTATTGTCTTTGTGGATGACTATAGTAGAATGACTTGGGTGTATTTTGCTAAGGAGAAATCTGATGCCTTTCCGATTTTCAAGAAATTCAAAGCTCTAGTTGAAAAGCAGAGTGGACACTGCATGAAGATATTACGGACAGATCGTGGCGGTGAGTTTCTTTCTGAGGAGGTTGACAGATTTTGTGAAGAGTTCGGCATTCAAAGACAATTGACAGCCAGCTACACTCCTCAGCAAAACGGGGTAGCTGAAAGAAAGAATCGAAGTCTTGTGGAGATGGCTAAATGCATGCTCAAAGCCAAAGGCCTTCATAACTATTTTTGGGCTGAAGGAATCCATACAGCAGCCTATATTCTCAACAGGAGTCCCACATCAGCATTATGTCGTCAAACACCTTTTGAAGTTTGGAACGGGTGGAAGCCTAAGGTAACTCACTTTAAAATTTTTGGATGTATTGCTTATGCTCTTGTTCTATCCCAAAAGAGAGGAAAACTTGATGATAATAGTGTAAAGTGCATTTTTGTGGGCTATAGTATTGAAACCAAAGGCTACCGACTTTATAATCCTCTCACTAAGAAGCTACTAATCAGTCGTGATGTTGTTTTTGATGAGAAAAGTGCTTGGAATTGGAGTAATATGCAGCGCAGTACAGGTTTCATTCAAGAGGATGAAGAGTTGGTCGATCCTCCACCGGCGCCCAATGGTGAGAATGGAGGTGATTCCGGCCCTTCCACACCTAGAACCAACTTGTCAAATTCATCAAGTTCTACATCCTCAAGTGTTTCCTCACCGGAAACACCTCCACGAAAGTGGAGATCCTTGAGTGAAATTTATGAAGTAACTGAAAGATGTCAGTTTGCACAAATTAAAGAGCCAACCAGTTTTGAAGAAGCTGAAAACTACAAGGAATGGTGTGGTGCTATGGATGAGGAAATCAAGGCATTGGAGAGAAACAAGACATGGGATCTTGTGGATCTACCGGCTGGAAAAGAAGTTGTGGGCCTAAAGTGGGTTTACAAAGTTAAGTGCAAGCCTGATGGCTCAATTCAGAAATACAAGGCACGATTGGTTGCAAAGGGATATATGCAACGCGAAGGTATTGATTTTGAAGAAACTTTTGCTCCTGTTGCTAGATTTGACACTATACGCACTGTTTTGTCCGTAGCTGCTAATTACAAATGGAATGTTTATCAATTTGATGTGAAATCGGCTTTTCTTAACGGTGTTTTGGAAGAAGAAGTGTATGTGCAGCAACCAAAAGGTTATGAAGTTGACGGGCAAGAAAGGAAGGTGTGCAGGCTAAAGAAAGCGCTTTATGGACTCAAGCAAGCGCCAAGGGCCTGGTATGAGAGGATTAATGAACATTTCAGCAAGCATGACTTTCATAGGAGTGAAAGCGAGCCTACTTTGTATGTCAAGACAAAGGGGGCTGATGAGGTACTTATTGTATGTATTTATGTGGATGATTTGATATATACGGGAAATAGTTTTACTTTGATAAATGAGTTTAAAAACCTGATGGTTCATGAGTTTGAAATGACTGACTTGGGAATGATGAGTTATTTTTTGGGATTGGAAGTGAAGCAATGTGGTGCAGGAATTTTCATTTCTCAAGAGAAATATGCTAAAGATCTTGTTGGAAAGTTTAAGCTAGAAGATTGCAATCCGATAAAAACTCCCATGAACACCAATCAAAAATTCAGTTTGGATGATGGAGAAGAGAAAACTGATGCTCATATCTATCGAAGCTTGATTGGAAGCTTACTTTATCTTACAAATAGTTGGCCCGATATAATTGATTGGGCAGGTTCTATTGATGATCGAAGGAGCATCACCGGCTATATTTTCAACCTTGGTTCGGGTGCCATATCATGGAGCTCAAAGAAGCAACCGTCTACTGCATTATCTTCATCAGAAGCTGAATATATGGCTGTAACTTCAGCAGCTTGTTAGGCCGTATGGTTGCAAAGAATCTTGGAAGATATGAAAGTAAAGCAAGAGAGAGCAACAACCATTCATTGTGATAATCAGTCCACAATTGCCATGACAAAGAATCCAGTGCACCACAGCCGCACAAGACATATAGAGACGCGACATCACTTCATAAGAGAGCTGGTGGCGAAAGGAAGAATCAAGATGACATATGTCAACACAAATGAACAACTTGCTGACTTGTTCACAAAACCACTCCCATTGGAGAAATTTCAGTACTTGAGAGAAATGTTAGGTGTTGTAAATTTCTGCATTAAGGGGGAGTGTTGAAGATTAATGCAGAAATTATTAAGTGCAATTTATGTTAATGTGATGTTTCATTGTAGTGTTTGATTAAGTCAAATAAGTTGTTACTAGTGTCCTAGATTTATGGTTTTAGTGGTTAGTGGGTCTCATATTTTCAGCATTTTGTTGAACGTGATTTAGTGTTCTTAGTGGGTTTTTTAGTGTCCTTGATTTGTGGGGTTGTTACATGTTGGATGTCTATTTAAGGAACTCTACAGATGAATAAAAATTAAGTCTTCAACTTCTCATTACTTGTTGCTCACCAGCTGTTTGATAAAATTACTTATTTAATTTTTTTTGTTGCCTCTTACAATTTAACAATTGCAGTGTAATACCCGTAAAATTTCTGCATTAATAAAAAAAATGAATCCCCGTATTTTGTTGTAATTTCACATTATTTAATTTCCAGAAACCCAAACTTATACGTACGCGTATTCAGTTGTTGCTTTCTTGGACTGTAAATTACGAACCTGGGCTGTGCTGCACGCGAACCTGTAAAATCTGTGCTTATACTGGACTGTATTGCACGTAATTCTTAGCGACGACAACTCACATATTTTTGGAAATATTGGTACATATAGGAATCAACCTATATATAGAATTGTACTAACCTAACTACCTTAAACCCCATGGTCAAAAGCACTACCCAAACAGCCCCTTGACCATTGGACCTACCCAACCATTTCCCCCTTTACCCACCGGACACCCACACACCTCCCTGCCGGCGCACACATCCCACCCCCCTCTCCAATCAGTCTATCACCTCCATCTCATTCAACGAGATACACAAGATCTGTGTGTATATAGATGTGTATGCATATGAGCTTGTATATATATTAAGAGCTTGAGAGATAGAAAGGGTGAGGGACTCAAACCACACACAACTCCACCTCTGCCTCCCTATCTGCATCCACACACTCACACGACCCAGAAGGATAAGGAAGAAGAAGATTGAAGGAGGGAGAGGAGAGCTTGCCGGAGAATTGAGAGAGAAAAGACCCGAGACTCCACAGGTAGACCCACACCCCCTCTTGTTTAATTTTGTGGTTGTTAAACCCACACACACACCCCCCCCCCCCCCCCCCCCCCCCCCCATGCACGCCCAAACAGAGCCCAGCTCTCTGTCAACCCTAAATCACCATTAAAGCCCTCACCGAGCTTTATTTTTACAACTCAACCAGAGGCTCCAAAACCATACCAAACTGACCCTAAGGTTCCCATTAGACCCCCTTTAACTCAGTTGTGAGTTTGGTGCACCCTAGGTAGGCCATGCACAGCATTATCCTCTTGAAACCCGAAAAGAATAATCAGACAGTGGGATAGGAAAACGAATAAACCATAGAACCAACTCCCAGTATGTGATAGGAGAGCCCAAACCGGACCCATTGGCGTTGGAATCACGTATTTTCGTGAAGAAGTGAGCAAGTTATGGCCTCTGGAAGAATTTTCCGGCGAAGCCCCAATTTTCCGGCGACCTAGCCTCACCGGAGAAGAAAAGGTTTCCGGGTTATATCGTTTACCCGTATTAAGTAATTCGGGTCGGGTCATGGGTTTGGGTATGGGTTGGTTTGTGTGTGTGAATGGTTAATGGGTTCGGGTTATAATAAACTAAATGGATCCGGTTCGGATCTTTTAAGTTGGATCAGTCCTTGTGTGTAAACGGGCAACCCATGGGTACGGGTTCGGCTATGGGTTAACCCGTGGGTCTTCTCTTTAATTTTAATTAATTCATTTTATATCCTTAAATATTCCGTTAATCCGGGTTAGCACATTAATGATCCGAGATTAGCAATAATTTACATTTTATTAATTCGTTAATCTAGATTAGTAGGTTTATGATTTGTTTTAGATTTATTAATGAATGATTATTCTGTTAATCCTAATCAAGATTGTATTAACTTGTTTTATATTATTAAGTAATCTATTAATCTTAATTAGTGTTTTAATAAACTGTTTTAGTAATAATTAGTATATATTAACCAAGATTAGTATATTAATATTAGTTATAATATATTTTGTATTTATAAATAATTATAAATGATTTTAAAATTGTTTTAAAAATCCAATAAAGGTTTCAATAATACTATATATTATATTTTAATAAATTGTAATATAATTTTTTTTTATAATATGCTTATATTCTGAAAATAGGGATTATTATTATCATATGATATATTTGTTATTTATTGGTTTAAATAAATAATAAGTAAATATTTTAAATTAAAATAATTAGGTAATAAATACCTAATGACCGTTTTCAAGTATAGAAAAATTATATTAAATTTTCCTAAGGTCTAGTACCTCTATATTGTAAATTATTATCTACAAGACCCTAACTTTAATATTTCAATAATTATTAATTACTTATAAAATACCCGTTTGGTTGTATTTTAATTATTTAAAATACCAAACGAGCCCCGAAAATTACGAGAAAAATACTACTAGCCTAATTTAAGGCCTAGTATTTAATAAAAATATTTATAAGGGTCAAATATCTCCCTAAATCATATTTTATAATTATGAGACCCCGCAATCTATTATTAGACTATTTAAACTTCAGAAATTCGTAGTAAATAAACCGTAGCTCAGAAAAATACGCGGTCAGTTCCTAGAGTCTTAGAATGATGTCTAGAACATCACTTTAAAGTTTGGTGACCTTTCGACACGGTCAAAAATACAGCTTATCTTTAGGGCCCAAACTAGTATAGAAAACCCAGCCTTTTATGCGACGGACTCCGATTTGAGTCTAGTCAATGGCGTTAGACTCAGAATGATGTCTAGATCATCATGTTGAGGTTTAGGGACCCACCCGGCACAATTACTATTATGCCCCTGATTTTAGTAGACTTATTAATCAATGTTCTATGTAATCTTAATGCTTTGTAGGAACCGCTACGCTTGTTTTTACGCAACCGCTTCGAGATGAGTCGTCCTAACTCACTTGGTATATTATAGAATTATTCCTTGATCATATATGTATGTCCAGTACGTCCTGTGTGGACGATACTGATAAATATTAGTATTGTAAATGTTGAGATTATTTCTTATATAATGAACGCATGTTAGTTAACTATACTCCATGCTTAGTTAATAATCGCTGATATTCTTGGTTATCATGATTTCGGTTTCTATAGTCACATGAACATTCACATGAACATGGTCGAGTCATGATGTCTATATTGATGTCTGCATAGTTAGTCACGGGGACTAACCCAAACATATCATTATATACATCGAATGGACCGCGGTGGTCCGAGTGGCACAGTCAAGTAAATGGGAACAACAATGAAACTGCTATAGGGCCCTGCTAGGCGACGATAGCCAGAGTTTCCATTGAAATTATTGAAGTTATGCATGGATTGATGATTGATACGCTATAGGGCCCTGTTAGGCGACGATAGCAATGTATCCATCAGAATACAATAGTTACCTTTCAAATGCTATAGGGCCCTGTTAGGCGACGATAGCGATGTAACTATTCTATTCTCTCGGCAAGGTCACGAGGACCTAAGAGTCCAATGATTACACTCTTTTTAAAACCAAAACTGCTATAGGGCCCTGCTAGGCGACGATAGCAACGTAATCATTCTACTCTGAGCTAACGGCATTACACTGGTAATGTAACAAGTCACATGAGTCGGTTGTGGTGTTCATGGTCGAGTTAACGTTGAATATATCAATGATGCATTTTATCATCTTTTTACATGTCATATGCTCATTAATGTTGTTTCAAGATATGTTGTATTTGTATATCCTTATCTGTATTAGGAGTGATCGGTTAAGACGTTCTCACTTAGCTTCAAAAGCTAACGGCTCCTTCCCTGCCCTGGACTTTTTACGTCTAGGTTATGATGAGGAGAACTATCAAGGTAACAATGAAGATGAATATCACTATCCTCAGAATGGGAATTATCAGGAAGGTGATCCTGAGGCAGACTATTAGGAAGAGCCTGATAACGAAGGTTATGGGTTCTCCAGTTAGAAAGAGGACCCTGGCCTATTTCCGCATTAAGACTTCTATTACGTTTTAATTATCTTTTGGTTGATGTAATATTTAAGTGGCGTAAATCGCCCAAACTTATCTTTTGTGGTTTTCATTTGGAACTTCAGTAATAGCCTAAGTAGCAAAACATTCTAAGTTCCCCCATGAATACCATTAGACGCTTCTGCAAATTCCTTACTCTGATATATATATATATATATATGTTGTTAGTATGTTGCACGGACAGGTCAATTTTATGTAACTCGTCATTCCCTACGGGTCCAAAAAGGAAATATTAAAGAGAGCGAGATCCGCGACTCGGCCCATATTTTGTTAAAGAGGCTTTTGATCTGGTAATTCCATTCCAATTTTATTTTTATGTTCCAACAGGAAAACAACATTGTTCCAAAGGATTGTAAGAATTGATCTCACCCATTCGATCAATCCCGAACTTTCAACGTATTGATCATGTTAATTACACAAAACACACACATATTGTATAATGTATAATGTATATGATTATGATCTTTCAGGGCTCGTATGGTATTCATTTTCTGTTTTTATTTTTTATATATATATTTTTTATTTATGTTTGACTCTAATATGAAAGGAATTCACTCTAAACATGCAAACAAAAAAATCAAAAACTAAAAACCGCAAAGTGGCACTCCATGATGCAAATCCATATTCCATATGACCACAAACAATTTTATTCTTACATAGAGTTGGTATAAGTCCACTAGTTTCAAGTATCAGAACTCAAATCAAACATAGTTAAATTTAATTCCTAAAGCATGGCAGAGTTGGGCTTTGAGCTAGACCAAAGATACATTAACCCAATCCAGCCTGACCTGAATTAAGCTAAATAATGAGTGGGCATCTTTTTTTCTTTTTCTTTTTTTTCTTTTCTTTCCAACTTTATGAAATGATTCTTTGTATGGTCCACCATTAAAAATGTAATCTGGTTCTTTAGAAAACCAATCATCTCTTGGTCTAACTTATTACACACAAACACACACCCCATGCCTCACTAGCACCCAAGTTAGCCTCTCTAGCACCCAAGTTAGCCTCTATTTAAGTAGTGATTGGCCTAGAAAGAAAAGCTTATAACTTCAAGAAAATGAATGAAGACCCTTTATTATGTGAACTAAGTTTATAAAATCTTATGGGGCAACTAAACTTTTGAACAACAGATACTTGCAAATTTGTAAGTACTTGACAAAATTAAGTATAGCAGTACATAAAAGAACAGCAACAGATACATCTCCTTAATAATGTTTCTATAGTATTTAAGCAAATGTAGATTATACACTACAAACTCAAAGAATCTTGGTTAAAAAGTACCTTTTTTTTTCCTGCTTAGGTTGAGCTCAACCTACAAAGGCAATAAGGTTGACATAATCCTCTTTTTGACAAGAAATTGTTCTATGTGACTGTCACATCGTGTGATGGTCACTGTGATCTATTCATTACTTAGGATCCACATGAGACTCACAAAATACTCAAATCATAATGAAAGACACGAGATAATTGGTACTCTCCAGTCAATGAGAGTGGATTATTTGGGTGGAGCCCATGTCCATATATATTGGTGGTCCATTACTTGTGGGTCCCACCCAAATAACCCACCTTCATCACGTACCCTCAAAGTTCCTGTACCCGCTCGAGAGTAGCACGAAATCACAGAATTCCATAAAACCCCAAGTCCCTTTTAGGAATTTAATCGAACAGGCTCTGTGCAATTTCAATTGACCCATCTATAACATAATATCTAATGAAATTGGTACAAACAACCACATCAATTTCATACCCAGTTCATATTACTGATCCATGAACCTCTCTACATTTATTGTCTGTCTTCTACTTTTTTCTGTAGAAATTTGGTTAAAAAGTCCCTCATATTAGATTATATGTGAGTTTAAAGGCCAACTCATCTTTAATTTTGGTCATAACTCTCTGATAAGTAAAATTTAATCAAATCAAATCCATACGTTACTTTTTACTTAAAGAAGGAAAAATGAGTTGTACCTTAGACCAACAAAGTCCTTAATATATTTGAGAGAGAAACACAGCACACAAGTTTAGGAGTAGTTAAAAATGGAGGGAATGTTTTGGTATCCTGTTAGTCATGAATTGATTAGTATGAATATTATACGTACCATAGTAGTTTGGTTGTATCATACAACTAAAAATGAGTATGACATGCAATGTTTTTAGACTTAAATATGGGTATGATATTTTGAGACATTGGTGCAATATTTTGGGATCTAGTACGATATTTTGAGATCTGGGTACAATGTTCGAGATTAGCAGCTTTTTCATTAAGTGATAGCTTCCTTTCAGTCATCCATTTAGGCTTAGTTTGGCCCCCATGTGACTTTTTAAAAGGAACTTATGAAATTTATTACTAAGTTGTTTGATAATTTTATGCAAGTGACAAACTATTCTTCAAAAAGACATCATGAAACCAAAAGGCAACATTGAGCTTTTAAAAGCTCCATTCTAGAGCTTTTAAAAGCTTTCCCCAAAAAAGTCCTAAGTTCAATTTTTACAAAACTCATAAATTGTACTTTAAAAAAAGAGAAGCACCAAAATGGGGCCAAACTAAGCCTTAATCGTATGATATGATCAAACCAGTATGATTGTGTTATAGAATTCTGCATGAAGTTTCTCTTTTTTTCTTTTTCTTTTATTTTCTTTTACTTTTTTTCTAAGTAGGGGTTCTCACCTTCCCAAAATTTATCGCTCTACCGCCAAGAGGGCCCATACCACAAGCTCCATGAAATGTTTTCATGAGATTTTTAAGTGGGCCGACTCGTCACACATGACCAGTCACCCAATCATGTTGGCTCATGCAATTTGGCGAGTCGTGCTGTGTTGGTCTACTTGCTCTGGATCTACTCAACACAGTCTACTGGCCCAACCCACGACGCGCTATGTTGTTAGGGATGTTAAAGACTGACATTAATTGGATTTGGACTTTAGCTTACGGGCTCATGTCTTTTCGAGTTCGATTGCACTCGGGTCGGACTTAAGAATTCATAATCCATGTAAGTCTTAGGACCTAAGGTAGAGCTTAAATAATTGCTTTAAATGCTATAATATATGTAACCATTTTTTTCATAGGTTGAAAATAACTTTGAATGTAGCAACTTACAATTTTTTACATTTTAATACTTGAAAACAAAAATTTTGATTGTTGGGACCTGAGGCGCGCATAGAAGCCCGACTAGGCATAGGCTCAGGCTTCGGCTTCAAGAGGTAGGTCCAGACCCTATCCTGGGATCCTAGGGCCTAGGGCCAAGCTTAAGGCCAATTTTTTCGGACTGGACTACGAGTTGCACGTCAGGGTCAACTTTTTATTTTTTATTTTTTATGCCCCTATATGTCATGTGGACGGATGTAGTCTGTTTCACTAATTGTTTTTTCCCCAATTTTATTGTTTTTGTTGTGCCCATGGCACTGAGAGGTCTTTTCCCGACCCACTTGGTTACGAGCAGGCTCAGCCCACAGGGTGGTCCATGTCGCGCCACATGACATGTGGGTTGTGTCGTGCCGAGTTAGCCCATTTTTACCCCGACACCCTGTTAGGGATACATACTAAAAGTCATGCTTTATGTAGTTGATTTATTATTCATTCAATAAAATCAGTTATTCCATTTTTATGAGAATCTGTGTGGGCAATGTTTGTATTATATTATTTATTTAATCTTATGCATGTGTGTCTCTCATTCTACATAGTAAGTGGTTTGGTGTGTAGAGTTCGGCTTGTACGAAAGATCAGACCATCAGATATTGTAGCATGGTGTTGTAGTAGGTTTGTCTTGACTACGGGAAACGGTATAGTTTCAACTCACTATGCTGGTACACTTTGTGTATTAAACGGGACCGACTTAGGGTAATTATTTTTATACTGACTTATAAGATAATTAATACATCATAGCTATTATGAGTGCTTATGCTCTAAATCCTAAGTTAATTTGTAGACACGTGCATTTGATATTTACACTTTGATCCCTAAAAGAGTGAGATCCTTAAATGGGTCAATATCTCATTGGATTGGATGACAATATTGATTGTGTGGTGGATATAAATTAATAATGGAATCCATGTCTCAATTTTGGGATTGATGATATCCCCTTGAGAAAGCTTATAATTAAGTTTTGATAATGTCCAGCCACCATGCAGGTGGATTTTGTATCCGACATATCAGATAAGTTAAGCAGAGTATCTCAAGCAATTTTAAGAGATTAATCAAATATGATTGTCAGTAATTATATTTAATTAATGGATATCTGTAATCTTAACGTGGGAAGATAATAAGCATTTAATAACATGGAGCTCGAAATATATTTTTGAAATAAGGGTAGGAGTGCAATTATAATTCC
Organism: Hydrangea macrophylla; assembly: GCA_033977485.1. NCBI lineage: Eukaryota > Viridiplantae > Streptophyta > Magnoliopsida > Cornales > Hydrangeaceae > Hydrangea > Hydrangea macrophylla. The sequence goes on from CM066996.1 coordinate 80,106,336, forward strand.
TTAGTGGTATGAATTATAATTTATGAAAATAGGAATCTGATTCAGTTCGAATTGGGGTTTCCTAATTCCATAAGGAAGCCTATTCCTTATTGACTTTTTATGGTCCCTATCATAGTCTATATATATATGCTACTTGGGCTCTCTTCTCAGTTGGCGTTTTTCCATCAAGAGAATTATAACTCGGAAATAGAAAAAGAGAGCGTAAAAGAGGGAGAGCAGAAAACATAAAGGATTTTGATAGAGCACACACTCAGTTCGATATTCTAGTAGCGGAGGAATACGGTAGAAGATCGTGCGCTGTTATCGAGCCCGTGTTCTCGATTCGTCTACTACAGCAATCCATTTTTGCACTTCAAGGTAATCCTAGTTCAATCCTTATAGGGTTATTGTAGCTTTCACATAAATTTTTGCAGTACCAACTTATACGCGCTGTCAACAGATTCAGGGAACGCAGTTTTCCTAACACACCCAACTTTCTCAACTCTTTGTATTGGGTTTCATGGTACAAGAACAGATCAGAAAGCCCAATTGCTGAGCCCAAATTGCCATCCTCAAGAGTAAGTTATGGGAACTAGGGGTGTTCAAAAAACCTGCCAACCCAACCCGCACCCGAACCTGACCAAAATTTTCGGGTATTCTATCTAATGGTCAATGGCCAAGGACAAACAGGGAAATTCCCCCGAAGCTTCGGTTCGGCGCACGGGGCTGGAATTCATGCACCTAAACCCGAACGAAACTCAGCCTATAATAAAAAATAAAAAATAAAAAAAACCCTAAAATCCTATTCTCATTTCTCATTCTCTCAGCGCAGCCCCTCTATCTCATTTCTATCTGGAGTATTCCACCACCTCCACTTCCACGGCTTCACTCCCTTCTCCTCATCCTCCTCCTCTTCCTCTTCCTCTACTCTCCAAACCTCCACAGCTCCCTCCACCTCCTCCATCGCAGATCCAAAGCCACCACCAGTAACCAGTCACTCCTCCGGCCTCCCTCCTCCACGATCAACCCTCCTCCAGATCTCCTTCACCACCGCTTCACTCCGCCGCTTAAGGATCGCAGATCCACAGCCACCACCACTGACTGCAGACCTCTACCTCCACCACCTCCTCCGGTAATTTATTTCCCCTTTATTTTGATCTCTCAATGTTACATTGACTTGTTTCAATTTGTTTTTGTTTACAAAATTAGATTATCAGCCTACCAGTATCAGAGAACAAAACTAAACTGAACTGAAATATGTAGGTATTTTTGTTGATAAGTAGCTATTTTCCATTTTATTTTTGATCTCTCAATGTTATCTTGATTTGTTTCTAATTTTTGTGTTTTTGTTTTCAAACTTAGACTATCAGTCTACTGCCTACTAGACACAAGACTGGACTGAACTGAAAGATGTAGGTATTTTTTTTATTTTTGATCTCTCAATTCCTTTTGTTTATATGTAGGTAATTTTGTTGATGTTTCATTGTAATTGATCTGTTCTTTACTGGGCCCTTTATGTTTAAAATTATGAATAATCTTGACTGAACTGAAAGATGGCTCTCTCTCTCTCTCTCTCTCTCTCTCTCTCTCTCTCTATATATATATATATATATATAACAACAAGGTGATCTTTAGGGTTAGGATTAGGGTTCACCATTCATGGAAGGTTCAATCTATTTAGTTTGTGTTGATTAATGTATAATTTCTAATGGCTAGCTGTTAAGTTTTCTGGTTTTTGAACTAATTGATTGTAATCTCCTTTATAATTTATATGTATATGTATGGTTGTGCACCGACTATAGGTTGTGGTGATTGATAATTGAAATCCTAATCTTTCTTGTGATTTGATTATCAATTCCCCAATTTGTTTTTATGGGAAACCATTTTTATTTGGCTACCCATAATGCCAGAGCAATTTCCTTTATAGCCAGAGCAGCCTACCATTTTTCTAATGGATTTTTGACATTACTAACGGATTTTTTCCGTTACAAATAAAAAAGTGTTAGAATCTGCTCTGGCAATAAAGAAAATTGATCTGGCATTATGATTTCCCTTTTATTTTTATTTTTTCACTGCTTTGAATAGTCTCAAGGTCACATCAATTGGGATTTAAATTTGATACAAATTTGAGAGGATTTTCATCTTTGGTCGTAACATAAGGTGGTGCTGCCTATTCTGTAACATTAATGATTACTTGATAAGATGAATAAGTGGATATTTATCTTTTCTATATGCCTGTTTGGCAATACTTCTGAGATTTTAATTACCAAAAAAATATTGCTTTGGACAAAAGTTTGACATTTGCAGAAAGCTTTTGACAAGCACCTTAACATAAGCATTTCCTCTTTATATACAACTAGCTTCTAACCCGTGCAATGCACGGGAAAGCATTTTGACGACTTGATGGTCTAAAAAGAGTAAGTTTTTTTATGTAAATATAAATTTAATTAAAAAACCAACAATAGGGAAAAAAAAACATTGGCTTAAAGAGTATGCTAAAACAACAATCATGAGTGCTGGATGGGTAATGTCTTTATACAAAAACACTATAATACAGAAAAGAGGGTCTTTAACATGTGTCCCGTGATAATACTCTATGAGATACAAAATCAAACCACTGGAGAAATAGAAACAACCGGTCACATTATAAGTCACGCAACCTAAGATTAACCTAAAAAAATGCAAAGGAGCTGAAAAACAAAAGAATTGTTACACATACCAAATTCACATTAAAGATCCTTATAAGAAACACATACGCTGTTATCAACAATAAAAAAAATTAAAAATAATAAAAAGAAAGAAAAAAGGAAGGAAAAAATAAGCACACATATTCGTATATATGTTCTGAGATATTAGTTCATAGATGTTGTACTAGAATAGAATATTAATTTTATGCTTGCGTCCTCCATTGGGTTCCTCTCGAGAGAAAAATAGAGTGTTGCAGAGAGAAAAGTGAATAAATGAATTTGAAGCAGAGAAAGAGATCAAGAGAGGGTTTGTGCAAATTGAGGAATGTCTATGATAAATAATGAGATGTGAAATCGAAGGAGACATAAAAGATTAATATGTAAATTATAAAATATTATTAAGTGAATTTTAGAGAAAGAGATCAAGAGAGGGTTTGTGCAAATTGAGGGATGTCTATGGTGAATAATGAGATGTGAATTAGAAGGAGACGTTAAAGGTTAATATGTAAATTATAGAATATTATTTCATGAATTAATTGCATTATTTAGTAAATGCATTCATCATGCATTAATCTGTGTCTTTTGATTTTTTGTGGATTAATCATGGATTAATGTAGGGTTGAACAGTTTTGGGGAGAGTAATGTATAGTATAACACTTGATTGACTGGACAGTTGGCTTTTGAGAGCTTTGAATGGGCGGGGCTAAAGGTTCTTGAGTGAGTTGAGAAATGCTACACTCACTCCTCCAGTCACACCTCAAACCACACCCACTGTTTTAAATGCATGTACCCTCTGCTGTTTAAATTTTTCACACTTTTCTGTACACCACGTACACATCACAGGGTACATGCATTTAAAGCAAGGGTGTGGTTTGGAGTGTAGTTAGAGGAGTGGGTGTAGCATTGTTGTCTTATCACACTGATATACGTGTATATGTATACACTAAATAGCGTAGCCAAATTTCTTTTTTTTTTTTTAGTGGTGTCATTCTATTACCTAAAATTACATTTCAAAATATGGCAATTTGATTAGATTCAACCATCACAAAAATATGATTTTAGTTATAAAATGACACCACAAACAATGGGTGGACAACACGTACCCATTTGGTTAAACACATGTGGAACAGAACGGTATGTTTGAACTTCATCAAATTACAAATTTAATGCCTCTCTCATATTTTTCTTTATTTTAGTGGTGTCAACTTAGTAGCTATTAATTTTAAAGCACTAAAATGTGTATAAAATTTGTTGTTCTCAAATTTTAGTGGTTAGTGTTAGTGGAAGTCGTTTGTGCCCCAAATATTTCTCTTTATTTATTCCATACGTTTTGTTTATAATACGTTTTATTTCTTCTTTTTCTATCATTATTAGTAAGAGAAATGCTACACCCACTCATTGTTTTAAATGCATATACCTTGTGCTGTTTAAATTTTTCACATTGTTCCTCCAACCACTAAAATTTGAGAAAAACACATTTTATACACATTTTAGTTCTTTAAAATTAATAGCTACTAAGTTGACACCACTAAAATAAAGAAAAATATGAGAGAGGCATTAAATTTGTAATTTGATGAAGTTCAAACATACCGTTCTATTCCACATGTGTTCAACCAAATGGGTACGTGTTGTCCACCCATAGTTTGTGGTGTCATTTTATAACAAAAATCATATTTTTGTGATGGTTGAATCTAATCAAATTGCCATATTTTGAAATGTAATTTTAGGTAATAGAATGACACCACTAAAAAAAAGAAATAAGAAATTTGGCTACGCTATTTAATGTATATATACATGTATATCAGTGCAATAATACAACAGTGCTACACCTACTCTTCTAACTACACTCCAAACCACACCCTTGCTTTAAATGCATGTACCCTGTGCTATGTAAGTGGTGTACAGAAAAGTGTGAAAAATTTAAACAGCAGAGGGTACATGCATTTAAAACAGTGGGTGTGGTTTGGGGTGTGGCTGGAGGAGTGAGTGTAGCATTTCTCAACTCACTCAAGAACCTTTAGCCCCGCCCATTCAAAGCTCTCAAAAGCCAACTGTCCAATCAATCAAGTGTTATACTATACATTACTCTCCCCAAAACTGTTCAACCCTACATTAATCCATGATTAATCCACGAAAAATCAAAAGACACTGATTAATGCATAATGCATGATGAATGCATTTACTAAATAATGCAATTAATTCACGAAATAATATTTTATAATTTACATATTAACCTTTAACGTCTCCTTCTAATTCACATCTCATTATTCACCATAGACATCCCTCAATTTGCACAAACCCTCTCTTGATCTCTTTCTCTAAAATTCACTTAATAATATTTTATAATTTACATATTAATCTTTTATGTCTCCTTCGATTTCACATCTCATTATTCATCATAGACGTTCCTCAATTTGCACAAACCCTCTCTCGATCTCTTTCTCTACTTCAAATTCATTTATTCACTTTTCTCTTTCCAACACTCTATTTTTCCCTCGAGAGGAACACAATGGAGGACGCAACCAAAAAATTAATAATCTACTTTGGTACAACATCTATGAACTAATATCTCAGAACATATATATGAATATGTGTGCTTATTTTCTTTCTTTTTTTTTTATTGTTGATAACAACGTATGTGTTTCTTATAAGGATCTTTAATGTGAATTTGGCATGTGTAATAATTCTTTTGTTTTTTCAGCCCCTCTGCATTTTTTTAGGTTAATCTTAGGTTGCTTGACTTATGTGACCGGTTGTTTCTATTTCTCCAGTGGTTTGATTTTGTATCTCATAGAGTATTATCACGGGACACATGTTAAAGACCTCTTTTCTATATTATAGTGTTTATGTATGTAACAACCTGCATTTCCATTTAATTTCTGGTATTTGCATTTGACATATTTAAATTCAATTTGAATTTCCATGATTAATCTGTATTGTTGATCTCATTTTTATTTACAATTCTTATATGTTAGATCTGATTTCTTATTTTATTTCATGATTAAAATTCTTTTGGGATCAAATTATAATTTTTATAAAGTTAGTAATACCTGTGTGAATTTCAAAATCTGTATTTCAAAACGGTGGAAATATTACCTTTTAATTCAAACTGTATTTTTATAAAACCAGAAAACCATTTCTTACGTTAAAATGAATTTTCTGTATTTTTGTGGTGATCACCGCGCCACGAAAATACCAGTTCACTTCCAAAACTGTCCGCGCTGTGCTAAACTTCCACAGATTTTGGAAGTGATGTAAAACAAGGACATGACATTTGCTTTATTGCTATTTATGGCAAGTAATCATTGGATATGCCTTGTTTGGATATTGCAATTTTGTATGTGTATTCTTATGCCATAAGCTCTAATTCCCAAACACACTCAACTTGACCCCCTACATACCTATGCTTGGCCCTTAGGAAATTGTTGAGTTAAACAATCTGCATATATGATTGATATATGTATATGTGCTGTGTTTTCTACATATTAGAAATTGTAAAATTAAAATCATTTGTTGAGCCTTTGAGAATCAACTTGGAGCCCAAGTTCCGCTCAAGCACTTGCTTATATAACTCACACCTCTCTCTCCATTACACATTCTACAATATACAAACACAGAGAGAGTTGGAGAGTTCTTTTTTTTCAAAAAGTTTTATAGAGAGAGATAGCACATCACCATAGCTTCAAGCTTGTATTGGGTTTCTTGATTTAGTTATCTTTCTCAACAATCTCTCTGCTTTTAATCTCAGTGAGTATTATTAACTCACTATGAATGTAATTACATGCTTAATTTCTATGTGTATAGCTTAGTATGTAAACCTCCATGAAAATTTTTACGTTGATATCCATGGTTTGAAAAATCAAGATTTTTCCAACCTTAATCTAAATCCGTTTTCAGAGATGAATATCAAAGTTTATGATATATAGAGTTTACGGTTTGAGTTTTGGAGCCCAATTGATTCATATGAAGAAGTATATAAGAAATCAAATTTTAACATCTTTTAGCTTTTCATAAAATTCTTGAGTTATAGGTTGATTCATGTTAAATTGATTTCATATTCTTAATCCTTGTTGAAAAACAAAGAATTTTATATATTACATGCCCTAATTGCTTTTGGATTTGGAAATGGGTCAAAAGACCCCTGAATTGCTGAAACAGAGCAGTTCTGACGAAGAAGACGAAGCCTCTGCTTCATCTCGCGCCACGATCGCGCAAGCGAAGATCGCGCGAGCGATCTGCGTGGTTTCAGGCAGACAGAAAGGTTTTATAATATAAAATGAAAATAGGCAGGTCGCGCGAGCGAGGGTCGCGCGAGAGACCTTTCGCGCGAGCGACCCGCGCGCGCAAGGTGTCTGATTTCAGGCAGAAAGAAAAGGTTTTTATAATAAAACAAAAATTGGGCAGGTCGCGCGAGCCGTCCGCGCGAGCGAAATATCGCGCGAGCGACCCGCGCGCGCGACTTCTGGCAGTTTCTAGTTTTTGTGTGTTTTCGTATAAGGGACTGTTTGGATCAATTTTAAAGCACTGTTAAGGTTCTGTTTGGGAATTCTATTAAATCAAAATGCTATTTGGTTATCATTGAACAGTTAAAACAATGTATTATGACTTATTAATCCCCCTGCGTACATTGTTCCCTTAATTCAGCGTTTTGCTTTGTGTTTAAGTTCATGTCATTCATATGGGGTCAGTGGTACATGCATGTGGGTGTCAGTCAGTGTGGAAAAGAGTAATGGTCAGTGTGGAAAGAGTTTGAGATTGAGATTGAGGTTGTGGTTGTGGTTGTGGTTGTGGTTGTGGTTGAGATTACGGCGAGGGTATCTTTGAAATGCGACGGTGGCAAATATGGACACTCCCTGACGCCCATGGAAGCGTTAAAGTGTGTGACGCCGAACTTGGACACTCCCTGGCACCCATGGTAGTGCTAAAGTGTGGCCTACGGACACTCCCTGATACCCGAGTCTGGATACTGCGTGAGGTTGCTCCGGTATTTGCATGGCGGATTAGGTATTCAAAGTGTGAGGCAATGGACACTCCCTGGTACCCCGGACCAAAGTGTGAGGCAAACTGGACACTCCCTGGCGCCCCGTTGCTAAAGTGTGGCTATCTTAGTGTTTCAAAGATACTGGAGTGAGATAGTGGGTTGTTGTGTTTTGTCGAGAGAAAAGAGTTGGTAAGATGAGTGTGGTGCATTGTCTCATACACGATCATTTGTTTTAAATGAATGAACGACTTTTAAATATATTCCCTGTTATTTTTTATAATTGAATTCCTTCCATGATTAAACCATTGATTTTACAAAACTTAAAAAGAGAAAATTTGTGAATGGGTATGTTTTACATTCAAAGTCATGTTTTTAATACTCACCAGCTTCTCGAAGCTGACGACGTTGATGCGTCCTGGACATTCGTGTTCAGGCTTTTCAGGTTACAACTATGATGAGCCTTATGACTATGCTAATTGAGAACGGCTGCTTCTGGAAGAGAATCTGTTATTGTCATTGCATATTTTAAGTTATATGTTTAAGTTTTAAACTGTTTTGTAATAAGGATGACTGTAATAGACATTAAGTTATTATTTTGTTTCCAGGCGGTCTGTGCCTTTAGATGACCCGTGCTGTAATATGTAATAAGTTAGAAAATTTTATAAGCCTTGATTGCTCTGCTCTGATTTTTATGTTTGTTGTTCGACGTTTGGGATGGAATCGATCCTTCAAACTGTCGCGACCTACGGGTCCATAAAGGAAATTAAACGCTTTCCATATGTATGCTACGTCGGGGCGTGACAGGATTTAGTGGTATCAGAGCCAGGTTATTATTTATCTCAAGATAGTTTAGCCAGGTTAGGGTTTACCAGTTTAGACCCGATTCCACGATCTGTTAGCTTAAGCTTTGCACACCCGATGATACGACAGGGAGGATAGACTAAGAACCCAAACGCCTAAGATTATCTCTTTCCTGACTTAAGTAGTACCTTTTTATCAGGTATGGATCCAGCTCATCCACTATATGTACCAGACGGATTTGGGGGACACTTTGTGACACCTGGGGCAGTGATCCCAGCCTTTCTTGACTTTTATCATGCGGCCGTTGAGCAGTTGGCCACAGCGACCGTAGTATCTGATTTATGGCACCAGGTCCATGTGGTAGGCTTAGTCGACCTGACTCGTATCCGCCTAGAGCTTCGTTACTTTGCAGAGGCTCAGCGCTTGGTTTTGGTTGAGATTTTGAGGTTGGTCGGTAGCGATGCTTTCTATCTTCCCCTCGAGATCCAGATTGTGCACACCCATCTGGCTCAGTTAGAGATGCCCCCACCAGTAGTTCCCATCACCGAGGACGATGCTGGGGGTTGTTCATGTGGTCCCAGAAGCTGGAGAGGATGTGGAGGATGGCATAGGTCTAGGCGACTTAGCCGCTGACCTAGAGGCTGAGCTAGCACTTGAGCTAGCCTTACCTGAGGAGATGGTAGTTGAGGCAGATGCCCCTGTGCCTGCTTCATTGTCGACCTCTCACGGTTATGACGGGGTTGGTCCGTTCTTTGTGCAGCGATTTCGCCCCGTCGATTCGCTAGATCTCCTGATAGCTGCTTATGGAGACGATTGACTTTCTAGATATGGCCTTGTATATATTAACTACTTTTGACTATTCGCTCTATCTCTTTTTGCAAACTGTAATTACATGCATTAGAGTGTAGGGCAATGACCCATTTTTGTAACATTAACTCTTGCATGCGTCCTAACCCATACAGGTAGGGTAGGCATTGATCTGACCATACACTCTTTTTGTATCAACTTGACAAGAAGTTATATATATAATATACTCTTTTGGATATTGTCGTCATTTGAATTGCTTCATAGTACTATTGCATGCATGTTTCTCATTCTACTATCACTATCATGCATAGAATGGCTGGAGGACTAAGGAGGAACAGGAATTTGTTCGAGGGAGCACCTGAGGCTGCCGATCCCACGGGAATATTTAAAGCTTTCATCAGGCGTCTCGAAAGGGTTAGTAATCAGAATGAAAACCGATGAGACCGCCAAACTGGAGACAAATTGCTGGAGAGATTCTGTGCACTAAGGCCCGAGCAGTTTGCGGGTACCGCGGAACCCTGGAAAGCAGAACAGTGGTTAAGACAAATGGACCGTATATTCGAAGCTGTTCAGTGCAATGAGATGGACAAGAGGAGATTGGCTACATTTCAATTGACCGATGCTATCGCAGATTGGTGGGATTCAGTTATAGCTACTATCGGGAATGGAGCTGCAATGGGGATGACGTGGACTGCGTTCAAGGGGAGATTTCTGGAAAAGTACTTTCCGGCTACGGAGAGGCATATAAGAGAGAAGGAATTCATGGATCTGACACAAGGAACCAAGTCGGTGCAAGAGTACACCACATAGTTCGAGAGACTGTCTCAGTTCGCTCCACACCTGGTTGATACTGAGGAGAAGAAGATTCGTAAGTACAATCAAGGGCTGACACCGCAAATTTGTCGCTTAACTCTCGGCCACCTAGATAAATCGTTTGAAGGACTTGTTGGTTTGGCTACCGACCTGGAAGAGGATGCTCGAGTAAATCGAAAGCAATTTGAATTTCGGCCGCTTCAAAGGGGTAATTTTGGGAATAGACCACCAATGAATCGTACCCAAGGGCAGAAGAGGAATTTCGATGGGAGCAAGAAGACCCAGGCTATTACCTATCCGACTCAACCCCGGGTAGGAGCAGGGAGCAACACTGGGAAATGTTTCAACTGTGGCAACCCTGGTCATTTGGCCCGAGATTGCAAGGCACCAAGGCGTGCTGCTCAGCATGGGATAGTCTACTTCAACTATGGTGAACCAGGTCACATCAGCAGGATCTGCACTGCTCCTAAGCAAGTGACTTATGGTCAACAGGGTCAGACTCGCTTGATTGCTGTTATCCCTGATGCCGCTGGATATGATGGAACTGTGCACGAAGAAGGAGATTATGAAGAAGCTCAACCTGATCAGCAAGCAGTGGAAGGTACATTGACTCTGTTTAACTCTCATGTTAAAGTATTATTTGATACGGGTGCTGCTCTTTCGTTCATATCTGTTAATACTATTCGGAGATTGGGTATCTTACCTCATCGTTTAGAGAAAGCTTTGAAGGCTACATCACCATTAGGAGCTGCAATCAGATTAGGACACGTGTGCAAGGATTGTCCCTTACGGTTAGGAGACCGTGAAATCCCGGCAAGGTTGATTGTCCTATCAATGATAGAGTTTGACATAATCCTAGGTATGAATTGGCTCTCTCAGAATCAAGTGAAGTTGGATTGTGCGAGGAAGAGAATTACATTCCCCGACAATGAGAATCAATCATTCAATTTTTAATGTAACCCTTCGGGAGATATGTTCCTCACAAGGTGTTTGGCTAACATCGAAGTCGTCAGAACAGAAGCGACAGCGTCGTCTTTACCTGTAATCAAGGACTTCGAAGAGGTATTTCAAGACATTTCTGGTTTGCCGCCCGAGAGAAGTATAGAGTTCTGTATTGAGCTTATACCGGGTACCGTACTAATTACCAAGGTTCCCTACAGAATGGCCCCCACCGAACTATTGGAATTGAAGGAACAAGTTCAAGAGCTTGAGAACCTAGGTTTTGTACGTCCAAGTACATCGCCTTGGGAAGCACCAGTGTTATTCGTGAAGAAGAAGGACGGAACGCTATGGTTATGTATCGACTACAGAGAACTGAACCGAGTGACTATCAAGAACAAGTATCCCTTACCTCGGATTGACGATTTGTTTGATCAACTACAAGGAGCTATGACATTTTCCAAGATAGACCTTAGGTCGGGATATCATTAGTTGAGGGTATGGAAGGAAGACATACCTAAGACTGCTTTCAGAACCCGATATGGTCATTATGAATTCCTGGTGATGCCGTTTGGAATGACGAATGCTCGGCAGTGTTTATAGATCTGATGAACAGAGTGTTCAAACCTTATTTGGATCAGTTTGTCATCGTCTTTATAGATGATATTTTGATCTATTCTAAGTCAGCAGAAGAACACGAGCAACATCTACGGATTGCGATGCAGACGCTCAAGGATCACCAGTTGTATGCCAAATTCAGTAAGTGTGAGTTCTGGTTGCAAAAAGTGAAATTTTTGGGACACAAGGTGTCATCTCAAGGAATTTCTGTGGATTCGTCCAAGACCGATGCTGTGTCCAACTGGGTTAGGCCAAGCAACCCTATAGAAGTTAGAAGTTTCCTTGGACTCGCAGGCTATTACAGGAGATTTGTTGAGGGATTCTCTAAAATAGCCGCACCATTGACTGGATTGACGAAGAAGAATTTGAAGTTCGAGTGGACAGAGAAGCATGAGCGCGCCTTTCTGGAGTTGAAAGAGAGACTCACTACCGCGCCGGTACTAGCTATACCCAAGCCTGATGAGAAGTTCACTATCTTTAGTGACGCGTCATATCAAGGACTAGGGTGTGTACTTATGCAAGATGGCAGAGTTATCACTTATGGATCCAGACAGCTGAAGCCGAATGAGTTGAACTATCCCATTCATGATTCGGAATTGGCGGCAGTGGTATTTGCACTCAAGATTTGGAGACATTATCTCTACGGTGAGAAGTTTGATTTGTTCTCCGATCACAAGAGTTTGAAATATTTGTTCACACAGAAAGAGTTGAACATGAGGCAACACAGATGGATGGAGCTGATCAAAGATTACGACTTCACGTTAGAATACCACCCCGGTAAAGCTAATGTGGTCGCCGATGCTTTGAGTCGACAGACTCGTGAGACGATCGCCACCTTAATGGTTTGGGAGTGGCGAGCGTTGGAGACCTTGGCGGAGTTCAATGTACAGAGTGCTGAAGAAGGAGAAGGACAAATGTTCGGATGTCTCATCCTACAGCCTGTTCTTATCGATCTCATTATTAGAGCTCAGAAAGAAGATGAGAAGTTTCAAGCCTGGTTCGTGAAGATGTCAGAAAAAGACCCGACAGAATGGAAAGTGGGAATTGATGGAGGATATCGGTACAGGAACAGATTATGTGTGCCAGATTGTGGTGAGCAAAGAAGGGATATTCTGGAAGAAGCACATAAGTCAAGGTATACAGTTCACCCAAGAGGAACTAAGATGTACAAAGATTTGAAGAGAAATTTCTGGTGGGAAGGTATGAAGAAGGACGTGGCCGAATTTGTATCCAAGTGTTTGACGTGTCAGCAAGTCAAGGCCGAACATCAGAGACCGTCAGGATTGTTGCAACCGCTACCTATTCCTGGTTGGAAGTGGGAGCACATTACGATGGATTTTGTAGTAGGATTGCCTCGATCACAGCAGAATCATGACACTATTTGGGTAATTGTGGATCGATTGACGAAATCTGCTCATTTCATTGCTTACAGTATGACATACCCGGTAGAAAAGATGAGTCGGATGTACATACAACAAGTTGTGCGACTTCACGGTGCACCTGTGTCAATTGTGTCAGACCGTGACGCACGTTTTACTTCTGGATTTTGGGAAAGTCTGCAAGAAGCTATGGGAACCTCGCTCAAGATGAGTACTGCTTTTCACCCTCAGACAGACGGACAGACTGAGCGTGTTAATCAGATAATGGAGGATATGCTCAGGGCTTGTGTGATCGATTTTGAAGAATCTTGGGAGACACACTTGTCGTTGGTTGAATTTGCCTATAACAACAGTTATCACACGAGTATCGGCATGGCTCCGTTCGAAGCATTGTACGGACGACCATGTCGTTCTCCGTTGTGTTGGGCAGAAGTTGGTGACACGGAATTGTTGGGACCAGATTTGGTTAGAGAAACCAACGAGAAGATTTCCTTAGTCAAGGAAAGGATGAGAACCGCTCAGAGCCGGTATAAGAGTTATGCTGATCGACGCCGGAAAGATTTGGAATTTAGTGTTGGAGATCACGTACTTCTTAAGGTTTCACCGACCCGAGGAGTGGTACATTTTGGTCTCAAGAGAGGGAAACTAGCTCTGAGATTCATCTGGCCATTCGAGATTTTGGAGCGTGTCGGGAAAGTGGCATATCGACTGGCGCTACCACCTAAGATGTCTGGGGTTCACAATGTATTCCATGTGAGTATGCTGAGAAAGTACATACGAGACCCCTCGCACGTGATAAGTTATGACGATATTGAGACGAGTCATAACGTTTCTTACAAGGAGAGACCTGTGAAGATTCTAGATCAGAGTATCAAGAAGTTGAGAAATAAGGACATTCCGTTGGTGAAGGTCCAGTGGAACCACCATGACGAGAATGAAGCCTCGTGGGAAGTTGAAGCCGATATGAGGAAGAAGTACCCGGAGTTATTTCATGACTAGTTAGTCTTGATTTCGGGGACGAAATCCTGTTTAAGGGAGGAAGGATGTAACAACCTGCATTTCCATTTAATTTCTGGTATTTGCATTTGACATATTTAAATTCAATTTGAATTTTTATGATTAATCTGTATTGTTGATCTCATTTTTATTTACAATTCTTATATGTTAGATCTGATTTCTTGTTTTATTTCATGATTAAAATTCTTTTGGGATCAAATTATAATTTTTATAAAGTTAGTAATACCTGTGTGAATTTTAAAATCTGTATTTCAAAACGGTGGAAATATTACCTTTTAATTCAAACTGTATTTTTATAAAACCAGAAAATCATTTCTTACGTTAAAATGAATTTTCTGTATTTTGTGGTGATCACCGCACCACTAAAATACCAATTCACTTCCAAAACTGTCCGCGCTGTGCTAAACTTCCACAGATTTTGGAAGTGATGTAAAACAAGGACATGACATTTGCTTTATTGCTATTTATGGCAAGTAATCATTGGATATGCCTTGTTTGGATATTGCAATTTTGTATGTGTATTCTTATGCCATAAGCTCTAATTCCCAAACACACTCAACTTGACCCCCTACATACCTATGCTTGGCCCTTAGGAAATTGTTGAGTTAAACAATCTGCATATATGATTGATATATGTATATGTGCTGTGTTTTCTACATATTAGAAATTGTAAAATTAAAATCATTTGTTGAGCCTTTGAGAATCAACTTGGAGCCCAAGTTCCGCTCAAGCACTTGCTTATATAACTCACACCTCTCTCTCCATTACACATTCTACAATATACAAACACAGAGAGAGTTGGAGAGTTCTTTTTTTTCAAAAAGTTTTATAGAGAGAGATAGCACATCACCATAGCTTCAAGCTTGTATTGGGTTTCTTGATTTAGTTATCTTTCTCAACAATCTCTCTGCTTTTAATCTCAGTGAGTATTATTAACTCACTATGAATGTAATTACATGCTTAATTTCTATGTGTATAGCTTAGTATGTAAACCTCCATGAAAATTTTTACGTTGATATCCATGGTTTGAAAAATCAAGATTTTTCCAACCTTAATCTAAATCCGTTTTCAGAGATGAATATCAAAGTTTATGATATATAGAGTTTACGGTTTGAGTTTTGGAGCCCAATTGATTCATATGAAGAAGTATATAAGAAATCAAATTTTAACATCTTTTAGCTTTTCATAAAATTCTTGAGTTATAGGTTGATTCATGTTAAATTGATTTCATATTCTTAATCCTTGTTGAAAAACAAAGAATTTTATATATTACATGCCCTAATTGCTTTTGGATTTGGAAATGGGTCAAAAGACCCCTGAATTGCTGAAACAGAGCAGTTCTGACGAAGAAGACGAAGCCTCTGCTTCATCTCGCGCCACGATCGCGCAAGCGAAGATCGCGCGAGCGATCTGCGTGGTTTCAGGCAGACAGAAAGGTTTTATAATATAAAATGAAAATAGGCAGGTCGCGCGAGCGAGGGCCGCGCGAGACAATGTATAAAGACATTACCCATCCAACACTCATGATTGTTGTTTTAGCATACTCTTTAAGCCATTTTTTCTTCCTATTATTGGTTTTTTAATTAAATTTATATTTACATAAAATAAAAAAATAAAAAAAATAAAAAAAACCTTACTCTTTTTAGACCATCAAGTCGTCAAAATGTTTTCCCGTGCATTGCATGGGTTAGAAGCTTGTTGTTTAAAAACAGGAAATGCTTATGTTAAGGTGATTTTCAAAAGCTTTCTGCAAATGTCAAACTTTTGTCCAAAGCAATTTTTTTTTTTTTTTGGTAATTAAAATCTCAAAAGTATTGCCAAGCAGGCCTATAGAAAAGATAAATATCCACTTATTCATCTTATCAAGTAATCATTAATGTTACTGAATAGGCAGCAGCACCTTATGTTACGACCGAAGATGAAAATCCTCTCAAATTTGTGTCAACTTTAAATCCCAATTGATGTGACCTTAAGACTATTCAAAGTAGTGAAAAAATAAAAATAAAAATGGTTTCCCATAAAAACAAATTGGGGAATTGATAATCAAATCACAAGTCAAGATTAGGATTTTAATTATCAATCACCACAACCTATAGTCGGTGCACAACCATACAGATGCATATAAATTATAAAGGAGATTTATATCAATTAGTTCAAAAACTAGAAAACTCAATAGCTAGCCATTAGAAATTATACATTAATCAGCACAAACTAAATAGATTGAACCTTCCATGAACGGTGAACCCTAAACCTAACCCTAAAGATCACCTTGTTATTATATAGAAGAGAGAGAGAGAGAGAGAGAGAGAGAGAGAGAGAGAGAGAGGGAGAGAGAGAGAGAGCCATCTTTTAGTTCAGTCAAGATTATTCATAATTTTAAAACATAAAAGGCCCAGTAAAGAACAGATCAATTAGAATGAAACATCAACAAAATTTCCTACATATATACAAAAAGAATTGAGAGAACAAAAATCAAAAAATACCTACATCTTTCAGTTCAGTCCAGTCTTGTGTCTAGTAGGCAGTAGGCTGATAATCTAATTTTGAAAATAAAAACACAAAAATTAGAAACAAATCAAGATAACATTGAGAGATCAAAAATAAAAAATAGAAAATAGCTATTTATCAACAAAAATACCTACATATTTCAGATCAGTTCAGTTTTGTTCTCTAATACTGGTAGGCTGATAATCTAATTTTGAAAACAAAAACAAATTGAAACAAATCAATGTAACATTGAGAGATCAAAATAAAGGGGAAATAAATTACCGGAGGAGGTGGTGGCGGTAGAGGTCTGCGGTCAGTGGTGGTGGCTATGGATCTGCGATCCTCAAGCGGCGGAGTGAAGTGGTGGTGAAGGAGATCTGGAGGAGAAGGGTTGATCATGGAGGAGGGAGGCCGGAGGAGTGACTGGTTACTTGTCACACCCCAACCCACCTCAAGCGAATTAGGACACATCTAACAATGCTACAATCGCCCCAATACACTAATTAGCAAAGAAAACATGTAAATCCTTAAGAAAAACATGAATTTAACAACATAAAATGACATTAGTTTTATAAAACAGCCCTAAGGGTAAAATGGTCATAAATAAAGTATAGTCAAATTTTACATCAAAATATATATTTTTGAGTCCCGGTTCCAACTCAAAAAACGGTGTGCGAATCCGAATTCTCTAGAAAGAGTTATGCACGTTTCCGTAAAAGCCGACATGCAGCAGATTTGTACGCGGATCGATCTGCCCTTTAAAGCCGGATCAATCCGACTTCAATATTTCTAGCAGAATGTCCCCGAAAAGGGCCGGATCGATCCACAATTAGCTCGGATCGATCCGAGTTCTGCAGAACTGCTCCCAACTGCTAAAAACTCTCTTTTTTCAAACCCCAAAACATATCCAAACCTCAACCAACTTCAAGAAACATTAGGAAAACATTTCAAACTCATTTCCAACCACACTTAAACATTTACAAGACATATCTAAGTGTGTCCAAACATCAACCAACCCCACTTTGTCTACAATTGGATCATATTGAACCATTAAGACCTCACATATTGGCAAACTTGCACAAACATAAAAACTTGTTGAAAATGAATTCATAAGCTTTGCAAATAACTTGATTACAACCAAAACTCATTTATAACATACACACAACTTCTTTTGAGTCAAAACAACATATATGAAAACCCTCCAAATCATTTCAAAAGCATTTCCAAATGTCTCCAAACATTAACCAAATACCATGAAAGACTTCAAAAGTATTTCCAAGTAGTTGAGAAGTTGATTTAACACTTAATTCACATTAATCCTTCACTAGCAACATAAACTTGCATCAACCTCCTCATTTTCCCCAATCAATTTACATAAACATGCAAGCATAAGGAAGAACAAGCCAATTAACATCCATGGTTAACTAAATCACAAGTCCCCTCCCAATATACACAACTTGTGGTTTGCAAGTGCAATCCACATAACAAAACTCATAAACAACATCAACTTGGACTTGATATACTTCACCCTCCCAAAACTCAAGTTGTTCAAACATTAGAGTTACAAAAGATCATTTTGCCCATACTTGATTAGTTATACACACACAAAACTCATAATGCTCCAACTAAGAGCTTAAACATTCATCAAACCACATTTTTCCCACATGAGTATAACTTGTCAAACAAAAGACTCCAAATCTAGTTTGCCTTTCAAAGTTACATAATCCATCAAGTTCTCTCCATACACACACACACACACACACACACACACACACACACACAAAACTTATGGATAATATATTACAACACATACCACAAGGTATAACCAACACCAAATTGAACCTTAAATATTACAAGTTTTCCAAAACATGAGTTAACTATACATCTCCAAACCATAAGTTGCATTATGAAACTTAAACATCTAGATTTATGAACATATTAACACACATCTCATAACCCCCACGCCCAACCCGTCGTGTTGATCATTTACTTTCTTCCTCCCGTGCCGTACATGCGGTGGTTATTCAATAACCACAACAGAAAATAGTATTTGTTTAAGTTTTCGCTTAGTGAGTACAACTAATCACATGTATGAGTGTAATGTCATATTCAATGCACAAATCAACATATCACTTAGTCTCCAAAAGACCAAATATCAATTCACCGTGTCGTCGCTCTTGCCTTTTTGCCTTATGCGCATATAGCATCTCTAATTCACACCATCTCACATACCCTTCCACAGCTGAGTCGTTACCCACACACCTTTACAAAGTTAAGTGGTGAGTACCCTTACACTGTTGGATTTTTTCACGTCTTCTTACTAAGGAGTAAATCCACGATGAATCAACATAAGGCTTTCTTCAACCCACATAATCACATAATCATCTCAACATGGCAATACTTGCAAATTAAGCATAATAACTTCCAATTTATACTATCATGCTTTAACCAACATAATTCAACATGCTAACATCATAATCAGCATGATACATCATAAATTGTAACATTAAACACAATTATACATTCAGCCCATGGATTAGAGTCACTCACCTCTGAGTTTTCGCTCCTAGTAGCAGAATTAAGATCCTAGTATGATCCAGGTATAATTCCTATACAAATTTTACAAGTTATAAGCTAAACCCCCGAATTGGGTCGCGGAAAAACTGTCTCAAAAATCAATTAGACTAGTACCATCGCGTTAGACTCACCTCCAGGAGTTCGAATATATAGCCTGTTTCAAAATTGAACGTCGTTATGTGCGTCAATCGGAGTCGTGAACGTCGACGTCGATTCCGTCGAGATTTTCGTATGAATCTCTGTAACTCATTTGTTTTGTTGAAATGAAGATGATGAGGAGTGATGACTCATGAGACATGTGTCTCACAACATGTAAACCAAAGTTTGGGTTTCTATGGTTACCTCCCAAAGTTTTTTTAGTTTTACATTTATACCCCTACTATTAATGAAGTTTCTTAAAATTATCCCAACTTAAATGAGTGTTTGTCTATGTCACGTATGGGTCCCACACGTGGTTCCAAATATTTGTGAAATTGCTAACATACCTACTAATTATACACCTTTTCTGCAAAAATGTCCTTATTGGGTTAATTAGTAGATATCAAAAGCTAACATATTAACAATTTGATATGAAAGCAGTGAACATATTTCAGGTAGTCATATAAAAATGCATATAATAATTTAAATGTAAATTATGTTATATTTTATTCGTGCCTTTCACTGGTTTCCACTTCGAAACCTGTCCCTCCTCACTGGGGACTTTTCCATGGGCGAGTCCAAGCCTTCCCTTACTTATTCTTATACACTAATTAACATTAATTAATGCATATTATGATATAGTTAAACCTTTTTCCCGGGTACGGGTGTTACATTACTGGTGGTGGCTTTGGATCGGCAATGGAGGTGGTGGAGGGAGTCGTGGAGGTTTGGAGAGTGGAGGAGGAGGAGGAGGGAGTGGAGCCGTCAAGGTGGAGGTGGTGGAATACTCCAGATAGAAACGAGAGAGAGAGGGGCTGCGCTGAGAGAATGAGAAATGAGAATAGGATTTTAGGGTTTTTTTTTTTTTTTTTGTATTTATTGGCTGAGTTTCGGTCGGGTTCAGGTGCATGAATTCCAGCCCAGTGCGTCGAATCGAAGCTTCGGGGCTATTTCCCTGTTTGTCCTTGGCCACCGACCATTAGATAGAGTACCCGAAAATTTCGGTCGGGTTCGGGTCGGCGGGTTTTTTGAACACCCCTAGTTCCCATAACTTACTCTTTAGGATGACAATTTGGGCTCAGCAATTGGGCCTTTTGATCTGTTCTTGTACTATGAGACCCAATACAAAGAGTTGAGAAAGTTGGGTGTGTTAGGAAAACTGCGTTCTCAGAATCCGTTGACAGCGCGTATAAGTTGGTACTGCAAAAATTTACGTGAAAGCAACAATAACCCTACAAGGGCGGAACTAGGATTACCTTGAACTGCAAAAACGGATTGCTGTAGTAGACGAATCGAGAACACAGGCTCGATAACAGCTCACAATCTTCTACCGTATTCCTCTGCTGCCAGAATATCGAACTGAGTGTGGGCTCTATCAAAATACTTTCTATTTTCTTATCTCCTTCTTTTACGCTTTCTTTTCTATTTCCGAGTTATAATACTCTTAATGAAAAAAAGCCAACTGAGAGGAGAGCCCAAGCAGTATATATATATATATATAGGCTACGATAGGGACCATAAGAAGTCAATAAGGAATAAGCTTCCTTATGGAATTAGGAAACCCCAATTCGAACTGAATCAGATTCCTATTTCCATAAATTATAATTCATACCACTAAGGAATTATAATTGCACTCCTACCCTTATCTCAAAAATATATTTCGAGCTCCATGTTATTAAATGCTTATTATCTCCCCACGTTAAGATTACAGATATCCATTAATTAAATATAATTACTGACAATCATATTTGATTAATCTCTTAAAATTGCTTGAGATCCTCTGCTTAACTTATATGATATGTCGGATACAAAATCCACCTGCATGGTTGGACATTATCAAAACTTATAAGCTTTTTCAAGGGGATATCATCAATCCCAAAATTGAGACATGAATTCCATTATTAATTTATATCCACCACACAATCAATATTGTCACCCAATCCAATGAGATATTGACCCATTTAAGGATCTCACCCTTTTAGGGATCAAAGTGTAAATATCAAATGCATGTGTCGACAAATTAACTTAGGATTTAGAACATAAGCACTCATAATAGCTATGATGTATTAATTATCTTATAAGTCAGTATAAAAATAATCACCCCAAGTCGGTCCCGTTTAATACACAAAGTGTACCAGCATAGTGAGTTGAAACTATACCGTTTCCCGTAGTCAAGACAAACCTACTACAACACCATACTGCAGTCCTACCGATGGTGTGTCCAATCCCATCTAAGACTGTAAACCAAAATTTTACATTCTACAAAATCTGATGGTCTGATCTTCCGTGTGTAAGCCGAACTTTACGCACCAAACCACTTACTATGTAGAATGAGAGACACACATGCATAAGATTAAATAAACAATGTAATACAAACATTGCCCACGCAAACTCTCATAAAAATGGAATAACTTATTTTATTGAATGAATAATAAATCAACTACATAAAGCATGACTTTTAGTATATATCCCTAACAGGGTGTCGGTGTAAAAGTGGGCTAGCCCGGCACGACACAACCTACATGTCATGTGGCGCGACAGGGACCACCCTATGGGCTGAGCCTGCTCGTAACCAAGTGGGCCAGGAAAAGACCTCTCAGTACCATGGGCACAACAAAAACAATAAAATTGGGGGAAAAAACAATTAGTGAAACAGACTACATCCGTCCACACGACATATAGGGGCATAAAAAATAAAAAATAAAAAGTCTGGCCCGACATGCAACCCGTAGTCCAGTCCGAAAAAATTGGCCTTAAGCCTATCCCTAACACCCCGGATAGGGTCTGGACCTACCTCTTGAAGCCTGAGCCCATGCCTAGTCGGGCTTCTATGCTCGCCTCAGGTCCCAACAATCAAAATTTTGTTTTCAAGTATTAAAAATGTAAAAAATTGTAAGTTGCTACATTCAAAGTTATTTTCAACCTATGAAAAAAATGGTTACATATATTATAGCATTTAAAGCAATTATTTAGGCTCTACCTTAGGTCCTACGACCTACATGGATTATGAACTCTTAAGTCCAACCTGAGCGCAATCAAACTCGAAAAGACATGAGCCCGTATGATAAAATCCAAGCTCAATCAATGTCAGTCTAGGCCGGGCGAGCCATTTTAACATCCCTAACAACATAGCGTGTCGTGGGTTGGGCCAGTAGACTGTGTTGAGTAGATCCAGAGCAAGTAGGCGAAACACAGCACGACTCGCCAAATTGCATGAGCCAACATGAGTGACTGGTCATGTGTGACGAGTCGGCCCACTTAACCTCTAAAGTGAAGTTGAGGTAAGTAAAGCATATAACCAAAAACTAGTAATAAAAAAACTTCTTGTTCTTGTTAATTTTGGGAAGCTGAGAACCCCTACTTAGAAAACAAGTAAAAGAAAATAAAAGAAAAAGAAAAAAAGAGAAACTTCATGCAGAATTCTATAACACAATCATACTGGTTTGATCATATTATACGATTAAGGCTTAGTTTGGTCCCATTTTGGTGTTTCTCCTTTTTTAAAGTACAGTTTATGAGTTTTGTAAAAATGAACTTAGGACTTTTTTGGGGGGTCAACAGGGGCGGACCCATTAAGGGACCGGGGGGGGCCACGGCCCCTGCAAAAATATTAAAAATTTTGAGGGTCTATATAGAATTTTAAAATTTTGAAAATATTTTACATAGTGGCCCCCCCAAATTTGCAACTTTACATGTGGAGGTTCTTAACACATTGTGTCCACTTGACTTTCATTATGTTGAAATGGTGATGAGTTAGGAATCACATTTGGGAATAAAAAAATTTGGAAAGTATAACATTACAGGATCAATAATAATATCCACTAGTGTGACCGTGTGACAATAAAAGTCCCTATTAATAGTGAAGGGGAAGAGTAATATCCCCTTATTTAACTTAGGAGATAAACAATATCTAAATCTAATTTGTCACAACTATTCGTTCGACTCTCTGTCTCACTTAAAAATAAAAAATATGTACAAGTGACCCCAAAAAAAAAAAATTCGGGGGCGCTGCCCCTGAACCCCCGCATAGAACTTGGCCCCCCCTAGCACAAAATCCTGGGTCCGCCACTTGGGCTCAATGTTGCTTTTTGGTTTCAAGATGTCTTTTTGAAGAGTAGTGTGTCACTTGTATAAATTTATTAAACAACTTAGTAATAAATTTCATAAGCTCCCTTTAAAAAGCCACATGGGGGCCAAACTAAGACTAAATGGATGGATGAAAGGAAGCTATCACTTAATGAAAAAGCTGCTAATCTCAAACATTGTACCCAGATCTCAAAATATCGTACTAGATCCCAAAATATTGCACCAATGTCTCAAAATATTATACCCATATTTAAGTCTAAAAACATTGCATGTTATACTCATTTTTTATTGTATGATACAACCAAACTACTATAGTACGTATAATATTCATACTAATCAAATCATGACTAACAGGATACCAAAACATTCCCTCCATTTTTAACTACTCCTAAACTTGTGTGTTGTGTTTCTCTCTCAAATATATTAAGGACTTTGTTGGTATAAGTTACAACTCATTTTTCCTTCTTTTTAAGTAAAAAGTAACGTATGGATTTGATTTGATTAAATTTTACTTATCAGAGAGTTTTGACCAAAATTAAAGACGAGTTGGCCTTTAAACTCACATATAATCTAATATGAGGGACTTTTTAACCAAATTTCTAAAGAAAAAAGTAGAAGACAGACAACAAATGTAGAGAGGTTCATGGATGAGTAATATGAACTGGGTATGAAGTTGATGTGGTGGTTTTTACCAATTTCATTAGATATTATTAGGGGTGGTCATTCGGTCGGTTCGGTTTCGAACCGAAAATTTCGGTTCGGGTTGTTCGGTTCAGGTTAGAAATTTTAGTACCGAAAACCGAACTGAAATAAACTTCAAAAAAATGGTTCGGTTTCGAAATTTAACTTCGGTTTCGGTTCGAAAATTCGGGTTGAAACTCAACCGAAATTATTTTTTTGTTTTTTATTTTCTTATTTTTTTATTTTTTTTGTTTGGGTAAAATTAAGTATAGTAAATTAGTAAAGATTCACCACTTTGAGATTCTGTTTTTTATTTGTTATTTTTCATTAACAATATGAATCATATGACTCTAATTTATCTAACAAGTCTTTATATATTCTTAAAATTTTGGTTATTCGGTTTTGAACCGAAATTTTTTTACTTTCGAAAACCGAACCATACTAATTAAAATAGTTCGGTTTCGAACTGATATAATTTCAGTTCGGTTATTATCCGAACCAAAATTTGAAAATTTTCGATTTCGGTTCGGTTTTTCGGGTTGGCCCAAAGTATGCCCACCCCTAGATATTATGTTATAGATGGCACAATTGAAATTGCACAGAGCCTGTTCGATTAAATTCCTGAAAGGGACTTGGGGTTTTATGGAATTTTATGATTTCGTGCTACTCTCGAGCGGGTACAGGAACTTTGAGGGTACGTGATGAAGGTGGGTTATTTGGATGGGACCCACAAGTAATGGACCACCAATATATATGGGCATGGACTCCACCCAAATAATCCACTCTCATTGACTAGAGAGTACCAATTATCTCGTGTCTTTCGTTATGATTTGAGTATTCTGTGAGTCTCATGTGGATCCTAAGTATTGAATAGATCACAGTGACCATCACACGATGTGCCGGTCACATCGAGCAATTTCCTGTCAAAAAGAGGATTATGTCAACCGTATTGTCTTTGTAGATTGAGCTCAACCTAAGCTGGAAAAAAAAAGGTACTTTTTAACCAAAATTCTTTGAGTTTGTAGTGTATAATCTACATTTGCTTAAATACTATAGAAACATTATTAAGGAGATGTATCTGTTGCTGTTCTTTTATGTACTGCTATACTTAATTTTGTCAAGTACTTACAAATTTGCAAGTATCTGTTGTTCAAAAGTTTAGTTGCCCCATAAGATTTTATAAACTTAGTTCACATAATAAAGGGTCTTCATTCATTTTCTTGAAGTTGTAAGCTTGTCTTTCTAGGCCAATCACTACCTAGATAGAGGCTAATTTGGGTGCTAGAGAGGCTAACATGGGTGCTAGTGAGTCCTGGGGTGTGTGTTTGTGTGTAATAAGTTAGACCAAGAGATGATTGGTTTTCTAAAGAACCAGATTACATTTTTAATGGTGGACCATACAAAGAATCATTTCATAAAGTTGGAAAGAAAAGGAAAAAAGAAAAAAAGAGGCCCACTCATAATTTAACTTAAATCAGGTCAGGCTGGATTGGGTTAATGTATCTTTGGTCAAGCTCAAAGCCCAACTCTGCCATGCTTTAGGAATTAAATTTAACTATGTTTGATTTGAGTTATGATACTTGAAACTAGTGGACTTATACCAACTCTATGTAAGAATAAAATTGTTTGTGGTCATATGGAATATGGATTTGCATCATGGAGTGCCACTTTGCGATTTTTAGTTTTCGATTTTTTTGTTTGCATGTGTAGAGTGAATTCCTTTCATATTAGAGTCAAACATAAATAAACAAATAAAAAATAATATTAAAAAAAAAACGGAAAACCAATACCATAGGAGCCCTGAAAGGTCATAATCATATACATTGTACATTATGTGTGTGTTTTGTGTAATTAACATGATCAATACGTTGAAAGTTTTGGGATTGATCGAATGCGTGAGATCAATTCTTATAATCCTTTGGAACAATGTTGTTTTCCCTCTTTGTGACAACCCCGACTCTACTCTGCTCCAGGTAACACTCTCCTAGATAGCCCCTTCTGGCTTTATGTGGTTTGCGGATTCATTTTAGGAAAATTAAAGGAAAAAAGAAAACTAGTATCCTCATGCTCCCTTGTGTTTCATAGGGTAGTTCAAAGAACATTAGAAGTTAAAATATTATCATAGGGTAGTTCAAACTTAGGCATTGTTAGGTTTGTGGATTTAGTTAAGGAAAAGAAAAAGAAAAGGAAAATTAGTTCCCTTTATGTTTTCCTTCCAATTTTCTTTTGTCGTTTTCCTTATTAACGGAAAGGAAAAGGTATTCGTCTACAAACTGAGCAAAACATTAAGAAAAAAGAGAGGAAACCAACTCACAAACTTGAATCTTTTTAATTTATTTCTCGCTGTATTTTCTTTTACTTTCTATTTTCTTCATATTTTCCTTATTAACCAAAGAAAGGGAAGCATTTTCCTTATTTTATTTTCTTTTCTTTTCCCTCACTAAATCTATGAATCAAACATTATCTTTAAATCCACTCCAATAATATTTGTGATGTGATTCAAATTTAGAAACCATAATATTATCTTATACTAAAAGTCTACAGCCCCAAAAACTTGTGAGATCAAATCCTGTAACTTACGAAGGACTGTAAAAGTGTGCATTTCTTTAGATTAAGCCCCAAAGGTGATTGTTTTCCTCAAAAATAGGGAATCTAAGGGCATATTCCAAATTAATATACATTACAGTATATTTCTTTGTCTGCATGTAAAATGGCTAGTATATTTGAAGTCAATGAGCACTCCAATCTAGGTGTCTTAATTCTAGCTGGCATCAAATTGGATAGCAACATGTTTTTTTTTCTTTTTTATTAACTCTTTTTATTATGAATCCTGCTGTACGTAAAGCATATTGGGTAGAGTTGTTATTGGGTTAAGTTCTTATAAATGGGTTACAAAAATCATAAAATGATAAATCTGACACATCAGCGGAAATTCTTATTTAGAGGCGTGTCAAAAAAATTTATTTTATTTTATTTTTATTATAAAGAGGAAGCAAGATTCGACCTTGCGCCTAAAACATACGAGAGTTGATGTTGCCCAACTTAAATAAACCCTCAGTCATAAAGAATGTCAAATCTAAATATAACGCTTTTAAATGGAGTCGACATCTTGAATTCTTATGATTTAAAGTAAAGTGTTAGGTGGAGATGCTTTAAGTTTTTAACCCTTAAAATATTGCATATTGTTTAATCAGAAACATTTGTATCATTTAAAAAAAAAAACCAACACTAGCAAGTACTTGGGCATTATTTCCCCTCGCTTAACACTCTCTTTCTCTCTATGCATAGTGTAGTTCAAACTTAGGCATTGTTTGACTTGTAGATTTAGTGAAGGAAAAGAAAAGAGAAGGGAAAACAAGAAGGAAAGCTAGTTAATCCCTTTATATTTTTTCCTGTGTTTTTCTTCATGCTTAAACATTAAAAATTTCCAAAATACAATTGTAAAGTAAGAAAAGGGAAATGACTCAAAGAATTTAAAATGCTTAATTTATTTCTCATTTTTTTTTTCTTTTTTTTTCCCTATTTTCTTTGTCGTTTTCCTTACTAACTAAAAAGGAAAAAGTATTCCTCCACAAACTAAATAGACCCTTAAGAACAAAGGAAGAAAGAAACTCACAAACTTGAATCTTTTTAATTGACTTCTAGCTATATTTTATTTTCCTTTCTAATTTTTTTTCATAGTTTCCTTATTATAACTAAAGAAAGGGAAGCGTATTTGTTATTGTTTTCCTTTCTTTTTCCTTACTATTCAATAAATTCATGAACCAAACGGTATCTCTAAATCTACTCCGATAACATTTGAGATATGATTCAAAAATGGAACCATAGCATTACATATAATTCCTTTGAGTAATAATACACACACATAATTTTACACATTTTCTCATATCCAACAATCCTGGCCCTTGATTCCAATGGACCCCACGTAAATCTTATATGGGTCTCACGTAGGAGCACATACTGTCCACTGGAATCAAGGGTTAGGATTGTCGAGTGTAAAAAAGTATATCATTATTGTTATAATGTTACCCTAATGGCTAGAATATTTGAAGT
Source organism: Hydrangea macrophylla (assembly GCA_033977485.1). Classification (NCBI taxonomy): domain Eukaryota; kingdom Viridiplantae; phylum Streptophyta; class Magnoliopsida; order Cornales; family Hydrangeaceae; genus Hydrangea; species Hydrangea macrophylla. Next base: position 80,134,379 of record CM066996.1, read on the forward strand.
CAATGAGCACTCCAATCAAGGTGTCTAAATTCTAGGTCGCATCAAATTTGACATAATAAATAGCAACATATTTTTCTTTTATTTTTAATTAACTATTTATTATGGGTTCACTGTAAAGCATATTGGGTAGAGTTGTAATTAGGTGTCACGCTCCGGATTCACACATGTGAATCTAGAATAGGTAGCACGCCACCAAGGCTAGTCCTATGTTATCAAAGTTGCAAAAATTACCATAATAAAAGTTTTGATCAATGAACTCGATACAATTTTTTTTTTCCAAAAGTTTGAACACACACACACACCCAAATTTATCATAACAAAATCTGTTTTCAAAACATTTTAAAATATTGTATACATTTCGAAAACATGTAAAGTACTTTCAGGTCATAACCCCAACCTTCATGAGTTCTTAACACAGTTTTAAAATACTTTAGAAAAATATTATTTATAATCAATTAATGTCGAACTCAACGAGTAGAAACTCCGAGTTCATCGCCCTAATCCAACTATGCAAAGTACAAAAATACCATCATAATCCCAAATCAACCAACATATCACGTCCCCCATATTACAAGAATTTAAATCACTATCCTTTTACTACACAAACCAAAATAAATAATTATTTACAATATTCCACTAATTTACTTATTATACAAAAGTCTATTAACCAGAATTTATTTACAATCTCGCACCCACGATTACTCTTCAAGTCATTTCCTTTTCTTCTGAGCTTCACCTTGAACGTACCTACGATGGTTATTCAATAACCACTACAATATACAAGCTATATGTTTGTGAATAACACTAATTATGCATATGGACAATAAACACGCTCAATTTCATTTCATTACAACCAACTACAGTCTCTAGCAATTACTATTTTACTTCCACCACTACCAACTAGTCTGCGGCTCCACTTCCTAAGTCCACGTGACCTAGTCATGACCCACGCCTCACGTGTGGTCCCATAGGCCTCTGACACCCGTGGTCGTCACCACATCGATTACTTCATGGTGGTATAGAACTAGCAATTCCATTGACCCAAATAAGCAACTCAACATGCTCATACAAATATTACACCGTGCTTTCACAATTAAATTGAGTCTAATTTAATCACATGGAATTTTGCCTAATAATAAATTAAATATGCTTTATTAAGCTATACTTAACATGCTTTTACATTCCAAATGAACCCAAACATGAAACCATCCATATATCATAATTAGTGTCACTCACCTCTTCAAATAATTGAATAAGTCGAGAAACCCTGAATTTCCTAGACCCGGCCCAAATATGAACATGTAGTTAATCCTATACAATTTTGGTAAACTAAATATTACCGACTCATTTCAGTCACGAAAAATCTATGGATTGAGCTTAAATTAAATTATACTATAAAATTAGACTTACCCCCACGAGTCTAAATATGACTTTGTATCGCTATTTAAACAACATATGACGAACATATGACTTCGAGAAGGTGAAACCCACCCTCCCTTCTTTTCTTTCTCGCGGCTCTCTCTCTCTCACTGTGTTCCTTCTCCTTTTTTTTTCCTTATCCCTTCCAAGGTTTTAAATAATATATACAATATACATATATGTATATTACATACACCACACAAGTCACCGCCAAACACACACACACGTTTGTTTGGTTTTTTTTTTATATGGTGCATTTCAACGTATGTACACTTAATGCTATTCTTACTTACACCCCCACAAGTTTCTTACACTTTTTACGAAACTTCCTAGCATATATATTAACTACCCAAACTAATTATATTATTATCGCAATATCACGTATGAGTCCCAAACGTGATCTCAAATAACATACGAAGGCACTAATTAGCCTATTAATTATGTCACGTGTCCATTTATGCCCTCACAGGGGTACCCAAACTGGTTCCATAAATAATTATGCACAATAATAGAATATTAAAACACTTAACATTTTATCAATTAAATAATCATATGGTATCAACATGTATTATAATGTACATTTTTACATTTACATGTCTACCATTTAATCACATAAATACAACTAAATGCATTCACCAAATCTGGACCTCCCGTAGGTCCCATTTCATGTATGTCCATCTGTGCTCTTTATCAAGCACTTATCACCTCGGGGTAACTGGAACTTACCCAAATCATCACATGCAATTAAATATACTAATTGATGCATATAAATTAAATATTACTTCTATTTTTCGGGTACGGGTATTACATTAGGTGTAGTTCTTAGAGCATCTCTAATGTAAAATGTCATTTTGTTTATGTCAAATCTATATTTTGGTATTATTACAGGGTTTAAATACTATATTTGATATTTCTGCTCCAATGCTACATTCTAAAAGAAATGTTATTTTTTGACACAATGGCTATTTTTGTTGTACTTTAAGTAGTGTGTTTGTACACTTTTAATAGAATGAGTGCAAAAGTTAAATTATAGCATGAATTCAATAGAAATCATCTCCAATGCACATTTTATCACTCCCCTCAAATTATAGCGATACTATACTTACTCAAATTTGAGAGAAAGGATAGCATTATTGTTTTTTGAGATAAGAAATAGGAGTGCATTAGAGAGTTATTTTTTAACATCCATGCTATAATTTGACTATAGCATGAGTAATAGAGATAGAGGTTGCATTGGAGATGCTCTAAATGGATTATAAATATCACAAAATGATAAATTTGACACATGAGGTGGAGTTCTTACTAAAAGGCATTTCAAAAATTTTACAGTAATTTACTTTATTACAATGAGGAAGGGAGATTAATTCGAACTTGCCCCTAAGACGTGCTGAGAGTTGATGTTGCCCAAATTGGATAGGACTCGGTCCTGAAGAATGGTAAATTTAAAAAGAGTAATGTTTTGCTTTCCAAATTTCTGTCACAATTCACAAACTCTCAAATTATGTGACAATGGAGCCAGATAAATAATTTTTAATCAAAATTCAACTGATCCTACTATATTAGATTGCCACATCATTTGAAAATACTTTTTAAATAAAAATTTAGAAAACATAGCATTACTCGCTTAAAAATACCAAATTGACACATAACGCGTTCAAATGGAGTCGACATCTTTGATTCTTGAGATTCGAAGTAGAGTGTCGGGTGGAGATGCTATACAACCTTAAAAACATTGCATATAGTTTAATCAGAAACGTTAGTATCATATATATATATATATATATATACATATATATAATTTTTAAAAAAAACAAAACTAGCAAGAACTAATCTGTTTGCAGCCTGTGTTCAATGCACTTGATTCTTTAAAACAAGAATGTCTCAACTACCATGAAGTTATGGTCATTTACTTCGATAACATGATAATCTCTCTCTCTCTCTCTCTCTCTCTCTCTCTCAGTGTATATATATATATATCCTCTGAGTATATATATAAATAGGGCAAGTCTATAGTGAGCAGCTTCTTATATGAGAAAGTGAATTTTTAACTGTTGGATGAGAATCTGACAATAAATGCATTTCTAAATTCTTAAGAATCTTATGACTAGATTCACATCAAATAGATATATACAGACTTACCCATATAGATATATATACGATCTGGATCTTAAGCGGACCTTAAAAGACAGAGTATGTAAAAAGTGAGATTTTTTCACAATAAAGTGATAAATTTTATAAGTTTGAAATTTTTGACTTCTGAAATTTCTCACTTTATTGTGAGAAATTCTCACTCTTTACACAGCCCATTTTTTAGGTCTGTTTTTTAGGTTCGCTTAAAATCCGAAGTAATATACATATATATATATATATGTATATATAGAGAGAGAGAGGAATGATTTTGCTGACTAAGACACTTCGGAGGCCTAATGTGTGTTATCATCTAAGGATCTAAAATTGCTCACATTCTTCATCATTTCTAAAATTTAAATTTTGAAAAAAATTGAACCCCATCTCGCACTCATATATATGTATAGAGAGAGGGGAATGATTTTGCTGACTAAGACACTTTAAACGCTTAATATGTGTTATCATCTAAGGGTCTAAACTTACTCACATTCTTCATCACTTCTAAAATTTAAATTTTGAAAAAATTGAACCCCACCTCCCACTCTGTCTTCACTCTAAATTAAATATTGATATTATAAATTAAAATTATTGTATAAAAATATGGTTAATTTAGGTTCAAACATACTTTGCTTTTTGGGTAGTGGTAGACACTTGCAATTTCTAGTCTATCCATGTGAGGGGAGGGGACAAAAACAGGTTTAATATCCATAAAAGAAATTGATTACAAATGAGAGGCCAATGCACAGACAACGCAACCATTAATGGAAAAGACAGAGTATATGAGAGACCAAAAAGACGATCAAAATTATTTATTAGTAATGTGATTAGAGCTTAGTAGGATTTGCCACATGGGGTTGGAGGATGGAAGCAAATTTGCTCTTTTTTGTTTTTTTTCCTTTTTCTGAGAAAGGAGCAAATTTGCTCAGGAGTCAGGATAAGAATCTCACGGCTTTTTCACGGGGCCGCCAAAAACTGCTACTTGGGATGACGAGGATAAAATAAAGAGTAATGCTAGGTGTACACAAATTTTATACACACTTTTGTACACAAATGCTTTATATGCATGTACTTTATGTTGTTTAAATTTTTCACACTTTTCTGTGCACCACTTGCACAGTACATAGTACATGCATTTAAAGCATTCGTGTGCAAAAGTGTGTGCAAATTTGTGTACACCTAGCATTACTCTAAAATAAAAAGAGAGGACTTAGGGATTGTTTGGAGGGAGAGGATTTAAAGTGAATTGAGTTGAGTGAACTGAATTTTAAACCTAAAAGAACCTGCACGTCATGGGGCGCAGGGGTCAGCGGGACAGCCCGCGAGTTCCTTTAAGCTTAAAATTCAGTTCACTTGGTAAGTTCATTCAATCCAGTTCACTTGGTAAGTTCATTCAATCCAGTTCACTTTAGATCATCTCCCACTATTTGGAATTATAAAATAATTAAATAAAAATTTAAGGGATGTTTGGAATTATTAAAAAAAAAAAAAAAAAAAAACTACTTGGGATTTTAAAAAAAAAAAAACAGAATCTTAGGTTTGGTCCAAGTCTCATTTTACTCCTAACTTATTCCCCTTTCACTCCTATTTTTTGTCTGGTTCTTGTGAATACCAAATTTGTATTGGATGTCTGGTTCGTGAGTACAAAATAAAAAGAGAGGACTTAGGGGCTATTTGGGATTATTTTAAAAAAAAAACCATAATCTTAAGGGTTGTTTGGGATTATAAAAAAATAACACAATGTCTGGTTCAGTTCATGTCTCATTTTATTCCTAAAATTCTGTTTATATATCTATATAATATTGGGGAACGGTGTGGGTCCCCAAAAAACTTGATCTAAGGGTCAAGAATTTTCCATTTACTCAACTTTGGATCTTGGCCTTTATCCAAACTATATCTACTTTCTACCCTTAGATCAACCTAATCCAACGGTTACAAAACAAGCTAACCAACACAACCTATGCACTATATAACTTCCACCCTCTATTTACCCCACTCAGCCGAAATTCTCTCCCCCTCTCTCTCTCCTATGCACACACACTGATTTGGAAGGTTAGGCACCCTTTGAATTCAAATTTTTTTTTTTTTTCCTTTTAGCTGGTTTTTTTTTTGGTCCACCCAATATCACGGTAAAGCATATTTTGGTATTTGGTATTAAAAAAAAAAACAACACCTTTATTTAGTAAAACATACCATTTATTTTTGTTTTCATTAAACTCAACCTTAAGATTTTTTTCATGACTATTAATTTTTTTCTTTCTTTCCCTTTTTTTTTTTTCTTAAACTGATTTTTTCCCATTTATATTTCCCTTATTGAGAATTTTTGGGTAAAAAAAAAAATCCTTTTTGGTAAATGTAAAAAAAAAAAAAAAAAAAATCCCTTTTTACCTTAGTTGGTATGACTACTCATTTCTTTCGTTTTTTTTTTAAATGTTAAAATTGAAAAAAAAAAAAATGGCCCTTGATTTTAACTCTTTATAAATACCAACTTTCCTTTTTATGTTTTTTTTTAAAAAAAAATTGAAAACAGTGGATTTTAGGGTTGTTTTTGTTTAAGTTTTAAAAGTATTTTGGTATTTGGGGTAAAAAAAAAACATATCCTTTATTATTATTATTATTATTATTATTATTATTATTATTATTATTATTATGTTGTATGACTACTTTTTTTTTTTCCCTTTCTTTCCCTTTTTTCTTAAATTGGTTTTTCCCCTTTATTCCCCTTATTGAGAATTTTTGGTAAAAAAAATTTCCTTCTTGGATAAAAACATAGCCTTTTTTTTTTCGTTCTTTACTTTTTTGCTTTTGTGTTTAGAGTAAACAAGTTGAAAAAAATGGCCCTTGAATTAACTCTTTTTCAATACCAAATTTTTTTTTTATGTTTTTTTTTTATTATTTGAAAACACTGGATTTTAGGGTTTGTTTTTTGGGGGCTTTTTTTTTTTGTTTTCGTTATTAAAGTATTTTGGTATTTAGTATTTTGTTGAAAAACACTATTTTTGTCATGTGCCCATGAAAGTGTTTTGTTAATGATTTTGAACATTAACACTATTTTTTAGAAAGGAAAAAAAAATTAGTTTGTCAATATTTTTTTGAAATTACTAGATTTTAGGGTTTGCTTTTTGGGGATTTTTTTGTTTTCGTTATTAAAGTATTTAGGTATTTAGTATTTTGTTGAAAACCCCTATTTTTGTCCTATGCCCATGCAAGTATTTTGTTAATAATTTTGAACATTAACACTATTTTTCAGAAAGGAAAAAAAAAAGAACAGTATTATTTTGTCAATATTATTTTGTAAATATTGTTTTGTCAATTTTGTGTTTGAAAAACAAATTTTTTTAATTTATTCATTAAAATAAAAGTCCCCAATTAATGCAATTGAAAATTAAGTTTATAACGTATTGTCAATTCTTTTTTATTTGGTTTGTTTTTTGAAAAAAATAAATCTGTTTCTGGAAGTTTATAAGCTTCTAGAAAGAAAAAAAAAAACACCTCTTTTCCCTTCTTTTCCCCCCTTTTGTTTTACCATAAGATTTTTTTTAAGATTTGTTTCTTTCTTTTAAGTTTGGTTTTCTTTTTACTTTGTTTTTCCTTTTTTCCGTTAAAAGTGTTTTGTTAATAGTCTTTTTCGTTTAATTTTTATTAAATGAGTAAATCAAAAAAAAGGAAGAAACAAAATTATTGACAAAACAAAATTAATGTTTTTTTTAGTTTATGCAGATTTCATACTAATTATTTTTTTGGGGTCACAATTTGATGCTAATTCAAAGATGATAGAAGCATATTGAAAATGAGATTTGATTAGAAGAAATTTCTTGATGAGCCAAAAAGCTTATGGTTATGTGATTTTTTTCGACAACATGGGGAAGAGGAGGTTCAAACTTCGTCACTTGAACTATGCCTCACTTCGCCAATGGTTATGATTTATGATATGAAATTGAAAATTAATTCTTTGTTTACACAATAACTTTCTTATTAGGATTTAGGAAGATTGTTCTCTTTCTTTTCTTTTTTTGTATGTATTTTTGGAAATACAATCACACATCATCCAATTTTTGGGGGCGAATACACATCAATCATTTTGAAAGTAAAAATTATCAACCTATTTTCTTCATGGGTCATGAAATGTCACTCCGCTTCAAGTGATAAAATGCATATTTACAGTCGATTTTTTTTTTTTTTTTTTTTTGCAAATAAATTTATAGCCTAATTATCTTGAAGTCATTATATTCTGCATTTTTTTTCGCCCGTGCCCGTGGGCACGGGTACGTACTAGTATATATATATGGAGCTACTAACCTACAACATGATAGTTGTAGGTTAGCAGCATACAATAGCCTCTTCAGCGACAAAAAACGGATTTTTAGGACAAAATTTTTGTCTCTAAAGGCTTCAACTTTTAGCGATGAAAAATTTCGTCGCTAAAAGCATCACGTACTGTAGGTTAATAAATCCCTATATATATAATCCCAAACAGCCCATAAAATTCTTTTTTTTTATATATATATTAATAATCCCACACAATATCTATACTAATATATAAAGGGAGAAGTAGGGGTACCACACATATTTTTCTTAAAAATTATATTTACAAAAAACCCAATATGCTTTTCTATACGGGTAATACTTGGGACACAACCTTCATACAACTTTCATACAACCTCCCCAAAATATGTGTCTATCTCTTTCCTGTGTCACTGTGGGGTCCAGTGATATCACAGGAGAGAGATAGACACATCTTTTGGGGAGGTTGTATAAAAGTTGTATGAAGGTTGTGTCCCAAAAATTACTCTTTCTATACAGAAAAATAAACATATAAGGACTAAATTGTCATTACACATTTACCAAACAAATCTCATCGGCATTAAACATCTCTCTTATCCAAAACTAAAACTGCCAACAAAACTGCCATCTCTCAGCATCACTCGTCCACAGAAATTTGAATCCTATCCCTCTCTTCTTCGAAGCTAACGTTTCTATTCCTTGATGTTAAGCATATTCAAATCCTATCCCTCCCTTGATGTTTAAGGGGTGGGGATGAAAAAATTGGTGAGTTTTCTTTTATGTTTTATGGGGTTTGTTCTTTGTAGGGGGTGTTGACAATACTGGAACTTCAAAGGAATGAGATATGAACTCAAGGTATTTTATGACTTCTAATTCAATTTCACGACTTTTTGTGGGAACAGAAAAGACAATTTTTCCGACATTTAATTGAAGAGACAGTGTAGGGCATGAGGAGATTGAAGAACCAAAAAAAAAAAAGGAAGAAACAGAGTAGAAGGATTGCTCTGCAAAATTGAGAGAGAGAGAGAGAGAGAGAGAGAGAGAGAGAGAGAGAAATTAAATAAAAAAAAACACAGTTTAGAGTTTAATTTTTCATGGTTTGATTTTCACATGGAAATGAAATTGATTCAGTGATGTTGTCCCCGGTCAATTAGTGGAAGATCCGAAGATATTCTGAGTTAGGGGCTCATGTATGTGGGATAGTAATTCACAGCAGTTAGAGATATGTTTGATTACTATGTAGTCTAATGTCAAATAAGATTGCATATCTATATACATTTGCTGACTGTTAATTTCATCTTTTTTTCACTTTCACTTCACTAAATGTCATTGATGCTATTGATTTTTAACACTTCACTAAATGTAATTGATTGCACATGCATTGCGTGTGCCTCTGCCGCTAGTTTTTTATAATCCCAAACAGCCTCTAAAGTTTTCTCTTTTTATTTTGTCCTCATCATCCACGTGGCAGTATTGAGTTGAGTAAAATGAGCGTACACAGATTTCTACGTGGTTCGGCCAAACACATGCCTACGTCCACACCCGAGAGATCCATTCTTTCACTATTGAGTAAAATATGGTACAAGTTATGTCACGCCCCAAAACCCAATTGGTGGATTTAAGGTGCGTGACCGGCCACCAAGGCCTCATAACTTGTTCAGAGACTCGCGGAAGCAACATAATTAAATTTTATTACAAATATAGGTGATGAAGACTATAATATTACAAGTCATTCTAAATTTATTACATAATATTTTGATTTGGCTAACTTCAGCCTTTAAATATTGCCTTTGAGAATTCCATTGGAATTACTCATGTTATTTAACTGGGTAGCTAGTATTTTAAGTTCTTCTTCTTCTATAGGTCTTCCTCAACCAGGTTATCTCTGTCACAGCCCGGTCCCACAATAGCGGAACCGGAGCCCGTGGCACGCCACCGAGGCTAAACCAATTCATTAATGTTCCCAAAATTAGGTTTGAAGAACATACGCAGCGGAAAACAAAACACATTTTAAAACCAGAGGTTCAGTCGACTGCTCAGTCGACGGAGGAAGGCAGAGAATTTAATAACAATTCCAGTCGACTGAGGCTAGGGGGTCCAGTCGACTGAGGCGGGGTCCAGTCGACTGCTTTTGCTAAAATAAGAAGCAGTAGCTAGCAAACACAGGGGTTCAGTCGACTGAACACAGGACCAGTCGACTGCTCCCCTGGCAGCAGCCCAATCAGCAGAATTTCAAGTTTAAAAGCTTTCTAACTATCACCAATGATCAACCACTCAATCCAAACTCAATCCAAAGTAATCTTAACTGTATTAAAACATTTCTTAAGCAGGATTACAACATGTTACTAACTATTACAACGGTTTAAAATCCATTCTAACATACCAAAATAATTATGGTTTAAAACAACCAAATTCTTATTACAACATTACTATTATCCCAAAACTACAAGATTTATCATTTAAGTTGCCTTCCAAGCAAACTCCCAACCCACGTACTCACTTCTCCGATTCCTCGCCAGCATTAACACCTGAAATGGTTATTTGAATAACCACACATATTTCGATTTGTTTAAGCTAAAGCTTAGTGAATAAATCAACATATGTACATGAATGATAAACATGTCCGCATTCACATCTCTACATTTCATACTAGTCGCCGGAGACTCACGTGCCCGTCCATACTCCCAATCCGCGACTCCTCGCCAATAAGTCCACGCGAAAGGGTAAGACCCACGATTCTTCTCTTCAATCGTGCGACCTTAATGCCTATATCGGCTCCACAAAATGGCACGGTGACCACGTGCTCCTTCTGACCCAAACAAGCAACTTAACATGCTCAAATACATATCACCACACTCGCGGTAATTAAAACATATCACCGTGCTATTGAGCCTACTTATCAATATAAATGCCCAATATGAACTACACAATATATCTCTAAGAATTAATACATGCTATTCATACAAAACATGAATACATGTCAAGAAATCATTCCAAAACATAGTTGAATCACTCACCTCCAAATAACGCTCCTATAATTCGATCCAAAGAAAATCCGTGCACAAAGAACGTGCAGAAGTCCGTCTAGTACAATTCCTATGGATCAGAATTCCATTTATCAACTTTTATGAAAAATTTTAGAAAATAACTTTTCGAAAAACTTAGCCAAACAGGCCCTAATATGTATCAAAACGAAGCTCTTACCTCGAGGAGCTCGAATATGAAATCTGGGAGAAAACAGACTGACAGAAGGTCGTCGTTTGGCGTCGCAAAGCTCTAAGCAACTAAATCTCCCTCTAGCCCCCTTTTTGGCCTCCTTTTGAAATTAGGTCAAGAACTTATGAAAAATCTATGTTCATCTCTATCTATATATAGGCAACATTCTCGGGGAATTACATTTACCTCCCCACGAGTTTTCCAAACTCCTAATTAGTCTCTGAAACTTTCTATACAGCTTATTCACAGCTTTACGAGTGAAACTTCAAAATTATAAAAGTTTTCGACTAAGTTTCGTTTGGTCGCTAAAACGCGAATTTCTATATGACGTTCCGAAGTTGCTAATTAGCCTACCAATTTAATAGCGTGTTCATTCGTCCTCACCAGGATACTAAATCTAACAACAGAAATATATTCTAAGTCAGAAAATAATACAGATATTGCAATACACAGGTAAACATTTATTTTCAGATAAACATTTAAAGTGTTCCACAGTGACCGTCCATACTCGGAGAGACTTCACAAACAATAAATCCTAAATCACAACAGTCTCAGAGGGTTCTCTAATACAGACACCCAAATCAACTCGTGAGTCAAAACTCACCCAAACATGTGTCATAGGACACGCCACCTCACATTATCATGCATGACAATGTAATGCAAATGCAATAACACGAATGCGGGTGTTATAATCTCCCACCTTCTTATACTTTTCATCACCTGAAAGGGGTTAGAAAGATTTAGAGAGTGTAAGTAGAAGACTCAGTGAAATAATCGTAATCCTGGATGATGAACATAAAGAGAAATCTGTATATCAACGGTAAATAAGATAAACATAACAATCGATATATCAAGAGAGTAAAATATCATCAGGACAGGTATGACGAATACATTTTTAGAAGGTCAGATTACCAACCACCCATTCACGTACTCATACATATACATATACTGCAATAGCTAACTGATCAGAAGCACTCGTAGACCCAATAAGGAGGGTCGGCCAATTTTGGGCCGCTCGTAGATCCAATATGGATCATCCCACATAGGGGCTCGTAAGTTCTTAATAGAACTAATATATAATCAAGTAGAATGGTGGTAATTGACACTGGAATCAAAGAAATATGGAACTTACAATAACATCAAATAAGATAACCTCTTTCAATGGAACGAATCGAAGTGTTCCAGAACAAATGTAAGTACGATTTCATAATTGAAATAAAACTTGTTCAAGTAATAGGACAAGATTCACTCATGAGGAGTTGAATCAGTAAAAAGGAAATACGATCACTTACCTCGGTAGTTTAGGCGGTTAAAGAATTTCTTTTGAAATTAACCTTCAAGTCCTACACAAAATGTTTATAAAACCTGTCATTTAGTCTAATTTCAAAGCATAGGGGTAAAATGATAATTGTAGGTTTTAGGGGTATTCTCATAATTTTTACGAAAATAAGGTTTTTCCTTACTAAAATGGTCCTTGCATTTTACAAAAGTAACGCCATTGACTAGGGTTGAATCCGAGTTCGTTACAATATTCTATGAAAAATATATAGTTTTTCTATAGTAATTTGGGCTTCAGAATTAATAGTAAAATTTCTGTCTCCAAAAACTTACAAAATTAGTCTCCAAATATTCTAAATATTATTCTGGTCACCAAGGTACTGACCATTTATTTTTATTTTTTTTTGAAGTTTTACAAAATTTTAGCAGTAAATGTAAAGTTAAAAATTCATATTCTATAACCTTTTAATGAATTCAAAATTAAAATAAATACCAAATGATGTCCAAAATTCACCAAAATTTACGAAATAGTAGGAAATAATTTATAATGATTTTACATATTTTTGAAATACCAAAAATTCCCTTTTTTATGTGTCCCAAAAATTAAGTTAGATTTGAACCTTGAATTTGCCATGAATGGCAAATCAGGGTCTGTTTGACCTGGCTCAAGCTTTTAACTTTGAGAAGGCCTTCTATGGGTCTAATACAGATTATAAAAATACATATAGAAGGTACATATTATAAAATACATAAGAAGATTGGAAAAGAATTTTACCCACTGACTGTGATGGAGTTTGAAATCTGTAATTGGGTTCAACTTCCTCCACCACTAGAACCACGACCACTAGTCTAGTATTTTTTTTCCCCCCCAAACAACTCACTTAAAAAAATTCACAACTTTCTCTAACTCTCCACTTCCTTCTTTCTTTCTCTTAAAATTCTCCCTCTCACTCATAAACTTTTTTTTCTTTTCTTTCTTGAGTGGAGTGACTTTAGAGCATGGGTTAGAAGGCCTTTTATAGGCACATTAGGATTCTACAAAGTAAATTACGAGAGTTTTTAAGCATTAATAGAACTTAGTTTAATTAATGTTAGAAGTTTAACATTTACTGAAGTTAAACTCTCTTTCTTTAATATGACGGTTGTAAGAATTTTTATTATTATTTTTTCACATGTCTCTCTCTCTCTCTCTCTCTCTCTCTCTCTCTCTCTCTCTCTCTCTCTCTCTCTCTCTCTCTCTCTCTCTCTCTCTCGTAGTGTATTCATATACATGGACATGTGTTTGTAACATTTTTGTCAAGTATATTATGTTATATTAAATGTACATGTTAACATGCATCTTATTAACTGTATATGTTATGTTAGTGTGCAATATATGAAATGTCTAAGGTTCACCGCATTATTTAGGTAAATAATTTAGGTGCATAATGCGTTGGGTAAAAGTCTTCCAATTAGATATTTTGCTAAGGTCACATTAATTTAATTTGTTAGGTGAAATACCAATAGAGCTTTAACACATGTCTAGAGTTGATTGGTTAAAGCTAAAAATATGATGATAATTTACGAATTTTAATAATGAAAATTTGGGTCCTGACAAGTTACATAGAGTAAATCTCATAACCTAAATACAAGACTCTTGTACACTCCCCACTCAATACCCCAAAGAACCTAACTTAATCACTGTAATACATAAAGAAATCATAACGACAAATAAATTGTCACACCCGTTCCAGGAATTTATAATTTTATCATGCATAATTGTAATTTGGGAGTTTATCAATGTTAGTTGATAATGGTGATGAGGTTGACTGTGAGTCAACGGTAAGGTCTCAGTGAGGACACGGGAACATGATAGTTCATATGGCATGAGCATAAGTAAATGGCATTTATATGATTTAAATGTTATTTGACTTATATGGTATTTTTGTGAACAGTAATTATACCTGTGTAGTATAATTCTGGTATTTGGATACTTTAGTATATCATTTTGAGAACTGTGGTGAGAACGTGAGTGATACGTTAATTAAAAGGGAAGGTTGTGTAGAGATTCCACAGAATATAGTTTTCGGACGTTATTTTGGACCCAAACGAAACCTAGTCGAAAACTTTTGGAATTCATAGTTTTCACTCGTAAAGTTATAAAATTGACGTGTGCGAAGTTTCGGGAGTTAATTAGAAGTCTAAGGAACTTGTGGGGAGGTAAACGCAATTCCGGAAGAGTTTTTCTATAAATAGGTGGGGGATGAGATTTCATTCTCATCCAAAACTTTCCAAAATATCTAGAGAGAGGAGAGAGAAAGGAGATTTGGTTGCCACGAGCTTGCCAGCGACATACAACGACCTTCCGTCCGTCAGATTTTCTCCAGATTCAAGATTTGAACTCGTGGAGGTAAGTCCTACGTTTTGATACTACTTAGGCCGTGTTTGGCCAATTTTTGTAAAAATCTTAATTCTAGACTTTTGGGAAAAACAGGTATAAACTTGTAGGAATTTTCTCAAATTCGAAATCCGACGTTTATTTAGCCTTCTAGTCGATCCTTCAAAGTTTGGGGGAAATCGCACGAGGTATGAAGTTCGAACTTGTGAAATATAGAGAAATACATGTTTTATATTTCGACGACGAAATTGAGATCCGGGCAAAATCCATGTGTTAATTGTAGGCCCGTTAATTATGCACGCGTTAATTTGTGAAAAGCATGTCTAAATTTACGCGAGCACGTTGAGTTGTCTATGTGGGTCAAAGGGGAGTCTTATACAAATTCATGCCGGAGTAAGCTTCTCGATGTTTGAGAATTTGAGCAGCGACGGCTACTGTGCATGGTTGTAGGCTTGGACTTGCCATGGCACTTGTGGGATGTAATGGTTGTAGGCTTGGACTAGCCATTGACATCGCGGTTTAAGACTTGGACTTGCCGCTACCGGATGAAGGCGTATTTTTCTCCCTAGAGACTATTGATATGACTTATGAGATTAAAGCATGTTTATTATATATTGCATATGTTAGAACTTGTACGCTCAGCATATAGCTGAGCAGTGGAGATGTACTCCATTGCAGGTAAGAAGAAAGACAAGAAGAATCGTGATGAGTGAGGCCGATGAACGCCGGGGGAATCACTTGTTTATATTTTTGTTTCTATTTCCTAAACTTGTGTAAGGATTGGGAATTCGTAATATGTTGTAATAGATCTTTGGATTAGTTCTTTAGTATTGTAATCCTGTATTTGAACGTCTGTGATTAAGTCTTAATGTTGAAAATCAGTTATGGTTGTGATTGTGGTTGGTGTGGAGAAGCATGAGTTGTTAATATTTCATTTCAGGCTACCCAGCAGGGGAGCAGTCGACTGGACCCAGGATCAGTCGACTGGATCTCGTGTGTTTGAGACACTGAAAGTGAATAGTAAGAGAAGCAGTCGACTGGACCTTGCATCAGTCGACTGAGACACTATTGGTTTTAGCTACTGCTTTGAATAATGGCAAAACCAGTCGACTGGACCTCCAGATCAGTCGACTGGACCCCTTTTGAAAATGTTACATTTTGGTTCTGCTTAGCACAGTCGACTGGAGACTTTGATCAGTCGACTGAGCAGTCGACTGAACCTCTGTTTTCAAAACTGAGTATTTTGGATGTGTTTCTAATTGGCCAAAACTTTTTATAACTCTGATTTCAATGGATTTTACACACTCAGAGGGTAATGTTTCCCTAAGTTTTAAATAACCAGGGTTGTTTTAAAGGTCTTTCCGCTGCGTATTGTTATATGATGTTTGGATGAGCCTTGATGGCGTGCCACGTGTCCTATTTCCGCGCGTAGCGAGATGGGTCGTGACATTTTAGTGGTATCAAAGCTAGAGGTAACAAAACTTGGGGGAAACGTTCGACGACGAGAGGAGTGTTGAGTGAATTGCCACATGTTCTAAATTGCATCCACACATATTAGAGATGTTTGATGCATATGTATGTTATTTTACATACATACTATTGTTATTGTTGTACATGCATAGTGTTTATGCATTGAGAACTACAGAATTGTAATCATGGATGGCCGAGAGTTATCACCCCATACTCGACGTATGAATGAAATGGCAGAGATGATGGGGAATAAGGGGGAAATGATACGGAATATAGCGGAGCGACTGCCTCCCACACCCCACATCGAAGTGGAACCAATAACTGTAGTGCATGCACCCGAAACTAGGGGCATAAGATCCGTATCCGAACAATTCGCTCGAAAGAAACCAATGGAATTTCATGGGACACCCGATCCAACGCTCGCAGAACATTGGATTATGGATATGGAAAGGATTTTTCGATCTATTCCGATGACCGATAGGGAGAAGATGGAAAATGCAAGTGATGTACTGAATGGTGAAGCCTAGAACTGGTGGGTAAATGTATTAGATCAAGGGGCACCGATTACTTGGGAAGGGTTCAAGGCGGAATTCAATCGCCGGTTCTTTCCGCGAGCCGCCTATAATGCAAAGAAGCGAGAATTTGATAATTTGAAGCAGGGGGATATGACTGTAACCGAATATACTTCCAAGTACAACGCGTTGTTGAGGTTTGGCAAGGGTTCAGTGCCAGAGGAAGAAGATAGGGCAAGGAAATTTGAAGAGGGTTTAAGGAAAAATATTCGTCTAAGGGTGGAAACCTACGAGCATTCGACTGTGGCAGCAGTACAACAAACGGCGCTAGTGGCCGAGAGTGGGATGGAAAGGTCGAGGCAGAATCAGCACGGTAAACGAAACAATGAGGGTAGTGATAGGATTCAAGGTAGATCTTTCAAAAGACCATTTCAAAGAGGCTCTGGTTCTAGTTTCAGTGATTTCAGGAGAACGCCAAGTAACATGCCGTTGTGTTCACTTTGCAACCGACCACACTCAGGTCGATGTTTCATGACCAAACCCCAGAACGGGAATCGGGGAGGAGGTAGTGCTAATTCAACTCTTGATATAAGAGGTAAGTGTTATGACTGTGGAGTTTTTGGACATCAAGCCAAGGAATGCCCGAGGAAGTATCCTCAGCAAGGAGCTAGTTCTATGGCTTCCAGTGGGTCGAAGCCTAGACAATCTAATGATGGGGGACAAAGGACTGAACAACGTCAAGGAAGAGCATATCAGATGAACCCAGGAGATATGACTGCTTCAGAGACAGTAGTCTCAGGTATGGTGCTTGTATGTTCGCACTTAGCACGCATACTTGTTGACTCAGGATCTACGCATTCATTTGTATCGCATGCTTTTGTTGAACGTTTGAATGTTGACTCGGTACCGTTAGGATATGAATTGTCTATTTTTGTGCCACTTAGTAAATCGATAACGACATCTACTATATATAAGAACTGTGAGATCAAACTAGGCGAGAAGTTAATGACCGTAGACCTTATACCGATTGTAGTGAACCATTTCGATGTGATACTGGGAATGGATTGGTTAGCTTTTAACCAAGCCACAATAGACTGTGAACGGAAAGAGGTTAATTTTCGATCACCGGTGCATGGGAACTTTTGTTTCCAAGGGAGTGGGGTTATACCGCCGCCGTATTTGATTTCAGCTATCCGGGCGGGAAGGTTATTGAAAAAGGGATGTCACGAATTCCTATGTTCAGTGACCGATGTCTTAGCGACCGAATTCAAAGTAGAAGACATTCCGATAGTGTGAGAATATTCAGATGTCTTTCCTGATGATCTACCAGATGTTCTTATTGAGAGAGAAATTGAATTCACCATTAAGGTAAGGCCAGACTCAACACCGGTATCCAAGGCACCGTATAGAATGGCACCACTAGAATTGAAGGAACTGAAAGTTCAACTACAAGAGTTACTCGATAAAGGTTTCATTCGACCAAGTGTATCGCCGTGTGGAGCTCCAGTGTTGTTCGTAAAGAAGAAAGATGGCTCCATGCGTATTTGTGTTGATTACCGGGAACTGAACAAGTTGACGATTAAGAACAAGTACCCGTTACCCAAAATTGACGACTTATTTGATCAACTTCGTGGGGCACAAGTATTCTCCAAGATAGACCTGAGATCGGGTTATCATCAGTTGAAAGTGAAGGTCGAAGATGTTGAGAAAACAGCTTTCAGAACGCGCTATGGACATTATGAGTTCTTAGTCATGCCGTTTGGAGTTACGAATGCACCAGCCGCGTTCATGGATCTTATGAATCGAGTATTCAAGGATTATTTGGATGACTTTGTGATTGTATTCATTGACGATATCCTTATCTATTCACCGAGTGAGATAGAACACGAGAACCACTTGAGGTTGATACTTCAGAGATTACGAGAGAAACAATTATTTGGTAAATTCAAGAAATGTGAATTTTGGTTGTCTAGTATTACTTTTCTTGGTCACGTGATTGACAAGAATGGAGTATCAGTTGATCCTCACAAAGTAGAAGCTGTATCTAATTGGCAAAGGCCGACATCCGTATCTGAAATTCGAAGTTTCTTGGAATTAGCGGGATACTACCGCCGTTTTATTGAACATTTCTCAAGGATTTCTTTACATATGACAAGGTTGATGAGGAAAGGAATTACATTTGAATGGAGTCAGGAATGTGAAGACAGTTTTCAAGAACTGAAAGCACGACTAACGAGAGCACCTATTCTGACAATACCATCCGGAACCGAAGGATTTGTAATCTATAGTGATGCTTCACGCAAAGGGTTGGGATGTGTGCTTATGCAAGGGGGTAAAGTGATTGCTTATGCTTTTAGACAGTTGAAGACACATGAGATTAATTATCCGACTCATGATCTGGAATTAGCTGCGGTAATTCATGCTTTGAAGATTTGGAGACACTATTTGTACGGGGAAAAGTGTGAGATATTCACAGATCACAAGAGTTTGAAATACATTTTCACCCAACGAGATTTGAATATGAGACAGCGAAGATGAATGGAGTTGATGAAGGATTACGATCTTTCGATTGAGTACCATCCGGGAAAGGCGAATGTAGTGGCCGATGCATTAAGCCGAAAGACGCCGAGGAATTTAGCCGACGAGCTAACACAACAAAAAGAGTTGATAAAAGAGATGGAACGCTTAGAATTGGATGTGATTCCAGAGACTAGTGGTGGCTTAATGATGGCAATCATGGCACACCCAGATATTATTGATGAGATCAAGGAAGAACAATTTAATGATGTCTATTTGTGCAAAATGAAGGACGAGATACCTTTGGGAAAACGAACGGGATTTATCTTGCAACAAGGGGCGTTGATGCTTGTGAACCGATTATGCGTACCGAATGTGAAAGATTTGAAAGAACGACTTTTGAAGGAAGCACATAGTACTAGATATTCAGTGCACCCGGGAAGTAATAAGATGTACAGAAACCTGAGGGAAAACTTTTGGTGGAAGGGTATGAAGCGTGAAGTCGCTAAGTTTGTATCTGAATGTTCGGCATGTCAACAGGTCAAAGCAGAGAGACAAGTACCCGCAGGGTTACTATAGCCATTGCCAGTGTCGGAATGGAAGTAGGACGAAATCACGATGGACTTTGTTTCAGGATTTCCCCGATCATCCAACAAGAATGACAAGATTTGGGTTATAGTCGACCGATTAACCAAGTCAGCTCATTTTCTACCAATTAAGACTACTAAGCCGTCCAAATTAGCGGAATTGTATGTAAAAGAGATTGTAAGACTACATGGGGTACCAGCTGTGATTGTCTCAGATCGCGATAGTAGCTTTACATTAAGGTTTTGGGGAAGTTTGCAAGAAGCTATGGTACGAAATTGAGTTTCAGTACTGCATTTCATCCTCAGACCGACGGACAGTCAGAGCGTATGATTCAGACCTTGGAAGATATGTTGAGATTGTGTGTGTTAGACTTTGGGAGTGATTGGGAGCACCACTTGCCATTAATTGAATTTGCGTACAACAACGGATTTCAATCAAGTATTGGTATGGCACCATATGAAGCTTTGTATGGCCGTAAGTGTCGATCACCGGTTTGTTGGACCGAGGTGGGAGAAAGAAAGTTGTTAGGACCTGAGTTAATACAGGTGACTACTGAGAAGGTGAAATTGATTCAGGAACGTCTTAAGGTAGCTCAGAGTCGATATAAGAGCTATGCGGACTCTAAACGACGACCGATGAATTTGGAAGTGGGAAATTTTATATACTTGCGAGTATCGCCTTCGAAAGACATTGTACGATTTAGAAAGAGGGGAAAGCTCAATCCAAGATTTATAGGACCTTTTGAGATCCTAGAGAGAGTAGGTCCAGTGGCTTATCGATTGGCCTTGACATCAGATTTGGAACATGTGCATAACGTATTTCACGTATCAATGTTGAGACGGTGTATGACTGATACTAGTAAGATCATTGTACCTGAACCGCTGCAAATTCAGGGAGACTTGACTTATGTAGAACAACTGGTCGAGATTCTAGATCGAAAAGAACAAGTCTTAAGAACTAAGATGAATCTGATGGTGAAAGTATTATGGCATAGTCACACGGTGGAAGAGGCTACGTGGGAAAGTGAGGAAGACATGAGGAATGAGTATCCGTACTTATTCAACGCATGAGGTAAAGTTTGGGGACAAACTTCCTTTTTGGAGGGGAGAGTTGTCACACCCGTTCCAGGAATTTATAATTTTATCATGCATAATTGTAATTTGGGAGTTTATCAATGTTAGTTGATAATGGTGATGAGGTTGACTGTGAGTCAACGGTAAGGTGTCAGTGAGGACACGGGAACATGATAGTTCATATAGCATGAGCATGAGTAAATGGCATTTATATGATTTAAATGTTATTTGACTTATATGGTATTTTTGTGAATAGTAATTATACCTGTGTAGTATAATTCTGGTATTTGAATACTTTAGTATATCATTTTGAGAACTGTGGTGAGAACGTGAGTGATACGTTAATTAAAAAGGTAGGTTGTGTAGAGATTCCACATAATATAGTTTTCGGACGTTATTTTGGACCCAAACGAAACCTAGTCGAAAACTTTTGGAATTCATAGTTTTCACTCGTAAAGTTATAAAATGGACGTGTGCGAAGTTTCGGGAGTTAATTAGAAGTTTGAGGAATTTGTGGAGAGGTAAACGCAATTCCCGAAGAGTTTTTCTATAAATAGGTGGGGGGATGAGATTTCATTCTCATCCAAAACTTTCCAAAATATCTAGAGAGAGGAGAGAGAAAGGAGATTTGGTTGCCACGAGCTTGCCGGCGACATACGACGACCTTCCGTCCGTCAGATTTTCTCCAGATTCAAGATTTGAACTCGTGGAGGTAAGTCCTACGTTTTGATACTACTTAGGCCGTATTTGGCCAATTTTTGTAAAAATCTTAATTCTAGACTTTTTGGAAAAACAGGTATAAACTTATAGGAATTTTCTCAAATTCGAAATCCGACGTTTATTTAGCCTTCTAGTTGATCCTTCAAAGTTTGGGGGAAATCGCACGAGGTATGAAGTTCGAACTTGTGAAATATAGAGAAATACATGTTTTATATTTCGACGACGAAATTGAGATCCGGGCGAAATCCATGTGTTAATTATAGGCCCGTTAATTATGCACGCGTTAATTTGTGAAAAGCATGTCTAAATTTACGCGAGCACGTTGAGTTGTCTATGTGGGTCAAAGGGGAGTCTTATACAAATTCATGCCGGAGAAAGCTTCTCGATGTTTGAGAATTTGAGTAGCGACGGCTACTGTGCATGGTTGTAGGCTTGGACTTGCCATGGCACTTGTGGGATGTAATGGTTGTAGGCTTGGACTAGCCATTGACATCGCAGTTTAAGGCTTGGACTTGCCATTACCGGATGAAGGCGTATTTTTCTCCCTAGAGACTATTGATATGACTTATGAGATTAAAGCATGTTTATTATATATTGCATATGTTAGAACTTGTACGCTCAGCATATAACTGAGCAGTGGAGATGTACTCCATTGCAGGTAAGAAGAAAGACAAGAAGAATCGCGATGAGTGAGGCCGATGAACGCCGGGGGAATCACTTGTTTATATTTTTGTTTCTATTTCCTAAACTTGTGTAAGGATTGGGAATTCGTAATATGTTGTAATAGATCTTTGGATTAGTTCTTTAGTATTGTAATCCTATATTTGAACGTCTGTGGTTAAGTCTTAATGTTGAAAATCGGTTATGGTTGTGATTGTGGGTTGTGTGGAGAAGCATGAGTTGTTAATATTTCATTTCAGGCTGCCCAGTAGGGGAGCAGTCGATTGGACCCAGGATCAGTCGACTGGATCTCGTGTGTTTGAGACACTGAAAGTGAATAGTAAGAGAAGCAGTCGATTGGACCTTGCATCAGTCGACTGAGACACTGTTGGTTTTGGCTACTGGACCTTGCACCAGTCGACTGGACCTCCAGATCAGTCGACTGGACCCCTTTTGAAAATGTTACATTTTGGTTCTGCTTAGCACAGTCGACTGGAGACTTTGATCAGTCGACTGAGCAGTCGACTGAGTTCCCTGATCAGTCGACTGAACCTCCGTTTTCAAAACTGAGTATTTTGGATGTGTTTCTAATTGGCCAAAACTTTTTATAACTCTGATTTCAATGAATTTTACACACTCAGAGGGTAATGTTTCCCTAAGTTTTAAATAACCAGGGTTGTTTTAAAGTTCTTTCCGCTGTGTATTGTTATATGGTGTTTGGATGAGCCTTGATGGCGTGTCACGTGTCCTATTTCCGCGCGTAGCGGGATGGGTCGTGACATAAATACTCTCTCTACCTTACACCCCTATAACACTGTGAACACCCCTCACAGAAAACATCAATGATTAATGTCCCATATCCCAAAGGGGCACCCTCTCTCGTCACCACTCTCTGGCAAAGTGATTCAAACTCTTCTACAATGTATGGCATATTTATACACATATGTATCACCACCTAGCAAGTCCTAGCAGTGTGAACAAGTAAAGAAGTTCACTTCAATTTGAACACC
Organism: Hydrangea macrophylla; assembly: GCA_033977485.1. NCBI lineage: Eukaryota > Viridiplantae > Streptophyta > Magnoliopsida > Cornales > Hydrangeaceae > Hydrangea > Hydrangea macrophylla. Next base: position 80,157,627 of record CM066996.1, read on the forward strand.
ATTGATTTGTTGGACCAATCAATTATTGCCAACCACAACTTCTAGAAGCTCTAAGACTACACAATTCAACACTCCCATTTTATTTCAAATACTAAATGGGTCACGGTATCCGTGCAAAATATATGTATTATCCCAATAGTATTTGGCTCCTCCGTGAAAGAGCCGTGTGGCTCTTGCCGTGAGCAAATTTGCCCCCTTTTTATACGGTTAAGTTTTCTGTCTTTGCTTCAAAAAAAATTCTACCCTCCTTTAGGGTCCAAATGTTCAATGCCACCAAACTAGTCCCTATATGCAAGGCAATCTTGCAATTGCAAATTCATTTGTGTTAACTTTTGGTCATTTTCTTGGGGCAAAGGAAGAAGATGCATTAAAATACAAGGTATTGGAATTAAGATTTGAAGTAAAGAGCGAAAAGTAGAAAACTTGTTAATCTCTTAATGTGTTTGATGTGTAAAGTAACATATTAAGAATCATAACCTCCCTTGGTTGAGTAAATGGGGGTGGATTTCAGGACAGTTCTCGTACGTCTCTATTATGAATTCCTATCATACCATCCACCTCGAGAAAAATTAATCTCATGAAAGAATTAGAAAATCTTCAATGGAACAGTGATATTATGTCATCTATATCACTTCACTAATGCACAAATACGATGCTTACATGTAACTAGCTTACATGTAACTAGCATTTCGTGAAATTAGGATAATCAATTGTGCCCGAACGATAAAATTTTATTAATTTGTGATATCATGTCATCAAAATAGCCGTTGTATTGAATATTTTCTGGCGTATGAGGGTCATTGTGTTTACTACCAAAAAAAAATCGAAATCGGTGTGTTGGGCTTTCTCCGTACCTTATATGTATGTATATGTATATCTATAATATATATAAGTGCACCGATCCCCTTAAGTGTTTTGAACTTTTATCAATCGGTACACTTTTACTTAAGTTGTTTTTCTTAGAGTTTTAATAAGTTTGGTATGTCACTTTTTTTTTTTGGTCCGTCCATAAGAGTTCTAATATTGGATATAATGAACAATATAAGTGTACCAACCCCCATTCTCCCTTAAAAAATATTACTAACCGTGGGTTACAATGTTTGCCATTATAACTTATTTTAAATTTGAGTCCTATCATGTTTCTAGGAATTAAAGAGTCCTAATAAAACAAAAATTATGTTTTAATTGGATATTTATGTTAATTAAGCGTGGGTCATCTTGAATCCTAATGTCATGGAAACTTGATGATACAATGCACTTTCATCTTAGTCCTAATGATGAACTAACGAGTCCTATATATAAGATATAGACTTATTTTAATATTTTTTTTGATCACCTATAAGATATAGACTTTAATTGGATTTTTTAAAAAAAAAAAGACATTAGGTGATAAACCCCTCAATATTAGGTATATTAGCCAAAAAAAAACCCATACGATTTGGCCAATTTTTAATAAGTCCCTCGCTACTTTTAAAATTTGGTAAAAAAACCCTCGCTAATTTTGTAATTCAGCAAAAAGCCCCTTATTTCTGAGCAAAAAAAATGGCAAACACAATATTATCTGTCAACATTAAATCACCACGTTTGTCTTCCTCCTGGTCCGTTACATCCAATAATTACTAATTTCATTTTACTTGGTGTTTAAAAGTAAGTCCTAACTAAAAAATACCAAGGATGAATTATAATCACTTCTTTGGAAACTCTACCAAAATAGGTAATTTACAGCCTCATTTTGAGATTTTATCTGTTTACAAGTAGATAATTATATCATTTTTTGAAATTATTGTGTGTGTGTGTGTTTTTTATTTTTTATTATTATTTTTATCTAATGTATTTTTTCGAGATCTATGCACTTACAATGCCAATTTTACTAAAGGAATATGTCTTTAATAGAAATTTGAAGTTTTTTAGGCAGAAAATGGCATTTTTGACCAAAACGTACAATAACAAAATGGCATAATGAGTTAAAGAAAAATAGCTTAGGTTTTAGCTTGGTCATGTTTTATTTGAGGGGATTGTGGCTGAAGCCCCTATTTGAAAATAGCTCAATATCATCATATAAATAAATAAATAGATAAATAAATACACCACACACATGTAAAACTATAAGGTGAGTTTTAAATGTATGTTAAAAACCTAAAAACTTTAGTATTTTACTTTTCAGAGATATTATAACTCTCACATTGGCCCCCTCCTTGATAAGAACTTTGCTTGGCCCACTAATACGCATAAACAAAGAATCCAACATCACCATTATAAGACTTCTTACTCAAATACTTTCTTTTTTATTTTTTGTTTGTTGCGTTCATGTTCTTGAGATTTATAATCATCATATGCCATTGAAAGTACAAGGTATGGTTCCCTTTGATTCAATTCACTTTTTTTTTAAAATTTTTTTTTTTTTTTTTATCATTCTTCTCGATGAAAGTCTGTTGGGATCACAAACAACCGTCGATGAATCATCATGTTTTCTCACCGAATTGTAATATTATTTTTACTTCAGGGTATGTTTGATTTATTGATTTAGTGAGCGGGAAAAAAACTAAGAAAATGCTTAAGAAAAATATTACGACATCTACCTCTATATATCTACATTTGTACATTATATATATATATATATATATATATATATTGCCAATTTATGGTTTCTTCCTTTCACACAACTATTTTTTTTTCCTTCTAAGTGTGAGATCAAGAGTTTATCGATCTCTTGGCTTTAAATGAATGTTAACCCTCACTAATAGTTGAATTCAGGGTAAATTCTTCCATCGGCTAGGCAAAGGTACCTTTTTCCTTTTCTTTTATCACTCAAATTTATATAGGTTTTAATTGCTATTTGAGTTTTCTATTATCAAAGAAAAGTACCTTGAGTTTTAGCTTGGTCATGTTTTATTTGAGGGACTGTAACTGAAGCCCCTATTTAAAAATAGCTCAATAATATTAAATAAATATTTATAAAAAAAAAGTCACCACACGCATGTAAAACTATAAGGTGAGTTTTAAATGTATATCTCTTTTTGTTTGTTAAATTTTTAGTATTTTGCTTTTCGGAAATATTATAACTCTCACATTGGCCCCCTCCTTGACAAGAACTTTATTTGGCCCACTAATACGCACCAACACCACCATTACAAGACTCTTCTTGCTCAAATACTTTCTTCTTCTTCTTCTTCTTCTTCTTCTTCTTCTTCTTTTTTTTTTTTTTTTTTTGCGTTCATGTTCTTGAGATTTTTAGTCATCATATGCCATTTAAAGTACAAGGTATGGTTCCCTTTGATTCAATTAACTTTTTGGATCGCTCTTCTTAATGAAATTATGTTGGGATCACAAACAACCGTCGATGAATCATCCTGTTTTCTCACCGAATTATAATATTATTTTTAGTTCAGGTTATGTTTGATTTATTGATTTAGTGAAAGGGAACAAAACTGAGAAAATGCTTAAGAAAAAATTTAAGGCGATGAAAAATATCTTCATTTATATTCTATATGTCAATAAAAAACCTAACGTGATAGTATATGCATCTACCTATGTACATATCTACATTTGTACATTATATATATTTTGTCAACTTATTGTTTCTTCCTTTCACACAACTATTTTTTTTTCCTTCTGAGCATGGGATCAAGAGTCTATCGATCTCTTGGCTTTAAATGAGTGTTAACCTTCACTAATAGCTGAATTCATGGTAAATTCTTCCATCAGCTAGGCAAAGGTACCTTTTTCCTTTTCTTTTATCACTCAAATTTGTATAGGTTTTAATTGTTATTTGAGTTTTCTATAGTTAGAGAAAGTAGCTTGGATTTTAGTTTGGTCAAGTTTTATTTGAGGAGGATGTGGCTTCATTTAAAAATAGCTCAATATCATCAAATAAATAGAAAAACTCACCACACGAATGTAAAACTATAAGGTGAGTTTTAAATGTATATCTCTTTTTGTATGTTAAAATCTTTAGAATTTTGCTTTTCAAAGATATTGTAACTCTCACCTTGGCCTTCTTAGTACCTCCTTGACAAGAACTTTGTTTGGCCCACTAATACGCTTAAGCAAAGAATTCAACGCCACCATTACAAGACTTCTTACTCAAATGCTATCTTTTTTTATTTTTCTGTTTGTTGCGTTCATGTTCTTGAGATTTGTAATCATCATATGCCATTGAAAGTACAAGGTATGGTTCCCTTTGATTCAATTCACATTTTTTTAAAACATTTTTCTTGGTGAAAGTGTGTTAGGATCACAAGCAACCGTCGATGAATCATCATGTTTTCTCACCGAATTATAATATTGTTTTTTAGTTCCGGGTATGTTTGATTTATTGATTTAGTGAGATGGAAAAAAACTGAGAAAATGCTTAAGAAAAATATTAAGACGAAGAATTCACTTATATTCAATATGTCAATAAATGACCTAACATGATAGTACATCTACCTTTGTACATATTTACATTTGTACATTATATATATTTTGTCCGTGAATATATCAAATAATCAAGAAAACAACAAAGGGAAAAGAGAAAAGAGAGCTAGAGTTTTCTCATAACATGAAAACTGAATGAATGAATACAATAGAAAAGAAGAGACAATAATAATACATCTAGGTATACACTATTGCCCTAATATAAAGTAGAAGACTAAACTACCCTACAGCTATTAAAACTAATTCTAATAGCTAACTCTAATATTGTCAACTTATTCTTTCTTCCTTTCACACAACTATTTTTTTTCCCCTTCTAAGCGTGAGATCAAGAGTCTATCGATCTCTTGGCTTTAAATGAATATTAACCCTCACTAATAGCTTAATTCGCGGTAAATTCTTCTATCGGTAAGGCAAAGGTACCTTTTTCCTTTTCTTTTATCACTCAACTTTGAATAGATTTTACTTGCTATTTGAGTTTTCTATAGTTAAAAAAAAGTACCTTCAGTTTTAGTTTGGTCATGTTTTATTTGGGGGGACTGTGGCTGAAGCCCCTATTTAAAAATAGCTCAATATCACCAAATAAATAAAAAAAAAAAAAAAAGTCACCACACACATGTAAAACTATAAGGTGAGTTTTAAATTATATCTCTTTTGTATATTAAAATCTTTGGTATTTTGCTTTTCAGAGATATTATAACTCTCACCTTGGCCCCTTCCTTGACAAGAACTTTGCTTGGCCCACTAATACGCTTAAGCAAAGAATCCAATGCCACCATTACAAGACTACTTACTCAAATACTTTATTTATTTATTTATTTATTTTGTTTGTTGCGTTCATGTTCTTGAGATTTTTAGTCATCATATGCCATTGAAAGTACAAGGTATGGTTCCCTTTGATTCAATTCACTTTTTTTTTTTTATCATTATTCTTGATGAAAGTGTATTGGGATCACAAATAGCCGTCGATGAATCATCCTGTTCTCACCGAATTATAATATTGTTTGTAGTTTAGGGTATGTTTGATTTATTGATTTAGTGAGAGGGAAAAAAACTGAGGAAATGCTTACGAAAAATATTATGGCGAAGAAAAATATTTTCACTTATATTCAATATGAAAATAAAAGAACTAACGTGATAGTACATCTACCTATGTACATATCTACATTTGTACATTTTATATATTGTCAACTTATTGTTTCTTCCTTTCACACAACTATTTTTTTCCCTTCTAAGTGTGAGATCAAGGGTCTATCGATCTCGGCTTTGAATGAATGTTCACCCTCACTAATAGCTGAAATCAAGGTAATTTCTTCCATCGGCTAGGCAAAGGTACATTTTTCCTTCACTTTTATCACTCAAATTTGTATATGTTTTAATTGCTATTTGAGGTTTCTATAGTTTTAACTGTAATGCATTATTTATACGGATCATTATATAGAGTTAGTAATTTAGAGCAGCCAATATATTATCTTGGAAATTCAAACAGCGTGACATTTTGATTTAGGTTTGCCTTCTTTGGAACCATCTTTTACAAAGTTAATAATTTAGAGTAGCCAATATGTTATGTTGGAAATTCAAAGCGTGACATTTTCACTTAGACTCGCCTTCATTGAATTCATTCAAGGCTAATGTTTTTGGCCAATTTAAAATTTTTCATCCAGTTTCACTTTAGTACGAAAAAGGTACCTTTTTTCTTTTCTTTTAGGGTAAAATATCACCCCCTGATGTTTGTCCTGATAACAAACGCCACCCCTCACGTTTAGAATATCACATCGACCTCCCTTATTAGAGATTGTAAGTATCAGATATCTCCCTTCCATTAAAGTGTTGTTAGTTTGACTAATAGATTTTTGTTGACCTCACTTAAAAAAAATATTTAATGCCAAAACTACCCTCAAGTTCTTCTCCTTTACACTGTTCTTCTTCCTCCTCCCACCATAGTCCATGAGTATAGAGAGAGAAACAGAAAATGCATAGGTTATACATACATATATGTGTAGATATACATATACCTATATATGTATGTGTGCATATATAGTGCTATAAATTGGGTTTTTCAGAACCCCATTAAAAATCTCTTTGTAAGTGCAATTTCATCCCTAACACACTATCGCCAGTAACAATTTGAAGCCACCATTTGTGTTCATTAAAGCAATTTGATAGGTGGTTGGGTGTTTGAGGACCGTGTCCTTGCTCTTTGATCCAAATAGAGACCCGAAAGGGGATTTAGGGTTCAATTGGGGGCCTAATTGGGTCTAAATTTGTGTGGGTTTTGAACTAGAAGATGGTAGAGTTAGAGTTTCATCATTCCCATTATATTTGTTTCGAACATTTAAATTTGGGGTTTAGGGTTTCAATATGAGATTTTGTGGTAGTGATGATTTCGTGTGTGATATATACATTCTCACACACACACACACACACACACACACACACATATATATATATATATATAATTGGAAAAAAATAAAAGGAGGAAGAAGAAGATGAACAGTGATAATAATTCAAGGGGGGTCTAGGTGATATTTACACTATTTTAGAGTAAAGTTATGTTGGTCATCTGGCATTTTCCATTAGCTCCGTTTAAGTTTGTTAAACGACAAGGGTGGTAGGTGTGATATGTCAAACATGAGGGGTAGAGTCTGTGATCGGGGCAAACCTCAGGGGGTCTAGGTGATATTTACCCTTTCTTTTATTACTCAAATTTGTATAGGTTTTAATTACTATTTGAGTCTTCGATTATTTTAACTGTAATATGTTATTTATATGGACCATTTTATAAAATTATTTTTCATCAGTTTTGAGTGAAATCTTAACAGTTTCACTTTCATAAAAAACACTTGGGTTATAAAGTGTCACTTTTGAAGCACATGAGGGTAAAGTGAAAATTGGGCCTAACCACAGAGCGTAAAATGTAGTTAACCATTTATCTATCCAAAGAAAGTATTTATTTAGTTAAGATCTTCATTAGTCATCAGCCATAGCATGTGCTATAAGTGTTAGAGTATTTGAAAATCAGATTGAAGACTCATAACATTACCCAATGAAGTGTGAATGTCTAAACCTAGAAAACAAGCATCGTTGGATTGTCATTTTTCTCTACCTAGGATCCATGGTAACTCATACAATAATGTCTGACAATCTTGTAAGATTTTCTTTTACAAAGCCAAATATCAAGAAGATCAATATAGGGCCTGATCAGTGTAGTTTGTGCTTTGCGATTACCATTGCTTTGTGATTGCTTTTGTCATAATAGATTATGGTTATAATAGAATTGGGTAGTTATGATGTTTTGATATACTTAATAAATTTAATAAGTATGTTTAACTAAACGTTAATTCAACTTGAGCTAAAGACAACCATATATTTGTTTAAGTGCACAGTGTAAGTAATAACTTTAAAGAAATGACATGGTTGGCCATCTCTATGCTTTCAAGAGAATTTTTTTTTTTTTGGTTTGTATACATTTATGGTCTGTCTGATAACTAAAAAGTAAAAATGAAGTACTTAAAATCATTGTTTTGAAAACAGGACCGGTCATTGAACCGGAAAAATAACTGGGTCACGGGTGACTGGTTCAACCATTGGGTCAACTGGAATTCAACCGTGATGTCATAATTATGTAATAAATATTAATAATAATACAAAATATAAAAACATAAAAATCAAAAATCAAATATTTTCGGGTTTCCGGTTCAATTGCTGATTTTACCGGTTCAACCGCTGGATTTCTCGATTTTACAAAATAGACCGTTTTTTTTTTCCAGTTATCCAGTTCAAACCAGACCGTTTCTTGAACCGATTGACAGTTCAACCGGCCGGTTCGGTCCGATTTTTAAAACAATGCTTAAAATTAAGTGTTGATTATTAAGTACTGAAAATTTTTGAAGTGTCTGAATTTGCAATAATGAAAACAATGTTTTCAAGTATTAAAATGAATTGCATTGAATGATTATTTTCAATACAATTTTTTCACTTAAAGCTTTTAGTGTGTTTTTGGCTGCCTTTTCAATTAAGTGGTACATTATCAATCGCGCAAAAAATTTCATTTTTGCCACTTAATTTAGTTATCAAACACAACCTTAGTCTCTTATTTTTGCTGGGATATGTATTTCAACTTTTTAGTCTAATCTTTTTATGACCTAATCCTTACTCAAGCTCACAAAATTATGAAAATAATAACCAACATGCGTCATGTTTTCTAAGAAATTAAATCTCAGTTAATGGTGTGAGTAATCAATGAGTATGATTTGTTATTCGATAAACAACACTAAGAATATGGGAATGAGATATTTTTTTAATCTTTCTTTAGAATAATGCTATGCTTCTCAAATTTGAGTTTTAAATTTAACTTTTAAAATGCTTTGCCAGTTATACAACATGCAATATTACGTGGTACCATCAAACACTACAACATTAACATATTCTACAACTTATAAAGTGTTTGGTCATCACATAATAGTGAAGACATCTTATTATCTCATTTGACATTTGCCATTTTAAAGATTGTTTATTTTATTTTGCATCTTTTATGAGTTTTGCACTAAGAATATTAATAGAGTAATAATATGTGCTTCTCAATGTTTGTCTTTGAAATCTTGCATTGTATAATACTTATGAGTTATGACAACTAACATTGTAAATTTGTTAGGTCGTGAAGTTCTCATAACAAACTATTCTCAAGGTTAAAGATATTTATAAATGTGCACCAACCACGTGCAACGCACGTATTGTATGACTAGTAGTATATATGTAACGCAATTAGAGTCATTGATACATTTGTAAGATTCATGTTTTTGACAAATCAATTGTTGGATTAAATGCTACTCTAAGGTTAACCAAATGTGATAACGAGTTGAAAAAAACAAAGAGAGTTGCCTCATCAACACCATACATGAACAGATAAACATTCCTTGTTTGTATATATAATCATAGAAAGACATCTCTTGTCCTGGTCCTGCGGGAGAAACTGCCTTGAATCCATTGCACTAATAGATAAAGTTCTTTGGGTGTTCCCAAAGGCTACTTAAAGTGTGTTAGACTTAAAAGATTAACATAATTCCTAAAATTACAAATCTTAATAAAATGAACTTATCAGAGCTTTTGTATGGATCTTCAACAGCACGAAGAGAGAGAGAGAGAGAGAGAGAAAAAAAGTGTGTAAGTTTAAAATTAGATCAGATACAGTCTAGGTCTTACTTTTTATCTAATTCTTATGAGAATCAATATAATGTTGGTTTGACAAAAAAACCACTTTTAATAGGGTTAATAGAATCGGCACAGACTCCTATACAAAAAATTTATTATTACCAAATACTTGAATTTATAGAACATGTTACCTTAAACCACAGAACTTATTCTCTATTTTTCCAAAAAGCTTCCAAGATTTAAGGTCGAAATCCAAAATAGAGAGAGAAAGAATCTATGGGCCCCAATATGGGCCTGTGATACCTTTACTTTGGGTTTAAGGAGGCATGTTTCGTGCTTTTACATTCACAAATTCATGTCAACACCACCCTCCCCAACTAATCTCTCCCCTCTCTCTCTCCTCATATTCTCTCTCTACAAGCTCTTCTAACTTACATCACCCCCCAACCCCCCCTATAAATAAAGACGCCCACTTTTCTCTGTCCATATTCAAACCCACCTTTTCTCTTCCCTTTTGATTGCTTTCTTTTCTACATACACACATATATATAGATATTTCTGTATATATTTCAGCTATGGCGGCTGTTGGAAGACTTGCAATGATTGTGATGATTTTAGGTGTAGTCTCCAACTCTTTTGCTGCAGATCCTGATATGCTTCAAGATCTTTGCGTTGCAGATCTAAATTCAAGTAATAATTACCAACTCCAATTCTTCTTTTTCTTCATACATTTCATACAATTCAACATACTAGTTCTAGAATTTGCAGAAATTCAATTGTCAACACCCCCTTTATTTTTCACCAACTTATTGGGACCATTTTTTATTTTTTATTTTTTTTTTCCCTTTTTGGGTTTGTTTGAATGCTTAAAAAAAGATAAAAGGAGATTAAAAAAGATTCAATTACTTCTATTAATCATTTCAACCTTTTTAGCTGTTGTGTTGCCTGAATTTTTAATTAGTGTTTCTTTCTTTCTGGCATAGACTCTTCCAACACTTCTTTTTTGGCCTTGCCAATAATTTGATGAATATAATTACTGGGTTTAATCAGAACAAGCAACTGACTTATTCTTTTTTGGGCCTTACAATAATTAGATGACTATAATAAAAAACAAGCAACTGATTTCACTCTTTGCTCAAGCTTGACACTTTTAACTATTGAGGGTTGTTTTGGGAAGCTTACAAATTGGTTACTTGGTTTATAGGTAAACTGTTTCTATAGATTCAAAAGTTTTGTGGATGTACTTTATTGCCATGAAATCCTAGTCTTTTCATTAAAAATAAATAAATAAATAATTTGATGGTAAATGAGAATGCCTTGAATCTGATCTTATTTTATGCATTCCTATACATGCCTAAGGTACGTAGAGAATTCGTATTTTTATCTACTTTAGAGATGCACTTTATTGCCTTTGAATCGGTATCGTTACATCCTGGAAAAAAAAAAATCAAAATTTTTTTATAGTGAATTACAATTACCTGAATCTGATCATATTTTATGCATTCCTACACATCCCTAGTTAGGTACGTATAGAATTCTTATTTTCATCTACTTTGGAGATGGTGATAAAGTTTATCAACTCTTTACTTTTGATTTTTGTAATGTTAAAAGTGAGAAATGAATTGGGTTTCTTTCATTTCTCAATAAGAAGTTGGAAGGTGGCGAGAATCATATAGATTCATGCAGTATGTATTTAAATCATATATGTATCTGTATAAAAACAGCTGTGAAGGTGAATGGATTTGTATGCAAGACAAACATAAGTGAAGCGGATTTCACCACCAATGCCCTGGCTAAACCAGGACTCACCAACAACTCACTGGGATCACTAGTCACTGCAGCCAATGTCATGAGAATCCCAGGCCTCAACACTCTGGGTGTGTCCGCCGCTCGCATCGACTACGCTCCCGGCGGCCTGAACCCACCTCACACACACCCGCGTGCCACCGAAATAGTGTTTGTTCTTGAAGGTGCATTGGATGTGGGGTTCATAACCACAGCCAATGTACTAATTTCCAAGACCATCATGAAAGGTGAAATTTTTGTGTTTCCAAGAGGCTTGGTCCACTTTCAGAAGAACAATGGTAAGGTTCCGGCAGCTGTCTTCGCCGGCTTCAACAGCCAGTTGCCGGGAACTCAGGGCATAGCTGCCACGCTTTTCGCGGCGACACCGCCGGTCCCGGATAATGTGTTGACCAAAGCATTCCAAGTGGGCACTAAGGAGGTTGAGAAAATCAAGTCAAGGCTTGCACCCAAGAAATAAGAGAATACTACTTGTTGATTGATATTGGGGAGGCAGAGAATTATATTTCTTTTTGTTTTGGGATCCCTAAAAATGTTGTTATAAATGTGTGAAGTTTCTTTTTTCCCCTTTCATATGTAAAACCAATAAACCTAAGTGAGTTGTCAATTGCTACATTTCTTGAAATTAAAAGGCCCAAATAGATTCAACTTTCATTTCTTATATATAGATATATATATATATATATATATATATATTTCAGGTACGTAAATAATGACAGGTAAATTTTATATAATTTGATAATAATTAGACCAGAGGCCCGGATATTATTGTCCACAGATATGATAAGAGTGTAATTAGTCAAAAGATAAAGAGTTGCCTCATCAACCTTATACATACACACATATATGTATGTACAATCACATCCACACATTCCTTATTTTAATGAGCTTAAAAGAGCCTGTGTACGTGTGTGGGTCAGCTCACGTCCACGGCACGATGAGAGAGAGAGAGAGAGAGAGAGAGAGAGATGTCATTTTGGGGGTCAAGAAGCACAAAATAGAGAGGCATAGCTCATGTCAACACCACCTTGACACCCTCCCCCAGTAGTCCCTCTCTCTCCTGATATCCTCTCTCTCCAACTCTGGTAACTCTTCTTCCTTACATCACATAACCCTTATAAATAAGTCAACCCACTCTCCATATTCAAACCCACCTTTTCTCTTCTCTTTCCCTGGCTTTGATTGCTTTCCTTCCCACATCCACATATACATATACATATATCTACATGTATATATCAGCTATGGCAGCTGTTGGAAGGCTTGGAGTAATGATTATAATGATTTTAGCTGTAGTCTCCAACTCTGTTTCTGCAGATCCTGATTTGCTTCAAGATGTTTGCGTCGCAGATCCAACTTCAGGTACTAGTTAGCAACTCCTATTCTTAATTTTTCTTCACACATTTTAAAAGTCAATGCCCCCTTTTATGTTTCACCAATTTATGTGATCATTTCCTTTTTGAATGCTTAAAAGATAGGAAGAGTTTCAATAATTAATCATTTCAACCTTTTTAGCTGTTGTGTTTCCTGAATTTATATTTGGGGAAAATATCTTTTACCCCTTTGTGGTTATACCCATTTTTTCATAACCCCTGTGGTTCATTTTGTAACTCTTAACCCCTGTACTACGGACTAAAGTGAGACTGTTAACTTTTCTAACGGAAAAAAAGGAAATGAGATTAATACCCCCAAGCCCCTATACATACTCTTTAGGAAAAAATACCTTTTACCCCCCTATGGTTACACCCATGTTCTCATACCCCCTGTGGTTCATTTTTGTAACACTTAACCCCCTGTACTAATGACTGAAGTGAGACTGCCGTTAGAAAAGTTAACAGTCTCACTTCAGTCCGTAGTACAGGGGATTAAGTGTTACAAAATGAACCACAGGGGTTATGAGAAAATGAGTGTAACCACAGGGATAAAAGGTATTTTCCCCTTTATATTTAGTGATTCTTTCTGGCATTGACTTTCCAAGTCTTCTTTTCTGGCCTTACAATAGTTGAATGAATATAATCAAACCAAGCAACTAATTTCACTGTTTGCTCAAGTTTTATAGTGCTGAGGCTTAGTTTGGCTTCGTGTGGCTTTTTCAAAGTGGCTTATTAAAGGCTCGTTTGGTAACGTTGTTTTCTGTTTTCCGTTTTTGTTTTCGTTTTTTAGAAAATGAAAATTGAAAACACGTGTGGTATCGTTTTTGTTTTTTGTTTTTAAAAAATGTTTTCAAATTTTGGGTAAATTTTGAAAACACCAAAAAGTCGTTTTGAGTATCCTGTTTTTGTTTTTTTTTTTTTTTTTTTTTTAAATCAACAATGTAACCAAACAAATTTTTGTTTCTTTTTTTTCAAAGAAAAAACCAAAACTGGTTTTCGTTTTTAAAAAACTGAAAACTCAAAACAAGAAACGTTACCATGTGAGCCCTAAATTTATCATTGAGTCGCTTGATAATTTTGTACAAGTGGCATATCACTCTTCAAAAAAGCATAACGAAATAAAAAAGGAACATTGAGCTTTTAAAAGCTCTTCCCAAAAAAAAGCCCTAAGTTCAATTTTTGCAAAGCTCATAAACTAGTTACCAATTGAATTAATATGAATTTGTGCTTTAAAAAAAGAGAAGCAACAAAATAGGGGGCCAAACTAAGCCTGAGCAGTGTTGTTTTGGGAAGTTTATGTATTGGCTTATAGGTTAACTGGTTCTGTAGATCCAAGAGTTTTTGAATCTGTGTCTTCTCACTTAAACTTGATAGCAAAATTATGGCCTGAATGAATCTAATCCTATTTTATGCGTTCTCAAAACATGTACGGTGAGGCATGTAGAGAATTCGTACTTATATCTACTTCGTAGACGTACCTTTATCGCCTTTGTTTCTCTTCACAAAAATATATAAAGATATATATTTATATATAGGATAGTAAATGACAATGACCTTAATATGATCCTATTTTATGCATTCCCAAACAATTTCAGGCAGGTACATTAAGAATTCGTACTTTTATCTACTTGGGGAGATGGTAATAAAGTTTGTAACTCTTTACTATTGATTTTTGTTGATGTTAAACCAGAAATGAATTGGGTTTCTTTCATTTCTCAAAAAGAAGTTGGAAGGTGGTAAGAATCATATACATCCATGTATGTATATATCATAAATGTATCTGTGTCAAACAGGCATGAAGGTGAATGGATTTGTATGCAAAACAAACATAAGCGCAGAGGATTTCTTTTCCAATGCCCTGGATAATCCAGGCCTTACCAACAACTCAATGGGCTCACTAGTCACCCCAGGCAATGTCCAGAGAATCCCGGGCCTCAACACTCTTGGTGTGTCCCTATCCCGTGTCGACTACGCGCCGGGCGGCCTGAACCCACCTCACACGCACCCACGTGCCACCGAAATAGCATTTGTTCTTGAAGGTGAATTGGATGTGGGGTTCATAACCACAGCCAATGTACTAATTTCCAAGTCTCTCAAGAAGGGAGATGTTTTTGTGTTTCCAAAAGGTTTGGTCCACTTTCAGAAGAACAATGGTAAGGTTCCGGCAGCTGCCATTGCCGCCTTCAACAGTCAGTTGCCGGGGACTCAGTCCATTGCCGCCACGCTATTCGCGGCAACACCACCGGTCCCGGAGAATGTGTTGACCAAAGCATTCCAAGTGGGTACTAAGGAGGTTGAGAAAATCAAGTCAAGGCTTGCACCCAAGAAATAGAGGATATTAGTTGTTGATTGATACTGGGGAGGGTAGAAAATTGTATTTCTTTGGTTTTGGGATCCCTAAAAATATTGTAATCAATGTTTGAAGTGTCTTTTTTCCCTATCATCTGATAAAGCAATAAAATCAAGCGAACTGTCAATTGCTCTCTCTCTCTGGAAATTGAAAAACCCCAAATAGATTCAATTTTCATTTCTTATACAAAGAGAATTAGAAAGCAAACCCAAAAAAAAATTCATTTCTTATACAATTAGAATAAGAATTGTCTTCTTTTTTTTTTTTTTTTTTTGTCGGTATCCCTAAAAAAGTTGAAACCAGTGTGAAGGTTTTCCTTTGTTTTTTTTCATCCGATTGCCCAATAAAATTAAGTGAATTCTCAACTTCAACCTTTCTGTAAAATGCAAACCCAAAAATATTCATTTTTACTTTTCTTCATTTTTTCTTTTCTTAAATACATAGAATCAGAAAGCAACATTTAAGGTATATAATTAGTACTGGTTCATTTTTAAAGATGAATACTGAAATATTTTTCTTTGACCTATATAATTTGGTAATAATTAGATGCAGAGGCCAGAGGTTATTATCAATAGGTGAACATGGAAATATTTGTCCACGGTGGTGACATTTTCACTTTTGAAGAAGGAAAGAACTAGTGGTTTTGCTTATTTACTACACAAATTATAGCTTTTTCTTTCAGTCTGTGGGTCCACCTAGACCATCAAAAGTTACATTATTTGGTTTAAAACCTCCACAGTTACACAACCTTAACAACCATTTCATGTCCTTTTTCTATGGCATTCACAAAAAAGAGAGAGAGTGAACCAATGATTGATAAGTTTACAGAGATTAGATGGGGTGTCATACAAAGTTGCTTTCTTTAACCCAAATAAAGAAGTGAAGCAGATGACTCAAGATCATGATTCATGCTGCATTTGATATTAGTATTTGGTATGTAACATATATATTATATTATATTATATAATAACGCCCCAAGCATAATACAATAGGAGCTTAGTTAATGATGTGTTTGTTTGAGATTAGTTGATAGATTGTCTTTATTATATCACATGTTACCTAATGGATTCCTCCTGTTTTTTTGTTCTTTTCCATCCCTTCTTTTTTCCTCTTCCTAAATTAAATATTCCCCCAAAGCAACCAGCAAACAAGCAAGCATGGGCCTTCTTATTCTTAATTTATTTATTTTTTGTTTCAAGGATGCTTACAAGCTCTCTCTCATAGGGAGTATAAGTATATGTAGATAGTTATGTATATCTGGTACAACTGCGTCTCCATCAAACTCTGTGACCGGAATATAATACTAGATTGCCCATATCATTGTTGTTAATCAAATCTAAATAAAGGGCTTTTTACTTGTTCAAAAGAATCTAAATCCTCACCACCTGAAAATATGGGCACATTCAACAGCTCTTACTGCACACATCATTGATGACCATCTAGCAATGTTCTAAAAATCGCTATGCGCTAGTCGGGCGGCTGAGGGGGACCTAGCGCCTAGGCGGATTTTTTTTTTCTCAATAAAATTGATTATATAATAGATATATATACCAGTTATGTGGTGTTATTTAAGAATAATTATGGGTCTAAATAATAGATCTATATAAAGGTTTTGTGGTGTTTTTCGAAAATAAGTATACATTATGTGAAGGTTTTTAATATTTAAAAAACTATTAGGGATCTATTAATAATTAACTTAAACATTAAGTGTATATATATACACTAATGTTAGAAATTAGACGTAACCGTGAGTAATTTTTTTTCCCTTTTTATTTTAACAAAATTACAATCTCACACCAGCCCGCATAGATCCGCCTAGACCCCCGCCTAATATGTAGGGCGATTTTCCAAACGCCTAGAAGAAAATCCAAGCGGCGGGGCACCGCCTAGGCCGATTTTTAGAACACTGCCATCTAGAGATTGTGACTCATTGACACTATGAGCAACATAGTTTATCAAGATAAACCCTCCACCATTATCATATTTCCCAAGCATATTAATATGTCCAAAATCTCCAGTTTTTTATGCAAACTGTTCTTCACCGACCTTGTTCCACTCGAACTTAAAATCACACGTTATAGGCAACGCCACAATTCTTCTCATGACTAATACAGTCTCGTGACTCGCCCTCGGCTAAATGTATTTACAGTTCTAACTTCATACGGGTTTGTTTGGAAATGCTTAAAATAAGATTAGGTTTATACATAATCTCACTCTTACCTTGTTTTTATGAAACTATTATTTTGTTGGCTAATTAAAGAATCAGTTCTTGGGGCCATGTAATTCGGGCACAAACCAAAAGTAATTACACAAATGCAGAAATATATAGAACCGATTCTTTACTGATAAACAGAACTGATTCTTATTTACCCAAACAGCCTCTAAACAACAAAACAAGGAAGAGTTCTAGCACACACGAACCATATATACTGCTACAGTCTTGACCATGTTCACAATATAAACAAGTATGATAATTTTACGCATACATCTAACATCATGTAAAGCCAAGTTCAACAACAATTCAAAACCAGAAATACCAATGAGTAGCCCATCAAGTGTTTCAATACTAACAAGGAAAGTAAGCGTTAAGGAAGTTGTAGAAAAACAAGTGTTACTTTAGTTGTTTAAATACGCATGTCAATGAGGGAGAGGAAAATTCCCAACAGACTCCACAGAGAACACTTGCTTTCAACTCTAACGGACTTGCTTCAATACAGGTTGTCGTCTCACTTGTTAAAGGATGCTTACAAGCTTTCTCACACAGGGTGTATAAGCATATATGGCAGATATATTTTTGTATAAAAGATACGACTGTAACTCCATTAAACTCTGTGACGGCAAAATAAAACTAGATTTGCCATATCATTGTTGTTAATCACTTTTAAATAAAAAGATTTTTACTTGTTCAAAAAGAATCTTAGACCTCACAATCTGAAAATCTACCCATTCAACAGTTCTCTTTCTGCACACATCATTGATGAGCATCCTGGAGATTGTGACTCATTCACATAATGAGTAATATTATTTGTCAAGACAAACCCTCCACCATCATCACATTTCCTAAGCATTAATATTTTCAAATTCTCCAGTTCTTGATGCTAACGGTTCTTCACCAACCTTGTTCCACTCGAAAATAAAATCATACTCTCTCCGTTCCAAAATAAGTGTCCACCATTCCTTTTTTGGATGTTCCAAAATAAGTGTCCACTTTCTATTTTGGACAAAAATGTGTGGTTGATAATGTGCCACCCCAAAAGGTGAATAAACATCCACTACAAGTTACTGTTTTCTTAAACTGCGTGCAAAAAAGTAGTGGACACTTATTTTGGAACGGAGGGAGTACGTCATAGGCAATGCCACAATTCTTCTCATGGCTAATACGGTCTCACAACACGCCCTCGGTTAATTTATGTATAGTTCTAAATTCATAAGGCCTGTTTGGGAATGCTTAAAAACAATATTAGGTTCATACCCAATCTCCCTTTTATTCAATTTTAATGAAAACCACTATTCTGTATGTTGATTAAAGAACCACTTCTTGGGGTATTTTAAGTTCGGCACAAACCAAAAAACATCTACACAAACACGAAAATATTTGGAACCGGTTCTTTTATTTTCCAAAGAGCCTCTAAAGAACAAAATAAAGACGAATAGTCGAACACACACAAACCATATACTGCTATATAGTTTTGACAATGTTCAAAATATAACTAAACAGTGATGATTTCACGCATATATCCAAAAACATCTTGTAAAGCCAGCAGTAATAAAAATGAGTTGCGCAGCAAGTTTATTTTATACCAAAACAGAAAACCAGTGTTAAGTACGTTGTGAACCAGTGTTATTATGAAGCCTACATAGAAAAATAAGTGTTATATTAATTGCGCAAATATGCATGTCAAGAGTGAGGGACAGGTAAATTTTCAACAGTACAAAGAACACTTGCTTTCAACATTAAAGGACTTACTTCAATACAGGTTGTTGTCTACCGTCTGGGATTGCAAAGAGAACAATAGGCTTTGAAGGTCTAACAAAGGGAACATCACACCTAAAATAGCCTTTCCTCTCCAGCTGCAATATCTCTCCTCGCTTCAAGTTTCGCATGTTTGAATCCCCAAGTGCTGTGGTCTCCTTTCTTGTACATGGGTTGAGCACATCGACGAAATCCTCTCCTTCTTCTAGCTGCAGATGCAGACACATTAATTGATTAATACCCTTTACATGCAAACTTCTTAACCAACCAGCTCGCAGTGGGTGATTCTAGGACACAAAACACAGACTTATCAGGCATTATATACATTGGCAAAAATATAAATGTGTCCACGTGTGTGCCACTTGCAATTCAGAATTCACTCTCCAAAATGAGAAGATAATGTGTATGATGTCTGTAATACGTACAAACTCAGAAGCTTGAAATTTTTTACATCAATACATAATTACGATGCAGTGATTCATCTGCACCTATCGTATCATAGCCTATATCACTACATATACAAAATTCATAGCTTTTCCTGAGAATAAAAACACATTTAGATCTGGAGTTTTGCATTCAGTACGACTGCCTACACATTTAGATTTGGAGTTTTACCACATCCAACACCCACTTCTCATCACATCACAAAAAAAAATGAGCATATTCTAATCCCCAATGGCAATAAGAACACTGGTGGACACTTTCAGCCGCAATGAATTGATCACCAAAAAAGGAGTAAATCTCATGCTCAAAAGAAGAGGGAATCAAATTATGAAGTGATTTTTTTTTTTTTTCCACTTCCCCCTTGGGCCTCGAATCTCGATATGGATGTGTATATGATATATCTACCACAGTCGCCAGGGTAATACTAAATTAACAATCCGTAAGTATATCCATGATCCAAAATGAGGACAGGACTACATTGGTGTGGTAGAAGACTTAAAAATATGTAGTTAGGGCCGTTAGGCCCATTTTCACTTTAGCCCCTTGTGGTTTAAAAGTGAACACTTAACCCCTTGGGGTTTTGGACTAAAGTGAAACTACTAAGATTCTCTCAAAATATACCCACATGGGGTTTAGTGTTAAAATTAGCCCCACATGGGAGAGTTAAGTGTTAAAATTAACCCCACAGGCAATTAATCCCAAAATTAGCCCCCAAAAGGGGTTAAGTGTTAAAAATTAGCCACATAGGTGGGTTAAATGGCAACACTATCTCCATATAGGGGAATAACCCCAAAATTAACCTCACAATGGGGTGTTAACTGTTAATATTTTTGGCCAATTTTAGAATTTTCATCAGTTTTGAGGGAAATCTTAACAGTTTCACTTTAGTCCGAAACCACAAGGGAGTTAAGTGTCCACTTTTGAAGTACAGGGGGTAAATTGAAAATAGGCCTAACCGCAGACGGTTGAGTCCCCCTATTTTTTGTTCCGTTCTCAAGTCCCTAAACTTATGAAGTCTCGTTTCTGTAGTGGACCAATTCGTTAACATACCACCCAGCCATTTTTTATTAACATAATGACACCGAGCTACTAAATCAGTTGCTTTAGTTTTAGTACCAACAATTAAGAATTGTTTTCCCCTATTGCTGCATCAAAAACCAAATCACAAGCTTCTGATAAAAAACGAGCAGTTCTAGTAAGATTTGTAATATGAAAACCTTTACCGCTTTACGCTTTGCAGAGATATAAGGTGCTGTATTTAACCCTAAAAATAATTCAGAATACCAGATAGCTATCATGTACCTTCTTCTTTGTAATTAGATAGTCGAACTCCACCAAAGAGAGATTGACAAGTTCACTTGTTTCAGGTAGCCAGGTAAGCTTCAACTTTGTCGTCTTCACTGATCCTTCAAGATGCAAAACACCAACTAACTCCCTAACTTTTCCATCTTGGTCCTTCTCAATTCCTTTAATTATGGCATTACCCCAATCCATTAACGTTATCTCCTCATCAACTGAAACTGATTCAGCATCGGCAAAGTCAATCCATATTCTCTTTGTGAAAGTAGTGGCCTTCTCTCCAGCACCTTCATATTTCTTATGACGTGGTATAATACGGACGAACGGTTCCTCGGGGCCATCACTTAGTGTCAACAAGACTCGCCGTTCTTCAACCACAGCAGTATGTCTGGGACACACAGGATCAATAATCTTCTTATTGATGGTCCAGAGCTTGTCCCATTCCATGAGATTGAGATTTTTCGACGCCCCCTAGAACACAGATTTTATGAGTTAGAGCTTTTGATAAATAAAAAAAAGGAAATAAATTTTGTGGAATATGCAGAGATGTTTAAGAATATACTTCTGTGAATTGTGGATACTGTATGTAACAATCATTGTGTGGGGTACAATTAGGAATCAGAACTTGGCACTTTCAGGGTCTAGCATATGCTGTAGAGAATGCTAACTACTGAATGCACACGCGCGCGCACACCCCAACTACCACCACTACCTATGAGGGGGGAGGGGGGGGGTGGAGGAGGGAGGAAGTGTGGGTGGAAAAGAAGAAAAAAAAAACTAGGAAGAAGAAGAAGAAGAAGAGAGAGAGAGAGAGAGAGAGAGAGAGAGAGACACACAAAAGACCCTTGTCAATACATAAAGATGCTCCCCCTAAACTGTGATACTCTTTTCTGCATGGTCAAATATGAAAAATACATAGGATGGCCCTATTACCAATACAAAAATCGGATTTTGGCAAAAAAAAATAAATGACTACATAAGCAGTTAGAACAACTGTCTAAGGCATGTTTGCTTTGTTGAGCAATAGGCCCATCCGTAATTATGAAGAACTGCCACCGTCAGTATACCAAAAGTACAGCTTTCACTATAACACCAAGCATTGTAGGCAAATCTAAACTCCCCCCACCCCTCTCACCCCCATGAAAACAAACAAACACACGCAGTATCCTCAGTGATGTACAAAAAAGTGCTCTCTAGATTTATTATATACTCTATGGATGTTCAGGACAGAAGAACGGTACAACTACGTACAACTCTCATGCTTTGCATTTAGGAAGATTTGCTGTAAAACATTGGAAGTGAGATTTATGATTAACTCTCACACTTAGGACAATGGCAAATAAGACTTACACTGTAAGACCAACAATGTGAGATGCATCAAACAAAAGGTGCGCTTCAATAAAACATCTGGTCTTTTGTTTAGAACTGAGTTATAATGGTGACTACAATGTCTTACTTGTTCGAGAATGAATTGGATCAATGCTTCAATCTTCAAACCTCTGCGCACGATCCCTTGAACAGTTGGGAAACGAGCGTCATCCCACCCTTCAACCTTTCCATTTTGGACAAACCATAGAAGCTTGCGTTTGCTCAAAAGTGTATATACCAAATTTAACCGGCTGAATTCATATATATGAACTTTTCTAAGTCCCATATCTTCCTGGATCCTGTAGTATTGCGCATTGCGGTCGTGGTACTCGCTAGATCGGAGGGCATGTGTTATTTCTTCTATAGAATCAACGAACGGACAGGCAAAATCATAGGTCGGGTATACCTTATACCTCGACCCGATGCGGTGATGAGGAAGAGGATTGCAACGGTAATATACTGGATCCCGGAGTGACTTGTTTGGATCTTGCATATCCAACTTCCCACGGACACAGCACATCAAACCCCTTTCAGATCCCGCAATCATTTCCTTCCATAATCTCATGTTCTCCTCCGGGCTGTTATTCCTACAAATTGATTCAATACCATCCATCCTTTCTTTCTGCATTTGCTCACGTGGAGTATCATCGACGTAAGCTTTACCCTCGAGAATCAGTTTTTCAGCCATTTTCATCAGCTCTGGGAAGTAGTCTGAAGTATATGTAACAACCTCATATTTGATGCCCAAAGTTTCAATATCTATTAATAAATTTTCCACAAACTCATTGCTTTCTTTAGCGGGATTTGTATCGTCGAAGCGTATAATCACCTGACCTTGGTACCTTTGAGCAAAATACTGATTCAAGAGAGCGGCTTTTGAATGCCCTATGTGAAGATACCCACTGGGTTCCGGAGCAAATCTCAAACGCACTTTTCCAATTTCGGCATTCGGAAGATCTATTTCAAGTGTGGATCGGCCGGCATTTCCCTTTTCTTTTGAATCACCATTTACATTGTTGGGATGATTGACACCTGGCTGCTCTTTCTCTTTTCCTTTTGATGCAACTGGCTTTCCCATGCCTCTTTTTCCAACATATGTCGATGTCACATCATTCAAGACACCACCGTATTCTACAAATAATGAGTTGAACCATCGTACTAGGTTTTGAAATTTCTTTGACTTCCTCAAACTTTCCCATCTCTGTCCAGTTCCTGCAAAGTGCAAAATTTTGGCCTTTAAAATAGGGACAATTATGATGGTGGCAATATCGTAATTAGTCATTAGATTGTGTCCATCTAGAATAATTTACAAATATTAAGTACTTCTGGATTACTAAATACTTATAACTATATGATCAATTTATAATGTAATCATGTCATAGTCATAGACTTTTCAGTTATTTCCTGTGCCAAAGAATTAGACAATACTACATGCAGGACGGTTTATTTTGTTTTTGTGATGCCGCGATTTTATTGTTCTTAATGCTTTTCAAATTTTCAGTTTTCTTTCTTCCCTAATCGCCTGATACCCCAACGCGATGACATAACTAAGCCATCGTGGAGCCTCCCAAAATGGTGTCCGATAACATGATTTTGAACCATAAATCAAACAGAGTTTACCAATATCTCAACACATACATCACGGGATATAAGATGTCACAACATAATTCGTCTGACATGTGATCAAGTGATGCAGCCACTTAAATGTTCCAGTAACTATATAGAAGCCTGACATAGTGGTGTGCATAGAAGAATCCACCCTAAAACTAGAAATATAAGTGGACAGTCTGGGAATATCAGACATATAATTCACACGACTTGTGCATGTCCACAATTTTTCGGCCATTAAAATTAGGTAGGACTGAAACTTTTACCTGCAAGACCTGACCAGATTGCCATATCTGCAATTGAGAGACTAACACCGACCAAGAAAGTGCGCTTCAGCAAATACCCATCTATACAGTTACATGCTCCCTCAAATTCAGAGCCCAATGCAAGAACGGGGGCGTATTCTAGCCATTGATGAATCTAGTAAAAGAAATTCAAATAATAATAAATAAATAAAAAAAAAGAATCAAAATGTTGAACATAAGAAACCTAAATAAACTTGATTACAAAAGAAAAGAGAGAGAGAGAGAGAGAGAGAGAGAGAGAGAGAGAGAGAGTGAGTTAAGAACTGTAATCCTCACAAAATAAGCAAATAGGCACCTGGGCAGATTCAAAAGCGTCTCGCCCATAGAAATTGGGAATGCTAGCTGCCAGACCAAGATAACAAAGAAGCACATTTGTTCCATGCAATTTCATCCTGAATATGGATTGAGTTGGAAAGCACATGAAAAATTATTTACTGCTACACTGCGACTAATATAAAATACCAAACTAGCTCAAAAGAAACCCATTTTTAGTGAATGACATATGGAAAGAGTAATGCTATGCTTCCCAAATTTGCATCCCAAATATGGTTCCCAACACACGTGGCAGTGGATCCACTTGATTTTCACTGGAAAATGTTGAAGTGGTTCCACCATTATGGAAGGTGGTCCCACTGCCACGTGTGTTGGAACCAAATTTGGGATACAAAATTTGGGAAGCATAGCATTACTGATATGGAAAAGAGTTTGAATCTAACACGAATTAATTGGGTGAAAAGAGAGAAATTATCAAAATATCATATGTCGTCTATTTCGAAACCCATCACTCTCCATCAAGAAACCATATCATATACACTACAATTGAAATATTAATGAATCAACTACCACTGTACTACCCCTCTCACAACATTGCTAAGGTGAAGACACTATTAGTTTTAAAATAAATTGATGTCATGACAGGAAAGTTCAAATAAATCATCTCAAGCAATCCTCCAGAAATCTGAAAAGCAATAAGCCTCTCCAATTAGCACAAGCTAACTAAAACTCTCCAGTAAGAGCTTTTCCAATGCATTTTCTTTACTTCATGCTATAGTCAAAATTACAGCATGAATGTTCAAAGAAAAACCTCTCCAATGCACCTTCTATCACTCCTCTCAAATTATAGCAATGCTCTTCTTGATCTCAAAATAGCATTGCTATAACTTGAGAGGAGTGATCGAAGGTGCATTGGAGATGTACAGAAATCCACAGAATAACTTTAGAACTACAAATGAAATAACACATCTCTGAAAAATTGATGAAATACAAACGTAATCGGAAAACGACACATGAGAAAATCTTATTGAGGACATTCTGCTAAAAGTTGCATTATACAATTCGGAGGAATTGTATAATCTAAAAAATCCACACACATTTGAGCCGAGAAAGTGAATTATCTCAAATAAACAGAGAAAAAATATTGTCGCGTATAATTTTCAGTAAGTAGCAATCAGTATAAAGAAATCACGGTTTAACTTTTGCACTCAATTCAATGAACTAGTTTACAAAACACACTAGTTACTGTACAACAAGAATAGCCATTGTGCCGGCAAAAATAGCATTTTATTTTAGAATGTGCCATTGGATCAGGAATGTCAAAATATAGGTTTGGCATTAAGTAACTCTAGCTTTGCCCCAGCTGTGCAGATCACTCTTTCAATGCTCTCCTATTCAAAAACCTTTCTTTCCAAGTTAATGTTCACAATACACTAAGATAGATAGAAACAAGTTAAATTACTTCACAATCACTTCAACCCTAGTGACTTTTCAAATCCTTAAAAACCATAACAATCATAGAAAGTGATCTAGAACACTGACATTAACATATGATACAAATCATACAAGTAAAATATAGTTTTGGTTCAAAATCTGCAATGTGTGGATACAAAATGGAAACTAGAGTATTTACCCATTTGAAAAGACGAAACTTGGAGGAGAACCGGCGGTGAGCGTCGAATCGATCAACAGAGAGATTCCGGAGATCTTTGCGGCGGCTATGACGGATAGCGGCGGGCTATCGGCCGGAAACGATAAGCTGATCTCCATCGCCACTTCTCTAACCTAGAGAGAGAGAGTATAGTCCAGGCGGCCTGAATTTGTCTAAATCGAGCACATTTGAAATTGTCGCTGAAATTGACATTTAGTTTTAAATGCATGTAATATGCGACTTATAAATGGTGTGTAAAAAATTGTACAGATAATACTTTCTTCATATAACTTTCATACAATCTCTCCAAAAGATGTGTTTATTGTCACTGTGGGATCCAGTGATATCACAAGAGAGAGATATACACACATCTTTTAGAGAGGTTGTATGAAGGTTGTGTCCCAAATATTACTCAATTATAAAAAAAACTCACACAACACAGGTGTATTTAAGGTATAGAATGTCAAATTCCACTGACATATACAATGGTTTTATGTTGGGTAAATTAGTACATTTCATACCCTGGTTTTTTTTGTTTTTTGTTTGATGGTAGATTTCATACCCTTGTTGTTTGGATGTAATGTCATTTTCATCCCTTCAGTTTTAACTTTGTTAATTTGATCCTTATAGTTTCAGTTTAGATTCAATGCATTTCATTTGACAAATTTTCTTAAAATTTTGGGTTAAATACATTTTGAGTAATACTTGGGGCACAACCAAAGCCACAACCTTTTGGCCACAACCTCCATGTTGTGTCTATCTCTCTCTTGATGGGTCCCACAGTGCCAGTGACCCCACAGTGCCCACTAGGAGAGAGATAGACACAAAATGGAGGTTGTGGGCAAAAGATTGTGGCTTTGGTTGTGCCCCAAGTATTACTCATACATTTTACTCCTGTAATTAGGCCCGTTTTCACTTACCTCCATGTGGTTCAAAAGTGGACGTACACTTAACTCCATGTGGTTTCGGACTAAAGTGTAACTGTTAAGATTTCCCTTAAAACTGATTAAAATTCTAAAATTGGTCAAAAATATTAACACTAAACCTCCATTGTAAGGTTAATTTTAGAGTTAATCCTCTATGTGGGAATAATTCTGCCATTTACCCACCTCTATTGAGCTAATTTTTAACACTTAACCCCTTTTGGGGTCTAATTTTGGGATTAATTGCCTATGTGGGGTTAATTTTGACACTTATACTCTCTTATGTGAGGGCTAATTTTAACATGTAATCCTCATTTGGAGCTATTTTGACAGAATTTTAACAGTTTCACTTTGGTCCAAAATGACAAGGGAGTTAAGTGTCTACTTTTAAACCACAAGGAGTAAAGCGGAAATAGGTCTAACCATAGGGGGGTAAAATACCCTAAAATTTTTGACAGGTTGAGGTTCAATATAAGTGTATAAAGTGTAATTTCTTGTAATAAATTTATCATTTTGCCCCTAATGATACCTTGATTGTGTGACCTATTTCTGTCAAAAATTGTTGAAAATTTTTATGAATGTATTACATAAAATTGTAAGGACCAAATTGATAAAATTGAAAAATTGAAACTGCAAGGACCAAAATGACATTGCATCAAAACTACAAGGGTGTAAAGTGTAATTTATATGTTCTATGGTAGACACTTTCAAATAAGTTTAGGATCTGTTTGGGAAAGTCAAAAAATGAAGCCAAGTAAGATATTTGGAAAAGGAAAGAAACAATTTTAAGCATTATCTGTGGACACTGTGGGGTCACTGGCACTGTAGGACCCATCAAGAGAGAGATAGACACAAAATGAAGGTTGTGCAAAAGGTTGTGGCTTTGGTTGTGCCCCAAGTATTATCCATTAGATTTAAGCATTGCTTGTTTCACAAGTTTGAGTATGAGGGCCAATTAATGCCACACCCCTTGGAGTCAATAGTCCTTCATATTAGGCATATTAAGTTGATATTGACAAACAGGCCCACCTGGACTTACATGTAATATTTTACAAGTTTTAGATATAATCACCCTAAAATTTCATGATTTACTCCTAACTAGGGGTGTTAAACCAATTCTACCATTTTACACATAATTATGTATAAGTCAACAAAAAAAACCCTAAAATTTCATGATTTACCCCTAACTAGGGGTGTTAAACCAATTCTACCATTTTACACATAATTATGTATAAGTCAACAAAAAAAAATTCGTCTAAGTTAACAAGATGTTTGGGGAAAGCAAGGAACCAGCTCTTTGGTTCTTAAGTGAACCGATTCAACAGATTAAAGTGTTTAACAAGTGCCAATTTCTTGTATAAGTCCGTGCCCAGACTAATAATTCTTTTAAATTTAATTATTTATCAAACAAACATAAATTTAGATTTTGCAAGAACCGACTAAAAAGTGAGACTTGCAGTGAATCTAATCTAGTTTTTAACTTTCGAAACAGTGAAATAGTCATTGAGTTCAACACAAGAAATGGAGGCCTCCCATAACCTCAAAACAACGTTGATGCATGAGTTTGGATTACACCCGCAACTTGCTATTTTATATGCTATTGCCTATTGGTAAGCAGTCCTACCGCATAATGATGATCACAAATGGAGAGTATAAACTTCCACTTTAACTATTTCGATTATTGATTAGCCTCTCTATTATAGACTACTAAGGGTATGTTTGGACATTTGGTAGATAGAAATGAACCTAAGAATGGAAGGTCATTTCTCATGTGACATAACTGGTAAAACATTTTAGAATCAAATTTGAATCGAAAACATAGCATTAGTTTTTGAGATTGTTATATCCCGAAATGAAAGATATAAATGCATATATATATATATATATATATGTGGAGAGTATTTTTGCTCACCCGTGCTTTTACTGACTGACATGTGTCTTATTCTAATAATTATGGTGATAATGTAGGGGCAAAATAAGAATAGAATAGAACACATATCAACCAGTAAAAACCAAGGTAAGCTCAAGGTAAGCAAGGGTGAGCAAAAATACTTTCGTAATTGTGTAACCATATATAGTACTCCGACCAAGTCCTTGTCCAAGAGCAGAGCCATCCCCCCTCCCCCAATTTCTAATTTTTGTTTACAACATGTAATATTTAGTTTAATTATAGTTTAGCCCACCACAATATTTGCCAATTGACACACTGCGTTCTTTTTCCTATTTTTCATTTTAACTAAATCCAATTATTTTTCAATTCAGGCAAAACAAATTTTATTAGCTCAATGATAATTCGGTCCACGCGTCAAATATTTGGCCCAACTCATTTTTTATTTTTTTTTTAGTTTGTCTCAATTTTTTTTTTATAAAACACTTTGTATAGTATATTCATCCAATTGTAAATCAACCCAACCAAAATATTTGTTCCACCCCATTTCCTCATCGCTTCTTAATTTATTCTAATCCAAATTATTTAACCATCACTCAGGCTTTACAAATTACGAGAAGTGATGAACTCTTACTATTGACCAAAAAAAAAAAGAAGAGAGATTCAGAAAATCTAATCCAAAAATATGAATAAATAGTCCTTAAAAAAAACGCCTCAAAACTAGTGGCGTATCCAGGAATTTATGTTTGGGGGGGCCAAGTTTAATGGAGTTGGGTCTACTAGTAAATAAATTCCATGTAGAGGTTTGAAGGTAACGACCCAGAGGCAAAAAAATTTGGGTCGATTTATATATATTTTTGGTGAGAGGCACAAAGTTGAAAAAGTAGTTCATGTGTCAATTAGATTTAGGCATTGCTTGTTTCACAAGTTTGGATATGAGGGACTGTTAATGCCACACCCCTTGGAGTCAATAGTCCTTCATATTGGGCATATTAAGTTGAATTGAGAAATAATCCTATAATATTTAACCTATCCAAACAACATACTATTAAATAGAAATAGACAATTAGTTCGGTTTCTTGCATCCCTAATGACTTTATATAGATAGTTTATATTGTAAATATTAAAATTTTGGGGGGTTAATTTCTAAATTTAAAGGCTTTTATGTTATAAATGTAGAAAATTGAGAAGGTCAATTTCTAAATTAATTTCAAAATTCTGAACTACACATATATCCTAAACAATTTCAAAAAATTTGGAGGGACCCTTTGGTCACCATTAAGATCCGCCCTGGCTCAAAACCACTGCCCTGAATGGGCGTATAGATCCGTCACTAAGTCAAGGACAATTTCATCTCTTGTTGGTATTTAAAGAGATAATAACTCGTGTATGGACTTCAGCAAAAAAAAAAAATTAATAATTAATTGTGTGTGGAAAAAATCAATTATGAGTAAATGAGTAATTACAAAAGAGTAGCTATCAACAAGAAGCAGGAAATATACATATATAAAATATTGTTTGTTCAATTGAAAATTGAGACAAGGCAAGGAATCAATCAAATCCCATTGAAATAAGTATTTACTTCCAAAAAAATGGCACTTAATCTCATCCATAATTTTGTCTACATAATTATGATTAATTTGGTAGCCATACAAACCTTATAATATATAGTATTTAAATAAACCATAACATGACTAAACCCATCCTGTAAAGTAGCCAAAAATAAAATAAAAAAGCTCTTTCACTAGTCCACCTTTCCAACCATTACAAACCATCTTTATACCCCTATATATATATATATATATATGTGTGTGTGTGTGTGTGAGTATGCATGTATTTAGAGGAGGGTTGTGAAAAATGAGGAAGGGGCACAGAAAAATGTGGTGGGTTGTGCCATGTAGTAGAAGAGAGAGATTTAGAACAGAGTCAATGAAGGATATAGAGGATATTCTCAAGACTAAGCTAGAGACAATCATGGAAGAGCCAGAGACTACTTTTGATGATCATCACAGATCAATCAAAAATCATCATCAGTTGGTTGCTAAGAAGGGCAATAAGGTCTATTCCAAGGCTTTGATGAAAAGGCTTTTTATTCCAAAGTACAATTTCAGTAAGACATATGTGTTGTTCATTTCTGGATTGGCCTCTAAAGGTAATTTGGGTGGACTTACTAGGTGTTGAAACCTTCCAGAGAGAGAGAGAGAGAGAGAGAGATTTGAAAGAATTTGATAGTATGTAAGACTAATTTGGAACATGTTTGTGAATTTTGATATGTGAATATTTTTGTTTTCTGGGTGTGAAATCAAATCTTCCTCAGGTTGTATGTGTGTGTGTGATTGTTATTAGATTCCAGATTTTGATCTTTCTTTTTTTTTTCTTTTTTTCTTTTTTTTTTGGAGAGAAAATTATGATCTTTGTTTATATTAAAGTGGATTAGAGTTATAGGTCAGACTACTTCAATTGATTTGAAAAAAGATTTGAGTATTGCAAAGAAATAGATTTAGACTGAGTATATATCAGTAGAGTAGACTTAGGATTGCAAATAAACATATTCATTTATGAATATTTAATGTATATAGGAAAATGCTAACCGATTATATATCAGCATGGATCATCCGGGGGATCGCAGGTGCCTACTCGCTGGCCGGTCTTTAAGTATTTGAAGATCTGTGATGAACTATTAAAAAGGAGGCCCTTATAAGGGGTTCGTGGGCAGTGCCTCCGAAGTAATTTTTTTGGAGTTTACTTATACATATTGGGAATTTTTTTACAGTTACTTATATATAATTGGTGATTTTTTTTAGATCTACTTATAATATGACTGTATTTGTGAAACTTAAACATTGTATGGTGTCTTTCAAA
Organism: Hydrangea macrophylla; assembly: GCA_033977485.1. Taxonomy (NCBI): domain Eukaryota; kingdom Viridiplantae; phylum Streptophyta; class Magnoliopsida; order Cornales; family Hydrangeaceae; genus Hydrangea; species Hydrangea macrophylla. Next base: position 80,189,308 of record CM066996.1, read on the forward strand.
ATTCTAGAGGGGTCTGTTTCTAAAACTCAAAAAAATCTTACACTAAAGGTGTAATTTTCAAAATTCTAGGGGTCTTTACTTTTGAGTTTTATATACATGCATATCAATATATATATAGTTGATGACACTAAATTGGGCCTTAGAAGACTTAAATGTAAAATACTAAAAAATCTCTTGGTAAAAATGTAATTATGAAAATTTCACAGAGATCCTTAAAATTTTGTGAACTTTGGTGGCCGGAGCAATTGCCCCTTTTACCCACCCTTTGGGCCGGCCATGCCTACTCGCCAGCACCATATAACACATATAAACCATTTTATAAATAAAAAAAATGATGTGCTGTCAAGCACTTATTGTTGTTGTCGATGATTCATGAACCCGTTGGTGTTGTCGACCAAATTCATCTAATGTTCACATTTTAATACCATGACTAGAGATTTTTTCGTGTATTTAAATTTGAAATTAATCAGGTTCTACCACCTCTGTATTATACGGATAAAGTAGCAATCCTAATTAAGCATAGAGCTTCTATCAGCTCGTATAGTAGTGAGGGTAAGGGCAGAGCCAAAATTTAATCTCAGGGGGCACATTACAATGGGGTTTGAGAGCAGCGCCCCCAACAAAAAAAAATTTGGTTGAAATACTATAACTTTTTTACTTATTGAAAGTTTTAAAAATTGTGTGCCTATTCCATGGATTAGACATACGTAAGTTGAGGGTTAAAGGGTGATTATGAAAAGATAAATTTATCTCTCCACAACTCTTTAAAAAAATGTATTCGTATGCTTAATTTCTTTTGTTTTTTCCCACTAAATTTACTAATAAAATAAAGAAATCTTAATATGGTTAAAATGGATACTGTAAGGCATTATAGAGGCTAATTGAGTAAATAAGATGTTTACCTGAGTGAAAATCACAAAAATTAACAGAACAAAAATGAGATTTATAAATTTTGAAGAGGTAAATTAAAATTTGTAGAAGGGCACAAATGCACACAACATAAAATACATAGGGTTAAACTATAAAATTCAAAAGTTGAGGGGATTAGGACCCACCCTGACCCCCATGTGCATCCGCCCGCGTAGTGAGGCATGGCAGCCAATGTACCCATGTCACGCGGAGCATGATAGGTATCGTGGCATATCATCGTAACGTCCATCCGTGCAATATTTTTTCAGTTACTTTCCTAACTATTCTCTTATGGAATGTTCAAAAATGTCTAAAATAGAACTAAGTTCACTCACGTTTTCTTTCTCTTGCCTTATTTTGCTAAAACCAACATCAAGTTGGTAAGAACTAGTATGGTAGAGCAGGCATAGACTCTTATGCCATTCATTAACATGTACTAAACACTTGAAACTTTGAAACCAGTTTACTTGAGAACCAAAGAACTGCTCCTTAACTTTTTCTTAAACAACTAGTTAAGTTTCTAAAATTATGGATAAAATTTAGAATTATGCTATAGTCACCGAAGGGAACCGAAAATTTGCACCGAATGTGAGTGGGGTCCACTTACTTTACACTTTGGTGACTGCAACTTATAATGGGTCGAACCCCATTTTTTTCTTATCCATTCTGAGCTGTCTCAATTGCCTCTTCAATCTTCTCTACCGTATTATTTTCCATGTCAAAATCTTCTTCTTCTTCTTCTTCTGCAACCAATTTCATTTGTGAGTTGTCTTCTACTGCAATCTGAGCTGTCTCAACTGCTTCTTCAACCTTCTCTGTAGTAATTTCTTTGTCAGAATCTTCTTTTTCTTCTTCTTGTTCAGCTTCAACAAATTGCATTTTTGGGTTGTCTTCCTCTTCTCCTTCAATCAATCGAGTTTGTGGTTTATCTTCTTCTTCAGTTTGATCTGCATGAGCTAACTTAATGACTTCTTCTGTTATTACCATGGACTCATTCTTGCTCTGATTTTCATGTGTTGGTGAACAAATGATTTGCTTCTGGTTTTGAATTATCAGAAAATAGGATCCCCTTGTCACCATTTCTGAAAATCTCAGTTTGGATACTACTACTTTCAAGCCCAACAAGGTTGTCATCCTGAATGAAATTACTATATCACATCAGCACTTTAGACATAGAATGCGCTTAAGGCCTCTAATTAAATTGTTCTAACAATACTTTGATTTTTCTCATCTTTTGGGATTTATATCAAAATCAACTTATAATATGGTTTCGACTGTTTGGATCAAAGTTAGATTAAGAATCAATGGCATAAGATGAAAAGAATTACCAAAATGGAAATGTCAGTCTGGATCACACCCGAGGGTTCGAACCTGTTGCTACTAAGCAAATCCCTCTGCAATTTGGAAAGATGCAATGGAACTTCGATTTGAGAAGCTGAATGAACTGAGATGGAGAAAGGGGTCTTCTGTTTCAATTTGGGCTAGTTTTTTTTTTAGTAAAACCGAAACGGGTAAGGAAAAAATGGGATCCGACCCATTATAAGCTGTAGTCACCAAAGTGTGAAGTAAGTGGACCCCACTCACATTCGGTGCAAATTTTTGGTTCTCTTCGGTGACTGTAGCATAATTGAGAGATAGACACAAAATGGAGGTTGTGCAAAAAAGGTTGTGGCTTTGGTTGTGCCCCAAGTATTATCCATTCTAAAATTTAAGAGAGTGAGCTTTTCGTTCCTATTTTCTTTTCATTCTATAAGTCAGCAAAACAAACGTAGCCTTAGGGTCTGGGATTGGATTTTCAAAATGAAAGTTTGTTTGACAACCTCAATCTTTAATTAACTTAATTAATAGGATCTTACCCAATGAAGTAAGTTAAGTATCATAATTGTCAAACTATGAATCCAATGTTCCTAGTTCTTTGAAAAGTAATTAGCCCATGTGGCCCAATCCAGATTTTATGGATGAGCCTTCAAGATATAGATTCAGAGCATGGATTATTAGAATCAAATTATCAACCCTTGCAAATAACTATCCACCTAACCCTTCCATCTTATAAATGGTACATCGCTTGGGTGGGACCAAAACTTTCAATCCAAACATGAATGAACTTTGAATATGACAAATAGGAGAAATTGTTCAGTGTGACAGTCACATCACATTATTGTACTAACGCGATGTGACATACTAATCACATCCATCTTCTCTTCTCTCTCTTTTTTTTTTATCACTTAGTGTAGTGGTTTCATACGAGTACATAAATGACAGGGATACGGACAGGAGGGTGAAGATGGAGTATGAGCATGACAGAAAGAGTCTTTTTAGTAGCTAGGCTAAATTGTTGACCCGTTGCTGACTAATCACATCCATCTTCTTTTTTTTTTTCTTTTTTTTATCATTTAGTGTAGTGGTTTCATACGAGTACAAAAATGACAGGACTACAGAGAGGAGGGTGAAAATAGAGTATGAGCATAAGCAGAAAGAATCTTTTTAATAGCTAGGCTAAATCGTTGACCCGTTGCTAACTAATCACATCCATCTAGTATGTGGATATGGAGAGAAAAAAATGGTGAGTGCATTTAGAAAATGTCTATGATGCAATGATTAAACAAGTACTAAGGCCCCATTTGGTAATATCTTTTAGAGTCCATAGGTAGATATAGAATTTTAAAAGTTAAATTGAATTATTTGGTAAACTAGATTCTTGTGATTTAATAAGTCAAAAATTTGTGACTGATCAAAAACATTCCGATCTCCAAAACTAGTTTGTTGCAGTTGAATCAAATAAACAGAAGATGAGCCAAATGGGCCCAAACATTGTAAATAATCCAAAACCCCGAGAGTTGTAAAGCCAAGCTTGTTGGGTGCTTCACATTTTTTTGGAAAGCCCAGCCCAAACTGGGCAGAGTGGGTCCCTGATAAGACCACCTTCATTTGCTCGGCCTGACCCATCAGTATTCAGATTTGTTATACCGGTTTTGTGGGTCCACCTAATCATGGGTCAGATAGACTTGTTGACTGGGCCATTTTCTTTTGGATTGTCATTAGATTTAGAAAGCTAAAATGTAGCTTTTATGAGGACTAACATGTGGCCCAACCCATCATGTAAACTATCTTGGGATAGAGTAATGTTATGTTTCCCAAATTTTTATCTTAAAAGTGCTTCCCAACAGCGGAACCAGGTCTAATGTAGTGAGACAAGTTAAAATTTGATTGGAAGTTGTTTACCTGACCCCACCTCTACACCATTAATTTGGAAAACACTTTTGGGATAGAAATTTGAGAAACATAGCATTATTCCTTGCCTGGGATCAGAGTAATGCTATGCTTCCCAAATCTTAATCCAAAATTCTCATCCCAAATGATGTGGCAGTAAGCCCACTAGATTTTGAGTGAATGGTGTTGAAGTGATCCCCATCATTATTGCAAGTTGGCCTACTGGCAGTCTGGCACATCATTTGGGAGGAATTAGGATTTGGGAAACAACATTACTCCGTGGGATAATTGTGTAAGAAGAACAGGAAATTGTTTGGCAATTCTATATTTTACAACTAGGGCACATATGGTAACACTAGGAATTTTCTGTTTATACAATTTTGTGACGGAAGTTAGTTTTTGTTTCTTTTATAGAAATCATAAGAATCACTTCTTTTTTTTCCAAGCCAATTTTGTAGTTTTTTATTTAAAAAAAAAAAGAACCGAATATCTAACACATTTTCAATTTTAAATCTTTTTTTTTTAAATAAAAAATTTAAAACCACAACGTTATAAACGGGCCCTAAATCACTATCTTTTACTTCTTGTAGAAACCAAAATTAAATTTGATAAAAGTTTTAGAAAGAAATATATATTGTTTATTACCATGAATAATCCGACATAAAAAGATAACATTTCACTTTTATTCTATGAATTGACTTAAAGAATGTATTTCATACACTTTGAAGTCGTGATTGATCTGTGCATGTAATTTGTATGAATAATGCAAGAGTCACAAAGAGATGCTCACAAAAAGATGTGGCACCCATGTGACAGTACGACCCATCACACTTAACTCTGTTACATGATATGCCACATCTTTTTGTAAGCATCTCTTTATGACTTTTTTGTGACTCTAACATTACTCAATTTGTATTGTAGGTGCATAGTGCATACGTTAACTAATCAATCTTGTAATATTGTATATAATACGATAAATAGCATGCTAAATTATTTTTTTTTTTTTTTTTTTTGGGTCATGTGAATATAAGAGAACACTATTTGATTCATCACTCTTGCATGTTTCTTTTAATCATACTAGCTTATAACCCGCGAAATGTTCATTGTTCAGACACGATTTTTCACATTGTAAATCATTAAATACTATTTTATGATTTATACAATAACAACATCTTCATCCAACATTCATTCACACTTTTTTTTTTTTTTTTTCAAAGAAAACAATGGAAGAGATTGCAACATCAGCCAAACAGGCAGATAAGCATAAATCAAAATAATTAGCACAGAAGACCAGAAAATTACCTCAGATATGTTAATAAAAACAACATGAGCGCTCATATTTTAGTTGTTATAACTATATATATATATATATATATATATGTTCTTTTCAATGAACCAACCACATTTTTTAATTAGTTCCATAAGGTGGTGCAAAATATCAGACATATAGTCAATAAATCACAAGTAGAAATCACAAGTAAGGATGTTAACCATAGAAGATGATGAAATACTAGCTATCTTCACCTTGAAAGAAAGACCCAGACCCAGTTCAGGATAAGTGTGTGCCACCAAATTCCAATTTTTAATAAGAGAAGTGCTAGGTACATATCTCAAACCACACCTTAAATCCCACTCTATGCTTTAAATGCATGTACTCTGTGCTGTTTGAATTTTTCACACTTTTTTGTGCACCACTTACACAGCACATGGTACATGTATTTACAGCAATGGTGTGGTTTAGGATGTGATTTGGAGTGTGTGCCTAACATTTCTCTTTTAATAATAATAGGAGAGGGGAAAAGGATACACGTGTCATTATAATATTCAACATTGGGTTTGGATTCTGCTATGACTTCGTGTTGTTTGGTGGTTTTGAAAACTCTTAAAATTGGGTAATTCTTGGGATACAACTTTCATACAATCTTCAAAAAAAGATGTGTCTATCTCTCTCCTGTGACATCATTGGACCCCACAATGACACATGAGAGAGATAAACACACGTTTTTAAAAGTTGTATAAAAATTGTGTCCTAAAAATTACTTAAATGAAATTGCTATTCCAAACACACTCTGATCATTCTTAGTGCTATAAAATATAGTTTATCATTATAAAGGGTTTTGACTTCCGGTGCCAAAGCAAAATGTTGTGTTTGTGATTCATTGACTTTCTATTTGTAGTCCAATTTACTCAACCATAGCGTCACATTTAAGTTTACCAAACCTAGTTGATTTATTGTTTAATGACCATTGAATGTTTGTGACAAATGTGAATGCTTTACGTATGCGTGTATATGTGCGCACACCTACACACAACATTGGATCACACTTGTTTTGACTTGCAAATGGATCTTCAAGCCTAACTAGAGGAACTTATAAGTGATGTATCTTTACATAATTAAATTAAATACTACTTAGGGCGGCCTAAAACCTAAGTTTAGTTGACATTGCAAGTTTAATATAGTTTAATGTTAGGTCAAGACGAAGATCACATAGTGAAATATTTACATATAACCGGTACATCAAAGTATTAAGTGTGCCAAAGATGATGAATGATCTGTAGTTGCAAGTTTATATGTAGTTAACCAAGTCACTTGTGGTCGAGTGGTAAGCTTCTTGGGTGTACTACCCAAGAGGTTTAGTGTTCGAGTCATGGGGGGCGTGGCCACTGGAGTATTCACCCGGCACCTCCAGGCCTCGGGGAATTAGTCGAGGTGCGCGCAAGCTGGCCCGGACACCCCCGATTACCAAAAAAAAAAAGTTTATATGTAGTTGCAGATTTAGGGAATTTTGAAAATTTTAAATTTTGTAAGGTAGGCGGCATAAAGAATTTGAATATCTTTATACTGGCTCCCCTTAAACTTCTTTACTAAATCCGTCACTGCACATCTATTCATCTATCTATCTATTCTTTACACATAATAGCGGAGGTGTGCACCCGGGTTTCATGTGAGTGCAACACGTGGAGAATTCTTCTCTCTCAAGCAGTGAAAGAAGAAGACTCGTAGGTCCAAATTGAATACTACTCCCTCCGTCCCATAATAAGTGTCCACTTCTATTTTGCACAATATTTACGAAAGTTGTATTATATTAATTTTTTTGGTTCATTAAAGAGTCACTTTCCAATTTTACCCTTAGATGTGATGGGTGTTTGACTTTTTGCTTGTTTTAGGACCACAAATAAATGCTACTTTGTCTTTACTATAAGGGTAGTTTTGAAAAGTAAGTAAAAGCTATATACCAATTTAGAAAAGTGGACACTTACAGTGGGACATCCAAAAAAGGAAATGTGAACACTTATTATGGGACGGGGGGAGTATAATTTTAAGGAGTAATTCCTGGGACACAACTTTTATATAATTTTCACACAACCTTCTTAAAAGATGTGTCTCTCTCTCTCTTGTGACACAGGAGAGAGATAGATACATCTTTTAAGAGGTTGTGTAAAAGTTATATGAAAGTTTTGTCCCAAGAATTACCCATTTTACATCATTGTAGTTTGTTACATGTGTCAGTTTGGTCTCTTTAATTTAGAAAGTGACACTTTAGTCCTTGTAGTTTCACAAGAGTGTCAAATAAGTCCAATAAGTCCTTTAGTGACGAATAATTTGTCACTGAAAGTAAAAGGTTTGTCACATGCAAAAAGTGTTTGAGAGACTAAAATGACACTTTCTAAAATATAAGAACCAAATTAACACAAAAAATAAATTAGAAGGGTGTAAATGTAGTTAAGCCTATAATAAGGCAAATAGCTTCTAAAGAAAGTAAAACTCTATTTATGTAGGTATCACGATAAGGTTATTAAAATAATTTATCTTTAGAGATCACCCGTTAAGTTAATTATTTATTCTGCGTATGTAATTTAAAGGACATGGATAACTCTTGGGGGCATATATGAATTTTACAAAAATAAGGTATATAAACTTTATGTATCTATCTCTCTCGTCTGTGTACCCCACAGACACTGTGGACCCCATAGAATCATTGGACCCCACTAGGAGAGAGATGGACACATTGTGGTTTATGTATCTTATTTTGTGAGATTCTTATGTACGCCAAGAGTTATCCTAAAGACATTTTAGTACCTTGTTATCCTGTAGTTTTAGTAAAGTTTCACTTTGGACCCTTGACTTTCAATTTCAACTCTTTGGGCCCTGTAGTTTCGATTTTGTTGCAATATAGGCACTGGCTCTAACTCCGTCAATGTAATTTGATAGACACTCATGTGCAATGCACGAGTCTACTTATTAAAGACATTTTGGTACCCTATAGTTTGGGCAAAATTTCACTTTAGGTCCTAAATTATTAATTGCTATACTTTGGTCCCTGTAATTTTGGATTCGTTGTAATGTCAGACGTGTCTCTAACCAAATGAATGTTTTTATTCATTCAGAGAATTGAAAGAGTTGTTCGGTATTTGGGTTAGCTGAGGGAACACAAGATTTTTTTGAACAAAAACTTGAAAAAAGTAATTATTTGTATAATGACCAAAAAGGACATGAGAAAAGGCTTTAGGGTTGGTGGAGGAGAAGTTATGGAAAGGTTTGGGCGTGTTTGATAACCCAAACATGCTCTTAACATTGAAATTTCAGTTACATGTTAATGGTAAGAACAATTATAGTTGTTTGAAACTGGGAACTACGAGGACCAAGGTGTAGCAATTAATAATCTAGGACCCAAAGTAAAACATCACCCAAACTTTAAGGTACCAAAATGTCTTTATAAGTAGACTCGTGCAATGCACGCGAGTGTTTAGTCAAATTGCATTATAACAGAGTTAGAGAAAGGGCTCACATTACAGTGAAATTGAAACTACATAACCCAATTAAAGTATTGCAATTAAAAATAAGTAAAACTTCACCCAAAACTACAGGGTACTACAGTTTAGCCAATTTAAAAATAAAAACTGTTATCTTCATAGTCAAAAGGCTCATCATACTTTGCCTTCCACGAGAAGAGAAACTTTAAAATAAACAAAAAGAAATTCTCACTTTGATTATTATAATTCCAATTAATATAATCTAAATTTGCCAAAGGGTAGGCATGTGAATTTATGGTATTTGCCTCCAATTTCAACAATTACATATGTATGTATAAAGTAAAAGTCACAGCTCACACATTCCCCCCAATGAGTTTATCATTATATTTCCCACTCCATTCAATTCAAATTTATAGGTTTGAAGTCTAAGACTTTTCCAAAAGCACCATCCCATATGGTCCCCATTGTCTAAATAAAGTTCGTCATTCTAGCATGCATGAAGTTCAATTTTCCATCACTAAAGAAAGATGGTGTAGCAGCTTTCCCTGGCAAAAGTGAGATGAGCATGATAGATAAATAATTTGTTCCAAACCCCACAAAACCTAGGAATTTGTGCCAAACCCCATAATCTAGTAATTCATAAAATACATCTCATTTTAATTCTTGGCTTTATAATATTCCCATTTTATACAACAGTCAATTTTATTTTGATAATTTCAATTAATGAGAAATTTTTTCCTCAACAATAGGTTGTGATTTTATTTTTTACTTCTTTTTTTTTTGGTAATTTAGATAAAATAAATTCCCCCGTCATCTTACATACATTTTTAAAACTTTTTTGGGGTGTCATTTGATAGTAACAAGTTGTAAAAGAATTACAAACACTTTGATCAAAGATAAAATATATTTTAGCCTATGTAATATTATTTTGATTGTTGGAAGAATAAATTTCCTCAAACATGACATATAGGCTGGTTGTACAGCTCAAGAAATTGTAGCTAAAGACTAAACTCAACCAAATGGAATTACTCCTGATTTTCCATTTAGAAACAAGCGTCATACTAACATTTATACATATATATATATATATATTCTATATTTATCATATAGAAGTAGAAGTGATACAACTAAAGAAAATAAGACAAAAACACAATTTGAAGGACAAAATTTGCCATTTGTAAAACTCAACAAATACTAGTGATATATACGTATATAAAGGATATATAAATACTTGAGTAATTTTCTTTATTATTATACGGTGTTGTTTAGGCCATGATTGGTCTACGTGTGCAAGTATTACGTATTTAAAGCACTCATATATGGACCCATCATAGTCCAAATCAGCACAAAATATATAATGACAGTAAGGAAAAGCACTCAACAAATTAATACTAGTGACATCTATATACAAGGATAAATATATACTTGAGCACAATTTTCTTTATTATTATACGGTGTTGTTTAGGATATGATTGATCCACATGTGCAAATACTAGGCATGTAAAGAACATATATATGGACCAATCATAGTACAAAATAGCACAAAATATACTGACGTTAAGGAAAACACTTTAGTGCTGTCCTAATTTATACGTGTGTGTATATATATATATCTATGTACAAACATGTTGCGCAAATTATGTGAGATTTTAATAAGTCTGATAAAAAGCCCCCATATATTCTCTTCGTGCTACATAAATTCCAAAAAAAGCCCACCAAAAAAAAAAAGAAAAGAAAAAAAAAAGAAAAAAAAAAAAAAGAAGAGTCTAGCAGAAGCAAGAAGATGGCCAAGAAAGGCCATGAATTGGCTTGTTGTTTTGAAGACCAAAGAACCTTTTTCTATAAAAGAGACCATGTCTAAGCCTAAGCCAGACCCTCCTTCGGAGCTTTATGGCGGACCGGAGCCTGACCCAGATGACCCTTTTGACCCGGCTGAAAGATTTTCGGATCCTCTCTCCCAAACTCCTCTTTCTACTGAATTGGTAGCTCCTCAAGAACAGTTGCCTCTTCTCCATATCTGTGTATCCCATCATCTCACTCCTAAAAATTGGACCCAAATGATTCAAACCCATATATATATATATAACTATATGTATATAACTATATGTATATAGATAGAGAGTTTTAAAGAGAGAGGTTGTTGAGTGAGAGAGGAGGAGGAAGTGGGGGAAAGAAGTGGTTTATTAAAAGGTTGGCTGCTAAGAGACTTTTTATATGAAATTGTGTCACAAAGGGGTAGCGTAAAAGTCATAACCGTTGATTTAGCGACCAATTCGCAGTCGTGGTAAGTGTCATAACTGTCACGTGACTTTTGTGTTTCCCCTCGTATATATGCATTTATCATTTTTGCAATTATTTTTCTGACTTAATGCTATGTTATCTACATTTGCATCTCAAATGTAGTTGTCTAACACATGTGATATTGAGTTCACTTGATTTTCGTTGGTGGATATTGAACTGAAAAATATTGAATGCAACTGGGAATAACGTACTTATACATTTGAAACTGTGCTTATGTGGATGAACCTAGAAATAGGGAAAGAGTTTTGATTGGATTGTGATACTACATCAATAAAATTACCGAAAAAATGAATATTTTCTCGTTGAAGTAATTCCACTATATTGGGAACTACGTTTGGAGTTATGCTATACGTACTTCCTAAATTTTGCATCTCAAACGCTTCCCAAATATTTGTTGCAGTGGACTCACCAAATTATGATTAGAGTATATTGAAATGAATCCACCATTATTTTAAAGTGGTTACTCTACCACATATTTTGGAACCATTTTTGGATTTAAAATTTGAAAAAACTTATCATTACTCTTTTCAGAAATAAAATTTGAGAAACATAACATTACTCTATTTTTCTTTTTCTTGTTGGATGCTTTCCCTTTCTTCTCCTTATTGGTTGAAAACTAGCTAGGATCCTCCAACTTTAACAAGTACATATATATATCTAAAAACAAACGAGTGAAAGAACTCGAGCTTGCGGCCCTCGCTCCCTTGACTTTCTAAGATAGCATCGAGATTTTTTATTGAAAAATCCTCACCACTTCTTAGAAAGCATTCACTAATTACTTGGCACATTCTCAAGAATAATAGTATAGTAAGAAATTACAATTACTGTAGCAAAGACAATAAAAATAAAAAAAGATAAGTCTATAGTGAGCAGCTTCTCATATAAGAAGTCTGATTTTAACCGTTGAATGAGAATCTAACAATAAATGCATCTCCAGATTCTTAGGAATCTTATAATTAGATTATCATCCAACGATTAAAATATGTATTCTCATATGAAAAACTTCTCACAATAGACTTACCCAAAAAAAAATTTATTAATAGTATAATTTAGCACACTTTTTTTTTTTACTGAAAAACTTAAATTTCATTAATGAAACATAAAACTTACAAAGAAAATCAAACAAACAACATTAAAGAAAAGAACAAGCAAAACCAAAACCAAGGGCACAATTTAGCACTATATATACCAAAAATTTATTCCATATATTTGGATGACAATGAGAGAATAAAATAAACTGTCAACCAGATGATTCTTGTAACAACACTTGATTTATTGCATGACTCTCAAATAAGTGATGGATTCTTCTTCTTTCTGCTGTACCGACACTATGAACTTCCATTAATTAAAGAGAGAGAGAGAGACTAATTGACAAAACCTAATTTTATCATCTTTGCAAGTGGTTGATGAATAAGCTTCTTTTTTTTTTTTTTTTTTAGCATTGCCCATCTATAAAGAAACATGTGCAGGACAGGTGTAAAAACTTACAAGAGCTATAGACTAGAAACATTAATGACTAACCTACAAATGATATAATCAAGACAGGTGTACCCAACCTAACATTGTACATGTACTACTTTACAAAGTATGATTTTTATTCTAATTTCTTTTCTATATCTCATTACCAGAGAAGAAATTAAAGTACACATAAACTAAACTGTGCCTTGTATATGATGAGTCATTGTGACTCTTTCTACCATAAACACACTGTTAAATGTTAATGCACTTTGAATTGGATTTAATTCATTTTATTCTTATGTGGTTTTAAGTCTATTTTCATTTATTGGTCAAAAGTTTGACACTTAACCCCCTCTCGATTGGAGAAATTATTCCATGAGCCCGTCACATATGTGACAGATTCATCTGAACCGTTGATCAAGGTGGGGCCCACATGGGATCCACAAATCCAACGGCTCACATAAATCCGCCACATGTGACGGGCTCATGAAAAGTGCAAACTCTAATGGTGTTAACTTTTGACTTGAAAATAACAAATATATCCTTCACTTTAGTCACCACCACATGGGATTAAGTGTCAACTTTTGAATAGGGGATAAAGTGAAAATGAGTCTAACCACGGCGTAAAATGTATTTAATCCTTTGAAATATCTACAAAAATATAATTCAACACAGAATTCTTGTGAGATGTCATAATCTCAAGCCCAATATGGAGCAAAGCACCAGAACTGATTAGTTTTGTATCTACACTACAAATAGCAACCAAAGTAAAGAACTTATCTTCTCAAACCCCCTAACAAGAACATTTTTTCCTACATGTACAAAGGCTAATGTCAGTGAAATTCATTGGCAATGAGAGACAAGGGCTTCATCACCCACAAGAGAATAAAAACTATATCAGTACACAAGCAATGATATATATATATAGTTCCTCAAAGCACATATGAGTAATAATTGTGACTCACACATTTTTAGCCGCACCATCTTTCACTCTTGTCACCGAGTTCCAGAGTTATTAGCTGCCGGAACTTCTGAAGAGTAACTAGACATGTCTATGTCGATGAGGGTGAGGTCATACGGTACAGAGGGAGAATTCGAAGTGTCCATGAGCAGAGAAGATTTCATTGCTTCAGAATTTGCAGTATCGGGAACTGGGCCGGGTTTAGTGGGAGTGCTATCACCCGAAGAAGACGAGAGAGAGGATAATTGTATGTCATCCAATTTGTTTGCAAAAACATGCTTATTTCTTCTTACCGTATCCATCTCTGGGCCAGTCGGAACAAATGTCCTTGACCGATACTTCCTTGTTCCCTCCTCACTATCGCTATGGTTGTATAGTACGTAATCATGATAAGTCGGTGCAAACTGTACAATGTGTAAAACCACCATCAGGATAGGAGCAACATAAAAGAAGATATCATAGTCCATTAATGTGGATTGAGATAAGTGGTGACAAGAAAATTGGAAGGAAACCCCTTTCTTTCCGCTTCTCCTGTTTGGTAAGTTAAGTTGGGTGAGAAGAGACGGTTAATGGAGTGAAGGTTAGGTTGGGGGGGGGGGGGGGGGGTGGTGTGAAGAACCTATTTTTGTTTCTCTCCAAATTGAAGAGAGAAGAGAGAAGAGAAGATACTGGAAATAAAAATATTTTAAAGAGACCAATATATCACTGAATATGTTGCACTAATCGGGTAGCATTATTGAGTAGAGGATAAAGTAGTAAATCGGTTCTAAATACCTCTTATGAAAGCTACCCAAAAAAGAGAATGGATATTTCCTCTCTCTTCTCTCTTGTTCTGTCTATCCAAACATGGTGAAGAGAATCCTATTTTCTTCCTCTTTTCTTTTAATGAGTTTCTCTTCACTTCTCTCAATCCAAATGGCGCCTAAAAAAGGAGCCCATGTAGCAGAAAGAGCACATGATACGAAACGAACCTGGTGGACCGTGTCATGGTAAAAGTCATTTAATTTCAAAGCATGGGCAAGGCTTGCTGTGAACCCACGGGAAGCACCAATATTAGCTCCAGCATACTCTTTATATGGAAATGCATAAAGATGGCCCACAGCCGCAATAAGCATCTCGACACAAATTACAAAATTTTGGAATTCAGCAGCCTCCTCTTCATCTTTTATGAATCCAGACTTTGCAGCAAGGAATACCAGAACACCCTAAGAAAGGAGAAGAATGAGATTTTGAAAGAGAATAATTCCAAATGCTACTATGGTTCCCAAATATCCAAATATGTATCCACCATTTGGTTCCTAAGTCACTGATGTGGCAGTGGGACCGCCTAATACAAATTCCAAAGATGTGGTTCCACTATAATTGAATTTGGTCCCATTGGCACATAAGTTGGGGAAATAAATTTTGGGAGACGAGTTTGGGAACCACAAAAATATTCTTCAATATTACATTTTTGACTGTAAAAACCGTCAGGGGGCTGTCTTCCAAACAAGATGAGCCAGACATAATAAGGCAGTCTTTGTCATTGGACTTCTTGTTCATTCTGAAAAGTAGAGAAACATGGTCAAGTTCGTACCTGCCAATATGTCAGAAAAACAACGGACTTGATTATTATAAACTTCGGAACTGGATTGAATGGCTGCAACAAATCTCTGCATGCCACATAAAACAAGGCCAAAGCATAGAGCGCCATCGTGTATGAGATCGTATAGATGATGGTGAGATATAGATATGATTGCCCTGCACTGAAATTTCCATCTTTATATTTTCCTTTCGCATAAAGTATGAGTGTTACAGTAACTAAGATGGGCTTGAGTATGACAAACTGCAGACAGCCTTGTTTGCACCTCCGTATAAAACGCCTGCATAACTTTAACAAATTCAGAAATCTCTTCCGATAAATCAAAAGGTTTCCCGTAATCTAATTTCTCAACACAATTTTAAACCATATCCAGTTAATACATAAAACACTGATTTCGGCTCAGTACCAATCAACTCAACTCTCAAATCTATACGTAAATACTAATAGCGGAGAGAGTGCCGCAATATTAACTCTGGGACCGACATGTGGCAGGAAACATTGAAGAACCCAATTCTCTCTCTGGAAATTGAAGCGTATTATCTTTTGACAGTTTCTCTCTCTACATTGAAGTCTCTCTCTCTCCCTCCCTCCCTCCCTCCTCTCTCTCTCTCTCTCTCTCTCTCTCTCTCTCTCTCTCTCTCTCTCTCTCTCTCTGTGTGCAAGCTACAGGAGCGTTATGTTTTCAGTATTATTCTCTCATTTTTCAAATTTTCCTCAGGGTTTATCTTTAATGGATTGTTTATCTTAACTACTTTCATTATTTGTTTGATTTAATATCTTCAGTGGATTGACTACAGTTTTCATCTCAATAGCTTTCCGGTTTGGTGATTTATCGTGTCATAGATTTGTCGGAGTTGGAATGCAATTAAAACTTGAAGTTGGTTCTGTGATACATATGATCAGATATAGTAAATGTTCACTAAGGTGCTTACAAGCTTTGTGCAGTTGAGAGGTAGATGATAATGGAGTTGAGTATGACGAATTTGTGGGTTTTCATAGCTTTTTTTTTTCGCAATTTTGGGGTGTGTAAAGAGGGCTAATTATTGGATCTATTTGGAGCAGTCTGGGTGAAAAGAAGCAATCTATCCCTCCTGGTGATTTGGGTTGGCCTCTCATTGGTACCATGTGCTCGTTCTACACAGCTTTCAAGTGACCGCCCTGATTCCTTCACCTACATCTTTTCTACCAAATATACATATATATATTATATACTAGTTTAAATGCATGTGCGTTAGCACGTGAACGGTGCTGTCTAAAAACTAATTAGGAAACCTTAAGCCAAAATTTAAAAAAAAAAAAAAAAAAAAAAAAATAGGTTTAAAAAAGAAGAAGAAGAAGAAGAATATCAAATAATAAAAACTGTTGAATAATTCTTCTTAGACCACTTGTTTATTTGTTCAATAATAATTTTTCTATGTTGCTATTTAATTGTTAGCACATGTCCTAGCTACAATTCTTTCTTACATCTTTAATATTTTGAATTTACTATTTTCTTTGCTTATTACTTAATAATGACTATTTATTTATTGTATGACCACATATGTTAGTATTTCATTTACCGTGAAGTTTGTATAGTAATTTATTAAACTATAAAAAAATTTCATATGCTCTAATTAGAAATAAGTTACAAATCGATCATGATCTAGCTTTCTTATATATTTTTTGTATATATTAAAATTTGATTCCTACAAAAAGGATTTAGGGAGCCCTCCACATTCAAGATGCATGGTCAAACTCTTTGTGCTATATGGCTTGAAATTCTTAAAATCTTCAAGCCAAATTTTTCATAAAGTCTCTATTGCCAATCTAGGAAACATTGACACTTCTAAGAAGGTGACGTGTCGCGTGTCGTATCGACACTTCATGGACACTAATTTTCTTAGAGTGTCGACATGCAATTTTTTAGGATTTTTCCGTGTCGATGTGTCCATGTCGTATCGTATCCGTGTCGGTGTTTACGTGTCCGTGATTCATAGTTGCCAATATAATTTAAAGTATCACATAAGAAAAAACTATATAACGGGAATTGATATTAGAAAGTATTTGCTTATACATGGACTTCACCTATAGAAAGAGAAAAGATATTGAAACATGACGGAAGAAGGAAAAAAAAATAGAATTCACTAAGACCAAAATCGAAAAAACCAATAGGATGGTAGTTTTAATTTAATTTAAAGTCCTAAAATTATGAGAATGTATTGATAATCTATATCGAAAGAGACTTTAGGCTCTATTTGGTGCACATATTGATGGATAGAAAAGAAACAAAAACACAAAGGAAAATATTTTCCTTTATTCATGAGCTAAAAATGGACTAAGGGGGTCCATTAATTTGATAAAATTGAAAATTATGTACTAATATTAAGTCCTAAATTCTAAGCACTGAAAATTTTAAGCTGTTAAATTTGATGTACATAACACATGAGTGTTTCAAGTATTGAAATAGACTGCAATTAGTGATTTTTTCCAGTCGAATTTTTTCAATTAAGATTTTCAATGGATTTGAGGCTGCAATTTCAATTAGAGTAATGTTAGAGTCACAAATAGATGCTCACAAAAGGATATGGTATCCTATGTGGCAGAATTAAGGAATTAAGTGTGGTGACTCTTTCAATTAAGTGATACATTATCAAATGTACTGTACAAAAAATGTGCTCAAAATTTTTATTTTTACCACTTAATGGTTATCATCACAAGCTAAATCGGTCTAACTTCCTATCTTACTTGTGGAACTTAAACAATGATAACAATTATATGAATTATTGCTAATAAAGATAACAATAGTAACTTTTCATAAAGAAAAAAACTCACTTACGTTTTACATTCAATAATTGTGTTGCTAAACGCATGGGTAAAATGGGAATGGAATAGGACACATGTCAACATGGTAGTGGAGGATAAGCAAGAGTGAGAAAAATGCACTCTATGTTAAATGGGTAACCAAATATTCAAGTGGTTGAAATTGACTCCTAAATTTTTTTGAATGCATGTCTTACCTAGAATAGATCTGATAGAAGTTACCTATATATTTGTTGGTATGGAATAAACAAAATCGTGAGTGACTCATCATAGAGCTCCGAAAAAGAAAGAAGAAGAAGAAGAAGAAGAAAACAAATCAAGAGTCTTTAAAAAGAGTCATGTAATATAAGAATTGATGTCAGGAGTTACTTCAGTACACCCTTAATGAAAACTGGATCCAATAACTGTAAATAAAAGTCCCTCATGAGAAGGGGATTGATGTTACTATAACTCATAGTTTTTTGTTTTCATTTTTACCATTAAGTTAATGAAAATATTACATTAATAGTAATGAGAATGAAATTTATAAGTAAGTTGAATGAATTAATGAATAGAAGAGTAAAGAATGATAATTACCTTCAATACAAAGCTTGAAAGTGCACACTTGTGTAAAGATAAATCGTGTTTAGTTCACCATAGCACGTCATTAAGAGAACACGAAGAGTAGACTATTTTGTGAATCTTAAAGTGTAAAAAAAGCGTCCAAGGCTATGGAGAACTTGGGAAGTGGAGACGTATAATAGAAATTAGATAATACCAGTAGGTTCTTTAATACTATCATTAGTCTTCTAGTCCAAAATTAATACAAACCATTAACATGTAAAATTTATTTTTATATATATATATATATAGAGAGAGAGAGAGAACTAAAATAATGTCTAACAAATAAGGCAAAAGTAAACCTGGGACTGGGAGGCTTGTGAATTCATGTTATTCTTTTACACGATTAATTTTTAGTACACAGTACCTTTATTTATTCCTAATGCATGATTTCCTTATTTATCCTAATTTAGATTGGACTTTGTCCATCCAATGATCCAATACTCAATTAATCCATTATGGTCCACTTGAATTAAAGAAGCAAAAAACTGTTAACAATTACTACATGGTAAAGTTCCTTAGGTGTGGTTCATTAGGTTCCCCCTCACAACAGTAGGTCCCAGGATTAAAAAAACAATGTTTAAAATTATTATTATTATTTTTATTTTTTTTTGTAGTTAGGTCTCACAATTGTGAGAGGAATCTAACGAACCACATTTAAGGAACTTTGCCCAAATGTGTTCAATTACTAAATTCTACTATTAATTAGCTATAGATTAAATGCGAGTTTTTAGATGGATTAGCTCTCAAAATTTTGTATTAATAGGAGGCTGAATGCTATATTTCTAATTGGAAGGTAAAATTTTTAAACTTTGCGAGTGTAAAAAAAATCCTATGCTACTAAGAAATTGGTAATAGGAGTATAGTTAAGAATCCTAAAATTCTTCATAGACATTTATTATAACTCTTTAAAAGATATATATGTTACCAATCCATCTTGGACGTAAACCACCATGGAGTCCAAAAACAGAAAAGAAAAGAAAAGAGGGATAATTACACTAACACCCCTTTAACTGTGACCTTTTTCAATTACCGCCCTCAACTATAAAACTCAACAAATTGACCCCATCAACTATTATAACTTTTCACTAACACCCCTTCTGTTAGGTTGTAGTTAAAAAAAATTATTACTTTTATATCAATTTACCAATGTAAAAGTGTTAACATAACATTACATTTTTGTCTCTTCTTTGAGTCGTTGAAATTTTAAGAACAAAATTGCCTAAAATTTGGTGTATAACAAAGGGCAAGTATTTATGCAACAAAGGATAATTTTGTCATAAAATTTCCAACATGAACAAATAGATATCATGTTGTTAATAGTTCGCATCATATGTTGCTCACATGATAATAAAAAAATAAAAATAAAAATAAATGTAAAAAAAAAGATTCTTTTTTGGGACGGAATTCTAATGGAAGGGGTTTAGAGAAAAATGCAATAGTTGAGGGGAGTTAGTTTGTCAAGTTTTATAGTTTAGGGACGTATTTGAAAAAGAGTCATATTTGAGAAGGTGTTACTATAATTTATCCCCCCAAGACAAAAAGAAAAAGAAAAAGGAAACCAAATGTTAGTCCAAAAAAAAAAAAGAAACCAACCTTGGTCAAAAGTAGGGGGAGTTAAAAAAAAACGTGAGTCAAACTAATTTTTTTTTAAACCAACCATGAGCTAAAGTTTGATTGACTTTTTTTTTTTTTTTTTCTAAATTCCGATGGGAACTTAAGTTGTTTGGAAGGAGTTGTAATACACAATAGGATTAATATGGGATGTCATTAATATAAAGGAGTTGTAAAACTATAGGGATTGTATATATAACATATATAACATGATACATCCAAAGCAGAAAAATAAAAAATTAGGACTCTCATGGACGGACCCAAAAAAAAAAGTGGTATACTGAAGTTGTTAAAACTCAAAGAAAATTACTCAAGTGAAAGTGCACCGATTGATAAGAGTGTAAAACACATATGGGCATCGGTAATTACCAAATACTGAAACCGTCCCACAGATGAATTTACCAAAATAACCACTACGATGTAGATTTGTAATGTTTGTTGATCTATCTCTCATATAAACATACACATAACAAACAAATATACATACGTATGTAATATATACAAAAAGAGGTTATATATAAAAAATAAATAAATAAAATAAAATAAAACACGTCCAAGAAAAAGAAAAAACAAACCAATAGATTTAGTTTATTCTAGAGTCTAACAAAAAGAAAGTTGATCTATCTCTGGACACACATACACATAACAAACAAATATACATACGTATATAATATATACAAAAAGTGGTTATCAAAAAAAAAAGAGTCCAACAATAATAAAAAAAAACAATAGATTTAGTTTATTCTAGAGTCCAAAAAGAAAAAACCAACCAAACACACAAAATTGAAGCGTGAAGGTATCCATTCTAAAATAGCAATAGTGAAGGAAAAAAAATTGCATAGATGTTATTAAATTGTAGGACTCTTATGGCAAGGACACACTACAAATAAAAAAGTGGTATATTAAACTTTTAAAACTCTAAATTCTAAGGAAAATAGTTAAAGTAAAAAGTGCACCGATTGATAAAAGTGTAAAACACTTATGCACATTGATACATTTATATATATTATAGATATATATATATATATGTTACACATACACGTTCAGATATGCATGTCAATCTGTCTATATTTTGAGATCAGTAGCAATATGAACTGGTAATTTGAATATTGAGTACAAGTCATTGAAACATTCATAATAATTTCATATATTCACTGTCTAATGGATTACGCCATTTAATGGCAAAAAAAAACTGTTTTTTAGCTAAAGCTGCGCAATCACAATTTCCTGCTATTGGCTCACAATTTTTTTTATTTCTTCTATTTTTATTTTTATTTTAATTTTTTGGTGATTGAATCACAGAATCTGGTTTGTCAAACATTTTCATTTTAGCTTAATTTTTGTAATCACTTATGAACTCAAAGTTGTTGCCAAACAGGGTCATTAATAAAATCTTAGCCTAATGATACGAAAGGCTGAAAACAGATACCTGGCATTTGGCTGAAATTCCAAGTTTTAATTTGTGCTTTTTTAACTTGATTCACGAGTATTAGATTTGGTAAATGAAAATGATACAAACTGGTGTTTGCAGGACATGGGTGTACTTGTGTGTGCACACGCCACACAATAGTTTATTGATTCAGATGGGCATTAATGATTTCAATTTAGCCATGGGGACAGTGTTATAGTACTTGTTAAGGGCTTTGGTTATTTGACCGGTCTGATCGGTTCACTAACTTCACTACATCTGTTGACATATCTGGTTATTACCGAAGAGGAGGGTCGGCTTGTGACCATACCCTACTTATATTTGGGTGTTCTCAGGCCATTGTCTCTGACCTTTGAACAACAAGTTTCTCATTTTCCTCCACAGAGATAGATGGGATAAGGAGTTCTTCAAATTGCAGGATGGGTAATTGATTGTATTCGAATTCATAAATGTGTCAGTTCAAATAATTAGCATGGTTGGAATAGGAGTAATCTGAGATGGATTCAACTCAAAGGGTCTACATCGTCCACTAAGATGGCCGGATTTTCTGATGGGTCGTCTTCTCGAATAGAAGTTTCATATATTGATCAGTGGCTTGTCTATGTCAAGGAGTTGATTGCCAAAGACACTGCTGGTGCATTTGCGAAAACAGTAGTTGCTCCGCTGGAACAGATTAAAATCCTCTTACAAGTGAAGCTTTCTTCTTCTTCTTCTTCTTCTTCTTCTTCTTCTTCTTCTTCTTCTATTTCCATTATCACAATCCACTCATCTTTTCTTCTTAACTGTTTTTTTAACCTGATTTAATTAGTTCAAGTTTGTTAATAGTTTTATTTTTTTTATTTATTAATTTCTCTAATATAGATTTGCAAAGCGATTATTTATGTACTAAGGAAGAGTTTGTCTAGCAACCTGAGTACCTATCCCCTTCACAATTAGTGGCCCATATGTGGGACTATTTAGTTAAAATGGATAATTAGTCCCTCACATTTTAGCTTATAGAACACCGGACTATCTAAGTAATTGGACTATTAGTCCGGTCCCACGAAACGAACCTGACCTAAGGGTAGTGTTACAGTTTTGAGTCCATAAGTAATTCAACGAGGTTTAGTTTTTTCTCCAATACATGTTGGTATTCACAAGCTATATAGTCTAAATTTTAAGATTCTAAGTTGAGAATTGATGGGCAGGAGAAACCAGAAGGTATTTGTGGCCGACCTTAAACGAATGGAGGACAGTGTATTGGTGAATTTCGAAGTACGGGATGATATGAAGCACTTTTGGATTAGGATTTCATACTGTGCTTGGACCCTACATATATTGTACTACGTGTGTTATATACACAATATGTTTATTTTAATGATCTAAACATTGGCTCTGAAGCTTCCCTTAAGAAGAATTTCGAAGAGGACACACTTAGTGGTGCCAAATGATTGTGTGAGTTCTATTATTTTCGTTTTTTGGCCTTGTTTGGTTCATGGATTTTGTTAGGGAAACGAAAGGAAAGGACCAAGGAAAACACTTTCTTTGTTTTGCTAATAACGAAAATTGGAAGGAAAAGAAAACACAGTAGAAAATAAGTTGTACATTTTGACTTTTGTGAACCACTTCTCTCCCTTTTGGGTTTAAGTTATAATGATTACAGTATTTTTTTTTTTTACCTTTTAATTTTATTTAAGCATGAAGAATTCATTTTGTTAGGATTGGTGTTCTAATTTTCAGTTTGATTCTTGCTTATGTTGGTCTTTTAATTTTTCTTCCAAAATGGCTTTATTTGTTATAAGGGTGTGTATAGCTTTTTCCTTTTCTTTCTTTACCCAGAAAGAAAGAAGTTATTCATATGCTTAAGTTATTCATGATAAATTGGCATGTGAATCAATTTCAAAACATGGATGATGACCTCCATGAATTATACATTTGCTATCTCATTAGATATACACTTGGTGATTAATAGACAATTCCTTTATGTAGGAGTTTATTATCGTGTGATGATGAAAGTATGATGGATTGCCTGAATACAAAAATGGATGCAGCGCTCCTTCTGATTGAGAAAGAATGCACGTCAGAATGTCGGAGGAATCATTGCGGATGATCGTCACTTTCTGGTGGAATTCGTACAATTCGTCGTTGCTTTTTGGTGAGGGTGAGGTATAGAGTTGGTACAAAGAACCAAGCTTTGGATACTTTGGAGGAAGTTTGGCCCATCAAGTGCTGCTGCGGTGAATAGGGGGAGGTGATTTGGAGGAAGTTTGGCCCATCAAGTGCTGATGCGGTGGATAGGGGAAGGTAATTAATGGTGATATGTTGCGAGGCCGAGGTTCAGCTCGGACTGCTCTGTCTGGCTTGAAATTGGAGAGTCAGTGGTTTCTCAGTCAACATATCTACTTGCTTTGTAAAACTAATTGTGGGACAAACCCTTTTGGATAGTTAAGTGCCTTCACATCTCAACAATGTCAAAGATATCAGAAAAATTGAATGGACTATGGTGAGTATAGTGCCAACATGATATCTATGGTGGTTAAATGGCTAATGCTACATGTTAAACACAGTTTAATTCAATAGTTCGCAATGGAAATTTATATGACAAACTACGTACCCGCGCAATATATGCTAGTTATCTGTGAATATTAAGAACATCACTTCCAATATCCCATCTTTTTAGAGTCAAAATTTGAATGTGGGGAAAAGATATGCATTCAAAGAACAGCATACATATCGTTCTAAATCATTCCAGACACTCAGACATTTGAACCACAATCATACTCAGAAATTTGAAGCCACAATCATCCAGTTCTATATGAAGCCACCTCCACCCAAATAATTCTTGGATCCAAATATTTATGAACAAGCATCAAGCAATTAAAATGAAGGCAATTTCAATTGTGAGACTCACCCGTCCAATGGAATGGGAGGAAAGCAACATGTCATCAAACAGCAATTTGGCTTCAAAACACGACCACTTAAACTTAACACAACAGCTCCCGGTCCACCCACCCAAGCCAGGCACAATGACAGGAAGTTATAAATGACCCAAGCTTCATATCTGAGACACCGAATAGAGAAATTAACATATTGAGGTTTGTGCAGTGTAAAGCCAGAAATACAAGATCTTGTCCACTGAAATAGGCTTTGATCTTTTGCACATCAACACTAGAGAGCATTTTGCTCACCCAGGCTTCCACTGGGTGACATGTGTCCCATTACATTCCCATTTTACCCTATCAACATAATTACTGGAATGGAACATGTCACCCAGTGGAGGCCTGGGTGAGCAAATTTGGGTGAGCAAAAATGCTCTCTCAACACCAACCTCCAAATAAGATACAAATTACATAAATGAGTCAGATAATACAACTGAAAATACACCGGATCCCACATCAGATAAGATAAAAATTAGGGTTAATTGCATTTTACCTCCCTGCGGTTAGGGAGTAAACGTACTAATAATACATTTGGAGATTGTGCTTAACGTGGAAAAAGGTTTTCCCTGGAAATAGGGGGGGACAAATGTACAAATAAGAGTTTGATTGGTTTGTGATACCATGTCACTCAATAACCGTGTTAATGTATATTTTTTCGTGGTTAGGCCCGTTTTCACATTATCCCCTTATGGTTCAAAAGTTGAAACAGAAATTTTAAAATTCTCTATGGCGGAAAAAAATTTAGACCAAATATTTATTATGGAATGCAACTTTGACCCACTAACTATTTTTTGCGATTTTTCTCCCTTTGCTTTCTTTAACAATCGTCATTCTTCCTCAAATCACCATTCTTACAACCACCGCCGCCACCCACCATGTAAAACTAGATAGTAGATATTAAAAAATGAGTTATTCATGTGCATCTTATTATGAAAAAGATAGACAAAGAGAGTTAAAAATAGCTTAAGGGGTACTTGTCATATGAAGTAAAAATTTAACCCCATTAGGGTTTGCACTTGGCATGCTACCACAGGGATGAAGTATCAACTTTTGAACCATAGGGGGGTAAAGTGAAAAGGTGTCTAACCACAGGGGGGGAAATTTAATTACCCTAAAAATTAACAAACTGTAAAGATACCAATATGCCACGACAAGCTTGTAAATAGATTCAACAGTAAATAATAAATTCAAACAGACGAGCTAATAAAGAATTGAGGGGATGAATCAATGTAGTTTAAGATGAAATTCACAGGGTATTGTCATGAGTTGACATTTCCAATGGCACCTGACAACGTGAGTAAGTGTTGTTGTGTCGATGCAACGAGAAAGCCACTTCCCCAGGCAAGACAATGGCAGAAGAAGCAGTACATCCAAAAATGCAGGGCAAATAAATGTCTTATTATGGCCGTAAAAGTTGTAATATTTTTCTACCCTGCCTTAAAAGATAATATGCAACACCACCAGCTTCCTTCCAGATGAACAATAGTAGATTTGGGATGTGCTTTATGTGAAAAAGGAGGTCGAAGTTTTTTCTTCTTCCATTTTTCTTTTTGACGAAGGGACAATACCTAACTTAGTTTACAAATAATAGACACAGGCTTATGCAGAATGGTAATTTCAGAAAACGGAGGAAAATATTTTCGATATTGCGATCACATTGTTCTCAGCAGATAACCTCGGAACTTCCATGTCACAATCGAGATGAATGTAGGTAAGACTCAAGTCACTCAACTATTCTAAGGCTCCACTTCAACACCCCAACCACCAAGCTCTTTTCTGTGAGTATGACTGTATGAGTATAAGTTCTGGAGTTGGGTTTGCACGGGAAGATTGGGCAATTGGTGGCATAATTCTTTTTCCTTTTGTTGAGCTCAAAGAATTTCTCAACCTTCTTCACCAACAAAGTCTTCTCTTTCACTGACTACTCACTGAGAATACTTTTCTTCCTATCAAAAACCTGTAAGAACTCTTTCCACCATGATGAGTCGTCGTTTGTCTTAAAAGTTTAGAATCCACTACCTGGGGCAAAGATGAATGGATGAATGAGGAAGGGGGAGGAGGAGGATGTCAACCGACTCAACTCACTACAAGTAGATTTCCTTTTTGTTCTCCTCAAGATAGTGACATGTTTTAGAGATGGGCTTTTAACCTCCAAAAGTATCTCTTTCCAAATAGGGGGTTGACATCTTGGCAGGGCAGGGACGATACAAAATCAATGCTGAAGACTTCTCCTATCTTGTCAATGTTCATATAGTTGCATGTTGGATTAATTCACGCATGATAAAAATTCAGTATGCTCAATTATGAGATATCTTAAAGGCATGATGAAAAGTAAGATGCACAATGAGAAAGAAAGAAATGATAAGGACAACTACCTTCATTTTTTGCACTTTAAAGGTAGTCAAGTAATTACACATTCACCCACTTATGCAAGTAAGAACACAGATCTAAATGATAGAGTGACTACTTTTTCTAATATCCAAGTAAAGAAGGCAGATAATTACATAATGAACCATTAGAACAGTATGAATAACCATAAGAGTATGAACCAGTGGGAACACAGTTGAAGATCATAAATGCAATATCCAAAAGTTGCATACTCACATTTCCCGAACAGAATTAAAATATATTGAGCTCTCATTGAAGATAAGGGACAAGAATGACATTAACGCATAAACCTGTCAACAAAAAACAAAAATGATTGTGATGGTTATAGCAATAACAAAAATAAAACAGAGCTATAAAACCAGATTAAGTTTTAGACACTATCATTTGTCGGTTCGAAGCCAAATGAGGTAATACCAAAGTGTAACCGACTCAAAGGTGGTAGTATTCCTTCAAAGTAGAGAAAAGCAAAATAAGAAAACAATAACCACACTTAGAATAAGCTCAAGACAAAAGGACACCATAGAAGGAGATAGTCACAATGGTAAGGAAAACTGAAAACACAGAGCAATAAAGATTTTAAAACAGACATTCATAACGAGCTCAATACCTTCGTTGAATTTCTTAAGCTACATAGAGCCTCCGTCAAAACCAAATACAAACACACACACACCAAAACCAAATACAAACACACACACACCAAAACCAAATACACACACACACACACAAACCAAATTCTAGTTCAGGGAAGACTTCTAGGAGTGCAACTTTTGGAAGCCTCGGAATTGCAATATAAAACATTTGATTCTTCTTGTAATAAAGTTTAACACGAAATGAATAGTAATCTCCTTTGTTCAGCCTTTTAATAACGGAAGAACATTCTGTTATTAACCTAGTGGCTTTTGTTCAAGGTGTTAAAGTGAATAAAATTATATTTTTGTGACAAAGGGTGCAAGTCTTCCCTGAACTAGAATGGGAAATTTCTCTTCCCAACCTCAATAGCATTTATCTAACAAACAATTCCAAAAAAAATCATCACAAGACGTACCACCAAACAAGACTCCGACATTCAGTACAAATAAAGGAATTACACCCCGCATGTTCTTGGCACCTTGTTATCGCAGTAACAAAAATGAGCACCAACTGGAATTTTACCAGTTCAAGTGATGATATAATGCCCTTAGATAGAGGTAACAATACTGTCCTTCAATTGCCAATAATGAACCCGAATATAAGCTCATGGTACTACCATCTATAAAATTCTAGATCCTTCAATAAGTAAGGCAATAGTCATGAATTCAAAGAAACTAGCTAGACCTCAATCCCAGTGAAAACTGAAAAGTATCAAACAGTCAAGTTGTGCCAGGGATTCCTTACAATAGTAGTTGACTTCATCTGTTTGAAAGGCAGTTATAAAAACAAAGCTCCAACCATTATTTAAATGATGAAAACTCCAAATCAGTGAGTAGTATTTATCATTTATATTATTTTAACTCGAACTATCAAGTACCTAAATCAAACTTCGACTTCCTTGCAAGTAAGGACTACAACCCAACAAAGAGGATGCTACCCTTGTACAAAATAAGCTCAAATGAAGCAAAAATATCTAAAAACTTGTGTCGATGGAATCAAAAAGGAAAAATGAATTCAACATCATTGCTTTGGCATATGATTGACATCTCCAAATCTAAAACGCACGCCTATTGTGCTCCACTGAAGCAGACTAAATGGGCAGCTTTCCAAGCACATTAAAACCCTCCTGCAAGCACAGGCACACAGCCCCGAACAACCACTTGCAAGCAACTCCTTCAGCAACATGGACCACAAGTCACCAGCTACCTCAAAATGTGGAGGGAAAGGATTATGTCTTTATTCAAATTATCAATTGTTTAAATTGATTACTAATCCTTCCACATGTGCTGCCCACGTACCATAAAGCAGTCACCCAAAGAACGATTTCACCACTCCTAATTAGCCACTGATATTAAGATTCTGTTTCAACACTTCCTTTTTCTCTCGAGACAATTAAACACTAAACCAATTGAAAACAAAACAAATAAATAAGGGATCCAGATCCCAATCCAAAGGAGATCTAAACGAGCAGAGCACTTTCAGATTGACAGAATCAAATAACATAATATCCTCAAACACACAGTAGTGCAGAATCTAATAACCTAATATCATCCAAGACAAGAACCCTTTATCTAAGCATTTCGCATGTATGGAAAAGTGAAGTCCATGAGCACCTTGAAACCGAATGGGATGCCAAATCTCACTCTTCAACCATCATTACCACAAACCGAATATTCCCTCCATATTTTCAGATTCCATTTCAAAGCCCCACCAAAAAGTAAGATTTATAAAGTCCACTCCCTGCAACCTCCCACCAACTTCCCCTCCACCACCTTCCTCCACAAACTATCAGCCTCTACAACATATCTCCACAACCATTTAGCAAGACAAACTTGATTGGGTTGTTTGATTTTTCAATTGCATCCCAAGAAACAATGATTGAAAGCAAATAGAACCCAATGCCACAAGATTATAATTAAATTCCTCCACCTTACCTCCCCATAAGATGTTCCACACAAGATATTCCTCTGAAGCTTCTCAAGTCTCTCATCCACCATAACAACAATATGGGAAGATTGCAAAAAATGAAATGCAAAACTTTGGTTAACGCTGTAATACAGAGTTACCTGTGTTGATATCGAGCATAATACAAAATGGATACTTCACACATGATGTGCTACTTTCTCCAAATGTGGATCACATATTTAGCTAGCCACAAATGCAAAAGGGTTTTTCTCTAAAGAGCAACAAGAGCAATTCTAGTATAGGCAAACAAGTATTTTATATACCTATTCAATAGGAGCTAACCATGAATACCATTGGATCTGGTAGAAACACCAGGCTCTCAAGATTCCCCTAAATTTTCCTTTTTCTCCCTTACCACTCATTCTATTCAGCTTCATCCTCCACATCGTGTTCACTCTTTCAAACTCCCCAATGATATAGGAAGCAAGCATAGAAGGCTTCAAACTAGTGTACCAGTACATCTACAAAAGTTAGCAACTTCGACTCAAAACAACTGAAATACACGCTTAAGTGTAGTTTGGACAATATTTCAGGTATGAATAAGCATGTCACAGACTAAAATCTAGAGCAATTTAAATAGGCTAGATTACAATATGCCAACGTTAAACGTCTCCACGCAATTGCAACTGATATAAGGCAGCGGAGGTTAACCCTAAATTTCTTCTTCTATGTAAAATTAAGTAGCATGTACAAAGAAACAGAGCATATAAAAGTGTGAGTTGATATAAGCACCTAGTAAAACAAACCACATTATGTTAGCAATGAAGAGTGGAAATTTATAATCATCATAGTTGCAGCATGTACCAAAACTTTCTTGTTACTTCCACACAATTCCTCTACTCTCAACTAAGGCTGATCAAAAAAACCGTTTGGCCGAACCGACCGGCCGATCTTGACCAAAGTCCACGGTTTTAAGATACCACAGTCGGTCGTCGGTTTGCTATTCTCCCTTACCGAACTTTCGGTTCGGCGCACAGAGTTGGTTTTACATTTTCGAGAACCAGCCAAACCGACTGAAAGCGAAGGGGATCGTATATATAATACATATATCATTGGCCAGTTTGCACTTCTAAAATCCCTAGTTTCGAGGTAACCTAACCCCACTACTCTATCCCAGTTACCTAACCCCACTCCACTTTATAAGACAAAAAAGTTCAAAACCCCTAATCCTCTCTCTCTCTCTCTCTCTCTCTCTCTCTCTCTCTCTCACATATTTGAGCCATTTTACTTGCCGTTTTCTTCCTCTCAAATTCTCAGTGAAACCCTAAATCCTCCATGGCTTGAACTTCTTGTCCATGAACCTTGTGCAGTCACCATCATCCTTTCTACGAAGATCATTCTGTAACACTTCTTGTACGTGTTCGCGACCACGATATGAAGGTAATGAGTCTTCTACACACTACACACTCTGCCTCAATGTTTCGAAATCCCCCATCTCTCTCTCTCTCTCTCTCTCTCTCTCTCTCTCTCTCTCTCTCTCTCTCTCTCTCTCTCTCTCAATGTTTCGATTCTATCGAATCCCTCAAACCAAACTTCTGCAAATCAACCCAAACCGAAGCACCGACAACACCGACCATCACCACTTGCTGCGATGGTCGGTGTTGCACCTTACACCAAAGTGGGCGGTTGAAATCCACACAGTCCAACATCACCGATTGCTTCGATTCAGTGAGAATATGGTGATGATAACCGACCAAAGCCGACCGATATCAGCCCTACTCTCAACATACGGAATTTGAACAAACAATTTTGGATAACAAGGTTTACTGAAGAAACTAGTACGAATATCTCGAAGTCCCAAGGCTAAATGTATACTGAAGGCTCTGATAAACTATGAACACAACACTTGATTTTATGTATAAAGTATAAACCAAACAAAACTACAACAGGAGATGATTTGAATAAAACATAAGATGGTAAATATCCAACTGAAGTGGAAAGAATAGACATTAAGTGCACTAAATTACTCACAGGAACCATAAAGAGGATGCGGACTATATATCTCTGGTAGGTAGGTTCAGTATAGTTCATGAGGTGCCTGTAAATGTGGAGAATCACCAACACAACTGCTCCAACAGTGCAGGGCAATGCAACAATGATATAGTAAATCGGTGCCATTTGCACCAGAGGTCACAGTACACCCACCAATCAAATCCCCCACCTAGACATAAAAATGTACAATCAATCAAAAATTGAGGATATACCATATACATATGTGTTGTATATGTATGTACATAGGGGAGAATTTACACTGTTAGGCTCTACGACTTCGATTCTTCACTTTGTTGGCGATACATTGAGCAATGACTCGATCAAATCGCAAACCCTAATCCAAAATTGGTGCTATTCTCGAGTTACACAAAAACTGAAATGCTATCTTCTGCAAACAAGCGAGATCAATGTATTTCAAGATTGCAACTTTATCAAAGATAGGGACACAGTAATGACTGAATATTCCAAAAATGGAAAATTCAGGAGGTGGGTTAAGAGAGAGAAAAGCGTGGGATCTAGAGCAAGAACACGAACTAGATTTTTGATGCATATAATGGGTATATCATCTATAGACTATTACAATGATCGAAATTCACGAATATAGAGATTTATACGCGCATATATATATACATATGTATAAAAATAGTTTGAGCATGGACTGACCTTGTAATCGATAAGATCGGGAGAATGAATATCGGAGGGCAGTGGGTGTCGATAGGATCTGGCGTGCGCCTATGATTTTCTATATGTTTAGAGAGAGAGAGAGAGAGAGAGAGAGAAGCAATGATGCGGCTTCGCAAAATATGGGAATTTTTGTGTTTTTTCGGTGAATAAAAACTTAACGGCGAAGGAGGAAAATAAATCAGCAATATTAACATTTAAAAAAAAAAAAAAGGTTAAATACATTTTACGCCCTTGTTTGTCATTAGGGTGGCAATTAGGGATGGCAACGAGGCGGGCCGCTCCGCTTTAGTAAACCCTTCTCCGCCCCCGTCCCGCCCCGCATAGTGCCTCTCTCCGCCCCCGCCCCCGCCCCGCCCTCGGGGTCCCCGACCCCGCCCCGATTATGATTTTTTTTTTTTTTGGTACACAAATTGAAAAAATAATTTTTTAATGCATTTTTTTCCCTAATAGTGCAGTTTTTTTTAACTTACCCAATTAGTTCCCCAATAGTGCAATTTATTTTTTTTAAATGGTAATACACATAACTATTGAGGGGTAAAAATATAAATACAGGTATATTCGGGGCGGGTTCGGGTTTTTTGACCCGACCCCGACTCGGATTTTGAAAACCTCCCCCATACCCGCCCCTAACCCTATTAAGCCCCCCCATACCCTACCTATTAGGGGCGGGACAGGGCGGAGAACCCGGAAAACCTGCCCCATTGCCATCCCTAGTGGCAATTCGGGTTGTCGGGTCATAATCGTGTCATTAATCGGTTTGTGTGCTTTGGGTTTAATTTTTAGTTTCGAGTACTATTCATCTAAAATGCAAACTATTTTGAATTAATCGTATCATATCGTATCGTGTTCGGATTATCTCTGCAAAACGGGTTGTCGTGTCACCCCTAATAATTTGTCATGTGTCAATTCGGTCCATATAATTTAAATAGTATCACCTTAGCCCCTGTAGTTTCATAGTGTGTCAAATAAATCTAATAAGTTATTTAATGAAGAATAATTTGTCACTGAAAATAAAAATATTTGTCACAAAAAGCATTTGAGAGACTAAAATAACACACGTATGAAATTACAGGGACTAAAATGACATTTTCTAAACTATAGGGACCAAATTGATACAAAGGGTAAATTAGGAGGGTGTAAAATATAGTTAACCCAAAAAAGAGTTCTTAGCTAATCACTTTTAAACCCCCAACTCCAAGTATGTTCCCCATTATAGGGAGGGTTATTTGAAAATTTTAATGCGCTCTCTCTCTCTTTAAATAAATAAATATAATATATATTATGTTTTATTATTTTATTTATGGATAATTTTTCATATACACACTTTCTCTTTTTAAATGGGGAGAACCAAAAAAAGATTCCCCAAAATAGATAGAAAGTAACTATGGGTAATGTGATTGGAGTTGCTATTATAAATAGACATTTTTTAGTATTAGGTCCAATACATTTTTTTTATTTTACTGAACAGTCCACATGCTATAAAAGGTATGTGAATTTCTCATAACTTTGTAAAAAATTGATCGAGTTATATGAAATTTCACATAGCTTTTAAAATATAGAGATTTGATCCGATTAAGTTTCACAAATCACGAAATTTTGACCAAAATAAAAAAAAAACGAATTGTCCTTTAGAGTTTGGGTGTGTTTGATAATCCAATTAAGTAGTGAAAATGAAAACTTTCAAGACTTATTTATTTTCAGTGCGTTTAACAATGTACCACTTAATTGAAAAAGCAGCCAACAACTCATTGAAAACTTTAAGTGGGAAAATTATGCTGAAAATAATCACCCAATTCAATCTATTTTAGTTCTTGAAATACTATTTTTGGTATTACAAATTCAATTGCTTAAAATTTTCAATTTTATCAAACGATCCCTTTGCAAATTCAATCGCTTCCCAACAACTCAAACGATGTGAGTGGTTATACCAGATAAAACTCATTTAAAAAAAAATTTAACTTCAAATCTCCATAACTTTTGATTTACAACTCTATTTTTCACAAAATTAGTATCATTTAAATAGTGTCGACGAGAGCCACTAAATAAATACCATTGTTGATATGTTTTGAGCGAATGAAAAATAAAAAAATTACATATCTTGACAGCCTTATTCCTCAAAACACTAATGAAATTTCATTGTTGT
The DNA here is from genome assembly GCA_033977485.1 of Hydrangea macrophylla. Taxonomy (NCBI): domain Eukaryota; kingdom Viridiplantae; phylum Streptophyta; class Magnoliopsida; order Cornales; family Hydrangeaceae; genus Hydrangea; species Hydrangea macrophylla. The sequence goes on from CM066996.1 coordinate 80,223,646, forward strand.
TTTGAGCACATTTTAAAACAGTGATGTAGCTTCACCATTGTTTTCACATTTTAAAATTGTGGTGAAATATCACCACTTTTAATTTTGGGTGTCAAAACTTGTGAAATTTCTCCACATTCAAAGTAGTAAAATTTCACCAGTGTTTTGAGGAACAATGCTGTCAAGGTATGTAAAATATTCTAGCCCCCTCCCCCTCTCCTCAAAACATATCAACAATGATACTCGTTTGTAGCACTCATCAATACGATCCCAACGTATAAAATTTGTTAAAAATTGGAGTTGTAAATCTAAAGTTATGGAGGTTTAAAGTTTGAAAATAATTTCGAAATGGCCTCTGCTATGGTGTGCACACTCACGCGACGTGAGTGGACTAGGAAGTGATGCTCGCCTGAGTTGTGAAACTTCATGTGATTTCTTTTGGGAAATTCTTGGCCCATGCACTCATGAGGAGCGATTCATTTTGGGAATATCTGGGGTGTGTGTGAATGGCAAGGGTGATGTTGTTTTTTTTTTGTCCTTTTGCTAGGATATTTACTTGGAAAAGAACCTAACCAAAGTGAAATAATTAGTTGCCGTTAAACCACTATATTTCTCTAATTAGGGATCTCCATATAATTTTTCCTTTAAAAATGATTAATTATACTTTACTCATTGTGGTTCGGCTCATTTTCACTTTACCATTGTGGTTCAAAAGCAGACAGTTAACCCCTGTGTTTGACTAAAGTGAAACCACTAAGAGTTCTCTCCAAACAACCCCCACATGGTGATTGGTTGTTAAATTAACCCCACAAAAAGAGAGTTTTAAGTGTTAAAATTAATCTCAAACAGGCAATTAATCCCAAAATTAGCTCCACAAATGGGCTAAGTGTCAAAAATTAGCTTCATATAGCCACATATGTAGGTTAAATGGCAGCATTATAACAAATTTACCATTACAAAGGGGGTTAATCACTAATATTTTTTGCTAATTTTAAAATTTTCACCAGTTTTGAAGGAAATCCTAACAATTTCAGTATAGTCCAAAAAACACATATGGTTAAGTGTTTACTTTTGAAGTATAGAGGATGAAGTGAAAACAAGACAAACATAGGGGGGTAAATGCAATTAACCCTAAAAAAATCATGAGATGGATGAAAATAAATCAACAAATATTAGTCACATTTAAAAAAAATTAAAAAAAAAAATCATGCAACGAGCAACAGCTTTAGCCCAAATAAAAATGGCGCTCCATATCGACATTACCAGGTTTGAATCCTAACCCCTCGCCCTCTTCGGACCCTGACACTTAAGTTCTCGTATGAGACCATTACATCGGAAAAAGTAGCTTTTGGAAAATTAAATAAATCTAGCATAGCATGATTTTTGTGTACTCATCTAGCATAGCATGATTAAGTAAATTAACTGCACGCTCTTTTTTTAGATGTGTTTTATTATTAAAATAGAAATAAATATTAGTCCTATACCCACACAATTACACTTAAAATGTTATTTCACAAATCCCTAATACCTTAGCAATATCAAACGATGAATAACTTTTGAAAAAAAAATTTAAAAAAATTATATGTTAGAGATCAACATAATTACTTAGAATGAGACACATATCACCCAATGAAGATCGATCTGGGTGAGTAATAGTGAACCAAAATTGAGTACTAAAATGCTCACTATATAGTATTTACCTTTGTATGATTTTGGTGGTGAAAATTTTAGGTAACCGTATAAAATTATATTTAAATTCAAGAAAGCATCTTTTAAGAGTAACACTACACTCACTCAAAATTTTACATTTAACAATTCTGGCATTTGATTCTAGTGGATCTCACATAGGTCCTGCACGGGACCAATAGGATTCAAGGGTCAGAATGTATTGGGTGTGAAATTTGGTGTGAGTGTAATATTTTTGTTTAATTTATGACTAGTAAGGGCATACTCACTTTGTGAATGGAGAGATTGTAGGAGAAGTTAAAAGTAGTTTCTCTTTAATATTTTTATAACATTTTAGTCCATATTAAGAAAAAAAATAAATAAATAAACTTAAGGATTTTTTGTGTAATTTTTTATGATTGGAAAATTTCTCATGGTACCCCTCCCTTTTCTCTTTATATATATACTAGTGAGGGTGCACGTGCAAAGCACGTGCCCGTCGGATAGTTGTATTCCTAGATATATTGTGTATTAATATTGACATTAGAGGTCTTTGGAGAGGTATAATTACTCATTCCGTTCTAAAATAAGTGTCAACGTTTCATGTTTTTGGATATTTTTAAAATAAGTGTCACGTTTCCCTTTTTTTTTTTTGATATTTCAAAATAAGGTCCACTTGTAAAAATCAACATAAGATGTTAAAACAGTTAAATAGGAAATTGTAAATGTAACTATTTAATCTAAAACTCTTGTTACGGAAGAAGTTGATAATTCTGACTATCTTATAAATTAGTAGTAAAGGTACCTAATAAAGCGTCACTAAAAATATATGACACAAGTAGGGTATTTCCTCTAAAAAAAGGGCATGAATGTGTTTGTAGGCCTTAATTGATATTCAAATACAATCTATAAATCCTGAATTTGAGGGAAGAACTTGACCAAAATGTAATATTAGTGACCAATTAATAATAGCTACTAAAATAGCCACTTAAATTGACAATTTAAATATACCAGAGCTTAAATTTGAGAGAAGAAGTTGACCAAAATGTGAAATTAGTGACCAATTCCTAAATAGCCACTAAAATAGCCACTTTTTAAGACTTGTTTAAAGTGAATAATAAATATCCCAAAACTTGCTGACCTAAATGTAATTACACATATTACAATATATGAATCCTAAATTTGAGAGAAGAAGTTGAGCAAATTGTTAATATCAGTGACCAATTCCTAAATAACCACTAAAATAGCCACTTTTTTGACTTTTTATGAAGTGCATAATAAATATCCCAAAAATTATTGACCCAAATGTAATTAAACACAAATTGTTGATTGAAACCTCATTTGAGAGAAGAAGTTGTCCAAATTGTAAATATTAGTGACCAATTCCTAAATAGCCACCAAAATAGCCACTTTTGTTGACTTTTTTTGAAGTCAATAATAAATATCCCAAAAATTATTGATCCAAATGTAATTAGACACAAGATTGTTGATTAAAACCTCATTATTATATTAAATAAAATTTCAAGAGCTGACTTGAATGTAATTATTTGTCCAAAATGACATATTTACCCTCAGACAAATCAATATATCCTTACGATGTATAAATAGTTATATGAGTAATTAGGGTGTAGTGAAGGACAAAATAGGAAGTTCATATTTGTTGACGTGCTTGTTTCTTCGTTCTTATAGTATAATAGTATAATAGATATATGTGTGTGTGTGTGTACCATGAGGTGTGATATTCTATTACAAGAAGTGACTATAATAAGTTAATAACATTGTGCTAAAATATAAAATGGACAAAAAGTTATGAACACTACTAGATCCACGTGCAAGGCACGTGCCCGTCGGATAGTTATATTCCTAGATATATTGTATATTAATCTTGACATTAGAGGTCTTTGGAGAGGTATAATTACTCATTCCGTTCTAAAATAAGTGTCAACGTTTCATTTTTTTGGATATTTTTAAAATAAGTGTCACGTTTCCCTTTTTTTTTTTTTTTGATATTTCAAAATAAGGTCCACTTTTAAAAATCAACATAAGATGAAACAGTTAAATAGGAAATTGTAAATGTAACTATTTAATCTAAAACTCTTCTTACGGAAGAAGTTGATAATTCTGACTATCTTATAAATGAGTAGTAAAGGTACCTAATAAAGCACCACTAAAAATATATGACACAAGTAGGGTATTTCCTCTAAAAAAAAAAGGGCATGAATTTGTGTAGGCCTTAATTGGTATTCAAATACAATCTATAAATCCTGAATTTGAGGGAAGAAGTTGACCAAAATGTAAATATTAGTGACCAATTAATAATAGCTACTAAAATAGCCACTTAAATTGACAATTTAAATATACCGGAGCTTAAATTTGAGAGAAGAAGTTGACCAAAATGTGAAATTAGTGACCAATTCCTAAATAGCCACTAAAATAGCCACTTTTTAAAACTTGTTTAAAGTGAATAATAAATATCCCAAAACTTGCTGACCTAAATGCAATTACACATATTACAATATATGAATCCTAAATTTGAGAGAAGAAGTTGAGCAAATTGTAAATATTAGTGATCAATTCCTAAATAACCACTAAAATAGCCACTTTTTTTTTACTTTTTATGAAGTGAATAATAAATATTCCAAAAATTATTGACCCAAATGTAATTAGACACAAATTGTTGATTGAAACCTCATTTGAGAGAAGAAGTTGACCAAATTGTAAATATTAGTGACCAATTCCTAAATAGCCACCAAAATAGTCACTTTTGTTGACTTTTTTTGAAGTCAATAATAAATATCTCAAAAATTGTTGATCCAAATGTAATTAGACACAAGATTGTTGATTAAAACCTCATTATTATATTAAATAAAATTTCAAGAGCTGACTTGAATGTAATTATTTGTTCAAAATGACATATTTACCCTCCGATAAATTAATATATCCTTATGATGTATAGATAGTTATATGAGTAATTAGGGTGTAGTGAAGGACAAAAGAGGAAGTTCATATTTTTTGACGTGCTTGTTTCTTCGTTCTTATAATATAGTAGATGTATGTAGATATAGATTATGAAGACAAAAGCTGGATACAGTGTCATGCCTTGATGTCTCTTTGCTGGCAAATGGCAATAATATATCAAACCGACTATACATATGATCTTCCCGCCATTGTTTGCAAATCCAAGTGTATCTCCAGACCAGTTATTTTATTTTATTTTATTTTTATAGATTAAATAGTAAGAGTCACTTTGGAGTTTTATTTAGTCCAGCATGTTAGTCACATCACTAGTTATTTATTTGAGTAGTGCTACATACATATTATATACATTTTTTGACACACAGTTTTAAATGCATGTACCTTGTGCTATGTAAGGAGTGCACAGAAAAGTGTGAAAAATTCAACCAGCACAAAGTACATGTGTTTAAAGCATATGTCTTTATGATTTGTTGGACTTCTTTAATTAAAAATAACTCTTAATATTCTCTCTCTAAATCTCAACATATGGATAATCTATTATTTAATTAACACAAATCTCAATCATTAAAAAAAAAAAAAACCTATGAAGTAATATGACTCTAGATAAAAAATAAAAAAGCACGGCTAGAACTGAAGGTAAATTAATGGATAACTACAATAATTTTTAGCTAAAACAACTGGCTACAAACAATTTCGCTACTCGAAGCGTAGTCTGGCTACCAATTTTGGTTTTGTATTTAGGCAATTCAATTGTAAAAGAATTGCTTATGCTAAAAAATAATCCAATTTAACTTTTGGTCAATCCTAAATTTATGCCATTGATTCGCACCTTTTTTATCAATGAATCACATAATCTGATTTGTCGAACAGTTTTATCTTGGCTTTACAAAATTTTAATAATCAGTTATGAACTCTAACACTGTTGCCAAACAACGTCATAAAATCAGTGCTTGCTTAGTTGCTTTGCAACAAGCCAACAGCTATTAAATCTGCAATAATACCATTAAAATATTTGCTATTAAATCGGTCACTAGGTAAACATAAAACTTTGGGTAAATTACAGCAACACCTCCTCAACTATGACTCTTTTTCAAATACACTCTTAAACTAAAAAACTTGACAAATTGACCCCATCAACTATGATATTTTTTCACTGACACCCCTTATGTTAAAATTTGTCCAAGAAATTAACCTTTTTGTGTCATGTGAGCAACATATGATACAAAAATATTAATAACAAATATTTATATATCTCTTTTAAGTTGTAGAAAATTTTATAACAAATTATCATTTGTTGTATACATAGTTGCCATTTGTTATACACGATTTTTTTTTTATAATTTTGTTCTTAAATTTTCAATGACTCAAAGGAGAGGCACAAATGTCACGTTGTTAACACTTTTATATCATGTGTTGGTAAAATAACCGTGTTATAAATAGGTTCTAACATATTACAGTGAAAATAACCGTGTTTTTCTAGTCAAAGTTAATTTCAATATTACAAGGGCGGATTCAGGATTTTGGATTGGGGTGGGCTTGAAATACATAGAGTAGCGAGCCCATAGGAATTTGGGGGCAGCGCTCCCTAATGTATATTTTTTTTGGTCTATCTATACACATTTTTTGAGTTTTTGTATCAGAAATTTTATAGTTTTGCTATGTGTGGCATTCTGGCCGTTTGGAAGGTTAAGATGTTTGTGCTTGTAATCCTCACCTGTTGTCCATTTGAAGTTTTCGCCCATACATGCATATTACCATTTTTTTTGTTAACAAGGGTTGATCGTTAATTGTAATTTACAGAGTTCGAGCAAATGATAAAATAATTTGGTTGAACTAAACTAATAAATCAATGTTCTAAAATTACGATTGTAACACCCGTACTCGGAAAAGAAGATAAATGTGATAATAATATGTGTTAATTAAAGATAATTAATGCATTAAATGGTTTAAGGTGGGGTTATGAACCCACATGTGAAAAGATGCTCAAATGCGGGCACAGAAGAAAGTCCTGTGAAAGGCGGGCCTGGTATAGAAGTGGGGCCCAATGAGGGTCTAATTAAATAATTTGCATTTTTATGTCATTATATGTTTATATGATTACTTGTTTAAAAGTTTAAAGATATTATTATGTCTTATGATGGGTAAGGGGACCAGTATGGGTACCCATGTGAGGGCGTAATTGAAAATAATTCATAATTGGTAGGTTTAATAGCAACCTCATAATTTCTGTGGGACCACGTTTGGGACCCACGCGGGACTTAGATTAAATACTTTTAGAAAAGGTGGGTAACTAATGTAATTAACATGGGGGTTTCATAATAAACAATTAGAAATTGCTGGGGGTGTAAATGAAAAGTTAGAAAAAAGAGATATACATCTCTTGCATGAGTATGATGACTCATTTCACCAAAACATAACAGCTGGGTATTGAGAAGAAAGAGAGAACGGAGAGCTCTCGAGTCGGCGACGGAAATCCACGCGACGTTTATCGCCGTTTCTTCGCCGTTCGGCGACGGATCCACGAGTCGAGACCACTTTTGGACTCGTGGATGTAAGAGAATTGCATGCACGTAATTTATTTTCATTTTTGGCAACGTTTTTCCAACGACCGTTCTTGATAAACGATGTTTATGATACCAAACTTGTGTAGGAATTACACCAGTAGAATTTGGGTTGGAAATTTGCTAGAGGTTGGAATTTCTAAGCTTAATTCGTTAGCAAAATCGAAGATGTAAATGTTCTAGTCCCAAAATTGGGTGTTTATATATGTTGATGCGATAATTGTTAGCTTAGAATGCTTGATCCATATTTATGTTTATATGTGTTGTTGAATTTGGGTAAAAAGCAAGTCAAAATTATGAAATTGCTATGCTTATAAGTAATACCCTGTATTTTTGTAAAGTGATTATATAAACTAGACCTTGTATGTTTTTATACTTGTATGAGCTTGGCCTTACCCTTGGTATAATTTGGATACCAATCGATTGAACAGTTTTCCAATCGATTGCCTTATTTTGGATACCAATCGATTGAACAGTTTTCCAATCGATTGCCTTATTTTGGATACCAATCGATTGAACTTTATCCAATCGATTGCTTATGTCAATCGATTGACACTTATGCCAATCGATTGGAGGCAGCTGGGCAGATCCTTTTGCTCTGGCTGGGGAGAGGCCACGTGAACACCTTCCCTCTATATATACCAGCCCATTTTGGGCGGATTTCTGTTTACAGAAATCAGAGAGAGTGAGAGGGAGAGTCTTGTGTGTGTATTATAGATATATACACTCATATATATATACACACATATATACATATATTTTTACACACACACAGAGATGGACTGAGAGAAAGAAGAGAAGAAGACCAGAGAAGAAAGAAGAGAAGAAGAAAGAAGAGGACAGAGCAGAGGAGAGAGAGAGAGAGCCACCATTGAAGCTCCAAGCTTCATTACACACAACCAAACACGCCCTTAACGCCTAAGGTGAGTTTTAAACTCACTTGGGAGCCTTACATTGATGTTAGGACTTGTTTTAAATAAAGAAGAGATGCAGAAACTGTCACGCCCCGACGTAGCATAATTCAGGAAAGCATTTAATTTCCTTTATGGACTCGTAGGTCGTGACAAATGAGTATGACCAATTGTCCCTGCAACAAATAACTTAACAACATTTCTAAAAGAAAGGATACTAAAAATCATAAGCTCCGAAATTTAAAACTTGCTAAACTATTACATAAGTCAATGTTTTAGGCACAAAACGCCCTTATTCAAAAGCTATTCTCCAGTCTATTACAACTTCAGAAATGAAAGACATAGGAAATAATAATAAGCAGTCTCCTGGAAAGTTCCCTGCCTCTAACTAGCATAGTCGAAGTACCCTGGCTGCTCCTGCCCCTGAAAATCTGGACATACAGTCCAGGACGCATCAACGCCGTCAGCTTATGAAAGCTGGTGAGTAAAATAAACAAGTGCTCGCAATGTATATATAAGCATATAAACAACGGTGCAATTTAACTTTAACAGTAATATATTCAAGGTTCCAATTCCAACATGAATCACGGGGGAATATTAAAATACGAAATTGTACATGAATTATGAAACATCTTACTTTGCCAATTCTTTCCTTTAGAACAATCCAATTAAATCAACACATCATTTCAGCTACCAGAAGTAATAAGCATTCAGTCATCCAATTCACACACTACAATATCGCCTCCAATACCAGGAATACTATCCGATCGGTATTGAAGTCACACGCCACACTACTGCCTCAGATACCAGGAATACTATCCGATCGATATCTAGACCAAACACAACCAACCATCGCTCCGGATATCAGGAATACTATCCGATCAATATCCGAAACGCGCGCCTTAGATACCAGGAATACTATCCGCTCGATATCTAAGTCGTACACAACACTATTACCATCGCTTCGGATATCAGGAATACTATCCGATCAATATCCGAAACACGCGCCTTAGATACCAGGAATACTATCCGATCGATATCTAAGTCGTACACAACACTACCGCCTCCAATACCAGGAATACTATCCGATCGATATTGAGGTCGCACACTAGACCGCCACCCTTTACTCTTTTCACGCTTTCTCACACACATGCATGTTGACCCAACCTCAACCCTAATATGTATGTCAATGTTTCATAAATAACACCCTTAATAAAACACAAAGCCGGATAATCGTACGAGCATAAATTTCGGTCTTAAACATTCTTACAAGTCCAATTTCTAACAGTGAGCTTTTAAAACAGTGTATTTGTCAAACAGTTCTTTGAAATCTCCCAAAACATTTTCCAAATAGTCCCTTACCAAAAATTATACAAACTGCCAAAACTGCCACCTCGCGCGAGCGATGGGGAGGAAAAATCGCGCGAGCGGATCGCGCGCGCGAAAGGAAAGGCCGGATCGCGCGAGCGGGTCGCGCGAGCGGAGGGGCTGGACAGGTCGCGCGAGCGGATCGCGCGCGCGAGTTCTTGCAGAATGCCATCTTCTTCGTTTTCTCCCCTGTTTCTGGTTTTCAAGCTGATTTTACCCATTTTCAGAATCTGTTCGTACTAGGACATGTGATATATGGTTCTCTTCTGTCACGCCCCGGAACGGCATAAATAGAGAAAAATAATTTCCTTTATGGGTCCATAAGGAATGACAGGTGAAAGTCACTAATAATCCACACCACGCAGTACTAGTCCAAAAGAAAAGCAACAGTAATCAACTGAAAATAGCACACAGTGCTAACTATTACAAAATATCAGAGTATGGTCCACAGGATCACAACAGGTCTGAAGACAACAAATGCCCAAGTACCCGTTAACAAAAGATTTAACGGAACAACTGAAATTAAATCTAATTATAACATCTTCAGTCTTCAACTGGCATAAGGATAATCCTTCCTGGTGTAATCGTCATCTGTGGGGCCCTCCTCTGGATAATAATCATCAGTGTACTGGTCCTTACCTGCAGAATAAGGAGCCGGATATTCTGGACGGGGAATGTCCAGGCAATAAAAAGGCCGTCAGCTTACTGAGAGCTGAGTGAGCATAAACTAACGAGGTACCAGTTATCTGAAGTAAACACAAGCTTATAAAAACACGAGTTAACATCTTATTATATCCATATCTTGTTCCTTTATTCATCCTTATAAACCGACCCTTAACGTCTTATTAACCGAATACCGAACTCAACATACTCAGATGTCATGAACAGACTCAATCGTTTAACTCTAGGGATACACCCTTATTCTGTCCATCGCTTTTAAGAACAATGGTCCTGTTCCCCGCATGTCATGGACTCCACGTCAGTCTGTCCCCAGCTTTTAAGAACAATGGTCCTGTTCACCGCATTTCAGGGATATAACGTTTCGAACAAGGCATATCAATCTATTGCCACGACTCAACGTCATCTACTAGTGATCCCAGCTCACCGCTTTTAAGAACAATGGTCCTGTTCACCGCTTTTAAGAGCATATCATAGATCATCTAGTCTATCTTAAGACTTCTTGGTCCAGCTCACCGCTTTTAAGAACCATGGTCCGGTTCACCGCTTTTAAGAGCATATCATGACCAATCGTCCATCCACGTACCATTCCCAGAACTTACCAAACCTACTTACGTTCCATTCTAACATCGACACATGACAATTCCCAATGTGGCCTGACTACTCTGATTAAAAGAAACGGATATCGAACTCATATCAGAAACAACACATCAACCCACGTCTTCATATTACTTTTTATTCATTATCCATAAATCTTTGGTGTCACATTTCTCCTGTCTACCCCATAATCGCATAATGGAATTCCCGAATCAGAAATCGAACAACTAAACCTCTTATATAATAAACAGGCAAAGGAAACCATGTACTGATCATGTCAATCGATTGGAACAAAAGTTCAATCGATTGGAACAAAAGTTATGTCAATCGATTGAGAAACATGTCAATCGATTGGAATAATGTCAATCGATTGAAATCCTATTCAATCGATTGGGATGCAACTGATGTCAATCGATTGAGATTATGTCAATCGATTGGTACTACGTCTTCTCCAGCAGTTTGTAAAAACAGCATATATAAACGTGCACTACATGCATTTAACCCATCTAAACATCATAATAGCTTATATAAACTTCATATAAAGGGACCAAGTGAGTTAGAACTCACCTAGGGTGCGTTTGGGTGTGTTTAAGTTTGAAAACTTCAACCCCTCTCTCTTTCTCCTCTTCTCTGTCTCTGTCTTCCCTCTCTGTCTCCTCCTCTCTTCTTTCTTCTTCTTTCTGTCTTCTTTCTTCTTTCTTCTCCCAGCTGCCGAAGGAGTGAGTGTGTGTGAGGGTGTGTATATATGTATAGATATAGATATATGTATGTATAACTCAAGAGGTATGTATATTTCTCTCCCAAGGTCTGAAAAACAGCCCCAAGGCCACTAAATGAAACATATATATAGACATAAGGGAGTGCCACGCGTTTAAAGTTGAAGGAAAGAAGAAAACATTTCTCAGCTTATGTCAATCGATTGAGACACCAGTCAATCGATTGGCAACAGATATTTGTAGTCAATCGATTGGAACAATGTCAATCGATTGAGATGAATGGCAATCGATTGGAATAATGACACGTCATCACTTTTAGTCGGCTGAATGTAAATCGATTGGGATACTTATCAATCGATTGGTATCAGAAAAGTGTCAATCGATTGGGAATATGTCAATCGATTGGTATCACAATTTCACCAAAAAGAAGGGAAAGTTTATACGAGTATAGAAATGAAATACCGGGTTTTATTAAAATACCAAAATACAGGGTATTACATCTTCAGTTTTCCGCGTAGATTACGAATACGCGATCAATTTTAACTAATACGGATTATATCTCTAGATATTCGCGATTAAAGTAAGGGTGTCAAAACTTAAAATCAACGGTACGTCGCGATACGGATAAATTAAGTCGTAGGATTCGAACCACAGCTTATCGGGATCAATATCTTCCATTTCCAATTTACAGAATCGATTTTGGTTACGATTTCTAAAACTTCAATTTTCAAGCTCTCATGGTGTTTTCATATATATACATATATACACATATATACACTAAAATATACACATATATACGTTGAGAGTGAGTTTAATTTACTCACAGAGGGTGCTAGTACAAAAATTTGAGACCGAGAATATCCGCCGAGAATTCCGTCGTCGTGAGAATTTACCTCCGTCTTCCTCTCTTGATATATATATATATATATGTGTCTGTGTATGTGACTGAATATATATGTATATAATCTGTATGTGTGTGTGTTATGTGTGTTTTCTAGAGAGAGTTGAGGGAGATTGAGAGAAAGTGAGAGAAGCAGAGAGTTTGAGAGTGAGAGAGAGAGACTCTGTGATATACGTACACATATATATAGATAAAAAATGTGTAGGCTCCAAGTAACTCCCAACAATCGCACGGTGTGGTTGAGCTCACATGCTCCCACACCCAGGACGCGATAAAAACGCAGTTTGAAATAAAAACTGGTATTTTACGGTTGAAAATAAAATGCAGAAAATTATATTAACATAGGAATTAAATTCCCGGTTATACAAAATTATAGATATCGATTTTGAAACCATAGAAAATATTTTGGAAATTACAGTTTGACCCCAGATAATATTATTATAAACAGAAATAAAATCAAATGCTCATGGAAATGAAATGCAGTATTCATTTAGTAATGATAATAAAATACAGGGCGTTACACCCTACCCACCTTAACAGAGATTTCGCCCCGAAATCTGAGCTAACTAATCCTGAAACAACTCGGGGTATCTAATCCTCATGTCTGACTCTAACTCCCACGACGCCTCTCCTTCGTCATGATGCCTCCACTGAACTTTAACCAAAGGAACGTCTCTTCTCCTCAGCCTCTTGATACTCTGGTCGAGAATTCTCACAGGTCTATCCTTGTAAACAACATTCTGACTTGTCTCAATATCATCAAAATTAACCACATGTGAAGGGTCCCGTATGTATTTCCTTAACATACTGACATGGAACACATTATGAACACCAGACATCTTTGGTGGCAACGCGAGTCGATAAGCCACTTTCCCAACACGCTCCAAAACCTCGAACGGTCCGATGAAACGAGGTGCCAACTTTCCTCTCTTCTGACCAAAACGTACTATTCCACGAACAGGTGAAACCTTAAGGAGTACGTGATCACCGATACTGAACTCCAAGTCCTTTCGTCGTCGATCCGCATAACTCTTGTGTCTACTCTGTGCAGTTGTCATCCTTTCCTTGACCAGTGAAATCTTCTCATTGGTCTCTCTCACCAAATCTGGTCCCAAAAGTTCCGTGTCTCACACTTCAGCCCAACACAACGGAGATCGACAAGGTCGTCCGTACAAAGCTTCGAACGGCGCCATTCCAATACTCGAGTGATAACTGTTGTTATACGCAAATTCAACCAAAGGTAAGTGCGTCTCCCAAGACTCTTCAAAGTCGATTGCACAAGCTCTGAGCATATCTTCCATAATCTGATTAACACGCTCGGTCTGCCCATCGGTCTAAGGATGGAATGCAGTACTCATCTTGAGCGAAGTTCCCATAGCCTTCTGCAGACTTTCCCAAAATCCCGAGATAAAACGTGCATCGCGGTCTAATACAATCGACACAGGCGCACCGTGTAGTCGCACAACTTGCTGAAGATACAATCGACTCATCCTTTCTACTGGGTAAGTCATATTGTACGCGATAAAGTGTGCAGACTTCGTCAAACGATCCACGATTACCCAAATCGCGTCATGATTCTGTTGTGACCGGGGTAATCCAACCACGAAATCCATAGTTATGTGTTCCCACTTCCATCCCGGAACAGGTAAGGGTTGCAACAATCCCGAGGGTCTCTGATGTTCGGCCTTCACTTGTTGACAAGTCAAACATTTAGACACAAACTCGGCTACTTCTCGTTTCATCCCTTCCCACCAGAAGTTCCTCTTCAGGTCCTTATACATCTTTGTTCCTCCTGGGTGTACTGTCAGTCTCGATTTATGTGCTTCTTCGAGAATATCTTTTCTCAAACCTCCTAAATCTGGCACACACAATCTATCTCGACATCTGTGCCCTCCATCGGCCCCAACCTTCCATTCTGTCGGGTCCTTCTCTAACATCTTGGCGAACCATGCTTGAAATTTCTCATCTTCCTTCTGGGCTTCTATAATCCGACTCACAAGTGTTGGTTGTACCATGAGGCACCCAAAGTGCTGCCCGGCACTTCCTTCCGAAATCTGTATATCAAATTCTGCGATTGTCTCTAAAGCTTTCCATTCCCTCAACATCAATGAAGCAATCATTCCTCGAGGCTTCTGGCTTAGGGCGTCAGCGACTACATTAGCCTTACCGGGGTGGTACTCTAATGTGAAGTCATAGTCCTTGATCAGTTCAATCCACCGACGTTGCCTCATGTTCAACTCCTTCTGAGTAAACAAATACTTAAGGCTTTTGTGGTCTGAGAACAAATCAAATTTCTCCCCATAGAGGTAGTGTTTCCAGATCTTGAGCGCAAACACAACGGCTGCCAGCTCTAAATCATGAGTTGGGTAGTTCAATTCATTCGGCTTCAACTGTCGCGAACCATAAGCTATGACCTTTCCGTCTTGCATAAGGACACAACCCAATCCTTGATACGAGGCGTCACTGAAAATAGTGAACTTCTCACCATCCCTTGGTATCGCAAGCACTGGCGCTGTTGTCAATCTCTCTTTCAATTCCAGAAAAGCGCGTTCATGCTTATCAGTCCATTCAAACTTCAAATCTTTCTTAGTCAAACCAGTTAACGGGGCTGCTATCTTGGAGAAACCTTCTACAAATCTCCGATAATAACCAGCTAGTCCCAGAAAACTTCTGACTTCTGTAGCATTGGTCGGCCGAGTCCAATTCGCCACTGCATCGGTCTTTGATGAGTCAACCGCGATTCCTTGTTGAGAGATCACATGCCCGAGAAACTTAACTTCCTGAAGCCAGAATTCACACTTGCTGAATTTAGCATACAGGCGGTGATCCTTGAGAGTCTGCAACGCGATCCTCAAGTGTTGTTCATGCTCTTCCTCTGACTTGGAATAGATCAAAATATCATCAATAAAGACAATAACAAATTGATCCAAATAGGGCTTGAATACTCTGTTCATCAAGTCCATAAACACAGCCGGAGCATTCGTCATTCCAAACGGCATCACTAAAAACTCATAGTGTCCGTATCTCGTCCTGAAAGCAGTCTTAGGTATGTCTTCCTTCCGCACCCTCAACTGGTGATACCCTGACCGTAGATCAATCTTAGAAAAGGTCGTGGCTCCTTGCAATTGATCAAACAGATCGTCTATCCGAGGTAAGGGATACTTATTCTTGATAGTAACCTTATTCAGTTCTCGGTAGTCAATACACAGCCGCATCGTCCCATCCTTCTTCTTCACGAATAACACTGGTGCTCCCCAGGGTGAAGTACTTGGACGAACAAAACCCAACTTCTCAAGTTCTTGAACTTGTTCCTTCAGCTCCAACAACTCTGTAGGGGCCATCCTGTAGGGAACCTTGGTTATAGGTCGAGTACCTGGCACCAATTCCACACAGAATTCTATGCCCCTTTCCGGCGGTAATCCTGAAATATCTCGGAACACTTCCTCAAACTCTTTGATTACCGGTATTGATGATACTGTCACCTCTGCACTGACAACCTCAATGTTTGCTAGGCATCTAGTGAGGAACATATCACCCGAAGGGTTACATTGGAAATCGAAGAGTTGATTCCCCTTGTCCGCAAATGTGATCCTCTTCCTTGCACAATCCAACTTCGCATCATTCTTCTCGAGCCAATCCATTCCCAGGATTATATCGAACTCCTTCATCGACAGAACCACCAATCTTGCCAAAAAGTTCGCGGTCTCCTAACTGAAGAGGACAATCCTTACACACATGTAATAACTTGACTGTGGTCCCTAAGGGTGAGACAGCACTCAAAGCTTCCTCTAAACGATGCGGTACGATACCCAACTTCTGAACGATCTTAACAGATATAAAAGAATGTGTAGCACCCGTGTCGAATAAAACTTTAACATGAGAGTTAAACAAGGTTAGAGTACCTTCCACTGTCTGTTGCTCGGGCACTCTCTCCTCAAAAGCACCTCCTTCATACCCTGTTTCTTCATAACCAGCAGCCTCGGGAATAACAGCATTCAGGCGGGCCTGTCCTTGTTGACCATAGTTGCCTTTCCTAGGAGCCTTGCATTCCGGACTTATGTGACCGGGCATGCCACAGTTATAGCACACGACTCCTGGACGATCCGCACGCCTAGGTGCTCTGCAATCTTTAGCTCGGTGACCGGGAACTCCACAATTGAAGCAGTTATTGTTTTTGGCCCCTTCTATTGCTAGAGGCTGATACTGCTGAACTGCTTGTGTCTGTTGAGGTTTCTTCCCTCCATCCCAGGTCCTTTTCTGTCCTTGAGGGTACCCTGATTTCTGTCCAGAATAACCCTTCTGCGGAGGTCGATTTCCAAGTGGCTTCGAGTTCTGACAACCATCATTCTCTAACCCCGTAGCCAATCTCACTAGGGCTTCAAATGACTGGCCCAGATGCCCCATAGTCAGATGTCGAAGGGACAGGTTGAGACCCCGGTGATACTTCTTGATTTTCTTCTGGGGTGTGTCCACCATATGTGGAGCAAAGCGAGACAGACGCTCAAATCGAGTAGTGTACTCTCGGACAGTCAGATTCCCTTGAGTCAACTCCATAAACTCTTTCTCCCTCTTGTCCTTCTCTTCTTCGGGGAAATACTTCTCAAGAAATCTTTCCTTAAACACCACCCACGGCATTCTCCTTGCAGCTTCTTCCCCAATCGTCGCCTTTTCAGCATCCCACCAATCAGCCGCTGCATAAGACAGCTGAAAGATAGCCAGACGCTTCTTCTCCAGATCAGTGCACTCTATGGTCTCAAAGATACGCTCCATCTGACGTAGCCACTGTTCCGCTTGCCAGGGTTCATCAGTCCCCGCAAAATACTCAGGTCGCAAAGCGCGAAACTCCTTGAGAAGCTTGTCTCCAGTCTGGTGGGCTTGCCTCCCATTCCCGTTGTGATTCTCATTCTGATTATTGTTCCTCGCATTCTGATCACTAACCCTCTCCAATCTCCTTACAAAAGCTTCGAACATCCCGGTTGGATCTATTACTGGCGGTGCATCTTCAATAGCGGGACGATTCCTGAGATTTCTTCCAGCCATCTGATCGAGAGAACGGTACCTATCCATCAATCAATAGAATTCGGTCAACCCCTCGAGAAGAAAGAAAGCTCTAAACGATAGAAAGCGACTAGACACAGAATAAAGTCGAACTATCTTATCTTAATGCTATCTTAACGGGAGATCCTATGTGTTTTGGACAATTGGTCGAGCCATAACCTGGCTCTGATACCAAAAAGCCTGTCACGCCCCGACGTAGCATAATTCAGGAAAGCATTTAATTTCCTTTATGGACTCGTAGGTCGTGACAAGTGAGTATGACCAATTGTCCCTGCAACAAATAACTTAACAACATTTCTAAAAGAAAGGATACTAAAAATCATAAGCTCCGAAATTTAAAACTTGCTAAACTATTACATAAGTCAATGTTTTAGGCACAAAACGCCCTTATTCAAAAGCTATTCTCCAGTCTATTACAACTTCAGAAATGAAAGACATAGGAAATAATAATAAGCAGTCTCCTGGAAAGTTCCCTGCCTCTAACTAGCATAGTCGAAGTACCCTGGCTGCTCCTGCCCCTGAAAATCTGGACATACAGTCCAGGACGCATCAACGCCGTCAGCTTATGAAAGCTGGTGAGTAAAATAAACAAGTGCTCGCAATGTATATATAAGCATATAAACAACGGTGCAATTTAACTTTAACAGTAATATATTCAAGGTTCCAATTCCAACATGAATCACGGGGGAATATTAAAATACGAAATTGTACATGAATTATGAAATATCTTACTTTGCCAATTCTTTCCTTTAGAACAATCCAATTAAATCAACACATCATTTTAGCTACCAGAAGTAATAAGTATTCAGTCATCCAATTCACACGCTACAATATCGCCTCCAATACCAGGAATACTATCCGATCGGTATTGAAGTCACACACCACACTACTGCCTCAGATACCAGGAATACTATCCGATCGATATCTAGACCAAACACAACCAACCATCGCTCCGGATATCAGGAATACTATCCGATCAATATTCGAAACGCGCGCCTTAGATACCAGGAATACTATCCGCTCGATATCTAAGTCGTACACAACACTATTACCATCGCTTCGGATATCAGGAATACTATCCGATCAATATCCGAAACACGCGCCTTAGATACCAGGAATACTATCCGATCGATATCTAAGTCGTACACAACACTACCGCCTCCAATACCAGGAATACTATCCGATCGATATTGAGGTCGCACACTAGACCGCCACCCTTTACTCTTTTCACGCTTTCTCACACACATGCATGTTGACCCAACCTCAACCCTAATATGTATGTCAATGTTTCATAAATAACACCCTTAATAAAACACAAAGCCGGATAATCGTACGAGCATAAATTTCAGTCTTAAACATTCTTACAAGTCCAATTTCTAACAGTGAGCTTTTAAAACAGTGTATTTGTCAAACAGTTCTTTGAAATCTCCCAAAACATTTTCCAAACAGTCCCTTACCAAAAATTATACAAACTGCCAAAACTGCCACCTCGCGCGAGCGATGGGGAGGAAAAATCGCGCGAGCGAATCGCGCGCGCGAAAGGGAAGGCCGGATCGCACGAGCGGGTCGCGCGAGCGGAGGGGCTGGACAGGTCGCGCGAGCGGATCGCGCGCGCGAAGGGGGGGAAGGGTCCGCGCGAGCGGGCCGCGCGAGCGAGCCTCGCGCGAGCGAGCCTCGCGCGAGCGGGTCGCGCGCGCGAGTTCTTGCAGAATGCCATCTTCTTCGTTTTCTCCCCTGTTTCTGGTTTTCAAGCTGATTTTACCCATTTTCAGAATCTGTTCGTACTAGGACATGTGATATATGGTTCTCTTCAGTTTTCCGCGTAGATTACGAATACACAATCAATTTTAACTAATACGGATTATATCTCTAGATATTCGCGATTAAAGTAAGGGTGTCAAAACTTAAAATCAACGGTACGTCGCGATACGGATAAATTAAGTCGTAGGATTCGAACCACAGCTTATCGGGATCAATATCTTCCATTTCCAATTTACAGAATCGATTTTGGTTACGATTTCTAAAACTTCAATTTTCAAGCTCTCATGGTGTTTTCATATATATACATATATACACATATATACACTGAAATATACACATATATACGTTGAGAGTGAGTTTAATTTACTCACAGAGGGTGCTAGTACAAAAATTTGAGACCGAGAATATCCGCCGAGAATTCCGTCGTCGTGAGAATTTACCTCCGTCTTCCTCTCTTGATATATATATATATATGTGTGTGTCTGTGTATGTGACTGAATATATATGTATATAATCTGTATGTGTGTGTGTTATGTGTGTTTTCTAGAGAGAGTTGAGGGAGATTGAGAGAAAGTGAGAGAAGCAGAGAGTTTGAGAGTGAGAGAGAGAGACTCTGTGATATACGTACACATATATATAGATAAAAAATGTGTAGGCTCCAAGTAACTCCCAACAATCGCACGGTGTGGTTGAGCTCACATGCTCCCACACCCAGGACGCGATAAAAACGCAGTTTGAAATAAAAACTGGTATTTTACGGTTGAAAATAAAATGCAGAAAATTATATTAACATAGGAATTAAATTCCCGGTTATACAAAATTATAGATATCGATTTTGAAACCATAGAAAATATTTTGGAAATTACAGTTTGACCCCAGATAATATTATTATAAACAGAAATAAAATCAAATGCTCATGGAAATGAAATGCAGTATTCATTTAGTAATGATAATAAAATACAGGGCGTTACAGAAACCATGTATTTCCCGTTATTTGTTGCTGGACAGTCTTCTCTGTGAAGAAGACGAAGTATCAATCGATTGGTACTCTTACCAATCGATTGACATCTTTCATGTTCCAATCGATTGACACTTTATGTAATCGATTGATATGGATTGTGATCCAATCTATTGAAACCTTTATCAATCGATTGATACTTCTTTTATACCAATCGATTAAACCTTCTTCCAATCGATTGATGCCACTTTTATACCAATCGATTGACCTCTATGCCAATCGATTGGAAGTTTCAGAATACTTTTTTTTCTTATAATAACTGTTTAGTTGTTTATTTACTGTTCAGTATTTCCCAGCATGCTTTATTATTGTAATACAGACATGATAATGAGTTAATGCGGCGTAAGATCGTAGTAATAACAAGATTAACGGATAATGTTTATAATGTTAGATAACGGAATAGTCATGAATCCTTTGGAGTTAACGTTCATTTCATTCAGAGTAGTCGGGCCACATTGGGATTGTCATGTATCGGTGATAGAGTTGAACTTAAGTAGGTTTGCTAAGATTCGGGAAATTTGCGTGGGCGGGCTTTGGTCGATCATATGTTCTTAAAAGCGGTAGACAGACGAAGGTATGACTTGCGGTGAACCGGACCATTTGCCCTAAGATAGCCAGATGATCTAATCATATGTTCTTAAAAGCGGTAGACAGACGAAGGTGTCTATGACATGCGATGGACCGTGATCACTGGTAGACGTCGCTAAGTCGTGGCATAGAATGATGTACTGTTGTTTAAAGCGTTATATCCCTGACATACGGTGGACTGTGCATATGTTCTTAAAAGCGGGGGATGGACTAACGTGGTATCCATGACATGCGGTGAACTGTGCATATGTTCTTAAAAGCGGTGGATGAGCAATGGTGTGTTATAGAGTTGAACTACTGTCGAGTCTGTTCCCCTATCTAGACGTATTATCGGTCTTATAATGAGTAAAACATTAGTAATCGGATAATCGATTTGATGTAAAGAAGTTACCCTCACAGAACTCTAACTTGTTTACGGCTTATAACTTGTAATAACTTCAATAGTTGATACCCTGTTAGTATCTAACTCACTCAGCTTTCATTAAGCTGACGGCGTTTATGCCGCTGGACATTTCTACGTTCCAGCGCACCCTGGTTATGACTATACAGGTGAAGGGCCTGCAGGAGAGGACTACTATGCCGGTGACGGAGTCCCTGTGGAGGATTTCCCCGACGGAGGTCAGACCGAAGAAGACTACTACGCCGAGGACTACCTTTATGCCAACTGAAGACTAGACTATAATTGTAGCTAATTGTCTTTACCGTTTTGGAACCCCTTTTGTAGTCAGGCATATGTTGCCTTGGCATTTGTACTTCCGCTGCCTTATATTTGATTCGAGACTATGATATGTAACAGTTAGTAACTCATGTTGACTCTGTGATACGTTGTGATCAGAACCTAGACTTCATTGTTGTTACACTATTACTTCTTGTTGCTTAGTACTGCGTGGTGTGGACAATCATGTGACTTCACCCGTCGCTGCCTTTGGACCCAAAAAGGAAATTTATTTTTCTCTATTTTTGCCGTTCCGGGGCGTGACAGGATTTTTGGTATCAGAGCCTAGGTTGTATACCTTTTCGCTCACAGATTGTCCCACACCATCTGGTCCTAGAACCTTGAGATTCTATAGATGAGTATTAAGATTAGTTCTAACTTAAGGTAGTCCCTTTTCAGGTAGCATGGCACCGCCGCTGTTCGTTCCAGACGAGTTCGGAGGACACTATGTGTATGAGAGGAGTATTGCGCCAGCAGATCCAGAGTACTATGCCTGGAAGGTTAGACAGAGAGCTATTGCAGAGACAGAGCGAGACATGCAGATCGAGCAGCAGAGATTTGGGACCCATGACCCAGAAGTGATGCGTCGGGAGATGATCTACCGCAAGGAGACCTTCAAACGCATCGAGGAGGATTCTCTACTGATGTTACGAGACCGTTCTTCGTACCAGGTTCTACTTGCAGAGGTTAGAGCAGTACCTCCACCCCCACCAGAAGAGGACATGGATGATGCACCCCCAGTAGATGAGGATCCGGAGGGTGGTGATGAGAGCGATGGCGACGATGAGCTAGAGGATGACGATGAGGAGATGGAGAATGAGGAGGACGAGGACACCGATGACGAGGAGCCGGAGTATGATCCAGAGGAGGAGAACCCCGTGGACCCAGCCGGTATGGACGTGCCAGTTGGCGTAGATATTGTAGTTGCAGAGGGTTATCCGATAGAGGAAGAGGAGGTAGCCGCAGACGATGATGCAGGTGATGATGCAGTAGTACCAGTCTTACCAGGAGGAGTTATAGCACAGCTGGCAGTTGAGTGGGCTGCATAGATGGCTGCACATCCCCATGGATTTGACATTGGAGCACCGGAGTTAGCACAGGCTATGGTACAGGTTGAGGCACTTGCGGCCGCATTTGATGCAGCCCAGGCTGACATGGCCGCTGATGCAGGGGATTTGGGAGCTGTTGTGGAGCATGATGGACCCGAGCTGATTGAGGATGTTGTGATAGAGGATGAGGACATGATGGATGAAGACATGATGGATGAGGATGATGTTTTATCTGAGGTTGCTCCAGAGGACGAGGCTTCCATCTATGGATCCGATGTGGACAACTTTTGAGTCCAGTACCTTTAGGACTTAGACTTTTTACGTCTGACTTTAGGACATGTTGTCCGCTTACTTTTGACGCTTACATAGACAGCTATTGACCATAGCCTTTTTGTATAGGTAGCCACCAGTAGTGGTTTTGTGTATAACTTTCTTTTATTTAGATCTTGTATAGGATCATGTACTACGCGGTACACAGATGATCTGTTGTGTACTCCGCTGTACATCTTTTGGGTATATATATATGGCAGATCGTTTCTCTTGGTTATTTCTGTTATCATCTCATTATTATGTTATGGTTGTGATTTTGATTCATGTTATGCTTTCTGTTATTTAAGTATGATCATTTCTCCGAGGAGATTGTCAGCTAATCGTTAGATCCTTCATAGGTACACCTCACACGGATCACTATGGTGGGACCCACAAGGAACCAAGCACGACTGGGAGCACCCATTCCTGAGGGTATAGACCCAACTGGAGTCTTCGAAGCTTTCATGCAACGGATGGAGCACATCGGCGATACCTACAATCATGCCACCAACAACAATGGCAACAACCACTTTGTCCCTCCAAGGCAGACATGCGATAAACTGTTGGAACGATTTCGTGGCCTGCGACCCGAGAAGTTCGACGGCATGGCAGAGTCCTGGAAAGCAGAGCAATGGATACGAGAGTTGGAGCTAATCTTTGAATCCCTGGAGTGTAGTGAGCTTGACAAGAGACGTCTAGCTGCATTTCAACTAACTTACTCCGCCGCGGACTGGTGGAAGGCCGAGAGAGCCACGATTGGGATTGACGCTACAAGGAGAATGCCTTGGGAAGCATTCAAGACTCGATTTCTCGAGAAGTATTTTCCTGAGGACGAAAGAGACCAACAAGAGAGGAATTTCCTGAGTCTAACCCAAGGAAACTGGAGAGTCAGGGAGTATACTACACAATTTGAATGACTTTTCCATTTCGCTCCGCATATGATAGACACCTCCGCCAAGAAGGTCAAGCGATTTCACCAAGGACTCAACCCCCACCTCCGGCACATGATTATAGGCCATCTGGGCCAGTCATTTGAAGGGATTGTCCGTCTTGCTTCAAGTTTGGAAAAGGATGCTTACCCTGTGCAAGGACCACAAGTGAATCGATCTCCACCCAGGACCTTCCAACCAAGGAACTTTCCCGCGCAATCATCAAGGAACAATCAAGGATGGAAACCTCAGACCAATAACTACCAGGGAACCAAGCGCACATGGGATGGGACAAGGAAGCCCCAAGCTAATTTTCCTCGACAACAGAATCTACAGCGAGGACCACCTCAGGCACAGCCCGTCGCCCAGCGACAGAACACTGATGGATGTTTCAACTGTGGAGTGCCCGGACATATTGCAAAGTATTGCACAGCCCCCAAGACCAACCGTCGTAATGACCTCGTCTACCGCAACTGTAACAAGCCTGGTCACATAAGCAAGGATTGTTGAGCACCACGTGGAGGCTACTATGGAGCGCCTGCTCAAGGACAGCAAGGACAGCAAGGACAGGTTAGGGTGAATGCCATCATCCCTGACAATGCAGGGTATAATGCGGAGGAACAGCAAAACTTGGAAGGTACACTCATTTTATTTCACTGTCAAGTTAGAGCTTTGTTTGATACCGGTGCCGCCCGTTCTTTCATAGCTATTAGGATGGTGCGTGATTTGGGTTTGTTACCCCTAGCACTTGAGCCGACCCTTAATGCCATTTCGCCCTTGGGAGTATCCGTTAAGTTAGGTAAGGTGTGCAAGAAGACGAAGTATCAATCGATTAGTACTCTTACCAATCGATTGACATCTTTCATGTTCCAATCGATTGACACTTTATGCAATCGATTGATATGGATTGTGATCCAATCGATTGAATCTTTTATCAATCGATTGATACTTCTTTTATACCAATCGATTGAACCTTCTTCCAATCGATTGATGCCACTTTTATACCAATTGATTGACCTCTATGCCAATCGATTGGAGGTTTCAGAATACTTTTTTTCTTATAATAACTGTTTAGTTGTTTATTTATTGTTCAGTATTTTCCAGCATGCTTTATTATTGTAATACAGACATGATAATGAGTTAATGCGGCGTAGGATCGTAGTAATAACAAGATTAACGGCTAATGTTTATAATGTTAGATAACGGAATAGTCATGAATCCTTTGGAGTTAACGTTGATCATTTCATTCAGAGTAGTCGGGCCACATTGGGATTGTCATGTATCGGTGATAGAGTTGAACTTAAGTAGGTTTGCTAAGATTCGGGAAATTTGCGTGGACGGGCTTTGGTCGATCATATGTTCTTAAAAGTGGTAGACAGACGAAGGTGTCTATGACTTGCGGTGAACCGGACCATTTTCCCTAAGATAGCCAGATGATCTAATCATATGTTCTTAAAAGCGGTAGACAGACGAAGGTGTCTATGACATGCGGTGGACCGTGATCACTGGTAGACGTCGCTAAGTCGTGGCATAGAATGATGTACTGTTGTTTAAAGCGTTATATCCCTGACATACGGTGGACTGTGCATATGTTCTTAAAAGCGGGGGATGGACTAACGTGGTATCCATGACATGCGGTGAACTGTGCATATGTTCTTAAAAGCGGTGGATGAGCAATGGTGTGTTATAGAGTTGAACTACTGTCGAGTCTGTTCCCCTATCTAGACGTATTATCGGTCTTATAATGAGTAAAACATTAGTAATCGGATAATCGGTTTGATGTAAAGAAGTTACCCTCACAGAACTCTAACTTGTTTACGGCTTATAACTTGTAATAACTTCAATAGTTGATACCCTGTTAGTATCTAACTCACTCAGCTTTCATTAAGCTGACGGCGTTTATGCCGCTGGACATTTCTACGTTCCAGCGCACCCTAGTTATGACTATACAGGTGAAGGGCCTGCAGGAGAGGACTACTATGCCGGTGACGGAGTCCCTGTGGAGGATTTTCCCGACGGAGGTCAGACCGAAGAAGACTACTACGCCGAGGACTACCTTTATGCCAACTGAAGACTAGACTATAATTGTAGCTAATTGTCTTTACTGTTTTGGAACCCCTTTTTGTAGTCAGGCATATGCTGCCTTGGCATTTGTACTTCCGCTGCCTTATATTTGATTCGAGACTCTGATATGTAACAGTTAGTAACTCCTGTTGACTCTGTGATACGTTGTGATCAGAACCTAGACTTCATTGTTGTTACACTATTACTTCTTGTTGCTTAGTACTGCGTGGTGTGGACAATCATGTGACTTCACCCGTCGCTGCCTTTGGACCCAAAAAGGAAATATATTTTTCTCTATTTTTGTCGTTCCGGGGCGTGACATTATATGCTAAGTTGCTTAAATGCTTATGTGGATCAAAGGGAAGTCAAGTAGCGAGCACCATTTATAGGTCCCATATGTAAGGGATAGGAAGTCCTCAATGAGTAGGACGTGGTGACGACCACAATGAAATGCCGGTGACGCCTTCGGGGTCACAAGAGAGTGTGTGTTGTGCTATATGCGCCAAAAGAATGAGAAATTCTGGGGTAAGAAGGACCCGGGGGTGGTGGCTTGAGTTACTTGACTTTCCGGAGATCAAATTGTTGTTGTCACAGCCCAGTCCCACAATAGCGAAACCGGAGCCCGTGGCACGCCACCGAGGCTAAACCAATTCATTAACGTTCCCAAAATTAGGTTTGAAGAACCCACGCAGCGGAAAAACAAAACACATTTTTGTAACCAGAGGTTCAGTCGACTGCTCAGTTGACTGCTCAGTCAACGGGAGAATGCAAGGAGTTTTCACAATGTTTAATAGCAATTCCAGTCGACTGAGGCTGGGGGTCCAGTCGACTGAGGCAGGGCCCAGTCGACTGCTTTTGCTATAATAAGAAGCAGTAGCTAACAGATACAGGGGTTCAGTCGACTGAACACAGGACCAGTCGACTGCTCCCCTGGCAGCAGCCCAATCTGCAAAATTTCAAGTTTAAAAGCTTTCTAACTTTCACCAATGATCAACCACTCAATCTAAACTCAATCCAAAGTAATCTTAGCTGTATTAAAACATTTCTAAAGCAGGATTACAACATGTCACTAACTATTACAACGGTTTAAAATCCATTCTATCATACGAAGTTAAACATAAGTTAAAACAATAAAAGTCTTATTACAACATCCTATTGTCCCAAAACTACAAAGTTAACATTTAAGTTGCCTCCCAAGCGAACTCCCAACCCTCATGCTTACTTCTGCGATTCCTCACCAGCATTTACACCTGAAATGGTTATTTGAATAACCACACATATTTCGATTTGTTTAAGCTAATGCTTAGTGAATAAAACAACATATGCACATAAATGATAAACATGTCTGCATTCACATCTCTACAATTCATACTAGTCGCCGGAGACTCACGTGCCCGTCCATACTCCCAATCCACGACTCCTCGCCAATAAGTCCACGCGAAAGGGTAAGACCTACGATTCTTCTCTTCAATCGTGCGACCTTAATGCCTATATCGGCTCCACAAAATGGCACGGTGACCACGTGCTCCTTCTGACCCAAATAAGCAACTTAACATGCTCAAATACATATCACCATGCTCGCGGTAATCAAAACATATCACCGTGCTATTGAGCCTACTTATCAGTATAAATGCCCAATATGAACTACACAATATATCTCTAAGAATTAATACATGCTATTCACACAAAACATGAATACATGTCAAGAAACCATTCCAAAGACATAGTTGAATCACTCACCTCCAAATAACGCTCTTATAATTCAATCTGAAGAAAACCCGTGCACAAAGAACGTGCAGAAGTCCGTCTAGTACAATTCCTATGGATCAAAATTCCATTTATCAACTTTTATGAAAAATTCTAGAAAATAACTTTTCGGAAAACTTAGCCAAACAGGCCCTAATAGGTATCAAAACGAAGCTCTTACCTCGAGGAGCTCGAATATGAAATCTGGGAGAAAACAAACTGACGGAAGGTCGTCGTTTGGCGTCGCAAAGCTCTAAGCAACTAAATCTCCCTCTAGCCCCCTTTTGGCCTCCTTCTTGAGCTTTTAGGTTAAGCTTATGAAAAATATCTCATCCATCTCTATCTATATATAGGCAACTCTTTTGGAAATTACGTTTACCTCCCCACGAGTTTTCAAAACTCCTAATTAGTCTCTGAAACTTTCTATACAGCTTATTCATAGCTTTACGAGTGAAACCTCAAAATTATAAAAGTTTTCGACTAAGTTTCGTTTGGTCGCTAAAACGCGAATTCCTATATGACGTTTCCGAAGTTGCTAATTAGGCTACCAAATTAATAGCGTGTTCATTCGTCCTCACCAGGATACTAAATCTAACAACAGAAATAAATTCTAAAACAGAAAATAATACAGATATTGAAATACACAGGTAAACATTTATTTTCAGATAAACATTTAAAATGTTCTACAGTGACCGTCTCATACTCGGAGAGACTTCACAAACAATAAATCTTCAATCACAACAGTTTCAAAGGGTTCTCTAATACAGACACCCAAAATAACTCGTGAGTCAAAACTCACTCAACCATGTGTCATAAGACACGCCACATCACATTATCATGCATGACAATGTAATGCAAATGAAATAACACAAATGTGGGTGTTATAGTTGTTGTTTATTATGAGTGTTGCATTTGCATATTAAACATTCCAATAGCATGATTAGTCCCCTCACTAAGCGAAAGCTTAAACGAAAATATATTTTCTGTTGTGGTTATTGAATAACCATCGCAGGTACGACATGGGAAGAGGAGAGGAAATGATCCGCACGACGGAGTGGGTTTGGGAGTTGTGTCCTTGTGAATATGTTGCTATGACTAATTAGTTTATGTCTAAAATGTACTTTCATGTCGGCAAAGTATAAATACTTTGAGTTTTGGAAGTCTTGTAAAATATTAAGTTGGGTGTTAATGTGAATTTTGCACCAAAGTGTAAGTTGTATTTACATGTCATGAGTCATGTGTAAGGGTGGGGGAGGAGCTTGAATTTGTGGAGGAAAATTTGGAGTTGTAAACCTTAATTTGGTTCCTTATGTTGGATACTCATGTATATGTTGGGAGAAATAGAATTTTGATGCAAATTATGATCCTTGTGAGAAGGTTGTGTGTTTTAATTGTTGGATCACACTTGATTTAACTTGTGTTGAGGATTGGGAACACTTAGAAATGGTTTTGGAATGATCTTTTATGTTTTCACAAAGTTTTGAGATGTTAGGAAATGTTTTGGACATGAAAAACTGATATTTTTAGCAGCAGAGAGCTATTCTGCCAAGGCCGGATCGATCCGGCCTTCCCGCGAATCGATCCGCCCATTTCCGGGGACATTTTGCCTCAAAATCAATAAAATCGATCGATCCGCCCCTATAAATTTTGACTGTCCACTTTTACGGAAACAAGCATAACTCTTTTTAGAAAGATCGGATTCGCGAGCCGTTTTTTGCGTCGGAACCGGGACTCAAAGATCTATCTTTTCGTATAAAATTTGCTATACCTTATTAATGACCATTTTTCCCTTGGGGCTGTTTTGTGTCAGCAAAACTATTCAAAGAGGTCTAATCCATGTTTTTCTTAGTAAATTAAGGGTGATTTGGCATATGGGCTTTGTCACACATGTCCTAATTCATCCGAGGCGGGTTGGGGTGTGACAAAGATCGAATCGTCCAATTCAACTGGCTCGACAAACTGCCCAGTTTACAAAACATTTTGCTAGGAAGTGAGAGAAAAATGTATAGAATCAAATATTATGGAAGAAGAAGTGTTTGGCCAAATATTGAGATATATTAAATTACAATTGGGCCAAAATTAACCTATAATTTTTTTTTCCTTTTCAAAGTTGGGTTGAACTAAATTAAGAAATGAGAAGAACATGTGTTGAGCCAACCATATAGCATCGACTGAAATAACATTTGACCAAAATATTACATATAAAACAATATTTTTCAAATTTTGCGGTGGGCTATAGCCCGGCTCGGGCGGGGGTAGGTCCACCCTTACATGTAGGACCTATTTACAGTACGTTTGGGACTAAGAGCAACTCTAACGGAGCCTCTATATGGGTATCCATCGCTAAAAAAACCAACATTTTAGCTGCTTTGTCAAAAAAATTTGAGCTCCAACGGAGCCTCTAAAGGGGTATACAAATTGGACCCACCATGCTTGGTGTCACAATCCGGTCCTACAATAGCGGATCCGAAGCCCGTGGCACGCCACCGAGGCTAAACCAATTCATTAGCGTTCCCAAAAAAATTAGTTTTAAGAACACACACAACGAAAAAGAAACATAACTCTTGTTCTAGTACGTACCGGAGCCAACAGAAAATACACTTGTCGCCCGGAGGCTTCAAAATTTGATCTGACAAATTTTCCCTTAAAAGGGTCCCAAAAGAAGCTTAAGTTTGCAATTAAAACTTTTGAAAATATTTGGAAGT
Organism: Hydrangea macrophylla; assembly: GCA_033977485.1. NCBI lineage: Eukaryota > Viridiplantae > Streptophyta > Magnoliopsida > Cornales > Hydrangeaceae > Hydrangea > Hydrangea macrophylla. Next base: position 80,253,940 of record CM066996.1, read on the forward strand.
AGAAGAACAAACAAGCTGACAGGGGGCATCTCGACCTGTCGAAAGTCTCTTCGACCAAGTGCCTTTACTGAAGTTTCAAGCAAAGGGGCATTCAACCGGTCGAATGGGTCCCTTCGACTGGTCGAAAGTCCTTTGACAGCAAGTTCACTTGTTTCTGTCCAACTTTCGGCGCGACAAAAAGTGTCATATCCAATTCTAATTCTTTCAAAACTTTATGAAAGTTATTTAAACATATATATATATATATATCAACATGTCACTTGAAGGAAAACGTTTACTGAACACGTTAAGGACGTATTTGGCACAAATCTCAAACATGCACCAAGACTTGCATAAACATGAACTATCAACTCCTTTACGTACTTAAATCCAAGCTCATGAGTTCTTTCACAACTCTAACATATGAAAAGACATACGCGATATACAAAAATGTTTCAAAACATATCTAGAGCTTCTAATCTACATATTCCAATGCAATCTACTATTCAATTCTATTACAAGTTTCTTATGAAAGCAAGGTAACAAACGTTCTCGATTTCAAAACTACGGGATAAGCACGATGAGCCACCATTAAAAAGTGAACTCCCAACACCCCACAATCACTCCTCCGATTCCTCGTCGGCATTAATACCTGCAATGGTTATTTAAAAACCAAACATATTTTGATTTGTTTAAGCTAACGCTTAGTGAATAAAACAACATATACATATGAATGACAAATGTGCTCATATTCATATCTCTACATTTCATACTAGTCACCGGAGACTCACATGCCCGTCCATACTCCCAATCCGCGACTCCTCGCCAATAAGTCCACGCGAAAGGGTAAGACCCACAATTCTTCTCTTCAATCGTGCGACCTTAATGCCTATATCGGTTGCACAAAATGGCTCGGTGACCACGTGCTCCTTCTGACCCAAATAAGCAACTCAACATGTGCAAATACATAACACCATGCTCGCGGTAAACAAAGTATTTCAGCATGCTATTGGGCCTACTTATCAATATAATTGTCCAATATGAACTACACAATATATCTATAAACTAACACATGTTATTCATATAAAACATGAATATATGTCAAGAAATCATTCCAAAAACATAGTTGAATCACTCACCTCCGAATAACGCTCTTAAACTATGATCCATGGAAAATCCGTGCACAAAGAACATGCAGAAAAACTTATAGTGCAGTTCCTATGGATCAAAAGTCCAATTATCAGCTTTTATGAAAAATTCTAGAAAAGGGCTTTTCGAAAAACTTGACCAAACAAGGCCTAATAGGTATCAAAACGAAGCTCTTACCTCAAGGAGCTCGAATATGAAATCTGGGAGAAAACAGACTGACAGAAGGTCGTCGTTTGGCGTCGGAAAGCTCGAAGCAACTATATCTCCCTTTGGCCTCCTTTTGAGTTTTAGGTTAGAAGTTATGAAAATTATGAAAGTCATAGCTTTCTATATATAGACAACATTTTCTAAAATTGTGTTTACCTCCCCACGAGTTTTTAAAACTCATAAACAGACTCCGAAACTTTCTACACGGCTAATTCATAGCTTCACGAGTGAAACTTCAAAATTAAAAAAGTTCCTGACTAAGTTCCGTTTGGGTGCTAAAATGCGAATTTTTACATGATTTTTATGAAATTGCTAATTAGCCTACCAAATTAATAGCGTGTTAATTCGTCCTCACCAGGATGCTAAAACTAACAACAGATATAAATTCTAAACCATAAATAATACAGATATTGAAATACACAAGTAAACATTTATTTCCAGATAAACATTTAAGGTATTCCAAAGTGACCGTCTCAATCACAAAGAGACGTCACAACAACAAAACACTCATTCACACCGTCTCAAAGGGTTCTCTAACACAGACACCCAAATCGACTCGTGAGTCAAAACTCACTCACACATGTGCCAAAATGCACAACATATCACATTATCATGCAAGACAATGCAATAACACGATTACGGGTGTTATACTTGGGGACCCAAAACAATTGCAGACGGATAGAGAAAGTTGGGGATCCATTTTTTGGTGGAAAATTAAGAGCCAATCTTTGGCTAACACGTGTACATGCCACCAAAATTGAGACCCCCTTTCATGAATTTTTAGTTTTAAAATACAATTAAATATTAAATGGATACTCGTTTGATTACTACGAGTTGGAGTGTTTTTGTTGGGAAGATCCATTTGAGTATCCAAAAACACTATTCAAGGACCCAAAACTGTATTTTAGCAACTCAAAATGGGTACTCCCATTGGAGTTGTTCTAAATCACAACATGTTATGAGGCCCAAAACCACTATGACAGAATGGTACAATCATTCATAGTATTTTTAAAAAAAAACTTATCTGGATCCGAACTGGATGAACACAACCCACACATACACACGCACACCCCAGTTCTAACCCAACCCAAAAGCTCCACATTGGCCCACAATAAAGCCTAACAAGGGCCACTCATTCCGATTGAAGAATAACTGGGGGCAAGCAACTAGAATCCCCTATGGGGATTTGAACCCTCCCCCTCCCCCTCCCCATCGGGAACAGAGAGGCTATGCCAATTGGATTACAGCCCGCTCGGCCAATTAATTCATGTCCAATATTGCATTCTTGACTTCATAATCGTACTCTTATTAAACACGAATTATCACTTAATCTGTGGAATTTATTGGATAAATTGCACTTACATTAATCCCCTTTGTTATACCCTTTTTACTAATAATAATCTATCTCTTGTAGGTTTTGTGAACTTGATTGAAGTGAAACCAAGCCTTATGTCATTCATGTCATAAAAAAAGGGCAAAGGAATGCAAGTCAGCAGAAGCGGATCGATCCGGCCTTAAACTGCGATTTTGAAGGAAGTTACTGCCCAAAAAACGTCAATTCGGATCGATCTGGCTCCAAAGGGCGGATCGATCCGCGAGTTCACGCAAAGATTCTAAGGCCCCAGATGAATAGCGGATCGATCCGGCTCTAAGCCTCGGATCAATCCGCCACTGCTATTCTTTTCTCCTTCATTTTACAAATTTGCCATTATGTATTGTGGGTATAAATAATTAGAGATTAGTTTTGTTAGGGTTAGCTTTTTTTTTATCTTAGTTTTTTAGTTGTAAACCTCTCTCTCTCTCTCCCTTAGGTCTTATTATCCCTCTTCATTTACTCTCCCATCTACTCATATTCACTTACATTTTAGTTTGAGAGACAGAAGATTGATGATGTATTGAATACTTAGAAGCTTTAATTGGAGTCATTTCTTGGAGGTTCTTGCATTTATGTTGGTATGCTTAAGTGGGTATAATTACTCTTTCCCTCCTCTTAACATTTATGCTCTTATATATTTATGAGTAGCTAAATTATGTAGGTTGGGGATCATAAACCCGTCATTGGACCATGTGTCATGCCCCGGATCCACACATGTGAACCCAAGACATGTGGCACGCCACCAAGGCCTTCAAACATCAAGTTAGGAATGCAAAGGAATGAAAACACGCTCAAATCAACCTTTAAGTTAGACAAAATAAGCCCAAGGGCAAAATGGTCTTTAATAAAGTATAGCAAATTTTATACCAAAAGATAGGTCTCTGAGTCCCGGTTCCAACTCAAAAAACGGCGCGCAAAACTGAGTTTTTTAGAGAGAGTTATGTCCGTTTTCGTAAAGGTCAACAGTGCAGCAAAATTGTGAGCGGATCGATCCACTCCAAAAGCCGGATCGATCCATCTTGAGATTTTGCTATCAGAATGCCCCTGAAAAAGGCCGGATCGATCCCTTCTTTAACCCGGATCGATCCGGGCTCTGCAGAAGTCATTTTTACTATCAAAACTCTGCTCAAACATGCCCAAACATTACCATAACCAAACCAAACCTCATGGGGACTTCCAAAAACACTTCAAAATCATTTTTAAACCATTTCTAAATATTCCCAAGGGACTCTAACATGTTCATATACAAAAAACAATATATGAAATGCAATCTCTCCCACATAATCCCCAAATCTCTCCCAAATCTCTCCCAAATACTCCCAATGTTACTATAATCAACCAAAACATGTTTTTAAACAAAATTTTCATTCAAACATGCCCAAAACTACATTATCAAGGCATGGAAGATACCAACAACATTCTAAACTTCAATTACCAAATTTACACAAGTCTTGGAGCGATTAAACCAAAACTAACATATCTCTCCAAGTTTTAGCTGTAACAACCTGCATTTTTTTTATTTTAATAAAATGCATTTGCATTTCCATATATAAAATTCATTTAGCATTGTCTGCTTTTATTTTAATTTCAGTCACATGTTTGGAATCGGATTTCTTGTTTTATTTCATAATTAAATTTTTGTTGGGATCAAATTACAATTTTTGGAAAGTTAGTAAAATCTGTGTTAAATTTCAAAAACCTGTATTTCAAAATGGTGGGAATATTACTCAATCAATATTCTTATGAAACCGGAAAATAAATTCTTACGTTAATGTGAATTTTCTGTATTTTGTGACGAACACCGCGTCACGAAAATACCAGTTTACGAGTAAAACTGACTGCGCCGCGTTAAAATTTCACAGATTTTGAAGTGACGCAAAGTTGTGAAGTGACTTGCACTTTATTTCCATTTAAGGCAAGTCATGATTGATTAGTGCCTTGTTTGCCTATGTATAGCTTGTATGTGTAAGATTGTACCATAAGTTCCATTTTGCCGAACACTTCTACCTTGCCCCCTAGAGACCTATTTGGACTCCTATAATAGTTTAGCCTTCATCTAAGCATTTTCTACCACAGATTGTAGATATGAGCTGTGCATACGTATTGATATATTGAGAGTTTAGTTAATTAAGAATTAAATCATTTTGTAGTGTGTGTGTAAAAGGGACTTGGTCCCCAAGTTTTACTATTTGATTTCTATATAACACACTTACCTTTCACAAATTCTGGATATTCTCACAAAGCTGTAAACACAGAGAGAAAAGAGAAAGCAGAGAGTTCATCTTATACATTGTAGGAAGAGAATTTGAAGACTTCCATAGCCAAGCTTGTAATTGGGTGTCCATATTCTTAAATCTTTCTCAACACACATTTCAATCTCTTATCCAAGTGAGTATTATTAACTCACTCTTAAATGTAATTCATGTTTAGTTATTACTTGAGTGTATGTAATTGTTAAATTCCATTGATAATCACACGTTTGAATTTCAAAGCTTAGAAACTTGGATTTTTCAAACTTAACCAAAAATCGTTTTTAGAGATGAATATGAAAGATTATACATCCTACATGCCATGTTTAAAGTATTAGAGTCTAATTTGATCACATGAGAAAGTATATTAAGAATTAAGTTTTGACAACTTTTAGTTTTTCATGAAATTCGTGAGCTACGGTTTGAATTATGTTAAATTGATCGTAGATTATTAATCCTCGTCAAAAACCGGAGAGATCCATATATTACTTGCCATATTTAATTCAGAATTGCAAAATGGGTCAAAAAGACCCCATTAAACTGAAATAGAGCAGTTTCTACGAAGAAGAAGGAGCCTCAGCAATTAATCGCGCCACGATCGCGCGCGCGAGGATCGCGCGAGCGACCCGCGCGCGCGAGCCCTGTGTTTTCTGGCCGTTGGAAAGTTTTAATAAGAAAAATGAAAATTAGGCAGATCGCGCGAATGGACCGCGCGAGCGACACATCGCGCGAGCGATCCGCGCGCGTGACCTTGGCTTTTTCAGGCAGACAGAAAAGTTTATATATAAAATGAAAATTTGGCATATCGCGCGAGCGACCCGTCGCGCGAGCGGCCCGCGCGCGCGACCTTTGGCAGTTTCCAGTTTTGCTTATTTTGTGATAAGGGACTGTTTGGGATATAATATATATATTGTTTGTGTACTGTTTGGGAAATTTACTAAAGCAGAATCCTTTTTGGTTATGTTTAAATGATCAAAACAATGAATTGCGACTTATCAATCCCCGTACGTACATTGTTCCTTTAATTCAGCGATTTACTTTGTGTTTAAGTTCATGGCATTCATGTGGGGTCAGTGGTACATGCATGTGGGTGTTAGTGAGTGTGGAAAAGAGTAATGGTCAGTGTGGAAAGAGTATTGAGATTGAGATTGTGTGGTGGACACTCCCTAGTTATGGTGTACCAAAGTGTGACGTGATGAGATTGCGGTTGTGGTTGTGGTTGAGGTTTCGGTGAGGGTATCTTTGAAATGCGACGGTGGCAAATATTGACACTCCCTGACGCCCATAGAAACGTTAAAGTGTGTGAAGCCGAACTTGGACACTCACTGGCACCCATGGTAGTGTTAAAGTGTGGCCTACGGACACTCCCTGATACCCGAGTCTGGATACTGCGTGAGGTTGCTCCGGTATTTGCATGGCGGATTAAGTAGTCAAAGTGTGAGGCAATGGACACTCCCTGGTACCCCGGACCAAAGGGTGAGGCAAACTGGACACTCCCTGGCGCCCCGTTGCTAAAGTGTGGCTATCTTAGTGTTTCAAAGATACCAGAGTGAGATAGTGGGTTGTTGTGTCTGTCGAGAGAAAAGAGTGTAGACACCCCAATTTTGACCGAATTATTAAACTTAGGGGGGATTTACCTCTAGAAACCAATGATGAATAATGTCCCGACGATTTTCTTCAAGTTCACCGCTTCAACTTCTGAAAAGCTTCAAGCTCCCAAAACTTGCTCCTAATATCCCTAGATTTGGCCAATCACTGACCATCTGTCTTGAGCTCACTGGATCATGGGTTACTTTCTAAAAAAAAATAGAATAGATTGAATAATAATAATTATTATTATATTTTCTAAAAATAACATTGTTTCCTGTATTTTATTTAGATTTAAAAATAAAAAAATATACTATTTGGTAACTCATATGATTAATTTAGATTTAAAATGAAAAAATGTGTCTATACATATATATATATATATATAGGAAAAAGAAAATAATAAAAGAAAGTAGCCCATGTGATTTGAAGAGTTATAGATCCCTTGGCATATTCCTTATCTAAGAAATACCCAAAAAGCCCTTTGTTGGGCACTAATCTCCCATGTGCTTTGAAGATGCTCTAGAATGTTCCTTTATTCTAGCCAACTTAAATGCCCTTCAAGTTTCTTGGAATTACATAGAAGTGCCATGGAGAGTTAGAGATGCCATAGAATATTCCTAACCCATCCCAAATTGACCTATCTACCCTTATCTTGGCCCCTAAGATAATGAAAGTCTATAAAAAAACCCATTTCTCTCATTTTTGGGAGAGACACTTGAATGGTATAGAAAAAATATTGGGAGAGCTTTAGAGGAAAGAAATATAGAGAGAGAAACTCTACCAATTATTTTACCCAAATCCCAACAAAACTCTACCCAACCATCAAATCACCATTGAAGGAGCTTGAAGCTTGAGAAAGAAGGAGAGGAAAAGCTTGAGAAATTCAACATCTCTACAAGTTTTGAGAAGATCTAGAGGTAAAGCCTTCAAATATATATATATATATATATAATAATTCAATCACAAGTTCTTAGATCTAGGAACTTTTCACATTTTCAAAACCTCTCTTCTTATCCCATTTCATCACACACCACCAAGAACTTGTGATTGAATCTCATGACATCTCATTAATTTGGATTTAATTAATGCCTTGGGTTTAAGATAAATTAGTTTTGAAGAAATTTGTGTTCCTAAATAAAACTTTGATTTCCTTTATTTCTACTTCATTCATGAGGTTCATGAGATCTTCCATATCTCATTGAAACTCTTTGAATTTGATTCCTTAGTTTCCTATGATCTTATGATCCATATGGAGATTAAAATGAATCATGATTATAATCTACACATAGTTGATAAGATGCTAGTATCAACTCATGACTAGGATCTCTTTATTATGAATCTTATGGAATTCATACTATATTCCAAGGAGATTAGAGTAGACTTGTTTGTTTTTAGTCTCCAATGACCTTCAAATGGTAAGAGAAATGTTTTAGTTTAAGTCCATCTCTATGGCTTGGACTAATCTCTTCCTTGGGTTTTGAGAAGTTCTTCATACTTCATCCAAAACCTACATGTATGTGTGTCCTTAGCCTCCAATGACCACCAAGTGGTAGGAGTAATGATTTGAACTCAAAGTTTTGGTCCATAAGTTTGAGTTCATTGTTTGGGATTTTGTGAAGTCCATTTCATACTTCATTAAAAGTCCATAAGTCTAAATAGGTCCTTAGTCTTCAATGACCATCAAATGGTAGAAGAAATGATTTGGTTTAAGCCCAACATTATGATTTAATAGTTGAGGTCAACCAACAAAGTTGAACTAGCAAAACGAAAATAGTGATTTCACAAACTGTTTTCGATCAAAGATTTTTAGTTCGAAATCTAACCGTTGAAATCAAGTGAAACCAACGGAAAAGTGTCAATAACACATGGTTTTACCACTGTAATTTTTGTTTTGGTAAGAGTTTATGCTTAGAATGGTTTGATCATGAATTTTGTGAGACAACCACAATCTGTCCAGAATTTCAGAATAGTTTCAGAACAGCAAACCGGTTTTAAAATTGATAGATCAGAGCTCTAACCAAGTTTTCATGACCTCTAATAATTTTTTATAAGAACCTTAATGTGTTAGGAAGGTCCCCTAAAAAGAATGAAGCAATTCGGATTTGTTTGCTATTTTTAAAAAATCATACAAGATCTCTGGACAGAGAGTTGTAAAATCCTGAGTGAGGTCTAGTATTCTCCATATTCCCAGAGATCTAATCGTTGAAACCTCGATTTTCGTTTTGGGTTAGAAACTAGACTCCCAGAGGCATAACATATCCAAAAAGCATTAAGATCCAACCGTTGGAAGTATTTTATTTATATTTCTTAAGATCTGGTTTGCTCTCTGTAATTCATAAAAAAACTGCTACTGTTTTTGTTTAATCTTATTTATTTCAACTCAAATGGTTCCCTAATGTCTTGGGACCCGAATCATGTTTTGAATAAGGATAATTTAGTTTAAATCCAGAGACTAAGTGATCCAAATTAGTGAATACATTCATGTCTCATTCTTGTTCACAACCATTCATTCATTCATATACATTGATGCTTACAATTAGAGCTAGTTCTTGGATAAAGTTAGACTTAGTTGAATTTAATTGAACATGACTTATGATTAATTACTTTTTGATATTATATCTTGTCTAAGGCATGTGTACTAACCTTTGTTTTATAGCGCATTTGAGGTACAATTTCTCATCCCCTCTCTAGTTTAATTCATTTCTTTGATTTTTGAATTAATTTTCGACTCTATGTGCGACACCTTAGCTTAGGTTTTGCCTTATGTGAATATATGTGTTGGAGACCTTTTCTTAGATTTATTTTGTTCTTGCATGCATTGCACGTTTAATATTCGCGGTCGGATCCCGGGTATGTTTTCTAGTTCTCTATTGCATATCATGTTGCTTGCTACTTGAATTACGTGGCTTATGAATGATATTTTGTCGTTAGCAATTTTACACCATTTCCAACATGCTTGTGTAATGTATATGTACATATGTATTAATTGAGGGCATGCTTAGATTATTAATTTGATTAAAAAAGGATGTTGAGTAGAGGTCTATCGCGAGATAGGATGAAAGGGGGTGTTTTAGTCCGTCGGGCTCCTTCCCCTTTCATTCCATAATCCCCGGACCCAGTTTATCTTTGGTTTCGCAAAAGATCGGTTTGCTTTCAAAATGGTTTCTTAATTTTTCTTTTAAAAATTAAGTGGCGACTCTTTGTACTTGAATTTGAAAAATTGTTTTAAAAATAAAAGTGGGCCCAAATGCCGGTATCCACAAAGAGTCGGCAAGATGAGTGTGGTGCATTGTCTCATACACGATCATATGCTTTATGAATGAATGACTTTCAATATGTTCCTCATTATTTTATAAATTAAATTCTCTCTATGGTCAAACTATTGATTTTACAAATTGAAAATGGAAAAAGGTAAATGGGTATGTTTTACATTCAAAGTTATGTTTTTAATACTCACCAGCTTCTTGAAGCTGACGACGTTGATGCGTCCTGGACATTCGTGTTTAGGTTTTTCTGGTTACAATCAGGAGGAATCTTATGACTACGCTAACTGAGAATGGCTGCCTTTGGAATGAGAAAATTGTTTATTGATTATATGCTTTAAGTTATATGTTTTAAACTGTTTGTTTCATTCGGATGACTGTAATAGACACTAAGTTATTGTTTTGTTTTAAGGCGGTATGTGCCTTTAGATGACCCTGTGCTGTAATATGTAATAAGTTAGAAAAATTTTATCAGCCTTGATTGCTCTGCTCTGATTATTATGTTTGTTGTTCGACGTTTGGGACGGAATCGATCCTTCAAACTGTCGCGACCTACGGGTCCATAAAGGAAATTAAACGCTTTCCTTATTTATGCTACGTCGGGGCGTGACATTAACATAAACTCAAGTTAACTATTACAAACCACAAGTTTTGCACCAAAACTATAAGTTTAGCTCAAAAATAACTATATACATGAAACTACAACATTTACAAGCTTCCTCAACTTCACGAACCCCAAGCTCATCTCCCCGGATTCTCGCTGTCGTGCTCACCTACAATGGTTATTCAATAACCACTACAATATATAAGCTATATGCTTAGTGAGAGATATCAATCAAGCACACGGATGACATATCATATTTATATTTAACTCAACAAGTAAATTGATCTCCGGATAAGCAAGTATTTCCTCCGCCACTACCTGCAAGTCCGCGACTCCCCCAACAGTCCACGGCACAAGCCAATGACCCACGCCACCCACGTGCGGTCTAATGCCGTTGTCGGCAACAAGTGGTCGTCACCACGGAACAATCTCATGGCAGATTCATACGAGCTTTCCTTTGACCCATATAGACAACTAAACATGCTCACATAAACATTTCACCATGCTTTTCACAAATTCATAACTAAACATGAGTGATTAAGCTAAATAGGCATGTAATTTACACCCAAATGAACATAAACACAAATCTCATCCAAAAACAAGATTGAAACCACTCACCTCTTAGCAATTTGTTCCTAGTTGTGAAATTGAAGCCCAAATCTACTCCGGGTTAAAATCCTACATGAATTCGACCAACTACGGATTACCGCTCCGAATTGGGTCTCAAAAATTACGACGATTATACTCAATAAAATCAGTACCAAAACGTAGAACTCACCTCTACGAGTCCGAATCCGATCTCGGAATCGAAATTGGTAGTCAAACGCGCCGTCAATCGTTGCCGAGAAGCTCCGACGAAACCCTCGTCTATTTTCTCTCTAACCGACCCAAAATTGAAGAAGAAGAGATATGATCTCTTCTTGTATCTACATCTCCTATATGTCATTTTCTAAGTTTATTATGAAACCCTCCCAATTTCTAATTATTTGTAATTACACCCCCGACTAGTTTTATGACTAACCATTTTGTCCTCCAAACTTAAGTGAGTATTTGTCTATGTCTCGCGTGGGTCCCACATAATTTTGTGAAGTTACTAATTAGTCTACTAATTAAATAGTGTGTTCAATTCGTCCTCACCAATGTATCCCAAATAACCACACAAATGGTCTCTAATAATAAACAATATATTCTAAACAACATATAAATATCTCACATATGCCTTAATAAAACATTTAAGCACATAAGGGTGATTCCACCATCTTTGTCCCATCACAATGGAACTTTCTCAACTCATGTCCCAATTTGGGACTGCCACATTGGCCAACTTTGGGTTCTCAATTTGGACACCCGCAATCAACTGGTGAGTTAAAACTCACTTAAACATGTGTTAATAAACACCAATTAATTATGCTAATGCATGCCTAAATCATGATTAACAAGTAATCGCGTGAGCGGGTGTTACATCTCTCCCCTCCTTAAAAGAAGTTTGTCCCCAAACTTAAAATACCTCAAGATTCAAATAGGAATGGGTACTTCTCACGCATCTCATCCTCCCGTTCCCATGTAGCCTCTTCAACAGAGTGATTCCGCCACAAAACCATAACCAATGGAATAGTCTTGGTCCTTAGAACTTGAACTTTTGCATTGAGAATTCTCATTGGATGTTCTATGTAAGTCAAGCCTTACCTAATTCTTAACGGTTCTGGCGTAATGATATGACATGAATCTGACACACAACGTCGCAACATTGATACGTGGAATACATTATGCACATTATCCATTTCTTGTGGTAGCTCTAATCGGTATGCTACTGGTCCAACTCTACCAATAATCTCAAATGGTCCAACGTACCTCGGATTCAGTTTCCCACGCTTTCCAAACCTCACAATTCCCTTAGTCGGTGACACCTTTAGGAACACATAATCACTAACTTCAAACTCTATTAGTCTCATTTTCAAATCCGCGTAGCTCTTTTAACGACTTTGAGCTGTTTGCAATCGTTGCTGTATTAACTTAACTTTATCTGTGGTCTGCTGAACTATCTCAGGTCCCAATAGTTTCCGTTCTCCTACCTCAGCCCAACAAATCGGCGAACGACATCTAATATAAAGCCTCAACAGGCGCCATCCCAATACTGGATTGAAAACTATTATTATAAGTAAATTCAGCCAATGACAAGTGTTGTTCCCAATCACCTTTGAAATCAAGAACACATAATCTAAGCATATCTTCCAATATCTGAATTACCCGTTCTGAATGTCCGTCAATCTGTGGATGGAAAGCTGTGCTAAAATTCAACTTTGTGCCCATAGCTTCTTGTAAACCCCTCTAAAATCTCGATGTAAATCTACTATCTCTATCAGAGATAATAGACACTGGAACTCCATGAAGCCTTACAATTTTCTGAACATATAACTCTGCCAACTTCATCGGATCATTCGTCTTAATCGCTAGGAAATGCGCAGACTTGGTTAATCGGTTAACGATTACCCAAAACTATCATTTGATCCTCTAGATTTTGGTAAACCTGCTACAAAATCCATCGTGATGTTCTCCCATTTCCATTCTGGTACTGGTAATGGTTGCAATAATCCCGCTGATCTTTGGTGTTCTGCTTTTACCCGTTGACACACCAAACACTTTGCCACATATTCGGCTATTTCTCGCTTCATTCCACCACCAATAGTTCTCTCGTAGATCACGATACATTTTAGTACTTCCCGGATGAATGGAATATTTGGTGTTGTGCGCCTCTTCTAGAATCGTCTCTTTAATCCCATTAACGTCGGGTACACAAATTCAATTTCTATATTTCAATACACCATCCACATAAAGTTAAATCCGGTTGCTTACCCTCAGATATTCCATCACAAATCTTCCTCAAATTTGGATCTTGAAGTTGTTTCATTCTAATTTCATCCACAAGTGTCGGTTGTGCTATAATAGCCGCCATCAAAGCTCCCTCAGTTCTTGGAATTACTTCAAGGTCTAATAGTTTCATTTCACGAATTAGTTTCTCTTGAGAAGTCACAACATAAGCTAAGTTACCAGTTGACTTTCGGCTCAATGTATCGGCCACCACGTTGGCCTTTTCCCGGGTGATATTGAATCGACAAATCGTAATCTTTCATCAACTCCAACCACCGTCTCTGCCTCATATTCAAGTCTCTCTGAGTGAATATATACTTCAAGCTCTTGTGATCCATGTATTTCACATCGTTCCCCGTATAGGTAATGCCTCCAAATCTTCAAGGCAAAGATCACCGCTGCCAATTCTAAGTCATGTGTTGGGTAATTGGTTTCGTGTGGTCTCAGTTGCCGTGAAGCATATGCAATTACTTTGCCATTCTGCATTAGAACACATCTTAAACCTCGATGCGGAGTATCGCTGAATACAACAAATCCCTCAGTCCCCGACGGAATAGTCAGTATCGGTGCTGTTATAAGTCTAGTCTTCAATTCCTTGAAACTTTCCTCACATTCAGAACTCCAAACAAAAGGAACATCTTTTCTCATTAGCTGAGTCATAGGCATCGCAATTCTTGAGAAGTTTTCTACAAATCTTCGGTAATACCCGGCCAAACCCAAGAAACTTCGAACTTCTGACACATTTTTTGGTGGATTCCAATTGGCTACTGCTTCAATTTTCTGCGGGTCCACTGAAACACCTTCTTTAGAAATCACATGTCCCAAAAATGCTACCTCTGTAAGCCAAAACTCACATTTCTTCAATTTACCAAATAATTTCTTTTCGCGAAGCCGTTGCAACACCAATCGTAAATGTTTTTCGTGATCTTCAACACTTTTAGAGTAGACTAAAATATCATCAATGAAGACAATTACAAATTCATCTAAGAATTCCTTGAATACCCGGTTCATCAAAACCATAAAAGCTGCGGGCGCATTGGAAACTCAAAATGGCATGACCATAAACTCATAATGTCCGTACCGAGTCCTAAATGCTATCTTCTCCACATCTTTCTCTTTAACTTTCAACTGATGGTAGCCCGATCTCAAGTCGATCTTCGAGAAAACTTGAGCTCCCTGAAGCTGATCGAATAAATCATCAATCCTCGGTAATGGATACTTGTTTTTAATGGTCAACTTGTTCAGCTCCCGATAATCAATACACATACGCATGGTTCCGTCTTTCTTCTTGACAAATAAAACTGGTGCTCCCCATGGTGAAACACTAGTGATCGACGACGAATAGTTGCCGTTTATAGTCCTAAAAATACGCTTTGTTAGCCCATTTCATGTAGTTATTAAGTGATTTTTAATAAGTATTCTATATTTTGTAGGTTTTGGAGCTTTAATATGATAATGCACAAAAATCCAATAATTAGTGGCTTTGGAAGTCATTCTGGGCTCAAACGGTGATTCCGGTGAAAGCTGAATGCAGTAGCAGCCTCGAAAAATTGCATTTTTGATAAGGAATACTTCAGATTTGAGAAATTTCTCCAGAGATATAAAATGCAGATCTTCGAGTTACGGACGCGTGGCCGTAAATGGTGAGTCAATACGAGGTCCGAGTCAAAAGTTATCGCAATTCTACGATCGGTGCGCAGAGTAGCGGAAATCTGAGAAAAATCTGGAAAATGCCCAGGTCGCTGGAGCGACCCGCGCGCGCGAACCGCGCGAGCGACCGTTGAAAAAGTCAAAAACGCGTATTTCGAGGTCCTGAAGAGCCCTGTGCGATCCGAATTGGCTGAATACGTCCAGAAACGTAAAAACATATGTTTTAGTGCGATTTGACTTAGGAAAGCTTCCTAAATCCTTTCAAACTCTATATAAATCCTATTCTAAATCAATTTTGGGGTTACACATCATTACACAACATATACACAGCCATATACACAAAAACTCCAGCCATTGAAGAGAGGAAAACAAGGAGAAAAAGAAGAAGATCAAGGATTTCCATGGCCTCCTCCATCAACCTCTTGCCGTTCATCAATTCTATGGCCGCTTAAACCTAGATCTAGGGTTTCAATGAAACCCTAGCCAAGTAATATGGTGTATTTTATGTTTTTATTTTAGATTTATTATGTATGGATGATGATTACATGTTTAGAGGATTTTTATAAATAAATCGTACTTTTATTGATTAAATCATTACTTTCAAAGTTTATTCTTGTCTTAGATCTATTTTGACTGTGATGTGCTCAATGATCTATATTTGCTGTGCTTGTATGGATTGTTTACATGTAATGGTGCTTAAATTGAATTGTGTTATCAAGTATCCGAATAGTCCATGCCTAGATTAGACGGATTATACCACAACCCTAGTTTAGTGTGGGATAATTCGTGCTAACCGAAGATGGATTATGTTGGTGCTTGAACCATAGTTATTTTCTTGACGGAGGAATTGGGCTTGTAGCTACAATTCCCCATTATCATCCAACTTAATAGGCTAAAGTAATTCATAAATTTTCCTATTATGAAGCTAGTGGTGGATTTGCAATCCTAGGTTCTCTTAAACATATTTATAACACTTTTAAATCGCTTTCATAATTTAGATCTATTTTATTATTATTAGTTTAATTAAATTCAAAATCAAAATCTCGTTTTTATAATTAATTAGATTTAGGTTTTAAAATTAAGAGTCGTAGTAATTCAATCTCTGTGGGTTCGACCTTTGCTTTCACTACTACAAATCCTTAGAAAAGTAAAGTACACTTTTTATATCTTGATATTGACAACATCAATTAGGTCGAATGAATCCCTTGTCGAGCAACTCTTGTAACTGGTTCTTTAATTCTTTCAGTTCCACGGGTGCCATTCTATATGGTGTCTTCGATACTGGTTTGTGATCCAGATGCTACTTCAATAGTAAACTCAATCTCCCGCTCGATCAGCACGTCTGGTAAATCCTCAGGAAATACATTCGAAAACTCCCGTACTATCGAAATATCCTCAACCCGAGTCCCCGTGACACGTGTATCAATTACACTACATAGGAATCCTTGGCAACCCTTTTTCAACAACTTCCCAGCCTGAATTACTGATATCATATATGGTGGCGCTGCTACACCAACCCCTTGGAAGGTAAACTCTTTTTGCCCTGGTAATTGAAAATTAACCATTTTCTGTTCATAATCAATTGTAGCCTGATTTGTAGACAACCAATCCATGCCCAAGATTACGTCAAAGTAGTTGATGGTTAATGGAATCAAATCAACAGTCAATACTTTATCACCTACTCTGATTTTACATGCTTTGAACACTGAAGAAGTCACCAACGGTTTACTTAGGGGTAATGATATAGATAAATCATACCCTAAGGATTCCGACATGCTATCCAAATGTTTGACAAATTCATATGAAACAAATAAGTGTGTTGACCCTGAATCTATCAAAATTCGTGCTGGATGTGAACAGATATGAAGTATACCTGACACCACGGAGTCGGTAGCTGACACATTTCCCGGTGCAAGTTGAAAAGATTTCCCTTGCCTCTGCTCCACACCTTTCCCTTTATCACCGGGTGGTCCTGATCTTGCTCCGCTGAATGCCATAGAACTTGCCCCTTGTTGTCGCCTCTTTGGACAATCCTTGGAAAAATGTCCCGGCTGCCCACAATTAAAGCATTTACCCCTCATATCCGGAATTGAGCTCACAGAGCTCAGTGGTCGTGATCTAGCTTGTGGACAATTCTTGGATATATGCCCCACTTGCTTACAAATATTGTACGTGCTGAGCAAGTAACAAACTCCCCCATGTCGTCGATTACACGTAGGACACAACGGTAGAGCCCCCCTCAGAAAATGAACTTCCACTTTGACTACCTGAACCTGACCCAGGCCCTCTTGAAAATGGTTTCTTGAAGAAGCCTTGCCCCTTCCCTTTATCTTCTCCTTGTCGCTTTCCTTGTTGGCCCTGCTTATATTTGTTAATATCTCGTTCGGCTATGAGAGCTGCATTCTGAACTTGAGCTACAGTTCCAAATTCATGAGTATCCACCCTACATTGGATGTTATCCCTCAACCCTTCTTCAAACTTTCAAGCTTTGTCTACCTCGGTTATCACTATATCCTTTGCAAATCGAAGCAATTCACTGTACTTGGAGATGTATTCGTTCACCGTCATATCTCCTTGTTGGAGATTCATGAATTCCCGACGCTTCTGTGCTTTAGCTGCTCGAGGAAAATAGCGTTTATAGAATTCTTCAACAAACTTATCCCAAGTGGTCGGCTTACCTTGCTCAAGCAAATTCACCCACCAATTCTGGGCACCTTCCTTCAAAGTGTCTGTAGAAAATGTAATCTTTTGTTCCTCGGTACATTCTATAGCACGGAATATTCGTTCCATATCCGATACCCAATGAATAGCTGTCATCGGATCCGGACCCCCATCAAACGTAGTCGGTTTTCTCTTATAGAATTGCTTAATCGTAACACGGTCCACCCTTGGTTTAGGATTCAGATTCGCATACCTTTCATTTACTGGTGGCACTCGATCACCAACGGCACCAACAAAATTAGTTACCAAGTCCACTAAACGATCCATTCTCGCATCGAGTTCTCAATTTTGGTCTATTTTTCTCCAAATTCTTGCCTGCCAGTCAAATATGCATAAATATTATGCATGCTATGCCATATGTCATATGATATAAATGGTTAAACAATCATAACATAGCATCAATAACCATATGCATACATGTGATGCATCTATATGCTCAATATCTACACGTTATTCTCAAGTCGCCGTCTCTCGTCCCAAAGTTTCTAAGCTTATTGCTCTGATACCACTAAATGTCATGCCCCGGATCCACACATGTGAACCCAAGACACGTGGCACACCACCAAGGCCTTCAAACATCAAGTTAGGAATGCAAAGGAATGAAAACACGCTCAAATCAACCTTTAAGTTAGACAAAACAAGCCCAAGGGAAAAATGGCCTTTAATAAAGTATAACAAATTTTATACCAAAAGATAGGTCTCTGAGTCCCGGTTCCAACGCAAAAAACGACGCGCGAAACTGAGTTTTCTAGAGAGAGTTATGTCCGTTTTCGTAAAGGTCAACAATGCAGCAAAATTGTGAGCGGATCGATCCGCTCCAAAAGCCGGATCGATCCATCTTGAGATTTTGCTATCAGAATGCCCCCGAAAAAGGCCGGATCAATCCCTTCTTTAACCCGGATCGATCCGGGCTCTGCAGAAGTCATTTTTACTATCAAAACTCTGCTCAAACATGCCCAAACATTACCATAACAAAACCAAACCTCATGGGGACTTCCACAAACACTTCAAAATCATCTTTAAACCATTTCTAAATATTCCCAAGGGATTCTAACATGTTCATATACAATAAACAATATATGAAATGCAATCTTTCCGACATAATCCCCAAATCTCTCCCAAATACTCCCAATGCTACTATGATCAACCAAAACATGTTTTTAAACAAAATTTTCATTCAAACATGCCCAAAACTACGTTATCAAGTCATGGAAGATACCAACAACATTCTAAACTTCAATTACCAAATTTACACAAGTCTTGGAGCGATTAAACCAAAACTAACATATCTCTCCAAGTTTTAACATAAACTCAAGTTAACTATTACAAACCACAAGTTTTGCACCAAAACTATAAGTTTAGCTCAAAAACAACTATATACATGAAACTACAACATTTACAAGCTTCTTCGACTTCACGAACCCCAAGCTCATCTCCCCGGATTCTCGCCGTCGTGCTCACCTACAATTGTTATTCAATAACCACTACAATATATAAGCTATATGCTTAGTGAGAGATATCAATCAAGCACACGGATGACATATCATGTTTATATTCAACTCAACAAGTAAATTGATCTCCGGATAAGCAAGTATTTCCTCCGCCACTACCCGCAAGTCCGCGACTCCCCCAACAGTCCACGGCACAAGCCAATGACCCACGCCACCCACGTGCGGTCTAATGCCGTTGTCGGCAACAAGTGGTCGTCACCACAGAACAATCTCATGGCAGATTCATACGAGCTTTCCTTTGACCCACATAGACAACTAAACATGCTCACATAAACATTTCACCATGCTTTTCACAAATTCATAACTAAACATGAGTGATTAAGCTAAATAGGCATGTAATTTACACCCAAATGAACATAAACACAAATCTCATCTAAAAACAAGATTGAAACCACTCACCTCTTAGCAATTCGTTCCTAGTTGTGAAATTGAAGCCCAAATCTACTCCGGGTTAAAATCCTACATGAATTCGACCAACTACGGATTACCACTCCGAATTGGGTCCCGAAAATTACGACGATTATACTCAATAAAATCAGTACCAAAACGTAGAACTCACCTCTACGAGTCCGAATCCGGTCTCGGAATCGAAATTGGTAGTCAAACGCGCCGTCAATCGTTGCCGAGAAGCTCCGACGAAACCCTCGTCTATTTTCTCTCTAACCGACCCAAAACTGAAGAAGAAGAGATAGGATCTCTTCTTGTATCTACATCTCCTATATGTCATTTTCTAAGCTTATTATGAAACCCTCCCAATTTCTAATTATTTGTAATTACACCCCCGACTAGTTTTATGGCTAATCATTTTGTCCTCCAAACTTAAGTGGGTATTTGTCTATGTCTCGTGTGGGTCCCATAGGTGGTCCCACATAATTTTGTGAAGTTACTAATTAGCCTACTAATTAAATAGCGTGTTCAATTCGTCCTCACCAAAGTATCCCAAATAACCACACAAATGGTCTCTAATAATAAACAATATATTCTAAACAACATATAAATATCTCACATATGCCTTAATAAAACATTTAAGCACATAAGGGTGATTCCACCATCTTTGTCCCATCACAATGGAACTTTCTCAACTCATGTCCCAATTTGGGACTGCCACATTGGCCAACTTTGGGTTCTCAATTTGGACACCCACAATCAACTAGTGAGTTAAAACTCACTTAAACATGTGTTAATAAACACCAATTAATTATGCTAATGCATGCCTAAATCATTATTAACAAGTAATCGCGGGAGCGGGTGTTACACCATGTGAGCTCTAATGTAGGACTTTAATACGAAGATGAAAAATAGAACGATTGACATATGTGTAAGGTTTGATTTCTTAAGACTCCATTTGTAATGTCAAGCATCACAAGTTGTTAAACCCTTAGTTTCAAACCTCACCTTAGGTATTTCAAGAAAGTTTCTATCAAACATTGTAGGTTGACAACCACATGTTTGATATTGCCTCAATGAAATTCTCTACACTAGAAAATGCTATAAATATGTCATCAATTTGTTGTTTGGTCCAAGGTGGTGGAATGCTCCCCAACCTCTATTTTACCATTTGCAAAACCTCTTTCCCAACATAACTTATCTTTGATTAAAGGTCATCTTCTCATTTCATAGTTAGTCATTGTAGTATAACTTAAGGTTAATTGAAACAAACTGGAAAATTCGAAAAGACAGAGTTTTCTTTCTTAGTTTGTTAATTGTCCATCACATTATAATTGGTTATTAAGCTTCTATAAGAGTTGTTGCATTCCAATCTTTGTGGACTCGACAACCTACTTCCAAATACTATATTGTTTTAATAGGGTTAACAAAGAACTTGATTTTGATTTAATCACCAATCATTCATAGTTGTACGAGTGTATCACAAAAATTTTCTTATCGGAGAGGTTCTCATATTATTAATCAAAGGGTAATGCTATGTTTCTCAAATTTTGAATCCTGAATGCTTCCCAAATACACGTGATATTGGAAGCACCTTCAATAATGACGAGACCACTTCACCACCCTCCAATTAAAATCCAGTGAGCCCACTGACACATGTATTTGTGAAGTATTTTACATTCAAAATTTGGAAAGCGTATCATTACTATTTTTTTAGAGCATTTTTGCTTACCCAATTTTTGATTCACTATTGCATACCTAGGTCTTCACTGGGTGACATGTGTCTCATTTCATTCTCAATGCGTCTATGTACTATCAATAAAATTACTGAAATGAGACACATGTTACTCGATGAAGGCTTGAATAAACAACGGTGAATCAAAAAATGGTGAACAAAAAGGAATTTTTTTTTGCTAAGAAACATAGCATAACTCTAGTCAAGTAGAATTTTAGAGATACAAAACAACCCAATTTAATTTTTCCCAAAAAAAAAAAAAAAAAATCCAATTTAGGGTTTAAGCTCGGATAAAAAAAAATATTAAAACCCTGTCAGAAAATATCCTGTAGAGAGAGAGAGAGTGTCCCCAAAGGTTTGCACTACCATACATTACATAAACCTCTCTCACCTTATCTCCTCTCCCTCTCTCTCTCTCTCTCTCTCTCTCTCTACCTCCCATCACTTCCGCCACCACCGAAGTGATGGCCGCCTGTTCATCTTCCATCATCGGCGTCTCTTCCATATACCAAACCCCATCCCAAGAACACTCCAGGCGAACCACCGCAACGCCTCCACTCTCTCTCCCCTTCGCCGCCGACAAGCCCCACTTCTCCGGCCTCAAAGCCTCTACTACAATTCGTCTCAGACATCACAACAATAGTATCGGCTCGTTCGTTGCCTCGGCTATTGCGACTCCGAACTCTTCGTTGTTGAGCGAAGAGGCATTCAAAGGTCTCGGCCGTTTCGGAAACGGGTCTATTGATGTAAGCGACTCCGATTATGAATCTGAAACTGAACTGGGTTCGTCTGAAGGAGGTGGTGTAGGTGAACTTGCGATTTCGAAATTGGGTTTGCCTCAAAAGCTTGTTGAGTCCCTTGAAAATCGAGGGATTACAGATCTTTTCCCAATTCAGGTTCGTGACTGAGAATATTTTACTTTGCTTGTTTATTAGTATTGAATTGTACTTTGATGCTTTATTGGAACACTTTAGGAGCTCTATATTAGGCTTTTTTTTATTGTCTATTATGAATTTATGACTGAGAGATTGGGACCCAAACGGAGCTGAAGATTGTAGTTATAGGTTAGTAGTGTGTGAAAAACCTTAAGGCTTTATTTGGTTCATGGGTTTTGTGAAAAGGAAAATATGAGAAAAACTAGTTCACTCGGTTTTCTGTTTGTTTTTTTTCTCATGCTTTAATAATATAATTTTTTTTTAAAACTTTTTTAAATATAATTATAATTCAATAATATATGAACAAAGGAAAGGAAATAACCCACAATATTTAAAATAGATAATTTATATCTTAAATTACTGAATTTTCTTTCCTATTTTACTCATCAATATTTTTTTATTAACCAAACAAAGGAAAGAAGATTTCTCTATGTTTTCCTTTCATTTCTCTCACTAAATCCAAACCAAAGAGTTGTTTGGTTGATGGTTTTAGTGAGGAAAAAGAAAAGAAAGCATTCAGGAAAAACATTCCTTTGTTTGGTTGATAACGAAAACGATGAAGAAAGTAGGAAGGAAAAGAAAATATATTTTGGATTTTTGTGAGTCATTTTCCTTTTTTTTTTTTCTTAGTTCACTATTATATTTTGGAAATTTTGAAACTTTAATGTCATTTAGGCCTGAAGGAAAACACAAAGGGAAATAGTTTTCCTTTCCCATTTCTTTCCTTTCTGTAAATCCGCAAACCAAATAAAGCGTAAGTATTTACTGAAGACTTGGCTCTTCAGGCAGGAATTCTGCTGTAGTTGTTCTGATTTAAATATATGATTGGGACAGAGGCTCATAGTTTAGATGGAAATAACAATTTTAATGAGCCACATCAATGAAATGTGCGCTTTTTCAAGCTTAGACGGAGGTGGAAATTTCAGCCAACTGCCTGGTTCTAAATTTCTAATCACTGTTTTAAATACCAATATATGTATGCTAGTTACATGTATAATTCTTTTTTCTTTTTCCCTTTTTTGCTAAGCACTATGAGAAATCCTGGCGCAGAATCTCATTCACCTGCTCATAGTACAAAACTTTTATTAGTTAATGTGTCTATAGAGCAAAACTTTGAGTGTTTTTACACGGTGATAGTCTTCAGTCCCATAGTACTTTACTGTAGAGACTCTCTGTCAAAACACACATGTACATTTATCCTCGTGTGTGCATGTAGACATTTAGGACAGGTTTGTACTTTTATTTGTAATCTAACTTGTCCTACTGTTCATTTAGAGAGCTGTCTTAGTGCCTGCACTGGAAGGTAGAGACATTATTGCTCGTGCAAAGACTGGCACAGGGAAGACATTAGCCTTTGGTATTCCAATAATAAAGCATGTTACTGAAGATGAACAGGAAAAAGGCTCCCAGAGGTAGCTATTTCCTCATCTACATCTAAAACATTTTTCTGTTTTTATCTATTCTATGAATATAATACCCTTTTTCTTTGCTTGAAGACGATTTGCACGACTTCCCAGAGTTTTGGTGCTTGCACCAACTAGGGAGTTAGCAAAGCAAGTAGAGAAGGAAATCAAAGATTCTGCACCGTATTTGAGCACCGTTTGTGTCTATGGAGGAGTTTCTTATAACATACAGCAAGGTGCACTTTCTCGTGGAGTTGATGTTGTGGTCGGAACACCTGGTAGAATCATAGACCTGCTTAATGGTGGCAGCCTGAAATTGGGGGAAGTCCAATATCTGGTCTTGGATGAGGCTGATCAAATGCTTGCGGTTGGATTTGAGGATGATGTGGAGGTAATTTTGGAGAAGCTTCCATCAGAGAGGCAGAGCATGCTTTTCTCAGCAACCATGCCTGCTTGGGTGAAGAAATTGGCCAGGAAATATTTAAACAATCCCTTGACCATTGATTTGGTAAGTTCTTATTTTTTTTGAAGCGTTATCTTTTCCATGATTGGAGTATCCAATGGATGTTGCATTTCAGCAGTTCCAATCGTTCTATTCTGATTTATAGTGCTGATTGGACAGATATATATTTTCTTATCTGTCCTGGTGCATGTATGTGCCTTTATTATTTGTTCTTGGGGTTATTCAACATAAGGATTTGAAGGGTGAGTTGGTCTCACATGTATTCATTAAATGTTTCATTTTTAGTTGTTTGTAACTTAGTATTATTATTGTGTTATTGTTGTTATTCACTTAGAGGTCCTATTATGCTGTGAGTCCTGCTCTTCTCCCTTGTCTTATTGTTTGATCTCCTCTTCAGTGTCAGAGGTTTTAGTTGGGTGGCATGGTGAATAGGAGATAGAGCCATTGCGGGCAGCTCCATTATGTCTGGTGGTTTACAGTAGTTTCTTTCAAGGAAAAAGAATCAAAGTTTATTTTGAGGATGTGGAGTTGCCTATATGGAAGTTGAAGCATCATATAGTGACTTCTTAGTTATCAGTTACAGGAAGGTGTTTATTTCGATTTTTTGGTTGACTTGCAAATAGTCTTGGTGTAGCTTTTTGCACAAGTCCTGTATACACATTGGCTTTTTGATGCTTTCCATTTATAGTTTTTTCTGTAAGGGAAAAATATCATATATAATTTGCCTTAGCAAATTATTGTCAATCAACCTAATTACATATTCCCAATTGTACAGAACATAAATTTGGCAAGCCAATCTATCTTGTCAGACATTAGATTTAAGCATGAGATACACTTTGGTTTTTCTTAACTTTTCTACTCTTCATATATCTCATTATGCAACATCGATCTTTTGATTTTTTGTTATTATTATTTTTTATGGAAATCTGGTTTTCCCTTGCTGCTAGAGATGAAATCATTGGTACATTATTTGTTTTAAAAAATTTGGTGGTTCTTTTGGTTGTCTTGGGGTTTGGGTGGGAAATGTGTCTGAGTGCTGACCTTTGTTGAATATGTTGTTGATAGTTATCTTTTGAATCTTAAACAGTTAAACTCAGTCGTGAACTGCCTTATAGCACTGTCTTGGTTGTGGCATTCCTAGTCTTTTCTTACTTTGCAGAAATGTGGATCTGCTTTGTTTATAGGGTTTCTTCTTCTTCTTATTTTCTCTCTGTAGCTGTGGGTTTTTGCATTTTTACTCTCTCTCTCTCTCTCTCTCTCTCTCTTTTTTTTCACTGGGTGCGTGTGTTGTGACTTGTGAGGTTGGATGGCGATAGATGCTTGATACTAATATCAGCCAAGCACCACTTATTTTGTTGATGTAAGTGCACATCTAGTTGATTGGGTTTCCGGGCATTGCCTAGTATATTCTATTTTTATGTGTTTTTACTTGGTTGAGTTATCCTATATGCTCTGCCTAATTCACCTAATAATGCTGCATTTCTACTGCCGGCAATGCTGCCGGCAATGCTTCATGTGGGAATGTTTTGACTCTTGAGTGGTGTTTATGTTCCTTATATTTTTTTTCCTTTTTGTATTTGTTCCATTGTGGTTTTCTAAGGTTCCATCATCCCTCCATTACTCTTTTCCCTATTTTAGGTGCAATTTCTTTTTCTATTATAAAGTTCAGTCAACAAGAGTGTCTTATTGCTGTAATTGAAGGGCAGTTGTATACATATGATATTATCTACTCGGTGACTATACGCTCTTCTACAGAGGCCATGAAAACTATGTCATTTAGCAAATCTTTCAATGTGATGTAAAGCTTGATTCTTCTTTCTGCTTTTCCTTAGGTTGGTGACCAAGATGAAAAGCTGGCAGAAGGTATTAAGCTGTATGCCATACCAGCTACATCAACTTCAAAGCGGACCATGCTTAGTGATCTTGTTACTGTAAGTTTAGCAGTTCATTTTACTTGTGACCCACATGAGCATAGAGAGTTTCAATGTTTTGAGTTAAGAGGAGCTTTTGAAGGAACTTTTATGGCTTTTAACATTTGTCATGATTTCAGGTCTATGCAAAAGGTGGCAAGACCATTGTATTCACACAGACGAAACGAGATGCAGATGAAGTCTCCATGTCATTAACAAATAGCATTGCTTCAGAGGCACTGCATGGTGACATATCCCAACACCAGAGGGAAAGAACTTTGAATAGTTTTAGACAAGGAAAATTCACGGTGCTTGTTGCTACTGATGTCGCCTCTCGTGGACTTGATATCCCCAACGTTGATTTGGTAAGTTGATGACATTGCTTGTATGATTTTTTCGTAACTTTAATTCGATTGCGCTTTAGCATTGAGATTGGGAATGCGTGTATAGATCTGGATGAAGAATGAAGTTTTGAGTTGAAAAGTATGATAAAATTAAAAGACTAATTTACATTCGTTGGAATGTAAACCATTTGCTGTCATTTTCGAGGAATAAGTATGGAAGTCACCCGTTGTGATATTTGTTATTAGATTATGGTAGGCATGGTATATCTAGTTCTTCAAGTCTCTAATTTTTAGAGTTTCCACCATATAATAAACTATAGATTGTAATAGGCACGATATATTTTGGTTGTTTAAGTCTCTAATTGGTAATGGAAATTCATCTCATTCCAACATTAATGGTTTAATTTAGGGGATTTTTTTTTTCCCGGGTCAAATATTTTAGGGATTTCAATTACTTGTTCTAAATGAGTACTATTGATGAGGTCACTAACATCCTGTGGGATCTATCCTCTTCTCATTGCACTTGGACACAAGCTGGTCATCTAAAACAGTGCTCTCTCATAAATAACCCATGTGATACTACATGTATAGCAATGATGTTAAATTTAAGTGAGCTTGTCACATAAATCACATAACTGATGTACTTATATATACGACTTCATAAATTGGTCCCAAAAACAACCTCATAAATAAATTATAAGAGTAGTTATTGAGTATTCTTGCTGGATGTCATACTAGGTTCAATGTGAAACTGAGTTGGTTTATTTTCTCTGAAATCTTACACGGGTTGTATTTCAGACGGTTTGGAGCTTCATTATTTGTGATTTCAGGCAAATGTGATATCAACATATAACAATGTTTAAATACCTTGCCTTTTTCCCTTTTTCCAGATTATCCATTATGAACTACCCAATGATCCAGAGACTTTTGTGCATCGTTCTGGTCGGACGGGACGTGCAGGAAAAGAAGGCACGGCGATTCTAATGTTCACTGGTAGCCAGAGGAGAACCGTCAAATCTCTTGAGCGTGATGTGGGATGTAAGTTTGAATTTATTAGTCCACCAGCTGTTGAGGAGATTTTGGGGTCATCAGCTGAGCAAGTGGTTGCTACTCTTAATGGAGTTCATCCTCAGTCTGTGGAGTTCTTTACCCCAACTGCACAAAAATTAATCGATGAACAAGGAACGGCTGCTCTTGCTGCTGCATTAGCACAGTTGAGTGGGTTTTCTCGACCTCCCTCTTCCCGGTCTCTTATTACTCACGAGCAGGTAAATGATGGGTTGACAAGTTTCAATCTTCAGTTATATAGGTCCTTACAATGTCCTACAGTTTTATTTAATTTTTTTTTACGTTTATTTATTTTATCCATGCTAATGTGATTTCTATTGATAACCCGGCCTTTTAGCTTGTAGTGGACTTCAGTCGCATTTGTTTTTTCAACTTGTTCTATTAACGTATTACTTTTTGGTATCTCTTGACCCTAAATCTTTAACACACCTCCATTGGTGTTACTAGTCTAATTAAAATTACATGCCATATTCAGTTTTTGCCCTACCAAACCTCTATTTAAGCATTTTACCCTACTCTACTTCCATCAACTAAAAAAATATAGTTAAAAATTGCATTTCATAATTGGGATCTCCTCTTGATTATGTATTCTTTTTTAATTGAATATATATATCTACTTAATTTATCCATAACTAAGGCGAAAAGAGAGGGGGGCTTAGTTAGATGTAAAGCCACAATAATTGAGAATTCACTTGTTTCTCCTGCATTTCATACTATATTACAACTCCATCATACATGTCTTAATGAAATCAGTGTACCTATTCGTTTTCCTAAAACCTACCACAGTCAATCTCTGGGGACTCGATAAAATGTCTTTTTTCCTCCTAATCTATAAAAACCAGATAAAGATCCTTCCTCTTTCTCTATATCTTTTCATTAGCAATTTCAATAAATAGATCGTACCATAGACTCCCTAGCATATACTCAATGTAGGTGTAGTTAATGCTTTAGTGCCATTTGGGTCCGCCCACTGGCCCCACTGTCCCTTCTTGTATCTGCAGTTGATCTTATATTGTGGAAGCATATTTTTTCATCTTTGTTGGGATAACCGGACATATTTAGCTTGAATTTTCAACTTTACGCTTCTACTGCAGGGATGGGTAACATTGCAGTTGACACGTGATCAAGCTTATTCTAAAGGCTTCTTCTCTGCTAGATCTGTCACTGGTTTTCTGTCTGATGTTTATTCTACTGCTGCAGATGAAGTTGGAAAAATACACATAATTGCAGATGAAAGGGTGTGTTTCTAATGCATGTATTTTATATCTATTGCGATGTTTCTCAGATAATGAATTGCTTAGTGAAAACAAGTTGTCTGTAATCTCAGGTTCAAGGAGCGGTCTTTGATATTCCAGAGGAAATCGCAAAGGCGCTATTGAATAAGCAGATACCACCTGGAAACACATTGTCCAAAATCACCAAGGTTTGACTTTAAGTCACATTGCCATTTCTCACATTGCTGCTGCAATTTTATTCTGTTTCTGAACATAGTTCCTGCTGTAGTGTCTGTTTTGCATGAGCTTAGACCCCGTTTGGTATTGCAATAAGAGATTTGGTCTCTAATAGATTTTCGAAAAACCAACAAATTGGTGCTTCTGATTTAAGTTGTTTTTCAGCTTTAAAGTGGATTCGGTATTTAGAAAAGCCGTGAAAAAGTTTTTACCAAATGGACTCAGATCTCAATAATATCAAATAAGTGACTATTGATCCTTAATAAGCTAATCCAAACGGGCTTGTAGAATAAGATGAATCATCTACTAGTGTTTTTCTGCAAATTGCCAGCGTTAAATTACTGATGGATGCTTGAATTCTCCTCATTCCTTACCTTTGCTTTTCAGTTACCTGCTCTTCAAGATGATGGCCCCGCAAGTGACTTCTATGGCAGATTTTCTAACAGGGATAGGGGTGCCCGAGGTGGTTCAAGGGGAGGCCGAGGAGGTTCGAGGGACCGAGGTGGTTTCAGATCATCCCGGGGCTGGGGCGGCAGTGGTGGCGGCGGCAGGGATTCGGATTACGATGATATAGGGATTGATTCTCCGCGCGGTGGACGTGGTGACAGAGGTGAAAGTAGTTGGTCTAGGAGCCCAAGAAGCAGTGGGAGTGATTGGTTAATTGGTGGTAGGCGATCCAGCCCGTCATCGTCCTCAGGAGGCAGAAACAGGTACTTTCTTTTAGCTCCTTGCATGTTACGTTATACCTTTACAGGCACTTTGGTCTTCCTTCATTTCTCAAGAATTCTACACAAAACATCCTTAAATATATGGATGCATTGGGGTTGCTTGCATAGTTGTGGCCTCCTTGGGCCCCACATGATTGGAATGAGGTGATTTACAATTTTTAAAGTTTTTTGATGTAGAAAAATCCATCAAATTTATCGTTTTGAAAAATGGTAGTGATGTAAGAAAGTTATTGTTGAATCATCGATTATATTGTCTTAAGGCTTTGTTTGGTTCATGGATTTGGTGATAGAAAGGAAAAAAGATAACAATGAGGAAAACACTTTACTTTATTTGGTTAATAAGGAAAACGACGAGGAAAGATAACACAGTGAAAATGAAATAAAAACTTTTGAATTTTCGGAGTCACTTCCATTTCTCTTTTCTTGAGTTCCAATTATGTTTTGTCATGTTTCTCTCTTACGTTATTAGAGAGAGTTTTCCTTCTCGCTTTCCTTTCCTCATGCCTTCTCTAAATCCTCGAAGCAAACAAAGCTTAAGAGAATAATCACATGAGAAGAAATTTGATGTAGTTTCTCATATTTCTCAATAACTAGTAGTCTAGTCCATTCAAGATAGATTTCTATAATAAAATGCCTATTAATCGTGAATTGACTCGATTGTGTCCATGAGACGCCCACATGGGTGCTTAGATTTTGTTCGGATCCTCAAAGGTGGAAGATACATTGACTGTTACCATCTCTGATCAACCTTTTGACTGAATATCCATCTTATATCTAACATCATCATAATGTGCTTTAGCAGAGGCGGTGGTGGGGGCGCATGTTTCAACTGTGGGCGGCCTGGACACAGGGCATCGGAATGCCCTAACAAGCGAGACTATTAGCTCTGTCCCTCGCTGGATCGAGTTTCCAGCCGCTGCTTGTAGATGGGTGAGAGGCTGCTGCTTCAACTCCTCCTGTCGCGGGGCCATCTTATAATATTTTGTTTCCAGACAAAAGGCAATTCGGAAGATCGAGGAGGTGAGAGAGACCCTCCTGTAAACAAGATGCAGCTTCAAACTGGTTCCCCCCTTCAATGCACCTAACTCCCATCATCCTAAAATATGTAATGTTATTTGACATGCCAATTGTTTTGGTAAATTTTTTTGGCAAAGTTCTTGTTCATCTTAAAAGAAATTCTGTTATTAGGCTATTTTGGTAAGTGGTTCTTATATTTGGAGAAATAGAATATAGAAATATGTTCAAATGGTTGGAGTAGAGATGCTACATTGTTGGTTGGGTTAGAAGGCTGTGCATGATTTACTCCACCACCTGCGCAAGTCATCCTCTTGTGCTGGTTTGTGAAAGCTACACAAAGGACTATCATCCTAATTGCAACCATGGATATGGGTCCGGTACCATCCTATACCATTTTCTTCTATCTAGGCATATTCGACATTGGATCATATGAAATCCACATCAAGACAAGAAACCACCGAGTTGCCACCATACAAACATAAAGATATATAGTACATGTATATGTATTGTTTGGGGAACAAGGACAAATCCCCTCGGTCTTCCCTCCGCAACTTTAGTACCAATAGCTATTGCCGTTCTAATCAGAGTAGGATACAAAGGTAAACACAGGGCATATGCACTGGCCCAAAATACATGCACCATTTAAATCAGGGGGGCAAGCTGGTAATAGGATTTAAACTCACGCCAAAGCTTTGGACTTGGTACGCCAGAGCTCTGAGATTCGTTCTTCTAACCATCTTGGTACGACCCTCAGTTATTGCTCTGAACTATATCAAACATGCTGCGTCCAATATCTCATTGGCTTAAGTTCCAGTTGAAGTTGGTCTCCCAAAGACCTCATCCACAGTCCCTTCTATACTAAATTACGTTGACAGTTGTTGATCTGACCTGTGGATTGGAAAAATGGGAGTCTCTCCCTCTCTTTTCTTCGTCATTGTCAACAGGAAAGTATCAACAGAACTTGCTCTTCCATTCAGACCATTGCCGCATTGAACTTTGTCAACATAACTCTAAAGTAGAAAACTACCTGACTACCGAAGATTACTGTCAAAAGCAGCTTTGTCATGCTACCGACCATGTGGAGGTTGATGATTTTCGTAGGAAATGGTTTCTAAATTGGATTAAAGATAATGTCAAGGGAAAAAAAAAGGGGTGAGAAACTACATGGAACATTTTTGTTTAATCTTGAATACTTGGCTAATGGGAGGAGAATCCTAGTGATAGTAAACCGAAAATCTAGATTGTAAATTTGTTCAACTCAAATAGGCCATTACTGAGTAGTGCTTCGACTGGTGCTGTGTAGACTCTAATCTCAGCACTATTTCAATGGTCCTGCATCAGTTCCCGAAAAACTGATGCAGAACGGAGTCTTCAACTGCAGTACACCCTTCAGCCTCCAGTTCTATTTGCCGAACAAGTGGTTACTCCAAGCTCTGAAACCTACGTTCTCACGGTTGGCAATGTAACCAAAATCTAGTGCCTGAACTCCATTCATATACTAGCATGTTTAGAAATGTCAAAAAAAAAAGTGAGTTCTTTTTCGCCCCTCTCTCCATGCCTTTTGGACAGTATAAATAGAAATTTATTTATTTATTATCTTAAATACCTATATAACTTACAAGAGAAAGATTGGTCATATGCATGGGGTAAATTGGCTTCAAGAGCTCCATAATCAAGTGGAACAATTAGATATTCAGGATCTAAATGTAGCAGCATTACTCTTAACACGAAATAACTGTGATATGTCCTCGGTCAGATTTGCTAATCTAATGCCTTTGATTAGGGGTCAGCTAAACTAAATCATGTTTCAATATGCAAAGCTAATTTTGATCTTTGCATCTTCAGAAAAGCATATGGTAAGTATGCAGGTAATTTAAATATGGTTCATCTACATTAGGACTGTTAGTTAACAAAAATTTTACTCGCATATCAGCAACGAGGGCTGATTGCACCAACTGTTGTCATTCTTCATTCTATCATTTTTTCGGTATACCTTGTATGTCTATATAATCGAAGTTATCAAACTGCGGTACTAATTCAGCAGCTCCAAAATGTAAGATTCAACTATCTCACAAAACATAGAAAGAAGAGCATTGCGATCAAAATGAACATTTCACAACACTAACAGAACCATACATGTATATCCTAAATAACAAAAGTTCACATTGCATTAATTCAAACTTAAAATTTCAAAACTTACAACTACTTGCTGAAGAGTATGTTCATGATGCTCCGAACCACCGGACCTCTCTTGTCCCTTAGAACCTCCCTCACAGCCTTCTCATCTGGTACAAACCCTTTATCTCTCATCTCCTCCAAGAACTCCCTCCCTTCCTCCACCTTCCCCTCCCTCGCAAACGCCTCAAAAACCGCAACATAAGTCCCCGCATTCGGCCTCATTCCTTTCCCCATCATCTCAATCACACACTTCTTCGCCTCACCCAACAACTTGGGATCACCACAACTTGCAAGTCCCTTGATCAAAATCGCATACGTATAAGCATTCGGCGCAACCCCACAAGCGAGCATTCGCATATAGACCTTGTAAGCCTCCTTGCCCTGACCCGCATTGGCGTATGCCTCGATAACTGCGGTGTGGGCCACCACTTCGGGCATGTTACCCTTGTCCTTGATTTGCCCAAAAAGTTCCAAGGCCTCATGGGTCAGTCCGTCCTTAGACAATCCGTCGAACATCTTGACTGCACTATTAATAAGCCCATCTGAGCGTATTTTGTGGAACACTTCTTGTAAATTTTGGGGGTCTTCCGGATCTTCAATCACTGGTTTTTTGTTAAATGGGTCATAAGGAGGAGGTAATTTGGATTTATCAATCTCATTGTTCTTCATCGTTGCCATTTTTGTCGACTCTTCCGAGTCAGAATCAGAGTCTGAGTCTGATAATGAGAAATTTACCATAGTGTTGCGTTTCATGGTGGTGGGTTCTTCTTTTTCAGAGGTAGTGAATGGTTTTTGAAATTGGGTTTTTGGGTTTGTAGAATTGAGAAAATGGGTTGGGTTTATCAGTGGTGTTTTTGATGGAAGAGTGGTGGATATAGATGGTGATTGTGGTTTCAGAGGGTGGGAGTGGAAGAGAAATGTGGAGAAGAGGCGCTTGCAGGAGGACAGAGAGTGGGTGGTGTTGGAGAAGATGAACGAGCGAGAAATCATTGTGGCCGCCATTGGCTGTTCCAGTCTGTGACTGTGTAATATGTATGCGCGTATATATTTTCTCGGACGAGAAAATATTGGTTGGAACTGGGACACCACGTGTGTCACTAACCAAACAAATTACTCTAATTCGTCCATGCATTCACAAAAATTATTCAGTATAATCGTCGCACCACATGATCATGCAGATCTGGTGTGAACTTTTAATATTTACCAAACATATGCCCCTATTTTTTAGGGGGATCGTGACAATTTGCCAATTTAGCTTCTGACAACTACATGTTATGATCCCGAAGAAATAAACACCACACCAGCATGCTTAAATGGTTTAACCGTCACACTGAATAATTTTTTTCAAAAATCTGATTGGTTGGTGACACCACATAAGCACGATGACAAGGTATCACCGTTGCAATAGAGAACCGTCTATATAATTCAGGACCTCATTGTGCGGTTATATTGGCACTGTTTGGCAACATCATTTGGGGGTTTTTAAGTGATTATGAATTCTAAAAGTTAAAATGAAATTGTTTGGCAAAACCAAATCATGCGATTCAATTACAAAAACAATGCGAGTTAACACCGAAATTTGCAATTTATTTAATATTTATTTTTAATATGATTGAATCGCTGAAGCTGAGTTGTGCAAAACATTATATAATACACAAATTCTGTGAACTCCGTAATAATAATTCTTAGTAAAATGGATGTAAAATCACAATAATAGAAAAATAAGAAACGTTACTAAGTAATTTCCCCAAACTCTTCTCAACTGTATGCACAAGTCCACTTAAAATCCAACTTCCTTCCAATGCTTTCGAACCGGAGACTGTTTGCAAAGGCACAAAAATGGCCCTGTGATTCACATGTGAATTAGTTCTACAAATTCAACCTTCTATTTATATGAGAGTCCGCGCTCAACCTAAAGAATAATAGTACTACCTTTTGTTCACAACCCACTAAAGTATCTCTCTTATGTGTCATCCTGTGATATCAGTAGATCCCATAGTGACGCTAACACAGGAGACTTAAAGAGAGTCTCTTTTATGTGTCATCCTGTGACACAAGAGACTGAAAGAGAGTTTTGTGGATTGTGAACAAAAAATTGTGAGTGAAGTATTATCCCAAACTAAAATAACTCCTAAAACTAGTTCGTTGTAATTTTTTTTTTTTTGGCTAAAACAAAAAACTGGTTCATTGTCAAAATAGAAAGATGTTGATTATCACAAGAAGCTAGCTCAGTTCTATACTCACCGAAACAGGTCCTTCATCCTTGGGGTGTAGGGCCTTGCTACCTCTAGCGTCTACTATTGGATGAAATTTACACACAAATGAAGAACCGAGTAGTACCATTTTTGCTGAAAAGATTTCAATGTCAAACATAGAACACTTATCTCACCAAAGAGAGCCATTGCCAATAATGAACACTGATTAAGAATACACCCCAAAATCAATATTCCATACTGCCAATTCCTCACTGCACTGTCAGTCTTTTGATACATTTTCACAAAGAAGAGAAGGAAAAAATCGAAAACAACACACAAATAACGAATCACTTCTAAATTTCTAATGAACAGCGGCAAGAGTGTAACGTCTATAACCATGAAGGTTTTCGAAGTATAAACAAGACTAAAATTTTGCTCAGCAGAAATGAATTCTCGCTCTTCTTTCCCGAAAATCAAGACAACGCAATTGTGGTTCCGTATAATATTAGCAATCTAATCTACAGCACTTGCTTACAGCTCACCAGAAGAGCATCCACTAAACTATGATAGTGTTCAATGATTTGCGAAGACTTGCTTGTCAAGATGAAAAGTCGAGCATAGATAATTCAGGACGTACACTCGGTCTCTGAACCACCGGAGGCTGCTGGGTAGCTTCTGTTCTGGTCGGAGTACTCACCGAAGGTGCAGGAACACTTTCCACCGCAACAACCTGATCTGGCCCATTCACTGGGACAGGTGTTTGGTTGTCTGAAGTTGGTTCACCTGATTCAGACGGAACTGGAGTACCCGATTCTGAGGGAACCACTGGTGCACCTGATTCCAAGGGAACCACTGGTGCACCTGATTCCGAGGGAACTGTTGGTGCACCCGATTCCGAGGGAACTGTTGGTGCACCCGATTCTGACGGAACTGTTGGTGCACTAGGTTCGGAGACTGGTGCACCTGTTTCAGAGGGACCTGGTGCAGCTGATTCTGAAGGTGGGAGAGCACTCGAATCGGACGGTGGAGTGCTTGAATCTGATGGAGGTGGAGCACCCTCGGGTGCTGTACTAGGTGCAGCTTCTAATAGCAATGGTTTGGCCGGTTGTTGCTGCGAAACAGAACCTGCCATGCCCGGGCCGGGCTTTTTCTGACCAGGGTTTGGACCATATAGAGACGCCATTCCGGGAGGAAGAATTTCAATTGGTGGTTTCTTTCCTGCTTCAGCTAAACTTGTGAGCTTGGGTTCCTCGAGGGAAGCCAAAAACGCGGCTGCAGCATCGGTTTTTGTTGATGAACCGGGTTCGAGGTCCTTCTGTAGCATTTTGTTCCAAGCCTGAACCAAAGTCCTCAGTGTTGGTCTTCCATGAGCCTGGAGACAGTGTGGATGGTCAGATCATAAGTAGTTAAGTACCAAGAACCCTCTGGATTACAGCTTATTTGGGATTACTGAGAAATTCAATTCTGTTGGGTAAATTTTTTCCCCCAGTTTTTTTTTTTTAAATTCCACTTTAAAAAAACCTGAAAAAACAGCTTAAATCAGAAGCTAACAATGTTTCACTTTTTCGAAAATTTATGGAAGAAGAAATCTTTATTGCCACAGCAATACCAAACTGGCTTTAACTATACAAATAAACTGTTTGAAAAAGGTTATTATACTTGGGCATGGAGCACAGCCTCAGCAAGCATTCCAGTGTCCTGCCATGCTTTCTCCATCAGAGCATTGTCTCCCAAAACTGCAGCTGAAAATGCTGCTTCTCTCCCTGAGCCCACTGAGACCAAATTATTCATCAAACCCTGAAAGAAATTTGTGTAATTGAGTCCATTAAACAGCTAAAGACAAGAAAACCGAAAGTTACATGTATACATGCTTTCCATAAGAACCAAATTGGATTGCATGCAAGACGTGGTTATAAATATTGTCAACTAGATTCTGTAGCATGCCAATAGCTCAGCCAATTGAATAGAAGCCGAATTAATGTCTACATACACTCAATCGTGTCAACTCTCCGTGATTTGCAAGGCGCAAAGCTAGTCCTCTTAACTCGTGACCCCGTAAAGCTCCCTTCACCGAACCTGCGGCGGCTAATCTCTTGAGAGCTTCACGAGCAATATCGGCTTGTGCAGTAGCATCAGCGGCATCAATAAGGTCCATGAACTCCTTTGCAAATTTCACCACTCCTTGTACAGCATCAACTACAGTTTCCTTCTTAGCTGTCAAACTGAGAATGTCGTTTAAGTCTAGCCCTGTTGTTTCCTGCCCTATGTCCCTACTGTTACTCATTGTTAGAAGACACTGAAGAGCTCTTTTCAAATCGTTGCTCTGCATGGCCAGGTCAAACTCCAACCTGAGAAACACAGATACGTAAAATGTTATAGCAAATGAGATGCATGATGCACACTTTAGATTATATTTTTGCCTGATTAAAGAATGCAGAAAAGATAGTTCCATATTTCCAAATACCCAAATGATAAGTACAAAGCCCCATCGTTAAGAACCCCCAACCACTTTTAACTTCTACCTCTTTCCACAATATTTCAATGATATTAAACTTAGTTTCAAGACTCTTTTAAGTATCCAAGTGTAGGTGTCTTACTCGCGTCCATTTTTTTTTTTAAAAATAAAGCAAGACAT
This sequence comes from Hydrangea macrophylla, assembly GCA_033977485.1. NCBI lineage: Eukaryota > Viridiplantae > Streptophyta > Magnoliopsida > Cornales > Hydrangeaceae > Hydrangea > Hydrangea macrophylla. The sequence goes on from CM066996.1 coordinate 80,291,555, forward strand.
CAATGAAGCATGGACACGGACACGGACACAGACACGGACACATCAACACAGCAAATCCTAAAAAAAATTGGTCGTCGACACCAAATGAAAAGTGTCCATGAAGTGTTGGGCACGACACAACACGACACATTCCCTTCTTAGAAGTGTTCATGCTTCCTAGTGTCCAACACGTGTCAAGTAGTGTCCGGCATGGACAAGTGACCCTTCTTGAAGTGTTTGTGCTTCCTAGTAAGTGTTGATATCTCACACAGCCACAAAGTGACTGACATATCAACCAACAAAATATGTTCCCAAGAGAATGTATTTACAAACAATAACAGAGCTAACCCTCTTTTCTTAATAGGAACAAAAAGAACAACAAAAGAAATGAGAAATAAGGATACAAAAGATGATATTCTGAAGGCAGCAGAACAAGGAGAAGTATAATAAGCAAACAATAGCATAAAAGAGAGAAAGAGAACCATCAAACAGCCACTGGAAACAAACATCCCAAAGACCTTACACAACAAAAGAGGCACCTTTTCCAACACATATTCAATATGCTTGATGCATGAAAATATTGTACCCTAGATCAAATGATACACACACAGATATATATACATATATATAGAGGCATTTATACAAACACACAAGCTGATCCTGAATTTCAATTTATTGAGTTGTCTTTAACCCCTTTTTGTTTGTCTCATTTAAAACCTATTTTGATTCTTCAGTCTGATCCAGTTATTGAGACAATTAAAAGGGTTTTTAGTTGTTAGATGCATGCAATCACTTGTAAACCACATTGCTTCACGCCGGCCAAAGGAAAGTAGAACCTGACATGGTTATAGTAGAAAATGAAGTTCTGCTCTACAGACCTTTTGGATATTCCAGGCAAATGAAGAGCTTCAGTAGCATATCCCATCCCAAGCATAAATTGTGCTAAATCATCATGATGTTCTCTACCAAGCCTACTTGCCCTGTAACAAAAGGTAGCATTTAGAGAACATGCACAGAGATAAATAACTTGCATTACCAAGAATTCAAGGGAGTCACGAATATACCATTTAACTGCACTAACGGCATCACCGTACGCAGCAAGACACCGGCAACGGATACCAGGATGGCTAAGAGATATTGCATGAGCACACATGTACCTAAGAGCGAAAACTCTAAGTCAGCAGATCATTCTTTGTAATTTTAAGCTCTTTTAATATCACCAAAAGTAGATTCATCTATTACGACCTCATAACGTTGATGAAACAGAAAATTGAAGGTCCTCACCAACCCACCAACCTCACCCCTCCCCCAACCCAAAAAAATACAAAAAAGAGCGGAAAAAAATGAGAAGGAAAATGAATGAAAAGAAAAGAGCAGAAATTTGTCACAAGGGCAATTCAGAATATGCATTCACTGGCTGTCTACTAACAGATACATCTCATCAGTGTGAAGCTTAGCTCTATCCACTACAGCTTGAGTTGCATCCTCCTCCTCCTTCAAAATGGGAGTTTGAGGGTTCGAGTTGTTTCAGCACAAACTGGGTGAGGTTGCGAAACAAATAAGCACTATGAAGAGTGTAAAAAGATATCAATTTTTTTTAACTCCAAACAATATCTTGGGAAAAAGTAGATTCTAGACATATCTCGGGAAAAAGTAGATGCAACTGAAGATAATTTCTAATCTATCAAACCTCCATCAGTGAAACTGGTCTGCCGCAACACTCCGCCTCCCCCACCCAAAAAAAAAAAAAAAACAAAAAAAAAAAAAGGAAAAAAGGGCAAATAAATGGCTTCACTCGAACTATTTAACATCAAGAATCAACAGTACCAATCAATATCATAAGAGGATAGTTTTTTTTTTTTTTTTTTTTTTTTCACTTGAGATATTCTAGAATGAGCAGTTATGGACTTCCTCAACTAAAAAAACGTTGGTTGTTACTACCAAATCCTCAAATCAGTCAAGAAGCTAATTACCTATCAATCAACCACAGAACTCCATCTCGAACACCCACCACAATGAGAGGTCCAACTGGCCGTTTCTGCTCCGCTGGAAAACGAGTAACTGCCACTGACACCCCTCCACCACCAACAGCTATCTCATTAACTTTTCTTTCTTCCATCTCTTTTAGCATCACTGAATCATCTCCATCAGCTTTAGAATGTTTAGGCAATGTTAAAAATGGTGGCACAGAAGGTGCATGCTGAAAAGAAGCCAATCTCACCACCTAGACAAAGGAAAATTATTCAATAGAAAGAACCCATACACACGCCCAAAAAAAAAACGAGAGCTTTCCTAGTTACATGATTGATATGACTGAAATATGGGGGGAAAAAAAAGGTGAAAAGAACTGATAAACTCTCACAGAGCATACAGCACAATTCAAGGCATACTTAGCGCACTAACATGTAGGAAATGAATCCATCACAAGCTATTACTCTAACAGTAATGTCTAAGAAAAAACTCATAAATTAACTTCAAAACAGCACCCGCATTACCCTGCCCAGATTTTGATGTGGAGAAGCTTGTATAACTCTGCCTGGTAAATCTCATTTAGGTAACCAACAGAAGAATTTATTACAGGCTTGCGAATAAAATTCCAGTGAAAAAACAACGCAGCAAAAAAAAAAAAAAAAAAACTTTTGAGACTGGACAACACCTTTTTTTTTCACCATTAATAAGTCAGTAAAACTGTACTAGTAAACGCAAACCAAGTTTCGAAGTTAGTCGATGAAAATGTTTGAAATATTTCTAGGAGGCCCAAGGTAAAGTTAGTTCACTTTGCTGCCTATACCAATGGAAAGAGAGCAAGTTATTTTAATATTTCTAGAGGAAATAAGGATTTCAACCTGTAACATAGGGGGTCTCAACGTTATCCTTTCTTGTGTAGCAGTTTGCACACCATCAACAGCTATTAGTGCTAATTCTCCATGTTCAGCAACAGCTCTTGACTGTGCTTCTTTCAGCTTCATTTCTTCTTTTCTCTTTTTTGTTTCTATATCAATAGGTGCAACCCCAGCATCCACAAAAACGCACCTGGAAAACATAAAAAATTCAAAAAGGCATATTTTTAATTTCCTTTTAAAATATATGTATATGTGTGTGTATTAACTTATTAAACAGATTGAAAAATATATATATATATATATATGGGGGCAGCTATCCTACAACATGAAAGTTGTAGGATAGCATTGTACACCAGCTTTTAGCAACCAACAAAAACATTTTTAGCAACCTAAAAAAACTTTTAGTGACAAATCTTTTAAAAATATTGTCGCTCAAGGTGAAAAAAAAATTCGTTGCTAAAAGAGTTTTTTCGTCGCTAAAAGGGTGCCGTGTTGTAAGTTAGCATTCCCCTATATATATATATATATATATAAGGTTGATGGGCCAAAAATGCATATACATCATGAGGGTAAGAATAGAAAAGAGTGAAAAAAACCATAAAAAAAAAATCCACCATATACAACAATGCGTAGAACATCCCCCCTTCGTCAAACCTCTGATCGTATCCATCAAACCAAACAAGGTAAGAGTGGCCCTTAAAAGACGAATTGTATTTCTTCAATCCACTCTAGCTAGGACGATATCTTCAGATAAGTTTAATGCTAACCTCTTTCTCACTACATCAACCTACATTCATTTTTATTTTTCCACTGTCCAACCAGCATCTTTAACCTGAACCATAGCCATCCTTCAAACTGACACAACTATTAAATTTCAGTAACGAGCCAAATTCAAGCCAATCTTAAGTCTGAACAGATTCTCTCAGATCTCCACCCAATAAGTACTGCCCCTCAACCTACCAATAAAGAGGTGCCAAAACAGGGGTGTAACCCACGTTCTGGAAAAAAAAATGCATTCATTTTTCAATTCCTAATCTATTATTACCATTATCATCATTTATTACTAATTATATGATTTTTAGACCTCTAACATTTGATTCCATGTAGCATGGGTAGTCTCAAAGTGGTACCATATGTCTTGGTTTTTGGGATCAATATCACAGCAAAACCCCAGCCATACACTACTTTTACTCAAATGCATTTGACACACAAAAGGCTGAGAAAAGATGCAAAAGTTTCAAGTATACTTAATGGTTGCACAAGTAGGTTTATTACACTTGATGAACATTATGAGAACCAAAAACCATGGATATCACAAAGGATATCACAAACAATATATATACTCTAATAGGATATATATTATATATATATAGATATATATATACTCTAATAGGATATATAATTTGTCAAAAAGACTATTACACATAAACAACAATATATATATATATATATACTCTAATAGGATATCACAAACCACAAACATGTGCGTCATTAGGCCAAACAATTGGTTTTCACTAAATGAGACCGATATGAGAGAGCTTACTTCACGACTTCTCTTTCTCTTGAGTTTAACCAGGATTATTAGACTGCTACTGACTGATCAATCTATCATTGCGCTAATCTCTCCTCTGATTAGAATGGAACATCATAAAATGTAGGGTAATTGTTAGAAGTTAATGAATTTGGTAGTAGGTTTTTGTAGAGCCTATAAATAGAAACGGGAAAACAACTTTAGTCCATTGACATAGAACAGTAATGTGAATTATTCGAAAAGCATTATTCTCTATATCTTCCCCCATCCACCCTCTCTCTTCTCTTTTACCTACTTCCAACGTTTCTAATATCCTAGGAAGCACAGACACCTCAAAAAGGGTGCCGAACTCACACAGCGTGTGGGCGAGGATTCGTCGGAGTTCTTTTGGAGTTCTTTTTGGATTTTTGGGTGTGCGGGATTTTTTTGTAACGTTAACCAAAAAAAAAAAAGGGCAGCCCGGTGCACGAAGCTCCCGCAGTGCGGGGTCCGGGGAAGGGTCGGACCACATTGGGTCAAATGTACACAGCCTTACCCTGCTTATTTGCAAGAGGCTGTTTCCACGACTCGAACCCGTGACCTTTTGGTCACACGGCGGCAACTCAACCCGTGACCTTTTTTGTAACGTTCTTTTACAAAAAAAAAATTCAAAGTAGTTGTTTTTTATTTTATGTTTAAAGTATAACCTCAATTTTTTTATTCTATACTTGATTTGTTTAGCCCACTCTATGTTTATGTTAGTTTATGTCAGCATACCAACAATCTGAATTTTGTCAAATTTAAGTTAGTTGTGGACGAATATTAAAAACCATGGAATCGTAAATAGAGATATGTATAGTTATGATAGTTTTGTCTTTAAATGCCTATCTTTGAAATGGAAAACAGCGATGTATAGTTAATAGTTTGCTTGAATGAATGATGGACACAAACCTACTTGGGCTTTGCTGACGAATTTGTTTTCATGTTATTTTCTTGCATTGCACTGCTTTGTTTATTAGCAAACTAGTAATTTATGTGTTGCTTACTTGCTTTGGTAGCCTTTATGTTTATTGCTTGCTAATTGTTATTTGTGTCTTAATTACAAAATAAATAAATAAAAGACAATGAAGTGATAGAATAGTTTATAAATAGTATCATATAAGTTTTTATTTTTAATAATTTATACAAGCATCCCCGCTGCACCCGCACCCTTGATCTTTGGAAAATTGACGAATCCCTTGCACCCGCACCGGTGCTTCCTACCTAATATCTCTCTGTTTCTTGGAATTTTTCTTTTCCCTCTCCTCTTTTGTTGGTCTCTTTCCGCGCTATTCCATTCCCATCATTCAATACTTAAACAAACATAGTAGTTATCTATACCCACCACAATTTCGTTGAGTTTCTTGAAATACGTTGGGTTACTTCAGTATCAGAACAAGATGAGGGCACTCTTGAATGGCAGTGATTATTGTACACTAGTACTAACAGTCTAACAAGAACAAAGTTCATTAAGTTCTTCATTGTTTTGGTGACAGGTATAAGGTTTTAGTCACTTCCATACGGTTCAATGTAACCTTTCATCCAACAGATTGACTCTGATTCTTGAGATCGAACTGTGTTTCATGATATCTCTTCCCAAGCTTAGCTGAGTAAGAGAAGTGTTAGCCCTTCTTCTCAAACTTGGAACCATAAAAAATTGTTTTCGGCCTCTACTCAACCCAAGAAAGGACAAATGGCTAGGTTGTAAGTTTGTAACTAAGGAAAAGAAAAAAAATGACATTCTCCTCCACTTTTAATCACAACGATTTTGGCCAAGGACATGATAGTCAGAGATATTTTAAAAGCCGCTAGTTCAGCTACATTGGTCGTGGAGCTGTTAAGTCATAACATTCACCTAGTACAGAGTTCCACCACCCGTATTGGGCCCATGGGCTGTGTATATTTAAACCTAAACTGGATTGTCCACTCAAATCCACGGTAGAGCAATCCAATGGCTCAACTTTGATTTGCTAAAGAAAGAATTACTGCTCCCAAATCCCACTACTGCAATTACTTGGAAACAATCAAATTGAATCAGTTCAAGATAGTTAATTAAGTCTGGTCCAACACTGCTACTGCATAAGCCAACTGACCGTATTAGTCATCCTAGGTTGTTTTGTATTTCATCTTCTTCAAAAGTTCAGTGTTTCTCTCTCCTAAAATTCGGAAAATCATTTTTCATTAATTCATAAATTAATGAAGTGATTATTTATAACATAGTTCCTATGTAAAAGATCAATCAGGGAAGCTCCGGGCAAATGAAATATAACATGTCCACACAACAGCAAAAAGGCTTATTCTTTTATGTTGAGCAGATAAAAAGGAAGAAAATGAAATGACAAAAATTAAGTGGCAGAAGTTTGATGACAATATCATGTTCAATTTACTAAAAGTTGCAAAGGAAAACAAGTATTAAAGCTCTACTACTCTATCTTACTCAATGGTAGTTGGTGTAGCCACAAAAAGCTGTCTCCGATGCCAAACAGCCCCAGTAGCATAGGGGATTGCAACATCTCCCAAGTATCTATACTGAGGTCGCAAGGAAGATATAACAATATATTGTTGATAGGCAAAAGCGCAATATTCAACAGTTTGGTCCCATGCAGTCCATTCAGGTTGAGGAAGGAGATCACCCACAGGCTGAAAAGTTTCCCAACTACAACAATACACCTCAAATTGACATAAGACATAATGGGAGAAAAAATTACTCGAGATTACAAAGAAGGCAAACAAAAATAAAATCAATGTAACAAAAGTGGCCACAGGAAATAAAAAGGGTATTCAACAGCAAAAGTTAGTATCAGCGAAACTTGGCATCCTACATGCTACACTAATTAGTAGGTTTGGAAAAAATCTACTAAACAGCAAAATTTATTATCAGCAACAAATGTTGGGAAGCTACTTAACATACAACAGTGTGAGGCAAATGAAAAATGGTAATATTAGCAATTATATATTTGAAAGATAAGTCCTAGAATTCTTAAAGGGAGGTGAGGTCAACAAAGCTTTGTGGACACCAGAAGGGGCTAAATGCTTAATGCTAGGGAATGTACTTATTTAGCTTCTTTTGGGGGGCCGTTGTGTAGTCCCGTGCAGGCCAAAAAGGCAATAATTGATACTTTGGTGGTTTTGGGGTGGGGGGGGGGGGGGGGGGGTGTGGGGGGGGGTGGGGGGTGGGGTATGTGTGTGTGGGTGGATGTTAACAAGGGATTTGGTTGGGAGTTGTTAGCATTTTCTTTAAAGGATCAACTCAATAGCCTCTACTGGTAGAAGAGTGGTCTCGATTAGGAAAGGCCACATGTTCACTCATTGCATAGAAGCACTCAGTACCGACATTAGGCAATTTTAAGCATTTTGACACGTGAGAACCTATAAGAATTAGTTGTAGATTCACTAACTAAACATCATAAAGATTAAATACCATTAAAGTTTAATAGAGAAAAAATATCATAAAATGAAGTAAAATTGTTTCAGGGAAAAGCGTTGAATTAAAAAGTCACCTAGTAGTTTCTTTTGCACACAAAGGAAATTAATCCATCACCCTGAAACTGAGGTCTTCAAACCGTGAAGTAGAAATGCTGAGAGAAAGCGATTAAAAATAGCCATAACTCTTACCTATACAGTTGAAAGTTCAGTGGTGCCGCATCTGCCGGAGATTTATTAGAAGAAAGCCCATCATCAATAGTGGTGAATGAAGAAAGAGGACTACTTCCAAAGCCTGATAAAGGCATTGATTGAATTGTAGAAATAGCTGTTGCAGCAACAGGACTAATCCTCCGAGATGTTCTATAAGCAACACCAAGTAGAGCTCCCCCATGCAAACCAATGACCTATAAGAGAGAGTTTTGAAATCAGCCAGGATACCCCAAAAATACTTGGTCAGTACAATGTCAAACAATACGTGAACCACTGTTTAATAGGTGAACCTTTAGCTCATCAAATGTACTTACCTGCTATTCACCGAAGCCCATAACATCCTAAACCAATAAAGAGAAAAGTTCGACAGCGCCTAGAAGAACAGTTAAAGCTATACATGCTATAAAGAAATTGTCAACAACAAAAAGGTTCAAATTGATCACTAGGAAACTTAATTATACCAAAAAAATGGGCCACCAAGCAGAGGAGCCCAATCCATATATGGATGCTGAAGTGGTAAACTGGAGTCAAACCTAGCAATTGAAATTCTATGTTAAATGCCTGCACTTAAACTTGAACCTCTCTTGTTAGCCAAGTTTTTACCATTACATCAAACAAGGGCCCTTATTAACACCATTTACATCATGGAGTTATTACGAATTAATATGGATACACCTTAGCGACCAAGTTAATAGATCTTTTATAAGTATTCATCATGGTATATACCCAAAATTGAAAAGAGTAATTAACATGTACATCTGATTCTGGTACATGTTTGGCAAAAGGTTTGTGAGATCAGAGTACATCACATTGGCTATAGTAGTGGTCCAAGAGTCATATGAGTCAAGTTGTTTTATTTGGCGTCTATGTAGAGTCCTGGTTGATCTAGAACAGAATTTTAATCAAGCGAAAATTTCCTACTTTGGATCCAAGACTGTAAAAAACTAACATCCTACAAACGTTGATGTACATTCTTTATTTCAATAGAATTGAGTTATGAGATTTGTGATTGTGAATTTTGTGATGTGATTAAACCCTTGTGATGGTAAAACATAAGATTTCTACGGGAAATTCCTAGATTCTTTCTTCCTTTCCTTTCTCTTGTCGTCCTCTCCAATTAATGTTCAAAGCTCTGGACATTCCCCCAATTTGGTTCCATAACTTGTTGAAAAGAAATTATTGTCTATAAATTGGAGATACCTATGCCTACTATAATATGTTCCCCATGATGAATTCTGGGAATTTTTCTAGAAGCCCTCGCAAAGGTTAGGACAACTTTTGATGAGGATTTTCTATCCAATGAATGTGATACTATTCTTTTCATAGCTACTCCACTGGGGGTAAAATTACTGTGAGCTCCTCAGCCGTCCATCGCCAGCCCGGCTTCCAAGCTCAAATTCTTAAGGCTCATCATACTGCCATACATGACATTCGGGACACAGAAATTTTGTTATAATTATGGTTGTTTTAGATTCATTTGGAAGAAAAGGAAGAGTAGGATCTTTAAGACGGTAATGAGTACATAAAATTTACAGAAGAAAGACTTTTTCACGACTTTTTTGCTGTGGTTTAAATCTTTTACTTGATTGGCAGGAATTTCTCTTCTCCCCAATATATGGTCAAGCTCGATGTTGGATGGATGCTTTTTAGGGATCAAGGTAAGGGTATCACTTAGCAACCACCAGAACATGATATTCTTTACTTTTATCTAACATTTTGAGGTTGAGGTGCCTATAAACCCAAGGCTGTGCATTGTTTGCTCGGTTGAACTACGCAAGCAATAGAATCGTCATTATTATAAGCCAAGAAATGGGATTGCGAAGATCTAAGAAGTATGACATGGATATGATATGCCACTATGACACAGTACATACATACTGATGTATCGTATTCAAAAAATTAGTTAGGATAAAGATACAGTGAGTACAGGACAAAATAAATGTGTGTGTATGTTTGTGCGCAAATACAATACAAGTATGCGTGTTGGTTACATGAAAACAAAAATTTGAATAGTACTGTCATGATATATGCATGGTATGGAATTATGGAAAGGACAAACCCATTGCACGATGCTCCCGCCACTGCACGGTCTGGGAGGGTTAATCCAAGGGCGTGGGGGTCTGTTTGGTAACTCCAATTGCAATCACAAATTTTTAACGGTTCTAGGAACCGCGATTGGAGAGCTTCGTGCGATTGACATGGGCGCATATTCCACAATACTGACCCTCATCTACACATCCATATATTTGAATCCCAAGTATGTTTTTATCTAACAAATTTATAATGATGCTCTGCAAAAAATTCGTCATCCCAATGTTCAAAAGATGTGTTTGACACATGTAATATCCATGAAGCATCGGCGACTTGTTAAAAATAAAAAGGTAACATTTTCTGATTACAGATGTGTTTAAGGAGTACTTGGATATGTATCCTTGAGTATTGCGTATCGGTATCCACTATATATAGGATATGTGTACCCCTTCCTCGTAGAAGTTCTATACTTTCATAAGGTTAGGTATACAAAATACTATCAGAAAGAGGGAAAATACCGGTTCACTGCGACCACCAATAGACCTCATTAATATGTTTGATGTCCCATCATCCAGCAAAATACGAACTTGAACACTGGCTGAAGCAGCAGCAGTCGCGGCTGCTGCTGCAGCTTGTGCTGCCGCTGCAGCAGCTTCCTTTGCTCTTCTCGATGATCCCCCCTTGGGGTTTATTTGAATTCTAGGAGTTAATGCCGATTCCAATAGAGCAAATTTGTCCCGACATGTATCCCAAGCCAAAAGTCTTGCACTGCCTGAATCAACAATGGACCAGTCACTGACCTTGTAGACTGAGAAGTAAGGAATATCAGGCCACACAATGGAAATATACCTGTAAGCAAAGGACAGGGTGAGAGAACTGCTAAACTGATATTCATTTTGTTTTCCATGAGATTAAACTCAAAGATTTACTACAACAATAAGCAACTCAAAGCGAAATGAAGCATCGGTGGGTGAAGTTTTCAAGTAACAGTTCGGTTGACACGTAAATGATATACCTATTAACATGGACACTAAGATGTCATAAAATGCTGGAAGTTATTAAGTATCTATTAAAAGACAATAGCACAGAGTCAAAATAGGAACATTAAGGCTATGATCGGTTTTGCGGATTTAGAGAAGGAGGAGAAAAAGGAAAGGAAAACGATTTCCCATATGTCTTCCATTGTGTTTTCGTCCATGCTTACTAGAAATTAAAATTTTCAAAATCTAACATTAACTTAAGAAAAGAGGAAGGGAAGTGACTCAAAAAATTCAAAAATTATAGTTTACTTCTCACACTATTTTATTTCCTTCCTATTTTCCTCATTATTTTCCTTACAAACCAAACAAAGAAAAGTGTTTTCTCAATTTTTTTTTTGTTTTTCCTTTTCCCTCACTAAATCTGTGAACCAAACAGAGCCTAATAGGTTTATGCAGCTGCACCTCAAAAGTTCAAATCAATACAGAGAATACAGAAATCAGAGGCAACTTACTTTCCCGAACTGCTAACGGAAAGAACCGAGTATGAATCATGCGGAACAGGCGTGCTAATGTGTTTTTTCATCTGCTTGACTTGGAGTTGTTCGATAGAGTCTCCCTTGAACCTTCCTGCTTCGGTCAAGGAGCCATTACTTCCAAGGGATGGATTGGCTGTGTTTGATAGCTGAAAATGTAGCAACTTTAGTTCCCTTTCAACTACGTATACAGCAGAGTGCTCTCGGTTTCCTGGTGGCGTTGGTAGGGGAGCTACTGCTGGAAGAGATCTAGCATCAAATTCACTGACAATTACACCAATGTTGGTTCCAGTAGCAACAAGATGTGGTTGTAAAGGATGTGCAACCATACAGTAAACCTACAACAGCAACACCAGCATCAAATCTAGTGTTTCTCAAAGCACAATTTCTTTGCTTAAAAATTCATAATTATTAGTAACTTGATTTTGTCATCTCCAAAGATAACTAATATCAGCTTTTTCAACTTTCTACATATTTTCAAAGTTGTTTTGAAATAGGGATTGACCTTCATCAGCAATTAAGTTCTTCAAATTTGTACATAACGTAATCATAAAATTGCTCCTAAAAAAGACTAAAGTAACTTTCTTCAATTGGTCAGACCAAAAGATTGGGGATGTAGATCCTCCTGTACAGTCCAAGTGCAAAACGAAATGAACAACATCGTCATCCAACTCTATGAATCCTCCAATTTACAAAATCTGTAAAGTAGATCATACTAATCAAACACTGGGTATGTATTGCAACCATCTGGATGAAAGGAAGGCAAATGTCAAAAAAATGTCCTTGTGCTGGTAAAGTTGCTAACTTGTTATCATCAGCCTCATTACTTATCATTAACTTCTAAACTCGGTAATCATTTTTTATAGTTAAAAATAATTAATAACTAAGAGGAGAGAGCAGAAGGGCAAAGCGCGCACAAGGAATCTGAAGAGAAATATATATACCTAAGTAGGGCACCGACCATTCAACTGATAGAGCACCAATGGAATCCTCTCTACCACTGGGCTCATAAATAGAAAAACTGTTGTTTACTTTTCTTTCTTCTAATAAGTGAAGAAGTAGACAAGGATAAATTAAAGGAAAAACAGAACTGATTACGAAATATAATACCAAAATGAACTTTTTCTTTGACAATTTTGGTAGAGACCCAAGCCATTGTAATAGTTCTAGAAATACATTACTTATTTCTACAGCCAAAGCCCTCAAACTCTGAGCAGGAATATTAAGCATCGCCCTCAATTGGTAAGGAGCTGCCCTGCACCACAAGGGCGCCACTGCCAAACCACACCCGCACCCCCACCCCCACCCCCACCCCCACCCCACCCTTGATGAGGGGACTAAAATAATGAATAGTGCTTAATGTTTTAAAAAAAGTAGCAGAAAACATGAGATCTTTAAAGATACAGAATTCGTGGTTGAATGCTATGATAACGGACTCTTCTGAATGTGCTGAAGTACCCCGTATCAACACACGACACACAAATGTGGGTATGGGGTGTGTGTGCAACATGTCTGGTTGAGCACGCACTGAATGTGTCGTTAAATTTGTATAATTCCATACAGGACTCTGTTAGTTCTATGGTTCCTTCAAAATTGGATGAAGTGTAAAACACTTCATGTTACTTGAAAAATCGTTTACAAATGTAATGAAAACATAACCGAACGCTTGGAAGAATAACCGCACCAAACAGGCAAACACACACACCCGAGTTCATGTCAGTTAGGTTAACAACAGGAAGTGGAATTAAGTGACTGCAGCCTTCTTAATATAAAATGCTGTACACCTAAAATACTTTTTATTCAAGATAAACTTAAAATATAATTAGTTCATCCAGCCAAAAAACACGAATAGTTACCTACCCTAAGTTTCTTATTGGATGCAAGTACTTGTGGAGGGACTAGCGAGGAAAGTTCGCATAATGGCCTGGTGAGAGCTGAGTACGTGGGGTGTTCAATAGCCCTGCAAAAAGTTGAAACATAATTCAAAATTCCTTTTAAAAGAAGAGAGGAACAAATATTGAAGTGATCTTCGTCAAGACTCCTACAACTTCAGAGAGTTGGTTTACCAGATCTTGTTCCACAAAAATCACCTCAATAAAATTCCATAAAAACAATTACAACTCCAATTATTAGTGTGTTGCTACAAAGAAAGAAAAAAATGCTTACCAAATATGAGAATCTTTGACACAAGTTAATATATCAAGGTTTGGAGCTCGAGGATGACACCAAGATGCCACACTGTGGCAAGCCATTTTTGGAACTGGTTTAATACGACGCAATTCCTGCGGAAGAAAAGGGGAGGGGAAAAAATTAGATGTTCACCACAATTACCCCGTTAAAAGATTGCCCTGCAGAAATGAAACTGAGAACTTTGCGATATTCAATGAGGCACCTTAAAAGAGATTGTGTCCCAGATAGCTAAAGTTTTGTCTGCACCAATTGTAATAAGTTGTGGTGCACCTCCAATCACTCTAGAAAGCTCAACAGCCACAACCCCTCCGTCATGTGCCTTGAAACATCATAAAAAAAGCTCAATATGTACATCAATATGTACATCAAAAGGCAGGAGCCCTATTGCATATACACCACAAGTAGACAAGAAATGAATATGCAATAAGGCTGTCCATGCTTTATTTGCTTAAAAAGAGAGAGGAATAATTATTACTGTACATGTGTTATCAACGAACTTCTTTTTTTTTTTTTGGTGTTTACAATCAACCAGTGAACAATTTTCTTGTGTTGCCTATCGTTTAAGTCAGCAACGCCTATCTGATGGTTTGTTATGTTCTAAGGTTCTCATCTTCAGAATTCTAATTTGTGTCAGATACCACCCTTAACAACTCAATTTGCATATGGATAAATATTGTAACTCAATAAATTATTTTATATTTGCTGCATATTAAATGATTATTTAAAGGAAAAGAAAAAGAAAAAAAAGAAAAAAGAAAAAGAAAAGAAAAGAAAAAAAAGAACAAGTCTAAAGAAGAAACAAAAATTGAAGGATATTGAGAGAACAATAAGATAGATACTTTTAAACTAAGCTTAGGTACAAGTTCTCGTGAATCTTGACCATGGTCCGCACTCCAAATCACAAGTAAGCCATCATTGCCACCAGAAACCAGAAGTGCCTGTGCTCAAGTAGGACCCAAAAAAAAAAAGAAGCATTAATTTATTAATTAAATAACAGTGCATATTCGGGAAAAAAAAAAAAGAACAACTAAAGGATAAAACAAACTCATCATTATCAGCAGATTCAACGTATTCACAATCAAAGTTCCAAGAAGCACACCCTGTCAACATTTGGATTATTTTTTTCTCTGTGATATGTAGGTCGTTAAAATAATAAACATCTATATTAATGTAATTAGATTTAATTTTGTTTCTTTAAGACTCCAAATAAATAAGTACAGTTCCAATAAAAATAAAATAAATAACTAAACAAGTTAGCAGGTTGATGTGGAAAAGGTTGGTTCATGTTTTCTTTTTCCTTGTGGGTAAAATGTTTTCACAAGCACCAAACAACTCATCTAAGAACTCTACAATATCGTAAATGACCAAAAATTTCTCCCTTGGTCCTAATAATAAAAATAATATTTAAAAAGAAGAAGAAGAAGAAGAAGGAAGGGAGCTCCAAAAAAAATTAGAAAAACAGAAAAATTGCCACCCCTTCAGAAAAATGTGTTGTTTCTTTCCCTCCATATACACCACCACAGACAAAGAAAAGACACATTTCATATTCCTTTGACAACCTTCCTGAATCTGATCCCTCTCCAAGCCTCCAAATTCTCCTACATGTGGTTTGCCATTACCCACTGAATGTCAAACAAGGACAAAACCATGAACCAAAAACCACTCGATATCGAATAGTGCATCAACAAGTGAGTAATGGTCTCTTCAGATCTTGAATATACAACACCAATCCACAATAATACCCTCCTGAGATTATCAACGGTTAATATGCTTCCCGAATCACAGTTCAACCGAAAAATGATACTTTGGTGTGGAGAAGTTTCTTTATCATCAATATACCCAGAGTTTCTTTTCCATCTATAGGCCTTAGTTATAACCAGCAACAAATTGAAATGCAAAAAAATCGATAAAGTTTCATGTGCCCACCATCTAGGGCCCTGACCTTAAATGAAAAGAGGAACCCTCCACCCCTAATTTTTCTAGCGAAAGAAAACATCTGAGGCAAACACATAAATGGCAGGCGTGATTTACAAGTTGGTATAAAATATAAATTCAAAATTTCAAGAATCCGAACTTACCTCACCAGAAGTAGCCATGAAGGTCATCAAACAAGAAATTGATCCCTTATGACCTCCAGTGTACCTTCGAGCAAGCTGTGGAAAACAAAAACAAAAACACATTACCATGAAATGCAACTGATAAAAATAGATACTAATACAGCAGAAACGTATAAGTGCCAGCTAGCCTAGTTGATAAAGTGTTTAGGTTGTCACACAAAGAGTTGAGACTAAATCCCTTTGATCAGGATTTCCTCAAATTTCCAAGGGTACGGTGGGGACGGGGGCGGAGCCAATTATATTTCTAAATAAACCTGTTATATTTTACAAATAACTTTTGCGGGGTTTCATATCCTGAAAATGTTTCATTGTCGCATCATTTGTAACCTCGTTGAATCTCTTTTTCTTGATACACACAAGCAAACTATCATTTGGCTAAGTCTCTTTACTCTCTTTCCTTTACGCGTTTTTAGGTTTAAATGCAAAACATACCCCTGAAGTTTGGTCCTTGTCTCATTTTAGTCCGTGTAGTTTCATTTGCATCAATTTGATCCCTGAATTTTTAAATAGAAGCAATATGGTTCAAAATGTTCAAATGTCCCATTGTATCATAAAATTTGACGGAATTCACCCAGTGCTATGCACAATTAAGCTGATAAGCGGGTGGGGAGATTGTTGGTGTTCCATTTTTCCCCTAAAAAGTGTGACAATGCATAGCTTGTAAGTCAATTCCGTCTACTTTTTCACAGAATTGGACATTCGGATGACACTGATTCTATTTAAAGACTTCAGAGACCAAAGTGATTCGCGCAATATTTAAAATGAGACAGAGACCAACTTCAAAGGTATATTTTGTAATTCGGGGGGGGGGGGGGGGGGGGGGAGGAGAGCATAAGTAAAATATAGTCCATAGACATTATTATTTACAAATAAAAAAACACATACCTTCCATGTAATCATTGAAAGAACTCTAATTACACCATCTGATCCACCAAAAGCCACAAGAGGACCATCCCCAGCAACTGATCTAGAGAGGAATTCCATACTGCAAAAAACCAAAGGTGTCCATGAGTATACAAACGTATACTTTGGGAAATGTAAACATTTGAACCATGTTGAGAGCAGGTAGCGAATAGATGACTAAAACAAGGAAAGACTTTTAAATTCTATAGGCAAACATCAACCTTAGACCTGTCTGGACTTCTTTGGAATTAACCTACTCAAACAACAACTTGGTTGTATTATTGGCGTGATAATCAGTAATTCATAATTTCTTTCAGTTATGTCTCTTTTACTATACAAAAATTATAAGAAAAAGTAAACTCTGGTATTTGACTTGTCAACCACAGGCTAATAGGTAAACTGAAGAAGTGCTTTAAAGTCCATCTTATAACTTTTTAGATTTGGGGGTTACATGAGGACTCAAGAATTGATTAGTTGGAACTTGCCAGAGAAGCGACTTGTTGTCCAGGTCTTGCTTTGGTACATCTCGGCCACGCATTGTCACCAAGTCCAAAAAAATGGCTTTGTTTTCGCAACAGATAACAAGAAAATGCCTTCCTTTCGTAGATGGAGCCGGTGAACTAAAAGCTGAAGTGACTTGATTGACTGCTGCTGGAGCCTCAGCAGCAGCAGAACGGTTGCGCCAGAGTTGCCAAAAGCGTACATCATCATCATAAAAGCTAACCTGCTTAACACTTGAACAATGTTGTCCAATAGCAAGTTCAAGTCAGCAATAGAAGCCACAGAAGCGAAAAAGATATGAATGGAATGTGTGCGGATCCATACCTCCCTCCTCGCATGGCTTCTGTAGGCTTCCCTCTAGGCTCTGCAATAGAAACACCATGCATGAGAAGAACATGAAGACAAATATTTCAGGTTGTAAAGATGCATCATTCATACCATATACATATATATGTATATATATATAATTCTCCGTGCAAGGAAAGAGTATGGTTCAATCAATAGCCACTTAATGCAAAATCAAACAGTGCAGTTACAGATTCCCAATAATTTTAGATATCTAACATACATTCTATAATGCAGGTATCCTGCTGTTATTTTATAATTCTTTTACAACTTTTAGAAACTTGGCTGCATAACGTATGTACCGAAAATACAAGATAACTTGGTCAACTACACATTACATGGTCAGATTAGAGAAGAGTGAAAATGACTGCCTTGTAAAATCTACCAACCAAAACAATCCCACCTAATGGACCAGAAAGGAATTGGTTACAAATATGATTCCCAAAAAAATACTACTTCAATATAATTGAAACAGCAAGATAAAGAGGCAAGAGATAAACTTAACAAGGAGATCTAAGGGGCTGTTTAGGAAAACAAAGAACATGTTGTGTGACTCATAAGTGAACCAGTTGGCCATGATGGGAACTTGCATATGCACGATTAAAAGAGATGGGAACTTGCACAAGCACGATTTAAAATTCTTGATAATCCAAAATCCCTAAGTTGAAAAGAGTGGGGGAACTGATAAGCATTGCCAACTTTAAGCAGCTTTAACACACACAAAAAAAAAAAAATAATAATAATAATAATCATAATCATACAAGTTAAAAAAAAATTAATGAAGTTATCACAAATTCACAATATACTAGGTGAAAGGTCAATTATTCAGTTACAGTGAATGTAGAAAGATGAACCCAGATTATAGATTTCATATCTATTGTCCCTTACTAAATCCTCAATAAAATAAATGTCCCCGAACAACAGCTGCAAAACATAATAGCTCTAGAATTAAGTAGGATGAGAGCTTGCCTACATGTGCTAGCACCTAAATCCTCAAAAATACCCTATTGATAGGTAACCATCATACGCTTAGCAAGCTCTCACAAATACAATAAGTAATTTAGGCTATGTTAGACTGTTAGTCATCTCTTGTTGATTACTTTCATTGTGATGCTACATAGCTATGACAATAAGTACTTTAGGCTATCCTCAGTAATACGACAATCCCAATTTAACCTTCTTTTGTCTTTTGGTTGGTTTAAAAGTTGTTAGTCTTCTTACATCACAAAATTCTCAAATTTCCTTATGCATTTTCCGAATTAAGGTATGTGCATCAGCAAAGTGAAGGGTACTTTTGGTTGGTACATTGGGCAAAAACTTTTCTCACTTCTTCGATTGGGTCAAAGTACACCTCATAATCCCCTCCTAATTTCAAAGCGAATCAATAGGATCATAATTTTTTAGAAGTGCCAAGCACAAAGCTTCAATAGATTTACTTCCAATTACATACATGTGATAGTTAACAAGTTTATTCCAACTACAAGTTTTTCATGAATATTGTATTGTTGCAACTAAGAAGTCGTTGGGATGCAATGGTAAAAGCTCAGGCCAACAAGGGAGTATCATCAGTGTAGACACGTTGTGCAAAGAATGCAAAGCTTAAGTCTTTCTCCAACCCACCTCTCCCAATAGCCTGCTAAAGGAAGACGACCACCGAGCATGGCAATTGCGTTGTAGTAAAGCATGTTATTAATTTAATACCCTACGCAATAGGTTTGGCAATATTTTTTGGTTACTTCATACTTATTCACATTCGAAATGTGTAGATTTTGGGGATGGCAAGAAAAAGGATGCAGATTAAACTATGAGTAATGATTGGTGCACATAGCATTACCCTGAAACTATTATAGCAAAATGAAGTTATTGAAATCTGAGTGGTAAAGAAAGGAAAGATCTAACAAGAAATCCATACATGTTTGAGAGTTGAAGACGGAATAACTCGACAATAAAAGAAAATACTGGAAGTAGGATGGGATGTGGTGGGTTGCACTAGATCGCGGATGGAATATTAGTTTGGGAAGTGGGCCTTACTTGAGAGGAGAGAGAAGGTTGATGGAGAGAAGTGGAGAGAAATAATGGGGGCAAAGAGCCCACTTTTGTGACTCTCCAAATTGGAGAAATCCGGAGAGAAGAGAAGAGACTAAAAATAATAACATTTTAGATAACACCGATACACTCATGTCTATCCAAATACGGTGGAAAGAACCATACTTTATCTTCTCTTCTTTTCTCTAATGAGTTTCTCTTCTCTCCACCTATCTCAATCCAAATCTATGAAAGACTATACTCACAAAGCAAAAGAAATAGTTTCCCATGTCTATCCAAATTGGTTCTAATGTTCTCTTCTCTTCTCTCATGTCTATTTAATGATTTATAGTTGACATAAAAGATGCAAAAAACTTTATACTTTATAGTATTTTGCAATTTGCTCTACAGAGCTGGTTCCTTAAGATAGTTGAACATTTGAGAATGAATAACCTGCTCTTGGAGTTCACTATATCCAAACTCAAACCAAATCAGTATCACCAGAAAATTCCACACTACTATTATAGAGTACATGAAGCAAAATAACTAGCAAGCTTATCAGCTCATAACTTAGCTCTGAATTACCAGTATAAGAAAATTCCACACTACTGTAATAGAGTACATGAAGCAAAATAACTAGCAAGCTTGTCAGCTCATAATTGGGCTCGGAATTATCACTAGTATCCTTTTGCACAGAGATAAATGCACATATATAAATCTCTCTCTCTCTCTCTCTCTCTCTCTCTATATATATATATATATATATATGCAGAGTCAGGCTCTAGTGCGCACTGGGTGAGCGCACTAGACTTAAAAAGCCAGATGGTGTGGGTCACCCAACACACGTTTGGGGCGGTTCCTGTCTTTTTAAACCTAGCTCACCGCCTCACCCAGTGCGCACTAGGGCCTGAATCTGAATATATATATATATATATATATGTATATGTTCCAATTAGGATTACAGATTTGAAATGTAATTCACCAACCTGATTCACCCTCGGCAAGCTTTTCCAACTTGGCACCAACAAGTCGCCTCTCGTCAACACCACCTGGTTTCAGCTCGTAAATCACCTGAAATGTTTCCCCCAAAGAAGACCCCGAAAATTAAAAGATAACTAAAAGTGGTGTATTATTAATATATCTACATATAGATACATAAAAAAATAAAAAAAATTAAAAAAAAATTAAAAAAAAAAAGAAGCAAAAGACAATATAGCCTATATATATTCAATCAAAACCTGCCGATGTTCCCAATTCCAAACGGAGACGCGATCTGAAGCATCGGCGGTGACGAGCCATGGATGAGTTGGGTGCAATTGAATCTTCACGATCTTGTCGTTCGTCGGACGAAAAGCTCTCAAACGCAACATTTCTTTTTTACCTTCTACTCTATTCAATTACACACAACAATATGATTTGTAAATCAAATATATATATATATATATATAAACTATCTAGCATCTTCGAACAGCGAAATTAGAGATCTCGAACTCCACATTCTTCTGGAGTCGGCGCATTTCAATCGATCTGGTCAAATTCCGATCAGTTTGTCTGTGATTTTGCGCTAATTGTAACGAAATCTGATCCGAAAAGCTAATTGGATTTGAGATTTCAGAGAGAGAGAGAGAGAGAGAGAGATTAACACTTTTATTTTTTCATGAACTGAAGAACTGAAAGAAACGATCTGTCTGAATTTGAGTGAAATGCTGTAGAGAATAATTTGGATCGGGTCAAATGACCCATATTTACTAGATTCCGTTTTCACCCTTCGAAAATCAAATTTTTGGTGCTGTGTTGTGGGCTATTTAGGAAGAGTAATGCTAGATGCACTCTTAAATGCACAATTCTGCTTAAAAATGTTGGACTTTGTGCTGAAAAGCTTGCACACCCTTTACACTCTCTTTTTTGTGTACAGACTTTTCAGCACAAGGTCCAACATTTTAAAGCAAAGTTGTGTATTTGATTGTGCATTTGGGAGTGCATCTAACATTGCTCATTTAGGAATGATCTGGGCAATTTGGGAAGAGTAGTGCTAGACACACTCCTAAATGCACAACCAAATGTACAATCCTGTTTAAAATTATTGGACCTCGTGTTGAAAAATTTGTACACAAAAAAGGAGGTGTACAGGGTGTGTAGGCTTTTCAGCACAAGGTCCAACATTTTTAAGCAGAGTTGTGCATTTGGTTGTGCATTTAAGAGTGTGTCTAGTATTACTCATTTGGGAAGGACAATAATCGGGTTCTATGGTTCAAAAGTGAACAGGTTTTACAAATTTAAATGTTTGGCAGAATTTTTTTTGTTTTGCATTTGGATAGGAGTGTATGAACAATCCACCATGTTTTAGAATACAAAAAACATGATTAGTTTAGTCTCACTCTTGCGTATATTTAGAGGTGTCAAACGGGCTAAGTCGGACCTGATTGGACTAGAGGGTCGGGCTCAACCTAAAGCCAGTTGTGGCTCGGGAAGTGGAGTGTGTGTCCCCCGACCGGTCCCACTAGGCCGGGCTAGGACTGGGGCAAGGGTTTTGGATTTGAAAGTTGAAAATTTTGGGGAAAAGTTTGAAATTTGAAAGTTTTAGAGTATTAGTGTATATATATATATATATTATATTATATTATTATTGTAGGATAATATTATAGTTTAGTTTAAAGACTACTGAAAAAGATTATTTAATGATAAAAAATTAAAAAAATAAAGATTATTTATACGATATATCTCATTTTTATGAAAATCAATGTTATACTGTTTTGGTAAAGAAATATTTGTAGGAGTGATTTTACGTTAAGCATGCACTTCCATGCCAACAAAGGGTCTACTCTCATCCAAACACTTTATTTTGTAAAGCCGAGTCACTTGTGTTATGAACCACAAAATTAGTCCTGAACCTCTCCAAACAGTCTAAAAATACTCCTAATATTCATCTAACTATCATGATGTTGGTTTTCGTAAACATAATTATGGAACTAAGCCAGAATGGTGAACCATTTTAAATGCTAGTTGCGTCTGGCGTTAAATAAAACTTGTACTCAATCAATTTGTACACGAGCATGAGTCTAAAATAGAATTTGTCCTCATACATGAGTATGAGTGACACTCCTTTCCTCCCTCAGTTTCTTCTTGGAAGTGAAATTAGAAGAGGAAGCTTTTTGGGAACCATGTGTTAGGGGTGATAAAAAAATTGAAAAATTGAAAATCGACCGAAACCGATCGGCCAAAATATCGATTGGTCAGTTTTATAAAATGTGTGTCCAAGCTAAAATCGACCGAAAAATCGATCAAAACTGAAAAATCGACCAAAATCGAACCGAAACTGACCGCTTACTCCCCTACCATGCGTAGACTAAATTGGGGGATTTCACTATAGGTCTCATAAATCAAATCTCCTTGAGACTAGCCACACTTCACTCCCATTTCCTTTCTCACATTGATCTTAAAGCAAAATAATGAGATTGAATTGCTTTTTAGGAACTCACCAAACAGGGTGGGTCTCTGATCTCCTTGAGAGTTGAGACCACCTCAGAGACCCACCCAGTGCGAGACAAATTAAGCTCTTTATATATTAATGGGGATTGGGGGATAGAGTTTACCTACGTAAATGAGAAAATCGATGCATGGTTTCTTATCGTACCCAAAATAAAATAATAATAAAAATATATAAAATAAAAATTCTTGTAAGAGAGAATAAAAAATAAAAAGGTATGAAAAAAAAACTTATTTCCTAGTTTCTCTTTGTTTGTTTTTTTTTTTAATAACTTATTGATGAAAAAGCTAACTCAACCGTAGTCTCAACGGCTTGTACGAGAAAAAGTCCAAAAGACTGATAGAATGACTAGCTAGCCAAAATCCTCTTTTTCCTTGCTATTAAGCTTAGGGATTCCATTTAGCTATTTTGGTTAGCTAGCTGAATTTGATTGGTCAACTCTGTCTTGCTAAAATAGGGAGCTAGCATTACTGGATTTCATTGTAAAAAAAGAGTTAGCTAAAAGAACAAAGTTGACTTTTTATAGCTAAAATAGCTAATCTAAAATGACTATAGCAAGCATGGTTGGAGATGCTCTGAAATCTAAGCAATTAAGCACTACCATTTATAGTTAACCTGTAAGCTCATAAACCATAAAATATATATACAAGAAAAATAAAATTTGCAATGATTTTACCATAAAACTGTAAGAGTGAAATAATCATCGATCCAGGCCCCAAGACACATGCAATTAATGGATACAAAGTTTGGGGATTTCATTGAAAACTTTGGCAATGGAGATTCTAGGAACATATAAATCCAGAGAGGGGCGTAGCTACATGGGGACAAGTGGGTACCATGGTACCCACTGAACTTATACATATAAATTTTTTTACACTGCCTTAGTGGTTTTTGTCATTGGCTTTTAACTCAAGTGGACTTGGGATCGACTCTCCTAGATCCCTTTTGTGTTTCTTTCATTGTTTTGAAAAATTGATTTGGCTTTCAGCCCCTTGTTTTATAAATATTGGTTAGAAACTCTACTATTTATCTCTCTATTTATTTCTTTTTTCTTTTTGTGAAAAATTGATTTGGTTTTCAGCCCATTATTTTATAAATATTGCTTAGGAAACCCCACTATCTATCTATCTACTGAAAATACTCACTAATGAATGCGGTCTATTTCCATACTTGAAACACTAATTTTAGTTTTGCAAATTTAATCGCTTAAAATTTTCAGTACTTAAAATACAACCTTTAATTTCCAGTACTTAATTTTCAGATTTATCAAACATATCTAAGGGTTTGTTTGATAACCCAATTAAGTTCTATCAATTAAAAGTTTTAGCATTGCATTTTTTTTTTGGTCAGTTCGTTTGATAATGTACAACTTCACTGAAAATATGCCCAAAAACTCCTAAAAATTTTAAATAAAAAGATAGTATTAAAAAAAGTATGGTGGTATTAGAACATTTTGGACATAATATCAATTCTACACATAATTATGGTTAAGTAAACAAAAAAAAAATTCGCCTCGATGCTGCTGCCCCCGAACCCCCGTATAACTTAAGTCCCTAATTGGTACCCACTGAATGAGATTTCTGGATACGCCCCTGATCCAGATGTTAATAGGGAAGGAAACTAGCAAAGTAAACCACCACCCTTTTTGTAAGCTGTCTACCTAAAAGTTGTTCTTTACTTGGCCACCTTGCTTTCCTTCTAATTTTCTTTCACTCCATGATATTCTTTGCCTTGGCTATAGTTTACATAGTCTATGCCATTCCAAATCAAATTCCTCTTTCTTCTTGATACATATATGTTTCTATGTACATAAACACAAACACACACACACACACACAAGTGCATTTGTTTCACCTTCTTATTCATTGTGTGTATATATTTATATATATATATATATATCTATATATTTATATATAGCAGTAGTTCTTGGCTGCATCAACTGCACCAAGAAATGGTAGAAGAATCACGCTCCTTGGAGTATACGCCAACATGGATAGTCGCAGTTCTCTGCTCTGTCATTGTTTTCATATCTTTGTGTGCCGAACGTGGGCTTCATCATATTGGAAAGGTACTCAAAAAAAAGAATATATATATATATATATATATACAGAGCACTTCTCATGAGGAAGTCCTCACTTTAACAAAGTGATTATGAGAATTTATGTTTACAACAGTTGGATCTGGTTCTCAGTCTGTAAAATTACTTCGGTACCCTTAATGAGAATTGGATCCAACGACTGTAAACAGAAGTCTTCACTTTAACAAAGGGAGGACTCATGAGAAGGGACTGTATATATATATATATATATATATCTAAACCATTAATTTAGCATTTGTAAGTAGCTATATAATTTTTCCCCTTGTCCATTCTATACTCGGGTTATGTGTATTTTATTTTCTCCTGAAAAATTATGTGTTTTGGCTTGAATACAAACTGATCCAAATTGCTGAATTTGTAACCAAATATTTGAGAATCCAAATTATCAAGACTTTATCTAGTTCATGGATATAAAAGGAAAAGAAGAAGAAAAAAAAAAAAGAAGAAGAAGAAGAGTAAAATACTTTTCTCTGTCTAAAATTAGAAGGAAAAAAATGGTTAAAATTGAATAAAAAATTTGAAAGTTTGGGAGTCACTCACTCATCTTTTTTATTGAGTTCTTATTAAATTTTTGGGTAAATATCACCTACCTCTCCTGAGGTTTGACCTTAATACACATATCTCCTATCACGTTTGAAGAATCTCACTTTCCTCCCTTATTTTTAAATTTTAGTATCAATTTCCCCACTCCATTTTACAAATTGTTAAAAAATTTAAGAGAATTAATCTAACACTAAAATTCAGAAATAAGGGAGATAAGTGAGATTCATAAAACGTGAGGAGAAGTATGCGTATTAACGCCAAACCTCACGGGAGGCAGGTACGTAATATTTATCCCATATTTGTTGAATTCAGAATTTCTGGAGTAATTTTAGGCAAGTGGGAATATATTTGGAAAAAGTACTAGAAAAATGGTTTTTTTTTTCCCCTTTCATTTTCTTTTCTTTCTCCAAACCCATAAACCAAACAGAGCCTAAATATTAATTACTTCATGCACTAATTAAATATTTAAAATCTTTTCCTTTTCGTTCCCTAAAGACCGCCCTTAATTGGTTTCATATTATGATAAAGGCATTGGTTGTAAATGACTCGATCTGAGTAGCTTAATTATATTACTATTATCTTGTGATAAGAATTTAAAGATCAATATTGTAGCAATATTATGATGCACTTTTCAGTACTTCTCTGTATATGGGAGTGTCCAATTGACTAATAATGTGTTGGATTGGCTTCCTATTCAGTGGTTGAATCATAAACATCAAGATGCTTTATTTGAGGCCTTGCAAAAATTAAAAGAAGCTCTCTCTCTCTCTCTCTCTCTCTCTCTCTCTCTCT
Source organism: Hydrangea macrophylla (assembly GCA_033977485.1). NCBI lineage: Eukaryota > Viridiplantae > Streptophyta > Magnoliopsida > Cornales > Hydrangeaceae > Hydrangea > Hydrangea macrophylla. Next base: position 80,318,107 of record CM066996.1, read on the forward strand.
CTCTCTCTCTCTCTCTCTCTCTCTCTCTCTCTCTCATACCTTTATATTCACCATATTTTTTGAATTCTAATATGAAAGATTGGACTGTTGTTAGTTACTCTCTCCGTTCCATTTTATGTGTTCATCTTTCCTTTTTTGGATGTGCCAAAATTAATGTCCATTATGATAATTTTGTATCTACTTTTCAAACTTATCTTTATTAATTTTGAAAATGCCCAACAAAAAGTAAAAGGGAGCAAAAAACAAACACGGGTAATTTTGGATCAATTCCATTTATTTCAAGCAATGATCGATTATGTTCCCTCAAAATGTTGGTGTCCCAAATATGGACACATAAAATGGGACGGATGGAGTATAACAATAGGAATGTTCGCTTGTAAAGATGGTTGTACATAACTTGTATCATATATGTTAGATAATATACTGAACTGCTACAGAATTTAATTAACATCCCAATAGATATTCATTTTACATAGTTCCTCTAGTACAAACATTAAAAAATAATAATAAATAAATAAAAAAAAATTGGCGCGACAAATCTCTTATTAATTCTTCCTCAATTTTTAATCTCCACTTCATCATGTTATAATCATACAAATGATTGAAAATGATTAAATCCACCATATATATTGCTTGAATTATTACATTCTAGTTAGTATTTTTTAATTAACTAACTTTTTTTTTTTTCATTTTCATGTCAAACACCAGAATTGATGCTATTGGGGTTTATTTCGCTTCTTTTAACGGTCTTTCAAGGTCTAATAAGCCGCATATGCATTCCTACTCATCTTGCGTCCTACATGCTTCCATGCACCCTGAGAACAGGTTCTTCAGAACATCAACAATTTGCCCATCAAACTATCAAAATTGGACGGAGGCTTTTGGCACCTTCAGAAACTAGCTCAAATCAATGTGCAAAGGTCACTTTCCTTGATTTTTAATTTTATTTTTATTCTGCCATAAGAATTCACCCTTTTTTTTTTTTTTTTTTTGCTTGAAGAATTCACCTAATAGTATATCATTCTCTTGCTTGTGCAATGTAGAGAAACAACTATGTTATGGTTCACATACCCAATTAATAAAAGGCAAACAATGTTAACACATGGTTGCTTTTTATCTTTATGTTCAACATTAGTGAAAGATGGTATAGGAAGCTAGTTCTGTCACGCCCCGGATTCACACATGTAAATCTAGGATACGTGGCACACCATCAAGGCTCTTCTCAATTTATTAAAGTTGCGGAAATCAAAAGAATAAAAGTTTTGATCAAAGAACTCAATACACTATTTTATTTTTCAAGGGTTTAAACACATACACCCAAACACATCTTACCAAAATCTGTTTTCAAAAGTAATATTTTTGTAGGTCAAAGGGTTCCCAAAGATACCCCCTTGCCTAATTAGAAGTTACAGAAATACAACCTCGTCCCATAACCAATCAACACAACACGTCCCCTATATTACAAGAATTTAAGCCGCTATCATTTTCTACACAAATCTAAATAAATAATTGATTACAATATTTCACTAATTTAATTTATTGAACATAAATCTAATAAGTAGAAATTCAATTATAATCCCACGCCCACGAATGCTCACCGATTCCATTTCTTTCCTTTTGAGCTCCACCTTGAACACCTACGATGGTTATTCAATAACCACTACAATATATAAGCTATATGCTTGTGAATAACACTAATTATGCATATGGATAATAAACATGCTCAATTTCATTTCATTACAACCAACTATAGTCTCCGGCAATTACTAGTTCACTTCCACCACTACCAACTAGTCCGCGACTCCACTCCTTAAGCCCACGTGACCTAGTTATGACCCACGCCTCACGTGCGGTTCCATAGGCCTCTGGCGGCCGTGGTCGTCACCACATCGATTACCTCATGGTGGTATAGAAGTAGCAATTCCTTTGACCCAAATAAGCAACTCAACATGCTCACATAATTCATTACACCGTGCTTTCACAATCAAATTGGGCCTAATTTAACCACATGAATTTTGCCCATTAATAAACTAATAAGCTTTATTAAGCCAATTTAACATGCTTTTACATCACAAATGAACCCAAACATGAAATCATCCATATATCATAATTATTGTCACTCACCTCTTGAAAATCGCTCCTAAACTTGAGATTAAAGTCCTATTATGCTTCAGGAATAAATCCTACATATATATAATAAATTATAAGCTATCACCCAAAAATGGGTCACGCAAAAATTATTTCCAAACTCAATAAAATTGGTACCAAAATATTAGACTCACCTCCACGAGTCCGAATATATAATTAGATTTGAGAACGGACATTGTTTGATTGATAAACCGTCGTCACGGAACTCGACGAAACCCACCATACTCGATCTCAACTTTCGGCCGACAATTTAGAGAAGAAGAAGACGTTCTAAGCTTCTTCTAAAAGCTTCTTAGTTATATACTAAGTTAACTTTTCGTATTTATTATGAACTCCCCCAAGGTTTGGGTAAATTACTAATACACCCCCACAAGTTATAAAACTATTATTAAAACTATCATAACTTAAATGAGTGTTTGTCTATGTCTCGCATGGGTCCCATAAGTGGTCCCATATAATTATATGAAGTTGCTAATTAGCCTACTAGTTATGTAATGTGTTCAATTCGTGCTCACAAAAGTATCCCTAACTGACCACAAAAGTGGTCTCCAACTAAAAACATGATATTATTAACAATAAAACAATAAATCATTTAAGCCTTAATAAACAGATAAGCACATAAGGTGTTCCACATATAATGTCCCATCTCAATTGGGACTCGTCAACACATGTCCCAACTTAGGATTGCCAAACAGGCCATAACTGGGTTCCCAACTGGACACCCAAAAACAACTTAGTGGGTCAAGGCCCACATCTCACAATTACTCAAATCATCATTAAATGATTAATAATGCATGCTAAATATTATTAAAATAATCCGCGGGAGCGGGTGTTACAAGTTCTTTTAGCCAAAAGAAAAAGGTCAAGAAGGACAAGAATGTAATTTCCAAATGCACGAACAAGGTCGTGGATCATTTGATATATTTCAGGACAAGTTTGGGAAAACTTTAAATAGGATCCGATTCAATCCCAATTTCATTTTCTATGTGGTTTTAAAATTGACCATAATGACAAAAAAAATTAAAAAAAAAATCTATTTTAACGTATGACTTCAGGTCGGGCACGAACTCCAATGTAATGAAGGGCATCTTCCAAATAAATACATGAACATATAGAATGATTTACTTATCCATTACATAACAGGTGTTGGGCATTTCCAAACAGGCCCTAGTATGTAAAAAGGGGGATTAATTACTTCTTCAAAGTAGAACTATCATTGGAGACTAATGGCTAAGCAATAGACTTAGGATACACACTTGACCATCATCCACAACTACAACTAGGGTTGCAACTTGGTACTGAAATTCCGATTTTGGAAACTAAAAATGCATTCCGAATTTCGAAATTCCGAATTCCAAAAATTCAGAAAAAATCGAATTGGAATTGTTTTGAGAAATCTGAAAATTCCGAAAATATTCCAAAAACTATTTTCCAAAAATTTTCCGAACTTGCTTTACATTTATCCCACATCGGTTAGCAAGGAAGCTAAGCAGGAGAAGGAAGGTGAATCTATGAATTAGTCTCAAGCTATCACCACATTAGTCCCAAGCTAGTAACTTGCATCCAAAAATTTCGAAATATTCTGAATTCTAAAATTTTCGAAAAATTCTGAAAATTCGGAATCGGAATGGAAAATGAAAATTCCAAATTTTCAGAATCGGAACACATTTTGAATTCCGAAAGGCCTATTTCAGATCTGTTCTGTCCGATTTGCACCCCTAACTACAAGTAACTCATGCTTTGATGGTCTCAAAGAGAACAGAACAAGTTTGACACAGCTCGAATAATGGTCCGTTTGGACTGACATTTTCAAAATGCATTCTTGTCAATTATACTTAAATTATCATCGTCATTCCAACTTATTTTGCATTCTAATATAGTTTTTGCCTTATATATATATATATATATATATTTTAAAAAGCATGTCTTATTTGCTTTTGCTTTAAGTTGGAGGAGGTGCAGAGGCGGACGCAGGAGTTTTGTTCAAGGGGGTAGAATCTTATACGGTGGTTCAAGGCAGCATCTGTGACCTGATTTTTATTAGCTTAGAAGGAACAAAGTGCATTTTTTAAGCTTAAAATAGACAAATTAGAAACTTAAGGAGCAAAAATGAATAAAGTATGGTAAAATAATTATTTTGTAAAGTTGAGGGGGCAATTAAGGGGCAAAAATGAATAAAGTATGAAATATGCAAGGTAAAAGATTTATTTTGAAAAGTTTAGGAGGGGCAAAAATGAATAAAGTATGAAATATATAGATAAAATAATTATTTTGAAAGGTTGAGAGGGGCAAGTTAGGGACAAAAATGAATAAAGTATGAAGTATATAAGGTAAAAGCATAATTTTGAAAAGTTAAGGGGGGGGGGGGGGGGGGGGGGGGTAGGGACTAAGGTTGGGAGTTGATGGAACCCTATAATCATTTATCTTTACAACAAACAACTCTCTCTATAGTGTTTTCATCTTCATCTCTACCCTTCTTTCATCTTTTTGGTCTCTCTATATCTAAAGTAAGAGTAATGTTATGTGGAAATACTTTTGCTCACCCAAAATATGCTATACCAATGCTCACTCAAGCATCTCATTGGCAATAGGTGTACCATTTTTTGGGTGAGCAAAAATGGTCTCAATGTTATGCTCTCTAAATTTCTGTCCAAAAAATATTTCCCAAATGATGTGGCAGTGGGGTCAGGTCTAATACAGTGGACCAATTAAATTTGGGTTAAAAGCTGTTTACCTGCCCCAATGTTATATCATTTAAAAAGCACTTTTGAAATAGAAATTAATTTGGAAAGTATACCATTACTCTAAAGCAAATACAAAGTTAAACCAAGTGTTGAGAAAAAAAAGTTACTTTCACAACAAACGGAGCATAAAATTAAATAGCAAACACACGTTCATTTACTTTAGGAGTAATGGTACACTTCCCAAATTAATTTCTAAAAGTGTTGAGAAAAAAAAGTTGCTTTCACAACAAACGGAGCATAAAATTCAATAACATGTTCATTTACTAATCTGTATAATTATCCTCACATTACTCTCCTTCATTATATATTTACATTTTGTACTTTGTCTTTTGGCTGTTCAGGGAAAGGTTCCATTGTTATCATTAGAAGGATTACATCAACTGCACATTTTCATCTTTGTACTGGCAGTTGTTCATGTCATCTTCTGTGCCACTACCATGATTCTTGGTGGGGCAAAGGTAATGCCTCCAACTTAATTCAATACATAGATAAATGTGTATATATATATATACAGTCAGGTTATTGGAGAGGGCGTTCTTTCTTTAATAAAGAGAGGGATTCAATTTTGGTTGTCGGATCGTGTTTTTAAACACGAACTGACGGCTAAAACAGAGGACCTTTCTTTAATAAAGAGAGGACGCCCTTTCCTGAGAATTCCTGTATATATATATATATAGATATACACAAATATAATAGTTATATATATATACAAAAATTTTATGCAAAGGGCGTGCTCTCATTAATAAAGAGAGGGCCTCTCTTCTGACCGTCAGATTGTGTTTAAAAATTGTAAAGTGTCAAAACTGCTCTTAGTGAAAACACGATCTAACGGTCAAAAGATAGGTCCTCTCTTTATTAAAGAGATTGCGCCCTCTCCATAGCCTGACTGTATATATATATATATATATATTAGTATATTGTTGCCATTAACATTGATTTTACATCTCAACGTACACTTGTAGATTCGGCAGTGGAAGTACTGGGAGGATTCAATTAGGAGTGAGATATCAAAAACACAAAATGGTAAAGCTTTGAGTAATTGTCTTACTGTCCCTATGTGTGTTTGTGTGTTTGTGCAGTGGCGGATAGAGGGGGCACTGGCCATTCTTAGTTTTTGGAAAATTATATTTTTATATATGTATTTTAAGTAAATTGTGCCCCCTAATTTCTGAAAAATTACATTTTTATACATGTATTTAAGTAAAATTTCAAATTTTATTAAACTTTGCACACACACTTTAATACATGTATTTTAAGTAAATTGTGCCACCCTAGTTTTTGAGAAATTACACTTTTATACGTGTATTTTAAGAAAAAATTTAAATTCTATAAAGCTTTGCCCCCTCCCCCGCAAAAAAAAATTTAATAATAATAATAATAATAATAATAATAATAAAACTTATTATATAACCCAAAAAAATATTAGTTAGGCTAAAAAAAGGAACTAAATGTAATATGTGGCCCAATTATACTTCATTCTCCCAAAAATTGAGAAAAAAAACTTATTACATGTAATATATTGGCCTAATTACAAATAGACCCAAAAAAATTTGTCGGAATCCCCGATTCCCCGTATGACACTAAGCTCTTACACACAAACACAGCCCCCTGGTCGAGATTCCTGAATCCACCAGTGTGTCGCTCTTTTAAAAGTTCGTTAGTTTGAATATAACCTTAATATGCAGTGCCGAGTGTTCATCATCACCATCATCAGATTTTCAAGCAACGTGCAACCGGATTTTGGAGAAAGACAGCTGTTGTAAGTTGGCTAGTGAAATTTCTGAACTTCATCTTTTAAACTTCTTAGTGTAAGGTTTACTTATACATAATTGGCGATTTTTTTGTGGGGGCTACTTATAATATTAGTCTATTTGTGAAATATAAATATTGTATGGTGTCTTTCAAAATTCTAAGGGGGGGGGGGGGTCTATTTCTAAAACTCAAAAAAAATTTACACTAAAAGTGTAATTTTTAAAATTCTAGGGGCCTTTGCTTTTGAGTTTTATATATACATGTATATCAATATATATATAACTGATGTCACTAAATTGGGCCTTGAGCCACTTTGGAGGGCCTAAACATAATTGAGGGGTTCTAAATGTAAAATATTAAAAAATCTCAAAGTAAAAATATAATAAAATTATAAAAATTTCATTGAAGCACTTAAAATTTAATGAATTTTGGTGAACCAGGGTGGTTATCCTTCTCGTCCCCCTTTGGCCGGCCCTGAGTATGTGAAATTTTTTTCTAAATTACTATCTCTGCTATGCATGGTTTGATATTTTGCTAATTCAATGAAAATGTTCAACTAGTTGTATAGATATTCATATTTCTCTTGTTCTTGTTCTTGTTGTTTGTAGATATCATTTTTCAAACAATTTTACCCCTCAGTTACCAAGTCAGACTACATTGCATTGCGATCAGGATTTATACGGGTAAATTAAGCTCCCTTCATTGCTTAAAGGACCTGTTTGGGAACTGCAATAACCATATCGTTTGTGAACTAAAAAGTCCATCTCATATTAAAAAATATTTTTAAAACAAGTTCTGATTCAAACCAATATGATGCTAATCTGCATAAAAACATTATTAGGGGTGTAGGTGGTTGGTTTTTTCGGTTTTTTTATGAATAAAAAAAAATTTGTGGAGGGAGGTCGGTCGGTTTTCGAAGCCTTTGGTCGGTTTTTCAGACGGTTTTGGCTTGAACATAAATTTATAAAACCGACTAATCGGTTTTTTGGGCGGTCGGTTTTCAGTTTTCGGTTTTTTACTTACACCTCTAGATCTGATAGAAAATGAGAGCGACTGTAAACATGATCTTGTTGTATGCATTCTCAAACTTGGCCCTAATATTAACTAGTTTCTTCGGTTAATTTACACTTTTTTTTTCCCCACATCTAGGCACATTGTCCTTCAGTGCCTGAATTTGATTTCCACAAGTACATTTTAAGGACACTGGAAGTTGATTTCAAAAGAATAGTCGGCATAAGGTAAAAGTTATATAAACTCTTGAAGTTATATAAACTCTTGTTGTTTTAATGTGGGGTAATGCTATTGCCAGAATAGCAATGGCTAATGCAAGAGTAAAAAGTGTCGCTAAAAGTTTTAGTGACAAAAAAAAAAAAGTGTTGTTAAAACTTTTAGCAACACTTTTTGCTCTAGTATTAGCCATTTCTACTCTGGTAATAGAGCTAGCCTTCAATGTGTCTCAAGACTAAAAGCCAAATTGTTGTGCTATTTCAACTTTAGCTGGTACTTGTGGCTCTTTGTTGTGATATTTTTGCTGCTGAACATTGAAGGTACTTTCTTTTCCTCTTTCTTTGTTTTCTTAGACCATGTTTGGTACTCTGATCAGTGCTTTAGAAAGAACTTGATTTCCGTTCCTTGTAAAAGTTTTCCACATTTTGGGTTTTTTTTTAGACGTAATAAAATTATATATATATATATATATATATTCAAAATACTTTCTCCATATTTTCTTTAACCAAACAGGAAAAATGGAATTTTGCGTAATTTATTTTCCTTTCCCTCCTAGTGTTTCTAGTGCCCAATGGACGCTTTTGACCATACCATGTTAATGTACTCCTAACTCTTACAATATATGGAACAAAAATGCAGGATGGAACACATACTTTTGGTTATCCTTTTTACCCCTAGTTGTAAGTGAATTTTAATTTTCTTTCCTCTCAAGTGTGAAATGGCAAAGACATCTTATAAAAATGACGCGAATTGGGTGGATTCTCTCAGCTTCTACTTGTTGTGGGCGCGAAGTTAGAACACGTAATTACGTGTTTGGCTGAGGACTTTGCAGAGAAAAAGCCAGGGGAGAATGAAGCACAAGCAGTGAAGCCTTCTGATAAGCACTTTTGGTTTCGACGCCCTCGGATTGTTCTTTACTTGATTCATTTCATTTTGTTCCAAAACTCTTTTGAAATTGCATTCTTTTTCTGGATATGGGTAAGTTGAAAGATAATATTAAATGATTTTTTGCACATTTGTTTTTTGTTTTAGTACTAATACTAAGTGGTTTATTTTCTATCAGAGTACATATGGGTTTCATTCTTGCATAATGGAGAAACTGGGTTTTATCATTCCAAGACTTATTATGGGGTACTCTCTACTTTGAACTTAACTCAGCATTCTGTTTTTTTTTTTTTTTTAAATGTTAAGTCATCAACTTATGCTCGGTTTGGTTCATGGATTTAGAGAAGGAAATGCAAAAGCAGAAGGAAGGGAAAACGAGAAGGAAAAACCATACTCCCTAGTGTTTTTTTTTTTTAGTGCTTAAATGAAAACACAAGTTGAAAATTTTACAGCTATAATAAAAAATCAAGAAATAAGTGAGGAAAATGATCCGTGATATTTGAAGTAATTTATATTTCATCTTGTTTTCTTTTCTTCCATTTTCCTCATGGTTTTACTTCGTATCCAAATAAAGAAAAACAGTTGTCAGAGCATTTTCCCCCACTGGTTGGTTTGTGGATTTAAAGAAGGAACAATAAAAGAACAACGAGAAGCTATTTCCCCTCAGTTTTCCTCCAGGCTAAAATAATATTAAAATATATATATATATATATATATAAAATATAATAAAGACTCGAGAAAAGAAGAGGATAAGTGAGTGGATTTAAAGTTTTCAATTTTAATTTTGCTCAATTTTGTTTTGCTTCCTTTTTTTTTTCCTCCAAGTTTATCTTCATAACCAAACAAAGGAAAGCATTGGCCTCATTCCAAACAAAGCCTAAGGCTTACAGCTGGCAGACAAAACACGTACAAATGACATATATATTATAGTCCTTGGTTCCACCCTCAATTTAACTAATAATCCTTATCACATTGCTTGTTTTTGCAGAGTGATTGTTCAAGTTCTTTGCAGTTACAGCACCTTGCCTTTGTATGCTCTTGTCACCCAGGTAATTGAACCTTAAAAACGCCTTTTCGATCAATATGATTTGACTAATAATGCGGTTCCTAAATTTGAATCCCAAATTTGGTTTCCAAATGCTTTGATTGTGGTACCACTCCCACCCTATAGCATTACTCATATGTTTTATGAGTGAATCAATTATATGCTTGTTTTCTAAATATGTGAATACTGAATGCAGATGGGCACTAAGTTTAAACCAGGCATGTTTGAAGACCATGTGCAGGACCCCCTTGTAAATTGGGCTAGACGGAATAAAAAAAGAGGACCAGGGAATGAGATGTCCCTCCATAAAATGACCAATGAATCATTTGCAAACATTCAAAATGCTGAACAAACAACCCATGTTGATGAAGAGTTTAGGGCATCAATGATTGAGCTTTCCTAGCCCAAGGGCCCCAACCAAACCATGCTCTAGTCCCATCTCCTTGATCACATATATGATTGTGTATATACACATCTCAAAGATATGCTTTGTTGATTGCTTTTTTCACTTTTTAACCATTTGGACTTTGGAGGCTCCAAATATCACAGGAACATTTATAAGCACATCTTGAGATGCACATGACCTTATTGAGAACAATCCCTGCTCACCAAAAATAACTACAGAATTGAGTACAAATGTACAGGCTGTGTTTGCTTTGCGGATCTAGAGAACTATTGTACTATTGTTTTCCTCCTACTCAAATAATAATAAAAGTTCAAAGTTTTTGTTGAGATTATAATCTCGTATCGGGAATTTAAAGTCTTGCTACTCAATACATAAGATCATAGATCATAGGACTACTCCACCCATTGCCAATTGATTTTTGATTGGATGCTTCAATTCAACATAGTATCATAGAAGGCTATTGTCAGGTCCAGTTTGACCAAGTGTGCTCCACGTTACCCTATCTCAATAATCCATGTGTTTGGCTCTCAGTCATGCCACACGTACGGAGACGTGCTGAAATTATAATCCCATACTGGGAATTCAAAGCCTCACTACTCAATATATAAGATCATAGGACTACTCCACCCATTGTCAATTGATTTTGAGTTGGATACTCTAATTTAACAATTTTCATATACCACGAGAACTCAAGAAAAGAGGACGACACAGGAAAAGTTTTCACCCTATTTTCTTTTTCCTATTACTTTTCTCACGAAACGTGTGAATAAACCAAAGCCTCGACCTCTTTTTGAATCATAGTTGAATTAGACAATAAAATCTCACCTTCACCCAAAATGGCTGTGCATTTTGCACAGCATCACACAGCCACATTCAATACCATTTTGGATTTTTACCCAACTAATAGGTTAAGACACCTGGTTGAAATCTTTGGAGAAGAAACACAACTCAGCCAACCATCCACTGGCTGCATAAAGAAATAATAGGACATAAAATGAGGGGGTAAAGAGAACGAAAAATCCGCAATACATTTTCGTATCTCACACTACATTTTTATATCTCACATTTCGCCTTCAGTATTACAAGAACATTCTCAATTTTTCTATTTTTTTTTTCTGTTACAAATATCAAGGGATCTAAAAGTGTCCCCTAATAAAACTACAATTATTTACAGTAATACTCTAAAAGTAATATTGGTTATGACAAGGATGGTGAGAAACCTGTACTCTTGGGTCTTTCAAGTGGAAGCTTCTCCATCTCTAAATTGCAATGTCCGGAGGTTGAGCCTTCTCCATCACTATCTGCCTTCTTGAGTTCATTTAGAGTTCTCTTCGCGTAGATAGTAAAAGCAACTGTGGTAATTATCGCGATAATAAAGGAAATCACTTGGTAGATAATTTCGACTGTAGTCAGATGACGGTTTCCGTACTTGACATCTGCAAACGTCCGAATTAACCTACCACTGTTGACGCATACAGAAGAAAGCCCCAAAAAAGGGAGGAGGAAAAAAAAAAGAAAAAAGAAAATTAGAACAAATATGCATCAGCAATAGCCAGACACTAGTCTACTTTAAAATTAGGTTTTTTATTATAGGCCAGTTTTCACTTTATCCCATATGGTTCAAAAGTTGGCACTTAGTTGTGTGCAAAGTGCAAATCCCATTGGAGTTATATTTTAACTTGAAATGCCAAAGATATCCTTCATTTATTTTTAAACTTTCTTCGACAGTCATCTTCCTAATACAATTTACATCAGGCACTTGTTTTTAAATTTATTTTTATCTGGTGGGTGTAGCGGTGGGGGTGAAGAGGGTGGTAATTTGATAAAGAAAAAATATAGTGAAAGAAAGAAAAAGAAGGGGGGGGGGGGGGGGGGGGGGGGGTGGAGAAAGAGGGGTAATTTGGTATCGGGGTAAACTTGACATTTCAAATTCAAAATCCGTCTAAATTTATTTTTTTCCGCCGAACAGAATTTTGTAATTTCTATTGGTTTTGACAAACAACTTAATGCTTTCATTATAGTCACAGAAACACGGGTTTAAGTGTCACCTTTTGAACCATAAGAAGGATAAGGAAAAAAGGCCAAACCACAAAGGATAAAATATGATAAATCCTAAAAACTTCTAACTTTCACATCATATCAATATAGGCATGATTCCATTCCCAAATATGGTGCTACCCTTAAAATGTAAAGTAGAAAGATATTGGTGGTAATGTCTGGCAACCACTTGGCTGGAAAAGAGACGACTCGAAATAGTGTATTTCTTGTGGTGACTAAACATCACACATTTCATGAGTGCAGAGGCACTTTATTCTTTTTGTAGGTTCATTGAGTGTTCATCTTATAACCAGAAAAGCAGTGGACGTAGGATAAGAGTTTGAGAAAACTGACCTATATATGTAAATGAAAGATTCCGGGACCATTCCAGTAACCGATCCACATAAATAGGGCCAAAAACTCATACTTGTCACCACTATAGCATAGTTAAAAATCGTGTATGGAAAGGGCGAAACCCTAAAGATTGCGACCACTCGAAATTGATGGAACCAGCTTCCTTCCCCAGCCAGTCTAATCATAGCAGCTTTCTGCGGCCATCTCTTTAACCATTGCTGCACATGTAATGAGAGAGAGAGAGAGATTTGACAAAAGAAGCTTCTAAAAGACGGTGAAAATCAGAGAATAACACTTCACTGTGTCATCAAATGAAATCTATTAGGCTCTGTATGGTTTGTGGATTTGGAGAAAGAAAAACAAGAAGGCAAAATTAATCTCTCGTGTTTTCTTTCCACCATCCTCAAATAACATTAAAAAAAAAAGTGAAAAATGGTGGGCATCGATTCATAAAATTCAAAATTCTTAATTTTTTGCTCTCACTATTTTTTTCTTTTCCTTACTAATTTCCTAATTAACAACACAAAGACATGTTTTTCTCACACTCTGTTTGGGCTTTAGAGAAGGAAAACAATAAGTAAAACCATTCCCTAGTGGTTTTTTTTTTTCATGCTTAAATAACATCAGAATTTAGTTTTATTTTTTTTAAAAAAAAACATCAGAAATTCAAAAATTTCGAAGTACAATAAGAATTCAATAAAAGAGGAAGGAATGTTTGACTCGTAAAATCTAACACTTTTAATCAAGGTGTCACCATATTTTCTTTTCCTTCCTATTTCCTCACTGTTTTCCCTATCAATCAGGTAAAGAAAATGTTTTCCTCTATGTTTTCTTTTTCCTCACAAAATCCATGAACCAAACAGAGCCTTAGTTTTTTCCATTCCTTTCCATAATGACTTACATGAATTCTGTCTCGGAAGACCAATCCAATCAAAAAGGGCAGAATCATGCCAATAGTTGTTCCAACCATGATTATAACAAACCCAAGACCATATCCAAAAATCATCCCGGCAAGCCACATGGAAGGTCCAGAAGGGATTAAGAACACAGGGAACAATGCCAGAGAAGCAACTAGTACAAGAGCAAGAACTGGACGGCCAAAGGCTGTGGCCTCCCATTGCAGGATTGGAAGGAGACCCTACAAAAAATTGACAATGGAAAAGATTAATGAAGTTTTTTTTTTACATTTAGGAGACCATAGTGGAATTTGAGGTATGACTAAAAAATTTATAGATCGTGTTTACACTTATTGACATCATCAAACTCGTTGAAACAAATTCAAAGTTGTAAAAGAAATTGGTTCTAAAATCTAAACAATGCCATAAATATTAAATGACAAATGGCACTTAATACTATGTTTCATATTTTTTTGAGTAAGTAAGGTAATACTAAGTTCTTCATGTGTAATTTAATTGCACCGCAACTTATCTTTCGCACCAGGTCATAGATTTGCTTCATTTATCAAGGGAGGAAGGGGGAAATCATAACAAGTCAACTATGATTTAGCTTAATGAATACACTCACAGATCGACAGAAAGACCATTACCGCACTCTAATCATCTTGGAAGTGTATGTAAAATGTAAATATGTTTGGAGGTATATTTTAAACCTTCTGAGTTCTGACAATAGAACTCTTTTAGGAGATCATACACAGACCACCAGTGTTCTAAAAATCCTCCTAGGCCCTAGGCCTTGCCTAACCGCCTGGATTTTCACCTAATCCTTGCAAAAATCCCACAGGGATTTAGGCCTGGTCTAGGCTCGGCCTAGGACTCCTAGACCGGCCCAGGAGGCAGCCTAGGCCTAAGCGGCCCAGGAGGCCTAGGGGTGGAATTGTTATTTATTGAAATAATAACAAGGGCAAAACCCTAATAATCCCTTAAGCCACCACACCACAGACGATCATTCAACTGACTACCAAGATTAAGAGAGAGAGAGAGATTGAAGACGACTCATGACTCACGAGAACTTCATGAAGTCGATTTTGTATCTGATGAGGATACAGAAGGATACAGAAGAAGAGGGTGATGAGGAGTGAGTTTGAGTCTGATGGAGAGAGAGTGTTGGAGCAATATGGAGAAGAAGAGTTGGAAGCTTAGTTTGTTGGTAAGCATAAATTTAAATTACTTTGTTGATATTTGATAATGTGACTTTTTTTCTTCTTCATATTGGTCTATTAGAATTGTTTCTGTATTATTAATTTTGCTTTAAAATACTAGGCCTTCGCCTAGGCCCTAGACCCCGCACCCCCCCCCCCCCCCCCCCCCCCCCCCCCTCGCGGCCCGCCTACCGCCTAGGGATTTTTAGAACACTGCAGACCACAGTGTCAAGGAAAGGGTATTGCTTCTAACATGTAGTGTGTGCAATACTGTAATACTTGCTAAAACATTAAAACAAATTGATTTTGACAAGAAATCTTTTACTTGGGCATTCTCTCATCATTAATTTATCTTCCAATTCAGTCAAAATCAGACACCTGATGTGGTGGGTTTCAGATTTGATTAAGATTCATAACACTCACTTATATTTGCCAGATTCAGGTCTGCATCAGTAGGTTACTTGATTTAGAGTATTGACTAACATGTGGGTCAGTCACTGCCTAATTTACCCTACAATAGACAGTAGACTTAATAAATATCCTTTGTGCCTAATGTTTTAATTTCCCACAGTTCTACGTTGTGTTTCGAAATGTTTCAGTACACTTCTTTAGAAGAATTTGAGTTGATTCCCGTTAGGATTTCCGAATAGTTCTTGATTGAGCCAATCAAAGCACATTGCTAGATATTTCACTTCTACTCAACCTGAGAAAGTTCACGCTCTTTGCGCATATGATTGGTGACATCCTATGCTATGGTAAAAAATCACACAGCACACTGCACCAAGAGATTCAATACAGAATACAAAAAAAAAAAAAAAAAAAAACTACTTGGGAAAAAAAGAAAAAAATTGAGCTACAAGTTCACAAGACTAATGTGAAAACATTTTAAAATCCTTGAATATATGACAATAGTGATATCACCATCCAAATACCAATGTATGAAAATGCTACTTAAGAAAAACTGATAAACCAAGTGATAAACCAAGTGATAAGCCAGTGAGGAATTTTCGGACGTTACTCATATAGGGAAAAGATAACCTACTACATATCTAAAAGTATGCACATTACAGTCCTTGCCACCTCAATAATTTGAGGACATTAGAATAATTTCTCAAAGGAGCTGAAGTAAATTACTTTCATGCTCTCATTGCAAAATTACTTCGGTGCCCTCATTTTACTTGGCCAGGACCTTTGTTGTCCAATTAATATTGAACACGCTACTATCCTACTACCTTCATCAAGCCTCATCTATATCTCTAAATAATATGTTGACAACTGGGATAAAGCCAAAGAGAAAAGTCAGCTGAGCGAAGGGAAATACCTTTTCAAACAGAAACGGCACTCCCCATTTCAAGAAAATGAGTATAACCACAATAGTGATTAAGCACAATACGATGACCTTGATCCACCAGCTGAACGACTTGTTTTTTGTATCTGCCCGAGGTGGTGAGTTATCAGATTCAGCTACCCTTGGTTCACTGGATATAACCAGCCTTACATATTCACTGTCTTCCCTCCCTTGAATCCCACTGTTTTCACTCTGCTTCTCCAACTCATCAGCTGAATCTGGCATCTTCTTGAGATACCAGAAATCTGTCAATCTAACATAATCATACAAGGTTAGCACAGTGCAGACTGTACAAATTATAAGTTATTCACATATTTTACCATACACAGATCAGCACGTAGCATGCGAACAATTTGGTCTCTATGACAAGTTCCAAATCAAGAATCAGGAAAGTGTTCATGCCGCGCAGCGCAAACAGGTTAGATACTAAGGGCCGATTGGATTGGATGTGAATTTTGCGCCCAGGAAGGGGCAAAGTAGAAGAAGAAATCTTAATCACAAGGGCACGATGAGAATTAAGAAAAATTCTTCAAACTCCCCAATTTGCTTCCCGCATCATGTTTGGGATGATGCACCTATGTACCTCCTTCAGCCAAAACAGGCTTCTGGGACTCTAAAGTGCTTCTAAAAATTAATCTACCCATGCTAACATATGCGTTTTGGGTTCCCAAAAGCATGTTTGGGCCCGAGCGTCTGGGAAGTGATTCCAAACAAACCCTAAATATTAAGCCGGATCACACCAACTGCTGGTAAACTGCAAAATATGAAACGTGGTCTCACACTTGAAATTTACAATTTTCACAACTTCATATGCCTTTGCTGGCATTATATGTCAAATCAACCTCAGATCACAAGGTCTCACACTTAAAAGTTACACTTTTCACAACTTAATATGCTTTTGGTGGCATCATAGGTCAAATCAACCACAGATCAGACTCCAAATTGGCTCCATACTATCTCTACTTAAACAAAGGCTGGAGCAAAATCAATGGCTAAAGGTTGAACTAATTGTTACTTACTCTCTATAGATTCTAAGAACCTTCTGCAGCAGAATACGATGCAGTGTTGCTAATGCGGCCTTGTCCCACATCGGTTGTGTACTGAGTTGTTACGGACTTATTTAGTGCGTGACCTCCTCCTCCCATCGACTTGGGCATTGTGGAGTAAATGTTACTACATTATTTGGTATCAAAGCCAACTCAGGGTATTAGTGTGTGGACGGTTGTCAGTAGCAATATATGTTCCCCCTGACATAAACGTTAGGATCTAGGCGGGGGTGCTTGATGCAGAGCTGCTGAGGCAGCCTTGTCCCACATCGGTTATGTACTGAGTTGTTCTAGGCTTATTTAGTGGGTGGCCTCTTCCGCTCATCAGCTTATGCTGCTGGGAGTGAATGTTACAATACTAGAATACAGTTCTGAAAGTTGATGTTTAAGAAATTAGGACTGTTAGAACCAAAGAAATAACCAAGTCATTACTTCTACAAGCAATTATCTGATTCTAGAAGCAAGATGAAACAACCTGTGCCACTTCACTGCACTTGTAAACCACACTTTTGTTGATTGGAAAAATAAAAGAATAAAAAAAAATTAAAAATCATCCACTGATGCCTCAGCACTCCCGAAACAAAAGCTACGCTTCCAAAGGTGTAATACAAGTTCTTGAATTTTCTATCTTTGGGCTCCATTTAGTTCGTGGATTTAGTGAGGGGGGAAAAAGGGAAAGGGAAAGGAAGGAAAAATAAATAAATAAATCCCTAGTGTTTTCTCAAATCTAAATTACTCAAATAATGTTAGCAACTAAAAGGTTTTCCAAAAAACAATTGAAAATCCAGAAAATGGAAAAGTAACTGAGTCGAGAACTTAAAAATAAATAAATTCGTCGTCTATTCATATTGTTTTCTTTTCCTTCCTATTTCCTCAACATTTTCTTTCGTAACCAAACAAGGGAAAGTGTTTACCATCATCTTTTCTTTCCTTTTCCTTCCATGAATCCATGAACCAAACAAAGCCTTACCAGGGCAAGGTTATATGTACTCCCTTCGTCCCATTTTTTGAGTCCATTTTGAGCATCCATGCCTCTTAATCGGACAAGCAATTAGTGCGTTTATGTTAAAAAATTTAATCTTTTTTTTTTCCCACAATCTCAAAGATTTACATTAGTTTTTGTAGCAAAAGTTGTCAAAATCATCTCGAATTAATAATTTACGAAAAAATTGACTATTTTTGCGACACCTGGAATAGTGAAACTGGACTCAAAAAATGGGACGGAGGGAGTAGAAGAGATAGGTTCAACCGTTCAACTTGCTGGCAGAAGTTAAAAGAAGGAATATTTGGTTCTTAAAGAGAAATGTTCAGTTGAAGTACAACAAGTATTCATCTCCCTTCTTTTTAAAACACTTAAAGGTATACAGGCAAATTACGATAAAATTTGTTGGGAATTTCTTTCAAGAGAACGAGCAACCGGTAAAACGGGTAGCCCTATTTCCAATCAACTTTGGTGCATTTGCCCCATCTATTACATTTATACAAGACCTAGTGTAATGCAAAGGGAGACAAATAGAAAAAATGAAATTTGTCTGGCATCAATGTTTTTGAGTTCTCTAAAACAGGAGCCAATAATTCTTCTCACCTCACAAGAATTCCAATTATAGGCGCATGCACCGTTCCTAAAAACATTCATTGCAAAGTATAATAGAAAAACCTTCCACAATATCTATATATATATATATATATATGTGTGAAAAAAAACCTTGTGTTGTGCCCAAAAATAACAAAAACCCAAAGTCCTAAGATTTAACTCTTTGGTTTTAGCAAATTTTTATTTTTATTTTCTTCCTTTTTTTCTTTCGAAAGGAAGATTATAAGCAATAAAAAATGAAACTTTTTCGTTTATTCAACAAGATCAATGAAAATTATTAAATGAAATAGCTACTGGAATCTCTCTAAATCTAAAATGGAGGTTCCTTAATGAAATTCTAAACTTTGCCCAAAAAAAAAAATATAGGAAAACTAAAAAATGAAAGTTGGGCTTCTAATCAACTTAAACATTGATATATACATACATATGAATATATATATATTTACACACAGTAACACATATACAGAGAAAAAACAAAAAAAAAAAATCAGAAGAAGATGGCAATCATATACAGTAGATATTTGAACGAATCCAGTAAAGCAGAGGAATATTTAGAGCTAGAGAGAGAGAGAGAGAGAGAGAGAGAGAGAGAGAGAGAGAGATATTTAGGGTTCGTGTATGTACTTACAGATGTGCCGAAGAAAATGTCTCAGGCAGCAACGTCAGTGGCCAGCGCCTCTCTCTCTCTCTCTCTCTTCTCTTACTCTCTCTAGAATTGGAGCGGAGAGGACGAATATCAATAATATTCCTTGGCTTTCACTCTTTCGCTTAAACTTTAAAAAGCAAAAAGTATTTAATGATGTGTCCAAGCCACCTCACTTTACTTTTATTTCAATTTTCACCCAACTATCAATAGTTAGAACATCTACAGTGGTGTTTTACAAATTGAGCTAAACTTAAGCTAAGTTGTTGTATATGTTTGGTGCACATTATAGTGGTGTAAATTGGGGACGACACTCACAAAGCCGTGAGAATGGTAGACGGCACAGTGTGTGCCGTGAGGATGGTTGCCGTGAAGTGTTCTCATACAAAGGTAGAAAGCACAGTGTGTGCCGTGAGAATGGTACATAAAGAAGTAGAAGGCACAGTGCGTGCCGTGAGAAAGGTAGAAGGCACAGTGTGTGCCGTGAGATGGTGGCCGACACGCACTGTGCCGTGAAGTTTGTTCATAAAATGGTAGACGACACACATTGTGCCGTTTAGCTGAACTTAGTGGAACTTAAGCGTACCACAAAGTTAGGTTTCCTTAAGTTTAACTGATGTATACATTAGTTTTTTCTACACCATTGTAGAACAAAAGTGGGCAAAACCATTAAGTTTAGTTAAGTTCAGTGGTGTTTTTAACACCACTGTGGATGCTCTTAGTACTTTTACTTTTTTACAGTTGCATATCAAATCTCAATAGAAAAACTTAGTTTTTCTTGATATGTTTCGTACAAGGGAAATGTAGGGAAATATTTGGTACACACATTTTTTAATATATTATGCTTTAAATATATGTATTTTGTGTTATTTGAATTTTTCATAATTTTTTTGCACTACTTACACAGCACAAGGTACATGCATTTAAAACTGGGTGTCAAAAAGTGTGTGTAGCACTACTCTTCATATAATATGAGTAGTTGATTAATTTTTATGAAAAAATGTTGGAGCACATAAAAATATCACATAAACAAGATAAATAAATCATAATGTGTCTACTTCTTTTTTGGTGGGGTCCACTGACTCTGTGGGATCCATAAAAGAGAGAGATAGACACATAAAATTTATGTATATTGTTTATATGAGATTCTTATGTGCCCAAGAGTTATCTAATTTTTATTTGCATGTTCATTAATCCAATGTATATTATCCTCGAAAGATTCTTAATGAATGTAGTAAACTTGCGGTATTTATAATGCAATGATAGTTGTACTATATGGAGTAGCATCCCAACCTTAGTTCCAAAAGTTGAGAACTACAAACATTACTTGGTGGTTAATACACTTTGATCATGTTAAACTACGATTAACTTCTGCATTTTGAACGTACAGAGGTGAAGCTACGAATTTAGTCTAGGGGTACAAGCCCGTGAGGCGAATTTGTTTTGTCTATTTATACATAATTTTGTGTATAATTATATATAGAATTCATTTTATGTCACAATTGCAAAATATTTTAATAATTTACATATCACTGATAAAAACTCTAACATTAAAACTTCGATACCTTTGTGAGCTTAATTTTGGGTATGTGGAGATAATGCTGTTATTTAGCCTACCTATGTGGGGCTAATTTTTAACACTTAATCCCTATAGGGGTGTTTAATTTAGGGGTTAACTACTTATGTACAGTCAATTTTGACACTTAAACTTTCTATGTGGGACTAATTTTAACACTAAATCCGGCTATTTTGAGAGAATTTTAGTAGTTTCACTTTAGTCCAAAATCACAAGGAGGTTAAGGGTGTGTTTGATAACCCAATTAAGTGCTGAAAATGAAAAGATTCAGCACTTATTCTTTTTCTGTGCGTTTGATAACATACCACTTAATTGAAAAAGCAGCCAAAAAACCACTGAAAACTTTAAGTGAAAATTTTCTACTGAAAATAATCACTGAATGCATTCTTTTTCAGTAGTTGAAGCACTATTTTCAGTATTACAAATTCAATCACTTAAAATTTTCAGTACTTAAAATTCAGCACTTAATTTTCAGCACTTAATTTTCAGTTTTATCAAACGCACCCTAAGTGTCCACTTCTGAACCAAAAGAGGGTAAAGTGAAAATGAGCCTAACTACAAGGGAGGTAAAATGTAATTAACCATTTTTTTAAGGTAAAAAATTAAAGTAGTAGAGAGAGGATGTATAGAGAATTATTTTTACAACCTCATCCAGGGGCCAAAAGATAAGTTGGGGGCACAATGAAAATTTTAGGGGGGACACAATGAAAATTTAGAGAAAAACTAAAGATAAAATTTTAATTATAAAAAATTAGGGGGGCACGTGCCCCCTCTTGTCCCCACGTGGCTCCGCCACTGTGAACGCAGTTGATGAATATAATAACAGGACTAATTCTCCGAGGTAAGGTTGGACGCCGAAACGGAAACCTCTTCCAAGATAGTTTTCTGCATCCACAAAGACTCGAACTTGAGATCCTTACTTCAGCGACCAAAGCTCTATTTCACTCACACCAACTGCCTGTTGGTTGAATATGCATTTCGAATGCTATTGGATGCAGAAAACTATTGATCGAGTACAACCAGAAGAGAGTTGAATATGCATTTCAAATGCTATTGATGAGTATAATAATGAGAAGGAAGAAGTAACCGAATAACTAAAAAGAAATATTAATTTGATATAAAGAGTAATATTTGGGGCAGTGGATCCACGGTGTCACATGGCCGGTCCTGAGGTAATTTCGCGAAGCAATCACAAGGTTTCGGACAATTTTTGTCATCTCAGGGACGGCCCTGTAGTGCCACTAGGAGAGAGATAGAGTGTGGGTATGAGTGTTAGTGTTAGTGAAATTTGCTAGTACCCCTAACATTGTTGTTGATATAAATCATCATCTTGACATGCTTAATGGTAAAGATTTGAGCGGACAGATCACATGTAGGAATTTTAGGAGTTCAAGTTAAAAAGAGAAAATTTTAGATTTATCTCCGTCCGCTCCTTGTGCTAATATCCTCCGCAAGCAAAATTATTATGGCAGCCTTGGCAGGTTTGATAGTTACTTAAGTTAATTGTCTCATTCACAACTTAACTTCTTTAAATAAAATTTTTTCCATATTAGTAAAATCTAGGAATGATCATGAAAAATGAAACATGACAAGAATGATGTGGTTGAAGGTGTGTAAGTAGTGCACAGAAAAATGTGAAAAAAAAATGTACATGCATTTAAAGCATAGGATGTGGTTGAAGGTGTGGTTGGAGATGTGGGTGTATCATTGTTGTTTTCCATAACAAGAATTATACACTCACACCTCCAACCACACCTCCAATCACATCCTTGTTTTAAATGCATGTATCATGTGCTGTGTAAGTAGTGCACAGAAAAGTGTGAAAAAATCAAACATGGTACATGCATTTAAAGCATAGGATGTGGTTGAAGATGTGGTTGGAGATGTGGGTGTATCATTATTGTTTCCATAAATCATTTTTTTTAAATTTGCATCGACTTACTTAATTTTATGAGATGCCCAAACATACCCTTAATGGATTATAGTAACAAGAGTTAAAGAGATGAGCAAGATTATGTAATATTTTTTCAGTGTCTTGAAAAGGATTAAAAAAGAAGAAGAAGAAGAAAATGACAAATCTTTTTACCCGAGTCTCGTCCAAGCAACCTTTATTTTCTTGGAGATTTGTGTATATTAATTGAAAACTCGGATTAATAGTACCATTATTGCCTCCTAAGCTTATTGATGATGATGATTAATGCTTGGAATCATTAAATTAAATACATGAAGCATGATGTGACATTGTGAATGGATATAAACACTAGATAGACTTATTAATGATATTCTCTGTGTTTATCATCTTGATTTGAGATTGACCTCCAAAACATTGAATTGCGTTGTGGAGTCCTTCTAGATAATTTGACTTTTATTTTATTTATCAAAATTAATACTTGTTTTTGTCATACATGATGGTAGTTCTTTGAAAGTGTAAGCTTTTAAGTCCACTTTTAAAAAAGCTATGTTGTTTATACGGTTATACCCATTATAGTTGCAATTACACTGGTGTTTTTTCATGATGTTCAAACAGTGAATTAAAAGTAAAAAAAATTCCACTGAGCACCCCTAAGATATTGACAAATACAAGGACACTCTATATTTTTAAAAATTACCGTAACTTTCCTTATCAGCACTGACCATGCATGGCAAACTTTATTATTATTATTATTTTTTAGGGTAAATATCACTTACCTCCTTTGAGGTTTGGCCTAATAACACTTGCCTCCCCTGACATTTCACGAGTAACACTTACCTCCCTTATTTTTGAATTTTAGTAACACTTACCTCCCCTCCGTTAACTAACCGCTAGAAAATTAACAGAATGGTGATGGCATCACATAAGAATAATTTAAAATACCAAAATTAACCTCAGTTATTGTTCATCTTCTCTCTCACCTCTCTTCTCTCCCTTTCCCAATTGATGCTCTCCATGTTTCTCTCTCTAAAACTAGAGTACTATGGTCTGTTACATCAATTTTGATTTCCCAACAATCCTCCTCCTCCATCTCACGCACATAAACACCTTTATCTCTCTGTGTTGCTCAATATCCTCTTTCTCTCTCTCCCATCGTTTCTTTGTATGACAAAATCACGGATCCATCTCATCCACCATTTCGACATCTCTCTTTGCTCAACTGCCTTTACTCTCCAGACCCAGAACAGCCCCTCAACCCCATCTTCTCTCTCTAAATTTCTCTCTCCAATTCATTTTTAGGCAAGATTGAAGATGATGCTATCAAGTGATGAGGGAAAATGGCCGACAAAAAATCATAAAATTTTGTTCCTAATTTTAGCACCATTGTGATGGGCGTTCATGGTGGTGGTGGATTGTTAGGGTGATGGTGGGTTTGCTTCAATTAAAACACATAAACCCACATACATGGTGAGTGCAACAAATCAGTTTTTGAATTGGTTTATGAATTTGTCCATCGGCAATGCAAAACTTTAATTGATTCATCTATTTCAACAGTTCAATTTTTTATTCACAAATTGTTCCATGGAAAAGTGTGATTTGCAAATCGAATCAATTGTGGGGATTTGCTTTATGAATGCTTCATGGAGGGGGAGGCTAATGGAGTTGTCTGAGGAGGAGATCCCACCAAAAATGGTGGTGGAGAATTAAATCTGACGATAATGGAGGGGTAGTGATGTGGTTTTTGTGTCATTGTTAGGTGTGGGTGATGGGGGTGTGTGGGGGTGGGGGTGGGTGTGTGTGTGTGTCAGTGGAGGGGGTGGTGGAGATAGAGGTGGAGGAGGTGGTGAACGAATGAGAGGAAGAAGAAAGGTAAGAAAGTGTACAAGGGTAAAATTGTAACTTCACTACCCAATTAACACCGTTAGCAGACAAACTCTGACAGGGTAGGTAAGTGTTACTCGTTAAATGTCAGGGGAGGTAAGTGTTATTAGGCCAAACCTCAAGGGAGGTAAGTGATATTTACCCTATTTTTTTATAAACAATGCATGGCAAACTACAGATTTAACTTCACATAAGATATGATTTCTTAATCTAAATCCTAACACGTTACAAAAGACCAAAAAAAAAAAAAAAAAAAAAAAAAAAAAAGAGGAGGTTGGAGGCAAGTGTTACATACCTCTAAATTAATTGTTGCACTCCTAGGCATCATTTGTTTGTTAATTTACTTTTAGATATTCTCACCTTTCTATGCTTCCTATCATGAGAAGTTATGATTTTGATGCACCTTTATGTACTCCTTATTTTGCTCCATCTTACTAAACTAAAGTTATAAAATTTTTCTCTCTTTTTTTTGCTAGCTTGTGTATAGCGGAATAGGACTTCTCTAAATAGGGAACGCTCCTAAAGAACCCGCTGTAAGCCCCGTTTGTTGGCCTACAAGGTAAGGTAAGTCAACAAACACTTATCAGGGACACACGGACAGGAAGTTTGCATTACATTCTTTGGTAGCGGATGCAGGCTACAACTCGGCCAAAACGGGTAACGGCGGCTACTGCCTCAACACCGGCACCGGGCCACGAAGATGAAATAGTTCCATGAGTGCGAAGAAAGTTAACTACTTTTCAATAGCAAAAAAAATAAAGAAATGGTTCAAATCTAACAGAAGTCAAAACAACACAACTTCTTCGATAAAGTCGAATGCTTCCCGCCGTACGGCGAAATTTGCTTTAGACTCTATTTTGGCATTGTGAGAGAACTTCTAACTGGGAAAAACTACTACCATGAAAGACTGAAAAAATTATTGAATTCTAACTGAGAATAACTACCATCAAAATTAAATCACCAAATGTTGATATAACCAAGTGTAAGCACTTAATTTTACAAAGCTTAATTTCTAAGCTACAAAATTCTCTTATTAGAACTAGATTTGCATATACGGACATCAACCCGTTGATGAAGCTGCCAACTCTAACTCAGAAAACAATACCTGAACTTTGATTTGTACATCATATTCTATCAGACAGACAAGGCAGCAATTAGCCTAAGAACCTCACGTTAAGAAGAGCAAAAGGAATTATAATATATTTATATCCCCCCAAAAACCATTTTGGTGAAACTATTGCCTGTGATGTATTCCCCATGTGGTGCCGAAATCAAGCAACCAGGAATGAGGCTCAATCTTTGGTTATCGTTAAGGTGTTTCCTCTCCCTAACTTAGCTCCACAATCTCAAAAAATCTTGACTTGGCACAAGCAGATTAGCTAAATTTGCTGCAAAATCCTAACTCAAGGCAGAAGAGAATGCATCATTTTTTTTTTGGGTACATGAAGAGATTGCATCATCTGAATCCACTTTTAGCTGAAAACCAAAAATAAGAACGACGGTGACTTTCAATTATTTCCATTCACATTTAAATAAACAGAACCTGTAAAAAGAGGTCGTAACATACCAGATTGAGATGGCTCAACAGAGCCCCTTGTAACAAGTTCTTCAGCTTTTCACATTGATCAATCATATGACCTGAACTGATCAAATCCTCGAGTTGGTGCCATAACCGCTCAATCGTTGAATATGGGAACCAAGCCGCAGACGGCCTTTTCCGACGAATTATATCTGCTGGTCTCTGCAAATACAACAATTGACGGTCTCTGTAAATAACAATGGCCTCTACCGACAAGTAATATGAAAACCAATCTGCACATTTTATGGCTTTTAATATATTTCTTTTGACAATATTTTATTCGGATGGTCCTTTTCTTCATTACATGTTCATGATTAGCCACCAGTTACTTCGTTCCTAGTCCAAATACAACAAAATTCAATTTCTCCAAATTAGGAAAAGCATGTTTCTGGAAACAATGAACAGCCTAAATTACCATATCTATTTTGCCGAATGGGGGAGAATATTATAGAACAGATTAGTGCAAAAATAATACTATCAATCTGGTCACTTGAAAGAACGAAAAATAAATAAAAGTAAAAGTAAAAATTTGCATGGTGCCTTATTGATGGATGAACATTTCTTAAACTAATAATACTCCATCACAAGTACTCTTCTAACCAACATGCTTTTTAACAATTCACTGGCGTGTTCTAAAGCTAACTGAAATTTTTTCTTCTTTTTCAACATCAGCATTGCTATATCCATAAATATACTAGTATTTTCAGAACCTCTATATACAACATTGAAAAGCCCTCAACTACAAGAGGATTGTGCTTGAAATATTATACTTCACCTAATAATATCCATTAATTCAGCAAGTGAATATTTGTTGGGTTTTAGATGACAGTAAATGGGTGCTTGTTTTTGGATTAGCTTTAAAATAATCACTTTTGGAATAAGAGATCTTTGAAAAGCTACAAATTGAAGTTTTTTTATTTATTTTTTCTTCTTTAAAAAGCTGTTTTTTAGCTTTTAAAAAGGAACCAGATTTTTTAAAAAGTTGTGAAAAAGCTAATCCAAATGGTCACAACTTTTTAATGAACCACTTATAAGTGATTGTAGGCCCTGAAAAATCTTCCAAACGGGCTCTAAGAAGGTACAGTGTGGAAGCACATGTGCACGATAGGCCAAAACTTAGCCAGTCAACTGTCTCAGTTTAAACCTTCAAATCTAAACTAGGACCAGTAAGCATATAAATTTTCTCATTGTGCTTTTGCAGTATTGCAAGCAATTCCAGGGAAAGAAAAGATTGCATTTACCGCAGATGCGAAGGACTCAATGTACTCAAGGAGAAGATTAGTAGCTTCAGCATATCGACCATAATCAACATAAAGTCGAAACAACGATGCAGGGCTTGATTCATCACCAGTCATCCCCCAAGTGCTTTCCCGTCGGGTACCCTGTGACAACCCAAAGCAATAAGTAAAAGAGTAAAGCACGGCTTTTGTCATGAATTATGATAAAACCAGGAGAACTTCACATATGCCAACATATGGTAGTAAGTCGTAACAGCGAAAAGCATCCACAATTTTATGGAGATATTACAAACAAATGGAAAAAGGAGCATGTAGACATAGGTAAGCTTGAACCCCTATCCCAGGATCTGCGAGATAAGAAAACATAAACAAAAAGGCAAAGACAAGAACACAAATATACCAGATTTTATGTAGTTCACCTTAAAACTAGGGCTACGTCCACGCAATGGTCGAGATTTTTGCTATGCTCAAAGGCGGAAGAAGAATATTGCAGAATACCTAGATTACATTCCTCCCCCTCCTCCCTTTGTGCAACACAAAATTACCACAATACCCCTCAGAAGTCTAAAACCTCCCATAAAAACACAAAGAGTTGGCAATGGGTTCATCAAAATGCCCCTTAGAAGTCTAAATATCTATTCCAATATCCGTTCGGGGGTAATTGTAAAAAACATAATTACCTATTTCAAGAAAATAGGTTTATATTTAAAAAGAGGAGGACATGAAGTATTGGGGGAAATGAGGATTGATGATGTTGATATACGAGGAATATACTCAGCCCTAATGTAGCAATTATCATCTTAGCAAGAGGAAATACAGAGCCTTTTGCTTTGGGTAACTAATTTTGACACAAGGAGATGCAGGAATAAGTTTTAAACAAAATCAGATGTCATGTCTCTCAAGGACAATTGTTAAAGCCAGGGCATATTTGTGGAACTCAGAAGATTTTCAACTAACGAATGTCTTAAACTGAGATAAGGCAAAGGTGGTTCCATTAAGGCTTGACTGATGTTCACACAAATCAAGATTCACCGTAGAAATGCAGCCCCTCAGGGAATGATAAACTCCTCATTTGATACTTACCACCATATTTTCAACAAAGATTGGAATCACTTACATTTCTGTGAACAATGCATTAATTATACTATGGATAGGACCATTTACAAAATCAACAGTCACTTCGGAAAGAATAAAAGCACATAAAGAGAGTAATAGCATAACATACACAAGATTACATTGAAGGCATTATATTCCATTGAAAGCTTAAAACTTTATGATGTTCCCAATCAAGATTACTTCATTCAACGTTGAGTCATGTTTGATACCTATTCAGAGCAACTCTGAGAAATACCATATCTGTGTCTGAAATACAAAATACTGTATCTCAACCCTGATACATCTAGGAAACGTCAGTGTTGAACCTGGCAGCATTCCATACATAAACGATACTCATACTTCACCTTTGTAGAAGTGTAAGTTCATAGTAGGTGATTATCATCTCTTTCCAGGCTCATATTAATGTTGGTATGTATTCTTTCCCTGGGGCATCTTTTAGCTGATTTGGGTGATGGCGTAACAGTTCAGGCTTTATGCTCAAGCTTTTCAAATCTTTCCCCAGTAGAACTAAACTAAAGCACAACCATAAAGCTATTTCTAATAAATTACGTTTGAAACTTCAACATGGCTTGAAGTCTTGAACCTTTTTTTGAGACCCAGTTTACTACATGAAAGGTCCAGTAAAAAGTTTACCTTAAAATTCTGAACCAGCCAAAGTGGCAACTCAATCTGGGGATCAGCACAAAGAAGAGTTTCTGCAACAATTACTGGTAATCTGGGATGAAATCTTTTATACTTTTCCTGCAATTATGATCCATGAAAATAATGTCAATCTAAATTGTAGAAATACCAAAATTACTTGTTATCCACGAATATATAATTGGTACCTGAATACAATATTTAACTAAGTCAAAAATATTAATACATAATGGAGCACAAAGGGGCCTGTCAACCAATGTGCTTTTTCACATAAAACTTTTCCGATTTAATAAATGAATAAATTCTTGAGAAAGGTGGACGAATTATCATTACAATATGTTGATAGAAAACAAACTTAGGTGGTTTAGCCATGTCAAAGAGCAAGAAACCATTTGACCAAAAGAAGAGGGCTATGGTTAACATGGAACATAGTACTAATGGAAGAAAATGACCAGAATTAACGGAGGTTGAGATAGTAGGGAAGATGTGTAAAAGCATGGTTTAACTGAGGTTATTGACCCTAGATATATGATTTAACGAAGCGAGTTAAGTTGAGATGGCATTTACAATCTCCATGCATTAGGAACTTTAGAAGCAAACATCGGGGGTAACTTCATGCTTCAGAGTGAATGTTACCCAGTGCACGAGGCTGCGTCTATAAAGGATCTAGGGAGGACTAGATGCACAAACTACCCCCACAAGGGAGAACCAGTTTCTAAATTTCGTACCCGTGACATCTGGGTCACGATGGAGCAAACTTACCATTGCACCAAGACCAGTCATCATGAACTAAATATATACTCCGTATGTGTAAATTTGATTTTAAAAGTGATTTAAGAATTTTCAACTCTTATAAAATCTGAAAATTAGACTGCCTTGTTTTTGGGTAATATAAAGTTCCTATTATATAACAGGTGACCCCGTGCAATGCGCGGGACCTACTATTTTTTTTAAAATGTATAATTAAAGCTGTTTTATTAATTTCATAAACTACTCTAATACTTAATGTGATACATAAAAAATAATAGTGACACGTATCTGATGGTTTATACTAAATATTGGAAACACATAATTTTATACATATATAAGCAGTTCTCATCCTATGAGGACTCCCTCATTTTATAAAATGCACACCCTTCACTTCTCTCTCTATTAATGTCTCTCTTTCTTATTTTCCCTCCCACCGATTTCAAAATTTTTTGAGTTGGAAGAATTTTTCACTTAATTGGAGAAGGAATCCCATAGAAATAGGGGGTTAGATGGATTCATACAAACTCTTTATTGAGAGAGAAGTGAGGGGTGTGCATTTTATAAAATGAGGGAGTTCTCATAGGATAAAAATTGTATATAATAGAGTACAAATAAATACCTAACCTCAATAACTTTTAAAATTTTAATTATAAGTTAAGTAGATAAGTTTATATAAAACAGTTCATGTATAAGATATCTAATCCATATCATTCCCTACAAATATGAAAAAAAAAACATTAAACATAAATTCGATTCCAGTAGATTCTATCATATCTACACTGTATCTTATCAAACAAATAAATGGATTTTTATTTTTATTTTAAAAAATGCCATTCATATAGGCCGTGGTGTGGCAAAGCAGAAAGCTTCTGCTTTCATGTATATATGTATAAGATTGCAAGGTTCTCAACGTGAAAACTTGAAATAGTAATGTGCAAATAAAGCAAATAAAACAAACTACAGCCTAGGTGAATATCAAACAGCAAATAGATTCTGAGTTCTCAAGGCATAACTTCTATAACAGTGAATTAATGCAAGAACCATTTGTGCTTTTATCCAAAAGCAAAGAGAGAGAACTTTAAACTTTGAGTAGCAACCAAAAGCCAAAATAAGTTATAAAAGGAGCCAAAGTACTAACAAGATAAGCTTCAAGTGTCTCCCACTGACTAATCCCTTTAGATAATTGTGAGGTGGGAAGGAAGTCAAAGGAACCCTGAACGACAACTTCATCTTTTGATGATGTCAACAGAAGACCTTGCGTTCTATGATCATTCCTGAAACATGAATGTTACATTACTTACATGGATCGCAAAGGAACTAAAGATGAGCAAAAATATTAAAAATAAAAAATCCCAGCAAGTGAATATTTAGGGCATTTAGGCTCTGATTGGTTCACAGATTTAGAGAAGAAAAATGCCATTAGAACTATTTCCCTCAATTTTTTCAGTGTTTCCATCTATATATAAATGCCATTAGAAAGAATTTTTTGAAATACCATAGTAACTTAAAAATAAATAAATAAATAAATAAAGAGGAAGGGAAGTGAGACGTTAAATTCAAAATTTATAAAATACTTTTCAACCTATTTTATTTTCCTCATTGTTCTCCTTACTAATCAAAGAAAGAAAAGTGTTTTCTTTTCTTTTCCATAACTAAATCCATGAACCAAATATAGCCTTGAGCAAATAAGATAACAAATTGATATCTTACCCAGCAAATGAGGGACCCACTCTATTTGGGCAGCATTTCATTGACATCGCAATGAAGACTCTCTCCAATTCCCTAACAAAGAAGGCCAAAAATGATTGTTTCGTGCCAAAAGGAACCAAGTTAAAAGACATGACAGAAAAAGGACTTAAACAAAATCCACACCTATTCAATCCTGAACCCTTCCAAAATTTCAGAAGAACTGTAAAAGCCAGATCATATAAGCTTGCCTGGACCAACAGGTCAACTAAGTCTTGTGGTGGTTTCTCAATCCCTGAAAGAAAAAAGGAATTCGAAACGAAACTTTCATAACTGGCCTATCCAACAGACCGTGAGTTAAATAATTTCAGTTATATCCGCGATGGACAAACTATAAAGATGAGTGAAACCATTACAGGTTAGAGGTACACAAAGCTTAGAACTACAGTCTCATAACATTAATTATTTCCATACTGAAGTTGTTAAATATAATTATCACTGTCAATTAAAACTTTAAAAGCATGAACCAAAGAAAATATCCAATACACAAATTTACCAGTAAATGTCCACTTGACATTTGCCAGTGAGAGCAGATATTCCGCTAACGTCAGCACAAACTCATTCTCGAGTTTCTCAACATCTACATACCTTTGCAGCCTTTGAGACTGAACATCTTCGCCAGCTGCGGCAGTAAATCAAACGTAGTGTTACACAAAACAGAAAAGTATGATACATTGTAAATTTGCAACACCAAGGATGGAGCTCTGTGTGGCTCATTGGGAACAATTGACCCCATTGAAATATGAAAACATACATACATACATATATACATATATGTATTAAGTGGAAAAACTTAAAGCTTTTGAGACTTGATATTGCATGAAACTTGTGTATTAAATTGTTATTTCTTCATTTTAAGCATTGTACATGTCTTCTTCTATGTATATAGTATGTACATAATTGACTTTCTAAAAAACAGTGAATCTTACGTTTCACAATTTGATCCAATTCACGATTCATAAAAGTTTTGCAAACCGATTCACGATTTGACAACATGCATATAGTTAATAATGTTTAGAGAGAACCAAGGGATGTGGAAACCATAACAATTACTAAAACGAATCAACAGAAAACTCTTCCCGAATGGATAATCACCATGTTCCTGCCAATTTAGTCTGGCCTTTTTACTGGGATACCGTTCTTTGTGAAGAGACTGTTCTTCAAGAATCGGGTCAATCCAAGCATATGCATGGTGAACAAGATGAAGAGAATTGATAGCAGCAGAGAGCCCGTTCAGCCTCTCTTGCAGAATCAGGGACCTTTGATGGTGATCTTTCAGAGCCGCTTCGGTTCGCAATTGAGATGAATATAGGTATATGTAACTTGCGGCCCTTCGCCAGTTTTGTCGGCGCATCTCAAATGCATAGAGCACTTTATATGGGTTGGGTTTTGCTGACAAATCTGAACGCTCTGCCTGCATATTCCAGAGCAAAATCGAACATCTTAGTTGTAAGTGAATGTCTAGCAAACCCATCAGCCATAAAGTTGTTCTTGAAACTAATACACACCTTCCAAGCAAGTTCTTGCTCTACCTTCTCCGCTAAACCGATAAAAGGAAGTTGACCATCACAGAGAATCTACAGTAAAATGAACACAGACACCAGTAAGTAACAAGTAACTAAGAGCCCATTTTGGATCATTTTTCAGGTGATTTTTTAAAAAGCACCATTTGGATTAGCTCTTTTATAGCTTTTTAAAGAATGTGATTCATTTTTTAAGCTAAAAACAATTTGTAGGTTTTAAAAAAAATCTCCTGTTCCAAAAAGTAATCAATTTAAAAGCTACCCAAACGGGCTCTACGGGCATGTTTGATTACTTGATAACCCGATTAAGTGCTGAAAATGAAAAATTTCAACACTTAAGTTTTCCAGTGTGTTTGATAATGTATAAGGACTCACCATTAACTATAAAATTAGCCGAAACCTGCCGGAAACTTAAGTAAAAGAGTTCGACTGAAAAATCTAATGAAAACTTTAATGTAAACCATTATTTTCAGTACTATAAATTCAGTAGTGTAAAATTTTCAACACTAATAATTAAGTATTTAATTTTCAGTTTTATCAAACGGGGTTTGCCTCTTTCTAGCATTAAAAAAAAAGTCAATCAGAATGCACTCAACTAGTACCACACTATGGTACTTGAATTGGGGTACATGTGTTGAGTACGGGTACTTGTCTAAGTGTCGGACTTCCCAAGTTCATAAATCTATGGATACCGGACACAACAATAAATATACATTTCTTTATATTTCTAAGAGAAAATATGACTTTAACTGAGCATTTCATATATTTTGAAAAAACTTTGTATCGGAAGGAATAAAATTAGAGACTCTCATGTAGTATTATAGAAGTAGCTAATACACTACTTGGTGTGGGTTCAACCAGAAGTGTCAGGAACATATTCCATTCCTATGTCCGAGTGTAGAGTGTCCAACATGGGTACTTCAACCCGTTAAGAAGGGTCCACGTAATATAGCATAACAGTCTCTTACATACAGCAGCAACAAAAAGAACACACATTCTAAGCAAAATGGGGAAGAAAAAAAAAAAAACCCTTAACGTTATGGCAAATCAATGGTGATTATCTACAGAAATTCAGATCTATCGTCTCGTTATCCTCGGAATTTGGCATGTACCAGAAGATATCCAGACTCTTCTTAATAAGATGGTGTTTAATTATCCAAGATGGGTAAATTACATTGAGCTCCCCTGAGGTATGTCGTAACTACAAGACCTCCCTCGTAGTTTTCGAAATTACATTGACCTCTCGTGAGGTTTGTTGTCCTGTAACACTCACCCCCTTCCGTTAGTCAAATGCTTTGCCCTTATTAAAATTAAAAATTTAAATTTTCAAAAAACAATATTTTCCTCCTCTTTGTTTTAAGGTCATATCATAAGGGCAAATTTGTCATTTCATAACTAGTGGACTTTTATTACTGAATAAATATATTTTATTTCAAGGGTAGATCGGTACTTTTACATGAAAATTACACCGTTAGGGTTTCATCTCTGACAAGGTTAGCGTAATTTTTTAAACTACGAGGGAGGCCGCTGTAATTACGACAGACCTCACAGGAAGTCGGTGTAATTTACCCTATTATTAATTAACGCTACAATGAACATTAGGGATTTTTTTTATTCTTGTTTTTGTTTTACCTTGAGATTCAAAATTCATGGAGAAAACAAGAACTGCACAACAATACAAACATAGAAAAAAATGATTTGATAACAACCTTTATAGCACCACGTTCATAAAGAACGATTATGAAACGCCTCAAGCAAATGTACTTGCTTTCCTCATCTGGATTCGAAATTATTGCACAATATGCATCATAGTAACGAGCAAGATCTAATGTGAACTTGAAGACATTTGCCCAAAGTCGCCCTTTGACAGTAGCTGCAGACTCAATAAGAGGATCTGCCTCAGAGCCATCAGCTTTAGGGCCAAGAGCTTCATCGACTTGCTCAAGAGCAGCAACAGCAAATTGGCAAGCACCTTCACTCATACTATATTGCTCAAACATCTGCATTGCCCATTGATAATAATAAAGCTTCCATGTTGCAGCAGATGGAGAAGCAGATGGAGAACCAGCTGGGAAAGGAAAGGTAATAATATAACTGAGTGATGACAAAGAACATGGAATCTTTCTTTTAGGGTCCATTTTGGAATCACTTCCCAAACAAATGTTCGGGCCCAAATGTGCTTCTGGGACCAATACTGCATATACTAGCCTGTTTGGATTAATGTTAGGAAGCACTTTAGAGCCACAAAAGCGCATTTTGGCTGAAGGTCCAAAAGTGCTACGGGAAGCAGATTAGAGGTTTTAATATTTTTTCTTATTTCCCACTGTGCCTTTGTGATTGTCGCTACTGCTTGTGCTTCTACTTCTGCCTAAACGCAAAAGCCACAACAATCCAAATGGGCCCTTAGTCTGAGATATAATTTTTAGTTAAGAAACGACAATAGGATATGCAGCCTATCATTTTTTTTTTCTTCAAGTAACCAGTAACTCTTCTAATGAACTTACTGAAACCAAGATTTGGCAGTCCTGAATCATAAGGCAAACTCCACAAAGCCTCAGGAGCTCCTTGAACAGATGAAGCTCTGAACGCAGAGATTGCAGTTGAAAATAAGAATTCCAACACAAGCTCACACAAATTAGCACTTATAACCACAATATACGCAACAAGCAAATTAACATATAACTCCCACCCAAAATTGAAGTAAATAAGAAAAACAAATACTCGAGGTCAGAAGAAAGCCCGAGTACGGCAGATAGCTAAACCACCACAGATCGATAGAAATAAGAATACTCCACGCAAATCCTATTAAACCGCAATGATAGAGGCCAGAGAAAAAGCCTTCTGTGTAAACAGTTGGAGGCTTGGGCAATATATATAAAACTCAATCAATACTCAATGATCCTACCACTTAATAATTTATTTATCTCCCAGGATTACTTATTATTAGAGTCTCTGTCATATATGAACTTGGGAACACATGGCGGGTGTTGGTAGTGCATCTACGCATAGGTTTCAATCAATTCCCAAGGAGATGGGCATGTGACCATATGCTCATGTATGTTTAATGTTTTTGTAACGTTTAGAGTAAAACAGAGTTTAATGTAACTTAGTGCGTTCAAGTTCAATGGTACCATGTTACTCATTTTGAAGCAACCATGTAACAAAGGAAAGTAGCACGAGAGTTTTGTTTGCAATAGTTTAGTAAATATGATTGACCCGGCATGAGGTTCAGAACATGTTCCTAACCCACACTTGTGTCCTGTGTAGGACAAAGGTACTTCACACATATCTTGAGTTTCATACATATCTTGAGTCCATTATTATAGATCGATCTATATCGATCCACCAAATCTATAAACTTCTCATTAACTTCATGATAAACGCTTTTATCATCTCATTTACTAACTTAAAGAAGAAGGAAAAAAATGTCTTAACAATTAGTAAACGCTTTTATCAATTACTTCTTGATAAGGCATTTCACTCCAATTAACAAACGGATGTCTTGCTGGCATCTTTGACTCAATCTGTCATGCTTCCAAATCCAATCAATTTTTTTTCTGTGTAGACTTTCAGAGTTCAAGAGTTACAGTGATCCATGCATTAGAATTTTTAAACAGCCATTACCTTGAAGATTTGCGCACTTCAAGATACAATCTACCACAAATAGTTGGGTTTCCTATTTAAGTTATCCAATACTAATTTCTATTTGAAGTGTTGGGCTCACTAAGACTAGAACTTGTGTTTTGTTACAAAATGTTGGACCCTAGATAAATATTTTGTTACACACACACACACACACACACACACACACACACACACACAAACACATAGTCATATACACATACACAATATCGAATACCTAAAGAAACTGCGAACAGCTTCACCAACTTTTCTCTCCTTCATAACTCTGTCTAATCCATGATGCGCCTGCGCAAGGAGGCAGCATCCAAGAAGATGAAGTAATATGCACCATTCACTGCCAACACTCTGCATGCTTTCAGATATCTTCTCCTTGCGAGAGTGTGCATCCACAACAGTGAGTAGGTACTTGGATAAGAAAGAAGAACTCGTATCAGATCATTAATCCCAACAAAAGGATAAAAAAAAATGATATACGCTCTGACCCCCTGTAATTTAAGCGTTTTTCAGTTTGCCTGTTGCACTTTAAAGTTGGTCACTAATGCCCCTTGTGGTCTAGACCAAAGTGTGCAATAGTTACTCTATTAGCTGGAAATGCCGAATGACTAGGGCGAGAGAACTAGGGTTTGCAATCCCAGAGGTGATAAATAAGTTAATCCAGAGAAAGAAATTGGGGAAAGGGTGGTAAGTCTCCCCTTTTTCAGTTTTCTTTAAATTTTTTTACACATGTTGAGGGCAAATTGGACGTTTTGCAGACTGAAATTGGAAGGATATTTTCCCTCTTTGAAATCAGTCGTTTTCAGCACATGTTTAAGTCAGGTAGTGTTAAAATGGATGAGTAACTATTGCACTTATACACCATAGGGGGTACTAGTGACAAAATTTAAAGTACAGAGGGCAAACTGAAAAATGCTCAAAGTCACAAACCACGTGGGATTAAAGTGTATTTTACTTCCCTCCACACACACACAAACCCAACACCCACCCACCCCCCCCCCCCCCCCCCCCAAACACACACCAAGAATCTTCAGAGAAAAATGAAATCTTATCATCATGGAAAATTAAAAGTATAGCATTGAACCTCAACGGCATCATACTGGCCATGCTTAAGTAAAATTAATGCAAGCTCAGTTGAGTGGCTGAAGAAAGCCGACGACTCTTCTCCAGTCATGCCCCATATTATCCAGCTAGTAAAGTCTCGTACTGAACTAATAAAACTGCTGGGATCAGGAAGACTTCTTAAAGAATGGTGGCTCTGTACTTGAGAGGAAGTACGGGCATTTAGTAACAGTACAAAAGCCAGTGTAAAATCACATTTACCGAGCTTTTCATTCCATGAATTCTTATCGACCTTGCTATCTGACCAAGGACAAAAAACCATAAATGTAAAATTATGTTAGTAATAAGACCCACACAGTAAGCAACTAAATAACTGCATGAAAGCCATTTTATCAGGCATAAAAATTGTCAACAAGCCTTGATAACAAAAGAAATGCTAAATTAAGTCAAATGTATGAGAGCTGTAAACAAGTTGAACTTAGCAATTGTACTCGAATCTGTAAGCCAACACACAAATTTAGTGAATTAAAGAAAATCATCGAAATAAAATATCGTTAAATATCCAAAAGTTCAAATCAATCAAATCCAATACTGATAAGTGCTAAATGTTTAAGCATAAATTTGTATCATGTCATAATAATAGCTTGGTAGACAAAATATTAGTACTCAAATAGTAAAGATCAATGTGCATCATTTGTATTATGATCTTGTTTCTAAAGTTGAATTAGATATCATACCAACTGCTCTAGATCACTTTATAGTTGGATCTTACTTCGGCAGTATTTGGATCTTGCTTCAGTAGTTGACAGCATAAACAGGTATTACCGATCAGCATAAATTCCTCAGAGGTAAATGGGTGATGGACCAAAAGGTTGGCAATGATGGAATGGTTGTTTTCGGCCGTCATGATGGTTCAGGCAATTGTAGGTGGAAAACTTGAATGTGTACCAGTAGTCAACAAGGGAAAGAGATATAATTAATGTGGTCGATGGAGTAGGCATGTTGGAGGTAGATCAATCAAGAAGGGATGGTTAAAAGTGAATTTAAGTTTGTCGATTTAATTGCTGGAGTTAACAATAATTTTGCACGTGGGATGTGCTAAAGAGATAAATCTGTTTCGTTTCATTATTTCTTGCTTAAGGGCATAAGTAGACATTCTCCCTACACTAATACTGTCTTCTTAAGTTTTCTTGGACCACCACGAGGATGGTGTTGCAAAAAGGGAAAATCCAATGCACAACCCACCCGCAACTAGAGATAGAAGTACGCAGCCTTACCTTAAGGTAGAGTTGTCACTTATGAAAATCTTCCGGGACATAGTCATGTCAGTGAGCCTGTTGAACTAAGTCAATTATGATATGATCCAACACAATTAGGATCGAAGTTGAATCCACATTTTCGAATAATTGATAGAATTTCATATGAATTACAACTATATTGGAACCATCAGATTTGAATTCAAATTCAGATCTTGGTTTATGTACTACTATTCTAATTTGGATATAGCCAAATCTCCAAAATAAAAATCTGAAAATAAAAAATCAACTCGTTGATGAACAAAATATGCAATGCTACAACTTACAGAAAACCACAAGCAGGGATGTCAATTTGCCCCGCCTCGCCTTGTCCCGCATGGGACGTGTTTAGAGGAAGTCTAACAGGAATAGGGACGGATTTGGAAGCTCTAATTAAAACCCGATCGCATATCGACAAAAGTCAGTAAGGTTGCTAACAAGGTTGCGCTCACCACCCCCCGGGACCAAACCCTGCATTGGTAGGAGCCTCGTGCATTGGGTCCGTACAACTTTACCATTTATTGTTTGATTTTTTTTACTAATATATCCTTTATAAATAAATTGACGATTCAGGATAACGTCCTTTCTCAAATGTAACTATCTTACCCCTGTACCAAAGTTTGGGAGCAGTGTTCTAAAAATCCTCCTAGGCCTCCGCCTAGGCCCTAGGCCTTGTCCAACCGCCTAAATTTTCACCTAATCCTTGCAAAAATCCCATAGGGATTTAGGCCTGGTCTAGGCCCGGCCTAGGCCTCCTAGGCCGGCCCAGGAGGCCGCCTAGGCCTAGGCGACCCAGGGGTCCTAGGGATGGAATTGTCATTTTCTTGAAATAATGAGGGCAAAACCCTAATAATCCCTTAAGCCACCACACCACAGTCGTTCATTCAATTGACTACCAAGATTAAGAGAGAGAGAGAGAGAGAGAGAGAGAGAGAGAGAGAGAAAAGACGACTCACGACTCACGAGAACTTCATGAAGTCGATTTTGTATCTGATGAGGATACAGAAGAAGAGGGTGATGAGGAGTATGAGTTTGAGTCTGATGGAGAGAGAGTGTTAGAGCAATACGGAGAAGAAGAGTTGGAAGCTTAGTTTGTTGGTAAGCATCAATTTAAATTACATTGTTGATATTTGATAATGTGACCTTTTTTTTTTTCATATTGGTCTATTAGAATTGTTTATGTATTATTAATTTTGCTTTAAAATACTAGGCCTCCGCCTAGGCCCCTAGGCCCTAGGCCCCCCCTTGCGGCCCGCCTACCACCTAGGAATTTTTAGAACACTGTTTGGGAGTTATAGACTAGACAATCGCTTCTCTATCTTAATGCCCAGTTGTTCACTTCTCCGATCAGCCTTTTAGTAAGTACCTCTCTCTCCGTCTCAATCTATCTCTATCTAGGCTCCATATCTTCTCCCTCTGAACTCTCGTATTCATGTCTCGCAGCCATCTCTCTCTCTCTCTCTCTATGTATATATATACATATATATATATATATGTCACAGCCAGTTACCGATCACGTATTCACGTCTCTGGTCATCTTTTAGGACAGTTGTTCAGTTCTGGCTTATTGTCCAGGCCATAAAGATTATGTTCCCATCATAAACACTTGCGTCATTTGAATTGGCCAAAGTTTACAGAGGAGGCCGTAAGGCAGGGGCGAAGCCAGGATTTGAACTCAGGGGCACACTTACACGGGTGTTCGGGGGCGCCGAATATTTGTGGTTGCTCCATGGGTTTCACATATAGTGAGTTGAGAGTTAAAACAAATAGATTCCTTGATATGTTCAAATCAGATATCTATAACCCCTTAAATAGTTGGGGCTAATTGAGTAAATAAGATATTTATTTCGGTAAAAATAGGAAAATTGAAGGACCATAGTGAAGATTTGAGAAGCACATTAAAAATCCAGGGGGCACAAATGCACACAATACAAATTACAAAGGGTTAAAAAAAATTTTGAAATTGAGGTGGGGCACGGGGCACATGCCCCCCCGAGCTCCTTATTGCCTCACCCCTAGGAGCGGGGTTAACATATATCGGACAGAGACGAGGCACATTTATCTGGGGCGGGGCCAAGGTACACATCCTTACTTCAACAGGGCAGGGTTGGGATAAGGTCACCCATACCAAACCCGCCCGTTTTCATTCCTAAATCTTTACCATAGGAGGAAAAGGTGGATAGTGTGATTAGCCAACAAATGGAGAGTCCTCGTAGTTATAATATATCATGGGCAGTTTTGTAATCTACCTTTTAAAAGAACCACTGTAACGATATGATTCAGTCATAACCGCAAAAACCTTGATGAATTGAATGAATACTCTTGTTTTGTTTTACTAAATGTCACCCATCCGTATAGTGAGATTTGTTATTCAACACTAGGAACCAATATGAAAGGCTTCCTAAAGTAAGTAAAAAATATCACCAACCAATTTGCAAGGATGAAAGTTGGGAACTAAAATCTTCCGTGGCAGGGGATTCAGATGGTGTTGTTCCAAAGAAATGGATAATGTGCCACTCGGTAACAATATCTTGGATCATCGGAACCAACTCGAGTTGTATTCTGGAAATGTCACTATGTGTCATGTTAATCTACAAAAGTGAAAGAGGGTGAAATTAGCAGTTCTCATCTTCCACGATGATGAATACAAGAATGTGAAATGTTACAAAGATGAATACAAGAATGTGAAATGTTACCAGGAGCATAAAGCAATTTAAGCATAAAAATTTTCATTTCTCAATGCAATAAAAGACGGACGTAGTAAAGAAAACCAGAAACAGTGAATTACTTCTGTTGAAATTGTATTGGAAAGACTAATTTCGCACATTTTTATGCTTAGATTCTACCTTTCACATTCCTTAACAGGACAAAGTATGTTAAAGAGCGCCTTCATGTTGTAAAGAAAGAGCAAAACAACCATATTTTCCTACTTAGGTACCAATTAATCTCTCTTCAAAGAATATTTTTAAAAAGCTGGTATGTTTCATATCCATACACGAAACATAGACATTAAGTGAGCTCTGGAAGAACAGGCTGACCAGCACATCTAAATCTTTTGAGAATTTTTATATAACAAAAATTGGACGTTATGACATTACTGGACTGTCAACTTCCTTAATTTTCTAAACATTCGAACCAGATAACAAGAAAAGATACACAAGGAACAATAAAATATCATTCTCCATTTGGGGCTTCAATATATATTTTGTTCAAATATCACATCTGTAACCATAATATCTTATATAGATATATACCCTTATTATTGTGCTTCATTGACTATTTACTTAACTAACAACAAAATCTCACCTGCCCGCTGATGTTTACCAAATAGTGTAGCAGTAGAAGTATGTCCAATGCAGATTCAAACATCAGTTTTGCAACCTGAGAAGTAGCCTGAACAGTAATAGATGTGTTGATATTGAAGTCTACTACAGAATCCAATTTTTTTATACTTTTGCGAGGTACAAGAAATTTCAAGTAGCTTTCTACGACATTCAGAACTTTCACCCATGAGGTAGCTTTATTGTACAAAGCTTGTAGAGATATAAACATATCTACAGAGAACTTCCTCAGATTTTTGTGATCTGCCACTTCCTTCTCCCAAGCAATATCAGTCCCTAGCTCTGCTACATTTAGGGATGCTATATTTGAACTATAACCAGTTTCTAAGATCTTCAGTAACCGAGGAACAACTTCTTCAGATGATATAGTTGGTGGGTGAAGAAGTGATTCATAAAGTATAGCTGAAGCAGCTTTGCCCAACTGTTGGCTGACATTACTAATGCAACGGAGCATATCACAAAGAATTTCACGTTCAAGAACATTACCAGAAATATTCAAACCAGATCTCACGATACCGCTAAGCTCATCAAAAGAACCTGACAGCAGATAATACCGACAAGTAAAATATATGTAGGAAAACATTGCAATAAATTAAGCTCCAGTTGGAACAAAGGTAACTAATTTTTGAAGTACTTGTACCAGTATTTAAATAATTTACATATTGAGAGTTAAAAAACAAAAAAGTGGTAGAGATTGGCAGAGATGGAAATACAAACATGCTATAGGATGAGAGTTGTTCGCTATAAGAGTTAAGAAGCATGGGGTTTCGTCAACCCCCAACTCTGTCTTCATATGCAAACCACTATCTCCAACTTAAAAGCGGAAGCAAGTAAGACTTGCTGTTTTTGACAAAAGTAAAAATTGCATTCAATTGCATCTTTAATATAAGTTGAAAATGAAGAGGATAACTGGTGCATTCTGAAGATGTCATTCCAAACACACCCTTAGCTATGACAACCCTGTCCAAATAAACTCAAACAGGGAACTAGGGGACTTCCAAATAAAGATCCCCAGCATACCATAGATAAGAAGCTCTATGTCCTCCAAACAGCGGAAAAGAGAGATTGACTTTTCCCTGATTAAACCAGTAGCACCCGTTGATGAATCAATAATCAAACCAAATGGTGCATTGTGTCTGCACCAATACTGGAAATAGCGGGTACAGAAGGTTCTCCAGCAATAGAGTATCGAAAGTGGACTTTCAGAGACACCCTAGAACAAAAATATCAGTTCATCACTTCGCCTTGTTCACAAATGAACAAAAGAAAATAAGAAAAGAGGAAACAAAAACAAAACAAAAACAAAAACAAACAAAAAAACAAATTTCAAAAGCGGAGGTAGAGAAATTTAGTTTAGGTAGATAAACAACAAAATAGAAGTCTTGTAATCAAAGGGTGGGAAAAACCTCATGTTCAATAATTGATAGGATTTCACTTTTCAATCCGTCTAGAGTTAAGGAATGATACTCAGAATCAGTCAAGTGTTTGTTATAATCTTGCAAAGTTGCTCGGAGAACAGAACTATGATGAACCCCAGGAAGAAGTAGCCTACGTAAGAAAATGGAAGATAAGAATGGCACAATTTGATCCTGCAAAAATTTATATTGAGAAATCTTGTAAGCAAACCATAGATATATGCGAGCTTCCTATAGGGGACAATAACAGCTATTATATAGAGGTATAACGAAAAAGCACATGAGCCTTTATTAAATTACAACTTCAGCAAAGGCTAATTGCAAGAACCCAAAACTCTTGAATACTGTTAGATCTGAATGTATATAAGATGCACACTTTTCTATTGTGACCAAGATAAAATCAACATAGACCCTAAAATTGGTAATCGGGATGAAAATTTAAACAGTATACTTTATAAAGCAATAACTGAACCAAGAGCACATTTTCTGAACAATACAAGAGTAGCAAGTGAAAGAAACGCAAGTTCGCAGGCTACAATATCAATTACGTTAAGTTCCTTGGATGTAGAAGGTCATACAAGGATCTATGTAAATGAAGCAACAAAGAATCAAACCAAAGACGACACTGCAAGAAATATATGATACCTTCACAGATGAAAATACTGAATGGGCGAGCCAAAAAAGATCATCTGAAGAATTCTCAGAACTTTGAAATAGCTGGTCAGCAACAAAGGCTTCTTGCAAAGCATAGCAGTGTGCTACTCCCCTGAAATTAAATTGGAGGATTAGTTAGACTACGAATTAAATGAAAGTAATAATACTGTTACATGCAT
The DNA here is from genome assembly GCA_033977485.1 of Hydrangea macrophylla. Classification (NCBI taxonomy): domain Eukaryota; kingdom Viridiplantae; phylum Streptophyta; class Magnoliopsida; order Cornales; family Hydrangeaceae; genus Hydrangea; species Hydrangea macrophylla. The sequence continues at coordinate 80,362,976 of CM066996.1, forward strand.
AAGAAAATAATCCAACTTGCCCACTAAGAGAAGCCATTTACATTTTATTATACTATATATAGATATATATAATCTGGAGTGTCTTGACCCATAATGTCTAAGGAACAATTGAGTAGTGCTACATGGTAAGTTCACAAATTAACATGAAATTGATGCGATGTACCCACTACTCAATCTCTTTGACAAAGAATTGCTTTTCGAAATTGATTTGTAGGATGCAAAGATCCTAAGGAACCACTTAATATCTATAGTAGAGTTTTTTGGCTTGTATTTGTCTGCATGGGTTTCCTACTTTCCTTAGGAAAAAAGAGTTTAAAGAATTGGAAAGGGGTAACAAAAAGAACTTGTAAAAAGATTAATATGTCGTAAATAAGTAGTGCACACGGATAAGCAGCGCCTCTTTGCGAATAGGATTATTGTCTTGTATATGTACATACATAAATATTTATAGAATTACACATATTGGCAATTAATCAGAATATGGAAATCATGTCAAACATACAAAATTTGTGACAAACGTCTATAACAAAGCAAATAAGAACTCATCACATTTTGCGATTTTGAAAAGAAAGAGAATACGAACATATCCACCTAATCTTTGACGGTGCAACTCACTAGGCATGGTAGTTACCCAAACATTCCATTTGGAGTGTACAGCCAGAATATTTGTTTCAATAGTCAGAGAAGTTAGTCATTTTGGCCAAGTTTAAGTGTTTTGACCAAATTCAAGGCTTTGACCGGTATATTCCACATGCAAATTTAATAGCAGATTGACAGAAAAGGTTTTGTGAGAAGAAATGCCACTTAAGAGTAAACCAAACTCTGCCAAATCCTATTCAAACAAAAAATTCTCAGAATTGATTACTCTTGCAATCCAAAGTGTAATTTGCACGAATCAACCATTTATATGGTTTTAGTTAGAGATCAAACATAAGTGAACTGATTATATAATTTCAAGTGTTTGGTGAATTGATGAAACTCTTGCAATCCAAAGTGTATTATGCAGGAATCAACCATTCGTATGCTTTTAGTCGAAATCAAACATAAAGAGGCTGTTTGTGAAGGTAAAGAACCAGTGGTTCATAAGTGAACTAATTCGATAATTTCAAGTGTTTGGTGAATTGATGAAACTCTTGCAATCTAAAATGTATTGAAGGAATCAACCATTCGAATCTCTGCAGTTCATTAGTGAACTGACTCTAAAAATTCAAGTGGTTGGTGAGTGTCTATTTCTTGCATAGGAGTTTGTGCTTAACCTAATATTTCTCTTAAAACTTGTTCTTTGTCAAACCCACATACCCTTGGGTTTCATAAAAACCAGATAAAAAGCAAGACTTGGCCTGAACTAGATCCTATTTTAAACATTCCCAAACAGGTCCGCATAAAAGGTTTGTTGCTGCCATTTTGTAAGGATCAATGAACACCGAAGTACTGTCTACAGACAGCACAGCATTGGCAGTCCAACATCCAAGGACTAACTTCAATTTCAAAATCCATCCCAAAATCTAATGGTTGCTTTCTGCTCAACTTAAATGGGAAATTGTATGCTTTAAAATAAATATAGAATGTCTTAGTAGCTAAAATACAAACGTAGCTTCAAGAAGTAATTTGGTCTGATTTAGGTGCAGTTGAACAGTACTCAGGGAAACTATCAGTGTATGTGTAACAGGTTTGAAATACTTACCCATTACCATTTGTACCAAACAGGTCTTGCATACATAACCCATCATCTTTGAGTATCCATATCTTGTTGGAAGTAAGTTTAACATCAATCAGTCCACCCTAACAGAATTCAAGAGTTAAACATTCAAACAATGAGTGGATGTATCCTTTTACAACTTAAAGATGACAGACCAAATGGGAGCGTAAGCAAATGATTACCTCCTCCAATGGAATATTTTGTGTTAAAGGCTCCAACAACAAAGCAATCTTGTCCCCTAGACTGAAGCGCAGGTTATATGTATAGATTGTCTCCATGCTAACAGCCTTCACATGACAGCCAAAACATGAGTCAGTTCCAAATTGAAATTTGCAATGGCCTTAAGAAAAGAAGTTTCAAAGAATCCTTCCAACTAGGCCTGTTAATGGATCGGATTTTGATCCATTAAACCGGATATGATCCCGGAATTTAATCCGGTAATCCGATCCGATCACCATCCAATAAGCAATTTTAGTAAAACGCATAGAATATGGATTTATTTAATCGTGTAGTGTCCACCCATTTAACACTAACGTATATAACCCGACTATATAATATCCAAATATCATCATATGTTAGTGTATATAATCTTATTACATTAATTCAGTTGAACAAATAAATCTTCACCTAGATATAGTTGCATACAACACAAACACAAAAAGGAAGAAAAAAAAAACAGGAAAAAAGTATCGGATGCATCCCAATCTCATGGGCTTTGATCGCTGCAAAGTCCCCCACAGGAAATAAGGTTACAAGTTTGAGTTTTTCTTTGTGAGACAAAGAATCCTTCCAACTACAGGTCCGCATAGCTGTAAGTTTGGTGAAGGCAAACTATCTCTCTCTCTCGAAAATCCCTTATCCTATTTCTTTGGATTCTTCTCCCCCCCTACGCTGAAGTTGAAACCAGAAGAAATGGGAGCATGGTTTGAAAGTTCCAATAATAATTGCACATTAAAAGGCAATTTACAGACCCAGCGATTGTTTGGGTTATACATACCAAAGTATGCTTATATTGGATGGCGAAAGGAATTAAACTTGTGTCATTGTTTGCTTCACCGACCCATAACCCCATAGTCGCAGCTTCTGAAAGCAAAACATCAAATAGAGCATTATATACAACAACCACGTTGCTCATTGGTCAGAAACTAATAACTAAAGATAATAAATTTCATAATATCAAGCTAAATGATTGCAAAAACACAAAGAGAACAAATAGAATAAAATAAAATAAAAATTCACTAGCCAATTCTACAAATGCGAAGAAAATTAAGTCGTGGTCTTATTTATGCTTAACTATTGAATGGGACTCTAATCAACCTTTCGAATTACAAGCTGTTAGATATGAGCTTTTATTTTTCTTTATATAAGAGTCAAGGACACTATTGTAATTATATGTTTTGCTCTCTTAATAATATATATACATGGGTTAATCAGTTGATTAACCTAAGCTTTGACAAAATAACTTGTTAACATGGTATCAGAGCCATACTTCAAACCCTAACACCCACCATCACCTGCGCAGCCCAACACCACCACCCACCACAACCTGCGCAGCCCAACACCACCACCCATCACCTGCGCTGAAACCCCCTGCCCTCACCCAGCCTGCGCCGCAACCCCCTGCCCTCACCCAGCCTGCGCCGCAACCCCCCTGCCATCACCCAGCCTGCGCCGCCCCCTCCTGGCCTCACCTAGCTGCGCCGCAACCTCTATACCTCCTTACACTGTCCAACCGAGCTCCACTAACCACCATCCCTGTCCAACCGAGCCTCATACATCCCAACCCTACAGCATCCGAGTCCTATACACCATATCCCATCCTCTCAGCTTGTTCTATGTTGATTTGATTCAGTTTTACCACTTATATATCATCCTTTTAATTCTGTTTTCCCTTTCTCAACCTCACATCATTACGCGGTTCTTGTTTTGATTGACGTTTAGTTTCAACTTTTTTTGGGGTGGTTCTATTATGAACTCTAGATCAGCCTATTGCTGATCCGTATGTTTTAAGAGTCCCAAGTCTGCCCCCTACCTTCGTTTTGTGGTGTGATTAGTGTGGGTGTTTCCTTTGTTTGTTGACACCATGGTTGATGATAAAATTACGTCACCCGGAGATCTTCAACAGCCTCAGATGAGCCAGTTAGTTGCTCCATAGGGCAACCCAACTCTTAAAATCACAACCTCTTTATTCAATGGCCAAAATTATGTACCTTGGTCACAGTCTGTCCTTCTCTACTTGGAAGGGAAAGCGAAGGAGGGATATATTGATGGGACTATCCAATCCCCAAATGTTACTGATCACTGATGCTAGTTATGCAAAATGGAAGGATGAGAATGCTCTTGTGAGGGCATGGCTAATTCATTCGATGGTACCCGAAATCGGTGAAGGCTTTCTGGGCATGACTACAGCCCGTGATATTTGGGACACAGTTGCTCATACCTACTCTCGTAAGGGAAATTATGCGCAGGAGTTTGAGCTGTCTAGGGTGATTGATAGCTCAGAACAGGGGACTATGACGGTTATTCAGTACTACACGTTTCTCACTACACAGTGGAAACGTGTTGATCATCTTCAGGACTATCATCCGGCTTGTCCACAAGACGTCATTGGGTATCAGAAACTTTTAGAGAAGCAACGGGTATTCAAGTTTCTTCAAGGGCTTAATTCTGAGTATGATTCTGTTCGTAGTAGGGTACTTGGGATGGATACTCTTCCTACGCTTCGGGAAGCATTTGCTTTTGTTCAGAATGAGAAGAGTCGTCGTTCTGCTATGTTTCCAATTTCCTCTACTGATCGCTCTGCCCTGGTTTCTGCTCCTTCTTTAGAGGGACCTCCACCGCCTCGTGGTACACCTTCTCTGAGTGGGTCTGACTCTTCCGAGCGGTCACAGAAGTTGTGTGATTATTGTAACCGTCGTGGACATGTTCGGGCTACTTGTTGGAGTCTTCATGGTCGTCCACCTGGGGCACGAGGCGGTCGCTCTGGCGGTCGTGGCGGTCGAGGAGGACAATCTCGTGCTCACCATACTGAGGTTATTGATGTTACAGACTCTGGGTCCGCAGCACAGCCTGGGATCCCTTCATCCGCCCCTTTATCTACCACTGAGTATGAGGATGCTTTGCGGGGTTTAGATGCTCTTCGTAGCCTGATGACTCGTCGCTCTCCGTCTACTACCACAGGTGCTTCTACATCATTTGCCCAGACAGGTAACTTAATACACTCTGCCACAGCTTGTTTGTCTCGCTCCTTTGGATAATTGACTTAAGGTACCTCAGGAGCCTGTAGACTGCGTCCATATGTGACTCTCGAGGTGCATGAATGAACTGACTCACTACACTTCCAGCAAAGGCAATATCAGGACGTGTATGAGAGAGATAAATGAGCTTCCCAACAAGTCTCTGATATCTCCCCCTGTCAACCATTGCTCCATTGCTGTCATCACTTAGCTTTTGGTTGAACTCAATGGGAGTATCACATACTCTGCTTCCAAGCATGTCAGTCTCACTTAGAAGATCAAGAACATACTTCCTTTGAGAGATGAAGATTCCATGTTTAGACCTCGCAACTTCAATCCCAAGAAAGTATCTCAATTCTCCTAGATCCTTTATTTCAAACTCCTTTACCATATATCCCTTGAGACGGTGTATTTCCTCTAAGTCATCACCTGTGAGAACAATATCATCCACGTACACAATGAGAGCTGTAGTTTTACCTTGCAATGAGTGTTTGATGTATAAGGTGTGGTCAGCCTAGCTTTGTCTAAAACCATATCTGCTCATAGCCTGAGTGAATCTCTCAAACCATGCCCTTGGAGACTGCTTAAGGCCATACATGATATTGTTCTCACAGGTGATGACTTAGAGGAAATACACCGTCTCAAGGGATATATGGCAAAGGAGTTTGAAATAAAGGATCTAGGAGAACTGAAATACTTTCTTGGGATTGAAGTTGCGAGGTCTAAACATGGAATCTTCATCTCTCAAAGGAAGTATGTTCTTGATCTTCTAAGTGAGACTGGCATGCTTGGAAGCAGAGTATGTGATACTCCCATTGAGTTCAACCAAAAGCTAAGTGATGACAGCAATGGAGCAATGGTTGACAGGAGGAGATATCAGAGACTTGTTGGGAAGCTCATTTATCTCTCTCATACACGTCCTGATATTGCCTTTGCTGTAAGTGTAGTGAGTCAGTTCATGCATGCACCTCGAGAGTCACATATGGACGCAGTCTACAGGATCCTGAGGTACCTTAAGTCTGCTCCAGGTAAAGGATTATACTTCGGGAAATATGACTATCTTAGAGTTGAGGCATACACAGATGCCGATTGGGCAGGTTCGGTGACAGATAGACGGTCTACTTCGGGTTACTGCACTTTTGTGGGAGGCAACTTGGTTAGTTGGAGGAGTAATAAACAAAATGTGGTAACCAGATCGAGTGCTGAAGCTGAATTTAGAGCCATGTCTCAAGGAATATGTGAACTTCTATGGGTTAAGTTGTTGTTGAAAGACTTAAAACTAGAGGTTGGCGATTCAATGAAGTTGTACAGTGATAGTAAGGCAGCTATTAGTATTGCACACAATCCGGTACAACATGACAGAACTAAGCATATTGAGATTGATAGACATTTTATTAAAGAGAATCTGAATAATGGAAATATCTGCACTCCGTTTGTGAAAAGTTGTGATCAACTGGCGGATATTCTCACTAAAGGAGTTGGTTCTAGACAGTTTCATGATGTGTTAAGCAAGCTGGGATTGAGGGATATCTTTGTACCAGCTTGAGGGGGAGTGTTAGATATGAGCTTTTATTTTTCTTTATATAAGAGTCAAGGACACTATTGTAATTATATGTTTTGCTCTCTTAATAATATATATACATGGGTTAATCAGTTGATTTACCTAAGCTTTGACAAAATAACTTGTTAACACAAGCAACGCCTTAAAAATTGCCCATCAAACATCTACTACCGAATTATATAATACCATTTATAAGCGGATTATGACAAATGCATTATGACGATTCTTGGAAACTGACAAATATTCGCCAAACTCGAATTTCGGGATGCAACAACTATTACATGGGGAGGGAAGATGGAACAGACAGGGAAAAAAATAATCCTGATTTTGTCGTTTTTTGGTTGATATATCCTTTTTAAATCTACATATGACATTTGGTGTCTTTACAATATACGATAAAACAATTCTATACTATGAACGTTATTATAGAAATTTCAAAAAAATAAATATAGAAATCAGTCAGAAGAAGTTGCCTGTCAACGTAGGGACACTCATGTTATGGCTGAAAATCCTGCTACGACCAAAAAGGTCCCAGACTCGCAGGATCCCATCAGAATGAAGCACAAAAAGAAGTTTTTTCCCTTGCATCTCTGATATTACCAAATCCTGCACGGCAGCTACTGTCCTACCCCTGGATGACAATTTAAGAACAATGCAAGTTACCACATTGCGTGCAGCCGTACAAACATACAGAACCCACAATACCTATATGTAACAGTTGCATGAACGTCACAATCAATAACTTGTTAGTAACAACTAACATGATTGGCAATCAAAAACTATACTAGTATGACAATCCACTTTACCCAATCTCAAAATATGAATAATCATAATAAAAAATAAAAATAAAAACCGAATCTGTAATAATTAGCAATTGCATTATGAACTCCACAATCAATAATTAGTTATAAAGAATCACAGTTTTGGCTATGAGAAATTGCAAAAAATGACAATAGAAATTGCATGACTAGAAACATTGGCTTCAAGTACCATAAAGAATTCTAATGATTGGGAGGTCCCAACTATGCTCAACCTCTAAAACAAAAAGATTTAAGAAGAGAATTTTGAATTAAGTGGAAATTTTTAGCCAATTGGAAATGTAATGCGATTATGCAACAACATGATTGAGGTCGATGTTACTCAAACTCGAGTATGGGTGTCGGGTGCGGGTGTATCTGGGTGTCGGACCTCCTCTAAATCCAATCTTAGGATCCGGGGACATGTTTCTAAACGCTGGATACGAGTATGCGGACACCTTCTGAACATGTAAATATACTAAATTTCTTAATATCAATAGTTAGAAACCACTTTGCCCACAATTTTGAGCTTCTTCTTACCTTTTCAACATCACCTGTGGAGGATCCGAGTGTCCAAATTGGGTACGGGGGTCGGACACGGGGATTGGGCACTTGGGGGTAGTAGGAGAGTCCATGTAATATAGGTTGAGGTTAAAGGAATGCTTCAATAAGAGGGTGTTACATCACTCTACAGAGGAGTTTGATGGAGGGAGTAAAAAAAAAATTACAAATGACTAATGAAATAATGCTTACAATGGAGGAACCAAGAGTCGAAGTTATAATTCTATTTATGCTCCAGGAGATTCGGAATTTTGAAGTAAAACATCAATTAATCTCATTTCTGATACATCCACATGCATATTTTTTTTTTTAAAAAAAGAGGTCCTACCTTATTTGGATAAGATTGATCGATCAATAATCATCAAAAGTCTTTGACCGAACTCACATACTCCCTCTTTTGGCATCTTGCTCAGTTGTACGGATTTTGTTAGGGTCCGTTACAGTACTCTCTTGCCCATCGCTCACTCTCTAGTTTGTCTCATCTTTCACCTAGGCATTTCCTCTATAATCCCACGTTGTTTGAGGTGTATAACCCTATTTCACAACTCCCCAATAGTCACACAAATATTAAGCACTGCACTTTAGGCTCCAATTGAAAATTCTACTGAGGACCTTGGGTTAGAATTGATGATAACTTTTGCACTACCTTTGAAAAGAAAAGATCTTCACCCATGTTCTAGATTCTGTCCTTTAGAAATTACACCCCAAACATTATCTTCAAAAACTTATAAGAAATGGAGCCCTATGTAGCATGGGTACTTCATATAGGCCCCCGTACCGGTACCGGGTACTTACCAGACACCGACACTCGTAGGACACCCCAGGGTACGTACCCGACACTCCAAAAAACATGTCCGCTTATTTAATTCAACTTTTTGTAAATAATTTTTGCCCTCTTTTTAGAATTGATTGTGGTTTTGTGCCCTTTTTTAGGAGGAATTTTTTCTCGTCATGTTTTGGACTTGTGGTTTTTATGATTTGGTAGTGACATTCATGATCTAATGATGTTTCATTGATTATAACAATCTTGTTATGCTTATGGTCCTTGTGAATGATTTTGTAATAATAGTGAAACAATCTTGCTATGGATGGATTTTGACGTAGGACAATTATGAGAAATTGAATATTGATGGAAAGAAGAAAGAAGAAAGAAGAAAGAATAGGAAAAGAACCCTCGGTATCCCAGTACCTAGAGCTTGCAAGAACTTGAAGGCATCCCTGTGCTATCAAATATCATAATTTTTATTCATAATCAACTGTCAAATACAAAAGCTTGCCATCTTATTTATAGTGATACAAAAGAATCCAAACCCAAGAAAACTTCCTAAAAGATAAAATTGCATAAAGATTACTTCCTAATAAAACTTATTCTATAAATCTTAAACTTCCTAAGATAATTATTTCCTAAAGATAATATCTCCTAACATAAACTATTCCTTAACTACAAATTCCTATTTTGTGGAAGTAAAAATAAAATAACTAATTACAATCGCCTCCCGGATCAAATACGAGAATCACAAAATCACCCTTTTGTTTCCCATCATTTCTCCTCCTCGGAGAGGAACTCGACTCCGGCGAGTTATAGCGGCAGTTAATCTGGGAAGAACCAGAAACACAAGCATGTTGGGAGACTTTCTGGAAATGGACCAATGTTAGCTCCAAGACTGTAGAAGGCATCACTCCAACTGGAATACCTGCGGATGAAGTAAGGGGAGGCAACACGAACTCCACATGAAAATTAAATTAGTAACCATATTTAATGACAAGTCAAATAAATTTGCTTTCAAGTCCTTTGGAGGGTTACTATGAGTATGATTAGAAGGTGGAGTAGTTGGGGAAACAAGAATCACAATCTCCATGTTGCTTTGAGAAGTCAACGGAGGAGGAGACCACGGGGTCGAAGGGATTGGCGCTTAGAAGCAGGAATCTTTAAAAGTGGCCATGCTCCCCGCCCCCACCCCCGCTCCCACCCCCGCCTCTACTCCCGCTTCCGCCCCGCTCAAGAAGTAACCTTTGAAATCTCGTAAAGTTTAGCGCTTTCCCGCACCCGCTCTCGCCCCCGCCCCCTCTCCCGCTTCGTGCAACTTAGGACTGGCGGTGTAGGCATTGGGATGATAGCAAGATTATTTGGAATATCGTTAACAAGTGGCGTATCATCCTGTTTCTCCTCTGACGTCCCATCATGACAATCAGTTGATACGCTAGGGACCTCAAGTGGTGGGTCAGGTGTAATCACAATGGATTCACGAGACACTGTAACGAGTTCACACTGAGTGTTAGTTTTCTCAATTTGAGCAGTTGTTTGCTCACGGTTTACAATAACAGACAAATCTGGAAGGAGTTTTGCTAGGTCGTTTATGTGATTGGAGGAGCTGGGTATACTAGAAACCTGATAAATAACCTTACGCTTTACAGATTTTAGCCGAATGCTTTTACCATTATGGACAAAGCGATAAGAATTATCATCTATTTTTGTCACATTATAATCAACAATCCAACAACGACCCAGAAGAATACGACTCACACCTACATTAATAGGCAAGATGTCACACCAGATACTTTCGTTATATAGGTTAGCTATTCGGATTGGTACCAAACAACGTTCAGTGACATAAAAGGTAGAGTGATCGTCCAGGACTAACCTATACGGATATGAGCAGGGAGAAATTGGAAGGTTAAGTATGTTCATGGCCGACTCCGAAATCACATTCATAGGAAATCTCTCATCAATAACAACTTTACAACCTATATTTGAGCATTAGACGGTTGTAAGAAAAGTACTAGAGACTCGGGCGGGATAAGAAAAGGTGCAGGACTCATAAAAACAAGACATTCTTAAAAATGAGAGGACCTTTATTTGCAATATTAAGTGACTCGTCAAAATAAATTAGGTACTAATCAAAATTTTCAAAGGCACACGTGTACCTCAAAAGTGACGAATCTGGATAAATCTCTGAGTCGATGTAGCGCAACGTACTCCCCGGTAGCTTGATTATGAAATCTCCAATTTCCGATGTAGCAGTAAAATAACAAGAAGAAATTTCCTACTTTTTTTTTTTTTCCTTTTACTTTTTTTTTTTTTTTTGTGTGTGTGTGTGTGTGTGTGTAAACAAACAAATAAAAGAACTAAAAGGGTGGGCTCAAGGTAACAGGGGACTGTTATTTGGGCCAAACGTTGGGAATGGGCTGGGTAGTGGGCTGGGTAAATACACAAAATCCTAACAAGATAAGATATGAAGTCAAAGTGCAAAGTGTTGCTGCGCCCTAACGTGCAGAGCTACTGTTTGGTCGTGGCTGCAAAACTTGCAAATTATGGTTGATTTCGAGATTAAAAGGTGCGATCTGGTTGGGGTCGTGACGAGGGCCTGAGTGTTACCGGCAAAAATGGAGGTGGTGATGATGCGATCTGGGGTTGGGTCGAGGCTGTGGGTTGGCTTCGATCTGCTCGAAATTGAGAAGATGTGAACAAGGCTGGTAACGATCTGGTATAGGGGCTTCGTGAGAGTTCGAGGTTTCAAAGTTAGGGTTTTGGGTCCAGATTTGGTGATGTTCTGAGATGGTGTATTGAGATACGAAGGTAGTAAAGGTGGTAGGGTTGTTCTTCTGATATCTTTTTCTCTTTGATTTCATATCTGATGATGGTAACTATGGTGACACAGATCTGGAGAGAGTAGATTGGAACTTGTTTGCTTAGAGATTGAATCGCTCTTGAGCTCTGATACCAAATTTGACGCAGGACAATTCTGAGAAATTGAATATTGATGGAAAGAAGAAAGAAGAAAGATAGGAAAAGAACCATCAGTATCCCTGTACCTTGGGCACCCTAGGTATCCCTATACCTAGAGCTTGCAAGAAATTGAAGGCATCCCTGTGCAATCAAATATCATAATTTTTATTCATAATCAACTGTCAATTACAAAAGCTTACCACCTTATTTATAGTGATACAAAAGACTCCAACCCCAAGAAAACTTCCTAAAAGATAAAATTGCATTAAGATTACTTCCTAATAAAACTTATTCTATAAATCTTAAACTTCCTACGATAATTATTTCCTAAAGATAATATCTCCTAACATAAACTATTCCTTACCTAAAAATTCCTATTTGTGGAAGTAAAAATAAAATAACTAATTACAATCGCCTCCCGGATCAAATACGAGATTCACAAAATCACCCTTTTGTTTCCCATTAGATTTGTAATGTTGATCTTTAATGGTAAAACAATATTGTTATAATACTTATGGTTCTTGTGACTTGTTTTTAATTAGCATTATATTATTAATTAAAAAATAAATAAATAATTTGTTCGGTGTAACCTAGCCGTACCCGTACCCAACATTTTTAGGATTCGTCGTACCCCCGTACCCGTATCGTGTCCGTACCCGTGCTACATAGATGGAGCCTTTAGAACAGTAAAAATGGTCTATATACGCCTCTTGCCTTTATGATTGCTAATGCTTATAGCTATCCTATTTTAGGAGTAAACAGGAGCCATGTTTATGTCTTTCCTTTTGTTAATAAGACAGAACTTTTAAGCAAGTTGTTCAATATCAACAACGCACAAAATGCAAATTACAAGTGTTCTAACAGGTTCGCAAGAGGTCATACCATCATTTTGAGACAAATAGCATGAGTGGCTTGTGAGATGAGGTCACAATTTCGTAGCAAATTATAATGAAAAGAAAAATCAACTTCAAGATGCATAAAAAACCATTGCATAGATATCCCACATAATGAATGGAACTCTAAAGTCTTCCATAGTTATTTCTCAATTTTCTTGGACCATTGCTAATTTCCTAAAACAACTTAATCGCAACCCAAAAATATAAGTTCAAAGATAGAACACATTTTGAGACTAGCAAAACAAAAATAAGTACCTTGACATTATGCCCCACAAGCGACTAAAACCAGCATCATCCCGCAACTCATGAGCAAAGGCTAAAGTTAAAGATAAACAAAAAAAGTCAAGAATGATGCTCAACTACCAGAAAGAAGCCTAAGAATTCATCAATCCAATGACATGAACTAGTTAACTCACACATTCCTATAAGATAGAAAACAAAGATACACAAAAGGATTCATTCACATGCTCAAAGATGCATTAGTGTATACCCGGAGAACTAGGTTCAAGTATGCCAAGCTGGAAACAACCAATAGACCCGTCATTTCTCCCAATTACAAGGCATTCTGCAGTTGCTGCTACAGTTGTTACTTCTCCATAATGAGGATAAGTTTGGATATTGAACTCTATTATCTCATTCGGCGGGAAAATGGAGCAAGATGCATAATTATCAACATTTCTTAGTTTAAGAAGGTAAGCAACTCCCGAGACAGTCAGTGTGTAAAGCATGTAGGGGTTCCCAGAAGCATGTTCGGTCTGCAAACAAGAGAAAGCATATACAACTTCTAGAGTAATAATGAATCTCTTGACTAAACTAAAAAGTGTAAAAAATGGACAAAAATTAAGGGATAAACCTCATCTTTGCAGATTAAAGCAAATGGAGAGAGTGCATCAGGGAACCTGATTCGCAACCCAATCCTTGGAAATTCTTTATGACCACATAGTTCCAGAACCTCCAATGCGTGTGGCTGACCTTTGTGAATTCTCCTGTCGAATGGGAATCAATGAAGGGCTTAAAGTGGGGGAAGAAACCGGGAGGGGGGGAGAAGCACTCAAGGCAAGTTTCAATAAGATAATCATACAGGTTGAGGATGTTAACAATGGAGCCGAAGATGGCATCAATGGTTAAAAATGGCTGAAGACCTCACCTACCTAATATTGTTGCAGCCTAAGCTATATGAGAAAACAAGGGGAAAAAAATGGAAAGGAACCCACAATCAAGCACATATAGAGATGTCTTCTATACGTACAATATACAGAGTGCAACGAGGTAGTGTCCCAATGGGGAACATTCATAGTCTAGCAGAAATATTCACCAGTTCTAAAGAGAAAATAGCAATGGCACTCAAATAGATTTGCTTCTCTTCTTATAGTCCACTCATCACTCGTCGGACGGGAAACCTTACTTCAAATTCATATTATTTACGAAAATATTTTCTACTCTACTGGTTCAAGTGATCCTTTATTACCAAATTTCCGCAAGTTCTCTCTCTCTCTCTCTCTCTCTCTCTCTCTCTCTCTCTCTCTCTCTCTCTCTCTCTCTCTCTCTCTCACACACACACACACACACACAAGACTACGAATAACATCTTACATTTTTACAACATATACGTGTATGTATATCTCTGTGTGTGTGAGTGTATATATATATAGAGAGAGAGAGAAAGAGAGAGAGAGTACCAAATGAGGTATGTGGGAGGGTTTCCGATGATGGAGCAGGATGCGGCGTCCTCGGTTGGAGGGGCGCAAGGAGGCAGCGGAAGAGCGGGAATAGCGTTCGGAGCAGCCAATGATGATTGGGAAGGAGAAGCGGAAGGGACGGAGACTTCGAACCACTTGACGGAATCGCTGCCGGCGATGAGGACCTCCATCCCCGCCAGTGGCTTGCTCCCCATTTTTGTAAAAAAACAAAAACCTAGTTGCAGACTTGCAGTGTACAAACCACACCTCTGTTGTGTGTGTCTATATTTTGCATATACGAGTATGTATGTGTGTGTGTGTGTGTGTGTGTGTGTGTTGTATGTAATATCGCGACAATGAAGCAGCGACGGGAGTCACTTTTCGCAGTTCACAATATGGAGGAGGGGGAGGGAGAATTGGGAATCCTTTGGCGCTCTTGGAGTTTGCTTTAACACATTCCACTCCAAGCGGGTGCAAGAAAATCAATAATGACACTTCATCTCTAGCCACATCCATACTCGCATCTTCCAAAAGCACATATTATCAGTCCGTTTGGTATGCCACAACAAAAAAAAGAATTGATTTATAATTCTTGTTTGTGGCAAATTATGTGTTTGGTTTGACACAAAAAAAATAGAATTGAAATGATTTTCAATTCTTGCCAATTCTTGAGAATTGAAGTTTTAGGCAAAGGTAAAATCCGACCAATTTTGGTCGGATTTGGTGAGAATTCAATCTCCAAACGTGTTCTTCCGAAAACATAGAATGTGATTGAATATGTGGGTGTATCATTGTTATAAGAAAATAGGGAATTTTAGTAACAAAAATGCTACACCTGCATCTTAATCCACACATGATTTCAAAGGGTCAAAATGTTTTAGTTGTGGAATTGTGTGTGAATTTAAATATGAGTATATCATTATTCAGTTAGTAATGACTTCTCTTTCAGTAGGCAAAAACTTATATGTTGAGACCTAGTATCCCAAATTCTTGAGTCAATAAAAAGTCTTTAGATTCATTTAGCCCCTTTTTCAGGGGAATCTGCTCTATTATGCAAAAACTCACACCAACTTATCAAAAATTTAAAATATGTGAGAGGGGATAAATTCTTACATGGTATAACCCTTATACCGAATTAGGGGTGTAAAAAAAGTCCAGCTCGACGAGTAGCCCGAACCTCAGGCCGAATTTTTTTTATCTTAAGTCCAGCTCAAGCCCGAGGTAGGGCCAGCTCGCACATAAGCCCTAACATCCCGGGTAGGACCGGGCCTATCACTTTAAGCCCAAACCCGACTAGAGGTCCGACCCAGGACCCACACAAAGCCCAACTAAAAACTTATCAACAATAAAAAAATTGATCGTTTTCAAGTATTAAAAATCTTAAAAATTTCAAGTTACTATATACAAAATTATTTCCAAGCTATGAAAAAAAATGGTTATAGCATTTATATCCTTTTATGATAAACTCAAAGCGCTCATTAGGCTCTAGCCTAGGGTCGTGCCTGAATTTTGAACTCTTAAACTGGGGTTAAAGAGAGTCATCAGACCGTGGGCTAAAGCCCAAGCCGCTTGAACCCGATCAATGTCAGGTTGGGTCGGGCGGGGCATGCCATTTTGACGTCCCTATACCTAATATTTGCTCCCTCTTTGACCCCAAAATATTTTTTAAAATATATTTAATTTGCAACTCTTCCAAAATAGGTTTTTTTTTTAGGTATTAGGTCCAACCAGTATTTTATTTTTTTGGTAGTAAAAAGTCTTAAAGCCATCAGCAGGAAAAAATAAGTTATGTGAAATTTTTATTAACTTATGTAAAAATTGAACTAATTAATTAAAATTTCACATAACTTTTATAACACAATGACTAGATTTGACTAAGTTTTACTAACTATGGAATTTTGACCACAATAAATAAAATAAAATAGAAAAAATAGGTTGTACTTTAAAACTCAATTAATCCAAAATGAGGCGTAAATTTAAAAATATATATATCATCCAACATGAGAGATTTTTACAAAAATCTGAATAAAATACTGATTTTCCGAATTGGCTTTGGAAGATATATAAACATATGATTTGTTAGTGATACCACATGCAATAGTATATGGTACAATCGACCACTACTTTGTTATGTGATACAATTGTCAAAGCATTTGAAACTAAATCTATCTATTATATATCTATAAAAGACAAGGCCAAAAGCCTTCTCACATTTTGCCAAGTGGCATTTTATGTGCTTTTCTTTTTTCCATATGGAATTTCCTATATCCTTCATGAATTTGTCACATGGAATTTATAAATTTTATGTTATTTATTTATTTATTTTGCAATGGATATTGAAGGGCAAAGCACAATAATAAATATATTGAATGAAGTGGGATAGTTATTTCTATTCAAAGCATTTGCACTATTACCAAAGAGACTTCTCATTTTCATGTCTTTTTGTTTTCTCTTTGTGACTGATCGGTGGTGGTTTTAGCACTAACTCCACTACTTAACATCATCTTTTGTACTAATATATATATATATATGTACACATATATACCCAAACAGTGTTTATAATTCCCCCTCCATAGTATATCTATGTGGCACATGATTTCATATATTTTTTCCTACAGGAAAAATCAATTATATTTGCCATGCTTAGTCAAACTCTTCCTCTTCCAAAACCCTACATTTTTATTGCCCTGCGTTGTACTTATGTTAGTGCCCTAAAGAAAGTACAGTCCAACAGGCCAAAAATTTTTCCCCAGTTCCAATATATGCATGTCCTCATTACTCTATTATACCAACCACAATAATTGCACTATGTTCATACATAGGAAAAACAAAGAAGTCTTTCACATTCTAAACACTGTTACTATTCCAAAAAGCTATTTAAAACCACCAAAACTTCTTTTCATTTCGAATCACATTTTCTCTCACTCTTTCGTTAAACCTATTTCTTATTCACCTCAAAGAACCATCAAATTAACAGCATATTAAACCATTCAACCAAAAACCCTCAGGCTCACAACAATAATTTTTCCTCCGTCCACTCAAGCCAGAGATAAGGAGAAGCAGATTTTTTTCGATTTCAAGTTCTTCTTCATATTCTATATGATCTCATATCTCTATATGTCCGTAGGTATGATCTCATGTCTCTAGATTTTCTCTTTTCTGGTTTTTTTTTTTGGAAGAAATTTCTATAATAAAAAAAAATATACTTTACATACTGCATGAGTTTCAATCACAGGCTTATTGTTCTGAATCTTCTCTGATAAAAATGAAATGGTCCACTGCTACAAAATTAAGTTTGAGAATCATTTAGAACACAAAATTCAGAAGCATAACATTACTTATTTTTGTGATACTATTTGGTTGTGCTGCACTTATTCATGGGTCTATCATTAGGAATTCTAAATTTGTTACTCTGAAGTTCTTATACCGTACAACCCGTGCATAGCACGGGTTTATCGACTAGTTTGAGATTTAATTTGTGAAGCATAGCATTGGTAATTGTGTTTTGTTAATTTGGGGGCTAAATTTCAATCTATTTTGTAAAGAATAAAGCTATGATTCCCAATTTTAAATCCCAAACTAGTTGTATCAGTAGTATTATATATCATTGTATGTGATACAACAGACAAAGCATCTCAGAAATGGCAATCATGGCAAATAGCACTATTCAAAGGAAAAACAAACTTAGAAAACATATCGAGGCCTACAAATACATGTAATTAAATAGTTGAAAGTATTTGAATATGTAATTGTATGTGATGTGAGGAATTTGCATACATTTGGAGTTTGTGTTGTAGTAAGTTGAAACGAGTGTTATGCCGCGGGGGAACAAAAACATAAGTGGAAACAACCATCTCACTTAGATGAGATGGCGAGGACCCTTTTTCCCAAATGGGAGGTAGTGGGTTCGAATTTTTGGGACCGCATTAAAGAGTGTTTCTTTAGTGATGGCTTTGGCTCCCCTGTGCTTTCGCAGGGCCCTGTGACATATAAAAAAAAAAAAAACAAAACAATAGTGGAAACAATGTTGAGATGAATTTTTTGCACAAAAAACTATTAAAATATTACGATTTTCAAGGAAATTAAGAAGATGTTCAAGGGGGAAAAAAAAAAAAAAAAAAACAAAACAAAAAACTTGACAGAATTTAAATATTTGGGTCTTCAAATAGATTTGGTCGAATATTTGAAGAATGTTTAAGTCACAACACTAAATTGTCCTCCAAATTCTAAATTAATTAAATGAAGCTCTCTAGTGGTGGTCGAGAGGTGGTTTTAAAGTTTTATGGCCCAGGTGATACCATCTTATGCTATGTCATGTTTTAAACGTCCGTCGACTCGATCTTATAACGGAAATGACGAAATCCACGGCTAGCTTTTGGTGGGGGGGTCAAACGAGCTCTAAACGGAAGATTTATTGGGCTAAGTGGAGTGACCTGTGTTTTGCTAAGAATGATGGTGGTTTGGGTTTCTGGGATATAGAGTGTTTTAATCTTGTAATGTTAGCAAAACAGGGCTGGAGGTTGTTTTCTAACGTGAGCTCTTTGTTTTATCGAGTTTTTAGGACGCGGTATTTCCCAAACACTGATCTCCTTTGGGCAAAACTGGGCGGGCTCCTGTCCTTCGTATGCTTGGACAAGTATATGGGGCGTCCCTTGAGGTTTTACGTGGTAGAGTTCGATGGAGAGTTGGAAACGGCCAAAGTGTTCGAGTTGGACTTGACCCATGGTTGCCAATGGCGGTGTCTTTTAAAAGCGCCTCTTCTATGATGGAAAATTTAAAAAAATGAACCTGTAAGTTCGCTCATTGATCCGAATAGGGTAAAGTAGATGGAGGAATACACTGCACAACTTTTCTTGCCTCATGAAGTCGAAATGATTTTAGGAATGGCGCTTGGGAATTCGTTAATGGAGGATAGGCTGATTTGGCATTGGAATCAAAAGGGTCGCTTTATGTACGCTCGGTTTATTATGTTCCTTTGGATATTAAACGTTGGCTCAGTCTCTTCTTCTTCTTGGATTATTTCCATGGAAAAATCATTGGAATCTTAATATTCCACGTAAGGTCAAATGCTTTGTATGGAATCCATGCAAACAGTTTCTGCCCACGAATAGTAACTAGGCACAAAGAAAGGTGGTTGAGCATGCGCTTGTTACATGCTTGGAGGTCCGAAAGGTTTGGTTGGCTCTTTGTTCATATGATTTTAACACGATGGGTACGTAAGAGGGTTCATTTTGATGATTGGGTTGCTGATATGGTTGCATCCGGTGCGACTGACAGAGTAGAGAGGTTTTTGCTTGGCGCTTGGTTTATTTGGCAGGGCAGTAACTCGGTGATTTTCAAAGGGGTTAGATCTTATTTAAATGAATTCCATCGAAGGTGGAGGCGTTCTGGCTTGAGTGGACTGATTTCAACCGTCCCACAAAGGAGATACCTCTCAAGGATGATCACAGTAACGACAATGAAACTCAAATTGGACCGACAAAGTGGGTTGTGCCAAGGGGGTCTTGTGAAGCTCAGTGTGGATGGTGCTTTATTTAGAGATAAGAGGGGAGCAGCCGGCAGGGGTTGATGCAGTGCTGCGGGATGCTCAGGGAGATGTGTTACTGGCTTTTGTGGATGTTGTTGAAGGCATTACAGATGTGAACTCTATCGAAGCACTGGCTCTGGCAAAAGCGCTTGAAGTTACAATGGATGCGGGATTTAGTGGGATTGAGTTGGAGTCAACAACTATTGTATGATCTTTCCCCTTTCGACCATATTCTTCTTGAGGCAAAGCAATTAGCCCTAAGGAACGCATGCTAGAAGAAAAGCGAACATGGTGGCTCATCATCTTGCACGTGCGGCTTCTATGTATGGTGGATTCCGGATTTGGCTTGAAGAAATCCCAGCCGTTTTTGTTCCTTATGTTTGTCATGATTTGATTCATGTTTCAGTTTGATTTGTATGAATTCCATTTTCAAATAAATAAATAAAATTATATACACACGAAGCTCTCTTTAAAAGGGTTTATTGGGAAAGAAGTGAGCTACAATTTTTGTTATTGCACTACCAATAAAAACAGTATCACTAAATTCTCATAAATATGGAGGTTCATAAACGAGACATCAACATGTGTATTTATACGAGTTACCACTATTCATCCCAATACTAAGTTTCGAGAAACAATGGTAGTACACTCACCACCAACTCAATTAAGCCTTGTCCCAAATAGTTCGTGGTTGGCTACTTGAATCCTTTTTCTCTATTCCGCACGGTTTGAGACCATAGCCTCACTCAGTGTACACATTATTGAGTCTTTCTTTACTACCCCTGCCCATGTCAATTTTAGTCTTTCCCACCATGAGCATTACCATGAATATGAATACTATGCAGTTATTGACTTCCTTGACATGTCCAAACCATCTTCTTTGATTTTTCTAAGTGTTCTCTCCAGAATGGGTGCTAGTTTTACCATTTCACCGGAAAAAAAAGGTAATTTCTAGTTATATATTTTCTTGTTTCAATAATACCATCTAAGCATACACATTTTTACTACACTCGTTTAAAAAATATGTTGATTATTAGTCGCCCAACAACTAAGAATGGTATAACACTGGTCAAGAATGATGAGAAGAAGGTGTACTAACTTACTTGAACTCCAGCAAGCTAGTTGTCCCAGCTAAGAACAACATGGTCCCGCTCCCCCGAGAGGACACCAGCATGTTTGGCAAGACCAGGAGATGTAGCAAGTTGAAGATAAGATGCATTCCCAGTAGCATAGTATAACCAAGCCGAGCCGCGCCCCAAAGTGAAAAACAGTCCAAGTATAGGGGAGTATATGTAATTAACCCCAAAAAATAGACAATAAAATGACTTTTCGCGTCACTTTTAGCGGTTAAAAGTAACAAAAGGGGGAAAGTGCCACGAAATGTTAGTTAAGGAACCAAAATGCCAAAAAAATTTGTTTAGGGACCAAAGTGCCAAACATGGTATAGTTTGAGGGTGCAAAATGCATTTTACCCGTAAATTAATGAAAAAGAGGCTAATCATCTTACCACTAAGCCAGCGCCCCACTTAAAGTTGTGTGGGCGCTTGTGTGTGGAGATTATTCCATGTGACCGTCACATCATGTGTTCATTACTGTAAAAAGCAACATAATACTCAAATCACAGTGGAAGTCACACAAGATAATAGAGAGAGAGAGAGAGAGAGAGAGAGAGAGAGAGGAATACACAAAAGGAGAGCTGCATAACTAAAGATGAATAACGATACTATGATTTTAAAAATTTTATTACAACTTTTGCTACCAACTTGTGTGAACTGACATCATATTTACTCATAAATAAATATATACATATGTATATATATATATATATATAGTACTCACACTCTACATTCATGTATTGATACCTATCTATACACATAGTTACACACAAACACACACACATATCTGCATGCATATAGGAGTTACAGATCAAAACTATGGCTGTTGAAATGGAAGATTGGGTGGTTGTGTCTTCTCTTCAAACTCTGTGACCTGCACTCTCCAGCAACACTTGACTGAAGAGTAGGAGGACCGCAGACAATCACACCGATATCAACTTGTCCCCAACTCTCTGATATGGAATCAAAAATTTCTGCAGCAAAAAAAAAAAAAGAAAAGGAAACAGTCAGCAAAATCTAGCCTCTTTGTCTGGAGAATTGATGAATTTCCAAAAGAGTGTCCTTAGTTCCGCACTAAGGTTCTGTTTTGTTCATGAATTTCATGAGGGAAAAGAAAAGGGAAAGAAAAACAAATAAGGATAATTAATTTCCTCGTGTTTTTCCTTCATGCTTAAATTACATTAAAAATTTGAAAAATATAAATTATAAATTATAATATATGAATTAAGGTAGGAAAATGACTCACAACATTTAAATTTTTTAATTTATTTTAAACTTATTCTCATTTCTTTCCTATTATCCTCGTTGTTTTCCTTATTAACCAAACAAAGGAAAACCAAGAACAAAACAAAGCCTAAAACTGTCAAGCTTGGAATTTCATGAAATGATATAGAAAAAGTAGGGATTCAAGGAAAGAACTAAAGGGTTCAAATGCAATTTCTTCTCTCTATTCTTCATAATTCCAAACGATTTTATTCAATAACCATAAAATGCAAAATGTAAACAGATTCAAAGTGTCACATGGTAATCTTTCTTCATTTATGGCCTGTGGGGAAGTCTCCTAATTTTGCAAGCAGATTGCATGTTTTCCTCTATACTTAAAAAAAATTCAAATTATTGTAGAAACTCAAGAAAAGAAGACATTAAGTGACTCGCAAACCCCAAAAATCCTCTACTTTTCACCTTTCTATTTTTATCATTATTTTTCTTATTATCTAAACAAAAGCATTTCACTCAAAGAAAGTCTACTCAAATCAACCAAGCCATATTGGGAAATGACCTCTGGTCAGCAGCAGAAAACATTATTCCTTTCAATTCACCACATAATAGTGCTTAGTCCAAAACAAGCAACAATCACAACCAAACACACTTGACTGTTTTTAGAGTGTTTTATTTCCTCCGTAACGAAGTGCAATTCTCTAGGGAACGTACCTCTGAAGTCCGGTCTGACACCATATCGAATATTGTTTGAACAAACCAAATTTTCCTCGCCTAATCCTCCACTTGGCACCGGCTCATTACTCTGCATGATGTCAATTTTCTCTCCATCATCCTCGAATTCATTAGTTGCTCGAGTTTTTCTCTCCCAAACATGCCATAGAGCAACCACAAAACCACCAAAGACAAACACACTTGCAACCATACAAGCCATGAATAGAAGCCCTTTGTACCACCAATATGATACACCAAAAGGGTTGATATACCAGATATCGAGCAAACCCACACAGATAATAAAGCCAACGGTTGATACCATAACATAAGCTCCTGCCCACTTGACATTTCCGGTGCCAACCAATACAGATATGCCATGTTTGTTGGAGACATGGTAGTCAAAAGAGTTTGTTGACTTCAGAACTTGACCTTCTTCCTGCAATTAGAAACAAATATACTGCGTTTAGTATGGAAGTGATATTTTTTTCTTTGTAATGCATGTACCAATATTGATATAATTTAGATAAATAGAATAGAATAAAATACAAAAGATGGGTAGTGACAAAGATATAAAAACCATGGAGAGATTTTTGCTATAGATGTTTGTGTATGGATTGACACCATAACTTAAAAGCAAAGTAATGTTCCCTTTGGAATGAAAATAATTTTATGCTTCTTTCACAATGCATATATTAGTATTGACTACTTTAGATATACAGAGAAAAAGAACAAACGGAGTTTTGAGGTGGAGATAGAAACACGACAGAGTGACGATTATTTGCTGTCGAAGCTGAGGATCACAACCCTCAACTCAAGTCCCCATAGGCAAATCATCATCCCCAGCTTTAAAGTGGAAGAAAGTAAGACAAGTGAAAATTATATTGCAATCCACCTTTAAAAAGTTGGATATGAAGAAGAAAATGCAAATACAGCAACTGAGAACGCATTTTAAAGATGCCATTCCAAACACAAGGTAACTTAGACTTGGAAAATGTGAAGAAAAAACACATTGAAATGCATTTTCATGTAAGTTGAAAACTGAAGAGGATAATGTATTACAATTGCGAGAGTGGTTTCAAGATGTCATTCTGAACACACCTTTTAGTTGCTAAAAACCAATTAGAGCAAATCATATTAAAATGTACAATTAATAATCTAGGGAAGGAAAGTACAAAGAGATGTACCAGTGGAGGTTCTGATTCTCGGGTGACATAGGTTTGAATCTCAAGATTCAGTGTGTCAGAAAAAAATGGACAGATCGACTCCATATCGAATGCATGAAGAAGAGGAAGCTCGTTCGACCTTTTCACAGCCCAAACTACTAATATATTTCTCGGTAGACAAGGTTTTCCATCGCTAATACGATGTAGAACATCGCTTAATATAGCAATGAATGGTGAAATTCCAATGCCACCTGCAACTAAAATAAGGTTTTCATACCTAAAACCCACCAAAAAAAAAAAAAAAAAAGAGAGGTAGTCTATTAGCATGACTGCACTAGTACTTGTAATGCGGGAAATTGTATACAAATTAGTAAACTTCATTTCAATAGGGATTTCAAAAGCCAACAAATAAGATTTTGTAAAGTAATTTTTTCTGTATGTATGACAGCTGCATACTTTTCCAAATTCTAAGAATGATGTAACAAGTACAATAACTGTATAACACGTAGATTAGTAAACCATAGTTTCAACATCTAATGTTCGTAGATGCACTTGAATTGTTGAGTACATACGTTAAATGGTATGGCGATTCATGCCCATAAGGCCCCTCCACATAAGCTGTAATCTTAGAATGAGGCTGTAAGATTAGCTTTTCCTGGGGTTCCTCGGAAACATTCAAGATACTTTCCTTTAGTTTCTCCGTCCATTCGCCAAGAACCTTAATGAGAACTGCCATATGGTGTTTACCCTCCAGAGGACTAGATGAAACACTAAAAGGATGCCACTGCAGAAAAGATAATTCTCGAACTTGAAGGAAGATGAAGCTGAGGGCATTGTACGTCAGATCTACAATTTAGAGGGAAAATGTGAGAAACACACAGTGCAATGTGTACATATAGAGCTGGGAACTGGGAAATGCTAACATCTGCTACATATTTATAAGTATGCATTTTTAAATGGACAAAAAAGCCCACGTCATCTCATTAAAATGAGGACAATAAAGAAAATTTACAAAGACCTAAAGGCTAAAATAAATTACTCTAGGGGGCTGTTTGGGAAGGAAAAGAACTGGTTTTGTGGTTCATAAGTGAGCAGGTCCTGTAAGGTCAAGTGTTTGGTGGAGGTCCATTTCTTGCACAAGAGTCCGCATTCAATCTAATTAAAATCTCTCTGAAAAGTGATTCTTCGTAAAACCGATATAAACTTTATTTTCACAAAAAAACCAGATAGAAAATTAAACTGGCACTGATACCAGATCCTATATTAAGCATTCTCTAACAGGCCCTGAAATTACTTAAATGCCCTCATGTTAATGAAGAGGCAAGGATTTTTCTTGTCCATTTACAATTGAACATACTGTTATCTTACTACCTTCATGTAGTACTCGCCCATATACACATATGTCGATATATATATATATATATGTATAAGAAAAAGTACTGCATAAATTAGCATTATTACTTGCAGGTTTCGAGAAGACCAGTTCGACAGTTCCGCAGGGAAGGCACTTGGCTGAAAGTACTTCAACATTTGATCGTGATTGACAGAATCTCAGAAAGCGATCGAGCATGAAGAGGAATATTCCTCCGGCAGCTATACTGAAAATGAAATCACCAACGTGGATGGCCAAGAAGACTACAAAGACTACATATAGTTGATGTGTATAGAAGAACAATTCAAAGTTTTGCTTCCTGACTGGCGGGAGTGATGTCACCCACATCAGTAAACCAGCTGTGAGGCTGATAACTCCAGGAAGATTGGCGATACCTATATTTGCCCAGTCCAAAATCTGCTCGAAACAATTTAGAATGACTTAGGGGCTTGTTTGGGTGTCCTAAAATGCAATAATAGAGTTCATACTTTTATGTAGCATTTTAAATATAAAGAAGATGATCTTAAATTGTTTCATTAAGAAAAATGTGCTTATTCTGAAAATGATGCTCAAAATCATGAATTTTCACATTATGAAAGAGGAAATATGACGACGTCTCCTATTTATCTATGGATTTGATTTATTCATGATGACGGATTTTACTTTAAGACACTATATGATTATTAATTTTGGTTATTCAAATTCAAGTGACAGCCAAACATGGTATTAGCATTTTCCATCATCTCCGTGTAATTTTCAGAGCTACTTGAGAAGTGACAGAGTTTTGTTCATAGATTAACACAATTGCATCATCATCACTTCACAGATTTAAATTCCCTTTCTTCACTCTCAACACTACGCATACTGTGTTTTAGCTCGAAATAAAAAAGTATAAAGAAATGGTATTGACTGATTTACTATTCTGATGGATCATCAAACTTTGTTCTGTAAGGATCTTTGAATCTTTCAGCCAAGAAGTGAGCAAATTGTGATAGTTGCAAGCAACCCTCGAACAGATGTATATTGGTTAATGGGTTATAAGTGTGTACATAAAAAATCTATATATAAATCAGGGACTTGCTTTCCTACTGCATGAAGGTAGTAACATAACATTGTATTCAATTTTAAATGGACAAGAAAATCCCTTGCCACCTCATTAAAATGGAGACACAAAAGTAATTTGTAACGAGGGTACTGAAGTTCTATAGTTTAGTTACTTTGCACATTTACTTTGGTGCCCTCTCTGCAATGAGGCGGCATGGGCTCTTTTGTCAACTTAAAAATACAAATTGTCAGATATGTAGCATTCCTCGTATGTATATGTAAGAGCACACAAAATTCAGCAACCGAACTCACTTCATGTAGGAGACGACCCTGCATTTGCCATGCGATTACGTAGAAAAGTCCATGTATAGTGAAGAGCATCATTGTAAGATGTCCCAACCATACATGATATTTGGTGGCATGCTCAAAAGGGATATCTATAAGTCGGAGAAGAATTGATCCCCTCGAAACTGGGAGAAATAGAAATGCTAAGCAATATAACCCAATTGAACCAAAGCGAAGTCCCATCACCTCCATAAAAGACCTGGCAAAAAAAAATTAAGGTTGAAACATTTATTTGTTAACGAAGATAAGAAATTCCTATGCTCATCCGTTAAAACGACTAAATGACATAAGAAACAAAGATCCAACTTAAAGAACATAGCGTTTTTCAGAGAGGCGAGGGGGGATGCCATAATGCTTTGGAAGTTTCTTAACCCAGTCTTTACCAAAAAAACGACTTGGTAAAAAATGAGGCTTAGAGCTGTTTGGGAAGTCTAAGAACGGGGTTCTAAATATCAAGTGTTTGGTAGATGCCTTTTTATTGGACTGGAGCCCGTGTGTGATCTAAAGTCACTCTTACACCAGGTTCATTGTCAAACTAACATCACACATAGAATGAGTAGAACTAAACCTGATCCAATTTTATACATTCCATATTTCCAAATAAGACCTTAATGTATACAGACTTTCCTGATACAAGGGCCTATAGTAAATCGATTTAACCTTCTCTACCTGGTGCCTACTATTGGACTAGAATTTAGAGGTGTGCTAGATCACCTAAAACTTCTTTGGCAGGAAATCAACTTTAAGTTTCAAATAATGAGTCGCAATACGAACATTACTAGCCTATAGTAGAAAAACAGAATTGTAGGAAAAAGTAAAAGAAAGAGGAGAACACGAGAGATGGACAAAGGACTACATCTTGTATTCTCTTAACTGATACTTTGATTACAAGACTCACACCCATATATATAGGGTGGAGATAGAGATAATATCAAATAAAATCATATCCCATCCCATAAATCATGGGATTTACATCCCAATCATATAAAATAAAATCATTTCATAACTAATGAGATTACAATAAAATATGAGATTTTTTCATATCTTCCAACACTCCCCCTCAAGTTGGCACAGGAATACTGGATGAACTGTCCAACTTGAAGATAAGGTTACAACCGCAAAGACTGCTCAATCAAATGGGCAAGGGTAATACTATCCTCCAATGAAAGGGTGAGATTGTGAGAAACAATCAACCACAATAAATCACCAAAGAGACCAACTTCTTGCTCAAACAAGCGGGCAAGGGTGGAGAAATCATCTACCAATAAAAGGAGAGATTGAGGGAAATATCAACCACAAAAAATACCAAAGAGAGAGGCCAACGTCTTGTTCAAACAAATGGGTAAGGGTGGAAAATATCATTCATCAATAAAGGGTGTTTTTGTGGGGAAATACCATCCACAATAAATCACCAGAAAGGCCTGAAGAACACTAGTTGTAACAGAAAAATGGAAGTCACCAGAAAAATGGAAATATCGGTCACCATAATATATTTACCACTCCCCCTCAAACTGAAGGTAGGAATGTAAATCAAAATCGAAGATTGAAAAGGGTGACCATGGTGCGGAACCAGAAAGAGAATAAAAAAATATGAGATATGCAAAGATTGACTCTCGTAATTGGGTGATAATAGCGGAAGCGGACAAAAAACTTAGGAAAGTGGCTCTGATACCAAGTAGAAAAACAGAATTGTAGGGAAAAGTAAAAGAAAGAGGAGAAGACGAGAGATGCCCAAAGGACTACTTCTTGTATTCTCTTAACTGATACTTTGATTACAAGACTCACACCCATATATATAGGGTGGAGATAACAGATAATATCAAATTAAATCATATCCCATCCCATAAATCATGGGATTTACATCTCAATCATATAAAATAAAATCATTTCATAACTAATGAGATTACAATAAAATATGGGATTTTTTCATCTCTTCCAACACCTATCAAAAGCACCCGCCTAATAACTTAGTTTCTGCACATATATGTATACGTATAACTTAGTTTCTACATATATATATATGTATCCATATATATATACTAGAAATTGTCGTGCTGCCCATGGGCACTACCCCAAAAAAAATTGTTTGTGTAAACCTAAATTAACTAAATTTTTGCAATTTTTTGTATGGAGAGAGGGGAGGGAAATGCAAAATTTGTAAAAACGGGGAGAAGTTTCAACTTTCAATTTTTTTCAAAATTTAAAAATTTAAGAACATGATGAATATTGAGAACAATTTTGGATCCTTAAATTCCAAAGTGTCCTAGTCATCAAAGGCCGTCCTTCTATATTTGATATATAGAGTATATATAGGAAACACATTCAGGCATTCAGCT
Source organism: Hydrangea macrophylla (assembly GCA_033977485.1). Classification (NCBI taxonomy): domain Eukaryota; kingdom Viridiplantae; phylum Streptophyta; class Magnoliopsida; order Cornales; family Hydrangeaceae; genus Hydrangea; species Hydrangea macrophylla. Next base: position 80,391,966 of record CM066996.1, read on the forward strand.
TTTTCTAACCCAAATGGAAGGATAAGTAATCATAGAAAGGAACAGAATTATACCATTCCTCTTTAAAACTCAACCGATCCTTGTTGAGGGCCTGTATGGTGTAAACAAAAACAGCCCAGATAACATACGCGGAGAAGAGTAGTATTCCGATCAACTCGGCAGCAGAAACAACCCCAAATGGTCCATCCACGATAACCGGAAAAGTCCACAACCGAAAACGAGGAATTTTTGAAGTTTTCTTCCTAAAACACAAATTTTCATACTAAATTAGTACTATATGGTTTACTAGATTGAGCTTAATGAAACATCGTGCTTCGAAAATAAAATGATGGGTATGTAATATGTATCTACTCAAATATATGTACACTTTTTGTATTATAAGTGACATACTCTTGAAGTTTCTCTTCCCCAGATATGATAATATAAGCTATCCCAAGGAATGCAATTATGATAATTGGGCCACTCATTATCAGAAATATGCTTCCTGCAATTTTTTAATCAAAAAATTTAAGTCAAAAGATTAGTGAATAGTAAATTCTCATTCAAAGCAACAAAGGGTATGCTAAAAAGAGAAAGTTAGAAGTTCAAATTGCCAACCAACCTGTAATGCCAAATAAGGTTCCCCGTGTAGCCACAATGCATTTCTGAAACAATTTTTGCACAAGTTCTGAAGGTAGCAGAAAAATGAGAGCAGCCCAGGAAATGAAAATCACCCACATAGCAAATTTGAGAAACCATTTGGCTGATGATACCAAGAAAAGTGTGGTCTTGGAATGAACAAGTTCATCACTTCTACTTGGAAGAAGATGATCATGAACCGAGTGTTCATCCATTGGAAGACACAATAAATCAAACAGTTTGTGAGCTATAATAAATGGGTAATTTTATAATCTTCTTGGCCTACTTCACAATCTCCAAGAAGCCATTTATATACATCAACATTTCAAAAAAGAACAACCCATAAACAAGGTATATTCAGATTAGATATGAAATTTGAAGAAAATGAAGCTACAGAAAATTAGAACCACCCAATTATTATTATTGTTTTTTTTCCTTTCTTTTTTTGAACTTTTTCATTTCAAATTGATTTTTTTTTCCCCCTCTGTAATGGGTATTTAATTTGAACAGTTGGAGATATGTGTATAAATGATTTAGTGATTGACAACTGACAAGCAATCAGATTCCATAGGAGCCAATGGCATGGCATTAGTATTATCAAATTTTGTACTATGTTTTTCAGAATAATTTGAACATGTACTGATCTTCGTGAATGTGATGTATACCAACAATTCATTATACACCACAAATGCAAAAAGATGAAACCAGTAAATATCTATACAAAAATGAGGGGCTGTTTCAACGTGGTTCAGAAGTGAACTGGTTCTATTGTTCAAAGCAATGCTATTCAGAACAAATTTTGTATTCCCAATGTTGTTACCAACACATGAATAATGATGTGAACAATTTAATATCATTCAAATGAAAATCAAATAGTCCTACTGCCATATGTGTTAAAAATCACATTTTGTATGCATAGCTTTACTCGTTACTCATTTCTACTAGTGTTTGGTACATGAAATGAGAGTAAGGAATGGCCTAGTGGTAAGGTCTTTGTCACGCCCGTCCCGGAAAATTATTTGTTTAAAAAGGGCATAATTGAATTTTTTGAGATTATCAATGTTACTTGATAATTGTAGGAGTGGTTGACGGTGGGTCAACAGAGGGTACCAAGTGAAGGCACGATAACCCAATAATCAAAGAGGAGCTGACATGATTTAAATGACATTTATGTTATTAAATATTATTTGATTTATCTGGTATTTGTGAATAAATATACATGTGTAGTGTACTTTTCTTATAGTTTGATCTTGTAAAGATTATTTTGAACGAATTAGATGTAACTTATGTGATACGTTTCATAAAAGGTAGGTTATCTAGAAATTCCACGGGATTAGTTTCCAGAACATAATTACGGATCCAAACGGAACTTAGACGAAACTTTCATAATTTATAGTTTTCACTCATGAAGTAATAAATTAAACATGTAAGACGTTTCGAGGAATAATTCTAAGTTTTGAGAACTCGTGGGGAGTTAAACGTATTTCCTGAGAGTCGTGTATATATATAGAAAGCTTAAGATATTTTTCATAAATATCCAAAACCTAAAGTTGGGAGCTTGGGAGGCTAAAGGGAGATTTGGTTGCTTAGAGCTTCAAGAGACAAATCGACGTCCGTTCGTTTGTCAGTTTTTCTCAAAATTTCATATTCGGACTTTCCGAAGTAATAGCTACGTTTTGATAGTTGTTAGGCTTTGTTTGGCATAGGTTTTATAAAATCCTAATCCTATAAATTTGGGGAATTCACGGGTAAATTTGTAGTTTTTGCGTTTAATCTAGTTTTGGCATTCTAGTACTTCTCTTAAAGTTATAGGATGATAGCTCGATGTATGAATTTCTAACATATGTTATATAGGAATTTCCAATGTTTTTACTATCGAGGACGAAATTGTGATCTAGGCAAAATTCTTGTGTTAGTTTTAGGCCTGTTAATTATGCACGCGAATAAATGCGAAAAACATGTCTATTTGTTTACATGAGCATGCTAGATGACTATGTTGGTTGTAGGGGGGATTTATACAACTTCATTCGGAGTAAGCTTCTCGATGTTTAAGAATTTAGTAGTAGCGGCTATTGTACATAGTTTAAGGCTTGATCTTGCTAGGGCACTTGGGATGCAATGGTTGTAGGCTTGGACTAGTCGTGGGCATCGCAATTTAAGACTTGAACTTGCCGTTACCGGATGAAGACGCATTTTCTTCTTAGAGATTGTTTGATGTGGTTAATGATATTGAAGCATGATTTGCCATATATGCATATGTGAGAAACTGTGCACTCATCATATAGCTGAGCAGTGGAGCTTTACTCCATTACAGGTGATAAGAAGAAAGGAAGGAAGAAGTGTGAGGAGTGAGGCCATGAGAACGACGAGAATCATCCTCCAGTATATGTTTTTGTTTTCATTCCCGGGAGGTAATAAGAGATACAAGGAACTAGAACTATATTTCGTTGAACTTAGAACTTCAGAATGGATTTGTAAGATTGTAATATGTGACAAAAACTTCTTTTTGGTCAAGTTTGTAACGAATCTGAACTTATGGATTCATGTTTTGAAGCTTTACTTGTCAAATTCGAGTTTAGAATGGATGTTGTAAATATTTTATGATTTGAGCCAAATAAGTCATGACTTGTTTCTTGTCCGTTTTCTTTTCAATGTTTAGCAAGAATTATATTAGTTCTTGTAGCCGAGTTATGGTTCGAAAAGTTGATGAAGGTATGAGAGTTAAGAAGTTTACAAATGAGAAATGTTGGGTGATTTCCATGGCAAAATTCTGCTGTCAAAGGGGATTCTACCAGCAGATCATTCGACTGGTCGAGGGGGGTCGTTTGACCGGTCGAAATGACCCCTACATGTGTTCTTTTCATACCAATTTCGGAAATTATTTAAATGTTTTCATTGATTCTTATGGTGCATTTGATACCCCTTTTAACATAAATTCATCCGGTTCGAAAATATAATTACGATTTCAAATTTATATGGATTTTACAACTTCTTGGGTATTGTTTCCAAAGGAGTTGTACACTCAGTGTCGTTTTAATTTTATTTTTCGCCGCTATAGTTATGTAATGAATTGGATGAACTTTGGTGACATGCCACACATTCTATTTCTGTGCGTAGCAGGATGGGTCGTGACATGCTTTCATGATATCCCACTTGCATGTGGCTGCGTGTTTGAGTTTCATGGGTGAGACGGTTTATGTGGGATAGCATTACATCCATTGTGTAGTGCATATCTTTTACCCAAAAAAAGAAAAAATAAATGTAATTTAATTGCATAGGAGTTCATATCTGATCCAATACGACTCTTTAAATTGGTTCTTTGACAAATCAATATAATATTAGCTTTTTAAATTAAAAACCAAATAAAAATCAAAGACAAAATTAAATCTAATCCCCTAGTAGACATTCCCAAACAGACCCTTTCGGTGAAAGAGAATCCAATACTTGGTTAATATGCGCCTATGATATATATATATTTTTTTTTGCTTAGAATGCATCTATGATAATGAATGAAAGGATATTATGATTTTTCTAGGAGCTATGGGATCAAATTTATGTGAGCCTCTAGGATCGCCATCAACATCATCATTTACGTGGGTCCAACTGAGCCTCCCTAATTACTTTTGTGCCGATTTTTTGGAGGAATTTTGGCTTCCAAATTGGTTGTCAGAATAAAGAGTATTTTTGTTCATTTAAATTTAATTTATTACATATTATTTATTTATATATTTGTTATTTGACATGTGTTTTATATAAGAGTAAAATGAAAATGAAAGAGGACACATATCAGGTAATAAAGACATAGATAAGGTAAACCAAATTTAGGTAAATAAAAATACTCTAATCTGAATAAACTAACCTTTGCGGTAAGCGATTGTACATAATATTTGAAAAAAATCAGCAAAAAGTACCACTTATGGACCACAATTTGGTGAGACACAGTTAATTAGCACAGATTTTTTTTTTAATATAGTTAAAGTGTTGTCCTATAAAAATATAATATGAAAAACTTATCAAAAAAATAAAATAAACTGTATACGATATCAATTATGCTAGAGGCACAAAAAATGTGCACAAAATTTGTGCACCGAAAAATCAAAGTCATTCATTTCAGTGAATTTTATACACTTCGGCGTGGAGGCTACCGAAATAAATAATCCCAATTTTTTGATACACAAATTCCGTACACATTTTTGATCATCCAAACATTATTGGCATGATATTTATTCAGTGTTGGTGCTAAAGTGACTCGAATGGGTGGGATGTTACTTTTATGGTCTTTGTGGTGACACTTGCCTGAGGCTAGCCCATATGTTCACTCATTGATTCACCAAACTCATCACTCATGGGGTCTTATCAAATTTTTTAAATTATTTTTTAAATTCATCAATTTTCAAACGTAGTTTTTTTGAAGACATGCCTTCACAGAATTTTTTAGGCAAATGGCAAACCCTCAATGTAAAAACACTGTTGGTCTTGAGTTTTGGAGGGCCTTACGTGAACTTCTAAAATGAAGTCTTCTATTTCAAATAAAAAAAATGACATTACTAAAGAAAAATTTACTTACAAAAGAAAATGACTTATATTAAGAGTAATTCTTGTGACACAACTTTCACACAACCTTCTTAAAAGATGTGCTTATCTCTCTCTTGTGATGTCACTAGACCCCATAGTAACACATGAGAGAGATAGATACATCTTTTAAGAGGTTGTGTGAAAGTTGTGTCTCAAGAATTAATCTTATATTAATAAGTAAAACTAACTTGCATCAAATGATAGTATTACTTAAATATTGCCCTTCGTGCATTTTTAGCTGCGAAATCACTAATTACACTTGCATAATCAATCTCTTTACCATATATCTTTTAATAGACAACGTAGCTAACAAGTTCAATATTTCTTGTGACATAGTCCATTGAAGATAAGACTTGATCTCAACTTCAACTTTGAAAAATTTATTTCTGTCGAGGCAACTGTAACTGGAATAGCCAATAAAATTCTATACGCAATCTATTCATTTGGGAAACAACCATCCATCGCTTGCATATGATTCAACACCTCAATTGACTTCTTTGTTTCTTTTGGTAAAATTGTCCTCAAGACTTTTAATTCTGAAAATAAATCTATTCCATCAACATCATAATTATCATGCTTCAAAAAGTATTCAAGGTTGGCACAATAAGTGTTTAAATTCTCATCATCAATAGATTGCAACTACTTCAAGTCCAACAAAAAGCCAAAAGTCTCCGATATACTTGAAATATTTCAAACTTACTATTGAGGGATGAAGGGGCTTGATCCACTATATAAATATGCAGTGGGACCCAGAATTAAACAAATGGTGTTTAATCCTGGGTCCTACTGCATTAATCAATGGGAGACTTGGGTGAGCATTGATGAACAAAAAATTGGGTGAACAAAAGTATTTTTATAAATGAAATAGTTAATAGTTAACTCTACAGAATTCTTCAGCTGACTGTGTCACATCTTTAATTATACTCTCATCAAATTGTGTTTTCTATGAATGATGCATTTCTCACGACATATAAGTTCAATTCTCGTTATATTTGCAATTTTCTTAGCTTCAACCATGGCCTCCACAAGTCTAGACTCTATATTTTTCAAAAAATAAAATAAATCATTTCAATTGATTTGTTGCAACATCAATATCTATATTTTCACCTTGAAGGGTTTTACTTGCAACATTAATAACAAACAAAAGATTGTGCCGAATAACCATGCCAAATAATAACTCAAAATACTCAATCTCATATGTTGCTAAATATTTAGTTTAACTTTTTGTTTTGGCATCCTTCTTACTATTTGCCAAGTCAATCAAAATATCTCTTATTTGTGGAGTTTGATATCTAATTACTTTAAGACAATATTCAACACGATCTTTCCAACGTGTTTATATATACATAAACTTAAAAGACTTAATTTAAATAGGATCCCCTTAAAATTAGAAGCCCTACGTGATCATTTGTTTTATTTCCCCCACAAAGCCGACTTTGTGTAAAAATCCCGTGAAGTCCAAAACACGGTATATTGATAGTTGATGAATTTGAAAAATAGAAATATTAGTTTTGGTCCTTCAATATGCAATTATTGTAAATTTGGTGCTCTTGATATCTGATGTATATAAATTGATACCCCATTTAATACTTGATTTAGAAATTGATCCTTTTGCCCAATATTTTTGTGTATTTTTGGACTTATATACCCTTGGATATATATTAGGGATTATCTGTATATTAATTGATATATTTAAGTATATCATATTATAACTGCAGGTTTGTTAAGGAGGCGTGATATTAGGGATTTGATTAATCCCAATATAACTCCTAAATTGTAGGCGTGACAGTTTTTAATTAGCATATATTTCTCTCTTTCTCATTATCTCACCCTTAGCCAATAAAAGAGATGTATATACAAACGGGGTGCAACAGAGATTAAACAACATCCGTTCTTTGAAGGTGTAAACTGGGCTTTGATTCATTGTGCAAGTCCACCGGAGATCCCTAAGCCAGTTGAGATACAGCGGATTACTGCCCCAATGGCATCAAGTAGCGAAAAGGTTGCATCTGCTGCCACCGTTGATCAGAAAAGTTCTGACAATTATCTTGAATTTGATTTCTTTTAATTGTTTTCCGGTAAGTGATTTGCAATTTGTTTCTCATAGGAATAATAGATGTAGTAGAAAAAGTTCCTGAACATTTCTGAGATGTTGACAGATGATGAATCCAGGGTTACTGTATTGATAGTCAATGATCATATGGTGGTATGATGTTGTTATTGAACAGTTTTAACTTTTAAATTTGTTGTATTGCAGAATAAGGAAAAGAATGTGGATGCTGTGATCTTTCCTATTAATGAAATCATTAAACATGAGCTCTCTGTTTCTTTGTCCTTTTTTTTGTTCCATAGAACTTTTATACCCCATATATGTGACTTGGATGAAGTCCATTTACAGGCTTTTGGGGTTTAATTTTCATGGTAAGTGTGAATTGTAGGGTGTTGTGTAATAACAGGCCCAACGGACCTAGAAACTCGATGTTGTTGTGTTTACTTGTAATGAAAATTCCAACTCTGGTGTGGCTGGAGTTTTTGACTTGGTTGTTGATACATATAAGAGAAAATGCTAACGCACATAGAGCCCGTTTGGGTTTAGCTGAAACATAAAATTAAGTGATGAATTGCAAATTAAGTGATGAAGTTTTTTTGGTGAGAAATTTGTATAATAAATGGTCACTGATCATAATTTTGTTTGTTTCGGTGCGAAATTTGTATTATCAATGAGAAATATATGGATTACTAAGCACAATGAGCAATTTCTCACTTATGATTAGTGTTGCATTTTAAAGTGAGAGATTTCTCATTATAGTTAGAAGTGAGAATTTCTCACGATAATATATTGAATTTCGTACCATTTTATTGAGAAATTTCTCACTTATGTTATTTTAAAGTGTGGAATTTCTCACCTTACATTCTCTATTGTATAATTTTTCTCTGCTAATTCTCTATTTCTTTCTATATATATATACATATGTTCAAAAAAAAAAAATTTTGGTTTTTGAATTTCAAAATCCTGATTTATGGGAGTATTTCTCTCTCTATATATATAGCAATATATATATATATAAATATATAACAAATCTGGGGTTTGAATTTTAAAACACTAATTTATGGGAGTAGGGGTATTTTGGTCCTCAAAATAGGTGAGGGACTAATTTTTAAGTTGACTTATGAAATGGATCAATTTCTAGAAACGGCTACAATAAAGGACTGAAATCTAAAGAACCCAAAAATTGGTTGGATAGCTAATGTGTCGGGTCAATAATAGCACCAATTTAATGCCTATTATGCCTTTAGTCTCAAATTCATGTTACCTCGTTAGTCATTTGTCACCACATCTAAATCTAGATTTTTGATAAGTTATGGCACCAATTTAATGCCTTTAGTCCAAAATTCATGTTCGCTCATTTCTCAGCCACATCTAAATCTACATTTTTGAAAGGTAATCAATGAGTATGAGGAGTGGGTCCAAAGCTAATCAATGACCATGGGGTCCACTGTATCTAGACCCACCTTCGTTAAAGATGCCCGCAATATTATATACCATACAGGAGTTTCGTAAAATATATACATATATATACACACACTGAATCTTAAGCATACCAAGGTGAATTTGGGACGAATAGACTTTTAGTGATGAAAAGATCAATTTTAGTGACGAAAATTTTCATCACTAAAAATGTATTATTTTAGCGACGGAAATTTTATTGCTAAAGGCGACATTTTTTGTCGTTGAAATATGTCCCAAACCATATATATTATACAATTTGTTGGGTTGGCATCTTATTTGGCTATTTTTCATTCGAAGATATTTGTGTAATTTTTTGTTGAGTTTGTGCCCTCAAATCATTACTTTATGTATGAGACATTGACATTTTAATATATGAATATCAGCTTTACATTTCACTCTGTATGTTTTTTTCATGAGATGATTGTTAATCTTTAAGCATCATAGTAAGTAATTTGTGTGTGTATGAGATACATACAAGTGAGATACGAATTACTATTCTTTGATACTTATAATTAGTCGCAGTGGATGATGAGACTGGATATCTCATCAGGTATACACTGTAACATGATTAGCTACCATTGGATGGAGTGATTAATCTCAATCACTAGAGTGTGACTCTTAGTTAATATGCTAGTGCTTATAGTGCATTGACAGACCTGAGCTTTCTTATTGACACTTAAGGTTGTCAACAGTCGATAGGAACTCATAACTTGTATAAGGTACGTGTTCTCAATCTTGAGACAATCATGAACACAAACTATGGATATGGTTGCTTTGACTTACCAATCAGTGAGCTCTATAAAAGATCAACACTTGGGTATCTTAGGTATGTCATGTTTATAGGGTTGTGAATATATATTGTCAAGATAGAATCTATCCTCTGATTCAGAGTAAGCATTCCCTTGAGAATGTCACCAAGTTGATTACTGAGAACTGCAGTCTTATTGATAAGTAGTTATCAACATGTTTGGTAATCATGAGAATGAGACTCAAGGAATACAAGAAGTATTCATGATTCAGGTTGACAGTAACAATTATCCGACTAACTGAATATGATTACGAATGCTGACGGTAGAGAGACATTAGTACACCATATAAGTCTAGTCATCGCTTCAGATTTGTTCTTTTGCGTTGGAGTTCAGTTATCGTTTTATAGTGGAGTAAACATTAACTGACCAGTTGGTTAGTTTGCTGATCAAAGAGTTTGGTCATAGGAATTAACAATTGATATGAGCCAACAATAAAGAAGCTAGGAGGTCCTACTCTTAACTCTGCTAGGATGCTTGGAAAGGCACATGAGAATGCTGTTTAGGCAGATTAATCGAAGTAATCTCGATCGATTGAAGTCTAGATATGTTCGATCACTTGAACGTTAGGTCGGTTATGGGAATCTATAAACAGGGCAGCTGAGTCCATAAAAAGTAGTTCGTCGTTTAAATAACCCAAACTGTTTTAGAGCTTCCAAACCTTCTCTATCCTCTCACTTAGGGTTCTCACCAACCCTAGTCTTTCCGGCAGGCATTCATAGGAGACATAAGGGTGAAAACTACCTAATGGAGGCTGCTGCATCACCAAGGAAAACGAATATCAGAATTGCGTTCAAGACTTGAGGTATAATTCTTGTCCCCTCTTGTTAGTAAGCATCAATGGAATTGACGAGTAGTAGATCCTGGGCCACCAATAAATTTTTGTAACTCAATATTTCCTCTACGCGTTTAAAATAACTTTTAAACCTATTTTTCCATCAATTGGTATCAGAGCCACGCTTGTTTGGATCTATAGATGTGTTTTGGAACACTAGTTTTGATTTGCATGTTGTTTTTAGAACTGTTTTTGAAACTGCATCATCACAAATCTGTTTCTACAGAATACAAATCTGTGAGTGCATTAGATGCAAAGTGGGTTTGATCGATCGATTGAACCTATTATGTTCTCAAGCGATCGAACATGTTTTGATCGATCGAACTTTGTTTTGTTCGGTCGTTTGAATTTGTTTCGATCGATCGAGACTAGTTCTCTGTCCAGGTGTTCTTTTCACAGTTTTAAAGTTTTAAAAATTAAATACTTTATTTTTATATTATTCTGTAAAATCTTTTCAAACCTTTCTGTGGAACTGAAAGTTCAATTGATTGAATTATGTTCAATCGATCGAAGGTTCGATCGATCGAACTATTGTCGATTGATCGAAGTGATAGAGAACTATGATGCTATTTTAAGTTCTAATTTAATACGTAAAGAGTTTATGTACTGTGTGAATCAATTAGGGGTTCCAATAGTTACATATATTTGTTATATATGCGTAGATGTGCATACGACTAACCCTTTTGTAGCAAGATTAGTCCGCTATCTCCCATGGCACCAAGAAATTTTAAATTATTGTATTTAATTATTTGAGATTGGTGTATGCTGTATTTTATTATTGGCTTGGTTTTAAGATATATGTAAAGGGCGCTGCAACTTCAATCCTGCGAATAGGAAAGTCGCACCGGTTTCCCTAGTCTTCTATTATTTTATTGTTGCTATTTCTTTTCTAGAAAAATTGTTAGCTTCGAAAGAAGCATAGGACCAATGTAATAGAATTAGAAAATCCATGAAGATGTATGAGCAAGCCATTATCCATGAAAATGGAGCCGGAGGCGATCAAACCAAGAAGCAGATTCTATGGAGATAGAGCCATGGGAGATAGGGGCATCGTTTGGATGTTTTTATTTCATTTTAGTTTTTTGCTTTACGTGCTTGGTTTGTGATTGACATTTAATTATATTGTTACTAATTGCATGCACGTAAAACAAGTTTTTTAAAATAAAATTCAAAAACCGTTTTCAACGCATTATTACATTGGATGTTTATGGGTAATGTGTAGAAACAATTTTCAAAATCATTTTCTATTAAATCTAGTGGGAGAGGGTCTTATTAGTAACACCCATGATCCTCCATTAATGGTTCTCTATAAGATGAGTAGTGCATTCTATGTCACCTCGCAAGGGGTGATCATTCCATACGGAGGGTACACTACTCATTGGTTACTAGATGTGAACTTTCTATGGATAGGAACAATCAGACGTGTTAGAGGGTGACCACAATACAGAGGCGCTACTTGAGGCGGTTGTGATTGGATCCTAGTTAATGGTATACACTAGCTAAGCTATGGATAAGGGATCCCACACGGGACATTATTTAGAACTTAGAGATCAAATAGGTTCGGGAGTCATAACTTGTTTTGCAAGAGTTGCATAGCGGACAAGTCATGATTAATCGAAAGATCGAACATTAACCACCACATGGAGGCTTTATTCTTTCGTTTCGATATTCCAGCGACTTTGTTTTAAAATAAGAGTTTTAAGGATTCTTTTATTTCAAACTGTCAAATTCTGATATCCATATTTATTTATTGTCTTTTGATTTTTCAGTAAATCATAATGTCTGGGTCTGCATTTAGTTCACTTGCCACTATACTCACTCATAACAAGTTAACTGAAAATAACTACACTGAATGGAAACAAAACCTTAACATCGTATTAACTATGAAGGATCACATATATGTCCTCACCACCCCATGTCCCGAAGAACCTGCGGCAAATGCTTCGGCAGCTGCCAGACGCGAGTTTAATAAATATAGGAAGTAGAATGGGATGGCCTGTTGCTATATTCTGGCATCAATGGCTGGTGTGTTGCAACACCAATTCCAATCGAACAATTCTGCCAGTGACATTATCGAATCCCTGAAAAGGATGTTTGGGGAGCATGGCAGGCTTGACAGGCAGGTAGCTATGCAGAAGATAATGAGTGCTAAGATGTCGGAAGGGACTCCAATCAAAGAATATGTTTTGAAAATGATTGGTTATTTGAACGAGCTGGAGACCCTAGGTGCCAACATCAATGCATAGACCCAAGTTGATATGATCCTCAATACGCTGTCGCCATCATTTGCTCAATTTAAACTGAATTATAATATGAATAAAATGGATTTCTCAATGAGCGAATTAATGAGTTCTTTACTGGGAGTGGAAGGGGTGATCAAACCTGGGGGCAACGTTTTAAATATTGGGAAAAGCTCTTGATCTTCCCAATCTATGTCGAAAGAAAAGAAAGGGAAGAAGAAGGGTGACACTGGTGGTCTAAATGTTGAACCGGTCCCTAAGATTACAAAATCTAAGGGAAAAGGTATGGGCAAAGGGAAGGTGGGTGGCCAAGGCAAAGGAAAGTGTTTCCAATGCGGTAATAAAGGCCACTGGAAGAGGAACTATCCAGAATTCTTAGCTACAAGAGTTCAAGGTATGATTGAATCACATGTGATTGAAGTAAGTTTTGTTACGGATACTTCAAATACTTGGTGCATTGATTCTGGTGCGACTAACCATATATGTAATTCATTGTAGGGGTTCAGATCAACCAGGAAATGTAGTGATGGGGAGATCATGCTGACTCTGGGTTCTAGCGCAACCGTTTCTGCGGTTGCTATAGGAGTAGTAGTTTTAGAGTTTTTGGACAATAAGACAATAGTTTTATCAGATGTACTTTACGTCCCTTTAATGAGATGTAATTTAATTTCAGTTTCAAATTTATCGAATAATGGTTATTCTTAGGGGTGGCCATGGGTCGGGTGAGTCGGTTGTGACCCTCCACCCGGCTATCCATCCTAATCCCATCAGGTGATGAGTGTAGCACCGTCATCCATTTGTAAAGTCGGCTGAAACCGATTCGTTGATTTCGGGTGAAGTCGGGTTGGTTTCGGGTGAAACCCGACAAAGAGCATGCAACATGTTGAAACACTTTTTATAACCTATTTGTACAGTATGTTTTCCACTTTTTTGTAAACTTTTACAATAATAATAATATATTAGCTATTTTATTAGAATCTCACATCAAGCAACCTTACAAATTATAATGACAACATCAAGTTCATAAAAAAACTTCATAAAAAAAAACAAAAACAAAAACAAAAAGTAAAATAATTATAATAATACTAGAAGTCTAGCATAAGTCTTAAAAAAAAAAAGCATTTATACTAGGGGATGTATATACCGAGTCAGGTCGGGTGCAGTCGGGTCAATTAACACATAAAACCGATATCTGACTCGAATTTGGTCGGGTCTAACAATTGGAACCCGTGACTCAATTGCAACCTATACAAACCAACTCGAAAGACTCGAGTTGGTCGAGTCGGGTCGGGTTTCACGGGTCATCGATTTTTTTGGCCAGCCCTAGTTATTCTTTTCATTTTGGAATAGAAGTTATCATTAAAAGAAATAGTTCTTTTATATGTTCTGGTGTTAAAACTAATGGCTTGTATGTGATTACTCCTAATATTTCTAAAGATTCTTGCATAGAACTTAATAACTCAGTCGTAACTGTACCATCTAAAAGAAAAGAACATTCCACTAATCCAACAAGGCTTTGGCATATGAGGCTTGACCATATCAATCTAAATAGGATTGGCAGACTAGTCAAAGAAGGGGTCGTAAGCGATTTGGTTCTCGAACCATGGAAGTCTGCGAGTCTTGTTTAGAGGGTAAGATGACCAAAAGGCCCTTTTCCATGAAAGGCAATAGGACTAATGCATTGTTGGAATTAGTTCATACTGATGTGTGTGGACCAATAAATATTAGAGCAAGGGGTGGTTATGAGTATTTTATAACATTTACTGATAACCACTCTAAGTATGGATATGTGTACCTAATACAGCACAAGTCTGAACCTTTGAAAAGTTCAAAAAGTTTAAGGCTGAAATGGAGAAGCAATTAGGAACACACATCAAGGCCATTCGATCTGATCGAGGTGGCGAGTACCTCTCTAATGAGTTTATTGATCACCTCGTACAGTATGAAATTTTGTCATAATTGACTACACCTGGTACACCTCAGCAGAATGGTGTAGCGGAGAGAAGGAATCGGACTCTTTTATACATGACTAGGTCGATGATGAGTTATTCTGAGTTGCTATTATTCCTTTAGGGTTATGCTTTGGAAACCGCTGCATACATATTAAATCTAGTACCAAGTAAATCTGTTCCCAGGACACCACGAGAGATGTGGATTGGGTGCAAGCCTTTTTTACAACATCTCCGGGGGTTGTCCGACACATATGCTGAAAGGAAAGATGAGCAAGTTGGACTCTAGTTCGGAAGTATGCTATTTTGTAGGGTAACCAAAGGGTACTTATGGATGGTATTTTTATGATCCAAGAGAACAGAAAGTATTTGTTAGTACAAATGCTATTTTCTTGGAGGATGATTATATTATGATTCATGAACCATAAACCTAAGGGAATGATAGATCTTAGAAAGATAGAAGGAGAGCCCTCAGTCCTACCCACAGTTAACAATGATGTAACATAAGAAAATACCACTTCTTAGGAGAAGTTTTTGAAGCTGTTTCCATAGAATCTGAATCTGATCCTACCACATACAAAGAGGCAATGGCTGATGTTGACTCAGCCTATTGGGTTAAACCTATGAAGGCTGAATTGGAAACTATGGATTCCAATCAGGTCTGGGATCTTGTAGAGCATCCAGCCAATATTAAACCCATTGGCTACAAGTGGATTTACAAGAGGAAAAGAAGATCTGATGGAAAGGTTGAGACCTTTAAGGCCAGGCTTGTAGCGAAAGGTTATACTCAAAGAGAGGGCATTGACTATGAGAAAACCTTCTCACACGTAGCCATGCTCAAGTCCATTAGAATACTCTTATCCATTGCTGCATGCCTAGATTATGAGATCTGGCAGATGGACGTCAAGACTGCATTCTTGAATGGCAATCTTGAGGAGGACATCTATATGCAACAGCCAGAAGGGTTCATAGCTGGTGGGAAAGGTAACTTGGTGTGCAAGTTACAAAAGTTCATTTATGGGCTTAAGCAAGCATCCAGGAGTTGGAACACACATTTTGACCAAGCGGTCAAGTCATTTGGTTTTATGTAGAATCTGGATGAGCCTTGTGTATACAAGAAGTGTGAAGGGAAATTGGTAGTTTTTCTTGTTCTCTACATTGACAATATGCTACTCATTGGAAATGATATAGCGGCATTATCAACGGTTAAGGTTTGGCTAGCTAGTACTTTCGATATAAAGGATCTAGGAGAGGCAAGCTATATCCTTGGGATAAAGCTCTTTCGGGATCGCAAGCAAAAGATAATGGGATTATCTCAAGCTGGTTATATCGATAAGGTGCTAACTAGGTTTTCCATGGACAATTCGAAGAAAGATTTGTTACCTTTCAGGCATGGTTTAGCGTTCTCCAAGGACCAGTGTCCAAAGACACAAGAGGAGAGGAATCACATGGCAGGAGTTCCTTATGCTTCGGCGGTGGGAAGTCTCATGTATGCGATGTTATGCACTAGACCTGATATCTGCTTTGCCATTGGCATAGTAGGTATCAATCGAATCCTGGTCCAGAACACTGGACAACCGTTAAGCACATTCTTAAGTACTTGAGAAGAACTAAAGATTACATGCTTTTGTATGGCAGTAGTGAGTTAATTCCAGTAGGATATACTGAATCAAACTTTATGTCAGATGAAGATTAGAGGAAGTCGACATCTGGTCATCGCTTTATCTTGGGAGGTGGTGATGTTTGTTGGAGGAGCATTAAGCAGAAATGCATTGCAGACTCAACTACAAAAGCTGAGTATGTGGCTGTTTGTAAAGCCGCAAAGGAAGCTGTTTGACTCAAGAAGTTCCTTATGGAGCTCGAGGTGGTACCAGCGTAGCTGTCACCTATTACGCTATACTGTGACAATAGTGGGGCAGTGGCTCAGTCTAAGGAGCCAAGGAACCACAGAAAGGGAAAGCACGTAGAGCGGAAATATCATCTAATTCGAGATATTGTTCAACGTGGAGATGTGACTGTCAGCAAGATTACCACCTATGACAATCTAGCGAATCGGTTTACAAAGGCCTTACCACAGAAGGTCTTTGATAGTCATCTAGGTCTCAAATGTAGTCTTGAATGGTTACGAGTGCAAGTGCGAGTTTGTTGGGTTTGTGCCCTCAAACCATTACTTTATGTATGAGACATTGACATTTTAATATATGGATATCAGCTTTACATTTCACTATGTATGTTTCTTTCATGAGATGATTGTTAATCCTTAAGCATCATAGTAAGTAATTCGTGTGTGTATGGGATACATACCAGTGGGATACGAATTACTATTATTTTATACTTATAATTAGTCGCAATGAATGATGAGATTGGATATCTCATCAGGTATACACTGTAACATGATTAGCTACCATTGGATGGAGTGATTAATCTCAATCACTAGAGTGTGACTCTTAGTTAATATGCTAGTACTTAAGGCTGTCAACAGTCGATAGGAACTCATATAAGTTACGTGTTCTCAGTCTTGAGACGATTATGAACACAAACTATGGATATGGCTGCTTTGACTTACCAATCAGTGAGGTATATACAAGATCAACACCTGAGTATCTTGGGTATGTCATGTTCGTAGGGTTGTGAACATATATTGTCAAGATAGAATCTACCCTCTGATTCAGAGTAAGCATTCCCTTGAGAATGTCACCAAGTTGATTACTGAGAACTGCAGTCTTGTTGATAAGTAGTTATCAACATGTTTGGTAATCATGAGAGGTGAATGAGACTCAAGGAATACAAGAAGTATTCATGATTCAGGTTGACAGTGATAGTTATCCGACTACCTGAATATGATTATGAATGCTGATGGCAGAGGGATATTAGTACACCTTATAAGTCTAGTCATCGCTTCAGATTTGTTCTTTTGCATTGGAGTTCAGTTATCGTTTTATAGTTGAGTAAACATTAACTGATCAGCTGGTTAGTTTGCTGATCAAAGAGTTTGGTCATGGGAATTAACAACAGATCTGAGCCAACAATAAATAACCTAGGAGGTCCCACTCTTAGCTCCGCTAGGATGCTTGGAAAGGCACATGAGGATGCTGTCAAGGCAGATCAATCGAAGTAATCTCGATCGATTGAAGTCTAGATGTCACGCCCCGACGTAGCATAAATATGGAAAGCGTTTAATTTCCTTTATGGACCCGTAGATCGCAACAGTTTGAAGGATCGATTCTGCCCCAAACGTCGAACAACAATAATCAGAGTAGAGCAATCAAAGCTTACAAATATTTTTCTAACTTATTACATATTACAACACGGGGTCTCTAAAGGCACAAATCGCCTTAATCAAAATAATAACTTAATATCTATTACAG
Source organism: Hydrangea macrophylla (assembly GCA_033977485.1). NCBI lineage: Eukaryota > Viridiplantae > Streptophyta > Magnoliopsida > Cornales > Hydrangeaceae > Hydrangea > Hydrangea macrophylla. The sequence continues at coordinate 80,409,868 of CM066996.1, forward strand.
TCATCCTTATTACAAAACAGTTTATAACTAAAGCATGGAACATAGATAACAATCTTTCTTCCAAGAAGTCGTTCTCAATTAGCATAATCATAATGTTTAGCCTGATCATAACCTGAAAAACCTGAACATGAATGTCCAGGACGCATCAACGTCGTCAGCTTCAAGAAGCTAGTGAGTATTAAAAACATAGCTTTGAATGTAAAACATACTCATTTACCATTTTTCAATTCTCATTTAATCCAATAAGTTTATATTAAAGCAAAGAGGTCATATTAGGGAAACAAGCACAATATTATTTAAAAGATGTAATTCACATATATGTGACCGTGTATGAGAACAATGCACCTGTTAGGAAACTGTGTTCCCAGAATCCATTAACAGCGCATATAAGTTGGTACTGTAAAAAAATTACGTGAAAACTACAATAACCCTACAAAGTCGGAACTAGGGTTACCTTAAACTGCTAAAACGGATTGCTGTAGTAGACGAATCGAGAACACGGGCTCTATAATAGCTCACAATCTTCTACCGTATTCCTTTGCTGCCAGAATATCGAACTGAGTGTGGGCTCTTTCGAAATTTTTTCTATTTTCTGCTCTCCCTCTTTTACGCTCTCTTTTCTATTCCGAGTTATAATTCTCTATATAGAAAAACGCTAACTGAGGATAGAGTCAAAGCAGCATATATATAGGCTACGATAGGGACCATAAGAAGTCAATAAGGAATATGCTTCCTTATGGAATTAGGAAACCCTAATTCGAACTGAATCAGATTCCTATTTCCATAAATTATAATTCATACCACTAAAGAATTATAATTGCACTCCTATCCTTATCTCAAAAATATATTTCGAGCTCCATGTTATTAAATGCTTATTATCTCCCCATGTTAAGATTACAGATATCCATTAATTAAATATAATTACTGACAATCATATTTAATTAATTTCTTAAAATTCCTTGAGATCTTCTGCTTAACTTATCTGATATGTCGAATATAAAATCCACCTATAGGGTTTGACATAATCAAAACTTATAAGCTTTCTCAAGGGGATATCATCAATCCCAAAATTGAGACATGGATTCCATCATTAATTAATATCCACCACACAATTAATATTGTCACCCAATCCAATGAGATATTGACCCATTTAAGGATCTCACCCTTTTAGGAATCAAAGTGTAAATATCAAATGTACGTGTCTACAAATTAACTTAAGATTTAGAGCATAAGCACTCATAATAGCCATGAGGTATTAATTATCTTATAAGTCAGTACAAAGATAATTACCCCAAGTTAGTCCCGTTTAATATGCAAAGTGTACCAGCATAGTGAGTTGAAACTATACCGTTTTCCGTAGTCAAGACAAACCTACTACAACACCATACTGCAGTCCTACCGATAGTGTGTCTAATCCCATCTAAGACTGTAAACCAAAATCTTACATACTATAATATCTGATGGCTTAATCTTCCGTGTGTAAGCCGAACTCTACACACCAAACCATCTACTATATAGAATGAGAGACACTGTCACGCCCCGGAGCAGCATAAATAGAGAAAAATAAATTTCCTTTATGGGTTCATAAGGAATGACAGGTGAAAGTCACTAATAATCCACACCACGCAGTACTAGTCCAAAAGAACAGCAACTGTAAACAACTGAGAATAACACACAGTACTAACTATTACAAAATATCAGAGTGTGGTCCACAGGATCACAACAGGTCTGAAGACAACAAATGCCCAAGTACCCGTTAACTAAAGATTTAACAGAACAACCGAAATTTAATCTAACTATAACATCTTCAGTCTTCAACTGGCATAAGGATAATCCTTCCTGGCGTAACCGTCATCGGTGGGGCCTTCCTCTGGATAATAGTCATTAGTGTACTGGTCATTACCTGCAGAAAAAGGGGCAGGATATTCTGGACGGGGAAAGTCCAGGCAATAAAAGGCCGTCAGCTTACTAAGAGCTGAGTGAGCAAAAACTAACGAAGTACCAGTTATCTGAAGTAAACACAAGCTAATGAAAACACGGTTTAACATCTTATTATAACCATATCTTGTTCCTCTATTCATTCTTGTATACCGACCCTTATCGTCTTGTTACTCAAATGCCGAACTCAACATATTCAGATGTCATGAACAGACTCAATCGTTTAACTCTAGGGATACACCCTTATTCTGTCCATCGCTTTTAAGAGCAATGGTCCTGCTCACCGCATGTCATGGACTCCACGTCAGTCTGTCCCCAGCTTTTAACAACAATGGTCCTGTTCACCGCATTTTAGGGATATAACGTTTCGAACAAGGCATATCAATCTATTGCCATGACTCACGTCATCTACTAGTGATCCCAGCTCACCGCTTTTAAGAACAATGGTCCTGTTCACCGCTTTTAAGAGCATATCACAGATCATCCAGTCTATCTTAGGACTATTTGGTCCAGCTCACCGCTTTTAAGAACCATGTATCCGGTTCACCGCTTTTAAGAGCATATCATGACCAATCGTCCATCCACGTACCATTCCCAGAACTTACCAAACCTACTTACGTTCCATTCTACATCGACACATGACAATTCCCAATGTGGCCTGACTACTCGGATTAAAAGAAAACGGATATCAAACTCATACAAGAATTGCATAGTATCTTACGTCGTCAGTTTTATACATTTGTCATTAATCATACTTATCGGTGTTGTCACATTATCCCTGATATCCCCCAAATCGTATAATGTATGTCCGCATCAGAAACTGAACAACCAAACCTCTTATATAATAAACAGACAAAGGAAACCATGTTCTGATCATGCCAATCGATTGGAACAGAGGTTCAATCGATTGGGACAAAAAGTTATATCAATCGATTGAGAAACATGTCAATCGATTGAGATTATGTCAATCGATTGAAATCCTATTCAATCGATTGGGATGCGACTGATGTCAATCGATTGGGATTATGTCAATCGATTGGTACTACGTCTTCTCCAGCAGATTGTAAAAACAGCATATATAAACGTACACAACAAGCATTTAACCCATCTAAATATCATAATAACTTATATAAACTTCATATAGAGGGACCAAGTGAGTTAGGACTCACTTAGGGTGCGTTTGGATGTGTTTAAAGCTTGACTCTCCAAGCTTTCTCTCTTCTTTCTCTTTCTCTCTTCTCTGTCTCTGTCTTCCCTCTCTGTCTCCTTCTTCTTTCTTTCTTCTTCTTTCTTCTCTTCTCTCCCATCTGCCAAAGTAGTGTGTGTGTGTGTATATGTATATAGATATAGAGATATAGATAGATATATGTATGTATCTCTCAAGAGGTATGTATCTCTCTCTCCCAAGGCTGCCAAAATGACCCAAGGTCACAAATGAACAAGTATATATAGGGGTATGGGAGTGCCACACGTTCAAAGCTAAAGGAAAGAAGAAAACTTGTCTCAGGTTATGTCAATCGATTGGGACACCAGTCAATCGATTGGAAATAGATATTTGTAGCCAATCGATTGGAATAATGTCAATCGATTGGAATGAATGGCAATCGATTGGGATATTGACACGTAATCAATTTTAGTCGGTAAAATGGCAATCGATTGGGAACATGTCAATCGATTGGTATCTGAAAAGTGTCAATCGATTGGGATGAATGGCAATCGATTGGTATCCAAATTACACCAAAAGGAAGAGGAAGTTTATACGAGTATAGAAATGAAATACCAGGTCTTATTAATATACCAAAATACAGGGTATTACATCATCCACCACTCAACAAAAGATTTCGTCCTCGAAATCAAAAGCAACAAGATCTAAAATAAAAATGAAAACTTCTCGCGCATCTCTGACTCTAGCTCCCACGAAGCTTCTCTTTCATCATGATGCTTCCACTGAATCTTTACTAACGGAATCTTTTTGTTCCTGAGTTTCTTGATTCCTCGATCTATAATGCGAACAGGTCCTTCGTTGAACGTAACGTCGCTATTGACTTCGATATCCTCAAAGTTGATCTCGTGCGCTGGGTTGTGAACGCATTTCCTCAGCATACTGATGTGAAAAACGTTGTGCACTCCTGACATCTTTGGTGGCAACGCAAGGCGATAAGCAACTTTCCCAATACGCTCCAAAATCTCGAATGGTCCAATGAAACGTAGCGATAATTTGCCCCTTTTCTGACCAAATCTGACGATTCCTCGAACAGGTGAAATCTTGAGTAATACGTGATCTCCAACGGCAAACTCCAAGTCTTTGAGTCGTTTGTCAGCATAACTCTTGTATCTGGTCTGGGCTGTCTTCATCTTCTCACGACTTGAATCTTCTCGCTTGTCTCGTGTACCATCTCTGGCCCAAGAAGTTGACTATCTCCGACTTCGGTCCAACATAGCGGCGATCGGCAAGGTCTTCCGTACAAAGCTTCGAATGGCGCCATATCTATGCTCGAATGATAACTATTGTTATAGGCGAACTCAATCAGAGGTAAGTGTATCTCCCAAGAACTCTCAAAATCAATGACACAAGCTCGTAACATATCTTCCATCACTTGATTAACTCTTTCAGTCTGTCCATCGGTCTGCGGATGAAAAGCTGAACTCAAGTTCAATGTCGTTCCCATTGCTATCTGGAGACTCTTCCAAAATTCTGCAGTAAAGCGCGAATCTCGGTCTGACACAATAGAAACAGGCACTCTATGTAATCGTACAACGTGTTGTAGATACATTCGGCTTAAACGTTCTACTGAATACGTCATGCTATAGGCAATAAAATGTGTCGTCTTAGTAAGTCGATCCACGATTACCCATACAGCATCGTGATTTTGCTGTGACTTCGGCAATCCTACCACGAAATCCATGGTTATGTGTTCCCATTTCCATTGAGGAATAGGTAACGGCTGTAGCAGTCCAGGCGATTTCTGATGTTCTGCTTTTACTTGTTTACAAGTAAGACAGTGAGCTACATACTCTGCCACATCTCTCTTCATTCCTTCCCACCAGAAATTTCTCTTCAGATCCTTGTACATCTTCGTACTTCCGGGATGAATAGTCATTCGTGACTTATGTGCTTCATCCAATATTTCCTTCCGGAGATTTTCTTCATTAGGTACACAGAGTCTACCTTTACATCGTAAAGCTCCGTCTGTACTAATACTCCAGACTTCTGGTTCCTTGGCTGACATCTTGGCGAACCATGACTTTAAATCCTCTACTGTCTGTTGAGCCTCTATGATACGACTGATCACAGTTGGTTGTACCATAAGACATCCAAAATGTTGTCCTTTCATTGGCTCCACTGGCTGAAGATCAAATTCAGCAATTTCTTCCAATACTCTCCATTCTCTAATTAGTAATGCAGCGATCACTAGCCGAGGTTTACGGCTCAAAGCATCTGCTACGACATTTGCTTTACCGGGATGGTATTGCAAAGAAAAGTCATAGTCCTTGAGTAACTCCATCCATCTCCGCTGTCGCATGTTCAACTCCTTTTGAGAGAACAAAAACTTCAGACTCTTATGATCGGAAAACAGATCAAACTTTTCTCCGTAGAGATAGTGTCTCCAAATTTTCAATGCAAACACTATTGCTGCTAATTCCAGATCATGCGTAGGATAATTTTTCTCATGTACCTTCAATTGTCTTGATCCATATGCGATAACATTTCCATCTTGCATAAGTATACATCCAAGTCCTTGGTACGATGCATCACTGTAGATCACATACTTTTCTCCACTCTTAGATAATGCGAGTACTGGTGCAGAAGTCAATCTTTCTTTTAACTCCTGAAATGCACCCTCATGCTTGTCTTTCCATTCATACTTCGTCTCTTTCCTAGTTAAGTTTGTCAAGGGTCCTGCTATCTTGGAAAATCCTTCGACAAATCTTCTGTAATATCCTGCTAAACCCAGAAAACTTCTGACTTCCGTCGCATTCGTCGGTCTGTTCCAGCTTAAGACTGCATCAATCTTAGATGAGTCTACCGAAATACCTTCCTGAGATATAACATGTCCCAAGAATTTGACTTCCTGTAGCCAAAACTCACACTTACTGAACTTTGCATACAACTTGCTATCTCGAAGTATCTGCAAGGCAACCTGTAAATGCTCCTTGTGATCCTCTTCTGTCTTTGAGTAGATCAGTGTATCATCAATGAACACTATAATGAATTTATCTAGATATAGTCTGAATACTCTATTCATCAAGTCCATAAATACTGCTGGCGCATTTGCCAATCCAAAAGGCATAACTAGAAGCTCGTAATGCCCGTATCTCGTCCTGAATGCAGTCTTCAATACATCCTCTGGTCGAACTAACAATTGGTGGTATCCTGAACGTAAATCGATCTTGGAAAAGATCCTAGATCCTTGTAACTGGTCGAATAGATCATCTATCCGGGGTAATAGATATCTATTCTTAATCGTAACCTTGTTCGACTCCCTGTAGTCTATACAGAGTCGAAGTGTTCCGTCCTTCTTCTTTACAAACAGAACTGGTGCTCCCCAATGCGACGTACTCGGATGAACAAATCCTAGATCCTCGAGTTCTTGAACTTGCTTCTTCAGTTCCAACATCTCAGTTGGTGCCATCCTATATGGAGTCTTAGAAATAGGCAATATACCAGGTACTAATTCCACGCAGAAGTCTATTTCTCTTTCCGGTGGAAGTCTTTTAATATCCTGAAATACATCTAGAAAGTCTCGTGCAATAGGAATTTGATCCATCGTAAGCTCCACACTTGTATTAATGATCGTAGCCAAACCACTCGTAAGAAACAGGTCGCTTGTCGGTTGACACTGAAATCTGATCGTCGGCTTTCCTTGTATTGGAAATACAATCGTCCTAGTAGGGCAATCCAAATTGGCACTGTACTTAGTTAACCAATACATCCCTAGGATAACATCGAATTCTGACATCGACAGAACTACCAAGTATGCTGGAAGATTCCTATCTCCCAAAGTCAATGGGCAATCTCTACACACTTTACTCAACTTAACCGTCACTCCCAATGGTGACACAGCATTCAGTGTTGACTCAAGTGTCTGGGGTTCTAAACCCAATTGACGCACAATCTTAACAGCAATAAAAGAACGTGCGGTTCCAGTATCAAATAAAGCTTTAACTGGACTATGAAAGAGTACAAGTGTACCTTCCAAATGTTGCTGCTCATCAGCATTAAAGCCTGCTTCTCCTGGAATGATAGCATTCATTCTCGTCTGATCAGGAGGTCCTTGAATTCCTTGAACTGGTACCCCGTAGTATCCTCCTCATGGGGCACGACAATCCTTGCTCAAGTGTCCTGGTTTGTTGCAGTTGCGACAGACGATATCTGGCCTGCGATTAGGTTTATAGACGGTGCAGTTCCTTGCAATATGTCCGGGCTTTCTGTTGTGCAAAATTTTAACATTTTGCGTAACACAATTTTACACATATAATTAAAACTATATGTGCTTTTATTGAAGTAGGTTGGACCCATTCAGGATATCATATCCCTTAATTACAATCCCTATTTTAAGGAAACACCTTTTGATTCCAATTTAAAAGACTAATTTTAAATTAAATAAAATTTATTTATTTTTTGTTTGGGCTGGACCTAGGTGAATGACCCAGGTTGCCTACGTACCCACAAATGGGATCAAGCCATTCCGTAGTTCTTTTAGGAAATGATTTTGATTTGGTTGTGGTTTAGGGTGGATGACCCTCAAATTTGAATAGGGTGTATGACCCTTAATTTATAATGGAGTATGCCCATTATTTTAAATATGGGTAAAAACCCATTGAATTTAATATGAGTAAGTGCCCATATGATGAAGTTGAATTTGATGAGTATACGAACTCATGAATTTGACAGTGGATATGTGATCCATGTCTAGTTAATAAACTTGGATTTAAATTTAGTGAGTGTATTGACTCATTTAATTTGACAGTGGATATGTGATCCAAGTCTAGTTTACAAACCTGGAAATTTGTGAGTGTACAAACTCATTTAATTTGACAGTGGATATGTGATCCATGTCTAGTTAATGAACTTAAACTTGAATTTAGTGAGTGTGCGGACTCATTTAATTTGACAGTGGATATGTGATCCATGTCTAGTTAACGAACTTGGAAAATTTGTGAGTGCACGAACTCGTGAAGTTGACAGTGGATATGTGATCCATGTCTAATTTAAAATTTTGGAGATTTTGTGACTGCACCTAAATTAATTTTTAGGTTGCCTACGTATCTATTGTAAAATAGAATCAAGTCATACGTAGTTCAAGGAGATTTGGATTTAATGAGTATACGAACTCATTTGATTTTGATAGTGGGTGTATGACCCATGTCTTAAATTTGAAAAGTTTGTGTTTAATGGGTAAATACCCGTAAATTTGAATTTGAAGGATTTGTGACTGCACCTAATTCACAAGCTAGGTTGCCTACGTATCCATTAACGATGGAATCAAGTCGAACGTAGTTCAATAGTGAACTTGAATTTAATGAGTATATGAACTCATTTGATTTTGACAATGGGTACATGACCCATGTCTAGTATTTGATGACTTTATTTTTGAATGAGACTCATATATGAGTACATGACTCATTTAATTTAGACAGTGGGTATGTGACCCATGTCTTGAATTTAGAACATTTGAATTTTTATGAGAGTCATATTTAATTTGGATTTGAAAATTGGATCTGACATAGATAAATAACCTATGTAATTGGACTTGAAATTTAGATTTGACATGGATAGATGACCCATGTAACTTGAAGAGGATTTTTTGAATCATTTAAATAAGAAGTTTGAAATTGGTATATGACCCATTAATTGGATGTCCAACATTGGACCAATTGAATAGCACTGTTTTCTTTTTTCTTTTTCATTTTTTTTTTGCTATTCAAATGGTACAATATTTTTGCTTAGTCATGCGGTGGTTCAAAAAAAAAAAAAAAAAAAAGAACTTAATTCACTGACTCAATGAATTTAGATGTACACACATACATGTATATCTCAATATGTATTCATAGCACAAATTTGTTTCATCTGTGAAAGGTTTTTAAGCATCAATGAAATGGGATTAAAAGACAGACGACATTAAGGTTTCTTTGTGTGCTTGAAATACATGTCACTTAATTGACTTCATTTGCAAGATATCAAAACAAATGAATATCAATTAATGGTGTAGCCATCAACTTGTTAAGATGCTCAGAGCATCAACTTTGTGATGGCTTGCCCATCATTTGCTGCTTCTTTTTTTTTTTTGGATGTACAAAGCACCATGAAGACAATCTTACTGGTGTTTTGAACACCAAATTAATTTTAGGATGCTCATAGCATCGTTTTAAGTGATGGTTTGCCCATCATTTTTCTTGTCAAAGGATGCACTGAGCATCAATAATTTTGTAAGATGCACTGAGCATCATAAGGGTCAGAACAAAGAGAGTCATTTTTTATTTGATTTACGGAACTACACAAATTTGCATTTTTAACCGAATGTCAAGAGCATTCACTATATTGCAACTACAGACATTATGATTCCGCTCATCATTTTTTTTAGAAGCAAATTGATGAAGAAAACATGCAAGCTGACTTTTTAGAAATTAAATACCTGTTTTCTTCTTTTTTGGACTGCTTCGTCAATGTCAAAGTGTTCACCAAACTCTCTGTTTTTCTCCTCACTATTTTTTAAGAACTTCTCTGTCTTTTTTTTTTTGTTTCTCTGTCTTTTTTCTTTTTCCCAATTTCTAAACAACTCACTTTTTTTAAGAACTTCTGCCTCTTTCTTTTTTTTTTTTGTCCTCCATACTGAATGTGGTATTTATAAAAAAAATTGAAAGGCAGTCACTTTCATCTACATGGTGGACGGTTAAGGGAGTGATGGGTTTAAACACGTACCCACTACCATACTACATGTACCCACTAACATGCACAGTTTTCTTTTTATAAAAAAAAAACACATGCTCTAAATAGGTTGATCCATTCACAGCCTTATTTTGGTTGTTGCTAGTAACCGTCCATTATATGTGTGAAAGTATGACTCTAACTTGACACATGGCCCATATAAACCATTATGTTTACACTTTCTTTGTACAAGTGTTGGACCCAATTTGTTTGTATAACCGAATTGGGTATGGCTACCAAATTAAGAATTTTTTTTTCTTCTTCTTTTTTTTTTTAATTGTAATTTTTTTCTCAAGGAAAAATATACTGTTTAACAGTTGCCCCCTCGAGTATTATGTATGGAATTTTGAACATACGGGATACTCGAAAAAGTCATTTTTTTTTGGTTGGTGGCTGGATTTAGTTTAAAAAAAACTAGACTGTCTATGTACCTTGTACGGGATCAAGCCGTACGTAGATCGGTACAAAGGTGGAATTTTTTTTTTGGGTGGCTGGATCTAGTTTAGAAACCAGATTGCCTACGTACCCTCTACGGGATCAAGCCGTACGTAGTTCAATTTAGAAGATTTCTTTCTATTCAAGCATAGCTCTTCTTGGTGAGCTTCTCATTGATGCAAGAACTGATGCTTCTTCTTTTAGTTGGCAAGTACTCGGTGAAGGTAACTGGACATCTTCCAGGTTGAACATAATCACCCTCGAGAGAGACTTGAGCTTTCTTTTCCTTTTTCTTGTTTTTCTTTTCTTCTTTTCGTCCTCTAAAGTTTATCCCTGGACGTTCTAAAGATTTAATTGAAGAGGTTGGAATATTTGCAATCCTATTTGTCCTCTTATTGATGTGTGTCATCCATTTTCCTTCACCGTCACTATTGGGGTCGGGATCATGCGAGTCATACTCAAATTTATCAACTTGAAAGACAACTTGAATTGCCCCCTTTGGCAGTGAAATAGTTGGAAAAGAACCACTTTCATCTACCTTTTTAGGTACTAGATCAGTTCCACTAAAGGAAATTGTGTTTGCACTGGCAGTGTCTTCTTCAGACGAGGGAGACTCTTTGTTTTCATATTTCTTTTCTTTTGCCTGTTGAGACCTTTGAAATATATTCCTTTGTCGGTCAATCTGCCTTTCAACATTGCTGGCCTTAGAGACCAATTCATCAAAGGTTTGAGGTTCTGCCATTCCTACAAATGTTGCTATTTCTGGCAACAAATTATTGGAACACATTTGGACTGCAGATTGCTGAGTTACCTTTTCTGAGCATTGGAGGTTAAGACTTCTCCACCTTGTAACAAATTCATTTACATTTTCATTGACTTTTTGTCGAGCGTCTGTTAAGTCAATGATTGAAACTTTCTTCTTTGAGCTGACAAATTGGGCTAGAAATGCCTTTTGCATGTCATCCCATGTGACAATTGAACCCGGTACTAGTTGTGTGTACCAAGTAAATGCTGACCCCTTTAAGGACTGCACAAATTGCCTTATCAATAAGGCATCCACTTGAGCTGATTCTCCACAAGTTGAACAGAAATGAGCAAGATGCTCATGCGGTGAACCAGTTATCCCATCAAACTTTTCAAAGTTTGGCTTTTGGTAGCGATGAGGGAATGGAATAGAGTCATAGTGAGCAGGGTATGGTTTGAGATACCCAAGCACTGGTGGGGTCACAGAATTTTGGAATTCTCGAATCCCTTCAGCAATTAAAGTTTTCAGATCAGCTTGGGTTGGTGGTGTTGTAGAGGTTTGAATCTCCCTATAAACTTGTTCCCTTGCTGAAGTACTTGCTTGATTTGCTAATTGAGCAATAAGAGCTGCAATTTTAGCATCTTTCTCTGCTAATTTCCTTTGCAATTCTTGCAATTGTTCTTCGATGGTAATTGCACTAGTGACAAAGACTGACATTTCCTTTGGTTGGAACTGAGATGCCAACTCATTAGGAAAAATTTCTTTGCGGAAGATAACTACAAAAACTCTAAAAAGAGGATCTTTTGAATTTATCTTAGAGCTAGGAGCTTGTTTTGAGTTTTGAAATTTTGTCAACTCTTCTAGAGTTGAATGTGGTGATGAATCATTTCCACCACTTAGTAATGGCCTTCTTGAAGTTGTAGATTCCTTCAAATGTGATTGAGATGTTATTCGAGCTCTTGATCCTGTGATCAGGCCTGTATGAGGCTGGAACTCTTCTTGTGAAGGGAAAAGTGCCCCCACTCGGGCCTCCCTAGCAAGCATATAACCAAATAGGAATGCCCGCTGTCGGATTTCCTTATTTGACTTTGATTGCTCAGCGCTAAAGGCTGTGAGTGGATAAACTGAGGCTCCGGGCCCATATTGAGCCTTAGGTGCTCTTGGTCGCCTCCTTGAGTCCCTTTGCTTTTGTGTCTTCCTTCTGGACTGAGTGGTAGAGAGCACAGTTGCGGTTGAACTTGCAACTTCGCTTTCTAAATGGAAAATTTTAGATCTTTTCCCTTTAACTGATGCCCCCACAAGTGAAGAACTTATTTCAATCGCCGGTGTCAATTTGACTGGCTTTTCTGACGGAGTGTGATTAGTCTTCACCACCTTAAGTTTGGGAGTAGTTGGTGTACTAATCTCCTTCTTCTCCATGGAACTGGCCATAATTGAAATAGTGTTGGGCAACTTTATTGGAATAGATCCAATTAAGATCTGATTTGGATAGTTGACTTTGGTAGGCTCCAGTTGAGTGGGTTTCTGTATTTTCAGAACAGTCTTAGCCTTTGTGGTCTTCTCCTCTGTGACCTTGGCAGTCACTTTTGGGATAACCCCGTTTGCAAAAGCCTGGAGATCAAGAGTAAAGAAAGCGCGACAAGCTTCCTTCTTTCTTTGTCCTTGAACAGCGGTTAGGAGCTTGTGGTAGTATACAGTATCTTGTGGTGCCATCTTAAACCTGCTAAGAAATAAGATTAAACCACTAAGTATTATTTTCATTTAATTTTTTTTTTTTGTTGAAAATAATCTTTAAAATTTGGAGATGAAAAGGAAAATGGGTCCCACCGGGCGTGCCAAAAACTATGTTGTGCAAAATTTTAACATTTTGCGTAACACAATTTTACACATATAATTAAAACTATATGTGCTTTTATTGAAGTAGGTTGGACCCATTCAGGATATCATATCCCTTAATTACAATCCCTATTTTAAGGAAACACCTTTTGATTCCAATTTAAAAGACTAATTTTAAATTAAATAAAATTTATTTATTTTTTGTTTGGGCTGGACCTAGGTGAATGACCCAGGTTGCCTACGTACCCACAAATGGGATCAAGCCATTCCGTAGTTCTTTTAGGAAATGATTTTGATTTGGTTGTGGTTTAGGGTGGATGACCCTCAAATTTGAATAGGGTGTATGACCCTTAATTTATAATGGGGTATGCCCATTATTTTAAATATGGGTAAAAACCCATTGAATTTAATATGAGTAAGTGCCCATATGATGAAGTTGAATTTGATGAGTATACGAACTCATGAATTTGACAGTGGATATGTGATCCATGTCTAGTTAATAAACTTGGATTTAAATTTAGTGAGTGTATTGACTCATTTAATTTGACAGTGGATATGTGATCCAAGTCTAGTTTACAAACCTGGAAATTTGTGAGTGTACAAACTCATTTAATTTGACAGTGGATATGTGATCCATGTCTAGTTAATGAACTTAAACTTGAATTTAGTGAGTGTGCGGACTCATTTAATTTGACAGTGGATATGTGATCCATGTCTAGTTAACGAACTTGGAAAATTTGTGAGTGCACGAACTCGTGAAGTTGACAGTGGATATGTGATCCATGTCTAATTTAAAAATTTGGAGATTTTGTGACTGCACCTAAATTAATTTTTAGGTTGCCTACGTATCTATTGTAAAATAGAATCAAGTCATACGTAGTTCAAGGAGATTTGGATTTAATGAGTATACGAACTCATTTGATTTTGATAGTGGGTGTATGACCCATGTCTTAAATTTGAAAAGTTTGTGTTTAATGGATAAATACCCGTAAATTTGAATTTGAGGGATTTGTGACTGCACCTAATTCACAAGCTAGGTTGCCTACGTATCCATTAACGATGGAATCAAGTCGAACGTAGTTCAATAGTGAACTTGAATTTAATGAGTATATGAACTCATTTGATTTTGACAATGGGTACATGACCCATGTCTAGTATTTGATGAATTTATTTTTGAATGAGACTCATATATGAGTACATGACTCATTTAATTTAGACAGTGGGTATGTGACCCATGTCTTGAATTTAGAACATTTGAATTTTTATGAGAGTCATATTTAATTTGGATTTGAAAATTGGATCTGACATAGATAAATAACCTATGTAATTGGACTTGAAATTTAGATTTGACATGGATAGATGACCCATGTAACTTGAAGAGGATTTTTTGAATCATTTAAATAAGAAGTTTGAAATTGGTATATGACCCATTAATTGGATGTCCAACATTGGACCAATTGAATAGCACTGTTTTCTTTTTTCTTTTTCATTTTTTTTTTGCTATTCAAATGGTACAATATTTTTGCTTAGTCATGCGGTGGTTCAAAAAAAAAAAAAAAAAAAGAACTTAATTCACTGACTCAATGAATTTAGATGTACACACATACATGTATATCTCAATATGTATTCATAGCACAAATTTGTTTCATCTGTGAAAGGTTTTTAAGCATCAATGAAATGGGATTAAAAGACAGACGACATTAAGGTTTCTTTGTGTGCTTGAAATACATGTCACTTAATTGACTTCATTTGCAAGATATCAAAACAAATGAATATCAATTAATGGTGTAGCCATCAACTTGTTAAGATGCTCAGAGCATCAACTTTGTGATGGCTTGCCCATCATTTGCTGCTTCTTTTTTTTTTTTGGATGTACAAAGCACCATGAAGACAATCTTACTGGTGTTTTGAACACCAAATTAATTTTAGGATGCTCATAGCATCGTTTTAAGTGATGGTTTGCCCATCATTTTTCTTGTCAAAGGATGCACTGAGCATCAATAATTTTGTAAGATGCACTGAGCATCATAAGGGTCAGAACAAAGAGAGTCATTTTTTATTTGATTTACGGAACTACACAAATTTGCATTTTTAACCGAATGTCAAGAGCATTCACTATATTGCAACTACAGACATTATGATTCCGCTCATCATTTTTTTTAGAAGCAAATTGATGAAGAAAACATGCAAGCTGACTTTTTAGAAATTAAATACCTGTTTTCTTCTTTTTTGGACTGCTTCGTCAATGTCAAAGTGTTCACCAAACTCTCTGTTTTTCTCCTCACTATTTTTTAAGAACTTCTCTGTCTTTTTTTTTTTTTGTTTCTCTGTCTTTTTTCTTTTTCCCAATTTCTAAACAACTCACTTTTTTTAAGAACTTCTGCCTCTTTCTTTTTTTTTTTTTGTCCTCCATACTGAATGTGGTATTTATAAAAAAAATTGAAAGGCAGTCACTTTCATCTACATGGTGGACGGTTAAGGGAGTGGTGGGTTTAAACACGTACCCACTACCATACTACATGTACCCACTAACATGCACAGTTTTCTTTTTATAAAAAAAAAACACATGCTCTAAATAGGTTGATCCATTCACAGCCTTATTTTGGTTGTTGCTAGTAACCGTCCATTATATGTGTGAAAGTATGACTCTAACTTGACACATGGCCCATATAAACCATTATGTTTACACTTTCTTTGTACAAGTGTTGGACCCAATTTGTTTGTATAACCGAATTGGGTATGGCTACCAAATTAAGAATTTTTTTTTCTTCTTCTTTTTTTTTTTAATTGTAATTTTTTTCTCAAGGAAAAATATACTGTTTAACACTTTCCACAGTTAAAACATCCTCCACTATTGCTTGGTGGGGCTGTTAGTAATGCCTGCGGCTGTAGTTCTCGCTGTTGATTTTGCTGGGGTCGATTATAACCTTGCTGAGGTTTCCTGGCTCCTTCCCAGATTCTCTTGTTTCCTTGAAAGTTTTCCTGAGGTCTCTATCCTTGGGTATTTCTCAGTGGTCGATTATGGAAATTCCTCTGTTGAAACCCTCGTGACAACTGAGGTCGATTTATCTGTGGTTGCTGTACTGGATTAGCATCCTTTTCTAATCCTATAGCAAATCTAACAATTTTCTCAGACGACTGGTTCAGATGACCAACCATCATATGTCTGAGGTGGGGGTTCAGTCCTTGGTGAAATCTCTTCACCTTCTTTTGCGGAGTGTCTATCATATGCTGAGCAAATCTGGATAGACGCTCGAACTGTGTTGTGTATTCCCGTACATTCCATCCTCCTTCGATCAAATTGAGAAAGTTCCTTTCCTGTTGATCTCTCTCATCTTCTGGAAAATACTTCTCCAAAAATCTGCCTTTGAATGTCTCCCACGACATAGCTCTAGCAGCATCGATCCCAATAGTGGCTCGCTCAGCTTCCCACCAACCTGCGGCGGCATAAGTGAGCTGAAACGTAGCAAGGCGATGCTTCTCCTGCTCGCTGCATTCTAACGCTTCGAAAATTAATTCCATCTCTCTGACCCATTGTTCTGCTTTCCATGGTTCTGTTAGTCTGTCGAACTTTTCGGGACGTAACCCACGAAAATTTGCTAACAACTTATCTCCAGTCTGTCTTGGTGGCGGGGGTACAAGAGGTCTCTGGTGGGTGGAGTGATTATATGTATCTCCCACATGCTCCATCCTCTGCATAAATGCTTCGAAAATTCCGGTCGGATCCATCCCTTCCGGAATAGGTGCTCCATTACGCGCTTGGTGATTTCTCAAGGGTCCTACCATGATGATAACGAGTATCGCCTACAAGAGACATATTGATCAGCTGAAAGTCTTCTCGTAGAAACGAACTCAAGATAGAACAAGAAACAGCAAAACTAATCATTCTACTAAACAACACAGCACAACGCAACAACCAAACAATAACAAAAGTACTGCTCGTATATATATCAGAAGATGTACCGTGTAGTACACACTAGTCAAACTGTGTACCATATGGGACAAAAGTTACAACAACTAAAGTCAGCTAATACTATACAAAGCTATAGTCAATAGCTATCTCTCAAGCTCCCAAAAATCTAGTGGACAACATGTCCTAATATAAACTAACAAAATTTACACCCTGCCGATCCTGACTCAAAAGTCGTCAGTATCTGATCCTGCTGGTGGTGCCTCGTCCTCTAGGTCAATATCCATCTCCTCGAGTGGATCATCCTCAACTGGTGCGACAAGATCTCCGACTACTACCCCTATATCCCAATCCTCTATCATCTCTGCATCATCGTCCTCCATCACGTCTGCTATCGCCTGGTTAGCGACATCAACAGCTACTGCAGCAAAACCGTCAGCTATGTCAAGAGCTCCTGCTATGGCTACCTCTCCCATAACAAAATCAGCTGGCTGTGCTACCATCTGAGCTATCAATCCTACTGCCATATCGGCCATGGCTGCCATATGCATAATGGGTCCAGCTGGTATCTGAAGCACAACGGGTATCTCTGGCATAACTATCTCCTCGGGGTCATCCTCCTCATCTACTACTACGTCTGCCTCAATAGCCTCTGGGTCTGGTACTGGATCATCTAGCTCAAACTCTGGCTCCTCGGGGTCATCTTCTGGTTCATCATCATCTGCATCGTCTGCATGCTCATCCTCTACTGGGTCCTCGTCATTTATCCACTCCTCTTCTCCATCTCCATCCATGTCCTCATCGGGATGCTCATCCTCAGGCTCTAGATCCTCCTCATCCTCAATCGGCTCAGGCTCTGGCTCTGGGACGGGTACTGGTGATGGTGGGGCTGCTGCTGCTACTGCTGGTGCAACTACGGGGCTCTGGTGGACCGGCTACAATAGCTCTTAACTCAATCTTATCCATCTCTGGCTTACTCAAAACTAGTCGTAACATCTCCTGGCAAATGTCTCTACCGACCCTCGCAGTATGGTAAGCATCCATACGCATCTATGTTGGGTGAGTACTCCCGGTCACATAAAGCGCTCTCCACATATCCTCCTCTAAATGTCGACTAGCTATCTGGCACACACGCTCACGATAAAACTCTGGGTCAGCTGGCTCCACAGTATCTCCAAGAATAATATGTCCTCCATAAGCATCAGTCACAAACTGGTGGAACTCCGGATCCATGCTATCCTGCAAAGGAAACTATCTATCGTCAGGAGAACGAACTTATCTTATACTCATATCTCATCTCAAAGAATCTTAACAACACTAGGACCAAATGGTGTGGAAATACTTAGTGAACAAAAGTATCACAACCTAGAGTACCGAAAACTGGGCTCTGATACCAAAAACCCTGTCACGCCCCGGAGCAGCATAAATAGAGAAAAAAAAAATTTCCTTTATGGGTCCATAAGGAATGACAGGTGCAAGTCACTAATAATCCACACCACGCAGTACTAGTCCAAAAGAACAGCAACTGTAAACAACTGAGAATAACACACAGTACTAACTATTACAAAATATCAGAGTGTGGTCCACAGGATCACAACAGGTCTGAAGACAACAAATGCCCAAGTACCCGTTAACTAAAGATTTAACAGAACAACCGAAATTTAATCTAACTATAACATCTTCAGTCTTCAACTGGCATAAGGATAATCCTTCCTGGCGTAACCGTCATCAGTGGGGCCTTCCTCTGGATAATAGTCATCAGTATACTGGTCATTACCTGCAGAAAAAGGGGCAGGATATTCTGGACGGGGAAAGTCCAGGCAATAAAAGGCCGTCAGCTTACTAAGAGCTGAGTGAGCAAAAACTAACGAAGTACCAGTTATCTGAAGTAAACACAAGCTTATGAAAACACAGTTTAACATCTTATTATAACCATATCTTGTTCCTCTATTCATTCTTGTATACCGACCCTTATCGTCTTGTTACTCAAATGCCGAACTCAACATATTCAGATGTCATGAACAGACTCAATCGTTTAACTCTAGGGATACACCCTTATTCTGTCCATCGCTTTTAAGAGCAATGGTCCTGCTCACCGCATGTCATGGACTCCACGTCAGTCTGTCCCCAGCTTTTAAGAACAATGGTCCTGTTCACCGCATTTCAGGGATATAACGTTTCGAACAAGGCATATCAATCTATTGCCACGACTCACGTCATCTACTAGTGATCCCAGCTCACCGCTTTTAAGAACAATGGTCCTGTTCACCGCTTTTAAGAGCATATCACAGATCATCCAGTCTATCTTAGGACTATTTGGTCCAGCTCACCGCTTTTAAGAACCATGTATCCGGTTCACCGCTTTTAAGAGCATATCATGACCAATCGTCCATCCACGTACCATTCCCAGAACTTACCAAACCTACTTACGTTCCATTCTACATCGACACATGACAATTCCCAATGTGGCCTGACTACTCGGATTAAAAGAAAACGGATATCAAACTCATACAAGAATTGCATAGTAACTTACGTCGTCAGTTTTATACATTTGTCATTAATCATACTTATCTGTGTTGTCACATTATCCCTGATATCCCCCAAATCGTATAATGTATGTCCGCATCAGAAACTGAACAACCAAACCTCTTATATAATAAACAGACAAAGGAAACCATGTTCTGATCATGCCAATCGATTGGAACAGAGGTTCAATCAATTGGGACAAAAAGTTATATCAATCGATTGAGAAACATGTCAATCGATTGAGATTATGTCAATCGATTGAAATCCTATTCAATCGATTGGGAAGTCAATCGATTAAAATCCTATTCAATCGATTGGGATGCGATTGATGTCAATCGATTGGGATTATGTCAATCGATTGGTAC
The DNA here is from genome assembly GCA_033977485.1 of Hydrangea macrophylla. Classification (NCBI taxonomy): domain Eukaryota; kingdom Viridiplantae; phylum Streptophyta; class Magnoliopsida; order Cornales; family Hydrangeaceae; genus Hydrangea; species Hydrangea macrophylla. The sequence continues at coordinate 80,429,553 of CM066996.1, forward strand.
TACGTCTTCTCCAGCAGATTGTAAAAACAGCATATATAAACGTACACAACAAGCATTTAACCCATCTAAACATCATAATAACTTATATAAACTTCATATAGAGGGACCAAGTGAGTTAGGACTCACTTAGGGTGCGTTTGGATGTGTTTAAAGCTTGACTCTCCAAGCTTTCTCTCTTCTTTCTCTTTCTCTCTTCTCTGTCTCTGTCTTCCCTCTCTGTCTCCTTCTTCTTTCTTTCTTCTTCTTTCTTCTCTTCTCTCCCAGCTGCCAAAGTAGTGTGTGTGTGTGTGTATATGTATATAGATATAGAGATATAGATAGATTTATGTATGTATCTCTCAAGAGGTATGTATCTCTCTCTCCCAAGGCTGCCAAAATGACCCAAGGTCACAAATGAACAAGTATATATAGGGGTATGGGAGTGCCACACGTTCAAAGCTAAAGGAAAGAAGAAAACTTGTCTCAGGTTATGTCAATCGATTGGGACACCAGTCAATCGATTGGAAACAGATATTTGTAGTCAATCGATTGGAATAATGTCAATCGATTGGAATGAATGGCAATCGATTGGGATATTGACACGTAATCAATTTTAGTCGGTAAAATGGCAATCGATTGGGAACATGTCAATCGATTGGTATCTGAAAAGTGTCAATCGATTGGGATGAATGGCAATCGATTGGTATCCAAATTACACCAAAAGGAAGAGGAAGTTTATACGAGTATAGAAATGAAATACCAGGTCTTATTAATATACCAAAATACAGGGTATTACAGACACACATGCATAATATTAAATAAATAATATAATACAAATATTGCCCACACAGATTCTCATAAAAAAATGGATTAACTGATTTTATTAAATGAACAATAAATCAACTACATAAAGCATGGCTTTTTGTATATATATCCCTAACAGCACCATCTCATCTTACCGACTCTTTTCCCTCGACAAAACCCAACAACCCAACATCACACACCGGTATCTTTGAAACGCTAAGATAGCCACACTTTAGCATAGGGGTGCCAGGGAATGTCATGTTTGCCTCACACTTTGGTCCGGGGTACCAGGGAGTGTCCATTGCCTCACACTTTGACTACCTATCCCGCCATGCAAATACCGGAGGAATCCTCACGCAATATCCAGACTCGGGTATCAGGGAGTGTCCGTAGGCCACACTTTAGCACTTCCATGGGTGCCAAGGAATGCCCAAGTTCAGCTTCACACACTTTGACGCTACCATGGTCGTCAGGGAGTGTCCAGTTTTGCCACCGTCGCATTTCAAAGACACCCTCGCCGCAATCTCAATCACAATACACTTTGGTACTCACTTACCAGGGAGTGTCCACATCACGATCTCCACTGCACTCACTATGCCACACTGACCATTACTCTTTTCCATACTGACCGACATCTCACTCACCATGCATGTACAACTGACTCCACATGTATGTCACGAAACTTTAAAACATGAGGCAATTCACTGATTTATACAAACGACGAGCGTACGTGGATTGATAAGTCACAATACAACGTTTTAATCGTTCAAACATAACCAATTAAGATTCTGGTTTAATAAAATTCGCCAACAGTACTCAAACAGTATATAAATTTTATCCCAAACAATCCCTTACCACAAAACAAGCAAAACTAGAAACTGCCAGAAGTCGCGCGCGCTAGCCGCTCGCGCGAGGGGTCGCTCGTGCGGGCCGCTCGCGCGATATGCCCAATTTTTATTTTATTATAAAAACCTTTCTTTCTGCCAGAGTACAGGAAGATCGCGCGTGCGGGCTGTTCGCGCGACTCGCTCGCGCGATCTGCCTAATTTTTATTTTTCTTATATAAAACTTTTCTATCTGCCTGAAATCGCACAGCTCGCCCGCAAGGGTCGCTCGAACGAGGGGTCGCTCTCGCGCGCGAGATGATGCAGAGGCTTCATCTTCCTTGCTGGAACTGCTCTGTTTCAGAAATTCAGGGTCCTTTTGACCAATTTTCAATTTTGTAAGTATACATATCTTGCAATATGTGATTCTCTTCGTTTTTCGACGAGGATTAAGAATCCACAACCAATTTAACATGAATCAAACCATAGTTCCCGGATTTTACGAAAAACTAAATGATGTCAAAACTTAATTTCTAATATACTTTCTCTTATGAACAAATTAAGCTCTAATACTTTAACCATAGTCTATATGTACTATAATCTTTCATTATTATCTACAAGAACAGATTTTAGTTGAGTTTGAAAAGTTATGACTTTCAAGCTATGGAACTTCCAACGTGAACTCAAAAATGATGATCACAATTTAAGCTATACAAAATAGTAAATATAATAAGAATTACATTCTAGGTGAGTTCTAAATACTCACTGAGATTAAGAGTGAAGAGTTAGTTGAGAAAGAATCAAGATAAGAATTCCAATTGTAACTTGACTATGGAGATTGAAGCTTCTTCTCTCTCTAAAAATTCTGTAGAACTCTCTCAAGCTCTCTCTCTAAACTCTCTGAATTCAATTTATGAAGATATATCCAGAAGTGAAGATGTATGTGTGTGATAGTTGTTAAATAGAACTCATGGACTTGGGCTCCAAGTCTCTTCACATACACACCACAAATTGATTTGTTTTTCAAATTAATTAATTACCCAATCTATACACACACACACATATGTAATACATATATACCATCTGTAGAGTTAGTTGGATGGAGTCTCAGATATGTTAGGAGTCATGTAGGTACATAGGGGGCCATATAGGGTGTTTGGGAATTCAAGCTTATGACACAACATAACATACACAAAAAAACACATTAACCAAACAAGGTATAAGCAAATCATTACTTGCCATTAATAGAAATAAAGTACAAGTCACCTCATGCTTTACATCACTTCCAAAATCTGTGGAAGTTCCATGCGGCACGAACAGTTTTAAACATAAACTGGTATTTTCGTGGCGCGGTGTCCGTCACAAAAATACAGAAAATTCATTTTAATGTTGGAAATGATTTTCCGGTTTTATAAAAATACAGTTTGAGTCAAAAGAAATTATTTTCACCGTTTTGAAATACAATTTTGAAATCCAACACAGGTATTACTAATTTTGTAAAATTACAGTTTGGCCCCAATAAGAATTTCAAATATGAATTAAAGCAAGAAATAAATTCTACACACAAGAATTGTAATTAAAATAAAAGTAGACAATGAATATTAAATATGACAATGCAAATAAGTGAAAATACAAGTTATTACACTAGATATGTTCGATTACTCGAAGATGGTTCGATCGATCGAAGCCACTTCGACCGCTTGAACGTTAGGTTGGTTCTCGGAATCTATAAATATGGCAGCTGCATCTAGAAAAAAGGAGTTCGTCGTTTTAATACCCTAGAAGCTACAGAAACTGTTTTAGAGCACCCAAACCTTCTCTATCCTCTCACTTAGGTTCCCACCAACCCTAGTCTTTCCTGCAGGCATTCATAGGAGACATAAGGGTGAAGACTACCTAGTGGAGACTGCTGCATCACCAAGGAAGAAGAATATCAGAATTAGGTTCAAGACCTGAGGTATAATTCTTGTCCTCTCTTGTTAGTACGCATCTATGAAATTGACGAGTAGTAGATCCTGGGCCACCAATAAGTTTTTGTAACTCAATATTTCCCCTGCGAGTTTAAAATAACTTTTAAACCTGTTTTTCCATCATTTTGTGTGTGCGAGTAAGGCAGACAAGTAATTGCCAATATGATTGTATAACCCAAATGCGCCTCACTAGGCCAATTGTGATTGTTCGAATGCCTTGTGATCAATGACTTTTACGGTTTAAGATGAACTAGACTTAAAAGAGTTGAACTACAGACTAAAGTAGACTAAAGGCTAGATTAAATTAAGTAAAATACACAAAACAGTCAAAGAAAATTGAACAAATGAAAGAACTACTTTATTGAAAAATAAATTAAGGTACAAATCCTAACCTAGAAGGGTACTTCGAAGTGGTTGTCTACTCCTAATTGCAAAGGAAAGTAAAGGTACAAAAATGTGTTCTGAATTGGTTTGTATGCGTTGTTGTGTGTGTCCTCTTCTCTTCACTGCATCTTCTATTTATATATAGACCTTCAAAGTAACTGCTCCATTCGAATTGGAAAGTTGTCTAACCGCTTCTTCAATTTGCCACATTTTTGTCCTTCTACATGTCCCAACAATTGTTCTTTGAATTTAAATCTCCCAACTTGTGGTAATTGTTCGCTCCTCCATTATTGCACCGGATCCTTCCATGTGTCAAGCTTCTATCAACCTTTGTCGTGCAACATTGATCAATCTCTGTCTTCCACATGTCAGTGCCTCAGTCTTTCACGTGTCAATGCGTTGATTGGCCAAATATTTTTAGCACAAACACGTCCCCATGGAGAAGAGTCAAAAAATAAATATGAAATTTATAAGGTTTTGAGGCACGTGAATCACTACCTTTAAGGAGTTATTTGTCCTCACTCACAAAGATCTTGTTACAAGTTCCAACAAATTTCCCTCCAGGATAAATCAAAACTGATAATCTACCAAATAGCAATTTTGGTGATATTCAAGAAAATGCCTAAAATTCTAGTTTTAACTAACACAAGAAATGAATAAAAGAGAATGTGTCCTTAGTATGTTTCCAATACATAAAATGAATAACCCAATTGCATTATATAGATCACTTGGTGCCTCATCTAAAAGATGTCACCCTTTGGATATTGCATTCCATTAGGCATCTTGTCAGAATAGGTATCTTAGAAACCTCTTAAAAGGTGGTGAACTTTAACTCAAAAGGCTCCCCTTAATGGTGTCTTTGAAAATTTTCTAAATAAACAAAATTAACCTTTAATACATATTTTAATATTATGAACTACATAAATATATCTATATTAAAAAATATACAACAATCCCCCCACAAGACTGTAATATTGAAAAAAACCATTCAATCAGTTAAAGTGTAAAGACATGCACATAAGAAGATGACACAAAATAAAGTTGTGCGCTCTTTTGCAACACCCAAGTGTAGGTGATCGTGTAAGTAGTAAAATTGGTTAAGACCGGGTTGATCTCACGGGGAAGGTGAAACGTCCTTTTTTCACCTTTACAATGTCTCCTTTGTATTTATACTTTACCCTTTTTCCTGTAATTCATTCTTGCTCATAGCAGCACAACATATCTGCGCAAAATAACATCTAGTTAATACAACAAAACTCATCATAGAATCATCTCATCGTATCAAACTACACATTGTAACACAACTGCAGATAAAATGGGGAATTGTAAACTTTTTTATGATGTTTCAGTGCTTATGCGTGGATATATTCTACAAATATTCCCACTTGTCAGAAGAAGTTATCTTTCAATTTAAAATTTCAATCAACACAAATATTTCAAAGATCTAACGTAGGTTGTCGTGTTTAGTCAATTAAACCAAATCTTCTTTTATGTCAAAATCGAAAATATTACACACATGTATTTATCCAGCTTCTTTGGAGACTTTTCTATCTTTTAACACCATTTTGCCATGTATTAAATCCTGGTTTCATGAACTTTTACAAGAATAAATTCAAATTCTTGCTATAAATGGAACTACTTTTATGTTCATATAGGCAAAGTTTCAATAATATGTTTCTATAATTATAGACCCTTAAGATAATTTTCAACTTCATTAAGAGTATAAAACTCATCCTTCTAAAACATAGGAGTTGATTTCGTCAGAATCAAGATATAAAAATATGCTTTACTTTATGAGATTTGTAGTACGGAAGTAAAGGTCGAACCCACAGAGATTGATTATTTTTGTCATTTACTTAATAAAACCTAAATCTATTAATTTAGTGTTAGAAAACAGAAATTTGATTGGTTGTTGATTTAACTACACAAGGTTTAAAGTTGTTTTGATATGAGTGAATGAGATCTAGCATTACAAATCCACCATTAACTATGCAGCGGAGGTCTATACTTTCTATTTTAAGTTTTATGATTGGATAGTTACGATCTATCGTAACTACAAACCCAATAGTATTGACAAGAAGATATTATTAGTTTAACCTAAGCATAACTCATCTCCGGTTGGCATGAATTATCTACCTATAACTAAGCTGTAGCATAACTCATTTTTCCTAAGCATGAATTATAAAATATATAAACTTCGCAATCACATAAACACCATTGTATGTTAATATTCCTATCAATCACAGAAATCAAGGAATATCTTGATTATTATCATTAAAAATCCGATTATGTATTAATAATTCTCAAACATACAACTACTATCCAAATACATAACATCCTAAAGTAAGAAAGCAAAGAATCCTCGTTTACATAGCTAGGGTTTCATTGAAACCCTAGAAGAGAAGTTTAGTTGTGCATAAGTGATGAAAACATTGAGATGAAGTTGATTGTAGCCATCAGAAACCTTCAAACTAGATCTTCTTCTTCTCTTGCCTCCAAAGTTGTATGTAAGGATGAAAGTATTGATGTATGTAATGATGTGTGACCCTCCAATTGATTTAGAATGAGCTTTATGTAATTGTAGAGGGATTAGGAGAGCTTTTGTAAACCTAATTCGTCTGAAATTGTTGTATTTTTACTTTCTGGACGTAATTAAGCAATTCGTTTACGTAGGAGTCTTCAGAACTTGAAAATAGACATTTTTGGTTTTTTGTACGGATCGCGCGAGCGGGCCGCGCGAGCGCGTTTTTGGGAAGTCGCATGAGCGGGCCGCTCGAGTGAGGTGCTGGATTGCTCGCGCGATATGGCTTTTTCTACTTCTTTTCTTCTGTTTTTACCCCTCATTTAGCCTGAAACTCTTGCTTTCTTCCAAAACTTACTAGAAAACGGAAAACAAAGTAAAAGTACACAAAACATGATAAAAAGTGCTAACAAATGTGAATTAAGGCGTGTAATTAGGACTTGTTCACTCCCGATCAGGAGTCAACACTTATTATCCTGGAATGGACTATAAATAATTTTAGTGTCCAAACTGTCATATAACAACAGTAACTTGTTTTACCGACCAAACCTTGAAATTAGTGACGTCTAAAATAGGGTTGAATTACCACTACTAGTGACTAATAGAAATCAAGTTTCGGTCCTATTCCGCTAGATGTTTATGTACGAAGCCTCCTTTTGACTTTTATCAACAAAGATATCTTTCACAACCTAGTTAAAATAGCTACCTATATAAATTAATTATTTGATCCATTAATATGTTGACAATAACAATTATTCTAACTATATCGTATTCTTATTTCTCCTACAAATTTGTTCAAGCTTAGGTATTGCTAAATCCTCATGAGTAAGTATTTAGAAGTCATGCTTCATAAATAAATATATAACTCAGTTGTGGCCATAACCCTGTTCATTTCAATTTAATTGTCAATCATCCTTATTATCTGTTTCGAAAATCAATAGAACTTCTTTCAATCTCAAACGATTAGCCCCCTCTATAAATTGATTTTCATTAATTCTTATAATTTATGCAACTAAACTAGCACCAAAACTATCCTATATATAGGGATATCCATTATAGCATAAATTATTTTACAAAATCTATTTCAAAAATTGAGAGCCATATTTACTTTGTAGGGTGTACGTGTGAATAAAATATCACATTCACTATCAATACAAAGTAGTAAATTTGATTTACTAAATTTTCATTGTTATATTGATACCTAATCTTGCATGTTGGACGACTAAAGTAATATATATTCTAAGCATACTGATTTAAAAAAAAAAACTCTTCAATTTCAGAATTCAAATGCCTTCAAAGTGCTGAAACACTTAAATTCTTATTCCTCACTTTTTGGCCCTCCATGTCAAAAGGATTTAACCAAGAGGAAGAACTCCCCAAGGTTAAGCCTTTAGGGGATTTTTCCTTTCAGAAATTGCTACGGCCATTCAATTTTTGTAGCGGAAAACTACAAATTTGCACAGTTTTGAAAATTCAAATGCACACGAAAAACACCGAACTCGAGCCATTCAGATAATCCAAATTTGTCCTACCATCTACTACGCTTAATTACACCAGAATGACTGGCCCAAAGTCTCAAACTCAATGACTTCCTAGTTGGGACTAGTAGACCTTCACCAGTTAAGCTAAACTCTCGGGTCCCATATCATTGATACTCTCTTCGTCCCTTTTTTTGAGTCCTATATTCCATTTTGAGATATCCTAAAATTAATGTCAACTTTCCTAAATTGGAATATAATTTTTACTTACTTTCCAAAACTATTCTTCCTTGAAATCTACACCAAGACAAAACTAAAAAAGTTATTGTAATGATTAGGAGCAATTGTGGAAAGTAGGAGTAGATTCTTTTTGTCCCCTTAATAAATTGAGTTCTCAAAAGAGTGCATTTTTGCTCACCCATTTAAGGGTTAGGTGAGCATAACCCAAGCATCCCATTGGCCAATGTAGTGGGATCCACGATTAAACATCATTTGTTTAATCGTGGGTCCCACTGCATTGGCCAATAATCGTGGGTCCCACTGCATTGGCCAATGGGGTGCTTGTGTTATGCTCACCCAGAGTGAGCAAATGTGAACTCTTCTAAAAAATGGATTTAAAAAAAGGTACGAAAGGAGTATCATTTGGTGATTTTTGATTGCAATAGAATCCGTACATGTGATATCATAATGATGCCATAATATAAAGACAATCAATTATGCTTTCCCTTTAGAGAGTGACTGTGCAACTGCTTTACAAGGTTACGCCTCCAACATATTTTCCTGCGAAGAGGACCCAACAGGATCCTTAAATAAAACAATAGTCCTAATAATTAAGACTATGGACATTTAATCAACCAACTGCCACTTGTATATAATCAATGATTGTAATACCCGTACCGAGAAAATGGAAGTAATATTTATTTCTCATGCATTAATTAGTATAATTTATTGCATGTGATATTTGGGTAAGTTCCAGTTACCCCGATGTGATAAGTGCTTGATAAAGGCACAATTTGATGGATATGGCGTGGGACCCACGGGAGGTCCAGATTGGATAAATTACATTTAGTTGCATTTATGTGATTAAATGGTTATTTGTTAAATTGTTTTTAATATTTTATTGTTAGTTGTAGCCTTTTATGGTACCAGTTTGGGTACCTATGTGACAGCGAATAGGAATTGGATTCATAACCAGTAGGTTAATTAGTAACTTCATAAAATATTTGGGGACCCCTTTTGGGACCCATACGTGACATAAACACATACCACTTAATTATTTGGGGAGTTAATACAATTATTAGGGAGGTTTCATAATAAGACTTTAGAAGTTATGGGGGGTGTAAACAGAATTAACCCGAAGTTGGTTGAAGGACTTAGGAGGTGACACCTATTTTGGTGACTTACCATCCTTGTTTTAAAAAAAAATAGTATACAGATACAGAGAGTATCTCGGCTAAGAGGAAGAGAAGAGAAAAGTTCACGTTCGCCGCCTTCGTCGTCGTTTCTTCATCGTATGACCTCTATTTCGCGAACTGAAGCCATATTCGGACTCGTGAAGGTGAGAGGATTATTTTAATGCCTTTCTTTTTCAATTTTGATAATGTTTTTCCGCGACCCATTTTGAGGGGTGATACATATATGTGATCTATATATGTAGGGATATCATTGGGAGTAACTAGAGCTAGTTTTGCGAAGGAAGTTAAGATTTCTAGGCTTTATTTGGACCTATTCGTGAGGTGAGTGTCATAATCCCAAAATTGGATGTTTAATGTTATTTATTTGTTAGTGAATGCTTAAATTGCTTAATTGTGATTAAGTAGAAAAGTATGTGATTAATTATTATTTAAAAACATGTCCAAAAATGATGAAATTGTCATGTTGACATGTTGAGTTGCTTATGTGCTTATTTGGGTCAAAGGGTCTCAAATGATAATCACCATTAGTTAGCCCATATATAAGGGACAGAGAGATGTTGAAATCCTCAGAGAAAAGGGGATAGTGGTGACGACCACAACGAATTGACTACGATCACAAATGAATGAGTGTGATTTCGCTATACACGACAGAAAAGGTGAGAATGACCCAGAAGCAAGGGTCCAGAACGATGGTGGTTGATTACTTGACACGCCTGCAACCATTTATTGTTGTGAATATATAATTGGTGTTATGATTCATTAAATACTCCAATTGCATGATTAGTACCACGTACTCACTAAGTGAAAGCTTATTCAATTTTTGTGGCTAATGACCACGCAGGTACGAACGAGCATCACAGTGAGAAGCGTTGAGTTGTGGAAATTTTAGGATAGCTCAGGAGTAATGGTTAATGTTTAATATGTTCATATGTAATTGAGTTTAGACGAGTAATTATATTCTTAGAGTTTGGTTTTTAGAGATAAGTTTATGTCTTAGTATTTATATTTAATCCTTGTAATATAAATTGTGGATTGAAGTTTTGAAAGTATTTCCAAGTGCTTTGGTGATATTTGGTGTTTTAAATTCTTGTTTAACAGGGGAAATGGTGCCGTAATAAGGGGAACTCTGTCCGAGTACCATTCGATGATTTTAAAACTTTATTTTATTTCTTCTTATTATTTTATTTGATAAAAAGCTATTTAATCCCTGGTATCTCACTTTAAAATGTTATTTTCGGAATGTTAAAAATGATTATTTGGTTTGTTGGCTTTGTTACACGTGTCCTAGCCCGCGGGGGCGGGTTGGGGTGTGACAATTTTTGGTATCAGAGCAATAGGCTAGAGCCTTGGGTACGAGTGACGACGCGTGAGTGTGCACACAATGACACGTAGTTGTACGATCATGCATCCATGTTTATTTAGCATGCTTTAAAATATTATTTAGCATGCATTGTAATTTATTTAAAAGTAACATGTATGTATATACTTTGCTGTGGGTGCCAGGCAAGGATGTCTGGAGGTGAGAACCCGTCTTCGGCCTGTATGGATAGAATTGAAATAGTTATGGAAAAGTTGGTAAAAGTGGCTGAAACTCGAGTTACTGAGGAAGGACCGAGCTCATCAAATCCAGAACAAAGAACAGAACCAACAACTATTACTATGTTTTACAAGCAGAAACCTGGGCAGTTCAAAGGAGAACCTGATTCGATGAAGGCTGACCATTGGTTGATCAATATGAAGAGAATTTTTCGTGCTTTTCCATGTACAGAGGAACAGAAGGTCTTGTTTGCCTCAGATACTCTGAAAGTAGAAGCACAAAATTGGTGGACATCAGTACTAAGGCAAGGAGCACCAACTACTTGGAATGGGTTTATGAAGGAGTTCTCAAAACAATATATTCCTCGATCATTTAGTGATCAGAAGGCTCGAGAATTTTCTCATCTCAGTCAAGGTAATATGACCGTTAGGGACTACGCAGCTCAGTTTACAAGTTTGGCCAGATTTGTAATGGATTTGATTCCGAACGAGTTTATTCGGGCAAGACGATTCGAAGAAGGACTTCGTGATGAAATTAGGGGAAAAGTAGATGCACACCGACTATCGACGTATTCAGAAGTGTTAGATGTGGCCTTAATTGCTGAGCGAGGTGTATTGTCATCTGGGCAAAGTCAACAATTCAAGAGGCCGGGAGGTAGTCAATTCCAGGGACAGGGCAGTTCCAAGAGACAGAGTTTGGGGAGTTCATCGGGAAGTGGAAACAACAAGCCCAGATGTCAGACTTATGGTAAGTATCATTGGGGAGTGTGCAATTTATATCCTACCATTTGCAACAACTGTCGACGACCAGGACATGTGGCAAGAGATTGTCCTAATCTACCAAGGCAAAGTACACCAAGACAAGGAACTAATCCAAGGCAAAGTATTGATGATAGCCGAATAAGGTGTTTCGCTTGTGGTAATATGGGGCATCGGGAACGTGATTGTCCCAAGAAAGGACCTGGGAGTTTTTCATATGCGGGAAGTGCACCAAGTCAGAGGCCACCGCAGCAACAAACCCATGGGAGGGAGCAACGACAAGGAAGGTACTTCCAGCTCAAGCCTGGGGAGACCACTGCCGCTGACACTGTGATTTCAGGTATACTTTCTATTTGTTCACGACCTGCTAGAGTATTGCTGGATTCAGGATCAACTCACTCTTTTGTTTCACACCCATTTGCTAAATATTTGGATAAGCCCTTAGAATTACTAGATTTTGATTTGTTTGTTTCACTTCCATCGGGAGCTCCACTAGTAAGTTCGGGTGTCTTTAAAGCTTGTGGGATTTCTAACAACCTGCATTTCATTAATTAATTTTAATTTCATTTCCGTAATTAGTATGTAATTGCATTTTCATATTTTAATCAATATGTATTGTCTGCTGTCATTAATTTCGATTCTCATATTTAGAATCTTATTTCTTGTCTAAATTCATAATTAAAACTCTTTTGGGGTCAAACTGCAATTTCTGTAAAATTTAACAATACCTGTGTTGGATTTCAAAACTGTATTTCAAAACGGTGTAAATATTTACTCTTAACTCAATGCAGTATTTTTATAAACAGGAAAATCATTTCTTGCGTTAAAATTAATTTTCTGTATTTTTGTGACGAACACCGCGCCACGAAAATACCAGTTTATGTTTAAAAAAAAACTATCCGCGCTGTGCTAAACTTCCACAGATTTTGGAAGTGATGTAAAGCTAGATGTGACATACACTTTACTTTCCATTTATGGCAACTCATCATTGGATGTGCCTTGTTTGGGAAATGCTTTGTGTGTGTGTATTGTTGTGCCATAAGCTTGTTTTCCCAAACACCTTGTGTTGGCCCCTACATATCTATACTTGACCTTTAGCTCATCAAAGAGTCCTTACAATCTGTAGAACTTATATACGTATATGTATTTTGTGTATTTTCAAAAAATTGAAAATCTATTTCAATTGTAGTATGAGAGTGAAGGGACTTGGTCCCCAAGATTTCCAAGTTGTTCTCTTTATATACTACACTCTTACACACACATGGAGTTCATTACAAACTAAACACAGAGAGAAAAGAGAGCTTGAGAGTTATCTTACTGAAATTTTAGAGAAAGAGAAGCTTAATTCTCCATAGCTTAAAGCTTGAAGCTTCAATTGGATTTCTATATCTTATATCTTTCTCAACAATCTCTACACCATTAATCTCAGTGAGTATTTCTAACTCACTCAGAATGTAATTCACTGTTGATTTACTGATTTGTGTATTTGAATTAGGAGTCACCATTGATGTATTTACGTTTGAAGTTTCATAGCATTGAAATCATAATTTTTCAAACTTAAGCAAAATCTGCTTTCTTAGATAATAATGAAAGTTTATAACACATATAGTCTATGATTGAAGTTTTAGAGCTTAATTTAACCCCATGAGAAAGTAAATAAGGAAATTAGTTTTGATGTCTTTTGGAATTTCATAAAATTTGAGAGCTATAGTTTGTTTTATGTTAAATTGATTTCATATTCATAATCCTTATGAAAAACTAAAGAAATCCATATGTGATATGATATATATACTAACAGATTTGGAAATGGGTCAAAAAGACCTTGAAAATATGAAACAGAGCAGTTCTGACGAAGAAGATGAAGTCTCTGCTTCATCTCGCGCGCGCGATCGACCCGCGCGAGCGAGACTTGTATTCTCAGGCAGATAGAAAAGTTTATATGTTAAAAATGAAAATTAGGCTGATCGCACGAGCGGACCGCGCTAGCGACTCCTCGCGCGAGCTGCCCGCGCGCGCGACCTTGGCTTTCCCAGGCAGATAGAAAAGATTATATAAGAAAAACGAAAATTGGGCATATCGCGCGAGCGGCGCGCGCGCCGCTCGCGCGAGCAACACCTCGCGCTAGCGGCCCGCGCGCGCGATTTCTTGCAGTTTCCAGTTTTTGCTTGTTTTGTGATAAGGAACTGTTTGGGTGGTATTTTATGTACTGTTAAAGCTCTGTTTGGGAATTTATTAAATCAGAATCTTAATTGGTTATGTTTGGACGATTAAAACGTTGTATTGTGACTTATCAATTCCCGTGTCGTTTGTATAAATCAGCAAATTGCCTCATGTTTTAAAGTTTCATGACATACATGTGGTGTCAGTTGTACATGCATGGTGAGTGTGAATGTTGGTCATTTTGGAAAAGAGTAATGGTCAGTGTGGCATAGTGAGTGCGGTTGAGAATGTGATGTAGACACTCCCTGGTAAGTGAGTACCAAAGTGTGTTGTGATTGAGATTGCGGCGAGGGTGTCTTTGAAATGCGACGGTGGCAAAACTGGACACTCCCTGACGACCATTGACACGACTGGAAATGTGTTCTCTGAAGAGTACGTCCAAGTGTAGACGGTCGCGTCGCGTTAAAATCGGTAAGACCGGGTCGAATCCCAAAGGACGGAAGATAAAGGCAGAGAGATCTATATTGAATCCTAAAATGAAATAAAAGATGATTTCTTCTAAGGTGGAGGATCTAACAATCCTATTAAATTTAAATAAATAAAAGAAATAAATTAAAGTGAAGCGATAACTTGACTAGATAGACTAAAAAAAATTGTGATTTGGAATTAAATATGAAAAAGAGTTGGGAACATGTGAGTCCACAAAGTACCAGCCACTACCATGATTTAACAAAACAAACAATTGGGATTTTCCTCTTTTAGTATTCCATGATTCGAAATCGATTAAGTAAAACATTTTAGACGCTAAGTATGTGAATTTCACATTCCTAGTGGTTATAACAATCTCACTTATTTATGAAGGACTGGAATTAAACTAATTAACTCTATGAACAATGGTGGACAAATCGAGTATAAAATAATTGGCATGTTCATCAAAAAAAAAAATTATGTTCATTGAGTTAATTAATCAAAAGAGCTTTCATTTCAAAATCAGACTGCAATTTGAACTTTTAACAAGATCAATTTGGACTAAATTTCTGAAATAAAAGTTACTGGAATACAAAAAGGAGGCAACCCAAGTCATGCACATATCAATCGACTGAATTCATGTCAATCGATTGATATGAAATGGCTTTCAATCGACTGACATATAATCAATCGATTGACTTGGAATCTGATGTCAACCGATTGATTTCTATTTCCAATCGATTGACATTGATTCTAAAACAGAATCATGGCAGTGACTGGGAACAATGTTTCTTCACATTATTCCCAACTAGAACTCTAGGCTAGCATCTTTAAACAAACAGAAACTTGGCTAAACTGAAACATTTTACATGAATTGGATCTAAACATGGATGTACACAAAAGATTTGAAATTACACTAAAGTTTCTATACCACACTATGACTAGATGAGTTGCAGAATAACAGAATTCGAATAACAACACCTGAATGAGAATAGCTATAACCAATGTTGAACTTCCAAACTCTCAGTAAATGAATTTCAAAAGAACAAAAATGGAAAAGTTCCTACAAAAACAGGAAAAATGAGCCAACCCCCAACCCTTTACACTCTCCTCTATATATATAGTGTTAATCCACGAGCTGAGGGTGTCTAGATTCAATCCATAACGGCTGGTCGTCGTCCTGATTGCTGAAATCTTGCTCATTAATGCAGAATGTTTCCAGTTTCCAGTTTTAACCAATCGATTGACAAAGATATCAATCGATTGGTAAACATTCCAATCGATTGGTAAAACCATCAATCGATTGATCATAAAAACATGTCAATCGATTGATATGATGTCAATCGATTGGTACCAAGACTTCATCTATTTGTTTCTTGAGTTATTCCTTTCGACTTGTTATTCATTTTAACTTCAGAACCTGCATTCAAAGAACTAAACACAACAACATACCACGAAAAATACATCATTGTGTAAAGAAACGAATTAAAACACAAGTGCAGGTAACACTAGAGAAATGGAGTTAAATCTAATCAATTTTTACTCTTTATCGAGCTAATATTAAGCAAATATCAGCTCTCATCAACCATGGTAGCGTCAAATGTGTGAAGCCGAACTTGGACATTCCCTGGCACCCATGGAAGTGCTAAAGTGTGGCCTACGGACACTCCCTGATACCCGAGTCTGGATACTGCGTGAGGGTTCCTCCGGTATTTGCATGGCGGATTAGGTAGTCAAAGTGTGAGGCAATGGACACTCCCTGGTACCCCGAACCAAAGTGTGAGGCAAACTGGACATTCCCTGGCATCCTTGTGCTAAAATGTGGCTATCTTAGCGTTTTAAAGATACCGGTGTGTAGCTGTGGGTTGTTGGGTTTTGTCGAGAGAAAATAGTCGGTAAGATGAGATGGTGCATTGTTCTCATACACGGTCACATATATGTGAATTTATCTCTCAAATAACATTGTGGTTGTTTTTCTAAAACAAACTCTTTATCTTAAATATAAACTTGTGGATTTAAATGAGAATTGAAAAATGGTAAATGAATATGTTTTACATTCAGAGTTATGTTTTTAATACTCACCAGCTTCTTGAAGCTGATGACGTTGATGCGTCCTGGACATTCATGTTCAGGTTTTTCAGGTTATGATCAGGCTGAGCATTACGACTATGCGAATTGAGAACAACTGCTGGAAATAGAATTTATTTTCATATGTTTTAAGTTATGAACTGTTTTGTACTAAGGATGACTATAATAGATTTTAAGTTATTGTTTTGATTTAAGGCGGTTTGTGTCTTTGGAGACCCCGTGCTGTAATATGTAATAAGTTAGAAAAATTATTTGTAAGCTTTGATTGCTCTTCTCTGATTTTGGTTTTATATAGTTCGACGTTTGGGACGGAATCGATTCTTCAAACTGTCGCGACCTACGGGTCCATAAAGGAAATTAAACGCTTTCCATATTTATGCTACGTCGGGGCGTGACAAGATTAATGTGAATGGTAGAGGTTTGACTGTTGACTTAGTACCATTGGTTATTCAACTTTTTGATGTCACTTTGGGGATGGATTGGTTATCTGCAAATCACGCCATTATCGATTGTGAGAATAAAAGAGTAACATTTCGATTGTCCAATCAGGATGTATTTTGTTTCCAAGGGATAGGTGTAGCATCACCGCCTTATCTGGTGTCAGCTGTCAGAGCTTGTCGTTTGTTGAAAAAGGGATGTCGGGGATTCTTGTATAGTATACTTGACACTAGAAGTACTGAACTGGAATTAGAAGATATACCAGTGGTAAAAGAATTTCTAGACGTCTTTCCAGAAGATCTACCTAGTGTGTTAATTGAGTGAGAAATTGAGTTTGGGATAGATGTGATGCCAGGAACTCAACCAATTTCACGGGCACCGTATAGAATGGCTCCAGTAGAGTTGCAGGAGTTGACGACTCAACTGCAAGATTTACTAGATAAGGGGTTCATTCGGCCTAGTGTATGACCGTGGGGAGCACCGATTTTGTTTGTTAAGAAGAAGGATGGAACAATGAGAATGTGTATTGACTATCGAGAAATCAACAAGGTGACTATAAAGAACAAATATCCACTGCAGCGTATTGATGACTTGTTTGATAAGTTGCAAGGGGCACGAGTATTTTCTAAGGTTGACTTGAGATCTGGGTATCACCAATTAAAGGTAAAAGCTGAAGATGTTGAGAAGACAACTTTCAGGACTTGGTACGGGCACTACGAATTTCTTGTCATGCCATTTGGGGTTACGAATGCACCAGCTGCTTTTATGGACCTAATGAATAGGGTGTTCAAGACTTATCTAGATGAATTTGTGATAGCATTCATTGATGATATTTTAATATATTCTAGAAGTCAAGAAGAACATGAACGACACTTGAGATTGGTTTTGTAGCAACCTGTAATTTCACTTCCCTAATATTAAATAAAATGTCAGTTTTTATTTATCTACTATATATTATTTTTAGTTGTAGTATTATTGGTATAAATAAATTTTACTTGTGTTGTTAATTTTAATTGCAATGCCATTTTATTTACTACGGTGTGTTATTTTTATAGTGATATTATTTCCACAAATATTATATAGTGGTTTTAATAGTTGTTAACCCAATGACATAAATTTTGTGACCCGTTAGTAATTTTATTTGAATTAATTATGCTTAGGACTGCGCCCCTAAGTTACCCTATAATTTGAGATTAAAACTAATAATAAAATATTTATCACGTTGTTTACATTTTTGGTCCCTAATATTTATTTGGGGTATTTTCCTAGACTATCCAGACCAACTTAACCGAACTAACTGATCAAACTGAACTGAACTAACCGAGCTGATTTGACGCCATCAGTCAGTAGCTGTAATCTTATCTTGCAGACTGTTAATATTCTTACAATCATTCACGTTGCAAGTGGTAACTCACTGATTGCAAGTGCTATAAGAATGTTCACATTCATACTTTGTAAAGGCATTACTCCCAAGTTTATACTTGCAAGACACAAGCAACACACACATACATTTGCAAGCATTTAGCATTTCTCTCTCTCTCGGCCATATATACATACATACATACAACACCCTTTTGCTCCTTCTCTTATTCACTCAAGCTCACACATACACTGCTGGAAATTTATATAACAATCACATTAGAAGAAGAAGAAGTATCACAGTAGCCAAAGAGAACCATTGTTAAAGCTTAAAACTTATATTTCGATTTTTACGGAATTTCCGTCTTTCTTCGGCAAGTCGCGCCTTATCTAAAGACAGGTGAGTCTCTCGAACCCACTCATAATGTAGTATTTGTCATTACACACAAGCCTGGGGTATCGAAAGTATGTATAGACGCCTATATATGTATATATAGCAATGGAGGTCCAAAATTAGCGGTACCGAAAATGTTAACGAAAACAGATTCTGTAAATTGGAAATGAAAGTATATGGTCCCATTAAGTTCCCCTATGAACAGTTTGTTAATTGGTTGAGTTCTTGAGCCCCAAAAGTGGAATTTTTGTTTTTGCCATGATATAGAAATCTGGAAATTTTAAAGTAAAATTCAGGATATATAATGCAGATTTTTGGAATCCTTGCGAAAAACCGAGCAACTTTCATATAGAACTCGTCGCAATCCGATAAGTAATGAGAAAGATATAGTAACTTTAAGAATTCTTAAAATAAAAGAGTAGCCAAACATGCCCTTAACCAGAGTTGCAGAATTTTTTGGAGAAGTTGAATTAGGCTGATTTTCGTAGTATTTAAATATTTAATTCTGGTAATTTAGAAGTAAGATGTACGTTGATAGAATGGTTGGGGGTATTATTTTTCAAACTTGAGGTTGGGGGATCAATTCCTGTTGGTTGCATATTGTATTGTAGTCATTTTTTTTTATACATGTATTGACTTAGTTAATTATTTTATTCTGGTAGTTTAGAAGTAAAATCATAAGTTGCTGGAATGGGCTGGTGATTGCATATTGTTTCTAAGGTCTTGGTTTCAAACCTTATAAGCTCCCTTTTCTTTTTGTTTGCAAGTTATATTTTTTTATATGGATTAACTAAACTATAAGCCCATGTGAGAAATAAAACTTATAAATACTTGTTTTAAATGTGAATAATTTCTAAATTATGTTTTAAATAATTATAGTATATTTTTATTTCGAAAATGATATTAAAAAATATTTATTATTTTATGAAAATTCTCTTAGTAATGCTAAATTATATTTATTATTTATTTGTGTTAAATAAATGATAAATTAATTACTATGTATAAAATGAGTATTAAAAATACTTATTGACTCTATTAAATTCTATATTATCGTTCACATGTTGGAGGTCATTTTATATAGTTTTGTAATTTACCAGTTTATAAAACAAGAACTTGGTATTTTTTTTAATAAATTAATTAGTGGTTATTAAATTCGTATTTTAATTATTTCAAATGCCTATGATACTTCCAAAGTCTTGGAAAAATAGAGAAGATTATATTTTGATGTGTTGTCTTTATTAAAAATAATGTCAAAGCATGTACCCTATCCTTTTATGTATTTATGTCATTAAGAAGGGCTTCATGGCTAAATTTATATACTATGTTTATCTTCTGAAATTTGTAATAAAAATTCTATGACTCCTAAAATTACGCCGTCAGCTTCCTAAAATCAAATTGAGATAAATTGGTTTACTTGATGATAATTACGAGTTTAAACAACCACTGCCCGTTAAAGAAAATAGTAAATAGAATAAGTTACACATTGCATAGTCGAGTTTGCATGTATGGAAAGGGGTCGTTGGTCAGCATATATGTTGTGAGAATGTCTCGGGACGGGTAACCTTAATTATCCCAGGCCGCTTGAGATACGGTAGGTTAATTAAGACGGATTGAGCCCAGGCCGCTTTTGATACGGTAGGTCAATCAGAGTCTTGTGATAGCCTTAATTATTCCAGGCCGCTTCAGATACGGTAGATTAATTAAGAGGGCTGAGCCCAGGCCGCTTTTGATACGGTAGGTCAGTCTGGTGGTAGCTTTAAATTATTCCAGGCCGCTTCAGATACGGTAGATTAATTTAAACATTCCACAGGTTATTGTAACCTTGAACGTCTAGGTATGTCCAGGCCAACTTAAAGACGGTAGGCATATCGATAGACCTTCTAAACTAACGGCATTGTGCCGGATGGTTCTAGGTGAACCGAATGAGTCAAGAGATTTTGATCGAGATAAAAGAGTCAGTGAGATGAGATGGTTTTATTGTGCATGCACGATCTTAATTATTCATTACTCAAGCTGTTATTAATTATTATCATGCGATGATTTGAATAATGGATTAATCGTACCCTAAAGTACCAGACTTTTATAATAACTGTTAATGTACTTTTATATACATTGCTTGTGTGTTCGTTATACTCACTCGGCTTTCATTAGCTGATGACTTTATTTTGTCCTGAACATCCAAATGTTCAGGAAATGATTATGCAGGGCAATACGATTATGCCAGCTAGAGGAGCCTGCAACGTTACTTCTCTAATTTAAATAAAGTTGTAATAAGGATGTGGATAATGTTTTTAATTTGAATAAGGCGGTTGTGCCTTAAGGATATTTTATTTAAGGACAATGTAATAGTATTTGAAGTTGTACTATGTCTTAATATTATCTTCCCTGTTGTTTTATATACTCTGTTTTTCTGGTACATGTTAAGCTAAGTACAGGACAAGCGATCCATCAACTGTCATGACCTACGGGTCCAAAACGGAAATGAAAAATTTTCTTTATTTTGCTACGCCGGGGCGTGACAGGTTTTGCAATGACTTAGAGAAAAGCAACTATTTGGTAAGTTGAAGAAAAGTGAATTTTGGTTGACAAATGTTACTTTTCTTGGGCACGTGATCTCTAAGGATGGTGTCTTTGTGGACCCACAGAAAATAGAAGCTATTAAGAATTGGTCGAGACCGACAAATGTTTCTGAAGTTCGAAGTTTCTTGGGGTTAGCTGGTTACTATAGAAGGTTCGTTCAAGACTTCTCTAGAATCGTGACTCCGATGACTCAATTGATGAGGAAGAATGTGGCTTTTGTGTGGAATAAAGCATATGAAGACTGTTTTCAGAAGTTGAAAGATAAGTTAATCTCAGCGCCAATATTAGCTATTCCGTCGGGTACTGGAGGTTTCAGTATATACAGTGATGCTTCTCACCAGGGCCTGGGATGTGTTTTAATGCAAGAGGGCAAGGTGATAGCTTATGCTTCAAGACAATTGAGGACACACGAGAAGAATTATGCAACTCATGATTTAGAATTGGCTGCGGTGATCTTTGCGTTAAAGATTTGGCGTCACTACTTGTACGGGGAAACATGTGAGATATTCACCGATCACAAGAGTCTGAAATATCTGTTTACCCAGAGAGAGCTAAATATGAGACAGAGAAGATGGCTTGAATTGATGAAAAACTACGATTTAAAGATTCAATACCATCCAGGTAAAGCTAACGTGGTTGCCGATGCGTTAAGTCGAAAGTCATCAGAAAATTTGGTTTATTCTTTAACAGCTCAAGCAAAGTTGGTAAAAGAATTTGAACGGCTGGAATTGGAAGTGATTCCCAAAATCCAGGGTGGTTTAATGGCGGGTATCATGGCACAACCGAGCTTGATTGAAGAAATCAAGGTAAGTCAACTCATGGACCCAAATTTCAAGAAAATAGTTGAAGAATTACCTGAGGGTAGATGGCCGGAATTCAGTTTTCAGAATAATGTATTGAGGTATATTAAATCGATTATGTGTTCTGAATATTCAAGAATTGAAAGACAAGATTATGAAAGAAGCGCACACTACGAGGTATTCCGTACATCCGGGGAGTACTAAGATGTATAGAGATTTGCGGGAAGTTTATTGGTGGAGTGGTATGAAACGGGAAGTCGCCGAGTTTGTGGCCAAATGTACGACTTGTCAACAAGTAAAATTGGAACATCAACGACCCGCTGGTGAATTGCAACCGTTGGAGATACCAGAATGGAAATGGGAACATATTATGATGGACTTTGTGTCAGGTTTGCCACGGTCTCCTAAGTCTAATGATAGTATTTGGGTGATCGTTGACCGGTTGACTAAATCAGCTCATTTCTTGTCAATTAAGACTCGTGATCCGACAAAGTTAGCAGAGCTTTATGTCAGAGAAATTGTTAGATTACATGGAGCACACGATTTGTGTCTAGGTTTTGGGAAGGTTTGCAAAAGGCAATGGGGACAGCTTTGCATTTTAGCACAACGTTTCATCCTCAGACAGACGGCCAGTCTGAGCGAGTTATTCAGATTTTGGAAGACATGCTTCGAGGTTGTGTTATGGATTTCAAATCAGATTGGGAAACCCACTTGCCATTAGTGGAATTTTCTTATAATAATAGATTCCAGACGAGTATTGGTATGGCGCCTTATAAGGCATTGTATGGCCGAAAGTGTAGATCACCAGTGTGTTGGACAGAAATTGGGGAAAAGCAACTTATAGGGCCTGAAATTGTACAAATCACTACCGACAAAATCAAGTTAGTTAAACAACGACTACAACTAGCACAAAGTCGTTACAAAAGTTACGTGGATACAAGTAGAAGACCGTTAGAATTCGAGATAGGTGATTATGTTTACTTGAAAGTATCACCTTCGAAGGGAATCACACGGTTTGGTAAGCGAGGCAAGTTAAGTCCGAGGTTTGTAGGGCTTTATCTGATTTTGGATAGAGTTGGTCCAGTTGCATATCGGTTGGAATTACCAGAAGAGTTGGCTAATGTTCATAATGTGTTTCACGTTTCTATGTTGCGACGTTGTCTATCAGATTTGAGTCACCGTATCATTCTTGTGGTGTTGGTCATAACATATGGGTAGCAAACAAAAATGGTGGTATGTAGTTTTTGAAGGGAGAAATCCGGGAATTTATACGACTTGGGAATCATATAAGGCCCAAGTTCACAGATATTCAGAGCCTGTGTTCAGAAAATACCCGTCTTTACAGGAAGCTGGGGAAGCATACTACAATTATAAACGTGCAACATACCCAAATGAAGTTGACACTACTGTCCCAGTACGTATGGTTGACCCACCACCACTGTTGCCACATATGGTTCATCCTCCACAAGCAACACCATTGATGTATTTCATATTTGGTTTTTTATTTGCTATTGTTGTTCATAAGTTAATTAAATGGTTGTAAAATGTGAACTTCTTGAAGTAGATATGTTGTTTTGAACGAGTTCGTGAAAATATCCTATGTTCGGACATTTTTTTTGTAATCAGGGGTGTATGTTAGGACATTTTATTGACATTATTATTATGTATTTTGTAGTTTTTTTTTGGGCTCAAAAAGTGTGGGACATATGTATGTTGTAGTTAATGTTTGAAAAAATGCTTTAATGTGAAGGTGTTATGGTGTATTCATGGTAATTTGGTAATTTTTTTGCAAAAAGGGCATTTATGAAAAGTTACAGATTAATTCAGGTTTATACCATGGTCGTCCAAACACAGTATTGCACTATTTGTATTTTATCCCCAGTTTAATCCGGCACGAACCAAACACAGTATAAAATTAATACTGCACTGTTTTATCCTGTGGTTAGTTATCCCAGCATAAGTTAACTACACTTTATACTATACCCCTTTAAATGTTGAATCCTATATGGTTGGAAAGGTATTTGAATCTAGTTTCCAAAACATCAAACGGATCGCAAATCCGATTTTTGTAAAGGGAGTTATGACCATTTTAGTGGAGATGTGTCTGGTTGTCAAACAGGGAGGGGCAGTCGACTGAGGGCCCGATGCAGTTGACTGAAGTGAGCAGAATTCAAGAAGAATCCTTTGTAAACACATCTCAGTCGACTGCTTCAAGAACCATTCGACTGCTTCAAGGCCCAGTCGACTGAAGCGACCTGGAAGGCAATAACGGCTAGTTTTTAGAGGGGTTTTTAATTACCAAACTTGCCACCAACGGCTATAATCTTCCAAGGCCTATAAATACATGTTTTCCCAAGCTATTTGATGTTGAGATTTTGATTGGAAAATATAGTATTAATCACACATCTCTTTGATCTTTCAACATTATCATTTGAGCCCTAGTTGTGTGAGTTTATCAATTTGCTCAAATCTTTCATTTGTATTTCTTGAGAGAACAAAATTGTAGTGAGCTTTATTTGTATTATCCACTCTATATAGAGAGTTTCAATTTGTATCCAAATCAATTATAAAGAGTGAGGGTTAGTAACCCTTGTGTGCAAAGAAGAGGTTTTCTTCTTTGGGAGAGATTGAAGACTCTTGTAACGGTTTGGTGCACACCCGTAAGTGCTCCGGGAACGGTTTGGTCTACACCCGTGAAGTAGATCGGATTAAAGGAATCCTCAAGAGGTGTTCTTAAGGGGTGGACGTAGGCCGCGGTGTGCGATTGCCGAACCACTTGAAAAATTGGTTTGCAAGTATCCCTTCCCTTATCTCTTTACATTATTGTTTGTATTTGTGTTTGTGTTTAATTTGCAATTTTGTTTTTAAAAGGTTAATTTTCGTTAAAACCTTATTCACCCCCCCTCTAAGGTTTCCATATTTGGGCCAACAGTGATGAATGATGGTATCAAATCAACAACTAAGGTCTTTTCATTTACCTTAATGTCACATGCTTTGAACATCAATGAACTTATAATAGGATTTCCTAACGGTATTGAAACAGACAAATCAAATCCCAACGGTTCTGACATCACATCCAAGCATTTAGCAAATTCATATGATACAAATGAGTGTGTGGATCCTGAATCCATAAGTACACGTGCAGGGCGTGAGCAAATAAGTAGTGTACCTGACACCACAGAGTCTGCGTTGGTTGGCCATCTCTCCTGGCAAAAGGTTAAATGCCCGCGCCTCCCTTTGTTCCTTCTTTCCTTTGTCTGGTTGTACTGTTCTCGTTCCACTAGAAGCCACAGAACTTGCACCACGTTGTCGTTTGTTTGGGCAATCCCTCTCCCGATGACCCGGCATACCACATTTACAACATTTACCCCTCATATCCACATTCACACGTTGAGTTCTTGTCTGCGTACAATTCTTCGCAACATGTCCCGGTTGATTGCAAATATGACAAATCGTATTTGTCATATAACAAACACCCCAATGTCTACGGCCGCAAATAGTACATATCGGTTTATCTCCTCCGGAGAATGATCTTCCCCCTT
This sequence comes from Hydrangea macrophylla, assembly GCA_033977485.1. Classification (NCBI taxonomy): domain Eukaryota; kingdom Viridiplantae; phylum Streptophyta; class Magnoliopsida; order Cornales; family Hydrangeaceae; genus Hydrangea; species Hydrangea macrophylla. The sequence continues at coordinate 80,455,052 of CM066996.1, forward strand.
AATTTCCTGAACCAACCCTAGGTGCCCTAGAATAGGATTTCTTAAAGTTACCATGGTTCCTCCCTTGATTCTCATTATTCCTCTTCCCTTGTTGGCTAAGTTTATAGTTCCCAATATCTCTTTCTGCGATAAGAGCCACATCGAGAACTTCAGCAAATGTTGGAAGACGAAATGTATCCACGCGACTATGGATATTTTCCCTTAGACCTTCTTCAAACTGCTTGGCTCTGTCCACCTCATTCAACCCTATACTTGGTGCAAATCGAGCCAACCCATTAAATGCAGTCGCGTACTCGTTTACTGTCATATCCTCTTGTTTCAAGTTCATGAACTCTCGCTTCTTTTGAGTCTTCACTGAATCCAGAAAGTACCGCTTATCGAATTCCTTTATGAAACGAGTCCAAGTAGTCGGTGCTCTACTTGCGAGGATACTAACCCACCAATTCTAAGCTCCCTCTTTCAACGTATCAGTGGCATTGTCTATTTTCTCTCTATCAGTGCATGTCAAGTTTCGGAATATGCGTTCCATATCCATTTTCCAAAAATCTGCCATATCAGGATCCGACCTCCCAGTAAATATTGTCGGAATCTTCTTTGCAAACTTTTCGACAATTGATTGCCCAGCCCTTGGTACCAAATTTGGATTTTCCAGCTCCATTCCCCTTGGTGGCACTCTGTCATCCACTGCTCTAATGAAACCCTAAATAGCGGCCTCTATTCAATCCATTCGCGCATTCGTTGTATTGTCATTATTTATATCCATACTTTCCACCACTTATTCCTGATAACCATCACATAGTGATATCATGCATGACATGACATATATCTCATGGTATGCATGTAAGATACGATGCATACAACCATTAATCATATGCAAATATAATGCAATAATCCAAATTCCGCACACATTAATCAATGTTCAAACTACTGACGTCATCTCTCGTCCCCAAGGCTCTAAACCTAAACCCAAAGCTCAAGGTCTATAATCTTTTGCTCTGATACCACTACATGTCACGCCCCAGAACCAACAAGGTGGTCCTAGGTCACGTGGCACGCCATCAAGGCTTACCAACACTAATTAAAGTTCCAAAAGTAACCTTAATAAAGTTTTGCTCCCAAATAACAAACTTCTAAAAAGATTTTCAAAGGTTATATTAAACACGAACCCAAACATGCCTTAACGAGCTTCCTTTTTAAAAGTAACAGTTTCATAGGTCAAAGGGTCCCCAAAGGTACCCCCATACCTAATTAGAGGTTGATCCGAACATTGGAAGTAGGAGTTTGAAATTTCTAGCAGGGGGCATTTCGATCGGTCGAATTGCCTCGCTCGACCGGTCGAATGGGGTCTGGGCAGAACCCAACCTCCAAAAGACCGTTCTCACAATTGCTGGTGCTTTTTCGCAAACGTCGTTAATTACCGGCGCTTCTTTAATAAACGTCGTTAATTCCCAACTCTTCTGCACAAACGCCGCTAATAAAATAATACTCATTTTACCAAAAGAACCAAACCAAACAAAACCATCTCAAATCCATGCCTTTCAAACCAAACCATTTTAAATCATACCATTTCAAACCAAAACCGTTTCAAAAGCTTGAACATTCAAAAGACTTGTAAAAACATATATATATATATATATATGTATATATATCTATTTATACAACCACCATAAACCCGTGTATCAAAAGTACATGTTTCACACGTCTCGGTAAATAAGGTCCTAAGGTGAACCAAGTGCCGTACTAGTATACACAAAACAAGTCTTATTATAAGTTGCACGGTTAAACAAACGGCATAAGTTAAGCACATATTACAAACATGATATTAGTGCTATAAATATAAGGAACTCCTGGTCCTTCCTCACCTCATTACCCGCGATTCTTTCCTCCAGTCCTTGCTCCTGAATGGTTATTTATATAACCACAGATATATGGATTTGTTTAAGCTAACGCTTAGTGAATAACATAAATCAAGCATACGGATGACAATTATGTTCCAATCCATCATAACACATAACTATTGGTCTCTAAAGAAAAAAGTGCACATTCACCAATCCAAAGTCTTAAGACTCAACCACGGCCCATGCTCCTTCGACATGTCGCGTTAATGCCTTTCTTGGCAAGTGACCGTTGCCACTATTAATCCTCCCTCTTCGAGAGGACGTGTCACGGTGAATTATCACAAATCCCCATTCAATCCACATAGGCACATAAACATGCTCAACTAGCAAATCATCATGGTTTTCATTTCAACATGCCTTGAGCCTACTTTACACATAAGTTTTGCCCAGTATGAACTACACATGGTATCTATATAAAAGTCCCTAGCATATCAAATGTATTAAACCATAGAATCATCCACAAGTTCAGATTAATATCACTTACCTCAACCGATTTCCTTAAGGATGTGAAATAGAAGTTCACTTCTACACTGGGTTCGCTTCCTACACAAAATCGGCCAATTTCGGTTACGGGTCCCACATGGGCCCACCAAGAACCTATCGATTAAACTCGAAATAAAAGATAGATATATGTAGGCCTTACCTCCACGAGTCCAAACCGGTCTCGTATCGAAGATTGGAGGTCATTTGCTACTCGGATCGTCGAGAAAACCGCAAAAGCTCAAGAACACTCAAGCCTTCTCTCTCTCTAAATGATATATGGAAGATGAAATAATGAGTCATCTCTTTCTCTCTCCTCTATATAATATCTAAACCATATTATAGGTATTTCTAGTGAAACCCCTACTAGTTTTGGTTCATTTTTTAATTATACCCCCACTAGTTATTAAACTAACTAGTTAACTATTCAAAAGTATTTGAGTATTCACTTAAATCCCGTGTGGGTCCCACACGTGGTCCCACATGCAAAATTTACAAAATTACCAATTAGCCACCTAATTATGTAACGTGCTCAATTTCGTCGTCACTGGGTATCTAATGACTCTGATGAGTCGCTATCAACAATATAATAATCAATTATATTCACATATGCCTAAATAAACATTTAAGCACGTAATTATGAGTTATTACTTATTTTCCCAACCGTAGGGAATTCTCAACTTCGGGACCGCTTTCAAAGCCAACCACTGGGTTCTCAAAAGACACCCTCAACAACTAGTGAGTCATCACTCACTTTACACGTGTTAATTAACACAACAGTAAGCATACCATGCATGCTAAAATAATATAATTAAATGTCACAGGAGCGGGTATGACAGTTACTGTCTTTCAAATTGCAAAAAATATACCCATTTTGTAGATGTTACTGTCTTTAACATTTAAAAACAGTAACATGACACTGTATCAAAGGGAAAAAAAAGTTAATTAATTTGATTTGTGATTGGTATCTCAATAAAATGTAAGACAGTAACATGACAATCATATGAAAAATAGTAACATGAAAATTATAGCTAATACAGTGACATGACACTATCTCAAAGGGAAAAAAAAGTTAATTAATTTGATTTGTGATCGATATCTCAATAAAATGTAAGACAATAACATGGAAAATAGTAACATGAAAATTATAGCTAATACAGTGACATGACACTGTCTCAAAGGGGAAAAAAAAGTTAATTAATTTGATTTGTGATCGATATCTCAATAAAATGTAAGACAGTAACATGATAATCATATGGAATACAATAACATGAAAATTATAGCTAATACAATAACATGACACTTTCTCAAGGAGATGTTAATTTGATGCATGATAGCTAATATAGTAACTTGACACTGTCTTAAGGAGATGTTAATTTGATTCATGATAGCTAATACAGTAACATGACATTGTCTCAAGGAGATAGTGCCATAAATTAGGCAGTGACATACTCTGCCTTAAGCTAACAAAGGCATACTATGCAACTAAATGTAATTTGAAATCAAATAAAACAAAGCAAAATGGTAATTAGAGAAGTGCATTGAAGCTTTTCTTCAGCCATTTGGATTGCTTAGACAGGTTTACTACCTTATTTGAATTCCATTTTTCGGTGGGTTGTTCTCCCAAACTCTCTCAATTATAGATCAGTTGGTAACGAAGAGATCGAGTGATGGAGGTGGCGATAAGAGATCGACAATGGTGGTAGTCAACACGCAAGTGGCCGTGGTTGGCAGTGCGATGGCGACGGTTCCTAGTGTCACAAAGCGATGGTGGTGGTCGGTAGTGAGATGGCGATGGTGACTGGCGGTGTGGAGCGACAATGGGGTCAGCAGTGCGTTGGCAACGGTAACTGGAAGCACGGATGTTGGTGACGGTTGATGATCGGAGATGAGGTATGACAGCTAGAAAGGTAGAGGCGGCGATGGTGTGTTAGACGATGGTGATATAGAGAGAGAGAGATCAGAGAATATGAATGGATTGGAAGTAGGAACCCACTTTAAACGTGTTAATAGAGGGTATGTTTGTCAATAATTTTTTTAAATATTTGAATATGGACTTACCACTGGTTTTTTTAAAAACTTCTATCCTTACTAAGCTGAAAAATAAAGCATTGTATTGTTGGTAGGAAAGCCTTTAATGGAGGAACTTTTAATTTATTTTCCCTATTAAAATTCCTCTCAACATATTACATCTATTAAAAACCTGATAAAAATAGAAAGAAAATCACCCTGCAATGAAGATAACATCATTAGAGAGATCAAGGTGGATGTTAGTAGCAAAATCTCTCATCGTATCATAGATCCATTAGGTGTGATTTAGCATCAGATTCAAGTTGTCAATCGCCCTTGGAAGCAAAAGACTCCATAAACTATGAGACGTAGGACAATCTCTGAGAATATGTAAAGTATCCTCCTTCCAATGAGAACATCTAGGGCAAGTAGAATCTGGAGAAATGTTTCTAACGTTAAGGATAAATTTGGAAGTGAGTCTACTAAGTAAGCATTTCCAAATAAAAAAAATTCAGCCTAAAAGGGACTTTCCATTTCCAAAGATCTTTCCAGACATTACTTCTTGGTTGGGAAAAGTTTTCACTAGTAATGGCATAAGCACTAGCGGAATTAAAATTGCCATTACTCGAAAGAACCAAGTCGAAAATTAGCAAGAGTTAAATCTGGAAAGGGGAGTAGTAAGGATATCATTAATCTTATTTGTAGATAACCAGTAATGGATAGGATCCAGGTTCCAAGAACCATTATCATAATATCCTGCACTTTTAAGCTAGGAAAATCAGTTAGGGGGACGGGGGTGCAACTGTTGAGACAGAGAAGACTCATCACACCATCAATCATTCCACAAATGAATAAGCTTACCTTCACCAACAATCCATTTAATACCTTTTTTTAGATGGTCCTTAGTACTTAGAATTCCTTTCCAAGTATTGGAATTTCTTCTCTTGGCCATCCACTCTGATCGAGAGTTGCCATTGAGATATTTATTCACAATAACCTTAATTCAAGACATTATTGTCACGCCTCGAATCCACACACATGAATCCAGGTCACGTGGCATGCGACCAAAGCTCATCCAATTTATTAAACAACTCTAGAAGCGAGAAAGAAACTTAAAACCAACATTGAGTATTCAATTCTTTAGAAACAATACCCTCTGAGTTTTACAACCGTATAATTTGAAAACGCGACCGGTCGAATGACCCCTCGGCAATAAACCTTCACAAAAGAAGGCACTGTCTCAGAGGGTTCTCTTGTACAAACACCCAAATCGACTCGTGAGTTACAACTCACTCACACATATGCCACAATACACATCACATCACATCACATCACATCACATTATCATGCATAACAAATGAAATGAATTACGATAAACCCTTAAACGGGTGTTACAATTCCAACCAAGGTTCCCAAGCATAACCAAATTGTTTTCATGGCTTTTTTTGAGACCTAAAACCTCCTTGAGTTTTCTCAAGGCAAACAATATCCCATTTAACAAGATGAAATTTTTTCTTATGGGTTTGGTCTCCCCACAGAAAGTCTTTATTTAAACGATCAAGCTGCTGACAGAAATAAGGAGCAACATAGTATGCATCATGTGGTTAGGAATGGCCTCATTAGTGGATTTGATGAGAGTAGCCATCCCAGCCATATATAGCATTTGGGACTTCCAGCTTCAAAGTTTCTTCTAGATTTTATTAATAGTAGTATTAAAGAGGCTCTTTGAAATTCTACCATGAAGGATGGGAATCCCGAAATATTTACCAAGATCATTAGTATGAGCAATCCCACTTTTCCTGGTGATAAAGTTGATAATGTGTTACGTCTAGTATTTTTAGAAAAGAAAATACGAGATTTAGCAATATTAACCTTTTAACCAGAAGAGCACAAAATTGTCCAAGTTATCCATGATATTATCAAAGTCCTTTTCAGTAGCCTCAGCAAACAGAATGCTTTTGTCATGACCCATCCGCTAACGCGTGGAAATAGAACACGTGGCACGCCACCAAAGCTCAACCAATTCATTAAACAACTATACGCAGTGGAAAAGAATTTTAAAACAACCTTGAGTATATAAACTTTATGAAACATTACATTCCGAGTTGTAAAATCCGTACAAAATTGAAAACTTAATTATATTATGAAACGAATGATTTTTTGTTGAAAGGGGTTCCAAAGGTACCCTAAGAGCCAATCAAAACCTTTTGAATATTTCCGGAAGGTATAGAAAAAGATTTCTGGCAAGGGGCATTTCGACCAGTCAAACGACCCCATTCGACCGGTCGAATGACCCTTTAGCTGAATCATGCACAAAGCTGCAAAATTTTACCTAAGGCATCACCCAACCTTACTCCTTTCATTCCTCCAACAAGTTACCTTTTTTAAAACTTTACCATCTATACTGGGCTTTTAAGAACATCGCTTAGACATGGTGAACCAACAACAGTTTGGAACTACTAGAGATCAGTTATGACTCTGGTTAATCGTGTGCCTAAAATCGTCTCGGCTCCTGGTCGAGTGATCATGGGCCGATTCCCGAGTTATACGTTCTCGCCTCCCCCCTCTAGTAGCACGCCTATCATTGATGATATCTCTGGCGTTCCCAATGCGGGTCGGGTTGACTCGGGCACGTTGTCAGGTCGTGTCAGTTCCCGACTACGCTCATCATTCCCGGGCGGTGACCCGGCTTGTTGAGAGTTATTTTGTTGGACCAATAGGGTTTCGATCTGCTGCTGGGTTTGCTGCTAGTTCTTTAAGAGCTGTGCGAGGGTCGCGGTGATCTGCTCTGGTGTCAGGACTGCCAGGGCCGACGGGACGTCCCGGTTAGCCTGCTTTGCAGCCTTCTTACCCTTCTTCGGAGACATGACTGTCAGTTAGGAGATTTGTGTTTTGAGAAATCTGTCGATTTCCATAGACGGCGCCAACCTGATGATGCAATTTTTGGGCAAGAGAAATTAGAGCAGATCAAGGAGAGAGAAACAGTGAGAGACTTGGTTTGTATGTGGTTCGACCCTGTTAATGAAGGAACTTACGTCCACGCGTGTGTCTGAGCACGTTTCTCTATACTGTTAAAAAGCCAGTGACCTTTAGTGAACCAACAACAGTTTGGAACTACTAGAGATCGGCCAGGCACTATTATGATTGCTATAGAGGTGCTATGCAGACTAAAAGTGTTCTCTCCTTGGAGAAGGCGGGTGGTCCTTTTTTATAAGTGTAAGAGACTTACCCGTATAAGGCAACTACATGGATAAGGAAATACAATCCAATTGGGATTGATTGACATTAATCGTAGGGATTTCCTAATTGGATTAGAAAATAATTTACACTTTCCATTAGTCTTCTAACTTGTATAAGAAACTGCCTGAAACATTCTGAATCACGTCCTGGGGCTGAGCTGGGTTGTACCCCTGACGGGCCGGGCCAGTATTACAATCCCGACTTGTTTAGTCTGACCTCGGGACGCTGGGTCTACTGCTCGGGATAGCGCGTTGCTTTAGTGTGGGTATGGCATTTTTATTTCTCAAATGGAAAATGCTAGAACCCCACACCTTTTTTCACACACTATATTTTAAATGCATGTACTTTATGATGTTTGATATTTTACATTTTTTTATCCACCACTTACACAACACATGATATATACATTTAAAATTGAATGTGAAAAAGTGTTTTACAGTCCGTTTGGTATGGTTGTAAAATAGAATATAATTGAATTGGAGAGAATAGAAAAGAAAAGAAAAGAGTAGAATTGATTTGCAATTCTAATTCTCTTGTTTGGTTTGAAACAGAAATAGAAAGAATAGAATTGAAAAGAATTAATGATACTTCCTAAAATACCCCAGACCTTAAACCTAATTTACCCAAACACGCAAGACCAGAAGAACAAAAAGAAAGAAGAAGACCGAAGAAGACGACCAGAGAAGAAGAAGACTGAAGAAGAAAAGAAGAAGAAGAAGACCGAAGAAGAAGCTGTGACGAAGGACGAAGAAGACGAACAACGAAGAAGACGAACGAAGAAGACGAACGACGACAAAGACGAACGAAGAAGACGAAGAAGACGAAGACCAGAAGAACGACGAGGAAGACGACCAGAACGTCGAAGAAGACAAGCGTATGTTGGGAAGAACACATTTCAACACTGAATTCTCACCAAATCCGACCAAAATTGGTCGGATTTCATCTTAGCCTAAAACTTCAATTCTCAAGAATTGGCAAGAATTGTAAATCATTTCATTTCTAGTTTTTGTGTCAAGCCAAACACATGATTTGCCACAAACAAGAATTGCAAATCAATTCTTTTCTTGTTTGTGGCATACCAAACAGACTGTTACAGTCCGTTTGGTATGCCACAAAGTAGAAAAGAATTCATTTGCAAATCTTGTTTGTGGAATTCTTATGTTTGGTTTAACACAAAACAAGAAATGAATTGATTTTGAATTCTACCCAAATCTTGTTTTGGGCTGTTTACAAATCCGACCAAAAATGGTCGGATTTGGCAAGAATTGATTTGGATTCTTTGATTTTCCCAAACTGCCCTCCTGTTCATCGTCGTCTTCCTATCTCCCTCTCCTGCGATCAGGTACTCTCTTTTTCTCTGATCTCTCTCTCGTCTGTATATATATATACACACACACACAGATTTCTATATATACATATATAAACAGGTTAGACATATATATATATATACACACACACACACAAATTTGTATACACACAGAGTCTTTGATCTCTCTCTCGTTTGTATATATATATATATACACACACACAGAGATTTCTATATATACATATATAAACAGGTTACATATATATACACACACAGATTTGTATACATACACACAGAGTCTCTTATCTGGGGCGCAGAACTCTCTCTCTTCTTCTTCTTTGTCTTCGTCTTCTTCTTTTACTTCCCTGTCTTCTTCGCAGCTTCTTCTTCTTCTTCTTCTTCGTCTGTGTCTTCAGTTTGGGCATTTTAGGAAATACCAATAATCATTTCAATTCTACTCTTTTCATTTCTGTTTTACACCAAACAGGAGAATTAAAATTGCAAATCAATTCAATTCTTTTTTATTTTATTCTCTTCAATTCAATTCTATTCTATTTTACAACGATACCAAACAGAGCATTAGTGTAGTAGTGCTATTTCCCAAATTAACTCAGGATGTTGGCAATTATTGAGGGTATTTTCAGGAAAAAATAATTTCCAATCCACTGGCTTGCATACAGAAGTAAAAACGGCTAATGGGCTACCTGAAAGAGACGGCGGAGGAGATCACAAGCGCCGCCGCCGACGGCGGAGGAGGAGAAAGCATCGTCGAGGTGGAGCTGCCACTCGGCGCCGCGGCCACTTCATTCGATTTGGAAAAAGCCGTCTGTAGCCATGGTTTGTTCATGATGGCCCCCAACCACTGGGACTCACTCACCAAAACCCTCAATCGTCCCCTGCGCCTCGATGACTCAGCTACTTCTTCCCTCTTGGTCTCCATCTCCCATCCCTCCGATACTCCTCTCTCTCTCCTCATTCGCGTTCTCGGCACACACACTCTCTCTCCTCAACACCAGAAATCCTTGCTCGTAGGGCTTCATTGAAATCTGTGTATAAATATATACACATATATACATTTTTGTATATGTGTGTGTTTGTATTGATTGGGATTGTGGTTTTTTTTTTTTTTTTTTTCAGGGTCAGGTGAGGCGAATGCTGAGATTGTCGGAAGGGGAAGAGAGGAATGTGAGGGAGTTTCAGGAAATGTATGGAGAAGCAAAAGAGAGGGGTTTTGGGAGAGTGTTTAGGTCGCCGACTCTGTTCGAGGACATGGTCAAGTGCATGTTGCTCTGCAACTGCCAGTCAGTCTCTCTCTCTCTCTCTACATACTGCTTTGCTCTATATCTGATTGCTTTAACTGTGCAAATGAAAAAAGCCAAAGGAGAGGAGTATTTGGATACTAATAGGGGCTGTTTGGGAAGTCAAATAAAAGTGTTTGGTAAATGTTTATAGTACGTGCCTGGTCCGGTCGGATATCTCTCTCAAAATCGATTCTTTGTCAAACTAACATTACATTGTTTCTCAACAAATTTAGATAGAAAGTGAATCTAATATATCTCTTAAAACTGATTATTTGTCAAACCAATGCATCTCAACAAATTGAGATAGCAAGTGAGATGGGACTGAACCAAATACTATTTTGAGTATTCCCAAATAAGCCATTAAAAATTTGTACAAAAATGAGAATCCTTTAAAGCAGAACTGCTTGTCCTCTGAATAGAAATTTGAAGTTCATATGAAAACAACTGCAACACTTGCTTGTGTTGCCATGAGTAGTATGACCTTGCTCGTCGATTTCTCCACTTTCTTGGAACCCCTGCAATGTATTTGCAAACAGGAAACTGGTATACATTGATTTGAACATGACATTCGTTTAGAAGTTTTTCTAGCAATTTCACTTTTAGTTTTAGTGGCACGTCTATTGTACAATAAAGTCAAGCATCCTCTGATTTGTGTACATTTAACCATTTACGTTGTCCTCATGGGCTATGTTACATAGACTCTTCTTAGTAGGTTGAAGTACTTTTGTATATCTATGTTAGTTGGACTCCTCTTATTAAGTTGAAGTACGCTTGTCGGAAATTCAACACTCAGATAAGGGTGTGGGTTATGATGTGTCCGACATTTCTGATTGAGTACATGCCAAGAAGCATGTTAGCTACTTGTTTAATAGGTATCAAAGTCTTTCATTGTATATTTTGCTCCAAACTTCATATTAAAGTCTTAAAATTGCGTAAAACACCGTTTTTTCCTAGAAATATAGGGAAAATATGGATTATTAGCCGTGGTTCTGTGTACTTAGATTCATGAATTTGGAAGTCCGACGCTTAGATAGGGACCCACACCCACCCAACACCCATATCCGACTCCTTGTAATATAGATATTGGTATTCAAATATTGAAGGAAGTCAGTCAGTTCAAGGTTTCAAGATTCTGCTCGGTATGAGGTTTACATTATTATAAACAAGACAACCTAGATCTTGTTAGTAGCGTAATCAATTTAATTTTTTTACAACTAGTCATTCTGCACAAGGCTTGTAGCCATCTGTCTTGCTATGAAATAGCCTGGATGCCCAAATGAACACCCAAGGGAAAAAAAAATCCAAAAAGTTATAATAATGTTTCTGTATCTATCTATTTGTTCACCAGCCTTACTTTTTTGCAGGTGGCCGAGGACTTTGAGCATGGCTAAAGCTCTCTGTGAGCTTCAGTTGGAACTGCAATGTCCCTCATTTAGTCCATCAGTTTCTGAAGGTAACAATAATAGTACAAATTTAAGCGGTGCAACAGCCAAAACTGAACATTTCATTCCAAAGAGACCTATTGGAAAAGAGTCAAAAAGAAAGCGTGGCGTGCACAAATGTCCCACAAATTCAGAAAGCAGATTTTCAGAGAACAATGCAGAAATGGAAGCGAACAACATTGTAAATACTGAATGTGTTGATATCTCGGAGAGCTTAAAAGGGACTGAGAACTCAATAAATAAAGAAAATGACGTCCATGACTATGATCATCGCAACTCTGATCATATTTCGAATGAAATATACAAAGCTCCTCAGTCACATTCATATTCTAATATTCACTGTACAAAAGGATCAGAACTTTACTCCAAAATGGTTGGAAATTTTCCTAGCCCGAGAGAATTAGCAAGTCTTGATGAAAATTTTCTGGGAAAGCGCTGCAAACTTGGGTACAGAGCAAGTCGCATAGTGAACCTTGCTAAGAGTGTTGTCGAAGGCAAGATTCAACTGAGCCAACTTGAACAAGTCTGTGAAGAACCAAGCTTATCCAACTATAATGAAATGGCTAAGCAGCTGAAAGGAGTTTATGGGTTTGGTCCTTTCACATGTGCCAATGTGCTAATGTGCATGGGATTTTACCATGTGATTCCTACAGATTCTGAAACCATCAGGCATTTGAAAAAGGTGGGTTTGCTTTTTCCTAAAATATAATTAGCTTGTGTTAGGCTTTGTTTGGTTTGTGGATTTAGAAGGGAAAGAAAATAAAAGGGAAACAAGTAGGAACACTAGTTTCCAAATGTTATTCCTTCTGTTTTCTTTTATGCTTAAATAACATTAATAAGTGTTTTTTTGTCCTTTTAAAAAGTAACTGTAACTTGGGAAAAGGGAGAGAAGTGCCGCACAAAAGTTTTTTTTAAAAAAATATTTGTTTAGTTTTAGCAGTATTTTATTTTCCTTCCGATTTTATTCTCACTATCTTCCTTATTAACCAAACTGAGAAGTATTTTCGTTTTTTCACTAAAATCCATGAACCAAACAGAGCCTTAATCTGTGATAGTTTTGGATGCTTGTTATTGCAGGTCCATGCGAGAAATTCCACCATTCAAAGAGTTGAACAAGATGTTGAAGCAATCTACGGAAAGTATGCGCCTTTCCAGTTCTTGGCATATTGGTATGTCATGTATTGACTGCATTATTTGAGAAATTATCCCATGTGACCGTGACAACTGCACAGTACTGTGACGGCTGTTATGGTTTCTCAATGAGATCTATGTGGGATCCACATAATACTCCAATTCCAGATGGTGTCTCGCATATGCGACGATCACATGTGAATAGTTTCTCGTGTTGTTCTTTTACTTTTTTCATCTTATGTTGTAAATTTCTCCCGCCCGGGTTAACCAGTTGTCTCACTTGATTTTCTGTTTGGCAGGTCTGAAATATGGCACTTCTATGAGGAAAATTTTGGAAAGCTTAGTGAAATGCCTCATTCTGAATATAAACTTATAACAGCCACTAACATGAGACCCAGAGCTAATGGCAAAAATAAGAGGACTAAGAAATCCTGATAGAGAAGCATACTGAATGAATTGAAAGACCAAAGTGAGAGCCATGTTGAGAGGTCTTTGGTTGATGTTCACAGCTTTTGTGCAATGTATATAGAGGCATTTGTATGCTGTGAAAATCTATTATTTCCTCATTTATTACAAAGTTTGATGAACTTAAGGATCTGCCCTCGTACCCGTTTGCTAACGTTAATAGTATTTGGTTTCAATTTCCCTTCCGTGCACTTGGTCTTTGCAGACTTCACTTGAAAGAAACAAAAAGAAATACATGCATTACAGTGTGTGGATAATGAGTCTGTTATGTGTGTGTATACGTTTTATATCAACCACTTTAAATAATAGCATATTCCTCTTGCATTTAATCAATGTTATTTCCAATAATAAGGCGCCATTCTATATTTTAAAACTAAAATTTTGGAAAACTCTATGATACGACTTAGGCAGTTTGGTCGTATCGTACAATAAACTTCTATGATTTTAAAGTTGTAGGATAAATTGTACCCAAGTTACAAAATATTGTAGCCATAGTAGTTTTATCATATGTTATAATATTGGGAATTGTTAGTCACATTCCAAAAATTACTAAGTGCATTCTATGGTACCACTTCCAAAACATGTGGTATCATCATTATCATGCACTCATAAGTTCTATTAGTAATCACACACTCATAAGTTCTTTTAGTAACTCAATGACAATTCATAAATTCTACCGTGAATGATGTATTAACAGCTCAATATCTAAGTTATACAAAAATATGTCATGGTATGAAATACTGACCAATGTGCTCCGTTACGCTATGAGAAATGATAGTCCTTTAGATTGAATCTGCAAAAGTTCAGCAAAGCAAAGAATACATTATGTACATAGATGGTAGATTTCTATGAAATCCAATTGTCCAAGCAAGAAATTTACATCCATAAATATTAGGTGATACGACCATGAGGTCAGTCTTACCTGACCACCTAACCCAACTGACTTAGGGGCTAGTCGGGGAATACACAGGACCAACACCAGCACCAGCAGAAAACTCTCACTAAATAGCTAGAATAGTTGTAAGTTGTACCTAATTACTTTATGATAACTATAATTACAAACAAAACTTCATGAATCATATGATTATGTTAGGCAACCAATAATTGACAATGAAAATAAAAAATTCCCGGATGAGTGGGCATATCTTAGTCGTCTTTACAATCATATGTGGAATTTGGTCCCACTGGCATACCTGTAGTGAGAGATAAAATTTAGGAACTATAGTGTTACTCTTATTAAATCAATGATCATTACATTAACCTTGTAGTTACTGTTCAATTAGGAAAGAAATAGAAAAGGGGAGAATCTTTAATACGGCCAAGTGGTTTAGTCTTATTATACAAGGTTTTTAGACTTGGGAAAGGACATTTGACCGTCAACGTGTATATCTGAATGCTTGCACCCACATAATGAACTACACATTTTTTCTACACACATCTTTAAATGCTTGTACCTTGTACTGTTTGAATTTTTTATACTTTTTTGTGTCCCACTTACACAGCACAAGGTACAAACATTTAAAGATATGTGTGAAAAAAATGTGTGGTTCATTGTGTGGATCTAATATTTTTCATCTGAATGGTAATTACTGCTACTCAAAGCCCTGTTAATTGGTTGATATGTCCCAATAGAGAGTAGGGAGCAAGCTAATAGACTATAAATGATGCCACATGTCACCATTGTATTATTCCTCTCTCTTAGCTTCTGTTTTTAGTTATCTAATAGATAGATAGATAATAGATATATTAATTGAGGGTAGTTAAAGTGAAATATTGTATTTTCTTACAAGTTGTTGTGAAGAAAGAGGCGACTTTTTTAATATTTAATATTTAATGATGTAGTTATTAATGTTTTGTAATTGTGGTTTCCAATATATGTGGCAGTCGAACGACCTTCAATAATGGTAGGATTACTTCAACATCCTCCAATGAAATCCAAGTGGTTGGTCTATTTGTAATTCTGCCCTTGCGTGCAGATTATCACTTTTTTCGATATTAAGTGTTGATTGTAATCTAAAAAAACTAACATTTGTTAATTTCCAAAATTATTATACAAAATTGAGATTTTAGAAAAACCTTGGACCCCATCCCTCCGCCACCAAATTCTATTGTCACATGTGTTGGAAATCAAATTTGGGGTACAAATTTGAGAAGCATAGTATAACACACATGCGTGTTATTGCATTTCATTATATTGTCATGCATGATAATGTGATATGTTGTGCATTTTAGCACATATTTGAGTGAGTTTGGATTCACGAGTCGATTTGGGTATCTGTGTTAGAAAACCCTTTGAGACAGTGGTTGTGAAGTCTCTCCGCGTATGAGGCGGTCACTGTGTAATACTTTTAATGTTTATCTGGAAATAAATGTTTACCTGTGTATTTCACTATCTGTATTATTTCTGGTTTAAAATTTATTTCTGTTGTTAGATTTAGTATCCCGATGAGGACGAATTAACACGCTAATTTGGTAGGCTAATTAGCAACTTCGAAAAAGTCACATAAGAATTCGCGTTTTAGCAATCAAACGGAACTTAGTCAGAAACTTTTATAATTTTGAAGTTTCACTTGTAAAGTTATGAATTTGTTGTGTAGAAAGTTTTTGAAATTGATTAGGAGTTTTGAAAACTCGTGGGGAGGTAAACACAATTTTCTGAAGTATTGTGTTGCCTTTATATAGATAGAGATGAATCTTGATATTTTATAACTTCTAACCTAAAACTCAAGAGGAGACCAAAAGGGTGATTTAGTTGCTCAGAGCTTCTCGACGCCCGTTCGTTCGCTGGTTTTCACCAAATTCCATATTTGAACTCCTCGAGGTAAGGCCGCCATTTTGATACCTATTAGGCCTTGTTTGGCCAAGTTTTCCGAAAAGTCATTTTCTAGAATTTTTCATAAAAGTTGATATTTGGCTTTCTGATCCATAGGAATTGTACTAGGAGTTTTTCTGCACGTTCTTTATGCACGGGTTTTCTTTGGAACGAACTTTAGGGGCGTTAATCGGAGGTGGGTGATTCAACCTTGTATTTTGGAATGATTTCTTGACATGTATTCATGTTTGATATGGAAGCATGTGCTAGTTTATAGATATTTATTGTGTAGTTCATATTGGGCAATCATATTGATAAGTAGACCCAATAGCATGGTGAAATGTTTTGATTACCGAGAGCATAGTGATATGTATTTGAGTATGTTGAGTTGCTTATTTGGGTCAAAGGAGCACGTGGTCACCAAGCCATCTTGTGGAGCTGATATAGGAATTAAAGTCGCACGATTGAAGAGAAGAATCGTGGGTCTTACATTTTCGCGTAGACTTATTGGTGAGGAGTCGCGGATTAGGAATATGGAACGTGCACATGAGTCTCCAGCGACTTGTATGAAATGTAGAGATGTGAATGCGAGCATGTTTGTCATTCATGTGCATATGTTGTTTTATTCACTAAGCGTTAGCTTAAACAAATCGAATATGTGTGGTTATTCAAATAACCATTGCAGGTATTAATGCTGGCGAACAATCGCAAAAGTGAGCACGTGGGTTGGGAGTTCACTTAGAAGGCAACCTGAATATTGATATTGTGGGTTTGGACAATAGGAATGTTGTAATAAAGATTTGAATGTTTTTTAGTTATGTTTAACTTAGTATCTTAGAACGAATTAGTGATGTTGTAGTAGACACTAATTTGTTGTAATTATGTTTGGTAATGGCAATTGTGGAAAGACAGAAACTATCTTTTGTTTAGAGGGAATTCTATTAGGCTCGTTTGGCAGGCCGGATAAAACTGTCGGATAGGGCAAGATAAGGCAAGATCGGATAGGATGGTAATCCTGTCGAATAAGCTGTTATGCTGTCCTGTGTTTGGAACGTGCTGGATAAAACTGTCGGATAAGTTGTTGTATCCTAATCCTGTGTTTGGTCGTTCCCGGATATAAGTTTCGGATAATAACTAAATTATTGTTTTTAACACATGGGGTATGAAGAAAGGGGGAAAAAAGTAGATCTAAGAGAGAGAGAGAGAGAGAGAGAGAGAGAGAGAGAGAGAGATCGATCTGAAATGAAAAAGGGGGAAAAAATTGACCAGACAAAAAAAAAGGAAAAGAAGAAAAAGAAAAAGAAAAAGAAAAAGAGAGAGATCCGGGGAAAAAAAAAAGAAAACGAAAAAGACTTAAAAAAGAAAGATATGAGAAGAAGAAGAAGTCAGATGTGAAAATGAAAAAGAAAAGAACAAAAAAAAATCTAAAAAAAAAGAATTAAAAAAGCAAATCGGAAAATGAAAAGAGAGAGGAAAAAAAAGCATATATGAAAGTGAAAAAGAAAAAAAAATCTTCAAAAAAAAAAAAAGTTCATTTTTGTCCCAACAAGTTATCCCAAACTTCTAATCCTACCTAATACCACGCCCCCCCATGGGTTAGAATTATCCCACTCTCTATGGGATAAAAATCTAGTTCAGGACTATTTTATCCTGTCTAATGGCGCCACCAAACGTTGATAGGATAAAAGTTATCTGGATGTTTTGACCACTAAACAGGGCCTTAATGATAGATAGCTTGCTAAGATGTCGAAGGACTTATATCTGTAAAGCTTTCAAAATAAATGAAATTCGGTCTATAACTAACCATGTTGATCTCATTCAATGGTACCCTCCCAATGCAGGTTATCTCAAACTCAACACAGATGGGAGTAGTAGAGGCAATCTAGGACGAGGTGGATTTGGGGGACTCATCAGGGACGACCAAGGAAGGTGGAAAGCAGAATACTACGAATACATCAGTCAATGCACCAATCTTTTTGCATAAATGGAAAGCATAAGGAAAGGCCTCACGTTTGTTGTCAATAAAGGAATGGAAAATCTTATGGTTGAAACTGATTCTATGGCGGCTTGCCTTTCGATCCAAAATGTGAAGTTAATCACCCTCTTAGAGTGATTATTGAAGCCTGTAGAATTCTCTTTAATGCTTGTAAGGGTAATATTACCCTTAGTTTGAGAGAATGCAACAAATGTGCTAGTCTTCTGGCTAATTTAAGGGCAGATCAACTGAATCCCCTTGTTTTGTTAGATGCTCCTCTTTGGGATCTTTGTTGGCAGTCGCTTGTGGGACTAGCTTCCCCGTGAAAGCTAATTTTGATTTGTTTGTTGAGTAATACTAGGTGTACACAAATTTGTACACACTTTTGCAAATAAATGCTTTAAATACACGTACCTTGTACAGAGTAAGTGGTGCACAGAAAATTGTGAAGGGGTCTTGCTAGGGGCACAAACAACTTCTACTAACACTTACTAACACACTCTATCTCTCTCCTAGTAGTACTGCGGGGTCCACTGCGGACCCCATAGTGCCACTAGGAGAAAGATAGAGTGTGTTAGTAAGTGTTAGTGGAAGTTGTTAGTGCCCCAAATATTACTCAATTGTGAAATATTCAAACAATACAGGGTACATGCATTTAAAACATTTATGTGCAAAAATATGTACAACTCTATGTACACCTAACATTATTCTTATTATATTATTTTTTTCTCTTGTACCGAAAGGAAAAAAAAAAAAAAAAAAACCCTCTTCTTCTTCCCTTTTCTTCTCTTGTACAGGTAATTGGCCTTATCTCCTCCACATCCTTAATTTCCTTTGTTAATTAATAATGTAACCAGTAAAACTTAAATATAGGAAATTAAGTTGACAATTCATCTCACAACTTGGTGTATAAGATTCATCCACTTATAATTTGTTACGTTTTACTTGAATTTTTTTAGTGCGTACAACAATTAAAAATGGGAAATGCTACTCCCACGTCAAATCTCACACCTTATTTCAAACCTAGGGACTAAATAGCAAATTTTAGAAACTTTTGTGGGATCCACAAAACACATTTGCTTCCCCTCCCCCACCCACACCGGACCGGCGATTCGTTCCTCTCGATTTTATGATCAGAGTTTGAATGAGTTGATGAGTCATTAGACTCAGTTGTTTGATTCTGATTTGAATCCCCACTTCTCCAATCAGTGTTGAATGAAAAACTTACCCAAATCTCTCTCTCTCTCTCTCATCACCTCCCCCAGTTTTCTTGTGTACCTCATCATCATCAACAGGCATCTTATACCTACAAACAGCACAAGACCCATGAATCCCCAACCACTTCTCTATACAATCCCCATGAAACCTATTGCTTACAAGACATTTCTTTAGCTAAACCCACCAACCTCTCACTCTTCCAAACAAATCACACAATCACCATCTTCCTTCTCCTTCACTGATCTCCACACTGTCCATTGATTCAATTGATGCTTTTTTCGAGGCTGGTGGCTGACCATTCTTGCTCAGTAGATCTCCAAGCAGAGAGAGTCCAAGCTTGAAGAGCTGCCCTCTATCACCACCATGCTCTGTATCAAAGTGTTGATGAGGATGATCCGGTCACGTGACCCCCCACCCCACGTGAAGAGGCCGGTGAATCTTGTGTGCAGAGGAACGAGTCGCCGGTCCGGTGTGGGGTGACGGGCTAGTTTTGCAGATTTGGGGATTTTGGAGATTTGATTGAGAGAGAGAGAGATAGATATAAGGGCATCTCCGATGTGCATGCTATACTTCATGCTATTATCAAATTATAGCGTGAACTTAAAAAATCTCTCTCCAATGACATGCCAAAGGTAATGTCAAATTTTAGCAATGTTATATCCTGTGCCAAATTTGGCATGACTTTTGGCATTACTATAATTTGGCATGATATTTGACACATCATTAGAGATGTGTTTTTGAAGGGTCATGGTATAATTTGGTATACTAACATGACAATATCTTATCTTTTTCCAATACAAGGAAAGAAATAGCATTTCATTTAACATGTACCATTGGAGCACATATGCTAAAACATAGCATTTTAGCATTATAACAATTAACAATGTCAAAATATAAGTTTGGCGTAAAGAAAATAACATTTATCGGTGGAGATACTTTAAGAGGAGAGAGAAGCAAATGTGTGTTGTGGGTCTCACAAAAACTTCTAAAATTTGCTATTTAAGTCCCTAAGTGTGAAATAAGGAGTGAGATTTTATGTGAGAGTAGCATTTCCCATTAAAAATTGGGTCTTGAGTTTGAATATTTAATTGTCAGAAAGAGACTGAAGAAAAGAAGTTTCCATTGTGTTTCATTATAAAATTATCCAGATACCCAGTCAAAACATTACACACCAATTTTCAAAAAAAAGAAACACATACTACTATTGTATGAGCGAAAAATATGAAAGTAAAGAGAAATAATCATATTTTAACTGCTATGACCAAGGAAGCTGCATCTATATTCCGGGTTCCTGGGTTGAATATCTGTATTACATGTTGGGTAGTTGTTAATAATCATATTTTAAACTGCTATGAGCCTCTGACCAAGGAAGCTGCATCTATATACTGGGTCCTGGGTTGAATATCTGTATATGTTGGGTAGTTGTGTGTGTATTATATATATAATTGTAGAAGGGTTTCATCAAAAACTTTTGAAGCATTCACTTGTACTTTTTCAAAATTAAAGGAGTCTCAGAGGTTTCCTAATTCGAGGATTACATTGATTAATCTAGCGATATGGGTTCAAGAATCCAGGTCTTTTCACTGGTTATCTTCACCCAAATTCTGGTTATAGCCGCACAAACAAATTCGTCAGATTGTAAGTTGATTTTTTTTTTTGCTAATTTCTACACTTTTTTTTTTTTTTTTTTACTTTGTCTTTATATTAAGTTATTGGTTAATTTCTGTTTTTCTTGATATTTATGTTGATGATCCCATATTTGTTCTCTCCTGTTTTCCTTTGTAGCTAAATAACTTTTTCCACATATGCATATATGTTCAAATATTTTTAGTTCTCCAAATCTCTGGACTTGAAATAGTATGTTTTATTTATTCATTATCAGCAGTGAATTAGATCATTACACATGTTTATGAGAATTGGATTATTTTTGATCAGTTTTAAACAAGATTTTCTCGACACATGGTGATTTATGAGTTACAACATGGCAATGAGCCTGAGAATACAAATAAAAAGTTTTACTTTTCGGTGTTGATCAAACGTTTTAAAACCATTTCGGATATGCAATTGAAACAACGAAAGAGATTGGATATGCATGAAATTCTGGCAAACAAGAAGATATATATATATATATATATATACGGTCATGCTCTTAAGTGAACAAGATTGAGTGAACATATCCATTGAACTTGTTTTTAGGTTCTTTTAGGCTAAAAAACAAGTTCATTGGGTGAGTTCACTCAACTCTGTTCACTTAAGAGCCTCACCGTATGTATATATATACAGGGGAAGGTTAACTTACAACATGGCGCCATTTTAGTGACAAAAAACTCTTTTAGCGACGAAATTTTTCACCTTTAGCGACAATTTTTATTTATTTATTTATTTTTTTCACATTTAGCTTCGAAATATTTTAAAAAGATTTGTCGCTAAAAGTTTTTTTTTGGTCGCTAAAAATGTTTTTGTTGGTCGCTAAAAGTTGATGTACAATGTTATCCTACAACCTTCATATTGTAGTTGTAGGATAGCAGCCCCCATATATATATATATATGAATAAGTTAGAGTTAAGTAAAGAAATGAAGTAATGAACTAACTAGCTATGTTTTAGTTCTCCATATAAAAGGACTATATTTAAGGCCCACGTATCCATTCACGAGAGTGGATATTAGGCTGAAACGAGGAATCAATTCAAGCGCAAACAATTCCGGTTTATATCAAATAAGTCCTAATTCATCAAAAAGAAAAAAATATATATCAAATAAGTCCTTCTCATGTTCTATGAAATTGTTTATCACCTATATGACATGGTAAGCATACTCTATAGCATGTAGGTTATAGACACAAAAAAATAGTTCAAAACACAAGTTATAAATAACATTACGAGGGTGAGCCTTGATACAAAGTGACAATGATAAGGGCAATGGGCGTCATGGGTAAGTCTGTGTAAACGGGTTTTTTCTTTCTGATGCAGTTGGTGCTCTGTTTGCTCTGAAGTCTAGCTGGCAGAACTTGCCACCCAACTGGGCGGGGGATCCTTGTAGCGGCAGTTGGGAAGGAGTCAGATGCACCGATTCAAGAGTGACTTCTATGTAAACAAGCGGTGCTTTTTCACTTTTTTCGGTGTTCAAAGAATTTTCTTATTCTGATTTTAGATTCTTGAGTAACTCGTAGTTCCAATTGCAGAACATTAGCTGGCATGGGTGTGAGAGGCAGCGAGTTCGGAGACATTTCATCGTTTTCTGGATTACGGGTTTTGTATGTATTGATTTTCTGAATATATATGTTTAAAGAGGAGTTCTTGATTGTCATTTTGCATTTAGGCAAACATTATACGTAACGGATTTCGGTTCCCAAGTGTTTGTATGTTCTGACTTGCGACACAAGACTATGTTCAATCATCTTATCCATGGTTTCATACGTTTAGGCTCTATTTGGTTCATGAACTTAGTGAGGGAAAGAATAACACTATTCTTGGTTTGGTTAAAAGGAAAATGAGGAAAATATGAAGTAAAACTGTAAAGTAAGTAGGGTGAAAAATAGATTAAAATTTTTCCCTGATTTTTGTGAGTAACTTTCCTTCCTCTTTTCTCGACTTCCTTTTAAATTCTTTAAAAAAATTAAAACAAAATTCTAGTGGTATTTAAGAACGGAGAAAAACACTAGGGAAAAGTGAAAAAACTAATGAAATAATACAGTGTCTAACAGACTACTCAGTATTGGAATGCAAAAATCGGATGTATGACCAATAAATAGTGTCAAAGTAATAGGTAAATACTGCTAGAGTTCGGTTGTATATTGCATGACCAACATGTCTGTATGTTAAAGCAAAAAAGAGAAGAAAAGGTCAATGGGATACCATCAAAATTCAATACACTTGCTTCAGATTATTGTACTCAGTGGCGGATATTAGAAGGGACAAGGGGGGTTTGATTTTTAAAAAATTATGTATATACCCTACGGAAAAAATATATTTTTACTCTCCCCTTCCCAAATTCAAAAACTCCCTACTTTATTAGTACTCTAGTTTTGAAAAATTCTACGGAGTACAAGACAACCAAGTATGTGATACACACAATTTCTTGGTCTCAATTTGTAGTAACAATGTGTGATTTTGTTGTATGCTTGGTGCCAATCTGTATTAACTCTTTTACAGTGCCATTTGTTCGTTACAAATTTATAATTGGTAATAAAAGGTCTCAAAGTGCTGTAACTGAGATATATGTATCATATAATTTGGAGAAGATTTCTTGAGTTTTTTTATAAATTTTTTATAGCATTAACTTAGTCATATCATCTCCATGAAAAATATGTACAAATAGACCCCCCAAAAAAATTGCCCCCGAACCCCCATAAATTCGGCTACTCCCAAGTGCAACTTTTTGGTTCACCCCTACCAAGGTCCCCCAACTTCAAATTTCTGTAGCCGCCCCTAATTGTACTAGAATCAGTTTTTGTTTGCACTAGAATGTCTTCATATAGTGAGGTACAGATTTTTGATACAACATATATACATATCGGTTTTAAGGCTCTCCATCTTCCCCTTCATCCCACTCACCAGAAAGATGCAAATCACATGAATATTAATCCGTACATTCACTTACATGCCTAATCTAGAACATTACTTACACAATACTGTAAGTAGTTCCTTTATTGATAATGATTGTTTCATGCTCTCTTTCTATTGATTAGTGTTATTGGGATCAATATCTTACTGATTATAAGCTTCTGCATATAGGGATCTTTCAAACAACAGAGGCCTAAGAGGAAATCTTCCAACAACAATTGGAAATTTGGAGAATCTGACAATATTGTAAGTATAGTGTCATTTTTGTTATAGTAGAAGCGATCCAACTTGGGTGATAATGTGATTATATCATTGTATTTCAATCATTTATTTTCTTGCTCGCAGAATGTTGGTTGGTTGCGATTTCTTTGGTCCAATTCCAGACTCGATAGGATCTTTGAAGCAGCTTTTGTTTTTGTAAGGATTCAAACCCACGAGTATTCCTTTTGTGATTTCTAGAAGGGAGGATAATAATGATATTGTGTGGTTTGAATGAGTTCAAGTCATCTTCAAATAGTAAATATAAGAAATAACTAGATGAATGGCCTCTTTATGCCTCTTAAGGCTATGTTTGATTAATGGATTTAGCAAGCAAAAATGGACGGACCGAAAACAAAAAACTCCGAGGAAAACACTTTTTTGTTTGGTTCCTAAGGAAAACAATGAGGAAAATAGTAAGGAAAAGAAAATAGAGTGAAAGATAAATTGAGATTTTTGAATTTTGTGAGACCTTTCCCTTATTTTCTTGAGCTCCTACTATGTTTTGAAAATTCTAGTTTTTAATGCTATGTATGTATGGAAGAAAACATTAGGGAAATAGTTTTCCTTCTCTACAAACAAACAGAGCCATAGGCTTCATTTGGTTCATGGATTTAGGGAGGGAAAATAAAAGAGAAAGGAAAACTATTTCCCTGGTGTTGGTTGTTTTCCTACATGCTTAAATAACATTAGAGTAATTTTGAGTTTTAGTTTCATCCTGTTTTCTTTTCCTTTTTTTCTTCCTCGCCATTTCCCTTATCATCCTTTCCTTTGCTTTACTATATCCATGAACAAAACAAAGCCCAAAGCTCTCACTCACATAACCATCAGCTTCTAGGTGCTCTTTTCCAAATAGTTCCAGATGAAAATTTTATTCCTTGTGTTTGCTATGCACTTTCGTATCTTTTCCAATTTATCACAAACTGTTTTGCCATTCCTCGCAGAGCTCTGAATAATAACAGCTTCAGTGGACAAATTCCACCTTCCATTGGTAATCTGTCTAGTCTTACATGGTTGGATCTAAGTGACAACCAGCTTCAAGGAAGCATTCCAGTTTCTAGTGGGAGCGCACCTGGTCTCGATATGCTGCGTAGAGCACGGCACTTGTATGTCTTACCTATTTAGAAACTAAACAGAGTAGATCCTGTTTGGGATAGCATTTTCGGGACCAAGAAAAGTAAAATAGTTGTGTTTGGATTATCTTTTTCACAACTTTTTGAAAATTATGATCCCTTTTTAAATCTAAGACAGAGCTTCTTTAAAAACTTCAATTTGTAGCTTTTTGTAAAATTTTGTAATCCAAAAGGTGATTATTTGAAAAGCTAACCCAAATGGGCTCTTAGTTTCACTTCTTTTCTATTTGAATCAAGTGATTTTTGTTTTTTTTTTTTTAAAGTGATGTGAAATTCTATTCAATATTGACAGCCATCTGGGAAAGAACCAGCTCTCTGGAAGCATCCCACCTCAACTTTTCAGCTCAAACATGAGTCTGATACATGTGTAAGTTTGTTGGACTTTGATTGGTTATTGGATTAAGAGAAGGAAAAGCAAGCGGGAAGGAGAACTTTTTTCTTAGTGTTTTCCCTACTTTTTTTTTTGCCCATGCCTAAATAACAATAGGAATTAATTTTTTTTTTCAAAATATCCTATAAATTAAAATAAATAAGAAGTAAGGTGACTCACAAACCTCAAAAATGTGTTTATATTTCTTCTTATTTTCTTTTTCCTTTTATTTTCTTACTGTTTTTCTCATTAACCAAAGAGAAGTGTTTATCCCCAGTGAATTCTTTTCCTTTCCCTCACTATATCCAAGAACCAAACAGAGCCTAAAACTCAGCAGTTTATTACTTCAATCATTCAATGGCCAGGTGAACCTATACATGGGTGTATTGCTTTGTGCTCATGCATTTTGTGCTTACCCATAACACTTCACTAAATAAAAACAAGGAGAAAGTTTTCACAATGGAAATGGAAACACTGCATCTTTTCCGTATTCTCTATTTTGAGTTTACGACTTATTTTTTTCATCATGATCGGAATGCATCTTTCTCAGTGAGTTGCTTCTTGATATAAACTAGGGTGGGTTTAGCTTGGATTTATTTATCCTTGGGTTATGTTTGGTTCCTAGATTTAGTGAGAGAGAGCAAAAGAAAATGCCGAGTAACACTTTCTTTGTTTGTTAATGGTGAAAATAGGAAGTGAAAGAAAATACAGTGAAAAATAACTTAATTTTTTTTTTTGAGTTTTTGAGGTACTTCGCTTCCTCTTTTCTTGAGTTCCTTTATAACTAGGGAATTAGTATTCCTTCTCCAAATCTGTAAACCAAAGAGAGCCTTAATGTTCTCGTGGAAGAATAGACAAGTGCTCATGATGTCAGAGCATTTTCACTGAATTGTAAATTGTAGTTGTATTCGACAAGGAAATTGAGGGAATTCCTTGCAGTTCCTACTTGTAGTACATAACACTGCTTTAGTCATAGGCTCCTTACATATTCTTTCGTGTGTATATGTGTACTCACATAAGTATTCTTATGAGCAGGGTTCTTGATAGCAACCAACTCAGTGGCGACATCCCTTCCACAATAGGAATTGTGCAGACTTTGGAGGTGGTGTAAGTATCTTTGCAACATACTAACGTAAATTCATATCACTGCCTCTAAATTTCTCTGACTTATTTTGAATCTGTTATCTTGTTTTGGCAACAGACGCCTGGACTGGAATCAATTAAATGGGTCCGCCCCAGGGAACCTCAACAACCTTACAAATCTCAATGAGCTGTAAGCCAGACAAAAGAGAGAAGTTCTCAACTAGCGTTTTTAGACTTCTGTCTAGAAAGTCTGTATTCCTGTTCTGGCTTCTTCCCGGTTATAACGAAAGGTTTTTGGTTATCCATTTTCAGGTACTTGTCAAACAATAATCTGATTGGACCTGTTCCCAACCTGACAGGCATGAACTTTCTCAACACTGTGTAAGTTGTCACAAATTTTCTGAATATTTGAGACTCTGGAACTACAAGGACTGGTTCTGTTCATGAAAAAACCAGTTGTAAATAGTTTGATGTTTATGTAGCTGCTTTGTTGTTGTTAGTAGTTACATAGGAGTCTCTCTCTGACTTAGAAATACCCCAAAACTTGTTCTTTATCAAACCAAAACAGTACTGATTTAAAACCAGTTAAAAGTGAGATTGACTCTGAATCTGATCCCTTTTTAAGCATGCCCAAACAAATTCTTTAGTATTGTCAGTAAAGTAAGTGAAATGCTTCTGAGTTAACAAAGACATGTACCAAAAGGTGGTATTGTTTTTTTTTTTTTTTCACTAACTTTCTTTTTGTTTTTCTTCCGCCTCTCTCCCCTTGGTAATGGTTTTCTTAAGGCTGTACAATATATTTTCTTTTTTACTGACTAAAGTGTGATTTTGCAGGGATATGAGCAACAACAGTTTCGATGCTTCAGCTGTTCCTCCTTGGTTCTCAACCCTTCAGTCTTTGGCAACATTGTACCTTTCTATCTCATATGTTTGTGCGCTTGTGTGTGTGCTCGTGCGTGTTCATGCTTGTAGCATATTCATTTTCTGAACTTTTTCTAGATTTCCGTCACCTTGTTGTCCTTCTGTTTGGTCTCAAGTCCATATCGAAGGCCAACATGTCTGTCTTGAGATGTCAAGTGTATTTTTAGAGCTTTTGCGTCCCTTCGATATCTTCAACTTGAAACATGTAACTCCTTACTGGTCATCGTACTTTGTAACACGTAAGAGTCCGATTGGGTTAACTTTTAAAATAAGCACTTTGTAAAAGAAAAGATTTTTTAAAGAGTTACAAATTGGAGCTTTTAAAAAAAGCTGTTTTTTAGCTTTAAAAAGGAATCATATTGTTTTAAAAGGCTGTGAAAAAGCTAATCCAAATGGTCATAGCATCCTAAACAATCACTTATAAGAACTTCTTGTCACCGAAAAAGGTATTCCAGATGGCTTTAATTAGTCTAACCCAATTTTCTTCTCAAAGTCTAGCAGGTCAATTAATGCCTAGTTCTGTCCTTTATTGTGGCATACATCCATCCCATCATTTCTCATTCCGCTAACACAATTATGGGGAGCCTTAAAGGCTCATTGTAATGGTGAATTTTAATTTGTTAGATACACGAGTATCAGAAAACAAATGAACTACACACTTAAGTCTATGTTTGAGGTCATCTGGAATTTACCATGCTCATGGACAATATGTGTCATTGCTTTTAGTCTTGTTCATTCGAAACCATCTTAATTCTATGTTACTTCATTTTCATAGTATGAATATGTTAAGTTACCGAATACTCTAAAAGCTTAAGATGTTAGAGAATGGGCCCAACAATGTCAAACTTCAACACCCTCCTTCACGTGTAATCTTGACTTACACGTGGAGAGCCAACAAACCAAACTCTATCATAGTGGAGACAAATAACAAGGTGCAAATATGCACACTAAAACGGGGATAGAGAGTTGAACCCAGGACCTCTCATAAACTAGGCTATGATACCATGTTAAGTTACCAACTATTCCAAAAGCTTAAGCTGTTAGAGAATTGGCCCAACAATGTATATCAAGCTTCAACAGAATATGTTGCTCCTGTTATTTAATTTGGGAATTGAGTAAGGGGATCTTTCTGGTATCATCGATTAAACTAGAATTTTAGGAATAGTATAAAATCTGAGTTCGGAGAGACTCAAACTCAAACTCTAAACCCGTTAAGAACTAGCAAGCATGCTGACGATTGGTCGCGATGGCGGCGGCCTCAACAGGAAAGTCACTGAGTGGCTCAAACTGGGCCAAAGCCGAATAATCCGCGACAGGAAGGCCCAAAGCCTCTTGGGAAGCATGAGCTATATCCCTGTAGAGCTTGAAGATCTGCGAGTCATAGCACTCATGCACATACATCTGAGTTAGGGCGGTCCAGAAATCATGCACCGTGTCATAGTACATGAACATATGGTAGACGCGTAGGGTTCCAGAGAGTTGCGAGGGACTAGGCTGGGGTAGGCCTTGCGGCAACTGGCAAGGTGGCCGGTGGCCTGGGTAGTGAGGTGAGGGTGTGGGGTGGTGCAGCGCAGGCTACGGAGTGGCTGGGAGGGCTGGTGGTGATCGGCGATGGAGAGGCATATTACGACTTGCTTTGATACCAACTAGAATTTTAGGAAAAGGTAATTAATTTTTTTAGCTGACAACTCCAATATATAAATATATACAGCCACATACTAATGAGGGATCGCTCACTTTCTTAAAGTGTGGACCTCTATTCTTGGCCGTCGGAGTGAATGATCCAAGGGCCACAAATCGAGAAATTATTCAGTGAGCCCGTCACACTACGTCATCATGCAGACATGGTGATCATTTAGGTGCTGTTTGGCGAACTTCTCACACAAAAGTCCATTTCCGGAATGGACTTCTGAAGATGGAATTTTTAAAATGGACTTTTTTTTTAAAGAAGAGTTTGTTTGGTGAATGAGTGGTTTTTAAATAAAAAGTGCATCTAAATGTGCAAATACGTTTGGTGGCAACTTTTTAAAAGTACAAACTTATACTTACTTACAAATATTACCCTTAATCATGAATTTAAAACTAAATGGATATAACATATTATAGTATATAATTTTAAACTGCAAAATAGTTAGCTGAAATAAATTAAAAATATTTATCCATAACTATCATGTCAAATGAGCTAAAATTGGGCACCAAAACAAAAAGAAAAAAGAAAAAAGAAAAAACACTTTTAACTACAATGTTGGTTTAATGACTTATTTTCAATAGGAATTGTAAAACAATAGGGATTCGACTTGGCTACATAATACATGTATGAGGTTTGGTTAAAGAGGGCATTAATTATAAAACAAGGGATAAAAGTGTAATTCTGTGTATAAAGCTCCTAACTTCCGGGGAAGTGCAAAAATCACAGTTTTGAGAAGTCAGGATTTTTGACTTCTTGAAATGGGCATTCTAGAGATGCACTTCTTGTCAAGAAGTCCATTCTCAAATCTCACCAAACAAATTTCAATTCTGTAAATGGACTTCTTCTTCCAGAAGTCCATTCCCTTTGGTTTCCAAACATCCTCTTAGTCTTAACCATACACGCCCCCAATTTCCAGGGGATCATGACAAGTGGTTGGTTGTTTATTACTTTGAAATGTTACTAACCACTTGTCATGACCATGTATATGGTTGAGATTGAGTGGTCACACCATGTCAGCATGATGACATGGTGTGACGGGTTCATTGAATAAATTAGAAGTCCTCACTTTAAGAAAGTGAGGGATCCCTCATTAGAACGGGATTGTGAATATCTATTTATATATATTTATATTAAAAAGGGGTAAACGAAATACAACAATGTTGTCGTCCCACATCGCTTACATGTGTTGTTGCCTCTGCACTTTATAAGCCCATAATTCCCCTCTTCTTAACACCTAGATTTTAAGGAGTTGAATGGGCTGGGCTTTACAAGTGGTATCAGAGCCTTGTTTGTCCCCTATCTCCGTAATCCACGTGTGTGCCTTTGCCACACGTGCGGGGGCGTGTTGTCGTCCCACATCGCTTAGATGTGTTGTTGCATGTGCAGTTTATAAGGCCCTAGTTCCGCTCTTCTTAACACCTGGTTTTAAGGAGTTGAATGGGCTGGGCCTTACAAGAAATAATAATAGGAAGAATAAAAACTTCCTAAAGTCTAAAATAACCGAATACTAAAAAAAAAAAAACATATAATCTCCAACAACTAATAACATGTTATTTAGCAGCGCTCATTTATTTGAAAACAAAATAACTGTGTTCATACTTGTTATGAAACACACACACCATAGGACCTCATCTTGGATATGCGTCCGTGGTCATTTGGTTTGATTTCCCACTTCTCTTCGCCCAAAATCTTCTTTCCCTTATTTTTGCAGCAAAAGAGTTTTTTTTTTCTTTTTTCTTTGTTTTGTTAATCATTTGCGTATTTAAAACTTTTTTTTTTGTATGGAAACTTGCTATAAATGATACAATACCTAATTAGCCATGTAGCCCAGTAGAACTCTGTGTGTGTGTGTGTGTGTGTGGTGGGGGCATCCGTTATACTTTCTGGAGAATTTTCTCTAGTGTAAATTTTAGTTGTGTTTTAATGTCAAATTATTAATCACTTAACCTTGCACTTAACAGAATGATGGAACGCACACAACTTCAAGGAAATCTACCAGTCAACCTCTTCAGCCAGCCTAACTTGCAGATTCTGTATGTATACACTTAGGCTCCGTTTGGCAACAGCTTTTGAACCCATAAGTGATTATGGAACTCCAAAAGCTACAATGAAGCTG
The DNA here is from genome assembly GCA_033977485.1 of Hydrangea macrophylla. Classification (NCBI taxonomy): domain Eukaryota; kingdom Viridiplantae; phylum Streptophyta; class Magnoliopsida; order Cornales; family Hydrangeaceae; genus Hydrangea; species Hydrangea macrophylla. Next base: position 80,486,463 of record CM066996.1, read on the forward strand.
TTTGCCTGTTTGGCAAATTAGCTTCTGCGTTTCAATCGTGGAATTATGCGACTCAGTCACTGAAATTCCCGATTGGCCAAAAGCTACCATGGACAGCTTTTGGCACAAAGCATTTTTGGGGGGGTTGAATCACAGAGGCAAAAGTTGTTTCCAAACAGCCCCTTAATTTCAGGGACCATTGAATTAATTCTGGTGAATGTTGAGGAACCTGAATGTGTAGCTTCCTTAATTTTAAACTTTAAGATTGTAAAGTTAAAAGTTGTATTGTTTATGTTGTGGAAAATGATGTTTGTAATTGATGACAGAGTACTTAGCAACAACCAGCTTAATGGCACCTTGGACGTTGGCAGTGGAAACGGCCAAAACCGGACACTCGATTTGCAGAACAATTCCATCACTGCCTTAGTGCAAAGAGTAGGATTCGATGAATTACTGTAAACCCCTTCTTCCCTTCTTTTCTTCTTCTTTTTTTTTTGTTGCAGTTTAAATTTCTATTGCACATACTTAATCTATGTTACATGGAACCTTTTTAATAATATATTAAGTCAACAATTGCTCCAAAAACTTAAGCTGTCAGACAATGGGCCCAACAATTATATATCAACCTTTAACACCTTCCCTCAACCTTGTTTCACATGTGAAGAGGCAACGAACTAAACTCCATTGTACTGGAGAGAAACACAAAGAGAAATGTGCCAAGCAGAATAGGACGGAGACTTGAACACCTCTCACAAACAATGCTAGGATACCATATTCACCAGCTTAAGGTGTTAGAGAATGAGCCCGACAATGTATATCAAGCTATAACAAATACATTGTAGTACCCGTTTCGAAGACATGGACTCAGGTATAGGTATGGGATATGTGTTCGACACTTCTGGGTGAGCACACAAGAAGCATATTAGCGACTTGTGTAATGATATATGACGTTCTAATTATATTCCTTTTGCTATAAAGTTTTAAAGACTTATAATAGTATTTTGAAGTGTTATTATTATGTAAAACACTACTTTGTCTTAGAAGCATAAGAAAAGCATTGGCTTATGCCGTGTTCAAGTTTCCTTGGGTTCATAAATTTGGGAAGTCTAACGCTTGGACACGTTCTTGCACCGACCCAACATCCTCATCTGAGTCCATGTAACATATCTTAATTTGTTCATTATCTGTTATCATATTGAGAGGCTTATTGTTACTACTTTACTGCAGACTTCGCGGTAATCCCGTTTGTGAGGGAGTGGGTGCCACAGAAAGATTCTGCACAATTTCTGGAAACCGAAATTTCACGTTTTTACCACCATCAAATAACTGTGCGTCTATCAGCTGCAGTTCAAATAAGATTCTCGGCCCAAACTGTAATTGTGCACATCCATACACGGGAAATCTACACTTTGTGTTTGTTAACTTCTCAAACTGGGAAATTTCAAGCAATATCATTTCTGGTCTCGAGGGGTCTTTGATGTCTGAATTTAGGTTACGCCAACTTCCCGTTGATGCAATTTCATTGAGTGATCCAACGCTGGATTCATTCAAAAATGTTCAACTGAGACTCCACATCTTCCCCGCTGGTGAAGATCGTTTCAATCGGACGGGAATTTCTGATATTGGGACCGCGCTCATCCACCAACGTTTCTGGACCAAGGGATTTTTCGGCCCCTCCTACTTTATTCAAGAAGACTATTGTTGTTTTGATGGTAATTCTGTTCTTTACATTAGAATAGGAGAAAGTTTAATCGTTGATGGTTTGTCAGTTTATTTAGGCTCTGTTTGGTTCGTGGATTTAGAGAAGGAAAGGAAAAAACAAGAAGAAAACTATTTCCAATTATGTTTTCCCTTTTTCTCCTTGTTATTAAGTGACATTAGAAATAAAAATGGTTCACAACATAATAACGACGAAAATAAGAAGGAAAATAACTCACTAGATTCAAGTTTTGTAATTTACTTTGCACACTGTTTTCCTCTCTCTCTCTCTCTCTTATTTCCCTCACTGTGCTACTTATCTACCACACCATGAAAAGTGTTTTCCGCTGGCTCCGTTAGTTATGCGGATCTAGAAAAGGAAAAGAGAAAGGAAAGGAGATCTATTTCCCTTCTTTTCCCCCTAGTGTTTTCATCTTTTTTAAATTACAGAATTGAAGATTTTAAAAGCATAATAGTAACATAAGAAAAGAGTAAGGAAAGTGACTCACTAAATATAAATATGTAATTCTTATAACTTACTTTTAGCGCTATTTTCTTTTCCTTCCTATTTTCCTTATTAACCAACCAAAAAAAAAAAGCGTTTTCCTCAGTATTTTATTTACTTTCCCCTCACTAAATCCATGAATCATTAGAGTCTTAGTATGATGCCTCTCTCTCTCTCTCTCTCTCTCTCTAGTTGCCTGCCTATCTATCTTTCTCTCTATTTTCTGACTTGTAAGAATATACAGGTCCAAAAAGCTCCGCAAATACTGGTATTATTATTGGAGCAACGGTTGGTGGTTTTGTACTTATGCTACTATTAGTCTTTGCTGGAATATATGCTTTCCGTCAAAGGAAGAGAGCAAAAAGAGCTATAGCACAGAACAATCCTTTCGGTAAGATAATCATTCAGAACTAAAACATGGTTTCTGGGCTAAGTTTCATGAAGTTTGTGACCGTTACTTATCAGTTTCTATGGCCTACAAAATGCAGCATTGTGGGACCCAGATAAAGGCAATGGTGGAATTCCTCAGTTAAAAGGAGCAAGAGGGTTCTCCTTTGATGAACTTAAAAAATGCACTCATAATTTCTCAGATGCCAATTGCATTGGAGTTGGAGGCTATGGGAAGGTTTTATTTTCTATTTTCATTTTAAAGATAAAACTGTTTGCACATTTTTTTTCTTCTTACTAGGTATTACGTTGGATCTATTCTACCGATTATCCTTTTGAACAAACTTTAGAGAATGTAAAAGAAAATTCAGTAGATAAATGGAAGAGAAATGGATATTTGGTTGCCTACTCCTAGGTATTAGTTGTGAAAGTTTGTCATGTTCTACAATACTTTGAGTGACAAGGGATCTAAATTCTCTCTTTTTCTCCAAGTAAATTTCGAAGTTTCCAATGAGAAAACATGAACGCTTTATTGTTTTTAATAGGAAAAACATTTGTTTTATGTATTCTATGTGCATTTTGAAGTCTCTTGGTGTCATGAGTTTTGTTTTATAATCATTTTTTCAATTGGTCTGTTCCGATTCTGATAGGGTCATAATAGTCATATTCTTCCAAATTGAGAATAATTTTGGATATGTTCCATGTTAACAGGTTTATCGAGGAACTCTTGAAGGTGGGCAATTCATTGCCATAAAAAGAGCTCAACAGGGATCATTACAGGGTGCTCTTGAATTTAAAACTGAGATTGAGCTTTTATCGAGGATTCATCATAAGAACGTCGTCACCCTTGTGGGTTTCTGTTATGAGCGAGGTGAACAAATGCTTATCTACGAGTACATTCAAAATGGCACCATAAAGGATAGTCTTTCAGGTACTTCTGCTCATTTATTTGTCGTTCTTTACACACTATACATAATAGTATTTATTGCCACCCCCATGTCATTGGTCAATCTTGCCTTGTCTATATGAATATGTAAAAAAGAGACCGTGTGAGGTTTGTGGCTTCATCTTTTTGAAAGACAAATGTGACCATATTTAATAAAATTTACAAAATATTCAAGCCATGCTAGTGCATTACAACTATTTCACTTTTAGGATATCGATCTTGCAATTATCTTCCTCAAATTTCCTTTCATGAAATAACTAATTAAATTTAATTCAATGTATCTATCCTAAATAAATAAGCTGCCGGCTTCTTCTCTCTAGATCACAATTCTTTTTTTTTTTTTCTTTTTTCTTTATCTTTTTTTCACTTCATTTCCACTTTTCCCATTTATAAAAACCTATTTCTGATTTTAACCTTCTCGAGGTCATTAGAAAATTCCACTTCACATGGACCCTAAGGCTCTGTTTGGTTTGCGGACTTAAAGAAGGAAAAGAAAAAAACGAGAAGGAAACCCGTTTCCCTAGTATTTTCCTTAATATTTTCCTCCATGGTTAAACAACGTTAGATAGTACGTTTCTTTTATTTTTTATTTTTTATAAATATGATCGGATTTAAGGAAAGAGGAAGGAAAGTGACTCGCAAAATTTAGAATTTGAATCTATTTTCCAACATATTTTCTTTTCCTTCCTGTTCTTCTCACCGTTTTCCTTTATGTTTTCTTTTCTTTTCCCTCACTAAATCCATGAACCAAATAGAACCCAAGTACAGGACAACACGACTTCACCCCCAGTGTAAATTTGTGTAGCCCGACCATTGAGCAACATATGAAAACTAGCAGTTTTAGTTTTTAACATGATAAACTAGCTTAGGAATGACGCGACATTCTCTTTTAGTTATATGTCTCAAATTTTTTCTACATAGATATATGTCCTGATTTTAGTTACAGATAAATAATCTGGAAATATCTATGCAGGGAAAACAGGAATCCAATTGAATTGGATGAGGAGACTTAGAATATCCCTTGATTCAGCCAGAGGTCTTGCATATATGCATGAGCTTGCCAACCCTCCCATAATCCACAGGGACATCAAATCAACTAATATCCTGCTTGATGATAATTTGAATGCAAAAGTTGCTGATTTTGGTATATCCAAACTCTTGGGGGACACTGATGCCGTCAAGGGTTATGTCACTACTCAAGTCAAAGGAACACTGGTTAGTATAAGATCTTCAAATACTTTACTTTTTAACAAATCAATATCTACCTAGCTGGATAGAATAAATGATGGGAAATAGAAGAGTCCTACATGAATATATAGCATGTAAAGATTATTAAGGCCTGTTTGGACATCTTTGAATGCAATTATTGCAATCACACTGTGGGTGTTGAATGTAGGTGGTGGGATCGGATGAGATAGAAGAGTTTGTAAGAGAGCAGTAATCTAGGAATCAATGGTGGAGGGGAAATCTCGAGGAGAAGTGGTAAGGATGTAAAGAGTGACAGACTAAAGGTGAATGAGTGGGGGAGTATTCTAAGAGAAACCCGTGCAATTAATGATCGAGTTTACGTGTGAAGGAATATTCACAGTGAGCTCATAAATACACAGATCCCAAGGGAATGTCTGAAATTGTCTCTGGAAATCCGTTGTGTTGTATATGAGGGCACTGTTCCTATTTATAGTAGTTGGGACACATGCCAAGGAATGAGCACTGCTGACGTGGCTCATTCCTTTTGAGATGTACCCAGATGCCACACCTGTCGTCTGGAGACAACACAATGAATGTCCTCGTGGTAGACTTGAGAGTTATTTCAGCCCATTGACCTTTAGAGTCCTCGTGGTAGACTTGAGAGTTATTTCAGCTCACAGACCTTTAGAGAGGCTAAGGAAGTGTGTCGCGGAAGAGACTGTCGCGACCTTCCTTAGCGAGCTCTGCTTTGAAGCGAACCAAGTCACATAAACCTGAGAGTTTACGAAAAAGAGAGAAAGACTTCATCATGCCATGGCCTAGAATGGCCATGTCGTGGTGAAGTAGTATTGCACCAAGACCTGCCCCCAATCGAGGTCTATCTGAGTTAAAGAATACTTATAAGTGTTCTTTGAGTCCCACAACAACGGTGGAACTCCCTTTGATGCGGGACACTTGGGGGCGCCCCGCTGTTCAGCTATCACTTCATCCTTATCTCTTAGGCTCTCATGAGGCATCCTTCTATGATATGAAGACACGTGTCGGTCATGGATAGGTTGGCGGATATTGATACCCACACACTTTTACACAACATTTTAACTAAAAAGATGATAACTTGAATGGCTAAGAAAATGTAGAAATGGACTTAAAAGAAGCGAGTCTCCTATTTATCCGAATAGATCCATCCATGCTGATAATTTAAGATGATATATGAATGAGCCTATTCAAATGGAAGTGACAGCCAAACATGCTGGTAGAGTTCCCCTAGTATTTTTGTATACACATCTGACGACAATTGATAGCTTTTCAAAACTTCTGAGTTTCGCAAACAAGAAGAACCTTCGTTGCCTTTTTGGAAGGATTTCCATATTGTAGCTTTCTAACCTCACGGCTACACCCAATCCAAGGAAAGGAAAAAACACAAGGTAAAGAACTCGAAAAAAAAGGGAGATAGGAAATAAAAATCGGTTATTTCTAGTCATGAATTTCTATGATGATGATGAGATAAAACAGGTTATCATTGGGGAGCTTTTTGTTAACATTTGCGGGATTTCTCAGAAGTAAAAAATTGAGCCCAGTTCTGTATTTGATTCAACGAAGTCGACGTTTTAAATTTCCTTTCTCTGAATTCCAGCAACGACCCGTCTCTTTTTGTTTTCCTTTGTTCATCTTTTAGGATTCACTGATTCAAAGAATCTTCAAAGGCAGACTCTTTCGTCTCTTTCTTCATCATTTCAGCATTTGATTCCTTGATCACCGCAACATATTATAACTTTAGTTTGTCCTGCAATCCCCAAGTTTCCATACACCAAGTGTAGTCTGTAGCTACTGATACGGAATTATAATTCTGGTGATATGTAGGTTTTTTTCTCTAATATTCCTTTGGTTTGTGGAATTAAAGACGGGAAAAAGGAAAGTAAAGGAAGTTTTTTTTTTTTTATTTATGTTTTCCGATATGCTTAAATGAAATTAGATGTTAAAAATTTTCAAAATAAAACACGAACTCAAGAAAGGTGACTCACAACCTTCACTAAATCTAAAAACCAGTAGAGCCTAAGCGAGCATTTCATTTGGTACGCTTTTGTTGGAACCCATGTGTGAATTATTGCTGTCAATTTTATTTAAGACATACAAATCTTTATGAATGTAGGGCTACTTGGATCCTGAATATTACATGACTCAGCAGCTGACTGAGAAGAGCGATGTTTATAGCTTTGGAATCGTACTTCTCGAGCTTATAACTGCAAGACCGCCGATACTGAACGGAAAACACATTGTGAGAGAGGTGGAAGAGGCTATGGGTAAGTCCAAAGATCAATATAACCTTCAAAATATTCTTGATCCAACCATCGTGTCAGGTACAACACTCGGGGGTTTTGATAAATATGTGGACCTCGCAATGAGCTGCGTGAGAGAATCAGGATCGGAGAGGCCAACAATGGGTGAGGTGGTGAGAGAAATTGAGAACATCATCAAGTTGGCTTCTTTGGACCTCCATGCTGAATCAGCATCAAATTCATCAAGTTATGAGGGGGCAACTAAGGGTGGTCTTTATCGTTCTTATGGGGATGACACTTTTGAAACTAGTAGCAGCTTTTCACCTTTCCATACAGACACTCTATGATAGCCAGTATGTCTGAATATTTTGTGGGTCCAACAGTAATGGAGAAATCGCAATGGCCAGCCATCACACGGTGTTACAGTACATTTTGAACGTGAACCTCCATGCTGAATCAACATCAAGTTATGGGGGAGCAACTACGGGGAATCTTTTACCGTTTCAACGGCAGTGACACTTTTGACAATAGCGATAGAGTAGACCCAAGAATTTGCACTTGGGGGTGAAGTTTACTATTTAAACTTGCCAAAAGGTCCACAACAGGTTTAAAGGCAACGCCGGACGATTAATTTTTTTTTTTGGATCTATATTACTCATTCTTTGGTGTGAATTAAATTTTTTTTTTTTTTTAATTAAAAAAATTATAGTTTTACTATTTGAGATTTTTTGCTCCGTTTTAAAAGTTGGAAAGTAGTGGTGTATTTAAACTTTATTGTATATTGTTAATCCTTTAGCTTATAGTTTATGTCAACGAGTGTTGCAACTTGCAATTGTATATAAGCATGGACCATTTACAAATGTTAAAAATTTGGAGGGCTAGTATGTATATTAGTCTTAAAATTTACAAATTATATAGACATAATCAACTCTAGCATGAATATTTATCCTTTTAAATTTGGGGGTTTCAGTTGGGGCATTTTTTTAGCGCTAGAGTGATCATGAGATTTGATACTCAATTAGGGCTTTTTAGAAGGTAGATCTTTGGAGTGGGGGGGGGGGGGGGGGGGGGGGGGGGGGGGTGGGGCTGCGAATTTGTAAATAAGTTCAAAATCTTATAAATTACATGTAAGTACAACATATTTTTTGAAATATAGCAGGCCAGGGCTACAGTTCTGCCCCTATTAGTGGCGTAAATATTGGATATCACGGTGGTACCACGTGAGATTTTGTAACCTCTCTAATAGAGGAGAGATTGTAAGCTTATGTGGATAGAGTTTGGGCTGATGTGGGAAGAGATTCCCCTGTTTTTGAATAAAGAAATTTTATTGGGTTGGAATACCATATTATCCTTATCACCGTGATACCCAAATTTTTTTTTTTTCTTATAGTGGCAAACTTTTCTCTTAGGGAGAAAATTCACACGTGATCATTATGTCTAAGAGACAGTATTATAATTTGAATATTTTATGGGTCTCATAATACCCGTCACATGGAAAAATTTCTCGATACTCGGGAATGTTTTGAACTTGGTACTAGTGGTTGGTTATCTTAATTTCTCACAGTTACTTTTTGGGTTCATTAGATGGTTTCTCTTGAGCTTTTTCATTATGGAAAATTCTATGATAGATCCTAGTAGTTTTGGTTATATCTGGCATCCTAGTAACTTTTGTTCGAACATGTAGTAACTCTATTAGATTTGGGTGTGAATGAGACCTTATGGGAGCTCAAGGGGATCTTAAGGATCGCTACGATCATGCCCAATGCTCCGGAAAAGGTTTGGAACACTAAGTTTTAACTTTCTGGCAGAGAGGTTTTCGACCAGTCGACTGGGTCAACGGATATATGAAGTTTAAACAAGTTTTTGGCAGAAGGGTGTTAGACCGGTTGAGCGGACCCTGTTATTGAAAAGTCACAACTTGTAATGTTGTAACTTCGAATTTGTTCAAACTTCATCTGTTCTAATGACTTCTAAACGTGTATATACATATATTAACATAGTTTTATGGGTGTTGAGACAACCCTTTGCGTAGAGAACCCAATAAGCACCTCTATATATATGATATTTGGTTATTTTGAGATATACTTTTGTCCAGATTTTATTTCTTTTTCTTCACCTATTCTAGAATCATTTTGAGAGCAATTTATATACATAAAATTCTATAGAATATAGTTGAGTTTGTTGCCTCAACTATATAGATCATAGTATCCTCAAGAACGATATGTCGCAGTCCACAAGTAACCGTGTGTGGGAAGTAAATTCATTTTTCAGACAGTGCAATACTTGCATGCTCCATCTTATAAGTTACTATTTTTATTGAATCGGTGGATGTCGAATTCTTTGAGGACATCGTTTCTTTTCAAAGAAGGAAGACAAAATGTATCTCCTAAAAAATGTGTTGAAAAAGTTTCATCTAATTCTATGAATAATGAAAAAAAAATCGAGGTTGCTCCTAGAAAGAGAAAGAAAGCTAGAAATCTACTTCTTTTGGATCGGATTTTGTGACACTAGTTACCGGAGGTGAACCTCAAACTAAGGGCTTTATTGGCAAGAAACAGTAAATAGTGAGTTGGATTCCATTATGCAAAATCACACGTGGGAGTTGGTTGACTTACCTCTGGGAAGTAAACCAATTGGTTACAAATGGATATTCAAGAGAAACCTCAAAATCGAAGGTACTATTGACAAGTACAAGGCTCGATTGGTAGCTAAAGGTTATCGACAAAAAGAGGGAATCGATATCTTTGATACTTATTCCCCAATTACTAGGATTGCATCCATTAGCATGGTAATCACTATAGCTATTGTCTATAATTTGGAATTACATCAAATGGATATAAAAATCACTTTTCTTAATGAAGATCTAGATGAAGAGATCTATATGGAACAACCTGAATGGTTTGTTGTAAAGGGACAAGAACATAAGTATGTTGACTTGTTAAGTCTCTTTATGGTTTGAAACAAGGTCCCAAGCAATGGCACAAGAAGTTTGACCACACCATGTCACAAATGATTTTAAGATCAATGAATGCGATAAGTGTGTGCATGTCAGGGAATTTGTAGATTTGTGTGTTATTGTTTGCTTGTATGTTGATGACTTGCTTATAATGGGAACGAATAAGAAAGTTATCAACTTAACCAATAAAGTGTTAAGCTCAAGCTTTAACATGAAGGACCACTACAAGAAAAAACCCTTTTTATGACTTTTTTTTTTATTTTGGGCTAATGACTATTTTAAAAAAAGAGTCATAACAAATACTTTTTTCTAACATATATGACTCTTTTTGCAAATATAGTCATAAGATTGGTAAGTGGTGTTTTATTTACGACCATTTTTTTTATTAGTCATAAATAATAAGATTGTTTATGACAGTTTTTTTAAAATGGTCGTAAATAATAAGATTTTTTATGACAGTTTTTTTGAAAATGGTCATAAATAATAAGATGGTCATAAATAATAAGAGTTTTTATGACAGTTTTTTGAAAATGGTCATAAATAATAAGAGTTTTTATGGCAGTTTTTTGAAAATGGTCATAAATAATAAGATTTTTTATGACAGTTTGTTTGAAAATGGTCATAAATAATAAGATGGTCATAAATAATAAGAGTTTTTATGACAGTTTTTTGAAAATGGTCATAAATAATAAGACTTTTATGACTTCATTTTTTGGTAGTCATAAATATTCTTTATTTTTATGACTCTTTTTCTTTGAATTCTAGAATCAAACGTAAGTACTGTTTTGGGAAAAATAGTGAAAAAAAGACAATATGCTAAGATTTTTAAAGTTAAGATTCTTGATTAGGGAAAGGTCCTCTGTACAAAAATATTTTGTGAAATTTTACTTGGCATACACGAATATTATGTGAAATTTCACTAAATCTTTACAGGAATATTAAGTGAAATTTCACTTAAATCGATCTTTGAGAGACTAGTTTTTAAGAAATTACTTTTTGAAATTGGACTATTAACACTTGATAGTTACTTTTAGTGTCACAAATTTAGAATTTATTAAGAATCATATTAGATTTTTTATGACAGTTTTTTGAAAATTATCATAAAAAATAAGATTTTTTATGACATGTTTGTGAAAAGTGTCATATATAATAAGTATTTAGAAAAGTGTCATAAATAACAAGACTTTTATGACTTCATTTTTGGGTAGTCATAAATATTCTTTATATTTATGACTCTTTTTCTTTGAATTCTAGAATCAAAGTACTGTTTTTTGGGAAAAATAGTTAAAAAGACAATATGTTAAGATTTTTAAAGTTAAGATTCTTGATTAAGGAAATGTGCGCTGTATAAAAATTTTAAATGAAATTTCACTTGGTATACATGTAACACCCCGTATTTTCTTTATATAAATATTCATTTAAAAAAACAAAATAATGAGACAACCTAAATTTTTGTGTATACAACCATGGTTATTTATTTGTATGTGTGTATTTATTTTATTCATTAATTATTGTGTGAAATTTTATAGAGCTAAGTGGTGGAGTTAAGTTGTAAAAACTTAAGTTGAACAAGTCATTGAAGAATTGATGTTTATTTTTTTGTAGTGATTATAGGCCCGTGAATGTGTTAATTTGTGTTTTTAACATTTAAATTAAGTACCCGGGTTATGTACACCCATTGGGTCACTCATTTTAGAACTTTAGAATGTATTTCGGGCCCATATAAAGCCTTTTTGTGAGGCCTCTAGACAAAAAACGGGATTTTTAGCCTTTTGTGTGTTTGTGTTATAATATATGTAGGTGTATCATATATACATACATAATATACCTCCTAGGGTTTTGATAACAAAAAGAAAAGAAAAGAGAGACATGAGAAAAATATAGCAGTCAAGAGAGAGAGAGAAGAAGAAGAAGAAGAAGAAGAAGAAGAAGAAGAGAAGAAAAGAGGAACCCCAAATATAGTTTTGCGAATCTTCATCAACATTGAAGTCCTAAATCGGTGAGTTAACTTGTTATTTTCTTTCAATCTCGTTTGATTGAAATTTAAATGGATAGATTATTAAATTAGTATGGTTATGGGTTATGAGATTTAGGTTTTTATTTACAATGATTGAAGTTATGATTTGAGATTTATAGATGAGCCTTGGATATACATTTGAGCAATTATTCAATTTTCGGATTTGAGATTTTCACGGATCAGATTTTAATAGAAAATTCCTAATAAATCATACGTTACAGTTTTCGTGATTCTGTTCGCGTGAGCCTATAGGAAACGCAATTCTGGACAACTTTCGTCTAATGGTATTTTTTCCAATTCTGCACCGTTTGGGCAGAAAATTCATATTACAGTAGCAGTTTTATGAATGTTAAAATAAGCGTATTTGCTATATCATATTTTTGTGTGATTTCGTGTTCATTAATATAAATTAATTTATTTGTACATAGAAAGATATGAGTTCTCATGTATAGTTGAGCTTTGTGAAATTATGACTGTGTGATTTTGTGTGGGTTATGAATCTGTGTGAACATGTAGCTGTTAATATAATTTTAACGGAAATTTGAGTTGAGATATATGAATCTCTTATGAAGTAGAGTTTTGTGAAAAACGTGGATGTATGAACGATAGAAAATCCTTAGAGTTCACCACTGCTCCTTATGATTTTAGGCGGCGACTTCGTGGATGACCCGTCCTTGTGTGATTAGACGGCGACTACGTGGATGACCCGTCTCTTCATTATTTTAAGCCTTATGCCCGGCTTGTTGGTCTATTTCATGTGTATCTAGACATTGTTTTATTGACGCCAAGAACGTAAGGACTAGCCTTTCGGTGTATACTCAAATCCCAGTGATACCCCATGGGAGTTGGGACCGGAGTGGGAGTTAGTATTACGTTAGGAGACACATGGGATATATGTGTAGGCTGGACCATGGATGGGTGGCCGAGGTGGTGAACATAAGGTGTAATAAAATAAAAAACTTTGTGGTATTTTATTCTTGCGTTTAGAAGTTGAATTATAATTAATTACCTCTTATTGTGGTTGCATCGTAGAAAGTTGTGGACGCTTAGTCATCGAATTTTCTAATAATTTTTCGTGTTGTAATCGTTGTGCATGAGAATATTGTCTTGAAGTGACGTTTTATTATCTAATTTTAACTTTTAATATTCTCTTGAAGTGGACTCAAGGCTTTAAATTTCAAAGGGAAAAGAAGGCCAAAACCAATTTGGCAATTCGTAAAGGTAATTAAGTCTGAATAAAAACATGGTAGATATAATGGTAGCTGTTTAAATTATACTTAGTATATTATGGTTAATGTATTGATATAATGTATGTTGCGGTTATTCAATTGTTGCTGGGTATGTTTTCATTGTTTGAAATTTTTGGGAGGTTCTATTTATAGAGGAGACTCTGTCGAAAGTTTTAGAAATTCTAGGTCAACATTCATTCCAAGATAAGTTAGTTTTACCACGACTTGTGATTGCAGTAATTTATTGTTTGTCTAATATTTGTTATACATTTATTCATAGGGACCAAAGCAACCAGGAAATTATGAATGTGGATACTATATGTTACTTTTCATGAAAGTGATAATGGAGAATCCATCCAAATCTATCAAGATAAAGGTATTATCATAGTATTCTTTGTAAATGTGTCGCCAAATTTTCTCTTCTTCTTGTTTTACTTTGATTCATAAATTGTGGAATTTTTTTTTTCATATGTGTTGGAGGTGGTGGTGGTGTTGTTGTGGGGGAGGGAATACATCCTTAACATCTCATTCTTTCCTGAACTTTTTCAGATGAAAGAGTTGTCTCAAAAAGTGAAATATGAAAGTCACGAGCTAAATGTACGTCAACTTGAGTTCATTGAGTTCATTCAAGAATACATTTAAGTATTGAAAATTTCAACATTATTTCCTTTTTCCAGGTAATCTATATTTTTACAATTTAAGAAAATTATATACTCGTATATAGAATCTAATACATTGATTTCATTTTTGTTTCAGTGTTACACAGTTAGACTACATGGAACAGATATTGCAAATAAGTTGATGTACTAGCGGAGATTGAAGAGTTTAAATAGACACTAATCTTGTTTTAATTTATTTATTTATTTATTTGATTTTTTTTTTAACAATGTTACATATACATTATTGGTTTGTTGGTTTAATACATACTTAGTGGTTACTGTTACATTTTTCTTGTACATAACTAATTATTAGATTGATTATTGAAAAATTTTGGTTGGAAGGAAGATAATATCTGAATATGGTTCTTGAGTTGATTTGTAACATGCATGTTTTGATGATGTATTTGAATTGTGTAATCTTGATTGTTGGATTATCAACAAAATTTTTTTTTTCTTTAAATGTGTTTTATAATATATATGACTGTTTCATAAAAAACAATCATAAATTAGCAATAGTTCTACTAAAGTCATAAATAGTGTCATTATTTATGACTTTTAAAATGTTATTTATGACTGTTTTGAAGATTATTTATGACTATAAAAAGATTATTTATGACTTTTTGAAGGTTATTTATGACTATTTTAAATATTATTTATGACTATTTAAAGGTTATTTATGACTTTTTTTTTAAGATTGTTTATGACTTTTTAAATGGTTATTTATGACTAATTTGAAGATTATTTACGACTTTTTAAAGGGTTATTTATGACTTTTTTGAAGATTATTTATGACTTTTTTAAAAGGCTATTTATGACTTTTTTAAAGATTATTTATGACTTTTTTAAAGATTATTTATGACTTTTTTAAAAGGCTATTATGACTTTTTTGAAGATTGTTTATGACTGTATCAATTAAAAAATAGTCATAAACAATTTGAAAGCACTCATTTTTTATGACTATTTTTTTAGAACTGTTGTAAAAGTAATAATTATTTATGACTTTTTTAACAAACTCGAACTTATTTATGACTGCAATGTTATGACTTATTTTAAAAGCTTAAAAAAGAGTCATAAATATACATTTATGACTCTTTTTTAAAGTCATAATAAGGGTTTTTTGTTGTAGTAAGGACATGGGTAAATGCGATGTTATTCTTGGTATATAAGTGAGACAAACTTCCGAAGGATATCTTCTCACACAAACATTATGTTGAGAAGATATTAAAGAAGTTTGGTCAATTGGATGGCATATCGGTCGTAACTCCATTTGATGTCAATAATAAGTTGAGGAAGAATATGGGTGAAAGCATATCTCAACTTGAATATTCGCAAGTAATCGGGAGTTTAATGTACATTATGGATTATACATGTCTAGATATTGCATATTCGGTGGGAAGGTTTGCTAGATACACTAGCAATTCGGATAGAGATCATTGGGACGCTCTTGTGAGGGTGTTAAGATATCTAAAGCATACCATAAGCTATGGTTTGCACTACACACGATACCCGATTGTGGTAGAGGGATATTTCTATGCGAATTGGATTTCAGATAGTTAAGAGACTAAGTCCACAAGTGGATACATATTCACTTTAGATGGAGCTGGGATTTCTTGGAAATCAACAAGGCAAACGTATATAGCACGTTCGATGTTGAAATCGGAGTCCATAGCGTTAGACAAGGCGGGTGAGGAAACCGAATGACTTCAGAATTTGTTAGAAGATATTCCATTATGGCCTAAACCGGTAACGACCATAGTTGTGCATTGTGACTGCAATGTGGCATCTTCCGTAGCTAAGAGTGTCGTGTATAATGAATTACATTAAAGTCTTTGGAGCCAAAGCATATATGTATATATATATCTATAATATATATATCCACATACATATTTTTTTTCGTTCTTAATGGACTCTATTTTCCTCCTTTGTCTCATGTTCCTAATGTTTGTTTTCCTATTACTCTCTCTATCCTAAAATAAGTTTGCACATTTCCTTTTTTGGATGTCCCAAAATAAGTGTTCACTTTTAAAAGTCAATTACAAAATGTAATAAACTTCCTATAATACCACATGCAATAATATATAGTACCATGAAACACTACAACAATATATTCTACAACTTGTAAAGCATTGGTCATCACATAATAGTGAAGACATTCTACCATCTCATTTGACATTTGCCATTTTAATAATTGTTTATTTTATTTTTCATCTTTTTATGAGTTTTGCACTAAGAATAGTAATAGAGTAATACTATGCTTCTCAATGATTGTCTTTGAAATCTTTCATTGATTACATTTCTATAAAAACAAATTTAACCACATGCTAAATATGACACTCACAAATTTATAAGTTCCAAATGACATCATAGTTGTATTACTTGTTGTGGAAGTGATGAGGACGGTACACATGCCATTGCATACGATACAATTGATTAAACATTTAGGGACTAAATTTGAAAACATAGCATTATTCTTTTTAAAATCTAAAAATTTGGATAATGTTCCATATCAAAATTGATCTCATAAATAAGCGATTGGGAAAAGGAGAAAATAACCGTAGCAGGGTTAGGGTAAAAAGAATGTAGATACTTCTTACACCTCTGACTCCGATATCTACTCTGTCCCTCTAACACCAACCATATATATATATATATATATATATTTATGGGAACCAACCGTATTAATTAAAGTAGATTAAAACTCTATTTTGGGTAGTATGTGTTGTTGCGATTGCAATAACTTCACAATATGTCTGTAAAAATAAATTATGGTCAGAATTGATTTTGATATTTGGGGTGTTTTAATAACTTAGCTATGCCACTTTTTATGTTCTTTATTGTTAGAATGTTTACTTTCTATTTGTCACGCCCCGACGTAGCATAAATAAGGAAAGCGTTTAATTTCCTTTATGGACCCGTAGGTCGCGACAGTTTGAAGGATCGATTCCGTCCCAAACGTCAAACAACAAAACATAATAATCAGAATAAAGCAATCAAGGCTTACAAAAATTTTCTAACTTATTACATCTTATAAACCGGGGTCAACTAAGGCACAGACCGCCTTGAAAATAAAATAATATCTTAAAGTCTGTTACAGTCATCCTTAAAACAAAACAGTTTAAAACTCAAACAAATAAACGTAATGCATAAAATAAACAGTTTCTTTATTCCAGATGCAGCCATTCTCAATTAGCATAGTCGTATGATTCCTCCTGATTGTAACCTGAAAAGCCTGAACACGAATGTCCAGGACGCATCAACGTCGTCAGCTTCAAGAAGCTGGTGAGTATTAAAAACATGACTTTGAATGTAAATCATACTCATTTACCTTTTTCCATTATTAAAATACTGAAAGAATTTATTTTATAAAACAACAAGGAATATAATAAAAGTTGTTCATTCATAAATACAGATACTCGTGAAATGAGACAATGCACCACACTCATCTCGCCGACTCTTTTCTCTCGACATCCACAATAACCCACTATCCTACTCCTGGTATCTTTGAAACGCTCAGATAGCCACACTTTAGCAACGGGGCGCCAGGGAGTGTCCAGTTTGCCTCACACTTTGGTCCGGGGTACCAGGGAGTGTCCAATGCCTCACACTTTGAATACCCTAACCGCCATGCAAATACCGGGGCGACCCCTCACACAGTATCCAGACTTGAGTTATCAGGGAGTGTCCATAGGCCACACTTTAGCACTACCATGGGTGCCAGGGAATGTCCGAGTTCGGCTTCACACACTTTAACGCTTCCATGGGCGTCAGGGAGTGTCCTTATTTGCCACCGTCGCATTTCAAAGATACCCTCTTCCACAAACTCTACCACAACCACAACCTCAACCACGACCACAAACTCATACTCAACCATAACCACAACCACAACCACAAACACAATCTCATACCCTTTCCACACTACCATTACTCTTTTCCACACAGACTGACACCCCTATGCATATACCACTGACTCTCATGAATGGTATGCACTTAAACAAAAATGCAGAATTAAGAAACAACACGCGTACGGGGATTAATGAGTTATACTACAATGTTTAAATTACTTAAACATAACCAATTAGAGTTCTGATCAACTAAATTCCCAAACAGAGCCTTAACAGTATATAAATTTCATCCAAACAGTCCCTTAACAGAAAAACAGACAAAAACAGAAACTGCACTACCTCGCGCGCGCGGGCCGCTCGCGCGAAAGGTCGCTCGCGCGGGCCGCTCGCGCGATAAGCCCATTTTTCCTTTATTAATAAACTTTTCTGTCTGCCTGAGGAAAGCAGGGTCGCGCGCGCGGATCGCTCGCGCGAAGGGGTTCTCGCGCGACCCTCGCTCGCGCGACCAGCCAAATTTTCAATTATATATATATGAATTCTTACGTCTGCCTGGGGAAGGCTGCCTCGCGCGCGCGGGCCGCTCGCGCGAAGGGTCGCTCGCGCGGGCCGCTCGCGCGATTCTCGCGCGCGCGATCGTGGCGCGAGATGAAGCTGAGGCTTCGTCTTCTTCCCCCAGACTTCCCTGTTTCAGCAAAACAGGGGTCTTTTTGACCCATTTCGATTCTGTCAGTATATATGTCCTATTATATATGGATCTCTTTGTTTTTCAACAAGGATTAAGAATCTATGGTTGATTTAACATGAATCAATCTATAACTCTCCAATTTTATGAAAAACTAAAACATGCCAAAATTTGATTTCTAATATACTTTCTTATATGAACGAATTAAGCTCTAAAACTTCAACCATAGTCAATACATACTATAATCTTCCATATTTCATTCACCAAGTTAATTTTGGTTAAGTTTGAAAAACCCATGTTTTCAAGCTTTTGAGTTTCAAACGTAAATCAACAATGGAGATTTCTAAATCAAGCTAATCAAACAGAATTTGAACATGTAATTACGTTCTTAGTGAGTTTAGAATACTCACTGATATTGAGAACAAAGGAATTGTTGAGAAAGAAATTAGAAATAGGCAATCCCAAAAGAAACTTCAAGCTTTAGCTATGGAGGTTCAAGCTCTTCTCTCACTAAAATCTGAAATTCTATTCTCTGAACTCTCTCTAAACTCTCTGTAATACTCAAATGCAGATTGTTTGATTTGTGAGATATGTGAGTGTATATATGGAAGCTTAAGTGGAGAACTTGGAGCCCAAGTATTTTTAAGTTCACTTAATCACTCAATTTGGTTTAACAAATCCTCTAATCACTCTTTAAACATCAGCATACACTCATACGTATCTACATGGATTGAATTCCACAGATTTGTTAACCTCACAAATTTTGAAGAGGTAAATATAGGCTAGTAGGGGTCATAAGCTAGAAGTGTTTGGGAAAAGCTATTTTAAGACACAAATCACACACACCAATTGGACCAAAACCAAACAAGGCATATCCAATGATTACTTGCCATAAATGGCAAATAAAGTAAATGTCCAAATCGGTCACTTCCAAAATCTGTGTAAGTTTAGCACAGTGCGGACAGTTTTGGACATAAACTGGTATTTTCGGGGCGCGGTGGTCACCACAAAAATACAGAAAATTCATTTTAACTAAAGAATTGTTTTACTGGTTTCATAAAAATACTGATTGAGTCTGTAGAGGTTACTTTCACCGTTTTGAAATACAGATTCTGAAATCCCCACAGGTATTACTAACTTTTGTAAAATTCCAATTTGACCCCAAAAGAATTTTGAATATGAAACATAATAAGAAATAAATTCTACACACACAAATTGAAATTAAAAATAAAAGCAGATAATATCGCATGAAATAATTATAACAATGCAATTACAATTTAAATATGAAAATGAAATGAAAATGCAGGTTATTACACCATTCCTCCCTTAAACAGGATTTCGTCCCCGAAATCAAGACTAACTAATCCTGAAATAACTCCGGGTACTTCTTCTTCATATCAGCTTCAACTTCCCACGAGGCTTCGTTCTCGTCATGGTGATTCCACTGAACCTTCACTAACGGAATGTCTTTATTCCTCAGCTTCTTGATACTCTGATCCAAAATCTTCACCGGTCTCTCCTTGTAAGAAACGTTATGACTCGTCTCAATGTCGTCATAACTAACCACATGTGAGGGGTCTCGTAGGTATTTCCTCAACATACTCACGTGAAACACGTTGTGAACCCCAGACATCTTCGGTGGTAGTGCCAGTCGATAAGCTACTCTCCCGACACGTTCCAAAATCTCAAATGGTCCGATGAAACGCGGAGCTAACTTTCCTCTCTTGAGACCAAAACGTACCACTCCTCGGGTTGGTGAAACCTTAAGGAGTACGTGATTTCCAACACTAAACTCCAAATCCTTGCGTCGTCGATCAGCATAGCTCTTATACCGGCTCTGAGCGGTTCTCATCCTCTCCTTGACCAAAGTAATCTTCTCATTGGTTTCTCTTACCAAATCGGGACCCAGCAACTCTGTGTCCCCAACTTCAGCCCAACACAAAGGGGAACGACATGGTCGTCCGTACAGTGCTTCGAACGGAGCCATACCGATACTCGTGTGATAACTGTTGTTATAGGCGAATTCTACCAATGGCAAGTGTGTCTCCCAAGATTCTTCAAAATCGATCACACAAGCCCTGAGCATATCTTCCATGATCTGATTAACACGTTCAGTCTGCCCATCTGTCTGAGGGTGAAAAGCAGTGCTCATCTTGAGCGAAGTTCCCATAGCTTCTTGCAGACTTTCCCAAAATCCAGAGGTAAAACGTGCGTCACGGTCTGACACAATCGACACAGGTGCACCGTGAAGTCGCACAACTTGTTGTATGTACATCCGGCTCATCTTCTCTACCGGGTATGTCATACTATAAGCGATGAAATGAGCTGACTTCGTCAATCGATCCACGATTACCCAAATGGCGTCATGATTCTGCTGCGACCGGGGTAATCCTACTACAAAATCCATCGAAATGTGCTCCCACTTCCAACCAGGAATAGGTAGCGGTTGCAACAATCCTGACGGTCTCTGATGTTCAGCTTTAACTTGCTGACACGTCAAACACTTGGATACAAATTTGGCCACATCTTTCTTCATACCTTCCCACCAGAAATTTCTCTTTAGATCTTTATACATCTTCGTTCCTCCCGGGTGAACCGTATATCTTGACTTATGTGCTTCTTCCAGGATATCCTTCCTTAACTCTTCATTACCTGGCACACATAATCTATTCCTGCACCGATATCCTCCATCGACTCCCACTTTCCATTCTGTCGGGTCTTTTTCTGACATCTTCACGAACCACGTCTGAAACTTCTCATCTTCTTTCTGAGCTCCAATAATGCGGTCGATAAGAACAGGCTGTAAAATAAGACATCCGAACAATTGTCCTTCTCCTTCTTCAGCACTCTGTACATCGAATTCCGCCAAAGTCTCCAACGCTCGCCACTCTCTAACCATTAAGGAGGCGATCGTCTCACGAGTCTGTCGACTCAGGGCATCAGCAACCACATTAGCTTTACCCGGGTGGTATTCTAACGTGAAGTCATAATCTTTAATCAGCTCCATCCATCTGCGCTGCCTCATGTTCAACTCTTTCTGTGTGAACAAGTACTTTAGGCTCTTGTGGTCAGAGAACAAATCAAACTTCTCACCGTAGAGATAGTGTCTCCAAATCTTGAGTGCGAAAACTACTGCCGCCAATTCCAAATCATGAATGGGATAGTTCAACTCATTCGGCTTCAGCTGTCTGGATCCATAGGCGATCACCCGGCCGTCTTGCATAAGTACACACCCTAACCCTTGATATGATGCGTCACTAAAGATAGTGAACTTCTCATCAGGCTTGGGTATTGCTAGTACCGGTGCGGTAGTGAGTCTCTCTTTCAACTCTAGAAAGGCTCGCTCATGCTTCTCTGTCCATTCAAACTTCAAATTCTTCTTCGTCAACCCAGTTAAAGGTGCTGCTATCTTTGAGAATCCCTCAACGAATCTCCTGTAATAGCCTGCGAGTCCAAGAAAACTCCGAACTTCTGTAGGGTTGCTCGGCCTAACCCAGTTTGATACAGCATCGGTCTTGGACGAATCCACAGAAATTCCTTGAGATGATACCTTGTGTCCCAGAAATTTTACTTCTTGCAACCAGAACTCACACTTACTGAACTTGGCATACAACTGATGGTCCTTGAGCGTCTGCATCGCAATCCGTAGATGTTGCTCGTGTTCTTCTCCTGACTTAGAATAGATCAAAATATCATCAATAAAGACGATGACAAACTGATCTAAATAAGGCTTGAACACTCTGTTCATCAGATCCATAAACACTGCCGGGGCATTCGTCATTCCAAACGGCATCACAAGAAATTCATAATGACCATATCGGGTTCTGAAAGCAGTCTTAGGTATGTCTTCCTTCCGTACCCTCAACTGATGATATCCCGACCTAAGGTCTATCTTGGAAAATGTCGTAGCTCCTTGTAGTTGATCAAACAAATCGTCAATCCGAGGCAAGGGATACTTGTTCTTGATAGTCACACGGTTCAGTTCTCTGTAGTCGATACACAATCTGAGTGTCCCGTCCTTCTTCTTTACAAATAACACCGGTGCTCCCCAAGGCGATGTACTTGGGCGTACAAAACCTAGGTTCTCGAGCTCTTGAACTTGTTCCTTCAATTCCAACAGTTCTGTGGGGGCCATTCTGTAGGGAACCTTGGTGATCGGTACGGTACCCGGTATAAGCTCGATACAGAACTCTATACTTCTCTCGGGCGGTAGACCAGAAACATCTTCAAACACTTCTTCGAAGTCCTTGACTACAGGTATAGATGACGCTGTCACCTCTGTACTGACGACTTCGATGTTGGCTAAGCATCTTGTGAGGAACATATCTCCTGTAGGGTTACATTGAAAATCAAAGGGTTGATTCTCATTGTCGGGGAATGTAATTCTCTTCCTCGCACAATCCAGCTTCACTTGATTCTGAGAGAGCCAATCCATTCCTAGGATTATGTCAAACTCCTTCATTGATAGGACAATCAATCTAGCAGGGATTTCACGGTCTCCTAACCGTAAGGGACAAACCTTGCACACGTGTCCTAATCTGACCGCAGCTCCTAATGGCGAAGTAGCCTTCAAAGCTTTCTCTAAGCGATGAGGTAAAATACCCAATCTTCGAATTGTATTAACAGATATGAACGAAAGAGCAGCACCCGTATCAAATAACACTTTAACATGGGAGTTAAACAGAGTTAATGTACCTTCTACTGCTTGCTGATCAGGTTGAGCTTCTCCATAATTCCCTTCTTCATACACAGTTCCATCATATCCAGCGGCATCAGGGATAACAGCATTCAAGCGAGTCTGACCCTGTTGACCATAAGTCACCTGCTTAGGAGCAGTACAGAACCTGCTGATGTGACCTGGTTCACCACAGTTGAAGCAGACTATCCCTTGCTGAGTAGCACGCCTTGGTGCCTTGCAATCACGAGCCAAATGTCCAGGGTTGCCACAATTGAAGCACTTTCCACCACTACTCCCTTCTCCTACTCGAGGTTGAGTCGGATAGGTAATAGCCTGAGTCTTCTTGCTTCCGTCGAAATTCCTCTTCTGCCCTTGGGTACGGTTCATTGGTGGTCTATTCCCAAAATTACCCCTTTGAGGCGGTCGGAATTCAAATTGTTTTCGGCTCACTCGAGCATCCTCTTCCAGATCGGTAGCCAAACCAACAAGTCCTTCAAACGATTTATCCAAGTGACCGAGGGTCAAGCGGCGAATCTGCGGTGTCAGCCCTTGATTATACTTGCGGATCTTCTTCTCTTCAGTATCAACCAAGTGTGGGGCAAACCGAGACAGTCTTTCGAACTGTGTGGTGTATTCTTGCACCGACTTGGTTCCTTGCGTCAGATCCATGAATTCCTTCTCTCTTCTGTGCCTTTCCGTAGCTGGGAAATACTTCTCCAAAAATCTCCCCTTGAATGCAGTCCACGTCATTCCCGTTGCAGCTCCATTCCCGATAGTAGCTATGACCGAATCCCACCAATCTGCGGCCGCATCGGTCAGCTGAAATGCAGCTAATCTTCTCTTGTCTATCTCGTTACATTGGACAGCTTCAAACATCCGGTCCATCTGTCTCAACCACTGTTCCGCCTTCCAGGGTTCTGCGGTACCCGCAAACTGTTCGGGCCTTAGAGCACGGAATCTTTCTAGCAACTTGTCTCCCGTTTGACGGTCTCTTCGGTTGTCGTTTGTATTACCGATCCTTTCTAACCGTCTGATAAACGCTTCAAACATCCCGGTAGGATCAGCAGCTTCGGGTGCTCCCTCGATCAGGTTCCTGTTTCTCCTGACTCCTCCAGCCATTCTATGCATGATAGTGGTAGTAGAATGAGAAACATGCATGCGACAGTGATATGAAGTAATTTAAATGACAACAACATTCAAAAGAGTATATCTTATATATATAACTTCTGCCAAGTAGATACAAAAAGCATGTATGGTCAGATCAATGCCTACCCTATCTGCATGGGTTAGGACGCATGCAAGAGTTAATGTTACAAAAAATGGGGTCATTGCCCTACACTCTAATGCATGTAATTACAGTTGCAAAAAGAGACAGAGCTAATAGTTAAAAGTAGTTAATATGTACAAGTTGTAACTAAAACATCAATCATCTCCATAAGCGGCCATCAGGAGATCTAGCGAATCGACAGGGCGAAAACGCTGAACAACGAACGGTCCAACCCCGTCATAGCTGTGAGAGGTGGACGATGAAGCGGGTACAGGAGCATCCGCCTCATCTACCATCTCCTCAGGCAGGGCTAGCTCAAGTGATAGCTCCGCCTCGAGCTCAGCGGCAAGATCGTCCAGACCTATGCCGTCCTCCAAGATCTCCCCACCTACTGGGACCACGTGGACAACCTCTGCATCGTCCTCAGCAATAGGTACAACCGGCGGAGGCATCTCCAACTGAGCCAGGTGGGCATGCACGACCTGGATCTCGAGGGGTAGGTAGAAAGCATCGCTATCGACCAATCGCAGAACCTCGACCAACACTAGACGCTGAGCCTCTGCGAAATATCGAAGCTCAAAACGGATACGGGTTAGGTCAACTAGGCCTACAACGTGGACCTGGTGCCAAACCTCAGATACAACCGTCGTCACGGCCAACTGCTCTACGGCCGTCTGATATAAGTCAATAAAAGCTGGGATTACTGCCCCAGGTAACACGAAGTGTCCTCCGAACCTGTCTGGTACATAAAGTGGGGGAGCTGGATCCATACCTGAAAAGGGTACTACTTAAAGTCAGAACAGAATAATCTTAGGCGTTTGGGTTCTGAGTCTATCCTCCCTGTCGTATCATCGGGTGTGTAACACTTAATGGAATGTGGAATCGGGTCTATACTGGTAAACCCTAACCTGGCTAAACTATCTTGTGATAAATAATAACCTGGCTCTGATACCACTAAATCCTGTCACGCCCCGACGTAGCATAAATAAGGAAAGCGTTTAATTTCCTTTATGGACCCGTAGGTCGCGACAGTTTGAAGGATCGATTCCGTCCCAAACGTCAAACAACAAAATATAATAATCAGAATAAAGCAATCAAGGCTTACAAAAATTTTCTAACTTATTACATCTTATAAACCGGGGTCAACTAAGGCACAGACCGCCTTGAAAATAAAATAATATCTTAAAGTCTGTTACAGTCATCCTTAAAACAAAACAGTTTAAAACTCAAACAAATAAACGTAATGCATAAAATAAACATTTTCTTTATTCCAGATGCAGCCATTCTCAATTAGCATAGTCGTATGATTCCTCCTGATTGTAACCTGAAAAGCCTGAACACGAATGTCCAGGACGCATCAACGTCGTCAGCTTCAAGAAGCTGGTGAGTATTAAAAACATGACTTTGAATGTAAATCATACTCATTTACCTTTTTCCATTATTAAAATACTGAAAGAATTTATTTTATAAAACAACAAGGAATATAATAAAAGTTGTTCATTCATAAATACAGATACTCGTGAAATGAGACAATGCACCACACTCATCTCGCCGACTCTTTTCTCTCGACATCCACAATAACCCACTATCCTACTCCTGGTATCTTTGAAACGCTCAGATAGCCACACTTTAGCAACGGGGCGCCAGGGAGTGTCCAGTTTGCCTCACACTTTGGTCCGGGGTACCAGGGAGTGTCCAATGCCTCACACTTTGAATACCCTAACCGCCATGCAAATACCGGGGCGACCCCTCACACAGTATCCAGACTTGAGTTATCAGGGAGTGTCCATAGGCCACACTTTAGCACTACCATGGGTGCCAGGGAATGTCCGAGTTCGGCTTCACACACTTTAACGCTTCCATGGGCGTCAGGGAGTGTCCTTATTTGCCACCGTCGCATTTCAAAGATACCCTCTTCCACAAACTCTACCACAACCACAACCTCAACCACGACCACAAACTCATACTCAACCATAACCACAACCACAACCACAACCACAAACACAATCTCATACCCTTTCCACACTACCATTACTCTTTTCCACACAGACTGACACCCCTATGCATGTACCACTGACTCTCATGAATGGTATGCACTTAAACAAAAATGCAGAATTAAGAAACAACACGCGTACGGGGATTAATGAGTTATACTACAATGTTTAAATTACTTAAACATAACCAATTAGAGTTCTGATCAACTAAATTCCCAAACAGAGCCTTAACAGTATATAAATTTCATCCAAACAGTCCCTTAACAGAAAAACAGACAAAAACAGAAACTGCACTACCTCGCGCGCGCGGGCCGCTCGCGCGAAAGGTCGCTCGCGCGGGCCGCTCGCGCGATAAGCCCATTTTTCCTTTATTAATAAACTTTTCTGTCTGCCTGAGGAAAGCAGGGTCGCGCGCGCGGATCGCTCGCGCGAAGGGGTTCTCGCGCGACCCTCGCTCGCGCGACCAGCCAAATTTTCAATTATATATATATGAATTCTTACGTCTGCCTGGGGAAGGCTGCCTCGCGCGCGCGGGCCGCTCGCGCGAAGGGTCGCTCGCGCGGGCCGCTCGCGCGATTCTCGCGCGCGCGATCGTGGCGCGAGATGAAGCTGAGGCTTCGTCTTCTTCCCCCAGACTTCCCTGTTTCAGCAAAACAGGGGTCTTTTTGACCCATTTCGATTCTGTCAGTATATATGTCCTATTATATATGGATCTCTTTGTTTTTCAACAAGGATTAAGAATCTATGGTTGATTTAACATGAATCAATCTATAACTCTCCAATTTTATGAAAAACTAAAACATGCCAAAATTTGATTTCTAATATACTTTCTTATATGAACGAATTAAGCTCTAAAACTTCAACCATAGTCAATACATACTATAATCTTCCATATTTCATTCACCAAGTTAATTTTGGTTAAGTTTGAAAAACCCATGTTTTCAAGCTTTTGAGTTTCAAACGTAAATCAACAATGGAGATTTCTAAATCAAGCTAATCAAACAGAATTTGAACATGTAATTACGTTCTTAGTGAGTTTAGAATACTCACTGATATTGAGAACAAAGGAATTGTTGAGAAAGAAATTAGAAATAGGCAATCCCAAAAGAAACTTCAAGCTTTAGCTATGGAGGTTCAAGCTCTTCTCTCACTAAAATCTGAAATTCTATTCTCTGAACTCTCTCTAAACTCTCTGTAATACTCAAATGCAGATTGTTTGATTTGTGAGATATGTGAGTGTATATATGGAAGCTTAAGTGGAGAACTTGGAGCCCAAGTATTTTTAAGTTCACTTAATCACTCAATTTGGTTTAACAAATCCTCTAATCACTCTTTAAACATCAGCATACACTCATACGTATCTACATGGATTGAATTCCACAGATTTGTTAACCTCACAAATTTTGAAGAGGTAAATATAGGCTAGTAGGGGTCATAAGCTAGAAGTGTTTGGGAAAAGCTATTTTAAGACACAAATCACACACACCAATTGGACCAAAACCAAACAAGGCATATCCAATGATTACTTGCCATAAATGGCAAATAAAGTAAATGTCCAAATCGGTCACTTCCAAAATCTGTGTAAGTTTAGCACAGTGCGGACAGTTTTGGACATAAACTGGTATTTTCGGGGCGCGGTGGTCACCACAAAAATACAGAAAATTCATTTTAACTAAAGAATTGTTTTACTGGTTTCATAAAAATACTGATTGAGTCTGTAGAGGTTACTTTCACCGTTTTGAAATACAGATTCTGAAATCCCCACAGGTATTACTAACTTTTGTAAAATTCCAATTTGACCCCAAAAGAATTTTGAATATGAAACATAATAAGAAATAAATTCTACACACACAAATTGAAATTAAAAATAAAAGCAGATAATATCGCATGAAATAATTATAACAATGCAATTACAATTTAAATATGAAAATGAAATGAAAATGCAGGTTATTACACTATTCGCCCTTCTAAGCATTTTAATTGCCGTAATTTTTAGTCCTTAAAACTATTTCAAACAATTTTAGTTTTTTTTTTGGACAAATCAAATACATCTTCTTCAAACCATTTATTTACACCTAAAATATGTAATTTTTACATATATTGGCTAATTACTTGGTTCGAGAATTTATTTGGATATTTGATCAAGTTGCTAAATATTCAGTAGTTGATGGAAATATTTTCATCATCTGCTGACCAAATTACACCCAAATAATATTAATCTGAAATATGTTAAATCGGTCAGATTGGAGTGACCGAATATGTGACTAACAGGCTAAGTTTTGTGGTACAATTCATGTTTCAAAGACACTGGGTTTGTAGTTGGGATATATTCCCAAAGTGGTGATAGTGGTGTGCCCGAGAAGTAATCTAGTTTTTTTTTTTTTTTTGGTTAAAACATCCAAATGTGTTACTTCTCTGGAATGCTTCAAGAAACAAAAGAGTGGTGGGCCCATTACTTTAAGTCATGTGGCAAGAAAGTGAGTGGGTGTCCACGTGTTGGACTAAGTGATGGGGTGGTTATGGAAAAAGTGGGTCTCCTCATGTATATAAGGAAGACCATACCAAACAGAAGGGCTCTCTCACACACTCAACTCATTTTTGAAAAACCATACCACAACATATTTAGCATTTTTTGTTTTTGTTTTTAGTGTTCATGCACTTTTTAGCTTTCAATGTTTCTTTTCCAGGTGTTCATGCACTGTTCATTTCTTTTCTTGTAATTACAGTTAGACTAGTGAAAATTATTTTCATTTCCCAAATTCAACCTCACCTCGCATTTTACTTTCATCACTTAGTCGAGTATTTGAAGTCCTTTTCAACCAAAAGGCAAGTGCAACCTCAAGGGAAATGACACCCCCTACTTCTCAACAATCGCTTGACCACACTCATACCAAACAGAGGGATATAGTTTGACTACATATTTGAGCCTACCATACAAGGCCCTGGCATGCTCACGCAAAATACATAATTTTTGCCAAACATCATTATAGCTATTTTGTTAAAGCATCACATTTCTCTTTTGTGAGGAAAATATATTTTTCCTTCTTGCTTACACTCATTTATTCATCAATCAACTATACTTATGAGTTGTGAGAACTAATATTGTAAATTTGTTAGGTAGTGATATAAGATTAAAGATATTTATAAATGTGCACCAATCATGTACAATACACGTGTTATATGACTAGTGTACATATATGTCTGTATATAGGATCAGAATGTTGATATTGCTTGTAAAGGGTTCTTGTTCTTTCTGGTTGCATCTGATTAGAAAGAGTAAAAATATTTGATAAAAGAAGGGTTATTGGGAAGGGCTAAAAGGCATTTTCATTGGGAGAAATATGTGAGCATTTTTTGCTAACCCAAATGATATAGCGACAAAATGGAAATAGAATTCGACACATGTTACCTAATAGAGGCTTAAGTGAGCAATGGGTGACCATTTTTTGGTGAGTAAAAATGCTTTCGGGAAATATATTTCTACCGGAAATTCAAAAAGTTCTTTTTGTTCATTTTTTTAAATTTGTTATTACAAACACATAAATAAAGATGTGATGATCACGATGACAAACAAATGTGACCATCACAGTTTCATTACACATTGTTTTTTGGGGATGACTTTTTTCGACTTTGTGCACTGTAAAATTGTGATGGTATGTGCCATCCGATTATTAATGATGCTTTTGACCACCACATCACATAGATTATATAGTGCTCTCTAACCACACAATAACTTGTCTCCTTCTCCACCTTAGAGCAACAGATAGGCTAAACTAGCTTAGTTACCATTGGGGGTCACTGCAATGATGTAGCTTAAAATAGAAATTAGGGTAAGAAAAGGGTAGGAAAACTTAAGTTTAGCCTTTCACTAAAATTTTTTTACCATACAAGCAAATGGCAATCACTTTATCGGTAGAGTCACGGTTAGGGGTGTATACGAGCCGAGTTGAGCCTGCTCGCGAGCTTTTTCACAAGCTCGCGAGCTTGCTCACGAGCTCAAACGAGCCGAGCTTTCACTTGTTCGCAATCTTTCTCGTGAGCTTTTTAACGAGTTTTTTCGCGCGCTTTTTTAAACTATATAGTTTAAAAATAAAATAATAATTTATCAAGCCTATTTATGAAATGTGTCATATTTTCTCTAAAATTATATAGTTTTATAATAAATATATTTATGAAAGTCACTATACAAGCTCTTTATCAAACCTATAAACGAGCTTTCTCACGAGCCTGCTCACGAGCCTTAATCAATCGTGTTCACGAGCTCAAATGAATGAGTCGAGCCTAGCCTTTATCGAGCTGAGCTTTGAGCCCTTATTGAGCGGCTCATCTCCTTTATACCCCTAGTCACGGTGTAATGACCCAACTCCCCGTCTAGCAACAATATTGTCCGCTTTGGGTCTAAACGCAAAGAACTTCCCAGGGGGTCACACATCCCTGGTACTGCTTTGGTAACAATGCGCTTAATTGTGAAGTTCTTTCGTGTTTAGCTCCCTGGTGGTTTTAAAAGGCCTTGTTGCATATAGAGGGGGATTAATCCTTATAAACTAGTCCAAGAACTTCACCCCAGGCGATGTGGGACAAGCCCCCACACTTGACATCACCTCATCCGTCTTGGCCTTCCTCTCTTAGGGGTATTGGCTCTTGGTCGCCACAATCTACCCTCCTTAAGGGCCACACATCCTCGCGTGGGACCCGTTCCATACTTCCGGGTGGGTTTCTGCTCTGATACCATTTTTGTCATGCCCCAATCCTGCATAAATAAAATATGATTTCCTCATGACCCTTAGCTATACTAGCTCCCTAAAATACATGAGATGTCCCTCATCCCTCCTCTTTATTTTTCTCTTTCCTTTCTCTCCCTCTTCTCTTTTCTCGTGGCTCTCTTTCTCTCTGTGTTCTTCTTGTTTGCTTTCTCCTTTTCTTTTTATTTCTTTTGATTCATCCTCCCTCTATCTACCTATAATCCGTATATATATATATATATACCACACACAACTGCCACCCCTCCTTAAAAGAATTTCATCCCTGAAATTCTGCAAGCCACTTCTCAAACCATGTGTCAAATAAGACATAACAGTCTACTAAAACAAAATACCATATTCCAATGAGTTTAGTCATAATAGACCAAAAGTGCTACAACTCGTACTTTTCTCAAACTAGTGCAAACACTCAATGGCACTAATTTTCATTATGGTTAGTTGATAGAAGGACTATGCTACCCAACTCAACTATCCTTGTCTTTCACGTGACAAATAGTAATACCTTAATGCTGAGCCATATGCTTATTGACAAATTTCATTTACTCATAAATATCACATTTGTCATTAGTTGGTGTTTTCACCACAAATAACATCTCATGCACAACAGCTTATACTGAAATTCACATTGTCCAATACATGCATATGCCATAATTCAATTATCAATATTTCTTTTTCACTAGTTATCAACCGATCATTAACATATTATCATCACTATTGTACATACCTGCCCAGCTCAAAATATGTACAATCACATGGCCACAACACCCCAACCTAGCTTGGAAGATTATACTATCCACCAGCCCCACTCGGAATGGATTAATATATTAGTGTACTAACCATAGAACTATCTTAGTTCCAGTCATCAAATGACCACATCAGCCTAGCTCTGCTCGAAAGGTGTATACCATCTACCAGCCCAGCTCGAAATGGAAGAGTATATTAGTGCGCTAACTGCAGGACTATCTTAGTCCCGGCCATCTCAACATACCATAGCTTTTTTTTAATTATTTTTTTAAAAAATAATTTAAGGCCTTGACCTTATCAAATGTATTATTCATATGAATTCAACATTTTGCATCCATTGGACCATAGCATCTGCATAGACAATATGTGCTTCGTATGTGCAAAGACCTCATATACTACTTGTCACTGTGACTAAACCACTTTGGTGCTTGGTTCACCAGCAACTCGTATCCACACTACTAGTGTCACCTGCATCTACAATAACACACGGGAAAGTATACAAAATGATAGGAATAATAATTGTTTCAAAAATACGATGAATAACAGGGATTATACACAATCGATAGCACATCACAAATTAACTGCTTCCCCCCAGAGCATCATACCAGGTTCCTCTTGGTAACATAGCAAGAGCCTCCTCCTCTCCTCACCTCACCTCACCTCACCTCACCCTTTATCAAGCCACATCGGACCTCTTTAAGAGCTATTGGCTATTGGCAGGTGCTACTTACCCATGGACCCATTAGTTCCATGACATTTAGCCAAAATAATTTATTAATAATATTTTACCAAAAATACATAGGTTCTAATAAAAGGACAACATAATTCAAAAAGAGTACAAATAGGGATAATAAACAAGGCTAATAAGTAGGACAAGTGTCCAGCAAGCATTATTCTAACACTTCCATCTCTTACCTATCTCGTCTTACATAAGACAATACATATGCACCACATACAAATATTATAATAATATGAAAAGTCACCTATGAGACATGCGTCTACATGACTTGTCTCTTACTGTACTATTTATGATCCTACATATCTATAGATACACAAAAATACGTGTATATCACATGCACACCACCTTTACTGGCTCACAAAATAATTTACATATATCTATATATAAACCCCATTAAATCTAATAAGCTCTACTTCAACCCCATAAAATTTAATACTAAACAAAAGAAATAAAATGAGATATATGGGTATTACAATATCCCCACCTTTAGAGATTTCGTCTCCGAAATTAAAATATAAATCATTTGGTAAACAACTCCAAATATTTAAATTTTTTTAAATAATAAAACAAATCTAGTACTAAAAAAATACCTTCACAGACTCCCCTGGTGATGTGGAACTAAGTGTCGCACCTATTTTGTCATGCCCCACAGTAGCAAAAATAGAGAAAATAAATTTCTTTTTGGACCCGTAGGCTATGACAGTTGTAAATCACCACATTGTTCATAACCAAAGTCAAACCATCAGAGTAATGGATTAAACCAAGCAATGGAAAATTCTAAGTTCGATATATAAAGTCAAAGTGTAATACTAAACTATTACAAAGCCACGAGTGTTTACAGAAACGTAAATAAAGCATTACGGTAACATACGTCGATACAAATATAACTAAAACAGAAGTCTCTAAAACATAGACATAAATTAACTAGGACACAACTCCCAGTCTTCAGCTTGCGTAGTAGTCAGCACCAGTGTAGCCTCCGTCATCGTATGTTCCACCCTCAAAGCCCCTGTCCATGTATGCATCTCCTGCATACTCATAACCCTAGCCAGTTAGATGTCGAATATCCAGCGGCATAAACGCCGTCAGTTACGAAAGCCGAGTGAAAGCAAATACTAACAGAGTATCTATAGATAAGCAACATATAAAGCAATAACATCACTAAAAGGATTATCTCATCGTTCGCATGCATGTATGTACTAACTCAATATAACAACGGACGTCATCCCAATCAAATCTCACACATAACATAGACTCTTGGGTCCATATTAATCAGACACGTAGTCCCATACCTATGGTCTGTGACACTCGACACGAAGTCCCACGTCCTATCACATAAATCAGACATGTAGTCCCATACCATACAGCTATCGAATCCCGACACACAATCCTACTGTTTCGGCCAATCTGCCCTGATATAATACGGTTAACAGCCCTGATGCAATACGGCATGCAGCCTGAATATAATACGGCACGCAGCCCTGACATAATACAACACTCAACTCTGCTATACTATAACACTTAGCTCCATAACACTCAGCTCTAAAAGATCACAGCACTTAGCTCCACAGCACTCAGCTCTAAAATATCACATCACTTAGCTCCACAGCACTCAGCTCTAAAATATCACAGCACTCAGCTCTAAATTATCACAGCACGTAGCTCCACAATACTCAGCTTTAAAATATCATAGCACTTAGCTCCACAACACTTAGCTCTACTACCGTACATAACTATACCATGATACATCAGCACTCAGCTCCGTAACACTATGACTGTACGCAGTCCCAAAATGTTACGGCCATTAGCCCATATATTAACCTTGACATGAAGTCCTATATCACACAACCTCCCAAACCCGACACGTAGTCCAACTCTATCATACGTCAAACCTGACACGAAGTCCAACTTTATCATATTTCGCCTGACACATAGTCCTTATCCTATCCCAGCACCCTGGGGATCTCACACCTGATTTTATACGATCTTAGAGACCGCAATTATACACACCAACAAAAATAATATTGACCTCTACAGTCGATAGACCCACTACTATGCACGTCAGCTTCTTATTATTATCTCTACATTAACCAAATGGTTTCACTGTTTAATGCATTAATCCATTATTCCACGTGTGTATTATTCTAATATAGCTTTCCAACATCAACATATGATAATAAATAGGTTAACAGTTCAACAGTATAAAATAACTAAACATTTAACATTTTGTCAAGTTTGATAGATTGAAGTAAGTTCGATCAATTAAGGTAAAGCTAGGTTCGATCAATTGAGAAAAGTTTGATCGAGTGAAATAAAAATTAGGTTTGATCAATTGAAGTTACTTTGATCGATTGAGAACAGGCTGTGTTTGATCGCTCGAACGTTGTTCGATCGATTGAACGTAGTATTATTCCAGAATTTGAACTGCCATTCACGCACGTTCAGGGTCCGTTCTATCTTGCTGAAACACATATATACGAACATATCTATCCTACTAAGTGAGTATAGACACTCACCGTTAAAGACGGTGACATGGGGTGGCCGCAGGTGGTCTCGAGGTGAGTTCTCTCTCTCCTCTTTCTCTTCTGTCTCTTTTTGCTCCTCTTCTTCTCTTCTTCTGACCAAGAGTGTGTGTGAGTGTTTGTGTGTTGGGTGTATATATATATAACTGGGTCTGTATGTGTATATATATACGCGTATATATATAAACTTTATATATCTCTCTAACCCTCTCCAAGAAATTCAGCAAACTAAACATGTGTGTAGCAACCTGTATTTTCGCGCCCCTAATAGTAAATAAGAGTTGTCAGTTTTTATTTATTTACTATTTGTCAATTTTAGTTGTGGTATTATTCTAATTATTAAATAATACTCGTGTTATTAGTTATTAATACAATGCCATTTTACTTTGCTGTTATGTGTTATTTTTAATTGTAGTATTAATTCCATAAATGAAAAATACTTATGTTGATTTACTATAATTACATGACTTTAATTTTGTGACCCTTTTAGTAATTTTAATTGTATTAATTTTGCTTAAGACTGCGCCCCTACGTTACCCTATAATCTGGTATTAAAACTATTTATAAAATATTTATCACATCATTTACATTTTTGGTCCCTAATAATTATTTGGGGTACTTTCCTAGACTACCTGGACCAACCTAATTGATCTAACCGAACCAGACTAAATGAACTAACTGTGTTAATTGATTGGACGCCATCAATCAAAACACAGTTGTGATATTCTTCTCATCATCATGTTGTATTATTGGACCCAATCAAGTTGATCTGCAATGATCCAAACCCAAACCACTTTGCCTATAAGTGTTCATACTCATTCTAAGCATGAGCATTACTCTCAGTATATTCATATACACACACCCATTTTCCATAGCTCTCTCTCTCTCTAAGAACAAAACACAAGTATACACATTCAGCCACTTATATTTATGGAAATCAAATAGAAGAAGATGAAATACAGAAGCTAGAACACATCAGTGAGCTCCCAAGGCCATAGCCCAAAGCTTCCATAGCCAAAAGTTTATATTACGGTTTCGAAAATTTCTTCGGTAAGGCACACAGCCCAAACTAACGATCGTTGAGTCTCTCGAACCCACTCATAATGTAGTATTTATCATTACGAACAAGCCGGGGGTATCGAAAGTAAGTATATACGCCTATATATGTATATATAGCCATGGAGGTCCAAAATTAGCGGTACCGTAAAACTCAACAAAATTCAATTCTGTAAATTGGAAATGAAAGATTATAGTCCCAGTAAGCTCCATTTCAAATCTTAGACCTTAATTTGTAACGGTTGCGACGTACGGTCAAAACGAAATTTTGACGACTCTCGGATTTTCACCTATAAGTAGAAATACGGTAATAATCGGTATGAAAAACTTATATATTCATAATCTACATGAAAAAAAGGAAGAGAATATTACACGACCTGGTTGGTTCCAGATTGAAAAATGGAAGAAAAACTCATTTTTACACCGTCTGGAGAAAGAAGACGCAGTGGCAATCGATTGCCATCAGCTCCAATCGATTGGGACTTCATCCAATCGATTGATACTTCATCCAATCAATTGGCACTCCTTCCAATCGATTGATACTTCATTCAATCGATTGGTACTTTTTCCAATCGATTGACATTTTTCAGCACTGACGACTTTTAGTAAAACGGCCATAACTCCCTCTAGAAAACTCGAAAACGCGCACCGTTTGAAGCACTGAAAACTAGAATTAGAGACCTTTCATTTGATATATAATTCACCTACAAAAATTATAACTCATTTTTGAGGGCATTGCTTCAAAGCGGACCCACTTGTGTATTGGTAGCTGAAAAGGCGTATTAAAGCATTCTTTGATGAAATTTCCTATTGTCTCATATGTGACTTGATAATTTAGATCATGGATGTTAACTAAATAATTTTAAATACATTGTACCTTGTTAATAAAGAAAAGAAAATAGATTTTGAAAGCGAGAATTAGATAAGTTATTTTAATCGATAAATAATGACAAGAAGAAACCGCTCTGATACCTTCTATAAAGCAAATGTGAAAAAGGATTTAAGTCATATCGCTCTGATACCTTTATAAGAAAATATGTAAAGACAGAACAAGTCGTACACCCGCTCTGATACCTCTATATAAATAAGAAGAGAATAAATTACTCATTTGCATAGTCAAGATGGCATGTATGAAAAGGGGTCATTGGTCAGCATATATGTTGTGAGAATGTCTTGGGACGAGTAACCTTAATTATCCTAGGCCGCTTGAGATACGGTAGGTTAATTAATAAGGATTGAGCCCAGGCCGCTTTTGATACGGTAGGTCAATCAGAGTCTTGTGATAGCCTTAATTATTCCAGGCCGCTGCAGATACGGTAGATTAATTAAGAGGGCTGAGCCCATGCCGCTTTTGATACGGTAGGTCAGTCTGGTGGTAGCTTTAAATTATTTTAGGCCGCTTCAGATACGGTAGATTAATTAAAGTATTCCATAGGTTATTATAACCTTGAATGTCTAGGTATGTCGAGACCAACTTAAATACGGTAGACATATTGACAGACCTTCTAAACTAACGGCATCGTGCCGGATGGTTCTAGGTGGACCGAATGAGTCAAGAGATTGTGATCGAGATAAAAGAGTCAGTGAGATGAGATGATTTCATGGTTCATGCACGGTCTTAATTACTCATTATTCAAACTGTTATTAATTATTATCATGCGATGATTGGAATAATGGATTTATCACACTCTAAGGTACCGAACATTATAATAATCGTTAATGAACTTTTACATACATTGCTTGTGTGTTCGTTATACTCACTCGGCTTTCATTAGCTGATGACTTTATTTTTTCCTCGACATCCAAAATGTTCAAGAAATGGTTATGCATGGCAATATGATTATGTCAGCTAGAGGAGCCTGCAGCGTTACTTTTCTAATTTAATAAAAATGTAATAAAGGATATGGATAATGTTTTTATTTGGTTAAGGCGGTCTGTGCCTTAAGGATATTTGAACTTAAGCCTATGTAGTATTTGAAGCTGTTATATGTTTAATACAATCTTCCCTGTTGCTTTTATATACTCTGTTCTTCTGGTACATGTTAAGCTAAGTACAGGACAAGCGATCCATCACCTGTCATGACCTACGGGTCTAAAACGGAAATGAAATTTTTTCCTTATTTTGCTACACTGGGGCGTGACAATGTGTGTGAGTGATACATATAAATATATATATAGGGAGAGGAAGGGTGCAGGTGGTAAAACACGTATACTGGAAATACGAAGTTCGATCGATCTAAGTGAGTTCGATCGATTGAGAACAGGTCGGCCAGGGTTTGATCGATTGAGATAGGTTCAATCTCTTGAGGAAAAAAGGGACACGTCATCAATTCAGGTCGACAGAGGTTCGATCGCTCGAATTGGGCTCGATCGATTGAAGAAAAGAATTGATTGATCGATCGAAGGAGGTTCAATCGCTCGAAGATGAAATTCTAGGAAAAGAAAAGACAAGCACACTGAATCTTATTAATATCAAAAGGGTATAAAAGTACAAATGAAAATACATGGTATTACATATT
The DNA here is from genome assembly GCA_033977485.1 of Hydrangea macrophylla. Lineage (NCBI taxonomy): Eukaryota > Viridiplantae > Streptophyta > Magnoliopsida > Cornales > Hydrangeaceae > Hydrangea > Hydrangea macrophylla. The sequence goes on from CM066996.1 coordinate 80,525,106, forward strand.
TATATCACCAATTTTGTTCGCCACATCCTAAACTTTGTCCTACATCTCTAGCTGCGGACATGCTCTGATACCATTTGTAATGACCCACTGTAACAACCTGTAATTTCATTTAATTTTCTAATTGTAATTCCCATATTTTAAATTTGTTTTTGTATTACTTGATAGAAATTCTTTAATTGGGGGTCAAACGGTAATTTCTATAAATTCAAGAATATCCGTGTTATGATTTCACAACTATAATTTCATAAGTGTATAAATACCTGTGATGAATTTCAAAACTGTATTTCAAAACGGTGAAAATATTTGCTTTTGACTTAAATTGTATTTTTTTATAACCGGGAAATTATTCCCTACGTTAATATGATTTTCCTGTATTTTTGTGACGACCACCGCACCGCGAAAATACCAGTTTATAACTGAAAACTGTCTGCGCCGCGTTGGACTTCTGCAGATTAAGATTCTCCGTCCAATCCACTGTGACAGTTGCTTTTAGTTCAATAAATACTAGCAATGATTGGCTAAGCTTGTTTGGGAATGCTAAATTGATGAGTTTTAACTTAGTGCCATAAGTTGTTTTCCTAAACACCTAAGTGATTCCTAGATAACTTGTTTAGACCTTGTTTGGGAGAGCAAATTTTGTGTGTTATAACTTGTACCCATAAGTGTGTGATGCCGACTTGGACACTCTTTAGCGCCCATTGTAATGCTAAAGTGTGTGATGCCGACTTGGACACTCTCTGGCATCGTGATAATGTAAAGTGTGTGGCCTACTGGACACACCCTAGCAAATGTGGTATTGCTACTAAAGTGTGAGGCAAATTGGACACCTCTGGTACTCGTGTACTAAAGTGTGAGGTAAACTGGACATTCCCTGGTACCCCTGTACTATAGTGTGGTCACCTTAGTATTTCAAGATACAGGAGCGAGAGAGTTGGATGATGTGCGGTCGAGAGAAAAGAGTCGGATGAGAATGTTGCATAGTCTCATGCACGGTCACATGTTTTATTGATTTGAAGATTATGACGTTACCTCTACTGTTTTACAATTTGAATTCATTACTATATTTTTAACATGTGGAATAATGAACCTGTGAGATAAAAATGGTAAGTGAGTATGTTTTACATTTCGAGTATGTGTTTTTAATGCTCACTAGCTTCATGAAGCTGACGGCGTTGATGCGCCCTGGACATTCGTGTCTAGGCTTTTCAGGTTATGACCAGGCAGGACAGTACAATTTTGTGAATTGAACACAACAACCTGAGAAGAGGAAATCGTTATTACTGCTTTATATTATGAACTGAATTTGTAATAAGGAATACTGTAATATATATTATTATTTATTTTTCGCAAGGCGGGTTATGCCTTAAGATTCCTACGCGTTGTAATAATTGTTAACTTGAAAAATTTTTATAAGCCTTGATTTGCTTTTTCTCTGATTTTAAATTATTTTTAACACCCGTACCCGGAGAACGGGCTAATACCTATGTTAATATGCATTAATTAATATAATTAGTGTATAAATGGATTAAGGGGAGGCTTGGACTCGCCCGTGAAAAAGGTGTTCAGAAAAGGACACCAATTGGAAAAGTCCCCAGTGAGGAGGGACAGGTTTGGGAGTGGGACCCAGTGAAGGGCCCGAATAAAAATATGTGCATTTTATGTGATTAAATGCATTTATATGATTACATCATTATTTGTTTAAATGCTTTCATATTATATGATGATATATGTTTAGCATTTGGTATTAGTTTGGACACCCAAATAATGGTATAATTGAAAAAGATTTATAATTGGTAGGTACGATAGCAACTTCACAAAATATATGGGACCCACGTTGGGACCTATACGAAACTCAGATAAACACTAATTTGATAATTGGGTAGTTAATGGAATGTTTGAAGGATTTCATAATAAGCACTTAAGTAATTCCGGGGGTGTAAGTAAAAATAATGGAAATGAGGTCAAGACACCTCATGCCTTAGCATGTGTAGGTGTCTTGATGAGAGGAAGAGTCTCATATTTGCTGGATTAAAAGAAGAAAAGAAAGAGAGAGCTCCGAGAGAGAAGACGGAATCGTCACCGACGACGTTCTTCGCCGTACCGTCGCCGCCGTTCGCCGGATTTACGATCCGAGACCACTTTTGGACTCGTGGAGGTAAGAGGATCACATGCACGTAAGTTGTTTTCATTTTCGGCAACTTTTTTCCGGAAACCGTTCTTGATAGACGCTATTTGTTGACCCAAAACTATGTAGAATTTACTTTGGGTACGAATCGAGCAAGATTTGTGAAGGAATTCTTCATTTCTAGCTTGAATTTTGGTAGATTTTGCTAAGGTGAGTTTTCTACACTAAAGAATGGTTGTGTTTGACTATGTTCAATACATCAATGGTGTAGAGATGATAATTGATGCTTAGGAACCAAGAGAATGATCTTATTGTGTTGATTACTCATGTTTAGAAATCATGTAGTTACTAAATTGTGAATTTCATGCTAATTTTATGAAGGTTATATGTGCCTACATGTGTATGTGGTTATGTGGTATTCAATGAGCCCAGGACAATGATTCATTAGTTGGGAGTAATAAGGGTGGTGAAGAGGAAGAATCCGAGAAAGACGGAAGTCCAAGGAATAGAAGTGGCCACGGGACCAAGGGAGGTCCCGGGTCTGAATGAATCATTGAACCGGTGACTCGGCGATTACAAATATGATTTATATGTTTATTGTTGCATTGCACATGTTAAACATTCAGCCATGTTTAGATTACTCACTAAGCGTAATGCTTAAGAAAACCGTTTTCTGTTTCTGTTGTGGTAAATAACAACCATCGCAGGTACGGAGCAATATCCGAAGAGGAAATAGCGTGCTCGGGAGTGGGGGAGAGATTTGGGTCTTGAAAATATGTTCATAACTTGTAATATAATGTAACTAGTGGATTAGTATCCTTAACTTGTGGCTTGGAGACCTAACTCATGTGTTTAATGTCAACATGAAATAACTCATGTAAATTTTCCATGTTAATGTTCATATTGGGTACGTTGTATGTTTGGATCATTCCGACGAGTTCGGATACATGGGTTGTAGACTTTAGTCAGGTTTCTTTTTGTAACCAAATGTTTTGAATGGTTTATAATCATGTTCCGGAGAAGTTATGTAAATGGTGGTTCTTAAAGTTAACTTGGTTTTGATTACTTACTTAACTCATTTGAAGTTGTATACATTTGTTTTGAAAGAGAGATAAAACCTTGTATAGATTATTAATATGTTTCTCAAAGGTTTGCAAAGTTTGGAGAAGTATTGAATTGGCTTGAATCCATTCCTAACAAGTTCATGTAAAAGAGTTGTCATGGGTTAATTTGATCCAATTCTAGTTGTGGATATGTGGTACATGCTTGGTTGATGTTTGAAAATGTGTGGAAATGTTTAATTATGTTTGTGGACATGTTGTGGAAGTTTTGGAGGTGTTCTCAAGTGATTTAGACATGTTTTGGTGGGGTTTAAACATGCAAAACAGGTTGGGGGAGTTGCTGCATAATTTTCTGCAAAAGAGCTCTCTGTCCGGTCGACCGGATATTTTAAAGGTCTCTGTCCGGTCAGCCGGACTGGTGTGTTTTCCAAATAACCATGCTTTGTCATCATAACTTGAGCTAGGAAGCTCAGATTCGCGAGCCGTTTTCACCGTTGGTTTTTAAATGAAAAGTACTGTATTTTGACATTGGGTTTGACTAAAATTTCAAAATGACCATTTTATCCTTGGGGTTAGTTACATACAAATGAGCTTATAAAGAGTTTAAGACTTTTTTTATGTTATATGTTTTGGGGACGTACCTTCGTGGGATTGTTACACGTGTCCTAATCCGCACGAGGCGGGTTGGGGTGTGACATTATTATACCATTCGACGTTTGGAACGGAATCGATCCTTCAAACTGTCTCAACCTACGGGTCCATAAAGGAAATTAAATGCTTTTCTTATTTATGCTACGTCGGGGTGTGACACCCACCTCCCTGTCTAGCAACAATATTGTCGGCTTTGGGTCTAAACACAAAGAACTTTCCAGGGGGTCACCCATCCCTAGTACTACTCTGGCAGCAGCACGCTTAATTGTAGAGTTCTTTCGTGTTTAGCTCCCTCAGAGTTTTAAAAGGCCTTGTTGCATATAGAGGGAAGATTAATCCTTCTAAACTAGTCCAGGAACTTCACCCCAGGTGATGTAGGACAAACCCCATACCTGACCTCACCTCATCCGTCTTGGCCTTCCTACCTCAGGAGTATTGGCTCTTGGTCATCACAATCTACCCCTTTAAGGGCCACATGCCCTCGTGTGGGACCCGTCCCACACTTCCGGCTGGGTTTCTGCTCTGATACCATTTTTGTCACACCCTGATCCTATATAAATAAAATAGGATTTCCTCATGACCCTTGGCTAGACTAGCTCCCTAAAATACATGAGATGTCCCTCATCCCTCCTCTTTATTTCTTTTCTTTCATTTTTCTCCCTTTTCTTTTTCCTCGTCTGTGTGTGTGTGTGTGTGTGTGTGTGTGTGTGTTCTTCTTGTTTTCTTTTTCTCCTTTTCGTTTTATTTCTTTTGATTCATCCTTCCATTCCCTACCTATAATTCGTATATATATATATATATATATATTGTATAGGGGAATGAGAAGAATAAGGAAGAGAAAAGAAAAAGAAACAACATAGTGAGGCTGTGATAACCCATATTTAAACGCAAATTCTAATTGTATTGACATCAATTGTGGGACCCACATGTGACAAAATACTCAACCCTGTAATTAAGCTAATTGCATATTCAATTATTATTGGTGTTAATTAAGACTTAACTGGAAGTGAGTTTGGACTCACGGGTTGACTTTGGTTGTCCAGTTGGGGACACAGAATTGGTAAGTGGTATCGGTTCCAATAAGAGAACTTGTAGTTGATCTTCCATTTAAGATGGGACAAGTGTGTGAAAATACCCTTATGTTCTTAAATATTTATTAAGGCATATGTGAATTATAATTTATTACTTTAATTATTTATTGTTAGATGTGACCATTTTTGTGGTCAATTTGAGTACCATTTTGAGTATGAATTGAACACCCTACTTAATTGGTAGGCTAGTTAGAAATATCACGGAGTTATTTGGGACAAATGTGATATAGACAACACCTATTTAAAATTGGACAGTTAATATAGTAGGCGGTGGTAGAACCCGCATGTGCCACCTAACAAGTAGGTGACACATGGCGAGGTGGGACGGTGACACATGTCTTGTGCATGCAAGTTTATCTCAGAATGAAAAAAGAGACAAGGAAGCAAACTTTCAGAAAACGTGAGGGAGGGGTGGCAGTTGTGTGACACTGTCACACCTGTCCCAGAAAATCATTGTTTTAAAAAAATGTATGCTTGAATTTTTGTGAATTATCAATGTTATTTGATAATTGAGAATGAGGTTGACTGGAGGTCAACGGTGAGGTGTCAATCGAAGACACGTTAATAAGATATCATATAGCATCAACACAATTTGAATGACATGTATGTGATTAAATGTTATTTGAGATATCTGGTATTTTCATGAATAGTAAATTTACCTGTGTAGAGTAAATTTCTAGTAGTTTGATCCTATTTTAGATCATTGTGAACACTGTGGTGAGAACGTGAGTGAAACGTTGCATAAAAAGTAGGTTATCTAGAGATTCCACGAAATTAGTCAGAACGTATATTTTGGACCTTAACGGAACCTAGATGAAAACTTTTATAAATTTTAGTTTTCACTCGTGAAGGCATAAAATGGACGTGTGCGACATTTTAAGAATTAATTAGATGTTTTAAGAACTCGTGGGGAGGTAAACGTAATTCCTGAGAGTTGTGCCTATAAATAGTAGTGGATGAGATTTTCATTCTATCCAAAACTTACAAAATATCTAGAGGCAGGAGGGAGAAAGGAGATTTATTGCCACGACCTTTTCGACGACAAACGGCGACCGTTCGTCTGTAGTTTTCAGCCAGATTTCATATTTGGACTCCTCGAGGTAAGAGCTTCATTTTGATACCTCTTAGGCCTCATTTGGCAAAGTTTTTCTGAAAAGTTAATTTTAAGAAATTGGGAAAAAACATGTCTATACTTGTAGAAATCGTTTAAGATCGGAGATCTGTCGTTTATTTGGTCTCCTAGTACTTCTCCTGAAGTTTGAGAGCTATAGTTCGAGGTATGAATTCCGAACCTTTATAATATAGACAATTTTGGATGTTTTAGCTATTTTGTATAAATTGTGATTCGGGCAAAATTCCTGTGATAAAGTAGGCCCGTTAATTTTAGCGAGCACGCATCAAAAAGCATGGTGATATGGTTATGTGAGTATGCTAAATGTCTAGGTCAAAGGGGATTTTGGTATAATTTCACGCCGGTGCACGCCTCTCGATGTTTGAGAGTTTATAGTAGTGACGACTACTTGCTTGGTGTGGGAAGTGGCCAACCAGAGCAGTTGGATGCAATGGTTGAGTGATCCTTGGTTAACCATTGGCATCGCGGTTTAAGATTTAAGACTTGTCGATACTTGGTGAATGCGTATCTCTCTCCTCGGAGACTCAATTATGTGATTTGGATGTTTAAAGCATGGATTGCAGTATGTATTTGTTTAGAATTGTACACTCAGCATATAGCTAAGCAGTGGAGACTTCCTCCATTGCAGGTGAAAAGAAAAAGGGCAAGAAAGCGAGAAGAGTGAGGGCGACGAATGTTGGGGGAATCACTCTTGTTTATACTTTTGTTTTAAATCCTAAACTTGTATTAAGGATTCGGAATTTGTAATATGTTTTAATAGAACCGTGGGTTAGTTGTAATACTTGTAATCCTTAGTAAACACTCTTGTATTCATGTTTTGAATGGTGGATTGTAGTGGTTTTATGTTGATTTTGGTTTGGAGTCCCTTATTTTAGAAAGCTGCAGAATTGGACTGTTCTAAAGGGAAACAGTCGATTGGGCCGTGTTTCAATCAACTGGACCTCTAGATTTCAGTCGACTGGATGGGTTTTCAGTCGACTATTTTTTGCACAAAACACCACATTTTGTATGCACAATGTCCAGTCGACTGGATAAGGCACCAGTCGATTGAGAAATGAAGGCCCCAGTCGACTGGGTCCCCGACATAGTCGGCTGGAATGGGCCCTTGGACTTTTTTTACCTTCTGTTTGAACCTCTAGTCGACCAGGCCCTTTATCAGTCGATTGGACCTCTGCCTTTCAAATTGAATTCTTTTGGACATGATCCAATTGGCCAAAACTTTTTCTAACTCTAATTTTAAATGACTTGGCTTATGTTTTCCGCTGCGGTTTTACTTTAAAGGAACTAGATAAGCCTTGATGGCGTGCCATGTGTCCTATTTTCACGCATAGCAGGATGGGTTGTGACATTTATTGGTATTAGAGCTAGGGGTAACAAAAGGTTGGGAACGTTCGATGACGAGTGGAGTGTTAAGTGATTTTGTCACATGTTCTAGAATGCATCCATTCATGGTAGAGATGTTTGATGTATATAGTATGTTGTTATACATACATGATATTGGTCTTGTCATACATGCATAGCGTTTATGCAACAAGATTAACAGGTTGAACAATCATGGGTGTTCGAGAATTATCACCTCATACCTGACGTATGAATGAAATGGCAGAAATGATGGGGAACATAGGAGATATGATACGTAATATAGCGAAGCGATTGCCTCCAATGCCCCCATTTGAGCCAGCACCGATAACCGTGATACCAGCGCTTGAGAATAGGGGTATGAGATCAATATCTGAACAATTTGTCAGAAAGAAACTGACAGAGTTTCATGGGACTTCTGCTACGACGTTAGCAGAGCATTGGATTATGGATATGGAGAGAATTTTTCTATCTATTCCGGTGACCGATAGGGAGAAGATTGAGAACGCTAGTGATATACTTAGAGGTGAGGCTCAGAATTGGTGGGTGAACGTCCTAGATCAAGGAGCTCCGATAACTTGGGAGGGATTCAAAGCAGAGTTCAATCGACGATTCTTTCCAAGGGCTGCTCTTAATGCGAAGAAAAGAGAGTTCGATAATCTTTGACAAGGGGATATGACTGTGACAGAGTACACTTCAAGGCATAATGCTTTGTTGAGGTTTGGAAAAGGGTCTGTGTTAACAGAGGAAGACAGAGCAAGAAAGTACGAGAATGGGTTGAGAGATAATATCCGCCTGAGGTTAGAAACCTATGAACATTCAACTGTTACCGCGGTACAACAAACGACACTTGTAGCCGAAAGTGGTATGGAGAGATCAAAGCAAAATCAGCAAAACCAACAAGGAAAGAGAAACCACGATTGTAATGATCAGAGCTATGGTAGATCTTTCAAGAGACCATTTCCAAGAGGCTCTAACTCTAGTTTCAGTGGGTTCAGGAAGTCGGCGGGTAACATACCATTGTGTCCACTTTGCAACCGACCACACACGGGTCGATTCTTTATGACAAATTTCCAAAACAAGACGCAATGGATAAACAATGCAAGTGTTACACCTGATATGAGGGGCAAGTGTTACAATTGTGGAATGTTTGGACATCAATCCAAGGAGTTCCTGAGAAGGCGTCCTCAGCAAGGAACTAATTCTATGGCTTCTAGTTGTTTGAAACCTAGACAGACCAACGATGGAGGACAAAGGATGGAGCAACGTCAAGGAAGGTCAATTTCAGATGAACCCAGGAGACATGGCTGCTTTAGAGACAATGGTCTCAGGTATGGTGCTTGTATATTTGCACTTAGCACGTATACTTGTTAACTCAGAATCTACGCATTCATTTGTATCGCATGATTTTGTTACATATTTGAATGTTAGATTGACACCGTTAGGATATGAATTATCTGTTGATGTACCCCTTAGTAAGCCAAAAGTGACGTCTACGGTGTACAAATACTGTGAGATCAAACTAGGTGAAAGGCCAATGACTGTAGATCTTATACCGATTGTGATGAACCACTTCGATGTCATATTAGGGATGGATTGGTTAGCTCTTAACCAAGCCACTATAGATTGTAAACGGAAGGAAGTTAACTTTCGATCACTGGTATACGAAAACTTTTGTTTTAAAAGGAGTGGGGTTACACCGCCGCCATATTTAATTTCAGCTATCCGAGCGGGTAAGTTTTTGAGAAAAGGATGTCTGGGATATCTATGTTCAGTGATTGATACTTCGATGACCGAATTGAAAGTGGAAGATATTCCAATCGTACGAGAATACCCAGATGTATTTCCCGATGACCTGCCAGATGTATTGATTGAGAAGAAAATTGAGTTCACCATTGAGGTTATGCCAGACTCAAGACCTGTATCCAAGGCACCGTATAGAATGGCACCTGTGGAGTTGAAAGAATTGAAAGTTCAACTACAAGAATTACTTGATAAAGATTTCATACGACCTAGCATATCGCCATGGGGAGCTCCAGTATTATTTGTAAAGAAGAAAGATGGCTCAATGAGAATATGTGTGGATTACAGAGAACTTAACAAGTTGATAATTAAGAATAAGTATCCATTGTTAAGAATCGACGATCTATTTGATCAACTTCGTAGAGCACAAGTATTTTCAAAGATAGATTTGAGATCGGGCTATCATCAGTTGAAAGTGAAAGCGGAAGATGTAGAGAAGACAGCTTTCAGAACACGTTATGGACACTATGAATTCCTAGTTATGCCATTTGGAGTTACAAATGCACCAGCTGCGTTCATGGATCTTATGAACCGAGTCTTCAAGGACTATATGGACTTATCAACGATATTCTTATCTATTCACCGAGTGAGGTGGAACACTAGACTAATTTGAGATTGATACTTCAGAGATTGCGAGAGAAGCAATTATTCGAAAAATTTAAGAAGTGTGAATTCTGGCTACCTAGCATTACTTTTCTTGGTCACGTGATTGACAAGAATAAAGTTTCAGTTGATCCTCACAAAGTGGAGGCAGTATCAAATTAGCAGAGACCGACTTCAGTGTCAGAAATTCAGAGTTTCTTAGGTCTAGCTGGATACTACCGCAGATTCATAGAGAATTTTTCAAAGATATCATTGCCAATGACGAAGTTGATGAGGAAGGATATTACTTTTGAATGGAGTCAAGAGTGTGAAGACAGTTTTCAAGAGTTGAAGGCACGACTAACGAGAACACCTATTCTGACAATACTATCCAGGACTGAAGGATTTGTGATTTATAGCGATGCATCACATCAAGGTTTGGGATGTGTGCTTATGCAAGGGGGTAAAGTGATTGCCTATGCTTCTAGACAGTTGAAGACACACGATGTTAATTATCCGACTCACGATCTTGAATTGGCTGCAGTGATCTATGCTTTGAAGATTTGGAGACACTGTCTGTACGGGAAAAAATGGGAGATCTTCACGGACTACAAGAGTCTGAAGTACCTATTTACGCAAAGAGACTTGAACATGAGACAGCGAAGATGGTTGGAGTTGATGAAGGATTGCGATCTTTCGATTGAGTACCATTCGGGAAAGGCTAATGCAGTAGCCAATGCATTAAGCCGAAAGATGACAAGGAACTTAGCCGATGAGCTAATACAACAAAAAGAATTGGTGAAAGACATGGAACGTCTAGAGTTGGATGTGATTCCAGAAACTAATGGTGGCTTAATGATGGCGATTCTAGCACACCCAGATATTATTGATGAGATCAAGAGGGAACAGTTTAACGATGTCTACTTATGCAAAATGATAGACGAGATACCTTTGAGGAAGTAATCCAGTTTTATATTGGAACAAGGAGCTCTGAAGCTTGGGAATCGATTATGTGTACCGAATGTGAAAGGCTTAAAAAAGAGAATTCTAGAGGAAGCCTATAGTACTAGATACTCAGTGCATCCAGGAAGTAACAAAATGTACCAGAACCAACGGGAAAACTTTTGGTGGAAGGGAATGAAGCGTGAAATTGCTAAGTACGTCTCAGAGTGTTCGACATGCCAACAGGTCAGAGCAAAAGGCAAGTACCTGCAGGACTGCTACAACCATTACCCGTGTCAGAGTAAAAATGGATTTTGTATCTAGTTTTCCACGATCGCTTAACAAGAATGACAAAATTTGGGTTATAGTTGACCAATTGACAAAGTCAGCTCACTTTATACCAATAAAGACGACTAAGCCGTCCAAGTTAGCATAATTGTATGTAAAAGAAATTATAAGACTACATAGAGTTCCAGCAATGATTGTATCAGATCATGATAGTAGTTTTACATCAACGTTTTAGGGAAGTTTACAAAATGCCATGGGTACGAAGTTGAGTTTTAGTACCGCATTTCATCCTCAGACCGACGGACAGTCAGCACGAATGATTCAGACGTTAGAGGATATGCTTCGATTGCGCATTCTAAATTTTGGGAGTGATTGGGAAAAACATCTACCGTTAATTGAATTTGCCTACAACAATAAGTTTCAGTCAAGTATCAGAATGACACCGTATGAAGAGTTGTATGGATGTACGTGTCGATCGCCGATGTATTGGACAGAAGTTGGAGAAAGAAAGTTGCTAGGACCTGAGTTAATACAGGTGACTACTGAGAAGGTAAAGCTGATCCAAGAACGACTTAAGGCAGCTCAGAGCCGATATAAGAGTTATGCAGACTCTAAGCGACAACCGATGACATTCGAAGTTGGAGACTTTGTATACTTGCGAGCATCGCCTTCGAAAGGCATAGTCCGATTTGGAAAGCGAGGGAAGCTTAACCCAAGATTCATAGGACTGTTTGAGATTCTAGAAAGGGTAGGACCAGTCGCTTACCGATTGGCTTTATCATCTGAGTTAGCGTTTGTGCATAACGTATTTCACGTGTCGATGTTGCGACGGTGTATGTCGGATGCGAGTAAGATCATAGTACCTGAACCGCTCTAAATCCAAGAGGACTTGACCAATATAGAGCATCCTGTAGAGATATTAGATCGAAAGGAACAAGAGTTGAGAACGAAGACGATTTCGATGGTGAAGGTGTTGTGGCATAGTCACACGGTTGAAGAAGCTACGTGGGAGAATGAGGAAGAGATGAGGAATGAGTATCTGCACCTGTTCGACGTATGAGGTATAAGTTTGGGGACAAACTTCCTTTTTGGAGGGGAGAGTTGTCATGCCCGTCCTAGAAAATCATTGTTTTAAAAAAAAATGTATGTTTGAATTTTTGTGAATTATCAATGTTATTTGATAATTGAGAATGAGGTTGACTAGAGGTCAACGGTGAGGTGTCAATCCAAGATATGGTAATAAGATATCATATAGCATCAACACGATTTAAATGACATGTATGTGATTAAATGTTATTTGAGATATCTGGTATTTCATGAATAGTAAATTTACTTGTGTAGAGTAAATTTATGGTAGTTTGATCCTATTTTAGATCATTGTGAACATTGTGGTGAGAACGTGAGTGAAACGTTGCATAAAAAGTAGGTTATCTAGAGATTCCACGAAATTAATCAGAATGTATATATTGGACCCAAACGGAACCTAGATGAAAACTTTTATAAATTTTAGTTTTCACCCGTGAAGGCATAAAATGGACGTGTGTGACATTTCAGGAATTAATTAGAAGTTTTAAGAACTTGTGGGGAGGTAAACATAATTTTCGAGAGTTATGCCTATAAATAGTAGTGGATGAGATTTTCATTCTATCCAAAACTTACAAAATATCTAGAGAGAGGAGGGAGAAAGGAGATTTATTGCCACGGCCTTTTCAACGACAAACGACGATCGTTCATCTGTCAGTTTTCAGCTAGATTTCATATTTGAACTCCTCGAGGTAAGAGCTTCATTTTGATACCTCTGAGGCCTCGTTTGGCAAAGTTTTTTCAAAAAGTTAATTTTAAGAAAATTGGGAAAAACATGTCTATACTTGTAGGAATCGTTTAAGATCGGAGATTCGTCGTTCATTTGGTCTACTAGTACTTCTCCTAAAGTTTGAGAGCTATAGCTCGAGATATGAATTCCAAACCTTTGTAATATAGACAATTTTGGATGTTTTAGATATTTTGTATGAATTGTGATCCGGGCAAAATTCCTGTGATAAGTAGGCCCGATAATTTTAGCGAGCACGTATCAAAAAGCATGGTGATATGGTTATATGAGTCTGCTAAATGTCTATGTGGGTCAAAGGGGAGTTTGGTATAATTTCACGCCGGTGTACCCCTCTCGATGTTTGAGAGTTTATAGTAGTGACGACTACTTGCTTGGTGTGGGAAGTGACCAACCAGAGCAGTTGGATGCAATGGTTGAGTGATCCTTGGCTAACCATTGGCATCACGGTTTAAGAATTAAGACTTGTCGATATATTGGGTGAATGCGTATCTTTCTCCCCGGAGACTCAATTATGTGATTTGGATGTTTAAAGCATGGATTGCCCATATGCATTTGTTTAGAATTGTACACTCAGCATATAGCTAAGCAGTGGAGACTTCCTCCATTATAGGTGAAAAGAAAAAGGGCAAGAAGAAGCGAGAAGTGAGGGCGAAGAATGCCGGGGGAATCATTCTTGTTTATACTTTTGTTTTAAATCCTAAACTTGTATTAAGGATTCGGAATTTGTAATATGTTTTAATAGAACCATGGGTTAGTTGTAATACTTGTAATCCTTAGTAAACACTCTTGTATTCATGTTTTGAATGGCGGATTGTAGTGGTTTTATGTTGATTTTGGTTTGGAGACCCTTATTTTAGAACGCTGCAGAATTGGACTGTTCTGAAGGGAAATAGTCACCTGGGCCGTGTTTCAGTCGACTGGACCTCTGGATTTCAGTCGACTGAATGGGTTTTCAGTCAACTGTTTTCTGCACGAAAACACCACATTCTGCATGCACAGTGTCTAGTCGACTGGACAAGGCATCAGTCGACTGAGAGATGAAGGCCCCAGTCGACTGAGTCCCCGACACAGTTCACTGGAATGGGCCCTTGGACTTTTCTTACCTTCTGTTTGAACCTCCAATCGACCGGACCCTTTATCAGTCGACTGGACCTCTGCCTTTCAAATTGAATTCTTTTGGACGTGATCCAATTGGCCAAAACTTTTTCTAACTATGATTTTAAATGACTTGGCTTATGTTTTCTGCTGCGATTTACTTTAAAAGAACTGGATAAGCCTTGATGGCGTGCCACGTGTCCTATTTTCGCGCGTAGTGGGATAGGTCATGACACACACCCCAACCTGCCCCAGCAGATTAATACACGTGCAACTGTTAGGAAAACTGCGTTCCCAGAATCCGTTGACAGCAGCGCGTATAAGTTGGTACTACAAAAATTTATGTGAAAGCTACAATAACTCTACAAGGGCTCTGACTAGGGTTACCTTGAACTGTAAAACGGATTGCTGTAGTAGATGAATCAAGAACACGGGCTCGATAACAGCTCGCGATATTCTTCCGTATTCTTCTGCTACCAGAATATCGAACTGAGTGTGGGCTCTATCGAAATCCTTTTTGTTTTCTGCTCTCCCTCTTTTACGCTCTCTTTTCTATTTCGAGTTATAATACTCTTGATGGAAAACGCAAACTGAGAGGAGAGCCTAAGCAACATATACACACACATATATATATATAGGCTACGATAGGGACCATAAGAAGTCAATAAGGAATAGGCTTACTTATAGAATTAGGAAACCCCAATTCGAACTGAATCAGTTTCCTATTTTCATAAATTATAATTCACACCACTAAAGAATTATAATTACACTCTTACCCCTATCTCAAAAATATATTTCGAGTTCCATATTATTAAATGTTTATTATCTCCCCATGTTAAGATTACAGATATCCATTAATTAAATATAATTACTGAAAATTATATTTAATTAATCTCTTAAAATTCGTTGAGATCCTCTGCTTAACTTATCTGATATGTCGGATACAAAATCCACCTGCAGGGTTTGACATAATCAAAACTTATAAGCTTTCTCAAGGGAATATCCTCAGTCCCAAAATTGAGATATGGATTCCATCATTAATTTATATCCACCACACAATCAATATTATCACCCAATTCAATGATATATTGACCCATTAAGGGTCTCACCCTTTTAGGGATCAAAGTGTAAATATCAAATGCCCGTGTCTACAAATTAACTTTGGATTTAGAGCATAAGCACTCATAATAGCCATGAGGTATTAATTATCTTATAAGTCAGTATAAAGATAATTACTCCAAGTCGGTCCCATTTAATACACAAAGTGTACCAATATAGTGAGTTGAAACTATACTGTTTCCCGTAGTCAAGACAAACCTACTACAACACCATGCTGCAGTCCTATCGATGGTGTGTCCAATCCCATCTAAGACTCTAAACCAAAATCTTACATTCTACAATATCTGATGGTCTGATCTTCCGTGTGTAACCCGAACTCTACACACCAAACCATCTACTATGTAGAATGAGAGACACACATGCATAATATTAAATAAATAATAATGGGAATTGTTATTTCCACTCCATCATTGAACCAATACACTCCATGGTACCACTTTCAGAGCATGTGGTACCATGTATGTAATGCATGACATGCATGTACCACATGCTTTAAGAATGGTACCATGGAGTGCCTTAATTCAATGATGGAGTGGAAATAGCATCACCCATAATATAATACAAACATTGCCCACACAGATTCTCATAAAAATGGAATAACTGCTTTTATTGAATAATAATAAATCAATTACATAAAGCATGACTTTTAGTATATATCCCTAACAGTAACAAGCCAACACGCTTCCAAAATACACTAATAAGCAAGTAAGTATGTTAATTACTAGGACAAATCATAAGTTGTTCAACCATAATACGCTTGCTGTGAAAAAATAGCCCCAAGGGAAAAATGGTCATTTAGGGAATATAGTAGAATTTTAAACCAAACGATAGATCTTTGAGTCCCAATTCTAACGCCAAAAATGGCGCACGAATCCAAATTTTCTAGAAGAAGTTATATACGTTTTCGTAAAAGTGAATGGAGAAATTTTGGCAAGCGGACCGATCCGCCCTATGTGCCCGGATCGATCCATCTTGTTATTCCTCTCGCAGATTGTCTTTTAAGAAGTCCGTATCGATCCTCCCTATAGCTTGGATCGATCCATCTTTTTGTTTCTTCCACAGATTGTTCTCCAGAACAGCCGGATCGATTCACTCTTACACCTAGATTGATTCGGGTTCTGCAGAACAGAATTTGCTGCTAAAAACTCTGCATAATTGGTTTGAACATCACCAAAACTACACCAAACCTCAAAAAAAAAAAAACTTTGAAAAACCATTCCAAACACACTCCCAAACATTTCTAAATATCAACCAAGCATATATGACATAAACTCAACTACAATTGAATCAATCAACCATGCATTCAACTCCTTTTTGATTTAAAACAAGTTTTGAAACTCAATTCTCAACCAAAAGCTAGAATTTCA
This sequence comes from Hydrangea macrophylla, assembly GCA_033977485.1. Classification (NCBI taxonomy): domain Eukaryota; kingdom Viridiplantae; phylum Streptophyta; class Magnoliopsida; order Cornales; family Hydrangeaceae; genus Hydrangea; species Hydrangea macrophylla. The sequence goes on from CM066996.1 coordinate 80,541,552, forward strand.
TGAAATCTTGTTAGCAATGTACTCAAAGCTAAACCAACATCATATACAAATGAATCTTGTCTTCAACACTTGCGACACATCCGGACTTGCCGAGATGGCACTATTTACTAATTTGCACTAAACTTAACCAAAACAAGGAAATGTACATAAATTCTTCAAGTTTAACCTCAAAACTACCAAATCACAAGGTGGAAGACTTAAGTTTCATGAATACATCAAAAGTTTTAACATTGTCATCATAAGAACTATAATTTACAACATATAACAATTTCAAAGAGAGTTATTATACATAAGTCTCAAATCTCTCCCATCTCCCCCAACACTCGTCATTTCCTCTCCGGGTATTGCTCCGAACCTGCAGTGGTTGTTATTTACCACAACAGAAAAGGAAAACGGTTTTCTTAAGCATTTCACTTAGTGAGCAATCTAAACATGATTGAACGCTTAACCTATGTAATGCTACAATTTAACACATAAATCATATCCGTAATCGCCGAGTCACCGGTTCAATGATTCATTCAGACTCGAAGACCTCCCTTGGTCCCGTGGTCACTTCTATTCTTTGGACTTCCGTATTTATCGGATTCTCATCTTTACCACCCTCATTACTCTCAACAATGAATCATTTTTCCGATGCTTATTGATTACCACATAAGCATATAAGCACATAGGCATGGCAACTTTTCATATAATTGACATGTAATTCACAATTTAACATATTCATGAATCTCTAAACATGAATTATCAACACTAATTGTCATTGAAGCATTAAACACATAAAATCCCAATCATTTATTAGTTAGAAAACTCACCTTACTCAGATTATACCCAATTCAAGCTAGAGAAATGCTGAATTTACCACATCCTAGCTCAATTCCTACTCCAAATTAAATCCTACATGAACTCGACGAACCACGGGTCACCGATTAGTACAAGCTACCAAAATTTGACGATTAAAATGTAAATAGAAGGTATAGGAACGATCGCCTTACCTCCACGAGTCCGAATATGGTTTCGGTTCGCGAATTGGACGAACGGAGGCGACGGAACGGCGAATGAATGATGTCGGCGTCTCTGAATCTCGTCGTCTCTCTCCGAGCTCTCTTTTTTCTTTTAATTTTCCTGTAAATTTTGTTTGGAGAGCCTTCTCCTCTTGACACACATACACATGTAACTAACATGACGTGTCTAACCCTTATTTTTTTTCCATCTTTTTATTTATACCCCCGGAATTTCTTAAGTTCTTATTATGAAATCCCCAAAACATTCCAGTAGCTACCCAATTATCTAATGATTGTTTGTCTAAGTCTCGTATGGGTCCCACATATTTGTGACGTTGTTATCGCACCTACTAATTATGAATCTTTTTCAGTTATGTCCTTATACGGTACCAAAATGCGAACACATATAGCATAATATAATGTGAAATCATTTAAGCAAGTATTCAATTAATTATATGAATGCATTTAATTATGTAAAATGCACATATTATTATTCGGGCCCTTCTCTGGATTCCCACTTTATTACCTGTCCTACATCACTAGGGACTTTTCCAACTGTGTCCTTTACTGAACACTTTTCATGGGCGAGTCCAAGCTTCCCCTAATCCATTTTAATACACTAATTATGATAATTAATGCATACTAAATGAATATTAAATCCTTTTTTCAGCTACGGGTGTTACAAGTTGTGTGTGGTGTATATATAGATATATATATATATATACGGATTATAGGTAGATGGAGGGAGGATGAATTAAAAGAAACAAAAAGAAAAAGAAAAAAAGAAAACAAGAAAAGGAGAGAGAGAGCGCCACGAGAAAAGAGAAAAGGGAGAGAAAGAAAAGAAAATAAAAGAAATAAAGAGGAGGGATGAGGGACATCTCATATTTTTAGGGTGTTTGTCTAGCTAAGGGTCATGAGGAAATCCTATTTTATTTATGCAAGATCGGGGCGTGACACAATGCCTGACTAGTTTTTTTTTTTTTTTTTTTTCAAGAAGGACAAAAAAAAAAAAAAAAAAATCCTCAATTTGGATTTAATGGGTTTAAAGTCAATTCCATTTTTTATTTTGGTATAAGCTCCATCATAAGTGAAACTTTACCAAATCAACTCTCTAGACCAATTTAATTAAATTAAATCAAGACCAAAATACCTTTTAGGTATTTCTACAGACCTAACTACATTCAACACACACATACAGAGAGAGGGAGGCAACCAACGCCATCGCAGTTGCAACAATCACCATCGCAACCACCGCCATCGTTGACAACGACGACCACCACCAACAGCCACTGCCACCGCCGACGAAGTGCATCCCATCACCTATCCTTGGTGGATACCTTCCTCGCACAGTCATTGCTCGATCGAACAAAACCCCAACTAACATCGCATGGAGGGGTGGACGTAGAGTTTTATTCAGAGGGGCAGAAGCTTATAAAGTATGGTAAAATAATTATTTTGAAAAGTTGAGGGGCAATTAAGGGGCAATTAAGGGGAAAAAATGATTAAAGTATGAAATATATAAAGTAAAAGAATTATTTTGAAAAGTTTAGAGGGACAATTAAGGGGCAAATATGAACGGAGTATGAAATATGGAAGGTAGGGCAAGTTAGAGGAAAAAATGAATAAAGTATGAAATATATAAGATAAAAGTATAATTTTGAAAAATTGAGAGAGACAATTAGCCTTCCTTGGTCATGTTGCACCGTCATCACCGATCATGTTACTGGTATACTTCTACACACATGATTGACTAGCTACATATGAGAAACAATGATTGCTATGGAACTGGAAAGATCATGAAGAAGAAGATATCTACAATCGTAGATGTTGAAAGTGGTGTCAATACATAACGAGGTAGGTTAAAGTTCTTTCAATCCCTCTCATGGGCCCAAACTGATGGATTAGAAGCTCTTAAGGTTTGTTTTAGTGAATTTGATTTTTAATGGACAAGAGATTTGGGTGTTGGAGAATTGATTTGGAATTTTGTTTCAATTTAGTCAAAATTGATTGGTTGAGAATTTGATTTAGTACTCTCTCTCTTACACTTTTTCTATGGGATGAAATTTCACGTTAAAAAAAAATTGTGTGAAATTTCTCATAACCACACATCTCTCTCTCTCTGTCGGATGAAATTTCAAACTGCAAAAAGTTGTGTGAAATTTCACATAATCACAGCGACAATAGTACTTGTTTGATAGATTTCATCGAATAGATTCAGAAAACATAAACTTTACAAAAAAAAAAAAAAATGATTTTTGAATCAAAGTTATGGATTTTTTAAAGTTTGGAATTTTTTGTTTTGAAAAATTTGTTAGGAAAGTCACGTGGTTAGCTTGCTGAAAATGAAGGAGGGATCGTTATTTTCACGAATTACGCAATTTTGTCCAAAATTTTTATATGAATTTTTTATTAAAATGATTTGTTGACTGTACCTAACACAAAAAAAAAAGTTCATAAATAAGGAGTTTTGACTAAATCTCCCTCCAAAGAAAAAAACAAATACTAAAGGGCATAGTGATTGTCTTCTGGCACCGACCGGCAATAACTTTTGCTATTTGGCCACTAAAGGGCAATCTCTCTGTCATTTGGATCCTAAACCACTGTGGACTTATCCGTTTTGGTTAACTAAAAAATTAAGTGATTGTTTTATAAAAAGGAAGTGTTTTGTTAGCTTAAAATTTCAGCACTTAAATAACCAACTTGAAAAAAAATTAAAAAAATAACTTAATATTTAAGCACTTTAAATTTCAGCGCTCAAGCTTAAAATTTCGACACTTAATATTTCATTTGACACAAGCAATATTTTAACACTTAATATTTCAACTAACCTAAATAGGCTCTTGTGTCCTTCCACAATTTCATATGAAGAATTAGTTTGAACTTACACATACATTTTGACTACAAAGAGATCAAGTGCCCACTTTTAAACCACGTATAGTAAAGTGAAAAATGAGCCGAACCAAAGTAAAAATAATTCTAACTACAGGGGTAAAATGTAATTAACCCTACATTTATTGAGTAGAGAGAGGGTGTGCTGAGAATGGACAACACTTCAGTGCAGTTAGCACTGTGTTGTTGGTGCTGTTTGCCCTCACAGATAAACAGTAAAAGTGCTTTTGTAAAAGCAAAACTTTCCAGTTTTACTGTTCGCCTATGAGGGGAACAACACCAATAGCACAGTGCTAACTGCTGTTCCTCACATATTAACAGTAAAAAAGCTTTTGCAAGAGCAAGTTTTAAAAAACTGTCCAATTTTACTGTTCACTTACGGGGGAAGTGCTGTTCGCCGAGAATGGGATTGGAGATGGCGACGAAGAGGGAAGAAGCAGCTGAGTCGTCGAGGCGCAAGGGACGCTTGAGGGTTTTGGTGAGTGGGTCCCAGTTGTTGGGGGCTGTTTGGTTGGAAAATTTATATAAGTGTGTGCGAGCGTGCCAGGCAAGCAAATTGCCAATGTGTAAATGTGATAATCCAAACTGCGCCTCACCAAGCAAATTGTGGTGACGTTCGATGCCTTAAACAGGACTTTAACCGTGTAAAGATGCACTTAATTGAAATACTTCAAACTGATTCTAAGATAACTACTCTTAATAAAACAGTAAAGAAAGCAATAAAGTAAAAGACTACTTTGATTAAATTAAAGAAACTACAATCTAACCTTGGAGATGACTTCGAAGGTGTTCTATTCCTAAGTTTAACTATCTAAATAACAATACAGTAAATGTATTGAGAGATATATGTTGATGTTGATCGAAGGATCCTTTTCAAATGCACAATCCTTCTATTTATAGACTTCGAGGGTTCCCAACAACTCTGTTTGAATATTCCCTCTTATTTTCGAATTAATAACTGCTCTGACACCTGTTATATCCTTGAATTGACACTTGTTCTTCAATTACTTCTTGATGATCAACACGTGTCTTCTAACGGTTACTTGAACAACGTGAATCAGAAACAACTGCTCATAACAGTTTCTGTATTCATTCGAGTCCATCAATTATCCTGTCACATAAACTCTTACGTGTCAATTCTTTATTGGCTAGATCTTTTTATCACAAACAGGGGCCAATCATGAACAAACCATGGCTACACACCGCCTTTTCCAAATCGAATGAAGAGGCGACGGCGGCGCCGAGTGGGAGCTCCACCACCACGCTGCTTTCTCTTCCGCCGTCCGCTGCAGCGCTTGTGTTTCCCTCAGCCGCCTCTTTCAGGTAGCCTTTTTACCTCTTTCTGCAAACCAACGGTTAGAAATAGAAATATATATATATATATATATATATATATGAATTATTTAGTCTTGAAAATACCCAAAAAAAATTAATAAATTATGTTTTAAGTAGAAAAATGGTTAAACAATTCCTTATTCGTTTCTTTTTGAGTAAATTATCTAGACACCCCCTCCTCTATTGTCATTTTTCACTAATACCCCTAAACTAAAAATCTCAACAAAAAGACCTCTCAAACTATGTGAGACGGGGGCATTTGAGGGGGTTAATATGAGAAGAAAATTGATAGTTGTGTTGGGAATGGGCCCACAATCACAACAAGAAAATCACACCCACAAAGATGGAGATAAACAGAACAAGAACGACACAACCACGAAAGAAAATCAAGCAAACCAACACAACAAGATTTAAATGTGGTTCGGCCCAACAATGCCTACGTCCACGTGCAAAGGTGATCACTACGATTAATATGAAGATTACAAGCACTCAAGACCTCACGTGTATAACTCTCCAACCAAGTTATATGACACACACAATTGCTAGAAACTAATCTCTCCCTCACTAGTTTGTAGCCCTCTCTTGTGTATGTAGAAGATTTCCAACAAATCTTATCAATCCCTTGAGTAAGCCCTATATTTATAGAGATTGTATAGTCCTAATCCTAGTTGTAGTAGGATTTACCCCTATGGTAATTCTTATACAACAAGGAATACTCTTACACACATTCCTATATAAACTAGAAACTTCCATCATCAAAGGAATCCTTATTTGATAAGGAAACCACCAAATAAGGAATCCAATCATAATTAGGAAATCATTCCACTAATGGACTTTTAGGCACAATCCTAACAAGTTGAAGGCGTTATTTTGTTGATTTATTTTTTTTATTTAAGGGGTGTTACTGAAAAAGACAATACATGAGGAGGTGTGTATATAATTTACCCTCTTATTTATTTTTTGATCTAAAGGTCAAACAATTCCAAAGATGCAAGATTGAGCCAAAATTATATATGAAATATTGAAGTCTGCAAACTGCAATTTTAATATTGGAAATTTGGAAGCTCATGATAAGCTCAAAATATGAGAATCTTCCCAATGCATGCCAAGGTTTTGTCTCTGTCACAGATTGGTGTACTTTGGTGCGGCTCACACAGGTTGCAAATTACTAACTTACAATTTTAGAAAAAAATTGAAATGAAATGTTTAGCGTGGTTTATAAATTTAGTACTTGTAGCTTTTTTTCAACTTGTTTAAAGTTTAAAAGTCAAACTTATTTGTAGATAGATTAGAATTTTAATCTATCTACTGATATTCACAAAAAATTTTCAGTGGATTTTTGGCTGCTTTTTCAGTGGTACATTACACAATGCATTGGAAAAAAAAAGTGCTGATTTTTTTTTTTATTTTTTACCACTTAATTGGGTTATCAAACGCACGCCATGTGTAATAAATTTGTGATTGTGATATTTTGGTCACATGATATTTGTTTATAGGTTCAAACCATCACATTACATGGGTGTCTACTACTACTAGTCCCATAGCACACAATAATTCTCTTCTGGGATAATCTTGATCTAGTATTTGTTGACATATCACTTTCTCTATGACATGCAACATTAATTTGTTGATAGCTACATTATAGAAGCAATAAATAAATGTTAGTACCAAAATATAGAAACTTTGTAGACTATTCTTCTCACAACATGGTCTATAAGATTCATCCATTTATAATTTCTTTTGTTTTACTTGAAATTTTAGTGCGTGTCTGAATATTCAACAATTGAAAAATTGGATCTTGAGTTTGAGTATTTAATTGTCAGAAAGAGACTGTGTCTCATTAAAAAAATGTCCATATACCCGGTCAAAACATTACAAACCAATTCATATACAAAAGAAACTCATACATATTTGTATATATATATATATATAGAGAGAGGGAAAATGTGATAGTTGGGAGAAATAATGATATTTAAATGGTATATAACAACTTTTGAAGCGATTCACTTGTACTTTTTTCAAAATTATACAGTAGCATATTAGAGGTTTGCTAATTCGAGGATTGTATTGATTCTTACTATATGGGTTCGAGAATCCAGGTCTTTTCACTGGTTATCTTCACCCAAATTTTGGTTATAGCTGCACAAACAAATGAGTCTGATCGTAAGTTGATTTTGCTAATTTCAACACTTTTTTTTTTTAACTTTATCTTCATACTAATTTGTTGGTTAATTGTTGTTTCTTAATATTTATGTTGTTTATTTTGTTTCTTTTGTAGCTAACATGTGCATATGTTGAAGTTTATAGTTCTCAAACCTTTGCACTTGAAATATATGTTTTATTAATTCATTATCAGCAGTGAACTAGATCATTATATATGTTTCATGAGAATTGGATTATTCTAGATGTGTTTTAGACAAGATTTTCTTGACACATGGTGAATGACGATACATTAATTATTAAAAAAAAAGAAAAAAAAAAAAAAAAAAAAAAAGAAAAAGAAAAGTTGTACTTTTGGGTTTGAATCAAAATTTCCGAAACCATTTTGGAAATGAAATAGAAACAACGAAAGAGATTGGATTTGCATGAAATGCTGATAAACTCCGAAGTTAGATATATGAATAAGTTAGCATAAGTAAAGAAATGAACTAATTAGCCATGCATGTTTCGCCTACGTATCCATGCACGAGAGAGGATATTAGGCTGAAACAAGGAATCAATTCAAAGGCGAACAAAGCCATCTTATATCAAACAAGTCTTTCTCATATTCTATTGAACCACTAATCACCTATAATACTATGACATAATAAGCATAGAGTATAGCCTATAGGTTATATATAGAGTCAAAATATATAGATAGTTAAAACACAAGTTATAAATAACATTACAAGGGCGAGCCTTGGCACAAAGCGACAATGGTAAGGTTACTCCATTTATGACTTAGGCAATGGGCGTCACAGGCAAGTCTGTGCAAACGAGTTATTCTTTCTGATGCAGTTTCTGCTCTATCTGCTCTCAAGTCTAGCTGGCAGAACTTGCCAGACAACTGGACCGGGGATCCATGTAGCGGCAGTTGGGAAGGAGTCACGTGCACCGATTCAAGAGTGACCTCAATGTAAACAAGTGCTTTTCTTATTCTGATTTTAGATTCCTGAGTTTAATATTTTTCTTTCAATTGCAGAACATTAGGTGGCATGGGTGTGAGAGGCAGCGAGTTTGGGGGCATATCATCGTTTTCTGGATTACAGATGTTGTATGTACAGTTTTCTTGAATATATATATATATATATATACATATAAACAGGAGTTCTCGATTGTCATTTGCCAACTAGGCAATAATACCATACAGTCTATACGTAATGGATTTCGGTTCCCAAGTGTTTGTATGTTATCAATTGTAAAACAAGATGATGTTTAATCATCTTTACCATGGTTTCATTCTTTTATGCTCTATTTGGTTAAGGGACTTAGCGAGAGAATGGAAAAGAGAACACGTACAAAAGGAAAACACTTTTCTTGGTTTGGTTATCTGGAAAACAAAAGAGGAAAATATGAAGTAAAAGTAGGTAGGATGAAAAATAGAGTAAAGTTTTTTCCCCTGAATTTAGTGAGTAATGTTCTTTTTTCTCTTTCTTTGCTTCCTATTAAATTTTGATATATTTATATTTTTTTTTTATTTTTTAATAGTATTTAAGATCAGAGAAAAACACTTGGGAAAACGTTAGGAAAATTGTTTTCCTTGTCTTCTCATTTTCCTTCTCTTTATTTCGCAAATCAAACAGAGTCCTAAGTATCCAACATAACTTGAACCAATATATAGTGTCTAACAGACTACCAAGTATTGGAATGCAAAAATGGGAAGTACGACCAATATGTAGAATAGAAAAACAGAAATTGTGGGAAAAAGAAAAGGAAGACATGGAGAGAAGGAGAAAAAGTGAGATGCCTAAAAGGACTATTGTGTATTTACATAATCGATGTTGATTACAAGACTCGCAGACCTATAAATAGAGTGGAGATAAAGATTAGACTAAAACAAAGCATAGAGATAAGACTTAAATCAAATCTTTCCAAATCACAAATCTACCCCATAAATCATGGGTTTTATATCCTAATAAAATAAAATAAAAGCATCCCTAATTAATTGGATTTAATTGGATTACAATCAAATCTGGGATTATTTCCCTATATTCCAACACTGCCCCGCAATTTGCAATATGGAAGCTTGTTGAAGTGTCCAACTTGAACTTGAATATGAGTGATACTACCGATCAGTCCAACAACCATAAACCATGAAACACGGAGATTCCAACAAAGTGAACCAACCAATTGAACATTGCCCCAGACATTACGTGCAATAGAAACGACAGGACCACCATAAATCACAATAGAGCTTATCAACTAGAACCAACCAATGGAAAAATTGGCCAAACATAGTGCAGTAGAAAGGATCATGGCTGTCAAAGAAAACGACAGAACAGATTAACCAGCAAGTGCATATGCACTAAAGCCAAGCCAGTAAGGGCGAGTGCATATGTGTTCAAACCCATCAAAAGGGCAAGGTGCTGTAATATGGCTGCCCAGAGAAGGACGTAAGGGCCTAATGGCTGCACCTGAGGCAGCTGATGGTCGAGGGACTGTGCAGGGACTGGGCATGGCAGAGGCAGAGAGCTGCGCAGGAGTCGAAAGCCATGGAGGGCTTGACTGAAGGTGAGGAAGGCACGGGGAAGTTAAGGTTTGGCTATGATACCAAGAAAAGGAAGAGAAGGAGAGAATGTCAGATGCCCAAAAGGACTACATTGTGCATTCACTTAATTGATATTGATTACAAGATTAACAATGTGTTGGCTGTTCCACAATGCACGGGTAGGTCCCCCACTTGTGCTGTTTTTAAGTCCTGGGTAATCCTCCCCTCACGGGCCTCATCAGGCGTCCTTCGAGGGTAAAGTTAGGCTCATTGAGTCTTCTACTTATCGTGTCATAGTAATAGGCAAATACTGCTAGGGTGGAGTTGTATATTGCATGACAAACATGTCCTATATGTTCAGCAAAAAAGAGAGAAAAAAAAAGGTCAATGGATACCATCAAGATTTAATACATTTGCTTCAGATTGCTGATTGTCTGACTGTCTTCATATAGTGAGGTACAGATTATTGATCCAATATATATATATGTATATCCATGTTAACGCTATAAATATAGACATATCACGTGACGGTAATGCTCTGTTCTCCATCTTCCCCTTCATTCCACTCACCAAAAAACATGCATATCACATGCATATTTATTTGTAAATACACGTAATTGGCTAATCTAACACATTATTTCCACAATACTGTAAGTAGTTCCTTCATTGATAGTGATTGTTTCATGCTCTCTTTTTATTGATTAGTATTATTGGGATGAATATCTTACTGATTATAAGCTTCTACATATAGGGATCTTTCAAACAACAGAGGTCTTATAGGACCTCTTCCATCAACAATTGGAAACTTGGAGAATCTGACAGTCTTGTAAGTATAGTAGCATTTTTGTTGAGTACAAGCGATCCAACTTGTGTGATAATGTAGTTATGTCATTGCAGTTCAATAATTAATGTTCTTGCTTGCAGAATACTGGTTGGTTCCGGATTCCTTGGTCCAATTCCAGAGTCGATAGGATCTTTGAAGAAGCTTACGTTTTTGTAAAGATTCATACCCCAGAGTATTCCTTTTTTGATTTCTAGAACGGTGGATAATAATGATATTGTGTGGTTTGAAAGGGTTCGAGTCATTTTCGGATAGTAAATATGAGTGTTGAAGCTTGTAGATATTGTTGGGCCTATTCTCTAACAGCTTAAGCTTTTGGAGTAGTTAGTAACTCAACACGGTATCATAGTCTTGTTTATGAGAGGTCTTGAGTTCGACTCTCCATCTGCGCGTTGGTGTGCATATTTTGCACTTTGCTGTTTGCCTCCACTATGATGAAGTTTCGTTTGATGGCTCTCCACGTGCAAGTCGAGGTTGCACGTGAGGGAGGGTGTTTAAGCTTGATAGATATTGATGGGATGCTTGAGCCCATTCTCTAACAGCTTAAGATCTTGGAGTAGTTGGTAACTCAACAATAAGAAAAAAACTAGATGAATGGCCCCTCTTTATGCCTTTGTAAGGCTATGTGTGGTTTATGGATTTAGCGAGGAAAAAGAAAAGAAAATCTCCAAGGAAAACACTTTTCTTTGTTTGGTCAATAAGAAAAACAATGAGGAAAGTAGGAAGGGAAAATAGAGTGAAAAAAAATTGATAGTTTTGAATTTGGTGAGGTACTTCCCTTCTGTTCTTGAGCTCCTAAAATGTTTTTGAATTTTTTTTGTTTTTACTGCTATTTAAGTACGGAAGAAAACATTAGGGAAATAGTTTTCATTTTCACTTTCCTTCTCTAAAATTCCCAAACCAAACAGAGCCTTAGTCTCCATTTGTTTCACGGATTTAGAGAGGGAAATAAAAGAGAAAGGAAAAATATTTCCCTAGTGATTCCTTGTACTCTGTGGTTTTCCTTCATGCTTAAATAACATAAGAAATTTAAAAAATTTCAAAATTTAATAGACTTAGGAAAGAGAATGGGAAAGGACTCTCGAAATTCAACATTTTGAATTTTTATGTTTTGTCCTATTTTCTTTTCCTTCTAAACTTCCTCGCCATTTCCCTTATTAACCAAAAAAAGAAAAGGTCTTTTCTTGGTATTTTCTTTGCCTTTCCCTTGCTATATCCATGAACCAAACAAAGCCTAAAGTTCTCACTCACATAACCATCAGCTTCTAGGTGCTCTTTTCCAAGTAGTTCCAGATGAAACTTTTATTCCTAGTTTTACTTCCATATCTTTTCCAATTTTTCACAAACTGTTCTGCCATTCATCGCAGAGCTCTGAATAATAACAGCTTCAGTGGACAAATTCCACCTTCCATTGGTAATCTATCTGCTCTTAGATGGTTGGATCTAAGTGATAACAAGCTTGAAGGAAGCATTCCAGTTTCTAGTGGGACCACACTTGGTCTCGATATGCTGCATGAAGCACGGCACTTGTACGTCTTACCTCATTATAAACTAAACGGATTACAGCCCGTTTGGGATAGCTTTTTCGGGGCAACAAAAGTGATTATTTAAAAAGTTGTGACCGTTTGATTATCCTTTCTCACAGTTTTTTGAAAAATCTGATTCCTTTTTAAAGCTAAGACATTGCTCCTTTAAAAAACTCCAATTTGTAGCAAAAAGAAAAATGCATTATTCCAAAAAGTGATTATTTGAAAAGCTAACCCAAATGGGTTCTTAGTTTCACTCCCCTATATGAATCTAGTGATCTTTTTTCTTTCTTTAAAGTGACGTGAAATTCTATTCATTATTGACAGCCATCTGGGAATGAACAATCTCTCTGGAATCATCCCTCCTCAACTCTTCAGCTCAAGCATGAGGAATCTGATGCATGTGTAAGTTTGTTGGACTTGTTACTTTGTGGCTTTGTTTGGTGTTTGGATTTAGAGAAGGAAAACTTATTTCCTAGTGTTTTCCCTACTTTTTTTTTGTTCATGCTTAACTAAACAGTAGAAATTAAAAAATTTCAAAATTTAGTATAAACTCAAATGAATAAGGAGTAAGCTCACAAACCTCAAAAATATGTTTATTTATTTATTTTTCTTGTTTTGTCTTCCTTTTTATTTTCATACTGTTTTCCTCATTAACCAAACACTGAAAGTGTTTCCCCAGTGAATCCTTTTCCTTCCCTCACTAAATCCAAGAACCAAATAGAGCCTAAAATTCAGCAGTTTATTACTTCCATGGCCAGGTGAACCTATGCATGGGTGTATTGTTTTGTGCTCATGCATTTCTGGCTTACCCATAAAACTTTACTAAAGATAAACAAGTAGCAAAGGTTTCACAATGGAAACACTGAATATTTCTGGCTTACCCATAAAACTTTACTAATTTGAAACTGAGTGATGATCCAAGTGGGGAATTAGTTGACAAGGGAAGATATCAGAGACTCATAGGTAGACTGATTTATCTTTCTCACACCAAACCAGGCATTGCCATTGCTGTGAGTGTAGTTAGCCAATTTATGCACTTTCCGAGACAAACTTACCTTGATGCCATTTTTCGAATTGTGAGGTACCTCAAATCAGCTCCAGGAAAGGGGTTGTTCTTTGCTAAGCATGGTCACACCCAAGTAGAAGCCTATACTGATGCAGATTGGGTTGGGTCAGCATCTGATAGGAGATCGACTACGGGATATTGTTCCTTTGTTGGCGGTAACCTAGTTACTTGGAGAAGCAAAAAGCAGTCAGTAGTAGCTCGATCGAGTGCTGAGGCAGAGTTTCGAGCCATGGCACAAGGAATATGTGAGTTGCTGTGGATTCAAATTATTCGAGTTGATCTCGGATTTGGACCTAAGGATTCAATGTGGCTGTACTGCGACAACAAGTCAGCTATCAGTATAGCTCACAATCTTATTCAACATGATAGGACCAATTATGTTGAAATCGACCGACACTTCATTAAGGAGAAGTTAAATAGTGGAATTATTTGTACCCCATTGTAAAGAGAGGGGAGCAGTTGACTGATGTTCTTAGTAAGAGTCTTACTAGTAAGCCTTTTTATTTTATCCTTAGCAAGATGGGTATGAGAGAGATTTTTACACCAGCTTGAGGGGAGTGTTGAGAGTTATTTCTTTATTTCTCCCATTGTTTGGGGACCTACCTGTTTGTAATTCTCTTTATTTCTCTTTATTATGTTTTAATATAATAACAGAGAGATCAATATATTCTTCTCTCTAATCTAACAGTTGTTTCCGTATATACTTCTGTGTATATGTGCGTGTACTTACAATCTCACCTATGTAATCTTTGAGCAGGGTTCTTGATAACAATCAACTCAGTGGCAACATTCCTTCCACTGTAGGAATTGTGCTGTCTTTGGAGGTTGTGTAAGTATCTTTGCAACATACTAACATAACTTCATACCGTTTTCTTACTGGCCTTGAATATCTCTAACTTATTTTGAATTTATTATCTTGTTTTGGCAACAGACGCTTGGATCGGAATTTACTAAATGGGCCCGTCCCACAAAACCTCAACAACCTCACAAGGCTCTCTGAGCTGTAAGAAGACAAATGAGAGAAGTTCTCAACTTGTGCTTTTATTCTTCTATCTAATATTCCTATTCTGGCTTCTTCCCCATTATAAGGAAAGGTTTTTGGTTTCCATTTTCAGCCATTTGTCCAACAATAATCTGATTGGACTTGTTCCCAACCTTACAGGCATGGACCTCCTCAACTTTGTGTAAGTTGCCACAAGCTTTCTGAATATTTGAGACTCTGGAAATACAAGAATTGGTTCTCTTGTTCAGGGAAATACCAATTGTAAATAGTTCGGTGTTTGTGTGGCTGCTTTTTTTGTTACATAGGGATCCGTGCCCACTGGCGAACCCAAGTGAAGGTCCTGGTGGCACAGACCTTCCCTGAATTTTTGGAAATTACAAAATTATATGTAATAGTTTATAGATTTTAAAAATAAATCCTCTTAAATTTCGCACATGCCCCCATGAACTTCTGAAAATTCTAGACTTACATGTAATATTTTACAAGTTTTAAACACAAGCCCTCTTGTACTTTTGAAAATTCTATACTTGCATGTAATATTTTACATGTTTTAGGTATAGACCCCCTAAAAATTACATGATTTATCCCAAATTATGGGTGTTAAACCAATTCTATATACGATTCTAGCATTTTACACATAATTATGTATAGATTGAACCAAAAAAATCGCCTTGGGGACACTGCCCCCGAACCCCGATAGATTAGGCCCCCCCTAACCAAAAATCCCGGGTCCCCCCTTGTCCGTGCCTGACTTAGAATTTAGAAATACCCTAAGAACTAGTTCTTCAAACCAATACAGTACTAGTATTAGTACCAGTAAAAGTTGAGATTGGTTCTGAACGTGATCCCGTTATAAGCATGCCCAAACAAGCTCTTTAGTATTGCGAGTAATGCAAGTGAAAATATTTCTGACTTAAGAAAATAGAGGGTTAATTAGTGTTAAGTCCCCCGTTAGGAAAAGCAATTGGTTAAAGGACACAATGAAAACTTTTTTGTGAAAAGTCCCTCAATATAAACCTTGTGAAAATCTCAAACTCGTCGGGATTTTTTTGCCCAGGGTTATATTGAGGGACTTTTCACTAAAAGTTTTTCCTTGTTGGACCTAATGCGTAAAAAGTACTTTAGAATGTACTAAACCCTAATTACCCCCCAAAAAATATCCCATAAGGTGGTATTGTTATTTTCTTCCCCACTAACATGCCTTTTGTTTTTCTCTTTTTCCTTCCACTTCTCTTCCGTGATAGTTGTTTTCTTAAAGCAGTACAAATGTACAATTTTTTTTTTCCTTTTAGTGACCAACATGTGATTTTGCAGGGATATGAGCAACAACAGTTTTGATGCCTCTGATGTTCCTCCTTGGTTCTCAAGCCTACAGTCTTTGGCGACATTGTACCTTTCTCTTTCATATGTTTGTACACACACGCTCACGCGCACGTGTGCACACGCGCATTTGTTGTAGCATGTTCAAATTTTCTGAACTTTTTCTAGATTACTTTCTCCATTTTGCCATCACGTCCGTCTTTAAATCTCAGCTATGTTTTTATAGCTTTTGTGTCGGTATACTTTTTGTGTCCATGCTATATTTTCAACTAGATTGTCACTCCTTAATGGTATCGTTCGTAGTTGTAGCTCTAGCATATTCAAAGTTTCTGAACTTTTTCTAGATTACCTTCTCCTTATTGGCATCGTGTCTGTCTTTATATCTCAATTATGTTTTTATAGCTTTTGTGTCGGTATAGTTTTTTGTCCATGTGATATTTTCAACTTGAAACATGTCACGCCTTAATGGTATCGTTCAATGTAACACATGAATAAGATCACCCATTAGGTTAGCTTTTAAAATATGCACTTTTTAAATAAAATATATATACATTTTTAAAGAGTTACAAATTGGATCGTTTTTAAAAATGCTGTGTTTTAGCTTTAAAAAGGAATCAAATTTTTTAAAAGACTGTGATAAGGCTAATTCCATTGGTCATAGCTTCTTAAGCAATCACGTATAAGTAATTGTTGGACCCGAAAAAGGTATCCCAGATGGGCTTTAAATAGTGTGGCCCAATTTTCTTCTCTTGTTGCCTATTAATAATACTTTCAAAAATCGAGTATATCAATTAATGCCTAGTTCTGTCCTTTGTTGTGGTACGCATCCTTCTAGTCATTTCTCATTTCACTAACACAATTATGGGCTTGATGCCTCTTGATCATTTAACGTTTTACTTCTTAAATTACGGGGAGCCTTGCAGGCTCATTGTAATGGTCAATTTTAATCTGTTAGATACATAAGTATCACAAAACAAATGGACCCCACAGGCTTCAGTCTCTGTTTGAGGTCATTCCGAATTTACCATACTCATGGACAATGTCATTGCATTTAGTCCTCTTCATTCAAAACCATCTTAATTCTGTATTGCTTCATCTTCATAGTATGATTATGTTGCTTCTTTTATATTATTTGGCGATTGAGTGAGGGCTCTTTCTGGTTTCATTGATTAATAACATGTTATTTAGCAATGCTCATTTCTTTGAAAACAAAAGATCTACGTCCTTACTCATTATGAAACAAACACACCATAGGACCTCGTCTTGTATATGCATCCATTGGTCATTTGGATTGATTTCCCACTTCTCTCTGCCCAAAATTATCTTTCCCTTATTTGTGCAGAAAAAGAGTTTCCTCTTCTCTCTCTCTCTCTCTCTCTCTCTCTCTCTCTCTCTCTCTCTCTCTCTCTCTCTCTCTCTCTCTCTCTCTTTTTGGTGATAACCAAATGCATTTTTAGAACTTTTTTTTTTGGCATGGCAACTTGCTATGAAAAAAAAAAAATACAATACTAATTAGGCATATAATCCAGTAGAAATCTTATCCGTGTGTGTGTGTGTGTGTGTGTGTGTGTGTGTTTATGTGTGTGGTGGAGGCATCTGTTAGTCATACTTTCTGGAGAATTTTCTATAGTGTGCATTACAGATATTGTAATGTAAAATTATTAATCGCTTAACCTTGCACTTACAGAATGATGGAAAACACACAACTTCAAGGACAACTACCTGTCAACCTCTTCAGCCAGCCTAACCTGCAGACTCTGTATGTATCAGTTTTTGCCTGTTTGGCAACAGCTTTTGGATCCCACAAGTGATTATGGAACTCCAAAAGCTAAAATGAAGCTGTTTGGCAAATCAGCTTCTGCAATTCAATCGCTGAAATATGCGAGTCAAATCGCAGAAATTTGTGATTGGCCAAAAGATACCATGGACAGCTTTTGCCCAAAAGCAGTTGCAATTGAATCACAGAAGCAAAGCTGTTGCCAAACAGCCCCTTAATCTCACCCATTAAATTTATTCTGGTGAATGTTGAGGAACCTGAATGTGTAGTTTCTTTGATTTTTTTTATTTTTTTTTTGAAATGGGGGAGGGGGATGAGGTTCGAACCCCGAACCTATGCATTGGAGGGGACTTATATATGTCAAGTTCTTTGCCACTTGAGCTATTATGCCAACCTATGCGTAGTTTCTTTGATTTTAAGTTTTAACATTGTCAAGTTTAAAATTACATTGTTTTTATGTGTTGGAAAATGATGGTTGTAATGTATGACAGAGTGCTTAGCCACAACCAGCTTAATGGCATCTTGGACGTTGGCACCGGATATAGCAACAGCCTGACACTCGATTTGCAGAATAATTCCATTATTGACTTTACACAGAGAGCGGGATATGATATGGAATTACTGTAAGCTCCTTCGTCTTTTTTATTTTCTTACTTTTGCAGTTTAAATTAAACTGCTAGTGCACACACTAAATTTATGTTACATGGAACCTTCTTAATAGAGTTAAGTCACCAGTTGCTGCAAAGCTTAAGTTGTTAGAGAATGGCCCAACAAAATTGTATATCAACCTTTAACACCATCCCTCAAATGCGACCCTGTTTCGCTTGTGAAGAGGCAACTTACTAAATTCCATTATTATGGAGACAAACCGCAATGAGATATATGCAAAACGAGAACGGGGACGAAGACTTGAACCCAAGGCCTCTTACAAACAAGGCTCTAATACGATAATGCCATATTAAGTCACCAGCTTAAGGTGTTAGAGAATGAGCCCAACAATGTATATCAAGCTCTAACATATAGATGGTAGTATCTGTGTCGGAGACTCGACACTTGGACATAGGTATGGGATATGGGTCCGACACTTCTTTCTTGGTAAACACACACCAAGAAGCATGTTAGCTACTTGTATATGAATATATGAAGTCTCTAATTATATTCATTTTGCTATAAAGTTTTAGACACTTATAATATTTCGTATTTTGAAGTGTTATTATTACGCAATGCATTATCTTGTCTTAGGAACAGAAGAAAATCGTTGACTTTTGTCGTGTCCAGGTTTCCTTAGATACATATAAATTTGGTTCATTTGGAAAGTCTTGAGTCTTAGACACTTTATCGGAGTCCATGTAGCATAGCTTAATTTGTTTATAATCTGCTATCATCTTGTGAGGCTCATTTTTAGTACTTTAATGCAGGCTTATGGGTAATCCCATTTGTGAGGCAGTGGGTGCCACAGAAAGATTCTGCAGAATTTCCAGAAACCGAAATTTCTCGTTTTCACCACCATTAAATAACTGCATGCCTAATAATAGCTGCAGTTCAAACATGATTCTCAGCCCAAACTGTAAATGTGCACTTCCGTACACGGGAAATCTACACTTCGTGTTTGTTAACTTCTCAAACGGGGAAATTGATATCCCTAATTTCAATGCGTCTTTGATGGAAGATATCTTGTCACGCAAACTCCCTGTTGGTGCAATTTCATATAGTGATCCAACAATGGATTTATTCAACAACTTTCAACTGAGACTGCACATCTTCCCCCCCGGTGAAGGTCGTTTCAATCGGACTGGAATTTCTGGTATTGGGACCGCGCTCAACCACCAACGTTTCTGGAACAGAAGCCATAGCAGTAGCCGTATTTTTGGGCCCTCCTACTATATTGATGAGAACTATTTTGGTTCTGATGGTAATTCTGTTATGTATACTAGAATAGGAGAAACTTTGATATATAATTGACGGATTGTCAGTTTGTTAAGGCTTTGTCTGGTTCGCGGATTTTTAGAGAAGGAAAAGAAAAGGGAAAGGAAAGTAAGAAGGAAAACTGTTCCCCTTACGTCCTTTCTACTGTTTCCTTCCATGATATTAAACGACATTAGAGATTGTCAGATTGATAATGTGCAAAACATAACAGTAACTAAGAAAAGAAGGGAGCTGACTCACAAAATTCAAACCTAAAAATTCACTTTATTTTCTGTCTCTCCTATTTTCCTCACTGTTTTCCTCATTAACCAAACCAGGAAAAGTGTTGTTTTCCTCAGGCTCTGTTTGTTTTGCATATTCAGTGAAGGAAAAGGAAACCTATTTCCCTTATTTTTCCCCAGGTGATTTCCTCCTTGTTTTAAGTGACAACTGGAATTAAAGATTTTCAAAGCATAATAGTGACATAAGAAAAGAGTAAGGGAAGTGACGCTCGAAATTTAGAACTTATAACTTACTTTTAGCTCTTTTTTTTTCTTTTCCTTCCTATTTTCTTTTCTTTTCCCTTACTAGATCCTTAAACTAAACACAGTCTTAGTATGAAGTCTCTCTCTCTCTCTCTCTCGATCTCGAGACTGATTTGTAAGAATCTACAGGTTCAAAAAGCTCAGTACCTCCTGGTTTTATTATTGGAGCAGCGGTTGGTGGTTTTGTCCTTGTGCTACTATTAGTCTTTGCTGGAATTTATGCTTTCCGTCAAAGGAAGAGAGCAGAAAGAGCTATAGCACAGAACAATCCATTTGGTAAGTTTTTCATTTCAATCTAAAACATGGTTTCTAGACTAAGTTTCACGAAGATTGTGACCGTTTACTTATCATTTTCTATGGCCTACAAAATGCAGCATTGTGGGACCCAGATAAAGGCTATGGTGATATTCCTCAGATAAATGGAGTGAGAGGGATCTCCTTTGATGAACTCAAAAAATGCACCGATAATTTCTCAGACGCCCATTGCATTGGAGTTGGAGGCTACGGGAAGGTGTTATTTTCTATTTTTATTTTTTAAGATAAAATTGATTGCTCATTTTTCTCTCTCTTCCTAGGTAATAATACATCATATCTATCCTACCAATTACCCAACAAACTTCTGAGATGATGTAAAAAAATTATCATTAGAAAATTGTTGAGAAATGGATACTAGGTTTCCTAGCTATTATTAGTTTTGAAATTTCGCCATGTTCTTCAATACTTCATCTATATTTTTACCTTTACCAATGAAGTAATTTTGAGTTTACCAACAAGGAAAACATGCTCACCTTTTAATTTAATCCAGAAAATTTGTTCCTGTATTTCTAGATATATTTTTAAAGGTTTTTCACGTCTCGTGAGTTTTGTCAGGTACAGAGGGGAGGGGGGGTTGCAACTCAGAAATTTATTTTGAATTTTGGATACGTACCATGTTAACAGGTTTATCGAGGAACTCTTGACAGTGGGCAACTCATTGCCATAAAAAGAGCTCAACAAGGGTCATTACAGGGCGCTTTTGAGTTTAAAACTGAGATCGAGCTTTTATCGAGGATTCTGTTGAAATTAAAAGTTAAATTAGGAGTTATATTTAACGTATTTTCTGTCCGTAATTTTAGAGGTCATGTTGACCAGTTATGATTTGTTTTTTATTCCACTTTATTTCTTTCCTTTTTGGTTCTCATCCATTGTAACTATATAATTCCATAGGATGTAAATAAAAAATATCCTTTCTTCTTCTCTTTTTGGTATCAAAGCCAAAATCAAACCCTAACTCACCACCTCCATTCTCTCAGCCGCACAACCCAGCCCCTCCTTGCCTTCCACCACCAGCCGAGACCTCCTCTCTCCCTCCCACCACCAGCCGCAGCCCACCAGGGCCAGCACCAGCCAGCCGCAGCCCACCAGGGCCAGCCGCAGCCCCACCAGGGCCAGCCGCAGCCCACAGGCCCCTCGGCCTGTTCTTCGCAGCCCCTCCGGCTGCTTTTTTGCCCTCTTTGGGCACCCTAGCTATGTATTAGAGCCCCTGTGTGCTCTTTGTCTCTGTTTTGGGTGAAGCCGAGTGTCCGGCTGCCCTGTTGGTATGCACTAGAGCCTCCTTTGTGCTCTCCGCCTCTTGTTGGGTGAAGCCGAGTGTCCGGCTGCCCCTTTTTTTACCGAGTATCCGGTTGGGGAAGTTTGTCGATTGTTACTTCCGGCGTTGATTCTCTTCAGTATTTGTTTGTGTGAGCTTTCATGGCTACTTCTGGTAAAGATATTGCCATAACACCACCGGCTCAGCGGGTTACTGGTGTTCTGTTAAATGGTAAGAACTTTCATGCCTGGGCTAATTCACTTCGTTTGTTTCTTGGCGGAAAACGTAAGATTGGATGGTTACTTGGTAAGGTGACGTCCCCGGGGGAATCTGATGAGAAATATGAGGAATGGTATACTGATAACTGTATTATTCTAGGCTGGATGTTTAATTCCATGGATGAACGGGTCTACAACATGTTCATGTATCATCGGAATGTGTGTGATCTTTGGACTGCGCTTAATAAAATGTATGCGCATGCTCATAGCGATTCTCGTATTTTTGAACTCTATCAGGATATCTCCCATGCCTCTCAGTCCGCTTTGGGTCTGTCTGTTGGTGATTACTTTGGGTATCTACAGACTCGCTGGGAGGAGCTCTCTCAGTATGAACCTCTAAGTGATTTTCCGAACGATGGTGCTATTGAGTCTAAGCGTTTGGATCGCCGTCATACCTACCAGTTTTTAATGGGTTTGAAACCCGAGTTTGAGGCCCTTCGTACCCAGATTCTTAATACGATTCCTCTGCCCTCTTTATTTGAGGCTTTTGCTACGGTGGATGGAGATGAGCGTCGTCGTCGTCTTCTTTCCGTCGCTTCTGTGCCGAGTTCTTCTCCGTCTATTCCGGATCAGATGGCTTTTGCTGCCCCCCCAGGCTCTCGTCCGACAGGTTCAAAATTTTTCTGTCAGCATTGCAGGAAGCCGGGCCATACTATGGATCGATGTTTTGACCTGCATCCAGAACTACGCCAACAATTTGCTAGGAACAAGCCCCCCGCTGGTCGCGGGAAAAGTGCTCCTCGCATAGGTGCTGTTGTTGAGGTTGCTTCACCTTCTCCTGATTTTAGTCAACTTCAATCCCAGATTGCCCAGCTTCAGTCCCATTTGGGTTTAGGTGCTTCTTCCTCTGCTTCGGGCTCTACCGTTTCAGGCCCTACGGCTGCTGTTGCCACTGGTACATCTACTGCTCTTCTTGGTAAGTCGGCCCATCCTACATGGATTCTGGATTCTGGTGCCTCCAATCATATGACGGGTGAGTGTTCCGTTTTTAGTTCTTCGTGCACTCCTAGTGATCAGTCTGTCTGTATTGCTGATGGAAGTACCATCCCTGTTCATAGTCAGGGTGATATTCTCTTGACTCCCGATATTACTCTCTCATCTGTTTATTACGTTCCCAACTTTGCATATAATCTTCTGTCTGTTAACCGGCTTGCTAAAGATCACAATTGTGTTGTTGTCTTCTTACCTCATGGTTGTTACTTGCAGGACCTGACTTCGAAGAAGATTTTTGGCAGGGGGTATGAGCGGGGTGGTCTATACTTCTTTGGGGATCCACCAGCATCTGAGATAACCTCCAACTTGCAAGCTACTGTCTCTTCTATTCCGAATAACTCTGTTTTGCCGGATTCTAATAAATATGTTTTTTCTCTTAAGACTTTGGATTTGTGGCATGCCCGTCTTGGTCATGTCAATTTTAAGTACTTGTGTTGGCTATTTCCTCCATTAAATAAAGCTTGCAAAGATTTTCAGTTTAATTGTGTGGTTTGTGAATTGTCTAAGCATACTCGCACTTCGTATATTCCACGTATGCACCGCGCACCTAGTGCCTTTGATGTTATTCACTCTGATGTCTGGGGTCCTTCCCCTGTCACTGCATTGTCACAGCACCGTTATTATGTTACTTTTATTGATGATTACACTCGTTGTACTTGGGTGTTTCTAATGAAGAAAAAATCTGAAGTTTTTAGTCACTTTAGGAATTTTCTTCAAATGATTAAAACTCAATATAATACTGTTGTTCGTAATATTCGGTCTGATAATGGTGGGGAGTATCTTACTGATGAGTTTCGGGCTGCCCTTAATAAAGATGGGATACTCCAACAACTTACATGTCCATACACTCCAGAACAGAATGGGGTGGCCGAACGCAAGAACCGCCACCTCATGGCTGTTGTTAGATGTCTTTTGTGTGGGATGAATGTTCCCAAATATTTTTGGCATATGGCTGTTCTTACTGCTACTTATCTTATTAATCGTACTCCTAGCCGTGTCCTCCAAGGGAAGGCCCCTCTTCAGGTTCTTAAGCCTGGTTGCAGTCTTTTTCCCATTATACCCCGTGTTTTTGGGTGTACATGTTTTGTCCAAGATAGGAGTCCTACCCGGACCAAGCTTGATAATAAAGCCATTCGTTGTGTATTCTTGGGCTATTCTTCTATGTCTAAAGGGTATAGGTGTTATGACCCTGTCACTCGTCATTTCTATAACTCTTTGGATGTTACTTTTTTGGAAACTGTTCCTTTTTTTCCAGGTTCTTCCTCGTCAGGGCCCACTCCTGTGGAGCCTGTCATGCCCGATGACTCTATTCTACCTCGTCCGGTTCCTATTCTTGACTCTACAGATACTTCATTGCCTCCGGTTATCTCTGGTGATCCAATGCAGGTGTACACTCGCCGTCAGCGCTCCTCTGCTACCCTGCCTCAGTCTTCTCCGGATTCAGGTATCTCTCCTCCTCCTTTAGCTCCTGTCTCTCCTCGTTATCCTACTCGTATTCGTCATCCCCCTGCACGTTATCTTCTTTCTGCTAGTACTAACCATCCCATTTCCAAGTATATCTCTTACCAGGGTTTGTCAGCTTCTTTTCACTCATTTATTAGTCAGGTTGATTCAGTCTCTGTTCCTCGTTCTGTTCACGAGGCTCTCCAGAATCCTAAGTGGGTGGCTGCTATGAAGGTGGAAATGGATGCTCTTCAGGGCAATCGGACGTGGGAGCTTGTTGCCCTTCCCATGGGGGAGCGCACTGTTGGCTGTAAATGGGTCTTTAGTTTGAAATATTTAGCTGACGGGACTATTGATCGTTATAAGGCTCGTTTGGTTGCTAAGGGCTTTACTCAGGTGCCTGGTAAGGATTTTGGTGCTACCTTTGCTCCTGTAGCTAAGTTAACGACGGTTCGTGTGCTTGTTTCGTTGGCTGCCTCTTACTCCTGGCCGCTCCATCAACTAGATGTTAAAAATGTTTTCCTTAATGGTGATTTGTCTGAAACTATTTACATGGATCCCCCACCTGGTTTTCGGGCTCAGGGGGAGTATTCGGGGAAAGTTTGTCTCCTTCGCAAATCTCTTTACGGCCTGAAACAGTCTCCTCGTGCATGGTTTAGCCGTTTTAGTGAGGTGGTTCTTCGCATGGGATTTGTCCGTTGCCACTCTGATCACACTTGTTTCATTCGCCGTCAGTCTCAGGGAAAGTGTATCATTATTTCTGTTTATGTTGATGATATTATTATTACCGGGGATGATGTGCCGGGTATTACTCAAGTAAAGCGGTCTCTTGGAGTGTCGTTTGATATTAAGGATTTGGGTCCACTTCGGTATTTTCTAGGTATTGAGGTTGCTCGGTCACGCAAAAGTATTTCTTTGTCTCAGAGAAAATATTCACTTGATCTTCTTCAGGATACAGGCATGCTTGGGTGTCGGCCTGCCTCTTCCCCTATGGATCCGAACCTTAAGTTAACTCCAGAGATGGGAGAACTCCTACCAGACCCTTCAGTATATCAACGTCTGGTGGGTCGTCTTATTTATCTAACGAACACAAGACCAGACCTCACATTTGCTGTTAGTGTTGTGAGCCAGTTCATGCATTCACCGCGTACCTCTCATTTGGATGCTGTATATCATATTCTTCGGTACCTCAAGACTTGTCCTGGTCTTGGGCTTTTCTTTACAGCAGGAGTTCAGACTGGTCTCTCCTGTTTTACAGATGCCGACTATGCAGGTTCTAAAAGTGATAGGCGTTCTACGTCTGGTTTCTGTTCTTTTCGCGGAAGTCATCTTATATCTTGGAAGAGTAAGAAACAAGCAGTTGTTTCTCGGTCTTCAGCTGAAGCAGAATATCGTGCCATGGCCCAGGGCACTTGTGAGCTTCTCTGGCTTCGATCTCTTCTACAGGAGTTGGGTTTCCCTGTTACAGGCGCATCTACACTGTTTTGTGACAACAAGTCAGCCATTATGTTGTCCTCTGATTCAGTTCTTCATGAAAGGACTAAGCATATTGAGGTTGATGTTCACTTCATTCGGGAAAAAGTTCGGACCGGAGTTATTTCTCCAAGTTTTGTTCCTTCTGCTGATCAAACAGCTGATATGTTTACTAAGTCCGTTGGCCCTACGCTTTTGCAGTCTTCTCTTGGCAAGCTGGGACTCGTTGATGTCTTCGCTCCCAGCTTGAGGGGGAGTGTTGAAATTAAAAGTTAAATTAGGAGTTATATTTAACGTATTTTCTGTCCGTAATTTTAGAGGTCATGTTGACCAGTTATGATTTGTTTTTTATTCCACTTTATTTCTTTCCTTTTTGGTTCTCATCCATTGTAACTATATAATTCCATAGGATGTAAATAAAAAATATCCTTTCTTCTTCTCTTTTGATTCATCATAGGAACGTCGTCATACTTGTGGGTTTCTGTTACGAGCGAGATGAACAAATGTTGATCTACGAGTACATTCCAAATGGCACCATAAAGGATAGTCTTTCAGGTACTACTTACACATATTTTTTGTCATACTAGCATTCATTGCTTATCTATATGAATTTTTGAAAAATAGACCGTGTGAGGTTGGTGGCTCCAACTTTTTGAAGGACAAATGTGCCCTTGAAATTTCATTACTAGTTTACAAGATCTTCAGTTTACAAATTTGCCATTCTAGTGTATTGCAATTTGCAAATTATTTCAATTTTAGGTGATCAATCTTGCGATGATCTTCCTTTTATGAAACATATGAAAACTGGCAGATATTTGTTTTTGAGATGATAAAATAACTTAGGAATGAAGTGGTGTTTTCTCTTTTTCTGGGAATCTTTGTGTGTGTGTGTGTGTGTGTGTGTGTGTATTTTAGTTACAGATAAATAATCTGGAAATATCTATGCAGGGAAAACAGGAATCCGACTGACTTGGACGAGGAGACTTAAAATAGCCCTTGATTCAGCCAGAGGTCTTGCATATATGCATGAGCTTGTCAATCCTCCCATCATACACAGGGACATCAAATCAACCAATATCCTGCTTGATGACAATTTGAATGCAAAAGTTGCTGATTTTGGCATATCTGTACCCTTGGGAGAAAGCGACGCCAACAAGGGTTATGTCACCACTCAAGTCAAAGGGACACTGGTTAGTATAAGATCTTCAAAAACTTTACTTACAACAAATCAAAATATTTCTTTCTAGATATAATAAACGGTGGAATATAAGAGTACTGTGTGAATATATAATGTATAAAGATTGTTCGGCCTGTTTGGACATCTTTGAATGCAATTGTTGCAATCACATTTTTACACGACATTTTAACTATAAAGATGATAACTTGAATGGTCTAAGAAAATGTAGAAATGGCCTTAAAATAAGAGTCTCGTATTTATCGAAGTAGATCCATCCATGCTGATAATTGAAGACGATATATGCGTTATGAATGAGTCTATTCAAATTGAAGTGACTACCAAACATGCTGGTAGAATTCTCCCACACTTTTCAATCTTTGAGTCTCGCAGAGCAAACAAGAAGAACGTTCATTGCCTTTTTGGAAGGATTTCCAAAGTGTAGGTTTCTAACCTCATGGCCACACCCAATCCAATGAAGGGAAAAAAAAAACACAAAAAGGAAAAGAACTCAAAAAAAAAAGCAGAGAAAGGAAATTAAAATCGGTTATTTCCCATCAGTTTTTGTTAACATCATTGGTGAGCTTTTTGGTAACATTTGTGGGATTTCTCTGTAGTAAAAGAAACTGAGCCCTGTTATATATTTAATTCAACGAAGTTTGGCATTTATAATTTCCTTTCCCTCAATTCCACCAATGACGCATCTCTTTCTTGTTTCCCTTTTTTCCTCTTTTAGGAAGCACCGATTCAAATAATCTTCGAAGGCAGACTCTGTTATCTCTTTCTTCATCATTCCAGTATTTGATTCCTTTTTCACCTCAATAGATTATAGCTTGTTTGGCAATCTTGAAGTTTCAATACTTCAACTGTAGCTATTCATACTGAATTATAACTCATGGTGACATTTAGGTGTGGTCCCCCCCCCCCAAGACTCCTTTATTTTGTGGGAAAAGGAAAGTAAAAAAAAGAAGGAAAAATATTTCACTGATGTCTAAGGGAACATTTCATTAAAAAAAAGGAACTCAAGAAAGGTGGAAGGGAAGTGACTGACAACCTCACTAAATCCACGACCCAAACAGAGCCTAAGGGAACATTTCACTTGGCGTACTTTTGTTGGAACCCATGTGTGAATTATATCGATCAATGTTAGTTAAGATGCTAAGCTGTTTTTTTTTTTTTTTCCAAGGAAAGATTCTAAGATATTGCTAATCAAATCTTTGTGAATGTAGGGCTACTTGGATCCCGAATATTACTCGACTCAGCAGCTGACTGAGAAGAGCGATGTTTATAGCTTTGGAATCGTACTTCTCGAGCTTATAACTGCAAGACCGCCGATACTGAACGGAAAATACATTGTGAGAGTGGTAGAAGAGGCTATGGGTAAATCCAAAGATCAATATAAACTTCTTAGTATACTTGATCCAACCATCGTGTCAGGTACAACACTCGCGGGTTTTGATAAATATGTGGACCTCGCAATGAGCTGCGTGAGAGAATCAGGATCGGAGAGGCCGACAATGGGTGAGGTGGTTAGAGAAATTGAGAACATCATCAAGTTGGCTTCTTTGGACCTCTATGTTGAATCAGCATCAAATTCATCAAGTTATGAGGGGGCAACTAAGGGGTATCTTTATCGTTCTAATGGGGAAGACACTTCCAAAACTAGCAGCAGCTTTGACACTTTTAACACTACCAGCAGCTTTTCACCTTTCCATTCGGAGACTCAGAGCTTGTTTGATAAAACTGAAAATTAAGTGTTGAAAATTTTAAGCGATTATTTTTGCAATACTAAAAATAGTGTTCTAAGTACTGAAATAGAGCATTCAATGTTTATTTTCAGCAGAAATTATTCACTTAAAGTTTTTAGTGGATTTTTGGTTGCTTTTTCTATTAAGTAGTTCATTATCAAACGCACTAAAAAAAAATTAAGTGTTGAAAATATTTATTTTTATCACTTAATTGGGTTATCAGACACACCCTCAATGATAGCCAATATGTTTGAATATTTTGTGAGTCTCATAGTAATGGAGAAATCACAATGGTTAGTCATCACACGGTGTGATAGTACTTTTTGAACTTGGTCCTCAATGTTGAATCAAAATCAATTACATAAAGTTATGAGGGAGCAACTAAGGGGAATCTTCTACCATATTACTTTTGACAATAGCTATAAGGCGGACTCAGGAATTTGCACTTGGGAATCTTCTACCATATTACTTTTGACAATAGCTATAAGGCGGACTCAGGAATTTGCACTTGGGGCCGAGTTACTATTTAAACTTACCAAAAGGTTCACAAGCTAGGCATCGCCCTCGGGATGATATATATTTATATATAGTCAGGCTTTCCGGTGAACTGGGTTAGTGAACTAGACTTAAATAGTCAATGACATCCATCACATCATCTCGCGGGTCGGCTTGGCTTTTTAAGCCTAATTCACTTCCCAATTCAGTGGAAAGCCTGGTCGTGTATATATATATATATATATTTTGGATCTATTTACACATATTCTTTGGTGTGATTTTTTGTATTAAAAATATTATAGTTCCATGTTTCTTCCCCGTTTGGAAAGTTGGAAAGTTTGGTTTTTGTAATCTTTATCGTGTGTTGTAATCCTTTGGCACATAGTTAATAGCTATAGTTTATGACAGTGAGTGTTGCAATTGTATGTAAGTACATTTTTAAAATTAAATTTTGGAGGGCTAATATATAATCAACTCTAACATCATAACATTTGGGGCTTTTTCTTGATTTGATACTCTCTAGGGCTTTTTCTTTCTAAAACTGACATATATGGTAGAGGTTAGATCTTTGGATGGGTAGTGGGGGTTGTGGATTTGTAATTACATTCAAAATCTTATTTATTACTTTACGTGTATTTGTCAAAATTTTCCAAAGGCCAAGGGCTACAGTTCTGCCCTAATAGTAGCAACTTTTCTCGAGAAATTTCACTTAAAATCGTTATGTCTATTAGGGAATTGTTATTGTCATTTCATCATTGAACTAAGACACTCTATGGTACCATTCTCAGAGCATGTGGTATTATATATACAATGCATGACATACATGAAACCATATATTTTAAGAGTAGTACCATGAAGTGCCTTGGTTCAATGATAGAGTGTTAATAGCATCACCCGTGATATTATTGTGATTTGAATATTTGGTGGATCTCACTGTAATCGTCACATGGGAAAACTTCAGTGTACTCAGAATTGTTTTGAACTTGGTAACAGTGGTTGCCTGGTTGGTTTTCTCTATTTCTCACAATTACTTTGGGTTGATCAGATGGTTTCTCTCTCTTAATCCTTTTCATTATGGAAAATTTTATGATACTAGTGGTTTTGGCTTATATCTCAGATCGTAGTAAATTTGGTTCTAACATGTAGTAAATTGGTCATACTATGTTGTAACTTTGAAAACTAGTTTAGTTTAAACATTTAACCATAATGTATTCTTTAAAATAATAGTTTTTGGCAACTAGGGGAAGAGTTGGGTAATATTCTATTGGAGCTCTGCACTTGCTCATTAGTAGTCCATGAAAAAAGCAAAGTTTAGAGCTTTGGAGTGTTGGTGGTAACGAGGCGAAGTCCGATCAATAGTGGAATACGCATTATAATTTTTTAAGAGAAATTCTATCCACACTTACCTATTTTGCTCTGTACTCTCACTTACTCTCTACACCCACCACTCTAATTTAAATTAACATAATTTACTCTCTAAACACACCTACTATCCCTAAAATAACCCTAATGTGAGGACTCAACCCAAATCAATCATAAAACAAACAATTGATTAAGAAGAAATGAAACACAAGAGTGAAATAAGAAGAAATGAAGAAGAAAATGGAAAAGGAAGCAATTGCAATTTACTGGTTGCAAAACCACAGCCTAATACAAATCAGTATATTTCATCCATACCTTATCTCAGGGTGAATCTAAACCTATATAGGGAAGAAGGAGATGAGGTTGAAAGGTGTGACCCTCACGTGAAACCCTCTACTTCTAACTAACTCCAGCTGGAAAATAGAAATAGAAAAGAAAAGGGAGTAAAGAAATGGAAAAGAGTTGGGGGTTGTTTGGGAACAGGGGAGCCTAGGAACTGGGTCTTGACAATCCATCCCCCATGTGAACAAGCTTGTCCTCAAGCTTGGAATTCTGAAAATTGATTTGTGAAAACCTTGGCCTCAACCATTCTACATCCTCAGGAGGATGACCCTTCCATTGAACCAAGTATTTCATGATAGCCATGTCTCTCCTGTTGAACATACCACACTGCATGATCCTATCTGAAATTCTCACAAAATGCTCCATTTGAGAATCAATTACATATCTAGTATTTAGAAACTCAAAAGGAATGAACCATTCTTCTTCAATTGATTCAGCACTAGCATAGGCTGATAAAACAACGGTTTGAAACCCTGACTTCTGTATTTGCTCATGCAAAATCAATCCATCATCGTAGGGCAAAATCTTGTGACAAAATGCTTGGTATAATTCACCAATCTCCCTAATTGAAGTTCCATAAACCAAGTATTCCCAAAAATTGTGTAGACCCATTCTCAAATACTTGTAATATTCAGGCATATACTTCCCCAAACCAGTGCCAGTCAATTTCAGGATGATAATCTGGAGAACATCACAAAGAAAAACTTGCAAGCTTACTTGTTTTTTTCCAATCATCAAAAGTAATATCCTTTCGCAATCCAGTAGCATAAACAAGTGAAGTGAATATTAATTCAAACCAACTATCAGGGGTTTTATTAGCTTACTTCTTCTCAACTGATTGGTCAGACAACTTTATATTGGCATTATTTTTTGTCTTCACTACTTCATTCGCACCATCAACCTTGTTCTTTACAGCATCAGTATCATCATTCTCCAAATCACTACTACTACTGTCTCCTACCCCTTTGCGTCTATTGTGTTTTCTCTCTTCTGGAGGGACAACAGAATGAGCACCAGTGGCATAAATTTCTGCCACAATAATCCAATCAGTAGTAGCATTATCTACATTGGGTCCTTAAAAACATACATTTTTTTGAAGATCCTCAAAGTTTCATGAATCAAATTGGAATCCAAAAGCATTTGAAACTGTGGTTGTTGAGGACTCACAATATGATTCTAGAAATCTTGTCACACCCGTTCCAAAATTTCATAGTTTATACATAATTGGAAAGTTGTGAGTATATCAATGATATTTGATAATTGGATTGAGATGAGGTTGACTGTGGGTCAACGGTAAGGTGTCAGTAAGGACACGGGAATATGATAGTCCATTTTGCATTGGCACTGTTAAATGGCATTTATGTGATTTAAATGTTATTTAACTTTTCTGGTATTTTATGAATAGTGAATTATACCTGTGTAGTATAATTTCTGATTTTTCCGATATTGATATATATCATTTTGAGAACTGTGGTAAGAACGTGAGTGACACGTGAAATAAAAGGTAGGTTGTGTAGAGATTTCACATAATTTAGTTTTCGGACGTTATTTTGGACCCAAACAAGACTTTGTTGAAAACTCTTGAAATTTATAATTTTCACTCGTAAAGTTATAAAATGGACGTGTGCGAAGTTTCGAGAGCTAATTGGAAGCTTTGAGAACTCGTGGGGAGGTAAACGAAATTTTCGAAAAGTTTGCCTATAAATAGTGGTGGATGAGATTCATTCTCATCCAAACATTTCAAAATATCTAGAGAGAGAAGAGAGAGAAAGGGAGATTGTTGCCACGGGCTTTGCGCCGCCGATCGACGACCGTTCGTCCGTCAGATTTTCTCCAGATCTTACTCGTGGAGGTAAGACCTACGTTTTGATACTACTTAGGTCGTGTTTGGCCAATTTTTGTAAAAATCTTAATTTTAGACTTTTGGAGAAAACCCAGTAAAACTTGTAGGAATCGTCCTAAATTTGAAATCCGACGATTAATTAGCTCCCTAGACGATCCTTCAAAGTTTGAAGAGATTCGCACGAGGTATGAATTCTAGATCTATGAAATATATGGATTTTCATATATTGAACATCAACTTTGATATTATTGGATCCGGGCGAAATTCATGTATTAGTTAGGCCCGTTAATTATGCACGTGCAATTACATGAAAAGCACGTATAACTGTTTATGTGAGCATGTTATGTGTCTACTTGGGTCAAAGGGGAGTTTGGTGCAAATTCATCCGGGGTAAGCTCCTCGAACCTTGAGGATTATGATTGTGATTGAAATGGAATTGGAATTATGGTTGTGTCTGGATTGGAGGTGGGCCCAACCAGTACACGGTACCTGGTATGGAGGAAGGCCCAACCAGTGTACGAGATGCGTGGGAGAGGTGGGCCTCCTACGGCATCGACCGGATGAATGCGTACCACTCACCCTAGAGACTATTTCTATGTGTTTTAGATGCTTAAATCATGAAATGTCATATAAGCATACATTTAGAATTGTACACTTAGCATATAGCTGAGCAGTGGAGATGTACTCCATTGTAGGTAAGAAGAAAGACAAGAAGAATCGTGAGGAGTGAGGCCGAGGAACGCCGGGGGAACCACAATTGTATATGCTTTTGTTTTTAAATCCTAAACTGGTGTAAGGATTGGTAAATTGGTAATATGTTGTAATAGAACCATAGATTAGTTTCACAGTATTGTAATCTTGTAATTGAACATCTGTGATTATGTTTCAAATGTTGAAATCAGTTGTGGTTGTATTGGTGTTGGGTTTGGAGAAGCATGTATTAGTATTTTTCATCACAGGCTGCCCAGCAGGGGAGCAGTCGACTGGACCCAGGATCAGTCGACTGGATTCCGTGTATTTGAGACACTGAAAGTGAATAGTAAGAGTAGCAGTCGACTGGACCCATTTAGCAGTCGACTGAACACTGTTGATTTTTGGCTACTGCTTCTATTAATGGAAAAACCAGTCGACTGGGTCCCCAGATCAGTCGACTGAACTCCCTTTGTTAATTGTGGCATTTTAGTTCTGCCTAACACAGTCAACTGGAGGAAGAGATCAGTCGACTGAGATACTGTAGATTTTAGCTACTGATCCGAATAGTAACCAGTGCAGTCGACTGGGTTCCCTGATCAGTCGACCGGACCTCTGTTGAGGATTTAGGGTTTTAGTTTCTGCCAGGCACAGTCGACTGGACCCTATTACAGTCGACTGGGCAGTCGACTAGACCTCTGTATTTTCAAATGGATTTTGTGAACACTTTCTAATTGGGCAAAACCTTTTTGTAACTTTGATTTCCAATGGATTTTTCAACTCAAAGGGCAATGTTTCCTAAAGTTTTAAAATACCCAGGGTTGTTTTAAAGTTCTTTCCGCTGCGTATCGTTAGATGATGTTTGGATGAACCTTGGTGGCGTGCCACGTGTCCTATTTCCACGCGTAGTGGGATGGGTCGTGACAAATCTAGAGCCTCATAATTCCATATACCACTATAGACATATTGTTGATCACTATACCAAGCTGTGTAGAAGGCATTTCAGATGGACGAGTTTCTGGCCTCCATGGTAGATGTAAGGTGAAATTGGTTGACTGAATGAAGCCGAATAACAACTAGTAACTCCAAGAACATGACATCCTTCATTAGTTGGACTAGCAACTGTTTGGTTGGAAAATTCCTCTAAGGATATATGTGGAGTTATATAAGTGCGAGCGTGCCAGGCAAGGTGTTGCCATGTGTGTGATGTAATAAATATCCAAACTGTGCCACACCAGGGAGATTGTGGTGATGTTCGATGCCTATTAAAAGGACTTTTATCGTGTGAGATGAAATACCAAATGAAATGCCTTCAAGGCATAATGACCCACTTCGAACCAAAACTAAACTAAAAAGTAAACACCTAACACTGAAATTAAAGTATCAGTGGGATTGTACCGCTTCGAACAAGACATAAGGCATAAATTAACTTAAACTAAAAAGGACAACTAAAGACAAATAGAAAATATATTACAACCTTCAACACCACTTCGAAGGTGTTTGATCTATAAAGAATCAAACTAACTACAAACTATTCTGAGCACTTGAAACTAATCAACAGACTTATCACTATTCCTACTGAAAGATGAAAGGAATTTGCATTAAAGGCAAAGAAAGTAAATTAGAGTAAACTAAACTAAACTTAACTAAGATAAAGTAATTAAACTAAAAACTAAGTTGGCCATAGTGGCCGAAAGAGAAAGAAGAAGATAAATATGAAATATAATGTAATGAAGAACTACATAGTGTATTGATGTGTTTGTTGTGGTCAAGGACCTTTACAAAGTAGTACAAAACATCTATTTTTAGATGAATTACATAACTACCTATTTGAATTTGAACATTTCCCTCATATTACATTAACTACCAATTTCAAATTCATTTACATATGTGTTTCTTCCAAGAGAAACTCCCTCCAAAATGACTTCCACTCTAGCCACCATTGATCTTCAAGTAACCACCTTTGATCTTCCCTTGTAATGCCAAGTGTCCTTCAATCAACTTCCAAATAACCACCAACCAATTTGAATTGGTTTTCCATGTGATAATTATAATAATAATAATATAATATAAATATGACTTTATATACTAATACATATAACTATAATTTGTGGTCCAAACATACCCCCTGCGACTCTTTAAGAACGAAGTTCTTAGAGAGTCGGAATAACATTGTTTAATCGAATTAGTAGGTTCAAAATGGACCAAATTAACAATCTAGAGCAGTTTTTCGAATTGGCTTCGAAGCCAATATGATGACATTGAACACAAAATAAATTGCTTTTATATGCTGGTTTGATGCCAATAAAAGTCTCGAATACACAAAACATTGCTTTAAATTGGCTTCAAAATAAATAGAATAGCTTCGAACTCAAAGTAGATGGCTCTAAACTTGCTTCGAAGTCAATAGAATAGCTTCAATTGATTTGAAACCAATATAACGGCATTGAACTAAAAAATGATGACTTTTAAATTGGTTCGAAGCCAATGTGTTAGTCTCGAATACAAAACAATGGCTTTAAACTTGTCTCGAAGCCAATGCAACCAGTCAAACAAACTTGAAAATGATATTACTTGAATCTTTAAAGAGCCAAATTTTGAGTCTAATTTTTATACAAATCGATCATAATAACCCATCAATTAAAACTATCATCTGCTAATGTTAGGACCAATTTTCCTGGCTTCCTGGGTATGCTTACCCATCACGAATTCTAATTTCATTGGACATATCAATGTAAGTATTTGATCACTTAACTGTAAGTCTGGGAAAAAAGACTTTTTTTGTTTCCATTATATCCGTTGTCCTTCAAATCTCGGTCAACTTTCAACTGTTACTCTTCAAAATTGGACCGTGAAAGTGGTTTTTTTTATCAAACCAATTAATTTCCAAGTTTAACTATGACTGGTGATGTCCAATATAATAACATTCCTTACGTATATCAACTTGGGAGTGCGCTCCTTGCATGTTCCATACATGACAGAGATGGAGAAGTAAAGCTTACACCTATATATCTCCTCGACACTACCGGGATTTTGGGCTCCACCATGTGATATCCCAAACAGAAACCAACAAGTGTTAAAACATTACTCATACTAATCGGTCATTACTAATCGAATCAAAACTCCATTGTTGGTCAATTAATCTTTTTCCTTTCATAGTAATCCTGCCATAGAATCATAATCCATATGGTCATAACCCAATTTTGATGAGCATCACAAAGCCAAAGTGGGTATTGACCATCTAAAGCCAAAGTATAGAGTGGCTTTAAAACTTCATAAGTTTAAACATTTTGTAAGATGTTGGAAAAATCAAATTTAAGAACAAAGGTTTGTTCATAGTTCTCAACCATATTTGGTTGGAAAATACACCCCCCGTGCATGTTTTCACCATAATTATTTGGTTGATTAACCAATGTGGGTAATGATGGTGGTGGTGATTGTTTTGTTTCCACCATTAAAGGATCATGAAGAATCTTCATAATCAATTTGTTTTCATCCATTGGCTCGTAATTTTGAAAAGATTTGACACCCCCCGAGCCATTTCGTAAATTTTAGTTTCTAAACTAAATACTTGATCTTTTAACTATTCCAATAATGGAACTAAATTAGTGAACCAAATTTCATCATCATAACTTGGTGTTGATGGTGATGAAGTACACAAGTATTCAAAATGGTTATCACCAAAGTTTGGTGTTAGTGAGGGTACAAATAACCCTTCAAAATTTCTAGCACCAAAATTTGGTATCATTGATACTCCAATTCCCAACTTGCTCCTTTGAAGTATTCCATTTGACATCTTGACACTTGGGTCTGAGCGTGCCAAAAATGTTTGGTTGAAAAATTCCTCTAAGGATATATGTGGAATTATATTAGTGCGAGCGTGCCAGGCAAGTTATTGCCAATGTGTGTGATGTAATAAATATCCAAATTGCGCCTCACCAGGGAGATTGTGGTGATGTTCGATGCCTATTAAAAGAACTTTTATCGTGTGAGATGAAATACCAAATGAAATGCCTTCAAGGAACAATGACCTACTTCGAACCAAAACTAAGCTAAAAAGTAAACACCTAACACTGAAATTAAAGTATTAGTGGGATTGTACCGCTTCGAACAAGACATAAGGCATAGATTAACTAAAACTAAAAAGGACAACTAAAGACAAATAGAAAATATATTACAACCTTCAACACCACTTCGAAGGTGTTTGATCTATAAAGAATCAAACTAACTACAAACTATTTTGAGCACTTGAAACTAATCAACCGACTTATCACTATTCCTACTGAAAGATGAAAGGAATTAGCATTAAAGGCAAAGAAAGTAAATTAGACTAGACTAAACTAAACTTAACTAAGATAAAGTAATTAAACTAAAAACTAAGTTGGCCATAGTGGCCGGAAGAGAAAGAAGAAGATAAATATGAAATGTAATGTAATGAAGAACTACATAGTGTATTGATGTGTTTGTTGTGGTCAAGGACCTTTACAAAGTAATACAAAACATCTATTATAGATGAATTACATAACTACCTATTTGAATTTGAACATTTCCCTCATATTACATTAACTACCCATTTCAAATTCATTTACACATGTATTTCTTCCAAGAGAAACTCCTTCCAAAATGACTTCCACTCTAGCCACCACTGATCTTCAAGTAACCACCTTTGATCTTCACTTGTAATGCCAAGTGTCCTTTAATCAATTTCCAAATAACCACCAACCAATTTGAATTGGTTTTCCATGTGACAATTATAATAATAATATATAACAATATAATATAATATGACTTTATATACTGATACATATAAATATAATTTGTGGTCCAAATTGCAATAGAAACATTCTCGATCCCAGGAAAACAGCTAACTTGCATTTGGTTGTAATAATCTGCCCATCCCCTACTGTGTTGCTGATATTGCATTGAACTTGTACTTGCTCTAAAATAACCATAAAAACCATTTGCATCTTGTGTATAGCTTAGATAATGATCAGATGTGTAATTTGTATAGTTTCCTTCATTCCATGTGATAATCTCATTACCATACATCCGGTCGTAATTCTTCAACACCTCTCCAATTGTCGTAGTGGTTTCAAGTGGAAAACTCTAGTTGTGATTCTGATTAACCCACTGATTTGGGTAATTTGCATTCTGATTAGGGCTTTCACATTGGGGGCTGTTCTGATGGGTATAATTAGAGTTTTCCTGAACTGGATGTGTATTTCCACAATCCATAGAACACTGATTTAGAGAAATCTTTTGGCTAGGGACTTGACATTGAGGGTAATTGTGAGGGGGTATGGTGGATTGGTCTAGATCTATAATTGTGGAAGGGTATATGGGTGGTGCTTGGATTATCTGAGAAAATGGTTGAGGTACTGTAGGAGAAAATTGTTGCATAGATTGCACTGGAGGATCAAAGTGGGAAGGTAGAGGTGGTGGTGGTGATGCGAATAGACTCAAATGATTATCAGGAGGTGGAGACGAGTGAAGAGATTCTAGGGTTTAAGAATTATCAAATGATGGCATGTTCGGCACCGAGAAGTTCTGAAAATGAAACATTGCTCGCCGGATCTCTGAAGCGACTATCTGCTGAAGATTTAGCTAAAAACTTTCGTGAGCCTCATATATCTCTTTCTTCACTTGTTCAATTTTCAAATCAAGCTTCTCACCCAATCCTCCCAGAATTTTAGATTGCTTAGATTGCATTTGTGATTTGAATTGGGATTCCATTGATTGAAGCTCATTCTTCTAAACAAGGCTTGAAGGTTGCAATTGCTCTCCCATGGTGATCGGGAACCTGGATTTGATACCAGATGTGAGGACTCAACCCAAATCAATCATAAAACAAACAATTGATTAAGAAGAAATGAAACACAAGAGTGAAATACTAAGAAATAAAGAAGAAAATGGAAAAGCAAGCAATTGCAATTTATTGGTTGCAAAACCACAGTCTAATACAAATCAGTATATTTCATCCATACCTTCTCTCAGGGTGAATCCAAACCTATATAGGGGAAGAATGAGATGAGGGGTGTGACCCTCACGAGAAACCCTCTACTCCTAACTAACTCCAGCTGGAAAATAGAAATATAAAAGAAAAGGGAGTAATGAAATGGAAAAGGGTTGGGGGCTGTTTGGGAACAGGGGAGCCTAGGAACTGGGTCCTGAAACCTAACCTTCATCTTTCTACACCCACCATCTTTCATTCACCTATCTCATCTCTCTCATCACTTATAATATGCATTTTTGTAAACAATGATTAAAGTATTGACATTTATACAACCTTCTTGCTGTACAACACACTATGTAAATCACTGATTAACCTCGGTTATGCCCACTGGTAGTTTGAAAAGCTTTTAAATTGAAAAATGAACAAAAAATCCACACTAATATGTATAGAAAATATACTTATATAAGACTTTTATGCATCTATCTATATATATGCACACATATACATTCAACTACAACATGAGCATAAGTGTTATTGAAAGATGTTTGTGGGTTAGGGTTTGTTGAGATAGGTAGGTGTAGAAAGTAATTTTTTTAGATATATTTTTTTAATTTGTCTTTATTGGTCATTTGGTATAGGGATATATTATAATAAAAAAAAGTTAATTAGTATGTGAGTGTAGTGGGCAAAATAAGTGGGTGCGAATAGAATTTCCCTTTTTTTAAGAGAGGTGAGCCAAACGAAAGACCTATGTAACCTTTCATGGAATTCTTGATCAACCCATTGATTTCGGAACATCATAGAAAGGTCTAGAGAAGTTTATGGATCTTGCAATGAGGTGTTCGAAGAATCGGGAGCTCTGGTGAGCCCGTTTGCATACACCACGTTATTATGCTAACTTTGGTGTGACGCTTCAAGGTCTTCCAACCATATGTGTCTCTATATGATTATGGTGTTACACCACATCAACATGATAACATGGTGTGACGAACTCACCGAATAACTTCTACTTCAATGAGCGAGGTAGTAAAAGGGATTGAAGACATCATGCAATTTGGAGAAATGCTAGGCATACAACACATTTCACAATAGGGTTTTAAATGCATGTACCATGTGCTGTGTAAGTGGTGCGTAAAAAAATATAAAAAATTCAAACATCACATGGTATAACAATTTTAAAACCTTGTTGTGGAATGTGTTGTGAAGCGTGTTGTGTGCCTAACATTTTTGTGTAATTTGCTAGTTGGTTTGAACCCGAATGATGATCAGTCGGCTGCGTCAGCAAGCTATATATGACTGGTGAGTAGGGGTGTATACGAGCCGAGCTGAGCCTGTTCTCGAGCTTTCTCACGAGCTCGCGAGCTTGCTCATGAGCTCAAACGAGCCGAGCTTTCAAGTGTTCACGAGCTTTCTCGCGAACTTTTTAACGAGCTTTTTCGCGTGCCCTTTTAAACAATATAGTTTAATAATAAAACAATATTTTTATCAAGCCTATTTATGAAATGTGTCATATTTTCTCTAAAATTATATAATTTTATAATAAATATATTTATCAAAGTCAATATACAAGCTCTTTATCAAACCAATAAATGAGCTTTTTCATGAGCCTTAATCAATCGTGTTCACGAGCTCAAATGAGCGAGCTGAGCCTAGCCTTTATCGAGCCGAACTTCAAACCCTTGTTGAGCGGCTCATCTCCTTAACACCCCTATTGGTGAGCAAAAGCAGTTTGACCATCCTTGTAATCATGAGGACATCTTAATTTACTGTGCATTTCTCACGAATTGGAACCCTTGTGAGTTGGCATATTTTGTATGTGCGTGTGTATATCTATATTTTATATATAAATGCGCTGATGACCTTAAGTGTTTTGAATTTTTATCAATTGATGTACTTTTGCTTAGCTAATTTTTTTTAGAGTTTTATTAAGTTTAGTATGCCATTTTTTTGGCCTGTCCATAAGAGTCCTACAATAATACAACTTAATAACATTAAAGTATTTTTTTTTTCCTAGGGTCACTAGAAAGAATCCTATACCATTAAGAATTTGGTCTTTGCTGTTGATCGGGGCGAAGGAAAACAACATAGTATGATCTCAATGATACGTACCCTCTAACCAGCTCTTGCATAAGTAGAATATATATTATCAGCTACATTCCAACCTTTTTTTTTTCAAAAGCAGATTGGTTGATCCCGATGATACAAGGCATAGTAACTTTCTTGAGCCTATTAGCCAGAACCTTGAATTAAGAGGTCAGTTTTTTCTAAGTTGGCATCTGGTACTTTTTAATATATGGGTCACATCTCAACTACCAGCTCTATATATTCCATAAATTCCTTCCATGCTTATTGCTTCCTCTTGGGTGATATTAAATGGCATGACGTCTTGGGTAATATTAACAAGAATTAATTAATGGAAAAATATCATAGGTCTTACTATATTAGTCAATAGA
Organism: Hydrangea macrophylla; assembly: GCA_033977485.1. Taxonomy (NCBI): domain Eukaryota; kingdom Viridiplantae; phylum Streptophyta; class Magnoliopsida; order Cornales; family Hydrangeaceae; genus Hydrangea; species Hydrangea macrophylla. The sequence continues at coordinate 80,583,270 of CM066996.1, forward strand.
AGAGTTGAGTGAGTATGGGTGAGTAATTTAGGGTGAGCAAAACTGAACTCATTTTAATGGCAAAAAATCATAAATCTTATTGCATTAGCTAATAGAAGAGTTAAGTGAGTATTTGCTTTTTGGTTTTGGACTTATGGATTATCAACTAATAATTTTCATCATCCTCTTAATAATAAGAGACTGCTAAACTAAAACATCTCATTGGTTTTTCTTTTCTGTTTTTTTTTTTTCCTCGATATTCAATGGTAGTATGCCATTTTTTTGGCTTGTCCATTAGAGTCTATACGGGTACCCCCAAGGCGATTTTTTTTTTGGTTTACTTATACATAATTGATAATTTTTTAGGGGTCTACTTGTATATAATTGGCGATTTTTTTGGGTTTTACTTATAATATGAGTGTATTTGTGAAACATAAATATTGTATGGTGTTGTGTAAAATTCTAGGGGGGCTATTTCTAAAACTCAAAAAATTCGTACACTAAAGTGTAATTTTCAAAATTCTAGGGTCTTTGCTTTTGAGTTTTATATACATGTATATATATATAGTTGATGTCACTAAATTGGGTCTTGGGCCCCTTTGGGGGGCCTAAACATAATTGAGGGGAGCCTAATAAATGTAAAATACAAAAAAATCTCAAGGTAAAAATGTAATTATGAAAATTTCATGGAGCCCCTCAAAATTTAATGAACTTTGATGGTCCACGGCAGTTGCCCTACTTGCCCCCTTTTATGCCGACTCTGGTTGCACACATAATTGCCCTTGATTGTACACCAAACTTTATGCAATTTCGCTCTAAAATTTTCAACGACTCATAGAAGAGACAAAAATGTTATATTGTTAACACTTTTACATCATGTGTTGGTAACACGATACAAAAGTTTTCTTTTCTTTTCTTTTTTTTTTTTGACGACGACATAATAGAAGGGGTATTAGTTAAAAGTTATAATGTTGGGGGTAGTTGAAAAAAATTCATAGTTGAAGGGGTATTAGCGTAATTACCCCTTTTTGGACCCCATGGTGGATTACGTTTTTAAGTTGCTTGATTGAATGGTGGATTAGTAAAACATATATCTCTTAAAGAGTTATAATAAATGTCTATGAAGAATTTTAGGACTCTTAACTATACTCCTATTATCAATTCTTAGTATCATTTTATATATAACTGCATTGAAGCCCTCAAGTGTTTTACACTTTTATCAATCGGTGCACTTGTTTAAGTGATTTTCTTAGAATTTTAATAACTTTTTATTTTATTTTATTTTTTTATTTTATGGTATGCCAATTTTTTTTTTTTTTTTTTTTTGGGTTCATCCATTAACTAAAGTCTTCATTTTTTCTTCATTTTTTTTATACATTAGATTATATGCAATGGAGATTTCTCATGTTAATTAGTTCTCTTAAGAAAAAACAAAAAAAAGTTGACTTTTAGTTGAATTATAGTTCTAATTAGTTTTGCATGCATATTAGTATCAATAAGATTCAAAGCTATATTTTTCTTAAAAATATCCATTAAGGTTCAACAATTAAGGTATGTTTCTACGGTTGTTTTTAGAGAGTAGTGTTATGCTTTCCAATTTGGATTCTTGGTTTTGTTATCAAATACTCTGTCAGTTGTACTTGAGTACTGCCATGTGATATGAGCATTATTGCCACAAGCAAAGCCATATTTGAAAACTAAATTTGGGATTCAAATATAGAAAGCATAGCGTTACTACTTTTTTTTTTTAAAGTCTTTCATTGCTTTGTTGTTGAGTTTACGTTCGTTCTACCTTTAATGTTTAGAGTAATTAATACTAGATACATCTAAACACGACACCTAAATGGCTAAATTATACACTTGTGGATGTGGATTTTTAAAATTAATCATCAGTTACTAAACAAAGCTTCGAATTAATTTCAAAACAATCACGACACATCACAGGTAGATAGTTTAAGTGCACAAAACCGGTGTACTTAACATTTTCCTAATGGTTATTCTCTCTACACTCATCTTAAAAAAATTCAGCATCTTTGTGTAAAAACCATTACTTAGGTATGTTTCTATGATTTTTTTAAGAGAGTAGTGTTATACCTTTGAATAAATGGTTCCCAAGAATGGAGAAATTTTTGGGTACCCCCAAGTTACCACGTAGCATGCCACTGGGTATCCCGTTTCCAATAGAAACGCGCTACACGAACACTTATAAACACATTCTATCTCTCTAGAGAGAGATAGAGATAGAGTGTATTTGTAAAAAGTGTTTGTCACCCTAACATTGTTAATTTATCTATTTTAATGTTTACTTTCGTTGTCTCTAGCCTTAAAAGCTTAAGAATTACTTTAGGAATAGTTGTACAAAAAATTAGAAGATTCTTTGGAAGAATAGTTTTGTTTTTTTGTTAAAAAAAAATTTATTTGAATATTGTTTGATACTTAATTGGAATTCTTCAAGAAAAATATAATTATAGTTTATCACAATAATTATAATAGTATGAATTATGTCTGTCCTTTTTAGGCTTTTTTAGTTTATGTTGGAGCAATAGGAGTCTTACGGATAAATAAAAAAATAAAAAATCCTGCACATTTTTCTAGAGACAGGCACTACATTCCTTATTGGAATGGTATTCTTTTATGACCATATGATTTACACCCGTTTCTGCTTTTTGTTTTTGGACTTATGGATTATCAACTAATAATTTTCATCATCTTCTTAATAATAAGAGACTATTAAACTAAAACTTCTCATTGGTTTTTCTTTTCTGTTTTTTTTTCCCCTCGATATTCAAGGTAGTGGGAACACTTGATTTCTATTAAAAATTATTTTGTTGGACACTCTATCACATTTGTTGGAATAAAAATTTGAGAAACATAGCATTACTTTTAAATTAATTTGTGACAATGAAGATGTAATGTAAGGTTTGATTTTTTTTGGCCTGTCCATAAGAATCCTACAATAATAGAACTTAATAATATTAAAATATTTTTTCCCTTCCAATTGTTACAGGGTCACTAGAAAGAATCCTATACCATTAAGAATTTGGTCTTTGCTCTGGCGAGCACATAGGAAAACAACATAGTGATTTGATCGGGGCTGAAGCAGCTAATTTGCAACGTGACGTGCAGATGTCGGTTTTTTATAAGTTGGCATAACTACCAACTCCATAAATTCCATAAATCCCTTCCATGCTTATTGCTTCCTCTTGGGTAATATTAAATGATATGACATCTTGTGTTTATTAGTCAATACATTCATATATATATATATATATATATGCGAGATGAGTTAGCACTGCATGTACGTTATGAAAATTCAAAGCTTCAAATTAATTGTTTTCATGCTTTAAAAGTTAACGTGATATTACAGATGAAGGGTTTGTGATAATTGCAAATTTTTTCCTATAGTTTACTGCAATAAAGTTGACAATAATATGATTTTCAAATTTTTCTCCCAAATTTAATTCTCTACACGTATGTGTCAATGGACCAAATTCAATGGTAGTGGGACCACTTGATTTCTATTGAAAATTATTTTGTTGGACACTCTATCACATTTGTTGGAATAAAAATTTGAGAAACATAGCATTACTCTTAAATTAATTTTTGACAATGAAGATGTAATGTTTAGGTTTGGTTGTGTTTTATAATCAAGCCAAAGCCAAATGATCACCAAACTACAGAGTCAAAATTTGCATTTTTATTTTGTAATTATATGCTTTCTAAAGTTTGATTCTCATAATGGTTTCCAAATGCTTTGTCAGTTGCACCGCATGCAGTGACATATGGTACAACCGATCACTCTTATAGCATGCGGTACAAGTGTTAAGCCATTTGAGAACCAATTTGAAATTCCAAATTTGGGAAGTACATGGGGGTAAAGTGTCAACTTTTGAAGCACATGGGGGGTAAAGTGAAATTGGGCCTAACCACGGGGTAAAATACAGTTAACCCTGTTATCTTTTCAAAGAAAGTATATATTTATTTAAGATCTTCATTAGTCATCAATTTTAGTGCTCATGTGCTATAACTGTTAGAGTATTTAAAAACCACATTTAAGAATAATAACATTACCAAATGAAGTGTGAATGTCTAAACCTGGACAACAAACAGTGTAGGATTGTCCTTTTCTCTAAGTAGGATCTATGGTAACTCATACAATAATGTCTGACAATCTTGTAGGATTAGCTTTTACAAAGCCAAACATCAAGAAGATCCATATAGGGCATGATCGATGTAGTTTTTGCTTTGCGATTACCTTTGTTTTGTGATTGCTTTTATCATAATAGATTATGGTTAGAATAGATTTTGGTAGTTATGATGTTTTGGTAATGTTTTATAGAAGTGGTTATAGTGATAGAATAAAATTATTTAAATGGTTGGTTACATAAAAAAAAAGTGATTTTAAATGTCCAAAAACAATTATAGTATTGTGTTGAATAGCTTTATAGTAGTGAATGTTAGGTTTTTTTTAAAATTCATAATTTTAATTGTAAATAAAAATGAATTAGTTCATTAAAAAATCAAATATTGAATAAGTACTATCTATATTGAAAAATTGTACATTACTAATGATATGGTTATTGTTAATGCTATTTTTGTTGTTATCTTAGCTATACCAACCTTTAATCAAGTATTGATTTACTTAATGAATTTAATAAGTAGGTTTAAATAAAAGGTAAATATTCAACTTGAGCTATAGAGATAATCATATATTTGTTTACGTGACTACAAGTGTCAAAGTACACAGTGTAAGCAATAACTTCAACGAAATGATAAAGAACTTTAAAAGATTGGAGTGGTCATTCTATATAACTTAAGTTTTATTTCCCCATCACTCACAGACACATAATTATAGAAATGGTATATGTATTAATTGGTTCTGAATTACATGTTATAGAGGTGATGAATCTATTGGCTTAAAAAAAAAAAAAAAAAAGTAGCCCCAGGACATGTCACATATCACTAATTAGTGTCTTTTTGTTTTCTTTCCCCTATTTTGTATTGTATTTGCATTCTTATGATTATGATGATATAATTGTATATTTTGTGCTTGCAAATAAATATTGTCTAACAATTACTAATTAGTTTTATAAAACAAGATAAAAAGAACATTTTTAACACTAAAGTGGTTGATATATTTACATAATTTAATTGTGTAAACTATGAATGGGCATTTATATGCCTTTATGTGGTACAATCCTTAATTGAAATTTATTATTTTTGATTTAGGGAATTATATACAACCTTTCAGGAGAAAATGGCATCACAAAGAAATAGAAAAAAACTGGTATGCATCGTTCAATGATGAGGAAAGAGAATTTTATATTCAGAATACTAGAGATGCAAGGAAGAAGAGAAGGACAGCTGCTAACAATTAAATTGCGGAAGTGGAAATAATTATCAAACAAATGATGCAAGTGGTAAAAGACAAAGAATCCATTGGCTACTTAGAGCCCAATTAGTGGAATACAAATCTAAAAGTATTTGGATCATACTACTTAAATTAACTAGGTTATGCTTTAGACATGTTATCATGCTAATTTTTCAACTTTCCTATCTACAGAGGAGATATTTCTCGATCCCACGTGTTCAGAACCTTATGAGCTATAACCAAAACCATCTTGTGCTTATTGTGGTGCAAAAAAATTTGATTATGAGCCACCAACATTTTGTTGTCGAAAGGGAGAAGCAAAACTAGCTACTGTTGAGATACCAAATGAGTTGTATAATTTATTCACAACTTGCACAGAAGAAGCTGACGAGTTTAGAAAAAATATTCGGGCATATAACAACATTTTCTCCTTTACATCTTTTGGAGTCAATCTGGACATGAAGCTTGCATTAGCAAGTAGAGGAATTTATACATTTCGAGCACAAGGTCAAATTTATCATGATTTTCCTTCCCTGATTCCTACAGAAAATGGTCCTTGCTATTTTTAATTATATTTCTATGGTACCCACAATGAGGTCCATAACAGAATGAATAAACTGGAAGGTGCAAATTTTAATGAGAACATAGTAAAGCAGCTCATCAAAGTTCTTAAAGGAAATCCATATGCACAATGCTTACGAAGATTGACAGATCATCCTCTGTCTGACACTTTGCAAATTTGTATTAAAAAATATGTTTGATTGGACCAACGAGTTTATAATGTACCTACAGCAAAACAAGTTGTTGCAATATGGATTGAAGGCAATCATCTAAATCCACAGCTCGAATTAAATATTGTAGTACATGCTCATTCATGTCATAGACATAGAGTGAAACATTATTATAGTTGTTATGATCCCTTACAGTATCCTCTTCTGTTTCCAAATGGAGAAATTGGATGGCACCCAAATATTCATAAATGAACATCTAACAGTAATGATGCCAACGCAGTTTTGGAGAACGGATCTAGCATACCTAATTTTACATCTACTGAAGATATTTTTTGATCGAGAGTAACAAGGTAACTAATCGAATTATGTAAGATACACTTCACTTTAAACTCAAACTAATATTGTTATATTAATATATTTTTCATTGAAATTTATTTCCAGATATTGGTGAAGAAAATAATGCAAAGGTATCATGTCGACAATACTATTGTTACAAGTTGCAAATAAGGGATTCTGAAAAACACTTTCTTCTACTAGCTGGAAGGTTATTGCAATAGTTTTCTGTTGATATGTACATAAAGCTTGAAATAGCTAGGTTGGGTTATTATAGGAGGAGGCAATCACATATCAGATATGAACTTTATCAAGGGATTGTAGATGGTGTCACGGCTGGAGAAACTAGAGGCAACCAAGTAGGTCGAAGGATAGTACTTCCTGCCTCTTTTGTTGGAGGCCCAAGAGATATGCACCGTAGATATCTTGATGCGATGGCATTGGTTCAATGATTTGGAAAACCAGATCTATTAATCACAATGACATATAATCCAGAGTGGAAAGAGATACTTGATAACCTAAGAGAATGCCAACGTCCATAGGACATGCCTGATTTGATTTCAAGAGTATTTCGTGCTAAGTTCCAAGATCTAAAAGACCGTTATTTAGGAAAGAATTTTTTGGCAGAGTAGCAGCAAATGTTCACGTCATTGAATTACAAAAAAAGGATTTACCACATGCACACATGTTGATTATACTAAAGCTAGAATTCAAAATCTCAAGCCCAGATCAATATGACAAATTTGTGTTTGCAGAAATTCCAGATAAAGAAAAGTATCCACGTCTATATCAGTTGATCGTAAAACACATGATGCACGGCCCTTGTGGAAAATTGAATAAAAGCAATGCATGTATGGTAAATGGAAAGTGCAAAAATCATTACCCTCGACCCTTGTGTGCTAAGACAACATGTGCTAAAGATGGATATCCAATTTATTGAAGGACAAATGGCAAAGTAAAAGTGACAGTTCACAATAAGGAGCTCAATAATCAATGGGTCGTCCCTTATAATTCGTACCTCCTTACAAGATATAATTGTCATATCAATGTTGAAGTATGCTCTGGTCTAAAAGCAGTTAAATACCTTTACAAATACATCTACAAGGGACATGATAAAGTTTTAGTACATGTCGCACACAATGATGGTGAAAAAATAGTTGATGAAATAAAACAATTTTAAGATGCAAGATGGGTTTCATCTGAAGAAGCAATATGGAGAATATATGAGTTCAACTTGAATGAGATCCATCCTGCTATCATAAACTTGCAGTTACACCTTCCGAATAAGCAGTGTGTCACTTATTAGAATAATCAAAACTTGAGAGATGTTATCAATTATGATCAAAATTCCAAAACGATGCTTACAGAATATTTTAGGATGTGTTCCAAGAGTGACAAGGCCATAGCACTTTTGTATAGTGAATTTCCAGAGTACTATGTGTAGGATAGTAAAAATAAACGTTGGTATGAAAGAAATACAGGAGAAGTGATTGGTCGAATAAATGGAGCAAATCCGGCGAAAAGTGAGAGATTTTATTTAAGAATACTATTACTTCGTGTCAGAGGACCAATATCATATGAAGATTTGTTAACAGTTAAGGGTATCAGTTGTAAAACTTTTAAAGAATCTGATCAAAGTATTTCAGAGTGCTTAAATGAGGCAACCATCTTCCAAATGCCTCAAATCCTTCGTAGATTATTTGCAACAATATTGGTTTATTGTGAACCAGCTGATGTAAGAAAATTATGGGATGATCATTTTGAAGCAATGTCTAAAGATTTTAGATGTGATGATAATTCAATGAAGTTGCAAATTTCAAAGACTCTTACAAGTTTAAACTCTTACTTGGAATGTATGGGTAAAAGTATAGAGAATTATGACCTTCCAAGTATACAATAAGAAGCCTCTCACTCGAAACCAAATTATCCAAGAGAAATCAGAGATGAAATGTCAATTGATGTTCATCTAGAAGATTGTTTCTCAGAGTCAAGTTTAAACATCGAGCAACAAATAGCATTTAAAGAAATATTAGATCGAGTTAATACTGGAAGAAGTGGTGTATTTTTTATTGATGGCCCTAGAGGAACTGGTAAAACGCACCTTTATCGTGCCTTACTTGCGACCATAAGATCGTGAAAAATGATAGCTCTTGCTACAACAACATCAGGAGTAGCAGATGCGATAATGCCTGGTGGACGAACTGCACATTCATGCTTTAAAATACCCATCAGTGCTAATGAGACCAGTATGTGCAACATACCAAAACAAAGTGGAATAACAAAGTTATTACGTGAAGCAAAGTTAATTATTTGGGATGAAGCACTAATAGCAAGATGTTGGGCTATTGAGACACTTGACAGAACATTGAAAGACATCTTAGACAACCAGGAAGATTTTGGAGGAAAAGTTATCGTGTTTGGAGGGGATTTTCGCCAAGTATTACCAGTAGTGCCTCGAGCTACAAGAGAACAAACTGATAATGCAAGTCTGGTAAAATCATATCTCTGGCCAAGAATGAAGAGGTTAACCTTAACAAAGAATATGAGAGCAAGAAGTGATTCACACTTTAGCGAGCACTTCTACGAATTGGAAATGGTGATGAACCAACAAATGATGATGATATGATTGTTATTCCAAAGGAAATGGTGATAGAAAACGTCAATGATGAGTTGTCAGAGCAGCAACTTATAGATTGCATTTTTCCATCATTGCATCAAAACTTTAAATCACCCGACTACATGACAAATCGAGCAATACTAGCAACCAAAAATGAATATGTTGACAAATTGAATGAAAAAATGATTAGTATATTTCCGGGAGATGCCAAAACATTCATAAGCTTTGATGAAGCAGTTGATGACACTTACAACTATTATCAAGAAGAGTTTTTGAATTCTTTGACTCCGAATGGACTACCTCCACATAGGTTGATTTTGAAGGTGAACTGTCCAATTATGCTACTAAGAAATTTTAGTGAGCGATTTGAATAACTCTAATCATTAATCTTAGTGAGTGATTTGAATAGCAGACAATATTATACTCTCTTTGTCCCTTATTAAGAGTCTCTTTATGGGAATTCAAACTTTTTAAGTGAAATCTTTGATTCTTGTGAAATTTATAATTTTCATTATCCTCCTTTTGAATTTCAAAATTCATATTAAAGAAAACGTGGAAGAGTTTTATAGAGTAAAAACTAAATTCGAAAAGTGTGTAGTTAAATGTATATTGACTTTTCAAAGTGACTCTTAAAATGGGATATTAGAAAATGGAATCAAGGACTATTAATTTGAGATGGAGGGACTATTAAATAACCAATATTGACAAGTTCGTGAGTGATATGCATATTGGTTAAATGAAATTTGGTACATTTCTAAGTTCAATTTTTATTTATGTGCTTCAACAATTTTCTTAGAAGATTTCAGACTGAAATCTTCTAAGAAAACTGAAAAATCAGAATTATTGACATTCAAACCCAAAATGAATGAAGCAATAGAAGTCAAAGTCGGAGAAATATTATCCAACCCGGAATCTCTAAAAAAAGGTAATGTTACTATAACATCACAAAACTAAGTATAGATTTGAATTACTTTAATACTAACCTTTTTTTTTAAAAATAATAAATAGAATAAGTGGTATTACTTTCAATCAACCATTGAAAGAATTTTCAACCAAGACCAACCATGGTATGATGCATGCAAAACATGCGGCAAAAAAATAGTCATAAATGAAGATGGAACAGAATGCACAACCTGCCAAAAACATAATATAGAACACAGTCCAAGATAACATATATATTTAAATAACCAAAACCTAGCCTAATATTGGTACTTTTTCACAAGAATACTAAACTTTGTTTCTTATTAAGGTATATTGTGAGACTATAAATGAAGATGGAACAGAATGCACAACCTGCCAAAAACATAATATAGAACACAGTCCAAGATAACATATATATTTAAATAACCAAAACCTAGCCTAATATTGGTACTTTTTCACAAGAATACTAAACTTTGTTTCTTATTAAGGTATATTGTGAGACTAGAAACTATTAATGGGACAAATACAATTAATGTTGTTCTGTTTGACAAGACAGCACAAATTTTAATTGGATGTCCAATATCAGAATATATCGCTTCCATAAATGAGGTACGTATTCCGATGCTTTAACAACAAATTTTATATTATTGTATGACTTGTCATTTAAACATCTATCTAGTTATAATATTACTGCAAACACAGGGATGTGATAGGTCCAAGTTTTATAGAAATTTATGTTCATGCAAATTACAAGAACACAAGTTATACTTCAAATTTCCTATAGATGGCAAAGATTTCTCATCAGATAAAGGCATCATTGTTCAATCACTTGAGCGGGTGGAAGATATAGGACCAATAGTTATTGAAGACGATGAAAACATCCGAAGTTTCAAGAAAAGAAAACAAAGATTAGAGAAAGGTGCTGGAAAGAAGAAACGTGCCGTGAAGGATAAAATCAAAGTAGAAAAAGAATAAGTTGGCAAATACATAAACATTTTGTAATAGTCTTTAGAGTTTAATTACTACAGAGGATATTTCCATGTTTAAGTCACAATAAACAAGTATTTTTTTTATTGTTTTCTGTCACGACCCATCCCGCTATCGCGCAGGAATGAGACACGTGGCACGCCACCAAGTCTTATCCAGTTCCATTAAAGTCAATAGCAGCGGAAAACATTATTAAAATCTAATAAAATCAGAGTTGTAAAAAGTTTTTGGCCAAATGGAAACACGTCCAAAAGAACAAATTTTGAAAACAGGGGTTCAGTCGACTGCTCCTAGGGTCCAGTCGACTGTACTGAGCAGAAACCAAAACCTAAAGTTCTCAACAGAGGTCCAGTCGACTGATCAGGGAACCCAATCGACTGCTCAGTCGACTGATCAAGGTCCCCAGTCGACTGTGTTAAGCAGAACCAAAATACAACATTTCAAAAAGGGGTACAGTCGACTGGTATGGGGATCCAGTCGACTGGTTTTATCATTATAAGAAGCAGTAGCCAAAATCAATAGTGCCTCAGTCGACTGATGCAGGATCCAGTCGACTGCTTCTCTTACAATTCACTTTCAGTGTCTCAACCACACGGGATCCAGTCGACTGACATAGAGTCCAGTCGACTGCTCCCTTGCTGGGCAGCCCTGTTATGAAAATTAACAACTTAAAGCCCCAACCAACGCCAACCCAATCACAACTAAACATTAATGATTTAAAACACAACTACAGGTGTTCAAATACAAAATACAGTACTACTGACTAATTCCCAAGGTTTAATTACAACTATTACAATATCACAAATCCTTATTTACAAGTTAGGAAAAAGAACAAAAGTATTAACAAGTTGTGCTTCCCCGTCATTCTTCGTCCTCACTCCTCACGTCTCTTCTTATCTTTCTTCTTACCTGCAATGGAGTAAATCTCCACAGCTCAGCTATATGCTGAGTGTACAATTCTAAATGTATGATATATGACAATATTCATGGTTTAAGCATCTAAAATACATAGAAAATAGTCTCTAGAGTGAGTGGTACGCATTCATCCGGTCGATGCCATAGGAGGCCCACCTCTCCCACGAATCTCGTACACTGGTTGGGCCTTCCTCCATACCAGGTACCGTGTCCTGGTTGGGCCCACCTCCAATCCAGACACAACCACAATCACAAATTTCCATCTCAATCAAATCCTCAAGGTTCGAGGAACTTACCCCGGATGAATTTGCACCAAACTCCCCTTTGACCCACGCAGACACATAGCATGCTCACATAAACAGTTTTATACATGCTTTTCTAATAATTTCGCGTGCATAATTAACGGGCCTAATTAACACATAAATTTTGCCCGGATCCAAAATCGCAAAATCGACATTCAAAACATGAAAATTTCATAAAATCATAGATCTAGAATTCATACCTCGTGCGATCTCTCCGAAACTTTGAAGGATCGTCTAGGGAGCTAAATAAACGTCGGATTCTAAATTATACACGATTCTTACGAGTTTTACCTGATTTTCCCCAAATTCTAGAAATTAGATTTTTCGGAAAAGTTTGCCAAACGTGGCCTAATTACTATCAAAACGTTGATCTTACCTCCACGAGTTCAAATATGAAATCTGGAGAAAATCTGACGGACGGAAGGTCGTCGTATGTCGCCGGCAAGCTCTTGGCAACCAATCTCCTTTCTCTCTCCTCTCTCTAGATATTTGTGAGTTTTGGATGAGAATAAAATCTCATCCCCCACCTATTTATAGAAAAACTCTTCGGGAATTGCGTTTACCTCCCCACAAGTTCCTCAAACTTCTAATTAACCCATGAAACTTCGCACACGTCCATTTTATAACTTTACGAGTGAAAACTATAAATTTCAAAAGTTTTCGACTAGGTTTCGTTTGGTCCAAAAAATAACGTCCGAAAACTATATTCTGTGGAATCTCTACACAACCTAACTTTTTAATTAACGTATCACTCACGTTCTCACCACAGTTCTCAAACTGTTAACAAACAATATCGAAATTACCAGAAATTATACTACACAGGTATAATTCACTATTCACAAAATACCATATAAGTCAAATAACATTTAAATCGTATAAATGTCATTTACTCATGCTCATGCCATATGAAATACCATGTTCCCGTGTCCTCACTGACACCTTACCGTTGACTCACAGTCAACCTCATCACCATTATCAACTAACATTGATAAACTCCCAAATTACAAAAATGCATGATAAAATTATGAATTCCTGGGACGGGTGTGACATTTTCTTATGTGAGGATAATATATTTTTCTCTTCTTGCTTACACTAGATTATTCATCAATCAACTATAATTATGAGTTATGACAACTAAGATTTTAAATTTTTCCACATTGTCATGATCTCATTACAAATCATTATCATGGTTCTATACTTTTATCAATTATACTTTTTATTTATCCTTCTTAGAATTTCAGTTGCCTTAATTTTGGGTCCATAACACTATTTCAATCAAATTACTTATGAGTTATTTATGACAATACGTTTCATTTTTATCAATTTTTACTCATAATAGTTGCAATTCCAAATATAACTTTGTCTTTGATAACTACTTTAACAATATGAACACCAATCACGTGCAACGCACGTGTTGTTTTACTAGTATATATATATATTTACAAATTAGTAATGCAGCAAGTGCGTGGATGTGTTCTTTTTAATTTATATTATAATAAAATAAAATATTAAACTCAATACAAGAAAATAGTGAACAAAATAAATACGAACTTATATATGATATAATTCTTTTAACAATGTTCTTTTGTAAGTATGTAATATAATTACATTATCATAATTATTCTAACTGAAAATTTAAAATCTTGTATGTCTGCGTTGTTAGATATAATATATGGTCCGTTTGATAAAACTAAAAAAATTAAGTACAATAAATTAAGTGTTAAATTTTAAGTACTGAAAATTTTAAGCGATTCAATTTGCAATGTTGAAAACAGTAAGTACTAAAACACACTGCATTCAGTAGGGGTGTAAGTGGTCGGTTTTGGTCGATTTTTTTTGGTTTTTCATGGAAAAAAATAGACCAATAGTGGCAGTCAGTCATTTTCGAAGCCTTGATATTCGGTTTTGGCTTAAACATACATTTAAAAAATGACCTATCGGTATTTTGGTCAATCGGTTTCGGTCGGTTTTTTTATTTTTTACTTACACCCTAGCATTGATTATTTCAGTATGTTTTTTTTTTCACTTAAAGTTTCAGTGCATTTCGGCTGCTTATTGAGTGGTACATTATCAAACGCACCCTAAGTCAAGTTGAATATTTATTATTCTTTGCACTTTCTTCCTATAACACTATTTTGAGTTTTTTTATTAAGTATTAAAATAAAAATGATTATTCTTATGAGAGTACACTCGTGAGTGTTGAAAAACTAACAGATATTTTATTATTGTTCTAATTGTTTACTCTTGTTTTTTTAGTTTATTGTTACAAATAAAGCATTAATGAAATAAATATTTTTTATTATGGATTTTAAATTAATGTACGATATTGGATATGTAAGATAATGAAGTCAAACTAAATTGATATATAAAATAAATCATAAGCATTCATTTTATTTCTCTCCAAACTTTCATAAGATCCCACCTTTTTTAGTCTCATGTTTATATTTCTAAAATTCAAATAAGTCTAATTTTATGTTTTCTAGCTCATTGGGTCCCACAATTTTTTAGGCTTATAGTTATCTCGGTTTTTTTTTCTCCTTCTTATTTTAGCTATAATTTGCGATGTCTCCTAGCTAGGACTATTTTAAAAAGAAACATTATAGTCTTAATTTTATGTTCATCTGCTTACACCATAAAGTTTCACTTTTTTTTTAGTCATCTATGTTACTCCTTATTCTAAAAGAATTGATTTCTAGAATCCCACCTTTTTTTCTTTCTCTTTGTGTGTGTGTGTGTCTATTCTCATCTCTATACATTCTTGAAAAAAAAAGTTTGTATTATATGTTTTCTTCTAATTTCCATTAAATCACACTTTCTAAAAGTCCTACAACTATTACTTTTAACTCCAGTTTAACTTTCATGCCAAACATGATTACACCTATAAAGAATTAATAATGAAGATGAAGTTAGTCATGGATAAATATTCGAGATCTTTTCAAAGACTTATTTTATTTTATACTTTATGCAATTTTCTCAAACTATTTATGTGCTTCATTTACTACAAGATACATTTTTTTAAATATATATATATACAAAGATTCTCTAAAGAGGGCGCCCTCTCTTTATTAAAGAGAGGGCTTCTATTTTGACCGTCGGATCGTGTTTAAAAACTATGAAAAGACAAAACTGTCCTTAATGAAAACACGATCCGACGGTCAAAACAGAGGCCCTCTCTTTATTAAAAAGAGGGCGCCCTCTTTAGAGCCTGACTGTATATATATATATATATATAGGGTCGAGAAACTCAACTCCATTATTCTTGAACAACTTGGAGTCGGGCCTTTTCGCACTATTACGAATATGAAAATCATGGAAAAATCAGATTCAACTGTTTGTGTATATATATATATATATATGATAGTTTTATAAATAATTGGATAAATATTGTACTAAAAAAAAGTTAAGTACAATTACTTAGAAGCGAGCTAACTTAATAGCTTTACACTTTCTTATATTTTAAAAGTACCGACTTTGAGCTCATTATGAGATTCCACATTGTAGTCTCATAGTGTGTTAATAACACCTTTTACTTTCATTTATTTATTTATTGTTTTGCCAACTCCCTTTGAGTTCCACATTTCAATCTCACAATTAATTTTTTTAAGAAAATAAATCATAGAACATAGTAGAGAAGGTGTCTAAATTTCATTGTTAGTACTCTTTATCTAACAGAAATACTTTTCTTTTCTAAATCTATTAGACCATACTTTCTTGTCATTGGTGCTTATTTCATTTTGTGTTAGATTTCGTTTCATTTTATTGCCCTAGAGAATCTGCTTTATTTTTTGCTTTTCTAATTTTAGTTCTATGTAAAATTATTTTTATTCTTGTACTCATTATTGCTAGCTATGTTTATACATTTGGCTTATGAAAATTCTATGCCATGCAACAACTCGGTCAAGTGGTATTTTACTTTGATAGAGACAAACTCACAAACAAATATGTCACACTGTTAAAATTAGAGTTGTTCTAAACTTGTATAAGTGTTTAATAAATATATATATATATAGTTAATACCCATCTAAATTCATAAGTTATAAATACACATGTTTCCATTTTTTTTTTACTATAACCATCCTAGATTAATATTTATGACTTACGAATAAAATCTAAAATATGCTTCAAGTTAATATTTTAGCGTGGGGCTAATTTGTGAACTACAATATTTATATAATGGTTCTACACTTTATGACTTACGAATAAAATCTAAAATTTGCTTCAACTTAATTAAATTGTTACTATTATTCTAAAAGATGAATGATATTGTCACAACCGTTCCAAAGATTCATGGTTTTAACATGCATATTTGAATTTCACAAATTATCGATGTTAATTAATAATTTGTGATAAGTAGTTGACTGTAGTCAACGGTGGAGTGTCGATTGAGGACACGGTAATCGGAGGACCATGAGGCATCCGTATGACTAAATGACATTTATATGCTTTAAATGTTATTTGAACTATTTGATATTTCATGAATAGTGAATTTATTTGCGAAGAGTAAATTCTGGTAATTTTGGTACTGTTTTATATCATTTTGAGAACTGTGGTGAGAACGTGAGTGACACGTCATAAAAAGGTAGGTTGTGTAGAGATTCCACATAATTCAGTTTTCGGACGTATTTTTGGACCCAAACGAGTCTTAGTCGAAAACTTTTGAAATTGATAATTTTCACTCGTAAAGTTGTAAAATGGACGTGTGCGAAGTTTCGGGAGTTAACTAGAAGTTTAAGAAACTCACGGGGGAGTAAACGAGATTTCCGAAGAGTTTGTCTATAAATAGGAGTGGATGTATTTGCATTAGTTGCAAAACTTATATAATATCTTGGGAGAGGAGAGAGAAAGGGAGATTGATTGCTACGGACTTTGCGACGACAAACGGCGACCGTTCGTCCGTCAGTTTTCAACCAAATTTGAGATTCGAACTCCTTGAGGTAAGGGCTTCGTTTTGATACTAGTTAGGACTAGTTTGGTTAAGTTTTATAAAAATCCTAATGTTAGAATTTTGGGGGTAAACGCATGTAAACTTGTAGGAATCGTTTGATATTCGAAATCTGACGTTTAATCGACCTTCTAGTTCATCCTTCGAAGTTATAGGAAAATCGCACGAGGTATGAATTCCGAACCTATGTAATATAGACAATTTTGGATGTTTTAGATATTTTGTATGATTTGTGATCCGGGCAAACTTATGTGTTAAATTAGGCCCGTTAAAGTTAGCGAGTATGTATAGAAAAGCACGGTGACATGATTATGTGAGTATGTTAAATGTCTATGTGGGTCAAAGGGGAGTTTGATATAATTTTACGCCGGTGCACGCCTCTCGATGTTTGAGAGTTTATAGTAGTGACGACTACTTGCTTGGTGTGGGAAGTGGCCAACCAGAGCAGATGGGTGTAATGGTTGAGTGATCCTTGGCTAACCATTGACATCGCGGTTTAAGATTTAAGACTTGCCGATATACTGGGTGAATGCGTATCTCTCTCCCCGGAGACTAAATTATGTGATTTAGATGTTTAAAACATGAATTGCCTCATATGCATTTGTTTAGAATTGTACACTCAGCATATAGCTGAGCAGTGGAGATTTCCTCCATTGCAGGTGACAGGAAGAAAGGGAAAAAGAAGCGCGAAGAGTGAGACCGCGGGAACGACGGGGTGGAACCACTTTGTATATGTTTTTGTCTTCCATTCCTTGGTTGATAATGTAATTTTTGGAAGTTAGGACTAGAAACGTCACTTTTAAGTTTTGGAATGGAATTGTAAGGTCATGTTATGTACTTAACTCCTTTTGAATTCGTGGTAATGAATCCGAACTCGTGGATTCGTGTTTTGGAAGGTTCTACTTGTAAATTTAACGGTTTGAAGGATTGTACTTGTTCTTTTATATTTTGAGCCAAACAAGCCTTAGCTTGTTCCGTTAATTATCTCTTTCTGTGGATTATTATGTCGTTATGACGATCTTGAAAACCTAGTATAGATGGTGAAGTTTAAAAAGTTTTCAACTTGTTAGGAAGCATGGAAGTGAAGAGGTTGAGTGATGCTTTGGCAAAATTCTGCAGCATTCTGCAGGATTCTGCCAGAGGGTCATTCGACCGGTCGAATGGGGTCGTTCGACCGGTCGAAATACCCCCTGTCAGAAACTTTTTTCTATACCTTTCGCAACTTTTGGAAATGTTTCGATTGGTTCTTAGGGTACCTTTGGGACCCCTTTTAACATAAAACCATTCGTTTCGAAATGTAATTGCGTTTTCAATTTTACACGGATTTTATAACTCGGAGGGTAATGTTTTCAAAGTTTTATACACTCGAGGTTGTTTTAAATTACTTTTCCGCTGCGTATTGTTATAAGACAAAATGGTTGAGCCTTGGTGGCGTGCCACGTGTCCTGTTTTCGCACGTTAGCGGGATGGGTCGTGACAGATATAGTCTTTAATAAATAAAATTGTAATTTTTAGTTTTTGAATTGTTTGTTTTTAGTAATGATTACAGACTGCACAAGAAAACCAATCAATAAAAGAGATAAACAAATATGACTTACGAATAAAGTCTAAAATATGCTTCAAGTTAATATTTTAGTGTGGGGCTAATTTGTGAACTACAATATTTATATAATGGTTCTACACTTTATGACTTACGAATAAAATCTAAAATTTGCTTCAACTTAATTAAATTGTTACTATTATTCTAAAAGATGAATGATATAGTCTTTAATAAATAAAATTGTAATTTTTAGGTTTTGAATTGTTTGTTTTTAGTAATGATTACAGACTGCACAAGAAAACCAATCAATAAAAGAGATAAACAAAATTTTTGAAGTAATATGTTCTTATCAAATTCAATAATATATAGTAGATTGCTAAAATAAAAAAAAAATTAATCTAATCAGAGCGTACAATCAAATCAAGTTGTAGTAAAGTATTGCCCTATTTTACTCTAATATGGTTTAATTAGTTACTTATTTATTCAATTGAAGAAGTCTCAATTGTCAATATTAATTTCAGTTTTATCAGACGGGACCTAAGATTATGATGTATTGCTATTCAATGGAATCTCTTAAAAAAGGAAAGAAAATACGAAGAAAAACAAATGGCAATCGGAGCGTGAGCCAAGAGTACAGGTTAAAAGAGTAATACTATACCACCACATGTTTTGAGAACCACATTTGGTATACAAAATTTTGGGAAGTGTCACATTACTCTTTCTAAATTTGAATCCCAAATAAGTTAATATTTATATCACATGATGTGACTGTGATCGATGGTACCACATGTCACTGTATGTCGTACCATGACAAATTATTTGGAAATGAAAATTGGGATTCAAATTTGAGAATCATACCGTTACTCTAAAAATAAATAAATACATAAATCAGACTCTTTAGTTTCCGTTTAGGAGTCCTAAACCATGAGAGTCCACGGAGGAAAAATTAAAAGGTTAATTACATTTTACCCCTTGTGGTTAGGCCTATTTTTAATTCACCCCATACACTTCAACAATGGACACTTAACCTAATTGTAGTTTCAGACTAAAGTGAAACTGTTAAAATTTCTCTCAAAATAACCTCACATGGGGATTAAGTGTTAAAATTGGCCGCACATAGGAGAGTTTGAGTGTCAAAATCAACCTAGCTTACATAGACAGTGAACCCCAAAATTAGCCTCACAAGGCGTTAAGTGCTAAAAATTAAACCTACATATATAGTAGGATAAAATGGTAGCATTATCCCCACTTAGGGAGTTAGCCCCTCAACTAATCTCACAAGGAGGTAAGTGTTAATATTTTTGGCTAATTTTAGAATTTTCATCACTTTTAATTTGAGGAAAATTTTAAATCATTTCACTTTATAGGGAGGGTTCAGTATCCAGTTTTGATGTACAGGGGTGAAGTGAAAATGCATGGGGTAAAATGTAATTAACACAAAATTAAAATACCAATGTTCAAAAGTCAGTGTTATTTTAAGAATTTTTGGAGCATTCATTTCAAATTAAGATCAAGTTCACGAATAAAAAAAAATTTGGAATGCAAATGTTAAAAAAAAAATGTGTAAAAATCAGTGTTAGTTCTAGTAAGGAGTTCAAAACCAAAAGAGGGAAAATAAAATTAAAAAATAACTACATTAATACCAATTGACGTAAGTTTGTGGACTGACTCACAAAAATGTTATTAAAATTTTAAGAAAATCACTTAAGTGGATCCTAAATTGGTTCTCAAATACTTTATCAGTCGTACCAATGCTTTGATAGTGATTAGCGTGACAAAACATTTAAAAAATAATTTAGAATTCAAAATTTGATAAGCATAGCATTATTTTTCAAAACAACAAAAATTGTGGGATGCAGACATCATGATATATGTTTGTGTGTGTATCTATTTATATTGTGGCATGCGGACATCATGATATATGTTTGTGTGTATCTTTTTATTACACATATATGGGTATAGTGTGTATATTTCGGAGATGAGAGAAGGAACTTATGTCTAATTCAAAGTCATGTTTAGGACTCATTCACATTTGTTTGGTGTGTATAGGATCTAGTTGTCCAATAGGATATGTATTGTTAGTTCAAAGTCTGTTTTGTTTGAGTAATGCTACGATTGTGACATATCTATATTTATTTTATAAAGGGAGTATTAACATCTAGAGAATAATTAGATAGATATTTGTAAATAGTAAAAAAGAATTCGTTTTGAATTATTGTGAAAAGCTTCTCATAAGAGAAGACATGTTTTAATCATTGGATAAGAATTTAGCCATAAGATTCTCAAGAATCTAGAAAGATGCATTTATTGTTAGATTCTCATCAAACGGTTAAAACCCGTTTTTTTCAATAATAAATGTTCATATACAATTATAAAAACGAGTAACTTTAATCGGCAGTTCCAACAAAAAAAAAAACTTACTTTCTATATTAGAAAAGCATACTCATAAAAATATTTGAAAAAAGAAGGGATATAAATTGGTAGCGCTAAAGGCAATATTTGTTGGGGGAAATCATGGCCGGCCCTTGGGCCAAGCGGCTGCTTGGGGCTTCAAAAAATAAGGGTTTGTTTGATCTTGGAATAAGGTCTTATTTGGTTAAAATTCATGTATTATATATAAAAATAGGGCCTAAAAAATGGGGCCTATTATATATATATACATATTATATATATATATATAAATAGGACAAAAAATGGGTCTAAATTTTTTTTCTTAACCTTGGAATAAGGCCTTGTTTGGCCAAAATACATGTATTATATAAAAAAAAAAAATAGGGCTTAAAAAAAAGCCTTATATATACATGTATTATATATAAAAAATAGGACCAAAAAAGGGCCAAAAAAATTTCCTTCTCATATTCACTTAAGACCTCATGTGAATTTCACAATCCCAGGAAGGCCCTGGGGGAAATATCTATCTACGGTGGATTCATAATGTTCCTTTTTGTATTACAAACAAATGTGACCACCACAGTTTCATTACACATAGAAATTTTTTTTTTTTTACTAACATACAATAAAATTGTGATAGTAACATTTTTTATACTTTGTGGCTTCCGATTATTAATACAGACCAACATAACAACTTATCGCCTTAGTGAATTTAGGAGTGTGTCCGCTTTTGAGGCTGACGTAGTCAAGAAGTTCACGAGATACCTCTGCTTACCCAATTACTATAATATTTACAAACATTCTACTTATAAAACGTATATATGTATGCATATATATATATATATATATAGATACATACATGTGAGGGCAGTCTGTTGTTATACTACTAGTTCAGTACTTCAAAATCTAAGGGCTAGCAATTAAATGGGCAGACATCGATATCTGAGGGTCAATAAATGGTTTAGGTCCTTAGAGTCAGAGGGTCAACCATATGTTTGGTAAGTGTGGAGATGCCAAGATATATATATATATATATATATATATATATAATGGATGAATCAAACGGTAATGGTGGCCCCTCCATGTTTATGAATTATGTGCATGCCTAATTAATTAAGTCTCACACTTCTGTTCTTTTGTCCTTACTTCTATACAAACAAGTACTATATAGGGTAAATTACACTTAAATCTATCAAATTATAAATCTATTTAATTGGGGCTATAAACTATTTTTTTTAATTAAGTCTTTGAATTTTAAAAATTTATTCAATCAGATCCAAATTCTGACGTTATTAGCTTAAATTATTTGAAATTGTCACGTACGTTGCGCATAATGCTTACCTGTCGCATGTTAGGTTAAGACAAGCACGGAAGATTGTGAATGGCTGAAAAATTATATGATTTTGGGTATGATTTAATGCGACTTTGGATCTAATTGAATGTGTTTTCGAATTTGATTGAACGCGAATTTGGATCTGATTGAATGCGATTTTTCGCACAATTCACAATCTCCCGTGTTTGTCTTAACGTAACATGTGACAAGTAAGCATTACGCGCAACATACGTGACAATTTCTAATAATTTAAGCTAGTAGTGTCAGAATTTGGGTCTAATTGAATGAATTTTTGAAGTTCAAGGACCTAATTGAAAATATGTGTACAGTTTAATAGACTAAAGTGTAATTTGCCCTACTATATATTAGTAAGGCCCACTTCGGTAAACTAAAGTGATTTTGGTTTGGTGTACCTACAATTAGGGGTGTACACGAGCTGAGCCTCTCAACTAGGGCACGCCGCTCGGCTCGTTAATAGCTCGGTCGACTCGTATAATAAACGAGCCAAGCTTGAGCTTGAATACAGTTCGTTTAATAAACGAGCCAAGCTTGAGCTTGAATACAAAGTTCGTTTAATAAACAAATCAAGCTTGAGCACACATGGGCTCGGCTCGATAAGGCTCGCGAACAGTTCGATTAAGGCTCGTATAGTAGGCTCGTGAAAAATCTCTTTAATAAGTTTGATAAGGGCTTGTTTAATTATATATATATATATATATGATAATTATAAAAATATAATATATGTATAATGCAAAAGTATTTAAAATTGAAATAATATTAGCATATTATTATATGCATAGTCCTAAATTCACGTGCCTAGCAATTGTTTTAAATATATATACATATATGCCAAATGTCAAGCATTGAGCTTGGTCCGTGGGTTTTTGTTGACAACTTAAATTTGCTACTAGGGGTATACACGAGTTGAGCCGCTCAATAAGCTCGCGGCTCAAGCGGCTCGGCTCGATAATAGCTAGCAATATTGCACCACTTTGAAATCTCATATATTTAATGTGCGGTGAACTTATAGCCAGGGCCGATCCTCGAGCATTTGGAAGCCTATGACGAACTACTAAAAGAGTAGTCCTTATACGGGGGTTTGGGGGCAGCGCCTCCAAGGCGATATTTTTGGGAGTCTACTTATATATACTCCTAATTGGCAATTTTTTAAGTGTCTACTTATAGTTTTTTAGCGATTTTTTTGGAGTCTACTTATAATATAAGTTTATTTGTTAAACTAAATTTTGTATGGTGTAATTCAAAATTCTAGGAGGCCTATATCTAAAATTCAAAAAATTCTTACACTAAAAGTGTAATTTTTAAAATTCTAAAGGCCTTTACTTTTGAGTTTTACATACATGTATATCAATATATATGTATTTGATGATACTAAGGCTTAGCCTTGGTTCCCATTTTGGTGTTTTTTCCTTTTTTAAAGCACAATTATATGTTAATTCATTTGGTAACTAGTTATGAACTTTGCAAAAATTAAACTTATGGCTTTTTCGGGGTAGCTTTTAAAAACTCTAAAATGAAACTTTTAAAAGCTCGAGGTTGTTTTTTGGTTTCATGATATTTTTTTTTGAAGAGTAATGTGTTCCTTGTACAAAATTATCAAACAACTTAATAATAAATTTCACAAGCTATTTTTAAAAGAGTAATTCTTGAGACACAACTTTCATACAACTTTTACACAACCTCGTAAAAGATGTCTCTATCTCTCTCTTGTGTCATTGTGGGGTCCAGTGATATCACAAGAGAGAGATAGACACATCCTTTAAGAAGGTTGTGTGAAAGTTGTATGAAAGTTGTGTCTCAAGAATTACCCTTTTTAAAAAGCTATGTGGAGGCCAAACTAAGCCTAAATTTAACCTTGTGTCCCTCTAAAATTTTATGAAATCCTCAAAACTTAATGAACTTTGATAACTCAGGGCAGTTAGCCTTCTCACCCGCCCCTTGGGTCAGCCCTCCTTATAGCATAGCAATATTGCACCACTAGGAAATATCATATTTTAATGTGCGGTGAAGTTCTTATAGTTATATTTCATACTTCATTACATTATTTCGGTAATTGGGTTTTCCTTTTTCATCTTTTGAGCTCTAATGTACGTATAAGGGAATTATTGCTATTATTATTATTATTATTATTATTATTTAAAAAAATATCTCGTGACAGTCCTATATGGCATACTATAATTAGAGGTGTATGTGTACGCACACAAAAACATTTATACACATGGTCCCATGGACCAATCACATAAAATAAATAGGATGAAAAATAGAGCAAAGGGAATGCACTGAAATCAAATGAATATAATAAAATGAGATAAAATAGATTAAGAAAATATTTTTGTTGGCCTCAAAATTATTATTCACTCTTCTATTTTATTGGCGAATGTAGTAAGAGTTAGAATTAAATAAAATTTAATTATTAATATAAAATATTAAACCCCGATATAATAATCAATGTAAAAAGATAATGAGTAGAATGTGAGGAATTTTAAAGTTAACAAAACTACACTCATGGATTAAATGGTTGGCGGTGGGATTGGGTGAGAAAAGAACAGGGACAGATAACAGTGTGTGTGTGTGTCATACATTCTAAGACTAGTCGGACGGTGATGACTGGGCTCTGACACGGTCCAAATTGTCGGTGATTGGCTTGACCGTGTCGGGCCCACCATCTTATGGATATGTCACATTCTAAGCTCTGTTTGTTTGGTTACAAACTTCGTGAGGCAAAAGAAAGACGAAAGTAATAAAGGAATGTTCAGTCAGGCTATTGAGAGGGCATCCCCTCTTTAATAAAGAGAGTGTTTTTGTTTTGATCGTTAAATTGTGTTTTTATTAAGTGTAATTTTGTCACTTTATAGTTTTTAAATACGATCCGATGGCCAAAATAGTGACCCTCTCCATAAAATTTTCGAGGAATGTTAGTTCGCTTTTGTGTTTATTTTTTTATGTTTAAATAGTACTATTAAGAATTAAAAATTTTAAAATATAATTGCGATGTATGAATTAGGGCAATGATATAAAATAACTTTTTGTGTGAGAAATTGACTTTTAACTGTTAGATGAAGATTTGAAATTAAGATATATAGTAAGTAAAAATATTATTAAATAATTATCTTTTCTTCATTCGATAATTATAGAATGTTTGTGCATATGAGAAGTTGCTCATGATAGCAAGGTCCTATGAATAAAGGAAGGGAAAAGGCTTACAACGCTCAAAATGTTTGACCAATTTCTCAATTGTCTTTTATTTCATATTCTTCATCGTTTTTCCTTATAAACCAAACATTAGGTGTGCGTTCGATCCGCTAATCACTAACTACACTGACTCTACTCGTGTAATTTAATGACTCAAAAAATAAACAACAATGTTAGGGTGACAAATACTTTTTTTACAAACACATTATATCTCTCTCCTAGGTGGCACTGTAGGGTCTACTGAAATTATCAGGACCCCACAATGCCACCTTAGAGAGAGATAGAGTGTATTTGTAAAAAGTGTTTGTCACCCAAATATTACTAAAAAATAAAATTTAAAATAAACAAGTTTAGCACCTATGATTGTCACGTGGTACTTTCAAAGTACTTAAACATTTCTCAATAGAGTAATGCTATGCTTCCCACATCCTAATTCTAAATACACATTCCAAATGATGTGGTATTGGGATCACTTTGATTAATAATGAGACCACTTCAATATTATTCAATCAAAATTCATTGGGCCCTCTACTATATCATTTGGGAATAGGATTTGGGAAGCATAACTTTACCCTTCTCAATATGATATACACATTTTTTATCAAATTCTTTAGAGAGTACTGTTTGGGACACATAAAACATTCACATAAAGTTGTTCAAAAAAATTTATTGTATTATCTCTCTCATAGTGGGATCCACTGACATTGTAAAATCCGTTGAGGAGAGAGATAGATGGACACAATAAAATTTGATGAGCAACTTTATGTAAATGTTTTATGCGTCCCAAACATTACTAGATACTCGCTAGGTGCGCTCACTCCCTAATTAAGAGAATTTTTATTTATTTATTTTTTTTGGAAATTTCAATTATGTAGGCAGCTTTACGATTGTTGTGGAAAATTAATTTTTAACTTTAAATTCCAGTTTAGATCAAATGACAAGTGATAGAGTTTAATATCATAAAAGATAAACTAGAAATTTAGTGTCTAGTTAAAATACATTAACCTTAAAAAAGAACTCTTAAAATAACCGATCAAACAAACACTCGATTGTTGTGAAAAAGTCATTTTTAACTTCTCATTATTGTCGTTCTTTTAACTTTAAATTCCAGTTTCAAATCAAATGACCAGTGATAGAGTTTTGGCTTAATTACTAAATATATCCTTGAAATTTGATCTCTGTATTATTTTAGTCATTGTAGATCGAGTTTCAATTACATCAATTTAGTGTATGAAGTTTTTAAGTAGAAGCAGTATGGTTCAAATGTCCCATTTTGGAAGAAAAGTTGACAAAATTTACTCACATGCACTGCAGTCTGCACTGTCACGCTTTTTAGGGGCAAAAATGGAACACTACCAATCCCCACCTGCTTATCAACGAAATTGTGCATAGCAGTGGGTATGAATTAATTCTTTTCTGACATAAATGGACATTTGGACCAAATTATTTTTATTTAAAAACTCCAAGAACCAAATTGAAACCTAGAGTTTTATATCATAGTAAAAGATAAACTTGAAAGAGTCTATTTAAAATACATTATAATTTTCAAAGAAAACTCTTAAAATTATATATTCTAAATGGAATAAAAATAAATCATTACATTGGACGTTTCGCGGCCAAGTTTGAATGGACGTACATATAGTGGCGGAGCTGTACCCGAGGCAAAAAATTTCTGGGTCAATTTGTGTATACTTTTGGGTAATTTATTTTGTATCTCACGTTTTATCGATAATAAGGGTTGATTGCTTGTTGTAATTTCTAAAGCTTGGTTGATGGTAAAACAATTAATTTGGGTAGACTAAATTTACAAAATTGCATATATATATATATATATATATTGAAGTTTTCAAAAAATTTGGAATGGTCAATTTAAAAGAGTAATGTTATGCTTCTCAAATTTTGAATCATAAATCCTTCCCTATACATTGGATTTTGAGTGGAGAATGTTGAAGTGACTCTATCATTATTGAAGGTGGTCCCACTACCTCATGTATTTGAAAAATATTTGAAATTAATTCAAAATTTGAGAAGCATAACATTACTCTTTTAAAAACTACATATACATATCGAAAGAATTTCAAAATTTTGTAGGGTCAGGAGTTTAAGTTTTTCAAAAGTACAACATATAACTATCAATTTTTTCCTAAAATTTTGCAGGCACCGGCCTCCATGTAGGTCCGCCCACGAAGAAGTATAAAACAGGAAACGATGGCATGTTTGATAACCCAATTAAGTGGTGAAAATAAAATTTTTTAACACTTTTTTTTTCAGTGTAATTATACTGTACCACTTAATTAAAAAAGTAGCCAAAAATCCATTGAAGACTTTAATTAAAATAATTCTATTGAAAATAATCACAAAATACAGTCTATTTTAGTACTTGAACCACTGTTTTCAGTATTGCAAATTCAATCGTATTAAATTCAATACTTAATTTTTAGTTTTATAAGAAAAAAAACCCTTTATAGATACTTTTTAAAAAATATCTTGGAATGTAATTGGTCTGTACGTGTGTGTATTTGTGACACATGTGTATCAAAAAAGTGAACTACTAAGAGCAACTCTAATGCGATAGACATTTTTGCTAGGCAAAACACCAATTTACCCAGTTGAATAATGAAATATTTCCTCACAAATTATATAATAAATGAAAACTTTGAAGATTTTTAGTGAGGAATGCTTGATTATGGCGAGGAAACTTGAAGCCAATAACAGGAAAATATTTCCTCGCTAAAAATTTTCAATGGAGAGGAAATAATATTTCGTCACCAAATGAAACAATTCATGAAAACTTATAAAACTTTTAGCGAGGAAATACTTGATTATGGCGACAAAATTTGA
The DNA here is from genome assembly GCA_033977485.1 of Hydrangea macrophylla. NCBI lineage: Eukaryota > Viridiplantae > Streptophyta > Magnoliopsida > Cornales > Hydrangeaceae > Hydrangea > Hydrangea macrophylla. The sequence goes on from CM066996.1 coordinate 80,611,683, forward strand.
AGCTAATAGCGAGAAAACTTTCATTGGCGAGGAAAAAATATTTCGTCGCTAGCACCCATTTAACGACAACCCTACTACGTGAAATGTAGCGAGGAAATTATTTCCTTGCTAAAGCTTTTAGCGACGAAATTAGGACTTTTAGTAAGGAATCGACTCTTTGCTAGAACCAATTTTTGTTGTAGTGTACTTACTCATTTTTGGTCATTCATTGTTCATCCAAAATGAAATGAAATATGTCTCACCCTGAAACTTTAATGAATAATAGTGGATAAAAATGAATGAGCAATAATATTCTTTTAAGCTAAATGACTATTCATCCTTTATTATATTATTATTTATTGTATTCATTCACATCAATCCCATCAATGCTTAGCAAACATATTTGTCTGGTGCAAAGACCTCTAGGCATTCTGCCTAACAATTTTCCTAATGACAGGCATTTTTCCTACTTCAATGACTAGTTACGTTGGAGATGAATCTTTGGACTTTCATTGGATATTTTAGTGATGTCTAGTGAGATGTCTAGTTTATTAATATTTTAAAATATAACCAAAAGTATACAAAGAAAAATATTTAAGTACTGTTCTATATAACAACTCTTTCCCTCTTTTTTTAAAATACATATATATATATATATATATATATCTCACACTCTCTCTCAGCGTATAGACAATTCATGGAAGAGGAGTTGACCGTCAAAATGGTCCATGCCACGGGATTCTTGTGTGATAACTACATCTCAACTAACCATTAACCATATGGGCCCAGAAATAGCCACCCTTAATTCCTTCTTTTAGTTTTTAGAGATCACATTTGCTCATTTGGGTGACGCTCACTCAGGTATTTCATTGACTAATGTAGTCGAATTAGGGTTATTTTATTCTCAGGTTCCACTGTATTGACCAATGGAATGTCTGGGTGAGCGTCACCCAAGACCCAAGGTGAACAAAAATGCTCTCTAGTTTTTATTGTAAATATATTTGAGTTTTGGGGTTACAATTTTTGCTTTTTCTCATGGGTAATTCTTTGGTGACAACTTTCATACAGCCTCCTAAAAGATGTGTCTATCTCTCTCCTGTGTCATTGTGGGATCTAGTGACATCACATGAGAGAGATAGACACATATTTTTAAGAGGTTGTATGAAAGTTGTCACCAAAAAATTACTCTTTTCTCATACTGCATGGCTCGACACCTTTAGCAGGTGACGAAGGTGTGTCATGTGCAATACCCAACCACAGGTAGAAGTGTAGAACCGTTAGAACTCACCAAGCATTTAACTCTACCTTATATTTAACATAGAGTTGTACATGTATTTAGATGTATAATATATAGGGTTGTAACTAGGACTTACCGGTTATCCCGAGCCCTATTTGAGCTCAATTCGTAATTTATTCGGGCTTGAATACATTTAATGCGGTGACGGTTATAATTAAATATTTTTATCTATGCATTTGCCTTATTTGTGTAATCTGGTCATAAAATTTCAACCATTAATATGTTAATATAAAAAGAAAAATTAAAGGAGAAAGGTGACAATTTTTTTTGTTTTTTTGTTTTTTTGTTTTGGTAAATGAGAAAGGAGTCACTTTTGAAGAAGTTTCAGAAGGGTGAGAGGGAGATGTCTCAGTCTTGTATATTAGTTCTCCAACGAGACACGGTTTGGCTTTTCCTTAAAAAAAAGGGGGGGAAACGCTATCAACATCGAAACTTTAATACTTTAAGAGTGATTGAATGTTGAATAATATACCTGCAGGTAGACAAACACACAAAAGAATGAGGAGGAAGGATCTTACGTAGTAATTGTGGGCAGCACCCATGTGGTATTTATAGAACCATATATATATATATATATATATAATTTTTTTGGCTGTTCTAAAGGGAGCTGAGATCCAAAATCAAGAGAGAGTGTGAGAGCTAGAGATATATGTGATTGGATTAATGCAGACTAAACAAGTGGTTATTTCATTAGGAAATTGTTATTGCAATTGGCACTCTATCATTGAACCAAGACACTCTATAGTACAACTCTCAGAGCATGTGGTACCAATATTGCATCCAAGAATGGGAACTACTCTTCTAAACGCAGAGAGTAACCCATTTAAAAGTCGGTGCAACTTTTCATGACGTTAAGAGCAAGTCTTCAAACGTTAATTGGGAGCAAGTTTTCAAATATTTTGGTGCACGTTTAGAACGTTGAAAACGAAAATTCGAATAAATACAAAATAACTATTAAAACGTTTTTTTTTTTTTGATGACTTTTAAATTTTTTAAATTATTGTTGATATTTGTAAAATTTTCAAAATTAAAGTAGTACACTGAGTTTTAAATTTTGTACAAAAAGTTGATTGAATTATAATTATCCTTGTTGTAAATTATAATTTGAATAATTAAGTTTCATACCACTTTTTGTATAGAATCTAAAAGTCAATCTATTACTTTTTGAAAATTTTAAAAAAAATCAACTTTTTTGTAAAAAAAAATTATAAAATTTATATGATATTTTGGAGCAACTCTTCATAATGTAATGAGCAACTCATTTTAAAATCGAGTGCAACTCTTCATAAGGTTGGGAGTAAGTCTTCACAATATTGAGAGCAATCATTATAACGTTTTGGTGTAAGTTTAAACATTGAAAATGTAATAATGAAGACGAAAACATAAAATAATTATTTAAAAGTTGAAATTTTTTTAATTTTGTTAATTGACTTTTAATTTTTTTAATTATTGTTGATCATTTTTTTAATTTTAAAAAAGTAATATATTGACTTTTAAATTTCATACAAAAAATTGACTGAATTGTAAATGTCCCAATATATTTTAGATTTTTGGGCGACTAATTTTTGCTTTTTCTCATACTGGCTCGACACCTTTAGCAGATGACGGGAGCAATTTTGCTCACGGTACATACCTCACGGATTGCTCACGGATGATTTTTGAGTGGACAAGTGTCTGTGGGATCCACTATTATTTGGTTGAACTAAGTATTGTTTCTAATCTTTAGTTACATGTTAAATGTTTGCTCAAAAAATAAAAATGTTAGAGATGTTCTTTATTGGTTGAACTGGAACAGGAGTGTATTGTTCCAAAAAAAAACACTCACGAATTTTAACATGGGATCCACAGTCCACCAACTAAATTAATTACACTACTACATTTTTCACCAAACACAACTCACACAAATGATATTAGTTCGTGACAAACAAATTGAGAGCATAGATTTCTTACCTCCTTGAGAATATTTGAAGGTAATTTTTTTTTGTTCAGAAATTTTTTTTAAGGTACTTTTTTTGTATCAACTATCAATAACACATATGCTATTAATTGCACTCATTTATTTTTTTTTAAGTTTCACAACAAATTTATTAATTCTTTCTTTCTCTCTTTCTAATATTGGTGTGCTTTTTTTTAGAAAATTTGAAGGTAATTTTTTGTATCAACTATCAACAACACAAATGCTATTACACTCTTTTTTTCTTTTTTTTTTTGAAGTTTTAGAACAAATTTATTAGTTATTTCATCATCTAACCGTGTATTGAATCATTATTGAAATATTAATTTGATAGGGAGTAATTCAACCAAGTTTTCAAGGGTCCGCGCTACAACTGCACTTTTCAGATACATCGACATTGGGAGGTCAAAATACATTTTCACAGTTTTCTACAAGCCACACATATCAATGGGATCGGGATCTATAGAGAAACTAAGAAAATATGTAGCCCTTTATCTTTATTGTAATGGTAATATTTATGAAGTTGTAAGAAAATATGTGTTCTCAAATTGTTTATCACAAACTAATATCATTTGTGTGAGTTGTGTTTGGTGAAAAATGTATTAGTGTAATTAATTTAGTTGTATTAGTGTATTAGTGTAACTAATATCATTTGTGTGAGTACGTAATACTAGGCACACTTTGAAATCCACACTGAATTTAATATCCAACTTTAAATGCATGTACCATGTGTTGTGTAAGTAGTGCAGAGAAAAGTGTGAAAAATTCACACAGTTCAGTGTACATGCATTTCAAGTACAAGATGTCAAATTCAGAGTGAACTTCGAACTGTGCCTAACATTACTCGTGGAACAAATAGTTGGTGGACTGTGAGTCCCATGTTGAAATTCGTGAGTTTTTTTTTTAACAATGCACTCCTGTTCAGTTCAACCAATAAAGAACATCTCTGACATTTTTGTTTTTTGAGCAAACACTTAACATGTAACTAAAGATTAGAAACAATATTTAGTTCAACCAATTAATAGTGGATTCCACAGACACTTGTCCACTCAAGAATCATCCGTAAGCAATCCGTGAGGTATATACCGTGAGCAAAATTGCTCGATCCCTCAATGTGTGTCATATGCAATACCGTACCCAACCACAGGTAGAACCGGAACAACTCACCAATTAGCATTTAACTCTACCCTACATAGTAACATAGAACACGTTGTGTATTTAAATGGATAATATTAGAGCTGCAACTTGGCCGCACGGGTTATTTCGAGTCTTAATCGAGTTCAACTCGTAATTTACTCTTGGACTTGTCTTATTTGTGTAATCTGCTCATAAAAATTTCAACCGTTAATATCTTATCTTAATATATAAAAGGAGGAACAATTAGAAAGGTGTCAAATTTTTTATGTTTTTTTTTTTTTTTTTTGGTAAATGAGAAAGGAGTCACTTGTTTTGAAGAAGTTTCAGAAATGTGCATGAGAGAGAGATGTCAGAGTCTTATGTATATTAGCTCTCCAATGAGACACGGTTTGGCTTTTCCTTAAAAAAGGGGGAAAGCGCTATCAATATCGAAACTTTAATACTAGTGATTGAATGTTGAATAATATACCTGCATGTAGACAAACACACGAGAGAGAGAGAGAGAGAGAGATATGAATGGATTGCATTTTGGATATTGATGAGACTAAACAAATGGTTATTTCAATACACTAGCAAAAAAAAAAAAAAAAAATGGTTATTTCAATAAATGAAAAAAAACTCGTGTGAAACCAAAATATATAATACTAATACATGTACAACAGTACTTCAGTCTTGTGTAGTCTCTTAGAATGAATATTCAATAAGACCATTTTTCTCATCCATTAATTTCCCTCGCTCAGACTTTCAGTACAGTATTGGGAGACATGTGTAGTATTTTAGTAATTATATTAATAATAAAGAGGGCAAAATATTGGGAATCAAATTGGACAAATGACACATAGTGGTAGACTGGATAAACAAAAATATTCTCATATTCAATAATATATACATATAATTATAGCGTTTATGTAAACACGTATATATTTTATTTCTCTTTCAATTAAAATTGATACGTTCTTGAATAATAACTATTATTAGATACTGTATCATTAGCAAAATAACTGTCGTATATAATAAATATTTTCTCGATCTTGTACGTAGGTCCTCGTGAGTGCTGTTTGAGCATCTACCCATTGGTCCATATAAGCAATTGTTTCTTCTACGAACAATATTTGGACCAATGGAATATTCAAAGAATCTTGAAGCAATCTAGACAATAGTGATAAAGAATAAACAAACAATAACACCCACGGAAGCATACGTAATTTTTGAAGAATCAATTTCTTAATTTCCATAAAATAATGTAACTTACTTCGAAGCTAATACAACAACTTCGAACATGAAAAATAGCTTTAAAGTAGAATTCGTGGCCAATTAATATAGTAACTTCAATCACAAAGTAAATGTGTTTAAATTGGTGTCGAAGCCAATAAAATAGCATCGAATACGAAAATATAAAAGAACAAAATAAACCACATTAAACTGGCTTTGAAGCCAATAAAAAACTTCGAACAATATAAATTGTTTTACAATGACTTTGAAGCCAATAAAAGTATCTTCGACAATGCTTCCATTTAACCAATCACTAGGGTATAAGTATCATCAATCAACTAACAAGAGTTGATTCATTAATTGACGGATTTGTCCCAAATTATTGGAATTACACAGACTAAAATGTGACCTTAAGCAACAAAATAACCAATCACAATGACCACATAGCCAAGAATAATGAATGGTCATAGTCATTCTTTGCATAGACACTGGTCATGCATGCACATTAGATTTGAGTGCATAAAAAATTACAAAAACTGGCTTCGAAGCCAATGCATTGAGATTTATTTGTGATTTGTTTTTCTTTAAAATCTTTTAAGCCACTTTCGAATTAATAAGCATCTCAAAAATATTGATGGGTTGAATATATGAACCCTTCGAACCAAGTAAACGTGCTTCGAACCCAATACAAAAGCTTTGAACACAAAGAAAAATGACTTTAAACTTGCTTCGAAGACAATATAAGAGTCTCGAGTCATAAATAATGGCTCTAAACTTGCTTCGAACACAAAACAATGGCCTCAAAGTTGCTTTGAAACCAATGAAAAAAGGTTTGAACATAAATGATGGCTTAAAATTGTATTCGAAGTGAATACAGGGGCTTCGAACACAAATAAAGGACCTAAATTTTGCTTCGAAGCCAAAATAAAAGCCTTGAACACAATATATATATAAACTGTTTTTAAATTGGTTCAAAACCAATGGATTAACTTTAAACACCACACCAAAAAATGACTTTAGACTTAATTCGAAGCCAATAAAAAGTACTTCGAATATTAAATAAATTATTTGTAATTTGCTTTGAAGCCAAAGTAATAGCTTCACACCAATATATGACTTTAACTTGATTCAAAGCCAATATTATTATTTTGAATCACCAAAATGACTGCTTTAATTAAACTTGCTTCGAAACCAATACAATAGCCTCGAAATATCATTATTTAACTCATCACTATTGGTACAATACCAATTAATTTTATCTAATTCGATTACGAATCGTATATCATCAACCAAATAAACTTTTGGTATAACGGTTTATTTTTATTAATAAACTGTAATTAAAAACCATCATTAGCAGTTGACAAAATATATTAAAACCTAAAGTGTTTAAGGCTAGCCAGATAGGCAAACATTATAAAAGCAAGAAAACACATAAAATACAGTGCCATTGGTTTGGCGTGGAGGAGTTTCAATGGACAAAACATGAACACTAGCAAAAGAAAAAGAAACTGCAGGGGCTTCTTTGACTTCGAGTGGCCACTTCTTTGACTCTAAACATATACTTCTAGTAGTCAAATTGGTATTAGCCACGAATCTCTACTAGATTTCCTCTCTGTTTTTTTAAATATATATATATATATATACATAATTGCATCATATATGGGTGCAAACTTCAGTCTCACTGGTTTACTAAAAACAAAATGACCGAATTAATGACCAAATTTGGTTAATAATCATTTTTCCTTCATAAAAATTTTTCCATAGAAAAAGTCACATGGTCATATCCCAATTTTGATGCGCACCACAAAGTTAAAGTGGGTATTGACCAACTAAAGCCATAAATGGCTTAAATAATTCATAGATTTCAACACTGTGTGTGGTAATGTTGAAAAACTCGAATACATGAACAAAAGTTGGTTCATGATTCTCAACCATACTTGGTTGTAAAATAGACCCCTGAAGTGTATTTTCACCACAATTACTTAGTTGATTAACCAACATGGGTGATGAGAGTGGTTGTGAATTTTTTATTTCCACCATTAAAGGACTTTGAAATTTCTTCACAATCAATTTGTCTTCATTAATTGGCTCATGATTTTGAATAAGAGTTGACACCCCCCGAGCCATTTTGTGAAATTTATTTTCTAAAATAAACAATTGGTCCTTTACTTGTTCCAATAATGGAATAAAATCAATGAACCATTCTTTATCACCATAATATGGTGTTGACTGTAAAACATACACCCATTCGAAATTGTTATCACCAAAATATGGTGTTGAAGAGGGTAAAACATTCAACCCTTGAAAATTCATCTTGACACTTGTGTCCCACTGGGCGTGCCAAAAATGTTTGGTTGAAAAATTAAAATGTGTGCGAGCGTGCCAGGCAAGCAAGTTGCCAATGTGTGTAATCCAAACTGCGCCTCACCAAGCAAATTGTGGTGACGTTCAATGCCTTAATTAAAATGACTTTTTCGTGTGAGATGAACTAGAAAACTAAAAAGAAGAAGGAGAAAAAGAAGAGAAAGAGAGTTCGAAGGATACATTCGAAGTGATTGAACTATTCTATGATTACTCCTAAGAATTGCATTAAAGGAAAGTAAAGCATTGAAGGAATACTAACCTAAAACTAAACTAATGTAAAGTAAAGTAATAGCCATAGTGGCCAAATGAAAAGGATTACATAATGTTGAAATATTTGTTGGTGGTCAAGGACCTTTACAAAGGAGTATACAACATCTATTTATAGATGAATTACATAATTACTTATTTGAATTTGAACATTTCTCTCCTATTACATTAACTAACAATTCAAATTCCTACAACTTTCAAATAGTTACTACCAATTAGTGGGAGATGCTCCTACAATGACAAGTGACATCCATATATCTCCACATCACCGTTGATATTAACTTCCACATTTTCATCACCATTAATCTTTAAGTAACCTCCTTTGCTTCAATCCTACGATAACAAGTGTCCTGCAAAAACTTCTAAATGGCTTCCATAATAAGCCAAAAAAACTTATAATTAATAATAATAATAATATAACTGTTATTATTATATAATAATACAATAACACATTAAAATTCTATTTTATGGTACAAACACCCACAAACGATATATACTTGCCTCTTGGAGGTTTTTAGTTTTGGGCAGAATAATATAGGACAAAGAAATCCATAAAATACGAAAAAAAAAATTAAAATGGAAATTATTATAGTAGAATTTAAGAAATCAGCAAAGCCACCGCTAAGGAGATGTGGGAACTTTTTGAGATGTCATTTTCTTATCTTGAACCCCTTAATTAATGCATCCCTCTCCCTGTGGGGCCTGAAGCTATGTAATCATGGAAAGACTGGAGTCTGTAAGTCTCAATTTTTGGGTGGTACATTTTAACCATAACTTATCTCATGACTTTGGCCCCCACAATTTGCACGGTAGCCTCAAAATACCTTCATACATACAAAAAAAAAAAAATCACACGATTTGATGGTGTAGTGACACACACGGTATGACAGTTTAATAATATTTAATTTAAGATGTGTTGATAATCCAATTAAGTGTTGAAATGAAAAGTTTTAACACTTACGGAGTATTTTTTTTCAGTGCATTTGATAATGTATTACAGCAGTGGCGGACGGGAAGTGGAGACCAGGGTGGGCCTAGGCCCCCCTTGAAATTTTAGAAATTACATTTTTACTTTGAAATTTTTTTAGTATTTTACGTTTAGGCTCCCCTCAATTTATGTTGAGACCCCCTCAACTCATGTTTATGCCCTTTTTGGCCCAATTTAGTGTCGTCAACTACATATATATATTGATATACATATATATAAAACTCAAAAGTAAAGGCCCTTATAATTTTGAAAATTTGCATTTTTAGTGTAAGAATTTTATGAAATTTTAGAAATAGACCTCCTAGAATTTTGAAAGACATCATACAATATTTATGTATCACAAAATAGACTCATATTATAAATAGATCAGAAAAAAATACCAATTATGTATAAGTAGACCCTAAAAAAATCCCCAATTATATATAAGTAGACCCCAAAAAATTCGTATAGGCTAGGCCCCTCCTGACCAAAATTTCTTGCTCCGCCCTTGTATTACAGTACTTAATTGAAAAGGCAACCAAAAATCTACTAAAAACTTTTAAGTAACAAATGTCTACAGAAAAAAAATCACTGAATGCAATATATTTCAGTATTTAAAATATTATTTTTATTTCTATAAACTCAAATGCTGAAAAATTTTGACTGTAAAAATTCAGTGCTTAATTTTTTAGTTTTATCAAACGGACAGTCGTTTGCTAACTAGTAAGTTCTGTGTCAAAGTTTGTAAATGTCCAGCGTTTGGCATTAATATTGTTGCGTCATTGGCCAATCGGATGGTTTTCAAACACCAAAAAATCCGAAGGAAAAAAAAAAAAGACAAAGAAAAAAGTGCAACCCAGTGCACAAGGCTCGCAGAGATGTTATTTCTAGTTTCGAACCCGTGGCCTCCAAGTCACAATGGAGCAACCTTACCGTTGCGCTAAGACTCCCGAAAAAAATACAACATACATAATATTCCGACCAACTGGCTGATTTACACCCCTATTGATATGTGGTAGTCTACAGTCGGTCAGAGGCACCTTTTTTTTTTCGACAATGTTATGGGCACAATAAATACTTTACACAAACATTATATCTCTCTCCTAGGCGGCACTGGGGGATCCGATAATTTCAATGAACCCCACAATACTACCCCAAAAAAATAGAGTGTTAGTAACGTGTTTGTGCCACAAACATTACTTTTTTTTTTTTTTTGATGAAACGCGCACATCAAGATGAAGAAATAGTGGAACCCTCGTGTATGTAGGGCCTTTGGTCTTAACCAAATTGTAATAGTAGTTATATAGAGGATGGTATACCTAGTTAAAGTGCTTTTCTTACCTTTTTACTCAGAAACAAAGGAAAACCCTACGTTTAAAAAGGGAAGGCCAAGTACAAAAGAGAATTTGGATTGACCTAATTGATCACGAGTGTATGATATATATATACAGAGAGAGAGAGAGAGAGAGAGAGAGAGTCAGTATATATAGACACACACACACATATATATATATATATAGCAATTGCAGGTAGCAAACATATATAGGCATATATGGATGATGATGAAGACCATGACATGGTGATGCCGGGATTTCGATTCCACCCAACTGAGGAAGAACTAGTGGAGTTCTACCTTCGCCGTAAGGTAGAGGGCAAGCGTTTCAATGTTGAACTCATCACTTCTCTTGATCTCTATCGCCATGACCCTTGGGAGCTTCCTGGTATAATATTATTTATATATATATATATATAAACATTTAATACTTTACCCTCTCGCATGGTACATATATATATATACATGCACAGATATATATATATATGTATGTGTGTCAATTATTGTTTCTTGATGTCTTATCTGAAAAACCCTTGGGAGCTTCCTGGTATATATTATTATATATACACTTGCCCCTCTGATATGATAATATTTTATGTATGTGAGAAGGTATGCATAAATGTTTAATTAGTATCAATTAAAAATTCTTAGTGTTTGATCTGAAAATTGTATCACTATGACCCTAATTATTTGGGAGCTTCCTAGCTAGTATATATATGTACACTTGCCCTTCTCATATGGAACTTCTAAGTAGCTAGCTAGTTGTATTTACACACACACATATAATCAATTATAATATTAGTTTAATATATATGAAAATAGCTGCCCAAACTTATCCCACCTTTCATCTTACTTGTTACTTCCAACTTTAGTACCCAATTTTGTACTACCTAGTTGTACCATATATACTTACACATATATTTTCATATATACATACATCTATATATGTGTTATGTATATGGTTGATGTGAAGTTGTTTTGTGTTTTTGTGTTCATTTTCAGCCATGGCAGCAATTGGAGAGAAGGAATGGTTCTTCTATGTGCCAAGAGACCGAAAATATCGAAATGGGGATCGGCCCAATCGCGTGACGACATCTGGATACTGGAAGGCCACCGGAGCTGACCGGACTATCCGGTCAGAGAACTTTAGATCAATTGGGTTGAAGAAGACTTTGGTTTTCTACACTGGGAAAGCTCCAAAGGGAACCAGAACTAGTTGGATGATGAATGAATACCGGTTGCCACAACATGAAACCCAAAGGTTACAGAAGGTAATTAATACATACATATATGTTTATACATGAATATGGACCTATATGTATGTATATAGAGAGTGCGAGTGCGAGTCTCCGTGTAATAGCGCTTGCAGGTCAGAGGTAAACATATATATGTGCAGTATAAAATTTAAAGTATGCATAAATGATATATCTAATTGATCTCCTCAGACCTCTCAGCGGTGGAATCTTTAATATGTGCCTTATATGCTTTCCCCTAAAACTTGGTCTAATACACAATCACACTCTATATGTATATATACAAAAATTCTTTAAAGATGGCACACTCTCTTTATTAAAGAGAGAGCCTCTGTTTTGGACTTCGGATCCTGTTTTTCATTAAAGGCAGTGTTGTCCTTTCACAGTTTTTAAATATAATCCGACGGCCAAAATAGAGGCACTCCTTAAGAGGACGCCTCTTTAAAGCCTATATATATATATATACATCTTGTCAACTATGGTTGCAGTTGTGTTGCTACAACGGTTTAATGTTGGAGACGGAAAACAACAAAGAAAAGATATACTATGACAACACCGGATTTACTAATTGTTTCACTCAAAACACGTGTTATGGAGACAAAGTTTCTGAGATTTTCATGATTGTACATGAAGGCTGAAAGAATTACAGAGTACATTGATGACCTTCCTTAATTACATGTTTGTATAGATTGGTTGTGCATGGTTTTTGCATTTAGTGAGAAACAGAAGTAGCAGTCCTAATTAATTACAAGACCAATATGACATTCGTGAACTTACCACTTGCGCGCTTATGTCAAACGTGCTTTTTCGGATTCTAAATTTATCGAAACAGACTAGTATCATTCACGTTTTGGTTGCACACTATCTATCATATATATATACAAAGACAAATAATTAAAGTTGATCATCAATATCTATACATGAAAGAAAGTCAGGTGCGCATAGATCAACTGATTCTTTGAATATAGTTACAAGATTCTTAACTATTCCGAGAAGCGCTAATGCAGTGGCAGATTTTTTGGCAAAGTCAGGTGCGCATAGATCAACTGATTTGGAAGCGTTGCTTTGATCATTTGGCTGTTAAGGGTGACCCTGTTTTGAAAGCTTCTGTTTTGGGGGGTAGTCATTGCCGGGTCATTAAGTCTGCATTTTTGGGTTTATGTTAAGTTTCAGGGGTCTGCTGCTGTTAATCAGTGGCTGCTTTTCCTTGCTGGTTATGGCTTGGTTTTAGTTCTTTTTGGCTGTTAATTGGGCTGTAGTTTTGGAGGGTAAGGTCTAATGCCCGCCCCGCCCCCCCCCCCCGCTAATTTGGTGTACTTTGTTTTTTATATAATTTTAATCTCCTCGTGCCGTCGAGGTTCAAAAAAAAAAAAAAAAAAAAAAAAAAAAAATACATGAAAGAAAGAATTCGAGGGGTGATGTCCGGAGAAAAGAAAATGAAAAGGGAAAAAGAGCTTGCGAGGAACACTACTAATTTACAAACTACATTTCAACTTAGACAATTGAAAGAATTAATAAATTATAAATTAAAAAAAAAACACTTAGATATTGCCCATAAATTTTAAAAAAAACACCTAGATATTTGTCCATGTTGTTTGTCACTCGGAATGAGTAATGCTTGTTGGGCATTGTTGTTGGTCATTCTAGGACTTTGGGAATTGGGGTTGAGTTGAGATAGGATGGGTGTGTGTGGGGTGTGTGTGTATATCATGCCATAATCCAGATAACTATAAAATAAGAATAATAATAATAATAAATACATAAAAAAAAATAGAAGAAAAAGAAGAAGAGAAATACAGCATTCCTTATTGTTTATCATAGAAACTTGTAATATTAACATTTAAATTCAGTGACGTCCCTTACATACTTTGGATTCATCTTACAAGTACTGCAACAAATGAGACCCTCATTATATTTTAAAAATATTGCTTCATTACAAAGTCTGTTTGACACCTCAATTAAGTGTTAAAATTTATTTTCGGCACTTAATTTTTTAGCATGTTTGATAATGTATAAGGGCTCACCATATAATTAAAAAAGTAACTAAAAACTTACTGGAAATTTTAAGTAAAAAGATTCTACTAATAACTCTGAAGTAAAATATTATTTTTAGATATTGTTTTCAGTACTATAATTATATAATTGATCAGTAGCTTAAAACTTTCAACATTACAAATCCAGTACGCATGTATTTTTTCAGTTTTATTAAACGGGGCCTAAATGTATCGATATATTTCTTCTGTCTCTGCATGCAGGCTGAAATTTCACTTTGTCGCGTGTACAAGAGAGGTGGAGTGGAAGACCATTCATCAATGTCGCTCCCTCAATCTCTTCCTACAAAGGCTTCCTCATCAACAGGAACACAATCCGACAGTCAACACGGGGATTCAATCCAACAAACACTAGGGAGTTTGCAAGATTTTGGAGGACAATCAGAGAAAGTTGAGACTCAAAAAGTGAGTGAAAGTGAAACAATGGAAGAGAATAGAGTTTTGTTGCCCCAGTACTACTACTCAAGCTTGACAGGCTCTTCCTTTGTGTCACCACCAACTAGAGTTGATGATCTTCACAGACTTATAAACTATGAACATGCTTCAATGCAGCTAAATTACCAAAATGGTCATGATCTTCACTCCCAATTCTCTACTTTGCAGCCACAACCAGAGTCTTCTATGGTAGCTAGCAATGTGGTACTAGGGTCATTTCAGGCTGATTTTGGTGAGAGACTATGGGAGTGGAATTCTATTACGGAGGCAAACAATGAGTACTGCACCAACCCTTTCAAGTAACCAATGAACAATATATATATATATATATAGGTAGATACATTCACATGTGATCTGCTAATTAAAGTCTTGAATGACTTGTATTGATCAACTGTTATTTGCTACTGTATTAGGGTTTTGGGTTTAATCGGATTATTAAGAACCTTAATTGTTAAATGGAAAATCTAGTGCATGCACGACTGTAGAATTTGGGGAGGTAAGATATAATGTAGTTTTCCCTTGTATGTAAGAGCTAGAGATTAATTGTTTTCATATATCAACCTTTTTATGCATGCTCAAATCGATGAGCTAGCAACAATGCATTACTTTAAATTACGATTTTGAGAATATTTGGTTTAGACCTAATAGGTAGAGATATAGATGGATACATACATTTCTATATATTTGTGATCTACAAATTATTTAATTATCAAGCTAGCCTAAATTAATTGCACTTACGCAAATGATCCATGCATGTTGAACACGTACATATTATTCACTACTGCATTAATTAGGGTTTTGGGTTTAATCGGATTATTACCTTTATAATTAAAGGTAGTGGACGAGACTCCTATATTTACTTCAAGAGTTCATCTATATATATATATATATGCAGCCTTTTTCTCAGATGTTGAGAGATTATTTTGGTATTTCATACTTGTGATGCCCAGATTGCAGAAATTTGGTATAAGGGTTCTGGGTTTAATCGGATTATTACTATGTAAAAGGGAAAATCTAGTGCAGAAGACTCCCGCTTCAAGAGTTCAACTATGTGCAACTTTTTTCTCATATGCCCAGATGCTATTTTATTTTAAATTAACTTGTGACGCTGATCAGATTGTAGATAGAACAGTAAGTTGCACGAGAAACTTTTTTAAAATTTTAGAAAGCTTAATAGGTAGAGATAGTGTACTTAGGTTTTTCTAATTAATAGGTTGTATCTTGTTTCTTTAATTAGTTGATAAATTTCAGACTTTTATAAAAAGGAAGAATTTGTTCTTTTTTGAAGCGGCAACCATAATATATATGTTAATAAGGGAATTGATTCGGTCCGTTGGCCGTCTCGAGACAAGATAGAGCTTAAAAACCACAGTTCAAAATGGTACATTTTTTTTTATAGTATTGTAAACTTTTTATCTAGCTAAAATCTTCTTTTTTTTTTTTCGCTTTCTTAACTAGCCTTTTCTTTCTTGTTTTTTAAACGTTATGGTAAATTTGCTATTTAAAATTAATTTTTCTCACCTTTTGTAAAAAAATTATTATTTTTGTTTTGTAGTCAATTTTGTTACCATCTCTTTTTGTCTTTGCATAATTTTTTTTTAAGAGTTGTTGGACGTTTGTTTCAATATGGATTGAGCATTTTTTACAAAAAGACTTACGAGACCTTAAACAAAGGTTTTTTTTTTTTTTTTGGCCTACTTAATGGTTTATAACTCCAATTTATGTTTTTGTCTAAATTTCGTGTAAGCTGTTTGGTAAAGCAAAGAATCGGCTCTATAGATTCAAGTATTTGATAAGTGTTCATTTCTTACACATGAGGAGTTTGTGCCCCAGTTAAATTGGTTCTTTGTAAAACCAATTAAACATAACCTTTAATTCTCATAAAAGTAAGATAAAAAGTGAGACTTAGTGTTAATGAAATCCCATTTTAAACATTCTCACACAGACCTTAGAGTTGAAATCTATGGTTTGAGTCCAATAAGTTGTATCCTAAGAGCATTTCCATCAAACTAGTTATTTTAACTTTTAATTCAAACAAAATCGCTAGTAATTAGAAGGAGTTTATGTGCTTCAGTAGGCTAGCAACATGACTACCTATTCTAACATTTATCTTTTTGACTAGCTAGGATAACTCTATAATCTCTCTCCAAATTTCAGCGCGCAATTGAATTTTTCATTATTCAATTTGCACAAATCTTAACTATATATGTTATATAGAAAATATAATAATACAAAATAACTGGATAAAATGAAGAGTATTACTGAAATTGAACTATTTTAAATAATGAATTTAGTTAAAAATAACTGAATATATATACACTACTTCACTGCTAGAGATACTGTAATTAAGTTGGAGCTTGTGGAGTAGTGTCAACCTCACCCTCCCCTTCTTCCTCTCTCCCTCTCTCTCTCTTGCTAGTCATGAAAGTGGCACTGCCATGCATGAATTGACACACACATATCACCATCGGGGAGACCGACCAACTTCTTATGGAGAAAATGTTGGACCTATCTTACAATCCAACATCTACTATGTAGACAGCAAATTAAGATCGTCACATTTTGTTGGTCTAACTAATCCACCAAAAACATGTCTTTGTTCATTGTGTTTTAAGAGAAAGCTGATTCCAAATCTTACCAACTTTTTGACATCACTTCCATATTCACTAGTCTCTCTCTCTCTCTCTCTCTCTCTCTCTCTCTCTCTCTCTCTCTCTCTCTCTCTCTCTCCATATATATATATATATATATGTATGTATGGGACACTGCTACATTCTTTCGATCTTCTATAAAAATAGTGAATTGCTATATACACCGCTAATTTTGTTATGTACACCGCTCACCTTCACAAGAGTGAGAATTTTTAGAAGAAAAGTGATCAGAATAAAAAAAAAATTGGGTGTACATAGCAAATACACGGATGTACATAGCAATTCTCTAAAAATATTCAATACAATATTAGTTATTTTGATAATGTGATATTATCACAAGTCAATCGAATTTCAAGATTTAAATATCTATCTATCGTAATTATGTGAAAAGCAAGCTTATACATAAAAGTTATACCCATATGATTAGTGTGGTGACAGAAATGACATGATATATATATATATATATATTTGCTACGTTCATTGAAGATTTAAAAAAAAAAAAAAACAAAATAAAACAAAACAAAAAACTCTCATTATTGCAACAAGAAGAAGATTCATGATTTTCTCAACATCAGATAGGTTTTATGCGGGGTCTAAAACACACACACACACACAACAAAAACTCATACTTTGTAGGTCAAAATGTTACTCCCTCCGTCCCATTTTATGTATCCATCTTTTTTCTTTTTGGGATGTCCCAAAATTATTGTCCACTTTCCTAAATTAGTATACAAATTTTACTTAGTTTCCCAAACTATCCTTCTTTGCAATCAGCACCAAAACAAAATAAAAAAAAAAAGTGCAATGATTATGGGCAAGTATGAAAAGTAGAGATAGATTCTTTTTATCCCCTTAAATAGTTGAATTCTCCAAAATAGACACATAAAATGGGACGGAGATAGTAATTTCTTAACTGAGGATGATTCTCTTGCATGTTAGACAAAATCCTTCCACGTACCCATCCAATCCGACCCAACCCAACTGGCCGATCCTATTTTTCAAGATCCATACCTTATTTGTGGGTTAGGAAAAATATTCATTGTCCTGGTGATTTTAGTTATATTTCATTACAAACTAATTGAATTCACAAAATCATAGAGTACATTTTTCAAGAAAAACGTTTTTCATATAAGCACAATGTATAGGTTCATTAGTACATACCAACAACGTGATGTGGTAATCCCATTGAATCCAATAATTTGTTTTTTTTTTTTTTTTGGGCTTCTTTGACAAGTTAAATGGTACATTATCAAATGCACTTGAAAATAAAAATTAACTGCTAATTTATTTTTTTTTATTTTGTGTAATTAATTGTATTATCTAGCACACGTAATGCAATTTTCTCCTTATTCTTCTTGACTTTCTAACCAACTGTGCTGAATCTTTTTATTTAAAGTTTTCAATAATATATATATATATATATACACTTTATTTTTATTATTTTTGGCTTCTTTTGTAGTTAAATGATACATTATCAAATACATTTAAAAAAAATTGTTAAAATTTCTTCATTCTCTACAATTAATTAGATTATCAAACACGCCTAATAATCTTGAAATGGGCCTAAGTTCTTTTTTGGGAATTAAATTTTAGTCGTGGGCTGGGCTTATGAAGACTAGGCTCAGGCTCTATCTGAGCGTTGCATGAGACTTGACCTGGGCTTCAGCTCTGAAATTGCGTGCTGGGCCCTCTCTCTCCCTCTCTCTCTTGGCCTTCTTCTTAATGCCACTAGGGGTGTTCACGAGTCGGGTGAGTCGGGTATGGCCCTCATCCGCTCATCCATCCGAACATAGTCGGGTTTTCCCTCCTTTCACCCATCATCCACTCGTTTTGTCGAGTGCACCCGACTCATCGGGTCGAGTCGGGTGAAACCCGACTATCTCATTTGTCTCAATTAAGTTTTTGGTTTACACATGACTTTGTCTGTATTTTATTTATTTATGTTTGCTTTGAACGCCTTTGTCTATATAGTCATGTGCTAGTTTGATGGTTTTAATGTTTTTATATTTCTACTAGTGACATATATATTTAATTGATATAAGAATATAACATATATATACATATAATTTAAAGACTACATAATACATAATACATATACTGATATAAGTACATTACATATATATATATATATATATTAAAGACTATATAATACATAATGTATCTACTGATATAAGCATATTACATATATATTTTTAAAAAAAATTAAGTGTGTTACGAGTCGGGTCGGGTGAATCGGGTTTCCATCCCCCTAGACCCGTGACTCCACCCGAAACTGTCGGGTTTTCACCCCCAAGACCCGTGACTTCACCCACATTGTTTAAAAACCAAAAATAAGGCTACGGGTGAGTCGGGTGAGTCGGGTGATCGGGTGGATTTTGAACAGCCCTAAATGCCACTCCTTTTTGCCGTTTAGGATGCCACAAATAAGAAAAGAATTCATTTACAATTTTTATTTGTGTAATTTCTATGTTTGGTTTGACACAAAATAAAAAATGAGTTCATTTTAAAATTCACCCAATTCTTGTTTTGGAAACTTTGCAAATCCTACCCAAATTGGTCGAATTCTTCCAGAAATGATTTGGGATTCTTTAGAGCATCTACAATGCAAAAAGTTATTTTTTTTTCCATCTCAAATTTATAATTTGACACTGCTACATACTAAAAAGCTACATTTTGACAATACTACTCCAATTATAGATTTCATCCAAACTACCAAATTTTGAATCAACTATCATTCTCCTAATCAACTTTCACCTACCATTCTCAACGTTCACCAACAATACTGCTAAATCCTAGTATGCATGTTTGTAATAAAATGTTAATCTATGAATCTCTACGGTTTAATGAATTCAACAAGAACTTAACATTTTTATTAATCATTAAAAAAAATAAAAATAAAAATTTAAAATAAAAAAATAATCATGGAGATGGTAACACTCAATTATTTTGTGACTGCAAGTTACCAACAATTGGATCTTAGGTGACACTCAACCAACCATTGTAACGAAAAAATAAATAAATAATAAAATTGGACAAGAGAGCACGATATAAAAATTGGGTTCAAGTTTTTTATTTATAGACCTTTGAAAGAGTATAAAAGTAAAAGCACAAAATATATCCATTAGCATTGCAAATATTCGTGGGATCCACTCATTTGACAAAAATCATTCAAGCTCTCAAATCTGACAATGTAAATAACTTTGTCATTTTTTGGTAGAGCATTTGTCCTTGCATTGGAGTTAGGGATGGCAACGGGTCGGAGTTGGTATGGAGTCGCCCTATACCAACTCCTACTCCGTTTATTTTCCTCCTGCTTCGACTCCGTCCCGTCCTATTTAAGTAAAATACCAACTCTTACTCCACTCCTACTCCATTTACTATCGGGTACTCCTATTACACTCCTACTTCGTTTGTTAATCACCATTCCAAAATTAAATATTCTTTTATAATTCAAAACCCACTATTATTTTAGCTTGATTTCCTAAAAATCACTTATGCAAATGATTCTAAATTTATTAATCACAATTCAAAAACTAAATATTAATATTGAAGAGAAAGAGATGTATATATATACCCTGATTTGTTATAAATAACTGTAAGTTTGAGGGTAGTTTAGTAACTTAATAATTTAATCGGGGATTTTAAATGGATAGTATTTCATGGATACTAACTCCGCCCCGACTCGTATTGGGTTTTTGTTTTTCCATACCAAATCCACTCTTACTCCTAGTATAACTCCTCTAAACCCATTTCATTAGCAGCGGAGCAGGACGGAGGTCCAGCACGACGGAAAAAATTGCCACCCCTAGGTTAAATTTGATGAGATATTATTTTATGAGTTTGGTAGTGAACTTAGTAGCCCTACTGGAGATACTCTTACATACAATTTTACTTTTTCAAAATATCCCTGTCTTTTATAATAAATACCCACAATACCCTTGGTCTAGGTTAAACCCCCCTTTTACAATACACCATTCAGCAGCTTCGTGATCTCCTCCTCTGCAGCGCATTCATCAGCTTCGTCTCCTCAGAAACTTCGTCTTCTCCTCTGCGGCGCAAGACAGGTACTATGCTCTCTCTCCTCTCGTCTCTCTTTCTCTCTCGTCTATATCTATATATATATATATATACATATATTGTAGAGCATCTGGATGATATTGATACTGTGATGTTCAAAAACATATATACGTATATACACAGTCAAACATATATATACATGGATTCATATATATATATATATATACATAGATTTCTTCCTAGGAACCATAGATTTCTATCAATCAGAAAGAGTATAACTTCGAATCTCTTGTTGATTTCAATTTCTCAGCAACAAAACAGATAGTAATTTTGTTTTTTTTTAATCAGAACTAATGTGTTGTGCGAATGCATATGAACATAACAGGGGCAATTTGGGAAAATACGTTGATTCAAATTCATTTTCAGTCAGGGGAGGACCAGGATTTTTGGCCAGGGTACTAAGTTGTACGGGTTTGGGGGCAGCGCCCCCGAACCGAAATTTTTTTAGGTCTACATATACACAATTATGTGTAAAATGATAAAATTGGTTTAACACCCCTAGTTTGGGGTAAATCGTGTAATTTTAGGGGCCTATTTCTAAAATCCGTAATATATTACAAATAAATCTAGAATTTTCAAAAGTCCAGGCATGTGTCTAAAATCTATAAAATATTCTTTGTAAATCTGAATTTTTAAAAGTCCGGGGGTGGGGGGGGAGTGCTGTGTGAATTTTAGGAGGGCCCATTTGTAAAATATGTAAAATATTACATGTGATTCCGTAATTTTCAAAAGTCCAGGGGTCCTGTGCCACCCCTGCCTACTATGTAGGTCCGCCACTGTTTCCAGCTTCAAACCAAACAACAGAATTAAATAGAATTGAAAAGAATTCAATTCAATCCTATTTCAAACCAAACACAAAACTAGAATTCCAATTCTATTCTTTTTGTTCTTTTCTTTTATATTCTATTCTATTCTATTCTACAATCAAACCAAACGGAGTGGTCTACAATCTGCCTAACCACCTCTATTCAGCCCTAGATCTGCAGAGGACCATTTGGCAACGGTATTGATAGCGCCACCAAGTGCACTCTCTCTCCCATCTGTTTTCTTACTCTTCTCCTTCTTCATCTTGACGATCTGACTGTGTATAAAAATGGCTTTTTATTGCAAAATTTCTGAAATTCGAATCTTTCAAAATCCTTGAAACTGTGTGTACTATTTTCTTTACATCTGTATTGTTGTGACTAATAATGTTTTTGTTTAATACTTGTGATTTTATTTGCTTCTGTAAGGCTTTAATGTATGATTTTTGTTTAGTATCTATGATCACAGTAATTAACACTTTGTTTGGATTGAGAGGAATGGAGAGAAGAGAAGAGAAACTCTCCATTTCTCTCGTTTGGGAAGTGGGGGAGAGAAAAGAGCCCACTTTTGATTCTTGATTACGTAGAGTTAAAGAGGAGACTCAAAATAAAATAGTGTCGACACCAAGGGATGGCCCAGTAATAAGGGATTGCAGGTGGTTGCAATTTCAAGTCTCATAGGTGGCGTGGGTGGTTTATGGGTTAGGAGAGCGCTACCGTGTAGTGCATAATCAAAATAAGATAAAATATTGTCTAAAAGACCAATATGTCTTAGTATATTCTTATTTATTCGAATATATACGAGGATAAAAGAGTAAATTATTCTAAATATTTTCTTTTCTTTAAGCTAACCAAAGGAGAGAAAGTTATGTTTCTCTTCTCTATTGTGTCATATGAAGCACCGACACTCTATTTTGGCTCCCGTATCAATGTCAACATCGAATCTGACACTGACACGACCCGACACGTGTTGGATACGCAAATCAATGAGTCCAATTATTTGATTCCCTTTTCTTGTTCCGACACGTTAGTGACACGATTGCGACACGCGCGGGACACGAAATGGGTATTTTTATACACTACTTTGAAATATTAGGGGTAAAACTCTAATTTTGCCTAAAGTTTTTATAAATTTTGGATGTATATGAAAGTTGTTTAAATAATATATGGGTTGTAAACATAAATAAAAGAACTTTACAATCTTTAATATATATATATAATATATATAATATATAAATAAATAAATAAAAATAAACGATATTTTTATGTTTCTCATTACGTTGCAGGGAGAGAGAAAGAGAAACGAAGAGACGAAGAGGGGGGCGCCGACGCTGACTGCCGACACCACTTGTTGTCGCCCTTTGACGAACAGGTATTCTTCTCCTTCTTCGTTTTCTCCTTCTTCTTTTTTTTCCTTTTTTTTTCTTTTTTTTTTTTTCCCCACTTCTTGTAGCTGAAAATCTTACACTTTTGTGGATGGTTCTCAACCATAATAAGATATTAGGGGTTTTTAAATCAGAATTTTTCAATCTAGGGTTTTTGTATATGCATCAGTTTAGGGTTTTAAACTTTTTGGTTATACCCTAATACTAGTGGTTAGAAAATATCTTTTGGAGCTTGGTTGATGTAGATGGGCATATTTTTGGGGGCAAGTTCATATATTATTTAGTAGTTAGCAATATCTTTTGGAGCTTGGTTGATGTAGATGGACATATTTTAGGGGACAAGTTCATATATTACTCCCTCCGTCCCATTTTGTGAGTCCATCTTTGGGAACTCAACTTATTAAGGGGACAAAAAGAATCTACACCTACTTTCCACAATTGCCCCTAATCATTACAACAACTTTTTTAGTTTTGTCTTGGTGTAGATTTCAAGGAGGGATAATTTTGGAAAGTAAGTAAAAATTGTACATCAATTTCAGGAAAGTGGACACTATTTTGGGACATACCAAAATAGAATAATGGACTCTCAAAATGGGACGGAGGGAGTATTTATTAGTTAGCAAATGTGCTTCAACTTGTTTGATGAACTATGAAGCACCGACACTTCAAAAATTGTAACGTACCAGTGTCGGACACGTATCGGACGCGACACTTTGCCCGACACGTGTCGGATACTTCAAAACTGTGTCCTACTTTGCATAATTGCATTTTGGCACCCCGACACGCGGTGGACACTTTATAGACACGCGTGGACACGCACGAGACACGTCTGACTTGATTTTTAGTTTTTTTAATGTTTAATAATATAAGGCTAGTGCTAATGCCAAAGCACAATGTGCTAATGCCAAAGCACAAAGTGTCACTAAAAGCTTTAGTGACACTTAGATATGTGTCACTAAAGCTTTTAGTGACACTTTGTGCTTTGGCATTAGCATCACCCTAATATAAAACTTAAAAAGCCCTTTTGTAATGAGACACGTCTGAATTGTAATGTACATGTGTGGACACGCACGAGACACGTCTGACTTGTGGCATTTGCTTGCTTTAATTTTCCTTTGTTAATTGGTATAAAGTGATCCTGTGAAAGCTACTAATTATTACATTTTTTTTTACATTGGGTCATTAGATAATTGATAAAATTTTAGGAACACTTTATTTATTTATTTGTTAAAAAATATTATAGTCCCAAGATAGTAGTGGATTGCTACATAATTTGTATTTTCCCCAAGTTGAAGCCTTGATCCAACTCTGCCTTGACCCAAGTTGAAGCCTTTTTTTTGGGCAGAAATTTTGTGTAAATGAGTACTTTTTTACGGAATATATAATCTTAATGTGTTTTTGTATGAATTCTTTTTGATAACGTGTTTTTATTTATAATTATAATACATAAGAATTAGCATAACATTAAAATTAAAAAATATATAATTAAAAAAATAACATATCCCCGACGTGTCGTGTCTTCATTTTTTAGAATTTGTCGTGTCGGCGTGGCGGTATCGTGTCATGTCCGTGTCGAAGTGTCCGTGTCCGTGCTTCATAGGATGAATGATATTAGCCTATTCAGGAAGATGTTTTTTTAATTTTATTCATTGGCTTTGTTGTTATTGATAATGTCATATGTGCTTTCATGCCAACTTGGATTAGACATGGTAAATATATATTTTTAAAAAATATTTTAGAGAAATCGTGTCCCCGACGTATCATATCATGCTTTTTTGACAAATGTCGTGTCGACGTATTCGAGTCGTGTCGGTGCTTCTTAGCTATTGTTTATCCAAACTTGATGGCGAAAACTCAGCTTTCGCTTCTCTTCTCCTCTGCTAATGAGTTTCTCTTCTCTTCTCTCGTCCCAACGGAACGGAGTCTAAGTGGGTCAGATATGATAAATGGGTTATTTCATCTTGTGGTGCCATATGATGAATGCAATATTGCGCAAGGGTTTTGAGTTCCATTTCATACATTTGAATGGGACTCTGAAATAAATCATGATGTATCGCTTCTGATGGCATCGATTTGGACTATTCTTAGTAAGTTTGTGGTTAACAGATAGTTAGCAATGCCTTAAATATCATATTGTTCTGAATTGGCGAAGTGATGGTAGAATATTTTGGTTGGCCTTGAGCCTAAATTTGCAAGTCTTCAATATCTGATCGTCCGGAATTTAGAATTCATGGGATATTTGTGAAATTATGATAGAATGTTTTGGTTCTCCTTGAGCCTAATCAGAATGTTGTTCTCTCCCTCTCTCTCTCTCTCTCTCTCTCTCTCTCTCTCTCTCTCTCTCTCTCTCTCTCTCACACACACACACACACACGCATTCACACACACATCACGTCCAATGATAAATATGTAAAATTCTGTCTATTTTGGACCTTTTGGTATGCAACTTATCCTGATTGTCGCACATGATGTCATGTTTATCCTTCAAACAAACCAGAGAATATATATATACGTATTCATACACACATTGGGTGCAAACTTTTAAATGCGTGAAATACATATGAAGGAATGGCTTGTTGTTTGGAGTTTTTTAATGCTAGCAGGCTGCACCTCATGCAATAACAAAAAGGGTACTCTCACGAATTATGCCGAAGTATTATTTTTCTCTTCACTGCATGATCAAAAGTAACCAAAATGGGAATATGCTTAGGCTCTATGGAGTTGGACAACTGCTAGTTAGGCTCTGTGTTCATGGCTCTGTCTCCTATGCGAATCCTTTTTTTTTTCCTGGAACGTGTAGACATATAAGCTTACTCAATCCATGTATTGTATGGCGACACTTTGGAACATCCAAACAATTAGGTGTTGTACTTGTAGTATTAGTATATTTCAAGGGAAACAGTTGACAGTAGGGAATTGTTTCTTCCTATCTGTTTTTCCTCTGTCCACCTAGTATCTAGCCCTGATTGAAAAATGGTCTTTTATTGCAAAGTATCTCAAAATTGAATCTGCGAAATCCTTAAAACTATGTGTACGATTTTCTTTCCATCTATAATACTGTGATGAAAGGTTTTGTTTAATATCTGTGGTTTCTTTAAATCTGTAATGCTGTAATGAAGGCTTTTGTTGAGTATTTGAGACCACGGTAATTAAGTAGGTCAGTTATGATAAATGGGTTATTTGAGCTTGTGGTGCCAGATGATGAATGCAATATTGCGCAAGGGTTTTGAGTTCCATTTCGTACATTTGGATGGGAGATGAAATAGTTCATGATGTATCACTTCTGATGGCATTGATTTGGACTGTTAGTAAGTTAGTTGTTAACAGAGAGTTTGCAATGACTTCAATATCTGATAGTTCGGAATTTGGAATTCATGGGATATTTATGAAATTACTGTAGAATGTTTTGGATGGCCTTTTGCACAATCAGAATGTTGTTCTCTCTCTCTCTCTCTCTCTCTCTCTCTCTCTCTCTCTCTCTCTCTCTCTCTCTCTCTCTCTCTCTCTCTCTCTCACACACACACACACACACACACACTTACTTTTATTAGAATTATGCCGAAGTATCATTTTCCTCTTCACTGCATGATAAAAAGTAACTAAAATGCGAATATGCTTAGGTTCTAGGGAATTGGACAACTCCTAGTTACTGTCTACTTCACGAATCCATTTTTTTCCTGGAACTTTGCAATTTTCATTTCCTCCATGTACTGTATGGAGACATTTTGGAACATCAAAACTTATTAGGTGTTGTAGTATACTTCAAGGGAGATCATTGACACTAGGGTATCCTTCTTCAGATTTGTGGACCCATCACTTCTCTGAGTACTCTCACCGTACAATAGTTAAAGCACTTTTGTCAGATTTAGTACAAATGAGGCTTTATGAATCTTAGTGCCCAATTACAGATTGTGTTTCTAAGAGTTTTATGTCTCCAAAAATAATCAGGGCTGAAGAGCAGTGACCCCTTTTTCTTGAGACCCCATGAAGCATATTGTGAAGATTATGGCATTGTTAGTGGCCATATCTGCATTTTGGATTGGCCTCTTGCAGACATCTATAGTTCCACGCAGCTACACTTGGCTGGTGAGCTCTTCCTCAAAGTATTACATACTTGAGCTATGCACAGGTTGTTGGTTTGTTCTGTAGCTTACTGTTGTCCTGTTTCCTGCTTTCTCCCAGCTACCTCTCTACTTTATTGTGTCATTAGGATGCTATGGCCTCTTAATGGTTGGAGTTGGCTTGATGCAGTTTCCGACTTGCCCTCGTGAGGCATTGCTATTGCAGCAGGTATTTGACATATCATTTTTTCTATTGACCTTGCTTTGGAAGATATCATGCTTGTTGGGATCCAAGGAGATGTTGGGAAACACTTCTTTCTCATCCCACAAAGAGGAAAATGTCTTTGGTTAGACATTATACTTGCATTTCATTTTTTGTTATTTAATTGACCCATTATTTATTTTATTTTTCGACTACCCACCCTTGAATGTAATTTACATGAAGCCCTGCAGTATTAATATACTTTTTAAATGCAATCTACCCTTAATTCAAATTTTCGCATGACAAATATGCAAGTACCGCCAAGCTAATAGATTTGGGATGATCTTATGTACTAAACACCAAGATTAAGTTTTTTGTTAGCATTAACCATATGTCTTGATTTAGAAATTCACCTTGTCTTTTTTTGTAAAGGCCAAATTACACTTTAGTCCATTAAATTATACACCTGTTTTCAATTGGGTCCAAAACGATTTTTTTTTTTTTTGCAATTGGGTCCATGAACTTCAAAAATTCATTCAATCAAACCCAAATTTTGATATTGTTAGCTTAAATTATTAGAAATTGTCACGTACGTTGCACGTAATGCTTACCTGTCACATGTTAGGTTAAGACAAACACGGGAGATTGTGATGACTAAAAAATTATGTGATTTTGGGTATAATTGAATGCAATTTTGGATCTAGTCGAATGTGTTTTCGAATTTGATTGAACGCGATTTCGGATATTATTGAATGCAATCTCTTATACTGTTCACATTCTCCCGTGTTTGTCTTAACCTAACATATGACAAGTGAGCATTACGTGCAACGTACTTGTCAATTTCTAATAGTTTAAGCTAACAATGTCAGAATTTGGATATGATTGAATGAATTTTTGAAGTTCAAGAACCTAATTTCCAAAAAAAAATTTATGGACCCAATTGAAAACATGTTATAGTTTAATGGACTAAAGTGTAATTTGCCCTTTTGTAAACAATAGTCAATAGTTATGTTAACTTCATATATCAGCATATTTTGCCCAATTCTAGCAAATAATGCAGATGAATGTCATGCGAAGATTGTTTGGATATACAATGGCCATGTATTGAACAAATTCATTTCACATCCGAAATATGGAGTTCCTTTCAAGTTCATTAAACAGAACTATTCGACTTTTCTTTTGTAGTTACTTTCGTGTTGAAGTTTTTTTACTTTGCACTAACAATTGAGTATTGATATGTTCACCGCATTTTCTGTGTCATTTTTTTCTTAAACCGTTGGCTTATAGTATTGAGATTGGTCATAACGTACTTGATGAATGTATATTTTGTTTTCCACATGCGATTCATATGGATAATTGGTGATTTTTGTCTTGTAGGACGTTGTTGAGGCCAAGGAATTCCTAAAGCGAAGAGGAGTTGATGTGGGTTCTGATTGATATGAGGATTGAAGTTTCTATGTTTTTCGAACGCTAGAAAGGACCCAACTCAGGAAAAAATAGTGTCTCGAACTTGTGCATTGGAGTTGTCGAAATGTGGGATGTGTTTCATAGGGTGAGAAAGCAGGAAGCATAACATAATGGGTAATACTTGGCCACAACCTTCCCATAGTCTTGTGTCTATCTCTCTCCTAGTGGGCACTGTAGAGTCACTGGCATTATGGGACCCATTAGGAGAGAGAGACACAAAAGAGAGATTGTGAGCAATTTAGGTTTCTGGAGGGGTGACTTCTTTCGCAGAAGTTATGGCCTGAATGTGTTTTGTTGCTACTTTAGGTGAATATGAAAAGTTTGGTGGCATTAATGTGCCTTTTGGCATGTCTTTACAATTTCAAACACCATTCCTCACATGATTTGACATTTTCCAAATGGATATGTTCAATTCTAGATGACCAATTTTGACATGAAACTGCTACATATGAAAATTCTTGAGGATGTTTAAGATGTCCAAATAATTCCTCGCATCTCGACCCAACCTCAATTGAAAAGGGCACCGTAGTGCACGACGTTTTTGCCATTGCACACTGGAAAAGTTGGATGCAAAGCAGTTAATCTTTGCATGCAAGGATGCTTATTTTCATGTCTCAGCCCCTGTGAAGCGTCAAAATTTTGACCTGAAAATAGCTTAATGTGTAGCCTTCTTTTGTTTGTTATGGATTAATTTTTCAAATATGTCCATGGCTCCCAAAATTTGATTAAATGATACTCTCTCTGTCCCATATTTAGAGTTCTAGATGCCATTTTTTGATGTTCCATTTTAAGAGTCCTCTTTGAAAAGTCAAAGTACTTTAATGCATATGTTCCAAATTTGTCCTTTATTATATTCAACTCTTCCCTCTCTTTTTTTGATGTGACTATAATTTTAAATTTCAAAAAGGGCAATATTGGAAAGTTATAAAAATCTCACCAAAATTAAAGTTGTCCTCTTAAAAAGTTGGAATTCCCAAAAGAGACTCTTAATATGGAACGGGGGGAGTAATATTTTACAGTTCTATCACACGTGGTAGTGGTCGACGTCTTGGACCTCGTGGTACAACAATTGCTTGGGTACTGCATTCATAGCATTTGGGATGTCTTAAATTTGGAACCATAATCATTACGATAAGGATATATAAGCAGTTTCTCATGTGAGAAAAGCAGTGTTTGATCATTGGATGAAGATTTGCTCTGAAAATAGTAAGTAAAAATATTATTAAATATTATCTATTCTTCATCTAATGATTGTAGAGTGCTTATGGATACTGCTCATAATAGCATTGCCCAAACCTTACTCGTATCCCAAGTAGTAATCAAATTTTGAGAACAATAGTATGGCTCTGTTTCTTAAATTCTTTTACCCAAACCCGGACTCCAGCTGGGCTTCCCACCTTCGCAGGGATACCACCGCTGGGCTGACAAGCCCGTTTCAACCCAAAACATTCAAATTTGAAAATACTTTTGGTCACCCAAAATTGCTCATCCAAGTATTTTATTGGCCAATGCAGTGGGACTCAAGATTAAACAAATATGGTCAATACAGTGGAACTCGGGATTAAACAACATTGGCCACTGCATTGGCCAATGGGATGCTTGGGTGAGCATTGATGTACCATATTTTGGGTGAACAAAAATGCTCTGTTCATATTTTGGTTCACCCTATGATCTTTGGGAACTTCTATGATACGTCCGAGTGGTTAGAAATGATTCAAGAAAACCGTCACACCACCACATTAGCATGATGTGGTGTTGTCCACTAATCTAGATCATAAATATGCCCCCATTGCGATAGGAATCCCATTTTGTGAGTTTATTAAGGGGACAAGAAGAATTTACATCTATCTTCCACAATTGTCCTAATCATTACAACAACTTGTCCAAATGACCTAAACCTTAAGGATGCAAATCGCCAAGTGAACCAAACATTAAGGGTACAAAATGCTTGTAATTTATAGTGAATGACTTAAATATCCTTAAATAAGTCACATGGCTAGCACATGGGCGAGTTTCCGTTAGTTTTTAACAAAAATTCTGACGGAAGAACCACATTATAACTCGCTATATACATTACGGGCCAGTTTGAGAAAATTGAAACATTAGGATGCAAAGTCCAAAACGGTATATCCATCAGGGATGCAAAATGCTTTTTACCCAAAAATGAATTAAGACCTAGGAAGAAAGAGGGAGGGGGGGGAGGGATAGAGCCAAAGAGAGAATGGTGCCCTGGAGTTTGGAATTGCTTTATATTTTGAAATTCAAAATCAACCTTTTGGAAAAATGAAAAACACTAGTGGGAGTGTTTTCTTTGGAGTGATTCGACACACTCCATTTGGTTTGCCACAAATAAGAAAAGATTTGAATTGCAATTCTTGTTTGTAGCAAAAATTAGAAATTAAATTATTTCCAATTCTTGTCAATTCTTGAGAATTGAAGTTTTAGGCCAAAGAGAATTCTGACCAAAATCGGTCGGATTCAGTGAGAATTCAATCTCAAAATGTGTTCTTCCCAAAAAGCCCTAACCTGATTTTTTTCTTCTTCTTCTCAGCTTCTTCTTCATCTTCGTCTTTTTTACTTCGTCTTCCTCTTCTTCTTCGCAGCTTCTTCTTCTTCGTCTTTCTTCTTAGGTTTTCTTCGTCTGTTCGTCTAGTCTGGTTCTTCTGATATTCTTTTATGGTTTGGGAATATTTTAAGAAATACTAATAATTCGTTTTAATTATTTTTAACTATATTCTTTTCATTTATATTTTAAACCAAACAAGAGAATTAGAATTTTAAATTAATTTTATTATTTTTTTCTATTATATTATATTATAGAGAGAATTTTTACTCACCCAAAAAGGTTCGCCAATGCTCACTCAAGCATCTCATTGGCCAATGCAGTGAGACCCATGATTAAATATCATTTGTTTAATCTTGGTCTCACTGCATTGCCAATGAGATGCTTGAATTAGCATTAGTGAACCATGTTAGCCTTAAGGTATATTAAGGCATATTTAATTATGTTTTGATGATGTCAAATATGCTATGATAATTACATGATTCATATTGTTTCATTCCTTGTTATTATCATAGTCATTTTTATGCTAATATATAATCTCATGTATTAATATTGTATCAAGGTTTTAACATCTTTGTGTGCATGAGATTTAATTTATGTAGATCAAGATTACAAGGAGCTCAACAAGGATCAAGCTTGAAGACTTGAAGATATTTCATCCTTGGTTGAAGTCTAGGACCATCATTGTAAGGCATCTTGATCTCACACACATAGGGGCTCAAACAAACTCTAAAAGTTAAAGTTTTGGAAATAAATTTTAAGTGGGTCATCTTTAAAGCAATGCCCCAACCAATTGGAAAATAATTAAATGTTGAATCTTATATGGTTGGAAAGGTATTTGAATCTAGTTTCCAAAACATCAAACGGATCGCAAATCCGATTTTTGTAGAGGGAGATATGGACATTTTAGTGGAGATGTGTCTGGCTGTCAAATAGGGAGGGGCAGTCGACTGAAGGCCCGATGCAGTCGAATGAAGTGAGCAGGATGCAAACAGAACCCTCTGTAAACACATCTCAGTCGACTGCTTCAAGGACCAGTCGACTACTTCAAGGTCCAGTCGACTGAATCGACCTGAAAGGCAATAACGGCTAGTTTTTAGAGGGGCTTTAATTACCAAACTTGCCACCAACGGCTATAATCTTCCAAGGCCTATAAATACATGTTTTCCCAAGCTATTTGAGGTTGAGATTTTGATTGGAAAACATAGTATTGATCACACATCTCTTTGATCTTTAAACATTATCATTTGAGCCCTAGTTGTGTGAGTTTATCAATTTGCTCAAATTTTTCATTTGTATTTCTTGAGAGAGCAAAATTGTAGTGAGCTTTATTTGTATTATCCACTCTATATAGAAAGTTTCAATTTGTATAGAAATCAACTTGTAAGGGTTGAGGGTTAGTAACCCTTGTGTGCAAAGAAGAGGTGTTCTTCTTTGGGAGAGATTGAAGGCTCTTGTAACGGTTTGGTGCACACCCGTAAGTGCTCCGGGAACGGTTTGGTCTACACCCGTGAAGTAGATCGGATTAAAGGAATCCTCAAGAGGTGTTCTTGAGGAGTGGACGTAGGCCGCGGGGTGCGATTGCCGAACCACTTGAAAAATTGGTTTGCAAGTATCTCTTCCCTTATCTCTTTACATTATTGTTTGTGATTGTACTTAATTTGGTATTAAGTTTTTAAAAGGTTAATTTTCGCTAAAACCTTATCCCCCCCCCCCCCCCCCCCTCTCTAAGGTTTCCATATTTGGGCCAACAAACCATATTTTAGATAAACAAAAGTATTTTCTATATTATATTCAATTCTATTCTATGTTAGAATCAAACCAAACGGAACAGTGCATTGAGAAACACGGGAGAGAGAATCTGGATTACAGAGTGCAGTGTGAACGCACGAGGGCTAAAGGTTTTCGACCGTTAGATCGTCCTCATCCAAGGGTGTAAAATGTCCCAACCATAAAGGCTAGGGGTGAAATCGGTTCAGTTCGGTCAGTTTTGGGAGGGTTTTTTCACCGACCGAACGGTTCTATTCAGTTCGGTTCGATTTTTTCGATTTTAAACTTAACTTTCGATTCAATTCGATTCGGTACAGTGCACCTAATTTATGAAAACCGACCGAACGAATAGGTTCGGTTTCGGTGGTTCGATTTACTTCGATTTTCTTTCACCCAAATAAAGGCAATTGCCCCCACATGTATTTATTTATATATACTAGGTGACAAGTACGTGCTTCACATATGCTTATTCCCTCATATTAGCTTCTTTGGCTTTCACAAAGGGAAAAAGTCGTCGTGCCAAAAGATGATCATTTTGTAATTTTTCTTACAAAATTGAATGTGTCTATCCCCTTATATTAGCTTCTTTGGGTTCTATAACCATTTTTGTGAAGGGAAAAAGGGAAAAAGCCGCTATGCTAAAAAATGATCTTGTAAAATTGGCCTATATGTAAATATGATGTCAGCAGCCGTTTGTGTTGACTTATTTTTGAAGTCATTTATAATTATGGTTGAAAAAGTTGATTGAACCTGAACTATTTGGGCCAAAATTGACTTATGTTATAGGCACGTGATATCCCCTCATATTAGCTTCTTTAGCCTTTACAACTAATTTTGTAAAGGGGAACCCAAAAAAAAAAAAAAAACCAGTTTGGATCAAACGATTCTGCAATTTTCCTTATAAAAGTTGACTTATATGTAAATATGATGTAAGCAGACGATGTTGTTAACTTTATTTTGAACTAATCGTTCTTATATTTGCTTCTTTGGTTTTTACAACCATTTTTGTAAAGGGAAAAGTCGCAGTGTCAAAAGATGATCATTTTGTAATTTTTTTACAAACATTGACATACGTTTAAATATTGTGCCAAAAGATGATCATTTTGTAATTTTTCTTACAAAAAATAACATATGTGTAAATATTGTACCAAAAGATGACCATTGTGTAATTTTTCTTACAAATATTGACCTATATGAAAATATAATGTCAACAGCCTTCTGTAATTGTTTTTGAAAAAGTTGATTGAACCTGAAATATTAAAGCCAATATTGATTGAGTCCTCATTATTATATTACTCCCTCTGTCCTATATGAAGAGTCTTTGATGCCATTTTTTGATGTCCCATTTTAAGAGTCCTCTTTAAAAAGTCAAAGTACTTTAATATACACTTTCCAAATTTGTCCTTTATTATATCCAACTATTTCCTCTATTTTATTTGATGTGACACTATAATTTTGAATTTCAAAAAGAGCAACATTGGAAAGTTGAAAATCTCACCAAAATCAATGTTGTCCCCTTAATAAGTTGGAATTCCCAAAAGAGACTCTTAGAGCATCTACAGTGGGTGATGTATACAACAAACTTAAGTGTAGTGTGGATGGGGAACGCTTGCAGTGGGTCGATCCTACAATAGCGTACAATACTGAAACTTAAGGAAACTTAAGTTTAATGTACCGCTAAGTTCAGCTATTGTACAAGACTGACGGCACAATGAGGACCGTGAGGAGCCAAACGGCACACGTTGAACCGTGTGTGTGATATCACACGGCACAATGTGTGCCGTGTGAAGTTGTAATGTTTCTCACGGCTAAATGTGTGCCGTATGTCCCCAACGGCCGTAAACTGTAATGTTTCACACGGCACACATTATGCCGCCTACTCCCACACGGCACAATGTGTGCCGTTTGATATCACACACGGCCTATCCTTTGCCGTTTGAACAAATACCCATTGCGAGTGTATTTGATCGGTACACTAAACTTAGCAAACATCAGCCTTAAGTTTGCTATACCCAGTGTGGATGCTCTTATTATGGGACGGAGGGAGTAAATATAATTTCAAAAGTTGATCTGAATATAATTATTAGTCGACTTGAATGTAATTATTGTACAAATGACAGAATTAGCCTCACCCAAATTAATATATTCTTATATAGTTGTACACACAAATGAATAATTATGGTATACTAAAGGGATATTATAGTATTTGAGTAAATATGCAATTAACGTAAAAAAAACATAACAAACAGAGAAATAACGAAATTGGAGAAATCAATTTGAAAATTGGGATGCGAGAAGATATTTCATATAAATGCATACACATATTGACACACTCTTACACAGAAGCATAAGAGCTTTTGACTCGAGCGGCGTAACCAGGGAAGGAGAAGATGATCATACCTGTGCGTTGCTTCACTTGCGGGAAGGTTCGTTGCTTTGCACTGCATATCAGAAATTTTACTCACCGTAATTTAGGGTTTTAGGGCTTTTTTAGCTGTTTTTTTTTTTTTTTTTTTGGTTTTTAGGGTTTCGTGATGGTTCTATGATATTGATTTTTCTCTGAACTTGATTGGTTTCTTCAGGTCATTGGAAACAAATGGGACACGTACCTTGATCTTCTTCAGGCAGACTACACTGAAGGGTGAGAACACTTGGGATTTCTTTTCTATTATTTTTTTAAAGTTATATTCAATTGCAACTCTTTTTTTTTTTTTTTTTAATATATACTCTCTCCATCCCATTTTTTGAGCAAAATTCAGATGTCATGTTGAAACTTGAAGCAAAATTCACCACCATCCATTTATAAAAATGGGAAACTTTCACCATATTTCTTTTTATTTTATGTGGCAATTTCTAACTTTTTCTAGAATGTCAAAATTTATGATTGCAAGCATAATCTTTGAGACGATCATCCTATTTCTAAATGCAACCATTCAAGCTCACCATCTTTTTTGTAAAGTTCTATACAAACCATAGAATTAATTATTGCAATCAATGACAACTAAACAGGCTTATATTCAATTGCAACTTTTTTTATAGGTAATATATTACTCCCTCAGTCCCATTTTTTGAGTCCATTTTGGGCATCCGTGCCTCTTAATCGGTCAAGCAATTAGTGCATTTATGCCAAAAAAATTCAATCTTTTTTTTCCACAATCTAAAAGATCTACATTAGTTTTTGAAGAGAAAGTTGTCAAAATCTCAAAATAAATAATTTATGAACAACGGACTATTTTTGGGACACCTGAAATAGTGAAAGTGGACTCAAAAAATGGGAGGGAGGGAGTACATTTTTTTTATGATGTTTCACTCCAAAAATAATCACTTGGGCATCAAAATATGATACCCCAATATGGAAATTTCTATACGTGGCTGGTGAGAAAATATTCGTTACAATGGTTATTTTGCTAAAGGTCACTATTCAACCACATGTAAGTCCAAAGATGTGTCTACACAAGCACTTCGGGCTGACTCAGCTTTTCCAATTAGTTCCTTTTGAACTGAAGATTTTGTTATTTGTGTTACTTTAGGGGGTGAATTCACCCAAATCGTGTTTGTATGAAGGAATTTCCATCATTAGAAACCAACAGGGTTTTTAATAGTTAATAATTAGGAGTGATACCAAAATGTTTAGTTCCTTTTACTTGTATTGATCCTAGATAGATGATGTTATTTTTATGTTACAAAGTACACTTTAAGTGTTTCATACAAAACATGAATATTATAGTCCAGACTCCAAATTGATTGAAATCAATTGTCAAAATATTATTCCACAATCCCAGATTTCAATATAGTTAGTCACAATACAACATATACAATTCACTGATATATATATATATATATAGAGAGAGAGAGAGAGAGGGACAGAGGGCAATGCTATCCTCTCTTCATGTGTGGAGTAGGATAGTACAGTACCCACTCTAAAATGGACTATAAGTCTATAACAGTTCATGCCACTTATTCCCAAAAGAACAGTTTCAGGAGTTTACTAATTGCTGTCAGAATGTGCAGGAACTGTTGTAACTA
Organism: Hydrangea macrophylla; assembly: GCA_033977485.1. Classification (NCBI taxonomy): domain Eukaryota; kingdom Viridiplantae; phylum Streptophyta; class Magnoliopsida; order Cornales; family Hydrangeaceae; genus Hydrangea; species Hydrangea macrophylla. The sequence goes on from CM066996.1 coordinate 80,648,937, forward strand.
AAACTGCCTCACATTTCTCTTCATGTTTTAGACGCCTCGTCAGGGAGACTTTTTTGTGTTCTTAGGTGATATGCAATTATGCATTTTATTAGGCAGATATAAAGTCAAATAAATCTCAGAAAATTAAAGTTCTTGCATGGTAGAGAATCCTAATTGAAACCTCTGATACAATTCTTTGTGGTGGTTGAGAACTCATGCTTTGGGTATCAAGTTGTTTTCCTCTAGATTGAGCATATAACTGGTGTGCTAGCAATATTTACAGAAAGAATACGAATAATTCATTTTTGTTATTCATATTATGATATTATGATAGGGAATCCATGCTAAACTCATTAAGATTTTTTTCCGGGTAGGTACTTCATTACCAGGTTATTATTTGAGGATTAAGAATCGTATTAAAGTGAAACTTGGGCCATATAATTCTAAAATTAGATATACATGGTAAGTAATTTTAGAAGTGTAGGCGGATAAAGTTGACTTGTTGGAGGGATAGGAGTTGGATTCATTTAATAAGGGATATAACTGTAGATATGCAAACTGTTGGAGTTGAGTTTGATACAAGTTTTGAAGATAATCAGCTACAGGCTTGATTTAATTCTTATTTTTGAAGTACCGATAGAGTTGGCTCACAAGTCTCAACTGCATGCATGTTGCTCATTAGATTGGAGCGAATTTAGGAGCTGCAGCAAACGCCAGGTGCTAAAAAAGCTATAGAGAAAAAAGATTAAAACCGAGTTGTTCAAAATTATTAAACCAGAGAACTCATTTACTTTCAGAAATCATATCCAGTGGTAAGTTGGTAACTACCTTATTGTATTGTTTGGAATATATTTTCAAGAGTTACACTGAAAAATAGGAGATCCAACATGGCTCTACATATAAATGGTAAAAAAATGTTCTTGCTATGTGTATCACATCACATTAATAAGAAGAAAACAGATAGAACAGCATGTGCATCTGTGCTCATACTTTGACTGGTCGTTATATTTGGATCAATTTCAGCATTCTTCTCAATGATGAGCTCTTGACGTAATAATAAATTGCTTTGGTATGCAGAGATGCTCTTGATGCATTGGGACTGGTTCGTTACTGCTGCAGACGTATGCTCATGACTCATGTGGACCTCATTGAGAAGCTTCTAAACTACAACAGTACACTCCTCTCTCTCTCTCTCTCTCTCTCTCTCTCTCTCTCTCTCTCTCTGTTCTTTTTTATGTTGTGTATGTGGACAAGAGGTGCTTTTCGGAATTCTCGTATCTATATTCTATCTATCAGTGATAGGCTAAAATTATGAAATTATGCCATGGTGTGATCACTTTCTTTTGACAAACACGGTGTGATTCATGAGAGAGAGATTGAAAATGTGTAGTCTAGTGGATACCATTTGGTGGACCAAGTTCAGTGCACATGAGACTTGGTTCGGTCCATTGATTTTAACTAAGTTATGGATTAATTTTTGGGTAATATTTGGGGCACTAACAAATTTCACTAACACTCACACCCACACTCTATCTCTCTCCTAGTGGCTGTGGCCCACAGTGCCACTAGGAGAGAGATAGAGTGTGGGTGTGAGTGTTCGTGAAATTTGTTAGTGCCACTAGCATTGTTATTTTTTAGTGCCACTAGCATTTTTGTTATTATTTAGTGCCACTAGCATTTTCCACAGTATAATTAATAGCTATAGATTGGAACTGGGTCATTTTGAGTAGATATAGTTCATTGGTCGTGAATAGGGTTCATTTTTGCCCTTATCTAAGTATCAATGATAAGTGGTGGACTTTAGTGGAGCAATTCACTGTAGAGGAGCCTTTACATGGTGTGTGATGGTGAAAAGTTCAGCTATGGAATTGATTTCGTCTGTTATATCAAGGCTTTGTTTGGTTCATGGATTTCCTGAGGTAAAAAACACAATACACTTGTCTTTGTGTGGTTGTACGGAAAATGGTAAGGAATAGGAAGAAAAGAAAATAGACTACAATTAACACTATTTTTTTTAAAAAAAAATTATATTCAATTTCCTTCCTCTTTCCTTGATTTACTATTATCTATGGAAAATTACAAGTTCTGATGTTATTTAAGCATTAGAGAAAATACTAGGAAAAATGCCAAGGAAATAGTTGTGCCTCTAGTTTCTTTCCTTTTCTTTTCCCTTGTTAAAACTGCAAACCAAGCAGAGCCTAAGGTGCGTTTTGGAATAATAGCTACGACATAATAATAGCTACGACATGCATTCTCATCCACAATGATTACATTAACTTATTCAATTTTTTGACCTTATTTCAAAGATGCATTCGAATACGATTTACACTTTTTCAGAAAAGCAAGTTTTTACTTGCTTTCGTTTTTATGTTGGAGATGGTGCTTTGCATGGGGGGACATGAGTTGTGTAGCAAAAAATAACTCTCTTGCTATCATGTTTTTGTCTCGATATTCCTCTTTTTTGTTATTTTTCTCTGTATCATGATATGTCTATATTGATACGCATACCTCAGCTACAAAATGAGCATAACTCACATGGAACATTCATTTGTTGCAGCTCTGGAGAAATCTGAAGGAACCTAAGGCAGCTTAAGGAATTCCAAAAAGAACTGAAGTTTGTTGCTATTTTAGTATTTTTCTATGTGGGTGTGTGCAGTTCGTCCTGTTTTCTAGTTTCTATTCGGTAGTTTTGATGTCTGGAATACAATGAAGCAAATTGATCTGAAGTGAAAGTAAAATGACTATTTTATCCTTCCTGTCAATACTTGTTGCTGTATGGAACCTATACACTGCTTTGAATACCAACAGAGATGAAATATTCAACTTCTGTTTGGTTGGAAACTGGTGTGTGTGTGTGTGTGTGTGTGTGTGTGTGTGTGTGAGAGAGAGAGAGAGAGAGAGAGCTTCAGAGTAATATACACAACACTGGGAGCTAATCCTCAATGATAACTTAAAAGGAGACCCTTTCATTTGAATGATGTGCTTTTGCTATTGGGAAATGTTATTTTCGATTGTCGAGATGTGTTCGGTGGTAGGATCCGAGTCAATCAATGGCCGGATGACACTTTGTGTCAAAAAGTGTATCAAAAAATGTGTGTGGTACGCCCTACTCTTTGCTATTTGAAGTACTTGAGTAGTGATTGATTTCGAAAGACACCAAAGGGGTGGTCCTATGTATACTAGATGTATTCACTTTATCTGCAACTTGGTTTCCAATCAAAGAAGTTAAGAACATTGGTTTCCTATCAAAGAAGTGAAGATAGGGTAATGCTATGATTTAAATTTTATTTTTAAATGTTTTAACAATTGTATAAGATGCTGTGGGCGATTCAAATTTGAAAAACATAGCTTTCTTCGTAAAGATGAAACGAAAATCAGCAAAGGAAAATACAATAGGATGAAAAGACAGAGAACGTCTCTAACAATACAATAAAATAAAAAATGCTTTGGATCCCAATTTCATATCTCAAATAATGTGACAATTACTCAGAATTACATGTAATGGAATTTGATGATATTAATATTCATATTTACTCACAAGATCAGTGACTTTAATTATTAACTCTCTTAAGAGAGGACTGGGGAGGAAAACCAAGGTACACAACTGGGGAAAAAAAACATTTTAAGCATAAGATGAAAAAAGATGGTGTATATATACGGAGGAAAAAAATTTACTTACAACGAAGGCAAAAGAAAATGCAAATTCAGCAGTGGTACTTGGCTATCTTTGTACGTGTAATGTTATGTTTTCTAAATACATGTGTTAGTGGAATCACTTTCAATAATGATGGGACCACTTTAATGTCCTCTAATCAAAATTTAGTGAATCCACTACCGCATATATTTGGGAAACATTTAAGAAATTAGGAAAACATAGAGTTCCTTTAATATATCTTTAAAAAAAAAAAAAAACCAACCTAGCCCAATTTATATAAGAGTAATGTTATGATTCTCAAATACAAATTTTAAATTTTTATCCTAAATGATGTGACTCACTGAATTTTAATTGAAAGATATTGAAGTAGTCTCACAATGGTCAACACGCTCACTGAATTTTAATTATTACCACATCATTTGAGATTTAAATTTAAGAAAGATGTAGTCGTACATAAACCTTTTTATGGTTTTAGTCCAGCCCACCAAAAAGTTAGATGCATAGGAAGCGGCGGCCCAAGTAGCACTCGACAGAGAAACAGAGCTAGCTAGAGCTACAGAGAGAGAGAGAGAGAGAGAGTTTGAGAGAGAGAAAAATGGGGAAACCATTAGGGCCGACGGGGGAGTTCTTCAAGAGGAGAGACGAGTGGAGGAAGCATCCGATGCTTACGAATCAGCTCCGCCACGCCACTCCTGGTCTCGGCATCGCTCTCGTCGCATTCGGTATCTACCTCGTCGGCGAAACCGCCTACAACAAGATCTACGCTCCTTCTCACTCTCACTCTCAATCTTCTTCATCTTCTTCCGCTTCCGCTTCTCACTCTCACTGAGAAAACTCTAACCAACCATCAAATTCTGTAAGTTTTGATGTCATATAGTATGTTATAACTTGATTCAATTCGCTTGCCCAAATATTCTTGAATTATGGTCCTTTTTTTTTCTTTTTCTTTTTTCATATACGTATATGTTGAATTGCTAGATTGGTGTGGTTTTGAGTAATGATATGATTCCCAAATGATGTGGCTAAACAATTTCTAATCAAAATTTAACTGGTGCACAGTATTAGACATGACCCCACTGTGATTTGAGGTTGACTGAATTATGAATAATGCTATACATGCCAAATTTGAATCCCAAATTTGGTTGGGTAATACTTGGGACACAAAAGGGTCCCAAATTTGGTTGGGTAATGCTTGAGACACAAAAGGGTCCCAAAGAGATGCTCGTAGCATCCCATGTGGTAGTAGGACTCACCACACTTAACTCAATCCATTGGATGCCACATACTTGTGTTAGCATCTCTTTTTGACCATTTTGTGTACCAAACATTATTCAATTTGGTTTTCAAGTTGTACCACATGTGACAGTGATCGGTGTACCATATGCCACTGCATGTGATACAATTGACAAATATTTTGGAATTAGGGTTTTTTATATGCTTATGTTGAATTGGTATGGTTTTAGATTGATTGAATTATGAATAATGCTATGCTTCCCTAATTTAGTTCTCAAGTAGTACCACGTGCTGTGATAGTGATCGGTGTACCATATGCCACCATTGCATTTGATATAACTGTCAAATATTCTGTAATTAGGGTTTTTTATACGCATATTTCGAATTGCTTGATTGGTCTGATTTTAGGTTGACTGAATTATAAATAATGCTATGCTTCCCAAATTTGGGTCCCAAGGTGTACCACGTGCTGTGACAGTGATCCGTGTGCCATATGCCATGTGTTACAACAATCTCTTTTATATGCATATGTTGAATTGGTAGATTGGTCTGTTTTTTAGGTTGATTGTGTTGTTCTCGTCAAATGTTTTACTTGTGTTGTTATTTTGTTGTAAATTCTGGATTCCGCATTTTCAAGCGTACTTATGATCTATTTCCTCTGCTCAATTCCAGTTTGTGAAATCTTATTAAATATATAGGATCCTACATATGTAGATCCAAAGTTATGGCTATGCTAAATTGGTTTGATTTAGGTTGTTTGTGTTATACTCATCAAATGTTTTACATGTGTTGTGATTTTGTTGTAAATTTTGGGATTCCACATTTCCAAGTGTACTTATGATCCAGTTTTTCTGCTTAATTTCAGTTTGTGAATTTGTCTGTTGGATTTACAGGATCCTACATGCATAGATACAAAGTTAAGGTTGTGCTATATAATAAACACACAAATGGTATATGTATTTATCTTGAGGATGCTTGAAGAAGTTGGTAATTGCATTTCAATTTCACACACATATCTTACTAATTGGAAATTGGAATGTAGATATATGTGTGGGGTGAATTATTTTGGTGGTAAGCTGTGGAACAAGATAAATCATAATAATAATCATAGTTGAAATTTGGATTGAGACATGGATTGATTCGATTCGAGGAGAAAATGGCACTATACCTCATCATTCAAATTGGTAACACTAATGATTTGATCCCTTGTCCAGCTTTTGATTTCACCTGAGAGGCTATGACTTGTGCTAACTGAGATATTTGAATTGGTGATTCTAATAATTTTTTTCATAGGTGAATATATATATCCTGATATAGAAATGTATTTCTCACCTATCAAAACAAGATAGTGAATCATGTATGGGGAAACCTTTTGCTCCCATGCTGTTTGATTGTGAATTCAGTCACCCATTTACATTTTACAGTGGGGTGATTGAAATGGCTGTTTTGTATAGGTTTGGGTGTATTTCTTGTTTGCGTGATTTGACTTGGCTGTTATGTATTCGGAATGGTTGTACTTTTCTTTATTCCCTCTGAAATGACCTTGTTTTATAAAATCAGTTAGGAGTTTGTAACCTGTCATGATAGGATTGTATTTTAGTTGTAACAGAACCATTCTTGTTTAATCCTACATCCCTTAAAAGATCTAAGCGTCCAGTGGTTGGACAAACTATGCACTCATGGGGAATTTAAGCTTATTGTCATGATTGCTTCTATCCTCATTTTTTTGTGCTAGCCAAGTTTCAAGAAACAATACAGCCTAGGATCGGACCTAGTGAATTACATGTGTGGTCCTTTTCCTTACCCTTTGCTTCTTGTCTTTTTTCCCTAACCTTTTGGATTTACGATGTCTGTGTATATATACTAGTTGGAATCACTGGAATATATTCTAAAATTATTGTTTCTATTGAGTTTCTTCATTCGAATATTATTTTGGTTCAGTTTAAATACATGAGCAAGGATTGAATGTAGTCAAAAGCTGAAGCTTACCTCATTTTGCATGAATTGGTGGTTCAATGACAAGAAGATAATTGATCATAATTCATAAAGATAAGAAAGTTAAAGATGTTACTGGTCTCTTGGCTAATCAGATGATGTTGATGTTTGTTTGATGTTCTACCTTCTTACTGGTTAATATATTGGAATTGAGTTCTTAGAAGAAGTAATAACCAACAGGAGGGAAGTATATGTCGGTGAACTGTGGCAGAAGCTTTGTTTTAATATTTTGGTTAATTTACGAAAAAAAAATTTATAAAGGGTTCACAATTTGGAACAAACCGACGAAGGCTTAGTTGAGTTGAGTTAATTGTGTGAAGGGTTCCTGTTACTTGTGGACGGTTGTCAATGAGTCTGGATGGTCAAATTACCCATCAAACAAGCAATATTACAGCAACTGCAAGCCTGATAGTGATATGGAATCATGGATATTGAAGAGGCAGTGCTTGTTTTGCACCTCTAGGTGTCAACCTGGTCCAGTTTGGTTAAGAAATTAATATGGCTTTTGTCCTTTTTGGATTTGTCATTTCCATTTGGGATGAGACATAAATTTTTAGTAGTTAGGGGTGCTCTTCGGGAAGGCAAAGAACCGGTTTTGTGGTTCATAAGTGAACGTTGGTAGATGTCTTTTTGCTAAGGAATCCATGCCTGATCCAGAAGTACTCTTAAAACTAGTTCTTTTTCAAACTAACATGATCCTTGTTCTCAACAAAAGCCAAATTGAAAATGGGACTAGAACTTAATAAGATCATGTTTTATGCATTCGCAAACATGTTCGTAAGAATTGCATATTCTATCCCATTTAATATATATCCCCGCTTTTCCTTATTCCGCATTTGCGTTCTTTTTTTCCCCTCTCCTTTATAACTATTTTCTTTGTTTTGCCAATTGATTTTTGGTTAGTGCCTGAATCCTCATTGTGCAGGTGAATGCTTGGTGCAAGGGGCAAAGCTTGATCATGTATTGTAGATCTCCGTTTCTGTTTATTGTTGAATAATGGATTCTCCAGGTATAGACTTGGGGATTTGTTACATAATCTTGAACACGTTGTTTTTTTGGGTGCTGTTGTTGCTTATTTAATTCTGGAGCTATTCTATTTTCCATTTCCTTCTTTACTTGATGATAATTCAATATGCAAGTGATGCATTATATAGTAATATTTTATATATATATATATATATATTGCGTAAAAGTCAGTGACCGGTCCTAAAAATACTTTAAATTGGGTTTTTTTTTTTGCCAAATTAATACTATCTGTTTTAAAATGAATTAACTTACAGAAAATGAAAACGTAACACTTGATCCAATTTTATGTATTCCCAAATTAGATAAATGATGTGTGCATTTTCAAATATCAAACAGGCTCTTAGTTTTACACCTCAGAGTTTTCATAATTTCATTTGAGGCAACATGGCTACTTTTCACCAAGAATTTTTGTGCATTCTCAAATGTCCACAGGTATTTTTCGCCAAAAAAAACAAAAAAACAAAAACAAAAAAAAGCCTCAGGTATTTGGTACATGCTCGTCAAAGCTTCTCTAATGGCACTGGCTAGTTGAATAGTAAAATGCTTAATAGTTGGCCAACTTCAGCTTAGCCAAATAATTATCCATTCTTTATATGATTATAATTTATTATTTTTTATTCATGTCAACCCTATTAATCTTAAGAAAACATTTTTTCTAGTCACGAAAGCATTAGGCATTTTGCCTAGCAATTTCTTTGATTAGGTATTTTGCTTAATCCAAAGTAGAGCATGAACTAATTGAACATGGAACCAAATGTCTACCCACCAACAAAACTAATTGATAGTTCGTACCGGATAATCCCAACCCAAACAACATTCTTAAGGCTAATGGCCCATATACTACACTTGGATTTATAAATAATAATAAAAGGGAATTGCTATGTACACCGCTAATTTTGCTATGTCCACCGCCCACCTTCATAAAAGTGAGAATTTTTAGAAGAAAAGTGATTAGAATAAAAGAATTTGGGTGTACATAGCAATTCCCTAATAAAATTGTCCAAACCAACTTCATCCACAAATGTTTCCATGATTCCAACAACGTGAGGAGATAGGGAGAGAGAACTTGAATAGAGAAATACTTTTGACTTCTCATAATCTACATCAAAGAAGTCCACCAAAAGTACTTGAGAGATTACCTAATATCGGTTGCAGAGAAAAGCCTCTATTTACTTCTAACAACTTAAAGTAGAAGATCCAACTCGTCTACTCAACTTCAACAACTAATTTAAGTAGTAGATCCAACTTGTGAGATTACCTGAGAGATTAAAAACCCTAAAATTCGACGAACTCAAAACACAAATTAAAAGTATCAACACTTTGAGGGATTACTTGAAAAATTCGATTGTTTCTCGGCGGTTGCGGCCGGCGACATCCAAGTAGTACAGTTGGAACAAAGAGATTGAATCAAACATGATGTTGAAGGAGAGAGAGTGGATCAGAGAGAACCCTATGTCCATTCACCCTCCTAAGTTCCTAACTACTTTTCTTTTTCTTTTCTTTTATTTCTTTAATTGTTGGAGTCTGTTAGCACCACTAGGCCTCACATAGGCTCACACTATGCTTATTGAGATCATTGGCAGCATATATATAGCCATGAGACTCACTTGTTGAGCATTGCATAGAATATGATATGAATTGGCTTTGTTTATTTTTTGTGATTTGCAACCAGTAAATTGCAACTTAATTTCTCTTTTCCTTTTCTTTTCCATTTTTGTTTCTTCTCTTAATTTATAATGCTTGAGATGGGTCCTTACAATTGGTATCAGAGCCATGCTCTGATCAATATGGGAGGATCACCACAAGCTTACGTGTATGGGAATATTCCTGTCACAATGGGAGAATCATCACAAACTTACGGGTATACTCCAGACATGATCACCATGGGGTAAGATACGTACCTTCATCAAGTGATCTTCATTTGTATGAGACCCAGTACGAGTTGTCAACTCATGATTACCATTCGCACATTGAAACCTTTGTAGAAGATCTTCAGATAAGGCTTCACAGAGTTGTATCTGATGTGTTCAATAAGCATCGACATCGAACTTCCGATTCTTCTAGGATCTAACACATCTGTGAACCACCGCCACTTCAAACCTCGTCGCCACCACCATCAGTTCACCAACCGTTAACACAGATTTCGTTAGAGAAGCATTTCCCACACTCTAATCATCTGAGCCCTATTAATCCATGCCCAACCTCAGATTCGAAGCTAAAATTCCCAGGTATTGATCAATCCGAGCACCGCCATTTCAAGTTACAGAGCAAATTGCACCACCACTACTCCCACTTGTTAAGTCAAACCCTCTACCCTCCGTTACCAACCCCATTCTATACACAAAACCACCACCAACCCCTATTCAACCCCAAGCACATACACCATTAGATTGGATCTACCTAATTATTGGATGCCTATGTATTTTAGAAATAAGTGTTATCCTGAACTTGCTCATCAAATGTTTGATAAAATGCTAAAGAAAGACCTACCATTGTTTAAGTCCAATTTGGATGGTTATTCGAAGTTTGGGGTGATCCATATGGTAAATGCAATATTTAATGACACGCCGATGAAGTTAAATTTGTTTGAGGAGAAGTTTGTTATTATAGGGTACTTGAAAACTGAATTTGGTTTTAAGGTCGCTTGGGAGTTGTTGAATAAATTGCCTAAAAGGGATTTAATTTATAACACTTTGATTGTTGATGACTTAATTGAGCATGGGAGGACAAGGATTGCACATTCTCTATTAAATCGAATGTCAAAGACAGACATATGTAATGAAATAGTGGTTTAGTATGTTTATAACGAGAAAGGTAGGGAAACATTAAAACTATCTCTTGACGTGTCAAAGTATTATGGGGAAGGGGAATGCTTGATATGGAAGGTGTTTTCCATTGTCAATGAACATCCTAATGGTGAAATTGTTTTCCTTTATGAGCTTGATTCTTTTATTGTTGCTTGTGATTGTGAAATGTACGCACTGTCCGTAGTATTTTATCAATCTTCTTACGACAGATTGAGGGATTTGAGAAAGAGAATAGGGTGGCGGTTATTGCTGCAGCCAATAGAAAACAATACTGTGAGCTTGCATTCATTTATCGAGTATGATAACCCTTTCCCTACTTAAACACACAGAATCACATGGGAAATAACAGCTCAGTATGTAAAGCACTTGACAGATGTTGAGTTAACTAAATTCGCGGTAGCTATTGATCATCAAGTAGAGTGGTATTTTGCATCAAAAATTATCCGAGACCAAGCAAATAAAGTCTAGACCATGGATCTCTCCCGCCTCTTCAAGAATGTATAGAAGGTGCAAAAAACTGGAGGAAAGATCTTCCTAGCGCTAAAGCAATGGCAGAAAGGTTCAAAAACTTAGAATCTCTGAATGTGGCACAAGAATTTGCAGCTCGGATTAAGCATTATGAGGGGATTCCAAATGGGATTATACAATGTGGGATGTTTAGAGAGAGAGATTTGACCATCACCAAATACTTGGTTCAATAGAAGAGTCGTTCCTGTAGAGAATGCATATTGGATTGAAGTTGAAAATTCACAACTTAGTCCCCATATTTCTAAGCTTGTTTTCATGGGGGATGGATTGTTAGCACCCATTTATCAGCTACCCTATGTCCATTCACCCTCCTAAGTTTCTAACTACTTTTCTTTTTCTTTTATGTCTTTAATTGTTGGAGTCGGTTGGCACCGTTGGACCTCACATGGGCTCACAATATGCTTGTTGAGATCATTGGCAGCCTATATATAGTTGTGACGCCCCGCAAAAATAAAGCGTATTTCTATTGAAAAATAAAATGAATTACACTTTGATTCTTTAAAATAAATGTACAATATTTATTTAAAACTCCCAACAGGTCCATATTCTCCACTGATCTCCTATATCATCCTTAGCCTTATCTCCCTTCCAGGCTTCGGTTACCGACACTACCTGCATTTAAAACCACACCGGGAAGTATACAATATGACAGGAATAATAAAGGCTCAAAAGGATAATGACTAACAAATAAATAGAACGACATCAAATCAATTGACCAGTCTCACAACCCAACTGCTCACGCTACCCAAACGCTCATACCAATAGCATCATACCAGGTTCCTCTTGGTCACACAACATGTTGGAACTGTAAACAGAATAGGAACAAAATCACCTGATCAGTAGCCTCTTGAAAAATCTTGGGCCGAGTAGCGGATCTCGCTCTCTTTAAGACGTTTCGCGGCTCTGCCCAAAGTATGCAAGCAGTTCGTACTTGCCACGTCGTCCCCAGGATAAAATAGCCCAGAATCTTCTCTGTCTCAGATTTTTCTTTGCACCAAGAAAAACTGGTAAACTAAACACCCTTCGGATTTGTTACTCGGTAATCACAAATATGAAAAGCTCCTTTTTCTTAATTTGGAAAATAGACGACTCACTCATTATATAAAAACTCTTATTAATCTTTTTAGAAACCATCAAGAATAGGAGAAAACAATATGTAATGTTCACTCATAATGGTTCACAACAACAATATTATATATATATATATATTATATGTATATATCTACACGTATAACCAGTGGGAAACAATCCCTTTATATTTATATAAAGCTTCCTATTAAACAATTGAACCAATTAGTAGTGAGAAACACACAGTCACTCCATGTATATATATATATATATATATATATCACCCAAGTATAAATATCCAAATAATGATATATAGGTAGCATTCAAAGCCAAAAGGATAGCAGCTAGCACATGTTGTTATTCCAACGGTTTTTCCAAATAAATTGAGCTCACTTAATCACTATAAAGATAGCAGTAGTTACAACATAGTAATAAAGGTTAATAAATGTTAATAACATGTATTTTAAGTATCATTAAAATACTATAATCCTTTACTATATTAAAATACAATTTTATAAAACAAAATTTTATTAAAATATATTACAACAATCCCCCACTTATTTTAATAAATTTGGAAAACGTTTTTTTTTCTTTCATCGAGCAACTAATCATAAGACTGTGCATAAGTAAAGGTGTTTTTCAACTTGAACCTTTACGTAGTAATAGTGCTTCCGATTATACTAGAGTAACCGTAGTTTTGAACTCTATCTCAGACAACACCACACACACAACCCTACTAGGGTGTAGTCCAAAAGCCAGAACTTTATGGCCATGTGCTTATATCCTAGTATAGCGAAAGCTCTAGAGAATTTGCCCAAATTCCATAGGAAGCGGCCACACTTCCACAATCGCATAGGTGAGTCTAACAAGAATACTCCTGTAGCTAGGTATCCCACTCAACATAGAGTTTAGATCTCATTAAGAGTTATATTAACTCATCCTTGTATCGCTTCAGGATGTCATGCTTCGTAGGGATGAACTTGGAGTGCTATCTCCATAAATAATAATAGCATGATTCCACTCATATCGCTTCATGACTTGTTATTACCCTTTGAACCTATTTCTTGGGATCTCCAGTCTATAGGTTGGGTTACCATCACAAGTGACTCAACTGTCTATGGGCTTTAGTTTCATCCCTTTCTAGGCTTTACAAACCTTCTTTTGATCGAGTTAGTCCTTTCGTCAAAGAATTAACTATATTATCATCAGACTGTACATTATCCACTCTTACAACTCTAGTAGGAACAAACTCTCTAATAGTGTTGTGCTCGCAACATATCTGTTGCCTCTTACCGTTATAACGGTTCTAATCTTTTTTCAATAGCCGCGGTACTATCGCAGTGGATAAAACAGCTGGTATCGGTCTCTCCTATAAAGGAGTATCTGTTAGCAGGCTTTTTAGCCAAGCTTCTTCCTCACTAGCTATAGCTAATGGTATCATCTCCGACTCCATCGTGGACTTAGCCAAAATAGTCTATTTCATAGACTTCCATAAAATTATACCCCCAGTAATACCAAAGGGTGTATCTACTGTGGCCTTGGAGTCATCTGAAAGGGTATTCCAATCAGCATCGCTATATCCTTTACGGACAGCGGAAAACCTCGCACAATGTAACCCGAAATTCATGGTCCTTTTCAGATTACACATAATTTCTTAACAGTATTCCAACACTGATAATATTGCCGCTCCTATTTTGAAATTGCTTAATAATTTGGTTAAAACCAACCTTGAAAAATCAAATATTAAATTCTTTCAAATTTTGAAATATGCAGTACATTTTCATAAAATAATTTCTTCTTATCTTTGGGATATACAACACATTTTCAAAAATTTAATTTCTTCCCAGAAGTGAAATTCAATTCCACTTTCCTTGGTATTGTGTAAATCACCGAGTAATACGTTTTCATTCTCCATTGGAGAGTATCTCTAGCAGCAATTGTGTTTTTACACATATGCCTAAAGGCACTCATTTCAATTCATCACTCTTCAAAATTCTATCATGGAAATAATTCTGTAAACATAGCCATAAAAGGCTCTTCGTCACATTGGCCTGTGAAATAGATTGATGCTTCCGACAGTTCTAAGTTTTTCTCACAACCAAAACATACATCGGAGTTGTCTTGTTTAGCAAGAGATTTCTGGTAAGTATCTCCTTTAGAGCAGTTCTAGTTCACAAAATAATTTTACTTTTCAGAACCCCTTCTTCTTTTTTCCTTCTCAATTTAATAAGATTGATCAAAAGAAATGCCAATGGACTTAATCTCTAAAATTACAGGAGTTTCACCCAAACTTTTCGTAGCAAAATTAAGTGACAACAAATTTGATCTCTTAGAAACAGAAAACTAATAACCATAATTGTGTTCGTGATGAACACCTTTGTCACTCTCATTGATTTTAACACTATTTGCAAAATAGTATGATCAAATTTTTCCATACCATTAGATGGATACCAGTTTTAAACCATATAAAGAGTGTACAAAAATACACACTTTACTCTTATCTATATACCCTTCTGGTTTATCCAAATAAGAAATTGCTTTACATCCATTTGATGAATAATCAATTCATAAATAGCAACAGTAGTTAATAAAATTTTAATGGTGGTAAACCAGGATTATTTGTATCCATAAATCAACATTTCCTTTCACTCAGAATCCTTTACTACTAAAGTAGTTTCACTTTTCCAATAAAACCATATGATTTAAAAGTTTTTCCAACACTCCACTTACTTCCAATCCAAGAGGTAAATCCATAAGTTCCCAAAAAATGTGTGGAAATAATATAATTAACCCATTTGTCTCGAATGGTTTTTTTCAAAATAACATTTAAAAATGTAAGAGTATCTTTGAAACAAATAGAACCCCTTCTAAACCAAATGTATAAATATATATATATACACATACATTTCAAAATGTTTTAGCACTTAACTTTCATACTCTTTTGTGCTTCAAATAATATGTCATGATTTCTGTCATGCACTCTAACTTAATAGATTTAGGTGGGACGGGAAAAACAGAAGGTTGAGAACCCCCACTATTCCTCAATTTAAAAGGAAATATATTTGCTCATGAAAATAGACTCACAAGTCACATAGATTTTTAAACATAAAAATCTACCAGCATTACTATTAAAAGCATGTTCCCAAAAAGCGTATTTTATGAGCTTTACTAGCAAGTTTCTTAGTACTAAAAAATTCTTTTATGAGCCAAATAACTCAAACTTTGAAAAACAATATAATTGGATTTTTTATTTTTCAATACTCAAAAAGAGTACTTTTGTTTCAGAGGGGTACTCTATATATTAAAAATAAAATATACAGTTTAGTACAGGTTACTACCCAAATATCTGAATCATATCTCACAACCAATTTTATCTCATAGGCACTATATGTATACAACGAGCTAGCACCTGGTGCGTCACGCAATCTTTCATTATAGTACCATTGGGTAATAAAACGATCCCGCTGAGCAATGATTTTAACCGTTGGGTAATAGTTTCATTGGACAATAAAACAAACCATGAGTTCTGTAATAACCGTTAGGAACCAAAAATTCAATGGTTAAAAGCAAAATCTGACGGTGTGAACTGTGAAAGCATTAAAACCAATATATACATGTACAGATATACATGTATAGAGATAGATAGATATACACGTATACAATCAAACAAATTAAGGCCGACCATAAAGTAATAAATTCAAACAAAATTGAAACCTTAACAGATTTGAACAAGTCTATGTAAACAAAAACTATAAAGGTCCATGTATTCAAAGACTGTATGTATATATATATATAGTATCAACCTCTGTGCAAAATGTGTGGCCTTTCAAAGAAATGTGTTTGCTCATTATTGAACCTGTGCACCACTAGCTCCATGTCTCATGAGTAAGTACTGTATTGGCGTATTCCCTATTTACCACATAATATATGTACACACGAAAAAACATGAATATATGCAAAACATGTGCATACGCATTATCTACAAGCAGAAATATGGTAATAAGCAAACCCATATTCTGAAATTTTGGATTCAAACCAATTTCTTTGTAGTTTAGAGAAATGGCATTTTTTTAAAAAAATTTTTTTTTTTTTTTGGTCCCTCCAACTATTAGAGAGAAAATTCTGAAATTTAAAATGCCTATAGAGGACTGGGAACTAAGTGGATGATCCAGATTCATGGCAGAAGATAATCGTCTTAAAATTGTTGGAACCGTAAACAGAATAGGAACAAAATCACCTGATCAGTAGCCTCTTGATAAATCTTGGGCCGAGTTCCGGATCTCGCTCTCTTTAAGACGTTTCGCGGCTCTGCCCAAAGTGTGCAAGCAGTTCGTACTTGCCACGTCGTCCCCAGGATAAAACAGCCCAGAATCTTCTCTGTCTCAGATTTTTCTTTGCACCAAGAAAAACTGGTAAACTAAACACCCTTCGGATTTGTTGCTCTGTAATCACAAATATGAAAAGCTCATTTTTCTTAATTTGGAAAATAGACGACTCACTCATTATATAAAAACTCTTATTAATTTTTTTAGAAACCATCAAGAATAGGAGAAAACAATATGTAATGTTCACTCATAATGGTTCACAACAACAATATTATATATATATATATATATATTATATGTATATATCTACACGTATAACCAGTGGGAAACAATCCCTTTATATTTATATAAAGCTTCCTATTAAACAATTGAACCAATTAGTAGTGAGAAACACACAGTCACTCCATGTATATATATATCACCCAAGTATAAATATCCAAATAATGATATATAGGTAGCAATATTCAAAGCCAAAAGGATGGCAGCTAGCACATGTTGTTATTCCAACGGTTTTTCCAAATAAATTGAGCTCACTTAATCACTATAAAGATAGCAGTAGTTACAACATAGTAATAAATGTTAATAAATGTTAATAACATGTATTTTAAGTATCATTAAAATACTATAATCCTTTACTATATTAAAATACAATTTTATAAAACAAAATTTTATTAAAATATATTACAACACAACAAAGGCCACCAATCTCACCTCACTTCATCCGTCTCCAGTATGTCAGTTCCTATGGCCTGTTGGCCTGTTGAATTGTTGGTAGGTGCCCCCTGCTCATGAACCAGTTCCATAGCACTTACTCAACCGCTCTCACCAAAGAAGTCATACAGCAAGGAGCCACCTCATCTCACCTCACTCGTCTTCAATACGTCAATCCCGGAGGCTTGTTGGTCTGTTGGTGGGTGTTCATTGCTTATGGACCTTTTAGACCAATAACAACACATATTCATGAATTCTAAATTAAAGCACAACAAAACTGCAAAATAGTACAAATAGAGATAACAAGAAATACTCCGAAAAATTAGAAAGCATATTGTACACAACACGGTACCTATAATGATTTTGAGTAACTCCCAAACACTTCTCTTCCTCTTTCTTTTCTCTCTCGACCTAACTCTCTATTCTCTATTTTCTTTCTCGTCAAAGATGAGAGTGAGGGGGTTTTATAGGGGAGGGGTCTCTATATATTCATACATATATACCACACACATGCACACATGCACTCATCTCACAACACCTCACATGGACACCTCACACAAACACTCAAGCACACAATACACCTCACATGGACACCTACACAAACACTCAAGCACACAACACACCTCACATGGAAACCTACACAAACACTCAAGCACACAACACACCTCACATGACACCTACACAAACACTCAAGCACACAATACACCTCACATGACACCTACACAAATGCACGTGGGTTGGGTAGTATATGTTAGAAAATCTAGTTAGGAAAATATTATCTTTCATTATAATTATTATTCTTGTAATTACATTATTAAATAATATAATTAAAGAATCGCATAAATATATAAAAATGTCGTATAAATACAAAACAGGTATTTTCTCAAAATGACTAAAATCGAGATGTTTTCTAAACGGAGATTGAAACTCTTAAACTTCCAACACGAATAGCAAATCATTTAACCTTACGCAATTTTTCCCAAAAATTATATTTTCAGTTCATGACTTACAAAGTTAGAAAAATGATCAAAATACTCCTGTGACCAATTTTCGCTAAAATCACACACAAAGTCTAAATCGTTAATTTAAACTTGAAAATACGGGTTACTACAATAGCCATGAGATTCATTTGTTGAGCATTGCATAGGATATGATATAAATTGGCTTTGTTTCTTCTTTGTGGTTTGTAACCAATAAATTGCAACGTAATTTATCTTTTCATTTTCATTTCCATTCTGTTTATTCTCTTAGTTTCTAGTGCTTGACACACACACACACAGGGGGGGAGAAGGAGGGGGCATAAGAGGGATGAGAGACATTAGGCAGTAAGATAGACGTGAATAATACATACAATTGATTGTGAGAGAGAAAGAGTGAGAGAGAGAGAGAAGGGGAGTGTAAAATACCCTAGTCCTAGTCATCATCCGAGTTACACAGATCCCATCCGAGTCACATTTTTGTGTGTCCTATTCATACTAACCTACAATATAATATAGATATTCGTGTGAATTGAAAGACTCTGAAGACAAAGAGTCAGACTTCCAATATGCTTTCTCTTAATTTATTAATTTTTTTTAAATTACGTAGTGGTTGACTAATTGTTTGATTTTTTGTATATTATTTCAATTACTTAGTGATTGACTAATTGTTTTATATTACTTATTTATCAATACATTACGTATTTACTTATTTTATATAAAAATAAGTACTTAATGCAACTTAGTTATTTATAACTTAAAAGTTGCTATTAAAAAAAAGTTAAAAAGTTAAAACAAGTTAAACAATCTATAATATTCAAAAAAATTAAACTATTCTATAGCGGTCTCACCCAGAGCCCAGATCGACACACCAGCACAGCTCAGAGCCTAGAACACGACCCAACCCTCTAGGGCCGTGCCACATGGGCCAGTCTGGGTCCACTCATTCCTCTTCAAGTCCGGCCTACCTGGAACTTGGACCCGGCACAACCCAGCCCGCAACCCGCCTGGATAAGCAATTTAGTGAGCTGGGGCGGCCCAGTATGTTTTACATCTCTACTAAAATCCTTGCATATCCAAATGCCGGACATAACTAATTGTCATGGTTTGAGATTTGTGTATGTTCTAGAAAGTATAAAAGGAGTGGGTTCAGTTTATGTCTCACTATTTTCCTATTTCTTTTGAGAATTGAGGTAGTCTCAAATTGGCAAAGAATCAGTTTTTAAAAGTTGTTAGACTGCGCACGAAATCTTATGCAAGAAAGTAACGGTCACTAAACATCAGGCGGGGCAATTAAGGTCGTGAAGATGGGCGGTTGGTGAAGGCAACTAAATATGTGTGTTTAAGAAAAACTGAGAGAAACAAATTGTAACACCCGTACCCGGAGAACGGGTTAATTATTGTGTTAATATGCATTAATTAGTATAATTAGTGTATAAACGGATTAAGGGGAGGCTTGGACTCGCCCATGTAAAAAGTGTTCAGAGAGGAACATTAGTTGGAAAAGTCCCCAGTGAGGTGGGACAGGTATTGAAATGGAACCCAGTGAAGGGTAAATTGGTAAATTGCATTTTAAATTATTACATGCATTTAATGTGACTATATGAATATTTGCTTGTATTACATGTTGATTTATGTGTAGTATTTGGTGTTATAAGGGTATAAATGAAAAAGATTTAAAATTAGTAGGTACGATAGCAATTTCACAAAATATGTGAGACTCATGCGGGACTTAGACAAACACTTGTTAAATAGTTGGGTAGTTAATGAAATGTTTGGGGGATTTCATAATAAGAACTTAAGAAAATTCAGGGGTATAAGTGAAAAATGGACAAAGTTGAGGTTAAAACACCTCATGCTTGTGCATGTATAGGTGTAGGAGAGAGGGAGACTCTCATATGCTGAAAATTAAAACAAAAGAGAAGAGAGCTCGGAGAGAGAAACGGAGAAACCGTCACCGACGTCGAAATCTCGCCGTTCCGTCGCCGCTGTTTGTCGGATTTACGATCCGAGACCACTTTTGGACTCGTGGAGGTGAGACGATCATTTCTATACCCTGAATTTCTGTTTAAATTGTTGGATTTTAGTAGCTCACACTAATCGGTGAGACGCCGTCTACCGAATTCTTGTAGGATTCTTGTTGGAGTAGAAATTGAGCTTCAAATTGGGGAAATTCTGCATAATTTGGCTTAATTTGGGTAAAATCTGTGGGAGGTGAGTTTTCTAGCCTAAAAATGATTGTGGTTTAAGATGTTCAATATTCCTTAATTATATTGGGTTGTTGAAATTATGCTTTGAAGATATGAAATTCTTGAATTTATGGTTTCATGTCAATTGTATGAAAAGTTGCTATGAATATGTGCCTACATACTTATATGTCTATATGGTATTCAATGAGCCGGGGACAATGATTCATTAGTTGGGAGTAATAAGGGTGGTGAAGAGGAAGAATCCGAGAAAGACGGAAGTCCAAGGAATAGAAGTGGCCACGGGACCAAGGGAGGTCTTCGGGTCTGAATGAATCATTGAACCGGTGACTCGGCGATTACAAATGTGATTTATATGTTGATTGTTGCATTGCACATGTTAAACATTCAGTCATGTTTAGAATGCTCACTAAGCAAATTGCTTAAGAAAATCATTTTTCTATTTCTGTTGTGTTACATAACAACCACGGCAGGTACGGAGCAATACCCGGAGAGGAAGTGACATTGGAACTTGTAGATATGTTTTAAACCTATATTACAGTGTAACTAGTGGCTTGAGGTCCTTGACTTGAGGCTTGAAGTCTTAACTTGTGGATGGGAGAGATGGGGGAGATTTGAACCTCATGCTTGAGAACTTCTTTTAAACTTGTAAAATGGTGTAATTATGGTTACTTTTATGTTGATGTTCATACTTGGGTTGTGGAAAAAGAGTTAGGATCCTAAACCTTGTATTTTGGTAGTTAAAAGTGAATTTGGGAACTAATGTGTAATATCTTTTGGTTTGCTCAAGTGTGGTGCAAGTAATGGGTTTAACCATCTTGACAAGTTCGGATGTGTCGCTAGTGTCTTAAACATGTTTCCTTAGTGTTTACAATGCTAGTTACAACCTTGAGTTGATTCCCAACAAGTTTCATGAATTTTGAATGAGAATTGAGTTTCAAAGTTTAAAAGTCCGTGGTAGTTAAAATGAAATGAGTTCTTAGTGGATTTGATTAAATTGTGAATATGATTCTATGATCCATGCTTAACTTGAGTTAAAACATGTTTAGAAATGTGTTGGAATTGATTTATCAAAGTTTCATAAAGTTTCCATGTGATTTTATTGTGTTTTGGTAAGTTGAGAACTTGTTTGACAGCAGAAAAATTAGCAGCAGAATTTGTGAAGGGATCGATCCGCGTTTTATGAAGGGATCGATCCGCCCTTCCAAGGGGACATTCTGCGAGAGACTCAAGTAAATGGATCGATCCGGCCTCTATGAAGGGATCGATCCGCCTTGTATTTTTTCACAGCATGTCCGCTTTTACGGAAACATGCATAACTTTTTCTAGAGAATTCGGATTCGCGCGCTGTTTGTTGCGTTGGAACCGGGACTCAAAAATCTAACTTTTGGTATAAAAATTTTACATACTTCCTTAATGACCATTTTGCCCTTGGGGGCTGTTTTGTCACACTAGAGTTCTTTAAAGTGGTTTATTCACTTTTTCTTTCTAATTAGTGTCTGTTTTGGGTGCGGTTACTCTTGCTACACGTGTCCTAATCCATCGGGGGTGGGTTGGGGTGTGACACAAACTGACCGTATGAACTAACCAAGGTGGTCGATTTTTATTTTTTATTTAAAAAATTTGTGTGTAAAAATCGAACCAATCCAAAACCCATTGGTTGGTTTGCATACCCAAAACTCGAATCGAACCGATTGATTATTGGTTGGTTTGCATACCCAAAACTCGAATTGAACCGATTTATTACACACCTATCGCTAAACGATCTATACAATGTTTAGAGTTGAGACCCTAGTCGAGAAATGTTTGTTTTCCTTTTAACTCTGTGGGATTGATTCAACTATGAACCACAAAATCAGTTCTTTATTTTTTTGAAGAGTAATGCTATGCTTTCCAAATTTCTCATTCCAATTATTTTCTAAATACATGTGGCAGTGCGACCACTGCTCCACAGTGGTCTCACTTCAACATACTCAAAAAAAAAAATCAATGAGTACACATATTTGGGAAGCATAACATTAATATTTTTCCAAAACTTCTTCTAATTGTATAGGAAAGAGCAATACTATGCTTCTCAAATCCCATTCCAAAATAATGTGGCAGTGGCAATTAAACATCCCCTAATCAAAGAGAGCATTTTTGCTCACTAAAAAAAAAAAAGTTCTCCAATGATCACCTAAATCTCCATTAGCCAATGCTGTGGGACTCAATTGAACCATCTTTTGGGTGAACAAAAGTATTTTCCTATTCAAAATCCAGTAATCCGTCCTACTAAACACGTTAGTTGGGACATTATGTATGCGAGTAATTCTTGGGACACAACTTTCATACTGTCACGCCTCGGAGCAGCATAAATAGAGAAAAATAAATTTCCTTTATGGGTCCATAGGGAATGACGGGTGGATAACCGTATTGTCACCTACTCAAACCAATAAACACAACGATAGGGAGGATGCTATCCATAGAACATATCTTATTAACATAATCAGAGGCTACAACAGAAACTATAAAAGGTTTGGAAGCAACAGATGCCCAAGTATCAATTATAAAAGTCCACTAAATCTATTACAACAGCTGGCTTATATTCTCAAGCCTATAATAATAACAACAACAGTACAACAGATATACAAACTAATTATTACAAAGCAGCACGTCTTCTCCTTCCAGCCTTCAGATCCAAGTCCGGCGAAACATCAGTCTCTCATCCTCAAGTCTTGCGAAGCTCTATGATCGGAAGAGAACAAATCCTATTTATACGCCTTAACGAGCATCTGTTAGTTCCTTTTTATCATGTTTTTGTATTTTTTTTTCCCTTCGTTTTCTATTTTCTGACAGGTTTTGGAAGAAATCAAGTATATCAGGCTAAACAGGGTGAAAAAGCAGAAAGAAAGAAGCTGAAAAAGACAAGTCGCGCGCGCGAGAAATCGAAGTCCTAAATGTCGCGCTCGCGCGACCCGCTCGCGCGATCCGTACAGAAATCAAAGTTGCGTATTTAGTATACTGAAGACTCCTGTGCAAACGAAACTGCTGAACGACGTCTAGACTGTAAATTACATCAGTTTCAGTTCGTTTCGGGTTAGGAAGGCTTCCAAAACTTATTGTAAATCTATATATACCCTATTTTATTACAATTAAAGGGTTAGACATTGTTAGCAATTAATATACACACATTCTACAACCATACTTCCAGCCATTGAAGGGAGGGAAGCAAGGAGAAGAAGAAGAAGACCAAGGGTTTCCATGGCCTCCTCCATCAACTACTTGCCATCCACCACTTCCATGGACGGCTAGATCATAGATCTAGGGTTTCAATGAAGCCCTAGACGAGTAATAGGGAGCATTTTATGTTTTTATTTTAGTTTTATTATGTATGGATGACAGTCACATGTTTAGAGGATTTTTATAAATAAATCGTACTTCTAGTGATTAAATCATTACTTTCAGAATTTATTTTTGTCTTAGATCTATTTTGACTGTGATGTGCTCAACGATCTATGCTTGCTGTGCTTGTTTAGATTGTTTACATGTGATGGTGCTTTATTGATTTGTGCTATCAAGTATCCGAATAGTCCATGCCTAGGTTAGACGGATTAGATCACAACCCTAGTTTAGTGTGGGATAATTCGTGCTAACCGAAGATGGATTATGTTTGTGCTTGAACCATGATTATCTTCTTGTCGGAGGAATTGGGCTTGTAGCTACAATCCCCCATATTCATCCAACGTAATAAGCTAAAGTAATTCATAAATATTCCTTATTATGAAGCTAGTGGTGGATTTGCAATCCTAGGTTCCTTTAAACATTATTTAAAACAACTTTAATTGCTTTCATAGTTTAGATTTATTTTTATTTGTTAGTAGTTTAATTCAAATCAAACCAAAATCCGTTTTTCATAATTAACTAAAGTTAAGTTTTAAAATTAAGTCGCGGTAGTTAATCAATCCCTGTGGGTTCGACCTTTGCTTTCACACTACAAATCTTTTGAAAAGTAAAGAACACTTTTTATATCTTGATATTGACAACATCAATTTTTGGCGCCGTTGCCGGGGATTGCATTACTACCTTTAGTTTTATAATCTTAGTTGAGTTAATTCGTAAATATTAGGTTAGTTTTTATTTTATTTTTTTTTTCTTCTTATTTTCCGTTTTGTTTTTAGTTACTAACTTGTTCTTTTATTTTGTAGT
The DNA here is from genome assembly GCA_033977485.1 of Hydrangea macrophylla. Classification (NCBI taxonomy): domain Eukaryota; kingdom Viridiplantae; phylum Streptophyta; class Magnoliopsida; order Cornales; family Hydrangeaceae; genus Hydrangea; species Hydrangea macrophylla. The sequence continues at coordinate 80,673,633 of CM066996.1, forward strand.
CAACGTTTCCGAGTGGAGCAGCTAATTACATCAAAGGAGCTTACGCAAATAAAAATATAAATAAAATAAAATAAATTGCTTCTTGTGAAACTCTCTTTAAACTACTGTAAGTCAGGGCGTTGTGACGCACTATTTGCATTAGTTTAGGGTTAATTGCACTGCATTAGCTAGGACACCCAGGGCGCTGGGAATTGACGTGGTCACTGCATTACAGGATAATTTACATGCATCACAGTAGTTGAGTGCTTGTTATCTTAGTTGCGTGATTGCTATTTGTTTTTTTTTTATTTGAGTCAGTTTTTGTTTTTAGTTTATTTTCTTTTAGTTTATGTTTGGTACACGCTCAAGAAAACCGGAATTAAAACCTTGCGATCTTGAACTTAAACGTATATTAAGAATTAACAAGTATTCAAATATAACTTCTAAAACTAGGTTAAACATAGACGACGAATTAACTCTGAAACCATCGTCGTTGTTTGAGTCCGAAATACGTAGTACTCTTACAAGACTAAAGAAACCACGATTTCATAACATAGAACCGATTAAAATGGCAGACATTGAAAATAACAATAACAACCAAAATAACAACGAAAATAATTTGAATAATCCTAATATACCACCACCTCCTCCACTTAAAGATTATTTTATTCCAACGACTTACACGCCACAAACTTGTATCGACTTACCGGAGACGACGACATCTCACTTTGAGATAAAGTCGTCTACCATCTCGCTACTTCCATCTTTCCATGGCCGTTTATATGAAGATCCATATAAACACTTAGGAGATTTTCAAGATATATGTTCTACTTTGAAAATCCAAAACTTAACTGATGATGAATTAAAATTGCGGCTCTTTCCATTCTCTTTAAAAGATAAAGCTAAATATTGGCTTCAATCTTTGGAGCCAAACACAATTAGAACATGGGAAGACTTACACACCGCATTTCTACAAAAGTTTTTCCCAATTATGCTTACTAATCAGATAAGAAAATCTATAACAAACTTTGTGATGCAAGATGGGGAATCACTCTACGACACGTGGGAAAAATTTAAAGAATTATTACGTTCGTGTCCACATCATCAGGTTCCTAAGTGGCAACTTGTTCAGGTCTTTTACGAGGGACTTATTCCTGCGGTCCATAACACCGTCGATGTTGTTTGTGCGAGTATCTTCCTACACAAAAGTGCCGATGAGGCCTGAAAAATTTTTGAAACGTTAAGCGAGATCTCGATGCATCAGACTGTGTCAGTACGTTCTGAGGGATATCTTAATCAACCTAAGAGAGAGGTAAAGTTCGAGTCAAGTCATTCAATTGAAATAAAAGAACTATCTAAAAAACTTGACCGACTTTTAACAATGAACCAAACGACAGCCCCACCCGCTCACGAAATTTGTGCATTATGTTCCGATCCGTCACATTCTATCCTTGCATGTCCTTCTGCATCTCAATTTTCGGAATTCGTGGAGCAACACATTAACTCTATTCAACAATACCCACAAAATAATTATAATTCGACTACTAATTGTCACACCCCCAATTTCCAAATAATAGATTTAGGGATCATGACCGGCCGACGGGGCCTTTTAACTTGTACAGAGATCTAGCGGAAGCAATCAAAACATTCATTTATTAAATGGGATCGAAAAGACCCCCAATCATCACACCAATACAACTTATAAATAGAGTTTAAGGCTTTACATAGCCTTTAAATCCAGTACAAGAAAAGAAAGTATCCATTGGAATACTTAGATTCATTATTTGAGCTCCTAAGAAAGTGACCCTTCAAGGGCATCTAGGATAGGGTCTTCTCCTTCTATTGCTATCTCTTGTTCTTCATTTGGTTCAGCGTAAAGCATATCATTGTCATCTGAAAAGGGTTTTTAAAACATTTGGAGAGTGTGAGCAGAAGGCTCAGTGAATGAACATAAACCTGGATAATAATCATAAAGAGGATTTGTATAGAAGAGATAACAATATTAATAATGATGAATACGAAATATTATAACAGATTCAAAGAATACTGTCACGCCCCGGAGCAGCATAAATAGAGAAAAATAAATTTCCTTTATGGGTCCATAGGGAATGACGGGTGACTAACCGCATTGTCATCTACCCAAACCAATAAACACCACGATAGGGAGGATGCTATTCATAGAACATATCTTATTAACATAATCAGAGGCTACAGCGGAAGCTATAAAAGGTTTGGAAGCAACAGATGCTCAAGTACCAATTATAAAAGTCTACCAAATCTATTACAACAGCTGGCTTATAGTCTAAAGCCTATAACAATAACAACAACAGAAGTACAACAGTTAAGAACCCACTAATATAAAGCAGCACATCTTCGTCTTCCAGCCTTCAGCTCCAAGTCCGGCAGAACTATCAGTCTTCAGTCCTCAAGACCTACAAATCCCTAGACATTGGAATGTCCAGGGCATTAACGCCATCAGCTTTGGATACAAAGCTGAGTGAGTACATTAAACAACACTCCTCACCGTTATTGTTCAGCATCTTAAAATGCGGTTAATCTCTTAACAATGGCGTCACTCACGGACATAGCAAAGGTCTCATTAAACTATACATGAATTCATGATCGCAGGAATCATATTAAGTAATGACAAGGATAAAGATCATGGTATAATATCTTATCACATATTCATCAAATCCATGCATGTAACCCATGCAACCACCCATGCATATACCTTTGCGTCGGGACGCTGAATCCACGACTGAACATTAATCTCATCATATCCATCTCTGTATCCATACGTTGATACCATAATCCAAATCCGTATCCATACGTAGATACCATAGTACCAATCGGAATCACCCGACTAGGCAGTAGGTCCTACAATCCCTTGATAGGGTTACCGGTCGTCTACACGGTACCACCTATCTGTAAACGATGGAAGCGGCACAACGGACGTCTTCTACGCTGTGTATATTCTCACTGGTCGACTACACAGTGAGAATACATTAGGGCACTAGCCGGACGTAATCGTCAACGGTACACTGGACGTCTTCAACAGTGCATACGCATCACTGGACGTCTTCAACAGCGAGAGGCGCACTAGGAACTCTAACCGTCCCACGTCCACCCGACTCGTCAGCCGTTGATCCCATAGATCCAAAGTACACATATCTCATATAAGCCACATAAGTCACATATCCCATTTCTCATCAGCTTCTCTTGCCTCTTCACATCACTATCCCATGCATGCTGACACATGTTGTGAAATGCTCATATACTAAATACAGGAAATACCACATGCTCTGTATTCAACATATCTACTGATTACTGATTATTAACATGCAGTTGTATTCCGTTCTACTATTCAATAACATACGACAGTCAAATAATTCATCTCATATCGACAGTTAATAATAAACAGTTCATCTTGTAACATTAACATAAACATCATATAAGGCTAACGTAGTATCATGTTGACTAAGCACATATCCAATATCACGTAGGGTACAACCATTAGCAGCTTAGGTACATTACAATCAGCTCATAACATATAACAATAGATAAACAACATTCTGCTCTTTCCAATCGATTGGACTTAATGTCAATCGATTGGACTTTATGTCAATCGATTGAGATATCAATCGATTGAAATCTATGTCAATCGATTGAGATATCAATCGATTGAACTCTATGTCAATCGATTGAACTATGTCTTCTTCCTCAAAACTGCTGGTTTTATTTTAAAAAACGTTGGGGTTCCTCTTATTATCCATACACGTTATTAAACACATATATACATCCCAAAAACACCTCCTTGAGTGAGTTAATGAAACTCACCTCTTTCCGGCGTTCCGTTGACGGCGTCCCGAGCTCCACGGCTATGGTGGTTCTCTTTCCTCTCTCTCTCTTCTCTGCTCTCTCTCTTTCTCTGTCCGTCTCCGTTCTCTCTCTGTCCTCCTCTTCTTCTTCTCTTCCTTCTTCTTCTTCTCTTCTCTTCTCTCTAACCCGAGAGGGTGTGTGTGTATATATATAATATATATGTATGTGTATATATATATATATGAGAGTTTATATCTCTCTCTCTCTCCCAAACACACACACAAGCAAACATATATATGTATAAGGGAGAGGGTATATATAGGGAGGGGAAAACAATCACAACCACACAAAACCAACGAGGTGGCCAACTCCAGCTACTCTCAATCGATTGATACCAGGTGTCAATCGATTGGGGTTAGGTCGGCATGATACCAATCGATTGGTAAAACATCCAATCGATTGACATATCAATCGATTGAGATAAGGTCAATCGATTGAACACACAATCTCACCAAAGGCTAAGAAAGGTACTAGGGATCTATATATACCTGAAAATACAGGGTATTACATCATCCACCACTTATCAAAAGATTTCGTCCTCGAAATCTGAAGCAGTAGCCCCTATTACCAAAAAGGAAATCCACCTCGCAAGACAGACTCTAAATGCTCACGTTCTCGTTTTACATAAACGATTACATCAGCGGCCAACGGGTTAAAGTTCTAGACACGCGATACGAAAACATCATCGATCTACGGGTACTAGGGTGACAACTACCAAATCCTCGGGTTTAGATATATAAATTCCGTAAATCAAACTTCGGAAAAAGGTTCTAAGTAGCACAATCAAATCCTCTCACAACATCTGAAACGGCTAGTCCTCAAACACATGAGGTTCCTTCCTCGTGCCAAACTCCCCGGTGTAAGGGTTTTACTGATCAAGTGTTCTAATCTCATCTATGTCATAGTGAAGCATTGCTGTCTGCTCCTGTCTCCGAAGATGCTTCCTATTGTGCTGTCGATGTCTGTACTGCTGCATCAGTTGATTGTCCTCTATCTCCGAACTCCTTGTTAACTCCCGTATTATTGTCGTCGTCCCCCAGGATATTGACTTGAAAGCATTTGTGACTCTAATATCGTAACTGGTGATTTAAACTTCCTCATGTATCTCCATATTCCCACGTACCATTGATATGATCATCTCTTGAGGTCGTACCATCCATTAAATACTCATTCTGCTTCCACGTATTACCTAAGTAGGTTAGGCAGAGCTACATACTGATTTTCATGAGTCGTTCTATTATATAATCTCGACTGGGTGAAAGCAACATGCAATCGGTGTTGAAAAGAATCCTTCTATGATACTCTTTGTAATTCTGGTGTTGTTTCTACGTTACTCGTATCTCTCTTATAGACTTGAAATCTTCTAGTTTGTCGTTTCTTGTCAAGGCTATATCTAACGAAAATTGAGATTCCTCATCTCTAATCTCTGTCCAACTTACCAACGGTTGGCGTAGTCTTTCGATAGGGAGGCAATTGACGTCATATAAGGATGCAAAAGATGTCATATAGGGAGGCAATAGATGTTATACAGGGATGCAAATGATGTTATATCCATTCTCGGATAACTACTATCAGAAACGACTACTGATTGTGCCAAATGAATTGTTTGTATATCTACAATTTATAGTGTAGGCTAATCCTCTTACAATCAATCAAACGGATGCAAAACTTCCTTCAATATCGGGATCATATGTAATACATGATGTAGGTGATAAGGGTTGTACCTTCTGTCTATTGTCCTTGTCTAAGTTGAGACCAATTACTTGTATGGTGAGTTTGCCCTCGTGGTACTTGTTGCGATGGAGCATTGTGTTGCATCTCTAGTTCTGGACAAAACTTACGGACATGACCAAATTTACCACAGTTGAAACATCGTATTCCCCGTCCATTAGATTTCCTTAACGCTCTGCATTCTTGGGAATGGTGTCCAGGTACTCCACAATTGTAGCAGATATCTCGTTCTCTGTGCTGTGTTGGGGTCGTCACGGGTTTTGATTCGTTCTTGTTGTTCCCCAACCTCTTACGCTTCTGGCGGTTACTTGTATAACTTCTCTCCATGTTTTCTCGTTGGACTTGGTTAGTTGCCAACACAATCTGACTGTCCCTTCTTCTCTGATCCGTTATGAAAAACTGATCGTTCCCTGGAAATGCTTGATCAAAGTGTTGTCCTTCACTAATCTGAGTGTCGTCTTCTAGTTTCGTTGCCATTTCTACCAAAGCTTCGAAAGATTGATCTAAATGTCCTATAGTCATATGACGGATATGTGGAACTAATCCTTGATGATATCTTTTGATCTTCCTTTTTGGGGTATCGATCATATGCGGTGCAAATCGTGATAGCCTCTCGAATTGAGTTGTATATTCGGGCACTGTAAAACTACCTTGGACTAATTGGATGAACTCCATCTCCCTCTTGTTCTTCTCAGATTCTGGAAAGTACTTCTCTAGAAATCGAGTCTTGAATGATTCCCAAGTCATCCTTCCTACAGCTTCTTCACCTATCGTAGCTTTCTGTAATACCCTGTATTTTGGTATTTTAATAAGACCCGGTATTTCATTTTTATATTCGTATAAACTTTCTCTTCCTTTTGGTGAATTTTGATACCAATCGATTGACATATTCCCAATCGATTGACACTTTTTGATACCAATCGATTGATAAGTTATCCCAATCGATTTACATTCTACCGACTAAAAGTGATGACGTGTCAAACTTTCCAATCGATTGCTATTCATCTCAATCGATTGACATTGTTTCCAATCGATTGACTACAAATATCTGTTGCCAATCGATTGACTGGTGTCTCAATCGATTGACATAAGCTGAGAAATGTTTTCTTCTTTCCTTCAGCTTTAAACGCGTGGCACTCCCTTATGTCTATATATATGTTTCATTTAGTGGCCTTGGGGCTGTTTTTCAGACCTTGAGAGAGGGAGAGGCATACTCTTGAGTTATACATATACATATATCTATATCTATACATATATATACACACCCTCACACACACTCACTGCCGTGGCAGCTGGGAGGAACGAGAAGAAGCAGAAAGAAGAAGAAGAAAGAAGAAAGGAGGAGACAGAGAGGGAAGACAGAGAAGAGGAGAGAGAGAGAGAGAGTTTGAAGTTTTCAAACTTAAACACACCCAAACGCACCCTAGGTGAGTTCTAACTCACTTGGTCCCTTTATATGAGGTTTATATAAGCTATTATGATGTTTAGATGGGTTACATGCATGTAGTGCACGTTTATATATGCTGTTTTTACAATCTGCTGGAGAAGACGTAGTTCCAATCGATTGACATAAATCTCAATCGATTGACATCAGTTGCATTCCAATCGATTGAATAGGATTCCAATCGATTGACATTATTCCAATCGATTGACATATTTCTCAATCGATTGACATAACTTTTGTTCCAATCGATTGAACTTTTGTTCCAATCGATTGACATGATCAGTACATGGATTCTTTTGCCCGTTTATTATATAAGAGGTTTAGTTGTTCGATTTCTGATTCGGGATTATTCCATTATGCGATTATGGGGTAGACAGGAGTAATGTGACACCAAAGATTTATGGATAATGAATAAAAAGTAATATGAAGACGTGGGTTGACGTGTTGTTCCTGATATGAGTTCGATATCCGTTTCTTTTAATCCGAGTAGTCAGGCCACATTGGGAGTTTGTCATGTGTCGATGTAGAATGGAACGTAAGTAGGTTTGGTAAGTTCTGGGAATGGTACGTGGATGGACGTTCGGTCATGATATGCTCTTAAAAGCGGTGAGCTGTGCATATGCTCTTAAAAGCGGTGAGCTGGACCAAATAGTCTTAAGATAGACTGGATGATCTGTGATATGCTCTTAAAAGCGGTGAACAGGACCATTGTTCTTAAAAGCGGTGAGCTGGGATCACTAGTAGATGACGTTGAGTCGTGGCAATAGATTGATATGCCTTGTTCGAAACGTTATATCCCTGAAATGCGGTGAACAGGACCATTGTTCTTAAAAGCTGGGGACAGACTGACGTGGAGTCCATGACATGCGGTGAGCTGTTCATATGCTCTTAAAAGCGATGGACAGAATAAGGGTGTATCCCTAGAGTTAAACGATTGAGTCTGTTCATGATATCAGAGTCTGTTGAGTTCGGTATTTGAGTAACAAGACGATAAGGGTCGGTTTACAAGAATGAATAGAGAAACAAGATAATGTTATTTTTTTTATAAGATGTTAACTCGTGTTTTTATAAGCTTGTGTTTACTTCAGATAACTGGTACCTCGTTAGTTTATGCTCACTCAACTCTCAGTAAGCTGACGGCCTTTTTATTGCCTGGACATTCCCCGTCCAGAATATCCTGCCCCTTGTTTTACAGGTGATGACCAGTACACTGATGACTATTATCCAGAGGAGGGCCCCACCGATGATGGTTACGCCAGGAAGGATTATCCTTATGCCAGTTGAAGACTGAAGATGTTATAATTAGATTTAATTTCAGTTGTTCTATTAATCTTTTGTTAACGGGTACTTGGGCATTTGTTGTCTTCAGACCTGTTGTGATCCTGTGGACCATACTCTGATAGTTTGTAATAGTTAGCACTTTGTGCTATTTTCAGTTAATTACTGTTGCCTTTCTTTTAGACTAGTACTGCGTGGTGTGGATTATTAGTGACTTTCACCTGTCATGCCTTATGGACCCATAAAGGAAATTTATTTTTCTCTATTTATGCTGCTCCGGGGCGTGACGGGGTTTTTGGTATCAGAGCCTGAGTTTGGTACTCTAGGGGAGTGATACTGTCGTTCACCGATCATTCCACACCATCTGGTCCTAGTGTATTAAGATTCTTTGAGATGAGATATGAGTATAAGATAAGTTCGTCTTCTTGACGATAGATAGTTTCCTTTGCAGGATAGCATGGATCCGGAGTTTCACCTGTTTGTTACCGATGCTTATGGAGGACATATTATCCATGGAGATACCGTGGAGCCAGCTGACCCAGATTTTTATCGTGAGCGTGTGTGCCAGATAGCTAGTCGACATTTAGAGGAAGACATGTGGAGAGCGCTTTATGTGACCAGGAGTACTCACCCGACCCAGATGCGCATGGATGCTTACCACTTAGCGAGAGTTGGCAGAGACATTTGCCAGGAGATGTTGCGACTAGTTTTGAGTAAGCCAGAGATGGATGAGATTGAGTTGAGAGCTATTGTAGCCGGTCCGCCAGAGCCCGTAGTTGCACCAGCAGCAGCAGCAGCAGCTCCACCATCACCAGTACCTGTCCCAGAGCCAGAGCCTGAGCCGATTGAGGATGAGGAGGATCTAGAGCCTGAGGATGAGCATCCCGATGAGGACATGGACGGAGATGGAGAGGAGGAGCCGATAGATGACGAGGACCCAGTAGAGGATGAGCATGCAGGTGATGATGAACCTGAGGATGACCCCGAGGAGCCAGAGTTTGAGCCGGAAGATCCAGTACCAGACCCAGAGGCTATTGAGGCAGATATAGTAGTAGATGAGGAGGATGACCCCGAGGAGATAGTTGTGCCAGAGGTACCAGTTGTGCTTCAGATACCAGCCGGACCGATTATGCATATGGCAGCCATGGCCGATATGGCAGTAGGATGGATAGCTCAGATGATAGCACAGCCAGCAGATTTTGTTATGGGAGAGGTGGCTATAGCAGGAGCTCTTGACATAGCTGACAGTTTTGCTGCAGTAGCTGTTGATGTCGCTAACCAGGCGATAGTAGACGTGATGGAGGACGATGATGCAGAGATGATAGAGGATTGGGATATAGGGGTAGTAGTTGGAGATCTTGTCGCACCAGTTGAGGATGATCCACTCGAGGAGATGGATATAGACCCAGAGGATGAGGCACCACCAGCAGGATCAGATGCTGACGACTTTTGAGTCAGGATCGGCAGGGTGTAGATTTTGTTAGTTTATATTAGGACATGTTGTCCACTAGATTTTTGGGAGCTTGAGAGATAGCTATTGACCATAGCTTTGTATAGTATTAGCTGACTTTAGTTGTTGTAACTCTTGTCCCATATGGTACACGGTTTGACTAGTGTGTACTATACGGTACATCTTTTGATATATATATATATACGAGCAGTACTTTTGTTATATTTTTGGTTATTGCGTTGTGATGTGTTGTTTAGTAGAATGGTTAGTTTTACTGTTCTTGTTCTATCTTGAGTTCGTTTCTACCTGAAGACTTTCAGCTGATCAATATGTCGTTTGTAGGCGATACTCGTTATCATCATGGTAGGACCCTTGAGAAATCACCAAGCACGTAATGGAGCACCTATACCGGAAGGGATGGATCCGACGGGAATTTTTGAAGCATTTATGCAGAGGATGGAGCATGTGGGGGATACTTATAATCACTCCACCCACCAGAGACCTTTTGTACCCCCGCCACCAAGACAGACTGGAGATAAGCTGTTAGCAAATTTTCGTGGGCTACGTCCCGAAAAGTTTGATGGACTAACAGAACCATGGAAGGCAGAGCAATGGATAAGAGAGATGGAGTTAATATTTGGAGCATTGGAATGCAATGAACAAGAGAAACGTCGCCTTGCTACGTTTCAACTCACCTATGCCGCCGCAGATTGGTGGGAAGCTGAGCAAGCCACTGTTGGGATCGATGCCGCTAGAGCTATGTCGTGGGAGACATTCAAAGGCAGATTTTTGGATAAGTATTTTCCAGAAGATGAGAGAGATCAACAGGAAAGGAACTTTCTCAATTTGATCCAAGGAGGATGGAATGTACGAGAATACACAACACAGTTCGAGCGTTTATCCAGATTTGCTCAGCACATGATAGACACGCCGCAAAAGAAGGTTAAGAGATTTCACCAAGGACTGAACCCCCACCTTAGACATATGATGGTTGGTCATCTGAACCAGTCGTATGAGGAAATTGTTAGATTTGCTACAGGATTAGAAAAGGATGCTAATCCAGTACAGCAATCACAGACAAATCGACCTCAGTCGTCACGAGGGTTTCAACAGAGGAATTTCCATAATCGACCACCGAGAAATACCCAAGGATGGAGACCTCAGGAAAATTTTCAAGGAAACAAGAGAATCTGGGAAGGAACCAGGAAACCACAGCAGAGTTATAATCGACCTCAACAATATCGCCAGCAGGGGTCACAGCCACAGGCATTACTAACAGCCCCACCCAGCAATAGTGGAGGATGTTTTAACTGTGGAAAGCCAGGACATATTGCAAGGAACTGCACAGCCCATAGACCTAATCGCAGGCCAGATATCGTCTGTCGCAACTGCAACAAACCAGGGCACGTGAGCAAGGATTGTCGTGCGCCACGAGGAGGATACTACGGGGCACCAGTGCAAGGAATTCAAGGACCTCCTGATCAGACGAGGATGAACGCTATTATTCCGGAAGGAGCAGGCTTTAATGCTGATGAGCAGCAACATTTGGAAGGTACACTTGTACTCTTTCATAGTCCAGTTAAAGCTTTATTTGATACTGGAGCCGCACGTTCTTTTATTGCTGTTAAGATTGTGCGTCAGTTGGGTTTACAACCCCAGACACTTGAGTCAACACTGAATGCTGTGTCACCATTGGGAGTGACAGTTAAGTTGAGTAAAGTGTGTAAAGATTGCCCTTTGACTTTGGGAGATAGGAATCTGCCAGCAGACTTAGTCGTTCTGTCAATGTCAGAATTTGATGTTATCCTAGGGATGGATTGGTTAACTAAGTACAGTGCCAATTTGGATTGCCCTACTAGGACGATTGTATTTCCAATACAAGGAAAGCCGACGATCAGATTTCATTGTCAACCGACAAGCGACCTGTTTCTTACGAGTAGTTTGGCTACGATCATTAGTACAAGTACGGAGCTTACGATGGATCAAATTCCTATTGCACGAGACTTTCAGGATGTATTTCAGGATATTAAAGGACTTCCACCGAAAAGAGAAATAGACTTCTGTATGGAATTAGTACATGGTACATTGCCTATTTCTAAGACTCCATATAGGATGGCACCAACCGAGATGTTGGAATTGAAGAAGCAAGTTCAAGAACTCGAAGATCTAGGATTTGTTCGACCGAGTACGTCGCCTTGGGGAGCACCAGTTCTGTTTGTAAAGAAGAAGGACGGAACACTTCGACTCTGTATAGACTACAGAGAATTGAACAAGGTTACGATTAAGAATAGATATCCGTTACCTCGAATAGATGATCTATTCGACCAGTTACAAGGATCTAGGATCTTTTCCAAAATCGATCTGCGTTCTGGATATCACCAGCTGTTAGTTCGATCAGAGGATGTATCGAAGACTGCATTCAGGACAAGATACGGGCATTACGAGTTTTTAGTTATGCCTTTTGGATTGACGAATGCGCCAGCAGTATTTATGGACTTGATGAATAGAGTATTCAGACTATATCTGGATAAGTTCATTATTGTGTTCATTGATGATATACTGATCTACTCAAAGACAGAAGAGGATCACAAGGAGCATTTACAGGTTGCCTTGCAAACACTTCGAGATAGTAAGTTGTATGCAAAGTTCAGCAAGTGTGAGTTTTGGCTACAGGAAGTCAAATTCTTGGGACACGTTATATCCCAGGAAGGTATTTCGGTAGACTCATCTAAGATTGATGCAGTCTTAAGCTGGAACAGACCGACGAATGCAACCGAAGTCAGAAGTTTCCTTGGTTTAGCAGGATATTACAGAAGATTTGTAGAAGGATTTTCCAAGATAGCAGGACCATTGACGAATTTAACAAGGAAGGAGACGAAGTATGAATGGACAGACAAGCATGAGGGTGCATTTCAGGAGTTAAAAGAAAGATTGACTTCTGCACCAGTACTCGCATTACCTAAGAGTGGAGAAAAGTACGTGATCTACAGTGATGCATCGTACCAAGGACTTGGATGTGTGCTTATGCAAGATGGAAATGTTATCGCATATGGATCAAGACAATTGAAGGTACATGAGAAGAATTATCCGACGCATGATCTGGAATTAGCAGCAATAGTGTTTGCATTGAAAATTTGGAGACACTATCTCTATGGAGAAAAGTTTGACTTATTTTCCGATCATAAGAGTCTGAAGTATTTGTTCTCTCAAAAGGAGTTGAATATGCGACAGCGGAGATGGATGGAGTTACTCAAAGACTATGACTTTTCTTTGCAATACCATCCCGGCAAAGCAAACGTAGTAGCAGATGCTTTGAGCCGTAAACCTCGATTAGTGATCGCTGCATTACTAATTAGAGAATGGAGAGCATTGGAAGAAATTGCTGAATTTGATCTTCAGCCAGTGGAGCCAATGAAAGGACAACATTTTGGATGTCTTATGGTACAACCAACTTTGATCAGTCGTATCAAAGAAGCTCAGCAGACAACAGAAGATTTGAAGTTATGGTTCGCCAAGATGTCAGCCAAGGAACCAGAAGTCTGGAGTATTAGTACCGACGGAGCCTTACGATGTAAAGGTAGACTCTGTGTACCTAATGAAGGAAATCTCCGGAAGGAAATATTGGATGAAGCACATAAGTCACGAATGACTATTCATCCCGGAAGTACGAAGATGTACAAAGACTTGAAGAGAAATTTTTGGTGGGAAGGAATGAAGAGAGATGTGGCAGAGTATGTTTCTCAGTGTCTTACTTGTAAACAAGTAAAGGCAGAACATCAGAGACCACCTGGATTGTTACAGCCGTTACCTATTCCTCAATGGAAATGGGAACACATAACCATGGATTTTGTGGTAGGATTGCCGAAGTCACAGCAGAATCACGATACTATATGGGTAATCGTGGATCGACTTACTAAGACGGCACATTTTATTGCCTATAGCATGACATACTCAGTAGAACGTTTGAGCCGAATGTATCTACAACACGTTGTACGATTACATGGAGTGCCTGTATCTATTGTGTCAGACAGAGATTCGCGCTTTACTGCAGAATTTTGGAAGAGTCTCCAGACAGCGATGGGAACGACATTGAACTTGAGTTCAGCTTTTCATCCACAGACAGATGGACAGACGGAACGAGTTAATCAAGTGATGGAAGATATGTTACGAGCTTGTGTCATTGATTTTGAGAATTCTTGGGAGATACACTTACCTTTGATTGAGTTCGCCTATAATAATAGTTATCATTCGAGCATAGATATGGCGCCATTCGAAGCTTTGTACGGAAGACCTTGCCGATCGCCGCTATGTTGGACCGAAGTCGGAGATAGTCAACTTCTTGGGCCAGAGATGGTACGAGAAACCAGTGAGAAGATTCAAGTTGTACGTGAGAAGATGAAGACAGCTCAGACCAGATACAAGAGTTATGCTGACAAGCGACGCAAAGACTTGGAGTTTGTCGTTGGAGATCACGTATTACTCAAGGTTTCACCTGTTCGAGGAATCGTCAGATTTGGTCAGAAAAGGGGCAAGTTATCGCCACGTTTCATCGGACCATTCGAGATTCTGGAGCGTGTTGGAAGAGTTGCTTATCGCCTTGCGTTGCCACCAAAGATGTCAGGAGTGCACAACGTTTTTCACATCAGTATGTTGAGGAAGTGTGTTCACAACCCAGCGCACGAGATCAACTTTGAGGATATCGAAGTCAACAGCGACGTTACGTTCAATGAAGGACCTGTTCGTATTCTAGATCGAGGAATCAAGAAACTCAGGAACAAAGAGATTCCGTTAGTCAAGATTCAGTGGAAGCATCATGATGAAGGAGAAGCTTCGTGGGAACTAGAGTCAGAGATGCGCGAGAAGTTTTCGTTTTTGTTTTAGACCTTGTTGCTTTTGATTTCGAGGACGAAATCTTTTGTTGAGTGGTGGATGATGTAATACCCTGTATTTTGGTATTTTAATAAGACCCGGTATTTCATTTCTATATTCGTATAAACTTTCTCTTCCTTTTGGTGAATTTTGATACCAATCGATTGACATATTCCCAATCGATTGACACTTTTTGATACCAATCGATTGATAAGTTATCCCAATCGATTTACATTCTACCGACTAAAAGTGATGACGTGTCAAACTTTCCAATCGATTGCTATTCATCTCAATCGATTGACATTGTTTCCAATCGATTGACTACAAATATCTGTTGCCAATCGATTGACTGGTGTCTCAATCGATTGACATAAGCTGAGAAATGTTTTCTTCTTTCCTTCAGCTTTAAACGCGTGGCACTCCCTTATGTCTATATATATGTTTCATTTAGTGGCCTTGGGGCTGTTTTTCAGACCTTGAGAGAGGGAGAGGCATACTCTTGAGTTATACATATACATATATCTATATCTATACATATATATACACACCCTCACACACACTCACTGCCGTGGCAGCTGGGAGGAACGAGAAGAAGCAGAAAGAAGAAGAAGAAAGAAGAAAGGAGGAGACAGAGAGGGAAGACAGAGAAGAGGAGAGAGAGAGAGAGAGTTTGAAGTTTTCAAACTTAAACACACCCAAACGCACCCTAGGTGAGTTCTAACTCACTTGGTCCCTTTATATGAGGTTTATATAAGCTATTATGATGTTTAGATGGGTTACATGCATGTAGTGCACGTTTATATATGCTGTTTTTACAATCTGCTGGAGAAGACGTAGTTCCAATCGATTGACATAAATCTCAATCGATTGACATCAGTTGCATTCCAATCGATTGAATAGGATTCCAATCGATTGACATTATTCCAATCGATTGACATATTTCTCAATCGATTGACATAACTTTTGTTCCAATCGATTGAACTTTTGTTCCAATCGATTGACATGATCAGTACATGGATTCTTTTGCCCGTTTATTATATAAGAGGTTTAGTTGTTCGATTTCTGATTCGGGATTATTCCATTATGCGATTATGGGGTAGACAGGAGTAATGTGACACCAAAGATTTATGGATAATGAATAAAAAGTAATATGAAGACGTGGGTTGACGTGTTGTTCCTGATATGAGTTCGATATCCGTTTCTTTTAATCCGAGTAGTCAGGCCACATTGGGAGTTTGTCATGTGTCGATGTAGAATGGAACGTAAGTAGGTTTGGTAAGTTCTGGGAATGGTACGTGGATGGACGTTCGGTCATGATATGCTCTTAAAAGCGGTGAGCTGTGCATATGCTCTTAAAAGCGGTGAGCTGGACCAAATAGTCTTAAGATAGACTGGATGATCTGTGATATGCTCTTAAAAGCGGTGAACAGGACCATTGTTCTTAAAAGCGGTGAGCTGGGATCACTAGTAGATGACGTTGAGTCGTGGCAATAGATTGATATGCCTTGTTCGAAACGTTATATCCCTGAAATGCGGTGAACAGGACCATTGTTCTTAAAAGCTGGGGACAGACTGACGTGGAGTCCATGACATGCGGTGAGCTGTTCATATGCTCTTAAAAGCGATGGACAGAATAAGGGTGTATCCCTAGAGTTAAACGATTGAGTCTGTTCATGATATCAGAGTCTGTTGAGTTCGGTATTTGAGTAACAAGACGATAAGGGTCGGTTTACAAGAATGAATAGAGAAACAAGATAATGTTATTTTTTTTATAAGATGTTAACTCGTGTTTTTATAAGCTTGTGTTTACTTCAGATAACTGGTACCTCGTTAGTTTATGCTCACTCAGCTCTCAGTAAGCTGACGGCCTTTTTATTGCCTGGACATTCCCCGTCCAGAATATCCTGCCCCTTGTTTTACAGGTGATGACCAGTACACTGATGACTATTATCCAGAGGAGGGCCCTACCGATGATGGTTACGCCAGGAAGGATTATCCTTATGCCAGTTGAAGACTGAAGATGTTATAATTAGATTTAATTTCAGTTGTTCTGTTAATCTTTTGTTAACGGGTACTTGGGCATTTGTTGTCTTCAGACCTGTTGTGATCCTGTGGACCATACTCTGATAGTTTGTAATAGTTAGCACTTTGTGCTATTTTCAGTTAATTACTGTTGCCTTTCTTTTGGACTAGTACTGCGTGGTGTGGATTATTAGTGACTTTCACCTGTCATGCCTTATGGACCCATAAAGGAAATTTATTTTTCTCTATTTATGCTGCTCCGGGGCGTGACACTTTCACTGCGTCCCACCAATCTGCTGCTGAGAATGTCAGTTGAAATACTGCCAAATGTCTTTTCTCAGTGTCAGTACATTCAAGTGTCTCAAATATCAATTCTATCTGGCGAATCCATTGCTCAGCTTGCCATGCTCCTGTTAGTCCTGTAAAGGTTCCTGGTTGAAGAGCACGAAATTCCTTTAGCAACTTGACTCTTGTCTGACGTACTAGTGCTTCATTGCCGATGACGTGATCCGCACGATTGATAACTTGTTCCATGCGACGGATGAAAACTCCAATCATTCCTGTTGGATCTATCTCAGGAGGTACTATATCAGATACTCCATTCAGCTGGCTCGGGTTTCCTTGAGTCGTCCTAACCATAACGAGTGCTGGTAGGGTTCAATGTTGCTACCTAAAATGAAAATCTATTCGGTCAGACGCATTCTATCTTACAGCTCAAGCAAGAACAAAACATGTGGTAACCAATATATAGTACCACTATATAATACGATCACATTAAGTAATACGAATACCTCACATAAATAATAATATTAACCACAAGGTCAGTCTACCTACTAGGTACGCTTAAATGTATCTATGCTCAAGACGAAACTACAACCTCTACGCTTAACGTCAAATCTAACCATTCTATTTCTATTCTCAAGTTCCAGGCTATGAGTATTGCTCAACTAACATGTGAGACCACTCAACTAACATGTGGCTCAAGGTAACAGGATAATCTTATCCTTAACCTCTTTCTATTTCTAGGACATACTGACTGTTCCGACATCGCTCAGGAATTCATCAGCGTCTAACATCCAACAGTTCTAAAGATTTCTTATCAGCTCTGCTAACAAAACATTCTCGGATGGATTCTTCTAACCTCTTGTCTACGTGACAAGATTACAGTTCTATCTCATCTCAACTAATCCTCATGCTATCGATATTATCTTAGAATTCGGGTTCTAACACCAAAGACAAGCGGTTAACAACTGAAAACCTAGGCTCTGATACCAAAAATCCTGTCACGCCCCGGAGCAGCATAAATAGAGAAAAATAAATTTCCTTTATGGGTCCATAGGGAATGACGGGTGAATAACCGCATTGTCATCTACCCAAACCAATAAACACCACGATAGGGAGGATGCTATTCATAGAACATATCTTATTAACATAATCAGAGGCTACAGCGGAAGCTATAAAAGGTTTGGAAGCAACAGATGCCCAAGTACCAATTATAAAAGTCTACCAAATCTATTACAACAGCTGGCTTATAGTCTAAAGCCTATAACAATAACAACAACAGAAGTACAACAGTTAAGAACCCACTAATATAAAGCAGCACATCTTCGTCTTCCAGCCTTCAGCTCCAAGTCCGGCAGAACTATCAGTCTTCAGTCCTCAAGACCTACAAATCCCTAGACATTGGAATGTCCAGGGCATTAACGCCATCAGCTTTGGATACAAAGCTGAGTGAGTACATTAAACAACACTCCTCACCGTTATTGTTCAGCATCTTAAAATGCGGTTAATCTCTTAACAATGGCGTCACTCACGGACATAGCAAAGGTCTCATTAAACTATACATGAATTCATGATCGCAGGAATCATATTAAGTAATGACAAGGATAAAGATCATGGTATAATATCTTATCACATATTCATCAAATCCATGCATGTAACCCATGCAACCACCCATGCATATACCTTTGCGTCGGGACGCTGAATCCACGACTGAACATTAATCTCATCATATCCATCTCTGTATCCATACGTTGATACCATAATCCAAATCCGTATCCATACGTAGATACCATAGTACCAATCGGAATCACCCGACTAGGCAGTAGGTCCTACAATCCCTTGATAGGGTTACCGGTCGTCTACACGGTACCACCTATCTGTAAACGATGGAAGCGGCACAACGGACGTCTTCTACGCTGTGTATATTCTCACTGGTCGACTACACGGTGAGAATACATTAGGGCACTAGCCGGACGTAATCGTCAACGGTACACTGGACGTCTTCAACAGTGCATACGCATCACTGGACGTCTTCAACAGCGAGAGGCGCACTAGGAACTCTAACCGTCCCACGTCCACCCGACTCGTCAGCCGTTGATCCCATAGATCCAAAGTACACATATCTCATATAAGCCACATAAGTCACATATCCCATTTCTCATCAGCTTCTCTTGCCTCTTCACATCACTATCCCATGCATGCTGACACATGTTGTGAAATGCTCATATACTAAATACAGGAAATACCACATGCTCTGTATTCAACATATCTACTGATTACTGATTATTAACATGCAGTTGTATTCCGTTCTACTATTCAATAACATACGACAGTCAAATAATTCATCTCATATCGACAGTTAATAATAAACAGTTCATCTTGTAACATTAACATAAACATCATATAAGGCTAACGTAGTATCATGTTGACTAAGCACATATCCAATATCACGTAGGGTACAACCATTAGCAGCTTAGGTACATTACAATCAGCTCATAACATATAACAATAGATAAACAACATTCTGCTCTTTCCAATCGATTGGACTTAATGTCAATCGATTGGACTTTATGTCAATCGATTGAGATATCAATCGATTGAAATCTATGTCAATCGATTGAGATATCAATCGATTGAACTCTATGTCAATCGATTGAACTATGTCTTCTTCCTCAAAACTGGTGGTTTTATTTTAAAAAACGTTGGGGTTCCTCTTATTATCCATACACGTTATTAAACACATATATACATCCCAAAAACACCTCCTTGAGTGAGTTAATGAAACTCACCTCTTTCCGGCGTTCCGTTGACGGCGTCCCGAGCTCCGCGGCTATGGTGGTTCTCTTTCCTCTCTCTCTCTTCTCTGCTCTCTCTCTTTCTCTGTCCGTCTCCGTTCTCTCTCTGTCCTCCTCTTCTTCTTCTCTTCCTTCTTCTTCTTCTCTTCTCTTCTCTCTAACCCGAGAGGGTGTGTGTGTATATATATAATATATATGTATGTGTATATATATATATATGAGAGTTTATATCTCTCTCTCTCTCCCAAACACACACACAAGCAAACATATATATGTATAAGGGAGAGGGTATATATAGGGAGGGGAAAACAATCACAACCACACAAAACCAACGAGGTGGCCAACTCCAGCTACTCTCAATCGATTGATACCAGGTGTCAATCGATTGGGGTTAGGTCGGCATGATACCAATCGATTGGTAAAACATCCAATCGATTGACATATCAATCGATTGAGATAAGGTCAATCGATTGAACACACAATCTCACCAAAGGCTAAGAAAGGTACTAGGGATCTATATATACCTGAAAATACAGGGTATTACATCATCCACCACTTATCAAAAGATTTCGTCCTCGAAATCTGAAGCAGTAGCCCCTATTACCAAAAAGGAAATCCATCTCGCAAGACAGACTCTAAATGCTCACGTTCTCGTTTTACATAAACGATTACATCAGCGGCCAACGGGTTAAAGTTCTAGACACGCGATACGAAAACATCATCGATCTACGGGTACTAGGGTGACAACTACCAAATCCTCGGGTTTAGATATATAAATTCCGTAAATCAAACTTCGGAAAAAGGTTCTAAGTAGCACAATCAAATCCTCTCACAACATCTGAAACGGCTAGTCCTCAAACACATGAGGTTCCTTCCTCGTGCCAAACTCCACGGTGTAAGGGTTTTACTGATCAAGTGTTCTAATCTCATCTATGTCATAGTGAAGCATTGCTGTCTGCTCCTGTCTCCGAAGATGCTTCCTATTGTGCTGTCGATGTCTGTACTGCTGCATCAGTTGATTGTCCTCTATCTCCGAACTCCTTGTTAACTCCCGTATTATTGTCGTCGTCCCCCAGGATATTGACTTGAAAGCATTTGTGACTCTAATATCGTAACTGGTGATTTAAACTTCCTCATGTATCTCCATATTCCCACGTACCATTGATATGATCATCTCTTGAGGTCGTACCATCCATTAAATACTCATTCTGCTTCCACGTATTACCTAAGTAGGTTAGGCAGAGCTACATACTGATTTTCATGAGTTGTTCTATTATATAATCTCGACTGGGTGAAAGCAACATGCAATCGGTGTTGAAAAGAATCCTTCTATGATACTCTTTGTAATTCTGGTGTTGTTTCTACGTTACTCGTATCTCTCTTATAGACTTGAAATCTTCTAGTTTGTCGTTTCTTGTCAAGGCTATATCTAACGAAAATTGAGATTCCTCATCTCTAATCTCTGTCCAACTTACCAACGGTTGGCGTAGTCTTTCGATAGGGAGGCAATTGACGTCATATAAGGATGCAAAAGATGTCATATAGGGAGGCAATAGATGTTATACAGGGATGCAAATGATGTTATATCCATTCTCGGATAACTACTATCAGAAACGACTACTGATTGTGCCAAATGAATTGTTTGTATATCTACAATTTATAGTGTAGGCTAATCCTCTTACAATCAATCAAACGGATGCAAAACTTCCTTCAATATCGGGATCATATGTAATACATGATGTAGGTGATAAGGGTTGTACCTTCTGTCTATTGTCCTTGTCTAAGTTGAGACCAATTACTTGTATGGTGAGTTTGCCCTCGTGGTACTTGTTGCGATGGAGCATTGTGTTGCATCTCTAGTTCTGGACAAAACTTACGGACATGACCAAATTTACCACAGTTGAAACATCGTATTCCCCGTCCATTAGATTTCCTTAACGCTCTGCATTCTTGGGAATGGTGTCCAGGTACTCCACAATTGTAGCAGATATCTCGTTCTCTGTGCTGTGTTGGGGTCGTCACGGGTTTTGATTCGTTCTTGTTGTTCCCCAACCTCTTACGCTTCTGGCGGTTACTTGTATAACTTCTCTCCATGTTTCCTCGTTGGACTTGGTTAGTTGCCAACACAATCTGACTGTCCCTTCTTCTCTGATCCGTTATGAAAAACTGATCGTTCCCTGGAAATGCTTGATCAAAGTGTTGTCCTTCACTAATCTGAGTGTCGTCTTCTAGTTTCGTTGCCATTTCTACCAAAGCTTCGAAAGATTGATCTAAATGTCCTATAGTCATATGACGGATATGTGGAACTAATCCTTGATGATATCTTTTGATCTTCCTTTTTGGGGTATCGATCATATGCGGTGCAAATCGTGATAGCCTCTCGAATTGAGTTGTATATTCGGGCACTGTAAAACTACCTTGGACTAATTGGATGAACTCCATCTCCCTCTTGTTCTTCTCAGATTCTGGAAAGTACTTCTTTAGAAATCGAGTCTTGAATGATTCCCAAGTCATCCTTCCTACAGCTTCTTCACCTATCGTAGCTTTCTGTAATACCCTGTATTTTGGTATTTTAATAAGACCCGGTATTTTATTTCTATATTCGTATAAACTTTCTCTTCCTTTTGGTGAATTTTGATACCAATCGATTGACATATTCCCAATCGATTGACACTTTTTGATACCAATCGATTGATAAGTTATCCCAATCGATTTACATTCTACCGACTAAAAGTGATGACGTGTCAAACTTTCCAATCGATTGCTATTCATCTCAATCGATTGACATTGTTTCCAATCGATTGACTACAAATATCTGTTGCCAATCGATTGACTGGTGTCTCAATCGATTGACATAAGCTGAGAAATGTTTTCTTCTTTCCTTCAGCTTTAAACGCGTGGCACTCCCTTATGTCTATATATATGTTTCATTTAGTGGCCTTGGGGCTGTTTTTCAGACCTTGAGAGAGGGAGAGGCATACTCTTGAGTTATACATATACATATATCTATATCTATACATATATATACACACCCTCACACACACTCACTGCCGTGGCAGCTGGGAGGAACGAGAAGAAGCAGAAAGAAGAAGAAGAAAGAAGAAAGGAGGAGACAGAGAGGGAAGACAGAGAAGAGGAGAGAGAGAGAGAGAGAGTTTGAAGTTTTCAAACTTAAACACACCCAAACGCACCCTAGGTGAGTTCTAACTCACTTGATCCCTTTATATGAGGTTTATATAAGCTATTATGATGTTTAGATGGGTTACATGCATGTAGTGCACGTTTATATATGCTGTTTTTACAATCTGCTGGAGAAGACGTAGTTCCAATCGATTGACATAAATCTCAATCGATTGACATCAGTTGCATTCCAATCGATTGAATAGGATTCCAATCGATTGACATTATTCCAATCGATTGACATATTTCTCAATCGATTGACATAACTTTTGTTCCAATCGATTGAACTTTTGTTCCAATCGATTGACATGATCAGTACATGGATTCTTTTGCCCGTTTATTATATAAGAGGTTTAGTTGTTCGATTTCTGATTCGGGATTATTCCATTATGCGATTATGGGGTAGACAGGAGTAATGTGACACCAAAGATTTATGGATAATGAATAAAAAGTAATATGAAGACGTGGGTTGACGTGTTGTTCCTGATATGAGTTCGATATCCGTTTCTTTTAATCCGAGTAGTCAGGCCACATTGGGAGTTTGTCATGTGTCGATGTAGAATGGAACGTAAGTAGGTTTGGTAAGTTCTGGGAATGGTACGTGGATGGACGTTCGGTCATGATATGCTCTTAAAAGCGGTGAGCTGTGCATATGCTCTTAAAAGCGGTGAGCTGGACCAAATAGTCTTAAGATAGACTGGATGATCTGTGATATGCTCTTAAAAGCGGTGAACAGGACCATTGTTCTTAAAAGCGGTGAGCTGGGATCACTAGTAGATGACGTTGAGTCGTGGCAATAGATTGATATGCCTTGTTCGAAACGTTATATCCCTGAAATGCGGTGAACAGGACCATTGTTCTTAAAAGCTGGGGACAGACTGACGTGGAGTCCATGACATGCGGTGAGCTGTTCATATGCTCTTAAAAGCGATGGACAGAATAAGGGTGTATCCCTAGAGTTAAACGATTGAGTCTGTTCATGATATCAGAGTCTGTTGAGTTCGGTATTTGAGTAACAAGACGATAAGGGTCGGTTTACAAGAATGAATAGAGAAACAAGATAATGTTATTTTTTTTATAAGATGTTAACTCGTGTTTTTATAAGCTTGTGTTTACTTCAGATAACTGGTACCTCGTTAGTTTATGCTCACTCAGCTCTCAGTAAGCTGACGGCCTTTTTATTGCCTGGACATTCCCCGTCCAGAATATCCTGCCCCTTGTTTTACAGGTGATGACCAGTACACTGATGACTATTATCCAGAGGAGGGCCCCACCGATGATGGTTACGCCAGGAAGGATTATCCTTATGCCAGTTGAAGACTGAAGATGTTATAATTAGATTTAATTTTAGTTGTTCTGTTAATCTTTTGTTAACGGGTACTTGGGCATTTGTTGTCTTCAGACCTGTTGTGATCCTGTGGACCATACTCTGATAGTTTGTAATAGTTAGCACTTTGTGCTATTTTCAGTTAATTACTGTTGCCTTTCTTTTGGACTAGTACTGCGTGGTGTGGATTATTAGTGACTTTCACCTGTCATGCCTTATGGACCCATAAAGGAAATTTATTTTTCTCTATTTATGCTGCTCCGGGGCGTGACGGGGTTTTTGGTATCAGAGCCTGAGTTTGGTACTCTAGGGGAGTGATACTGTCGTTCACCGATCATTCCACACCATCTGGTCCTAGTGTATTAAGATTCTTTGAGATGAGATATGAGTATAAGATAAGTTCGTCTTCCTGACGATAGATAGTTTCCTTTGCAGGATAGCATGGATCCGGAGTTTCACCTGTTTGTTACCGATGCTTATGGAGGACATATTATCCATGGAGATACCGTGGAGCCAGCTGACCTAGATTTTTATCGTGAGCGTGTGTGCCAGATAGCTAGTCGACATTTAGAGGAAGACATGTGGAGAGCGCTTTATGTGACCAGGAGTACTCACCCGACCCAGATGCGCATGGATGCTTACCACTTAGCGAGAGTTGGCAGAGACATTTGCCAGGAGATGTTGCGACTAGTTTTGAGTAAGCCAGAGATGGATGAGATTGAGTTGAGAGCTATTGTAGCCGGTCCGCCAGAGCCCGTAGTTGCACCAACAGCAGCAGCAGCAGCTCCACCATCACCAGTACCTGTCCCAGAGCCAGAGCCTGAGCCGATTGAGGATGAGGAGGATCTAGAGCCTGAGGATGAGCATCCCGATGAGGACATGGACGGAGATGGAGAGGAGGAGCCGATAGATGATGAGGACCCAGTAGAGGATGAGCATGCAGGTGATGATGAACCTGAGGATGACCCCGAGGAGCCAGAGTTTGAGCCGGAAGATCCAGTACCAGACCCAGAGGCTATTGAGGCAGACATAGTAGTAGATGAGGAGGATGACCCCGAGGAGATAGTTGTGCCAGAGGTACCAGTTGTGCTTCAGATACCAGCCGGACCGATTATGCATATGGCAGCCATGGCCGATATGGCAGTAGGATGGATAGCTCAGATGATAGCACAGCCAGCAGATTTTGTTATGGGAGAGGTGGCTATAGCAGGAGCTCTTGACATAGCTGACGGTTTTGCTGCAGTAGCTGTTGATGTCGCTAACCAGGCGATAGTAGACGTGATGGAGGACGATGATGCAGAGATGATAGAGGATTGGGATATAGGGGTAGTAGTTGGAGATCTTGTCGCACCAGTTGAGGATGATCCACTCGAGGAGATGGATATAGACCCAGAGGATGAGGCACCACCAGCAGGATCAGATGCTGACGACTTTTGAGTCAGGATCGGCAGGGTGTAGATTTTGTTAGTTTATATTAGGACATGTTGTCCACTAGATTTTTGGGAGCTTGAGAGATAGCTATTGACCATAGCTTTGTATAGTATTAGCTGACTTTAGTTGTTGTAACTCTTGTCCCATATGGTACACGGTTTGACTAGTGTGTACTATACGGTACATCTTTTGATATATATATATATATACGAGCAGTACTTTTGTTATATTTTTGGTTATTGCGTTGTGATGTGTTGTTTAGTAGAATGGTTAGTTTTACTGTTCTTGTTCTATCTTGAGTTCGTTTCTACGTGAAGACTTTCAGCTGATCAATATGTCGTTTGTAGGCGATACTCGTTATCATCATGGTAGGACCCTTGAGAAATCACCAAGCACGTAATGGAGCACCTATACCGGAAGGGATGGATCCGACGGGAATTTTTGAAGCATTTATGCAGAGGATGGAGCATGTGGGGGATACTTATAATCACTCCACCCACCAGAGACCTTTTGTACCCCCGCCACCAAGACAGACTGGAGATAAGCTGTTAGCAAATTTTCGTGGGCTACGTCCCGAAAAGTTTGATGGACTAACAGAACCATGGAAGGCAGAGCAATGGATAAGAGAGATGGAGTTAATATTTGGAGCATTGGAATGCAATGAACAAGAGAAACGTCGCCTTGCTACGTTTCAACTCACCTATGCCGCCGCAGATTGGTGGGAAGCTGAGCAAGCCACTGTTGGGATCGATGCCGCTAGAGCTATGTCGTGGGAGACATTCAAAGGCAGATTTTTGGATAAGTATTTTCCAGAAGATGAGAGAGATCAACAGGAAAGGAACTTTCTCAATTTGATCCAAGGAGGATGGAATGTACGAGAATACACAACACAGTTCGAGCGTTTATCCAGATTTGCTCAGCACATGATAGACACGCCGCAAAAGAAGGTTAAGAGATTTCACCAAGGACTGAACCCCCACCTTAGACATATGATGGTTGGTCATCTGAACCAGTCGTATGAGGAAATTGTTAGATTTGCTACAGGATTAGAAAAGGATGCTAATCCAGTACAGCAATCACAGACAAATCGACCTCAGTCGTCACGAGGGTTTCAACAGAGGAATTTCCATAATCGACCACCGAGAAATACCCAAGGATGGAGACCTCAGGAAAAATTTCAAGGAAACAAGAGAATCTGGGAAGGAACCAGGAAACCACAGCAGAGTTATAATCGACCTCAACAATATCGCCAGCAGGGGTCACAGCCACAGGCATTACTAACAGCCCCACCCAGCAATAGTGGAGGATGTTTTAACTGTGGAAAGCCAGGACATATTGCAAGGAACTGCACAGCCCATAGACCTAATCGCAGGCCAGATATCGTCTGTCGCAACTGCAACAAACCAGGGCACGTGAGCAAGGATTGTCGTGCGCCACGAGGAGGATACTACGGGGCACCAGTGCAAGGAATTCAAGGACCTCCTGATCAGACGAGGATGAACGCTATTATTCCGGAAGGAGCAGGCTTTAATGCTGATGAGCAGCAACATTTGGAAGGTACACTTGTACTCTTTCATAGTCCAGTTAAAGCTTTATTTGATACTGGAGCCGCACGTTCTTTTATTGCTGTTAAGATTGTGCGTCAGTTGGGTTTACAACCCCAGACACTTGAGTCAACACTGAATGCTGTGTCACCATTGGGAGTGACAGTTAAGTTGAGTAAAGTGTGTAAAGATTGCCCTTTGACTTTGGGAGATAGGAATCTGCCAGCAGACTTAGTCGTTCTGTCAATGTCAGAATTTGATGTTATCCTAGGGATGGATTGGTTAACTAAGTACAGTGCCAATTTGGATTGCCCTACTAGGACGATTGTATTTCCAATACAAGGAAAGCCGACGATCAGATTTCATTGTCAACCGACAAGCGACCTGTTTCTTACGAGTAGTTTGGCTACGATCATTAGTACAAGTACGGAGCTTACGATGGATCAAATTCCTATTGCACGAGACTTTCAGGATGTATTTCAGGATATTAAAGGACTTCCACCGAAAAGAGAAATAGACTTCTGTATGGAATTAGTACATGGTACATTGCCTATTTCTAAGACTCCATATAGGATGGCACCAACCGAGATGTTGGAATTGAAGAAGCAAGTTCAAGAACTCGAAGATCTAGGATTTGTTCGACCGAGTACGTCGCCTTGGGGAGCACCAGTTCTGTTTGTAAAGAAGAAGGACGGAACACTTCGACTCTGTATAGACTACAGAGAGTTGAACAAGGTTACGATTAAGAATAGATATCCGTTACCTCGAATAGATGATCTATTCGACCAGTTACAAGGATCTAGGATCTTTTCCAAAATCGATCTGCGTTCTGGATATCACCAGCTGTTAGTTCGATCAGAGGATGTATCGAAGACTGCATTCAGGACAAGATACGGGCATTACGAGTTTTTAGTTATGCCTTTTGGATTGACGAATGCGCCAGCAGTATTTATGGACTTGATGAATAGAGTATTCAGACTATATCTGGATAAGTTCATTATTGTGTTCATTGATGATATACTGATCTACTCAAAGACAGAAGAGGATCACAAGGAGCATTTACAGGTTGCCTTGCAAACACTTCGAGATAGTAAGTTGTATGCAAAGTTCAGCAAGTGTGAGTTTTGGCTACAGGAAGTCAAATTCTTGGGACACGTTATATCCCAGGAAGGTATTTCGGTAGACTCATCTAAGATTGATGCAGTCTTAAGCTGGAACAGACCGACGAATGCAACCGAAGTCAGAAGTTTCCTTGGTTTAGCAGGATATTACAGAAGATTTGTAGAAGGATTTTCCAAGATAGCAGGACCATTGACGAATTTAACAAGGAAGGAGACGAAGTATGAATGGACAGACAAGCATGAGGGTGCATTTCAGGAGTTAAAAGAAAGATTGACTTCTGCACCAGTACTCGCATTACCTAAGAGTGGAGAAAAGTACGTGATCTACAGTGATGCATCGTACCAAGGACTTGGATGTGTGCTTATGCAAGATGGAAATGTTATCGCATATGGATCAAGACAATTGAAGGTACATGAGAAGAATTATCCGACGCATGATCTGGAATTAGCAGCAATAGTGTTTGCATTGAAAATTTGGAGACACTATCTCTATGGAGAAAAGTTTGACTTATTTTCCGATCATAAGAGTCTGAAGTATTTGTTCTCTCAAAAGGAGTTGAATATGCGACAGCGGAGATGGATGGAGTTACTCAAAGACTATGACTTTTCTTTGCAATACCATCCCGGCAAAGCAAACGTAGTAGCAGATGCTTTGAGCCGTAAACCTCGATTAGTGATCGCTGCATTACTAATTAGAGAATGGAGAGCATTGGAAGAAATTGCTGAATTTGATCTTCAGCCAGTGGAGCCAATGAAAGGACAACATTTTGGATGTCTTATGGTACAACCAACTTTGATCAGTCGTATCAAAGAAGCTCAGCAGACAACAGAAGATTTGAAGTTATGGTTCGCCAAGATGTCAGCCAAGGAACCAGAAGTCTGGAGTATTAGTACCGACGGAGCCTTACGATGTAAAGGTAGACTCTGTGTACCTAATGAAGGAAATCTCCGGAAGGAAATATTGGATGAAGCACATAAGTCACGAATGACTATTCATCCCGGAAGTACGAAGATGTACAAAGACTTGAAGAGAAATTTTTGGTGGGAAGGAATGAAGAGAGATGTGGCAGAGTATGTTTCTCAGTGTCTTACTTGTAAACAAGTAAAGGCAGAACATCAGAGACCACCTGGATTGTTACAGCCGTTACCTATTCCTCAATGGAAATGGGAACACATAACCATGGATTTTGTGGTAGGATTGCCGAAGTCACAGCAGAATCACGATGCTATATGGGTAATCGTGGATCGACTTACTAAGACGGCACATTTTATTGCCTATAGCATGACATACTCAGTAGAACGTTTGAGCCGAATGTATCTACAACACGTTGTACGATTACATGGAGTGCCTGTATCTATTGTGTCAGACAGAGATTCGCGCTTTACTGCAGAATTTTGGAAGAGTCTCCAGACAGCGATGGGAACGACATTGAACTTGAGTTCAGCTTTTCATCCACAGACAGATGGACAGACGGAACGAGTTAATCAAGTGATGGAAGATATGTTACGAGCTTGTGTCATTGATTTTGAGAATTCTTGGGAGATACACTTACCTTTGATTGAGTTCGCCTATAATAATAGTTATCATTCGAGCATAGATATGGCGCCATTCGAAGCTTTGTACGGAAGACCTTGCCGATCGCCGCTATGTTGGACCGAAGTCGGAGATAGTCAACTTCTTGGGCCAGAGATGGTACGAGAAACCAGTGAGAAGATTCAAGTTGTACGTGAGAAGATGAAGACAGCTCAGACCAGATACAAGAGTTATGCTGACAAGCGACGCAAAGACTTGGAGTTTGTCGTTGGAGATCACGTATTACTCAAGGTTTCACCTGTTCGAGGAATCGTCAGATTTGGTCAGAAAAGGGGCAAGTTATCGCCACGTTTCATCGGACCATTCGAGATTCTGGAGCGTGTTGGAAGAGTTGCTTATCGCCTTGCGTTGCCACCAAAGATGTCAGGAGTGCACAACGTTTTTCACATCAGTATGTTGAGGAAGTGTGTTCACAACCCAGCGCACGAGATCAACTTTGAGGATATCGAAGTCAACAGCGACGTTACGTTCAATGAAGGACCTGTTCGTATTCTAGATCGAGGAATCAAGAAACTCAGGAACAAAGAGATTCCGTTAGTCAAGATTCAGTGGAAGCATCATGATGAAGGAGAAGCTTCGTGGGAACTAGAGTCAGAGATGCGCGAGAAGTTTTCGTTTTTGTTTTAGACCTTGTTGCTTTTGATTTCGAGGACGAAATCTTTTGTTGAGTGGTGGATGATGTAATACCCTGTATTTTGGTATTTTAATAAGACCCGGTATTTCATTTCTATATTTGTATAAACTTTCTCTTCCTTTTGGTGAATTTTGA
Source organism: Hydrangea macrophylla (assembly GCA_033977485.1). Classification (NCBI taxonomy): domain Eukaryota; kingdom Viridiplantae; phylum Streptophyta; class Magnoliopsida; order Cornales; family Hydrangeaceae; genus Hydrangea; species Hydrangea macrophylla. The sequence continues at coordinate 80,704,328 of CM066996.1, forward strand.
TACCAATCGATTGACATATTCCCAATCGATTGACACTTTTTGATACCAATCGATTGATAAGTTATCCCAATCGATTTACATTCTACCGACTAAAAGTGATGACGTGTCAAACTTTCCAATCGATTGCTATTCATCTCAATCGATTGACATTGTTTCCAATCGATTGACTACAAATATCTGTTGCCAATCGATTGACTGGTGTCTCAATCGATTGACATAAGCTGAGAAATGTTTTCTTCTTTCCTTCAGCTTTAAACGCGTGGCACTCCCTTATGTCTATATATATGTTTCATTTAGTGGCCTTGGGGCTGTTTTTCAGACCTTGAGAGAGGGAGAGGCATACTCTTGAGTTATACATATACATATATCTATATCTATACATATATATACACACCCTCACACACACTCACTGCCGTGGCAGCTGGGAGGAACGAGAAGAAGCAGAAAGAAGAAGAAGATAGAAGAAAGGAGGAGACAGAGAGGGAAGACAGAGAAGAGGAGAGAGAGAGAGAGAGTTTGAAGTTTTCAAACTTAAACACACCCAAACGCACCCTAGGTGAGTTCTAACTCACTTGGTCCCTTTATATGAGGTTTATATAAGCTATTATGATGTTTAGATGGGTTACATGCATGTAGTGCACGTTTATATATGCTGTTTTTACAATCTGCTGGAGAAGACGTAGTTCCAATCGATTGACATAAATCTCAATCGATTGACATCAGTTGCATTCCAATCGATTGAATAGGATTCCAATCGATTGACATTATTCCAATCGATTGACATATTTCTCAATCGATTGACATAACTTTTGTTCCAATCGATTGAACTTTTGTTCCAATCGATTGACATGATCAGTACATGGATTCTTTTACCCGTTTATTATATAAGAGGTTTAGTTGTTCGATTTCTGATTCGGGATTATTCCATTATGCGATTATGGGGTAGACAGGAGTAATGTGACACCAAAGATTTATGGATAATGAATAAAAAGTAATATGAAGACGTGGGTTGACGTGTTGTTCCTGATATGAGTTCGATATCCGTTTCTTTTAATCCGAGTAGTCAGGCCACATTGGGAGTTTGTCATGTGTCGATGTAGAATGGAACGTAAGTAGGTTTGGTAAGTTCTGGGAATGGTACGTGGATGGACGTTCGGTCATGATATGCTCTTAAAAGCGGTGAGCTGTGCATATGCTCTTAAAAGCGGTGAGCTGGACCAAATAGTCTTAAGATAGACTGGATGATCTGTGATATGCTCTTAAAAGCGGTGAACAGGACCATTGTTCTTAAAAGCGGTGAGCTGGGATCACTAGTAGATGACGTTGAGTCGTGGCAATAGATTGATATGCCTTGTTCGAAACGTTATATCCCTGAAATGCGGTGAACAGGACCATTGTTCTTAAAAGCTGGGGACAGACTGACGTGGAGTCCATGACATGCGGTGAGCTGTTCATATGCTCTTAAAAGCGATGGACAGAATAAGGGTGTATCCCTAGAGTTAAACGATTGAGTCTGTTCATGATATCAGAGTCTGTTGAGTTCGGTATTTGAGTAACAAGACGATAAGGGTCGGTTTACAAGAATGAATAGAGAAACAAGATAATGTTATTTTTTTTATAAGATGTTAACTCGTGTTTTTATAAGCTTGTGTTTACTTCAGATAACTGGTACCTCGTTAGTTTATGCTCACTCAGCTCTCAGTAAGCTGACGGCCTTTTTATTGCCTGGACATTCCCCGTCCAGAATATCCTGCCCCTTGTTTTACAGGTGATGACCAGTACACTGATGACTATTATCCAGAGGAGGGCCCCACCGATGATGGTTACGCCAGGAAGGATTATCCTTATGCCAGTTGAAGACTGAAGATGTTATAATTAGATTTAATTTCAGTTGTTCTGTTAATCTTTTGTTAACGGGTACTTGGGCATTTGTTGTCTTCAGACCTGTTGTGATCCTGTGGACCATACTCTGATAGTTTGTAATAGTTAGCACTTTGTGCTATTTTCAGTTAATTACTGTTGCCTTTCTTTTGGACTAGTACTGCGTGGTGTGGATTATTAGTGACTTTCACCTGTCATGCCTTATGGACCCATAAAGGAAATTTATTTTTCTCTATTTATGCTGCTCCGGGGCGTGACACTTTCACTGCGTCCCACCAATCTGCTGCTGAGAATGTCAGTTGAAATACTGCCAAATGTCTTTTCTCAGTGTCAGTACATTCAAGTGTCTCAAATATCAATTCTATCTGGCGAATCCATTGCTCAGCTTGCCATGCTCCTGTTAGTCCTGTAAAGGTTCCTGGTTGAAGAGCACGAAATTCCTTTAGCAACTTGACTCTTGTCTGACGTACTAGTGCTTCATTGCCGATGACGTGATCCGCACGATTGATAACTTGTTCCATGCGACGGATGAAAACTCCAATCATTCCTGTTGGATCTATCTCAGGAGGTACTATATCAGATACTCCATTCAGCTGGCTCGGGTTTCCTTGAGTCGTCCTAACCATAACGAGTGCTGGTAGGGTTCAATGTTGCTACCTAAAATGAAAATCTATTCGGTCAGACGCATTCTATCTTACAGCTCAAGCAAGAACAAAACATGTGGTAACCAATATATAGTACCACTATATAATACGATCACATTAAGTAATACGAATACCTCACATAAATAATAATATTAACCACAAGGTCAGTCTACCTACTAGGTACGCTTAAATGTATCTATGCTCAAGACGAAACTACAACCTCTACGCTTAACGTCAAATCTAACCATTCTATTTCTATTCTCAAGTTCCAGGCTATGAGTATTGCTCAACTAACATGTGAGACCACTCAACTAACATGTGGCTCAAGGTAACAGGATAATCTTATCCTTAACCTCTTTCTATTTCTAGGACATACTGACTGTTCCGACATCGCTCAGGAATTCATCAGCGTCTAACATCCAACAGTTCTAAAGATTTCTTATCAGCTCTGCTAACAAAACATTCTCGGATGGATTCTTCTAACCTCTTGTCTACGTGACAAGATTACAGTTCTATCTCATCTCAACTAATCCTCATGCTATCGATATTATCTTAGAATTCGGGTTCTAACACCAAAGACAAGCGGTTAACAACTGAAAACCTAGGCTCTGATACCAAAAATCCTGTCACGCCCCGGAGCAGCATAAATAGAGAAAAATAAATTTCCTTTATGGGTCCATAGGGAATGACGGGTGAATAACCGCATTGTCATCTACCCAAACCAATAAACACCACGATAGGGAGGATGCTATTCATAGAACATATCTTATTAACATAATCAGAGGCTACAGCGGAAGCTATAAAAGGTTTGGAAGCAACAGATGCCCAAGTACCAATTATAAAAGTCTACCAAATCTATTACAACAGCTGGCTTATAGTCTAAAGCCTATAACAATAACAACAACAGAAGTACAACAGTTAAGAACCCACTAATATAAAGCAGCACATCTTCGTCTTCCAGCCTTCAGCTCCAAGTCCGGCAGAACTATCAGTCTTCAGTCCTCAAGACCTACAAATCCCTAGACATTGGAATGTCCAGGGCATTAACGCCATCAGCTTTGGATACAAAGCTGAGTGAGTACATTAAACAACACTCCTCACCGTTATTGTTCAGCATCTTAAAATGCGGTTAATCTCTTAACAATGGCGTCACTCACGGACATAGCAAAGGTCTCATTAAACTATACATGAATTCATGATCGCAGGAATCATATTAAGTAATGACAAGGATAAAGATCATGGTATAATATCTTATCACATATTCATCAAATCCATGCATGTAACCCATGCAACCACCCATGCATATACCTTTGCATCGGGACGCTGAATCCACGACTGAACATTAATCTCATCATATCCATCTCTGTATCCATACGTTGATACCATAATCCAAATCCGTATCCATACGTAGATACCATAGTACCAATCGGAATCACCCGACTAGGCAGTAGGTCCTACAATCCCTTGATAGGGTTACCGGTCGTCTACACGGTACCACCTATCTGTAAACGATGGAAGCGGCACAACGGACGTCTTCTACGCTGTGTATATTCTCACTGGTCGACTACACGGTGAGAATACATTAGGGCACTAGCCGGACGTAATCGTCAACGGTACACTGGACGTCTTCAACAGTGCATACGCATCACTGGACGTCTTCAACAGCGAGAGGCGCACTAGGAACTCTAACCGTCCCACGTCCACCCGACTCGTCAGCCGTTGATCCCATAGATCCAAAGTACACATATCTCATATAAGCCACATAAGTCACATATCCCATTTCTCATCAGCTTCTCTTGCCTCTTCACATCACTATCCCATGCATGCTGACACATGTTGTGAAATGCTCATATACTAAATACAGGAAATACCACATGCTCTGTATTCAACATATCTACTGATTACTGATTATTAACATGCAGTTGTATTCCGTTCTACTATTCAATAACATACGACAGTCAAATAATTCATCTCATATCGACAGTTAATAATAAACAGTTCATCTTGTAACATTAACATAAACATCATATAAGGCTAACGTAGTATCATGTTGACTAAGCACATATCCAATATCACGTAGGGTACAACCATTAGCAGCTTAGGTACATTACAATCAGCTCATAACATATAACAATAGATAAACAACATTCTGCTCTTTCCAATCGATTGGACTTAATGTCAATCGATTGGACTTTATGTCAATCGATTGAGATATCAATCGATTGAAATCTATGTCAATCGATTGAGATATCAATCGATTGAACTCTATGTCAATCGATTGAACTATGTCTTCTTCCTCAAAACTGCTGGTTTTATTTTAAAAAACGTTGGGGTTCCTCTTATTATCCATACACGTTATTAAACACATATATACATCCCAAAAACACCTCCTTGAGTGAGTTAATGAAACTCACCTCTTTCCGGCGTTCCGTTGACGGCGTCCCGAGCTCCGCGGCTATGGTGGTTCTCTTTCCTCTCTCTCTCTTCTCTGCTCTCTCTCTTTCTCTGTCCGTCTCCGTTCTCTCTCTGTCCTCCTCTTCTTCTTCTCTTCCTTCTTCTTCTTCTCTTCTCTTCTCTCTAACCCGAGAGGGTGTGTGTGTATATATATAATATATATGTATGTGTATATATATATATATATGAGAGTTTATATCTCTCTCTCTCTCCCAAACACACACACAAGCAAACATATATATGTATAAGGGAGAGGGTATATATAGGGAGGGGAAAACAATCACAACCACACAAAACCAACGAGGTGGCCAACTCCAGCTACTCTCAATCGATTGATACCAGGTGTCAATCGATTGGGGTTAGGTCGGCATGATACCAATCGATTGGTAAAACATCCAATCGATTGACATATCAATCGATTGAGATAAGGTCAATCGATTGAACACACAATCTCACCAAAGGCTAAGAAAGGTACTAGGGATCTATATATACCTGAAAATACAGGGTATTACATCATCCACCACTTATCAAAAGATTTCGTCCTCGAAATCTGAAGCAGTAGCCCCTATTACCAAAAAGGAAATCCATCTCGCAAGACAGACTCTAAATGCTCACGTTCTCGTTTTACATAAACGATTACATCAGCGGCCAACGGGTTAAAGTTCTAGACACGCGATACGAAAACATCATCGATCTACGGGTACTAGGGTGACAACTACCAAATCCTCGGGTTTAGATATATAAATTCCGTAAATCAAACTTCGGAAAAAGGTTCTAAGTAGCACAATCAAATCCTCTCACAACATCTGAAACGGCTAGTCCTCAAACACATGAGGTTCCTTCCTCGTGCCAAACTCCACGGTGTAAGGGTTTTACTGATCAAGTGTTCTAATCTCATCTATGTCATAGTGAAGCATTGCTGTCTGCTCCTGTCTCCGAAGATGCTTCCTATTGTGCTGTCGATGTCTGTACTGCTGCATCAGTTGATTGTCCTCTATCTCCGAACTCCTTGTTAACTCCCGTATTATTGTCGTCGTCCCCCAGGATATTGACTTGAAAGCATTTGTGACTCTAATATCGTAACTGGTGATTTAAACTTCCTCATGTATCTCCATATTCCCACGTACCATTGATATGATCATCTCTTGAGGTCGTACCATCCATTAAATACTCATTCTGCTTCCACGTATTACCTAAGTAGGTTAGGCAGAGCTACATACTGATTTTCATGAGTCGTTCTATTATATAATCTCGACTGGGTGAAAGCAACATGCAATCGGTGTTGAAAAGAATCCTTCTATGATACTCTTTGTAATTCTGGTGTTGTTTCTACGTTACTCGTATCTCTCTTATAGACTTGAAATCTTCTAGTTTGTCGTTTCTTGTCAAGGCTATATCTAACGAAAATTGAGATTCCTCATCTCTAATCTCTGTCCAACTTACCAACGGTTGGCGTAGTCTTTCGATAGGGAGGCAATTGACGTCATATAAGGATGCAAAAGATGTCATATAGGGAGGCAATAGATGTTATACAGGGATGCAAATGATGTTATATCCATTCTCGGATAACTACTATCAGAAACGACTACTGATTGTGCCAAATGAATTGTTTGTATATCTACAATTTATAGTGTAGGCTAATCCTCTTACAATCAATCAAACGGATGCAAAACTTCCTTCAATATCGGGATCATATGTAATACATGATGTAGGTGATAAGGGTTGTACCTTCTGTCTATTGTCCTTGTCTAAGTTGAGACCAATTACTTGTATGGTGAGTTTGCCCTCGTGGTACTTGTTGCGATGGAGCATTGTGTTGCATCTCTAGTTCTGGACAAAACTTACGGACATGACCAAATTTACCACAGTTGAAACATCGTATTCCCCGTCCATTAGATTTCCTTAACGCTCTGCATTCTTGGGAATGGTGTCCAGGTACTCCACAATTGTAGCAGATATCTCGTTCTCTGTGCTGTGTTGGGGTCGTCACGGGTTTTGATTCGTTCTTGTTGTTCCCCAACCTCTTACGCTTCTGGCGGTTACTTGTATAACTTCTCTCCATGTTTCCTCGTTGGACTTGGTTAGTTGCCAACACAATCTGACTGTCCCTTCTTCTCTGATCCGTTATGAAAAACTGATCGTTCCCTGGAAATGCTTGATCAAAGTGTTGTCCTTCACTAATATGAGTGTCGTCTTCTAGTTTCGTTGCCATTTCTACCAAAGCTTCGAAAGATTGATCTAAATGTCCTATAGTCATATGACGGATATGTGGAACTAATCCTTGATGATATCTTTTGATCTTCCTTTTTGGGGTATCGATCATATGCGGTGCAAAATCGTGATAGCCTCTCGAATTGAGTTGTATATTCGGGCACTGTAAAACTACCTTGGACTAATTGGATGAACTCCATCTCCCTCTTGTTCTTCTCAGATTCTGGAAAGTACTTCTCTAGAAATCGAGTCTTGAATGATTCCCAAGTCATCCTTCCTACAGCTTCTTCACCTATCGTAGCTTTCACTGCGTCCCACCAATCTGCTGCTGAGAATGTCAGTTGAAATACTGCCAAATGTCTTTTCTCAGTGTCAGTACATTCAAGTGTCTCAAATATCAATTCTATCTGGCGAATCCATTGCTCAGCTTGCCATGCTCCTATTAGTCCTGTAAAGGTTCCTGGTTGAAGAGCACGAAATTCCTTTAGCAACTTGACTCTTGTCTGACGTACTAGTGCTTCATTGCCGATGACGTGATCCGCACGATTGATAACTTGTTCCATGCGACGGATGAAAACTCCAATCATTCCTGTTGGATCTATCTCAGGAGGTACTATATCAGATACTCCATTCAGCTGGCTCGGGTTTCCTTGAGTCGTCCTAACCATAACGAGTGCTGGTAGGGTTCAATGTTGCTACCTAAAATGAAAATCTATTCGGTCAGACGCATTCTATCTTACAGCTCAAGCAAGAACAAAACATGTGGTAACCAATATATAGTACCACTATATAATACGATCACATTAAGTAATACGAATACCTCACATAAATAATAATATTAACCACAAGATCAGTCTACCTACTAGGTACGCTTAAATGTATCTATGCTCAAGACGAAACTACAACCTCTACGCTTAACGTCAAATCTAACCATTCTATTTCTATTCTCAAGTTCCAGGCTATGAGTATTGCTCAACTAACATGTGAGACCACTCAACTAACATGTGGCTCAAGGTAACAGGATAATCTTATCCTTAACCTCTTTCTATTTCTAGGACATACTGACTGTTCCGACATCGCTCAGGAATTCATCAGCGTCTAACATCCAACAGTTCTAAAGATTTCTTATCAGCTCTGCTAACAAAACATTCTCGGATGGATTCTTCTAACCTCTTGTCTACGTGACAAGATTACAGTTCTATCTCATCTCAACTAATCCTCATGCTATCGATATTATCTTAGAATTCGGGTTCTAACACCAAAGACAAGCGGTTAACAACTGAAAACCTAGGCTCTGATACCAAAAATCCTGTCACGCCCCGGAGCAGCATAAATAGAGAAAAATAAATTTCCTTTATGGGTCCATAGGGAATGACGGGTGAATAACCGCATTGTCATCTACCCAAACCAATAAACACCACGATAGGGAGGATGCTATTCATAGAACATATCTTATTAACATAATCAGAGGCTACAGCGGAAGCTATAAAAGGTTTGGAAGCAACAGATGCCCAAGTACCAATTATAAAAGTCTACCAAATCTATTACAACAGCTGGCTTATAGTCTAAAGCCTATAACAATAACAACAACAGAAGTACAACAGTTAAGAACCCACTAATATAAAGCAGCACATCTTCGTCTTCCAGCCTTCAGCTCCAAGTCCGGCAGAACTATCAGTCTTCAGTCCTCAAGACCTACAAATCCCTAGACATTGGAATGTCCAGGGCATTAACGCCATCAGCTTTGGATACAAAGCTGAGTGAGTACATTAAACAACACTCCTCACCGTTATTGTTCAGCATCTTAAAATGCGGTTAATCTCTTAACAATGGCGTCACTCACGGACATAGCAAAGGTCTCATTAAACTATACATGAATTCATGATCGCAGGAATCATATTAAGTAATGACAAGGATAAAGATCATGGTATAATATCTTATCACATATTCATCAAATCCATGCATGTAACCCATGCAACCACCCATGCATATACCTTTGCGTCGGGACGCTGAATCCACGACTGAACATTAATCTCATCATATCCATCTCTGTATCCATACGTTGATACCATAATCCAAATCCGTATCCATACGTAGATACCATAGTACCAATCGGAATCACCCGACTAGGCAGTAGGTCCTACAATCCCTTGATAGGGTTACCGGTCGTCTACACGGTACCACCTATCTGTAAACGATGGAAGCGGCACAACGGACGTCTTCTACGCTGTGTATATTCTCACTGGTCGACTACACGGTGAGAATACATTAGGGCACTAGCCGGACGTAATCGTCAACGGTACACTGGACGTCTTCAACAGTGCATACGCATCACTGGACGTCTTCAACAGCGAGAGGCGCACTAGGAACTCTAACCGTCCCACGTCCACCCGACTCGTCAGCCGTTGATCCCATAGATCCAAAGTACACATATCTCATATAAGCCACATAAGTCACATATCCCATTTCTCATCAGCTTCTCTTGCCTCTTCACATCACTATCCCATGCATGCTGACACATGTTGTGAAATGCTCATATACTAAATACAGGAAATACCACATGCTCTGTATTCAACATATCTACTGATTACTGATTATTAACATGCAGTTGTATTCCGTTCTACTATTCAATAACATACGACAGTCAAATAATTCATCTCATATCGACAGTTAATAATAAACAGTTCATCTTGTAACATTAACATAAACATCATATAAGGCTAACGTAGTATCATGTTGACTAAGCACATATCCAATATCACGTAGGGTACAACCATTAGCAGCTTAGGTACATTACAATCAGCTCATAACATATAACAATAGATAAACAACATTCTGCTCTTTCCAATCGATTGGACTTAATGTCAATCGATTGGACTTTATGTCAATCGATTGAGATATCAATCGATTGAAATCTATGTCAATCGATTGAGATATCAATCGATTGAACTCTATGTCAATCGATTGAACTATGTCTTCTTCCTCAAAACTGCTGGTTTTATTTTAAAAAACGTTGGGGTTCCTCTTATTATCCATACACGTTATTAAACACATATATACATCCCAAAAACACCTCCTTGAGTGAGTTAATGAAACTCACCTCTTTCCGGCGTTCCGTTGACGGCGTCCCGAGCTCCGCGGCTATGGTGGTTCTCTTTCCTCTCTCTCTCTTCTCTGCTCTCTCTCTTTCTCTGTCCGTCTCTGTTCTCTCTCTGTCCTCCTCTTCTTCTTCTCTTCCTTCTTCTTCTTCTCTTCTCTTCTCTCTAACCCGAGAGGGTGTGTGTGTATATATATAATATATATGTATGTGTATATATATATATATGAGAGTTTATATCTCTCTTTCTCTCCCAAACACACACACAAGCAAACATATATATGTATAAGGGAGAGGGTATATATAGGGAGGGGAAAACAATCACAACCACACAAAACCAACGAGGTGGCCAACTCCAGCTACTCTCAATCGATTGATACCAGGTGTCAATCGATTGGGGTTAGGTCGGCATGATACCAATCGATTGGTAAAACATCCAATCGATTGACATATCAATCGATTGAGATAAGGTCAATCGATTGAACACACAATCTCACCAAAGGCTAAGAAAGGTACTAGGGATCTATATATACCTGAAAATACAGGGTATTACATCATCCACCACTTATCAAAAGATTTCGTCCTCGAAATCTGAAGCAGTAGCCCCTATTACCAAAAAGGAAATCCATCTCGCAAGACAGACTCTAAATGCTCACGTTCTCGTTTTACATAAACGATTACATCAGCGGCCAACGGGTTAAAGTTCTAGACACGCGATACGAAAACATCATCGATCTACGGGTACTAGGGTGACAACTACCAAATCCTCGGGTTTAGATATATAAATTCCGTAAATCAAACTTCGGAAAAAGGTTCTAAGTAGCACAATCAAATCCTCTCACAACATCTGAAACGGCTAGTCCTCAAACACATGAGGTTCCTTCCTCGTGCCAAACTCCACGGTGTAAGGGTTTTACTGATCAAGTGTTCTAATCTCATCTATGTCATAGTGAAGCATTGCTGTCTGCTCCTGTCTCCGAAGATGCTTCCTATTGTGCTGTCGATGTCTGTACTGCTGCATCAGTTGATTGTCCTCTATCTCCGAACTCCTTGTTAACTCCCGTATTATTGTCGTCGTCCCCCAGGATATTGACTTGAAAGCATTTGTGACTCTAATATCGTAACTGGTGATTTAAACTTCCTCATGTATCTCCATATTCCCACGTACCATTGATATGATCATCTCTTGAGGTCGTACCATCCATTAAATACTCATTCTGCTTCCACGTATTACCTAAGTAGGTTAGGCAGAGCTACATACTGATTTTCATGAGTTGTTCTATTATATAATCTCGACTGGGTGAAAGCAACATGCAATCGGTGTTGAAAAGAATCCTTCTATGATACTCTTTGTAATTCTGGTGTTGTTTCTACGTTACTCGTATCTCTCTTATAGACTTGAAATCTTCTAGTTTGTCGTTTCTTGTCAAGGCTATATCTAACGAAAATTGAGATTCCTCATCTCTAATCTCTGTCCAACTTACCAACGGTTGGCGTAGTCTTTCGATAGGGAGGCAATTGACGTCATATAAGGATGCAAAAGATGTCATATAGGGAGGCAATAGATGTTATACAGGGATGCAAATGATGTTATATCCATTCTCGGATAACTACTATCAGAAACGACTACTGATTGTGCCAAATGAATTGTTTGTATATCTACAATTTATAGTGTAGGCTAATCCTCTTACAATCAATCAAACGGATGCAAAACTTCCTTCAATATCGGGATCATATGTAATACATGATGTAGGTGATAAGGGTTGTACCTCCTGTCTATTGTCCTTGTCTAAGTTGAGACCAATTACTTGTATGGTGAGTTTGCCCTCGTGGTACTTGTTGCGATGGAGCATTGTGTTGCATCTCTAGTTCTGGACAAAACTTACGGACATGACCAAATTTACCACAGTTGAAACATCGTATTCCCCGTCCATTAGATTTCCTTAACGCTCTGCATTCTTGGGAATGGTGTCCAGGTACTCCACAATTGTAGCAGATATCTCGTTCTCTGTGCTGTGTTGGGGTCGTCACGGGTTTTGATTCGTTCTTGTTGTTCCCCAACCTCTTACGCTTCTGGCGGTTACTTGTATAACTTCTCTCCATGTTTCCTCGTTGGACTTGGTTAGTTGCCAACACAATCTGACTGTCCCTTCTTCTCTGATCCGTTATGAAAAACTGATCGTTCCCTGGAAATGCTTGATCAAAGTGTTGTCCTTCACTAATCTGAGTGTCGTCTTCTAGTTTCGTTGCCATTTCTACCAAAGCTTCGAAAGATTGATCTAAATGTCCTATAGTCATATGACGGATATGTGGAACTAATCCTTGATGATATCTTTTGATCTTCCTTTTTGGGGTATCGATCATATGCGGTGCAAATCGTGATAGCCTCTCGAATTGAGTTGTATATTCGGGCACTGTAAAACTACCTTGGACTAATTGGATGAACTCCATCTCCCTCTTGTTCTTCTCAGATTCTGGAAAGTACTTCTTTAGAAATCGAGTCTTGAATGATTCCCAAGTCATCCTTCCTACAGCTTCTTCACCTATCGTAGCTTTCTGTAATACCCTGTATTTTGGTATTTTAATAAGACCCGGTATTTTATTTCTATATTCGTATAAACTTTCTCTTCCTTTTGGTGAATTTTGATACCAATCGATTGACATATTCCCAATCGATTGACACTTTTTGATACCAATCGATTGATAAGTTATCCCAATCGATTTACATTCTACCGACTAAAAGTGATGACGTGTCAAACTTTCCAATCGATTGCTATTCATCTCAATCGATTGACATTGTTTCCAATCGATTGACTACAAATATCTGTTGCCAATCGATTGACTGGTGTCTCAATCGATTGACATAAGCTGAGAAATGTTTTCTTCTTTCCTTCAGCTTTAAACGCGTGGCACTCCCTTATGTCTATATATATGTTTCATTTAGTGGCCTTGGGGCTGTTTTTCAGACCTTGAGAGAGGGAGAGGCATACTCTTGAGTTATACATATACATATATCTATATCTATACATATATATACACACCCTCACACACACTCACTGCCGTGGCAGCTGGGAGGAACGAGAAGAAGCAGAAAGAAGAAGAAGAAAGAAGAAAGGAGGAGACAGAGAGGGAAGACAGAGAAGAGGAGAGAGAGAGAGAGAGAGTTTGAAGTTTTCAAACTTAAACACACCCAAACGCACCCTAGGTGAGTTCTAACTCACTTGGTCCCTTTATATGAGGTTTATATAAGCTATTATGATGTTTAGATGGGTTACATGCATGTAGTGCACGTTTATATATGCTGTTTTTACAATCTGCTGGAGAAGACGTAGTTCCAATCGATTGACATAAATCTCAATCGATTGACATCAGTTGCATTCCAATCGATTGAATAGGATTCCAATCGATTGACATTATTCCAATCGATTGACATATTTCTCAATCGATTGACATAACTTTTGTTCCAATCGATTGAACTTTTGTTCCAATCGATTGACATGATCAGTACATGGATTCTTTTGCCCGTTTATTATATAAGAGGTTTAGTTGTTCGATTTCTGATTCGGGATTATTCCATTATGCGATTATGGGGTAGACAGGAGTAATGTGACACCAAAGATTTATGGATAATGAATAAAAAGTAATATGAAGACGTGGGTTGACGTGTTGTTCCTGATATGAGTTCGATATCCGTTTCTTTTAATCCGAGTAGTCAGGCCACATTGGGAGTTTGTCATGTGTCGATGTAGAATGGAACGTAAGTAGGTTTGGTAAGTTCTGGGAATGGTACGTGGATGGACGTTCGGTCATGATATGCTCTTAAAAGCGGTGAGCTGTGCATATGCTCTTAAAAGCGGTGAGCTGGACCAAATAGTCTTAAGATAGACTGGATGATCTGTGATATGCTCTTAAAAGCGGTGAACAGGACCATTGTTCTTAAAAGCGGTGAGCTGGGATCACTAGTAGATGACGTTGAGTCGTGGCAATAGATTGATATGCCTTGTTCGAAACGTTATATCCCTGAAATGCGGTGAACAGGACCATTGTTCTTAAAAGCTGGGGACAGACTGACGTGGAGTCCATGACATGCGGTGAGCTGTTCATATGCTCTTAAAAGCGATGGACAGAATAAGGGTGTATCCCTAGAGTTAAACGATTGAGTCTGTTCATGATATCAGAGTCTGTTGAGTTCGGTATTTGAGTAACAAGACGATAAGGGTCGGTTTACAAGAATGAATAGAGAAACAAGATAATGTTATTTTTTTTATAAGATGTTAACTCGTGTTTTTATAAGCTTGTGTTTACTTCAGATAACTGGTACCTCGTTAGTTTATGCTCACTCAGCTCTCAGTAAGCTGACGGCCTTTTTATTGCCTGGACATTCCCCGTCCAGAATATCCTGCCCCTTGTTTTACAGGTGATGACCAGTACACTGATGACTATTATCCAGAGGAGGGCCCCACCGATGATGGTTACGCCAGGAAGGATTATCCTTATGCCAGTTGAAGACTGAAGATGTTATAATTAGATTTAATTTCAGTTGTTCTGTTAATCTTTTGTTAACGGGTACTTGGGCATTTGTTGTCTTCAGACCTGTTGTGATCCTGTGGACCATACTCTGATAGTTTGTAATAGTTAGCACTTTGTGCTATTTTCAGTTAATTACTGTTGCCTTTCTTTTGGACTAGTACTGCGTGGTGTGGATTATTAGTGACTTTCACCTGTCATGCCTTATGGACCCATAAAGGAAATTTATTTTTCTCTATTTATGCTGCTCCGGGGCGTGACACTTTCACTGCGTCCCACCAATCTGCTGCTGAGAATGTCAGTTGAAATACTGCCAAATGTCTTTTCTCAGTGTCAGTACATTCAAGTGTCTCAAATATCAATTCTATCTGGCGAATCCATTGCTCAGCTTGCCATGCTCCTGTTAGTCCTGTAAAGGTTCCTGGTTGAAGAGCACGAAATTCCTTTAGCAACTTGACTCTTGTCTGACGTACTAGTGCTTCATTGCCGATGACGTGATCCGCACGATTGATAACTTGTTCCATGCGACGGATGAAAACTCCAATCATTCCTGTTGGATCTATCTCAGGAGGTACTATATCAGATACTCCATTCAGCTGGCTCGGGTTTCCTTGAGTCGTCCTAACCATAACGAGTGCTGGTAGGGTTCAATGTTGCTACCTAAAATGAAAATCTATTCGGTCAGACGCATTCTATCTTACAGCTCAAGCAAGAACAAAACATGTGGTAACCAATATATAGTACCACTATATAATACGATCACATTAAGTAATACGAATACCTCACATAAATAATAATATTAACCACAAGGTCAGTCTACCTACTAGGTACGCTTAAATGTATCTATGCTCAAGACGAAACTACAACCTCTACGCTTAACGTCAAATCTAACCATTCTATTTCTATTCTCAAGTTCCAGGCTATGAGTATTGCTCAACTAACATGTGAGACCACTCAACTAACATGTGGCTCAAGGTAACAGGATAATCTTATCCTTAACCTCTTTCTATTTCTAGGACATACTGACTGTTCCGACATCGCTCAGGAATTCATCAGCGTCTAACATCCAACAGTTCTAAAGATTTCTTATCAGCTCTGCTAACAAAACATTCTCGGATGGATTCTTCTAACCTCTTGTCTACGTGACAAGATTACAGTTCTATCTCATCTCAACTAATCCTCATGCTATCGATATTATCTTAGAATTCGGGTTCTAACACCAAAGACAAGCGGTTAACAACTGAAAACCTAGGCTCTGATACCAAAAATCCTGTCACGCCCCGGAGCAGCATAAATAGAGAAAAATAAATTTCCTTTATGGGTCCATAGGGAATGACGGGTGAATAACCGCATTGTCATCTACCCAAACCAATAAACACCACGATAGGGAGGATGCTATTCATAGAACATATCTTATTAACATAATCAGAGGCTACAGCGGAAGCTATAAAAGGTTTGGAAGCAACAGATGCCCAAGTACCAATTATAAAAGTCTACCAAATCTATTACAACAGCTGGCTTATAGTCTAAAGCCTATAACAATAACAACAACAGAAGTACAACAGTTAAGAACCCACTAATATAAAGCAGCACATCTTCGTCTTCCAGCCTTCAGCTCCAAGTCCGGCAGAACTATCAGTCTTCAGTCCTCAAGACCTACAAATCCCTAGACATTGGAATGTCCAGGGCATTAACGCCATCAGCTTTGGATACAAAGCTGAGTGAGTACATTAAACAACACTCCTCACCGTTATTGTTCAGCATCTTAAAATGCGGTTAATCTCTTAACAATGGCGTCACTCACGGACATAGCAAAGGTCTCATTAAACTATACATGAATTCATGATCGCAGGAATCATATTAAGTAATGACAAGGATAAAGATCATGGTATAATATCTTATCACATATTCATCAAATCCATGCATGTAACCCATGCAACCACCCATGCATATACCTTTGCGTCGGGACGCTGAATCCACGACTGAACATTAATCTCATCATATCCATCTCTGTATCCATACGTTGATACCATAATCCAAATCCGTATCCATACGTAGATACCATAGTACCAATCGGAATCACCCGACTAGGCAGTAGGTCCTACAATCCCTTGATAGGGTTACCGGTCGTCTACACGGTACCACCTATCTGTAAACGATGGAAGCGGCACAACGGACGTCTTCTACGCTGTGTATATTCTCACTGGTCGACTACACGGTGAGAATACATTAGGGCACTAGCCGGACGTAATCGTCAACGGTACACTGGACGTCTTCAACAGTGCATACGCATCACTGGACGTCTTCAACAGCGAGAGGCGCACTAGGAACTCTAACCGTCCCACGTCCACCCGACTCGTCAGCCGTTGATCCCATAGATCCAAAGTACACATATCTCATATAAGCCATATAAGTCACATATCCCATTTCTCATCAGCTTCTCTTGCCTCTTCACATCACTATCCCATGCATGCTGACACATGTTGTGAAATGCTCATATACTAAATACAGGAAATACCACATGCTCTGTATTCAACATATCTACTGATTACTGATTATTAACATGCAGTTGTATTCCGTTCTACTATTCAATAACATACGACAGTCAAATAATTCATCTCATATCGACAGTTAATAATAAACAGTTCATCTTGTAACATTAACATAAACATCATATAAGGCTAACGTAGTATCATGTTGACTAAGCACATATCCAATATCACGTAGGGTACAACCATTAGCAGCTTAGGTACATTACAATCAGCTCATAACATATAACAATAGATAAACAACATTCTGCTCTTTCCAATCGATTGGACTTAATGTCAATCGATTGGACTTTATGTCAATCGATTGAGATATCAATCGATTGAAATCTATGTCAATCGATTGAGATATCAATCGATTGAACTCTATGTCAATCGATTGAACTATGTCTTCTTCCTCAAAACTGCTGGTTTTATTTTAAAAAACGTTGGGGTTCCTCTTATTATCCATACACGTTATTAAACACATATATACATCCCAAAAACACCTCCTTGAGTGAGTTAATGAAACTCACCTCTTTCCGGCGTTCCGTTGACGGCGTCCCGAGCTCCGCGGCTATGGTGGTTCTCTTTCCTCTCTCTCTCTTCTCTGCTCTCTCTCTTTCTCTGTCCGTCTCCGTTCTCTCTCTGTCCTCCTCTTCTTCTTCTCTTCCTTCTTCTTCTTCTCTTCTCTTCTCTCTAACCCGAGAGGGTGTGTGTGTATATATATAATATATATGTATGTGTATATATATATATATATGAGAGTTTATATCTCTCTCTCTCTCCCAAACACACACACAAGCAAACATATATATGTATAAGGGAGAGGGTATATATAGGGAGGGGAAAACAATCACAACCACACAAAACCAACGAGGTGGCCAACTCCAGCTACTCTCAATCGATTGATACCAGGTGTCAATCGATTGGGGTTAGGTCGGCATGATACCAATCGATTGGTAAAACATCCAATCGATTGACATATCAATCGATTGAGATAAGGTCAATCGATTGAACACACAATCTCACCAAAGGCTAAGAAAGGTACTAGGGATCTATATATACCTGAAAATACAGGGTATTACATCATCCACCACTTATCAAAAGATTTCGTCCTCGAAATCTGAAGCAGTAGCCCCTATTACCAAAAAGGAAATCCATCTCGCAAGACAGACTCTAAATGCTCACGTTCTCGTTTTACATAAACGATTACATCAGCGGCCAACGGGTTAAAGTTCTAGACACGCGATACGAAAACATCATCGATCTACGGGTACTAGGGTGACAACTACCAAATCCTCGGGTTTAGATATATAAATTCCGTAAATCAAACTTCGGAAAAAGGTTCTAAGTAGCACAATCAAATCCTCTCACAACATCTGAAACGGCTAGTCCTCAAACACATGAGGTTCCTTCCTCGTGCCAAACTCCACGGTGTAAGGGTTTTACTGATCAAGTGTTCTAATCTCATCTATGTCATAGTGAAGCATTGCTGTCTGCTCCTGTCTCCGAAGATGCTTCCTATTGTGCTGTCGATGTCTGTACTGCTGCATCAGTTGATTGTCCTCTATCTCCGAACTCCTTGTTAACTCCCGTATTATTGTCGTCGTCCCCCAGGATATTGACTTGAAAGCATTTGTGACTCTAATATCGTAACTGGTGATTTAAACTTCCTCATGTATCTCCATATTCCCACGTACCATTGATATGATCATCTCTTGAGGTCGTACCATCCATTAAATACTCATTCTGCTTCCACGTATTACCTAAGTAGGTTAGGCAGAGCTACATACTGATTTTCATGAGTCGTTCTATTATATAATCTCGACTGGGTGAAAGCAACATGCAATCGGTGTTGAAAAGAATCCTTCTATGATACTCTTTGTAATTCTGGTGTTGTTTCTACGTTACTCGTATCTCTCTTATAGACTTGAAATCTTCTAGTTTGTCGTTTCTTGTCAAGGCTATATCTAACGAAAATTGAGATTCCTCATCTCTAATCTCTGTCCAACTTACCAACGGTTGGCGTAGTCTTTCGATAGGGAGGCAATTGACGTCATATAAGGATGCAAAAGATGTCATATAGGGAGGCAATAGATGTTATACAGGGATGCAAATGATGTTATATCCATTCTCGGATAACTACTATCAGAAACGACTACTGATTGTGCCAAATGAATTGTTTGTATATCTACAATTTATAGTGTAGGCTAATCCTCTTACAATCAATCAAACGGATGCAAAACTTCCTTCAATATCGGGATCATATGTAATACATGATGTAGGTGATAAGGGTTGTACCTTCTGTCTATTGTCCTTGTCTAAGTTGAGACCAATTACTTGTATGGTGAGTTTGCCCTCGTGGTACTTGTTGCGATGGAGCATTGTGTTGCATCTCTAGTTCTGGACAAAACTTACGGACATGACCAAATTTACCACAGTTGAAACATCGTATTCCCCGTCCATTAGATTTCCTTAACGCTCTGCATTCTTGGGAATGGTGTCCAGGTACTCCACAATTGTAGCAGATATCTCGTTCTCTGTGCTGTGTTGGGGTCGTCACGGGTTTTGATTCGTTCTTGTTGTTCCCCAACCTCTTACGCTTCTGGCGGTTACTTGTATAACTTCTCTCCATGTTTCCTCGTTGGACTTGGTTAGTTGCCAACACAATCTGACTGTCCCTTCTTCTCTGATCCGTTATGAAAAACTGATCGTTCCCTGGAAATGCTTGATCAAAGTGTTGTCCTTCACTAATATGAGTGTCGTCTTCTAGTTTCGTTGCCATTTCTACCAAAGCTTCGAAAGATTGATCTAAATGTCCTATAGTCATATGACGGATATGTGGAACTAATCCTTGATGATATCTTTTGATCTTCCTTTTTGGGGTATCGATCATATGCGGTGCAAAATCGTGATAGCCTCTCGAATTGAGTTGTATATTCGGGCACTGTAAAACTACCTTGGACTAATTGGATGAACTCCATCTCCCTCTTGTTCTTCTCAGATTCTGGAAAGTACTTCTCTAGAAATCGAGTCTTGAATGATTCCCAAGTCATCCTTCCTACAGCTTCTTCACCTATCGTAGCTTTCACTGCGTCCCACCAATCTGCTGCTGAGAATGTCAGTTGAAATACTGCCAAATGTCTTTTCTCAGTGTCAGTACATTCAAGTGTCTCAAATATCAATTCTATCTGGCGAATCCATTGCTCAGCTTGCCATGCTCCTATTAGTCCTGTAAAGGTTCCTGGTTGAAGAGCACGAAATTCCTTTAGCAACTTGACTCTTGTCTGACGTACTAGTGCTTCATTGCCGATGACGTGATCCGCACGATTGATAACTTGTTCCATGCGACGGATGAAAACTCCAATCATTCCTGTTGGATCTATCTCAGGAGGTACTATATCAGATACTCCATTCAGCTGGCTCGGGTTTCCTTGAGTCGTCCTAACCATAACGAGTGCTGGTAGGGTTCAATGTTGCTACCTAAAATGAAAATCTATTCGGTCAGACGCATTCTATCTTACAGCTCAAGCAAGAACAAAACATGTGGTAACCAATATATAGTACCACTATATAATACGATCACATTAAGTAATACGAATACCTCACATAAATAATAATATTAACCACAAGGTCAGTCTACCTACTAGGTACGCTTAAATGTATCTATGCTCAAGACGAAACTACAACCTCTACGCTTAACGTCAAATCTAACCATTCTATTTCTATTCTCAAGTTCCAGGCTATGAGTATTGCTCAACTAACATGTGAGACCACTCAACTAACATGTGGCTCAAGGTAACAGGATAATCTTATCCTTAACCTCTTTCTATTTCTAGGACATACTGACTGTTCCGACATCGCTCAGGAATTCATCAGCGTCTAACATCCAACAGTTCTAAAGATTTCTTATCAGCTCTGCTAACAAAACATTCTCGGATGGATTCTTCTAACCTCTTGTCTACGTGACAAGATTACAGTTCTATCTCATCTCAACTAATCCTCATGCTATCGATATTATCTTAGAATTCGGGTTCTAACACCAAAGACAAGCGGTTAACAACTGAAAACCTAGGCTCTGATACCAAAAATCCTGTCACGCCCCGGAGCAGCATAAATAGAGAAAAATAAATTTCCTTTATGGGTCCATAGGGAATGACGGGTGAATAACCGCATTGTCATCTACCCAAACCAATAAACACCACGATAGGGAGGATGCTATTCATAGAACATATCTTATTAACATAATCAGAGGCTACAGCGGAAGCTATAAAAGGTTTGGAAGCAACAGATGCCCAAGTACCAATTATAAAAGTCTACCAAATCTATTACAACAGCTGGCTTATAGTCTAAAGCCTATAACAATAACAACAACAGAAGTACAACAGTTAAGAACCCACTAATATAAAGCAGCACATCTTCGTCTTCCAGCCTTCAGCTCCAAGTCCGGCAGAACTATCAGTCTTCAGTCCTCAAGACCTACAAATCCCTAGACATTGGAATGTCCAGGGCATTAACGCCATCAGCTTTGGATACAAAGCTGAGTGAGTACATTAAACAACACTCCTCACCGTTATTGTTCAGCATCTTAAAATGCGGTTAATCTCTTAACAATGGCGTCACTCACGGACATAGCAAAGGTCTCATTAAACTATACATGAATTCATGATCGCAGGAATCATATTAAGTAATGACAAGGATAAAGATCATGGTATAATATCTTATCACATATTCATCAAATCCATGCATGTAACCCATGCAACCACCCATGCATATACCTTTGCGTCGGGACGCTGAATCCACGACTGAACATTAATCTCATCATATCCATCTCTGTATCCATACGTTGATACCATAATCCAAATCCGTATCCATACGTAGATACCATAGTACCAATCGGAATCACCCGACTAGGCAGTAGGTCCTACAATCCCTTGATAGGGTTACCGGTCGTCTACACGGTACCACCTATCTGTAAACGATGGAAGCGGCACAACGGACGTCTTCTACGCTGTGTATATTCTCACTGGTCGACTACACGGTGAGAATACATTAGGGCACTAGCCGGACGTAATCGTCAACGGTACACTGGACGTCTTCAACAGTGCATACGCATCACTGGACGTCTTCAACAGCGAGAGGCGCACTAGGAACTCTAACCGTCCCACGTCCACCCGACTCGTCAGCCGTTGATCCCATAGATCCAAAGTACACATATCTCATATAAGCCACATAAGTCACATATCCCATTTCTCATCAGCTTCTCTTGCCTCTTCACATCACTATCCCATGCATGCTGACACATGTTGTGAAATGCTCATATACTAAATACAGGAAATACCACATGCTCTGTATTCAACATATCTACTGATTACTGATTATTAACATGCAGTTGTATTCCGTTCTACTATTCAATAACATACGACAGTCAAATAATTCATCTCATATCGACAGTTAATAATAAACAGTTCATCTTGTAACATTAACATAAACATCATATAAGGCTAACGTAGTATCATGTTGACTAAGCACATATCCAATATCACGTAGGGTACAACCATTAGCAGCTTAGGTACATTACAATCAGCTCATAACATATAACAATAGATAAACAACATTCTGCTCTTTCCAATCGATTGGACTTAATGTCAATCGATTGGACTTTATGTCAATCGATTGAGATATCAATCGATTGAAATCTATGTCAATCGATTGAGATATCAATCGATTGAACTCTATGTCAATCGATTGAACTATGTCTTCTTCCTCAAAACTGCTGGTTTTATTTTAAAAAACGTTGGGGTTCCTCTTATTATCCATACACGTTATTAAACACATATATACATCCCAAAAACACCTCCTTGAGTGAGTTAATGAAACTCACCTCTTTCCGGCGTTCCGTTGACGGCGTCCCGAGCTCCGCGGCTATGGTGGTTCTCTTTCCTCTCTCTCTCTTCTCTGCTCTCTCTCTTTCTCTGTCCGTCTCTGTTCTCTCTCTGTCCTCCTCTTCTTCTTCTCTTCTCTTCTCTCTAACCCGAGAGGGTGTGTGTGTATATATATAATATATATGTATGTGTATATATATATATATATGAGAGTTTATATCTCTCTCTCTCTCCCAAACACACACACAAGCAAACATATATATGTATAAGGGAGAGGGTATATATAGGGAGGGGAAAACAATCACAACCACACAAAACCAACGAGGTGGCCAACTCCAGCTACTCTCAATCGATTGATACCAGGTGTCAATCGATTGGGGTTAGGTCGGCATGATACCAATCGATTGGTAAAACATCCAATCGATTGACATATCAATCGATTGAGATAAGGTCAATCGATTGAACACACAATCTCACCAAAGGCTAAGAAAGGTACTAGGGATCTATATATACCTGAAAATACAGGGTATTACAAATACCTATACGAAAGGCATCTTTTCATGAATGTCAAATCACCAACCACCCACTCACACACACGTTCCTTTCATTACATGGCACATTGATCAAAGGCAACCCTGTTAGTCGGGTTCATGGGTCCAAAAGGACCAGCCACTTGGGCTTCATTACATGGGCCCAATAGGACCAACCACTTAGGGCTATACTTTATAGTTCGTTGTAGTGGTAATTGACATTGGGAACAATGAATGAATTGCACAATGGCATAACAAATATTAACATAATCCCTTTTTCAGTGGAACCAAACGATAATGTTCCAAAAATGAATTATAACAATTATATAATATTATTAATAACTGAAGGTAGAATCAGATCCACTCGTGAGGAGTAGAATCAGCAAAAAGGATATGAACACTCACATATGGAATTGAACTGAATACCGGGTATGAACACCCACATATAGAGTTGAATTAAATACAGGATACGAACACTCACCTTGATATCTTAGTATTTTTATCTGGGAATCTGCTACTTCACAAGTCCTACATAAATACATATAAAAGAACTAACATCTAAGTTTAACTTATAGACATAGGAGCAAAATTGTAAATTATTATTTTTATAGGGGTAATTTCGTAATGTTACTAAATATGTATTTTAATCTTATCAGTACGATCCTTGTGTGATTTTAAGACTAATGCCATTAACTAGGCTCGATTATAAGTTTGTTACAATTAAATATACACGTTTAAAGTCTAGGGGTAAAAACGTCATTTTACACGTAAAGTATTAAATCGAAATCTTTAAACTGAATTTTTCATATTTATTATTCTATCCATAAATATGTATCCAAATTAATAAAGAAAATCATTATTTTCGTGTAGATAAATACTACTATTTAAGAAATCGGGTCACTTATGTAATTTAAACTAATATTAAGGATTAATATGAAAATGTATAAAAATAAGTTTCGTATGATATACTTATGTCTAAATAATATGTCCAAGATTAATGCTTAAAATATGATATTTATACATAATATAACATGTATTTAAAAGTTTTGGGGCTGATATGTAATTATACTAAAATATAGGGATTATACAAAATTTTCCAAAACTGTAAAATTTATATCTCAGATTGTTATAAACAATATTACAAGTACTATGCTCGAAACCGTGATCAAATCCGATATCGGTAGACCTTTATATGTTCGTTTAAAGTTTTCAGGGATGTAAATGTAATTTTCGGAAATAAACTGGGCAGAATGCCCTGTTTGGCAGATTGTAATTCCAAACTTCTAATGGTCATAACTCACTCATTTCTTAACCTTTTTAAGTGAAATCAGTGTCTATCTTGAGTGAAATTTCGTGGAGAATCCAAATCTAAAGTCGGTTTTTACCAGATTCGAATCACAGAATGTGAAATGACTAATTTACCCTTTTAAAACAAGCTTAAATAAAACTCAAACGGTACATCCAAATGAAAAGCTGTTTTAAGAGGTATTTCCCGGGAATTAAAAGAGTCAAATTCTAAAATTTCATAATTTAATGTGGTCGGAGTAAAGAGATATAAAAATTTTACCATTTTGATCAAATCTAGCTATGTTCTTAATTCTAGATTAATAATTAATTTAACCCTTCCTAAATTAAGCTAATAGGATCTAATTATTACTGAAAATAATGTAAATGTGAGTGTTTATAAACTATATAAATATAGAGAAGAAAAGAACTTACCTTGATTTGATGATAGGAAAATACAAGAATTCTCACTCTTTTACTTCCTAGCTCTCTCTCCAAACATAAACTTATGAAGTGGTGAGGAATTTGTGGTGTGAAAAATAACTCATGGATGTGTGTTTATATAGCAAGAAAAAGATGTAGTGCTTCATTAATTTAATTAGGTAAGGTTTTAATTTATTACATTGATACTCCTACTTTATTTTCTTTTTCTTTTAAAATCTTATTTATTTTTCTTTTAAATTAAGTGGAGTTTTAGTTTATTAAAAAGATATGATTTATCATGTTCCACTTTCTTTTCTTTTTCTTTTAAAATCTTATTTGTTTTTCTTTTAATTTAAGTATGATTTATTTTATTGATGAAATATGATCTATCATGTGCCACCTTCTTTTCTTTTTCTTTTAAAATGAAAGTGGTATGTGGATGAATTGAAAGCCATGTGAATGAAAATGATATGGCCAAATGTTTGTTTCCTACAAGGATTTTGACATGTGTCAATTTCAGATATTTTTACACTGCAAAACATAAAATCAGGTAAAGTTAAGCTGTGAGATGTGATCAGAAATTCACATAAATTTCGCAATGTATAATAAACGTAATTTAGGTGTATATATATATATATTTAAAAGATATTTCCTATAATTTTCTAAATTTTATTTTCAATTATTCGGGTCATGACATTCTCCTCTACTTAGAAAGTTTGGTCCCCAAACTTAACTCACCTCATGATTCAAAAAGTTGAGGATATTTGGCACGCATTTCATCTTCTCGTTCCCATGTTGCTTCTTCTACTGCATGATTCCGCCATAAGACTTTGACTAATGGAATAATCTTGGTTCTGAGGACTTGATCACAACGATCCATGATTTGAACCGGTCGTTCCACATAAGTAAGATCTTCTCGTACTTCTAACGGTTCATGTGATAATACGTGGTTACGATCTTTGATGTAGTGTCTAAGCATTGAGACGTGGAACACATTGTGAACGTTAGATAGATTAGGAGGTAATGCTAATCGGTAGGCTACTGGTCCAACCTTTCCCAAGATTTCAAAGGGTCCTATAAATCGAGGATTGAGTTTTCCTTTTCTGCCAAAGCGAACGATACCCTTGGATGGTGAAATCTTGAGAAATACATGATCTCCTTCTTCGAACTCTAGGTTTCTTCGATGAGTATCAGCATAACTCTTGTGTCGGCTCTGAGCTGTTTGAATTCGTTGGCGAATAAGTTGGATCTTTTCAGTCGTTAATTGGACAATCTCTGGTCCCAAAATTTTACGTTCGCCGACCTCTGTCCAACAGATTGGTGATCGACATTTCCTTCCATAGAGTGCTTCATAAGGTGCCATACCGATACTTGCTTGAAAGCTGTTGTTGTAGGCGAATTCGACGAGAGGTAAATGTTCTTCCCAATTACCCTTGAAGTCTAAAACGGTGAGTCGTAGCATATCTTCTAGGATCTGAATTACACGTTCAGATTGGCCATCCGTTTGTGGATGAAAAGCCGTACTGAAATTGAGAGTAGTCCCCATAGCTGCATGTAAGCTCTTCCAGAAGCGTGCTACAAATCTAGGGTCTCTATCAGAGACGATAGATACTGGTGTACCGTGCAGTCTGATGATCTCTGTGATGTATAAGGTTGCGAACTTCTCCAATGAAAAAGTGATCTTAATGGGTAAGAAGTGTGCAGATTTTGTCAATCTATCCACAATTACCCAAATAGCATCGTTCTGTTTCACTGATCGTGGTAATCCAACCACAAAGTCCATAGTGATGTGCTCCCATTTCCACTCTGGAATGGGGAGTGATTGAAGAACTCCACCAGGACGTTGATGTTCTGCCTTGACACATTGACAATGTAAACATCGTGATACAAAGTCGGCGATTTCTCTCTTCATATTAGGCCACCACCATGACTTCTTCATATCTTGGTACATCTTTGTTCCGCCCGGATGAACAGCGAATTTAGAGGAATGAGCTTCTTCTAGTATTTTCCTTTTGATTTCTGGGATGTTGGGAACACAAATGCGGTCTTGGTACTGTAGAATGCCATCCTTTAATAGGAATTCGGGTCTCTTGTCTTCCGGTATTTCTTCAGAAATCTTCTTTAAGTAGTTGTCTTGAAATTGAGATTTCTTTACTTCCTCGATTATCATTGGTTGAGCGATAAGAGCTGCCACGATACCCTTAGAATGATGAGTAGTAACTTCAATCTCCATCCTCTCAAAGTCGTCGATCAATTGTTGTTGTGAAGTAAGCATATAAGCTAGGTTTCCTGATGATTTCCGACTTAAGGCATCTGCTACTACATTAGCCTTGCCCGGATGATATTGAATATCAAGGTCATAGTCTTTCATCAACTCAAGCCATCTTCGTTGTCTCATATTAAGCTCTTTTTGTAAGAAGATGTATTTTAGGCTCTTATGGTCGGTGAAAATTTCACATCTTCTACCATATAGATAGTGACGCCAAATCTTTAGTGCGAACACTACAGCGGCTAGCTCCAAATCATGGGTCGGGTAATTCTTCTCATGAACTTTGAGTTGTCGAGATGCATAGGCAATAACCTTACCATGTTGCATTAGAACACATCCCAATCCTCGATGAGAAGCATCACTGTAAACCACAAATCCACCTTCCCCAGTAGGGATGCTGAGAATTGGTGCTGCGACCAATCTATCTTTTAATTCTTGGAAACATTTCTCACGTTCCTTCGTCCATTCGAAAGCAACACCCTTCTGTGTTAGTTGCGTCATTGGTCCTGCAATCTTGGAGAAATCTTTTACGAATCTTCGATAATAGCCTGCCAGACCTAGAAAACTGCGTACTTCAGTTACAGTTGTTGGTCTTGGCCATGACTTGACTGCTTCTATCTTCTGTGGATCCACCAATATTCCTTCCTTTGAGATCACATGCCCCAAGAAAGAAATCTTGGAAAGCCAGAATTCACATTTCTTGAACTTTGCATATAGTTGGCGATCTCTCAGAGTTTGCAACACTGTTCTCAGATGTTGTTCGTGCTCTTCAGGACTCTTTGAATATATCAAAATATCATCGATGAATACAATTACGAAATCATCGAGATAAGGCTTTAATACTCGATTCATTAGATCCATAAATGCGGCAGGAGCATTGGTAACACCGAAAGGCATTACTAGGAATTCATAATGACCATAACGAGTACGAAAAACCGTCTTTTCAACATCTTGTGCTTTGACCTTCAACTGATGGTAACCTGTTCTCAGGTCAATCTTTGAGAACACTTGTGCTCCTTGAAGTTGGTCGAATTAATCATCAATCCTCGGGAGAGGATAACGATTCTTTATCGTCAGTTTGTTCAACTCACGATAGTCGATGCACAGTCTCATAGTCCCATCCTTTTTCTTCACAAACAGGACTGGTGCACCCCAAGGAGAGGTACTAGGTCTGATAAAACCTTTATCCAGTAGTTCCTGTAATTGAGTCTTTAATTCCTTCAATTCCATTGGGGCCATGCGATAAGGGGCCTTTGATATAGGTTGAGTACCGGGAACAAGATCGATGGTGAATTCAATTTCTTTATCTGTTAGAGTGCTAGGTAGCTCTTCTGGGAAGACGTCTTGATACTCTCTTACCACTTGAATATCGTCTAAGGGTGTTTCTATAGATGAATCTTCTAGTATAGTACATAGGTAACCTTGACTTCCTTTTTTGAGTAATTCGTTTGCTTGTATAGACGAAATGAGATAAGGTGGCGATGTGACACCCTTTCCTTTAAAAGAGAAGTTAGGTTGGTTGCGAATTTGGAAGTTAACTTGCTTGGCAGAACAGTCAATGAAAGCATGGACTGAGGACAACCAATCCATCCCTAAGATGGCATCAAAACTTTGGATCTCTAAAGGTATGAGGTTGACAAGTAAAGGTACATTACTTATCACGATTGGGCATGATCGGTACACCTGGGTACCAATCAAAGAAGTGCCAGAAGGAATGGCGACCGATAGTTCATAACCTAGGGGCTGTGGAGGTATACAAAACCTCGAAGCGAAAGATGGAGATACGAATGAATGCGTAGATCTAGAATCCATAAGTGTATATGCGTTGATACCACAAATAGAGATAGTACCTGCTACTACTGCATCTGCCTCCTTATTATTTTCACCCAGAACAAGTGCAAATACACGCCCTTGACTTCGTTGATTTCCTCCTTGGCCTCCATAGTTCTGCACTGGACGTTGGTTGATCGGGACTGGTGCTGAGACAATCGCATTATTCTTGGGACAGTCTCGGATCATGTGGTTTGGGTCTCCACACTTAAAGCAAGATCTAGAGTTGAATCGACAGACACCTCCATGTATCTTTCCGCAAGTCTTGCACGGGACTCTGTTGTCTTGAGGTCCTTTCCTGGCTTGGTTGTTGAAATTGGAGCCAGATGTTCCAAGAAATTGTTTCTTCATACTACCTTGATTGTTCATCGGCCTTTTGGAGACATCTTTCCTTTGTTGAAATTCTGCGTTTGTCTTCTCTGCTTTGAGGGCACGATCATAAACTTGTCTGTATGTTGGAAATTCAAACATCTCCACCTTGCTACGAAGATGAAGTGATAACCCGTTTTCAAATTTTCTTGCCTTCTTCTCTTCCGTTGGAATGAGATAGGAAGCAAAGCGTGACAAGGAAGTGAATTCTGTGGCATATTGGAGAACTGTCATGTTCCCCTGTTTGAGATTCATGAATTCCTTCTCCTTCTGGTCTTTTATGGATGAAGGATAGTACATTCCATCAAAGAGAACTAGAAATTGCTCCCAGGTCATTCCTTCTGCAGTGTCCTCTATGGTTCTCCACCAGTGATCGGCTTCACCGACAAAAGTATAGGTCGCATAGCTCACCTTTTCTTCTTCAGTACAGGGAAAATGCTTGAAAAACCTTTCCATTTTTCTGACCCATGTCTCGGCTGCAGTAGGGTCGGCTTTACCATGGAACTGTGGCGGCTTGAGCTTTTGGAAATGCTCTATGTTGATAAAAACTTCCTTCTGCCCATTGTCGTGATCACTATTGTGACTATTTCCATTTGCATTCTCTTGAGCAACGTATGCTAGTCCTTCCATGATCATTTCAATACGTGCAAAACGATCATTAGTAGCTTGATCCATTCTATCTGTACCAGTGCGACTCTTGTTAGTACCATTCTATGATGATACGACAAGAGATATTAATATTAATGACTCTTAACATGAAAGTCTTATTTATTACTGTATGTTTTCTAGCAACCCTAAAATCTTATGCTCTGATACCAAGCTGTCACACCCCCAATTTCCAAATAATAGATTTAGGGATCATGACCGGCCGACGGGGCCTTTTAACTTGTACAGAGATCTAGCGGAAGCAATCAAAACATTCATTTATTAAATGGGATCGAAAAGACCCCCAATCATCACACCAATACAACTTATAAATAGAGTTTAAGGCTTTACATAGCCTTTAAATCCAGTACAAGAAAAGAAAGTATCCATTGGAATACTTAGATTCATTATTTGAGCTCCTAAGAAAGTGACCCTTCAAGGGCATCTAGGATAGGGTCTTCTCCTTCTATTGCTATCTCTTGTTCTTCATTTGGTTCAGCGTAAAGCATATCATTGTCATCTGAAAAGGATTTTTAAAACATTTGGAGAGTGTGAGCAGAAGGCTCAGTGAATGAACATAAACCTGGATAATAATCATAAAGAGGATTTGTATAGAAGACATAACAATATTAATAATGATGAATACGAAATATTATAACAGATTCAAAGAATATCTATACGAAAGGCATCTTTTCATGAATGTCAAATCACCAACCACCCACTCACACACACGTTCCTTTCATTACATGGCACATTGATCAAAGGCAACCCTGTTAGTCGGGTTCATGGGTCCAAAAGGACCAGCCACTTGTGCTTCATTACATGGGCCCAATAGGACCAACCACTTAGGGCTATACTTTATAGTTCGTTGTAGTGGTAATTGACATTGGGAACAATGAATGAATTGCACAATGGCATAACAAATATTAACATAATCCCTTTTTCAGTGGAACCAAACGATAATGTTCCAAAAATGAATTATAACAATTATATAATATTATTAATAACTGAAGGTAGAATCAGATCCACTCGTGAGGAGTAGAATCAGCAAAAAGGATATAAACACTCACATATGGAATTGAACTGAATACCGGGTATGAACACCCACATATAGAGTTGAATTAAATACAGGATACGAACACTCACCTTGATATCTTAGTATTTTTATCTGGGAATCTGCTACTTCACAAGTCCTACATAAATACATATAAAAGAACTAACATCTAAGTTTAACTTATAGACATAGGAGCAAAATTGTAAATTATTATTTTTATAGGGGTAATTTCGTAATGTTACTAAATATGTATTTTAATCTTATCAGTACGATCCTTGTGTGATTTTAAGACTAATGCCATTAACTAGGCTCGATTATAAGTTTGTTACAATTAAATATACACGTTTAAAGTCTAGGGGTAAAAACGTCATTTTACACGTAAAGTATTAAATCGAAATCTTTAAACTGAATTTTTCATATTTATTATTCTATCCATAAATATGTATCCAAATTAATAAAGAAAATCATTATTTTCGTGTAGATAAATACTACTATTTAAGAAATCGGGTCACTTATGTAATTTAAACTAATATTAAGGATTAATATGAAAATGTATAAAAATAAGTTTCGTATGATATACTTATGTCTAAATAATATGTCCAAGATTAATGCTTAAAATATGATATTTATACATAATATAACATGTATTTAAAAGTTTTGGGGCTGATATGTAATTATACTAAAATATAGGGATTATACAAAATTTTCCAAAACTGTAAAATTTATATCTCAGATTGTTATAAACAATATTACAAGTACTATGCTCGAAACCGTGATCAAATCCGATATCGGTAGACCTTTATATGTTCGTTTAAAGTTTTCAGGGATGTAAATGTAATTTTCGGAAATAAACTGGGCAGAATGCCCTGTTTGGCAGATTGTAATTCCAAACTTCTAATGGTCATAACTCACTCATTTCTTAACCTTTTTAAGTGAAATCAGTGTCTATCTTGAGTGAAATTTCGTGGAGAATCCAAATCTAAAGTCGGTTTTTACCAGATTCGAATCACAGAATGTGAAATGACTAATTTACCCTTTTAAAACAAGCTTAAATAAAACTCAAACGGTACATCCAAATGAAAAGCTGTTTTAAGAGGTATTTCCCGGGAATTAAAAGAGTCAAATTCTAAAATTTCATAATTTAATGTGGTCGGAGTAAAGAGATATAAAAATTTTACCATTTTGATCAAATCTAGCTATGTTCTTAATTCTAGATTAATAATTAATTTAACCCTTCCTAAATTAAGCTAATAGGATCTAATTATTACTGAAAATAATGTAAATGTGAGTGTTTATAAACTATATAAATATAGAGAAGAAAAGAACTTACCTTGATTTGATGATAGGAAAATACAAGAATTCTCACTCTTTTACTTCCTAGCTCTCTCTCCAAACATAAACTTATGAAGTGGTGAGGAATTTGTGGTGTGAAAAATAACTCATGGATGTGTGTTTATATAGCAAGAAAACGATGTAGTGCTTCATTAATTTAATTAGGTAAGGTTTTAATTTATTACATTGATACTCCTACTTTATTTTCTTTTTCTTTTAAAATCTTATTTATTTTTCTTTTAAATTAAGTGGAGTTTTAGTTTATTAAAAAGATATGATTTATCATGTTCCACTTTCTTTTCTTTTTCTTTTAAAATCTTATTTGTTTTTCTTTTAATTTAAGTATGATTTATTTTATTGATGAAATATGATCTATCATGTGCCACCTTCTTTTCTTTTTCTTTTAAAATGAAAGTGGTATGTGGATGAATTGAAAGCCATGTGAATGAAAATGATATGGCCAAATGTTTGTTTCCTACAAGGATTTTGACATGTGTCAATTTCATGTATTTTTACACTGCAAAACATAAAATCAGGTAAAGTTAAGCTGTGAGATGTGATCAGAAATTCACATAATTTCGCAGTGTATAATAAACGTAATTTAGGTATATATATATATATATATATATTTAAAAGATATTTCCTATAATTTTCTAAATTTTATTTTCAATTATTCGGGTCATGACACTAATAATCCGGATGCACCATGGAGAAACCATCCTAACTTCTCGTGGAAAAATAATAATAATAATCCTAATGAGGCGACTAATTTTCCTAATGCATATCGACCTCAGTTTCAACCTAATCAATACCAACAACCGCATTCTAATCCGAACCCTCCAAGGGGTAACATTTTTGAGGAAAATGTGTTGGCATCCCTTAATAAAATTGAAACGCAAGTACAGGCACAAGCGCAAATAGTGCACTCTCACACACAATCCATTGCGAAGCTTGAATCCCAAATGGGACAACTAGCTACTGCGGTGAGTCGTAGAAACGAGGGGAAGTTGCCTGCGCAAACTGTTCAAAACCCTAAGGGACAATACGAAAAGGGGGGGTCGAGTGAGAGCGTGAACGTTGTTTCGACTAGGACGACTATTAGAGAAGAGGAAGTTGTTGAAATTCCGGATACGAGTGAGAAAAATATAAATAATAACTCAAATAAGGAGGGTGAGGAAACGAATAAAAATAAGAAAGAAAAAGAAATGGCCCTGACTAATCATATTCCGAGAATGCCATATCCACCTAATGTTAAGGGACCGTCACATTTGCCCATGAAAGGGTCTAAGGTTGAGGATATACTTGAGGTGTTTAAACAAGTTAAAATCAATATTCCATTCCTCGATGCTATTAAACAAATTCCCGCTTACGCTAAATGTTTAAAAGACCTTTGCACGCAAAAGCGCAAAATGCGGAGTCACACTCCGAAAAAGGTCTTCCTCACGAAAAAAGTAAGTTCAATTTTTCAACACACTCCTCCGAAGTATAAGGATCCCGGTACGCCTACGATTTCATGTGTCATAGGTGACACTGTCATTCATAGGGCTCTTCTTGACTTAGGTGCTAGTGTTAATCTCTTGCCTTATCATGTCTACAAACAACTAGGATTGGGTGAACTTAAACCTACGGCCGCTACTATTCAATTAGCGGATCGTTCCGTCAAAGTACCTAGAGGAATCGTCGAAGACGTCCTAGTAAAAGTTGATCAATGTTTCTATCCCGTTGATTTTATGGTCCTTGACACCGAACCGGTGCTAGATGCTAGAAAATACACTCCTGTTATTCTTGGTCATCCATTCTTAGCCACGGCCAACGCACGTGTCAATTGTAGAACAGGTGTGATGAAAGTGTCGTTCGGGAATATAAAATTAAAATTAAATGTTTTTAATGCTGCTGATCAACCTCCTAAAGACGACAATAACCTATGTGAGGCGGAAGGTGAGGTAAGATGGAATATTGAGCCTAACAAAGCAATAAATGTGAGTAACGACAAAGATATAGCGGGTAGTGAGCGGACGAATTCGACTAATCTGGACCCTAATGCTGAATCTACTCGGAAGGTAAGAAATATATTTGAACATACTGACAAACCGTCGATTGAACTAATTCAAAGCGACGTGATTTCTGCTTACCACCGAGCTCTACCTGATATTCTTAGGGGTACAGAGTCCGATTTTTAACCTCCATAAATCTTGAGCTAGAAAGGTCTAGCTGAAGACGTAAAAGTTAGCGCTTCTTGGGAGGCAACCCAAGCTTTATTTCGTCCGTTTTTCTTATTTTTGGTCGTTTTTGAGTCTGTTTGAGTCTATTTTGGACATTCTGGATAGGTTTGGGGGTCAGAATTAATTTATTTTAATATTATATACATAATTTTAGCCAAAAAATGGAAAAAAAACCCTTCTCGCGCGCGCGGCCCGCTCGCGCGAGACATCGCTCGCGCGGCCCGCTAGCGCGAGAATGTGCCTTAGTGTTTTTTCTTTCTTTTTCCTTATATGAGCTCTCAGCATTTACTCGCGCCTGTTTTCGCGGGCGCGATTTTGAAATTTAAAAATAAAATAAAATAAAATAAAAAAAAATTGGAAATTCGCGCGCGCGACGGCCACTCGCGCGATTCCCCCCTTTCCTGTTTTTTCTTTTTTGTTTTCTATATCTTTACCCCTACCTATTTTATTTGTGTTTCTTTTCTGTTTTTGTTTATTTAGGTCATTTTAGATTGAGTTAGTTGTTGTTTTCCTTGTTACATTTATACTTTTTCGTTTTATTTCTTTTCCATTTGCTCATTTAGTTTAGTTTAGCTTAGTTTTTAGATTTATATTCCATATTTAGGTTTCATTTACTTTTAATATTCTTTTGTAAGTTTCTTTTTATCTAGTATTAACAGGTACATTTGAATTTTATTGCCATATTCCTTTGTGTTCACCTGGTCTATGCTTGTCGAGATTGAGGTACTATCGTTCCGTTATTACCTACTCTCCGTTATTTTATTTTATTGTTTCATTGGAGACAATGAAAGGTTTAGGTTTGGGGGTATGCACACATGCACATTATTTTATGCGAAATTTTAAAATTTTTCAATAAGTGATAAACGATGTTACCGACGTTTTTGCAATTTTAAGTCGATACTTCTTGTTAAATAACTTGGATTGTTATAGAATGGTAAACAAGGAAATATGCGATTAATCATTTACTGAAGTTATGATGCGACATTCTAGGATATGTATCGTTGGAATCGTAGTTTTATATCATAGATTTGCACATAAACCTATGCACTGCACGTAGTCATTTGAATACATGTTGGTTGTGAACTATAATATGATTCGGATTTCTAGATAACACAAGGTGGAGACTAAACCTGGTGAGCTCTTGAGCCTATCTTTTCTTTATTGAGGGTTATAAATACATTGTGTTTGTCGAATTTCATTGAAATAGTACATTAACTTGTTGTTTAGTCTCATTATTATTGCTTTGGTTGATAGTCAAGTTAAAATTCTTGTTACCATGCTAAATAATCTTCCGTCGTACATGTTGAAGAACCATATGACTATAGGACATGATGTTAGGCCTTCTTTGTTTACTACCGTCCGATAAATGCAAAAATTTCCTTAGTTCGCCCTTTGAGCCGTTAAAATGCTATTTCTTTCTTTAATTACCATTATCCTTGTTTTTGCTCCGACTTGACAAATTTGGAGTTCACCAGTGAGAGATTTGTCAATTTTTAGTGGTGTTAAGGCAATGTGTGATTGGGAAGAAGAAAATAAGATGATTTTTGGGGTGGTTGCCTTGTTATTTATTGATTGATTATTCAAAAAGCAATGAAAAAAAAAGAAAAAAAAATATAAGGTTGATATTGAAAAAAAAAGAAAAAGAAAAATGAAAAGAAGGGAATGAAAAGATGAAGTTGGTAGAAGAGACGAATGAAAGAAATCGAACATGCCTTACAATGCCATTCTAAAACTACCTAATGAATCCTTTCTATCCTTTTTCATTGTCTGAGCCACATTACAACCTTTGAAAAGACCTATTTTGATCCTAGGAAACATGGTTTAGATATGTAAACGATGGAAGGGGATTAAAACATGGTAATAATTATTTTTTCTTGATTATTGGCATCCTATCCATGAGACTACTGTTCTTTCGTGTCATGCGTCTTTTTCGAGTCATATGTGAGCATTTCTCATTTTGAAAACAAATTTCCTTTACTCACATATTTTAGATAAATTACACCTGTTTCTGAGTGTTTCATTTGAGAGTGTAATTCATTGTGAGATTCGTAGTCGAAGCATAGTTGGATGGTTATCCGAGTTATATTCCATGTTGATGACATACGCGTGTTCATTTGACTACCACATCACACACGTGCAATCTTATAAGGAACTCTATTGATTCGTACATTGCATGCACTTGATTGTTTCTCATGATATAGGTGAACGTTTGATTCCGTTTCTTCTTGTTCATTATTCTATTTCGAATCATTGTTTTATAATAAGGAGTATTGAATGGGTTTGTTTTTCGTTTTAATAAAACTTTTTAAATTTACAAGTTAATAAAGATGGTTGTGGGTAACTTGTTGACGAGAACCCTCACGAGACTTTACTCGTCCGACTAGGGACACCTAGAGGTTTAAAAGGCTTGTTGCATATGCTAAATGCAATCGTGATCCATACGAAAATGAAGTAGTATTTTATTAGTAGTTTTTGTTTTAGTTTTGCTCGAGGACTAGCAAAATGTAGGTTTGAGGGTGTGATCGGAAGAGAACAAATCCTATTTATACGCCTTAACGAGCGTCTGTTAGTTCCTTTTTATCCTGTTTTTGTTTTTTTTTTTTTACTTCGTTTTCTATTTTCTGATAGGTTTTGGAAGAAATCAAGTATATCAGGCTAAACAGGGTGAAAAAGCAGAAAGAAAGAAGCTGAAAAAGACAAATCGCGCGCGCGATCCGTGCGAGCGAGAAATCGAATATCGCTCGCGCGATCCGCGCGCGCGAAGTCCTAAATGTCGCGCTCGCGCGATCCGTACAGAAATCAAAGTTGCGTATTTCAGTATACTGAAGACTCCTGTGCAAACGAAACTGCTGAACGACGTCTAGACTGTAAATTACATCAGTTTCAGTTCGTTTCGGGTTAGGAAGGCTTCCAAAACTTGTTGTAAATCTATATATACCCTATTTTATTACAATTAAAGGGTTAAACATTGTTAGCAATTAATATACACACATTCTACAACCATACTTCCAGCCATTGAAGGGAGGGAAGCAAGTAGAAGAAGAAGAAGACCAAGGGTTTCCATGGCCTCCTCCATCAACTACTTGCCATCCACCACTTCCATGGACGGCTAGATCATAGATCTAGGGTTTCAATGAAGCCCTAGACGAGTAATAGGGAGCATTTTATGTTTTTATTTTAGTTTTATTATGTATGGATGACAGTCACATGTTTAGAGGATTTTTATAAATAAATCGTACTTCTATTGATTAAATCATTACTTTCAAAATTTATTCTTGTCTTAGATCTATTTTGACTGTGATGTGCTCAATGATCTATGCTTGCTGTGCTTGTTTAGATTGTTTACATGTGATGGTGCTTTATTGATTTGTGCTATCAAGTATCCGAATAGTCCATGCCTAGGTTAGACGGATTAGATCACAACCCTAGTTTCGTGTGGGATAATTCGTGCTAACCGAAGATGGATTATGTTGGTGCTTGAACCATGATTATCTTCTTGTCGGAGGAATTGGGCTTGTAGCTACAATCCCCCATATTCATCCAACGTAATAAGTTAAAGTAATTCATAAATATTCCTTATTATGAAGCTAGTGGTGGATTTGCAATCCTAGGTTCCTTTAAACATTATTTAAAACAACTTTAATTGCTTTCATAGTTTAAATTTATTTTTATTTGTTAGTAGTTTAATTCAAATCAAACCAAAATCCGTTTTTCATAATTAACTAAAGTTAGGTTTTAAAATTAAGTCGCGGTAGTTAATCAAACCCTGTGGGTTCGACCTTTGCTTTCACACTACAAATCTTTTGAAAAGTAAAGAACACGTTTTATATCTTGATATTGACAACATCACTCTAGACATTGGAATGTCCAGGGCATAAACGCCATCAGCTTTGAATACAAAGCAGAGTGAGTACATTAAACAACACTCCTCACCGTAACTGCTCAGCATCTTAAAATGCGG
Organism: Hydrangea macrophylla; assembly: GCA_033977485.1. Classification (NCBI taxonomy): domain Eukaryota; kingdom Viridiplantae; phylum Streptophyta; class Magnoliopsida; order Cornales; family Hydrangeaceae; genus Hydrangea; species Hydrangea macrophylla. The sequence continues at coordinate 80,743,474 of CM066996.1, forward strand.
CTAATCCCTTTACAATGACGTCACTCACGAACATAACAGAGGTCTCAGTAAACTATACATTAATTCAGGGATAACAGGAAACATATTAAGTAATGACAAGGACAAAGATCATAGTATAAATATCTCATCACGTATTCATCAAATCCATGCATGCAACCCATGCATCTATCCCATGTATATACCTTTACGTCGGGACGCTGAATCCACGACTGAACATTTATCTTATCATATTCATACTCATATTCATATTTCTATCCATCTCCGTATCCATATGTTGATACCATAATCCAGATCCGTATCCATACATAGATACCATAATACCAATCGGAATCACCCGACTAGGCAGTATGTCTTACAATCCCTTGATAGGGTTACCGGTCGTCTACACGGTACCACCTATCTGTAAACGATGGAAGCGGCACAATGGACGTCTTCTACGCTGTGTATATTCTCACTGGTCGACTACACGGTGAAAATACATTAGGGCACTAGCCGGACGTAATCGTCAACGGTACACTGGACGTCTTCAACAGTGCATACGCATTACTGGACGTCTTCAACAACAAGAGGCGTACTAGGAACTCTAACCGTCCCACGTCCACCCGACTCGTCAGCCGTTGATCCCATGGATCAAAAGTACACATATCTCATATTCCACATAAGTCACATATCCCATTTCTCACCAGCTTCTCTTACCTCTTTAAATCACTATCCCATGCATGCTAACACATGTTGTGAAATGCTCATATACTAAGTACAGGAAATGCCACATGCTCTGTATTAATCATATCTACTGATTACTGATTATTAACATGCAGTTGTATTTCGTTCTACTATTCAATTTAACAATAACATATGACAGTTAAACAATTCATCTCATATCGACAGTTGACATAGGATAATTCAGCTCGTAATATCAATGATAATTGCATATAAGTCTAGTCCTGACATAGTACTTATAGATCTTACCCACACAGTGCAATAACCCATATGGTACAACTATTAACAAGTCTGATATATCACAAGTATAAGACAACATACAAATAGCATTCTGCCCATATCCAATCGATTGACCAAACATGGCAATCGATTGGAAACAATACCAATCGATTGGACAAACTGGCAATCGATTGGGATTCATGGCAATCGATTGAGAAATTATCCAATCGATTGGATCCAATGCCAATCGATTGGACTCAGTCTTCTTCCTCAAAACTGCTGGTTTTATTATAAAAACGTGGGGATCCTCTTCTCTTATAAACGTTATTAAACACATAAAAACATCTCAAAAACACATCCTTGAGTGAGTTAATGAAACTCACCTTATCCCAGCGTTCCGTTGACAGCGTCCCGAGCTCCGCGGCGGTGGCTATGGTGAATTCTTTTTCTCTCTTTCTTCTCTGCCCTTCTCTCTTTCTCTCTGTGCTCCTCTTCTCTTCATTCTTCTTCTTCTTATTATCTTCTTTTCCTCTCTAACCCGAGAGTGTGTGTGTGTGTATATATATATAATATGTATGTGTATATATATATATGAGAGTATATATCTCTCTCTCTCTTCCAAACACACACACAAGCAAACATATATATGTATAAGGGAGATGGTATATATAGGGAAGGGAAAACAATCACAATCACACAAAACCAACGAGGTGGCCAAGTTCAGCTACTCTCAATCGATTGGTACCAGGTGCCAATCGATTGGGGCTAGTTTGGCAGAATGCTAATCGATTGGTAAAACATCCAATCGATTGGAAAAGCAATCGATTGGGATAAGGTCAATCGATTGGGCACACAACCTCACCGAAGGCTAAAAAAGGTACTAGGGATCTATATATACCTGAAAATATAGGGTATTACACATACAAACTCTTTAAAAATATGTCTATCTCTCTCCTATATCACTGTGGGGTCCAATGACATCACATCTTTTAAGAAGGTTGTATAAAAATTGAATCCAAAAATACTCTGTGTATGTGTATGCCAAACATTTCCCATACTCTTATATGGAAATCCTAGTCACGGACATTTCACTCCGCGATCCAAACAGGATGACTTGAATTAGTTCATCACGAAGTTACTGAACAGCATACCACTGTCATAGCGAGAGAGAGAGAGAGAGAGAGAGAGAGAGATTCTCTTTGCGGATTGAGCGAGCTAGCAAAACCAGGTTCCAGAAAAAAGCTTCAAAAATGGCGGAAAGCCTAGATTCTTCGATTCTACCACCATCCGAAGAACTCAATAATGCACCGGAAGATCAATCTACAGTAGAAACTCAAAAAAACCCTGAAAACCCTTCTGATTCCGATTCCGAGTCTGACTCGGACGATGAGGCCAAAGAGACTCTTCGAATCGAAACCCTAGAAATGGAACTCTCCAATAACCCCTCCAACTACGATGCTCATATTCAAGTATTTGACTCACCATTCTACCTCAATTGTTCTCTCATATACTAGTATTACTTTTTGCATATGTGATATGTGATATGTATATATATTGATTACTTATATTCCTTTTCATGTTTGCTGTTGTGTGTTATGTATGTAGTATATAAGAGCTTTGAGAAAGAGTGGAGATATTGAGAAGCTTCAACAAGCAAGGGAGGCCATGAATGCGCTGTTTCCATTAACCCCTACAATGTGGCAGGAGTGGACTAAAGACGAAACTTCTCTCGTCTCTGGGTAGCTTTTCCTTGTCTCTGTTAGTTTCTTGTGTAAGCTATGTGTATATTATGTACAGTTGTATCACATTTGGTGCCTCTCTTACTTACATTAGTTATTTTTTAGTATAAGATGTACGTGTATATATATATATATATATAAGGAGCGATCCCTCATTTTAAGAAAGTGAGGACTTTTGTTCTTAGCCGTTGGATCGTGTTTTCATTAAGGGTAATTCTGTCATTTCAATAGCGTGACCTCGATTAAATGACGATCCAACGACTACAATAGAAGTGCTTACTTTCTTAAAATGAGGGATCCCTCATTAGAAGAAGCTTGTATATATATATATATTAGTATTACATTTGGTGCCCCTCTTACATTGGAATTTTTTGCCATGTTCCGTACGTGTACGTATTCACGTGTATATGATTCGTATGCACACTTAAACTGAATTTGTAATTGTGACTGTCCTGTAGTCTTCTATTGTTGTTGTGGTTGTCTTTCGTTTATCTTCTTTTTTTCTTTTTCCAAAGATCAGTGAGATTTCTATTGGAACTTGATATACATTGTTGGGCCATTCTTTAACAGCTTGGGCTATTTGAGGAACTGATGGCTTAACATGGTATCAATGCATTGTTTAGGAGAGGTCATGGTATCAGTGCCTTGTCTATGAGAGGTCTTGGGTTCAACTCTCTTTCCATGCTCTGGTGTGCATATTTGCACTTTGTTAATTGTTTCCAGTATGATAGAGTTTCGTTTGTTGGCTCTCCACATGTGAGACGGGGTCGGACTTGAGAGAGGTTGTTGGAGCTTGATATACATTGTTCGGCCCATTCTCTAACAACTTAAGCTTGTAGAGTAATTGATAACTTCAACAATTTCTTATAGAGATGGATATTGTCAGCAAGGACATTTTTCATTGACATATTTTATTTTTGTATTCTATTCATTTCTAGGGATAATCACATGTCTTAGTCTCTGATTTTGTTTTTGCAGACCTGAGGCTTTTCCCACAATTCAGAAGCTATATGAGCGAGGCGTGATTGATTATCTGGTTTGTTTTGCTTCTTGATTTGTAATTTGAATCTTTTACGTATGTGATCAAATACTCCACGAGTCGTATCAAGACTTCTTTCATTTATAGGAAATGATCTCTTTAGTCCCACGTCTCACATGTTCCCTGATACTATCTCAAGCATGTTCGACGGAGGAGACCTCTCCTGAGTCTCCTGTATGCAAGACTTTTTAGGAGGTAACAAGAGTTAACATTTGACCAAGCTTACAAAATATCTTAAGAGGGTATACGATGATTGTGACGAAGCTCACAAAATAGCATTGAAGGTCTCCCTTGCTTTTGATAGGGAACTATATTGTATGGACTCGATAGTTACCTAGTATCTAGGTTTCGGACCTCTCTAAGCTCCGAATCACAAACTTGGAATGTATCCAAAAGTTGGATAAGATACTTGGACAGGCCCTAAACATATAAAAATTGTTATGTTTGGTATAATATTTAACTTTGAAAAATTGACAAAGATTTCTCTTATGCAGTCTATCTCATTGTGGTGTGACTACCTAAATTTTGTTCAAGAATATGATCCCTCGGTCCGTGAATGTTCACCTGATGGTATTTTGAAGGCAAGGAACCTGTTTGAGCGTGCTCTGACTGCTGCTGGTTTGCATGTTTCTGAAGGCAGTAAGATTTGGGAAGCATACAGGGAATTTGAGCAAGCTTGCTTGCACACAATAGATGAGACTGACATTGAGGTCAGAACTTGGTTTGGTATTTTGTGCTCTTTCCATCAGTGTACTAGTATTCGACATGACCATAGGAATATTATTTTTTTCTGCATGCAAATACGGTTCATATTCCAGTTGATATAACATAAAAGGTTGCAAGTGGAGGTCCTATGTGCATCTGGGCATGATTTTTACGCATTGGTTGTTCTCCGGAGTGCTTTTTGGTGAATTTCTTTTTCCTATCAATTTTGTTTGTGTGGTTGGGTGAGTGTTTATGTTTATTTTAAATGCTGTTCCTTTATATATGTCTGTTCTTTTGTTCCGAGTATTCTTCTTCATGTTATATTCTGGTTTATATTTGCTGTTATTTTGATATGGAGAACTAAGCATAATCTTTTTCCACTTTACTTTCTGTCTGCCACAATCCCATCTCTCTATACGGAGGTTTGTTTCTCGACATGTTGAGCTCGACATTGTCCCTTAGTATATCCAATCCATCACATCTAAGCATTATTCGTTCATGTAAAATTGAATTCATTCTGTGTTTACCTGAGTTGCTGCATGTCACTAATTTATTTTGAAATTTAGTTCCATTCTGCATTCTGATTTTTTAAAACATTTTTCTTCTCTTTTTGCTACTTAAACTTCAGTTGGAACCTTGACCATGCATTTGTCATATGTTTGTATGATGATTTTCAGCACGTTTACTGTGCTTCCCAATTGACTGCACTATGTTTTTTTTTTTAAAAAAGACTTAAATGTTTGTACCTTAAGGTCCTAAACCAATCAATGGATATAATGGTGCTTGTTAATATGACTTTTATCTATAATGTATTGAAAGGAGTATTGTCAGCTAGGTGAACAAAGAATTTTGGGTGGTGCAGTTTTCCAAATGATTTCATAGGACACTCTCACATGCCCCTGATGACATCTCCAAACACTTGATATTTCTCAATCCTGCTACTTTAGAGAAGCTCCAATGTCGGTGTTATAGATGATGATGATCCCATTATTTGAGTTTCTTTTAAGAGATAGATTCCCAATAGGATGACTATTGAGAATTGAACTTCCCTAGCACTTCTAGTTAAATGACTGAGAAAATTGGAAATCCATGCATGTTTTCTGTCTCCTTTCAGGTTGATTTCACTTAGGAGCTCATTTGTGTCTTTATTTCCTTTGAAGAACAATGCGTAGACAAAAAGCGTCAAAGGAGGTGAAGCCCTTGTACATGGGGAGTGTAAACAACAAAAGTTATATCTCCCCGCATAACTAAAATCACCTAAATAATCAACCTTGACCCACAAAATCATTGTGTTTGAGGTACTCTTCATTAGTGTGTTATATTGGTGTCTTTCTGCTGGATTCTTGTTGAAAGATAACTCATAGGTTATGTTGGGCTGCTGTCTGGTGAAAAAATTTCAGTTGTTTTCCGTTGATGTTCTCCTCTACTTTGAATTTGTTCAACTTTTCGGGTAGGTATTTGATTGTTACCTTCGAGTGAGAAGTTCAATGGCCTTCATAATTTGTAATGCTTTTGTTAATAATGGTTCTTTTGGTTTTGCAGACAAGAGAAAAGCAGGTCCAGCGTGTACGAAATATATTCCACCGTCAGTTGTCTGTTCCCCTTAACGATCAAAGCTCTACGCTTCTCACCTATAAAGCTTGGGAGGCGGAACAAGGGAGTGCTGTTGATGTCAAGTCTAGCAGCTTGGATGGGATTTCTTCTCATGTTGCCTCTTCCTACCAAAAGGCATTAGATACGTTGAGTGCTCGCCTTAATCTTGAAGAACAGATCTCTAGGCTGGATTTACCCGACTCAGAAAGACTTCAACAATTTATGGTGTGTAAATTTCTTTGTTTTATATTGGTTCTTTAGTGTGAGAATGGTTTATCTTAGCTATTTCATTGCATTTCTGGAACGCCTGCATAACATGCATGAATTTCTATACCTGGGAGTAAATAGAGATGCTTGAAAACAGTTCTGACTTTTGTGTGTGAATATACAGAGATTACAAACAAGTAAAGTAACACGGGCCTGACTAGACTGGTGGTATCAGCCATTTAATTTTGGAGATGTTTGCTGTTTCAAAGTGATCTGGGAACAATTTTGATACCTTTAGTTTGGAGTTTCCAGTTACCATAATTTTCTTCTTTTCTAACTTAAATAACTTGTTTCAACCTAGATAATTTTTTCATATATTCCAAGTTTTTTTTTTCAATTGTTGAGCTTTGTCTTTATTGACATCGTTCTCAAGTCATAGGATCCAGGGCTTGGCAGCTACAGTAGTCAAGTCTGGTGTCTTCTATAATTATTCTCAGTTTTTTGTTTTGTGTAAGAGGCCTCAATTGCCGGCACACCCCGTTATTTGATATACAGTGGGGTTTTGGGCATGATAGATAGATTTAGTATGTGCAGTTACCAATGCGTAATATAAATATTCAAAGAAATTGTTTGTTTACTATGAAGCATGGACACGGACACACTGACACGGATACGACACGATACGGACACGACGACACGACAAAATCCTAAAAATTTGCACGTCGACACTCCAGGAAAAGTGTCCGTGAAGTGTCGTGTCCGTGTGTCGGACACGATACGACACGCGACACGTTACCTTCTTAGAAGTGTAGGTGCTTCCTAGTTTGTTTATTTCCTAGTTAGGAGTTAACTTTGAAACTATCTAGGTGCTCCAAAATTTAGCATTGTTTCTATACGTAATGTGTATTAATCCACAGAGTTATAGGGGTGGAGGGTATGGAAGGAGTGGAGGAGGAAGAGGAGGAGGAGTTGTAGTACTAAGGTATGGAAGGAGTGAAGGTGGAGGAGGAGTGGTACTAAGGTATGGAAGGAGTGAAGGTGGAGGAGGAGTGGTACTAAGGTAGAGAAGTAATGACTAAAAAGTCTACGAGGAGTTTTTAGGATAATGGTAAGGAGGGTGTAAGAATTTGATTAATTGCTCAAGCCTGGGGTAGATTGGGTTGTTGGATGTATTGAATGAGGCTGGTATTTATAGCAGAGTTATGAAGGTGCATGGTACAGCTGGAGGCTCCGTTGGTGTGTTGTTGTGGTGTGCTGACGCTCTAGGAGAGGTCCATCTGTTTAAGGTAGCGAAGGGTCTTAAATGCTTATGTTTAAAGTAGTTGGGGTATTAAATGAGTTCTTTACCATGCAAGAGGTCGAACAAGGACGGGTCATGTGACAAAGAAGAGTGTCATTGGTGAGTGGCAAGTGAGGTAGCAGTCGCAAATGTGTCAACGAAGTATAAGCGAGTGAGTGTATCAAAATAACGCTATTGGTTGTTGAGAAGCGAGGGAGTGTATCAAAGTGGCGCTATTGGTTACAGGGGTTAAGCGAGGTTGAAAGTGATAAGGCAATGGAGGGTCAATGACTCGGATGGTTTTAAGGCCATGGGGCTTTCTAATTGGCCATGGGCTGCAAGGCATAGGGCACGTGAAGGTCACATGTGTCTCTCTCTCTTTGGAACCAACCCTAACTTTACCTAGGAGGCGTGAGTTAGGGAGACACCCTTGGCTCTAGACACCTAACCACGAGCTCTCGAGCTATGTTACCCGGACTCAGGTACGTGTATCGGGTCGGACACATAGCCAATTGACGGATTCGTCCATTTTTCAAAGATTTTACACTATTTTGAAGGGTCCGAGAGGAGTACCCTTATTCGGCGGACACGGGTACTCCAGGCATTATGAAGAGTCCGGGTAACATAGTTCTCGAGATCCCAATGGGCCAGGCCACCCTTAAGTACTGCTCCGAACCAAGGGTGGTTGACCTAAGTGTAATTATGTGTGCTCGTGTATTTATTATGAGCTCTTGTAATTGCCATGAGTCTGCCCTCTAAAGTGCCATGGCCCCTAGGGGCTGGGGCTCTCATTATAGGCTTGGCCTCTTGAGGTGGAGGCATTAAGTATTGGAATTGCACTTAGCATTGGGCTTTCCTGAAGATTCATGGAGGACCCTCCCATTATGGGCTTGGCCCTCTGAGGTGTCGTAAGTGTTGGAGTTGCACCTTTCGTAAGGAGGGCCTTCTATCATTATGGGCTTGGCCCTTTGGAGTGCCCCAAGTGTTGGAGTTGCAGCCTTCCTGGGGCTCCCATCGTCATGGGCTAGGCCCTTTAAGATGCCCCAAGCAGTTGAGTTGCGGGGTCCTCTTGGAGATTTGAGTGAGTAGATAAGTAGTCTATGTGGACATATAAGTAAGGACGATGCTGGAGACACGTTTTCCTTTTGGTGATGTGTGCAACCACCACGTGATGGATTAATACACATTACTTACGTTAGTCCCCTTGTTCGTATGACGGGTGTGCAACACGTGGCAGGCGGGCATAGCTTTAAAAACCATTAGGGTTTGCAACAGACGATTATGTCTCCTTGTGGTAGACAACTGGTTGATGGACAACGGTGATGGACATCTCTTGCTTTGCAGGCTTTAAGTGACTCGAACTTCACGTGGCTACAGTACCACTTCACATAGGTATAGTGGCCCTCCTATAATGTCACATGATTACAGTGCCCCAATCTTTGCTATAAAAAGGGGTGATCCTTTGTTCTAGTTTTCTAATTAATTGCTGAACCAAAATGGGGAATTGGTTGAGGTGTAGTTCAAGCTTCATGTTCTCGAAGCTTCTTGCCAGGACCATCTTTGTTTTTCAAAGAAATCTCGAAGCGTTTGGAAGCAGTGATGCGGTCGACTTATTCGTTGTGCCAATGAACCGGTAAATCTTTGTCTTTACCAGGAAAACAATGGAAAATCTTTGTATTTATCAGGAACGTTTGGCGACCTTCTCTAGTTGGTGCTGTTCAGAGGGGATGACATTTCTTGTAAGAACAAGGTTTTTTATTATGTAGATTTTTGGAGGGTTAAGCCCCTCCCAGACCAGATTGTAAGCTTGAGCTTCTGGGGGGTTTTCACCTTAGGTTTAGGGTTTGTGGTTTGTGGGACTGCTCTGGATGATATGCAGGTGCAAAGACAGGCTTTCGTGATGTGGTGGTTGATTTTGTAGATGTGGTGGAGAAGTTGTAATAGTGCGATATATTTTGAGATTGTTAATAAAAAATGCGATCTTCCCAATTATTGGAAATTGCTTGTTCTCGAATTCTCTCATAGTACTTTTTTCTTGTTATTTTGCTTTGCTTGCTGGTTGTGTAGAATTTCGTGGAGTATTGTGTATGAATTAACGTTTTGTGATCAAGAATGGCAAACTTGGTGATCATTTTGGTATAATGGTGGAGAGCGTGATGCTCGTGCCACCTGGGGGCTCAAACGGAGGAGGGGGTTTCGCGTGCTGCTCGAGTGATGTAGGGGGAGAGTGAGATACTTGTGCTACCCTGAGGTGGAGAGTGCGATACTTGTGCCACCTGAGATCATGTGACACGATAGGAGGGCCACTATACTATACCCATACGAAGTGGTATTGTATCTATGTGAAGTTCAGAGTCACTTAAAGTTTGCAAAGCAAGAACTGTCCATCACCGCTGTCCATCAACCAGCTGTCTACCACAAGGAGACATAATCTTCTGTTACAAACACTATTGGTTTTTAAAGTTATGCTTGCCCGCCACGTGCTGCACACCCGTCATGCGTTCAGGGGGGCTAATGTAGATAATGTGTATTAATCCGCCACGTGGTGGTTGCACACATCACCAAAAGGGAAACATGTCTCCAGCATCATCGTTACTTATATGTCCATATAAACTACTTGTCTACTCACTCAAATCTCCAAGAGGGCCCCGCAACTCAACTGCTTGGGCCATCTTAAAGGGCCTAGCCGATGATGATGGGAGGCCCCAAGAAGGTTGCAACTCCAACACTTGGGGCACTCCAAAGGGCCAAGCCCATAATGATGGAAGGCACTCTCTAGGGAGTGTGCAACTCCAACACAACACGACGACACCTCCGAGGGACAAGCCCATAATGGGAGGGTACTTTATGAATCTCCAGGAAGAATCCAATGCTAATTGCAATTCCAATACTTAAAGACCAAGCCTATAATGAGGGCCTCAGCGCCTAGGGGCCATGACACTTTAGAGGGCCACACTCATGGCAATTACAGGAGCCCATAATAAATACATGAGCAAACATACTTACATTCAACCACCCTTGGTCTGGAGCAGTACTTAAGGGTGGCCTAACCCATTGGGATCTCGAGGGCTCGTGGTTCGGTGGCTAGAGTCAAGGGTGTCTCCCTAACTCACACCTCCTAGGCAAAGTTAGGGTTGGTTCCAAAGAGAGAGACACACACGTGATCTTCACGTGTCTTTCATCCCCATGGCCTTTAGACCAGCCGAGCAATTGACCCTCCATTGCCTTGTCACTTTCAACCTCGCTTAACCCATTGTAATTAATAGCGCCACCTGATACACTCCCTCGCTTAACCCTTTGCAACCAATAGCGCCATCTTGATACACTCACTCGCTTAACCCTCTTCATCTAATAGTAAGCCATACTTCGTTGACTCATCTGCGACTGCTACCTCACCTGCCAATCACCAATGACACTCTTCTTTGTCACATGACCCGTCCTTGTTTGACCTCTTGCATGGTGAAGATCTCATTTAATACCCCAACTACTTTAAACATAAGCACTTAAGGCCCTTAGCTACCTTCAACAGAGGGACCTCTCCTAGAGCGCCAACACACCACACCAACGGAGCCTCCTGTTGTACCATACACCCTCACAACTCTGCTATAAATACCAGCCTCATTCAATACATCCAACAACCCAATCTACCACATGCTTGAGCAATTAATCAAGTTCTCACACCTTCCTTACAATTATCCTAAAAACTCCTCGTAGACTTTTTAGTCATTACTTCTCTACCTTAGTACCGCTCCTCCTCCTCCTTCACTCCTTCCATACCTTAGTATTCCTCTACCCCCACTCCTTCCATACTATCTACCTCTATAACTCCGTTGACTTGTTCCTCAACAGTTATTATACACGTCAACCCCCTCACTTAGGACACCTACTGCTTCTCTCTCTCTCTCTCTTTCTCTTATTTGGAACTACCTTGGCTCTCACTCGAGCCACGTCCTCTCTGGGACCCATCTGACTATATTACCACTTTTCTATTATTTTACTATATTTTACCCCACTAACCTTCCTACGTGTTATACTTCTCTTTACACATCATCCACACCACAAAAGAACTCACACAGATTCCATCCAAGATGATTAGACCTGCCCAGCCTCATTCAGAATGTGGCAGATTTCCTAACCTTGTAAAATAGTTGTGGATATGAAGCAAGAACATATCCTGTAACTCACCTATGTCCGATTATGACAGCATTTTAGGCTAACTGTAACTCACCTATGCCCAATTATGCCAGCATTTTAGGCTATTTGTAACTCACCTATGCCCAATTATGACAGCATTTTAGGCTAAGTGTAGTCTTTGCTGGACTGTGTCTGAACCCTGACTGTTCTGGTACTTCAACATGTCTGGGTGTCTTATATGGGAGTGGAAAGCAAGAAATTTCCTGATCAGGTAAACATGGGATGCTTTTTCATTCTCGATTTGAGATGAGTTGGAGTTGTTTATTCATTTTGTAATTTTTTGGTGGCATCTGTTTTTTAGTATTGTCTGCCGTTACTGTATGGACCGTATCTCTTTATTTATTTAATTTTACTATCTGTTTGTTCAATGCAAAGGTGAAGAGAGAAAAAAGAAAGAAAGAAAGAAATGTTGTTTGTTTGAAAAAATAAACCTGGGATTTCTTTTTTTGTCTCATTCCCAATACCTGTTTCTTTGGCTTTACGTTCGTATATTGAAATAATGAATTGGGTTCTATAGGCATTTTCGATATATAGCTTTTCTGGCTATATCTTTTGACACTCCACCCATTTCACAAAGTATTCAACCTGGTTATAAATGTGTAAAATAAATTTTTTGTAGGGATCTATATGTCACTTCCTCTTTACTTGTGCAAACTAGAAAGGCTACATTTACTTGTGCAAACTAGAAAGGCTACATATATTTACAGCTATACAGTTCTTTGGGTTATGTTAGCTTATGTGGATCTTGTTTGTCTCATTAGGTGCATTTACTATTTAAATGTTTTACTTTAAACTATCAATGATTAAAATACTTATTTTATATATCTTCTTCTAAGTCTTTCAGTGTTCTACAACACATTCATTTAACGATATCCACAGGTTAAAATAAAAAGAAAAAATTTTAAAAGTAGTATTTCTTTTCCCGTTTGAATGTGCTGTAAAAACTCCCTTTTTGATCATAACTCATTGTTCCTTATGTGTAACGAATGTTTATCTTCCCAGCTTAATGGTCTGGTGTCCATTGTTTCAGGCCTATTTGAAATTTGAGCAGTCTTTCGGAGATCCAGCTAGGGTTCAGATTCTGTACGAACGTGCTATAACTGAGTTTCCAATTTCTAGTGATCTCTGGCTTGATTATACTCAATACCTGGATAAGACCTTGAAGGTTTTTCTTTGACTCTTGTTTCTCGTCTTTTAAGAACCCCGTTATGGTTAGCTTTCAAATAATATTCAAATAAGAGACTTTGTTATTTAGCTACAAATTGGTGCTTTTTTACAAAGGCTATGTTTTAGTTTTTAAAGGGAATTGAATTTTTTTAAAAAGCCATGAAAAAAGCTAATCTGGACGGTCACAACTTTTCAAACAATCACTTATAAGTCATTGTTGCCCCGAAAAAACTATCCCAACGGACTTTCAGTAATAATTTTCATTGAGTGAGTAATTACGATATCCTTTTCATTTCAGACTGCTACAATTGTGAGGGATGTTTACTCCAGGGCAACAAAGAACTGTCCCTGGGTTGGAGAACTTTGGGTTCGTTACTTGCTTTCACTTGAACGTGGCCGTGCGTCTGAGGAGGATATTTCTGCTGTATGTTTTTGTTGTTTCCCTTTCTTCATGTTGCATGCTATCCTGAAATTGTGGAGTTATTGTACTTGATTTACCTATTTGGTTCTGTGTTTGCAGAAATAATGAAACATATATTTACTTGGTGACTTGAAATATAATTACTTATGTTCATTTTCCGTCATGGTTATCTTCTCTTAACTTCATAAAATCTATAAATTTCCATATAACATTCGTGGTAGTATGAAGGCTTCTTCTAAATGAACACCACCACCACCAAAATGCACTCCTCTCTCAATTTTCTTTTTCTCCTTGGTAATATGAAGGTTTCTTCTAAATGAGCTTTGTATTAAATGAAGTCTAATTGCTTTATTGTCCAATGTTTATTCTGGTTCCCCTTCAAAACTTAGGATACTTGTTATCTCGTCACCCAGCCCACTCCATTAAACAAATACAATTTATTTTTGTCTTGTTCAGGTGTTTGAGAAGTCTCTTCAATGCACTTTTTCCAGCTTCAATGAGGTACAAGTACATATTCATATTTTTCTGATTACACCGTCTTCTACATTATTCTTATTTTGTCATTACTATAATCTTTTTTTTGCTTATACTGACTTCTTGTTCCATATTTATTCTATGGTAGAAAGGTAGAAACATTTTGGGTATGATTGATTAAGTATACTGTTTACACGATGAGATAACTTTGTCATTGAGATGCACATGCTCCAAATATTACTGGCTTCCACTCTCTTGATCTTGCTTAGATTAGTTGGGGAGGGATAACAAAACCTATGACGAGGAGCAATAATTTATGAATACATAAGTTATGCCAATTCACGATTTTATGTGGGGTATTGAGGTGCAATTTGGGTTTCAGGAGGCTCTTTAGAATACATGTTTGAATTTTTTAAAATTTTTTTTTCCTGGATGCTCTCTGCAAGTATATTAAATAGCTCAATTAGAGGAAATTTTTTGCAAGTACTTCAACGCTTCCTCCGAGCTCCTCTTTGTTAGAGCTTGATATAGATTGCTGGGTCCATTTTCTAATAGCTTAAGCTTTTGGAGCAACTAGTGACTTCCTTGAGTTCAAGTCCCTCTCCCCTATTCTAATTTGCTTGTTGCACTTTCTTATCTCTCTCCATTGCATATCCACGTGCAAGACTCTATCTCTCATGAGGGAGGGTGTTAGAGCTTGACATACATTGTTGTACGCATCCTTAATAGTTTAAGCTTTTGGAGCATCTACTGACTTAACACCCTTCACTTATTCATTTGCAAGGACTTGTGGTGTCCTTCCATCCTCTCGCCTCTGCCGAAAAGATGATCACTTCTTTTTGCTTTGCCAGTTGCCACTAGAGGGTTGCATGAGACGCAAAACTTATTGTCGTGGATAGTGACGAGCTCAGGATCAAATTTTTTTTTTTCCAGCATTGTTTATGATGGTGCCAAAAATTGGTAACAGTAAAGTAAAGCAATTTGGGAGAGAGGGAGAGAGAGTGAGAGACTATTTTTTGTATGTGGTTCGGCCCTGTTAATGAAGGTACCTACGTCCACGGGTGTGTCTGAGCACGTTCACTAGCAGATCACCGGCGGGCCTGGTGAGCCAACAAAGAGGGGCGACACTACCAGTAATACCGGCCGGGTGTATGCGTATCATGGTGAATTTTTGTAGAGGTGCTGTGTAGACTACAGAATTGGCCGCCCCCTCAATGGGGGGTGAGTGGTCTCTTTTATAGATGCAAGAGACCTACTCATACATGGATAAGGAAATATAATCCTATTAGGGTGTGATTGACACCAATCAAGTGAGTTTCCTAATTGTATTAGGATTGATTGACATTAATTGTGGGGTTTCCTAATTGGATTAGGAAATAGATGCTCTTTCCATTAGTCTTCTAGCTTGAGTAGGAAACTGCCCATATTTTTAGGCGTATCAGCTGCCCCCCATTTCCAAGATTGGCCAGATGCTATATCGGGGCAAGTTTGGAAATTAGTTGATGCCACTTGCCACTGTCTGAGTGCTGTTGGAAGCTGCCTCGGGGCTTCTGAGCCTGATGAGTCCTCGGGAACTGGCTGAGAGTTAAGACCTTGCCTAGCTCGGGACCTTTAGGTGCTCGGGAACTGACCGGGAGTTGAGACCCGGCCTAATTCGGAGTCTTTGAATGCTCGGGAAGTGACCGAGAGTTGAGACTCGGCCTACTTCGGAGTCTTTTTTGCTTGAGTTAGCTCCCAGGATGGTTATCTTCTACCCGTAAACCTTCGTCAAGGCTGTGGGTAGAAGGATTTTACCATGTTGGAAAAGCCGACCTAGAGCGTATTGCTCTAGGGTCCTTTTTACTGTTAGCTCCCCAGGATGGTTGTCTTCCGCCCGGCCAGCCTTCGTCAAGGCTGTTGGGAGAAGAGCTTGACCATGTTGGCGGAGCCGACCTAAATCACGGTGCTTTAGGGTCCTTTTACTCCTCTATCGTCGGCCAACCTAAGAGATTTTAGTCACCTCTATCGTCGGTCTGGACCTAAGTGGAGTTAATGTCTCTGAGTACTGTAGGTGCTCGGGTTGTCCAAGATTTTGACTTAGTTATCCGCGAGGCCTGTAAATACCCGGTGTGATTACCTGTTTAGTTCACTGCGCCATCTTGCCCCCCAAGCTTTCGCTAAGACGAGGGTCTTACAGAGGCTATGATCTGTAGGTAACCGACCTGGAACATGGTGGTTGCAGGGTCTTTTGAAGCTTGCCATCATCAGCCACCTAGGAGGTTTGCCTCCATCGTCGGCTGGACCTAAGCGAAGCCGGTGCCTCGGTCGTGACCCCGAGGTCTTTGGTGCCTGGGTTCGGAGCCCGAGGTCTTTTAGTGCCTGAGTTCAGAGCTCGAGGTCTTTTAGTGCCTGAGCTCGGAGCTCAAGGTCTTTTTGGTGCCTCGGGGTTAGGCCCGAGGTCTTTGGATGCCTCGGGGTTAGCCCGAGGTCTTTGGATGAGCTCTCTGACAATCGGTGGAGCCTCACGTAGTGATCAGGCAAGTATCGTTGTAGTCGGGCTCATCTAGAATAATGCAGATAGGCGGTCGGATCAGGATCGTCAAGCTCCAGATTTCTCTGTGCTGGAGGCAAAGTCAGAACTGCTTGATCCTGACCGATATGAACTGGAGGTCGGGTCGGGACTGTCGAACCATGCCTGTTGTGAGCTGGAGATCCGGTCGGGGCTGCCTGACCCGGACTGCTGTGAACCGGCGGTCGGGTCGGGATTGCCGGACTCAGACCTCTGTGAACTGGAAGGACTGTAAGAACTCCCGGGCTGATCTCGCTTTCGCTTACTTCTGGAAGACTCGTTGCTTTCCTGCCCGGTGTATTTGGTCTTCAGAAACTCTTCAATGTCAATATATTTTCCAACCCTCTCAGAGAGCTCAACCAAAGTTTCCGGTCGGTTTTTGTGGAACGACGCGGCGCACTTGGTGTGTTGAACTCCCGAGCAGAAGGCTATGATGGCGATTGTCTCGTTCAAATTGTGGATTTGAAGCTTCTGTTGGTTGAACCGGTCGGTGAACTCCTTGAGGGACTCATTATTCCGTTGTCTGACTGTTAGTAGTTGCATGTCTGGCCTTGGCCGCTCATGCATACCGGCGAACTGGTTGATGAACTGCTTGCTGAGTTGTTTAAAACTGCGGACCGATCGGGGCTCCAAGGAGTAGAACCACTGCATGGCCGGGCCTTTCAAAGTGCTGGGGAAGGCTAGGCAGTGTAGCTCATCGGAGTTGGTGGCTAGGGCCATCTGAGCCTTATAGGTTCGGACGTGGTCAATCGGGCTTCCCGAGCCGTTGTATGAATCTAGCCGAGGCTGCTTGAATTTGCGCGGGCTAGAGAACCTCGTGATCTGGCTGGAGAGTGGTGACTCTGTCTCGGTATTGGCTTGATTCGGAACACAGTTTTGACCAAGCTTTTTGGCCACTCCGTCGATCTGTTTCTTCAAGTCCTTGATTCGGGCTTCCACTCCTTCCCGACCGGTATCTGAGGAGCTGGTCGAGTTGGTGGAAGAGGCTTCTTCATGGCAGGGTGTTGTCCTCTGGGATCGGGCTCGGCTATGACTCCGGGTAACCATTCGCCTAGGGACGACTTGGCTCTTGACTGAGTGACCCTGGGCTGATTCCCGGGCCATATGCTCCTGCCTTTCCTCTCGGGCAGCACGCCCACTGTTGATGTCTCTGGCATCCTCAACATGGGACGGGTTGGCTCGGGTCCGTTGTCTGGTCAAGATCGGTTCTCGACCGTACGCAATGTTCCCGGGTCGTTTCCCGGCCACTGGAGGATTGCTTTGTTGGGCTAGCAGTGCTTCGATCTGTTGCTGGATTTGACGTTGGCCCTCCAAGAGTTGTGTGAGGGTTGCGGTGATTTGCTCATGTGTCGGGACTGCTGCAGTCGACGCCGGGGCCGAAGGAACATCCCGGTCGGACTGCTGCGCAGCCTTCTTTGGTGGCATATTGATCAGTCAAGAATTTGTTGATGAGAAGAATTGTCGTTCCCACAGACGGCGCCAAACTGATGGTGCCAAAAATTGGTAACAGTAAAGTAAAGCAATTTGGGAGAGAGGGAGAGAGAGTGAGAGACTATTTTTTGTATGTGGTTCGGCCCTGTTAATGAAGGTACCTACGTCCACGGGTGTGTCTGAGCACGTTCACTAGCAGATCACCGGCGGGCCTGGTGAGCCAACAAAGAGGGGCGACACTACCAGTAATACCGGCCGGGTGTATGCGTATCATGGTGAATTTTTGTAGAGGTGCTGTGTAGACTACAGAATTGGCCGCCCCCTCAATGGGGGGTGAGTGGTCTCTTTTATAGATGCAAGAGACCTACTCATACATGGATAAGGAAATATAATCCTATTAGGGTGTGATTGACACCAATCAAGTGAGTTTCCTAATTGTATTAGGATTGATTGACATTAATTGTGGGGTTTCCTAATTGGATTAGGAAATAGATGCTCTTTCCATTAGTCTTCTAGCTTGAGTAGGAAACTGCCCATATTTTTAGGCGTATCAGTTTATATCAAGAGTGATTGGAGGAAAAGTTATACCTTCAGAAGATAGAATATAGCGTTTTGACCAAAATTGTGCATGATTAACTTAAAAAGTTCCTCAACCTTATCTCTGTAACACATGTTTTCATCATGCTGTGTTGTGCTAGTCATTAACTAACGGGCTTAGTGTTTGAGGTATTAACCTGTCTATTAAAATTGCCGTTTTCAGTTTTGCAATTCTTTTTGAATCCTATTCTTGATGCTGTTTTGCTTTGACTGATATCCTCCTGACTCTTACCCCACGGCTTTTTGCATACTCTCTTAATTTATCTCCCCCAGTTGTATAGCCGGGCATTTCTTCATCCGCATGTTGGTGAGGCCCATCAATATCTCTGTTGTTGTTGAAGCTTGATATACATTGTTGAACCCACTCTCTAACAACTTAAGCTTTGGGGCAATTGGTGACCTAACCTGGTATCAGGGCCTTGTTTGTGGGAGGTCTTGGGTTCGACTTTCCATCCGCTTTGGTGTGAATATTCGCACTTTGTTATTTGTCTCGCCTATGATGGAGTTTCGTTTGTTTCTCTCCACTTGCGAGACGAGTTCACATGTGAGGGAGGGTGTTGGAGCTTGATTTACATTGTTGGGCCCACTCTCTAACATCTTAAGCTTTTGGGGCAATTGGTGACTTTACAGGTGCCTTGTTAAACATGTGCACAATGAGGGAGGGAGACTACCGGTGGTTCTATTGGAAATCTGGATTTCATTTGAATTTCCTTGTCTTGTTGACCCTGTGGCATCTGTTATCCCTAAAGTTCCTTTGTAAACGAATGCTTCTTTTTGTGGTAGTGAAAATTAATGCTGACATGGCAGTGGAATTTCTGAATGCAGTACCTAGATATATTTCTCACTAGAGTTGATGGCTTGAGGCGAAAAATCTCCTTAGCTGGCGAAAAAGAAAATGCCATGGATTATGCAGTAATAAGGGACACATTTCAGGTTGGTTTGTATGCTCATATTGTAGTTACTGAGTTCGTCTACTAAATGAGCAGATAAGAGTTTATCAAATGCCCATGCTATGTTAACGATATATTGAAATTTTTGTATATGGATGTTTATTGTGTCTGGTCGACTGATTCGGTTCCTTCTATGTTTATTGCTCCAACAATGACCTTCCTGTCCCCCTTTTTTGTTAAGTTCAGTTCACCACAGTGGTGGTGCAACCCATGTATGGGAGGGTATACTATCATTGCTATAAACAAATTGACCAATTCATGAACAGCTCATGCGCAGTTCTTGAACTTGCTTATTTGTACCATTTGGGCTTGAGCTGATTTTCAGGCTTAATAAGCATACAAGCCTACCTGAAGCCAGGCTGCAGTGCTGCACTTGGCTCAACTTGTTTAGGCGCTCGGCTCACTTCTGGTTTTTCTTTTGTTGCTTGGAAAATTTTCTGCCAATGAAACTTTGATATTTGTTCCTTCTATCACTGCAGTGTCGCCTTCTTCTCATTCTTCATTTTTCCTTTTTTCTTTTTCTTTTTCTCTTTTAACAGTCTAAAGTTTTAAAAATAATTATATCTGAATTATCCACCAGTATAATTTAATTATTATACTATTTTCCACTTATCTCGAGACAGTTGTCATTTCGAGTGATGCACAAGATATCTTAGAATGGATAACGAGACGATGTTGTCACACTATAGTTAGTGTAACGGGTCACAGTCTCGTCTATGTTACTCAGTACCAACACAACTTGGGTGAGACGTAGCCGATACTTACAACTATGGCCCTTCTTTTTCTTTGATTGAGAAGTTCATGTACTGAGCCGGGAACTGCATCTTAAAGGAGTTGTAGCTCTTCAAAGTGGTGCATTTATCTCATCTTCCCCAATTCCAAAATGTTCTCCAATATGAGATTCAGAGAGAACTTCTTAATTTGAAAGTTGACCACAAACTCTGATCATTGTTTAACTGTTCTAAGTTGGTACTAGAGTAGTTATTTTGTTGCCTTTAGAATGCATTGGAGACCTTGTACAATTATGTGTCATAATTATGTTCTTCAAACTTTGATGATGGCCATAAGTCTCATGCAATGTGCAGTTAATCAAATATTTTCCTTTACATGCATTTACTTGTAACTTCGTATTGTTTGTTATAGCGTGCATCTGATTACCTATCAGCACACCTCAAGAACATGGATAGTTTCTTGCGGATGCATACATATTGGGCTCGTTTGGAGACAAATCTGGGAAAAGATTTAATTGCAGCTCGTGGAGTTTGGGAGAGCTTTCTTAAAATCAGGTCTGATTATCTTATTTAGCCATTTGAAAATTGTGGCATGGTGTTTTCCATTTCTATCATGTCTCTTAGTTACAAAGGGCTGTTTGTTTGAGCAGTGGCTCTATGTTGGAAGCATGGCAAGGTTATATTGCAATGGAAGTTGAACTGGGCCACATAAATGAAGCGAGATCCCTATATAAGAGATGCTACAGCAAAAGATTTTCTGGGACTGGCTCAGAGGTACTTTTCTTGTTGATCATGCAATAGTAAGGCACCTTCTTTTGTTTCCTACAGATATATCTCTGTACACGTGGGTCAAGCCTCCTCTCATTCATAGAGGATTTATATTTTCTGAGGGCCAATAGATGTTAAATGGAGGAATTTATCGGGAATGATCATCAAATGGGAGCTGATCATGCATTCCATTTGATGATGTTTTGCTTTAGAAGATTCCATTCATACTGTGTTTTTCTACTTTGTGGAGGTATGTTAAAGCTTTTCACCATCGAAGTATCTTTATGCAACTCATTATTTTAAACCCAACTTGGACACATGGATAGTATGACGGCTCATTTCGGCAAAATTGCCCTATGTTCTAGTCTGGCACACAAAAAGTCACTTTTCGCTGCTGGGCTTGACATAAGGCCATCTTTTCTTCTAATGCATTACCTATCATGACTAACTTTGAGTGATAAAATTTTATTAGTATTGGCTTGAAGTGCCTCTTTTAGCTCTACTGTGGGAAAAAAAAAGTAATTTTTCCGCTTTTGTTTTTCCTTTTTTCTTGTGGTAGTGAGTGGGTTGCTTGAAGTTTGGAGTAATTTGTTTGCTTTTTTTTTTTTTTTTCCTTTTTTCTCTCTAATTTTTAGGGGAATGTTTTGGTATCTTCATTCGAGATTTTGAGATGCATGTCATCCATGCACCTTGTTCCTACATAAAAAATACCGTTGCTGATCTCCTTGTTTTGTATGCATTTCTTTTTTATTTAAAAAATTGTATTGACAGTTTATTTATGTCTTTAACTAATATATGTCTAAAGTTAGCTGAAGTTCAATTTGAATTAGATGATATCTTCCTTTTCTAAAAAACAGAATCATTCAGGACATTTGCCATTCTTGGCTGCGCTTTGAGAGGGAGTTTGGTACACTGGAGGATTTTGATCATACTGCACAAAAGGTACTATCTCCTGTTGCATGTTGATACCAGTCCAAGTACAATTTCCGCACCATGTGGTAGTCCCGTGGGTGACGTTATTGGTAGACAACAGCATGCATTTCACATTCTTGCATGTTACAATGTCATTCTTGAGTATTTGGCTGATGCAAATCATTGTAAATATGTATAGTGATACGTAGTTGTGATAGGATTTCTTTTGTGCCAAGTGCCTCATGCATCACCGTGGTGTGTAAACTTTTTGGGGCCATATCTCTGAGTTACCTGGTTCGCATGGAGAATCGCTGAGTCGGCTTGACGGTACCGGAGGACACGGGTATGGATGCCATATCCGACACGGGTACTTTGCCTTTCTTGGCTGGAAATTATATTAAACTACACACTAGAAGGATCCTACCCAAGTGTCATACCCATGTCCGCAAGGAGTCGTGTCAACATGGGTACTTCACCTATTTAGAAGAGTCAATGTAACATAGACGGTACCCTGCCCTGCAGAGGGTTCCCTCGTGACTGAAAAAAGAAAAGAAAAATTTGTGCTGCAGAGCCTTTTAGTGTTAGTATGTTTGAGGTGTATTTTGTAATTTCAAGTTCTCGTGACCCAGCTGATGGATATGAGCCTGAACAGAGTATTTTTAATTTTACTAGTTGAAATACCACATATTATTTTCATGAAGCATTTACTGAAGTGAATTTGCCATTAGTACAAGTAATTTATTGATATATTTTTTTTAATGTTATTTAATTATCTCGTACTTACCATGCAATAGAATGATTCATTAGAGAAAAATAAAAGCAGCACACGCATATCATAATCTTTTTCTAGGGTGGACATTGGTCAAATGAGATGAATTAAGCAATCGATTTTTTTTCCCAGGCAAATCATTATCATTTGGTTTTAATTAATAGATCATTGATGTTATCATCAATTATAATCATATTAGAATTTAGTGATACTTATTTTCTTCCCTCTCTTTCCAGGTGACTCCTCGTCTGGAAGAGCTACAGTTGTTCCGGTTACAGCAGGAGAGTAGAAATATCAGTGCAACAACAGATCAGAAAGAGCTTTCCGTGAAAAAAAACGTGCGCGATAAGAGAAAGCCAACCACAAACGTAATTGACGAACAGCCTTCAGCAAAGCGGCAAAAAGATTCTGCTCAAAACCAGAGGAAAACATATGAAAAGGAAAAGGCTCAAGAGAGAAACTCGGTTGAAGCTAAAACCATCGAAGATGCTAAAGTCCACGATGGCAAACCTGAAAATGAAACTAAAGAATTGACTCCTGAAAAACCTAAAAGATACAAAGATCAGTGCACAGCTTTTGTTTCCAACCTTGGTTTTAAGGCAAGTTGTTTTGGCTGCCACCCTTTTGAAATTAGATTTTGGCCTCATAAGAATTAGTTTCAATTTCAGTGATGTCAGATTTTATTGGGCCAATGATACTTGTGCAGGCTGATTCTGAAGATCTACGTCGTTTCTTCAGTGATGTTGGTGGAGTTGTTGCAATTCGAATATTACACGACAAGAACACAGGAAAATCAAGGGTCTCTCTCTCTCTCTCTCTCTCTGATTTATTTTTTCTTTCTTCCACCAATATTGTGTGTTTCAGAGTACGCATTGTTCTTTATTTCATCATGTTCACCAATATTGCGTGCTTCAATGTATACCCTTCGCCTTTATTATTGTCCACCTATGTGTTTTTTTTTCACCTTTATTTATTTATTTATTTTTCTTATATACCATTTATGTGAATTGAGAATTGGTTTTGTAGCTCTACACCATGATGGTGTAGAATAGACTGAATAGTTAGTCATTTTGCTTTAATTTTCCTCAAGTAGCCTGTGTTTAGGCCCGACGAGACCCAATTCTACATACATTATGTGCAACCAGATTCTTAGTGTTACCCTAATAATTCCACCATATCGAGGGAAACATTAAAATGCCCATTGGCTTGCATGATTTGGAGTTTGAGCCTCATGTATGTAATGCCTAAGTTGACAATGGTTGAATAGCAAACCACTTCGGAATTGGTGCTAATCAAAAAGTCCTCCCACGTACTGCAGCTTAAATCTCTCTGTTTGGAACTCTCTCGCTCTTGATGGTGGTCGTACATGGTTTTGTTTATTCTATCAATTAAGAAAGTGCATTTTCAGCATATCTGCCAAAATGCGGCATATTAGGTTGGTTAGGCAATCTACATAGCGCAGGGCTAGTAAAGTAATAGCTGAAAAAACATTATTATCATGAGAATGCGCATCCATGGGATAACTAGGGAAGGTAACCGTGCTCGGTAGTGGTGGAATTTAATCCAATTCCATGTATATTTGTACAGTGGTCATGTAGTATGCACAAACGCCGACACGGCACGTATCGTGTCCTTGAAGTGCCGTATCTGTGTGCCAGATGGCCCGAACATGACACGACACGATATGTTACATTCTTAGAAGTGCCCGTGCTTCCTAAATACTGATTTTGTATGAAGATAGTGCATCTTAATGCATTTCATTGATTTCTAACGTTTGTTTCTCATTTCGTGAAGGGATTGGCATATGTTGATTTCTCCGATGATGCACACCTTACTGCAGCTGTGGCAAAGAACAAGCAAATGTTACTGGGAAAGAGATTGAGCATTGCACAGTCAGATCCAAGGGGCAGAAAGAGAGAGCATGGTATGTGAATAGTTCCTGGTTTTCCTCGTTTTTGGTGTATGTGTCGTGTGTGTGTGGCGTGAAGAAAAATCATGAAATAGAACAAACTGGAATTAAAAAAAAAAAGGTGACAAAAAATTGAAGTCAGATGCAAACTCTCTTAATTCATTCCTATTTCAATCAGGGTTGGCTAAATCTTTATTAGGCACTGAGATGTGTAGAGGGTGCAAAATGTCACATGAAAGTGAAACACATTGTCTTCTTATTATGAAACTCTTATTGTGTATATTATTGAACTGGACAACTTAAGGAAAAAAAGTGCTATTTTTTTCGTGGATTCTAAATCGAAATTGATCAAAATGCACAACAAAAGTTAGTTGTTTGGTGTTATGATTATGGATCATTGTGGTATGCAGAATGGAGATGATTATGCAGTAAACTAATTATCACGGAGCTGTCCGCTGTGTATGGGTTTGGCTTATATGGCTCGTGTAATTAGAAAGTAGAAAATAATAGGGTAGTCTGTGAGGCAAAATCTCTTTTAGTCTTTATTTAGACAGAGATGAAACTGATGCAGGACACTTTTTTTTTGGTTACAACATCACACATTACCTCATTGTGCACTGTTTTTCTTTCCTTTTTCCCTAGGGTGCTTTCTGCTGTATTACACTATCAGATTGTTAATAACTTCCACAATAATTTTTTTTCAATGAAAAGTTTCCATGTGAAGGAGCAAAATTACTTTTATCCTATCTAGGTTTGTCGACATGGTACTGATGTTCGTTCTTTGGCTCGTTAACTTTTTAAGTTTTTACCCTACTGGTTCCAACTTTAGCCCATTATATTCTTTTTTTCTTTTTTCTTTTTTGTTCTGGAACAAAAATATACACATTTTTGAATTTCATGTTTTTTTTTTTCCTCAACAAACTGGATGGCGTAAAATGTATTTCATTTTCTGGTATTTAGCATTTCAAATTTTCTTTTTCTTTTGTGTTGTGTGTTTTATAAAATGATTCTCTTTATTATGTTTTCTTCTTTGAACATTAATTTACTAGGAAAGAAGTGTGTTCTTGGGCTTTACTATGTAGTTTCAGAATATAATTGGCAAACGACAATTGTATTAGAAGTTAGAACCGTACTAATCTCTTTCACGTGCTCTTAAAATCTCTCTCATGCTCTACATCTCTCTGCGCTTGTGGGGTAATCAGTTCTGGGCTAGGCAAGGTTTTATATAATTATTCAACTGGATAAACAATCCATTGATTGCCTTCTTGCACTTTCAGCTAAATTTTATTCTTGCATTGTTATATATTTCAATTTTCCGCTCACTTTAGAAGGTAAAATGACAGTGCACACTGAGAGAATAACAGATGCTAAAGACTCTGCTAATATATCCAAGGGGCCAAGAGGACCTCATGATCGGACGGCGAATAATAAACGAGGAGATGATAGCCTCCAGCTTAAGGGAAGGAACACATTTGCAGTGCCAAGAGCCGTAATGCCCCTTGGTTGGACCAGCAAGAACGAACCCAAAAAAGAGGGAACCGACGAAGGAGAAGAGCAGCCAAAATCCAATGATGAGTTCAGAAAAATGTTTTTGAAGAGATAAATTCGTAAGTCTGTAAGGACTTTACAATGACTTGCGCGGAGTGTATGCATGTATAATGTTCTTGGTAGTAGGTTCATAGATGCCTTTAAGTTGGGAACCTAGTTATATACCTGATTGCTTATAATATACAGTGCAGAGACTATTATGAGCACAACAAATTTTACCCACAAGATCGAAATTATTGTCACAGTTTGTTCATACTGGATGCAGAAGTTGTAGATATATGAGTAATGTTATGCGGCTCAAATTTTGTATCCCAAATGTTCCCAAACACATATGACAATAGGTCTCTTTCATTTTGATTGGAGGATGTTGAAGTGGATCACCTTCAACCCACTGCCATATGTGTTTGGGAACATTTGAGATACAAAATTTGGGAAGCATAGCATTACTCATATGAGAAACATCTTTGATGGGTTTTTAATTTAATTTAATTTATTTATTATTATTTTTATTTCATGCCAAGTGTTTTGTTAAATTCATTATAGCGCTAAATACATATTACTCCCCTTTGGATGGACCCGTTTCCACTTTACCTTCAAAATTAGATACTTAACCCTTGTAGTTCTGTGTTTAAGTGCAAATTCTAGTGGTATAAGCTTTGGACTTCCTTCACTTTAGTCATAATCACACAGGGCTAGATTGTCAACCATAAGGAGGGGGCTTAATATAGGGGGGGTAAAATTTAAGTTCAACGGAAAACTCAAAACAGTTTTCTTTCAGTCACAACCGGTACATGTGAACTTTTGAACTATAGGGTAGAGTAAAATTGAGTCCAAAATGTATTTAAGCCCTTTGTACTTTTGTGTTTTTATCATTCATTTGGAGGGGGGAGGGAGTGTGATTTGGTTTCAGCCTTATAGGTTGTTTGTCTTGTCCATGTATCTCGTTTGATGGGGTCACTGATTAACCTTAATATTGATATCACGTGACATACATGATACCCTCTATTCTATTGTGCAAATAAGTTTATATCAAATGACTACTGGCCCCCCAAAACCACTAAGTAACAATAAATGTACAAATTTGAAGGTTGGTACAGTGGTAATTGAAAAAAAAAATTTTAAAATAAAAAATACAATTCTCCAGGAGTGGCTGGAGGAGTTTCCATCCTTGATCTGTCGGTTTCTTGCTTCAGATATTGCCTCTGGCTGGCTCTTAATAAATTGCTGTCTGCCTGTTTTATCGACAAAAAAACCGTCTCTTTTGAAACATAATAAATGTATAATAAAATTTCGGTTATAATCAGAAGGAAAAACTTCCTAATTCATTACTCCTTTCCTCTCCTCTCTTTCCCCAAAGAGTAATATTTGGGCTACTAACAAATTCCATCAATACTCACACTCTATCTATCTTCTAGTGATATTTGGATTACTAACAAATTTTACTAACACCCACACTTTATCTCTCTCCTAGTGGCACTGTGAAAGAGTAATATTTGGGCCACTAACAAATTCCACTAACACTCACACCCACACCACACTCCGAGTGTGGTGTGGGTGTGAGTGTTAGTGGAATTTGTTAGTATAAGTGTGGGTGTGAGTGTTAGTGGAATTTGTTAGTATCCCTAGTATTGTTGTTCCCCAAATAACTAGGGGTCTGTTTGAAAATACTCAATATCTTTTTTTTTTTTTGGATGAGGATGACAAATCTCCCAGTCTGATCTCCGCGACTTTGGGATTAGTATTTATTGTCATTTTATTGGGGTAGAACAGGGGGCAAACCCCGGCCACGGGCACGTGCACCAAACCCATGACACACGCACCAGGTAAATCAGGGAGATGAGTGGGCGGTATAATTCAAACTCATACCAACCTCTGGATACAGGTTGTCCAGTTACTTGCCAATTCACTCACACGACCCTTGTGGGCTTAGAACCCTTAATCTCCCTTTGGGAGGCCAAGATACTCTGGCCACAACCACTATGTTATTATGGAGTTTGGAACCCTCAACTAAAAGGGTATAACACCCCCCGTGCTGAGACTCACTTCCACTAGGCCAAGTGATCGTGGTTAAGTACTCAATATTTGGTTCTGATGAAAAACAGTATTGTATTTCTTTGTTAAAAAATCAATTTTATGAGTAATTTTAGGTTGATCACGAACTCTCACACAAATAAAAACATCAATAATGCTTGGGGTACCAAATGGCACAAAGAACCTCCACAAAATGAGTGGAAAGTCTATGTGGCACACTGGGACCTGCCATCAATTAACCATTATTTCCATTAATTGCTGGTGGATCCCAGTGTGCTACATAGACTTTCCACTCATTTTGTGAAAGTTCTTTGTGTCCTTTAATGGCCCAAGCATTATTCTAAAAACATTTCCACCACACACTCATGTAAAATCAGTTTAATTGTCAACCATATAAATGGTTCTGCACCTTCCCGAATAGCACATAACGGAGAGGAAAAGTTTCTTTATCTCTTTCCAATTCCTTCCTTTCTTTTCTCCTTCTCACTCTTTCCTCTTACCAAGCAACTTGCCAACTTGGACACTGCAACTACATAATTGCTCATGCAAGTACATACATCATACATGAATGAATTATTTATCAAGAAAACACATAGTAGCTTTTGTGAGGTTGCAGGTACGACCATTCCATTTGGGTTTTCTTACACGTGACCTCCTGACAATAGATGCAAAAAAACAGTAGCATGATTGCAAGCAAGAAAAACCATTGACATGAAAAAAAAAAAAATGATAAAATTCACAAGTCATACCAAATGATGTCAAATGACTCAAATTGCTTCCAAAAAAAATGTCAAATTGCTTTTTGCATAATGGGTATATGGTATTGTCCAAACAAACTGATTATGTATAATAGTGACTATTATTAAAATATATTGATTATGTATATAAGTCTTAAATATTTATCACATAATCAATCGTATACATATATATATCAACATTAAACACACACATATTTCCATTTAAATTATATGTTGCCAACAACTTGGATTTTTTACGAGGATAAAATCCTCCGCCACCTGACATTTTTAGATGAAATTATTGACATCATTTTTATTCAAGTGGAATAGAGGACAAATTTTGGAGACGTGCACTGATCCCACAATTCATGCATCAAATAAGTCTAAGTGGCAAGTATGTCATTATCATAGAATTCAAATCCACGCCAAACTCTGAATATAATTCGTCCATAGACCTTGTAAATATGTACAAATATATTTATGTATATGTATATCATTTTACTGGCTCCCAAAGTGCTTTCTGTATCTACCTGCAAATCTTTACCCACATCCACATGGTTGTTGAGATGCATCACAGAAAGTAGTACATGTAAATGTGTCATGTCCTCTTTGATCTAATCAGTTCCTCTGTGTGTGTGTGTGTGTTTGTAAATGCAGATACATGCTTGGAAGCTTTGCATAAACGTGAGTATGAAGGAAAGAGAAAAAAAACAAAAAAAGGACTTATCTATACAGATTTATAGTATAACTAGCTAGTCCATTTCAAACAAAACATTGGTGTTCCAATGTAGAGTACTGTACTGTACTACTTAGTGACTAAGGGTAAAATGTTTAAAATTGTACTCCATCAGGATTAGTCATGATCTCGTTCATTATCACATTAATAACTCATTATAGGCGGATTATTGGATTGGATACAAATTTCGATTAAATAGGTATTTTTTATCGAATGCTTGAATATAAACAATTTCACTTATAAATCATAGACATTCGAGAACGTATCGCTTTGGGAATTTTATTAATTCGTTTAATCGGTATAAATTGTGACCCAGATATTGCAGATATTTTTATTCCAGACAAAAGAAAAAACTACAAAATAAAAGGAGAGTATCTGTTTTGGTCGTTAGATTGTGTTTTCATCGTCTGAAATGACGAAAATACTTTTAATGAAAATACGATTTGACGGACAAAACAGAGCTCCTCCCTTTATTAAAAGGAGGGTGCCCTCTTTAGAAACTCCCTATATATAATACTAGTTTTTATACTCTTATGATAAATTTAAAGCGATTACTTAGGCTCTACCTCAAGACCTAGGGCAAGGCCTTGATTGTGAACTCTTGAGCTCTACCCAACCCCGAAGAGAGGCATTAGCTTGTGGTTCAATGTCGGCCAAGCTAGGGTGGGCAATTTTGACATCCCTAAGAGCATCCGTAATGGTGTATGAAAAACTTTGATAAACTTAAGCTAAGTTCTTGTATAGGTTTGGTGCGCATTGTAGTGGTGTAAAATGGGGGACGACACTCACAAAACCATGAGAATGGTAGACGGCATAGTGTGTGCCATGAGGATGGTGGCCGGCACACACTATGCCGTGAAATTTTGCATATAAAGAGGTAGAAGGCACAGTGTGTGCCGTGAGATGGTGGTCGGCACTTGGCATACACTGTGCCGTGAGGTTTTGTCATAAAATGGTAGACGATACACATTGTGCTGTTTCGCTGAATTTAGTGGAACTTAAGCGTACCACGAAGTTAAGTTTCCTTAAGTTTAGTTAATGTATACATTAAGTTTATATACACCATTGTGGAACAAAATGTAGCGAAAATCTTAAGTTAGCTAAATTTAGCTGCCTCAACAACACTACTGTGGAAGCTCTATATACCACACCACTAACCAACTTGACTTTTGGCCTTACTAAGGAAGGTTAAGAGTTCGAAACCGCAATGATCGATGTAAGTGAGTTTGAATGTGACTTAGGTGTGCGTATTGGTTGGTTACATCAAGACACCAAAATAATAATAATGACATTCAATAATTTTTGGATTAAATACATTTTACCCCGTGGTTAGGCATGTTTACACTTTATCCCCTACAGTTCAAAAGTGGATATTTAATCCCTTTATAGTTTCAAATTAAAGTGAAATTGTTAAGATTTTCCTTAAAATTGATAAAAATTCTAAATTGGCAAAAAATATTACTCCTAACACTTAACCACCATTGTGAAGTTAATTTTGGGGTTAATCCCCTACCCACCAATGTGAGGTTAATTTTTGACAGTTAACCCCTTTGGGGTGCTAAATTTGGGGTTAATTGCCTACGTGAGTTTAATTTTGACACTTAAACTCTCATATGTTGGGTTAATTTTAACACTTAATTTCCAAGTGAGGCTATTTTGAGAGAAATCTTAACTGTTTTACTTTAGTTCAAAATCACAAAGGAATTAATTGTTCACTGTTGAACCACAAGAGGATAAAGTGAAAATAAATCTACTCACAAGATAAAATTTAATTAACCCATAATTTTTCCACATATAAGGGCAAGGGGGCCCACAAATTTGGGCAAAGCGTGGAATGGATGCAAAGGAGCATAGCGACAACAGTAAAGCCTCTCTCTCACTCTCTTTTCTCTTACAAAATCTACACGGTTTCTCTCTCTGCTCAGGCACGTAAAGCAAGTTTATAAGCATGCCTCTCTCTCTCTCTCTCTCTCTCTCTCTCTCTCTGCATTCACTTTCTCAACAGTAAATTCTGTGTGTCTCTCCTTGGATCAAGCAAATAGCACTCTTAAAATCTTTACCTTTCCAAACTTCTCTTTAACACGTACTCACAATTGTTTGGTGTGCATTTGCATTCCAAGTATAAAAGAAAACAACACAAGACAAGAATTTGTATTGTATATCCATCCTCATATTGTCACTCTCATTTAAAACTAGATATATGATATATGTAATATGCTCATTCCACTGTATCCAAAGCCACCACAAACTCCCATATATATATATATATATATATATGGGATTTGCTAACTTACAGGAGACTTTTAGAGACGAAAATCATAGTTTTAGTGATGAAATTTTTCGTCGTTAAAAATTTAAACCTTTAGCGACAAAAATTTCGTCGCCAAAAATAAATTTTTCGTCGCTAAAAGGACTGTTGTATGCTATTAACTTACAACCATCATGTTATAAGTTAACAGCCCAGCTCATATATATAAACCTACTAATGCCAGTTTGGCTTCTTAAATGCATTGAGTGGTTCTATTTAATCTTTCACTTGAAAAGACATATCATCTTCAATAATTGCATTTAAAAAGAAATATGATGAACCCTCTTATTCATTTAACTGAATTCCCTCGTACCAAATTAGCATGAAGGCGGATATAGAAAATTTATGTTGGGGGGTTTAGGAGTACTAGTTGAGTATACGGGGGTTTGGGGGGCAGAACCCTTGAGACTTTTTTTTAAAAGTCTTTTTATACACATTCTTGGTGTAGATAATATAAGATAGTCATATACATATTTTTAGCGACGAAAATCATGGTTTTAGTGACGAAATTTTTTGTCCCTAAAAATTTGAACCTTTAGCGACAAAAATTTCGTCGCTAAAAATATATTTTTCGTTGCTAAAAGGGCTGTTGTATGCTGTTGACTTACAACCATCATGTTGTAAGTTAGCATCCCCATATACATAAACCTACTAATGCTAGTTTGGCTTCTTAAATGCATTGAGTGGTTCTATTTAATCTTTCACTTGAAAAGACATATCATCTTCAATAATTGCATTTAAAAAGAAATATGAAGAACTCTCTTATTCATTTAACTGAATTCCCTCCTACCAAATTAGCATCAGGGCGGATATAGAAAATTTAAGTTGGGGGGTTTAGGGGTAGTTGAGTAGGGCAGAACCCTTGAGACTTTTTTTTTTAAGTCTATTTATACACATTTTTGTTGTAGAGAATATAAGATAGTCATATACATGTTAACATAAAAACTCAAAAAAAGAAAAAAGAAAAAAAGAATCCTCTCTTATTGTATGATACGTACATCAAATTGCAACACTTTGGGACCTATTACTATGCAATATAAAGTTGTAACTAACAAATAGCACCTAAAAATTACAACTAGATGTCACATTTTAATTATCAAATAATACATAAGAAAAGATAATACTAAATGACACCAATGGTACAACAAAATGACAACTTAATACTTCAAATTTAAACCAAAAAATTAAATGTATTATACTTAGAAAATGTATTTTTTGGGAGGTATATAAGTATTTTTTATTTTTTTTTAAAAAATTAAGAGAGAACTTAAGCTCCCCCTCAAATATATCCACCCCTAGCATAGATGTCACATTAAAATAGTACTATGTAAATTATATTCAAATTCAACTTAGTTGGGTAATGGACCTCTTTATTAGAGCTAGAGTGAGAAATGGAACAATGCATGGTTATAAAGTTCTTGAAGGACTAGGTATTCAACTTAATTAGTTAATGGATCTCTTTATTAGAGCAAGAGTGAGAATTACCAGATATATATATATATATATATATATATATGTGTGTGTGTTGCCTATAACTATTATTAACCGGGAAGTAACGAAATATTAAGACATGTTTGAAAACTCAATTAAGTGGCAAAGTAAACACTTTAAACAATTATTTTGTTTAAGTGTATTTGATAAAGAAAAAGACACTTATCCGAATACCTACAGAAAATTTTATGAAAAAAAAAAATTGTACTAAAAAATTTAAGTGAAATATTATTTTCGGTACTATAGTCAGTAGATTGAATAACTTAGTATTTTCAACACTAAAAATTCAATATTTCATTTTTGATTTTATAGATTAAACCTAAATCCGTTAGCATTTTGTCTTGCTCTGGTCCACCTTTCTCTGTCGCCATGGGTCCTTTGGGATGAACCATTGGGAATAAAGATTAAAGAACATAAATAGAGAAAGTGAAGAAAGATTTGAAGAAATAAAGCAAAGAACAAAGCAATATTCTCTGCTTCTTTCTCACCAAGTGATGACCTCATTGATAGACACTTGCAAAGTTTTCAATTTGCTGGATTTAAAAAAAAATTAATTTAATAAATAAAATTTACAGTAGTCAAATCTTGGGTTTTGTGCAGTTAGGTCCATATTGTTTGTGAAGACAATCTTTTTGTCACACGACCAGTTACTATCTATGTCTCTCTATATGGTATATACATATGATCAAGAGTGTGTCTATATATATATTTGATATATAAAAAAAAAAGTGTGTGTCTTTATATGCACACACTATACATTTAAATGAAAGCATGAGAAAATGTAAATATAAATACCTTTAAATGAAAACATGTGAAAATGCAAATATTGTCTAACAAGATAAAATTAATTAATCTTTGATGTTTTTTTTGTCAAAATTATCACAATTTTACGAAGGTTCAGTAATATAAAGCTAAATTTAATTTTTACTGGAATTAACTAAGGGCATTTGGCAGAGCTTCTGCGAATCCCCCCAACCAAAAAAAAAAAAAAAAAAACTGGTTTTAAGTGCTCGTTTGGTAGAGCTTCTGCGATTCAATCTAAAAAAAATGTTTTTGGCCAAAACCTGCCATTGCCAACAAATTTCTATGATTGACTCACTCCTTTTGTTTTTTTCTTTTCTTTTTTTGTAATTGAGTCACATAATCCGTTGCTAATAGTTTTATTTTAACTTTTAGAGTTCCATAATCAATTATAAAAATTTAGACAAATTCTCTTTATAGGGAGAAAATATTGAGCTTCAGTTTTTGTTTAACATTTAGGCTTTATTTGGTTCATGAATTTAGTGAGGGAAAAGAAAGGAAAATAGGAATGAAACATTTTCCTTTGTTTGACTATTAAAGAAAATAGAAATCAAAAGGAAATACACTGAGAAGGAAATTAAAATTTTTGAATTGTGTAGTTGACTTTCTTCCCTTTTATCTTAAGTTATCATAATATTTTTAAATTTTTTAACTTTGGAATTTTAGTCAAAAATCCTTTAAAATAGACAATTTTAGGTTTAGGTCTAACCCTTTTTTTTTATTATTTTTATTTTTGTGAAATGTTCATACGAATCATAGAGTAATTTTGACCAAAATAATAAACAGGTTGTCCTTTACACTTAGGTTTAGTTTGGCCCCCACGTGGTATTTCTCCTTTTTTAAAGCTCAATTTCATGTTAATTCATTTAGTAACTAGTTTATGAGCTTTGCAAAAATTGAACTTAGGGCTTTTTTGGAGGGAGCTTTTAAAAGCTCTAGAATGGAGCTTTTAAAAGCTCAAGGTTGCTTTTTGGTTTCATGATATCTTTTTGAAGAGTAGTGTGTCACTTGTATAAAATTATCAAAGAACTTAGTAATAAATTTCATAAGCTCCTTTTAAAAAGCCACGTGGGGGCCAAACTAAGCCTTAATTAATCTAAAATGAGGTTCTTTTCACTAAGTTTTTATTTAGCTTTTAACGTTATTTAAGCATGGATAAAAATACAAGGGAATTACTTTTTCTTCAATGAATCCAGTAACAAAACAAAATGTTATTAGAAAGATTTTATACATGATGTTTTATTTATTCATTTATTTATTTTGTTTTAAATTTTTTTTTTTATTTACAATGAGGGAGGAGGAATTTGAACATTCGCCTAAAGTGTGGGAGAGTTGGTGCTGGCCAACTCGGATAAAGTTACAAATGCTGGAAATTCATAAAAATTACTTTTCTATCTTTTTAAGGTTCCATGTAAATACATATATGTATATATACAAAGATTGTCTAAAGAGGGCCACCTCTCTTTATTAAAGAGAAGATCTCTGTTTTGGCTGTGAGATTGTGTTACAAAACTGTTAAATGACAAAACTGTCATTAATGAAAACACGATCCGACGGCCAAAACAGAGCTCCTCTCTTTAATAAAGAAAGCGCGCCCTCTTTATAGCCTGACTATGTATATACATATATGACAATTTGAATGATTGATGAGAAGGTGGTGGTGGGGTAGAGGAAAGGGGATGATGATACTAACGGATTGTCTAAAGGAAAGGTAG
Source organism: Hydrangea macrophylla (assembly GCA_033977485.1). Taxonomy (NCBI): domain Eukaryota; kingdom Viridiplantae; phylum Streptophyta; class Magnoliopsida; order Cornales; family Hydrangeaceae; genus Hydrangea; species Hydrangea macrophylla. The sequence continues at coordinate 80,779,213 of CM066996.1, forward strand.
TCTTTTAATGTGTACTGCCCTTAAATTTTTTTTTGCTTTGAATCTCATGCCTTGCAGGCAAGAATGTTTGGTTGTTGGCTTTTTGGCTTTTGAGTCTAGTCCGGACAAAAATTTAAAAGTGGTGGGAATGTTCCCAACGGCTATATTGTCTTTAATTATTCTTTTTCAAAATTCACAAAAAAATAAAATCAAAATAAAAAAAATAAAAAAGTAAATTAAGTAGGAAAAAAATTTTACTAGCACTGAACTTAAAAAGGTGATCAGCAGTAGCTACAAAAATTGTAGAATATATGATGCTATGCACACCCAAGGTTTACTTATAATTTTTATTTTTAATGGAAATTATTATTTGCATTCCATGCATGATGAACCAATGCATTGACTGCATAGTCATGTAATTTTCTCTTTAGGTGCAATAAATTCAAAAACACAACTAGATTCAAATTGTTGAATTTGTAGTTTCCATTTGACAATCCCAGAAATGGTTATAGATCTCCAAAAGTTAAAAAGGAAATATTTGGTAAACGAACGTCTACAATTCAATTGTAAAAAATTGCAATATTGGGCAACCTTTTTGCAATTGCATCGCAAAAGCAAAAGTTGTTGCCAAACAGCCCCTTAGCCAGCCATGGACTACCCAGCTGATCACAAGGCAACCAATTAAAAATCCTATTTAATTGTGTGCATAGCACAGCATTTGATGGAGAAATGAATCAAGCATGGAAGTAACAGTTACACATATTATGGGGAATAGTAACATTTTTTTTAAAAAAAAAAGGAAAAAAAAGTGTAACAAAATCATATAAATCCCATGAGTGTAAAATGAGCTAAGTTGATAGTTTTGCAGCTTTTAAAATCCTATCAATGCAAGTAAAGATGATGTTATATTCTGCACATTTCAACACCAAGGAATCAAAGATTCAATAATTGATATAACTTATACTTGTGGAAGTATGAACCATGAACCCACTTGGGCCACTTCCTCATGTTTGAGAGAAAGAGAGGAAAAGTTAGTGAATGAGTATGAATTTAGCAAGAATGATACCATATGATCATGATGGTCACCCTCACATGTCATATGTATTTCTATCTCAAGTGCAAATAACACATATTGTTGAGTGTTTGCCAAACAAAGGCAATAGTTACTAATTTGGATAAAAAAAAAAAAAATAACTTGTCTTATTTTAGCTCTACTTGTAGCTAAATTGGGAGAATTTTCAGATGTACTATCCAATTGTAACTTTATTTGGGAGCGATTAAATTACAAAAGCCCAAATTACGCCAAACGGATCCTTGGTACGTCATTTTCTCATAGTGGTTGCTCTTAACCGTACTTTATTTATGCGTGAATTTTCCTCATGCAAATATGCAATCCTAATTGAGTAATGTTACATTCATACCAAATTCTACACCCAACAATGTTGATCCTTGATCCAGTAGGCTGAATGTGAGTTCCATATGAGTCTTACACAGGAGCCACCAAAATCAAGAATCAAGATGTATTAAGTGTAAAATTTGATATGAGTATTGCATTTGTAATCCTAAAAATGTTGCAAAACAAAACAAAAGAAATACTGTACTATTATGGAGTGGGTACAATACAAGTGGTTTGGAGAGACAATTTGTTTCAAAACAAACACTGATTTCCGCATAGGCTAGCTGCATAATTAATAAGCCAAAATCTAAAAGTCAAAAGAATATAAAGCGTCCCTCGGGGCGTGCACTCACAAATTCATAAGTTTTTTTTTTGTCAACCGTGGATGTTCGGGCTAGTTTGCGCGCATCTTGACTAATTCCACGAGGTTAGGGCGTCCGGATGAATCACCTGCGGCCACCCCCTTGAGATTCGAACTTGAAACATCTGGAGATAACACCCAGAGACCTTGCCATCCGACCACAAAAGAAGTAATTACTCATAAGTTACAACTCACAACACAAGAGAGAGAGAGAGGGGGGCCGGGGCTTTTGTAAATAGAGAAATGATTGGCATCTAAAGCAGGCTTTGAGTATAAAAATAAAACTAAACATGGGATAAAAGGTTGTCCTGATATCATCATGGCGAATTCTACAGGAGTGTAAGGTTGTTGGTTTAGATTTCGAATAAAAGGTTGACATTCAATTAAAATTTTGATGCTGATTTTTTTTTTTTTTTTTTTCATTTTTATCTAATTACGAGGGTAAACTAGCTTTTGAAAACAAGTAGTATAATGATGGACTACAAAATAAAAAAAAAGAAGGGGGGATAATTACATTTTAGTTATTTTTATATATCAAAATTAAATGTTAGTTTACTATTTTTTCAAAATTGAAAAAAAAAATATTAATTTTTTTTGTAAAATAAAAAAGGAGAACACTTTTGCTCACCTAAATTTGATTCACCATTTGCTCACTCATGCCTTCAGTGCCTGATATGTGTTCCCCTTTCATTCCCATTTTACCCTTCAAAACGTTCGGAGCTACTCCTACTACTCTTCAAAACGTAGAGAGCAACCCGTTTAAAAGTTGGGACAACGTTGAGAGTAAGGGGTTGTTTGATAACCAATTATGTAGTGAAAATGAAAACTTTCAGCACTTAGTTTATTTCAATGCGTTTGATAATGTACCACTTAATTACAAAAGGAGTAAAAAATCCATTGAAAATTTTAAGTGAAATTTTTTTACAGAAAATATTCACTGAATGCAGTCTATTTCAGTACTTGAAACATTATTTTTAGTATTGTGAGACCAAAACTTAAAATATTTAGTATTTAAAATCCAGCACTTAATTTTTAACACATTATTTTCAGTTTTATCAAATGGGCCCTAAGTCTTCCAACGTTTTGGCACAAGTTCAGAACGTTGCAAACAAAAAGTCGACTAAAATACAAAATAACAATTAAAAAGTTGATATTTTTAAAAAAATTTTGATGACTTTTTTTTTTTAAAAAAAAATTAAATTATTGATGACATTTTTTTTTAAGTTTTAAAAAAGTAGTAGATTGACTTTCAATTTCGTACAAAAAAAATTTGACTGAAATCTAATTATCTCAAAGAATGAACAATTACATTTAACAATAATGCTATATATACACGCTTTTCTACACATTATGCTTTAAATACATGTACCTTGTAGTGTTTGAATTTTTCACACTTTTCTGTGCACCACTCACGCAACACAGGGTACATACATTTAAAGTTGTGTACCAAAAAATATGCAGAAAAATATATGAGTGTAGTAGTGCTCTACATTTAAACAAGTATAATGATGACGATAAACTTTGTCAGCTAGGGATATAGTAAATTGATTTGATTGGTTAACTCAATTTTACTTTCTTTTTTGTCTTTGGTTTCCATGGCTTTGTCTGGCTTCTGTATTCATTCACCAAGGCAGATGCGATTAATTTTGTGGAATCCATTTTCGTACAGTGTGGACAGTTTTGAACATAAATAATAACTCATAGAGTAGGGTTGGTCCTGAGATGTTAAAATTTAGTTGATGCCTTAAGCAAACCTTTTAAGGGCCTATAAAATGAGACATCTATACAAAATTTCATAGAAATTAGAAGAATATATGCCTAAAAATGATAAGTTTCATAGAAATTAAAAAGAAATTAGAAAAAAATAGGCATAAGAACGATAAGTTTCATAGAAATTAAGAAAAAATTAAAAGAAAATAAACCTAAAAATAAGGCCTAAGAATGAGGCCCCATGCGGCGGCTTCGCCGCTTTGCCTCAGGGCCGCCCTGTCATAGAGGCAACTCAGTAAAGAGAATAAGAGTAAAGAGAATAAGAGGCCACTTGTATTAGATTTTTTAAAAGGCTAGTGCTAATACCAAAGCACAAAGTGTCACTAAAAGCTTTAGTGACACTTTGTGCTTTGGCATTAGCACATTGTACTTTGGCATCAGCATCACCCTTTTTAAAATGATCTTGTGAGAATAAGGGATTTTTTAAAGGATAAATTATAGGGACCTTCGGCCATAGTCCCCTCAAATAAAACTCTTCAAAACTTAAACACATGCTACTTTTCTTTATCGCATTAGGCCCTTTTTACACTCAAATTGCTATAACTTTTGTTATGCAAGTCCGTTTTTCATAAAATTTGATGTTTTGAAATCAGGAAAATGAGATCTATCAAACGAGTTCAATGTTGACCATGAAATACTCGGACCAAAAAAAAACTAAACATCAAACAAATATGAAAAACTGCATTTTTTCGCATACATATAATAAATATATATTTCTTTCTTACAATTGGCACCATAGATGCATAGATCTTAAAAAAAAAATACACGAAATCAAAAAAAAAAAAAAAAATCACCCAAAAAACCCAAGAATTGATAAAGTTATGGTAGTTTAAAGTTGACAGATAATATTATCTGTTAGACTCACAGATAACAGATAATATTATATATAAGATAGGTAAAACCTCAAAATTAGGCTGCAACTTAACCTTTTTTTTTTTGGTAAAATTTCTATGCCTATTGCGCAGATCTCAAAGAAATACATGAAACAAAAAAAAAAAAACCCCATAAAGCCCAAGAATTGATAAAATTATGGTGGTTTAAAGTTGACAAATAATATTATCTGTTAGCATAAACAGATAATATTATATATATGTCTGAAAGATAAAAATGAAAAATGAAGTTCCAAATTACTTTTTTTGTACAACTTTCAAGTCCGATGCGTAGATCTCAAAGAAATACATGAAATAAAAAAAAATCACCCAAAAAGCCCAAGAATTGATAAAGTTATGGTGGTTTAAAGTTGACAAATAATATTAACTGTTTGTGTAAACAGATAATATTATCTGTTTGTGTTCTGAAAGATAAAAATGAAAAAAACGAAGTTCTAAATTACTTTTTTTTGTACAACTTTCAAGTCCAATGTGTAGATCTCAAAGAAATGCATGAAATCAAAAAAAAAAAAAAAAAAAAAAAAAAATCACCCAAAAAGCCCAAGAATTGATAAAGTTATGGTGGTTTAAAGTTGACAAATAATGTTATCTGTTAGTGTAAATAAATAATATTATATATCTGAAAGATAAAAATGAAAAATGAAGTTTCAAATTACTTTTTTTTTTTTGTACAACTTTCAAGTCTAATGCGTAGATCTTGAAAAAATGCATGATATCAAAAAAAAAAATCACCCAAAAGGCCAAAAAACGAGTGAGTTATTATGATTTAAAGTTCACAGATAATATAATATAATCTGTGAGCGGAGGGGTTTTTCACCAAATGCGAAAAGAAGTGAGGGGCTTTTTATAAAACTGCAAAAAATGTGGGTTTTTTTTTATTTATTAAAACATATAATTTTAAAGGGTCTATGACCTAATATCCCTAAATTATATAGATACTACTTCATGTATTGTCCTTTCCACTTAAAAAATTAAAAATTTAACAATTTGACCCCTTAAACTATTATTTTTCTTCTCAAATTGACCCCTCATAACTAGTTGAGGGGGTCAGTTTGTTGAGATTTTTAGTTTAGAAGTTATTAATGAAAAAGTGCAATACATGAGGAGATGTCTATATAATTTACTTTTTTTAAGAACTAAAAAATAGAACTTTTAAAAATAAAGATAAAAGTAAAAACCTATTCTTTAATTATTAAGATTTTAAAATTTGTATGAAGCTAATTCAAACGGTCATAGATTCCTAAACATATCTCATACGGAGTAATTGATTGTTGGCCCAAAAACTATCCCAATTCCCAGGACACAAAGTGATGAACCTATTATCCCTTCGCCTTGGAAAAGGGACACCACACTTATCAAAAACATATAGCAAAAATGAAGTGGAAAAATCTTATCTTTTTTAACTGGTTAAGTTTATTGTAAGAAGTTTTTCACATGAGAATGCGGGTTTTAACCGTTAGACGAGAATCTGGTCATAAGATTTCCAAAAATCTGGAGATGCATTTATTATTAAATGTTTTATCTAACGGTTAAAACCCGTCTTCTCATATGAGAAGTTGCTCACTATAAAATTACCCTAGCTTTTTAACTTAAAAAAATAAAAATAAAAAAACATTGTAAGGCTCATGACACACCAGTCATTACAGATAATTTGTGCTGTCAGTGATTGGGATAGATGGGTATGTATGTTTGTGTTTCATCTCAAAGCAAGAAATTTTTGGTTTTGAGTATCTTGAAAATTGTGATCAATAGTTGAGCCATCAACTCCATTTATTCTTGTGGCCCCTTCATGATTTAGTACAATTAATCCCCTCACCACTCTCTCTCTCTCTCTCTCTCTAAGTTTTAGGAATATGGAGCAAATTTATATATATTTTTTTAATAACAAAACAGTAAAAATCACCAATGGGAATTGAATTTGCCCGTTGGCACAACTACTACTTTTGTGACTCAATCGGTAGAAAAAAAAAAAAACAGTAATGCTACGTGCACCGAAAAGTGCACCAAAAATGTGCATCGAAATGATCAAGGTCATTGATTTCGATGGGTTCCACACCTGCGCGCATGGGACCCGCCAAAATCAATGGCCTTGATTATTTCGGTGCACATTTTTGGTGCACATAGCATTATTAAAAAAAAAAAATACTTTTAACCAAAAACTGTTTAAGATAATTTTTGGCTCATCAAGTTTCTATTTTTTGCAATTGAGTAGCAGAATATAATTTGCCAAATAGTGTCATTTTAGATTTTAATTATTTATGAACTCTAAAAGTTATTGTCAAACAATAGGAGTGTCTGTGTGTTGTTTCTTATCAACATTCCATAGTGAACTAATAAAGCTCTCAAAGTTAAAAAAATCTACGCAACCAGATATTTATCATCATCGGAGCACACTTGGGTAAAGTTTTTTAGGTGTGGTTCGTTAGGTTCCTCTCACAGCATTATTTTTTTAATCTTGGATCGATCCCACTGTTGTGAGAGTGAAACTAACAAACCACGTCTAAGGAACTTTATCCAAGCATGTTCTATCATCCAAGAGGTACATGAAGCAACTTGTGTTCCTTTCGGCAAAAAAATGTAAAGGGTAAATTACATTTTGCACCCTTTATTGTTTGCGTGTGATTTCATTTTGGTCATTGTAATTTTAATTATGTTCTCGAGTCCTTACAGTTTCATTTTTTATTCAATATAGTCCATTTATCAATTTTTTTTTACATTTATTTTGACCGATTTAAGTTCAATATAGGTGTGTAAAATGTAATTTTTCTAAATAAATTTACCATTATACCCCTAAGAATACCCTCTCTCTCTCTCTTTGGTGTGTGTGTGTGTGTTAAAACCTTAATGATACCTCACGTGTGCATCATATGTCTTATTTCTTTAAAAAATTGTAGAAAATTTTCATGAATGAACTACATTGACCTAAACTGATGACAAAATTGAAACTACAGGTCTAAAGTGACATCACACTCAAACTACAGGAGTGTAAAGTGTAATTTACCCAATTATAAATCACAACTAGAGAATTTAGTAATTTCATTGCAGAGCAAGTACATATTTATGTCACATGCAAAGAGAATATAGATATTATAATAAACAGATAGAAAAGAAACAAATATAAAAAGCATGAGGAATTACTTAGTAGAAGGGACAACATAGGTGAAGACAAAAAAACTAAAGATGTATAAAGAGTCTTTAAACATGGGTTGGATTGTGGAATAAAGAGCATGGATAATGAAGAATAAAGTGATATTGGATAACTTAATAAAAGAACCACTCGATCAAAAACAAATTCACAAATTTCACAATTTAATTACACAAAAAATGTAGAAAAGATTGGAGATACTAGTTATCAAGAAAAATATTGTAGTTGCGAGTCTTCCCCCCAAGGAGTTACATGTACCCAAGGATACCAAAATATTACCCTTACAAGTAAAAACAAAAGAAAGCAAAACGTAGCAGTGTTGTAATGTGACTTACCTCTCAACTCTCTTTTAATTTTCCCAAGAAAATACTATAGTACATCTTAGTGGTTTTGATTGTAATATACATATTAGTGATTTTGAGTGACAAAATAGTGTAAATGTTTTCCAAATTTTTATTCCAAAATTGCTTCCAAAATGATGTGGCAGTGGGGCCATGTCTAATACAGTAGGACCAGTTGAATTTTGATTGGAAGTTGTTTTCCTGATTTCACTGCCACATCATTTGGAAAGCACTTTTGATTTAAAAATTCGGGAATCATAGCATTACTCGTAACTTATATACCAAAATTTGCAATAAAGCTAACTTAATGTGTGAATTTTGGGATGAGAAATTTGGGAAGCATATCATTACTCGCTTAATAAAGCTAACTTTATTGTGAAATACACTTTATGCTTTTATGAGATGTATACTTATTCTTGTCCCCTGCACGGGAAGAATCCTAGCTCCGCCCCTGCCCAAATAAACCCTAACTACGTAGACAAACGCAACACTGAACAATATCTTTATTGTGAGTGTTTGATTGTGTCACACCCATTCCAGAAATTACATGGTTTTAATATGACAATGTGGTAACATGTGAATTATTAATGTTTATTAATAATTGAGTTAAGTGGTTGACTGCGGTCAACGGTGACGTGTCTGTTGAGGACACAGTAATTGAAGAATCATGATGCATTAGTATGGCTAAATGACATTTATACGATTTAAATGTTGTTTGAAATATCTGGTGTTTTATGAATAGTGGATTATACCTGAGTAGTATAACTTCTGGTAGTTTTGTTGTCGCTGTAAAGCATTTGAAAAACTGTGGTGTCACGCCCCGGAGTAGCCAAAAATAGGGAAAATTTAAAATTTTCTTTCTGGACCCGTAGGAAATGACGAGTTACATAAAACTGACCTGTCCGTGTAACATACTTACATGATATAAATCAGAGTAAGGAGTTGCAAAAGTGTCTAATGGTATTCATGTGGGAACTTAAAGTGTTTCGCTACATAAGCTATTACAGAAGTTCCAAATGAAAACCACAAAAGATAGGTTTGGGTGATCGACGCCACTTAAATTATTACATCAACCAAAAGATAGTTTAAAACATAAAAGAAGTCTTAATACGGAAGTAGGCCAGGGTCCTTCTTCTAGCTGGCAAACCCATAACCTTCGTTATCATACTCTTCCTGATAGTCTGTCTCATGATCACCTTCCTGATAGTTCCCATCCTGAGGATAGTGATATGCATCTTCAGGGTTATCTTGATAGTCCTCCTCATTATAACCTAGACGTAAAATGTCCAGGGCAGGGAAGGAGCCGTTAGCTTTTGCAGCTAAGTGAAATTGTCTTAACCGATCACTTCTAATACATTTAAGGATATACATGTACAACAATATTTTGAAACAATATCAATGAGCATATAACATGATAGTATGACGACACAATGCAATATCGATATATTCGACTTTTACTCAATCATGGACACCACAACTGACTCATGTGACTTGTTACATTACCAGTGTAACGCCGTTAGCTCAGAGTAGAATGATTATGTTGCTATCGTCGCCTAGCAGGGCCCTATAGCAGAAATTTGTTTTTAAAAAGAGTGTAATCATTGGACTCTTAGGTCCTCGTGACCTTGCTGGGAGAATAGAATAATTATAGCGCTATCGTCGCCTAGTAGGGCCCTATAGCATTAAAAAGGTAACTATTATATTCCGATGGATACTTTGCTATCGTCGCCTAGCAGGGCCCTATAGCGTATCAATCATCAACTTATACATAACTTCAATGATTTTAATGGAAACTCTGGCTATTGTTGCCTAGCAGGGCCCTATAGCAGTTTCATCGTTGTTCCCATTTACTTGACTGTACCACGCGGACCACTGCGTTCCATTCAATGCCTATAACAATGTGACTGGGTTAGTCCCCGTGACTAACCATGCAGATGTCAACATTGACATCATGTTGGAAAAATAAAACAGATACAGTGAAGAATCCGAAGAAGTGTAGGCAGGGTGAGGCGCGGACGAGGTCGCTTTCTTAAGACGATTCGCGCCCCCTACGGATATTGACCGGTGCAGCGGGTACAAGACGCGTCACCTCTAGGATACAATCAGCCCAGCCAATGACTGTAGCTTCACTCTATCTACACAACAGAGGAAGCCGAAGCTTCTCACAACACCTTACTATTACCCAGAAAATATAGATGAATATAAGAGATAATATATAAGAAAGAAGAAGACAAAAGTTGTTGGGATTTTAAAAAATGATTCTGGAAAAAGCCTCTTATTTAAAAGAAAAATGGTTGGGACCTCAAATGAATTCAAGAGTTAAACTCAAATGGATGTTACAAGTTTGTCAAAGTTATGGCTGTAATGAAGTCCAAAATAAGCATGTATCACATGTTTGAAAAACGTGGTGGTTCAAAGTGACTGTTGCAATGCTAGTTCCATTGATAAGAAAACTGATGCTTTAATGACTAATTCAAATACAAATTGCTGTTATAAACATGTGTGTTTAAATATATATTCATAACTAAAAAATCACATTAAGTATGGGGTTACAATTCTCAAGCACATGTATATATATATATATATATATATATATTTATTAAAATACTCCAACAATCCCCCACTTATTTTAATAAAAATTAATATACATATTTAGTTTGGGCAATAGTAAGAAAGTCGTGCATCATGAAAGTGGCATTGCCTTTAAACCTTCACTTAGTGTTTTCAGTATTCCCGTATTAGAGTCAAAGTGGCGATGCCTTTAAACAGTGACTACTTGAGGGTACGTAGAATACATCACACACACGACTTTCAAGGTATCCTCTAAGCTTCAAAAGCCAGCACTTTACGGCCTTGTGCTTTATCCCAGTATTCATGAGTGCTCTAGAGAATTTACCACATTCTCATAGGAAGCGGCCCCACTTCCTCACTCATATAGGTGAGTCTATCAAGGATGCTCTCTTAACTATGACATCCCACCCATAAGGGCTATAGAGCTCGTTAAGAGATTATAATCTCATCCTACCATGAACGTTAAGAGATAATATGCATTTACACCATAGGGATGGATAAGAAATTTTTTAAGATTTCAAACAGTGCATATTCATACAATTCACTCAATAGTTCGTTTGTCCCCTTAACCTAGTTCTTGGGATCTCCAGTTCCTAGGTAGGGTATCCCTATAGGTGAATTTTTTAATTATTTTTTGGCTTGAGTCCAATCCCCCTCGATGTATTCCAGATCTTTTCTCTTGCTAAAGCTTTTGTAAAAGGATCAGCGAGGTTGTCGCTCGAGCTTACATGCTCAACATTTATGGCGCCATTACTCAAGTATTGCCTCACAATACAATGTTTTCTTCTCACAGATCTGGATTTACCATTGTAGTACTTGTTACGCACTCTGCCTATTGCGGCAGTGCTATCACAATGTATAAGAACAGGTGGTACTGGTTTGCCCCAAAATGGTATTTCTGATAATAAGTCACGTAGCCAACCTGCTTCTTCACTGGTTGAGGCTAAAGCTATGAGTTCAGCCTCCATGGTGGATTTAGCAATAACCTGCTGTTTTTTAGATCTCCAACATATGGCTCCACCACCCAAAATGAAAACATAGCCAGTGGTGGACATTGAATCACCAGATTGGGAATTCCAATCAGCATCACTAAACCCCTCTAGAACTGCAGGATATCTTTCATACAATAAACCATAATTCACAGTTCGTTTAAGATATCTCATTATTCTATTAATAGCATTCCAATGTTCAATATTTGGTTTACTTGTAAATCTACTAAGTACACCAACTGCATATGCTATATCGGGTCTAGTACAATCAGTAGCATATCTAAGGCTACCAATAATGCTTGCATACTCTTTTTGATTTACTATATCAATTTCCCTCTTTGTTGGAAATAAATGAATACTATTATCAAAAGGTGTGCATGCAGGTTTACAATCATAGTATTTGTATTTTTTCAAAATCTTCTCAATATAGTGTGATTGATCAAGAAAAATTCCTTCAGCAGTTTTAGAAATTTTCATTCCAAGAATCACATTTGCTTCCCCCATGTCTTTCATGTCAAAATTATCACTAAGCAATTTTTTGGATTTTTCTATAATATCTAAACTTGTACCAAAAATTAACAAATCATCGACATAAAGACATATAAGCACATGATCATCATTTTCACTTTTATAATAAACACATTTATCACTTTGGTTAGCCTTAAAACCATTATCTAGCATACATTGATCAAATTTCTCGTGCCATTGCTTAGGTGCTTGTTTTAAACCATACAATGACTTTGTTAACTTATACACCTTATTCTCGTGTCCAGAAAGCACATACCCAAAACTGCATTTCTTAATGGTGAATTGGAAGAAGAAATATACATGGACCAACCCGAGGGATATGTACTTTCTAGAATTGTTGTTCCCATTAGAGTCATCATTCTTTCTAGCCCCTTCTTCAATCCGTAGACGTGACATGAGATTCACTAGCCTTAATTCCTTTTGCTTGTGACGAAGGCCTTTTTGAAATTCTTTCCACGAACTTGGAAGCTTGTCAATGATGGCTGCCACTTGCATTTGTTCATCTACTTTGACTCCTTCACTTTGAATTTCATGAACAATTAGTTGCAACTCATGAGTTTGTGCAACCACGGACTTGTTCTCCACCATTTGATACTTAAAGTATCGGCTACATGCATATTTCTTTGTACCCGCCTCCTCGGTGTCATATTTTTGCTCCAAGTCTTTCCAAATCTTCTTTGCGGAAGAATAGGTATTGGCGTAAAAATCATACAATTCATCGCTCATGCAGTTTAAAATGTAATTCCTACAATCTTCTTCATCATTATTCCATTTTTCCAATTTTTTCTCGTGTTGAGCAAGTTCTTCTTCCGTCATATCTTTTGTATTAATATTGTTAGGATTCTCAGAAGTAAGAATCCAAACAACTTTCATAAGCTTGAGATAAAACAAAACTTTTGAAGCCCATCTTTTGAAATTCACACCGCTAAATCGAAAAGGTTTGTTTAAATCATTCGAACCTGTTGAGGGAGTAGCGGTTGTACCTTCCATGGAGTAAGAATCGTCTTAAATTGTTGGAAAAATAAAACAGATACAGTGAAGAATCCGAAGAAGTGTAGGCAGGGTGAGGCGCGGACGAGGTCGCTTTCTTAAGACGATTCGCGCCCCCTACGGATATTGACCGGTGCAGCGGGTACAAGACGCGTCGCCTCTAGGATACAATCAGCCCAGCCAATGACTGTAGCTTCACTCTATCTACACAACAGAGGAAGCCGAAGCTTCTCACAACACCTTACTATTACCCAGAAAATATAGATGAATATAAGAGATAATATATAAGAAAGAAGAAGACAAAAGTTGTTGGGATTTTAAAAAATGATTCTGGAAAAAGCCTCTTATTTAAAAGAAAAATGGTTGGGACCTCAAATGAATTCAAGAGTTAAACTCAAATGGATGTTACAAGTTTGTCAAAGTTATGGCTGTAATGAAGTCCAAAATAAGCATGTATCACATGTTTGAAAAACGTGGTGGTTCAAAGTGACTGTTGCAATGCTAGTTCCATTGATAAGAAAACTGATGCTTTAATGACTAATTCAAATACAAATTGCTGTTATAAACATGTGTGTTTAAATATATATTCATAACTAAAAAATCACATTAAGTATGGGGTTACAATTCTCAAGCACATGTATATATATATATATATATATATTTATTAAAATACTCCAACACATCACGACTTGACTATGTTCATATGAATGTTCATGTGACGGTATAAACGTGAAATTTTGATAAGCAAGAATATCAACAAATATTAACTAAGCATGAAGTATAGCTAACTAACATGCGTTCGTCATAGAAGTAGGAGCCTCAAGATTCACATAATTAATACTTATCAGTATCGTCCACACAGGGCACATTGGGTATACATATATGTACAAGGAATAATTCTATAATATACCAAGTGAGTTAGGACGACTCACCTCGAAGCGGGTGCATAAAAGTAAGTGTAGCGGTGGTCCCTACAAAGTAAAAAAAGTCATAGAACGTTGATTAATAAACGTACTAGAATCAAGGTTGTTGGCCCAAATGTGGAAACCTTAGAGGGGGGGTGAATAAGGTTTTAGCGGAATTTTAACATTTTTAAAACGTAATAGCAAATTAAACTGTCACGCCCGTCCCAGAAAATCATTGGTTTAAAATGCATAAATGAGATTTCTGAGAATTATTAATGTTGATTAATAATTGGAATGGAGTTGACTGAGGGTCAACGGTGAATGTCAATCGAGGATTCGGGAAGTTGGTAATTCATGAGGAACTTGACATGATTAAATGGCATTTATGTGGATTAAATGTTATTTGAATTAGCTGGTATATGTGAATAGTGAATATACCTGTTTTGTGTACTTTTCTGATAGTTTGATCTTGTTAGAGATCAATTGGAACGAATTAGAGATAACCAATGTGATATGTTACATAAAAGATAGGTTATCTAGAAATTTCACGAAAATAGTTTTCAAAACGAAATTACAGCGACAAACGGAACTCAGTCGAAAACTTTTGTAAATTATAGTTTTCACTCGTAAAGGCATAAAATGGACGTGTGCATCGTTTCGGGAGTTAATTAGAAGTTTGAGGAACTCTTGGGGAGGTAAACGTAATTTTTGAAAATATTGCCTATATATAGTAGGGGCAAGATATTTTGGTCTTCACAATTTTTCCAAATTCAAATCAAAAGGGAGATTTGGGGGGTTTTTGGGAACTTAGAGCTTCAAGACGCAAATCGACGGACTTCTGCCCGTTTGTTTTCAACCAAAAATTCATATTTGAACTCCCCAAGGTAAGGGCTATATTTTGATAGTCTTTAGGCCACGTTTGGCTAAGTTTTTATAATTATCTAAATCTAGAAATTTGGAAAAAACGCGTGTAAACTTGTAGGTTTTGCATAGGATCGAAGATTTGACGTTTAATCGGGCTTCTAGTCGTTCCCTCAAAGTTATACGACGATAGCTCGAAGTGTCACGCCTCGACGTAGCATAAATAAGGAAAGCGTTTAATTTCCTTTATGGACCCGTAGCTCGCGACAGTTTGAAGGATCGATTCCGTCCCAAACGTCGAACAACAAAACATAATAATCAGAGTAAAGCAATCAAGGCTTACAAAAATTTTCTAACTTATTATATCTTATGATACGGGGTCAACTAAGGCACAGACCGCCTTAAAATAAAACAATAACTTAGTGTCTGTTACAGTCATCCTTAAAACAAAACAGTTTAAAAACTTAACATAAAACTTAGAGCATAAACAGTTTCTCTCATTCCAAAAGCAGTCATTCTCAATTAGCATAGTCGTATGATTCCTCCTGGTTATAACCTGAAAAGCCTGAACACGAATGTCCAGGACGCATCAACGTCGTCAGCTTCGAGAAGCTGGTGAGTATTAAAAACATAACTTTGAATGTAAAACATACTCATTTACCTTTTTCCATTTTTTTTTCAATTTGTATAAATCAATAGTTAAACCGCAGGAAGAATTCATTATAAAACAACAAGGAATATATTAAAGGTCGTTCATTCATAAAAACAGATACTCGTGGAATGAGACAATGCACCACACTCATCTTGCCGACTCTTTTCTCTCGACAGCCACAACAACCCACTATCTTACTCTTGGTATCTTTGAAACACTAAGATAGCCACACTTTACCAACGGGGCGCCAGGGAGTGTCCAGTTTGCCTCACACTTTGGTCCGGGGTACCAGGGAGTGTCCAATGCCTCACACTTTGAATACCCTAACTGCCATGCAAATACCGGGGCAACCCCTCGCACAGTATCCAGACTCGAGTATCAGGGAGTGTCCGTAGGCCACACTTTAGCACTACCATGGGTGCCAGGGAATGTCCGAGTTCGGCGTCACACACTTTAACGCTTCCATGGGCGTCAGGGAGTATCCATATTTGCCACCGTCGCATTTCAAAGATACCCTCACCACAATCTCAACCACCACTACAACCACAACCACGACCACAACCACAAACTCAAACTCATACTCTTTCCACACTACCATTACTCTTTCCCACACAGACTGACACCCACATGCATGTACCACTGACCCCACATGTATGTCATGAACCTTAAACATGCGGCAATTTACTGAAATATAAATACAACATGCGTACGGGGATTAATAACTTGCAATACAATGTTTTAATCATTCAAACATAACCAATAGAGTTCTGATTAACTAAATATCCCAAATAGAACCTTAACAGTACTAAAAGGTTGAACCAAACAGTCCTTTAACAGAAAACAGACAAAAACAGAAACTGCCTGACTTCGCGCGCGCGGGCCGCTTGCGCGAAAGGTCGCTCGCGCGATAAGCCCAATTTTCCTTTTATAATATAAACTTTTCTGACTGCCTGAGAAAGCCAAGGTCGCTCGCGCGAAGGGATTCTCGCGCGACCCTCGCTCGCGCGACCTGCCTAAATTTCATTTTTATAATAAAACTCTTCTGTCTGCCTGTGGAAACGAGGATCGAGCGCGCGGGCCGCTCGCGCGATTCTCGCACGCGCGATCGTGGCGCGAGTTTTTACTGAGGTTTCATCTTCTTCGTGGAACTGCTCTGTTTCAGAAAACAGGGACTGAATTAACCCATTTTCCATTCTGTGAGTATATAGGACATGTAGTATATGATTTTCTTTGTTTTTCAACAAGGATTAAGAATCCATCAACAATTTAACATGATTCAATCTACAACTCTAAAATTTTATGAGAGATTAAAAGTTGTCAAAACAAATTTTCTTATATACTTTTCCATATGGATAAATTAGCTTCCAAAGTATTGACAGTAGCTTTTAGGGACCGTAATTGTCCTAAATCATCTCTAAAAACTTATCTAGATTAAGTTTGCAAAATCCATGTTCTTGAGCTTCAAACTTAAAATCTAAAAATTAACAATGGTGAACTATAGCTTTATCAATATCATTAGCAATATAAGCATGTGAGACATTTGTAGTGAGTTAGAAATACTCACTGATTTGAAGCCTTAGAGATTAAGTTGAGAAAGATAAGAAATCAAGAAAGCCAATAGAAGCTTGCAAGCTATGGTGATTGAGTCTTCTCTCTCTGAAATTCCCTGTACTAACTCTCTGTGTATCACTCTCTCTAGCTCTCTCTAAACTCTCAGATTTCTACAGATTGTGTGTGTTGAGAGAGTGCATAAGAGTTTATAATAGAAATTTTAAAAGAATAACTTGGTGCCCAAGATCTTTCTTCAATACTCTACAAATTGCATTTGTTTTTTTTTTTTTCAAAATATCTATACACATGGAATATACAGCTCCAATACGTACGTATATGCACACACTCAGATTTTGAAGAGGCAACCTAGACTAGTAGGGGTCAAGGGGTGTTTGGGTATTTTAGCTTTTGGTCACAACAATACACACACACACAAAGCATTGCCAAACAAGGCCTATGCTAATGATCACTTGCCATAAATGGCAATAAAGCAATTGTCCAAATCAGTCACTTCCAAAATATGTGGAAGTTCACACAGCGTGGACAGTTTTGGACATAAACTGGTATTTTCGGGGCGCGGTGGTCACCACAAAAATACGGGAATTTCATTTTAACTTAAGAATTGATTTTCTGGTTTTATAAAAATACTGATTGAGTCAATAGGAGTTATTTTCACCATTTTGAAATACAGACTTTGAAATCCACACAGGTATTACTAAATTTGTAAAATTGCAGTTTGGCCCCCAATAAAATTTAAATGTGAATTAGATAAGAAATTAATATTCCAAACATGTGACTGAAATTAAAATAAAAGCAGACAATGCTAATTGAATTTAAATATGCCAATGCAAATACAAATAAATTAAATATGGACATGAATTTTAAATTAAATGGAAATGCAGGTTGTTACACGAGGTATGAATTTCTAGCCTATGTTATATAGGGAAATGTCATGTTTTAAATTTCGACGACGAAATTGAGATCCGGGGAAAATTCATGTGTTAATAGTAGGCCCGTTAATTATGCACGCTCTTAAATGTGAAAAGCACGTCTAAATTTATACGAGCACGTATATGTGATTATATGAGCATGCTATGTGACTATGTGGGTCAAAGGGGAGTTTGATACAAATTCATGCCAGGGTACGCCTCTCGATGTTTGAGAGTTATAGTAGCGACGACTACTTGCTTGGTTTGGGAACCGGCCCTGCCAGAGCAGTTGGGTGCAATGGTTGATAGACTCTGGGCTTGCCATTGGCATCGCGGTTGATAGACTTTGGGCTTGCCGATATACCGGATGAAGGCGTGTCACTCTCCCTAGAGACTATTTGATGTGATTATGAGATTAAAGCATGATTTATCATATATGCATATGTTAGAAATTGTGCACTCAGCATATAGCTGAGCAATGGAGATTTACTCCATTGCAGGTATGAAGAAAGGCAAGATGGAACGTGAGGGATGAGGCCGTTGGGATCATTCGGAGGAATTGGGATATAGATTCTTGTAATCGAATCATAGAAAGCTCTGGATTATTATTGGGTTATTGTAATATTCTTTTGAAAACCTTTTAAGTTGGTTGGTAGCGACTCGGAACTATTGAGTTCGCGTCTTGATGTTTAACATGTTGAATTTCATGTTTTATGAATTTGTTGTAGCACTTATGAGATTTGATCCAATCGGACCCTTAACTTCATTAGTTAACGTTTTCCAAACTTAGGCAAGTTGTTATACTTGTCCTTATAACTTTGGTAAAGATTGAAAAGATTGGAATATGTTTAAAGTGTTGCAATGGGTGAAGGTTGGGTGATGCTTTAGCAAAATTCTGCTGCTAGAAGGAATTCTGCTACAGGGTCATTCGACCGGTCGAAAGGGGGTCGTTTGACCGGTCGAAATACCCCCTGCATGAAATCTTTTTCTACTACTTTCAGAAATTTTCAAAAGGTTTTGATTGGTTCCTAAGGTACCTTTGGGAACCCTTTCAACATAAATTCACTCGTTTTGAAATATGATTACGTTTTCAATTTTATACGAATTTTACAACTCGGAAGGTATCGTTTCCTAAAGTTTTAAATACTCAAGGTTGTTTTAAAGTTCTTTTCCGCTGCGTATAATTATTTAATGATTGGATGAGCCTTGGTGGCGTGCCACGTATCCTATTTCCACGCGTAGTGGGATGGGTCGTGACATAAACACAATCACAAACAATTATGTAAAGAGAGAAGGGAAGAGAAACTTGCAAACCGATTTTTCAAGTGGTTCGGCAATCGCACCCCGCGGCCTACGTCCACCCCTCAAGAACACCTCTTGAGGATTCCTTTACTCCGATCTACTTCACGAGTGTAGACCAAACCGTTCCCGGAGCACTTACGGATGTGCACTAAACCGTTACAAGAGCCTTCAATCTCTCCCAAAGAAGAACACATCTTCTTTGCACACAAGGGTTACTAACCCTCAACCTTTACAAATTGATTTGAATACAAATTGAAACTCTCTATATAGAGTGGATAATACAAATAAAGCTCACTATAATTTTGCTCTCTCAAGAAATACAAATGAAAGATTTGAGCAAATTGATAAACTCACACAACTAGGGCTCAAATGATAATGTTTAAAGATCAAAGAGATGTGTGATCAATACTATGTTTTCCAATCAAAATCTCAACCCCAAATAGCTTGGGAAAACATTTATTTATAGGCCTTGGAAGATTATAGCCGTTGGTGGCAAGTTTGGTAATTAAAAACCCCTTTAAAAACTAGCCGTTATTGCCTTTCAGGTCGATTCTGTGGACTGGACCTTGAAGCAATCGACTGGGCCTTGAAGCAGTCGACTGAGATGTATTTACAGAGGGTTCTGTTTGCATTCTGCTCACTTCAGTCGACTGCATCGGGCCCTCAGTCGACTGCCCCTCCCTGTTTGACAGCCTGACACATCTCCACTAAAATTGCCATAACTCCCTCTACAAAAATTGGATTTGCGATCCGTTTGATGTTTTGGAAACTAGATTCAAATACCTTTCCAACCATATAAGATTCAACATTTAATTATTTTCCAATTGGTTGGGGCATTGCTTTAAAGATGACCTACTTAAAATTTATTTCCAAAACTTTAACTTTTAGAGTTTATTTGAGCCCCTATGAGTGTGAGATCAAGATGCCTTACAATGATGGTCCTAGACTTCAACCAATGATGAAATATCTTCAAGTCTTCAAGCTTGATCCTAGTTGAGCTCCTTGTAATCTTGATCTACATTAATTAAATCTCATGCACACAAAGATGTTAAAACATTGATACAAAATTAATACATGAGATTATATATGAGCATAAAAATGACTATGATAATAACAAGGAATGAAACAATATGAATCATGTAATTATCATAGCATATTTGACATCATCAAAACATAATTAAATATGCCTTAATATACCTTAAGTCTAACAAATTTCATAATGGTAATTGTGTCGGGTGGGTTCCTAAACATCAACATGATGATCTGGACATCATTCTGAGTCTAACGCCATTGCCTAGACTCAAATCTGAGTCCGTCGCATAAAAGGCTGAGTTTTCTATACCAGTTTGGGTTCTAAAGATAAGATGTATTTTTGACCATGTCGAAAGGTCACCAAACTTTAAGGGAATATTCTAGACATTATTCTAAGATTCTGAGAACTGACCGCGTATTTTTCTGACCTACGATTTATTTATTATGAATTTATGAAGTTTAAATCGTCTAATAATAGACGTAGAAACACTCTAATTATAAAGTATAATTTAGGAAGACATTAGGCCCTTATAAACATTTTTATTAAGTACTAGGCTTTAAAATAGGCTAGTGATATTTTTCTCATAATTTTCGGAGCTCGTTTGATATTTTAAATAATTAAAATACAACCGAATTGGGCTTTTAATAATAATTAATAATTATTAAAAATACTAAAGCTTGGTTTTATATATAATAATTTATGATATAAAGGTATTTAGACCATAGAAAAATCTATATAATTTTCCTACTCTTGAAATTGGTCATTAGGTATTTATTACCTAATTATTTTAATTTAAAACATTTACTTATTATTTATTGAACTAAACAATCAATAAGTATATTATATTTAAATTACATTATTATTCCATAATATAAAGTTACTATATAAAAATATACTATTTCAGATTATTTAAAATAAAATTTTTGAGTATTTTGGGTAAATATCACCTACCTCCCTTGAGGTTTGACCTAATAACACTTACCTCCCTCCACGTTTCAAAACTAACAGTTACCTCCCTTATTTTTGAATTTCAGTAACACTTACCTCCCATCTGTTAACAAATCGTTAGAAAAACTAACGGAATGATGATGACTTCACTTAATAATAATCTAAAATACCAAAATTACCCTTCTTCTTGACTCACTTCTTACTTGAGCAGACCCCTGAAAATGGAAAGCTGATTTTCTATCAAATATTTAAGTGGGTAAGACCCCTATGGAAGGCTGGTTTTTGATCAAATATTTTAAGTTGGTAAGTTAGATTGATGAAAGAAGTGAGTAGGAAGGGTAATTTTGGTATTTTAGATCGCTATTAAGTGATATTATCGTCATTCCGTTAGTTTTTCTAACGGCTTGTTAACGGAGGGGAGGTAAGTGTTACTGAAATTCAAAAATAAGGGAAGTAACTGTTAGTTCTGAAACGTGGAGGGAGGTAAATGTTATTAGGCCAAACCTCAAGGGAGGTAGGTGATATTTACCATTAAAACTATTTATTTTCTATTTATAACCATTTATAATTATTTGTTAATATATGTATATAATAAATAAATAATACATAAAATTACTGATCTGAATTAACAGAATTAATAAAACGTTAATTAAACTTAAAAACGGATTATAAATCCTAAGGATTAATAGACTAATTAATTATTAAAATAGATTAATAAAATCTTAATTAAGATTAACAGATTAATTAATAATATAAAATAATTAATTATAATTAAAAGCAAAGACCCACGGGTCAACCCAGATCCGAACCCGTGCCCACGGATCATCCATATATACACACACAGAGATCCAACTTAAAAGATCCGAACCGGATCCATTGACATTTATTATAACCCGAACCGTTAACCATTTAAACAAAGTTACAAACAACTAAACCCATACCCATGCCCACGACCCGACCCAACTTAATTATAAACGGGTAAACGATATAACCCGGTCCCTATTCGGGTCTTGTCTTCTCCGGCGAACCAAGCTTGCCGCCGACGAGCCCGTTTTTGCCTAAAAACTTCCAGGCCTTGTATCTCTCTCATCTCACCATAGAAATGCTTCATTCCAACGCCAAAATGACCGGTTTGGGACCTTCTTCAACATACTAGGAGCTAGAAACGGGGTTTATTCGTTTTGGGCTCCTATGAACCCATTATTCTTTTCGGGTTTTTAAGGGATAATGCCGTGCATGGCTAACTAAACGCGTACCAATCCAAAAACTGCTTAAGGGGAGGTCTGTGGGAGTCCTAAGGGCCAGCTTGGTGTAATGAAAGTGGGTTTTGGTTACACTTTAAAAATTAAGCTCCAGTGGGGAGCTTTTTATGGCGATTCTGCCATTTCTTGAGCTTAAGGCTCTAATAGGTTCCTTCAGGGGCGTGTGGGAGTGTATGTGAGTGTACGAAATTTACACAGGGGGAGGGGGTTTACCTGAGTAACGTCTTGGGTCTTCTCTCTCCTTCTCCTTCTCGTCTCCGGCGAGCTTCCTCTCTCTATCTCCTTTCTTCTATACGTGAGTGAGAGAGAGAGAGAGAGAGAGTGTGTGTGTGTGTGTGTGTGTGTGTGTGTGTGTGTGTGTGCTGAGTGCAGAAGCAGAGGAGAATGTGAGGGGGTGTGTGTGCTTCTCAAATCTCTCAGTGACTCCCTCTCCCTCTCAAATCTCATATATATAACGCAATACATGTATACATACATATCTATACAGATACCCATAGATTTGGGTATCTAGGAGAGGTTGATGGGTGGGATTAATTGTAAGGGAGTGTCCCCGAGGGAGAGGCCGGCGGTGGGGGTGAGTGGGTTAAGTCCGGTGGGTTTGGGGGAGTTGTTTGGGTAATGGTTTTGACCATGGGATTTAGGGTAGTTAGGTAGTACATTGCTAATTTAGGAAAGATTCCAATTGTACCCACTTTCCTATATAAGTATAGTTGAGTCGTCGCTTGGGTATACGTGCCACGCAGTCTAAAATAAACGCAGATTCTACGAGTTCGTGTGCAAAGTCAGTCTGAGGTTCGTAACTTACAGTCTAAGAAATCAATAATTAAATACGTACACGTATATGTTCGGGTTTCTGAGATTATAAAATCAAAATACTGGAAATTACGAGCTAAAATACGGGGACTAATTTTATTATTAACAGAAATTTGTGGGTATTACATCATCTACCTATAGACACCCCATTTTGTCGGCTAACAGATTTAGGAGGCCACAAGCATGTCAAACCTTGATGATTAGAAAGATCGAATTTTTAGATATTGTCTCTAACTCTCAAGAAATCAAAGAAATGACCAAAATGCCTCTAAAAGCTCAAAATTCTCCGGATTGGCCCAGAATCTCAGAAATCATTTGATGTTATTCCAAACAAAACAAAATGTATTTTAAAAGATAAATATTTGAAATCGTAAGCTCCCAGAGACCCCCGGAAGTCCCGGAAGTTCCCGGAAAGTCTCCGTTGATCGGTTTGACCAAGGTTTGACCAAAATCATCCAAATTCGCTCAAAAGTTCTGAGATCATCTTGGATCATGTGAAAAGTCTTAAAATATGTTTTAAAGAAAATCGGACAGAAACGTCAATCTTTGGAGGCTCCCAGAACTTCCCGGAATTTCCTGGAAGTGCACTGTTTGACTTATTTGACTGCAAGTTTGACAAAAAATCAAAGTCTCCTTTTCGACATTGAAATATTTAAATCAAATATTAGAGATCAATAGATTTCCAACAGTATATCGCACATAATTTCTGGATCTAAAACTAATTTGTTATGAATTTCTGAAGGTAAAAAATGCGATCAATTCGGCTTTTATCGCGAATACCGCAAAACTTTCCAAAGTGACCCAACTCCAAACTATTTTTTTATGGAAAGAAGACCTCAATACCTTTCCAACGGTATATCACAATCTCAATTTGGATTTCGTATGAATTTTCTGTGAATTTCGGACGAAATAGAGCCGTTTCGCGAATTCTGGGAGTTCCGGGGGCCAAAATACAATTTTTGGTCAACGGGGGAGTTGACTGCCGCGGCGCCACTGGCCCACTGCTGCGGCAGCAGTGGTCAAGTGCCGCGGTGGCACTCTGAGTGACTTTTCATTTTTTTTTGTAATATTTGGTTAATTTTTGGGTTTTAATTCAAATTTTCAACAAATAAAACGACATAGTTTTGATTATTCCGGGATTTTGGACCAATTAGAGATTTTTTAAAACCCAAAATACCTCCCCAAGTTGGCCTTTAAAGGAGACCCATTTACTTCCATTAAGGTGAGAGCTTGGAAGTCATTAGAGAAAGATATAGAGAGTTAGGGAGAAAGAGAGAGAGAAGTATAGATTTTCTTCTTCCAAATCCAATCCAAAATGTGAGTTTCATTAGTTTTCTAAAAACTAAACTTTTATTTTCAAGTTTTCAATTCATCTTCTTCATCTTCTTTGAGTTTTCTATGAGTTAGAGAGTGATGTACTCACCCATATACACACATATGAGAGGTTGAACGCTTGTGGTTCCACCATTGAATATCATCTATTGATTTGTTCATTTGCTTGCTTATATACAATGTTTATCTCTTCTTACCTCATTTCTTTTTGATTTTCTTTATTTACTTACTAGTTCATCATCATCTAGATGATGACATGAAGTTTGAGGTGAGTGAATCCTTATGGATAGTAGCTCTTGACCTCAAAACCATGTTTGATAGATGATGATTATAACTTCAATATCTCCAAGGTATCCTTGAAGTTATGTTCAAATAAAAATGAATCTTTCCAACAATCTTGGAGGTTCTTGATGATGAGTTTGATGTTGACATTTTAAGTGGTTATAATCTCTATTTGATGTTGAAAATATACTTTCAAAACCTCTATTTCAAAACCCCTCTTAAAACCCCTCATTTTGATCTCAAGAAAGAAAACTCTAGTTTTTCCCAAAATCTTCAAAACCGTGAGTCAAAACAGTGAATGATCTGAGTTCAAAGATTTCTCTAGAACTCAATACTCAATGTATGGATGCACGACCACTTGGAAAGTCTTCCTAACTCATTAGAGAACACCCATGATTTTTGGTTTGACTTGAAAATACTTGAAAATGATCCATTTGGACCCAAACATTTTCTCCAGATATTCTGTTTTTGCTGTCACAGCAGCTTGGTCTACTTTCAACTTGTTTTACAGAAAGCTTTTCCAAAAAGTGTGGTCCCAAATTATTTTTACCTTGAACTTCAATGTATTAGGGAACTTTCCGTATAATATGGGCCTCTAGATCTTTTTTTTTTTTTTTTTCATTTTCTAAGATTTTCTAACATTTCAGTCGACAGTACAGACTCTGTTTCTGAATAACCTCCATTGTTTATATGATTTCTCTCAATCTGTGATAGTTATTAAAGATTGGATTTTTTGGTTGTGTTCTAGACACAATAAGGAAGATCTACATAAAAAATCATGCACTGAAAACATTCCTAACCCCTCTTTTCCATTTTCACAAGATCATGTTACTGTTCTGTCCATTATTCACAATAAGCATACTTTTACTTCCATCATTTGATTTGATGCTTACATGTACCCCAAATTAGCTCATGTCTTAGGAAGTAGTTCATACTACATTTGTACATATCCCATGATGATTCCATTCATTCATTCATACAAACACATTCTAGACTTCTAAGTCATTCTAGGAATCCATGAACATAAAACACACTATAATCTTGGCACATTCTAGATACATACATTGCATCCATGCAAGATTTGGGGCTTTCATGGCCCCTAATCTAAGAAGATTATAAGGAACGAATTTGATCACACGTCCATGCTTCCCCCTCGATCCAATCTTCCTTTCTCATCCGTCTCGGGGATTGAGAGGTCTTCTTTTTCTCAAAGATTAACACACATCATACTAGCTTACTAAGCATATTTTAACTTCTTTGATTATTTGTTTCAAGAACAATTCATGTCCCCTTTAGATTAGGGAAACTTAATTACTTGATACATGATTAGAACATTTTTCCTAGGTTTGTTTTGTGTGGTCTTTCACCTTTGCATTGTATGATATTTGACTTAGATCTTATGAATAATATCTTGTCTTTAGATCTTCCATTTCAAATTTTCTTATGTGATGTAATGTACTATCATAGTATTAATTGCCGAACCATACATAGTATAAGATGATTATTTGGATGCTAATTGAGGCCCATCGAAAGACGGGGCGAGTTGAGGGTGTTTTAGTCACGACAAAGGCTCCTTCCTCTCTCGTACCAAAACCCCAAGCCAAGTTCTTTGGTTATGAAGGGCCAGTGCCCTTTATCCATTTGGGTGAGTCAAAATTAGGTTTCTTGGTTCCTTAAAGACCAAGTGGCGACTCTGTATCTGTTTTCAACGGACCTTTTCTTTTCCTACTCAAAATAATTTCAAAACAAACAAAGTGGTAGAATCCCGCGTGTCCACACCACCTACTATTAAAGATTTTGTCCCCGGATTCAGAGCTAGCTATACAATGAAAAGGTAAGGGAACTTCTCACGCATCTCTGATTCTAACTCCCAAGAAGCTTCACGCCCATCATGATGTTTCCACTGAACTTTCACTAGCGGAATCTCCTTAGTCCTCAGTTTCTTAGTTCCTTGTTCCAGAATTTTCACCGGTCCTTCATTAAAAGTCACATTGTCGTTTACCTCGATATCTGTGAAGTTGATTTCATGAGACGGATCATGCACGACTTTCATCAGCATGCTAATATGAAAGACGTTATGAACTCCTAACATCTTGGGTGGTAGTGCGAGTCTGTAAGCAACTTTTCCCACGTGTTCTAAAATTTTGAACGGTCCAATGTAAAGTGGCGAAAGCTTTCGTCTCTTTTGTCCAAATCTAACAATTCTTTATACGGGTGATACTTTTAGGAATACGTGATCTCCAACATTGAATTCCAAGTCCTTTCAGTGTTTATCCACATAGCTTTTCTGTCTGCTCTGAGCTGCCTTCATCTTTTCTCTGACTATGTTGATCTTTTCATTCGTTTCTCGAACCATCTCTGGTCCTAATAAGTTGGTTCGTGACATTTATTGGTATCCAAGCTATAGGTAACAAACCTTTGGGAACGTTTGACATTGAGTGGAGTGTTGAGTGAATTGATACGTGTTCTAGAATGCATCCATACATGG
The DNA here is from genome assembly GCA_033977485.1 of Hydrangea macrophylla. NCBI lineage: Eukaryota > Viridiplantae > Streptophyta > Magnoliopsida > Cornales > Hydrangeaceae > Hydrangea > Hydrangea macrophylla. The sequence continues at coordinate 80,806,531 of CM066996.1, forward strand.
TAGAGATGTTTGATGCATATGTATGTTGTTGTACATACATGTTATAAATAATGTCGTACATGCATAGTGTTCATGCATTGAGATTTCAGGAGTTTAAAATCATAGATGACCGAGAATTATCACCGCATACCCGACGTATGAATGAAATGGCAGAAATGATGGGGAATATGGAAGATATGATACAGAATATAGCAGAACGGTTACCTCTAACACCTCCATTCGAGCCAGCACCGATAGTCTTAATGCATGTACTTGAAAATCGGGGTATGAGATCTGTATCTGAACAGTTTACAAGGAAGAAGGCAATGGAGTTTCATGGGACATCTGACACAACGCTAGCAGAGCATTGGGTCATGGTGTAGAGAGAATTTTTCGATCGATTCCGATGACCGATATGGAGAAAATTGAGAATGCCAGTGATATACTCAAGGGTGAGGCCCATAATTGGTGGGTGAACGTGCTAGAACAGGGAGCACCGATAACTTGGGAAGGATTCAAAGTGGAGTTCAATTGCCGATTCTTTTCAAGGGCTGTTCTCAATGCAAAGAAGAGAGGATTTGATAATCTTCAACAGGGGGAATGACTGTCACTGAGTACACTTCGAGGTACAACGCCTTATTGAGATTTGGAAAGGGGTCTGTGTTGACCGAGGAAGATAGAGCAAGGAAGTACGAGGATGGATTGAGGGAGAGCATCCGCCTGAGGGTGGAAACCTATGAACATTCAACGGTTACCGTAGTACAACAAGCGACACTTGTAGCTAAAAGTGGAATTGAGAGATCGAGGCAATATCAGACAGGCCATCAAGGGAAGAGAAACTAAGAGGGTAATGATTGAAACTATGGTGGATCTTTTAAGAGGCCATTTACACGAGGCTCTAATTCTAGTTTCAGTGGGCCCAGAAGGCCAACAAGTAGTATACCATTGTGTTCACTTTATAATCGACCGCACACAGGTCAATGTTTCATGACTAACTTTCAAAACAAAGCTCAAGGGACAAACAACGCCAGTTTTATACCAGACTCGCAAATCAAATGTTTTGATTGTGGTACCATTGGGCATCGAGCGAAGGATTGCCCGAGGAAGCATCCCCAATAAGGAGCTAGTTCTATGGCTTCTAGCGGTGCAAAGCCTAGACAGACCAACGATGGGGGACAGAGGACAAAGCAACGCCAAGGGAGATCATTTCAGATAAACCCGGGAGATATGGCTGCTTCGAAGACAGTGGTCTCAGGTATGGTGCCTATATGTTCGCACTTAGCGCGCATACTTGTTGACTCAGGATCTATGCATTCATTTGTATCGCATACCTTTGTTGAACATTTGAATGTTAAATTGGCACCATTAGGATATGAATTATCTATTACCGTACCACTTAGTAAGTCGATCATAACATCTACGATATACAAGGATTGTGAGATCAAACTAGACGAGAAGCTGATGACGGTAGACCTTATACTAATCGTCGTGAACCACTTTGATGTGATACTAGGAATGGATTGGTTAGCCCTTAACCAAGCCATGATAAACTGTGAACAGAAAGAGGTTAAATTTTGATCCCCGGTGCATGGGAACTTTTGTTTCCAAGGGGGTGGGGTTTCACCGCCACCGTATTTGATTTCATCCATTCGAGCGGGTAGGTTGTTGGAAAAAAGGTGTCAGGGATTTTTGTGTTCAGTGACTGACACGGCAGCGACCGAATTGAAAATAGATATCCCAATAGTACGAGAATATCCAGATGTGTTTCCCGACGACCTACCAAATGTTCTAATTGAGAGGGAAATTGAGTTCACCTTTGAAGTAATGCCAAACTCAAGACCCGTATCAAAGGCACCGTATAGAATGGCACCAGTAGAGTTGAAAGAATTGAAAATCCAACTACAAGAATTACTTAACAAAGGTTTCATTCGATCTAGTATATCGCCGTGGGGAGCTCCAACATTGTTTGTAAAGAATAAAAATGGTTCAATGAGAATGTGTGTGGACTACCGAGAGTTAAACAAGTTGACAATCAAGAACAAGTATCCATTGTCGAGGATTGACGATCTATTCGATCAACTTCGTGGGGCGCAAGTATTTTCAAAGATAGATTTGAGATTGGGTTACCATCAGTTAAAAGTAAAGGCTGAGGATGTAGAGAAGACAACTTTCAGAATGCCCTACGAACACTACAAGTTCTTAGTCATGCCATTTGGAGTTACAAATGCACTAGCCGCGTTCATGGATCTTATGAACCGAGTCTTCAAGGACTACTTGGATGGTTTTGTGATAGTGATCATCGACGATATTCTCATCTACTCGTCGAGTGAGGTAGAGCATGAAAATTATTTGAGACTGATACTTCAGAGGTTATGGGAAAAGAGACTATTTGGTAAATTCAAGAAGTGTGAATTCTGGTTGTCTAGTATTACTTTTCTTGATCATGTGATTGATAATAACGGAGTTTCAGTTGATCCTCATAAGGTAGAAGCTGTATCTAATTGGCAAAGACCGACATCCGTATTTGAAATTCGAAGTTACTTGGGATTAACTAGATACTACCGCCGTTTTATCAAGAATTTCTCGAAGATATCATTGCCTATGTTGATGAGAAAGGGTATTACCTTTGAGTGGAGTTTAGAATGTGAAGACAGTTTTCAAGAGTTGAAGTCGCGTTTGACGAGAGCACCTATTCTGACAATACCATCTGGAACAGGGGATTTGTGATCTATAGTGACGCATCACATTAGGGTTTGGGATGTGTACTTATGCAAGGTGGCAAGGTAATTACTTATGCTTCTAGACAATTGAAGACACACGAGGTTAATTATCCAACTTACGACCTTGAATTGGATACAGTGATTCATGCTTTGAAGATTTGGAGACACTACTTGTATGGGAAAAAATATGAGATTTTCACAGACCACAAAAGTTTGAACTACATTTTCACCCAAAGAGACTTGAATATGAGATAGAGAAGATGGTTAAAATTGATGAAGGATTACGATCTTTCGATAGAGTATCATCCGGGAAAGGCTAATGTGGTAGTCGGCACTTTAAGCCGGAAGACGCCAAAAAGCTTTGCCGACGAGCTAACTAGTAAAAGGAATTGATCAAGGAAATGGAATGTTTAGAGTTGGATGTGATTCCAGAGACTAAGGGTGGATTAATGATGGCAATCATAGCATACCCAGATATCATTAATGAAATCAAGAAGGAACAGTTTCACGATGTTTACCTGTGCAAAATGAGAAATGAGATACCTTTGGAGAAACGATCGGGTTTTATCTTAGAACAAGGAGTATTAATGATTAGGAACCGATTATGCGTACCGAATGTGAAAGACCTGAAAGAACGACTGTTAGAAGAAGCTCATAGTACGAAATATTCAGTGCATCCGGGGAGTAACAAGATGTACCGAAACTTATGAGGAAACTTCTGGTGGAGAGGTATGAAGCGGGAAGTTGGTAAGTTTGTTTCAGAGTGTTCGGCATGTCAACAGGTTAAGGCAAAAAGACAAGTACCTGCGGGACTACTACAACCGTTACCTGTGTCAGAGTGGAAATGGGATGAGATCACCATGGATTTCGTATCCGGATTTTCACGATTGCCTAACAAGAATGATAAGATTTTGGTGATAGTTGATAGATTGACCAAATCAGCGCATTTTCTACCAATCAAGACAACTAAGCCGTCCAAGTTAGCAGAGTTGTATGTAAAAGAGATTGTGAGACTACATGGGGTTTCAGCAGTGATTATATCGGACTGGCAGTAGTTTTACATTGAGGTTTTGGGGAAGTTTACAAAAGGCCATGGGTACAAAATTGAGTTTCAGTACGGCATTTCATCCTCAGACTGACGGGCAGTCAGAACGAATGATTCAGACGTTAGAGGATATGCTTCGATTATGTATTCTAGATTTTGGGATTGATTGGGAGAAACACTTACCGTTAATAGAATTTACTTACAACAACGAGTTTCAGTCGAGTATTGGAATGGCACCGTATGAAGCTTTGTATGGGCGTAAGTGTCGTTCACCAGTTTATTGGACTGAGGTCGGGGAAAGAAAGTTACTAGGACCTGAGCTAATACAGGTGACTACTGAGAAGGTAAAGCTAATCCAGGAGCGACTTAAGGTAGCTCAGAGTCGTTATAAGAGTTACGCGGACTTGAAGAGACGACCGATGATGTTCGAAGTTGGTGACTTTGTATACTTACGAGTATCGCCTTCGAAAGGCATTGTCCGAAAATGGGAAAAGCTTAACCCGAGGTTCATAGGACTGTTTGAGATCCTAGAGAGAGTAGGACTGGTGGCTTATCGATTAGCCTTATCATCGAAGTTAGCATTCTTGCACAACGTGTTTCATGTATCGATGTTGAGACGGTGTATAACAGATATGAGCAAGATTATGGTATCTGAACCATTGCAAATCCAAGAGGACTTGACTTATAAAGAGCATCCAGTGGAGATCTTGGATCGCAAGGAACAAGTGTTGAGGACTAAGACAATTCCAATGGTGAAAGTATTGTAGCGTGGTCATTCGGTCGAGGAATCTACGAGGGAGAACGAGGAAGAGATGAGGAATGAGTATCCGCACCTGTTTAATATATGAGGTATAAGTTTGCGGATAAACTTCCTTTTTGGAGGGGAGAGTTGTCACACCCATTCCAGAAATTATATGGTTTTAATATGACAATGTGGTAACATGTGGATTATTAATGTTTATTAATAATTGAGTTAAGTGGTTGACTGCGGTCAACGGTGACGTGTCAGTTGAGAACACAGTAATCGGAGAATCATGATGCATTAGTATGACTAAATGGCATTTATACGATTTAAATGTTGTTTGAAATATCTGGTGTTTTATGAATAGTGGATTATACCTGTGTAGTATAATTTCTGGTAGTTTTGTTGTCACTGTAGAACATTTGGAAAAGTGTGGTGAAAAGGTGAGTGATATGTTATATAAAAGGTAAGTTGTGTAGAGATTTCACAAAATTTAGTTTTCGGACGTAATTTTGGACCCAAACGAGACTTAGACAAAAATTTTTATAAATTGTAGCTTTCACTCATGAAGTAATAAAATGGACGTATGCGATGTTTTAGGGAATAATTAGGAGTTTCGAGAACTCGTGGGGAGGTAAACGTAATTTTCGAGAGTCATGCCTATATATAGAAACTCATGAATTGATTTCATTAGTTCAAAACCTAATTTGGAAATCAAGAGAGGGGAGATTGGGGATTTGGTTGCTACGAGCTTTTCGACACAAATCGACGACCTTCCGATCGTCGGTTTTTCTCCAAATTCTAGATTTGAACTCCTTGAGGTAAGGGCTTTATTTTGATACTAGTTAGGACTCGTTTGGTTAAATTTTTATAAAAGTCCTAATGTTGAAATTTTGGAAAAAACATGTCTAAACTTTAGGAATCCCTTGTAATCCGAGATCCAACGTTTATTTGGTCTCCTAATTCATCCTTCAAAGTTATAGGAAAATCGCACGAGGTATGAATTCTAAGCCTATGAATTATAGGAAATTCCATGTTTTAGTTATCGAACTTGATATTTTGGATCTGGGCGGAATTCGTGTATTAGTTAGGCCCGTTAAATTTGCATATGAAACTGTGATAAAAGCGCGTATATATGATTGCATGAATATGCTATGTGCCTATGTGGGTTGAGAGGGGGTTTAGTGCAAATTCATCCGAGGGCAAGCTCCTCGATGTTGGAGGATTAGAGTAGTGACATCTACTGTGCATGGTGTGGGAGAAGGCCCAGCTAGGGCACTGGATGAGTGGTAGGGAGAAGGCCCTCCACGGCATCAATTTTCAAATGTTTCATTACCGGATGAATGCGTACTACTCTCCTTAGACACCATTTTTGATGTGTTGATATATTAAGGCATGAATTGTCATATAAGCATATGTTTAGAATTGTACACTTAATATATAGCTGAGCACTGGAGCTTTACTCCATTGCAGGTGAAAGAAAGGAAGGAAAGAAGAAGCGTGAGGAGTGAGACCGTGGGGGCGACGGGGATCCTTCTCTTGTATATGTTTTTGTTTTCAATTCCAAATGATGTAAATTGAAATTTTGAGAAGTTAGAACTATTAACTTCAACTTGTAAGGTTTGGAATGACTTAGAATGTTGTAATAAGTTGTAAAACTACTTTTGGTTATGTTGGAACGTATCCGAACTCATGGATACGTGTTTGGAATACTTAACTTGTCAAACTCGGATTTCGGAGGAATGTAATAGTTCTTTTATGTTTTTAATCCAAACAAGCCTTAGCTTGTTCCGTTATTGTTCTTTTTGCGTATTACCATGTCTTAATAATGTTCTTGAAAGTCTAGTATAGATGGTGAAGTTTAAAAAGGTAACAATGTTTGGTGGAAGAGAAGAAAGTGTCGGTTATTTGATGCCTTAGCAAAAATTCTGCAGCATTGTGTAGGATTCTGCTAAAGGGTCATTCGACCGATCGAATGGGGTCGCTCGACCGGTCGAGATGCCCCCTGTCAGAATTATTTTTCTATACCTTCCAGAAATAGTTTAAATGTTTTGATCGGTTCTTAGGGTACCTTTGGGACTTCTTTGAACATGAATTCATCCGATTCGAAATATAATTACGTTTCCAATTTTATATGGATTTTACAACTCGGAGGGTAATGTTTCCTAAAGTTTTAAATACTCGAGTTTGTTTTAAATTTCTTGTCTGATGCGTATAGTTATTTAATGATTGGTTGAGCTTTGGTGGCGTGCCACATACCTCATTTCCACGCGTAGTGGGATGGGTCGTGACAGATTGTGTCCTTCCAAACAATCAAACCATGCAAGTGATAAAATCGCTTTAATTACTAACCCAATTGTGTGCAATCTCAAATCAGTTCAACAAGACACCACTACAGATCACAAGCATTTACCAAAAACAAAAAATAGGATCTGGTTAAACATAGGAAATTTGAGATTTAAAAATCTCACTCTCTCTCTCGCTCTATATATATATACACACACATTAGCAGACGGACACACGCGTTGCGTGTCCAATGCGTTTAATTCACACGATTTTGATGCATAAATAAATTTGTACATATTCAAATTCAAAATTTTGTAACAAAATATGCACAGTGACAGAAACATATATCAAGCCAATATCAAGAGCAATACTTTTTGTGTACAATATATTTATAGTTCCCAAATTTAAAGTATCCAAAATTTTATATGTGTACATGTTGTGGTGGTGGTCATGGTACCGTATCCTGCTGCATGGTAACTACATTAACCAATTTGACATCCACATTATTTCTCTCCCAAATTCAAGAGATCAAATTCAAGAGATGAAGTGGCATTTATAAAATCTGAAATTGGATAATACCCAATGCTCCAGATTTAGAGTTTCCAAATCCTGAAAGTGATTAATTTCAAGTGATAAATTGGGGGCATTCTATGAATTTAATAAATCTGTACAAACCCTAGATAAATGTAAGAAAGTTCCAACTGTACAACAAATAAAAGGAAGAATTTGGAGAGAGAAGGTGTTGGAAAATTTGGTCTTTTCCGTTTGTGGGCTTGGGTTCATGTACACATGGGATTCCAAGTGGGTTTGGTTTATCAGGAATTGAGGCCCACAAATTGGGTGAATGAGAAATTACATTTCTCTTAAATCCCTAGCAGTTACTCCACTTTCCCACCGACTGGACATGGTCATCACCACCATCTGCATTTTCCAAACAGCCATGTCTGTTCGGAATTATAAGTGTCTTCCCGAAGTGTTGTGTCTATTTGTAGTAGGCACAATTTTGCCTATTTATACACATGGTTTCATAGCATTCAGAAAAAAAGAAACATTCCAAGATATAGTCTGCATTTAGAGTTATTATTTGAGAGAGATCACATAGTTTCGATTCGCCGGACTTGTTGTTTGAAGTGCTACTACAACAAGTGTAAAGATTGTTGTATCTTGGGAGACGATTGCTATCAACCGTGAGCACCATAGCGGAGCAAAATCATCTTAAGATTGTTGTTATAGATTCTATAAAACCAATCTGAAATTGGTTTTGTTTTCTTTAAATTTTTTTTTTGGCTGCTTGATATCTATATCTTGTATGATTCCAAAAGTCCCAATTTGTTAATTCTGTATTTGTAAAATTTATATTGGACAGAAAATGGCCAATGTAAATGATAATGTTAATGCAAGTAGTAATACTAGTTCAAATAGAGTGACCCCAATCATTGCTCCTGGTCCAACAGTTGTGGCTCCTGCAAGTGTCAACCATGGGGAAAAGCCGGAAAAATTCAGTGGGATTGACTTTAAGAGATGGCAACAAAAAATGCTATTTTACTTGACAACCTTGAATTTGGCAAGGTTTTTGCAGGAGGATGCCCCTACAATTAATGAGGGCGAAACCGACCGTGTTACCATGGCGGCCGTTGATGCATGGAAGCATTCAGATTTCCTATGTAAGAACTATATCCTTAATGGATTGGACAACACGTTGTATAACGTATATAGTCCAATCAAAACTGCTAAGGCTTTGTGGGAGTCTTTGGAGAAAAAATATAAAACGGAAGATGCGGGCATGAAGAAATTCGTTGTCGGTAGATTCCTTGATTTTAAAATGGTTGATTCAAAGACTGTTGTAAGCCAAGTGCAGGAGCTCCAATTAATTTTACATGAAATTCATGCTGAAAGTATGGCTCTTAGTGAATCTTTCCAAGTGGCAGCTTTGATTGAGAAATTGCCACCCTCCTGGAAAGATTTTAAGAATTATCTTAAGCATAAGCGCAAGGAAATGGGCCTTGAAGATTTAATTGTGAGATTAAGGATAGAAGAAGATAATCGGAATTCTGAAAAGAAAGTAGGAAATAATTCCATGGTCTCAAAAGCAAATGTTGTGGAAGAAGGGCACAAAAATAAAAATAAGAAAAGGAAGTATTCTGGTGAGGGTCCAAGTCAAGGTGCTAATGGTGCTAACAAGAAGTTCAAGGGAACTTGCTGGATTTGCGGTAAGCAAGGACATCGCGCCAAGGATTGTCGCAAGCGCAAAGAACAAGGGAACTTCAAGAAAAAATCAGCCCAAGTACATGTGACTGAAGTGGACAGTATTTCTGAAGATGTTTCCGAACTTAACCTTTCTGCGATGATATCAGAGGTCAATTTGGTGAGCAATCCGAAACAATGGTGGATTGACACTGGTGCTACTTGTCATGTATGCTCCGAGCGGAAGATGTTCACTACATATCAAGAAAATAAGGCTGGTGAACCACTCTATATGGGAAATGCTGCTACCTCCAAGGTTCAAGGTCAAGGAAAAATAGTGTTAAAGATGACCTCTAGAAAGGAGCTCACCTTGAACAATGTGCTACATGTTCCAGATATCCGGAAGCAGTTGGTGTCCGGTCCTTTGTTGAGCAAGAATGGATTTCGTTTGGTTTTTGAGTCTGATAAGTTTGTCCTCACTAAGAATGGGGTGTATATTGGAAGAGGATATCTCTCCGATGGTTTGTTTAAAATGAATGTAATGGCTATTGTACCCACAGTTAACAATATTAATAATAAGACTATTTCTTCTGCTTATATGCTTGAGTCCTTTGATATGTGGCATGGTAGATTAGGACATGTTAATGTTGATACTATACGCAAATTACGTAATTTAGATATGTTGCCTAAATTCCATATTGATCAAAAGCATAAATGTGAAATTTGTGTAGAATCTAAGTTAACGAGAACTCCTTTTAGTTCAATTGAAAGGAGCACAGAACCTCTAGAATTAATTCATAGTGATGTTTGTGGCTTAAAAATGGTGCAAACTAGAGGTGGGAAAAAGTATTTTGTTACTTTTATTGATGATTGTACAAGGTACAGTTATGTGTATTTGCTAAGAAGCAAGGATGAGGCACTAGAAATGTTCAAACATTACAAGAACGAGGATGAAAATCAATTAAGCAAAAAGATAAAGACTTTAAGAAGTGATAGAGGTGGTGAATATGAATCACCTTTTGGTGAATTCTGTAAAGAACACGGTATAGTTCATCAAACTACTGTTCCTTATTCACCTCAATCAAACGGTATTGCTGAACGCAAGAACCAAACCTTAAAAGAAATGATGAATGCTTTATTGATCAGTTCAGGGGCACCTCAGAATTTGTGGGGGGAAGCGATATTGTCAGCAAATAAAATTCTGAATAAGCTGCCCCACAAGAAATTGGACAAGACTCCCTATGAATTATGGAAAGGTCGAAGACCTTCCTATAAGTATCTCAAAGTGTGGGGGTATAACACCCGTATTTGTGTTATTGCTTTTGCATTACATGGTCATGCATGATAATGTGAGGTGGCGTGTCTTTTGACACATGTTTGGGTGAGTTTTGACTCACGAGTTGATTTGGGTGTCTGTATTAGAGAACCCTTTGAAACTGTGGTGATTGAGGATTTGTTGTTGTGACGTCTCTTCGAGTATGAGACGGTCACTGAGGAATACTTTAAATGTTTATCTGGAAATAAATGTTTACCTGTGTATTTCAATATCTGTATTATTTTCTTTTTTAGAATTTATTTCTGTTGTTAGTTTTAGTATCCTGGTGAGAACGAATTAAGACGCTATTAATTTGGTAGGCTAATTAGCAACTTCGAAAACGTCATGTAGAAATTCGCGTTTTAGCGACCAAATGAAACTTAGTCAAAAACTTTTATAATTTCGAAGTTTCACTCGTAAAGCTATGAATAAGCTGTATAGAAAGTTTCAGAGACTAATTAGGAGTTTTGGAAACTCGTGGGGAGGTAAACGTAATTCCCGAGAGTTTTGCCTATATATAGATACAGATGACTTTAGATTTTTCTACAACTCTTAACCTAAATTCAAGAAGGAGGCCATAGGGAGATTTTGGGAGCTTAGAGCTTTGCGACGCCAAACGACGGCCTTCCGTCAGTTTGTTTTCTCCCATATTTCATATTCGAGCTCCTCGAGGTAAGAGCTTCGTTTTGATATATGTTAGGGCTTGTTTGGCCAAGTTTTTCGAAAAGTTGTTTTCTAGAATTTTTCATAAAAGTTGATAAATGGAATTTTGATTCATAGGAATTGTACTAGACGGACTTCTGCACGTTCTTTGTGCACGGGTTTTCTTGAGATTTAATTATAAGAGCGTAAATCGGAGGTGAGTGATTCAACTATGTTTTTGGAATGGTTTCTTGATATGTATTCATGTTATGTTTGAATAGCATGTATTAATACTTAGAGATATCTTGTGTAGTTCATATTGGGCATTTATATTGATAAGTAGGCCCAATAGCACGATGAAATGTTTTGATTACCGCGAGCATGGTGATATGTAATTGAGCATGTTAAGTTGCTTATTTGGGTCAGAAGGAGCACGTGGTCACCGTGCCATTTTGTGGAGCCGATATAGGCATTAAGGTCGCACGATTAAAGAGAAGAATCGTGGGTCTTACCCTTTCGCGTGGACTTATTGGCGAGGAGTCGCGGATTGGGAATATGGACGGGCATGTGAGTCTCCGGCGACTAGTATGAATTGTAGAGATGTGAATGCGGACATGTTTATCATTCATGTGCATATGTTGTTTTATTCACTAAGCATTAGCTTAAACAAATCGAAATATGTGTGGTTATTCAAATAACCATTGCAGGTATAAATGCTGGCGAGGAATCGCAGAAGTGAGCACGTGGGTTGGGAGTTCTTTTAGAAGGCAACTTGAACGTTAATCTTGTAGTTTTGAGACAATAGGAAATGTTGTAATAAGAATTTTTATGGTTTTTAGTTATGTTTAACTTGGTATGTTAGAACGAATCTAAAATGTTATAATAGTTAGTAACATGTTGTAACTGTGCTTCGGTAATATGTTAATACAGTTAGGATTGCTTTGGATTACTTTTGGAAGTGTGTGTTTGATCGCTGTTCGAATTCAAAAGCTTTTAAACTTAGAAAACTCTGCAGAATGAGAAGCTGCCATAAATCAGTCTACTGGTTGAGAAAACAGTCGACTGGAGCCTCTGTTTTCAGCAACTCACTGCACCTTTTATTTGAGGATCAATCGACTGGGTCCTCGACACAGTCGACTGGATCATAGTTTCAATTTAGATTTTTGTACTAGGCTGGACTTCAGTCGACGGGACCGTATCAGTCGACTGAAAATTTGAAGCCCCAGTCGACTGGGTTTAGAAAGCAGTCGACTGAATGGTGTTTTAAAACCCAACTTTCTGCTGGACCAGGATCAGTCGACTGGGTCTGAGGATCAGTCGACTGGACGAATAGTTTTCAAAATGACTTGTTTATTCCACTGCGTGTGTTCTTCAAACTAAATTTTGGGAACGTTAATGAATTGGTTTAGCCTCGGTGGCGTGCCACGGGCTCCGGTTCCGCTATTGTGGGACCGGGCTGTGACAAGGGGTGTCTAGCAAAAGTAGCAATTCCTGCTCCTAAAAAGGTCAAGATAGGACCAAAGACAGTTGACTGCATTTTCATTGGATATGCAAACAACAGTATTGCATATCAATTCTTTGTGCATTAATCAGAGATATCTGACATTCATGTCAATACGATTATTGAGTCAAGGACAACGTCGTTCTTTGAAACGATATTCCCTTGTAAAGTGGCACAAGAAAATAGGTCTCTCAAAAGGACTCATGATGCTATAGAAAGTAGTGCTCAAGAGAACATTGAAGACGAATCTAATGAGAATGAGAATGAAAATAAAAGAGAGATTAGAAGAAGCAAAAGGGCTAAAGTGACAAAATCATTTGGTCCGAATTTTCTCACTTATTTGTTAGAAGATGAGCCTCGCACATTTCATGAAGCAATGTCGACCCCTAAGGCACCTTTATGGAAAGAGGCTATCAATAGTGAAATTGAATCCATCATGCAAAACCATACGTGGGAATTGGTGGATCTTCCTCCCGGACATAAACCATTGGGTTGTAAATGGATATTTAAGAGGAAGATGAAAGTCGATGGATCAATTGACAAATATAAGGCGAGACTCGTAGTCAAAGTTTACAGACAAAAGGAGGGTGTCGATTATTTTGACACATATTCGCCTGTTACAAGAATAACATCCATTCGGATGCTATTAGCAATAGCATCGATTAACAATTTGGAGAAACACCAAATGGATGTTAAAACTGCATTCTTGAATGGAGATTTGAATGAAGAAATCTATATGGAACAACCTGAGGGGTTTGTTTCTCCGAATCAAGAAAAGAAAGTTTGTAGACTTGTTAAATCCCTTTACGGATTAAAGCAAGCTCCTAAACAATGGCATGAGAAATTTGATGGTGTGATGCTGTCAAATGGGTTCAAAATAAATGAATGCGACAAATGTGTTTATGTCAAAAGCTCTGAAAAAGGCTATGTCATTGTATGTCTCTATGTAGATGACATGTTAATTATGGGTAGCAATAATGATATTATTAAAACTACCAAGAAAATGTTGACCAATAATGGTATTGCCGATGTAATACTAGGGATAAAAATCACTAGAACATCTAAAGGCATCATCCTATCTCAATCTCATTACATTGAGAAAGTTCTTGAGAAATTTAACAAGGGTGATACCAATTTATCGAAGATACCCATAGATGGAAATGAACATCTAGCAAAGAATATTGGGGAAAGAATAGGACAATTGGAATATTCCCGGATAATTGGTAGTTTAATGTATGTCATAAATTGTACTCGCCCGGTTATAGCTTATTCAGTTAGCAGACTGAGTAGATATACCCACAATCCAGGGGTAGACCACTGGAGGGCGATAGCCAGGGTACTTAGATATTTAAAATACACTCTTGATTATGGACTGCACTACACTAGATATCCTGCTGTACTTGAAGGGTACAGTGATGCTAACTGGATATCTGATTCTAAAGACTCAAAATCCACAAGTGGATATGTCTTTACATTGGGTGGTGCAGCAGTATCATGGAAGTCCTCTAAACAGACTTGCATTGCAAGGTCGACTATGGAGTCTGAGTTTATAGCTTTAGATAAAGCAGGAGAAGAAGTTGAATGGCTTCGACATTTCCTAGAGGATATTCCATGTTGGCCAAAGCCTGTGCCTGCTATCTGTATATATTGTGATAGTCAGTCAGCGATTGGAAGGGCACAAAATAGTATGTATAATGGTAAGTCTCGACACATTCGTCGTAGACACAATACTGTGAAACAGTTGCTCTCAAATGGAGTAATTTCTATTGACTATGTAAAGTCGAAGAATAATATCGCGGATCCGCTTACTAAAGGTTTGAGAGCAAGTCAAAAATTCATTGAGGGGAATGGGGTTAAAGCCTATGGCATAAGAGTCATCACAATGGCAACCCAACCTAACTGATTGGAGATCCCAAGATTTAGGTTCAAAGGGACAACCGAATTGTGTATGACTCATAAGAGCACCGAGGAGCATATACTCCTACCCAATCCTATGATGAGGCATAGTGCTGCCTGCAGCGTATTCAGGATAAGTAATACTTTTAATGATTCTTGTATCTTAGTTATCTAAGTGGGGTATAGCAGGATACTCTTAATGAGAGTCACCTATATGAGTGTGGAAAGTGGTCGTTCCTATGAGAATTTCTAAGGCTTAATTCTCTAGAGCTCTCATGAAAACCAAGAGTTGTTCAGGACCAAAATGAACACAACCATGAGAATTGAAATATGTCGGGAAAGGCATTGTGTGATATATGTTGTCTTGGTTTACAACAATGGCTGAACAGTTCAAGACATCACGTTCACTGATTAGCTAGTAAATCCGATGGATTATCACTACGGAAGGTTCAAAGCCACAAGCTACCTATCCTAATGCGGTGCCTTTCCTATTGAACTCTCTCAAGCGTCTGCATAAGCATTTTCTGGTGTCTAGTCAATTTCCATTCATGTGGGGGATTGTTGGAAAATTTGGTCTTTTCCGTTTGTGGGCTTGGGTCCATGTACACATGGGATTCCAAGTGGGTTTGGTTTATCAGGAATTGAGGCCCACAAATTGGGTGAATGAGAAATTACGTTTCTCTTCAATCCCTAGCAGTTACTCCACTTTCCCACCGACTGGACATGGTCATCACCACCATCTGCATTTTTCCAAACAGCCATGTCTGTTCGGAATTATAAGTGTCTTCCCGAAGTGTTGTGTCTATTTGTAGTAGGCACAATTTTGCCTATTTATACACATGGTTTCATAGCATTCAGAAAAAAGAAACATTCCAAGATATAGTCTGCATTTAGAGTTATTATTTGAGAGAGATCACATAGTTTCGATTCGACGGACTTGTTGTTTGAAGTACTACTACAACAAGTGTAAAGATTGTTGTATCTTGGGAGACGATTGCTATCAACCGTGAGCACCATAGCATAGCAAAATCGTCTTAAGGATATAGAACCCGGTTCTAGACTCAATCTCTAATTTTTCTGTTTTCAGTTTGGGTTTCTGCATGAACTGTAAGTTTTAATTAATTTGTGTATTTCAGATTGGTTTTATAGAATCTATAACAACAGAAGGCATACCATCTTGTGCCACTCTTGACAGAGAATTGAAGCCCTGCACTGTGCTGTGATGAATGAAATATGAGAGAGGGCTCTAAATATTAGATATAACAGAGATATCAGGTAGGATTTTATTCCCTCTCACAAAATTAAAAGTTTGGCTAAGTTTGTAATTTTTTTTAATTGACTGGGATAAGGATTCCCCTGGAAATAGGGGGCAGATGGATTAATAGAGTACTTGTTGAATTGTTATACTATGTAGGATTATATAACTGTTACATTTAATATTTACACCATGAGTGAGTTGTTGCTTTTGTTGAAATGAAACTATATACCCCAAACGTTTTGAATGTGAGAAACGGTTGCCTGAATTGGGAGTAAATATTGGGTATCACTGGGATACCATGTGGCATTTTATCCCCTCTCACATAATTCAAAAATTTGCTGAGTTGGAGGGATTTTTTGTTGAATTGGACTAAGAATCCCCTGGAAGTAGGGGGCCAGATGGATTTATACTGGATTTCTATTGGCTTGTTGTACCAATCAGGATTATATACCCGTCATATTAAATATTTTTTCCTGAATTGGGGAGGGTTAGTTACTTTTTTTTTTATAAATTTTTTCAGTTATTGATTTTTGTTTGGAGAAGTTTTAATGACACTTTGGTACACCTAAATTTATTTTATATGAATGAAATATATTGGTTTTTATGTAAATAAGGGTGATGGAAAAAAGAGAGGAGTACCCATACTTATCTCTTTCTATAGTAGTATATATGTATATAGATACGGAAAGGTTACTATACATAAGACATAAGAGAGTATATGAAGCATTGTGTTCGAACTATATGGACAAGAAAAGTCCTTGGCACATAAATATAATGGAGTACTAAAGCAAGTTAGTTTAAATCTTTTGTAAGATTATTATACTGCCATTATTTTAATTATGTGGTATGAACTTTTTTGTTCAAAAAAATATGCATAATTTTCAATACGTCGTAGGTTAATATTTTGAACCCACACAAACACATACATATATAAATATATAATATTTTGAACCCACACAAACACATACATATATAAATATATATATATATATACACACACACAAGAACTGCTAAAGATACCCTATTAATTTTTCTGTACACCCATATTGTGGTGTGAGGAGGAGTATATGTAACATCTTCTAATGAGAAATTTGAGGTGTATTTAGTAACTCAATATACATGTGTATATGTGTGTGAGAGAGAGACATTTTGTGTTGACCCAGAATCAGGGACGGATCCAGGAATTTAGTTTAGGGGGGGCGAAAACATACGGGGGTTCGGGGGCAGCGCCCCCGAAAGAAATTTTTTGGCATTTACGAATACATTTTTGATAATGAAATAACTGTATAAGGAGAGAAAATATAAATTATTTGAATCAACAAGGTATGGAGTAATTTGTAAACTAAATTCAGAATTTATATTTATAAATACACCAAACTTTTCAAAAAATTATATATACATATTAGTTTTTTTTTTTTTAAATCTAAGGGGGGGCGAGCTTAATAATTTAGAAAAAAATTTAGGGGGGGCGAGTGTATGTACTTAACGTGTATTTGCGAATAATACTAGCATAATTTAGTATTTTTTTTCCAAACCTAGGGGGGGCGGTCGCCCCCCCTCGCCCCCCCCTAGATCCATCCTTGCCCAGAATGAAATGGCAGCCCAAAATTGCAGCCAATTACCAGGGGCGGATGGAGTGAAGGATAAGAGGGGAAGTCCCCTTTGATTTTTGAGAGATTGTAGATTTGTGTTTAAAAAAATTAACAGTTAAGTCCTCCTTAAAAATTATAAATATTTTCTCTGACATTATAAATTTGTCATTTTAAGTCTACTCTTTTTTTTTTTTTTTTTTAATGTTTTTGTGCTAATTATATAAAAATTCATTCCTCTTATAGTTTTTATATCATTTACATAAAATATACATAAAATATGTATAAATAAATTCATAAAAAAAAAAACTTCAAGGGCACACTAACTTTTATCAAATTCCCTAAATTAATTTTCTAAATCCGTCCCGTGGCAGATAATCCAAAATCCATGACACATGAATATATATATGTAGGTCTCAAGCCTTCAACTATGTCAGGGTGTCTTAAGTTGTTTTATCTACCATTTCGCATCAATATAACTACACTACATTATCATTTCATTTTCGTGTTTATTGCTATATTGAAGACAATGTCCGACAAAAAAATGACCCACAGAAATGATTTCATGATCAAAGATCAATTTGATTTTAACTCTTCAATATGGTGATTGTTTGATTGTGTCCTTCCGAACAATCAAATCATGCAAGCAGGGGCGGAGGTATGTGGGGTCAAGAGGGGCACGTGCCCCCCCTCACTTTTGGACAATTAAAAATCTATCTTTAGTTTTGTGTATATTTTTCATTGTGCCCCCCTAAAATATAGTTCAATACAACAATATAAGGCCAAGTTTGTAATTATAATAAACATATAGGACTAAAATTCTAGAACTAAGCCAAAAAGAGGAAGGATTATTAAATGTTAGACCTTGGAAAGCTCATTTTTATGGTCAAAACCTGAAAAAAGTTTCCTGAAAAGCTTCTTATTAGATTTTATTCGAATCAATGGTTTTTTTTTTTCAGCACTGTATTATTATATATGCAAATCTATCATATAAAAGTATGGGTTTACTTATTGTGATATTTGCTAAGAAATTGGCATCTTTATTGTTGAAATGCACTGATATTTCATATTTGATAGTATTATGTTATTGATGCATCTTTGAAATGCTTATCAGTAGTGAGTTCTCAGATTTAACAGGACTAGAAGATTTTTCTTTTAAGAAATTAGTATTTTAACCCAAAAAAATTCGAGTCGGGGGCGCTGCCCCCGAACCCCCGTATAAGCTTGTGCCCCCCCCCCCCCCCCCCTCCTTACACTAAATTTCTGGCTCCGCCCCTGCATGCAAGTGATAAAAATCTCTTTATTAATCCAATTGTGTGCATGCTAAACTCAAATCAGTTCAACAAGGCACCACTACAGATCACAACCATTATACCAAGCTAGTACACCCCCTACCACCACCCCCCCCCCCCCCCCCCCCCCCAAAAAAAAAAAGTTGGATCTGGTTAAACATAGAAAATTTGAGATTTGAAAATCTCTTTTCATATATATATATATATATACTAGTGGTGGACTGCGTGCGTGGCACGCAGCAATGACCGTGTTCATTTTTTTCCCTCGCAAGTGAGTTTTTCTATTTCTAGTATAAATTCGTGTCATTTGTTCAAAGAACAGTAATATCATATTTAAAATCGTCAAAGATACGAAAAATCAGGCAATGTGTTCAAAGAAAGCAAATTGAATGTTGGAAATGGTGAAATATACAATGACACTAACCTTTCTACGTTCTGAAGGGACCATAGAGGTTATTTAACCATTTATTCTAGTATAGTATATACATGTTCCCTTTGCTGCCAGCTAAAGCCTTTAAGCCAACTCAATAAGAAGAGATCAAAATTTGAGTGAACATGAAAAGAATAATTCTTACATGCCTCCGATCTAATATGTAGATACACAGAAGCAAACTAACAGAATTTGAAGAAGAGGAAAAATGTTAAATCGAAACTCAAACATAAATTTCAAAGAAGCTAACACAGGCTAACATCTAGCATATTAATCCAACAATTAAATTTCAGTTTTCCCATTTCACTCATCCATTATTCCAGATTCCAAAACAACATTTATAAAAGTGTCATAGGTTCAAATTACACAAATGTCCCAAGAGTATACATAAAAGTTGAAACATTAGTTTACATAACATACTTTAAGAATAATACGTTCATAACAAAATTCCTAAATAAAAGGATTAGTACTATAGTAGAAGATAAAGTAAATGTTTGGAATTTTGTAAATCACTTTCCTCCGTTATTTTTTTTTTAAGTTATAGCATATTTTAGAAGAATTAAATTTTTAATGCTATTTAAGCATGGAGAAAAACACACAAAAAGTGGTTTACCTTCTTGTATTCCATTCCCTTTTCTTTTCCTTCCATGAATCCGCAGTCGTGAATGTGGTTTTCATATATAAATGGCCCATTCGATTTTAAGTTTACTTAAATGTGCAATTACTCAACTACTAAATTAACATTTTAAGGGGAAATAAATTTTCTGGATTTAATATTAAATTATGCTAAAGTATTTTTTTTTTGTTTTCTTTTGTAAATCATATGAGATGTCACAGTTTTTGGTAGTATGTCAGCACTGCAGTTGGTTATTCTTGGCAATTCTTCAACATATTGGTGTTGCGTGAAGGGTTTTTTTTTTTGGTTCAATGTCATCGCTTTTTTAAACTTTCAGTTTCCTAGGTCTTTATTTAGTTAGACCTTTATCTTGTTGTAACTTCTAAGCATTATTTCTGAAATGAGCAATTTACTTACTGAAACCATTTTAAAGTGAATAATAAATATCCCAAAACTTACTAACCTAATGCAATTACACATATTAAAATGTATGAATCCTAACTTTGAGAGAAAAGTTGAACAAATTGTAAATATTAGTGACCAATTCCTAAATAACCACTAAAATAGCTACTTTTTTTTACTTTTTATGAAGTGAATAATAAATATCACAAAAATTATTGACCCAAATATAATTAGACACAAATTGTTGATTGAAACCTCATTTGAGAGAAGAAGTTGACCAAATTGTAAATATTAGTGACCAATTCCTAAATAGCCACCAATATAGCCACTTTTGTTGACTTTTTTTGAAGTCAATAATAAATATCCAAAAAATTGTTGACCCAAATGTAATTAGACACAAGATTGTTGATTAAAATCTCATTATTATATTAAATAAAATTGTAAAAGCTGACTTAAATGTAATTATTTGTCCAAAATGACAGATTTACCCTCACACAAATCAATATATCCTTACGATGTATAGATAGATATATGAGTAATTATGATGTAGTGAAGGGCAAAAGAGGAAGTTCATATTTTTTGAAATGCTTGTTTCTTCGTTTTTATACTATATAGATATAATAGATACATGAAGATAACTATTTGTAAGGGAGCATAAGATAGTGTTGTGTTCAAACTTTTTTATTTTTATATTTTTTGCTCATGTCAAAGCACTTTCAGGCGTCACGCACACACACTAAGAGTTAGGAGGGTCACGGGCCCACTTCAAAAGGACTTCCTCTCATAGACGACTGAAAGGGATAAAATCTCACACAATTCCCCCACGAAGGGAATCGAACCCCCCACCCCTCCCACTTGGAGGGAGAGAGAAGGATACCAGTGGACTACTAGAAAAGTCCTTGCCACAGAAATATAATGGAGCAGTCATGCTCTAAAGATGGCTCTCTTTCTTTAATAAAGAGAGTGAATCTGTTTTGGCCGTCATATCCAATTTTTAAACACAATCCGACGGTCAAAATAGAGGTCCTCTTTTTTTAAATAGAGGGTGCCCCCTCTCTGAAGAATTTTCGTATAAATATATAGGGTTAATTACAGAAACACCCCCTGTGGTTAGGCCTTTTATCAGTTACCCCTCTATACTTTAAATTTTATCATTAATACCCCATGTGGTCTGGACTAAAGTGAAATAGTGACTTTTTTCGTTAAATTTAACGAAAAATAGGTAAAAATACGAAATTACCCCTATTACATACTAATAAGAACACCCTTATATGCTTAAATGTTTATTTAGGCATATGTGGTATACTATTACGAGTATATTATTTTGATATTATATTTGTTAAGACCATTCTGTAGTCACTTTGAGGTACAATCATGATAGCAAATTCATTTAATTTTTTATTTTATTTTTGTTCTACCCTTGGACATACACACACACACCACACACAGTCTTGGCGATATATTATTATTATTATTATTATTATTTTATTTACTCTTAGACACACACAATCTTGGTGATATGTTAGTTTTTTTTTTTTTAATCTACTCTTGACCACACACAGAGTAAAATCCACTGTAGTGATGTATTAAGATCTAAAAAAAAAAAAAATTATCCCAAAATTTTTGTGTGTGTGTGTCAAATTCGCTCTCACAAAGGTATCCCTAAGTGACCACATAATGGTCTTTAACGACAAATATAATATCAAAATAATATAATAATCAATAATGTATCACTTATGCCTACATAGACATTTAAGCATATAAGGGTGTTATTATTAGCATGGAATAGGGGCAATTTTGAATTTTTATCAATTTTCCGTTAACTTTAACGGAAAAAGTGACTGTTTCACTTTAGTCCAAATCACATGAGGTATTAGTGATAAAATTTAAAATATAGGAGGTATTTAATAAAAGGCCTAACCACAGAGAGTGTTTCTGTAATTAACCCAAATATATATATATATATATATATGTGTGTGTGTGTGTGACATTTTGTGTTGATGACCCAGAATGAAATGGCAGTCATGTCCCTAGTACTCCAAGGGGACATCATTGTCACATTGAGAATACAAGACAGCAAGTGAATAGAGAAAAGGGTGTTTTGGCAGTAAATTTGTATATGTTGAGGGACCTATAATGATAAGTTTTTTTATCCCACAGCAGAAAGTCTGGAGCCTGATGGAAGAGCCCACTCACCAAGCTACCTATTTTCAACTCAAGAGTTAATTATCACATCAGTATTCACCTTTTGACTATATCTTAAACACAATTCACATTTTTATATCTGTATGACATTTCATCAATTCTTTTGCAGCACTACATGACAAATTTTAGATAAAGTCTCATTTTTATTGGTTCTTATGAAAATTAGTGTTATTTTAATTTGATAAAGAATTAATTTTTGAATCATTTTTAGGCCTGACACGAATTCCTATCTACCTTAAAAACAGTTACAAAAGCATAGAACTAGTTCTCTTAATTACCACATAACCAATTATTGTGTTTCTCAAACAACCTCCAATGCTTGAATATAACAAATCATGTAGAAATTGAAGTTTCAAATTTTCTACGAAAATGCCTCAAGTTGGTACTAAAACAGGTTGTATTTTAGTAGTGAGTAATGTTATGTTTGTCAAATTCTTATTTGAAAAGTGCTTTTTAAATGATGTGGTAATGGGTTCAGAAAAATAACTTTTAATCAAAATTCAACTAGTCTCACTGTATTAGATCTGACCCCACTATCACATTATTTCTAAAATGCTTTTAAAATAAAAATTTAAAAAGTATAATATTACTCTTTAATAGTGCACTTTATTAAGCTTGAGTCAAGAAAGGACTATTTGAGTGCCACCAACTTCAATGCAATGTGAAAAGCGAAAAACTATTAATTAAGGTGTCACATGAGTTGCATGAAAACTTTCAAGTCATAATTAACACTCCACTATATATTAAGGAGAAATTAGTCTATGGTGCGTTCTGGACTAAGTATCGTGTGGTTGTTTTAGCTAGTAGCAGATTGTCACGTGATTAAGTGTAAATTTTTTATTTTTAAAAAAATAGATAATTTTGCCACATAATAATTCTCTGTTGACTATTGAATAACTTCTCATTATTGAGTGTTGGTATGGAACTTAGCATAATGAAGAAAAATGGTTAAATCAAAGTCCACTCGACTCAATACAATTCAAAAAAAAAAAAAAAAGAATAAAGTCAGTGGCATGTATTAAACACATGAGTAAAATTTCACTCACAATTACTTTCACACAACTTTTCATTCACAATTTACAAAAGTGTATATGTCTCTCTTTCGTGTCACTGTGGGGTCCACTGACATCACAAGATGACACAGAAGAGAGTTAGATAAACTTTTGTGGGTTGGGGATGAAAAATTGTGTGAAGTTTGTGGGTGAAGTATTACTCTAAACACATTAAGGAGCAATTTATATCATGAAATCGTTCACGTATACACGTTGTTGGGATAATACATATATATCACATATATTTTGCATGGCTAATCATGACAAAGCCGCGACCCATTTAGTAGTTAAAACAAAATGGGAGTGTTGAATTGTGTAGCATTAGAACTTCTAGAAGTTGTGGTTGGCAAGAATTGATTGGTCCAACAAATCAATAGTGTTCAAATTGAAGTTAAATTCTTCACTTGTCCACACGGCTGGGACTTGCTAGGTGGTGATACATAAGTGTATAAATATGTCATACATTGTATAAAAGTTTGAATCACTCAGCTAGAAAGTGGTGACAAGAGAGGGCGCCTTTTGGTGCATGTGACATTTAATCATTGGGATTTTCTGTGAGGAGTGTTCATAACGTGTAGAGAAGGTATTTCTTTGTCTTCATGATTTCTCTATGTATTACAGTGATTAAGTCAGGTTCTTTGGAGTATTAAATTGGGAGTGTACAAGAGTCTTGTATTTGGGTTATGAAATTTAATCCATATTACTTGTACCATGTTTTATTCAATAGTGAAAGAATGAATCTCTCGGGTGTGGACGTAGGCAGGTGTTTGGCCGAAACACTTAGAAATCTGTGTGTATTTTTTTTGGTGTGCATGTTTAATTGCTGCTCATGTGTGTGTGTTTATTTGTGAAAATTTGGTTCTGCGTGTTAAATTCGCAACAAGTGGTATCAGAGCCAGGTTGGTCAATTCATGGTGATAGAGGCACACGGTGACAGTGGAGATTAGCAGCACGGTGGTTAAAAGATAACACAGGATAAAGGAAAAAAAAAAAAAAAAGAACAGGTGAACATGCTACTAACGTGGTAACAGTGGTCATGGTTGTGGTTCCGTGAATGAAAGGCTTCAGAATTGTTTTTTGAAGTTTGTCATGGTAAATTATTCTGTGTGGCATGGTGTAGCGAAACGCGAATCATGATTGGTTGGAATTTCAAGGAGTCTGTGGGGATAAGCTATGTTGCTTGGAATTTGGGTCAGAGATGGTTCCTAAGATTTTTGGGTGCTGCATATTCATCTGTGGGTGCGGATATAACACCCATGTGTGTGTTTATCATTTTTCATTACATTTGTCATGCATGATAATGCGATATGATGTGTTTTATGACACATGTATGAGTAAGTTGTGACTCACGAGTTGATTTGAGTGTCTGTATAAGAGAGACGTGTAAAATGGATGTTTCGATAGTGTGGCGTCTCTCCGAGATTGAGACGGTCATTGTGGAATACCCTAAATGTTTATCTGAAAATAAATGTGCACCTGTGTACTTCACTATCTGTATTATTTTCTAGTTTAGAATTTATTTCGGTTGTTAATTTTAGTATCCTTGAGAGGGCGAATTAACACGCTACATAATTGGTAGGCTAATTAGTAATTTCATAAAATCACGTGGAATCGCGTTTTAACAACCAAACGGAACTTAGACGAAAACTTTTATAATTTATAGTTTTCACTCGTGAAGCAATGAATTAGACGTGTAAGAAGTCTCGGAGAATAATTAGAAGTTTTGAGAACTTGTGGAGAGGTAAACACAATTTATGAGAGTCGTGGCTATATGTAGAAAGAGGTGAGATATTTTCATTTACAAAACAATAATGATAAAATCACTCCCTCAACCATACCCTCAACCACATTCAGCAGATCTTGTCCCTTGATTCCAATGGGTCCTATGTGGAATCATGTGGAACCCACCAGAATTAAGGGCAATGAATGGTCAGGATGTGCTGAATGTGGTTGGAGTTGTGGTTGAGGGAGTGGGTGTATCATTACTCTTTACAAAAAGTTTCTAACCTAAAATCTAGAGAGGCCAAAAGGGAGATTTAGAAGCTTTGATCTTCACGACGCCAAACGACAACCGTTCGCCCGTTGGTTTTCAACCAAAATTATATTTTCGAACTCCTAGAGGTAAGAGCTTCGTTTTAATATCCGGTAGGACTTGTTTGGCTAAGTTTTTCAAAAACTTGTTTTCTAGAATTTTCCTAAAAAGTTGATAATCAGACTTTTGATCCATAAAAATTGTACTAGACGGACTTCTGCACGATCTTTGTGCCCGAGTTTTTTTTGGAACGAATTTTAAGAGCGTTAATCGAAGGTGAGTGATTCAATTATATGTTTTGGGATGACTTCATGACATGTATTCATGTTTTGTATGAAAAACAAGTGGTATTTCATCGATATATGTTGTTTAGTTCATATTGGGCGGCTATATTGATAAGTAGGCCCAATTGTACGGTGAAATATTTTGATATGTCAAAAGCACGGTGAAATGTATTTGAGTATGTTTAGGTTCTATTTGGGTCAAATGAGCACGTGGTACCAAGCCATTTTGTGGAACGGTTATAGGCATAAGGTCGCACGTTTGAAGAAAAGAAACACGGGTCATACCTTGTCGCGTGGACTTATTGGAGAGGAGTCGCAGACTAGGAGTGTGGAACGTACACGTGAGACTCTGGATACTAGTATGAAATGTAGAAAATGTGAATGCGAGCATGTTTATCATTCATGTGCATTGTTGCTTTATTCACTAAGCGTTAGCTTAAACGAATCAAAATATGTGTAGTTATTCAAATAACTATTGCAAGTGTGAATACCGGCAAGGAATCGGGGAAGTGATCACGAGATGCCAGGAGTATACTGAGAAGGCGACTTATCACGTCTATCTCATAATTTTGTAATAGAAATGATTATTTAATTTATTTTCGTAAGGAACTTGTAATATAATTGGATAACGTCTTGTAATTATATTTTGGGGTATGTTGCTATACAATAGAACCACTTTGGACTGAGGTTTGATGTCTGTATTTGGTCCATTGTTGATTTTAGAAAATCTTTAACTTGGAAAATCTGCAGAATGCTCTGCTGCAATGAAACCAGCCGACATGTTTGTGAATACATTCGACTGGGTCCCTTTGTTGAGCGAGACACTGCATTATTTTTTGAAAAGCATTCGATTGGGTCCCCTAACACAGTCGATTGGTTTGTATTTCAGAATCAGATCTTTTCTGTTTGGACTGGAATTCAGTCGACCAGATAGTGCAGTCGACTGAAAATTTGACCCCCCAATCGACTAGACATGAGAGAGCAGTCGACTGGATTGGCTGCTGAGGATTTGAGCTCTCTGTATCTTGCATTTTCAGTCTACCGGACCTCTGATCAGTTGACTAGATTTCTGTTTTCAAAAGGGGTGTTTCTTTAAGTGTTTTCAAATAGGCAAAACTTTTGTAGTCTGAATTTGTGATTTCTACTATTGTTTATCCCGCTACTATTTGCTTTAATTGATTTGGGCAAGCCTCAATGGCGTGCCACGCGCTCCAGTTTTGCTATTGTGGAACCAGGTTGTGACAGCGAATTTATGAAATCCTGCACGGATTGGAATTTATTTTTCTTGGTGATAGATCCTATATTTGTATATGTATATTGCAGCAGGTTGGGAGGTAGGGCCAAAAATGGTGCTACTGTAATTGTAGTAGGTTGTGTATAGTGGAGAGTTTCTCACATTCTACTCATACGAGCATTTCTCTTGGGCGGTTAGATTTCGGGTACAGTAAGTATGTGCTTTTGGAGAAAATAATTTGATGGGTTCCAAGAAGCCGGAGGCAAACACAGGCGCAATCACCCGACAGAAGTAATTGTTAGGATACTGCACGTAGGAACATTGATAAAATATTTTTGGAACAGGTTCGCTATTTGGGTGGTGTGATATTGATCCCAAAGTTGCGGATGAATCTAATATTATTGCTGAAATCACACACGGTAGTTGAGAGAAATGTGGATGGTTTGTGTCTTCTAGTTGGTAGAGTTGTACTCCCAAGTACTCGATGAAAAATTCTTATATAAGTGAGTGTGTGGGTGATTTGTTCACAGTTCAGACGATGGTGAGGGGAAATTGTGCTTTGGGAGAAGGAGAGGTCGAGGCTTTTCTCTGGTGGAGTTAATGCATATAATTAACTCGGGGTAATTGCACATGTATTGGCCGTATTGTTTGAATCGAGGTGTCAAGACCGTATTGATTCGAGGGTTGTGCAAGCTGGTATTGGTGACGGCCAATAGTGAAGTGTTTGCGGTTTGTCAAACGGATACAAATTAGTGGGCTTTGTGGGCACTTCAGTTGAGGGGTTGCGAGCACACCGGTTAGGGGGCACTGGTGATGTGTGGCAAAGTTATTACCCCATATGTGATATAGGGGTGAAACAAAAACCAAAAAAATCGAACCACCGAACCGATCGGTTCGGTCGGTTTTTATAAGGGTAGTGCATAGTAAAACCGAAAACCGAACCGAAAAATTAGTAAATCGACCGAAACCGAACCGATCGGTCGGTGGAAAATCACTCCCAAAACCGACCGAACCGAACCGATTTCAGCCTTAGGGGTGATTGTTGGATAATACATATATTTATATATATCACATATATCTTGCATACATAATCATGACAAATTAAGCCGTGACCCATTTAGCAGTTGAAACAAAATGTGAGTATTGAATTGTGTAGCCTTAAAACTTCTAGAAAAATAAGAATTAGAAAATTTAGCACTCTTGAGCATCTTCCTTAATTAGTTACTCCCTCCGTCCCTTTTTTTGAGTCTTATATTCCATTTTGGGATGTCCCAAAATTAATGTCCACTTTTTTAAATTGGCATACAATTTTTTCTTACTTTCCAAAACTACCATTCCTTGAAATTTATACCAAGACAAAACTAAAAAAATTATTGTAATGATTAGGGACAATTGTAAAAAATAGATGAGATTATTTTTGTCTCCTTAATAAATTGGGTTCTCAAAGATGGACTCAAGAAAAAGGACGGAGGGTGTACTAAAAGTGATGAAAAGTAAAAACAATACTAAAAGTGATGAAAAGTAAAAACAAGTCAAATGGTGTGATGGGGAAGACTCCTTTTGGAAATTAATTACAGTCAAAATAATTCAGAGGTCATACAGATCTCAACTCTCTGTGGTTCTTAGAGCATCTTTAGGTGTTATAGGTAGGGAAAGTTTAAGTTTGGTTTTAGGGGAAAACAGTTCTAATAGTGTTATTGGTAGGGCAATTCTGTAGCTGTATTGTATAAGAATTTAATTTTATCATTTATTCCCTTTATTCCATAATAAGAGTTTTTGATGCCATTTTTTGATGTCTCATATTAAGAGCTCTCTTTCAAAAGTCAAAGTACTTTAATACACATTTTTCAAATTTGCCCTTTATCATATCCAACTCTTCCCTGTTTTTGTTTTTTGATGTGACACTATAATTTTGAATTTCAAAAAGGGCAACATTGGAAAAGAATCTCACCAAAATCAAGGTTGTCCCATTAATAAGTTGAAATTTCCAAAAGAGACTCTTAATATGGGACGAAGGGAGTAATTAAATTTTTTATTTTTTATTTATAGGGGTAAGATTGTGTACATCTCACCTTTTTTAAATTCTACAATGACAAGAGTCTCGTATACTGGACTGTCCTTTATAGATTAGCCGACCCCTCTCAACTGGCATTGCTTCTACCGGCTAGCTAGCTTCGAACCGGACTAATACTTCGCCGGCTACGCCTGGCCAGCTAAGGCTATGCCGGTTCGAAATGCTCAACCGGCAATGCTTGTGCCGGGCCACCTCCAGCTGCTTATCCTTCGGTCGGTTAACTTATAACTACACCGTTGTAGAATTTCACCCTTTCGTATAGCAATTTACCTTAATTTTACCCTATAAACTCTTACACCGTTGGAGATATTGTTGACACTATAGATTGGAAAATTTTCTAAATAGTATTCGAGGCCATTTCTTCAGTAGAATTTTTTAGTGGGTCTCTGTCTTGTCCTCTCTCCTCTCCACTCTCTGACACAGTACTGCCTCTCTATATAGCGTAAACTGATGCCTGATAGTGCAAGCAAAGCAAGCAACCCCACTTTTTTTTTTTTTTTTTTTTTTTTTTTTTTTTATCACCCTCCCTAAAACTCATTGAATTGATGGAAAATTTTTTGTATATTTTTATGGTATTATATGGTATGTCTGTGTGGTATTTTACAATTAATAGGATTGACTTATTTAGATGAAATACACATTTAGAGAACATTAATCCCACCAAAATAGACTATTCTTATTAATTATAAGATACCACGCATACATGCTACATAATACTCTAAAGATATACTCCCTCTGTCTCATAATAAGTGTCCACTTCCATTTTACACAATATTTAAGAAAGTTATATTATATTAATTTTATTGGTTCATTAAAGAGTTACTTTCCAATTTTACCATTAGATGTGATGGGTGTTTGACTTTTTGCTTGTTTTGGGATCACAAATAAATGCTACTTTATATTTATTATAAGGGTAGTTTTGGAAAGTAAGTAAAAGCTATAAATCAATTTAAGAAAATGAACACTTATTATGAGACATCCAAAAATAGAAATATAGACAGTTATTATGAGACGAAGGGAGTAAAAAAAAAAAAAAAATCTCGAATTAATGCCTCTTTGTCTGTAAAAAATCAGCTTTTTTTTCTCTCTCTTCTCTCCACTTTTTTGGCTCTCACTACTACTATAAGGCTATAAGCTCATGTTTAGTGCTTCACTAGCAAAACCCACCTGCAAAACTCTCTATTGCTTTCTTTGTCTCTCCCATATTTCCCTTCTCCTTCATCAACCCACTTGCTATACTTCATTGTTTAAAAAAAAATCATCTATTCTCTCTCTATTTTCTTGGCTAAATAATTTCCTCCTTGGGTTTTGTCTTTAGCTATGGAAGATGTTTAATGCTGAAGATTGATTGTCAGAGAAATGGTCCTTATGATCAGTAAGCTCTTAAGCTACTGATTGTTGAAGAAGAACTAATACCCATACTTTCTTAGGATAGTTTTCATATGCCACTTTCTTTCTTTCTCTCTTCATTTCTCTGTCTATGGTGCCTATAATCATCTTCTTCTATCAGTCTTTTTCAGGGAGACTGTTTTGAGTGTTGACCCTTTCAAGAGAAAGAGAGAGAGATTTACTAATTGCCCATATTGGGGTTTTCTTATGGGCATCTCATGTCTACATTGCTTCTGAATTTGCTTCTTTTCATTGCCCACTTTCTTTCAAGGACTATGGAGACAATGAGATGAATATTCATAGTCTTATGTTGTAGAAGGCCCCTTTCTTTGCCTTTGTAGATACAGTCTCTCCTACAGTCTCAAGAACAGTCTCTCTCTCTCTCTCTCTCTCTCAGCTGCTTCAAGTCAATTACATGAGACCAATGATTGAGTTTTTAATTTTCATGGGGGGGTCACTAGGAAATGGTGCCAAGAGTCCATACTAAGTTCTAGTGCTATAGTTAATAGTCATAGTCCTGTTGGTTCAAAAAGAGTAGACAGTCATTAAGAAAACTCCTAGGAATTTTAATACAGCAACCACCTTTTAATTTAATCATTTAGCCCCTCTAATCTCCTCTCCTTTCCCTTTCTGTCCCCAAACAAACAACACCAAAAAAAATATATTAAAAAAGAGCTTAGAGAGAGAGAGAGAGAGAGAGGAGAGAGACTAGATATGGAACTTTCAAGTCAAGAAGGGGAGATCCCAATTCCAATTAACAGTTCATATGGTGGGGGGCATGGACATGGACATGGACATGGGCATGGGCACATGATCCATCATGATCCTGCACCCCACAATCACATCATCCCTTCTTCAGCACCCCAAATAGCCTCAAATGGCCCTATACCCACAACCCTTATTGAGGACCATGTGCCCTACAAAAAAGGGGTCAGGTACAGGGAATGCCTCAAGAACCATGCAGCATCAATGGGTGGGAATGCCACAGATGGGTGTGGTGAGTTCATGCCCAGTGGAGAAGAGGGTACCCTAGAAGCCTTAACTTGCTCAGCTTGCAATTGTCATAGAAACTTCCACAAAAAAGAAGTAGAAGGTGAGGCCTCATGTGATTGTTACAATTTCAATAGGGTTGGGAGGAAAGTCATTTTGGGCCATCACAAGAACATTTTAGGCCCAGATCAGCCTTTAGGGTACCCTACTGGTGGTGCTGGGCCACTTATCCCTTCCAGATCACTACCACCACACCATCAGATGATTATGTCCTACAACATTGGGTCCCTACCTTCAGAGTCTGATGATCAGGAAGATGGTAGTGGTGGTGGGGTCTTGGTCAGGCCAAGTCAAATGGTGAAGAAAAGGTTCAGGACAAAGTTCACTCAAGAACAGAAAGAGAAAATGCTCAACTTTGCTGAGAAAGTTGGGTGGAAAATTCAGAAGCAAGAGGAAGGTGTGGTGCAACAGTTCTGCCAAGAAATTGGAGTCAAGAGAAGAGTACTTAAGGTTTGGATGCACAATAATAAGCACAATCTAGCCAACAAGAACACCATTGCTCAAAATCAAATTTAGAGAGGGGTGGGGGTTTGGAAGTTTCTTTTTTTTTTTTTTTTTTTTAAATAGTACTTTTAAACCATTTTGTTTCTCTGGGTCTGTGTTGTTTTGGAATTAGTGTTACTATAAAATAATATTGGTATGTGATGTAGTTTAGGGTTATTGGGTTTTTGGTATGGTTCAATTGTGGGTGTGATGGTTCTCATCCAACCCATTTAGTATAGAAATGGATTGACATACTCTTGCAGTTTCTCCTATGTATGTATGACTATTCTAATCTAAAGAAGAGAGCTTCTTATTCAATTTTTTTTTTTTTGAATTGTTAATGTACATCGCTCAATTTTATGAAAATAAAAATTTTTAAAAGAAAAATTATTAGAATAAATGAATTTAGCTGTACATAACAAATACACAGGGTGTACATATATAGCAATTCCCTTTTTTTTCCTTCTTTTTATTCTCTTCTAAAATACAAGAGGTTATATTCCATCAGTGGACATATTAGCCTTTGAGTACATATTTACTCACCTCAAAATTGTTCACTTTTTGTTCACTCCTGTGTATTGGCTAATACAGCAAGGTTCAGTATTTTATTTTATTAATTAATTTTTTTAATGGTCTTATTATATTATCCAATGAAAGAAGAAATTGAGCAATTTTGGAGGGGAAAAAAAAGTATTCTTAGGTTTTGGATGTATTCTTCTTAATTTGATTCCCTATCATCAATGTTTTTAGTCCACAAAACTTCATCAAACAATGAGGTAACAAATGGTCTATGCCACCTCACTAGGAAGGTAGAAGTAATTTTACCATTAGAGTACCAAGGTAATTTCACTGCCCAAGTTTTTCCAGATACGTTTTGTCCCCTATAAATCACTTCATTATCATCATTCTCTCATTTTAATAAGTTAAAATTGTACTCTTAAAAGGGGTTGGTTCCCTATAAATTACTTCATTGCCAATCATTCTCTCATTTTAATAAGTTCAAAATGTACTCTTATAAGGGGTTGGTTGAGAAGTTAAAGAACTTGTTTTGTGATTCATACCGTGTATGATTAGGAGTTGTTTGAAATGACAAATAACCAGTTTTGTAGTTCACTTATGAACGTATTTTATGAATTAAGTGTTTGTTGAATGTTCATTTCTTGTACAGGAATCTGTAGGATTGTGTCCAATCTAATAGTCTATTTGGAAAACCAGGAAGGAGATATGTAGTTCATAAGTGAACCTGTTTTATAAATTCAAGTGTTTGATACATGGCTATTTGTTGCACTGTGTCCCACCTAATATCTCTTAAATCTAATTCTCGTAAAAAAATCAAATAAAAAGTGAGATCTAGACTGAACTAAATCATATTTTAAGCATTCCCAAACATATTCCTCTTAAAAGTTATAATTGTCAAACCATCATAACATAATTCTCATAAACCAGATAAAAAGTTAAAAGGTGAGTTTAACAATAAATCAAATCTTATTTTAAGCATTTCCATATGAATGAGCCAAGTTCCTGGCACTAGCAATCACAACTTTGGGGACAAAAGCTCTGTTTTACCATTGGGAACACAAAAGAAAAAGGTGGATTATGCTGTGATTATTGTGATTTTATCACTAATGTTGGAGGCATATATAAAAATGTCTGTTGCATCATTGTGTGTTACACTGATCAGATGTTATAGAGGTCACCCATGCGATCTACATTTTCCACATACAACTCTAATGCTCCAATTTATTACAACCTTTCAACCTGAGATCAGATATTATTTTTTGGGTAATGCTAGGAACACAAACATTTTTATGCAAACATTATTTCTCTCTGTTGGATGACACTGCGGGGTCCACAAAAATTACTGAACCCTATAATGCCACTAAAAAATATATATAATATTTATAAAAAGTGTTTGTGCCCAAACATTATTCATATTTTTTTCTCCTCATAGATGAAAGAGATTAGCAAAATCTATAGACTACATCAGAATTATTTATGGAGCCGCCTCCCCAACCTCTCTTCTCCTCTCTCTCTCTCTCTCATATGCACACTTTCTTTAACACTTGCATCTAATCTCTTACTCCACGAGCATATATTATAGAGTCATTTAGTATAAAGTTGGAGTTACTATAATTTTGTTGCAATAGACTTAGGGCATGTTTGGTTGTCCTTGAATGAAATAATTTCATTCATGATTCTGTACACAATTTTATATAAAAAGATGAAGAGCTTGAATGGTTTCATTTAGAAAACGGATACTCGTCTCAAAAATGAGGCTTGCAATCATGAATTTTGGCATTCTAGAAAAATGAAAAATGAGACTTGCCTCATAATAAGAAATATGATGAAATCTCTTATATTTGTAAATAGATTCATTCATGGTGAAGAATTTTGCCTTTACCTTCTATATAAAATTTGAATGGAACCATTCAATTTGAAGGGACAACCAAACAGGCCCTTAACCCTCAAAACAATTGAGTGATTGGTCTATATTTTTGTCTAGTGACCAAATTACCCCTAAATCCATTAGATGAGTCACTCTCTTTCAAACCCACTTATTTCATTTAGAAACACCCAAAATCAAGGGGTTTTTAAAATTGAAATACCATATATACATAAATAAATATATATATATATATACACACACACATATCTCTCTCATCTTTTGCAATTTCATTTTATACTCTCTCTCTACAAAATTATGATAGCGCCAAAGGCGAAGAAGAACTCTCTCCTCTCTCTCTCTATTTTATTGTCTTTGCATGATAGGATGATAGGGTTTGACCTTCTTTTCAACTCTTCATTGATTTCTACAAATTTATGGCTCTAATGGGCTTCTTTGGTACTCTTGGTACTAAAATTCGCATTTGGGTTTGAATGTGTTGTCATCCCACATCGCTTAAATGTGTTGTTGTATGTGCGATTTATAAGGTCTTAATTTCTAATAACAATAATATTTACCCTAAAATGTACATCCACACAAATCACACCCAATCCACGGTTGCGAAGATAGCAACCCCAAAAGTTCCTAGTAACAATAATGGGTAATTAATTCCAAGTAGTACTAATTCCCCCAAATGACACAAATACACAATATATCATGGGTTAGTTAGTATAAAGACCAAATTACTAGCATTTTTTAACAATTAGGCTAGTCCAATAATCTTCTCATCAATAGGCCCCTGTATTTTCTTTAGACGAATTTGCCCTTAATTAATATGGCTAAATATGTTCAATAGAAAGAGCCTTTATGTTGCCAAATTTTGCATGTCTGTTACCTGTCCAAAAATCTTGCTCAAATATTAACTGTCCCTAAGATCTTGTTCAAACAGCCACTATCACAGGCTATATTGAAGGCGTTTGAAAATTAAAACAGGAATGAAGCTTCACCATTCCTCATTTATCAGAAAAATCAATATACAGATTCCACAGCAACGACAGCGAGAATCGCATGCTGTTCATGTTTGTTGGGTGATGAGCTCCATTGAATCATTTCACTTCTACTTCATCGACGGCTTGATGGGTTGTAAAGGTAAGTGGTTTTGTGATTTCCATACATTTCGTATGAAAATTTGGGGCTTTGCTTGTGCCGATTTGGGTTTATGGAATTTGGGATTTATAAAGAAAACTTGCTTTGAAACATCACTTTGACAATCGAGTATGGTGGGTTCGATTTTGAATGTATGTGCAAGATTTTGAAATTTCATAAAAACATATGGCTTCTCATATTGGATTTGGATTCTCATATGAAATTTCATTGGGGGTTCATCGATACAGTATTATTGGGTTAAGAAAATTAGGGCTTTCCATGAAATTACTAATTAACATGTAAAGATGGTGGTCATGAACACATGGAAACATATCGAACCTTTGACTAGGATTTGCCCTTAAATATCATTATGTCTAACTGATTTGGGGGTTTTTGATGTGTATAGTCAATGTATGAAACAGTGCAACAATGCACTTGTCGTTCCTCCCACCATAGGAAATTTCAAAAATGGAAAACCAGCAATGTCAATCACCCATGGGAAATTTCATGAGAAATTTCCCACGTGTATAACCATGAGAAATTTCAAAAAATGATATTTTCAAAAATGGAAAACCAGCAATGTCAATCACCCATGGGAAATTTCCGAAAAATATGAAATTTCATATTGTTCATAAGAACAATTTGATTCCATGTGCAATGTGAAAATTCATATGATCAAAAAAAATTCGTGGTATGATATGAAATTACACATGGTTCTTACCCCAGATGTACCATTGGTCTTTCAATTTTTCTGATAAAATGCATATGACAAAATTTCATTGATCAGATGTGGCGCATAATGAGTTTCTTATTATTCAAGGACATGGAAAATTTCAGAAAATGAAACATAATTAAGTTTGTTGATTGAGGTATCTGAAATTTCACATTGTTCACAAGAACAATTTGATTTCCATGTTCACTGTGAAATTTCATGTGATCACAAAATTCATTGTGTGATATGAAATTACACATGGTTCTTACCCCAGTTGTACCATCGATCTTTAAATTTTTTTCGTATAAAATACATGTAACAAAAATTCAATGATCAGATGTGGCGCATAATGAGTTGCTTATTATTCAAGGACATGGGAAGTTTCAGAAAATGAAACAGAATTAAGTCTATTGATTGAGGTATTCAGATATAACATACAAATTCACATATTCTACACCGTGTAATTATCATAAAATTCACATATTCATTGTGAAAATTCACATATTCAGAAATAACATACGAGAAATTTATCGATAATCTTGTTTTGAGTTGTAATGTGTGTCCTTGCATTAGCAATAAATTTCACATTGCTTAATGGATAATTGAGTGGCTAATTTTGGAAATCCTTTTTTTTGAAGCTACTGCAACAAAAGACCGAGATGGCCAGTACCGCCTATTGCACAAAGTAGGTGTATGACACTGTTGATTGTGAAGTCATTGTTTGCCATGTGATGAGGATGATTTTCCAACGCAAAGCATTGACATCCGAGTGTAATGCCACACATGCTCGTAAAGACTTAGTGCACGATCTACTGAACACGCATCAGAGGTCCTGAAAATTGGACAAAATTAGGGAACAAAAACTCATGTAGTGTAATCTAAATTTTGGAATGTTACAAACTGTGAACTGCTTATTTTGGATGTATTAATATGTATCACGTTTTGTAAAATGGACCGATTCTACTTTTGTAATGTACAAATTCAGCATCATTGTCATAGTTGTATGCATAGTTCCAGCTGAAAAATTCATATAGTTCCAGCTTAATCCCAGACTCATATTCATATTCATAAAAATGAAATTTCACATGGTGCTAAAAATGAAATTTCATATAGCTCATGAATACGAAATTTCACATGTTTATATAATTCCAGAGTTAAGCATGTATATAACGAACCAGAAATGGGAGATTAAATGCAATGTCTTGAATAA
This sequence comes from Hydrangea macrophylla, assembly GCA_033977485.1. Taxonomy (NCBI): domain Eukaryota; kingdom Viridiplantae; phylum Streptophyta; class Magnoliopsida; order Cornales; family Hydrangeaceae; genus Hydrangea; species Hydrangea macrophylla. Next base: position 80,843,682 of record CM066996.1, read on the forward strand.
ATAGATAAACTATATAACAAACCACGTGCTTATCCTATCCACTAAATGATCCTATAAACATGCAAAATCAAAATTAGAAATTTCTTGATTCATGGAACATGTTGGTCACAATAATTATAGGTTTTATTGTTGCTAAAATCATGGGATTCAATAAAATCTGTTTTGATTAACATTCCAAATCAGTTTCAAAACAGTTTTGCATGCATTTAAATACATACATACGTTTATATACATATATATGTACACATATATATAAGGTTTGGTGTATAAAAGGGTAGATTTGTAAAAAAAAATACTGTTTAAATGATATTAGGGACCTATTACTACACTCGTTTGGGGGGTGGGGATATATTGATACATTAAGAAAGGGGGAGTCATTATTGATGCATAGCTAGGATAGGTAGGGACTTATAACTAAATTTCTAATATATCATTTCAATGCACACTTCAACCCAACTCAACCGAGCCTTACCACAATAAAATGAAAGACTCAAATTTCAGTAGTGATAATTAATTTCAATTTTTATACTCAAATTGTACGGTATATACACACGAAATGATTTTGTTTCTAAGTTGAAGTGGCATTCATTAACATTTTAGTGGGTTTGCATAAAAAAAAAAAAAAACAAGTGCTTATGTGCACTTTCTATATTTGCTTAAGCAGAAGTCAAAATGGTATTATTAGAGCATCAATAATGGGATGGGTCTGTAGGAGAATTTAGCCTGAAGCCATTAACGTACAACGGGGTACTTTCAGCTAATGTATGAGATATGAAAACTTATTAAAACTTAATTTTGTGGTAACATTAAGTTCCAACTAATGTAGGGAGAAACGACACACATTGTGCCGCCCACAGGTACACGGCACATGATGTACCACCCAGAAGCAAATGGTATACGGCATAAAGTGTGTCGCATGAAGCACACAACACATGTTGTGCCGCCCCCATTGCTCACGGCACATGTTATGCCGCCCCATTCCTGCACAGCTCACTTTGTGCCGTGTAGGTATTCACCCACTACTAATATCTTCTGTCCTGTACAACAACTTAATCTAAATTTACTTTAAGTTTAAATCCAGCACTGTGGATACTGTTAGTAACTTTACATTACATACACATACACTGAGGAATTTATCGTTCAAAGCTCTTAAATTTGGTGAATGATAAACCCAACTACCCCATCTCCACCAAGTCAATAAGTTTGAGGGGACCCTATAACTAAATTCCAAAAGAAATGCTGTTTTACCATTGCAAATGAGGACCATATGTACCTTATAGGGGTGTCCAAGGGTCGGGTGAGTCGGGTTTAGCCCTCACCCGATCATCCACCCGAATAGCAGTCGGGTTAGACCTTCTTCACCCGTGATCCACTCATCATCCATCGGGTTCGGGTGAGTTCGGGTTCGGGTGGTTTCGGGTTGGGTCGGGTGAAACCCGACTAAAAACAACAAAGTGAAAAAAAAAATTGTACAATGTAAAGAACAACTAAAATTCTGAGGAACAACAATTATAGATCTGTAAAATAAAAACAATTATACATTCAGTTAAGTAAAAACAACAATGTGTAGATGATAGATCTGTAAACCAAAAAAAAAACACACACACACAAATTGTAGATATGAAGAAAAACTTAAGAACAATCGCTATAGAGCTGTAAAACACACACAAATTATATACATACATATATATACATGCACATTCAAAGTTTTATTGCATAGTCTGTAATTAAAAAATATATTTTTTTAATCATGTTGTGTACAGTCGGGTCGGGTCGGGTGTAGTCGGGTGTTTGAAGGGAGAAACCGACATCCATCCGAAACATGTTCGGGTTTGACTTGTAAAACCCGTGACTCAACCAAACAGTCACGGGTGGAGTCGGGTGGGGTCGGGTTCGGTCGGGTGGGGTCGGATTTGGTCGGGTTCGGTTTTTGTTGGACAGCCCTAGTACCTTAAGAAAGTAGTAGTAGTACAAGGGTAAGACCTAAAAGAGAGATAATAATAATTTGGCCTTTTTTCATTTAAGAGGGCCTCTTAAATTCAGAACCATGATCATCTGAACCAAGTTAATTAATATGGAGAGCATTTTTGCTCACCCAAAATTTGGTACATCAATGTTCACCCAAGCATCTCATTGGCCAATGCAGTGGGGTTCAGGATTAAACAAATGTTGTTTAATATTGTTTAATCCTGGGCCCCACTGCATTGGCCAATGGGATGCTTGGATGAGCATTGGTGTACCAAATTTTGGGTGAGCAAAAGTATTTTCATTAATATGCTAGACAGACACATTTAATGTAGCTATGCTGTATTGTGTTGTATGAATTACTTAGGGACCCACCACATGGGAGGGTCCCTTAAAAGAATTAACATGCCGTTGGAAGAGAATTTCAAAAATCCAAAGACGTCTAGTGGACCATTTGGATAGAAATAATTTGTCAAGACAGATAAACAAGAAAGCTTATATGGAGTTGAATTATATATACGTATGTACATATATCTATCTATTCAAATCAATAAAAATCTATGGCTTAATCATAAAATGCACCCTTGAAGTGTGGTCTATGTCTTATTTTAATCCCAATAGTTTCGATTGTATTAATTTGGTCTCTGAAGTTTTTAAATTGAAGCAATATGGTCGAAAATGTCTAATTATATGAGAAAAGTTGACAGAATTTACTCACATGCCATGCGCTGTCACACGTTTTAGGGGAAAATTTTGAAACACCACCAATGGTGAATTCCGTCAAATTTTTTGACAAAATGGGACATGTAGACCATATTGCTCCTATTTCAAAGCCTTAAGGATCAAATTGGTGCAATTGAAACTAGAGGGAATAAAATAAGACAAAGACCAAACTTCAAGGGTGTATTTTGTATTCAAGCCGAAATCTATGAAAAGAGGAGTAATAAGTACCTTCATTGTTCCTGCAACTATTTTTATACAACAATGCTTGTTGACCCCACAGTGCTATCCAGAAAAAAGATAGACCGTGAGTGTAAGTGTTTGTAAGATTTGTTTGTGCCCCAAATATTACCATTATCATAACAGCACTTTTTTATACTTCCTGAGCAAAAAAGGGCACATGGAGAAATTATTACCCACCACAAAATGTATAGTTCTATATGTGTTGTCTAACATGGTTGGCCAAAGCATGCCAAATAATAAGGGGGAAAAAAACACTCTAAAAGGAAACTCACAAAACAAAAATTTACATTACTTTGGTTTCACACTTTGCAGTTAGCTCTGTAGTAACTGCGCACTTTCCTCTTAACCTGAAGCTGCACATACCATGCATCAGTTCTAGGCCTGTAAACGGATCGGATTTTCATATGGATCTGATCCGACTCCGAATCCGATTGAAACATCCGAATCTAATGCCGAATCTGATTCAGTTCATTGTATCTATACAAAGTATATTATATATTTTCATTGTGTACACTAGAGCACAGATACTGAAGAGCACTGCGTTGCTTGTTGCTCGAAATTGGAACTGACCGGTACTATGACAATCGTTGCGACGTTGCATCACAAGATAAATTTCGCCGGTGATGTGCAAGTGCCCCATGTTATTGACATGCTCTTCTGGTCTTGTCCATGAAAGTTTTTGAAGCATCAGAAGAAGCAGTGGGCGGAGCCAGGAATTTTGGGTGGTGGGGGGGAGGGGAAATATTTTTTTTGGGTTTATTTATACATATTTGATAATAAGATATGGTGTCAAATTGAATTTTTGGTGTTTATTTATCAACAAGATATGATGTCAAATTGAGTTTGAAAAATCATACAAACCACCCGAATCGAGTCACTCAACACATGTTTAGAACCGTTTAGATGGCATTTCGAAAAAGAAAATAAATTTATTCAAACAAACAAAAGGCCAATATAAAGGCCCCTGGAAGATACATTCTTTTTCTTACCTGATCCATAGCTTTGCTCTTAAAATGCCCATATAAAGCTGAGGCCATTTTATAAGATACCGCTATATAAGCTACCAGATTAGCTGTATTGGGCAATAAAAAAGAATGACCATCTTCCTGATGCTTCCTAGAAGAAGATTGATATTGCAAAGCAAGTAAGTCTGTCAATTAAGGTAAATTGAGCTTAGACAAATTATGTAAAATTGCTGGTGATTAGAAGATAAAATATCCGCCATCTTACATGGAAAGCTGCTATGAAACACAGACACGGACACACCGACACGATACGACAAGACACAGACACACTGACACGACAAAATTCTAAAAAAAAAAAAATTGCACGTCGGCCCTCGTAGAAAAGTGTCCGCGAAGTGTCGTGTCCGTGTGTCAGACATGACACGACATGTGACACGTTACCTTCTTACAAGTATCTGTGTTCCCTTGTCCTTTAGCAATGCATATATATATTGGTCTTAGGCAGGGGCGGATTTAGAAAATCATTCAAGGAGGCTTGATATCTCCCCCCGAAAAAAAAAATTTGGGCCTAGTTATACATATTTTGCATATATTTTAAACTTAATATAACAAATTTATAATGTCAGAGGGGGATTTTTGACATATTTAGACATAATTTGTGTATATTTTAGACCTAATATGACAAAATTTATAATGTCAAGGGGGCATTTGTACATATTTTGTATATATTTAGACCTAATATGACAAATTTATAATGCCAAATGGAACTTTTATATTTTGCAAAGGAGGCTTAACTGTAAAAAATAAAAATAATAAATAAAAATAAAAATTAAAAAAAAAAAAAAAAAAAAATTCTTTTTGAATACAAATTTATAATTTGTCAAAAAGTTGGGGTGGACTTGAGCCCCCCTACCATTACACATAAATCCGCCCCTTGCCTTAGGACTGTATGTTAATATATCTCTCTTCGTATAATCAAGACAAGGGAAATATCAGTCATTATGTGAAGAGATGATGCCAGTTGACAAGAACAAGTGTGCTCATGTGTGCATGAGAGAGAGAGAGAGAGAGAGATTTTCCCATCTTGTGAGTCATCAGTCATCCCTCCTTAAAGAGTAAAACCAGGAAGAAAGGCCCTATGGCAAGATATGCGTTTTGAGTCTTGGAATGCATCTTTAAACCTCGACCTTGCCAAAACATATAACAAAAGCTTCAGTTCATTAATTTTGAGCTCAGAAATTAGTGGATGCAAAAAATATTAGTATAATGCACCAGAATTCAAAGAAGAAAAAAAAAAATTGTTATTATCCGCATCACATCAAGAACAATGGGCCTGTGTATCGACCGTGGAGAACTCAATATACTTCCCATCATATTCCCTTTCCCTTCCTGCAATGTTGGAACTCGCCCTGCAAAACCGATACATATCACCTTATCAATTCATCTTTTTTTCCCCTGCTCAGACATGTTATGTGACTTGATAAATCAACGGGCAGTACCGAAAGAATTGAACTAATAAGCGCTATCTGAAAAAGGACAGAGTCGGTCATTCAACGTGCCTCAAGCAAGGACTCCACCGCCACAATGACACAAAAAGTCAATCAGCATCCAAAAAATAACACAGATCATTTTTCTGTCTGAGCTGAGAATACATCCGCATGAGAGGAGAGCAAATGTGGTAACTGTAGACATTAAAATTTTGGTAATTATTTTATTACCGATTGATTAATTAATAATTAATTTATTTTAATTATTACAATTAGTCAAAGTCAAGAAGTCAAATTTATCTCAAATGTGGACCCCACAAGATACAAGTGGACCAATTTATTTGTGACATGTGTCATATACACCACATGGAACCATATAAATAATGGTCTCTAAAGGGGTGACACGTGTCAAAATCTCAAGGGAGGACTTCAAATCAACGGTTAGGATGTATTGAGTCACCAATTAAAACTCTATACCCTAAGCCTATAAATAGGGGTCTCCATCCATGTAGAAGGGACTTTTACCCTTTCAACAAGCTGAGATTTCTCCATAAGAATTGAGAGCTCTCTCTTACATTGAAATCACCCAAGCCTTTCTGAAGAACAAACATACAGTTTGTTGTTCTTCGGATTCAAGTCAAGTCTGTTTAATCCTTTCTTCAAGAAGTTGAAGGAAGATTAAGCGTTCGTTTGTTCGAGATCAAGCCCCGGCCTTCGTTCAAGCTATCCTACAAGCACTTCATCCAGCGTGAAGATTTGAAGGACAAATCTACGGTTCAAGAACAAGCTCCAGAAGCCCTTGAATCGTGTACAATCAAGGAGATCGAATCAAAGGAATTTTCTTTTCATTGTAAAAGAATTATACAGAGATTGTACTCATATTTTCTGAAATCAATAAAATCATATTTGTTCCTCAATTTTCTCGTTATTTCTATACTTGAAATTTGTTGCGTACAAATTTCTGGCACGCCCGGTGGGACCTCTCTGCCTTTCATCTCTTTCTCCTACATCAAAGTATCAAAATTCTACTCTAGCAACATTCAATGGCATCTAAGAAGGTTCAACTTCCCAAAGATACCAAGAATAGTGGCAAGAACGTTGTTACTGCAAGTAGCAATAGTAACTCCTCTGCGAAGAGCACCGATAGCGTCTCCTCAGGGCCATTCACCCGTAGCAAAACTAAAGTTGCTACCTCTGCTGGTGGTCAAGTCACTTCGGTGAAATTAGCACAAGTGAAGGCCCGCGCGGTTGTCAACACTGATCCTATAGGGACAAAAACGGATGACATGTTGCAGCCCAAGAAATTTCCAGTTGTTACAAAGGATGATACCGCGAAGAACTTGTCAGCATGTTCATCTCGTTCGATCTCAGATGCTGAATCAGACTCAGATTCGTCCTCAGGGTCATCTCCAAGTAGCCTGAAAAAGTCTACTTACCCAAAGCGCACAAACTCTAATACGTCTTCCTACACAATGGAGATGCCGGTCATGATGACCAATACAACTTCAATCGAAGAGCAACTAGCTACAATGGCTCGTGCAATTGAACAACTTACGAAGACTGTTGAAGAAAAGGACTTACAAATAGCTTCTTTGATGAACAAGTTGGAGGGTCAAAACATAGGGGAGTCAAGCCAAAGCCTGAAACACCCTCCTGGATTTACACCTCTAATTACATCCACAATGGATGACCAACAGGTGCCGCCTACTAAACCAGAGGGAGAGCAAATTGCTACCTCAACATCCGTTGGTGCGTTATCTGTCCAACAGCTCCATGATATGATAACAAATACAATAAGAGCACAATATGGCGGCGCTCCTCAAAGTAATCTCATGTATTCAAAGCCTTACACGAAAAGGATTGACGACATGAGGATGCCTGCGGGGTACCAACCTCCTAAGTTCCAACAGTTCGATGGAAAGGGAAACCCTAAGCAACATGTCGCCCACTTTGTTGAAACATGCAACAACGCTGGAACTGAAGGGGATCTTCTCGTCAAACAGTTTGTCCGCACCCTTAAAGGCAATGCTTTTGATTGGTACACCGACTTGGAGTCACAATCAATTGATAGTTGGGAACAGATGGAGCGAGAATTTTTGAATCGCTTTTACAGCACTCGTCGCACGGTCAGCATGATCGAGCTTACCAGTACCAAGCAATGGAAAGATAAACCCGTGGTGGACTTTATCAATCGATGGCGGTCACTTAGTCTAGACTGTAAAGACCGACTCACTGAAGTGTCTGCCGTCGAGATGTGTATGCAAGGTATGCACTGGGGCCTTCTTTATATTCTCCAAGGTATAAAACCACGTACCTTTGAAGAACTGGCAACACGTGCGCATGACATGGAAATTAGCATTGCTAATCATGGTAGTAAAAATCCTCCTGTTGTGGAACAACGTAAGGAGGTGAAAGATGTGAAGAAGAATGACAAAACGGGCAAGACTGCAGCAAAAGGGTCTATGGTGGTGACTACTGTTCCCGTAAAGATCCCCTCAAAGGATAAATTGGAAGCAGTAAAGAAACAAGACCAACCCCGTGAAAGTCAAAAGCAACGATCAACACTAAAAGAGTTGTAGGAAAAGGAGTACCCTTTTCCAGATACTGACGTACTAGGCATATTGGAGTACTTGCTCGAGAAGAAGGTGATTCAACTCCCAGAATGCAAACGACCCAATGAGATGGGACGTGTGAATGACCCAAAATATTGCAAATATCATCGCATTGTCGGTCATCCCATTGAAAAGTGTTTTATTCTCAAAGAGGTTATCATGAATTTAGCTAAAGAAGGCAAAATCCTGTTGGACACAGAAGAAGTAGCAGCGTCAAATCATGCTGCCGTCGTTTCTCAGCCTCCAAACGACGCGTATGCACAATGCTCTCAAAAGCAACCATCATTCCCCACACTGGGGGCAAGTGTCAGGTCAATCCAGTTCGGCTCTTTTGAGCCGGTGCAAATTCAACTGTCACCAGAATACCAGCTGAACTGTCCCGTCTTTCATAAAGAATCATCAAAAGAAGACAATGAAGGATGGACCCTTGTTACAAGGAGAAAGGCACGAAAGCAACAAGTACTCTTGCAACCCACTGTCAATGAAGATAGAGTGCTTCAAAAGAGAAATACATTTTGGCGCCCCAAGAAGAATAACAAGAAGCAGTGGGTAAAACGTGAGATATATGTTGATGATGTGTTACAACAGCCGCCAAGTTTCGCTACTTTGCGGGAATATTTTCCTAAGGGGTATTTCAATGATAACCTAGTTGTGACAACTTACGCAATTTCTGCTCAAGAAGCTGATACTGAAGATGATTCTGAAAATGAGCAGATGCAAACTTCTAGTATCGACGTTGTGCATGCAAATGAACAAGTTGAAGTGTCAAAGACGCTTCAAAGTTTACCAGCAAAGTTTAGTCTTCACGAGGCTTCACAATTTCCACAACAGGTGCGCTCTGCGCTAGTTCAAGTGTTACAAGAGCCAAACAAACTTGATGTCGTTATTAGTAAGCTTGGAGACAATAATGTTAGTTCGAGCTCTTGTGCATCTTGCTGTGCAGCAATTACTTTCACTGATGAGGACCTGCAGTTAGGGTCAAAACTTCATAATCGACCACTTTTTGTTTCGGGTTTCATACGAGAACAAAAGGTTAATCGCATTCTTATTGATGGAGGATCAGCAGTAAATATTATGCCAAAATTCATCATGAAACGCCTTGGCATAACAATCGACGAACTATCTTCTAGTCGTCTCATCATACAAGGATTTAACCAAGGAGGCCAACGAGCAATTGGAATGATTCGTGTCATTCTCACAGTTGGAGAATTAGAGGCAGAAACTTTATTTCACGTGATCGATGCGAAGACATCATATAACTTGTTATTGGGCCGACCTTGGACCCACTGGAACGGAATCATCCCATCGACTCTTCATCAGTGCTTGAAGTTCAATAAAGGTGGCGTAAAGACAGTGATAGGAGATATGAAGCCATTCACCGAGGCTGAAGCTCACTTTGCTGATGCAAAGTTTTACATCGACACTGATACTGACGCATCATCAGAGGCTCTTTCCATAAAAACTTCTTCAAAAGGAAACGGCGAGCACAAAAAAGATAGATGTGTAGAAGTTCCTCCTACTAACGCTACGGCAAACGAGAGTGATGACCTTTCAAGGGTCGTTCTGCCGCAAGAGCTGGAATCATCGGCAAGTGTCAAGACCTCACCACTGATTTTCAAGTATGTTCCATTGTCTTGTCGTAAAAAGGGAGAGTCACCTTTCATTGAATTCTCTAAGGATGAGAAGGCAAAAAGAAAATCTCTCGTAGGAGCAAAGCCAGAAGACATTCAGCTTCTAAAAGAAAATTTAACCATCCCGCTTACCAAGGTTGAACGAGATGAATCGTTGAAAACTCCTTTAAAAGGGTTTGTTAAACCATCTGGAATAGCAACAGAACATGGAACACTCCCTGACAAAAGAACAATTGAAGGGTTTGATCCAAAAGCATATAAGTTAATGGCAAAGTCGGGATATGATTTCTCGAATCCTACACCCCTTGGAGTCCTTAACCCTCAATCTACAGGAGAGAAGGTGCATGGTCTCACCGAAACTCAAAATAAGCTGAGGCAACAAGGACACGTGATTACCTTGCCCAAAACTGGTCTAGGATTTACTCCTGGTGAACCTATTCGTATTCCAGTTAGAGGGAAAAGCAAGAAAGTAAATGCCCAGTACATTACGGTAGAAGAAATTGATGACGAGAAAAATTCCCAACGTACTTCTCGTGTTTCGGTGTTTGACCGGATGGGAACATCATCTTTGCATAATTCTGTCTTTGATAGGTTGGGTGAGCGTGTACCAAATGAAGATCGTTCACCCTCTCATACGAGATTTATGGCCCGCACATCTGCTTTTAATAGGCTAGGTACTTCCAATCAAATAGAGGAAAATCAAACCCCTCAATTACGAAATTCAGTCTTCTCTCGAACCACTAAAACAAATTGCTGGCTTACAAAGAGGCGTAATAATGACGTTCCTGAAAGGATCGAAATTGAAAGAAAGGAAGATACTGAAACTCGAAGTTTGATTCCCTCTCGCATGAAGCGCACTACCAAGCTAGATGTAAGTGTGGATGATGTGTTGAAAGCTAAACGGCGAACCATCGTGTTGACAAACCAAGATGATCTTGGGAACCAAGAAGCTGACAATGAAAAAGTAGCTTATACATCATCTTATCATATTACATTCGAGGAGGCATGCGATGACGACTCCATCGGGGATGATGTTAATGAAGCACCCTCAACACTCGAAGACGGGGGACAACCTACAGTCGACGAGCTCAAGGAGCTGAATTTAGGGACAATAGAAGAACCTAGACCAATCTTAATCAGCACGTTATTGGAGCCTTCAGAAGAGGAAAAATACTTTGAATTGTTGTTTGAATATAAAGATGTGTTTGCTTGGACATACAAAGAAATGCCAGGTCTAGACCCCAAAATTGCAGTACATAACCTTGCAATCAAACATGGAGCTCGGCCAGTCAAACAAGCTCAACGTTTCTTTAGACCAGAGCTTGTTCCAAAAATAGAAGAAGAAATCAATAAGTTGATTGAAGCAGGGTTTATTCGAGAAGTAAAGTACCCCACTTGGATCTCAAGTATAGTCCCGGTGAAAAAGAAGAATGGACAGATACGCATTTGTGTCGACTTTCGCCACCTAAACAATGCTTGTCCTAAAGATGACTTTCCTATACCTATTGCTGAACTGACAGTCGATGCAACTACAGGACATGAAGCTCTTTCCTTCATGGACGGTTTCTCAGGTTATAATCAAATACGAATGACCCCTACAGATGAAGAGTTGACTGCTTTTCGGACCCCAAAAGGCATTTATTGTTACAAAGTTATGCCATTTGGTCTTAAGAATGCAGGGGCTACTTACCAACGTGCAATGCAAAAGATCTTTGACGACGTACTCCATAAAAATGTGGAGTGCTACGTTGATGACTTGGTAGTCAAAAGCAAGAATAGGGAAGACCATCTTCATGATCTACGTATGGTGTTCAATAGGTTGAGAAAATATCAACTTAAAATGAATCCCCTTAAGTGTGCTTTCGGCGTTACTTCAGGAAAATTCTTAGGCTACATTGTTCGACATCGTGGCATTGAAGTTGATCCAGCCAAAATGGATGCTATTCAAAAAATGTCACCACCCAAGAATTTGCATGAATTACGAAGCTTACAAGGTCAACTCGCTTTTATTCGCAGATTCATTTCAAATTTAGCTGGACGATGCCAACCTTTCAGTCGTCTTATGAAGAAGGACGTACCTTTCATATGGGATCAAGCTTGTCAGAATGCTTTGGATAACATAAAGAGGTACTTGCTTAATCCCCCAGTATTAGGAGCTCCCATAGTAGGAAAGCCACTTGTACTTTATATTGCTGCGCAAGAAGAATCACTTGGGGCTCTCCTTGCGCAAGAGAATGAAGAGCGCAAGGAAAAAGCATTATACTACTTGAGTCGTCGCTTGACTGTGACAGAGCTAAAGTATTCTCCAATTGAAAAGACATGTCTAGCATTGGTCTTTGCATCACAGAAGCTAAGACATTACTTTTTAGCTCACACAGTTCACTTAGTGGCAAGAGCCGATCCTATAAAGTACGTCATGTCCAAACCAGTTCTTTCAGGACGACTTGCACGATGGTCAATCTTATTCAATGAATTTGAAATTATTTACGTCCCTCGAAAGGCCGTCAAAGGACAAGTTATAGCAGACTTCTTGGCTGATCACCCAATCCCAGCTGATTGGGAAATCTCAGAAGATTTTCCTGATGAAGATGTACTATTCATTGATATACTTCCCCCATGGATGATGTTTTTCGATGGAGCATCACGGTTTGATGGAGCGGGGGCAGGCGTAGTCTTGGTTTCACCACAAAGGCAAATTTTTACATACGCTTTTACACTCGGTGAAAAGTGCTCTAACAACGTTGCCGAGTATCAAGCTTTAATCATTGGCCTGGAAATGGCAGTAGAAATAAAAATTCCTGACTTAGAAATCTATGGTGATTCAAAGTTAGTTGTCAACCAGCTTCTCAAAGACTACGAAGTTAGAAAAGATGACTTGGTGCCGTACTTTCGATATGCTTCTCATCTTTTGGAAAAGTTTGATAGTGTCGTGTTGGAACATGTTCCTAGAAAGGATAATCGACTAGCAGATGCCTTGGCGAACTTGGCTACAATGCTAGCATTATTGGAAGATGAAAAGGTCGACATTCCTGTGTGCCAACGGTGGGTGTTACCCCACTTACTCGATTGCACGTTAGAAGAGGTTAACTTGATCTCAGTTTTAGTCATTGAAGCAGATGATTGGCGGAGACCTCTCATCGACTACTTGGAGCATGGAAAACTTCCAGAGGACTTACGTCACAAGACTGAGATAAAGCGGCGAGCTCCACGGTTCATATACTACAAAGATACCTTATTTCGACGCTCTTTTGAAGGACTATTTCTACGCTGCCTTGGAGAAGTTGAGGCAACTCAAGCTATGGAAGAAGCGCACTCTGGAATATGTGGAGCCCATCAGTCGGGACCAAAGCTTCACTTTCGTGTGAAAAGAATGGGTTATTATTGGCCTACTATGGTGAAAGATTGCATGGAATATGCGAAAAGATGTCAAGCTTGTCAGTTTTATGCAAACTTTATCCATCAACCACCAGAACCCTTACACCCTACTATCGCTTCCTGGCCATTTGAAGCATGGGGACTTGATGTAGTTGGACCTCTGACAAAATCATCCAGAGGTCACTTGTACATTTTGGCGGCAACCGACTATTTCTCAAAATGGGCCGAAGCTGTCCCGCTCAGAGAAGTGAAAAAGGAAACTGTCGTTGATTTCATCAAGACTAATATCATCTTTCGGTATGGCGTCCCTAGATACATCATTACCGACAATGGAAAACCCTTCTACAATTCTCTCATGGATAAGTTATGTGAGGAGTTCAGTTTCAAACAGCGGAACTCTTCCATGTACAACGCTCCAGCCAATGGTCTTGCAGAGGCGTTCAACAAAACCCTATGCAACTTGCTTAAGAAAGTGGTGGCCAAGTCAAAGAAAGATTGGCACGAGAGGATTGGCGAGGCATTATGGGCGTATCGCACAACTCATAGAACATCTACACAAGCCACTCCATATGCACTCGTTTACGGTGTTGAGGCCGTTTTGCCACTAGAGCAACAGATCCCATCGTTGAGAATTGCATTACAAGAGGGCCTAACAAATGAAGAAAATGCACATTTGCGTCTCGAAGAACTAGAAGCGTTGGATGAAAAGAGACTCGAAGCGCAACAAAGAATGGAATGCTATCAAGCACGACTCTCCAAAGCTTTTAACAAGAGAGTACGACATCGGTCCTTTCAAGTTGGAGACTTGGTATTAGCGGTTAGAAGACCCATTATACTTAGTCATCGCACTGGTAACAAGTTTACGTCAAAGTGGGACGGTCCTTATGTCGTGCGTGAAGTCTACACCAGCGGTGCCTACAAGATTGTTGACTAAGATGGATTACGTGTAGGTCCAATCAATGGGAAGTTCCTAAAAAGATACTATCCATAAAGGCACACCGCACTCCTGGCCCGCATGAGTATAAACTATGTACGGCACACCAAAAAAAAAATTCTGTCTTTTGGAAAGAAATGCTTTGAACTACGTAATGACTTGATCCCTTTCTTAGGGTACGTAGGCAACTTGAAATTTCAAGTTCAGTCAACATTAATGAATAGGCACATGCAAATCACTATTGATAGAATATGTGGTTAATTTGATGAGATGCAATAACAATCACAACAGGGTATGCAATATTGTTGCCTCATGAAGAGGCAAGCTGTAAATAAACAATATGAATGAGCATATCAGAAAGGAAAAGGGATGTCATTTATTATTGAAAGAAAGTTAGTAATAATGTCATCTGGATAAATTACTAAGCTGCTAAAGCTGAAAAAAAAAAAGGGGGACATGGAGAGGTCTCTAAATATTTCAATCCATCCAACATGAAGAATCAAGTGACGACTGAAGACTCTCAACCTGTCTGCGCAAATTCTGTAGCATGTCTGCATCTTCAGTTGTTACCGTTGGAATCAAAGTTACATCATGTAGAACCTTTTCCGCTGCTTCTACCTGGTGCTTAGCTGTTTCAACTGCGACATTCTTAGCCTTCAAGTCTCCTTCCATATTCGACTCTTCCTGCAACAGAGAACGTAATGTCGCCTCAAGAGTGATTCTTTTCTTCTTGACATCAGTTAAAGCGGAAACGAAATCACTTTGATCCTGCTTTGCTGTCATGAGGTTGGACTTGACAAATTCAAGGTCCTTTGTTGCCTTAACCCTTTTGGTTGCTATGTCATGCGCGGATACACACCCAGTGAGCTGCTTTTTAAATTCTAAGTACGCATTTACACTACCCACATATGAATCTACAATGGTTTTTAAGGGGTATGGGTCACCATTAAGACTACTAATGCTCTTGTATACGGATGAAGCAACTTCATGCACCTTAGAGACACGATTAAGTGAGGCCTCCTTAAGTAATTTCAGCAAGTCAACTCCTAACCCTTCAATCGCCCTCTTGACAAGAGACGAAGCGATATTGCTAGGTTGATACGTAGAACATGAACATGTAGGAACGGCATTAGGTTGTGATACAATGGTACGACCTCCAAGGTATGTATCTACCTTCGTAGCTTGGGAGGTAATATCTGGTGTGTTCTCAAGCGTCTTGGTTCCTGAATCATCGTGCAATGGCCCAACTACCGAGTTTTCGCTACAGCTGAAAGCATCAGCCTCCAAAGTCTTTTCATCGTCGTCCTTTTCATTGTCTTCCCCGACAACCAGTTCGCATTCTCCTAACTGGCAAAAAAAAGTGTGGGCCGGGTAAGAAATCAAGTACAAACATTGTTAAAAAAAAAAAAGAAAGGAGTTAAGGGACATTACCTGTTCATGTGTCCCTATGATTGCACACGACGAGCTGGGAACTCCATCAAAAAAGGATTCAAGGTTAGTATCGCGAAGGACAATCCTTGGAAGCACCGAAGATTTATTCTTTTTAGGAGCTGACTGCTTGTAAGGATCCTCATCATGCTTTTGAGAGTCCCCTACTTGCTCTCCCTCCTGACGGTCTGGGTGAGATCTTTTCATGCTTGGTGTGCCTGCAGCAATCTGGCGAATTGATGAAGTACGTGGAACTGGTGGCTTACTTATGTTTTTAGCATCTCTAGCCCCACCATCACTGTCATCACCATCATCTTCCAAATCTAGCAACTCTTCCGAGTCAGAGCTTTCTTGGGATTTATGCTCTTTTCGCTTGGATTTAGACAACCTTGCACTCTCAATAAAAATCTCCAACCCATTACTTAAGTAGTCACCATGCCTGGTTGACCACCATTCTTGATAAGTTTGAGTAGTGTGGATATTTGGGTCATCACAACGCGCAGGTAAAAGTACGTTGGCAAAGGTACCCTTTGCGAGGCATATGCGCCAATATTCAAGAGCTTGCCTCCAGGTAGCAGAACGAACATCGTCTTTTAAGTCACCTAGTATGTCTTGACAAAACCCAAATTGTCTGCTAAATCGATTGGGACTATAAGGTTCAACTGTGATAGAGCTTTCTTGACGCAATACCAAGTAACTCGAACGAAGGCTAAGGAAATAGCTTTGTTGTGGAAGACGCAGATTTCCGTCATCAATAAATGTCTCATTGCTGTTGTTGAGCATCATTTCGCACCATTTTGCTTGGCTACCCTTGTGGATAAGTTCTCGAGCCTCACGTTCATCAAAATATTTGGCACCTCCTGCACCTGAGTATCTGGACATTTTGGGTCCTTGCATAGCCCCTTGCGTCTCGTGAGGAATTAAATAGTGTGTACCGAAATAAAAAGCTAGCCATCCGTATACGTAATGAAAGGGCAAATGCGAATGCGACCGCCCGGGGTCTGAAGATTTAGATAATCTATTCAACCCATCATAGATACTAGCTAACACGGGCACAGCAAGGCTGTACGTACGACCTCCGGCCAAGAAGCTTGCAACTTTGAAAGTTCCCAGACGAATGATGTTTCCTTTGTTAGTTGGGAGGATGAACACGCACAACCAACAAGAAAGAAATGCAGCTAAGTATGTCTTATCATGAAAAGTACTACTAATCCTAAGATCTGCAAAAACTGAATCCTCTTTCGGTGTCCTAGCTCGAGGCTCATCAAGGTCTCCAGTAGGATTCTGAGTTGACTTTGGACGAGTGACACTTTTAGACTTGCGAGTTTGGGGTTTATTAAATTTGTGTTTTTCGTCTCCTCTAAACCAAAATTCAACCCATTCAGCGATTGACACTTGAGAATTCCTCCCCTTCCTTTTCCGCAAGAAATGGTAAGCTGAGAATATGAATGGGCAGCTATTAGGAACATGTCTGGTATTTGCCTTTTTGTCTATCCCAGTTAATTCCAAAGCACTCGGGATGATTTCTTCATAAATCGCACCAACTATAGGAAGACCGCCTATTAGTCATAGATCCCATAGAGATATAGACAACTCGCCTGCGGATGTGTGAAGTGTGTTAGTGGATGGACACCAAGCTTCACAGAATGCTCTCATGATATTAGGATTCCGGTCATACGTATACAATGAGGCATAAACGGCATTGTATATACGGGCTGTTTGAAGCACCGTTGAATAATTCCCAAGGATATATTCAGTCCATTCCCAATACCGTTTGATGAATCTGAATTCACCTTCAAGCTTCAACGTACAGCCCCAATGTACATCTCCTGAAACTATTCGGTGACCCAAGGTCTTGAATGACTTTGCACGTGAGATATTTGAGTGAAAGGGCGATTGCAGAAAAATACGATCTGGTGATCCGGAAGAATCTGCAACTGACCATTCTGTTAATTTGGGTAAACTCTCTAATTTGGGCCATTTTTGTGAAAATGGACCGGCTGAAGGTGTGAGAACAGAAAATATACTGCCTGTTTGCTCTTCGTCATCCTTGTTATCCACGATGGACATGAAATGTTTTCGGGATGAGCTAAAGTCCTTGAAAAAAACCATGACCAATCTAAAAAATAAAATAAATAAATAAATAAATAAGACATTAACTGTTGCGGAGGTTGAATAAATAAAGATATAATGCAAAAGCAAGTAAAGCGACATATGAAAGATTGTACGTTATAAAGCAAGATAGATCTTCGGAGTCACAATGGAGTGTTTGCCCATGAGGATTAATAGCTCTGGGGTAGCAATTCCAAAGGATGTTCCCCGAAAGTCGGAGTCACAATGGGTTGTTTGCCCATGAGGATTAATAGCTCTGGGGTAGCAATTCCAAAGGGTGTTCCCCGAAAATCAGAGTCACAATGGGTTGTTTGCCCATGAGGATTAATAGCTCTGGGGTAGCAATTCCAAAGGGTGTTCCCCGAAAGTCGGAGTCACAATGGGTTGTTTGCCCATGAGGAATAATAGCTCTGGGGTAGCAATTCCAAGGCTGTTCTCCGAAGATGCCGCCGGATAATGCGCTACCTTGAATCCCTTCAAAAAAAAAAAAAAAAGAAGTAAAATTTGATATTACCAATAGAAGGTGTGTATTGAAATCTTCAAAGTTTGAGTTCGCTTCTGAAAAGGGTGCAAGACTTGGATTGGCGGCGGAGAAGGAAGTACCTGTTAAAAATATATATATATATATATATCCCATAAGGTAGCCTTCCAAAAAAAAAAAAAAAAAAGGGTGCCAAATTCGTGCAAAGAAAAATCAACTGCAAAATATGTGGAATCCATATTTATAGGTTTATTTGGTACATCACTGTGTGTTGTGATTTTTTGTACCACCAACAATTAAATTATATTTGTTGGTAGCCACATGGATTTTCGATCAAAAGTAGTTCTTAAAGTCACAATATTTGGGGACCATGGTTATAATATTTTGGCACCAAATTAGGAGAAAAGGTACGTTCCAAAATAAATTGGGTGTATTATGAAAAATCCCTTGTAAAGAGTTCCATTGCTGATACATATAGCTAAATTAATTTACAGTTGAGTAAAAAAAAAAAAAAAAGAGAGAAATTGCGTCCATGTCAATATTTCTGTCAGTAGATAGACATATACAAACGGCTTGATAGTTTGTAAATAAAAAAAAAAAAAAAAAATCTCCAACTGACCTGGTGAAAGTGTATGGGATTGGCTTAATGTGGTGTAGTTGGTACTCTTTACTGCTCGACTCTAATGGTGCTTCAAATTGACAATAAAAGAAAGGAGGAGGATAATCCGCAAATATTTAGCAATGTACCCATGCGATGCACAGTCTTCTTTGCAATTTTATGTGGGTTCATGGTCACTAATGTGTGTATTTATATATGTGGTTTCACGAATTGTGAGGCTATAAGTTTCCTAAAAGTTTGTCTTGCTTGGGAAGAAAAGTTCCTAACCGGATTAGGAAAGAAGAAGCTGCAGATTTGAAGTGTAATAGAATATTTTTAAACTTCCTTTACGTGTGACCAGCCAAAGACAACTCAAGTCATAGGACATATTTGACAAATCCGGGTATGATGCTATAGACTAAAGCTTCAACAATACAACACTAGCACGTGGGCCATATAAGCTAGGTATCAAACCATAATAATTTTGGTGACTTCAAAGTTCATGGGATGGGAATGATCCAATGTGATGTGGTAAATTGGGCTTGCAATCTGAGGCCTCCTAGCTAAACTAGTGTTGAAATCAATGCAAAAGAAAAAAAATAAAAAAAAATGAATATATATATATAAATATATACACACATATATACACTGATCGTAAAAGGGGCAAGTATACATGTAGTTGAAAAAAAAAAAAAAAAAAAAGAGGAAAAAGGGTCTTCTAGCCGAAATAGTTTGGAGTGACACTAAAGTACCCAAATTTTGTACACATTGTGTGAAAGTATTACCACCACATACAGTACCGCTCCGGTAACATTTGGGAAATTCCAATTTAGGAATTACAACATTACTTTATGGTGTAATATTTCCAAGTACATTAGTGCAACTCTTTGCATTAAAAGAAAAAAATAGTTCCACTAGAGGGTAACTACATACACGTTTGTTAAGCTGGTTCGATGAACTACAAGTTGTCACAATACAAGTACTTTGAAACTTCAAGTCCCGTCACGCGGGTACAATAAGTGTACATGTTAACGTGCCATGAAGTGGGGGCATTTGTAGACATTAAAATTTTGGTAATTATTTAATTACCGATTGATTAATTAATAATTAATTTATTTTAATTATTACAATTAGTCAAAGTCAAGAAGTCAAATTTATCTCAAATGTGGACCCCACAAGATACAAGTGGACCAATTTATTTGTGACATGTGTCATATACACCACATGGAACCATATAAATAATGGTCTCTAAAGGGGTGACACGTGTCAAAATCTCAAGGGAGGACTTCAAATCAACGGTTAGGATGTATTGAGTCACCAATTAAAACTCTATACCCTAAGCCTATAAATAGGGGTCTCCATCCATGTAGAAGGGACTTTTACCCTTTCAACAAGCTGAGATTTCTCCATAAGAATTGAGAGCTCTCTCTTACATTGAAATCACCCAAGCCTTTCTGAAGAACAAACATACAGTTTGTTGTTCTTCGGATTCAAGTCAAGTCTGTTTAATCCTTTCTTCAAGAAGTTGAAGGAAGATTAAGCGTTCGTTTGTTCGAGATCAAGCCCCGGCCTTCGTTCAAGCTTTCCTACAAGCACTTCATCCAGCGTGAAGATTTGAAGGACAAATCTACGGTTCAAGAACAAGCTCCAGAAGCCCTTGAATCGTGTACAATCAAGGAGATCGAATCAAAGGAATTTTCTTTTCATTGTAAAAGAATTATACAGAGATTGTACTCATATTTTCTGAAATCAATAAAATCATATTTGTTCCTCAATTTTCTCGTTATTTCTATACTTGAAATTTGTTGCGTACAGTAACAAAGATGGATTCCTTTCTGTAAGCATTATACTGAAACAAGTTCCCAGCTTCAGACAGAAATATCATAAATAAGCTTTTACGGAACAATACATTATGCATAAATATATACATCATCAAATACTTGATGAGCCATCAAATAAAATCAAGATCATATGATACATGACCAATTCTCATCTCAATGGTAACACGAGCAATTATTCGCATACTTCAAATGTAAACACGTGATATTTTTGCTATCTCTTCGCTTTTTCTACCCTCCTTTTTTTCCCCCCTTAATTGACCTATAGGGTTGGACACTCACTGCTATACGAGCATCCCACTTTCAGAGTTGAGAAGATAACCCATGCGTGATTGTTTCTTGAGAAAATGCAGCACCGAAGTGCCACACGCCACACTTGAACCGCACATTAAAGAATGTTTGACTTCAAAGATTGTTTGAAGTGATCTTTCGTCCCACCCTCCCTCCTTTGTTTGCTGGCCCTGCCAACATTTGTTATCCTGGTTGACCTTCCTTAGGATATGTACTTATGTTCATCGTTTTTGTTAATTTTTTGTCGATGACTTTTTTTCCCTAATAATCATGTTGCATTCAATTCTTCACACCAACTCCCAAAAAAGACACGTGCTACTTGTCGTTCTACGTGCCTCTATTAGCAGCCTCCTAACTAATCACTCAGCCAAGGGCGGAAATCAAAAATACTTGAAACACACAAATTACTTTGCAAAAGTCTATTTTTTTTTCCCTACGAACATTTCAATTTCCAAAAGGCATATAAAATCCCAGTTGGAGATTGAAGATTCAATCCCAATTCGAAATTGAAGATTTGAAGTTGACCCCTTATTCTAGTGAGAGTCACCCGAACCTATCTCCTATTCCTCCATTCTTGTTATTCTTCAGTCTCGCAAAACCAATTACTTCAACAAGAGAACCTATAAACCATTTACGCATGTGTCAAGTAGCACAAACTCAAAGATACTGTAATAACCCACCAAATAGCTTCAGTTTTTCAAGAAAACAGTTCTATTGTATCACAAAGATAAACTAAATGAAAGTGACTTTGCACAACTCTACACCCCAGAATTGGAAATGCATCAAATTTACAAGATTCTGTGACAAGATGGGGGAGTGGGGTGGCGGGAGGGGGGAATATCCTACTTAACTCAAGACAATCTTTGTTTTTCCTTTGGGCAGCTCGATAAGTACACCTATTTTAGCAGTTCTATTAATTTCACACAGTAATACATGAACACCAAACAGAGGA
This sequence comes from Hydrangea macrophylla, assembly GCA_033977485.1. NCBI lineage: Eukaryota > Viridiplantae > Streptophyta > Magnoliopsida > Cornales > Hydrangeaceae > Hydrangea > Hydrangea macrophylla. The sequence goes on from CM066996.1 coordinate 80,865,314, forward strand.
CACCAACATCCTTGTCACATTAATGATGTTCAAAGGATGCTGGCACCCCCTTGCATTGGTCTTAATCCTCTTGGAGCAAAACTAAGATTTTGGAAAGCATACAAAATCAGCAATGTTGCCCACACATTCTCCTTTAGTAGCAACATCCCCAATGTTTTTTACTTCAGCAAAGGCTTTGCATTGTAAAGATGAAAAGTATGATGGGAATATCTCTTTTGGTATATTCAACATACTGAAATAAGAACGCAGAGATCCTATTTATAGGCTTTAGATCAAACTACACTACTGACATATATCTGATGTGGGACAGCCACATGCTCACTAAGGACTATGTTACACATATACATATTTTACCCTTTTAACACTCCCCCTCAAGCTGGAGCATACATATCATAGGCATAGCTTGTTACAAATATACTTCACACGTGTCCCACCCAATGCTTTAGTAAAAAAATCTACTAACTGGTCTGCAGATTTAACATGGACTGTATTAATCACTTTCTGTAGGAGTTTTTCACGAACTAAGTGACAATCAACTTCAATGTGTTTCGTCCTCTCATGATACACAGGATTAGAAGCAATATGAACCGCTGCCTAGTTATCACAAAAGAGGTTCATAGGCTCGGAGTGAGTGAACCTAAATTCCTCCTACAAATGCTCCATCCATACTAACTCACAAGTAGTATGTGTCATAGCCCTATATTCTAAATTTCTGACTCAGCACTCGATCTAGCACACAAGATTTCCTCCAACAAGTACGCAGTACCCTATACTAGATCTCCTATCACTAGGAGATCCGGCCCAATCTGCATCTGTGTAGCTCTCCACTCGAATGTGACCATGATCCTTATATAACAAACCATAGCCTGGGGCCCTTTGAGATACCTCAAGACTCGTATCACTGTATCTCAATGCGTAGTTCGAGGAGATTCCATAAACTGACTAATTGAACTAACTGCGAAGGCAACATCATGTCTTGTGACCATTAGGTAATTAAGTTTCCCAACTAAGCATCTATACTGTCCTGAATCATCAAGTAGCTCCCCCTAATCTGGTAATAATTTGGAATTGGGATCCATAGGAGTATCCAAAGGTTTTGATCCCAACATTCCTATCTAAGTCAACAAATCAAGAACATATTTTCTCTGAGATAAGCATATTACTTCACTAGACCTGGCCACCTCAATACCTAAGAAATACCTAAGTTGCCCCAAGTCTTTGGTCTGAAACTTGACTTGTAAGAAGGATTTCAACTCCTAAATGCCCTTAGGGTCATCACCAGTAATCACAATATCATCAACATAAATAATTAACAGGATTTTCCCCGCTACAGTGTATCTATAGAAAATAGAACGGTCAACACCACATCTCTAAAGACCAAACTCAGCAATCACATCCCTGAAACTGCCAAACCAAGCACGAGGGGATTGTTTCAAACCATAGAAAAACTTTTTAAATTTGCAAACAAGACTAGACTCCCCCTGAGCAACAAACCCAGGTGGTTGCTCTATATAAACCTCCTCAATAAGGGTACCATTCATAAACGCGTTCTTAACATCCAACTGATGAAGGGGCCAGTGAGATGAAAATGCGAATAGAGGCAATCTTGGCCATGGAAGATAAAGCCTCTGAATAATCAAGTTCATAAACTTGAGTGTAGCCTTTGGCAACAAGGCGTGCCTTCAACTGATCCAGAGTGCCATCTGGATGAACCTTAATTGCACATTGTTAGATATATCACTTTGTTTTTTACATTATTAGAGTTAAAGGACTAGTTTGTAATTATTTTTCCTTCTAATTGTTGAACAATACATAAGGATGTGACACATTAGTCAACTCTAAGCTCTTGGATTAATCTCTTTTGTCAAACTTAACATGGTATCAGAGCCACCACAACCCTAACCCTAACCACCACCTGCGCCGACCCACCACCACCAATATGACATGAGCACTATTCATCGACACGGTTCACGACATAGTTCACACTATTGTTCACGTCACTGTTCATCGCATTTTTTTCCACTGTCATATAGTCATCAACCACTCCTATTTTAATTGAAGTTTCTTCTCTCATTTTTTTTGGGTCCTTCTATGGCTCATTGATCAGTGATTGATTTGCTGGCATCCTATATGGTGGTTTGATTTCTGTTGGTGTGCTACGTATCCAATGGCCCCTTTTGTGGATATCTTTTTTTTTGTTGATTCACAATGACGGATCCTGTCAAATCCAATGTGAATGTACAGTTGCTTTCGAATGAACGTGTTATTGTTACATCCGCCGATAGCCCGAATGTTAAACTTACTACATCACTTTTCAATGGCCAAAACTACCTAGCATGGTTCGAATCTGTGATTATGTCTCTCAAAGGCAGAGGGAAGATGGGGTATATCAACGGCAAAATTAAAGCACCTACTATCGAGGATGCCTCTTATGACAAGTGGGAGATGGAGAACTCCACTGTCATGACGTGGCTTTACCACTCTATTTTTTCTGAGATCGCTGAAGGTTTTTTAGACATGGCGACTGCCCAAGATATTTGGGAGACCATGGCCAACACTTATTCGCGCAAGGGCAATTCTATGCAGATTTTTGAGTTATGGAGGTTGATTGGTAAATCTGAACAGGGGGAAAAGAGTATTCTGCAGTACTTTACATCTCTATCCACCAGTTGGAAACGTTTAGACCACCCGTTGAACTACAAGCCAATTTGTCCTGCTGATTCTGTGGCCTATCATAAACTTATTGCTGAGGAGAGGATTTTTAAGTTCCTAGAGGGACTTCACTTTGATTTGGATCCAGTTCGCAGTCGGGTTCTGCTAATGGAACCACTACCTTATCTTTAGGAGGCTTTTGTCTATGTTCAGAACGAGTAAAGTCAACGTTCTGCTATGCTTTCACCTACTTCTATAGAGCGATATGCTCTCTTTTCAGTTCCTCATAAGGATGGGAACCGTGGTCGTGACACCGCTAGTGAGTCTGGTTCTTCAGATAAATCTAAGCAATTTTGTGATTATTGTAATACCAAATTTCACACCAAGAAGACATACTATAAGCTTCATGGTTATCCCTAAAGGGATCGCAGGGGTCGTTTTGGCTCGTCTAGGGGTCGTGGAGGAAGGTTTAATGGCAGAAATTCTCATGCTCATCATACTACAACAGTCGATCTTACAGCTACAGCTCCGATTGATCAGTCACCTCCTGCTGTTTTTCCACCTATGTTTACTGCCTCTGAGGTGGAGGAGGCTCTCCGGAGCTTGTTGTCTCGCCGTACTTCTGCTACCTCTGCCCCGGCTACATCTACAGGTGCTTCCTCTTCATTTGCATAGACAAGTAACTTAGTCACTTATACTCGAGCATGCTTATCCCATTTGTCTTTTCCTTGGATTATTGACTCGGGTGCTTCCGACCATATGTCTAGATCTTTCGATTTGTTTTACGTATATACTCCTCATTCAAGTCAAGATAAAAGTTCGCATTGCAGATGGCACTTTTTCTTCCGTTACAGGGAAGGATGTCATTCATGTCGTTCCCTCATTGCCTCTGTCATTTATCCTATATGTTCACAGTTTTACTTCTAATTTCTTATCTATTAGTCGTATAACTCATTATTTGAATTGCTGTGTAACTTTTTTACTTCTCATTGTGTCTTTCAGGACATTACCACAAGGAGGACTATTGGCAGTGGTAGAGAAGAAAATGGCCTTTACCTTAGGGATGCAGGAAGCAAAGGAGCTCATTGCACATCAGTTACTGAGATTAAGTTTGAAGACATTTGGTTATTACATAGGAGATTAGGACATCCATCTTTTCATTTACTTAAGCATATGTTTCATTCTTTAGTCAATAAACATGTTTCTGAGTTTTTTTGTGAACCTTGTGAACTTGGAAAACACCATCGGACGTCTTTTGCTCCGAGCGTTAATAAAGGTTTAACTCCTTTTTCCTTAGTTCATTCTAATGTGTGGGGTCCTTCTCGTATTAATTATCTTAAAGGTCATCATTGGTTTGTTATTTTTATTGATGTTTCACGCACTACATGGCTTTATTTGATGAAAGAAAAGACTGAAGTGTTTTCTATTTTCAAATCTTTCTATGTAATTGTTTTAACTCAATTTGGGACAGGTATAAAAGTTTTACATTTCGATTAAGGGGGTGAGTATATTGACTCAGGTCGAGGTAATTTTTTTACTTCAAAGGGCATTTTACATCAGACCTCTTGCACTAATACTCCGCAACAAAATGGAGTTGCGGAACGTAAGAATCGTCATTTGCTAGATGTTGCCCGCTCTTTGGTGTTCACTGCTAATGTCCCCAATCCATACTGGGGTGATGCTGTCTTAACAGCGGCTTACCTCATTAATCGTCTCCCTACCCAGGTTCTTATATCTCATCCCTCTTCCAGTTTGTCTATCCCCCTCGTGTCTTTGGTTGTGTGTGTTTTGTCTACAACCACTCTCCTACTAGGGGAAAACTCGATCCTAGAGCCATTAAATGTATTTTTCTAGGATATTCTCCTACTCAAAAAGGGTACAAGTGTTATAACCCTGTCAGTCGGAAGTAGTATGTCTCTATGGATGTCACTTTCCTACCTTTCTTTGAGAATCTCACAATACCACTTCAGGGGGAGACTAGTCATGAAGAGGTTCTGGTATCAATCTTACCTGAAACTCCTACTCTTTTAATCTCTGAAAAGGAATCCCAGCTGGAAAGAATAGGGAATGAGGAGAAAGTGGAGGAAGAACCTGTAACTCCTAGACAGAATGAGTTGTGTGAAGGAGAGCTAGAGCAAGTAACCCCTAAACAGAAAGAGTTATTTAGTGTACTCCAAAGGTACGTGGAGTAAGAGAAAAATACAAAGAGGCAGAGGCCAGTACCCCTATTCCTCTTCCACTGCTATCATCTCCAACTGGTGATGTCTCTAATAACTCTCCAGGTAACACTGATAACTTTATTTCTCTAGAGTCTAATGATCTCAATGTTCCTATTGCTGTTAGAAAGGGTGTTAGATCTTGTACTCAACACCCTATATCTAACTTTGTGTCCTATTCTCACTTGTCTCCAACTTATCGTTCCTTTCTTTCAAATATTGCCTCGGTGTCAATTCCTAATCATGTCCAGGATGCTCTCAGAGATCCCAAGTGGAGACATGTCATGGATGAAGAGATGAAAGCTCTCCATAAGAATGGCACTTGGGAGTTGACTAAGTTACCTATGGGCAAAAGAACAATGGGGTACAAGTGGGTGTATGCCGTGAAACACAAAGCAGCTGGTACAATTAAAAGGTTTAAAGCCCGTCTGGTTACTAAGGGTTTCACTCAAACCTATGGAGTGGGCTACCAGGAGACTTTTGCTCCAGCTGCTAAGATGAACTCTATCAGGATCCTTTTATCTCTTGCAGCCAACTGTGATTGGCCACTTCACCAATTTGATGTGAAGATGCATTTTTACGTGGCAATTTGGAAGAAGAGGTGTACATGGATATCCCTCCTGGATTTGACGGCCCGGAGATAGTAGGTAAGGTATGTAGGCTCAATAAGTCATTATATGGCCTCAAATGGTCCCCAAGAGCGTGGTTTGAGAGACTCATGCTATGTGTAGATACGGGTTCAAACAAAGCCAAACTGATCATACCTTGTTCATCAATCACTCTTTGCATGGTAAGACTATTGCACTTATTGTGTACGTGGATGACATTGTTCTCACAGGAGATGACTAGGAGGAAATGCAGCAACTAAAGGAGTACATGGCAGGGAGTTTGAAATAAAAGATCTAGGGGAACTTAAGTACTTTATAGGAGTTGAAATGGCTAGGTCTAAATATGGAATCTTCATCTCTCAAAGAAAGTATGTCCTGGATCTCTTTAGTGAAACATGTATGCTTGGAAGTAGAACATGCGATACTCCTATAGAACATGGGCATAATCAAAACTAAATAGAATGTATTTTAACTCTGTAAAAATAGTAAAATCTTCCTAAATCAAGTATGTGAACAATGAAAAATATATACTTGGTCTTACTCTCACCTCTATTGATTTTATGTTTAGTTGTTTTGACAAAGAATCCAAACTTTTAAAGCCCAAGGCATATTCCTTGATGATGTCAAAAATTGGTAAGAGTAATTTGGACAGAAAATAAAGCCACAAAAGGTTTGTATGTGGTCCGGCCCCGTTAATGAGGTGACCTACGTCCACAGTTGTGTCTGTGCGCTTCTCACTAGCAGATCACCGGCGGGCCTGGTGAGCTGACAATATGGGCAGCACTCCCAGTAATACCGGCCGGGTATATGTATGGTGGTGAGTTCTCTAATATGTGTTAGCGAGCTTAGAGAATTGATCTTCGGTCCCCCCTAGGGAGGGTAGGTGGCCCCTTTTATAGATGTAAGAGCCCACCTTTACATGGTAAGTTCATTAGATTAAGAAGCCTAATCTAATCACAATAAATTTGCACAATATTAGGATAGTTTCCTATGTAGCTTAGGAAACCACTGATTCTTTCCTGATAGAGTCACAGCCGTATAAGGAAGCGATGCGAAACGCCATCTGCTCCGCGCTCACCGGGGAGTCCCTGTGCCTCGTACCCGAGCTGCCGAGCATCCCGGACGGTTATAGCTGAACACCTCGGAGGCGTGGGCTCCCTGCTCCCACTCCGGACTAACCGGGTTATCCGCTGACCACGTGGCGGTGGGACAGATATAGAATATTTCTGGACTTATCAGCTGCCCCCCATTTTCAAAGTTGAGATGATGCCTTGCCATATGAAGTTTGAAAATTAAGAAGGTCTTCCAGATACCGACGGGGAAAGATTGGTACCCCCATCGAAACCGGGTCGGTTTGTAATGACTCGCCGGTATATCGACCGAACGGTGGCCCTACAGGACCGGGACCCCGGCGCCTCGTGTCCACTAGCTACTGGTCTGGTTCGGATCCAAAGCTGCCAGTTTAGAAGTAACCGAATCGTCCAGATGGCAACCGAACCATCGCGTCGTGCATTCAATGCTCATGCTTTTCGAGACAATGCCCCACGTGCCCGAAACGACAGTTTCGGCGGGAGAGCATGTCAACCATCCGATCAAATTTGATCCTAACCGTTCGCGACACTTATATAAGGAGCACCTGTTCAACCTGCTTCTCACTACAAATCGCCAATTAAATTGCCCGAACAAAACACTTCGAGTTCCTTCTTCTCTGCTATTCTTGTTCTTCAAGCTTTCATTCCTATCGAATGGCTTCTCATATTGATCTGTCGTCTGATGAAGGGCTTAGGGCCTTCCGAGAGGACTGCCAAATTCCAGACGACGTTGAGGTCCGCCCGTATATTGAGGGGGAGGAAGTAACCTTTCCCTTCGTCCTCGTCAGCAGCTATTTGCTGCTTATTGTGGGACTACGCTTCCCCCTCCCGGTCTCCTTCTGTGACCTGCTTCAGGGGTTGTGCATTCCGCTCCACAAGTGTCGCCCAAATGTTGCCCGCCTCCTTTGGGGGGTATCAGTATTGAACGAGCGGCTTAGGTTGTTCCTTCGTTCCGTCGACGTCGTAAGGTGTTACATCCTGGGCATCGACCACGGAGGCCCTTACTTCCGCCCCAGGACTGAGGGAAGGGACCTTGTCCAAGGTCTGGACTTCCCGAACAAGAATTGGCAGCGGTACCCTTGGGTTGTGGTCGCCGGCAACTGGCTGGAGGATGCCGCTCTCTGCCCTCCTGCAGCCTTTGATCCCGACCTCTGCAAACAGGCTTTTGCTGCCTCCCGCGGCGTTGCCCCTACTGTTGATGACACGGAGGCGATTGACCGAGCTATCGAGGCCGGCCTGTCGTTCTCTGATTTGGTCGAGGGACCTGCGGAGGGAGCGGGCACCGGACCTTCCTCTGTGGCTCCTGCCCCCGCGGCTTCTGGGTCGCGCCGCTATACCCGTTCCATGGCTACCGGCCCGCATGCCACCGGCAGGGCAGGCCCATCCGAGGGGCCGGTAACTCTGTCCACCAGCAGTGATTCCGCCTCATCTGAGGACGCAAGCCCGCCACCAGGCCCGTCCAGGAAGGGCAAGGAGAAAAAGGTTGAGGAAGAATCTCAGCCCCAACCGAAAAGGAGCCGACCAGAAACATCCGCCGGTCTTCGCGTGCCCAGCTCCTGGTCAAACTTCTCTCTTGCGAACCTGGAGAGCCGTTTGCAGGAGGTGGAGAAGATGGGCGACGAGCTTCAGATGGACTCCGCCTTGCGAGGAGTGGACTTCCATGCCCTGGAGCTCACCGTAGAGGGGCTGGTGGCGAAGGTGACGGCCCTGGAGGAGGAGGTCAAGGCTCTGAAGGACAAAGGGACTTGAAGGCCTCTCTCTTCTATTTTTTTTCTTTTTTTTTTTTTTAAACCGGGAAGGCTATTGTAAATGCCCCCGCGCTTTGTACAGTTCACATTCCATAGCAATAAAATGGTCCTCGAGGCCACCTCTTTTTCTCACCATGCTTCTTTAATTGTTCATTAACTGTGTACTGCGATGGGCAGTTAGTACCCGACCGGTGTAACAGAGTGCCCGGGTTGCAGCAACTCGGGCCCGGATCACCGCTGCTTTGTACCAACCAATCGTTAGTCAAGTTAGAACTTGACAGTGGTGACGTGGCCTTAACTGACCTGCTCGCCAGCTAACCGAACTGTCTCGTCGCGCAATTAATGCGCACGTCTTTTTAGGCGACTCTTCACGTGACCGAAGCGACAATTTGGGCGGGAAATCTCCTGGACCGTTGGATCCGTTCTGATCTTGGCCGTTCAGGGTCTTTATATAAGGGGCACTCGCCCCACCTCTTACGCCCCTTCCTGATCTTCTATTTTCAGCTTTCCTTCCCTCTTGCATCCGTTCCTTTTTCATTCAGAGTGAGACTGGAGAGAACGAATCTGGCGAGGTTCGAGCGGGAGTGGGATTTCTTCTTCATCAGATTCTGTGCATTTTTCGAGTTGGGTGGAACTCTAAGTCTTCTGAACCGAGCGGGTGTTCCTTGCGCTGTTTTGAGAGAGTGTTACTTAGTGCTGAGGAGTGCCTACTCACTACCATTCAGGTTAGTAACTCTGCCCCCCTGTATATCAGGTTTGGGGTTCCCGATCCATACGCAGGTCGTAGTTTGCGTCCGTCCCTTTCCGTCGGAGTACCAGAGATGGAACACTCCGGCTTCAACTCTGCGTCGAGATCGGAGAGCGAACAGTATCAGTCAGGATCCCCCGGTGCCAGTCGGGACCGGCTTTCTGAGTCCCTGACCGATCACCAAAGATGGGACAGTGAGTCTACTCAGGAGGCCCCCGCCGCCTCCGCCTCGAGGGGTTCGGGCGACGAGTTGCCCAGGGGAACCGATCGTATAGTGTTCGCCTGTGAGTCCATCCTTTCTTCATTGCGTTCCCCAGACCTTCTCCGGATCAGAGAGAGGTACTCTCTTCCTGACGGTTGCGCTCTAGCCGTAAACCCCGGAGGCGCGCACCTTTATCAGCCTGGGTTCGTCACCCTGTTTGAGGATGCCATGATGGCGGGCCTCCGACTACCCCTTCACCGCGTTGCCCGGGATGTCCTGATCTATCTCGATATCGCTCCCGGGCAATTGGCCCCCAACGGATGGAGATTCCTGATGGGGTGCATATCGTTGTGGCCTCAGGTGTTCGGGTACGAGCTTACCCTCCACGAGTTTCTTTGGGCCCATCGACCATTCCCTGTGCACCGGGAGGTGGGGTTTTTCTCATTCTCTGCCCGTCCGGGCAGGAAAATTATCGACAGATGCCCTAGCAACAACAAGGGGTGGAAGGGCAAGTTCTTCCAAGTGTCCACCCTTCGCCTTTGCGACATGACCCCAGGGACCCAGCTGAGGACATCCTGGACTGGGGAGTTGAGGGGTAAGACCACCCTTTCGTGTTCATCCGTTCTTCCGGGTTTCAGGAACACAATGGCTTGCTAACTGACTTCATTTCTATGTGCACAGTTGGCTCGACAGAACCTCCCGAAATCTCCGAACAGTGCCAGGCCAGGATCTGGAACCTAGCAGAGTTGCCCACTAGTGTTTGGAACGTATTATCCCGAACAGGAGACTTTGTTGAGACCTATTCCCCTGAGGAACCCGTTCTGGCCCCCAGCTTTTTGCCCATCATCCCTGGTGAGTATCATGGCTACATTATGCGTTAACCATGCATTTTTTCTTTTCTTGCACTTCTGATCGCGCGACCTTGGTTTCTGCAGAAATGGCCCCCAAGCGCAATTTGGACCAGCTGCGGGAAAGAAAGGCTGCCGCCGCCGCCACTACTGCCGCTCGGGCGGCAATCGCCCAAGGAAAGAGGCCAGCCGCCGAGGCCCTGGGTGGCGAGCTCCCGCTCCGGCGTATTCGCCACGGGACGACTAACCGTCCCGACGCTGTGGAGACGTCGGCCCCCCATGGGTCGGCTGCGGACGAGCCCGTGTCCAGAGCTGATATTCCGTCAGGTCTGCCCCTGGGCGGGCCTAATGTCACGCCCCGGAACGGCAAAAATAGAGAAAAATAAATTTCCTTTTTGGGTCCAAAGGCAGCGACGGGTGAAGTCACATGATTGTCCACACCACGCAGTACTAAGCAACAAGAAGTAATAGTGTAACAACAATGAAGTCTAGGTTCTGATCACAACGTAACATAAGGCCAACAGAAGTTACTAACTATTACATATCAGAGTCTCGAATCAAATATAAGGCAGCGGAAGTACAAATGTCAAGGAAACATATGCCTGACTACAAAAAGGGTTCTAAAATGGTAAAGACAATTAGCTATAATTCTAGTCTAGTCTTCAGTTGGCATAAAGGTAGTCCTCGGCGTAGTAGTCTTCTTCAGTCTGACCTCTGTCGGGGAAATCCTCCACAGGGACTCCGTCACCGTCATAGTAGTCCTCTCCTGCAGGCCCTTCACCTGTATAGTCATAACCAGGGTGCGCTGGAACGTAGAAATGTCCAGCGGCATAAACGCCGTCAGCTAAATGAAAGTTGAGTGAGTTAAATACTAACAGGGTATCGACTATTGAAGTTATTACAAGTTATAAGCCGCAATAAGTTAGAGTTCTGTAAGGGTAACTTCTTTACATTAAACCGATGATCCGATTACTAATGTTTTACTTATATAAAACCGATAACACGTCTAGATAGGGGAACAGACTCGACAGTAGTTCAACTCTATAACACACCATTGCTCATCCACCGCTTTTAAGAACATATGCACAGTCCACCGCATGTCATGGATACCACGTTAGTCCATCCCCCGCTTTTAAGAACATATGCACAGTCCACCGCATGTCAGGGATATAACGCTTTAAACAACAGTACATCATTCTATGCCACGACTTAGCGACGTCTACCAGTGATCACGGTCCACCGCATGTCATAGACACCTTCGTCTGTCTACCGCTTTTAAGAACATATGATTAGATCATCTGGCTATCTTAGGGCAAATGGTCCGGTTCACCGCAAGTCATAGACACCTTCGTCTGTCTACCGCTTTTAAGAACATATGATCGATCAAAGCCCGCCCACGCAAATTTCCCAAATCTTAGCAAACCTACTTAAGTTCGACTCTATCACCGATACATGACAATCCCAATGTGGCCTGACTACTCTGAATGAAATGAACGTTAACTCAAAAGGATTCACGACTATTCCGTTATCTAACGTCATAAACATTATTCATTAATCTTGTTATTACTACGATCCTACGCCGCATTAACTCGTTATCATGTCTGTATTACAATAATAAAGCATGCTGGGAAATACTGAACAGTAAATAAACAACTAAACAATTATTACATTTATTTAAACAAGTAAAACAGTAAACTGTAACTGCCAATCGATTGGTATAGATGTCAATCGATTAGTATAAAAGTGGCATCAATCGATTGGAAGAAGGTTCAATCGATTGGTATAGATGTAGTGTCAATCGATTGATCAAAGATTCAATCGATTGGATCACAATCCATGTCAATCGATTGCATAAAGATTCAATCGATTGGAACATGAAAGATGTCAATCGATTGATATAGATGTCAATCGATTGACACTTCGTCTTCTTCACAGAGAAGACTGCCCAGCAACATATAAACGGGAATACATGATTTCTCTTTCATTTCTTCATTCAAACATGTCATAACATCAATGTAAGGCTACCAAGTGAGTTTAGAACTCACCTTAGACGTTAAGGGCGTGTTTGGTTGTGTTTTGAAGCTTGAGCTTCAATGGTGGCTCCTCCCTCTCTCCTCTAGTTCTCTGTCTTCTCTCTTCTCCTTCTCCTTCTCTTATTCTTCTTTCTGGTCTTCTCCTTCTTTCTTCTTGTCTCAGTCCATCTGTGTGTGTGTGTATAAATATATGAATATATGTGAGTATATATATATATATGAGTGTATATATATATATATAAACACACACAAAACCCTCCCTCTCACTCTCTCTAATTTCTGTAAACAGAAATACGCCCAAAATGGGCTGGTATATATAGAGAGGGAGTGTTCACGTGGCCTCTCCTCAGCCAGAGCAAAAGAATCTGCCCAGCTGCCTCCAATCGATTGACATAAGTGTCAATCGATTGATAAAATCAATCGATTGATAGTATCCAAAGTAAGGCAATCGATTGGAAAACTTGTCAATCGATTGGTATCCAAATTATACCAAGGTAAGGCCAAGCTCAAACAAGTATTAAAAGAAGCATACAGGGTCTTATTCACATAATATATTACAAAAATACAGGGTATTACATCATCCACCACTCATAAAAGATTTCGTCCCCGAAATCCGAAATAAAGTGGGTTAAAACAAAAATGGAAACTTCTCTCGCATCTCCGACTCCAATTCCCATGAAGCTTCTCCATCGTCGTGGTGCCTCCACTGAACCTTCACTAGCGGAATATCCTTGTTTCTGAGCTTCTTCACTCCTCGGTCTAGAATACGCACTGGTCCTTCATTGTATGTCACGTTCTCGTTCACCTCGATATCTTCAAAACTGATCTCGTGCGTTGGGTTGTGGGCACATTTCCTCAACATGCTGATGTGGAAAACGTTGTGCACTCCTGACATCTTTGGCGGCCACGCAAGTCGATAAGCAACCTTCCCAACACGTTCTAGGATCTCGAACGGTCCGATGAATCGCGGTGATAGCTTGCCTTTCTTCTGTCCGAATCTGACGATACCTCGAACTGGCGAGGCTTTAAGTAGCACATGATCTCCAACTGCCAACTCTAGATCTTTCCGTCGCTTGTCGGCATAGCTCTTGTGTCTGGATTGCGCTGTCTTCATCTTTTCTCGTACAATCTGGATCTTTTCGCTGGTTTCTCGAATCATCTCGGGCCCAAGTAGTTGAGTATCTCCGACTTCGGCCCAACATAGCGGCGATCGGCAAGGTCTTCCATACAAAGCTTCAAACGGTGCCATCCCTATGCTCGTGTGGTAGCTGTTGTTGTAGGCAAACTCGATCAAAGGTAGATGCATCTCCCATGAATTCTCGAATTCAATGACACAGGCTCGCAACATATCCTCCATCACTTGATTGACTCGTTCTGTCTGACCGTCTGTCTGTGGATGAAAGGCCGAACTCAAATTCAATGAAGTTCCCATTGCTGTCTGAAGGCTTTTCCAGAATTCTGCGGTGAAGCGTGAATCTCGATCTGAAACTATTGAGACAGGTACACCGTGCAGTCGCACTACTTGTTATAGATACATCCGGCTCATTCTTTCGACAGGGTGCGTCATGTTGTAGGCGATAAAATGTGCTGACTTGGTGAGTCGATCCACTATTACCCAAATAGCGTCGTGGTTTTGTTGAGACTTCGGCAATCCAACCACAAAATCCATGGTGATGTGCTCCCATTTCCATTGGGGAATCGGTAGCGGTTGTAGGAGTCCAGGTGGTTTCTGATGCTCCGCCTTCACTTGTTTGCAAATAAGACATTGCGATACATACTCGGCCACTTCTCGCTTCATTCCTTCCCACCAGAAGTTTCTCTTCAAGTCCTTATACATCTTATTTCCTCCTGGGTGGATAGTCATCCTTGACTTGTGTGCTTCGTCCAAAATGTTCTTCATGAGACCATCGTCATTTGGCACACAGAGTCTACCTTTGCATCTCAGTGCTCCGTCCGTACTAATACTCCATATCTCTGGTTCCTTTGCGGACATCTTGGCAAACCATAACTTGAAGTCCTCGTTCGACTGTTGAGCTTCCAAGATGCTGCTGATGAGAGTCGGTTGTACAACAAGACATCCAAGGTGTTGTCCTTCTCCTGATTCCACTGGTCGAAGGTCGAATTCGGCTAACGTCTCCATTGCTCGCCATTCTCTAATCAAAATCGAAGCAACCAAAAGGCGTGGCCTCCGGCTCAGAGCGTCGGCTACAACATTTGCTTTACCCGGGTGGTATTGCAAAGAGAAGTCGTAGTCCTTGAGTAGCTCCATCCATCTCCGTTGTCGCATGTTCAACTCCTTCTGAGAGAACAAGTATCTTAAACTCTTGTGATCTGAGAACAAGTCGAACTTTTCTCCATACAAATAGTGTCTCCAAATCTTCAGGGCGAACACGATTGCGGCTAGTTCCAAGTCGTGCGTCGGATAGTTCTTCTCATGTGGCTTTAATTGTCTTGATCCGTATGCGATGGCATTCCCTTCTTGCATTAGCACACAACCAAGTCCTTGGTGTGATGCATCACTATAGATTATGAATTGTTCACCACTCTTAGGTATCGCAAGCACGGGTGCTGAGGTTAGTCTCTCTTTTAATTTCCGAAATGCATCCTCATGTTTATCGGCCCATTCGTACTTCGTCTCCTTCCTAGTCAGGCTTGTCAACAGTCCTGCGATTCTAGAGAATCCTTCCACAAATCTCCGGTAATACCCAGCCAATCCTAGGAAACTCCTAACTTCGGTTGCGTTGGTTGGCCTGTTCCAGCTCAAGACTGCATCGATCTTAGATGAGTCTACGGAAATCCCATCCTGTAATATCATATGTCCCAGGAATTTAACTTCCTGAAGCCAGAATTCACATTTGCTGAATTTCGCATATAGACTATTGTCTCTGAGAGTCTGTAGAGCAATTTGCAGATGCTTCTTATGTTCTTCTTCCGTCCTTGAATAAATTAGAATGTCGTCAATGAATACTAGTATCCGTATGGCTTTGGCCAACCTAACATCTGCCTTAGCAAATGCTTTAGGACCGTAACCTACTACAGAACACCTAGTCGAACGATATAATTCCCTGTTTTAGCCTCAATTCCCTTTACCCCCTGCCCCCAAGCATTTGGCTAAGGCGGGAGTATAGGAGTGCGGGAGGAAGTAGCCGTAGGGAACCGACCTGGAACATGGGTGGTTGCAGAAACTTTTGAAGCTTGCCGTCGTCGGCCACCTAGGGGCTTGGCCCCGTCTTCGGCTGGACCTAGGCCAAACTTAGTTAATTTCCTGTTTGTAGGTCTAGTACCCTTGTGTCCCCGACTTTCTTGCGAAGGCGGGGGCACGCAGAGGGACGACCATAGGAAACTGACCTGGAACATGGGTGGTTGCAGGGTCTTTTAATGCCTGGGTTCTGAGCCCGAGGTCTTTTCTGCCTCGGGGTTAGGCCCGAGGTCTTTTCTGCCTTGGGGTTAGGCCCGAGGTCTTTGTTTTGTGCCTGAGCTCGAAGCCTGAGGTCTTTCATGATTTGCACGGTGCATTGGCCGGGGTGAATGTTCAAAGCAAACTTTAACGATTTTATTTGAGAAAGTAACAATTTGTAACAGTTGCCCAATCAGGGCTACATGAAAAGAACTTGTCATATAGTACTAGATTCCCATAGCCAAATGCTACTGATAATACTTGCGGAGATGTTGCACGTTCCAGGGATGATTGAGATCGTGCCCGTCCATGTTCTGTAGCCAGTAGGTGCCCGGTCGGTTGACCCGAGTCACGATATACGGTCCTTCCCAGTTTGCTACCAACTTCCCATGGCTTGGAACTCGGGTAGACTGGTTCACTGCCTTAAGGACAAGGTCCCCGACTTGAAAGCTGCGATGCTTCACCTTGCTGTTATAATACCTCGAGACCCTTTGTTTCTAAGCTGCCACCCTGAGATAGGCCTGGTCTCTTCTTTCTTTGACCAGGTCTAGTTTCGTCCGTAGGGCTTCTCCATTGTCTTGGTCATTAAAGGTAGCGACCCGGTATGATGGCAGCCCAAGCTCGGTGGGGACTACCGCCTCAAATCCATAAGTTAAAGAAAATGGGGTTTCGCCTGTAGCTGCCCGGGGTGTGGTGCGGTAGGCCCATCGGAGGGCTGGGAGTTCTTCAGCCCATAAGCCTTTGGCACCTTCAAGCCTTGTCTTAATCGACTGCAGGATCGTGCGGTTGGTCACCTCGGCCTGACCATTAGCTTGTGGATGCCCGGGAGAAGAGTAACGATTCAGTATCCCATAGTCCGAGCAGAACTGTCTAAAGATGGGTGTATCAAATTGTCTTCCGTTATCGCTGATCAGGACTCGTGGGATACCGAACCTGCTAAGGATATTTCTCTCCACAAAATGTTCCATTTTTCGCTCGGTTATCGTTGCCAGGGGCTCGGCCTCTGCCCACTTGGTGAAGTAGTGAACGGCTATCACAACAAACTTAACCTGCCCTTTTCCCGTTGGTAAGGGACCAACAATGTCGATCCCCTATTGGGCGAATGGCCAAGGACTATGGACCGGGGTCTGAAGTTCTCCTGGTTGGTTCATCATGGGAGAGTACCGTTGGCACTTGTCACACCTCCGGACGTACTCCTGCGAATCCCGGGTCATGGTTGGCCAGTAATATCCTTGTAGTAGGGCCTTTCTGGAAAGTGCTCGTCCTCCAATGTGATTCCCACACACACCTTCATGGATTTCAAACAGTATTGCTTGCACTTGTGCTGGATGGACGCAACGGAGGTATGGAATAGTGAACCCTCGCTTATAAAGGACACCGTCGAGAACATGGTATCGTGCCGCCCGGTATTTGACCCGCCTTGCTTCCTCTTTCTCATCCGGCAGCCTTCCTGTTGTCAAGAAAGTCACGATTGGATCCATCCAACTGGGTCCCAGAGTGACCGGGTCGACCTCCATGCCCTCTGAGTTGATCACACTTGGCTCGGGTAAGAATTGTATCCTTATTCCGGGTAAGTCTGACTCAGCTGACGAAGCGAGGCGAGCTAGCCTGTCAGCTCGAGTGTTTTCCTCTCTAGGTATCCGATTGATGGAGAATCCTCGGAGCTGATTGGAAACTACCCGGACGAGGGCCAAGTAGGCGACCATGCTATCTTCTCGTGCTTCGTATTCTAGGTTTACTTGATTGACCACGAGCTGAGAGTCACTATAGCCTTGGACCTGCTGTGCACTCATTGAGACGGCCAACTGTAACCCGACCAAAAGGGCTTCGTACTCGGCCTCGTTGTTGGAGGCATGAAACCCAAACCTTAAGGCATATTCGAGCTGGATGCCATCGGGGGTAGTCAGGATGATTCCGGCTCCGCTACCTTGCTGGTTTGAAGAGCCATCGACATGTAATACCCAAGTAGGGACGCCGGCGAGCAATCCGGGAGGTAATGCCGGAGGCTCAGGTTCCTCGACCGGATCTTCTGGATACGTAAACTCGACCAGAAAATCTGCGACGACTTGTCCCTTGATTGCCGTCCGGGGTCGATAAGTTACCTCAAACTCTTCCAGTTCCAAAGCCCACTTGACGAGCCTCCCGGATGTGTCTGGCCGAGAGAGAATTTTGCGGAGAGGCTGATCGGTCAGTACTACAATGGCATGGGCCTGGAAGTACGGTCGGAGCCTTCGGGCTGAGGTGATGAGGGCGAAGGCCAACTTCTCGATGCGGGAATATCGGCTTTCCGCGCCTTGCAATGCCTGGCTGGTGTAGTACACTGGGAACTGTATGCCGTGCTTTTCCCAGATGAGTGCCGAGCTAACAGCCGATGGTGACACCGCTAGGTATATGAAAAGTTCCTCTCCGGCCGTAGGTGTCGACAACAGAGGAGGAGAGGCCAGGTATTTCTTAAGTTCCTGGAATGCCTCTTCGCACTCCTCCGACCATTGAAAAGCTTTGCGGAGAATTTTGAAGAACGGCAGGCACCGATCAGTTGCTCTGGACACGAATCTGTTCAGTACGGCCACCTGTCCGGCTAAGCTCTAAACTTCTTTTGTTGATTTAGGTGACCGCATGTTGATAATAGCTTGGATTTTGTCGAGGTTTGCTTCGATTTCCCGTCTGCTGACAAGATGACCGAGGAATTTCCCGGACGAGACCCCAAAGGTGCATTTGGTCGGGTTCAACCTCATCCTGAATTTTCTCAAAATGCCGAAGGCCCCGGCCAGATGCTCAAGGTGATCGGGTTCATCCCGGCTCTTGACTAGCAGATCGTCCACGTACACTTCCATGGACTTTCCGATGAGGTCTCTGAACATGAAGTTGACCAGGCGCTGGTATGTAGCCCCGGCATTCTTGAGGCCGAAGGGCATAACTCTGTAACAGTACGTGCCTTGGTCGGTGATGAACGTCGTCTTCTCTTCATCCCCGGGATACATGCTGATCTGATTATACCCCGAGTAGGCGTCCATGAATGAGAGGAGTGAGTGGCCTACCGTTGAGTCGACAAGAAGGTCTATCCTAGGCAACGGATAACAGTCCTTGGGACAGGCCTTGTTGAGGTCGGTGAAGTCCACACACATCCTCCACTTGCCATTGCTCTTCTTGACCACGACAACATTAGCCAGCCAATCGAGGTAGTGGACCTCCCGGATGGAGTTAGCTTTTAGGAGCTTCTCGACCTCCTCGCTTACTGCCGCTTGTCTCTCAGAGGCCATGCCCCTCTGTTTCTGCTTCACCGGGCAGCAGTCCGGGCTGACATTGAGACGATGGGACATCACTCGGGGATCAATCCCGGGCATGTCCTCATGACTCCAAGCGAAAACATCCTGATTTTGCCTCAGGAATTGGGTCAATTTTTCCTTTAAGGTAGGCTCCAATAGTGCGCCTACGTTGACCGTGCGATCCGGGTGTTCTGGATTCACTACAACTTGCTCCAATTCCTCTATAAGTCCTATTACGTCCCTATGGTCCCGGGGGTCCATTTCTTGGATATTCAGTGTTTCGGTGATTGCCCCCCGGCGCAACGAGCTAATGTAACAACTTCGAGCCGTGGTCTGGTCTCCTCGCAAACATCCGGGTCCCTGAGTAGTTGGGAACTTTACGGTTAAGCTGTATGTGGAGACAACTGCTCGGGCCCTGTTGAGGGTCGGCCTTCCGAGGATGACGTTGTAGGCCGAGGGAGCCTCCACTATCACGAAATTAGTTAGTAGGGAAACCTGCTGCGGGTAGGTCCCCATGAGAACTGGGAGCTCGATCGTACCGAGCGGTTGAGTGCTGGAGCCGTTGAATCCGACCAGGGGAGTAGCAACCGGCCGGAGCCGATCTCGGGAGATCCCGAGTTGGTCGAATGCCGCTGCAAACATTATGTCGGACGAGCTACCTGTGTCAACCAGTACCCTCTGGACCATATAGTTAGCTATAGAAAGCGTTACTACTAGCGGGTCATCATGGGGGCAGTGGAGGCCCTATACATCGTCGGACGAAAATGTCAGAACATCGGTTGGTGAGGGGCCGGTGGATTGGACCTGCCAGACATCCGTTCGAGATGCTCGGGCATGCCTCTTCCGTGCCGACTGAGAATCACCTCCGCCAGATGTTCCTCCGGAGATCACGTTAATGTGGCCGAGTAGTGGAGGGGGCTGACCGGGAGCTTGGGCTTCCTGTCGGGGCCGTCTGTCCGTTGTGACGAACTCGGCAAGATGCCCTTGCTCGATCAGCTTCTCGATTGCTATTTTTAACTTGAAGCAATCCTCCATTTCGTGGCCGTGATCCCTGTGATAACGGCAAAACTTCTCCCGATTTCTCTTACCGGGCGGGGCTCTGAGTTTAGATGGCTGCGGAAGCAACCTCTGTGCCTCTGCGGCGACCATCACCTCATGTATAGGTCGGGAAAGGGGTGTAAAAGCCGTTAGGGGCTGATCTCTAGCACTTCTTTGATCTTGCTTCGACTTCTTTCCCGGACCCTTCTCTGATCCCTCGCGCTTGCGCTTGGCTTTTGGAGATTCATCTCCAGCCTGGCTGGCGCGTTTTGCCTTCAAAAACTCTTCGGTGTCTATATACTTTCCAACTCTTTCCGAGAGTTCCACCAGGGTTGTCGGTCGATTGCGATGAAAAGACGTGGCCACCTTGGTGTGTTGAACTCCTGAACAGAAGGCCATGATTGCGGCCGTCCCGTTGAGGTTGCGGATCAAGAGCCTCTGCTGGTTGAAACGATCCACATACTCCCTTAAAGATTCACCCTTTTGCTGCTTGACGGCTAGCAGCTGGGTATCTGGCTGGGATCGGTCTAGCATCCCGACAAACTGGCTGATGAAGAGTTTGCTGAGGGCTTTGAAGTTGTCGACCGTCCGGGGCTTCAGGGCATGAAACCACTGTGCGGCTGATCCCTTGAGAGTACTAGGGAAGGCCAGACACAGCAGCTCGTCTATCGTAGTGACCAGTGCCATCTGCGCCTTATAAGTGCGGATGTGGTCCACCGGACTCCCCGTGCCGTCGTATGAGCTAAGGTGCGGGGGTTTGAACTTCCGCAGAATTGGAAATTGCGTCACTCGAGTAGTGTAGGGCGACTCTGTTTCTGTATTTGTGAGGTCGTGGCCGGATTTGCGGTTCAGCCTCTCAATCTGTTGCTGCAACTCCTCGACCTGGGCTTTGACGTCAGTGTGCCCGGTCCTCCTTTCTGTGTCAGAGTGGTAGGTAGGATCGGATGATGAGGCCTCATCCTCAAAACGCGTCGACCTCGGGGATAACACTCGGCTGTGGGTCCGGGATAGTCTGTGCCTAAGATCTCCCCGGGTCAGGACGGGTGGATCATCGACCGACTCCCGGGCTTTATGCCCGGGCACTTCTCCCCTCGCAGCTCGTCGCCGCTCAATGAGGATCCTGGCGTCCTCCACTCGGCGCGCCCGGCGAGGAATGTACCGAGGTCCTCTCTGCGAACGCTTGGTAGCCTGGCTACGTTCTCCCTCTGGATAACGTTCGCGATCTGGTTGGGACACTGGAGCAGATCAGGTTCTTTCGCGTGTTCGAGCGGGTCCTTTGCTGGGAGCGCTCTTTTCAGGACACTTCTCCGACGAAAGGCCTTTCTCATGGTCCCCAATCACCTTTTCGTGCTGGGCCATAAGCGCCTCTATTTGCTGTTGTGTCCGGATCTGACCTTCCAAGAGCTGTTCCAGCGCCGCTGCGACCTGCTCGGTGGTCATGGAGGTTGCCCGAGGCTCGATCTGCAGGTCCTCCTGACCGGCTGAATCGGCGGTCTTCTTGCCTTTCTTCGGCGGCATGTCAATCAGTCAAAGATTTTTGTTGATGAGAAAACTGTGTCGATTTTCCTACAGACGGCGCCAAACTGATGATGCCGAAAATTGGTAAGAGTAATTTGGACAGAAAATAAAGCCACAAAAGGTTTGTATGTGGTTCGGCCCCGTTAATGAGGTGACCTACGTCCACGGTTGCGTCTGTGCGCTTCTCACTAGTAGATCACCGGCGGGCCTGGTGAGCTGACAATATGGGCAGCACTCCCAGTAATACCGGCCGGGTATATGTATGGTGGTGAGTTCTCTAATATGCGTTAGCGAGCTTAGAGAATTGATCTTCGGTCCCCCCTAGAGAGGGTAGGTGGCCCATTTTATAGATGTAAGAGCCCACCTTTACATGGTAAGTTCATTAGATTAAGAAGCCTAATCTAATCACAATAAATTTGCACAATATTAGGATAGTTTCCTATGTAGCTTAGGAAACCACTGATTCTTTCCTGATAGAGTCACAGCCGTATAAGGAAGCGATGCGAAACGCCATCTGCTCCGCGCTCACCGGGGAGTCCCTGTGCCTCGTACCTGAGCTGCCGAGCATCCCGGACGGTTGTAGCTGAACACCTCGGAGGCGTGGGCTCCCTGCTCCCACTCCGGACTAACCGGGTTATCCGCTGACCACGTGGCGGTGGGACAGATACAGAATATTTCTGGACTTATCATTCCTAAACATGTATACAAAATATCTAAACAAACAAGGACTGGTAGACCCAGGTGGTAAAGGGCTGACACTTAGTACATTACTGTGTATCCAAGTTCTATGTTCGACCTTCCCCTCACCCATGTAATAAATAATAATAATAATAATAATAATAATAATAAAGAATAAGTTGTAAGTCCCTAATTTGAATCTAGATATTTTAACAGTCGTACCACATATTGTGATAATGGTATGTAATACAACACGCCACTACATGTAGTTCAATTGAAAATGCATTTGAGAAGTGTATCGTTACTTTTCTCTAACTACAAAAATAAATAGTGTCTAAATTGCAGTCATTCTCCATGCAAATTATCAAATACTCAGGTTCAGGTCGGAACAGTAATCAAACCCATCACCCCACTACAAAATTTAGACTTAATTACAAAATATACCTTTGAAGTTTGATCATTTTCTCATTTTAGACCTTGTAATTTTAATTGTATCAATTTGATTCTTAAAGTATTTAACTAGAAGCAATGTGTTCTAGATGTGCCATAGTGACTGAAAATTTGTCAGGAAGACACCCACGAGTTACATATATATGGTCATGCTTTTCATGAAAAAAAGATGAAACACCACTGATCTTCCTACTCGCTTTTTAGCATAAATGTGTAAAACTCCAAGTGACTTCTACCAAATTTTCTCATAAAACAAGACATTTGGACCATATTGTTTATACTTAAAAACTTAAAAAATTTGAAGTGATGCAATTAAAACATAGATAATTGTTGGAAAATCCATTCAACTAACATTTAAGGGCACATTTGGTAGGCAAGAATGCACCTTGAAATGGAATGTTCATTCTTGGGTTCATTTCATTCTTGTGTTTGGTGTGACCAAATGCGGTGGAATTGGCATTTCTTTTGGAATGACCATTCCTACTTAAGCAACAATGGTGACATTCCTTACCAAAACCCAAGGAATGCTCATTTCATTCTCACATGATTGACTATAATTGTAAAATCTATTTAAAATTTTTTTTAATATATTTTATAAAAAATGCATATATTAAATATTTTTTAAAAATATTAAAACAAATATTAAATACTTTTTTAAAAATTCTTTTTTATAAAATATTAAATATTTTGATTAAATATTAATCATACTAAAAAAATCATAAAATACTTATTAAACTTAACATTGGGCTAAATTTTTTTTAATTATAACTAGCAAACATATTAAATTTTTAAAGAGATTCTGCAAATAGATGAAAAAAATAATTAGGTGGACTAAAATTGTTAAAAATGTAATATTATTTCATAAAAAAAAACTAAATATTAACTATTTAGGCTAAAAATATATTTTTAAAAATTTATAAATTTCAAAATATTGCATAAGAATATCTGATAGTAGATTTTGGGACTTCCAAAATACATTAAAAGATTATATATTTGAAAAAAAATATTCCAAGACATTCTATTAAACACTTCTCTAAACGAATTTCATAAAAATATTTGGTTTAAACAAAATATTATAGATAAATAATAATGAATGTTTGTACTATAAATATTTTGTACAAATTTAAAATATTTTACTTAAATATGATTTTATTCCACTAATTGATTGTTTAAAACCCAAAGTGGAATGTAATTGGTAGTTAATTCATAGAAACTTAGCCAAACAGAGGAATGTAATGATTATTGCTATTCCATTCCTGTTTCATTCAATTTCTGCCTTACTTCATTCCTGCCTACTAAACGTGCCCTAAGAGTTTTAGGGTCCAAAAGTTTTCTTAGTTTGTTAAAAAGTCCCTCCATTTAAAACTCTAATTGTCAAACATCCCTTATTTTTCAAACTCTATTTTTTTCTTCCCAAATATGCCCTTCTAAACCCTAGCTGCCGCCGCCACCACTGCGAGCTTATCTTTCAAACTCTATTTTTCTTTTCTCAAATCTGCCCTTCAAAACCCTAGTCGCCACCACCACCACTACCACTGCGAGGCGCTATGATCACCATCATCGCGAGCCACCATGAGTTGACATCACCACCACTACTGCAAGCCCCAACCACCATCACCATCGCTAGCCATTGCCAACCACCACCACACCACTGCCATCATCATAACTATCACCGTCACATCGCAATCATCACCATCATCGTCGATCAATAACTAGATCTAGATCTAGATAGATCTGAATATTATCATCATTGTCGGCAGCTTAACATACTCCAACAACCAAATACAAAGCCTCTTCATGATCCTCTTACACCATTACCAAGTATAAGGTTAGTTGTAGAAATTACAAAAAACAAGTTAAATTTCACTTTTTGTAGACAAAGTTAAGCATTTAACTTTGTCTACAACAAGTGAAATTTCACTTCATTTTTGGGGGCTGTAACAAGTGAAATCTCACTTAATTTTTTTAGTGAATTGTGACGTGAACATGCGAGGTAATGGGGGAAGTTCTCAGATTTTCAGGTGAGGTTGTGGGGTGGTCGTTGGAGGTATGCACAGTCATGATAGTGGAGGTTGTCGGAGGTCAGGCGTGTAAGGGGTGGTGCCCAGATGTCGCAGAGGTACTAGTCAGAGGTGGTAGTGGCGGTGGTCGCCGGAGGTCAGGCGTGGTAGGGGTGGTGGTCAGAGGTAGCGGGGTTGTGGTAATGGTAGCTAGGATTTGGTTGTACGGGGGTGTTCAAGAAATCTGAAAAACTGAAAATCGACCGAAACCAAACCAACCAAACATCGGTTGGTCAATTTTTCAAAGTAGTGCGCAAGCTAAAATTGACTGAAAACTGACCGACACCCATGCCCGGCCCTAGGTAAAGGTGACGTAGGTTGTCGCCAGGGCCCCGAAATTTTGGTGTTTAATTAGGGCCCCAATTTGATCAAGGAAAATTTTAAGGTCCTAATTTTGAAATATATATGTGTAATATGTTGGTCCAAAAGACCACCCCCACATTTTAGAAAAAATAATTACATATAAAATTATTGTTGTCCTACATCGCTTAGATGTGTTGTTATCTATGTGGGTTGAAAGGCCTTAGCTCCCCTCTCTTTAATACATGGGTTTTAAGAAGTTGAACGGGTTGGGATTTACAATTTGGTGTCAAAGTCTTGTTTGTCCCCTATCTCGGTAATCCACGTGTGTGCCTTTACCACACGTGTGGGGACGTGTTGTCGTCTCACATCGCTTAGATGTGTTGTTACCTATGTCAGTGTGGGTTATAAGGCCTTAGTTCCCCTCTCCTTAATCCCTGGGTTTTAAGTAGTTGAATGAGCTAGACTAAACAATTAAAATATTGGCCCAACTGTAATCCAACACACCCTAAACATTTGTCCCAACTCATTTTCATATCATCTCTTAGTTTAGCCCACCCAAATTGTTTTGCCATTATACCGAACTTTACAAATTTCAATCAACAATCAACCCTTATTACTATTAGGCTTTATTTGGTTCATGGATTTAGTGAGGGAGAGAAAATAAGAAAGGAAATCGAAAAAGAAAATTAATTATCTGATATTTTCCCTTGTGTTTCATCTATGATTAATAATATCGAAAACGAATAATATTAATTTAAAATATGAGGAATGACATGCTTACCAAAATTTGTATCCCAAGTGGTTCCCAAACTCATGTGGTAGTAGGCCCACCTGATTTTGATTAGAGGATGTTGAAGTCATCCCACCATTATTGAAGGTGGTCATGCCACCATATATATTTGAGAACTATTTGAGATATAAAATTACGGAAGCATAACATTACTCTTTCCTTCCTATTTTTAGTAAGTTTCCTAATCAACCAAATAACAAAAAATATTTTTCTTACCAACACCAAATCTCACAATTTTTAAAACGATTGTAAAACATCACAGAAGAAGGGGAAAATAAATAAATAAATAAACTACAATCTTTTTAATGCAAAAAATTTTACCTCAAAAATAGGTAAATGATTAAAATAAAATAAAATAAAATAAAAACTCGGGGTCACTGCCGTAAACTCCCCGTATTGGTTCATTACAAAGGGGCTTTGCTTGAAAAGCTCTCCTAGGGCACCCAAATGGTCAGGGGCGGCTTTGCCGACACCGCCTAAAACTGACCTACTGAAACCGAATGGTCGGTTTTAAAATCGCTAAAAAACTGAAAAAATCGATCGCGAACACCCATTGTTAAGAGTTAGAAGATACAGATGAGAGTATTTTAGTCTATAAAGTATTGGGAGGCCTTATCCTTAAAAATATACTCCCTCCGTCCCATTTTTTGTGTCCCTTTTGGGGAATCTAAAATTTTAAGGGAACATAATGATTGCACTTCACATGGGGTATAAATAAGTGACTTTTTCCAATATTGCCCTTAGTTGCTTAAAAAAGTAGTTTTGTTTGTTAACTCAATAAGGGTAGTTTTGGAATATAACTAAAAATGGATGATTTAATATTGTAAGTGGACAATAGTTTTGGGACGGCCCAAAATAGAAAGAGGGACACATAAAATGGAACATAGAGAGTATTTAAAGTGTCCTTAATACTAAAACAATATTATGGTAATGTCCTTTTCACTAAACGAAAAAAAGAGATAGATACCAAACTTCAAGAGTATTTGCTGTAATTAAATCAAAAATTTATTGGGTAAATTACATGGATCTCCCTTGAGGTTAGGTCAAAATACAGGGACTTCTCTCATAGTTTGCGTAATTACACTGACTTTCTTTGTCAGTAATTATTGGCTAACACTGTGAAGAGCCATCGGGAGTTTATCATTTTACCCCCAGTTATTATTGAGTAATGCTACAGACACAACACATTGCACAACACAAAGCATAACAAGGTTTTAAATGTCTGTACCCTATGCTGTGTAAGTGGTGCATAAAAGTGTGAAAATTTCAAACAACATAGGATACAAGGCATTTAAAGCCCTATTGTACTTTGTGCTGTGCAATGTGTTGTGTCTATAGCACTACTCTTTATTCTTTTATGAGTATAATATATATATATATTATATGCATATACATACATTATTTTCTCTTAAATTGAAGTTCTTCCTTTCTTCTTTCTCCTTACTACTATAATTTTTGTACTACATCAAGAAGTCAGTGACTCATCTCATTTCTTCTTAATTATTTATATTCTTCTCTTTTAAGTTTTAACCTTTTGAGGAATCTCTCAATAAACCCACAAATCCATGAACCTCAATTGTAGAGCCAATTGCATACCCAATTGTAGCCACTGCAATTTGACGGTGCAAAGGGCATCCATGGCCCTCAAATACAAGGTGGTGTTTGATGCCAAACAAAAGGATAGAGAAAGAAAGTGAAACCCCCTTTTCGATCGCCATTGCCACTACCGGCCTCATCGACCCTCAGGCGGTTAGGCCTAAACCATTGATCCCTTTGCGAACCCCAACACCACCAAATATGGAGAGAGAGAGAGAGAGAGAGAGAGAGAGAGAGAGAGAGACCTATTTCAGATCGCCACTGCCCCTACCGTGACTACTGGCACCGACGACCCGCGAACTTACCCTTTTGGGAACCCCATTACCTCCAAATTCCAATAACCTAAAATCCCTCCAATGGCCATGGTGTAAGACCAAGAACAAGCCTAATTATCTGTGTATATTACACACACACATACACACACACACACACACTCACACATATACACACGTACAAACCAACCAATATCAAACCCACCAACCGCCAATATTGAGAGAGAAAGAGTGACATTGACAGATTCCTAAGCATGAAGCTGAGTTTGGGCTTAAGTCGAATCTCCACCTTCCTTGTGCCATTGTCAACCTCAACAATTGAAAACCACAATTTACAAATTTTGGTCAAAACCCTATATCACTCTCATCTCGTCTCCCACTAATAGCTTTTCACAATTATTGATCTATTAGGAAAGAGAGAGAGAGAAACCAACGAATTGAAAAGAGATTGAGGAAAGATGAGATATTTTAAGCTTTTTGATTAGTATTTTTTTCATTCATAAGGGTAAAGTGGTCATTATAAAAATATAAACCTCAGGAGAGATAAATGTAATTTTACAAACCACGAGAGATCCTGTATTTTGTTCTAGAGTAATGTTTGGGGCACACCTTACACACCCAAAAAACATCCACACCATGAGGTGAATCTTTTTCACCTCAAGATGTGAATGCTTTTTGGGCGTGTAAGGGTACACCCCTAGCATTGTTGTTTGTTCTAATAACCTCAGGAAAAGTCGGTGTAATTTACCCAATTTTCAGTGTGAGAGAGAGAGATTTTTGGGAGCGGGATATTTGTGGCTAGCTAGGGCTCTTTCAATTTGGGGAAAACACCGAACAATATTTGAAACAATTTGTGACGCTATGATTAGGAGTTCAGCAGAGAAAAGAAAAGAAGAGAAAGTCATAAGTGAGGAGATCGAGAAAAAAAGAGAAGATAAAGGATGGTGTTTTCTTTCATCTTGATTGGAAGTTGAGGAGATAAGAAAAAGCAATTTTCTTTTCCCTTGTTTGCAAGTTGTTACCATTCTACCCATCAATAACTCAGACTAATAAACCCTCTATTCTTTTCCTTTTCTCTTTAACAACATATATAATTCAAACCTCTCGGATATTTATCTCATAAAAAATTACATAGTATGGATCTCCATATCAACATAATAAATCATACTAAATAATTTCAAACAATTCATAATGTGTGTCACCAAATTTAGGTCCAACAAAACTTAAATAGCATTCATGCAATAAGGTTCAAAAATGAAAAATAAAAAAATTAATAATAAGTTTTCACCATGGTACAGCCCCAAAACAAGGTTAAAAAACAACCATAACCTCTAAACAAATCAATCAATGACCACGCTAATTAGTCATCATTTTCCCTAAGATGTTGGTCCATCTCCCAGGTGGACAAGCAAACAATGCCCTTGCTTTGTCAGGATTTTGTATGAAAAAGAGGTATGCCTCATCAATTGAGGAGGAGTCTATTCCAAGAGCCAATAGTTCATTGAAAATTTCGTCCTCGGAATATACACGTGCATGAGATCTATCAAGAATAGTATTTCCCTCTCTAATTGCATCGGCAACATTATTAAGTGCAATCTCCAAAACCTTGACCTCATCTTTATCATCATTTGATACCTTCTTCTTCTTCTTCTTTTTTTTTTTCTCCCTTTTGAGTTTGTTGCAGCACTTTGTCCCTGTGTTTGAGAAGCTGATTTAGGGGATGCCATATCAACTCCAGCATCATCATCATCATCATCATCATCACAAATAATAAAGCTTTCCAATCTAATCTCATCATTAGCAACTCCATCATCAATACTTTCAATGTTGTTATCATCCACTGAGTTAGCCCATCGACGTCTTTTTCTCCTTCGCAGTTTCAGCACCATCACCTGTTGCCCTATCTTTGGCAAATAATTCTTCTAATTTATCATAGTTATTGATAGGCTTAGACATCTATTTTTCTGCTTCTAATTTATCGTAACTACAAACAGTACATTGATGCGAAAAAGTTGTTGCACAAAAAAAACAGAAAAAAAAGGAAGACAACCAGCAACACGATGTGATGGTGGTGATGTAATCACAAGCATACCTTCTGATGAAGAAAGGTCCAACCAGCTATGGGGGAGAGTGGTCGCTGTTTGCTCAATACTGTGATGTGATCATTGTTTTTATTTTTCTAACATATGTATGCATATCATTGTCTTCTCCTTCGTCTTATCCTTTTTCTTCTCCCGTCGTCTGTGTCTTCTCCTTCGTCTGTGACGCGCCTCCTTCTCCTTCTCTCTCTATATCTAAAAAATATGAGACAAATACTCCATCCGATTTGTAGAGACCCTTTTTATATGGAAAGCGCAGCTTTGTCATTTTACATCACAATACCACTAATCCTTATCCCTGATATTTTTAATACTACCCCCACCTTGGTATTACTTTATCCCTCCTAGGCAATACTAAAGTTAACTAGAGGCATTATTATCCTTAGTTAGTGTGTGAGTTGTAATGGATGGGTATAACACGTAAGCAGGTTAGTACTGGTGGAACAACAAATAGATAAAATATGATAAAATAATACAGAAAGTGCAGTAGAATAATAATGTATAAAAATGCAGTAGAAAAATGGGAGTCAGAGAGAACGTGGCCCGATTGAGAACCAAGGTAGCCCCAAATGTGAGAGAGAGAGAGAAAGCAGTAAGTATCGGGGTCTTAGATGGAGGTGGTAGTATGCAGTGAGTCTCTAGTGGAGTCTTGGAGAGTTTAAGGTGTGTGGTGGAAGGTCTGGAGGCAGTTGGTGGAGACCAAGTGATGACCAAGGGTCTTTTTGGAAGGACATGAGTAAATCTTTGAAGTGCAGCTTCAGATTTAGTTATCGCTTAGTTAGACCAAGTTAGACTGGGCAAAGACTTTGGATTCAAGTTTTCCAGCCTGTTGGATGTATTGAGTGAGGTTGGTATTTATATAAGGTTTGTGAGGTTCTTGGTACAGCTGAGGTAGCTGAGTTGGCATCCTCGAAGTGGTTCGTCTGTTTGAGGTAGGTGGGGGTTAAATGCATATGTTTAAGGTTGTTGCAGCATTAAATGGGATTTGATCAGACAAATGGGTCGAGCAACGATGGGTCAAAATTGTTGTCTTTTAATATGCAAGTGAGTCAATGGGAGCTGGCCTATCATTGGTGCAAAGGTTTAAGCGAGGAAGGATGTCGAGCCTTTGCTATTGGTGCAGAGGTTTAAGCGAGGGCAAATGCCAAGGCATTGCTATTGGTGCAGAATATTCATCGAGGCGAAAGTGACTAGGCCTTATGTTCAGAGGCCTTTAATTGGTTGTGAGGTCGGAGGAGCAGGGCACGTGATGATGGTCACATATCTCTCTTTCTCTTTGGGACTAACCCTAATTTTGCTTGTGAGGCGTTTAGATAAGGAGATGCCCTTGGTTCTAGCCACCAAGCCATGAGCTCTCGAGTTCCCAGTGGATCTGGCCACCCTTGGTACCGCTTCATGACTAGGGTGGAGAATCCATGTGTAAGTGTGTGCTTGTGTGTAGTATAATGTTTATGGGGAGAATCGAGTAGAGGTCTGTCGTGGCGCGTGAGGGTCGTAAGCGACGCGTTGAGAGCGAGTGGTTATTCTAGGCAATGGCCAATTTTGTGGTGAGTAGTCATTCCAAGCTATGGCCAATTTCATAGTGATGGCCATACCGATGGCTAATTCCGTAGTGGTCAATATAAGCGATGGCATGAGTGGTCATTCCAAGCAATGGCAAACCTTGACTAGTGGTTGATGGATTGACCATATGAGGTTTTAAGTTGGAGATAATGTCCTCGTGCTAAATGGGTGGTGGTGGAGCGAGTGGACAGAGCAGCCGATGAAAATGGAGGCCACTTTGCTCTGGGTGGGTTTATTTGTCGTAGGCTTCGTTTGTGGGTATTTTGAAGTTGTTTGCTGTAATTATGGTTTGGGCGTGCCTGGGCCTTGTGAGGAAGACCCAAACTAATTAACACAAAAATTCCTAAGTCACTTGTGTGAGTGATACACAAGGTTAGAAAATCTAACTTCTAATAGGCGATTGTGTGAGGTGAGTAGGAAAGTACCCTCACCAAAAGTCCCTAGACAGTGCTGAAGTGCACAAGTCTAGCAAGTGATGAACACAAGCAAGAGAAATTAAATAAAAAGAGCATTTTTATTTAATTGATGGAAGGAAAATTACAAGGATGTAATTTAAATGCTAAGAAAGCCTAAGAAAAATAAAAAGAATGCTTAGAGTGCTAAGAATGCATGGTTGAATGCTTTTTCGAAGAGACGCGGAGTTAATTGATAGCTTGGCCTGCCTGCTTATTTATAGCGGCCTGGAGGTCTTCTAGATAAGGTAGGAAATCTGATATGAATAATAATCTTGTAAAAAATACCAGATTTATCTCCCAATCTGATAAGAACTTTTATATATCTTTTAATCTATATATATACATATATACATGTGTATATATATTTGCAGCTTGAATGTGGTCCCTTTTGTGGCTTGATTCGGCTGACTTGGCTTCCTTCTCAAGCAAATAAAAGATATACTTCCCAAATCTCTTAATATTATCTTCCATAATCAGATAATATTATCTTAAATATAGGAGTATTAATCAAGAAATATTTCCTTATCTTGATGTGAAATTCAAATCACATCACTATGTATTTGTTTTTCTGTCAGATTCTAAGTAAAGTGGTTGAATTGAAAACCAATACACATTGCCTGATTGAAACCATTGGTGGCCATTGACTGGACTGTGGCCCTAAAGTGATCATGACATAGGTCTTGGAACGGCCACGTGGCCGAACTCAACATACATGCTAAACAAAACATGCCAAGCCAAACAATAGCTAAACTTGCCTCTGGAACTCATGAGCACTAACGTAGCCTTTTATCATCATTAGTCAATGGAGGTGACTTGTCCTAGGGCCCACGATGTGAATAGATGTATATATTCATGTGCGAGCAGAAACTAGTAATCTACACTTGAATGTTTAGCCAAGCCGATGACGTGAACACGAGGAAAGCCCGATGGAATATATATAACAGCCCGATAGACTGACTATTCATCGGCCTCCACCACTTCCTTAAATTTACACCATCGGCCTTGTCACTCCGAACAAAGCTAGCCCAGATTGTATTCAGTCCGACCACCTTTGAACCAATCACTTAGCCCCTAGCCCATGCAATCGGTCTCTTGAGTCCGATTTTATGTATTAGTCAGCCCGATCAAAGAGTGATCAGTCCGAGTGAGAAATAGTACTAGCGCAACGGTAGTAAGCCCGATCAACTCGTGGTTAGTCCGATCTCATGGTGGTCAGTCCGATTAAGCAAAGGTGCTAGACCGACTGTAATAAGCCCGATTAACTTTTGAAGTAACCACTTAGCCATTAATTTTGCCATCGGTCTCATGAGTCCGATTAAAAAATCTTAATCGGCCTCTACCAACTTTTATTTTAAAAAATGTATTTTTTAGGTGCAAACAGAAGTGAGATTCGAAGTGGGTATTCTGAAGTGGGCTTCGGATTGGGTACTCCGAAGTGGGTATTTTGAAGTGAGCCTTCGAAGTGGGTGTTTTGAAGTGGGCTTCGGAATGGGTACTCTGGAGTGGGCTTCGGAGTAGGTTCATCTGAGATGGGCTACTGAGGTGGGTAAACGTGCACAAATTTGGACTGGACTCATGGTGATCGTATAGGTGGAACCCATAATTGGTGGCGATATTAACACACGTGGAGTCGTTGGTGACATGTGATGGTCAAACTATGTGAGTTGTCAATCATTACCTACAGTTAGTTTATACCGAAAATTGTTAAACAAACAAATCATTGACCGGTATTGGACTATTTATCCGGCAAACAAACGAGTCTGAAGGGCATAGTGGGTACTAAGAAATATTAATTAATCCTTACTTTCTTTTTTCTCATGTTCTTCCCAATTTGGAGGAAAAGAAAGTGGAGGTTAGTTTTCTCTCCCCTTCTATTTGTTTCTCTCATTTTTTAAACTCCCAATAAGGGCGTAAATGTGGGTCCTACAAAACTTTTAAAATTTGCTAAGAAGTCCTGGTTTTGGGGTTGCTTTTCAGGAGTAAAGATTGGGACACACCAAATACACAACTTTTGGGACACAACCCCAAAAGATGTGTTTGTATCCCTGATGTAATGTTATTGGACCTCACAATAATACAAGAGAGAAATAGACACATCTCTTAAATTGTGCCCCAAAAATTATATTTTGGTGTGTCCCAACTATTACTCCCCAAGTAACCAAGTATTACCCGCTTTTCAGAGTGCGAGTGGCCCAATTGATGTCACTTTAACCTCACTGATAACTGTTGCAGAGCCCATATATATATATATATATATATATAGAGTAGTATATATCGGATTCGTGTGTGTATATAATCAATGTTCTGAAAGAAGAAAGAAGAGCATGTCTGCAATACTTCGATCGAAGACGAAGCTCAGGCACGTGACCTCCACTATCACATCCTTCTCTCTCTCTAAAACCTCGTCTTCTTCACACTACCACTCATTTCTCAGACCACCACTCGCCCACTCACCCACTTCTCATCGCCATCGCCAATCGATTCTTGGGTTAGGGTTAGGGTTAGGGTTTCAGGAGCGGCGCAAATGGGACGGAAGCTCCGGCGGAGACTACGATCACATTCGCGCCGAGATGAACTGCCCTCGTTGTTCGAAGCTCATGAACGTCGTCTTCTCCAACCGGCCGTTGTCGATCACCGGCGGCGAGATTGGGATTTATCAAGCCCTAAATCTGTGCCCCAATTGCAGAACGGCGTTCTATTTCAGGCCAATCAAGTTGGTGCCTTTGCAGGGGAGTTTTATAGAGATTGGTAGGGTTAAGGGGAAGGTCGGAGATGGGATTGTTGGGAAAGATGATGACGAAAATGGGAAAGTTGGGGTTAAAATTTGGGAGAGGTTGAGGTCTTATGGGGGGGATACGGCGGAGAGCTCTCGATTGCCGCCTCCTCCAGCGGAGGTTTCGAGTGGTGGGGTTGAGGTGGGTCCGGCAAGTGGGGGGTTGGGTGTCGCTGATGGGGATAATGGGTGGGTCGGGTCGAATTCGGGGAAGCATTTGATGACTCCGAAGGAGATATGCAAGGGACTCGATGAGTTTGTAATTGGGCAAGAAAGGGCTAAAAAGGTTAGAGCTTTGATGATTAGTAGTGACCAGCTAGTTTTTTAGTATTTCGTTATATACGCATTTATCGCGTGGAGCATTCAAGATCATATATTTTGTGTTATGCAGCGTTTGTTGATCTGTAGTTTTTAGTTGAATATGGTGTCTTTGGGATGAGGAATAGATTTAATATATATACAAAATTTTTTAGTATAGTATTAAACTGCGTGCGATATATGGGCTTGAATTATGATAACATACGAAAGCAATGTTCTCGCCAAATTTGTGTTTTTTGTTTTTTGTCTTCAGACAAATTGATTCACTTTTGGTTATTGCATTTGAGCACTGTATATAATTTGGTAACTTTTGATTAAATTGCTATGCTTCACTTGACAGGTATTGTCTGTGGCTGTTTACAACCACTACAAAAGGATATATCATGCCACCCATAAAGAGTGAGTAATGATAGTATATGTTCTCGATTGGTATATATATATTGATATGTGCAAAACCGGGCATGCAAATGAGCCGATCCACTTCATGCATACCATACCCCCTAAGACCACTAACCACTATCCTATATTCATGTAACCCACTTCTCATGCAACTACATCCCACCTCTCCCACCTTTTCCCTCCATTTCGTCATTAACCATGCATGTACTAGTAGTTAATTACCACGTAGTTAGTTTCCTTTATTTCTTTATTGTATGCATGTAAGTTGTATGGTTGTAAGGCTATATATAGCCCAAGTGATTAATGGAAATGTCATGAATTTTTCTAGAATATCAACTCACTCTTTAACTTCGGCTCTCTCTCTCTATCTTTCTATCTCTCTACAATTCTGCTTGCTTTGGCTTTAAACATATCAATTGGTATTAGAGCCGATCGATTTCATGGACACTTGTGGAAAAACCAACACAGAATTCCGCAACGAGGTCAGCGAGATCTTGGCTCGCCATGAGTCAAGTATCGATCAAGTCAATGCCACCATGCAGTCGGTCCTTTCCGAACTGCAAGCTCTACGAGTCACTCGCTCATCCACCCATGTGCCCGTGACGGACGACGTCAACCCTTTTGCCGCTGGCTCCAGCAACCATCCCCACAATTTGCCTCACCACCCTCCAAATCACACCCTTACCCATACCGTGAACCCCATTCCAACCCACCTTAAACTTATCTTTCCCAAATTCACCGGTGAAGATCCTACCGGTTGGATATACCGAGCCGAACAATACTTCGACGTCCAACACGTTGCTCCGGACCAACGAGTTCAGCTTGCCTCCTTCCACCTGGAGGGAATTGCACTCCAATGGCACCGCTGGATCACTAAATTCCAAGGACCCATGACTTGGGCCGACTTGACAACCGCATTACTTCGCTGTTTCGGTCCCACCGATTTTGACGATCCCTCTAAGGCTCTCACTCGCTTTCGACAGACCACCACGGTGAACGCGTACCAAGAAGAATTCGAACGGCTCTCTCAGCTCGTGGACCACTTACCCGACCGTTACTTGCTCGGGTGTTTTGTTGCCGGTCTCAAAGATGAAGTTCGTCTCGACGTCAAAATCAAGAAACCTCATACCTTATCAGAGGCGATTGGTGTGGCCTGATTTATTGAAGAACGCAACACCATACAAACAAAATCCAACCCTTCTTCACATTCTTCCACCACCGACACCACCCCAAAAAACTACGACACCACCAACACTACCACTGCCGGTCTCCTTGGACCAGCACCTAACCCCAAGCTGAACCTTTCCCATAATACCTCGTCTTCACCATTTAAAAGAAGCACCAGTCATGACGCTTGAGAGCGCAAAGAAAAAGGCCTTTGTTTCTATTGTGATGAAAAATACATACCCGACCATCGATGTCGGCAACCTTAGCTCTTCATGATTGAAGATTTTCCAACTACCGACATCCAACCTCTAACACCACCCCTAACCGAACATGTCCCTGAAATTTCTTGCCATGCCATATCTGGAGTTTATCCTTGCGGACAAGGATAATTCAAGCGGCGGGGAATGATATGTGCAAAACCGGGCATGCAAATGAGCCGATCCACTTCATGCATACCATACCCCCTAAGACCACTAACCACTATCCTATATTCATGTAACCCACTTCTCATGCAACTACATCCCACCTCTCCCACCTTTTCCCTCCATTTCGTCATTAACCATGCATGTACTAGTAGTTAATTACCACGTAGTTAGTTTCCTTTATTTCTTTATTGTATGCATGTAAGTTGTATGGTTGTAAGGCTATATATAGCCCAAGTGATTAATGGAAATGTCATGAACTTTTCCAGAATATCAACTCACTCTTTAACTTCGGCTCTATCTCTCTATCTCCCTATCTTTCTATCTCTCTACAATTCTGCTTGCTTTGGCTTTAAACATATCGTATATATACTTGTATACGTATATATTTTTCCTTTGGTAAGTCAGTTTATTATAGTATTATTAGGATTGGTGGGATGATGCATCCCAAATGGGATACGATTTGGATGGTGAATATGGACGCCATATTCTTTGCTGTTTGCTATTTCAAGGAAAATCAGATATAAACATTTCAAGGTGACTGATTTATCATTAAACTATATAGTTTTAAAGGGCGCTCAAAAAAGCTCGCGATCAGTTGAAAGCTCGGCTCATTTAAGCTCGTGAGCAAGCTCGCGAACACACTAGCTCGGCTCAGCTCGGCTTGTTGCCACCCCTAGTTACAGCCAAGCTATTTTTGAGTTAAAAGAGAACGAAATTTAAACTCCGTGCGTATTTCATTTCCAAGATCTTGACATTTTCACATAATGTTTAATACTAAAAAAACATAATGTTTATGCTATATATTTCACTTAGAAATATTGTTTTTTCGTATACTTCCTTTCCAAGAATTTGTTATCTTCACATGATTTTCACTACTGATTTATGTTCGAACTTGAATTACATTTACAAGGTATGATTTGCAAATGCAGAAAACAATACTTGGTACACTATATGGTTTGGCAACTATATGTAAATTTCTACTTCATATTTCATACTAACAATGCTTTTTCTCTTAGTCTAACTCCGAGGTCAATCCAATTGATTGACACATGCATTAGTCGCTATAATTACTGATTTTAATAGCAGGTCAGGTGGAGAGTTAGGAGAGGCTGAGTTTGAAAATGATGATGACTGTGTTGAGCTAGATAAGAGCAATGTGCTATTGATGGGTCCAACTGGTTCAGGTACTACAACTTTTAGTTCTATGCTTTTGTCGTTGAGTGTAGTGCAAGTATAGATGTCTTTCTTCCAAGTTCAATTATAATATCATGAATTTACGGTGCAATTGTGAGAACCAGCTCTGCCTATAAGGATTATGTTTTTGATTTGCATATTGTAAATTTGGCTGTAAGGACAGGGAAGACGTTGCTTGCTAAAACACTGGCTCGCCTGGTGAATGTTCCTTTTGTCATAGCGGATGCAACAACATTAACGCAGGCAGGTTTGAGATGGTGTAGTATTTAAAAATGTTTATGGTTTGCACATTCTTCTGTTAGCAATTTGTTTAATGTTCAATGTTTGAAGAGATGCCTTCCAAAATTGTATTAAGTTTTGTTGTCTTGACTATTCGTCTTCTTCTTAATCCACTGTTTTAGATAAAAAGTTATCTTAATAATTTCTCTTGCCTTTCAGTTGTTTGCTACAACTTATAAGTATGAGTTCTAGAGATTTTTTCATGCATGCAAATGAGTTTTCTTCATTATTATGTTCTTTTTTTCAATTATGATCTCAGCCACTTAGGTTAGCCATATTGCTAATCTATTGTTGCTGTAATGTCATAGTTGTCTAAGAATGTAGGGTGGTTTTTTTTTTTTTTGGATGAATGGCATTGACTCTCTCTCTCTCTCTCTCTCTCTCTCTCTCTCTCTCTCTCTCTCTTCAGGCAGGTTATGTTGGAGAGGATGTAGAATCAATATTGTCCAAACTGCTTGCGGTAAGGTCTTATGATTCCATCTGTTTTCTATATATACGCAAGCCGCAAACCAATAATATTTAATAGTTCTAACCTTCTGGCACTTATGTTTGAATTTGTTTGAAGCTTGATCGTATGAGCACATCATTTGAACAAATTTACATGTTACTATAGAATTTTAAAATTAAGATAAGAAAGAGAGTTTGTATTCAACTGGGATGATCTTCTTTACAATACTTCAACCCTTTATATAGGCTGAGAATGAGAGAGAAGTTCTAATCTCGTATGATTATAATCATATCAATTTAAATCAAATAAATCTGCAGATCTCTAGAATATTTTGGGATTTCTCTTTTGGGAATAACTTCTGGATTTATCCATATTTACTTCCAGATTTTCTAACACTCCCCCTCAAGTTGGCACACAGATACTTGTTGAAGTGTCCAACTTGCACACGAATATGGAAGACAATCTTATATCGAAGTATCCTCGATAAAACTCCACATTGTAAACTGTTGCAGCGGCCCCTCTTAGGTAGTCTCTCGTCCACGTGCAACCCCTTCTTGGGTGGTCTCGTCATACAAACATCCAAAGCTCCAAGATCACATGGAGAAAGGTGAGATGTGCACACGGAATAATCATCGTGTGACACATAAATAGAGGTAGTTATCTTGTCTTCAACACTCCTCCTTAAGTTGAAGGAGGGCTGTGTGTTCAAACTCACTAATTGTTGCGGGTCCCCTCTTCTGGTGGTCTCGTCGCCCATGTGATATAGCAGGCTCTCTCCTCAGGGGTCCCGTTACCCGGTCCTGTCTCCTTATATTCTCCCCCTCAAACTGAAGGTGAGAGTGAGCACGAAGACCGAAGTTTGGAAGACATAAGAAACAAAACCCCATTAAAGTCTAAAGCCAAACATGGCTTTAAAAATTAAATCTGAAATTTTTGGAAAAAGTTGGGGCTATTCTGTAATTTCAGAAAGTTTTGGGGACTGATTTGCAATTTCAGAAAATTTTGGGGCAATTTTGCAATATTTAAAAAACTTTGGTGAAAAAATGTAATTTCCAAAATATTTGGGAACAGGTCTGTAAATATATAATTTTGAGTAAGATCCTTGGGTTCAAATGGATTATGTCACACCGGATGATCTCTCCACTCTGAATTCCTACAAATCCCACGTGATTGTGTTGAAAGAAACAAATGATTTTTCTTTTGAAAAAAAAAAACTTTTGACTACCTTTTAACAGACACCACAAAGTGTACCACATGTTAGGCTTGGCAGATAGCGTTTTTTTTCCTTTCTTCCTCGGTGCAGCCAACCCTCCTCCTAGCCTTGCCGGACCTTCCAAAAAAAATGGTAACAAAAAACAGTCCTCAAAGGGATTCAATCCATCAAAGAGGTCACAAGACACAAGAGCTTCCCTTTCTCTCTTCTTACCCTCTCTTTGCTAGGAACCAGATTTGGACTGAATTAGGCACAACCAAAGGTCGTTGGAAGTTTCTGCAGGTCACCGGGGTGTCGCCAGAGCAAGGGGAAGGTCGCCAGAGTTGGGTTGGTCACCGGAGACTGCATTTTCTGCTCTTTTGGCTCTCCTTTTTTTCTTTTCTCTCTTTCTACCACTATTCTCTCTCACCAACAAGAATAAAATTTATATTTTTGTGTATAAAACAACTTTCAACCTCAGATTTGGGTTGATAAAAAAAGAATCAAATGAATAAAAGAGAAAAATTCGGACAATTATTACTGTCCGGTGGAAACGGCAAGGTCGCCGCCGCGGGTGAAGCAGAAGACTGAAAAAATCACCAGAAGCTTATGATTGACTTTGATACCATGTAGAATTTTATAATTAAGATAAGAGAGAGAGTTTGTATTTAGTTGGGATAATATTCTTTACAATACTTCAACCCATTTTATAGGGTGATAATGAGAGAGAAGATAGGAAATAAGAGATAAGATCAAATCTCCTATGATTACAATCATACCAATTTAAATCAAATAAATCTGGAGATCTTTAGAATATTCTGGGATTTCTCTTTCTGGAATATCGTTTGGATTTATCCATATTTACTTCCATATTTTCCAACAGTAACCAGTAAGAAAAAAGAGCATAAATAGGATTTGATATGATGCAATACAAATATTCGCTTGCAATACCTTCAGACCTGAAGGTTGATATGTGAACGAGAAGGGAGCAATACATTTCTTATTGACAAGATTCAAACTTTTAAAATCCATCCCCACTATTGACAACCTTTTTGCTGACTGCTACATGAGCATATAGGCTTCAAGCAACAGTAAGGAAATATTGTGTATTGAGTTTTAGTGGTTAGGAAATGCTCGAAATAAAGTATTTTGCAACCTCTTCTCGCTTAAGGAGAGCCATTAAAAATTGTAATGCAAACTCACATGTATTGACAGAATGGAGGATGTGGAGATTTCAACCCAAAACTTCTGAGAACCAAGGCAATGATACCATGTTAGTTAACCATCGTCCTAAGGTCCCTAAAGCTTAGCTGGTTAAGAAATAAGTCTAACAATGTATATCAAGATTTAACCATTGGAAGACCACTATTGGAATAAGTTAATGCACTTGAATTAAAGTACTCAATTATTAATATTGTATATATGCATATAACCAAACCCAAATAAATATTTGACCCAAGGTTTACCCTTTCCTCATTGTTTCTTAACTTGCATCTTTGAGACCGAGTACTTCCTGAATTCAATGCTGATTTGTTGCTTTCGAGTATGGCCTGTGATTTCTGTTTCTTTTGGCTCGACTTTATGATCACATTTTTCGTTGTTGCTTCATATTTCCCTAGTCAATTGGCCCTTTTTAGATTAATAATAAGTCGATGCATTTAACATCGAGATACCGATATACTGTGTGGCACATGTTAGAGGAGCTTTTAAAAAATTTCCCCTCTTGAGTGTGTTAATGAGTGAATGTGTGAGTGGATTTGAACAAGGGAGGTAGGGCTGCTGCCATTTGTTTGTGCTGGTCTGAACTGTCACGCCCCGAAAACCGAAGCGCGAGGAAAGAGAGAAAATAGAGAGAAGAGAATTAAAACCCAATCACAAATGCGGAAGCGACTTTGGAAACCCACGGGGATTCATACAAGGATGACTACTAATACATAAGTCAAAATGGACTTACATGTAAATGAGTCCAACAAAGATGAAAGCATTTGAAAATCAAATTAGAAGACTAACCAGACAAGCACTAGTTCACGGGGAGAAAGAAAAATACAATAAATTTGATAAAAGATCATTTTTGAATAGTTGATGAATTTTAAAACGTCTGCACGTAGATGTGTCTTTGAAATTTTCACATTTTGTCCGCACTGGTCCATGTGAAATTCGATTCTGCACAACTTTTGTCAAATAACATTTTTTCCAATTCCTCACCGTTTGGGCAGAAAACTGAAATAATAGTAGCAGGTTTTTTTTTTTTGACTGTATTTTGAAATGTTCCCAATTATGCTAAATTCTCGGGTTTAAACATCAATACATGACTAAACAAGTCCTAAACAACATATAACACAAGTCTAAAGTAAACGGAACTTCATGGACTCGAAATTTATTATAAACAAGAAGTGAAAGAGATAAAGAGAGGAAGAATGGGGGAGGGAGAGAGAGAGATTTTAAAACATTTCCTTTGAAAGCAAAAGAACAAATCCGGCAAGGATTTCATCATGAACTAAACATGGCATAGGGAGGCACAAGGACAAAGGACTATAACGAATCCGATAAAGGCCCACAATACTACAAGAGAGCCGGCAAGGCTTTAATTTAAAAGTAATAAGTCCGGCAAGGACGAAATCAATTATAACCGAATCCTGCAAGGATTCAAATCTACACACATGCATAAAAATTTAAAAGAGATACGACGATCTCGGAAACATAATTACATAAGACGACTAATCCAACAAACATGAAAAGTATGGACTAACACTTGTCCACCAAATTACAGTAAGGCTTCCCAAATGACAAAAATACAGAAGTCCAAACTCAAGCAGTTTTGTAATAAAAGTAATACAACCATTTTCTTTTAGAGCACTAAACTATTACAAACTTCCCCAACTAGCTACAATTCACAAGAGAGCTATCCATATACATAACCAAGCACGAGTCTTCAAAATAGGACAAAAAGTTTTGAGTCTACGTGTCGGGTCACATGTGCCATTTTCCCTTATCAAGCTCACCTGAAAAATATTGTCGTTTTTATGAGAATGACGGCTCGTAGAAAACATCGTAACAAGTCTATATGCTATCCACGACTAAAATGAAATGAGGTGCAATGGGTCGCCACCACGGCTACAATGGAATGATTAAAGCCGCAAGGCTATGCGTAGTATGTGATCACTTCTCTCATTACCTGACCATGAGCCACCCACGCATGGAGTGTAGCATACCAACTTCCGGGAGCCAACCGAATATAGTTGGAGTTTGAATGTTTCTAAGGGTCATTCTCCCTGTCCCACATCACAAACCATGTCCGGATTTCTTAAATAAAATTCCCTCGCATAGGGTTTTTCTCTTTTCAAAACAAAACGTTTATGTCGTGATAATGTAATGCTTGTCGATTAGGCCTCAATACATATGATGTTAACAATGACATTAAGGATGATCCACTACAATAATTTAAACAATAATACTAGTCCATTAGACATGATATCAAGGGTCTCAAGGAGTGTAGTTAAATTACATAATTTGACATTCCAACAAGAATTTCT
Organism: Hydrangea macrophylla; assembly: GCA_033977485.1. Taxonomy (NCBI): domain Eukaryota; kingdom Viridiplantae; phylum Streptophyta; class Magnoliopsida; order Cornales; family Hydrangeaceae; genus Hydrangea; species Hydrangea macrophylla. Next base: position 80,908,673 of record CM066996.1, read on the forward strand.
AAACTAACGTCCTAGCATGCTTTTATACATAAAGGGAGCATCCTAAGCACATCTAGCATCACATAATCAAGTTTAGTAAAATCTAAACATGTAATTCACATTTTGGCATACAACTCTAAATTTACAACTTTGGGGAAAAACTAATGCATGTGTCCAAACTATTATCCTAACATCCCTCTAATTACATTTAGCACCCCAAAACCACAACTTGCACAACCAAGGCATATAAATCACATTTAGGCATAATAAACATTACAACTTTGGGGAAACCTCTTGCATGTGTTTAAATTATTCTCTTAACATCATTTTGATCACATATAACACACTAAAATCACAACTTACACAACCAAGGCATATAAATTATATTTAGGCATAATAACCCTAGCATTACAACCTTGGGGAAAAATCCTAATACATGTGTCTAAGTTCTCTCCTAGCATATATAAATGAATTCAAAGCACCTTAGGCAAGTATAACATATAGAAATGAGACAATGTATATCTATCTCCATGGAGATTTTCCAAAATAAATGGAAGAGCAACTAAAACTTGAGAAAATTCAAAGAACTGTAAATGGCTCCAAGAAGATGTAAAGAGAAGCCCTAGGAAGCTCAAGAACCCACTGCATGTAATAATTCTTCAATGGGACTCCATGGTTGAAGAAGAGGAATTTTGAAGCTCTTATGTAATTTGGGTAAACTAAGATAATGGCCACAAAATTGATTTCGAGGGTATCACTAGAAAGCTTTTAAAAATCTAAGACTATTTTGTGAAATAGGAAAACTTACAAAAATCATTCTTTAATGGCCTATTTGAAGCTTGAAGAAGAAGGCTATGGAGGTTTGATATGTACCCAAATAGATATAGAAGAAAGATGGAGAAGAAGAGAGAGAAAGGAAGGAAAAAAAAAAAGAAAAGAAATGAAAGTGAGGAGAGAGAGAGGATTGGCCGGCTCTTTAAGTTGGGGGTGGGGCCCACCCTTTTTTTTTTTTGTTTGTCTTTGGTTTGCATTTTAAATGGTTTGTAGAGATATAATGCATGTGTGTGTGTGGTCTAGTTTTACACACCCAATTTAAAACATGTACCCATTTTAGCACCAAGATAATAAAAATATATATATATTATACTCCCTCCGTTCCTTTTTTTGAGTCCTATATTCCATTTTAGGATGTCCCAAAATTAGTGTCCACTTTCCTAAATTGGCATATAATTTTTACTTGCTTTCCAAAACCACCCTTCCTTGAAATCTACACCAAGACAAAACTAAAAAAGTTACTGCAATGATTAGGGGCAATTGTGGAAAGTAGATGTAGATTCTTTTTGTCCCCTTAATAAGTTGAGTTCCCAAAGGTGGACTCAAAAAAAGGGACGGAGGGAGTAATAAAATAAAATAAACCCAAATAAGAAAAGAAAAATCAATAAATAAATAAATATAGTGACACAAGTTAAAATAAATTTAAATATTTCACAGGAAAAAAAATTAACTGAATCGCACATAAGCATTTAAAAGACAGTTTTACCCTTAATAAAAATTTTGAGTTATGACAATCTACCCCCCTTAAAAGAATTCCCTCCCGGAATTCGGAGCAATAAAGCAGAAAGGGGAGCTACGACTTGCTGAAACATTGACTAACATAATAAAATAAAAGAAACTTACTCTACTCGGAAAAGATGATGGTAACTCTTCCTAGCTTCATTCTCGTCTTCCCACGTCGACTCGGCAATGTTATGATGATTCCACTAAATTCTTACCAACGGAATAACCCTACCTCGTAACACACGGTCTTTCTTCTCAATGATACGGACTGGTTGCTCTTCATACGATGCGTCTTCCCCAAGAGGCAATTCGGTCCAATCTATGATATGCGATGGATCGGGGTAACGCTGACGGAGTGGATCGGGGTTACACCTATGATTTATGAAGCATGGAAACATGAAATACATTGTGAGCACTCAAAAGTTGAGGCGGAAGAGCTAAACGATACGCGACTTCACCAACCCTTTCAAGATCTCAAACGATCCCACAAATCGTGGTGCTAATTTTCCACTTTGTCCAAAACGTTGTAACCCCCAACGCGGCAAAACCTTTAGAAACACGTGATCACCAACTTCAAATTCCAACGGACGGCGGTGACGGTCGGCATAAGATTTCGGGCCACTCTGAGCTGTAATCAATTTCTCTCTAATTAACTTGATCTTTACGAAAGTCTCTCGAACCATATCGGGGCCAAGAATGTAGATTCACCTACCTCACCCCAACACAATGGTGACCTACACGGACGACCATACAATGCCTCGAATGGTTACATCTGAATACTCACCTGATAGCTGTTATTGTAAGCAAACTCGGCCAAAGGCAAATGATCTTCCCAATTACCATCAAGTTCCATAATACTAGCTCTCAAGATGTCCTCTAAGATTTGAATAGTACTCTCGGACTGCTCATCTGTCTGAGGATGAAACGTTGTACTAAGAAGAAGCTGAGTACCCAAAGCTTTCTGCAAACTCTGCCGAAAGTGAGATACAAACTTTGAATCACGATCCGATACAATCGAAACTGGGATACCATGAAGTCTCACAATCTCTCGGATGTAGATCATACCAAGAGTGTCTGCGGTGTCGGTTACCTTAATTGGCAAGAAATGCGCCGACTTAGTCAAATGGTCCACAATAACCCAAATAGCATTATGTTTACGCAAGGTTCTAGGTAGCGTCGTAACAAAATTCATAGTAATATGCTCACATTTCCACTCGGGAATAGGGAGAGGTTGTAACAAACCTGCGGGTCTCTGATGCTCGGCCTTTACTTTTTGACAAACTGGACAACTAGCAACAAACTCAACAACTGCTCTTTTCAAGCCTTTCCACCAATATTGACGATGTAAATCATGGTACATTTTCGTAACCCCCCGGATGAACGGCGAAACGGGAATGATGGAACTCTTTCAAAACATCCTCTCGGCAAGTTACAGGAACAAAGACTCGGTTTCGAAACCTCAAACCTCTATCATCATCGAAAGTCCAACCCTTTTCCCAATCTCCATTAAACATATGAGATTTCAAGGAAATGGTCTCATCATCGGATTTTTGTACCTCCAAAATTCGATTCAATAGTGACGGTTGGGCGGTCAAGGTATACAATGTAGCTCGGTCGAAATTTTCTGCGCAATAAACCTCACAGTCATTAAGGTTTTCAAACATCTTCCACTCTTGGATAGGTAGGTAAATCAAGGTACCACGTGATTTACAACTAAGGGCATCGGCCACGACATTAGCCTTTCGCGGGTGATATTGTAAGTCAAAGTCATAATCTCCCAAAAACTCCATCCAACGGCGTTGTCTCAAGTTAAGGTCTTGTTGAGTGAAAATATGCCTAAGGCTCTTGTGATCGGAAAATACCTCGAATTTCTCACCATACAAGTAATGTCTCCAACTTTTTAAAGCAAACACAACGGCGGCAAGCTCTAGATCATGAGTAGGGTAATTTTTCTCTTGAGGTTTCAATTGTCTCGAACCATAAGGTACAACTTTACCTTCTTGCATTAAAACACAACCCAAGCCTTCAAGTGAAGCATCACAATAAACGGTATAGTTCAATCCACGCTCGGGAATAACAAGTATAGGTGCCGAAGTCAAACGGGTTTTCAATTGTTGGAAAGCATTTTCACAAGCATCGTCCCATACAAACTTCACTCCCTTCCTAGTAAGCTTAGTCATAGGCATAGCTAAACGAGGAAAGTTCTCAACGAAGCAACGGTAATAACCTGCTAGTCCTAAGAAACTACGGACTTCAAATACGTTCTTTGGCGATTGCCAACCCATGACGGCTTCGATCTTAGAAAGATCAACGGATACCCCATCTCCCGAAACAACGTGACCAAGAAATTTCACTTCTGGTAACCAAAATTCACACTTAAGAAATTTTGCATACAAACGGTGCCCTCGCAAAACTTCTAAAACAATTCGGAGGTGTTCCTCGTGCTTCTCTCTAGATGGCGAATAGACCAAGATGTCATCAATAAACACAATCACAAACTTATCTAAGAACGGGCTAAAGATGCGGTTCATCAAATCCATGAAAGCGGCGGGTGCATACGTCAAACCGAATGGCATAACAAGAAACTCAAAGTGTCCGTAACGTGAACGGAAAGCTGTTTTAGGAATATCACATTCTCTAACTAGTAACTGATGGTAATCCGGTCGCAAGTCAATTTTAGAAAAACAAGTTGAACCACGGAGTTGGTCAAAAAGATATTATAATAAAATAAAATAAACCCAAATAAGAAAAGAAAAATCAATAAATAAATAAATATAGTGACACAAGTTAAGAAAAATTTAAATATTACACAGGGAAAAAAATTAACGGGCTCGCACATAAGCATTTAAAAGACAGTTTTACCCTTAATAAAAACTTTGAGTTATTACATGAACTATGAGAGAGGTTGTATATATACGAAGGTTGTTTACATGTTTACAATGCAGAACTTCTGCTGACCGTCTTTGTCATAAATCTGAAATATTTGACAGTGTACAAGCTAAAATAAGGTTAAGGGATTCATTTACTGTCGTGGAGCAGTTAGCTCAGTAACGTTGTTAATACATGGTTTCTAAAAGTATGATTGCTGTTTGTATACGCAATCCTTGACATAGCTTATACTTTTCCGCATCTCAGAATGTCAAGCATATTAATGTTGAAAGAAGATATACTTAAACCTCCTTCATGGAATATTTTGTAGATTTAGTAAAGAAGTTATTTTTAGTAGTAGATTAGCTTTGCAATCAGACTCTTCATAGTGAATTCAGTTCCTCTTGATAAGGGGTAATGTCAATCAAATATTGTCACAGCCTGGTCCCATAATAGCGGAACCGGAGCCCGTGGCACGCCACCGAGGCTAAACCAATTCATTAACGTTCCCAAAATTTAGTTTGAAGAACACACGCAGCGGAAAACAAAACACATTTTAAAACTAGGGGTCCAGTCGACTGGGTCTGGACCTCAGTCGACTGAAGAAAGCAGAGAGTTTTCAAAAAGGTTTAACAGACCATCCAGTCGACTGAGACTGGGGTCCAGTCGACTGGGACTCCAACTTTTAGTCGACTGAATCCCCCCTTCGGTCGACTGAAGCAAGTAGAACCAAAATGAACACAAAACCTACAGAGGTCCAGTCGACTGAGGCAGGGCCCAGTCGACTACTTTTGCCATATTAAAAAGCAGTAGCTAGCAGGCACAAGGGTCCAGTCGACTGAACACTGGACCAGTTGACTGCTCCCCTGACAGCAGTCCAATTTGCAGAAACACAAGTTTCAAAAGCTTTTCAAAAACAACCAAGTGTTAACCACACACTCCAACTTTTTATCAAAGTAATCCTAGCTGTATTAAAACATTACCAACGTATAATTACAACGAGTTACTAACTATTACCATGCTTTAGGTCCACTCTAACATACTAAGTTAAACACAAGTTAAAACATTCAAATCCTTATTACAACATTCCCTATTGTTCCAAAACTACAAGATCAACATTCGGGTTGCCTTCTAATCGAACTCTGAACCCACGTGCTCACTTCTCCGATTCCTCGCCAGCATTAACACCTGAAATGGTTATTTGAATAAGCACAGATATTCGATTTGTTTAAGCTAACGCTTAGTGAATAAAACAACATATGCACATGATTGATAAACATGTCCGCATTCACATCTCTACATTTCATACTAATCGCCGGAGACTCACTTGCCCGTCAATACTCCCAATCCGTGACTCCTCGCCAATAAGTCCACGCAAAAGGGTAAGACCCACGATTCTTCTTTTCAATCGTGCGACCTTAATGCCTATATCGGCTCCACAAAATGGCACGGTGACCACGTGCTCCTTCTGGCCCAAATAAGCAACTTAACATGCTCAAATACACATCACCATGCTCGCGGTAATCAAAACATTTCATCGTGCTATTGGGCCTACTTATCAATATAAATGCCCAACATGAACTACACAAGATATCTCTAAGTATTAATACATGCTATTCAAACATAACATGAATACATGTCAAGAAACCATTCCAAAAACATAGTTGAATCACTCACCTCCGATTTATGCTCTTATAATTCAATCTCAAGAAAACCCGTGCACAAAGAACGTGCAGAAGTCCGTCTAGTACAATTCCTATGAATCAAAATTCCATTTATCAACTTTTATGAAAAATTCTAGAAAAAGACTTTTCGAAAAACTTGGCCAAACAAGTCCTAACATATATCAAAACGAAGCTCTTACCTCGAGGAGTTCGAATATGAAATCTGGGAGAAAACAAACTGACGGAAGGTCGTCGTTTGGCGTCGCAAAGCTCTAAGCTCCAAAATCTCCCTATGGCCCCCTTTTTGGAATTTAGGTTAAGAACTTAGAAAATATATCAACCATCTCTATCTATATATAGGCAAAACTTTCGGGAATTACGTTTACCTCCCCACGAGTTTTCAAAACTCCTAATCAGTCTCTAAAACTTTCTACACAGCTTATTCACAGCTTTATAAGTGAAACCTCAAAATTATAAAAGTTTTCGAATAAGTTTCGTTTGGTCGCTAAAACGCGAATTTCTACATGACGTTTCCGAAGTTGCTAATTAGCTTACCAAATTAATAGCGTGTTAATTCGTTTTCACCAGGATACTAAAACTAACGACAGATATAAATTCTAAAACAGAAAATAATACAGATATTGAAATACACAGGTAAACATTTATTTTCAGATAAACATTTAAAGTATTCCACAGTGACCGTCTCACATTCGGAGAGACGTCACAACAACAAATCCTCAATCACTACAGTTTCAAAGGGTTCTCTAATACAGACATCCAAATCAACTCGTGAGTCAAAACTCACTCAACCATGTGCCAAAAGACACGCCACATCACATTATCATGCATGACAATATAATGCAAAAGCAATAACACAAATGCAGGTGTTATAAATATATACTCATTTTCGGTAATACACTGATTAATATGCATGCATAATGCTGTAATTATCGCAGAACATCATTAGAGGTTCATGCATAATGCAATAATTATCTCAGAACATCATTAGATGCATTTTTACTATTTATCTTCTCACTCTTGGGGCTCAGAATTATAATTTATGTGGTAGCTGTTAGAGTTTTGCTCCAAATCTTGCTGTTTTCGGTCTCTGTGTAAGTGAAATGTGTTGTGATTCTTACTGCCCTTTTAGGTGGCTGAGTTTAACGTGGAAGCGGCTCAGCAAGGGATTGTGTACATTGATGAAGTTGATAAGATAACTAAGAAGGTCATACAACTTATTTAATTTATGGATTGTGTGGTGGAAAAATATATCTATGCCTATTGGTCTTATTCTAGTTGAAAACTTTATGCAGTCAGAGAGCTTGAACATTGGCAGAGATGTATCTGGAGAGGGTGTTCAACAGGCGTTGCTGAAAATGCTTGAAGGAACTGTGAGTGTATCAATATCGTTTTTCTCTCCATTGGTTCATTTTTTATTATGCTATGAAATCTTTTAGGAACCTGTTTGGTTTAGCTTCTAAAATAATCAGTTTTTGGAATAAGAGATGTTTAAAAAAAAAACTACGAATTGGAGCTATTTAAAAAAGCTGTTTTTAGTTTTAGAATAAATCATTTAAAAAAAAAAACACCCTGTGAAAAAGGTTATCCAAATGGTCACTGCATTTTAAGCAATCACCTATAAGTGATTGTTGGCCCAAAAAGGATATCCCAAACGGGCTCTAAGCAAGCTTCTGAAGAGGATTAGTCTTGCAGTGCTTCAACCTTCTGCTTTGGTATTGTTGGTTTTTAAATTATTTTTTATTTTTTTAAAAAAAAACTTATTAAAGATCACATTGATGCCAGTATTGAAGTTTCCAGACATCAATAATTTTTTGGTAATATTGGAGTAATTTGCTTCGGTTGCAGATTGTGAATGTTCCTGATAATAGAGCTCGAAAGCATCCTCGTGGCGATAGCATTCAGGTATGCTGAATCTAGTACTGCTTTTGTTTTTCCTTATCCTAATCTTGACCATAGTCCATAGAAGTGTTGTATCATATGGGAATGGACGACCATAATTATTTTACCGTTCCTGTTCATGCTGATATATGTTGATCCATCATTTTATATAGTTATTGCCTATGTTATGTACTTGACTCTGCATTGGTCCTATGAATAAAGCCCTTTGGTCCTTCGAACAAAGTCCTTAGTAGGAGTCTCTCATCGCGTATTGAATATGTTATTCAAGGAGAAAAGGCAGATTAATTACAGAATTGACTAGATCATAAAAGAAATGAATTAATGCTTGTATGTATTACTCGAGGAGTCTCGCAGAAAGCCTGACAGAGCTAGTACAAGAGAGAAGGGAAAAAAAATGTAATTATGTTAAAATATTTCTGTTTTGATTTGGTATTTCCTCATGTCTTTCTCCAATATTACCCCATGATTTGTTGGCCTGCCACTAATTATCCGAGATTATAGTGTTGGATGATTAGTTATATCAGGAGAACAGTTGATATTGAAACACCACGAGTAAGAAAACGAAACAAGATCTAGAAAGCTGAGCATAAAATATATACATTGTTTGGTGTGATAGATTATACAAAGGAAAGCTAGTTGTACTGAATGTTTTTACCACTTCATCAAACATGATATGTCAGAGGACCAAGTATTTGTCAGTGCTTGTACCTTTCATCACTATTTTCATAAATGAAATTATTTTACTCATCTTACTTTTAACACAATAGTGTCTGATAGATACAAAAGATATCATCGGCCCTTCTTATTTCTTATTTCAGTGTTAATATTTTCATTATGAAATTATTTTATTCATCTTACTTTAACACAATATTGTCAGATAGATACAAAAGATATCCTTTTTATATGTGGTGGAGCCTTTATTGATTTAGAGAAGACCATTTCGGAAAGGTAATGCCTTTTTTTGACATTTTTTGTTTAACAGAATTTCCTTACTGAACATAACAGTTTATTGTGATAGGAATTTGAAAATTTTGAAATTTTGATTGCTTTTGTCCCAGACGACAAGATTCTTCCATTGGTTTTGGTGCCCCAGTTCGTGCAAATATGAGACGTGCTGGAGAAACTAATGCTGTTGTGGCTTCATCATTGTTGGAATCTGTGAGAAGCAAATTCATCATTGTCGTGTATATATATAGATATAGATATTCCCACTAATTCGTATATGCTGAATTCCTTAAATTGATATTATCTTTGACCCTTTTCCGTTAAATTGTAATTCTATAATTCCTCTGAAAAGGTAGCTTGAGTTGACTTAAAATTTTCAGGTGGAAAGTGGTGATCTTGTGGCATATGGCCTCATCCCTGAATTTATTGGACGTTTTCCTATTTTAGTGAGTTTGTCTGCTCTAAATGAGGACCAACTCGTTCAGGTGTGTTCATTTTGTTTTCTTTCTATTCTTTTCTGAGGTACTTGATTTTTGCTATTGGTCACTTGGCGAGGCATTGGCCTGCCTGCAAACAATGGTGTTCCTTTGCACGCAATGTCAAAGGATGACCTTTGACTATTGTTCAGAATGTGACTGCAATGATTATTGGTTTATTTTTATATTTTATAAAAAGTTACTGTGGATGCTTGTTCACCTGCTAACATTAAGCAGCAGAACTTGTAAACACGGATGTTTGAATTGGTCAATTCACGAGTGGATTCATAAGAGTTGGTTGGAGTTTCATACAACCCGATATGATTTACGATTTGTAATTTTGAACTTTGGAGTGTTAAGTTTTAAGTGGAAAACTTTCAGCATTTTGAGCCTTGATATTCCATGAAACTTGTGTTAATTGTTATTTTTCCCTTTCTACGATACAATGCATATATTATTTATTTTCTTGACAAAGTGAATCGTACCGGTTCATAATTTTGGAAAACCGGCTTATTTTTAGATTCATGATTTGACAACCATGCTTGCAAATTGAAATGGAAAAAGATAATATATTTGTTGTTAGGTCCTTACAGAGCCCAAGAATGCGCTTGGTAAACAATACAAGAAAATGTTCAGCATGAACAATGTAAGCTTTTGTTCCACTTAATCTCCTAAGCAAGAATTGTCCACTTTTTGCTCCTTTTTGGAAAGTCACTGGCATTCCAATCATGAGGCTGCCCTCTTGTGGTTAACTTTTCGTGTCCGTATAATGTGGCAGGCTAATTTACATTTTACGGAGAACGCACTTAGAGTGATTGCAAAGAGAGCGATGGCAAAGAACACTGGTGCACGTGGTTTACGAGCCATATTAGAAAATATTCTTACAGAAGCCATGTTTGAGGTATACACTTGGATAAGTGAAGCAGGTTTGACTTTTCTTTGTTCTGCTCCGCTGATATCATTGCAATTGTCATGATTTTGCCAAATCTTAAATCCACTTACCTAACAGAATGAAGGGGAACAGTGGATGTACTTGAGCCCCATTGGTTTGTGGGTTAAAAGAAGGAAAAGAAAAAAGGAAAGGAAAACCAGTTCCCTTGTGTTTTCCTCCATGCTTAAATAACATTAGAAAATGAAATTTTTTTTAAATGTGGCTGTATCTTAAGAAAAAAGGTGGCTTGGTCTAAGGTCCTTAAGATTGAGTCAATATTGCCTAGAGGACATGCCATAAACAAAAAACCCTACAAGGACACACTCAAAAAAAATTTATCTCCTAAAGTCCCCTAAGGTTTTGAATTTCATTTTAAGAGACAAAATTGCTCCTAGAACCCTAGCGAGTCCACCACCACCACCATCTGTCTTCTCTCTCCAACCTTCTCTCTCCAACTTTCTCCTTCTCCTCCCTGCAATGGTGTCTACTGCCACCACCACCTTCGCAAGCCACTGCGAACCACCACCAACACCACCATTGCGCACCACTGCGAGCCACCACGACCATCATCGCACACCATTGCGAGCTGCCACCACTGCAAACCACAACCACCACCATCGCCAGCTACCACCACCACTACCGCCATCATCACAGTCATCACACCACCACCACCATCGCCGCCGATCATGAACACCACCACCATCACCACAATTCCGGCCATCTTCGACAAGCTCGAACCACATCAGGCCATCTCCGACGATTGCGAACTAGATCAGGCCATCTCCAGCGAGTGCGAACTATATCAGACCATGTCCCTTGATGAATCACGCTTGGACATTCATTTGCTTCACTTTGTGGTTGTTCCTTTGCTAACAGGTAGAATTTGCAATATCAAGTGAAATTTCACTTGTTATAGTCAAAGTTAAGTGAAATTTCACTTATTTTTGTCTGTAACAAGTGAAATTTCACTTGATTTTTGTTTATAACAAGTTAAATTTCACTTGATTTTTTAGTGAACAGTGACGTGATAGTGGTGGTTGCCGGAGGTCAGGTGTGGTGGGGGTGGTGGCCGGATATCGCGGGGTTGGTGCCTAAATGCGGCAGAGGTGGTGGTCGTCAGAGGTCAGGAATGGCATGGGTTGTGGCCTGAGGGGACGGGGTGGTGGCCGGAGATGACGGGGGTGATGGTCGGAGGTGACAGAGATGGTGATCTGAGGCGGCAGGGGTGGTGGTAATGGCGGCTAGGGTATGATTCGGGTTAGATGATGAAGATGAGGGTATTTTAGTCTATTAGTTATTGGGAAGACTTATCCTCAATATTTGATTTAAGTTGTCCTTGATACCAAAAAAGCTTGTGCTAATGTGCTTTTCACCTATTTTTGACTTATCCTCAATGTTTGATGTAAGTTGTCCTTGATACCAAAAAAGCTTGTGCTAATGTGCTTTTCACCAATTTTCCCTAAGAAAAAAGGGTGGGAAATGAGTCAATTGACTCACAAAATTCAAAATTTTAAATTTATTTCACAATAAATTTTCTTTCCCTTCATATTTTTCTCACCGTTTTCCTTAGTAAGCAAGCAAAGAAAAGTGTTCTCTTGTTTTCCTTTCCTTTCCTTTCCTTTCCCTCACTAAATCAGTGAACCAGAGCGTTAATATTCACCTAATACTGAAAATGTACGTTTATTTACTGGTAAGACTGGCGGTATAAATATACTAACTGCGTTCGAGTTCCTTTTGGGGTATGTACAGTCTTCCTTCCATGTTTGTTAAGTGACGGTAGTTCCCATTTTCACTTCGATATGGTTTGCTAAAGATTGGTGACTAGCTGGCAATTACTGCCTTACAGTTTCTGGAAAAACTTTTCATATTAATAGACTAAATACTTGTGGATCCTCATGGCTTTGTTTGTACTTCACCGTCAGATTCCTGATGTCAAGCCAGGACATGATAGTGTTGATACAGTTTTGGTGGATGAAGAGGCTGTTGGTTCAGTGGACACACCGGGATGCGGAGCAAAAATTTTCCGAAGAGATGGTGGGGTAGAGCCATTTATTTATCAAACAAAATTTAGAGATCATATGGTATGTTTTTTATGCCTTCATCTGAACGGGCTTCTCAACCATATTTTAGTCAAGTATTTTTTTTTTCCATACTCTATGGGACTGGATGGGAAGGCCAAGAACCGGTTCTATGGTTAATAAGTGAACTCGTTCTACAAATTAAAGTTTTCGGTAAATGTCTCTTTCTTGCACTGGAGTTAACATCATTCTTGAAACCGATTCTTAGTTAAATCAAGATAACATTGGTTCTCATAAGAGCCAGATAGAAATAGAGTCTGGGAGCGAACGAGATCTTATTTTAAGCATTCCCAAATAGGCCCCATCTGTTCTGTTTTCGTATTTCCCTTTCAAGGTCCTCTCATCCCATGTAACCTGGAACCCAACTCTACATTGTCAAAATGGATTCCTTTTTCTTCATAATGATGCTATTTTGATTTATTCGGGACTTATAAATGAATTTTAATTGCTCTGTGGGAATTCAAGATTGAAGATCCCTTATAATCATTCGAACTTTATTTATGGCTCTGGCTCACAGGAAAAAGGCGAGGAGGCTGAAGGGGCATTGGAGGGAGGGTTAGAGGTCTCGTCAGGAGCCATGAACTTGTGACTGTATGTTTTGGCATGTGTAATATCTCTATTAATACTCACTATAATTATAATGAGCATCATGATAGTTGTGAAGTTTCATTTTCAGCCTCTGTGTGTGTGTGTGTGTGTGTGTGTGTGTGTGTGTGTGTGTGTGTGCGTGAGAGAGAGAGAGAGAGAGAGAGAGAGAGAGAGAGAGAGAGAGACCTTTTGGTCTTTAAAGTTTTGACCTCAGTTTGTATGTTCATGAAAACAAACAGATGACTAGATCAGGGTAGTGGATTTGTAATGTAAATAATATCTTCCACCCAAAATATCATAGTGGTGCCTATCGTGATGTGGACTAATTCATTTTGGCAGATGAAATCCCAAAATGGTAAGGAAGGCTGCTGATGCAACCATTATGATATGAACTAATTCATTGTGGCATATGAAATGGCCAAAATGACTTGTTGCAATGTCATATGGCTTGATCAGAGTGTGTGACCTTTTGGTCTTTAAAGAACTGGTTTGTGGTTCATAAGAAAATTGTTTCTTCAAAATTGGGTGTTTTAATGAGTGTCAATTTCTTGCGAGTAGACCGTGCCTAGTTTAGTAAGTCTCATAAAACTTGGTTCTTGATTCTGGGTCAAATCAACATTACTTTAGTTCTCACAAGAATCAAATCTAGACTGAACTCAACCCAATTTTATACTTTTTAAAACTAACCTCGACTTTCTTTAAGTGCTGCTTTATATGAGGGAATCGAATTGGTTGAACTTGAATCATCCGTCTCACACTGGCACATACACATGGATTAGTTGCAAATTTGAAGTCTTGTTTTTTTTTTTTTTAGGGGGTTTGCTATCTCAAAAAAATGGGCACCAAATGAGTTTTTTAAGAAAATATTCACTAGGGTGTTCTAAGCCAATAAAATCTTTGAATTCGAACTCACTAAAACACCTATCCATCAAAATGGGAAACATGTGTATGTGTCAGGTTTTCATGTATTAACATGTTCAACAATGATATGTACACAATTTTCAACTATACCTCAAATCACAATCATGTTTTAAATGTATGTACTTTGTGCTTCTAAAAAAAGTGTGGGCCCTGTGTGAAAAATCCACACAACATAAAGTACATGTATTTAAAACATGTGTTGTGGTTTGGGGTGTGGTTGAAGGTGTGTGCCTAGCATTATTGTAACATGTTTGTATGGTGACAATGATGATGTTGTATTTAAGATTGAGATGAATATTTTCTTAGATAATGCACGCGTTAAAATAACTCCTCTGTGCTTGTTTATTGAATCATTTACTACTACAATATAGGCTTAACTATGTTTTACACCCTCTTAGGCTTAGTTTGGCCCCCACATGGTTTTTCAAAAGTAGTTTATAAAATTTACTATTAAACTGTTTTGATAATTTTGTACAAGTGACATATTACTCTTTCAAAAAATATCGTGAAACCAAAAAGTAACCTTAAACTTTTAAAAGTTCCATTTTAGAGATTTTAAAAGCGCCCCCCCCCCCCCCCCCCCCCCCCTCCCCCAAACCAAAACAGAAAAAAAAAAAAAAAAAAAAAAAAACTTAAGTTCACCATTTGCAAATCTCATAAACTAGTTACCACATGAATTAACATGAAATTGTGCTTTAAAAAAGGAGAAGCACCAAAATGGGGCCAAACTAAGCCTTAGTTTGCTCTTTGTGTCAATTTGGCCCCTGTAGTTTAGAAATTGTCATTTTAGTCCCTGTAGTTTTATGAGTGTGTCATTTTAGTCTCTCAAATATTTTTTATGACAAATTTTTTTACTTTCAGTGATAAAATTATTCATCAATAAAGGACTTATTGGACTTATTTGACACACTTATGAAACTACAGAGACTAAAGTGACACTTTCTAAATTACAGGGACTAAACGGACACAAGTGACAAACTACAAAGGTGTAAAATGTATTTAACCCTACAATACATTACCACGATATATTATTTCTCATTTTATCTTCTGCAACTAGCATTGTCTTAGACTCTCAATTGAAATAATTGTGATGACTTTTGTTAATAAAAAATGGATCATTTTATTACCAGCAATGTTATACTTCTCAAATTTTATATATAAGACGTTATTCTTAATATATATGGTAGTGATATCACCTTCAATAATTGTGGGATTATTTCAACATCTTCTATTGAAAATCAAGCGGGCATTATGTGTTGAAATTCAAAATTAGAATGTGTAGCATGCTCTTCTTTTCATACTACAAAAGTAATAAGTTCTAAATATTTGCGACAAAAAAGGACATATATTTTACTCTAGTAAGGAAAAGGCATTGGTGTTTTTGACATAATTTTTAGATAGAGGTAACCTGGAAAAAAAAAACTAACATAAATAATTAAGACATATCAATATTATTTATCAACTCGAACATGGCACTGCCCATAATATTTTTTGTTGATTATATTTTGGGCAATATTTGGGACACAACTTTCATACAATTTTCACATAACCTCCTAAGAGATGTGTCTATCTCTCCTGTGTCACTGGATCTCTCCTGTGTCACTGTGGGATCCAGTGACATCACAAAAGAGAAATAGACACATCTTTTAAGAAGAAGATTGTATGAAAGTTGTGTCCCAAGAATTATTCTTATATTTTATACTAATAATTTTTTTTTAACATTATTATTTAGATCGAAGTCATTTTTCCTAGATTATATAGACAATATAGTTAAAACTAGTTTGTTTGTGTGGTGTGTGTGTTTTGCTAAAAGGCAAATATCAATAACTAAAAAAAACCATTACAAGGAAAAAAAACCAACATCAACAAGAAAGAACAACAACACAGAAAACAAAAACAACAAAGCACAAGCATAAAGACAAAAGTACTAAAATGGAGATTCGGACGAAGCCAGATGAACCCCTTTGCAAGCTGCACCAGAAGCCAACCACCGCGTCACAGAAACCGCCGCGTGGAGAGATCGAAAAACCAGAGAACAAGTAACCAGGGCAACTTCAACTTTGAAAATGGAGTAGACCCACCTAAAGATGATGGTGACATAAAGTCGAGCCCAAAACAGTTAAGAAACTTCACGCAGGGGAGCAACCAAAATTGCTTTAAAAGTCTTCATGGTAGCAGAAGCTACATCATTAATGGCAACACTGCGGTAAACGAGAGGCCAAAGGCAACCAACCAAACCAAGAGCTAAATGGTTTGAACCATAGTTATTATAAGAGAATGGACAGCAATAAAACCAAAAAGGGGGGAAAAAACGCAAAAGAAAACTTCATAAGGGGAAGGAAAAATCCTCACCTAAGAAATGGAAATCTTCACAATGGAAGAAGGGCTGAGAGAAAATGGAGGAGAGGAGCGGAGGAGCTGACTGATGTGGGCGGCAACTAGGGTTGGGAACTTGGGGGCCATCGCTTCTTTCTCTCTCTAACTTTATAGAGAGAAGCTCCCAACGAGTTAGTCATTCGTCTGGAAGATATGTTTTTTGTGTGTGATTGTGAGTGTGTAAGTATAGTTCATTTGGCGTCAAGCTGGGTGTAAAGGCTCCTCCATTTCGTAAGTCGAACACGACTTGTAGAATTCAAATTGTGGATTTGGAAAGAAGTATAGTTCGTTTGACGTCAAGCAGGGTGTAAAGGCTCCTCCATTCCGTAGGTTTAAGTGTTCAACCCTGTTTTCTCTTCTTCTACCCCGAAAAAAGAAGAAGAAGAAGAAGAAAGAGATTTTAGACTTTTATGTAAAAAATAAAATAATTTAGGGTTAATTATATTTTATTCCTTATGGTTAGGCTCATTTTCACTTTAATACTTTGTGGTTCAAAAGTGGATACTTAACTATCCTATGATTTTGGACTAAAGTGAAACTATTAAGATTTCTCTCAAAATAGCTCAACATGGGGTTTAAGTGATAAAATTAGGCCAGCATGGGAGAGTTTGTGTCAAAAATAATTTCATGTAGGTAGTTAACTCCAAAATTACACCCCCCCCCCCCCCCCCCCCATAGGGATTAAGTGTTAGACATTAGACCCACATAGGTGGGTTAAATGGCAGCATAATTACCACATAAAAGATTAACCTCAAAATTAATCTCACAAATGGGGTTAAGTGTTAATATTTTGGAACAATTATAGAATTTTTATCAATTTTGAGAAAAATCTTAACAGTTTCACTTTAGTCTGAAATCACAGGGAGTTAAGTGCCCACTTTTGAAGCACAAAAAATAAAGTAAAAATGGTTTACCCACAGGAGGTTAAAAGGGAATTTAATACTCCTTTTTGGTTTATCGAAACTATTATCCTCTTAATTCTTAAAGGGTACCATTGTTGTCAAAGCAACAGTGACAACAACTTTACTTGTTAAAAATGATAGCAACTTGTTATAAATGATAGTTGATTACGTCAAAATCAAGTTCTTTGTTAACTCTATTAAAAACGTAGTATGTTGGAAGTAGGGTGTCGAGTCCACAGGGATTGAATTGAAACAACGATGTTGGGAGCTGAATAATCAATTATAATGCGATAAGAAATTAACAACCTAAGAAATAAAACGATATGTTTTTAACTATGGGTGATACTCAAATCATCAACTATTTAAACTACAATGACAAATTATGGAAGAAGAAGTGAGCTTTTAAACAAAGACAAGTTTTAATTAGATTGGCGATTTTTCAAATGTAGAAATCGAGGTTGGGGAGCATTCCCCTACCTTGGACCAAATAACACATGGATTTCATATTTGTAGCACATTCTAGAGTAGAAAAATCCATTGAGCCAAACTATCAAACATGTGGTGGTAAACCTACATGCTAGATAGAGGTTTCAATAGAAACATGAGTTTAGGTTTGAAATTCAAGGGTTTAACAACTTATAATGCTTTGTGAGTGGGGTCCTAGAAAATCAAACCTTGTATCCATGAACCCTATAAATGCTACCAAGCATAAAAATCCAATGATTGGTTTATGACTCCCAACCTACATTATCTAGCTACTCATGACTATAAAAACATTCACATTAAAGATGGGGGAAGAGAGATAATACCAATACAAGAACTAGATCATAAATGTCTTAGAACAATCTAATAGAGATCCAAACAAAGCTTCAAATAACCTTCTCTCTCTAGGTCTTAAATACACTAAAATGGAGTAGATGATGGGAGTAAATGAGATGGAGAGGAGATCTAAGAGAGAGAGAGGTTTAGAAAAAAAAAAACTAACAAAATAAGAGCTCACCCTAACTAAAAACTATCTCTAACTATTTATACCCCATTACAAAATGGTAAACTTGTAAATAAAATAGGGCAATAACTTCAAGTAGCGCGGATCGATCTAAGGTCAATAGGTGGATCGATCCGATTATCTTAATGCTCGCAGAATGCTTGTCCAGTATCGTGGATTGATCCGCCCTTTGAGCCGGATCGATTTGATTTGAGAATTTTTGGACAATAGCTTCCTTCAAAAATACAGATTGATCAGTCCTTTACTGAATTGATTCCTTCCCTTTTTCCCATGATAATGACCGAACAAACTCTCAAATCCTACAAGAAAATAATTTTTATAATAAAAAAGAGGACAATAATAATACAAACAAAAGTACAATTTATCTATGAATTCTCCTCATTTAGACGATAATTCACATTCAATAGTCGTAAAGATACGACATTGACAACACAATATTGAAGATGCTTGGGCTTTGAGCCTTTGACAATAGTGGTATATGAGTACCCTTCTTTAATATAAGAAGTAGAAAAATGAAACTAGTTTAAATATTTTGTTTTTGTGTTTTTTTTTTTGGGGGGGTAGTTGTATAATTAACAGAGTTTTGGGGTTTTCAGTACCGTATAAGAATATTTATCAATGACGTACCTCATTTAGTTTCTCCTCCTCGGTACAAAGGGTTTCTTCGATTCTCTCTCTCTCTCTCTCACTAGTTTGTGTTCTTGCACCTTGAGGAGATCAAACAAGTGGCCCAATCTCTCAGAAAATCGCTCCCTAATAGTTCAACAGAATCGATACAATGCAAGGATTAGGCGAAGAGCTCAGTATAGAAGAACTCGCTTCAAATCTCTCTACTTACAAAGAGCAACTTCAACAGGTAATTAATTACACACACACACACACACAAGAGTTTATATATATATATATATATATATATTTGTGAGTACATAATACACATATTGTCTAGTGAAAAGAAAATCTCATTGTCATTCAGAGAAATTTTTGACAAAAAAATGAAAATTTTTGTTTATTATTATTATTGTTTTTCTGTCAGAATAATTCGTTAATTAAAAAAAAAAGGGCTTTTTTCCAATAATTGGTCTTCAATTCTACTGAATTAGGGTGCTCTTAGCTAACCTTATTCCCTAATTTTGAATTTACAACTTTTATGTTTTCTCTTAGGGCTTGTTTGGCAAACAATTAGGTTTTCTTATTATGCAGGATTGGAAATCAGTTAAAAGTGTTAATTGGAAAGTAATCTGCTTGCTGCTTAATGTCTACTGAACTCGTTTAAGTTAAAAAAAAAAAGGGCAACCCAGTGCTGGAGGCTCCCACCATTGCGGGTCTGGGAGGGTGCCTTACACTGCAAGCGGAGAGGCTGTTTCCAGATTCGAACCCGCTCCATGTGCAACAAGAAAAAATAAAAATAAAAATTTTAAAAATGGAACAAATGAACACACTTTAAGCTGTACAATTGGAAAGTAATCTACTTGCTGCTGAATGTCTACTGAACTCGTTTAAGTACATCTGTGTTGAGAGTCTTAACTCTTCACTATTAATAAATATGTAAACAGGAATGTATTTCTACTATTCCTTTGTGGGTGGAGTGTTGGGTTTGTGTTCGTATTAGGTGCGTTGGACACCTATTTTACACCCAAACTCTTATATAGCATCTGATAGTGGAAGTTTAGAAATGTCTATGCAATGTAGCTAGTAACATGTGATTGTGTTGCAGCTGTAATTTTTAATGAATGTTTGTCCTTTTTCGTGTTTAACATTTATTCTTTTACATGATTTCTCTCGTATGCTGATGGATCAGGTCAGAGATCTCTTGGATGATGACCCTGGAAATTCGGAATATGCAGACATGGAAAGGGAGCTTTTAGAGGTGATCCTCATTCATTTATTTAATTTTTTTTCAACTTTTTATTTTTTTTTCTCTTATCTTACTTGGTTCTTCATATAGTTTCTATAAGACTAAAAGTTTAAATGCATAGGGTTGAACTTAGTCTCTGAATATATTTTTAATAGTTGAGAACTCACTCTCGCAAATATTTTTCAAGATAAGAGACTTATCCATTAGGGCATTATGGGATCATGATTTTGATTATAGGTGGTATTTGTTGTCTTATTTTTCCACGCAATATTTTCGGTTTCTTCTTCTTTTTCTCCTTACCCCTCTCAAATAATTTTGGTGTTCAAACCAGCAACATGAGGGGTGAGCCTATAGTGACCTAGGCGTCACGGGTTCAAAACACTGAAACAACCTCTCCCCATGCATATGTAAGACTGCGTACATCTAACCCTTCCCATACACCGCTGTGGGGGGAGATTAGAAACCAACATCCATTAATTGCCACTGACTGAAGAGGAATGTTGTTATTCTTGAGTTCAAAGGTGAGGATCCAAATTTATTTAAATGAAAACCGTAAATTTTGAGGTAAGAGAGCTCTATGGAGTATTTACAAAATGATTGAACTTAGGAACTTTATAAAGATGTCTATCACTTGTATCCTGGTTCCTTTGCAGGTGTGCTATGTGTCGTGATGGCCAGCCTTCCCGTCTGTCTCCCGATTTCACATGTTCACACTGAGTTCTAAATTTGAAATTCTACTATAGTTTCTCCTGTACAATTCAAACAAACATTCTTTTAATGCAGAATTGGCAAATTTTTTATGGGTTTGCAGGTGATTGCTTTGACAGAAGAACTCCTGGATACTGCAAAGCAAGGTGAGAATTCGGGATTGGGTATTGGGTCAAAGGCTGATGTGTCTCCTAGCGTGCGCCATTCTGGGGGAACCTCTGAGCATAATTCGGTTAGTCTCTTTTAAATGTCATATATTGTCACCTCAAATTTATTAAGCAACTTGTGAATTCATATAGAGGGAGATTAGCCCTTTGTTTTCTTTGAGCCAAGATTTGCTTTATGGTGAAAATACTGTATAGGGAAAAATAAAATATAAAACTCCCAAAGGAATAGCAGAAAGTGGTATTGATTTGGGCTCCCAGGAGTTTCAATTCCTTCAAGGTCATATAGACAGCTTTTGGACCAGAAAGAATCGTTTTTGTATAGATTTTGAGAATCCCAAGAGACTTGGGTTGGCATATGGTTCCTTCATACTTAGCTTGAGCTTTCACCAGCTTTATGTTTGGGAGCAGAGTCGATATTTCATCATCTCTGCAATCTATTCGAGGGGGGTTTCAAAGCTTGTTTTGGTGTGTTCAGTCTGGGAAACAAATTATTATTATTTTTTAAATAGAAGACAGAATCTATCAAGCCTAGAGAGATTTAAGAGCAGAAAGATGAGAAACTGTTTTCCGAAGGAAGAAAATTAACCCGCTAGTTTCAAACACTAAAGGCAAGAAGAAAAACCTTCATACACAAATGTATTTTTTTTGGGGAACGTTATTTTTCGTTTTGTTTGTGGTAGATTCTGCCAATATACTTTATGTAATTAACCTGTTGATTGGTATGTGGGGTCTAATTGTCTAAACAATCACATCATCTGGTGCATCTCATACTGTAATGTGGGAAATGGGAAGTTATACATCAAAATGATGCTACTAGCAAAATAGATCTTCCTTCCTTTTGTTATGTTTTTATTACTCAGCCTTTTTGGTGTTGAAAATGTTTGCCTTGTATTTTTCTGATGTATTCCATTGGATCATCAGTGCATCTCTAGCATACTATATCTCTCTTTTCTGATTGTCATGTCTAATGGTTAATTTAGTTTCTTCAAAGACTAGGGAGCTCAAGCTTGTTCTATGAGTCTCACTCTCTCCCCCTTTACGGAGCTTGTATATGTATGTCACATAGGTACTCTTTAAATGTCATATTTAACGTTTTTTGCCCAATCAGGAGCCGGGAAACTTCTCAGACCATTCTGACAAGTTTCCTATTGGAACCAAAGTTCAAGCTGTCTGGAGTGATGATGGGGAATGGTATGTAAACTAAAGAGAGATATTATCATTTCAATCAAATTTCTTATCCCCTTAAATGTCATTTGCTTTACCCTTTTTTTCTTTTCTGTTTTCTGTGTTTGATTAGTTGAATGTTCAGGTATGATGCAACGATTGAGGCACATACGCCAAATGGGTATTATGTTCGCTATGATGGATGGGGTAATAAGGAAGAGGTATGATCTCTGCTCCTATTCTCATGATCCACACAGTCTTTCTCGTTTCACTGTCCTTTGTAAACCATCCTCCATCTATATTCTGGTTATCTGGGTTTTCTTTGTCAATCTTATAAGGCCACTTCTTCTTGTCTTTTGGCAAGGCGGGTGGGGTGGGAGCATATTAGTTGTAATATATTTTCTGTTAAAAAAGTCACGTGTTTGGACAAGTTTACTTCCTTGTATGTAATAATGGTTATCGAGGTAGTTTTAGTAATACAGACAATTTCTTTACTACACTTTAAATGAGCAATTGTGACCAAAATCTATCATATCATGCCACTGATTTTCTAAGTGAACATGACTTCATTCTTTTTTTTTTTTTTCAGTGACCAAATCCCTTCAACTTTAAAAGGAGGAATTCTTGAAATTAGGAACTTGTCAAACGCAAATTTAATACCAATAAGAGTCAATAAATGCTAGACAAGAATAGTAATATAAGGGAACACCAACTCAATTACTTTTGACACTAAAGAACCAACTATGTTAAGACTAGCTCAACAGTCCTCTCTGTATAAAATATGGCGTGTTGAAAACATTAATAAATATTTTAGAGTTAAAAGGGTTAGAATCAAGCTGGTTCAATCAACCCGCCTAGAACTGGTCCTCATGGGAATTTATATCCAAGGTATGATGATTTGTGGTGATTTTTTCCCTTGCAATGGGTGCTTTGTGAAAGATGGGTTTGAAGTAATATCCTGGGTACGTTAGGCGGGCAGATGTTGTTTCTTTTCTTGATTACCTAGAGCTTATAGGTTTTTTTAGAAATTGTAATTCCTCCGTTGTCCGTGGTTCCTCTGATAATGACGCCTTGAATTTCCATTAAAATTAAAGAACGTTGATATTTGTCTAAATCCATCAAGATTTCCGTCTCTTCACTCCTTATACTACATTGGGTTTAGAGACTTCGGGTTTTTGGCTTTGTTGTAAACTGAGTGAAAACTGAAAGGCATACCTATTGGAGGGGAATTCGAGGTTATGGCTTTTTTGATTGGACTATGTGAGGCTTAGCATAGACTGAGTTAATTCTCAAGTCTGTGTGTAGTATATGCTTATCTTACTCATTGAATCATTTACATTTTCTCGACATGCTATTTAGTGGGTGCATAGATGTGCTAATAAGAAGGTAGATTTCTTCATTAATCATGTGGCCAATTTTTTGGAAGACTTTTAGGGCTCATTTCTATTCCTATTGGTGGAGTTCAGTTTGATATTTTTCTTTCATCTTTTAATATTCTTCTCATCTATTTTCGTTTCTTTTGTAGAACATCAAGTGCTTCTGCCATTTGCTCTTTTTTTCCTTATGATAATTTTATACTCTTTTTTCAAAAGAAAAGTGGCCCCTTACTATATGTGATATCAGATGTGGGCCAGGTGGAGGTTGGATGTCTGATGCACTGGTGGTAGTAGCAATTATCATTTGTTTTAGGACTGTTTAAAGTTGCAATTGCATGAATTTTTCTCTTGTTCTCTGAATTTCATTTCAAGATAGAAACCAAAGAGTTTTAGATGGAAGAAAACATACAAGAATGTTAAGGAATACTTGTTAAAAAGGAACAAAAAAGGACAAGGAATGAAGGCGAAATGAAAAACACATTGAAGAAACTGAAAATTCAACACCCCCACATACCATACCTCCTCCGATCCACAAGGACTGAGCAAGTGCCCCCAACCAAAAATTCAGTTCTATCTATGTTTGAACTTCATTAATATATTCATTTTGCTATTGCTGTCATTACAAGGCTGCCTCTTCAACAGTTGTTTCCATCTTCTTATCTTCTCTTACCTCTCTGATCACACATCTGCTAATGCCTCTGGTCACATTCCTTATTGCCTATACACCTTCACAAAAAACACAGCATCATTTCTATACATACGTACATACATGATACATACATAATATATATTTGCGTATAAGGGTTCTACACTTCTACTTGGTGGTCAACTGAGCATGATTGACACTGGGTATAAAAGCTGCTACTGGTCTAAGATCTCAACATATTCCGGCAATATTGAGTGATCCCAACTCAATGCTTATTTGACCCTATTGGGAGTTCGCTTGCCATTTTATCCTTAAGCTTATCCTTAATCTAATGCACGAGGTTGTGGACTTCTCCCTTCAAAGACTATTAGACCCTGTTTGGACTTCTCAAACCTACGTTTGGGCTAAATGTGGTTCTGCGACCAAAATAGCATAATTAGCCTGTTTCAATAAATTGTGAGAAGTACTTTATAGCCCCAACAACACATGTTGGCTTAAGCAAATTGATAGGTTCTTTAATCCAATCGTGAAGCAGGAAGTAGATTTGGGTTTTAATGAAGGTTTCTCAACTCCCATGGTGTCCTTGTGGTTGGGGCTTCTGCTTCTGCCTCAACGCAAAAAGCAACAGTGAATCCAAATGGCCCTTAATGTCCTTTTGTCCCCCCCATTTTGCTTCTAGTTCCCAAAAATTATTACATGGAGCAGTTCATTTTACTGACTGCTGCTATTTTCAGGTGGATCCTGATAATGTCAGGCCAATTCAAGAAGGGGTTGTGAATCCTTTGATAGAGGCTGAAAAGGAAGCTGAAGCTACAAGACAAGCTATCAAGCGAAAGATTGCACAAGCAGCTGATGCTGGAGACTTCCAGTCACGAAGTTTACCAGAAAAGCTTCGTATAGATCCCAATGACCCTGAAGATGTGGTGAGTATGGTGATCTACAATTCTTAATCGCTGTTATGGAACAAATAGTTTTGTGCTGCAATTATTTTTCCCCATTCTGAAATACTTTTTCCCCTTTTTGACTATTTAAATAATATTTCATCTAGAAGTTTTATAGGCTGCTAGCAAATTTTGTCAACCAAGTCATTGGTCCAAATCCCAGAAACTTTGTTTAGTAAACCAGCGTAGATGCTCTTGTACACGATTTTTTTGACACTCATCAAAGAGTGGCACTTCCATGTGCACACAAACATGCAATAAAATGGACGCAGGCAGCTGTTGGATGTGGGGATTTTGTATAAATGCCGGGTGTGAGAATTTCGTATGTGCAATGGACTTACCAAATTTGGAAACTCAAGGTCACATTTACTTATATATATTTACTTCTTTTGTATTTGCAAAAATAGAGAGACTTCAACCTGTCATTGTTCATTTGGAAATAAACATGTTATGCAAAATAATAGGAGACTTTTTACGTATAAAGTGCATAGTGAACTTGAGGACTTGAAGTAATGGGCGAGCTCATGGCTGATGTCGAACCCAGAATTGCCGGATAGGATATGTCATACCCACGTCTACCTGTTGTGGGTGGGTCAATACGGAAGCTTCAACTGGTATGTACGCACACATAATGTATACATGGTTCTGATTTTGCAAAGAAGTAAATGACCCAGTTGCCCTCATTTATAAGTGTCATTGTGCGGCCTTATGGTAAACGTTCAGACATTCAAGCTAGAGCGGGGATTTCAAGCATGACAGTAGTCGCTTTTATGTTAAGTGTTAGATTTGATCTCAAGTGTCATGCAGGACCTGGTTATATGTATTGGGCTATATTTCAGTCATACTTCTGTCATTGTTCCCAAGCGATGCCAATTTCTTTTCCCTTTTTTTTTTTTTTTTAATTTCTTATTAATTTTCTTGTTGCTTTAATATTTGTGGTGCATGGATTTTGTTTAATGGATGAGTGTTCTCTTTCAGTTCTTAGTTTATATATGTTTACTTGCCAACTCTCATTGTTTGCAGAAAACTGCCAAACGTAAGAAAATACATTCTTTTAAGTCGAAGATGCGGATGGAACAACTTGAGGTCACACAGAATAAGAGGCAAAATGCCTGGCAGCAATTCCAGACTACCAAAGGCCATTCTAAGAAGGTATGGTTCACAATTTCGTTTTAACTTCAGCTCTATTTAAGTCCCGTTTGGATCAGGTTATTTGGGACCAACAACCACGTATTTCGGATTGTTAAGAGATTTGAGTCCGTTTGGCAATAAGTTAATAACTCAATCATTGAGCGATTTTAGTTTGTTTGGCCAAAACTTTTTTTTACAGCTTTTGCTTTTGCATAAATCGAATTGACATTAAAGCTGAAACATCTTAAATCAGACGTAGCAATTTGCTACTTATTTGAAGATCTATTTTAGGAATAATCTCTTATTCCCACAGCAATACCAAACAGGCTCTTAATCTTCCATAAAACCAAGAGATTAGTTGTAGATTTGGGTACAAGTATTCATGTATTGGAAAATACCAATTGCGGCACTGACTTTTACCACAGAAGGGAAGAATGGTTTTAATTGTTTCAAAATGATCTTTCACTGTACCAGTAGAAGTTTGAAGTTTGAGGCCTTATGGAAGTGGAAACAATTAATACTTTTCCACATCCGATTCAAATGGGAAGGGTTCAACTTTAGCTTATTTTTCGTACAAGTCTTACAAGTGTTTATGGCTAATTGGTTAGTGTTAGAGTTTAGCTTATTAGCGTACAATTAGACATTACTTCTAAAGTATTCTTGGGAAGATAATTTCCTTGCTT
The DNA here is from genome assembly GCA_033977485.1 of Hydrangea macrophylla. Classification (NCBI taxonomy): domain Eukaryota; kingdom Viridiplantae; phylum Streptophyta; class Magnoliopsida; order Cornales; family Hydrangeaceae; genus Hydrangea; species Hydrangea macrophylla. The sequence goes on from CM066996.1 coordinate 80,935,555, forward strand.
ATTGAGCTCGAGGACCTTTTGATTTTTATTGATAGATCATGTTGCTGTAGGACCTTTTATTTTTCTGTTGACCCCCTAATGACGCCAAATACCTCCAACATTTTTATTGTCAAATTCATAGGTTGCTATACAGTATACACCTAGCTGGCTAGCCATATACAAGCCGAGGCACTCAACAAGCCCTCACAAACATGTTCGATAAAGGCTCAGCTTGGCTCGTTTAATAAACAAACTAAGCTCAAGCCTATGTTTCTGGCTAATAACCGAGCCAAGCTCACACACACATGAGCTTGGTCCGATAGAGTTCGTGAACGTATTTGAATTAAGGCTCGTTAGTAGGCTTGTGAAAAAACTCGCGAATAGGCTTGATAAAGGACTTGTATACTGTCTTGTATACATACATCTATTATAAAACTATGTAGTTTAAGACGATACATGAGCCAAACTCATGCATAAAAAAAGCCAAGCTCGTTTAAAGGACTTGGATTTCAGCCTCGTTAGTAAGCTCGTGAAAAAGCTCGCGGATAGGCTTGATGAAGGCCTTGAATTTCAGGCTCGTTTAATAAACAAGTCAAACTCAAGCCTAGATTTTAGGCTCAGTCAATAAACGAGCCAAGCTCAAACATACACGAGCTCGGCTCGTATATACCCCTATATACACACCCCAATTGGATTTAGAATAGAACTACCAAGAGATGCCTACTTTATGAAGTAGTTGCACGAGTCTAGATGATTAAAATTCACTCTATGGTATTCTCTAACTAGTTGGTCTTTCATTGTTTTTAATTCTAGTTTTTGCAATCAATGCTGCTTGTTTCTCTGTTATTGAGTTTCATATAACCGAGTTAGGTTGTTTGGCATCCAAGATATGCCATTGACTGAAATAATACATTCCTTATATACCCGAGTAATGCTATGATTCCCAAATATTGTATCCCAAATGGTTCCCAAACACATGTAGCAGTGGGACCACTTCAACATCCTCCAATCAAAATCAAGTGGGCCCACTGCCACACGTGTTTGGGAACCATTTGGGATACAATATTTGGGAAGCGTAGCATTACTCTATATACCCTCTCCTTTTGGCGTGCAAAATATTGTTTAGGTACACTTGTAGGTACATACTTACATCACGAGTTGAAAATTCTCGCCTTTTCTTCTCTTTAAATGATACTGCCCCATGGGGAAGTAGCATAATATGAGAGCTGGTTGATGCATGACTGGACGACTAATACAGCTCCTCTTATCGATTGGAATTATTACTTCTTTTTTCGGACCATCAATGTGACATCAAAAAGCTCGTTGTATATATACTCCCTCCGTCCCAAAGTGCTGGGCACTTCTGGCGAACCAATTTTTTAAGGGAACATCATTTATTACACTGTTTTCATGTTTAAATATTCTTAGTTTCCCACTTTACCCTTAATTTAATTTCCCTATAAACTAAAATTTGTGGGAATTGTGAAAAAAGAAATGGCAAAATAGGAAAGATAAAAAATTTGGTGTTTTGACTTTTCAAAATGGACAAGCATTTTGGCACAGCCCAAAATAGAAAGAGTGCCCAACAATTTGGGATGGAGGGAGTATATTTTTTTTTCTTTTTTGAAATGTTGTGTACTTTTTGGTTACATGGTATTTCACTATTCATTTCTCTTGTTAATTTGTTTACTTTTAATTATTAGATCGGTTTCTTTTCGGGCCGCAAGAGAGAGAGCATATTTAAGTCTCCAGAGGATCCACAAGGCAAGGTTGGTGTGACTGGAAGTGGGAAAGGTTTGACAGATTTTCAGAAGAGGGAAAAGCATCTGCATCTCAAGGGAGCCAATGCAGAGACTGATGATTAGATAATTGTATGAGTTCATCTTATATAAGTTTTCCCCATGTTCTATATGTCACTGTATCTGATTCGTGAATCTTACTCGTAGTATCCGACTCGTTTCACATGGAAATCCATGGTTTCAAATTGAATTGGTGCACAATTTGAGGATTATGTTAATTAGGAAGCATGTTTTGTATGTCACTAGACCAGTTCATTTTTATTTACGTTTTTTTTTTTAATCTCATCTTTGAGACTTTTGTTGCGTTTGGGACAGAAGTGACTTTTTTTCCACCTGCTACATGTATTGATATTGATACACTTTAGCAAAGAGAAAAATGTGAGGAAGCAAAGAGAAAAGTACAAACATGATAAGAGTGAAATTTGCAATTGAAAAATATAGAGAACGAACTACCAACCCTCAATTCATATTCCCATGAGGACTTCCGTTGCTCATAGCCTCATATGGAATGTTTGTTGGTTGATATATATATATATATATATATATTTAAATAAATAAATTTGTATTCGAATGCATCTTTAAATTAAGTTGAAAATAATATGTTTGACATAATTACATTCATTGGGAATGTATTTCAAAATGATTTTCCAACCACTATTATCCTTCTGGTTCTATTGTTTCTGTTTTTTATTTTTTTGTTTCAAATTGAAAGAATCTACTAATATTGTAGGAGTTACACAAGTTATACCAAAAGAAGAAGACGAAGATGAAAGGAAGAAAGGAACAAGTATTAGTATTTTCTATTGATAGTAAATGTTACAAAACTTTTTTCATAATCCATATCCATAGACTTGAGATGGATTCTCTTAAATAGACTTTCAAGCTGGCTAAGGACAAATACTATTCAGATTTCAAAATAAAAATTTTACATTCGACAGTTATCACAACCTTCCAACATTAAATACAAGAGAAACTTTTCTTTTACATTTATATTTTACAATTAATACATTTAATGCAAGAGTCCATGTGTCCTCTTTCCTGCGTTGTAAAAAGTGACCCTGTTTGGATAACTTTTTCTTCCTATTGCAGAAACCTCCACGTGTCCTGGATAATGTTGGAGTCGTTCCGGAGTCTTCTACAATAATTCACCATTGGCTGAATCCCACTATGCTTCCATAGCATTTACCAGATTTTGGTATACTTCGTCTTCAAAGTCGTGGATTCTTTCGTCATCTAGGTCCTGGCTGAACTATTGTGTACGAAATTGCTCCACGTCATTTGCTGTCATAGACAGATCTATAGGAAGATCTAATTGATCTCTCTTTCTTAGTCTTTGTAGCAGTTCTTCTGCTTCTTTGATTTGCTCATCTGACCTTGTATAGGCCATAGCATGGTAAGTAACAAATAGTATTCTTCCATCTGTTACCATAAATAAGAGTGTTGCTGATCCATTAATGTCTGCAGCATTTGAGGAGATAGATAAAAGACTATCTACCCAATATTGTGTTGGATCTAATTTTCTAACCGCGTCTGATGAATCATTTTCAAATTCCTATTCTCTTGTGGGTTTAAGATACCAAATCTGATATGGTTGGAAGAATTTTTCTCTTTCTCTCCATCCAACGGTGCTTGCGATCTAAAAAGTAAAATATTTATTCCACATATAGGTTTGAACTATATAGGAAAGCATGCACTTAATCATAACTGGGAAATGAATCCAACTATGTGATTCAAGAATTTGAAAATTAACTTGATTAGCTACTCCCCATTGGATGTCTTCATAAAACCATTCTTCGTGGTTTACAAAGATGGTTATTTTATAAATCGTATCATGAAAATTAATATTTTCATGAGATCTAAAAAGTAAAGCACGAATCATTTCTTGATGATCTTCTACCATTTCTTTAATTTGAATAAAAATATCTCTTGGTAGGAGATGTCTTGCTTTTTCAAAGAGACAAATTCTCTTTAATTTTTTCAAAAATTGGATCTGAGAACTCATGGCTTATGAGATCAGAAATTTGAAGAAAATCGTTTATTTTTTCAAAATTAAAATCTTCTGCCCAAAATCTTTGTTTCAATATCATTAAACAAATGAATGATGCAAACCTACAACATTCAAATTGGACCAGGCTCTACCTTTACATCATATTCATTACAAATTCAAACTCAATTTTTTTGGATTAACCCCACCGTATACAAATATAAACCCTCCATATCCAGAGGCAAAAAAATTTGTTTTCTAGTAAGCTATGAACATGTAAAGTGGGAACCATATAATAATTTTCGTAATCACCTATATTCACAGACATGCAGTAATACGACAATCAGTACAAATCATAGTAACAATTTGAGTGCCAGTATAATAAAGCAAGTCTGCATTTAACAAGGAAATGAAAATCCATTGCATTACGGAACTGATTTTTTTTTTTTTGGAGGGGGGGGGGGCAAACATAACTGAATTGACTTCAAGCGAAAACACCGCAAAAAAATTTGTTTGCTCAGTGTTAAATTAGAATGCGGTTTTAAACTCTCTTGCTGCAAGTAAGCAACTTCCAGATTTATACCAGTCTGATCTAGAATATAAGAAAGGGACAGCAATACAAAATATACATTACTGGTACTCTTGCCCACAAAATACACATTATAAGGCATAGGTTAACGCGTAAAAGTTGCTTCACTTCATGAAAGAGTTCTCTTGTTGAAAGACTCCACCGTCAAGTTGGCAGTAAAAGCTGGAATCGAGTTCATCTTCCGAATAAAAATCTCAACCTGCAAAAGTCGAGCCCAATGAACTTTATAAATTTGTAATTTGTAACTGCAGTACCAAACCAGGTACTTCAGAGGACAATTTTGCAGATTTTAATCATGTTTATGGCCATAAGACATGACCCAATATAGAGAATTTCTATTTAAAGAACCTAAGAAACAGCACTGAAAAGGTTTAATTCAAGAGAGAATAAACAGATTGTATATTCTTGTACAATTTTGGAGACTGCCAAACCAGAAAACCTAGTCAGAGAGTTGTTCCTAGGGGGATGCAAAAGAAGTAAATACATTCCGAAAGATTTTGACCAACTATAATTGGGGGACAAGAAAATATAAGTACAGATTTGGATAGCTTGATGAGTTAACAACGGCAAATTGGCAATGCTACAAACAGAACATTTACGTCGTCATGGCTTCCAAAGTATAAAACACTCCGGGAGGAGAAATAGGAACGAGGTATAAAATTTGAGACAACCACCTCAGTAAAGGATGTGCTGATATTTAAAACGGTACATTTCCGCTCTGTAAATCGTTATCCCCACTTACAGGAGTAGCCCAATCACCCATATAGAAGAGCTTTTAGTCCCAATGTAACGTGTTCTGTTCTCCCATTAGTTATGAGTCTTTTCCTGGCGAACCCAAGTCTTACAAATAGTTTGGCAATGTCTGAGAAGTTATTTTAGAGTTTCACCTCTTAACACTATTTCCAACACTTCATACTCCTGTCTCAGAGCCAAAGTAACCAAAGAAGAGAATCTGAATGGGCCATTACCATATAGTGATCCCGCTTATTCAACGAGGGAGTACATTTTTACAGAACAGTAGAGTTTTATTAATATGTTGCTTTCCTTCCTATGTCAAAAACAAGAAAGTAAACTAATTTAACCCAGACTTGAAAAGGTATTTGCCTCCACCTGGCTTTGTATATAGTTTTTCTGTTTGAGCTGCTGCCTTCAATATGCTTCTTTCTTGTAAAATCTACTATATAATCATTACCGCGCCATTTTGCTTTTAAAAATAAATTCCCTATGTGAAAGCTTCAGTGAAATAATATCCAATACGGCACTTCTGAAATCGTAGCCATAATCCTACCACAAGATTGTAGCTATTACAGTTAAGTTCACAGATTAAAAGCTTTACTGAAATAATCTGGTGAACATCGGGTTAGGCGTGACAGAAGATGAGCAATGAATAAGTGGAAAATGCTATACACTTCAAAATATGATTGTAGCTTAAAATCATGCTCCGTACCTGATGGGATATCTCAGGCTGCAAGGTGTAATTGTTTGCCTACGGAATGAGGGAAGAAAATTAGTTTGCAGAGCTTTTAATTCGAGTTTCAAATAAATGCTTTGGAAAGGATGGTCATCCTACAAAATCATTAAAAAGGACCCATACACAGCATGGATCATTCAAATATCACATAATGAAATCAAAACACGAGTGTTGTTTCCCTTGAGAACACAGAGTGATTCCATGTGGATAGGATGTTTGAACACTCCGTACTACATAACCTGAATCCTACCAGTCGTCCTTACCAAAATGTTAGTGTTCCCCGATTCATATTCGAATTCAAGCTTTTCATCGTCACTTTGTGCATAAATAGATTGTAGGGCAAAACGAGTCACTGGAATTCCATCAGAACGCCGGTGATCATCCATGACAATCTGCCAAAACAATATGCACGTTAGAGCATAAACAAATAGTTTGGAGAGCCAAGTAAACTTGTTCATATTTGGAGAATGCGTAAAGCATGAATGATATTAAATTTCCATGTGTATGACTGAGGTTAAAGAACATCCAGTTGACTGTAAAACAGATCATTGGAACAATTTTCAAAACAAAATGCACGAGGAAAACAAGGCGATCTATGCAAAGTGCAAACGCTTTCCTGTGGTTCAACAAGATTGGATAAGAAAGCTGTGTCCGATGTTTCCTAAACTGGAATACCCCTTATATTTTAGAGGAGTGAAAAAAAGTAGTAGTTTCTGTGGAAATGCATATGTATTCATTGGCATCCTTTCCGTATTTCACTTTCCAAACAAAACTGGTTTTATAAAATAGCAAAACAGCCCTTGTGAAACTCGCACTTATTTATATTTTTAATTTATCACGTCTTGTTATATCTCACTCCAATACATTACTAATGGATCCCACACTTTTGTGCATTTTTTCAAGGGATTTACTCCACATCATCAAATTATCAAAGTATTGATTTTTTTAAGTAAAAATGTTTTAAGTACATATTGCAAAAAAAAATGGTACACCAAAATGCTCCAGATTGCTGTATTTTTTCCATTAAAAAATCCAGAACAGACACCAAACAAACTTGAAAAGTACGATTACCTATGCATACCCTTATAGCTCTAGATACAGCCACACCTATGTCACTAGTAAGAATGTACTTGCAACTATGGTGACAGCCACCACTGTATAACCAACGAGGTTGAAGTGAATTTCAATACCTTATAACCAAAAAGTTCACAGCATGCCCTTCTGAACACTGAGATTCTATCTGCAAAAACAGTCTTGTATCTGTTTTACCAGTACAATTAGGAATAACTTTTTGAATAACAGCTAAACAATGCAGTAAAAGAAAAGAACTGAAAAAAAAACACCAGTCATTCACCTTTCCTCACGTTTTTCAAGTGTAGCTATTTGCTCTTTCAATTGAACTATCTTTCCAGAAATATACGAGTCTACAAGTTTCCCGGGATCAGCTGAATAATTAACAGAACCACCATTCAGAACAAAAAAAAAGTCAATAGTCATGTCTCAAGTGACAAGGCATGGCAGAAACAGAAGTGAGAAGTGAGAGCTCTAACTGTAAAATTAAGATCATCAAAACCAAAGATAATGACTCTGCTTTTCTAACTTACTAATTCTTCATCGACGTCCACATTTCAAACATGCACTAGAACAAACAAAAGCATATTTGACATGTGGCCGTTGAGATGAACAATTTGCTCCTTCAAGTGTTGCAATCACCAATCAAGACAAAAGGTTTTTCTAATCAGAAGATGAATTAGTTCAAAAATTAGGATACATACTGGGCAATTAATTATCCATCAAATAGAAGCAAATGAAAGTCTTTCATACAAATTCTCAAGGGAAAAGCAATCATTTAGATAAGGCACCACACGCATTAAAATTTCTGGTACATGGAGCAATAAATAAGCATCAATACCAGAGTCCTTTCCAATGAATTTCTGAGTAACGAAAAATACAATCTTAGCTTTCCCCCTATCCGAATAGGCAGGGTCACAACTGTGAAGCACATCGCTACTCTAACAGAGGAATGTTATACTTGTACAATCTCTGTCCTTATGCTAAAATGCATGGCCACTAGACAAGATGCAGATTTAGTTGTCAAGAGGATCCTATAAGTTGAAGGTAAACTGCCTAATTGAAAAGCAATTGCAAACTAACAGACACAGGTGCAACTTTGAATTGAGTGAGAACTTCTATGATTAAAGTAGTCTAGCTAGTTGGAAAGTGAATGCAAACTTATTTACTTCGATGTACTTTTTTAATAAAATAATAATTATTTGGGATGATGGTAAAAGCCCGCCCTAGTGCGAAAATGCAAGGCTGACCCTAAGGAGCCAATTAGGACTAATAGAATTCGATGTAAGATTGGTATCCAGTCCATCCATCTAGTTCCCATAAGAAAGGTATCAATTTGCAATTACTTCTCCTAGTTCTAGCAACACGTTACCCAAAGCATGAGAATTTTCGATAACAATGAATCCACAAGCTACATAATCCTGTGACAGCGCCGCTAGCAGGGAAAGAGATGTAACCTGATTGATTTTTAAGTTCTTCAACAGCTTCCAGCTTCTCCTTCATCTTCTGTAACTCATTTTGTAAAGCCTCTATTGTTTGTTTTGCCTCATTGTCAACTGCAAGGGTATTCACCATTCGCAAAACTTTTGTACTTGAAGATGAAAAATCACCATGACCCAACTGCAGAGGGAAAACCAACACAAATGTTCTCAAAAGTACCTTATCCTGTGTTATTATTATTTTTTTTTTCTTGAGTTGTTTCCTGTGTACACAAATGTTCTCAAAAGTACCTTATCCTGTTTTTTTTTCTCTTGAGTTGTTTCCTATGTTTGTAAATGAATATTTAGACGACGACGCTTTTCAAAGAAAAACTATTGGACTTAACTTGTATGTGACTTTGTTGGTATCAATTTATGGTTCTTCTAGGAAATGTAACAATTCAGTCATTACATCTTATCCCGCTAGATAAATTCATGCAACATGTTCACGCAGGGCATACTTAAGACATCACATCACATTTATCAATAAAAAAATACACCATCCAGAGACAGAAACAATGACAACAGCTGCACCATTTTGAGCAGGAAGCAGTTTAAAAAGAAACATATATACTGCAAAACAGTTTCATCTATGGTTTTTTGGTCTGATTGATCGGATATGCCTCTGGCCATCCGCGCCAAAAAGTTATACAACACCACTTATATTTTGGTGAAAGAAAAATGGTACAATAGAATCACAATTTAAGTAGTTATAGTTAGATGTAAAATTGACTTCTTAAGTTTCATGAAGTTTTTCATAAACTTATAGAAGTAAACGTGTGTTTTCAAGTCAGTGTCCATGTGAAACACCCAAGAATTTCCTTTGAGTGATCAGTTTATACACCACCAAAACCCACCATCAAATGGCTTGTCAACATGCAACTACAATAATGAATAATACTGTGCAGTATCAGCATCAGAAAAGAAAGAAGAAAAAAAAGGTGCTATAGCCAAGTAATGAGAACATGCCATTGAAAAACAGGATTGAGACAACCGTTTGGTACCAATTAGAATCATGCAATTTCAGTATGAAAATTTGGCTATCACTAAAATGGATATATTTAAATAATCAAACGAATAAAAAGGAATTAACGAACTTCAACTTTTATTGTTCAATTGAAACATGTTTTTATAAATGGTACAAATTTACCCATAACCCATCCCTCCTTTTGAATGCCATGTTAGCACTTACCACTATGCTACAACTGCTTACATCTGTTCAATTTACACTTTCTAACAGAAATTAATTCCATCAAATTCATGAACCACATGATTATGCAGCAACAGTGTTCTAAAAATCGGCCTAGGCGGTAGGCGGTGTCCGGCCGCCGAGATTTTCCCTAGGCGTTTGAGAAAATCGGCCAGTGGATTAGTCGGCCTCTAGGCGGGGCCTAGGCGGTGCTAGGCGGGGCCTAGGCGGGCTAGGCAGAGTGCTAGGCGGGCTAGGGTGAGAATGCTAGAGAGTCTTATTTGGGTCCGACTCTTTGGAAAAAAAACCCTAACATTAGTATATATACACTTAAGGTTTAAGTTAATTATGGAGAGATCCCTAATAGTTTTTTAAATATTAAAACCTTCTAATAATCTTTACTTATTTCCAAAAAAACACCACATAACCTTTATATATATATATATATATGTATCTATTATTTGAACCACAAATCTATAATTTATTTTAATTAACACCACATAACTGGTATATATATCTATTATATAATTAATTTTATTTATAAAACAAATCCGCCTAGGCCCCTAGGCGCTAGGCCCCCCTTCGCCGCCCGATTAGCGCCTAGCGATTTTTAGAACATTGTGCAGCAAATAACTTCAAGCGTCTACTTTTGGAAGATGAAGGATACATGTTTCAAAAAAAAAGGGCACTTCCTATTTCCAACCTATGCAAAATGTTAGTTAGGAGAGGTGGACAAGACGGACGTAATTTTGGCATGATTTAGTGATTTGAGACTCAAGCCCAAGTTCTCAGGCGTAGCAGCCTGAGCTTTTATATTTGCACCAAGCAATAGCTCCTAAAAATTTATACGCATATCATGTATGTAGTAAGTGACTCATATAGCTTAGGCCTTAGAGTAAGCATAATTTATGAACATCAAACCACTAAAAGGAGTCATCATTATTTTATGGAAGCTAACATGTACAATTACCGAAGAAAAAAAACCATGTACAATTACCTAATCCATTAAAAAGTTGAGCATTCAGTTCACAAGAGTATTTAAACAGGACGACCATACCGTTAAAGATTCAACAAAAACCAGAAAAATAAGTAGTATTTCCGGTAGATTTATATGTGACAAATTAACCTTGGACTCCAATAGAGAAATCTCCGAACGTAGACGATCACCCTCCCTCTCTAATGACTTTATTCTCCTTGCTTCATTACTTAGCCTCTCAGTAAGCAACTTTATTTCATCATGCTGGCGACTATTGATTTGTATTTGTTCCGATAAATTACTTTCCAATTCTTTAATAAAGCATTCCTTCTGTGCAAGAAGTGACTCAAGCTCCTGTCCTTACAAATCAAGTCACAGACAAATAGTATCAGGAAAAACTGCATGAAGAACAAAGTAAAACAGGAATAGTAATTCACAACCTGAACAATAGTTCCATTGACTATCTCTCCCCCAGCTTCGACACTCTTGTGCATTTTCAACTCATTAACAACATTTTTCAACCGATCTCTTTCTTCAGTAACAGAAGAAAGCTGTCATGATAGGAAAAATAACATTTGTCAAACAGAGGAACCAGGAAGAATAGTATACAGGTTGATGAAGTAATACAAACAAATTAATATGTTTTCCATGAATTTCATGCGGCCGACTTAAGAGATAATATACGAGTGGAACATGCGGGAAAAAAAGACACTATGTTTCATGATTACTGTCCAGTTCTAATCTAAACTTTCTTAGAAGACAAGTATGCAGCTAAAGATACTTAAATTATAGCTAGTAGCCTAGTAAACACGTGAAAAGCCTCCTTCCATACTTCACCATCAAAATGGCCCTAATTTTACTTACTATAGCTCTTCAATTTATAAATTAACTAGGGAACTTCAAAAGTCAAAAAGATAGAAGAAGAAAAAAACTGAGAAGATTTTAAAAAGAAAAACAAATTATACAAAGAAGAACAACAAATGTTGTATGACAGGAGAAAAGTAACCATAAAAAATTAAAACATAACAACAGGACACAGTAACCTAGTAATGGTCCACCTAACGCAGAGCGATGGAAGAATAGGCTTAGGTATAGACCTAGACTTTCTCATTAATGTAATGAAAAATGACTGCTCTTAAGGCTCAAACAAAGGCAGTGGTAAGTTCAAATGGGAGAGCTCAAAAAATGACCAGATCTAACACTCACATTAAATTCCATGCGCTTGATCTCTGATCTTAACATGTCAGCATTCTCTCTGGCCAATGCAACCCCAGCTTCAGCATTTTGTTTACCCAGTTCTGCAGCATCCAAAGCCACCTCCACTTGTTTCAAGTGTGCAGTAGCCTCACCTGCCTTCGCCATGCTTTCAACCACCTCTCTGTGTTGCACAATAAAGCTCAATAAAGGAAAACAAGAGAACTAACTGAAAAAGGTGAGCATTATACAAACTGTAAAACCAGATACAGAAGCTTTTTTTCTTATTTCACAGCTAACAATAAACTATTGAGCGAGCATAAGTGCTAAGAGGATAAAAGTTCCTTAATACTACAAGGATTCACAATAGGAAAGTGAGTAATGATAAAAGAAGCATTATGTATAATGTAAACAAAGACAAGCAGCAAAGATGTCCATATCATCCTGTGGTTGTCAATCAAACTCAGCTAGTGGTCTACCAGAATATCCTCTTATACGCATTAACCTAAGCATCTCACTGTCAGATATAATTTGCACATACAATAATGTATATCACAACAGAAAGAACATTTGTTAAATCAAAACAGTGACGTAATCATTAAACACTGAAGAACTCTAATGTTATAGCAAAGGTTAAGTTTCTGTCTTTCGCGAAAGAGGAAAGAAATGGTTTGACTTTTTAACCCCTACCGATCTCTTAACTAACTAAGAATATTAGGATTATTAAGAATAGAATGTAGATACGACTCAAAAAATTCAATCTGCAGTTGTAAGGAATCCAAAGAAATCTAAGAACATACTTCTGTAAAGCTGCAAATTTGAGAGGTACATCATCAGCGCACGACGCACCAGGAATCTCTTTCATCATTGTATTCCAAGCAGACAATTCATCCTCCAACTTCTTCATGCTCAGCTGGATATCTGACAATGTATGTAATTCTGACTCTGCTCTTTCCCTCCGGCCCTTTTCTTCTAACAACTTCTCCTTCAAAAGCTCAATGTTTTCATGAGAAGATCTTAATTTTCTTGCTTCTCTCACTTCAGATTCCTGATTCAAGTGAACGCAAAGTAAGCTAACTGGTCCATAGAATAATGTAGAACCCACTCCATGGACGAAATATTAAGTTATACGCACAAGTGGATGATACAAAACCCATGATGGCAAGGCAACTATCGCAATTTCAGAGTAGCTCAAAACTGAAAATTAGTATGGTTGGAGGATGAATAAGTACGGTTGTTCAAGCCTTCTAGCTCTTACAGAAGAGTCCAACTCTGCTTGGTTTCTCTTCAACTTCCTAGTAGCTATTTAAATAACAAGAAGAACCGTATATAGCACTCTATTGAAGACTTTGAAGTAAATGAACTGCAATTAAAAAACAATATCCTTCTAATAACCATAGACAAAGGGTTGTTATGATTTTGTTAGTATTAGATACAAATGAAAGGAAAATTCATTTTTTTCTTTCTAGAATGCACTAATAAATGTGATCAATCTATGTCTTATCTATCAAAATCAAACTAATAAATTGTACAAGAAATCTATAGCTGTTTACAACTTGATAAGTTAGCTCCAAAAGCATAAGCTATTAGAGAGTGGCAACAATGTATATCATGCTTCGACACCCTCCCTCATGTGCGACCACATGGAGAGCTAACAACCTGAACTCCATCGCGTAGAGACAAATAACAAAGTGCAAATATGCACACCAACGCGGGGAAGGAGAATCAAACTCGACCTCCCACAAACAAGGCTCTGATCCCATGTTAAATTACCAATTGCTCCAAAAGCTTCAACTATTAGAGAATGGGCCCAACAATGTATATCAAGCTTCAACACAACTATTAGATAGAAACAATAAATTCTTCAATTTCAAAACAAAGGTTATCTGTTTTAGGGGAATGGGTTAACTTCATGTTAGTTTTGTAAGTATATGACTTCAAGGAAAGGCATTTAGCAAATAAGGGTAATAATTGTTGTAAAGTGTATTTGGTAAAAAGCTTAGGTTGCTAACATAAGTTAGAAGCTTTTATATTAATAACAAAGAAGAAGAAACAAATAGTACAAATAGGTCCTTGAACTTATAACAAAATAAAACTTAACAAAATAAACCTAACACTCCCCCTCAAGCTGGTACAAAAATGTCTCTCATTCCCATCTTGTCCAAGATAGTGGATGACTCTCAACGACTTTAGTGACATCGGCAACTTGATTGCAAGACTTCACAAAGGGAACATAAACAGTACCACTACTAATATTTTCTTTAATGAAGTGAAGTTCAATCTCCACGTGCTTTGTTCTATCATGTTGAACGGGGTTATGAGCTATACTGATGGCCGCTTTGTTGTCACAAAATAGCTTCCTAGAATCTGTTAGATCAATCTTCAAGTCCTTCAGCAAAGACTTGATCCACAATAACTCACAAATACCTTGGGCTATAGCCCTAAATTCAGCTTCCGCACTAGACCTTACTACATTCTACTTCTTACTCCTCCAGGTAACAAGATTACCTCCTACGAACGTGCAATACCCTGAAGTGGACCTCCTATCTGTAATAGAACCTGCATCAGTGTATCTTTCCACCCGTAGGTGGTCATGTCTCGCAAAGTGAAAGCCTTTTCCAAGAGCATACTTCAAATACCACATAATCCGGAAAACAGCCTCTTGAAGCGACTCTGGTGGGGAATGCATGAACTGACTGATAACACTAACTGCAAAAGCAATATCTGGACAAGTACGAGACAGATAAATGAGCTTACCAACGAGTCTCTGATTACTCCCGCTTTGCACTAATTCCCCACTACGATCATCGTCAAGTTTCTAATTCATCGCTGCCAAGCATCGCTGTTACCTTCAACAAGTCAAGGACATACATCCTTTGGGTAATAAAAATCTCATGTTTGGATCGAGCAAGTTCGATCCCAAGAAAGAACTTCAAGGCACCCAAGTCTTTAATCGACAAACTCAGTGGCTAACTGCTTCTTCAACCTCTCCATTTCCTCGAGGTCATCTTCTGACAACACAATATCATCAACGTAGACAATAAGAGCAATAGTCTTACCCTGTGAATCTGTGATGAGTGTTTGATGAACAATGTGTGATCCGCATAACTCTGTCTGTATCCAAACCGAAGCATCACCTGTGTGAATATCTCAAACCAGGCTCTAGGGACCAGTTTGAGGCCATACTGTGATTTTCTAAGCCTACATACCTTCTCATCTGTCTTGGAGTCCTCGAACCCCGGAGGGATATCCATGAAAACCTCTTCTTCTAAATCACCATGCAAGAAGGCATTCTTCACATCAAACTGGTGAAGAGGCCAATCCTAGTTAGCTGTAAAGGAAAGAAGGATTCTAATTGAGTTCATCTTCACAATGGGAGCAAAGGTCCCTAATAATCCACCTCGTAGGTCTGAGTGAACCCTTTTGCCACCAACCGAACTTTATACCTCTCAATAAAACCATCAGCACGATGCTTCACAGTGTACACTCACTTGCACCCCACGGTTCTCTTTCTTTTAGGTAACATGGTCAACTCCCAAGTACCAGTCTTTCGAAGAGCTTTCATCTCCATGATCATGGCATGTTTCCATTTAGGATCAGCAGGAGCTTCCTGTACATGGTTAGGAACACTAACAGAGGAAATTTTTTAAAGGAAGGCTTTGTAGGAAGGAGAAAGATGAAAATAAGACACAAAGTTAGATACAGGATGTTGAGTACAGGATCAAACACCCTTTCGAACAACAATAGGCACATCTAAATTATCTAAGTCAAGAGAGGGTGTATCAGAGGAATTACCTAAATCTTCATCACTTAGAGAGACAGGCAGTGGCAGTGGAGGAGCAAGAGTAGTACTAAACTCTAGAGTGGCTCTGATTTTTCTTTTACTCCATGTTCCCCAGGAATAAACTCTCAACTCATTCTCCCCTTGCCTCTCAATTTCCTCTTCTTCTTCAGGCTCCTCTTACTTTTCTTTTTCTCACTTTCTCTCTCTTTCGGTCTCTTTTTTCTCAACTCTCTCTATCTCAATCATCGTGGGCAAAACCGGTATCTCTTCACACCCCATCTGCCACTGAAGAGGTACCGGAGAGTCAAGAAATTAAAACAGTGACTCATAAAAAGTGAAAGCCATAGTGATGAACCATTTCCTAGAAGAGGGATGATAACACTTGTAGCCCTTTTGAGTGGGGAGAAACCCACGAACACACACTTAATGGCACGAGGGTCTAATTTGTCACGGGGTAGGGCTATGGTTATGAACAAAGCAAACACAACCAAAGACACGGGAAGGAATGGATGAGGATAGAGAAGAGTGAGAAAGAACCTGTAGAGGTGTTCTCTTATCTAAATCACGAATAGGGAGACGATTGATAAGATAAGCTATGGTTAACACCGCCTTGTTGAGTACTCACTCCGTCCCATATTTAGAGTCTCTTTTGGGAATCCCAACTTATTAATGGGACAACTTTGATTTTGGTGAAATTTTCAACTTTCCAATTTTGCCCTTTTTGAAATTCAAAATTATAGTGTCACATCAAAACAAAGAGAGAGAAGAGTTGGATATAATAAAGGACAAATTTGGAAAGTGTGTATTAAAGTACTTTGACTTTTCAAAGAGGACTCTTAAAATGGGACATCAAAAAATAGCATCAAAGACTCTTAATATGGGACAGAGGGAGTATTTTTGTTTTATTATTGGGTGTTTTGTATAGTTGAGTATTATTAGGACTACAATGCAATATTTTATTTTTTTCTCTTATCATACTGTTTAATAAAATCATAGAGAGGAGCGATAGTTCTCTCTAAGCTTGGTGGAAATATTATGCAACATGGTATCAGAGCCACCCTAACTAGGGTTTCACACCACAGATCCACCACCGCCTAAACCAACCCCTGCGCCACCTCATCAGCCCTCCTACAGGCAGCGCCGAACCCCACCAAACCCATACCAACATGCGCCTACTCCACCAAATCACCCTCCAGGCTGCGCCAACCAAATACCTAGCCTTTCCCACCTGCGCCAAGCCCTTACCCAGCCTCCCAAGTTGCGCCAAGCCCTTACCCAACCTCCCAGGCTGCGCCAACCCCCTTCATCCCAATAAATCTTCATCCTACAACACGAGCCTGATTTTTCCCTTACCTTTTTCACTATATAAAATCTGTTTTCTTTGGATTAAATACAAGCTGCTCAATCTGATGTGCTAATCGACCATTTCAAAGTTTGTGGTTAGGTCCGTAATCGAACAAATGATCTGTCCATAGATTGGACAATTTACGACTAGGTTTATCTACTCAGCCGTGTGTGATCGTTCAGACCAAGAGTTCTTCTCAACATGTCGAAAGAAGATTTGGAGATCGGAAAGTCCCCAACCACTACTAATGGTGTTGTGAGCTCTCCTATAGGTAATGAGAGGCATTCCTCATCACCGAGAACCCAGGTTCAAAAATCACAACTGTTTTATTCAATGGTGAAAATTATATCTCTTGGTCTCAGTCTGTCACCTTTTGGCTCCACAGTAGGGCAAAGTTTAGCTATGTTGATGGCACACTCCAGGCACCTAGTCGTGAGGATCCCGCTTATGCCAAGTGGGAGACAGATAATTATCTGGTGATGAGTTGGCTTGTTCATTCTATGGAGCCCATGATTGTTGATTTCTTCCTAGAGATGGAAACTGCACCAGATATCTGGGATACTCTCGCTCAGACGTGGCTGGATTGGTCAGTGGCTGGATGTGGGTGGGTGGTTAGGGTGGCGTAGGCTAGGTTAGGGTTAGGTTTAGGGTTTGATGATGGTGAGGCCAAATTGGCTCTGATACCGTGTTGTAAAGTGTATTTGGTAAAAAGCTTAGGTTGCTAACATAAGTTAGAACCTTTTATATTAACAACAAAGAAAAAGAAACAAACATTACAAATAGGTCCTTGAACTTATAACAAAATAAAACTTAACAACAAAATAACTCTAACAATAATGTGCAAGGAAAAAAAAACTCACATAATTCCTGAGCTCTTCTTGCAAACTTTTCAACAAAAGATTGGACTCTGAAGAAGGAACTTCTTGGCACATAAGACTTGAAAATTTCTTCTCTACTTCACTCTTCTGGTGCAAGCACTGATTACCCAAGAAAGAAAAGGAAGAACGCAAATACTTCCCCGTCAATGCTAACATCATATGGGACAAAGTTCAAGAACAGAAATAAAAAAAATACTCCCTCTGTCCCATATTAAGAGTCCTTGATGCCATTTTTTTATGTCCCATTTTAAGAGTCCTCTTTGAAAAGTCAAAGTACTTTAATACACACTTTCCAAATTTGTCCTTTATTATATCCAACTCTTCCCTCTTTTTTTTTGATGTGACACTATAATTTCGAATTTCAAAAAGGGCAATATTGGAAAGTTGAAAATCTCACCAAAATCAAGGTTGTCCCCTTAATAAGTTGGAATTCCCAAAAAAGACTCTAAATATGGGACGGAGGGAGTAAAAAATAAAGAGTATCACAGCACCAAAAGAAACTTTAAAACTAGAAACCTCATTGAGTTGCTTCTTAAGTTCTTCAAGCTGCTCTTTCAGCAGCACCGATTCTTTCTCAGCGTTATTAGCTTTGCATTCCATTCTTTCAAACTAAAAGGAAGAAATGGGAAAGATAATCACCACTTGATGGTTAGATACAAACTATTATTAATGCAATAATAGAACTAAGCAACTCACATCTGCTCTTGTTCTAGAAACAGAGAATTTAGATTCTCTTTTGAGCTGTACAAGCTCGTTATGAAGCCGTTTTTTCTCCCGTTCTGTGCTTTCAGAAAGATTAGTTAGCTTTCCCTCTAAAAGGCTTGCTTTCTCTTCAACTGAAGCTGCTGAAGACTCGGCTTTTTTCCGCAGATTCATTTCATTTTGGAGCTTTACCTGAATAATCATGAGTCACCAAACTTACTAGATGGACATTCTGCCAAAGACAGTAATCCAAAGAAACAAAGTAAACACTCCAAGAAAAGGAAAAGAACACCGTCTACAGATATTTCAAGGACACTAGAATTGAATGCACAAGAGATATCTCCAGCCATCTACAATCCCTCGAGCAACTAATGATATCTTGATTATGTAATGCTAGCTATTTGGTGAATGTTAAATCATCAGCCTATCCCTTCCCTAATGAAAGACAGCCTCGACAGATGGAGAAAAAGAGACGAAAGCAAGCAAGCAAAGGAGAGTGAGTATGTGTGAGAGGAAGAGAGTTCAACAGACAAAGAACCAACCTGACCCCTTCACTTAGTTTAATTCTTAATTGAGTGTTGAGTTTAAAAAATCTACTATGAACTTTGATTGATTTGGTCTTATATCGATTGTCCCCAGGACCAAGCTATGTATCACGTACACTTCAATTTGGGCGACATGTCAATGTCAGATACCCAACACTTGTCGAACACACACCACCACGTGTTGGACATGTGAAAAAATGTGTTAAATTTTTTAACACCCGACTTACGCCAGGCATGCGTCGAGCACGTGACCGACTCAACGAGACACGGTAGTGGACATGGCATGGTGGCATCTCATTGGAAATATTTTAAAATTTTGAGACAAAAATCTTAAATAATAAAAGGGTAAATATCACCTACCTCCATAGAAGTTTGGCCTTAATACACTTACCTCCCCTCACATTTCAGGAATCTCACTTAGCAGGGGGACAAAATATTAAGGACTCAAAAACTACGGAAAAGATCAAGATTTCCTGAGGGATTTAGATAGTGTAAGGTCCTCGGTAGTATTGTGTTCAATCTTCACACTATCTTACAAAAAGCTAAGCTGAGGTACTTGTGCAGTCAATGCCACAGTAATGAATTCAAAGGCCTCATAGGTCATGCAAGTTTCATAACACAGTTGCAAATCTCCAGATTGGCATTAACAACCCAAGGCAATAAATTAGCTAGGCTGTACTCATTTCGGATACAGATATCTTGAATGTCCCTGAATATCTTCATTTACTTCCTTCACATACCCATAATAATAACACATATTTATCAACTTCAAGCACGTATAACTCACTTTTCAGATTACTGGACATGTCGAAAAACTTGCAGAAAATTGAGATGCTGGCATTATTAGCACCAAAAACATAGTTCTAGAGATTGCACAGAAGGGCAATCTAAGGACCTCAACATTTGGATCATTTCCCATAAAAGTGAAATATGATAGAGGCTAGTCTTGGTTCATGCCCATGTAATATAACCTTAAATTCTTCTTCTCAGTTGATTGTATGTTAAAAACTCAATATGTTAATAAAACAGATTATATCCCATAATTATGTGGCACCATGTCCCTGCCACTATCTGTCTCTTGCTTTCTTCGAATTTTCTGACTTACTGTGCCCGTTGGTATTCAGATTTATGTCCCAAGTCACAGACAATAAGTCAAAAATGTGGAGATCTATCCTTTTGGCCAGTTCCATTTGAGCTGGCATCAAACCAAATCAAGTTGCACCCCTAAGAACCTAGCTATTTGACAATCTGAATTGAGATATTTTGATGCTCCACAATGCCATACCATAATCCAGATTCCAGACAGATAGAATAATGCCGCACAACAGGCCCAAATGCGTAGTGGGGAAAAAAACTAACACCACATGCTTATCTTTACAATGGGGGTAATAATGATCTGGGTAAGGAATAGGACAATACTATCATTTCTTTGCCAAACCCATCAAATCAAATTCCAGATCGCAAATCACGAGTTCTATTCCTTACGCCACAGTTTCCTAGGTTCAACGTGAGATCAGGAAGTTAAAAAATTATCCAAGAAAAGAAAAGAAAAAGAAACAACTTGAGAAATTTAATATTAGAGCCCAATTGGATCAGCTTATTAGGGACCAATAATCACTTATTTGGAAGATATTAAAGATAAATCTCTTATTCCCACATGCCACAGAAGTGCCAAACAAGCTCTAAATAGTGTATGCAGAAAGCATGGTCAATAAAAAATAGCAACCGGGAATCTCCAGACCTGATGAAAAAGACAAAATCATCATGCTTGCAATACAAAAGCTGAATGAGGATTTCTCCATCCCGTATTAACAGCAGGAAATAATATCAAACCAAATGATTCTACTGATTGAGTGGGAAAGGTAAAAGGGGAAAACAGAAAAGGAACCTCAAGTTCGCTATATGATTGTAATTGTTTCTTCAACCATTCCTGAGAATCATTGGCCTCCTTCAACATCTGCTTTTGCAATGCCTGTTCACGCCCTTTGGCAGCAGCAAGTTCTTGTTCTGCATAGAAGAATTGATCCCGAAATTTCTTCCTCTCGGCTTCTGTAAGACGTAAAACAGATTCAATGGGTAATAGAAGTTAATACCAATGATGTTCTCAACACCATAACACAGATGCCAGGGGGAAAATTGCATCTAATATTTTTTTTAATGGTAAAGTACATTGCCCTTCCCTGATATTTGTGAACCTTTTGTACTTTCTACACTTAAACTGACCCATCTGTCATAGATGACGGCTGGATGGTCAGAACATAGGGTGTGATCTTTTTACCATTTTACCCTCAAATTTGCTCCCGTATTTTTTGTTGAAAATCAACACTAAGTGCAATTTTGGCTTTTTAAGAATCTTATTTGCTAAAAGTCATGAAAATCCACAGTTGGCCGGCTTTGATTATACACGGAACGCAAATAGGTTATATTGAAGCAAATCTCAAGGGAGGCCGGTGTAACTATTGAAAATGCAAGGGAGTCTTCCTCAATTTTCGGGAACTCAGGGAAGGTCGTTGCAATTCCGCTTATACAAATTACAAGACGACTGCTATAAAAAAAATTTAAAAAAATATTTGCACACCTGAAACAACGTTTTGCGAAAAGCTCACTCCATAATAGATGTATCTATTTTAATTGCAGGTAATGGCTTATATCATCGTGTTTATTCTCTTTTGCATAACAAATTGCACTACTGATAGCACGCTCTCCAGAAAGCTCACGCCATAATGCATATATCTACTGTAAATTACAAGTATTGACAATATGATCATGCATGTTCTCCTTTACTTTTTTGTGTTTTCGGAGAGTGCCCCGGACCCTTTAAGTTGTTGAATGCAAGGGTGACACGCAATAGCAAGTTACTGCCATGGAACCGCCTTCTTCACTAGGACGGATGCCTAGAAAGCAATACCCACTATTTTCTGTCACTGGGTTGGTCAAAATAGAAGATTGTACTTTGGTTGTGTATTAGATTACTAACAAGTGATTATGCACCTTTTCAGGACACTTATTGCAGAGTGAAGGATCTGGACAAACACGACTCTATAACCTCAGGGACAACTATGGCTGCGAATGAACTGAGCCGCATTTGAACAACTCGCCTCGTTAAGAATCATATTCATCCCCCTTCATTGCTTACACAGTTATATGAACCAAGCTTGGAATAGTACCAAGCTCAGTTACCAAATAGACCAAGCTTGAACAACACCAAGATCAACTCGTTGCGCTCGTGAACAACACGTATAAGGGTTACATAGTTACAATAATTAGGTCTTCCGTGAAACTTAAATTAATGATATGCAATAAAATGAAATTTTAACAAACACGTTATAATAAACATTAACAAAATGTTTTTGTATGTACTTTGTAGTGTACGGACTTACTCAAATTCAAATGTGTTGGATGCTGCTATAAATAGAGGGTTAGTCTATCCAAGAAGCTACATAGACTCTTGATCAAAGCATAAGTTAGATAATATAAGGGGCCCAATCTTCAATGACTTTTTAAGCTCGTGATAGACCCGAACATACAAAAGCAAATGGAGATTCTCGGACGGGGAAAGGCGGTGAATATGAACGTCTTTTTATTTCTCTCTGATAATTTAATCAAACATGAACATCCTAATACCCGCTCCGCTCGGTTTGTTACCAGACCTTCGATCAAATAATATGGAAACAATAAGGTTAAATTAATCTTCATATCATTAGGAACCATATAATTTGATAACCCACCAGCTTTGGAGAAGTCGGCATTTAGAGCCTCCAGTCTAGATTGATAATCTCGTGCTTGCTTCTCTGCACTACTTAAAGCATCCAAGAAATCTGACTTAACCTACAATGATAACAAATTTATTCTAGCTCGTTATAGATGTAAGAAATACTCCGCTAATAGCGGTCTGAAGAAAAAATAAAGAAACGAAATGTTGGTCCAGGAAATTTGGCATCCAACATCAAGATTATAAATCCTAGATATGTATCACATATCTCCACTGGAGGTTCGAGGACAAGCTCTAATCTCTAGAAAAATTGCATTAAATAAAACTAAATAATTTCAAAAATTGAAGGGGATAACCGCAATCTAACATTGACCGCATGTGAGACAAACAGGGGCTTTTATAGTGAACCACATTGTTGTCAAATCGTGGATCGAATCATGAATCATTTGCAACGAATCAAAAGATTCACCTTATATATATATATATGCATACAATGTGTGCGTTTGTGTGTAGAAGCCAAAAAAAAAAAAACATGTATGGTGTTTAAAATGGAAAAAAAAAAAATTTTAAAAAAAAAATTTAATTTGCATTTTAACACAAGTTTCATGCAAAATCAAGGCTCAGAGTGTTTGAAGTCTTCTCTAGCTCAAAACTTCAGAGTTCAAAATTATGAAACGTGAATCGTATCCTGATGCATAAAACTCAAATAGACCAATTCTGACAACCATGGTGAAACATATCCGAAAGCAAATGCAGCTCAAGTTTATAGTGAACACTAATTCAGTGTGTGTGTGTGTATACTAATTTATACACTATAAATGTAGAGGAAGGGAGAGAAGCTAAATGGTGAAGTACTTCAGCATATATTTATTGTGCGTGTATATATATAATTATATACGTATATATATACATATAATCATGCAAAATAATCAAATTGGGAACAGGAATTATACCAGCTGACGGCATTGATAAGTGCAAAGCATTTGCTCAGACGGATCGTGAGATGATTCGGGTACCTGAGGGTCTTCGTAGATTACCAAACGACGATCGGAACTAGGGCTCTCAGGTGCCCTAGAATCGGCCCTTCGCTTCTTGGGAGGTGGTGTTCTCAGAATCATTTTTCTCACACCTAGGTTTCTCTTTCTCTCTCTATAATCTCTCTCTCTCTCTCTCAATAATCTCTCTCTCTCTCTACACCTGCACCTGCAAAGAAACGCTATTTTGAAAAACCAGGCGCCATTTTTATCGTCTTACTGTATTTTGCTTCGAAGGTTTTTTTTTTTTTTTTTAAGATAGGGTAATACTTGGGGACACAACTTTCATACAACTTCTTTAAAAGATGTGTCTATCTCTTTTCTGTGTTACTGTGGGGTCCAGTGACATCATAGGAGAGAGATAGACACATCTTTTGGAGAGGTTGTATGAAAGTTTTATGAAGGTTGTGTCCCAAATATTACTCTTGTAGATATCATTTGTTGTGATGGTCTCGTTGACTCGTTGTTAATGACATCAGGCCACGTTTGGCTGCCAAGCTCAGGATTGGACAATTAGTCCATTTTAATTATTAGTTTTGGGACTATTTATACCACACCTTTCCGGGATTAGATAGTCCCCCATATGGGGGACTGTTTAGTTAAAAAGAATTATTAGTCACATCCTTTTAAGCGCACCCAAACATTAGACTATTCAATTAAAATGGACTATTAGTTCAATCTCTCCTAATCATACCCCCAATCCCGTGAAACAAATGTGGCTTAAGTGTTGAGTACAAAGCTTTCGAATGATGATAATTAGCGTGGCATTGAACATTGTTATCCCAACTTGTCCATAACCCGTGTTATGCATGGAGATTGAAAAAATCAGTCATTCACAGCCACTGATGAAAGATTCCTCGAAAAGTTAAGGATTAGTAATCTTTTTTAGAAATCAAATGGATCCGGTCTTATACATAAGCGAGGAACGTAATCAAAAAAGAAAGAACTATCAACACTAAAAAAAAAAAAAAATCATACGAACATAAACTTTAAGGTTTTCAATCTCGAAAAACAAAAATAGATTCCATATATATATATATATTGGGCTGCTGTCCTACAACATGAAAGTATTAAAGTTTTCAATCTCAAAAAACAAAAATAGACTCCATATATATATATATATATTGGGCTGCTGTCCTACAACATGAAAGTATTTGAATAACACTGTACACCAGCTTCTAGTTACTAACAAAAATATTTTCAGCGACCAAAAAAACTTTTATCGACAAATTTTTTAAAATATTTTATCGCTAAAGGTGAAAAAAAAAAATTGTCGGTAAGAGTGAAAAATTGCATCGTTAAAAGAGTTTTTTTTTTTTTTTTTACTAAAATGACTTTGTGTTGAAAGTTTACATTCCCTTATATATAATTTTTTTTCTTTACTTTTTCAGCAAAAAACACAGGTTCATTTCAAAATAAGTTTGTAAAACATCAAACCCACATTTTGGCCCTTTGTTTAAGATCAAGCAATATTTACACTAATAAAAAAAAAATTGCACAAATAAGGGACCTATGTATCAATGACAGATATAAAAAGTCATCTGTATGTATATCATGGGTGCTTCTTGGATAGTGAATAGAATTAAAACTGAGGATACTTATTTTTTAGTAATAAAAATAAAACGAATGAGTAATACAAAAGATTTTAAGAGAGGGAAAGGAAGAAAAATAAAATCTTTTGGGTTAATTGTGGATTATGTTGAAAATCAATGTAATAGCTAGTTCAAAAAGGTAAATAAAATTAAAAAGAGAGAATAATAGAGGTGGGAATATGAAAAGTTGGTATATTGGGAATTGACTCGATTTATTATGAAGAAGCTAACTGATTTGGAAGAATATTATTGCTAATTGGTTTGGAAGAATATTATTATATATATATAAACTAGTAATTGCTCGTGTCCGTGGGCACGGCACAAAGGAAAAAAATGAAGAAGAAAACTTGTCCATAGACGTACATAACAATACATTTACATAAAATCTATAGACCTAAAAATTGTTAATCAACCTCCAGTCACAAAATCTGTCACGCCCCAGCGTAGCAAAATAAGGAAAAAATTTCATTTCTATTTTAGAGCCGTAGGTCATGGCAGGTGAGGGATCGTTTCTTCTGTACTTAGCTTAACATGCACCAGAAAAACAGAGTATATAAACACCAGGGAAGAAAATATAGATCAATATTACAAACTTAATTAATATTACATTGTCAATTTACAGAATGAGTTTTCGTTAACATTTTTGGTACCAATTTTGTGCCTCCATGACTATATATACATATTTATACATATTCACTTATTTTCGAATCTCACTGATTGTGAGTAATGACTTAAAGTACATTAAGAGTGGGTTCAAGAGACTCACCGTTCTTCGTAGTGGCTGGACTGAGACCGAAAGATTCTGTAAATATCCGTAATATAGGTTTTGAGTTATATTGGCAATAGAGCTCCTATTGTGATGTTCTTCTTTTCTACGTAGCACTTCTAAAATTGTACTGTGCTTGTGAGCAAGTGAGAGAGAAAGCTACTGAGTTTGCAAATGTGTATTGATTTGTTTGTGTATGTTGTTTGTGCTAGTACTTGTCTTTATATAGGCAATTTAGTTGTTAAGGCATATGGTAAAAATTGGTCACACCTCACAAGTTTTTCATTCATGGGATAAATCATCATTGCCTTTTCTCAGTAGGTAAGGCTTGTGGCTTATATCCAAAGCACACACCTCTTACATTTTAAGCCATGTAAATTCACTTGAGTGTCTTCAATCAACAACTATAATTCACGCGGCTAATTGACGTCTGTCAATCAGTCAGTTTGTTTAGTTACGTAGACTGGTTCAGTCTGGTTTGGTCAGTTAGCTAATCAAAATGTCCCAAATAAAATTATTAGGGACAAAAATGTAAGCAATGTGATATTACATGTTATTAATGGTTCTTATCCCAAATCATAGGGTAACTTAGAGGCGCAGTCTTAAGTAATAATAACAAAATTAAAATTACCAAGGGTTATAAAAATTAAAGGCACTCTCTAAATGTTTACCCAAATTTTATTTATTCAAATAATATTCCTACTAACGCTAATA
The DNA here is from genome assembly GCA_033977485.1 of Hydrangea macrophylla. Taxonomy (NCBI): domain Eukaryota; kingdom Viridiplantae; phylum Streptophyta; class Magnoliopsida; order Cornales; family Hydrangeaceae; genus Hydrangea; species Hydrangea macrophylla. Next base: position 80,962,357 of record CM066996.1, read on the forward strand.
CACAGTAGTAAAATAAAATGGCATTGAGTTATCAAATTAATAATACTAATACCAAGAATTTATGAAAAGATTATTACAACTAAAATAATACACATTAATAAAATAAAATTGACATTTTTATTTATTAATAGGGACGCAAAAATACAGGTTGCTACAAAATCTCAAATAGTTGGTGACTTGGTGTCTCCAAATTGAAATACATTTTGTATTCAATTTGAGCCCATTCAACAATCAGAAATAACACAAACAATCAAAAATAATAAACTTGACCACTACAATAATATAACAACAATAACTATAATAGAAAATAATAAAAGTACAATCAAAAGGAAATATATATATATATATATATTGTTTCATCTTTCGAGCGAATTTACTAATCCTCAAGCACATATTCTCTAATCTAGTGCTTCTTGCCTCAAGACTTGTAGTCGTAATAGCCTTCAATATCAATGTCATGTGGTGTAAAATTGTCACGCACCAAAGCAGCAAAAATAGAGAAAAATAAATTTTCTTTTTTGGTCCATATAGAATGATGGGTGAATGCATGTCACTAATAGTCCGCACCACATAGTACTAGTTCAACAAAAATAAATAGAAACAGTAGGCAACTGGAAATATAATAACGATTCTATCAATTACAAACATCAGAGTGGTCATCAGGATCACAACAGGTTTGAAGACAACATATGCCCCAGTACCCATTTAATAATAAAGTGCAACAGTAATAACATAAATATAAACTATCTATAACTGCTTATTCTCTAGCTGGCGTAAGCGTCGTTGGCAGCGTAACAGTCTTCTCCGGCATCAATTGGATCACCCTCTACATATTCTCCTTCAGGGTAGTGACCATCGTCATAAGCTCCATCACCTGCATTATTAAGAACGAGGTAGTCTGGACGGGGAATGTCCAGGCAATAACGGTTGTCAGCTTACTGAGAGATGAGTGAATAGAAACTCACAAGGTACTAATTATATAACGTAATAACAAGTTATGAAAGTGTCTAAGATATAGTGTTACAATAGTATCTTTCTCTTTATTATCCCCACGTCGTAACCAACCCTTATTGTCTTATTATCCTAAGATCGATAATTGACACAATAACCAACACCTCGACTGAAAGAACAAACTCAATCGTTTAACTTACATAACATACCATCATTTTGTTCATCACTCGTTAAGGATATATACCATCCACCGCATGTCATGGACACCACGTCAGTCTATCCCTCACTCGTTAAGGATATAACTCATCCACCGCATGTCAGGGATACGACGCTTTGAACAACAATATATTTAATCTATTGCCACGACTAATCGTTGTCTACCAGTGATCCCCATCCACCACTCGTTAAGGATATAATCCATCCACGGCTTGTTAAGGATATAACATGGATCATCTGGCTATCTTAGGACTGTATGGTCCTGGCCATTGCTCGTTAAGGATATAAACCATTCACCGCATGTGAAAGTATATCATGACCAAGCGCCCGCCCACGTACCATTTCCAAAACTTAGCAAACCTACTTAAGCTCAATACTAATACCGACACATGACAATTCCCATGTGGGCTGACTACTCTGATTGAAATGAACGGATATCGAACTCATACATAAAACATATAGCATCTAACGTTGTCATGTAAATCTGTTATTCTTAATCATACTTATCTTTGTTGTCACATTATCTATGTTCCACCCATAATCGTATATTGAAAGTCCGAATCGAAAATCGAACATTCGAACCTCTTATAAAATAAACAAAAGGAACAATCCATGTTCTGTTAAGTTCGATCGATTGAAACCATTTCAAATGATTGAGAAAGATAATGTTCAAGCGATCGAAGTCCTTTCGATCAATTGAAAGTTTGAAACCCAGTTGAATCCCTTGAGAGTCGTCTTCTCCAGCTGTTCTTAACAGTCAACGTCCAGAGGTCTTTTGGCGTGTTTGAGTCCATTTATTTACGTCAAAAACTTGCAAACATCATATTAAATGTACTAAATGAGTTTAGAACTCACCGAACACCGTTAAGGCGCATTTGGCAATGCGTCAAGCTTGAGCTCCTCCAATGGTGGTCTCTCTCTCCTTCTCTGTATCTGACTCTCCCTCTCTCTCTGCCTCCTTCTTATTTTTTATTCTCCTATGCTTCTCTCTCTTTCACACAATGTACATATAAAGAGATGTGTGTATGTATATAGGTGTGTATAATATATATTAAACAAGCACTCACAACTCTCTCTCTAATTCTCTGGCTTTCCAAACACTCACACACACACGAAAACCAATGTATATATAGAGGGGAGGGGTGGGCAGGTGGCCATCTTTGCGTGCAACCTGGTTTTTTGATAATTACAAGTTCGAACGATTAAGACTCGTCCTGTCATGACCCATCATGCTACGTGCGAAAATAGGACACGTGGCACACTAACAATTAAGGCTCAACCAATTCCATTAAATTAAAACAGCAGCGAAAAACTATAAGTGCAATCCATTAAAATCATAGTCATAAAAAGTTTTGCGCGATTGGAAACACTTAGAGAAACAATTCATTTTGAAAATAGGGATCCAGTCGATTGATCGTAGGTCCGGTCGACCGAAAAGCATGACACAGAGTGTCCAAAACTCAACAGACCGATCCAATTGACTGTGTCGAGGACTTAGTCGACTGGGGCCTGAATTTCTCAGTCGACTAACCCTTGTCCTGTTGACTGAACACTATCCCAGTATAATGGTAGGTTTCTGGAATCCCATCTAGTCAACTATTTTATTGATCCAATCGACTGGTTCACATAATAAAATAAAAACAGTGTTTAGTTCAAAACAGGGGTCCAGTCGACTGTACCAAGAACCAGTCGACTGTTCCCTATTAGATTACCCAGTTATGCAGTTTCTCAACCTATGGTTCTCCAAATCAAAACCAACACATTTAAAACTATAATTCATTGATTCAAAATATAACTACATAAGTTTTACAACACTACTAAGCCTTACAAAAATTCTATTACAACATACTACAAATTTTCCAAATCCTTATTTACAATTCTAGGAAAAGGAAACAAAAGTAGGTACAAGTGTTGATTTTCCGGCATTCCTCGGCCTCATTCCCTACTCTTCTTTTTTTCTCTCTTCTTATTATCTGCAATGGAGTACAACTCCACTGCTAAGTTGTATGTTGATAGCACAATTCTAAATGTCTGCTTATATGACAATTCATGTTATAAACATCAAAACACATCAAAATAGTCTCTAGGGTGAGTGGTGCGCTTTCATCTGGTAATGAAACTGATGCCGTGGAAGGCACACCTCTTCCACGTCCGTACACTGTTTGGGTCTTCCTCCATACCAAGTACCGTGTCTTGGTTGGGCCTTCCTCCATACCAGACACAATCACAATCAAAATCATAATCCTCAAGGTTCGAGGAGCTTACTCCTGGATGAAATTGCACAAAACTCCCATTTGACCCAATTAGACACATAGCATGCTCACATAAACAGGTATACATGCTTTTCTAATATTTTTATGCGCGTAATTAACGGGCCTAATCAATACATGAATTTCGTTCGGATCCAAAATACCAAAACCAATATTTAAAACATGTAAATCTCATATATTTCATAGATCTAGAATTCATATCTCGTGTGATTTCTCTAAAACTTTGAAGGATCGACTAGAGGCCTGAATAAATGTCGGATCTCAGATTATACGCGATTCCTACAAGTTTTACTGAGTTTTTCCCAATTTTCTAGAAATTATATTTTTAGAAAAAGTTAGCCAAACGCGGCCTAAGAGGTATCAAAACGTAGATCTTACCTCAAGGAGTCCAAAAATGAAATCTGGTTGAAAACTGATGGACGAATGGTCGTCGATCGGCGTTGCAAAGCTCGTGACCACCAAATTTCCCTTTTTTCTCTCTCTCTCTCTTTCTCTCTAGATATTTTTAGTAAGTTTTCAAATAATGAAAACTCACCCTTACTATTGATAGACATAACTTTCGAAAATTATGTCTACCACCCCACAAGTTTCTCAAAACTTCTAGTTATCTCCTAAAACGTCTTAAACATATACTTTATTACTTCACGAGTGAAAACTAAATTTTTTAAGAGTTTTCGTCTAAGTTCCGTTTGGGTCCAAAATAAGGATCCAAAACAAAATCTCTATGGAATTTCTATACCACCTACCTTTTATACAATGCATCACTCACGTTCTCACCACAGTGTTCAAAGTGATCTAAAACAATATCCAAACTACCAGAAATTATACAAACTAGGTATAATTACTATTCACAAAAATACCAGATATCTCAAATAACATTTAAATCACATAAATGCCATTTACTCATGTCAATACAACACGCCTCTCTGATTACCGCATCTTCAAATGACACCTCATCGTTGACCCATGTCAACCCATTTCAATTATTAATAAACATTAATAATTCATATGATACCACAATGTCATATTAAAATACATGTAAATTCTAGAACGAGTGTGACACGTTCGATCGATCAAAAGCAGATCAACCAGTTTGATCAATTGAAATAGGGACCACGTCATAAATTCAGGTCAGTATGGTTTTGATCGTTTGAAAGAGGTTTGATCGATTTAAGAAATAAATTATCAATCGCTCGAACTGACTTCGATTGATTGAAAGTGAACCTTCACGTATGGTTAAGGGAAGTATATAGAATCTCTTCATTTTAATAATTACTGAAAATATAGGAGTATTACAAAAAAAAGTCAGACCAACTAAATTGTTCATCCATTCACCTGATAATTTAAAGCAACATTATCTTCTCCAAACCTTAAAAGGAAAAGTAGAAAATAAAGAAAAAAAAGAAGAAGAAAACCATGGGAACAATGCCGACTGATATTGTCAAAATCAAGTTCTTTTGTTACCCTAATAAAAACATAGTACAATGGAAATAGGGTGTCGAGTCCACAGGGATTGGAATGCAACAATGCTTGGTGGGCACTTAATAACCAATTATAATGCAAGGAATAATTAACAAACTATGAAATAAAATTGAGTCTTTTTGATTTTAGGTTTGATTCAATTTGTACTAGATTATACTACAATGACTATTTAGAAAATGAGAAGTAAACTTGGAACAAAGCTAAGTTTAATTAAAAATTGGGGGTTTGGTAAGTGGATAAATCGAGGTTGGGGGGCATTCTCCCACCATGGACCAACCAACACATGGATTTCATACTTGTAGCACATTCTAGAGTAGAGAATCACATTGTAATAAACTATCAAACATGTGGTAGTCAACCTACATGTTAGATAGAAGTTCCAATGCAATACATGAGTATAGGTTTGAAGTCTAGAGATTTAACAACTTTCAATGCTTGCCATTGTAAGTTGTTATTGAAAGTTGAGTCTCAAGACATCAAACCTTGCACCTATGAACTTTATATATGCTACAAAGTGTGAAAGTCCTACATCAAAACACACATGAGTCTAATGGTGAGTTTATGATCCCCAACCTACATGATTTAGCTACTCATGGCTACAATAACATTAATATTAAAGAGGGGGAAAGAGAGATTATACTAACTAGAGGAATCCATAGTAATTGCCATAGAAATTCCAAGAGAGTCTTCAATAAAAGCTTCAACCATTCAATACATTCACACTCTTCTCTCTCTCTCTCACTCTCTCTCTCTCTCTAGCACTATATGGAAGTTGTGGGTAGATGTAGAAGTAAATGAAGAGGGAGAGGGGGTTTATATAACACCCACATTTGTGTTATTGCATTTGTATCATATTGTCATGCATGATAATGTGATGTGGCGTGTCCTATGACACATGGTTGAGTGAGTTTTGACTCACGAGTTGATTTGGGTGTCTATATTAGAGAACCCTTTGAAACTATTGTGATTGAGGATTTATTGTTTGTGAAGTCTTTCCGAGTATGAGACGGTCACTGTAGAACATTTTAAATGTTTATCTGAAAATAAATGTTTACCTGTGTATTTCAATATCTGTATTATTTTCTGCTTTAGAATTTATTTCTGTTGTTAGATTTAGTATCCTGGTGAGGACGAATGAACACGCTATTAATTTGGTAGGCTAATTAGCAACTTCGGAAACGTCATATAGAAATTCGCGTTTTAGCAACCAAACGAAACTTAGTCGAAAACTTTTATAATTTTGAGGTTTCACTCGTAAAGCTATGGATAAGCTGTATAGGAAGTTTCAGAGACTGATTAGGAGTTTGGAAAACTCGTGGGGAGGTAAACGTAATTCCCCGAGAATGTTGCCTATATATAGATAGAGATGAACTTAGATTTTTTTTCATAAGTTAACCTAAAGTTCAAGAGGAGGCCAAAAGGGGGCTAGAGGGAGATTTGATTGCTTAGAGCTTTGCGACGCCAAACGACGACCTTCCGTCAGTTTGTTTTCTCCCAGATTTCATATTCGAGCTCCTTGAGGTAAGAGCTTCGTTTTGATATATGTTAGGGCCTGTTTGGCTAAGTTTTCCGAAAAGTTATTTTCTAGAATTTTTCATAAAAGTTGATAAATGGAATTCTGATCCATAGGAATTGTACTAGACGGGCTTCTGCACGTTCTTTGTGCACGGGTTTTCTTCAGATTGTATTATAGGAGCGTTATTTGGAGGTGAGTGATTCAACTATGTTTTGGAGTGATTTCTTGGCATGTATTCATGTTATGTTTGAATAACATGTATTAATCCTTAGAGATATATTGTGTAGTTCGTATTGGGCATTTATATTGATAAGTAGGCTCAATAGCACGGTGATATGTTTTGATTATCGCGAGCATGGTGATATGATTTGAGCATGTTAAGTTGCTTATGTGGGTCAGAAGGAGCACGTGGTCACCGTGCCATTTTGTGGAGCTGTTATAGGCATTAAGGTCGCACGATTGAAGAAAAGAATCGTGGGTCTTACCCTTTCGCGTGGACTTATTGGCGAGGAGTCGCGGATTGGGAATATGGACGGGCACGTGAGTCTCCGGCGACTAGTATGAAATGTAGAGATGTGAATGCGGACATGTTTATCATTCATGTACATATGTTGATTTATTCACTAAGCTTTAGCTTAAACAAATCGAAATATGTGTGGTTATTCAAATAACCATTGCAGGTATAAATGCTGGCGAGGAATCAGAGAAGTGAGTACGTGGGTTGGGAGTTCGCTTGGAAGGCAACTTGAATGTTAATCTTGTAGTTTTGGGATAATAGGAATGTTGTAATAAGAATTTGGTTGTTTTTAACCCATGTTTAATTTGGTATGTCAGAATGGATTTTAAAACGTTGTAATTATGTTTGGTAATGCTTTAATACAGTTAAGATTACTTTGGACTGAGTTTGAATTGAGTGGTTGATCATTGGATGGAAGTTAAAAAGCTTTAAAACTTGTTTTCTGCAGTTTGGGCTGCTGCCAGGGGAGCAGTCGACTGAGCAGTCGACTGAACCCCTGAGCCTGTTAGCTACTGCTTCCTTTTCTGCAAAAGCAGTCGACTGGACCCCTCAGCAGTCGACTGGACCTCCAATTTCAGTCGACTGAAATTGCTATTAAAATCCCTGCCCTCCTCCGTCGACTGAGCAGTCGACTTAGCAGTCGACTGAGGAGTCGACTGAACCTCTGGTTTTAAATGTGTTTTGTTTTCCGCTGCGTGTGTTCTTCAAACCTAATTTTTGGGAACATTAATGAATTGGTTTAGCCTCGGTGGCGTGCCACGGGCTCCGGTTCCGCTATTGTGGGACCGGGCTGTGACATTTAGTGCTATTCGCGGATGGACCAAATAGTGAATATGGTGGGAAATTTCATACAAGCGGTAAGTGAAAAAGAACAGATGAACGTTCAGCCTCCACAAGTGGAAATTCGTTATGTCAATGCACCATCGGCACCGCGACCTCAACACACAATCGTGGAACAGTTTCATAAGCGAAAACCAACGTTGTATCATGGGCAAGTTGACATAGATTTGGCCGATCATTGGATGATGGACATGGAAAGACATTTCCGTCAGGTAATATGTACTGATGAGGAAAAAATTTTATGCGCATCCGATACGTTGATGGGCGAAGCATTGGATTGGTGGAACAACGTGCTTGAACAAGGGAAGCCAACTACGTGGGAAGCATTTAAAGAAGAATTCAACAAACGCTTCTTTCCACAATCTGCTTATACTCAAAAACGTCAAGAGTTTGCGAGTTTGGTTCAGGGAGATATGACCGTAGGTAAGTATGTTTCTCGTTTCAATGCCTTGTTACGATTTGGGAAAACTACCGTTCCAACTGATAGGGATAAAGCTCGTAAGTTTGAGGAAGGACTTAGAGAGAATATCCGTGGCCGTGTAGATATGTTGCAACACCCGACCGTTTCCGTCGTTGAGGAAGCCGCTCGTATTGCTGAGAAAAGTGTCGACAGATATCAACAGGGACAACAAGGGAAGAGAGCAAATGACAGTCGGGGTAAGAGTCAAGGGAATGCGAAGAAACCATTTACACAAGGTTCAGGATCGAATATGAGTAGTCAAGGAGGAAGTGTGTTTGTTGGAGATTCGAGACCGTTGTGCCCAACATGTAACGTGCGACACAGAGGAACCTGCCATCAATTGATCACTTGCTTTTATTGTAAACAATTGGGCCATGTGTCTAGGAATTGTCCTTTGAACGCGAATTTGACTACACCAAATACAACCTCGAACGCCAAGGGCTATAACCCAGAAACGAGAGGAAAATGTTTTGAGTGTGGACAACCGGGACACATAGCAAAGAACTGTCCGAGTAATAGACAACCGGGAATGAGTACCGGGGCATCGAGTGTGCCAAGCGGATCAAGGGTAGAACCTCGAATAGATAAAGGGAAAGGAGTCGCGTAACAACAAGGACGATACTTCCAGCTCAGGCCGGGGAATACGGATGATACCGTCGTATCAGGTATTCTTCCTATTTGTTCGTATCCTGCACGTATACTTATGGATTCTGGTTCAACGCATTCATTTGTATCACGTGATTTTGTTAAGCATTTAACTGTTAAGTCAGAACCGCTAGGATATGACCTGTGTGTATCATTGCCTAGTAGTGAACCGCTAGTTACTTCTTCGATATTCAAGTCATGTGAGATCAAGATAGGTGATCAAGTCTTGAGCGTTGATTTGATTCCGTTGACGGTGAATTACTTTGATGTTATCTTGGGTATGGATTGGTTGTCGGTTAATCAAGCCAAAATCGATTGTGAACAAAAACGGGTTAGTTTCTATCCGTCAGGACGAGAAGAGTTTACTTTTCAGGGTAAAGGAGTAATCGTACCGCCGTACTTGATATCGACGATTCAAGCAAGTAAGATGTTGAAGAAGGGGTGTTCGGGTTTCTTATGTTCAATTGTCGACACGCGAGTTCTTGGACCACTAATAGAAGACATTTTAGTAGTTCGAGAATTTTCAGATGTTTTTCCCGATGAGTTACCCGACGTATTGATTGAAAGAGAGCTTGAGTTCACAATAGAAGTAGTACCAGGGTCACAACCGGTATCCAAAGCACCGTACCGAATGGCACCGATAGAGTTGAAAGAATTGAAAGTTCAGTTAGAAGAACTGTTGGAGAAGGGTTTTATCCAACCGAGTGTTTCGCCGTGGGGAGCTCCAGTCTTGTTTGTGAAGAAGAAAGATGGAACAATGCGTATGTGCATCGACTACCGGGAGTTGAATAAGTTGACCGTCAAAAACAAGTATCCATTACCACGAATAGATGACTTGTTTGATCAGTTACAAGGGGCTCAGATATTTTCGAAGATCGACTTGAGATCCGGTTACCATCAGTTGAAAGTCAAAGAGGAAGATGTTGAGAAGACAGCTTTCAGGACTCGATATGGTCACTTTGAATTTTTGGTCATGCCGTTTGGAGTGACTAATGCACCAGCTGCTTTTATGGACTTAATGAACCGTGTCTTCAAAGATTATTTAGATGAGTTCGTTATCGTGTTCATAGATGACATCCTAATCTACTCCAAAAGCGTAGAAGATCACGAGCATCATTTGCGATTAGCTTTACAACGATTGCGTGAAAAGAGATTATTCGGCAAATTGAAGAAGTGTGAGTTTTGGTTGACCGAGATAGCTTTTCTTGGACATATAGTGTCAGCAAAGGGAATTTCTGTAGACCCTCAGAAGATAGAAGCAGTTACCAATTGGGCGAGACCAACGAATGTGACAGACATCAGAAGTTTCCTAGGATTAGCTGGGTATTATCGGAGATTTGTAAAAGACTTTTCGCGTATAGCAATGCCGATGACACAGTTAATGAGGAAAGATATTGCTTTTGTTTGGAGTCCAGAATGTGAAGAAAGTTTCCAAGAGTTGAAGGGTCGACTAGTGAAAGCACCAATATTAGCCGTTCCATCAGGGACTGAAGGATTTATTATTTACAGTGATGCTTCATATAGAGGTTTAGGTTGCGTTCTTATGCAAGGTGATAAAGTTATTGCGTATGCATCAAGACAACTTAGACCGCACGAGAAGAATTATCCAACACATGATCTAGAATTGGCCGCCGTGATTTTTGCACTGAAGATTTGGCGTTATTACCTATACGGGGAGAAATGTGAGATCTATACGGATCACAAGAGTTTGAAGTACCTGTTTACACAACGAGATTTGAACATGAGGCAAAGGAGATGGTTAGAGTTGATGAAGGACTATGACTTGTCAATTCAGTATCATCCGGGCAAGGCGAATGTCGTCGCCGATGCTCTTAGTCGCAAAGTACCAAACAATACCGCATCAGATTTGACTTCTCAGAAAGAATTGATACGAGATATGGAGAATATGGAGCTTGAGGTGATTCCGAGGATTGAAGGTGGATTGATGTCGACGATTGTGGCACAACCACTCTTGATTCACGAGATCACGGAGAAACAACTTCAAGATGTGGCTTTGAAGAAGATTTGTGATGAGATTCCGATGGGCAAACAACCGGGATTCACGTTTGAGAACAATGTGTTGAGATTGAGGGGTAGAATTTGTGTACCTAGTGAGAAAGAGTTGAAGCGAAACATCCTAGAGGAAGCACACAACACGAAGTATACCGTTCATCCGGGAAGCACCAAGATGTATAGAGACTTGAGACATGTTTATTGGTGGTCGGGAATGAAGAGAGAAATAGCACGATACGTTTCACGATGTACGAGTTGTCAACAAGTAAAGGCCGAACACCAAGTACCCTCGGGATTATTACAACCGTTACCAATAGCCGAGTGGAAATGGGAGCACATAACAATGGATTTTGTTAGTGGGTTTTCGAGGTCGAAGAGATCGAACACTATTATTTGGGTGATCGTTGATCGTTTAACGAAGTCGTCGTACTTCCTACCGCTTCGAACAACTAAGCTAATGACGTTAGCTAAGTTGTATATTCGCGAAATTGTGAGACTATATGGTATCCCAGTTTCTATCGTTTCGGACAGGGATAGTAGTTTTACATCGAAGTTTTGGAGAGTCTTGCAAGAAGCAATGGGTACCAAATTGCACTTTAGTACAGCTTTTCATCCTCAGACCGATGGTCAATCAGAGAGAGTAATTCAGATTTTGGAAGACATGCTTAGGCTATGTGTACTTGATTTTCAGAGTGATTGGGAAGACCATTTGCCATTGATTGAGTTTGCATATAACAACAGTTTTCAGTCGAGTATTGGAATGGCTCCTTATGAAGCTTTATATGGTCTTGTATGTCGTTCACCGATTAGTTGGACAGAAGTGGGAGAAAGAAAGATTGAAGGACCGAAAATTGTACAAGAGACGAAGGATAAGATAAAGGTAATTAGACAACGGTTACTGACAGCCCAGAGTAGGTATAAGAGTTATGCCGACAAGCGCAGACGACCGTTGGAATTTAATGTAGGAGACTTGGTGTATTTGAAGGTGTCACCTTCAAAGGGAATAACCAGATTTGGTAGATACGGGAAACTCAATCCGAGATTTGTAGGACCTTTTGAGATCATTGGAAAGGTTGGACCCGTAGCTTATCGTTTGAACTTGCCGAGCGAGTATGCTCAAGTTCATAACGTGTTTCATGTATCGTTGTTACGCAAACACTTAGCGGAGGATAGGGATCAAATGATGGCTCCGACGCCGAATGAGATTCAGAGTGATTTAATGTATGTTGCGTATCCGGTAGAGATCTTAGACCGGAAGGATCAAGTCTTACGAAATAAAGTAATATCGAAAGTGAAAGTGTTATGGCGTAGCCAAACTACGGAAGAGATGACGTGGGAGATAGAAGATGAGATGCGTACTCAGTATCCGCACCTTTTCGAGACTTGAGGTATAAGTTTGGGGACAAACTTCTTTTAAGGGGGAGAGTATTATAACACCCACATTTGTGTTATTGCATTTGTATCATATTGTCATGCATGATAATGTGATGTGGCGTGTCCTATGACACATGGTTGAGTGAGTTTTGACTCACGAGTTGATTTGGGTGTCTATATTAGAGAACCCTTTGAAACTATTGTGATTGAGGATTTATTGTTTGTGAAGTCTTTCCGAGTATGAGACGGTCACTGTAGAACATTTTAAATGTTTATCTGAAAATAAATGTTTACCTGTGTATTTCAATATCTGTATTATTTTCTGCTTTAGAATTTATTTCTGTTGTTAGATTTAGTATCCTGGTGAGGACGAATGAACACGCTATTAATTTGGTAGGCTAATTAGCAACTTCGGAAACGTCATACAGAAATTCGCGTTTTAGCAACCAAACGAAACTTAGTCGAAAACTTTTATAATTTTGAGGTTTCACTCGTAAAGCTATGGATAAGCTGTATAGGAAGTTTCAGAGACTGATTAGGAGTTTGGAAAACTCGTGGGGAGGTAAACGTAATTCCCCGAGAATGTTGCCTATATATAGATAGAGATGAACTTAGATTTTTTTTCATAAGTTAACCTAAAGTTCAAGAGGAGGCCAAAAGGGGGCTAGAGGGAGATTTGATTGCTTAGAGTTTTGCGACGCCAAACGACGACCTTCCGTCAGTTTGTTTTCTCCCAGATTTCATATTCGAGCTCCTTGAGGTAAGAGCTTCGTTTTGATATATGTTAGGGCCTGTTTGGCTAAGTTTTCCGAAAAGTTATTTTCTAGAATTTTTCATAAAAGTTGATAAATGGAATTCTGATCCATAGGAATTGTACTAGACGGGCTTCTGCACGTTCTTTGTGCACGGGTTTTCTTCAGATTGTATTATAGGAGCGTTATTTGGAGGTGAGTGATTCAACTATGTTTTGGAATGATTTCTTGGCATGTATTCATGTTATGTTTGAATAACATGTATTAATCCTTAGAGATATATTGTGTAGTTCGTATTGGGCATTTATATTGATAAGTAGGCTCAATAGCACGGTGATATGTTTTGATTATCGCGAGCATGGTGATATGATTTGAGCATGTTAAGTTGCTTATGTGGGTCAGAAGGAGCACGTGGTCACCGTGCCATTTTGTGGAGCTGTTATAGGCATTAAGGTCGCACGATTGAAGAAAAGAATCGTGGGTCTTACCCTTTCGCGTGGACTTATTGGCGAGGAGTCGCGGATTGGGAATATGGACGGGCACGTGAGTCTCCGGCGACTAGTATGAAATGTAGAGATGTGAATGCGGACATGTTTATCATTCATGTACATATGTTGATTTATTCACTAAGCTTTAGCTTAAACAAATCGAAATATGTGTGGTTATTCAAATAACCATTGCAGGTATAAATGCTGGCGAGGAATCAGAGAAGTGAGTACGTGGGTTGGGAGTTCGCTTGGAAGGCAACTTGAATGTTAATCTTGTAGTTTTGGGATAATAGGAATGTTGTAATAAGAATTTGGTTGTTTTTAACCCATGTTTAATTTGGTATGTCAGAATGGATTTTAAAACGTTGTAATTATGTTTGGTAATGCTTTAATACAGTTAAGATTACTTTGGACTGAGTTTGAATTGAGTGGTTGATCATTGGATGGAAGTTAAAAAGCTTTAAAACTTGTTTTCTGCAGTTTGGGCTGCTGCCAGGGGAGCAGTCGACTGAGCAGTCGACTGAACCCCTGAGCCTGTTAGCTACTGCTTCCTTTTCTGCAAAAGCAGTCGACTGGACCCCTCAGCAGTCGACTGGACCTCCAATTTCAGTCGACTGAAATTGCTATTAAAATCCCTGCCCTCCTCCGTCGACTGAGCAGTCGACTTAGCAGTCGACTGAACCTCTGATTTTAAAATGTGTTTTGTTTCCGCTGCGTGTGTTTTTCAAACCTAATTTTTGGGAACATTAATGAATTGGTTTAGCCTCGGTGGCGTGCCACGGGCTCCGGTTCCGCTATTGTGGGACCGGGCTGTGACAGTTTACAACCTAAAAAACTATATCAAAATAAAGCTAACTCTAAATAAAAATCATCTCTAACTATATATACTACCCCCACAAAGTGGCAAAATTGTAAATACAAAAGAGGGGTTTACAGCAAGGGCGGATCGATTCGCGACTTGGGGCCGGATCGATTCGACATTCATATGGGGCTTGAGACTGCTTGTGTGAACCCGCAGATTGGTCCGCGGTGTAAGGCCGGATCGATATGTGTTGAAGGTTTTGGGCAGTAACTTGTCCAAAGCACGCGGATCGATTCACAGTGTAAGGCCAGATCGATCCGCCTGGTATGATCTCTATTCTTTTCTTCTTCTATGACCAAAAGGCCACAATGGCATACCTCCTACTCCATAAAGGTTCACAAACTCTACAAGGAAGAGATTTTATTGGTGAGAGATGAACAACAAGGAGAACAACAAAAGTATAATTTACCCATTAAATCTCCCGATTTAGGTACTAATTCGTGGTCAATATGGATAAAATTATGAAGTTAAGAATGCAATATTAAACATGAATCACCGACCATGTTCTCATATTTGGTTCACAGTCAAAGTGGGATTCGGGAAATCGCTTTGCCTGAATCTTAACTGCGCATTAAAGATAAGCTCGATTAGACTCACTAATCGACCGATTCTAGAAGGTTACCAATATGCAATTCAAACAACAATCATGTTGCTACAACTCTATGAGATGTTCCACATTCTAAAATTTGAACAAGCAAAACTAATAACTTACAGATAAATTACAAAGCCAGTTGGAGAGCAACCCACCAAGTTCTAAGTAAGGATCAACATTGCTGAGGAACATTGAAGGGTGACCCAAGTCATTGAACTAAAAGAAAAGGTGATACCGTCGTAATTTAGTCTTTTATTTTCTACTTTTTGGGTTCAAGGATAGGACTTTAGCTTCAATTATACAGGGAAAATGACCTTCTACCTTGATGAACTTAATTCAAAAGAATCACTGATAATACTATGAATGATCAGAATATAATAGGGTTATAGAGAAACAGAGAAGCCAAATTGTACCAAAAATAAAAATAGAATGCTATATATCCAATGAGACATGTGTCATCCAGTGAAGCCTGAGTGAGCAATAGTGGATAAAAAATGGGTGAGCAAAAGTGCTATATAATTTTTATCTATTTAATATATATATATATATATATATATATATATTTGTGGGGGAGGGAGGAAGAGGAAGAGGAAGTTGTAGGATAAAGTTGTTATGTAATTAAATATTTTTTTTCCCGTGCATATATTCTATTCATTGGTCTAAATCGTCAAGCCACCCTTGTGATGCAGTAATCCCTGGACGCAACAATTACTCCAACAAGTTTGCGTCACGTAATGAAAATCTGTTTCCTTAATTAGCAACATATAATTTACAAAAAATGCTACACCCGCATTTAATTTTACATCCAATTCCAAATCTAGTATATTTTGACTCTTGATTCTAGTGTGAATTCCGCGTAGGTTCATTGGAATCAAAAATCAAAATTTATTGGAAGTGAAATTAAATATGTGTGTAGCATTACTCTGTAATTTATTCTAGCTTCTCTGCCTTTTAAGTTGTACCCTGGTCAAAGTCAAACACTTCAACCGGAGAAACATAAATACCCTCCACAGCGCAAACATTGTCTATTTGTCTGTTCATTACTACTTTTTTTTTTTTTTGCTGAGAATCTGTTCATTACTACGTAGACTCACAAAAATACCCTTCAGAGCACAACGAATTTCCAATTGTTTTCCATTTTCAGGAACAAATTGGGTATTAGTTGCTTGCTTTTGAACTAGGTCCGTCCAAAATTAACTAGACAGTAGTCAGTGGACAGAAATGCCCCTAACAAATATCTAGGAACTATGCCTGTCACATTTTGTGGACTACAATATTATACTTTGAGGCAGACAGTTGGCTAGTTTGGGTACCAACTTTACCTTTTATTAACCATTTCTCTTGTGATCGAATGTTAAGGCTTCTGTGTGTTATACCCAGAGGTTTCAAGTTCGAATCTCAAGGGGGTGGCCATAGATGATTCACCCGGACGCCCTGGCCTCATGGGATTAGTCGAGGTGCGCACAGGCTGGCCCGGACACCCACGGTTATCAAAAAAAAAAAAAAAAACTTTACCTTTTATTGGGGTGTACAAAAAAAAACAACCAACCCTGAAATTGACCGACTAAACCGGTTGGTTTTCAAGAAAACCGAACCGATCGACTAAAACAACCCCAAAATCCGATCGAACCAAGTTTATTGGTATTTTTTTATGTGACAAAATCGAAAAAATCGACTGAAAACCGATCATGAACAGTGAACACCCCTACCTTTTATCATAAGGGCATTACTTGTCCTATTTATTTCGAGCATTCACGTTGGTTATATTGAAAAATGCTTTTTCAATAATGAGATGATTTTTAAATTTAAATCTTTAATTTTTTTATTATTTATTTTTAATTTTAATTTTGTTTCTAAATGATTTGTTGGTGGTATTCATATGCAGTAGCATATGAGAACCTTAATCACTGATATAACTATTAAAGAAATCACATTATCAGTAGTATAGTTGTATATATATATATATATATGATCAGTCAGGCTCTTATGAGGGCGTCTCTTTTTATTAAAGAGAGGGCTTCTGTTTTGGCCGTCAGATTGTATTTAAAAACTGTGAAATGACAACACTACCCTTAATGAAAACACGATCCAATGATCAAAATAAAGGTCCTCTCTTTAATAAAAAGAGGACGTCCTTTTTAGAAAATTTTCGTATATATGATATCAGACTAATAACCACTGTCATAGGAATACCGTACAACTATTAAAGCAACAGTGATTCAACAATGAGGAGGCATATCATTTTACTTCTATATTAATTTACTCTTTGGTTATTTTATTCAGTCTCATGAATCCTTAAAGTGCAAACAAATAAGAGAACAATAAATTGATACCTCAATATTAACGTTGATGTCACAAATGACAAATTTGATGTATGGATTTGAGATGGTATGAGGCTATGGCTTTACAACTTTTACTAAAAATTTTTAATGTGGCAATGTAATCATCGTTGAAAATTTAAATGATTATACTAAAATTGAAAGTAGAGCATCGATGTAACAAGATATTAATTAACAAAACATGTGATACAAATATGAGAATCATAACATTAATGAGTAAATTATATTTTAGTCCATTATATTATAACATGTTTTTAATTGGATTCATAATTTTTTTTTTTTGCAATTGAGTCCTTAAACTTAAAAAATTCATTCAATCAGACCTAAATTCTGACAGTGTTAGCTTAAACTGTTAGGAATTGTCACGTACGTTGTGCATAATGCTTACCTGTAACATGTTAGGTTAAGACAAACACGGGAGATTGTGAATAGTGCAAAAAATTGCATTCAATCAGATCCGAAATCGCATTCAATCAAATTTGAAAACATATTCGACTAGATCCAAAATTGCATTCAATTATACCCAAAGTCACATAATTTTTTAGCTATTCATAGTCTCCCGTGTTTGTCTTAACCTAACATGTGACAGGTAAGCATTACGCGCAACGTACGTGATAATTTCTAATACTTTAAGCTAACAGTGTCAGAATTTGAGTTTGATTTAATGAATTTTTGAAGTTCATAGACCTAATTACAAAAAAAAAATAAAAAAATTATTATAAACTTAATTAAAAACAGGTGTACAGTATAATATACTAAAGTGTAATTTGGCAGCATTAATTAATAAAGAGACAAACCCGTTAGACAAATAAAAAGGACAGGACATAGAGATCCCTTATGCAATCTTATAAATAGTTAAAATCATGTTTATATGGTAGTTCTATGGGGGGGGGGGGGGGGGGGGGGGGGGGGGGGGTTGTGACGTACGCATTTGATGCTGTGAAGTTGAATGAAGTGGAACAATACTGATAACTTATTTACTCAATAAATTTCGAAGCACTTAATAATTTTTATTTATGCAAATATGTTATTCTCTACATTATCAATAGCCAACTTACTTAATTTTTGTTTAGGCAAAAAAAGAAAAAGAAAAAAAACACACACACACACAACTTAGTTGGATGGATGAAAATGATGCAATTAACTTCATGATCAAGTTATAATGCATTTCAAAATTAAACAATTTTAACTAAGCATGCATGCTCGAAATTACGAACTTAATTATCTTATATATATATATATATATATATGTGTGTTATTTAGATTTGAATAACTTAAGAGGCTCTTGAGTAAGAAAGTTCAACCGATAGAATCATAACGTATAGAGTTATATGAAGAATGAAATCTTGTCTTGTTTTTTATAAGGTCTATATTTTGTGATGTGGTTTATAAGTGAACCAGTTTGATATTGCATAACACTCATGTCAGATACTAGACATAAATACTTTAGAATATGTATTACCATACTAGTTTGATGTTCGTCCTATCGAAAAAAAAAAAAAAAAAGATTGCAAATGAAAGTAAGAATGTACGTGATCCTATTTTATGGAATTCCTAAATAGGCCTACACCAATTGGTAATCAAGTAGTATGGTTGAGTGCACAATATCCAACCCCAATTAAAGACATTCCTCATTTTGTTCTTGACAAAGATCATCAAGAGGGTTAATGCAGTGTTGGTTGTTTCTTTTGTTCCATGACATTTTCTTTCTGAGAAAAATAAATAAATAAATAAAATACCATGTGCAAAGAAGGAAGGACTTGTATGCCTTTTAAAAGAAAGATGCAGGACTTGTAGGTACACTCTAAACAGTATTATTTCATCAATAAGTAATCTTTAATTTATGAGTAAATTACATTAACCTAACAAAATAAAATTGCAAAAGTTTCTATCATGGGGTGAAAAGTTCTGTGAATTTAATTTGTAGTCAAGTAACACTTTTTCCACTGGTCAACTGTCAAACAGTTGTCAGTTTTTTTATTTAACCTTTTTTCAAATCACTAATTTATCCTTACTAAAAGTCATTAAAAACTCAACATAACTTGTTTCTTTTATTTTTGTTCGTGTGAGGATGTATTTAATTTTGTTTTTTCACTCAGTTACTCAACTCACAATTGTCAACCGCTTGTAATTTTTATTTTTTATTTTGTGTGTGTGTTGTTAAAGTTTATTTAACTAGTTAACTCTTATCAAAGTCATTAAAACTTCACCCAAAAAATTTCCATTATATGTTTACGAAAACATGTAATTTGTTTGGGTTGTAAGCTTGTCATTTAATAGGTTGAATTGTTAATTTGAAGAATTTATATTTTATTATAAGGGTAAATTAATAATTTTCCATGCGCCAGTTACATTGTTAGAATTCAATATCTAACAACTATAATTTTAATATTTTATATTGTTTTGATACGAACAACACTAGGGGTGCTATTCTTTAGTAATGCTATGCGTCTCAAATTATTTAGTTACAAGTTTTGTTATTAAATACATTGTCAATTTCACAACTTTCACTGATATGTAGTATTATTGATCATTATAACAAACATTTGGTACAAATATTAAAATATTTGAGAATTAAATTTTACACATATGATATTATTTAATAATAACATATGTAATGGAGGGACCTAGACTCAGCTCGACGCCAAGCGCTTTACGCTCACTTTGACAATGACAGTTGAATACGACACCAAAGGTTCTACCGTCCCTTGATATTAGTTCAAGAGTAATGCTATGCTTTTAAAATCCAAATCCTAAATTCAAATTTCAAATGGTATTGCAGTAAACCCACTGAAATTTGATTTGAGAATTTTGAAGTGATCCCACTGCTACATTATTTGTAATGTGGATTTGAGAGGCATTGTATTACGCTTAGTTCAAAGGAGACTATTGTACTTAGAGTAATGCTATGTTTCCCAAATTTTATATCTCAAATGCCTCCCAAATGTATATAGTAATGGGCCTATTGAATTTTGATTGGAAAAAAATTAAAGTGGTATTATAATTATTAAAAGTGATCCCACTACCACATATATTTGGAAAGCATAACATTAAAGGAAAATGTTTGGTACACACACTTTTTGACACACTATGCTTTAAATACATGTACTCTGTGCTGTTTGAATTTTTCACACTTTTCTGTACACCACTTATATAGCACAAGGTACATGCATTTAAAGCTATGTGTCAAAAAGTGTGTGTATGTAGCACTACTCTAACATTAAATTAAGAGCATTACTAGACCCACATATTTTTTTCACACAACTTTAAATGCTTATACCTTGTGCTGTTTGAATTTTTTTTACACTTTTTTGTGCCTCACTTATACACCACAAAATACATACATTTAAAATTGTGTATAAAAAAAAGTGTATAATTCACTATGTGAGTCTAATATTTTCCTTAAATTAACTCCCTGATTGGTAAATTATCTTTCATTTTTCTTTTATCTTCCTTTTTTAGGCGCGTGGACACATGATTGGGGGAACTTGTAGGGGCATCAGGGCACGCCTTCGATCGCTGTTACTTAACAAGGGTGTGTGTCCCACATTATTATCCTCGGGATATGCGCCTTCACACCTATACATACACACAAAAGTCTTCTAATAAAGTCTATCGTCCTCATTTTGACCGAATAGACTTCGGTGATATTTTAGTTGCTGTTGCTAATTGTTTCACACACATAAATAGTAAAAACACTAATACTCACTCCCTATTAAAATAAATTAGTTAAAATTATAATTTTATACTACTATTTTTATTGTTACTGAGTGTGAAATAGCACCAACATTACTATTTTAATATCATTGAAGTTTGTTCCCATTTTGACACACCGTCCTATTTGAGTCCACCCTAGAGATATAAAGGTTAAAGGAATCCTAGAGAGAGTCAATCAACACTTGCGAACTTAAAATTAAGTGTTGAATTTTAAATATTAAAAAAATTTAAAAATAATATTTCAAATTTTCAAGTACTAAAATAGACTGCATTCAGTGATTATTTTTAATAAAAAAATTTTAACTTAAAGTTTTTAGTATTTTTTTTTGTTATTTTTTGAATTAAGTGGTATATTATCAAATGCACTGAATAGTTTAGTGTTCTTTGTGGTATATTATCAAACCAAGTCCCTTGTGGCCGAGTGGTAAGCTTATTGGGTGTACTACCCAAGAGGTTTAATGTTCGAGTCATGGGAGGCGTGGCCACTGGAATATTCACCCGGCGCCTCCAGGCCTCGGGGGATTAGTCGAGGTGCGCGCAAGCTGGCCCGGACACCTCCGATTACCAAAAAAAAAAAAAGTATTGAAAATTTAAATTTTCAGCACTTAATTGAGTTGTCAAACACACATACATATATATATATATATATGTATATATACGGTCAGACTTTTAAGTGAACATGATCGAGTCAACTTACTAGTGAACATTGTTTTTAGCCTAATAGAATCCACGAGATGTGCTCCATTGACCCGCAAGTTCTTTTTAGACTAATACTGGATAAGTTCACTCGATCCAATCACTTAAAAGTTTGACCGTATATATATATAGAGAGAGAGAGTAGTGCTACTCATGCACACTTTTTTGACACCCGACTTTAAATGCATATACCTTATAATGTGTAAGTGTATAAAAAATTCAAAGTACTTGTATTTAAAATATAGTGTCAAAAAGAGTGTGCCAAACATTTTCTATATACAGTATATATGTATATATATATAGTGAGAGAGACACTAATTTATTACACATATTTACTTTGCAGGAGTCTTGTCGGCTTCGACCAGGCAAAAGACCACTTCGTTTCGATCTATCTATCTATCTATCTATCTATGCGTTTCGTCTTTAACTTTACCCTTTTTTTCGAAACCCTAATTATTGTCACCGGATCTACGAACTCCTTTGTGTGGTTGTTTGGAAGCAATCTGGGAAAGCTCTTGATTATGGTGAAAATGGCGGATTCTTCTAGGGTTTCAACGATTGGTGGAAACTTGTAGGTGAGTTGAAGCTTTTTTTTTTTTTGGCGTTTCAATGAATTTTGGTATTGTAATCTCTGTTCTTTGATATGTTCTGTTCATATGTAAGTGTACATGGTTACATATACATATAGATGTGTAGTGAATCGTTAATTATATATGCTGAAGATGAGTCATTTTGTACAAATCTTTCGATCTTATGGTTCTGTAGTTTTGTTCTACGGCATGAGTTCGATCTCGAAGATTGTTGAAATTTGAACTCATGTTGACTGTTTTCCATTCTCTCTCTCTCTCTCTCTCTCTCTCAAATTTCTCTCCAATAATATCCGTTAACTTCTGTATTTCAGTAAGACTGAATGAACTCTGGACGATGGATTTTGAAATTATGTGATATCTCTCTATATCTCTTGATTTCTATGCATGTATACAAAAATTTGTTGTGTTTTGGGTATTTTATTAAAAAAAAATTTTGAGGAGACAAAAATTTGTTAGATGACCATTTTCCCGCTGTTTTCCTGGGAAAAAAGTTAACCTTTTTTATTACGAGTGTTAAACGGAACATGTGATTTTGGCTTTGCAGACAAATTTCCCGAGTTTTAAGCTTAAAGAAGGCTTGGAAGCATATAATCCAAGGCGTGAAAGGTTCATGCTTTTGGGTTGCTTTGTGTGACTTCACAGATTGGCGTTAAAGCCTCAGAATAGCAATAAATTTTTTTTTTCTGCTGCATTTAAGGCCCCAAAGCAGAAAATAACTTCTACAGACAGAATCAATTAAGGGTCATAAATTTATAATCAGCCGGCCTAGAAAGCCTGCTGCATTAATTATCTTCCCAGTCTCTGGATGATCTATTGATTGTGTGTTGGTTGCTGGTCAGATTTATTGGTTTGTGTCATCAACAACCTTTAATACAGGAGGAGGAGGAGGTTTCTTTTTTACTCTGTGGTTATTGACGCATATAGATCAAGTGCTTTGAGGACCTTGCTGTTGTCTTCTCATGGCACATGTTGCTGCAAATCACTTCACTGGAGCGCCACACCCAGGTTTGCTTATTGTTACTTCAGAATTTATCATGCTTATTAAATGGGTGTTGTGTTGATGGCTGTTTATAAATGGTTGAATTAGAATTACTAGGTTGAACCTTTGAAAGGCCGACACAGTTATTGTTTATTTCATATTTGCCTACGCGTTACATAATCACATCAACTTTTCAATGCTCGTCTTTCTTTAGAACTGGCAGTTGCATTGTAAGTTGGTATGTCTGATATTTGTTTCTAAGTAAACCTTTGATTTATGATGGATTCTGTGCATGGCCGGCCCATAGGGGGGCAAAAGGGCAACTGCCCTGGGCCACCAAAGTTCATAAAATTTTAAGGGCTCTCATGAAATTTTTATAATTACTTTTTTTCCTTGAGGTTTTTTTTTTTTTTTTTTAATATTTTTTTTTTACTTTATTCTTCCCCCAAGGCCCAATTTAGTGCCATCAACTACTTATATATTGATATACATGTATATAAAACTCAAAAGCAAAGGCCCCTAGAATTTTGAAAATTGCACTTTTAGTGTAAGAATTTATAAAGTTTTAGAAATAAGCCCCTCTAGGATTTTGGAAGACACCATACAATGTTTAAGTTTCACAAATAGACTTATATTATAAGTAGACCCAAAAAAAATCGCCAATTATGTATAAATCGACCCCAAAAAAATCGTCTCGAGGGCACTATCCCTGAACCCCCGTATAAGGGCCTACCTTTTAGTAGTTCGTTCCGGGCCTTTAATACTCGAGGCCGGCCCTGATTCTGAGAGCGTAAATATCAGTCTTGATTTTTGAGAAGTTGAAGAGTTGTCCTCACTTATTTGCGTTTATCAATGTCCCTGAAGGCTTAAGCTTCTAGGGAGTTGTAAAATTGTCATAAACAGAGGTGTAGGTAGAATTTTGGTTTCGCATGATTCAGTCGATTGAAAGAATAGCAACATCTAGATTGATGTCCTTTTTTTTTTTGTATTATTTTTCTTATTAACCTCAGAAAATTACTGGTTTTATTTTGTTCTCTGTCTTTTCATTAAAAATGACTCAAGATGCTATTTTAGTAACCAGTATTTCATACCCACTTCTCTGGCTACTTTGAAAATTGTTATTTCTCCTTTATCTTTTGATTTTTTGTGCCTTGAATCCCACGATCTTATGTCTTCATATCATCAGTAGCACGACACAGTTATTGTAGTAATTTTCTGACAGAACTGGAAGGTTAAAACTGCAGTCACTGACTTTCTATCACCTTGTCAATGAAATGTACATGCTTAGTTGTGTCAATGCGCTTATGATTATTTATTTTCTAGTTCATCATTCTCCTTGTTAATGTTTTAACTTTCCTTGGGTACCGACTACAGGGGCATTATCAAGCGATGCTTTGTACAAGGAACTATGGCATGCCTGTGCTGGACCCCTTGTCAGTGTACCGCGTAAAGAAGAAAGAGTGTATTATTTTCCACAAGGTCACATGGAACAGGTAGGTTGAGTTATTTCTCTCTGTGTATTTGTATATTTGTTTTTGTATGCTCCCAAGCTGATGAATTCAGTTCTCCTCGTAGGTTTTTTTTACCTTGGCGGATAATAAGTGTTTTGATCTTTGGGAATTTTTTGGATAATGTTCATCTTTGATTTGATCTCCCAGAATATTCACCATACAATAGAGGGCGATAATGAAAAACATGAACATAGACTTGGTTATCTATCAACATTTTTCCCTCGGTGTTGTGTTTATCTCTTAAAGTTGCTTAAGCACATTACTTTTTGTTGCATGCTTTCTTATCTTTCCCATCATACCATTATGTGACGACGTAGAAACTTGTCTCTTCATTTGCTTGCACAAAGTTCTGTCCTTTTGATGTGGAACCCCAAATGGAACTCTTGCTTAAACAAGTCATCTGCTCATTCAACATCCAAGAGTAGTTAGGTACAAGGATCAAAATTTCGTTTCGGTCTATTGTTTCGGTCTACTCAGTTTCGGAAACGTTTCGGAAACATGTGGAAACAGTGAAAAAAATTGGAAACATTGAGAAACATGGGGAAACATAACGTCAAACTTAAAACTATATGCGTGTATAAAGCTAATAATTGATTAATTGAACATTTGAGAGGTCTATATATGTAGTGCTGCATTAAAAATGTGTAGTTCAAATTGAAAATACATGAGAATTAAGTCGCCAATCTACTGTCAAACACTTAATAGAAACCACAAAACACTTCATAGAATGCCAAAGATACATATAAGTACATAGTAAGCTAATGAGCCATCTCTAAAATAAAATGGTTGTTCATATGACAAGTAAACAACCACATGATTATCTCGATGGAAACAAGTATGTTTCGTTGGAAGCAAATGAAACGATGCGGAATCATAGGTTTGTTTCGATGGAAACAATTATGTTTCGATGGAATCCATGAAATTTCGAGATTCCATGGCTGTTTCGTTTGCATGACCTAGGAAACGGAAACGTTTCTGCCGTTTCGATGGAAACAGAAGGAAATTTTGATCCTTGGTTAGGTAGTTAAAAAGCATTGACATATGCTCTATTTTTTATATCTATTTTTTTCCCTATCTTTAGCATATTGGTTTACTTGATTGCCTCCACTAGCTTATGAGAGTGGTCCTTTCAGCTTGAAGCGTCAACACATCAAGGGTTAGATCAACAACTCCCTTCATTCAACCTACCAGCAAAAATACTTTGCAAAGTTGTGAATGTTCAGCTAAGGGTGAGCCTTTTTCATGTTTATTGCTCACGAATGAATTCTTTTAAACTTCCCTTGATCCACACCAGAATTCTGGCTTTGCTTTGTTGGTTATCTCTGTATGGGTTGTAGGCTGAACAAGACTCAGATGAAGTTTACGCACAGATAACTCTGCTTCCTGAACAAGAAGTGAGTTCCTCTCTCTCTCTCTCTAATTTTTATTTTTTAATTTTTGTCTTCTAAATGCTTCATTGAATGTCTACATGCTGCAGACACCATTATGGCCCCAAATATATGGTGTTGGTTGGTTGCTTCTGTTGGTTTGTTATGCCTTACTATTCAGTCTATTTTTTTGTTCCTTTTTATGGATCAGCAAGGTGAGGTCACCAGCCCCGATCCGCCTCTCCCAGAACCTCCAAGGTGCAATGTCCATTCATTTTGCAAGACACTGACTGCCTCGGACACTAGCACCCATGGCGGATTCTCTGTTCTTCGGAGGCATGCAGACGATTGTTTACCTCCACTGGTAAGCATTGAACAATTACAAATGCGCTGCGGCATAATGTTTGCTTCTGTGGCTACTAGTACTGCTATCTTCTTTTTTTGCGTATTGCTGGGATTAACTTCCATTTCCTGTTCAGGACATGTCCCAACAACCACCCTGGCAGGAATTGGTAGCATCCGATCTTCATGGCAATGAATGGCATTTTCGTCACATTTTTCGAGGTTAGCATTTCAGTTAGACATTGTTTCGGTATCGGACAGCCTTAAGGTGAGTCGGATTTATGTAGCTCATTGTGGTTGCTGTACGTGACTACTACATGGCCTTTAGGTTAAACACATGTAGTTGGTTGTCTATGTTCCGGTTGCTGTTATTGCTTTAATCCATCTTCGAGCTATATAATGGTTGTGGAAGTTCATGAATGAGACTCTTTTGGCTCAGTTTTCTTAGGAAAAGTTACTAAGAGTAGTGCAAGATATGGTGTTCCCAATAATCTAGAGTGATGTTGGTTCATTATATTGGTGTATGTAGAGAATTTGATTCCATTTCCCTTGTATCAGGGTGAAGTGTCTTTCTAGGTCCATTCTACAAGCAAGAAAGGAAGTATAGCTTTTTTTGGGAGTTGCGGTGTCTGTGAATTTGTTGTGGGGGTGGGTGGTTAGCATGTATTATGAACAGTTACAGGGATGTTTTTCCCAATGTGTGCGTGTGTATATATATTTTGTCCTTGTGACTTGAAAATGAATGGGTAGATCCCATCTTCTGACTTTTCTCTGGACATCGTATGAATATAAAGGTGTTCTCGGTGTAAATGTTTAATTTAGGACATTAGTGTGGCGGCACCGTATTGTCACATGAATGGCCATATAGATGTATGCTGATCAGAATTTTTTTCAATTTAGTGTTCTGATTCATATGACAGAGATTGCTCTACTTATTCAGTCTTCATAAATCGTTTACATAAATCAGTACATCCCTTGCAGGGCAACCGAGGCGTCACTTGCTCACAACCGGGTGGAGTGTTTTTGTGAGTGCCAAAAAATTAGTTGCTGGTGACGCGTTTATTTTCTTAAGGCAAGTCTTTGCTTGATTGGTTAGTATGTTATTGTTTTCGTCAGTCTCTCTTGTTAACGAGTGTCATCAAATTCTTTTCCTCCAGGGAGGGTGACAATGGGGAGTTGCGCGTCGGAGTGAGGAGGCTGATGAGACAACAAAGCAATATGCCGTCGTCTGTTATATCCAGTCACAGTATGCATTTAGGGGTTCTTGCTACTGCATCCCACGCTATTTCAACCGGAACCCTCTTTTCTGTTTTCTATAAACCAAGGTCATCTCTATTTTCTGATTACAGCTCAGATGGATGTATCTGTATATTATTTCTGTTACCTCTTGTTGATATCTCTTGCATCATTTTGTTGATCGTATATCATGAAGCAAGGGGCACTCAGATTTGAAGTAACATATTTGCCAATCCTTTGTTGTGACATTTATTACCTTCGGTGGGCAATGTGTGTTTATTTTTTTAATTTGTTTGTTTGTTAGTGGTTTCACTGGTCTGCATGTTGTTTTGTGTTCTGTGGAGCAAGTTCTTTTTCCTTTGTTTTCAGCAAGGGAAGAGTTAGTCTTGCTTAGATTTTTCCACTTTCTTCCCAGTCTTTCTTGTTGCACTTGCAGAATTGCAACGGTTAGATAAATTTATTTACCTAGATTAGATTTTGAGGTTGAATGACCTACCTAGATTTCTTACAGAGGTTTAGTCTGTCCTCTTCTGAAGTTTCCTTAAATCGTTTTGTAGAAAATTGCTCGTATTATGTCGGCAAAGCATGCTTCCTTCTTTTTAACAGACCTCTGTAATTTGTCGTTTCGCTTTGTAATCATTTAATGAACTAGCACACTTTATGGCAGAACGAGTCGGTCTGAGTTCATTGTAAGTGTCAACAAGTACCTTGAAGCTCAGAGCCAGAAGCTCTCTGTGGGGATGAGGTTTAAGATGAGGTTCGAGGGGGAGGAAGTTCCCGAAAGAAGGTATTTTGAGTAGCTGGCTTATAATTTGGTAGGCTCGGCCAGGCTCTAGAGTGAACAGGGTAGAGTGAACATAACCAGTGAACATTTTTTTTGCCTGAAAAAACCTGTGGGTCAGCGGGGCAGCCCGCGGGTTTTTTCAAGCAAAAAAAAAAAAAAGTTCACTCGGTATGTTCATTATATCCTGTTCACTCTAGAGCCTGACCGTAGGTAGGCTTAGGTACTTACTGTTACTCGTATTTATGAATGTTACTTGTTTGTGCAGATTTAGTGGCACAATTGTTGGTGTTGGAGAAAATACGTCTTCCAGATGGCCAGATTCTGAATGGAGATCCTTAAAGGTGATTTCATTGATCGTGCTTATAATTTATTTGAATTAGTGTAACAAATTAGTTCGTATTTTGTTAGACTATTAGTTATCTCAGAAACCTACGTTACACCCACCCTTGTGTTTACGTCTCACCCACGGAAAGCAAATTAATCTGAACAAACATACAGAGGGATAACATGTTTTAAACAAGTGCATGAACAGAATTTGGAATATTGCATGCATGGAGACTTGAAGTAGAGGGCTTATGAAACCATAAGCTCTTTTACCATGTCAGATACTAATTGATCCAAAAGCACTCAATACCTCCCTCACGTCCGACCTTTTTTTACACGTGGGTAGAGCAAGTTATCGCCAGTAGAGAGATTGCATTACATAGTGAAAACTTGACCAAATAGATGGGAGGGAGGACAGAAAAGCTTGATCCGAAATGTCCCGAAACTAAATGCCTTGGTGCCACTTTAAACTACAATTTGCACACTCGGTAACAGCCACCAAAAGGAGTGAGTTAGATGATATGATTCAGTTGATCTTTTGGTGGCCTTATTGGTTTTTTGTGTCCACAGTTTTTCTCAATTTATTATTTCCACTTCTGGTGTCACGTCCATGTTCAGGTTCAATGGGATGAACCTTCATCAATTTTGCGTCCAGAAAGAGTTTCACCGTGGGAATTAGAACCGCTTGTGTCGGCAACTCCTCCGAATTCTCAACCTCCGCAAAGGAATAAACGGCCACGGCCACCGGTGTTACCTTCACCATTGCCAGAACTTACTTCACTTGGTATGCGGTTTTCTTCTGGTATCCCATCATTTTGTTAGCTTTGTGTGAAATTTTGTGTCAGAATTTAACTTTATATATTGCTAGGCATGTGGAAGACCCAAGTTGACTCTCCCTCAGCTTTCTCCTATTGTGATCCGCAACGTGGGCAAGAACATTACCCATCGCCGAAGTTTTCCTCTATCAGCTACAGTGAGAGTAGTTCTCTGGCTCCGCCTGTCTCCGGCAAGCCAACGTATTGGTCTAACCAGGTGGAGCCCATAGAGACCTTTGCTCCTGTTGTTCACAAAGAGCCAGCTGAAAAGAGACAGGGCACTAGGCTGTTTGGCATTGAGCTACTCGACAATTCCACCATGGGAGAAACTTCGCTAGTGATTACAGGTTCTGGAGCAGGGGGGGAGGAACAGCCAGTTCTATCTAAAGATATAGAATGTGATAGGCATTCTGAACCATCTAATATCAATCGGTCTGATATTCCTTCTGTAAGTTGTGAGCCTGAGAAATCATGTCTGAGATCTCCTCATGAGTCTCAGAACAAGCAAATTCGGAGCTGTACTAAGGTATGTTGGCTACTATTTTCATGCTTGTATTATATACGTGCACTGATTCAAGTACTCCCTCCACCGAGAACACCACGACATCGAAACTTATTTTTTTTTCTTCTGCAAATGGTACTTCATTATTGAGCATTTTTAAAGATTTTTGTCTGAAAATCTGATTGATGTCCCTTTAATTGTTAGCTTCCATTAGTCAAGCTGACCTACCAATAAGCACGCAATCCTACACACAACCATATGGTGGTATTATTAGCTTTAGCTTTAGATTTAGACTGATAGTATGTCGTAGTTAACTATTTTCTTCCATTTTCTGGTCTAAAAGTGAAATTGGTATGCTTTGTATAAATGTTAATACTTGAACACAGTATACGTATGCTCTTTACCCAGGTCCACATGCAAGGGATGGCTGTTGGGAGGGCAGTAGATTTGACTTGCTTTGAAGGGTACGAGGATCTGCTTAAAAAGTTGGAGGAGATGTTTGAAATTGAAGGCAACCTCTGTGGATCGGCAAAGAATTGGCAGGTCGTTTACACAGACGATGAGGATGACATGATGATGGTTGGCGATGACCCATGGCAGTTAAGCGCTATCCATATCTTAAGACTTGTTTGCTTTTCTTCTTCTCCTTGTTTTTTTTTTTTTTTCCTCTTCGGTTTTAAACTTCAGTAATGGACTCCTAAGAAGGGTCGTCTCGGGACAACCTGAGGGCCGAAAGCAGCAATTTTGAACGGGGCATTTTATTTTTTTAATAGTACTGAAATTTTGATAATTTATTCAAAATCGATTTTGTCACCCTTTTTTTTAAAATGCAAAATTACTGATTAGGTTTCTAAAAAAGAGAGAGGACGCTGCTAAAAAAGTGAGTTTCTGCCAAAAGGGGGAGGGAAAGAGCTGCAGTAAAAATAGAGTAGATAGTTTTAATCTACTGTTTTTAGATCTGGGATTTATTTTCTTGTACTTCGAGTATTGACTTGGACTTTTAAATCTTATGGTGGGTTCTGTTCTGATCTCATAATAAAGTTTCAAAGTTGATTTGCTAACCTTTTGTCATATCATATGGTAAAAGAATTGTTTTTGGAAGCTGAAAACTTAATCCTGTGCTGCCTTGAGTTCCCAACTTGGAAACACCTCAAGATTGTCATTGGAATTTACAGTTCTTGCAAGCTGCTGCTTGGAGGGCAGAGGCACTATATGTATAATATATATACACGTATGTGTATGTATGTATATATATCATACAAATGATGGTAGTTATAGGCATTACGTTTTATTTGTGTTAAGAACTTGGGATGCTGATATTTCCTTTGGATGTGCCAGTGACTCGATTTTTTAATTTCTATATTCTTGGTTAAATTTTACAGTGAGTTCTGCAACATGGTGAGGAAGATTTTCATCTATACAAATGAGGAAGTCAAGAGGTTGTCCCCCAAGATAAAACTTCCAGTCAATGATGAGGTCAAACCACGCGATCCCCCGGCTTCCGATACCGCAGTCGGCACTGAAGAACAGTCATCCAATGGGTTTGGTCACTGATGTGGGTGCCCATACCCACTGTTTTTACTAATGGGAAAGAACGGAATAATTAGTGAAAATATATATATACGTGGAGGATGGGGCGACATGAGCTCGGTGATCACGCATTTATTGTTTCATTTTTATACGTGAGTGATGCTTCATTGACAATTTTGCCCATGCTGGGATGACCGGTTCAGTTACTCAGACATGTGGCGATAGGGGCGGTCTGGTAATTTCAAAAGATAGCCATGTTATCCTGATAGAGATCCAGCTGCCTTATAGAAGGAGGATTTGGTGATATTATCGTTGTTTGTTGTTTTGTTTGGTCAAGAGAATCTTATAGTAGTGCTTGCTGCTTTGTACTTTGAGATGGGTTAAAATAAAGGGGGGGTTTGTCTACTCCTGAGCTAAAAAAAATATGAGTGGGTGAGGGAGAAAACACAGCTCTTCTAAGTTTTTGCCGTCTCATGTTCAGTTTTTTTATAGTATATTCATGACTGACTATACTTACAGTCTGTCTTTTGTATATAATGTAGTAATAGCCTTCCAACAGTTGTCCTTGATTCCTACTTATCATGTAATGCATGGGTTCCAAATTCACTTCACTGCATATGATATCCTTTTTGACTTTTTTGTTTGGATTCTACTGGGATTCAATGTTCTGTGATAAATTATCGCATGGTCATGTGGTTTTCAACACACAGTAGCAGTAGGTCAATTGAATTTTATTAGAAAATGTTAAAAGTGATTTCATTAATGTTGAAGGTGGTCTAATTGCCACGTTTTGGGTACAACACTTGGGATGCAAAATTGTGAAGTATAGCATTACTCTTTTTACTTTGTTGTGGCCCTTTTTAACCAAGTGTGTTGGCAGCTAGATGTGCTTGTTAAGCTAGGATCTCTCTCTCTGTCTCTCTCTCTCACACACACACACACACACACATATTCAGCTTCACACACTCATACACAGTTACAGGCGCATGGAAACACATAATCTTATTGAACATGAAAGTGCGAGAAGTATCCGATGTTAAATGCCTATTTAGGTGGAAACTATGACAAGTTCAGAATTTGGGAATCATCCAGCATTGAATGTTGAAACACAGGTTGGATAGTTTATCTGAAATTTCTTAGTAGCTGCCAAAGCAATGCAAGTAATACGGTCCTCATTACTGTCAAATCAATTTAAATACAAATATTTCCATTAGTGTGATGAGTTAATTGAATAATTTAGCATCAAAACAGAAACAAACACAAGTAATATTTCATCTAAAATGAGAAAAATTACACCTTCCGAGTCAATCACACCAATAATCTGAAACTCAAATCCTCCACAAGGTGATCTCTATAAGTACTAAACCACAGTCAAAAAAATAAATAAACATTCTAGGGATTCAATCTCCTATGTTCTGAACTTCCTAATAAACAATCTACATAAAAGCATTATCTTAAAGAACAATAAATTATACTCGCAGCAAAATTTTTGACAGGAATACTGGTGAATTAATTCCTGGTGAATTAATCTGGCACGGCACCATATATTAAGGCTGTTTGATAAATATGCTAGATGTGACCGGTAAAGCACGAAGCCCGATTCCGGGTTCTGCTGCGTCGAAGTATTTCCTTCCTTTCTTGTGAAATGGAGACCCTCCGATGAAGTACTCAGAGGGTGTAGATATACGTATCACGAAGAAAATATGGAGAGAGAGACCTCCAAGGTGGAAATTTCAGGAGCAGAAAGTGATACTTAAAGATCATCTGTGCTAATATGGTGTGCTTATATCTACGCGATCAGATTGGTTATAACGGCTTCTAAAGTGATCGTGCACAACGCTCCCCACGGTCTTGAATCGCTCGACCACATATATGAGAAAAAAAATAAAATAGAAATCTTACCACCTTGAATTATAAGTATAGAGATGCTGCAAATACGATATCTCGCTTGATCTTGGAAACAGCATCTTCAAATTTTGCTTCGAGCTCGGTTTCTCCAATGGATTTTGCAGCTTGAATTAGTTGCTGAAGAACTTCCTCCAGTCTCCTGATGGCCCTGATCAAACTCCCCTCGAAAACCTGGGTTATTTCCATAATCTCGTAGAATTTGGACCCTTTTGCCCAAGCATACACGGCTTCCATGATATCAGGTCGGAAAGAACTCCCGAAGTTCTCCACATCAACTTGGACCTGTGAAAACAACAAAACATTACGTCCCGTTAATGCTGAACTAAACATGTATAACCATTACTTACCAAACACCTCGAGTAAAGTAACAAGGGGAGACTAAGGCTCTATTTGGTTCGTGGATACAGTGGAGGGGGGAAAAGAAAACACCATTTGTTTGGTTAATAGGAAAATAGGGAAGGGGGAATTATGTGATCTTCTATCACGTTTCTTGCTGGTATATTAATGTGATCTTCTATCATGACTCTAGCCCAGCCCAGCCCCCAACCCAAAAGAGGAGGGGGCTCGGCGAGGCGAATCACCCACCCAAAAAGAAAGGAAATAGACTTCATTGAAGTTCAAGTCCAAGTCCAAGCCCAATTATATTCGGAGATTTTAGTTCTAGACCCAACTCGCCTTGACTAATTCTTTTTTGACTCAAATTATCTTTTTATTGTCCATTGATTGGATACCAGAACTACAAATCTGAAGTGATGATTATACCCACACCCACATATATAAAAATGTTCAAAGGGAAAAGCACTACAGTGAATAACAAATAAAGCCTTTAAGATGTAGTTGGTACCTTGCATTCGAGCTGAACTTTGGCGACCCTCCGAGCTGTATCTTGTAATTGTGTGAAGAGCAACTCGAGTTCATCTCTGGGCTTCTGAGCATCCTGAAGCTTCTCTTGCCATACAAAACAAGAGAGAAGAGAGACCATTTCTTCTACCTTTAAGTCCTTGAAAACCCCATTGAACATGAGCTCCGTCAAGGTCAACTCATCAGCACTACTGATTTCACATGCAACCTTCCCCTTTAACTCCACAAAATCGTCACTTCTAACATATCTGTGGAAAATCATAATAAACAAATAAAACACAACTGCTTCTTTTACGGTTTAAAAGAAACAGAAATGCAGCAAATGAAAGAAAGGGGGAGAAAAATAAAGTGAGTTTCAAAGGAAACAGGACCGAGTGTGATTTAAGGGGGGAAAAGAGGCAATGGTAAGACCGGATCTAGCTTTTTCTTATTAATCAATAATATTGAAGATATTTGGGATCATGGAGAAAACAAAAAAGAGGTAGGGTGAAGTTTTGAAAGTACGTCTGAAAAGATAGAATTAAGTAGCAGTAAATCAAAAAAGAAGTATTCAAGGAAATGACTAAGGGTGCGTTTGATAAAACTGAAAATTAAGTACTGAAAACTTTAAGTGATTAAATTTACAGTACTAAAAACAGTTTTTCAAGGACTGAAATAGATTGCATTCAGTGATTATTTTCAGTAGAAAATTTTCACTTTTCAGTGGTTTTTTAGCTGCTATTTCAAATCAGTGATACGTTATCAAATGCACTGAAACAAAATAAGTGCTGAAAGTTTTCATTTTCAGTACTTAATTGAGTTATCAAACACACCCTAAATGTTACGAAGCCAAAAAAGAAGCGAAGGTGGGGAATTGTGATTATTTTGATATGCAAAACAGGAGGGAAATTATAACCAGTAAGACAATAACATGATTATCACCAAAAATTCCGATGTCCAACATCTCAATGCTTTATTTTGGTAACGTTTGTTTTTTGTTGTGCGTTGGGTTGCTTTTATTTTGTCTTATTTTTTCCCCGATAGGATAGAGAGATGGAAAATTTCTAGGCACAAAATTACACAAGAAAACGGGAATCTAGGTCCCTGGGCTGATAGAGATATATAAAAGCATGCGGCCGAGAGTGACACAAGAAATTTTCTTACCCTAGCCTCCTCAGAACCCTTTTCCTTGCCTTAAGTTCATCTTTAAAAGCCAACGCCGTGGAGGATCGCATTTGTTTTTTGATTAGTTTGATCTTGGCGGTAAGTTCTTTCTTCAAGTGTAGAACTTTGAGCTTTTGATCAATAAGCGGAGACTTCGAAATTTCATGCTTTTCAAACAGATTTTCTAAAGCCTCTATTCTACGAACAGCCTTTCTGTATGAGCTACTTTGAACCTGAATGTTTTATGTAGAAAAGGGTGAAAATCAAACAATGAGGAAAATTATATTATATTAGATATAAGAGAACGTATATTATACCTTCATGTCTTCTTCGGGATCCAAGAGGGGCATCCCTTGTTTGGAAAATCTTGAGAGAACTTCTGTGACTTTCTTAAGAGTATTTTCTCGAGCCTCTAACGGTAAAAGATCCTTTGATATGACCAAACGGACACTACTTAAACTATTAACCTGTTCATGAATTAATATAGCAGAATAGCAAATCAGTTTTCATCCATGTGATAAACAATAACCACATTAAAAGAAGGCAGTTAAGCATATATTTTAGGTGTTATTCCACCCAACACCAGTAATACAACAAATCTCCAGTTTAAACACAGTATTTTATTTTCCCCTCTCTCCAGCAACTACAATATGCCGTCAACCTTGTTTGGGATGACTTGGCTGTTTCCCGAATCTATGGGGCTTTATGACGAATAATGTTTCGTATTTTGATTTATAGTCAAGTAGGGGAGTGATATATTTTTGTCAAAAAGTAAAATTCTAATTTTTATGGTACTTTTGTACATTCTATCTGTACGGGTTGTACTGATAGCAGCTATTGGACCTGGCCACACATATAGTAAGCAAACTGCATGCTTAACGCCCATTACAACACAGTAACATTGTGTTTGGTATGAGGGAAGAGTGGAGGGAAAGAGAGGGGGGGAGGGAAGAGAGGATGGAAGTGGGCATAGTTGCTTGTTTGGTAGGATGGAAGTTAAGATGGAGATGAAGAGTGGAGGGATGCCTCTCCCCTCCTGGTCCATAATTTTTAATCCATTCAAATGTGGACGGATAGGGGGAAGGAAGGAGAGAAAGCTGTTGAAAAATTAGTTAATTGACATTTTTACCCTTCTTTATTTTTTAATTGAACACCAAGTCGTAATATCATGCAAAATTAGGAAATAGATGTTAATAGCATTATTATATTGGTAATTGTGCTGTAGCATTGACTGTAGTTTTATTCTTTCATTTGTTTAGTTGGTTTGATTTGAAGGCTAAGATATGAATACACACACATATATATATACATATATTTACACACATATACATATAACCATGTACACATTTAAAAAAAAAAAAAAACACATTACTTCGTTGTACTCGTTATCAAAAACAAAAAATAAAATTCCACGTACTCCTTTCTTTTGTTAGATGTCAAGTTTAGTTTTTTAGCCAAATTGAAATAATTGCTATTCAATTTGAAATTTTGATACATTCATAGTGGTATGATATTTCTTTTAAATAAAAAAAAAGTTTTAATTAATTTTTAAGGTTTGTTGATGGAGAAAAATGCACAAAAAATGAAAAACAAGGATATAACGGTAAAATATTGCTTTACAATCTTTCCTTTCATGCTTCCTCCCTTTATGCCAAACAAAAGAAAGGAACACCCCCTTCCCTTCCGTCTTGTTAAACCAAACACAAGGAGGGAGGAGCCTCTTCCCTTCCATAGGGAGACCTCTTCCATCCTTCCTCTATTCCCTTCCCTCCAATTTTCCATCCCTCCTACCAAACATAGCATAAAGGTTGGCTGACCCACTAAATAAATTAAGCCTACATGCCATAACAGGCTTCACTGTCTCTTCCATCTTCACCTTCAAACTAAACCTACAGTAAACTGGCTCCTGATATCTTCTCTTAAATTAGTACGATCATTAACATCAAAAGCCCCATATCAAGACCATAACCTCAATTTACCAGTTGGCTTCAAACCTACTCAACCTCTATTCACCAATACACCAGCCCATAGCAACCTCACTGTCATATCACTCTATAGAATATTGCGTTTCTTCGTTGCATAGACAAGCTCCCATGCGTGATGGAACAAAAGAAAAATGATAAAGTCCCATAAATAGAATGTTTTAGTACAAACCTTGTACATCACCTCTTTTTTCCTGAATTTTATTGAGCTGGTAATAATTAAGATCCTATATGTTCTTGGATTCGATGTTAATATCTTGAATGCTGTTAATTTGGGATCCCAAATGCTGTTAGATTCAGTGTTGAGATCCTGAGTCCTACTGAATACAAAACCTTGAGTTGGGATCTTAAATGCTTGATAAAAGCTCTCTACGGGACAAAAGAGAAGAAAAAATGTAAAAATGTTGTCTGAGGGCCAGTTCAGAAGCATTGCCTCTTCTTCTTAAATAAGTTCCCGAATCTTCGTTGGTTAGTGCATGGCTGCTTTTTCATATTGTAAAGCCCAAATCTTTTAAAAGATGGTCCATCAAATTGATCTAAATTCTAATTAATATATTACAACCACATGCTAGAAAATCTAAATAAATAAAAAAAACACAAGAATTCAACTCAACTCAGTAAAGCATTGTCTAAACTATTTGGCAAAATAGCTAAACAAAAGATAATGAATAGTGGACAAGTGTAAGTGATTTTACCTGAGAGATGGGAATTGAAACAACAACAGGTTCTCCAGGCTCCTTCAGTGGAAGGATCTTAATTGTTTTTTTCCCTCCATCCATACGCACTGCACATCTTGAAAGAACATCCACTGTGTAATTTGCATCCTCTGGTTTTCTAGTTTCATCATCTGGATATAACCAGAATCGTTGATGTCAAATCGTGAATCGAATCGTGAACCACAATATATAAAAACACATGTAGAGTGCTTAAAAGGAATAAACTAAATATTTAACACAAGTTTCATGCAATATCAAAGCTCAAAATGTTTCAAATCATGAATTGTGAATCGTATTGGGTTATCTGAAACTCGAATCTAGTCGTGAATCAACCAATTCTAACGACTATGCACAAAAGATTCAATATTTAAGAAGTTGATTCAGAATGGATAAGTCAATGTTGAATTTTAAACCAGCCCTCACCTTCAGAAAGACCTTTCACCCTTTCGAAATTGATTATCACTCCCCATGTGACCTGGTCCTCAATGGAGAAAGATGGGGAATTTTCATCACTCCTTGAGCACTGTATACATACAAGCCTGCCAGGCTGCAGGAAGGGTAAGCAATATCTTGGAGCGTATATAATATCACGAACATCCTTCTTCAAGCTTTTATATTGTTGTAGCAGAGAGTAGTAATTATCCAAGCTATCTTCTTCCTCAATTATAATTGAATCCCTCTCCTCTTCAAGTTCCTTTGCTTGTTTCTGCAGATAAATATCATCAAATAGATTAAAACAGACTAACCGTTCAAATTTTGAGGCTTTTGCATATAGGAATATTTAGGCGGAAGCAGAAGCCCTAGTCATAAGGGCAATGTGGAAATTATAAAAATTCATTAGAACCCTTAATCTGCGTCCTAAATCACGTTTGGAGCTTTGGGCTAAAGCACATTTGTATCTGCTTCAGCCAAGGATTATAGTTGCGTTTTGCATCCCAGAAGCACATTTAGGCCCATACATGCGTCTGAGAAGTGATTAAAAACAGGGCTATGGAGTTAGAAGAGTATAATATAAATAAATGAATAATGACTGCCAATTTACCTCAAGATCAGGAATGGCTCGATCAGCCTGAAATTGATAGAATGAATTACGAAGCAAATTTTCAGGATCACCATCTTCAGATCGCATTTGGTTCAGAAGCATGTTGTAACTTAAATGGAAGGCACTGGAAATGCACAAGAATTTTGATCAGCATAGAGTGTGGCTCAGAGAACATTCTAGAATTGAAAATCCACTATAAAATAAAATTCTTCTCTTCAAATTTTTTTCCCCCTCTTTAGTTTCTTTTTCTTTCACTTTTTTGTCTCTCCCATAAAGGTTCAACCAAAACAAGAAGAAGATCAGTACAGTTATTCACTACAGTGCCATATGACTTTCTTCGAATGGTTCATGCCCATGGAGAATTATTTCAATTGCTATTTATTCTTGAAAACATGAAGGTTCCTTTCCGAAGCTACCACTAAAAGGGGCAGCATAATCATGGTCGTAAAAGAGTGACCATAAGAGTAAGCAGCCACCTATACACAATTCAGATGACAAAAAATTGAATAGGATATTCAATATTGGCGTATAATTATTGTGTCTTGACCCATATTCCATATCCCACATATACACAAGCAAAATACAAAATAAATAAAAACATTAATAGCGCCGTGGAAATATAGGTGAAATGTAAATTGACAAACAAAAACAAAATTACTAATCAAGTCCTGTGTACCTATTCAAACAATCAGCATTTCCTTTCAGCATCATTTTAGCAGTAGACGGTTCCAGCTTTTCATCCACCATGAGGATGCATATCCCACGTTCATCAATTCCTCGACGACCAGCACGACCACTCATCTGTATATACTCTCCACTGGATATCCATCTAAACTTGTCTCCATCAAATTTACGAACATTTGAGAACACAACCGTTTTAGCAGGCATATTCAAGCCTATGCTGAAAGTCTCTGTAGCAAACAAACACTGAAGAAAAGGGTTTTAAATTTTAAAAATAAAAAATAAAAAATTGAAGGAACCTACAGCAAAATATCATACTAAGAGCCCGTTTGGGATAGCTTTTTGAAAAGCTATGACCATTTGGATAAGCTTTTTCACAGCTACTAAACAAATCTGATTCTTTTTATAAAGCTAAGAAAACAGCTTTGTTCTAAAAAGCTCCAATTTGTAGCTTTTCATTCCAAAAAGTGATTATTTTAAAAGCTAATCCAAACGGGCTCTAAGTCCAATAAAGAGTGATCTATAGATCAAGCCAGAACAAGATGGAGATAAATTAAAAACTAATGGCTTCCCTACTAGCTATAACATTCTATACAGTGAAATGAAGACATAAGGTTACTTGCATCAAAATCACAACCATTTCGGTAAGAGGACAAAATGAGATGAGAGGTTGTCAGAAAATTGTTCCATGGATCTTGGTTATATTTGACAATAAATGAAGTAAAAGTGGAATTTAAAAGGGTAGGAAGCTACAAATGATGCACGGGATCATGTTCGACAATCACGATGCTCCTTGTTCTTTAACGAAGTGCAGAAAATTCAAGAAATCACTTGGAACTGATTCTGCGGGTGATATGACTAAGCAAGACCTATAAATTAAACAAATCTCACAATCAGAGAAAGATTAACAATGTTTTCTTCCAAACCTTGATGAGCCCTTCTTGAAATAGTATCTCTATAACTTCCTTCAGTATTGGAAGCAAGCCAGAATGATGCACGCCTATTCCACGTTTCAAGATGGGTAGCATATTCGAAACCTAGGTATTGTCAAAACATCAATACCAGCTTTTAGAAGAATAAATTCTTAATCCCAGGAAGTGAGTAATAAAGAGAATAATGAATTCAACAAATGAGGAAAAAATAAATTGCATCAAGAAAACGAGGACAAGTCCACAGCATTATTTAATCAAAGTGATTAAGTCACATTGTAATGACCAGACACATAATGAAGACGAAGAGCGTCTTGCCTGAGGTAGCTTCTTATCATCATCTGACAACATGTCCATAGCACTCCAAAATATAGTTTCTATGTTTATTTTCTCATCATCCTCATTCAGATCCATTTTTGCCATCTACAACACCCCCAAAAAAAAAAAACACAGCATGCATTCAGAATTATGTGAAATCAAAATTTGACCAATTGTAAACAAGGGAGAAAGAAAGGGCAGCCCAGTGCACTAGGCTCCCGCCATTGCGGGGTCTGGGAGGGTGAGATGTATGCAGCCTTACCCCTGCAAGCAGAGAGATTGTTTCCAGATTCGAACCCGTGACCTCCAGGTCACAATGGAGCAACCTTACCAATGGGAAACAAGGGAGAATGAAATAAATAAATAAATAAATAAGGCCAGTAAAAACTAGGTAGAGATGCCCGGTAACCTTGGGGGCTGTTTGGAAGGCTTAAAATACGATATGGTCTTTATGAGAACCAATGTTAAGTGGGTTTAACACAGTTTTAAGAGAGATATTAGACTGGGCAGGGACTCACGTGCAAGAACTGGAGTCACCAAACAATAGAGTTTAAGGAATAGGTTCCTAGGAGTTAATTATAGGAAGGGCTTTTATTTATCATGACTGTTCAACAAAAATATTTTCCATCCTACATTTTCTTCAGTTAATATATGATATTAAATACTCCCTCCATCCCTTAAAAATAGTACACGTCCTTTTTGGGATGTCCCAAATTTATTGTCCACTTTCCTAAATTGGTATACAATTTTTACTTGCTTTCCAAAACTACCCTTCCTTGAAATCTACACCAACACAAAACTAAAAAAGTAGTTGTAATGATTAGGGGCAATTGTGGAAAGTAGGTGTAGATTCTTTATCCCCTTAAAAAGTTGAGTTCCCAAGGGTGGACTATTTTTAAGGGGAGGAGGGAGTATAACTTTTTAGATTACAACCATTTCGATAATAAAACAAGATGGCTCCTATCTTTTCTACATAACCTCACTAAATAACGGATTCTTTGCTTTCGCAAACAGCCCCTTAGTTTTTTTCCAAACTAGCTACTAACTTCAATCATATGGTAGAGTATTTTTTTTATTTATTTTTCACTTTGCACATATTCTCTAGTAATCCTTCACACACACACACACACACTATATATATATAATGGAAGCATGACAGTCCATAAATTGACAAATGGAAAAACTATGAAAATTTAGAAATAATTACATTGACCTCCTCTGAAGTAAGGTCAAATAAAAATAACACTGGCCACCCTTCAGGTTTGTTTTAAGTGATACTTTCCCTCTTTCGTTAGTCAAAAGTAAGTTGACCATTATAAGAATAATTACTTTTACCTTTTAAAAGTTCAGAATAAAAAACTACACAATTTCTCAGATGTCTCTTCCCCTCTCTAATGAATGATGACTACTTTTTTTAAAAAAAAAAATTTCATCAATTTTAAAATGAGTACTCATTGTAAATTTAACAAATACCCTCCCCAAAACGACATCGTCTTGTCTAGGGTTTACATGTTTCTGTAAACCTTCTTCTGTCACCCCACCCCCACTAGGCTTTAAATTCTCCTAATGCGAGATTTTTATTTTTATTTTAAAAATTTTTGTGCTTTGATAAGGGTAAAATAGTACTTTGAAAAAGTTAACTGAAAAGTTATCGGTCAAGTGATAGTTAACTAACAATATTTCTCCTGTGCGTCGCACGGGTTAGAAGCTAGTTACATATAAGAGAACGGTGATATCATATGCAAACACCCAAAAGAATATTGAATGCAGTGTACCAAAAACTAAGTACTAAAGATAAGAGTACGCTTTCTCTTAAGATGAAAGTTAAACCAAAGAAATACCCTACCTGCATTGCCAGAAATTCACATTCCCTTTTGCTGAAGCTAAAAAGTATCACAGGATCGTACTGACGCTGAATAATCATTTTCACCATCTTGAAAATGTCACTTTCTTCACCAACCCTGCCAACCATTAAACCCTTCTTCAATTTTCCGTTCTCCCTTTTCTTGTCATCGCTAGCAGGAACAAGAGCGTTTAAAGCTTTTTGAAAGCTGTCCTCACGAAATTTACCCTTTTCATCTACCACCAAGTACAGACCATCTCCTCCAGAAGGGAACATATAATGCTGAAGTGGTGTTGGTCGATAATCCGTATAGACAATATGACACGGTTGTTGGTGGACCTGCATTCTTGGAAATGTTAATACCATAACAAGTCAAACTCGTAGAAGTACTAAATTCAATGTTGTTGCAAATGACATACATTTTGTTGGAATAACTGCAGATTAATAGTTGCAGTTTAATATTGAATAATTGTCATACGCGATGAAGGAACAGTTTCGTTCAAATCTCTTAGTTTTTTCCCTCCCCCCACTTCCCCTTTTTCAATGACATATAGTATGTGGAAATAGTTGCACTTGCATACCCAATCATTAGTAGTTGCAATTTCTTCTTCTTCTTCTTCTTCTTCCTCCCCCCCCCCCACCATCCCCCCCCCCCCCCCCCCCCCCCCCCCCCCACACACACACACACACACACACGGTATTCTACTAACAAACCCGATTAACTATAGACCAACAGAACAATAAAATGACAAAATGGTCATGTGCACATTTATAAGTCATAAGAGGGAGGAAATGGCAACTCCCCATATTGCTATTCTTTGTTTCAAGGATATGGAGGAAAACTATACCAAGAGCATTAACAAGGAAAAATATCGTAAACAACGCACGAACAGATCACAAATAAATAGCAACCTGAACACATGGAATTTCAAAACTTCGAAAATCTTAAGTTGCTTTCATTGTTTAAGTAATCTAGGAATGCCCACATCTTAGTAATCTAGGTTGTCAAGGGTAACATAACACATTAAAATATCTGAGAGTATTTCAAACGCTGGTCCTCATATGTAACCTATTAGCAAGTCAAAGTCACCTTTGCAACCCAATCTGCAAACTCTTTTGCATTAGGCACCGTTGCTGAGAGAAATACAAAACGAGAGTTCTTCGGGGCCATAACAATGCTCTCCTCCCATACTACACCTCTTTCACGGTCACGCATGTAATGTACCTCATCAAAAATAACCCAAGCCACCTCCCGTATAATCTCCGATCCTTTGTACTGCATACTTCGCCAGATTTCAGTAGTCATCACCTGAAATCAAAATTACAACTTGGTTACATAAGGCCTGTTTGGAATCACTTCCCAATCGTAGATTTGAACTTAAACGTGCTACTGGGACAGAAAACGCATATG
This sequence comes from Hydrangea macrophylla, assembly GCA_033977485.1. Taxonomy (NCBI): domain Eukaryota; kingdom Viridiplantae; phylum Streptophyta; class Magnoliopsida; order Cornales; family Hydrangeaceae; genus Hydrangea; species Hydrangea macrophylla. The sequence continues at coordinate 81,006,901 of CM066996.1, forward strand.
TTAGCCTGCTTGGGTAATTTTTAAAAGCACTTTAAAAACCCAGAGCATGTTTTGGCTGAAGCAAGCAGGTCCAAAGGCAATTCAGCCTAAACATGATGTGGGAAGCATATTGGGGTTTTGCTGTCGTGCCTTTAGTGATTAGAGCTTCTGCCTAAACACAAAAGCCACAACCAATCCAAACGAATCCTTAGTGACCAAAAAAAAAAATCAAGACATTCGATGCTCACGGAAAAAAAAAATAACACGAGATTAGGTACCAGACCTACCAAGCAAGAAGCATTGGGTTCAATGGTGACATCTCCAGTCATCAAACCCACATCCGAAAACTCTTCCTTGAACTCTCTATATTTTTGGTTGCTGAGTGCCTTGATAGGTGAAGTGTATATCACACGTTGCTTGTTTTTCAATGACATTGCAATGGCATATAGTGCCACAACAGTTTTCCCTGCTGATGTATGAGCTGATACCTATCAATAAATCGAAAAGTTCAGGTTTTTATTCAGTCAAAATTAGCCATTTACATGTCTAAACAGTAATATTTGTAGTTACAAATCACAACTAGTTCTATAACAAATGTACTTCTGATAAAAGAGACTTTACCATGACTGATTCGCCGCTGTCGAGGCATTTGATTGCTTCGGACTGAAAAGGGTCAAGTGTAAAAGGAAATTCCTTGGCGGGTTTCGAGTCTTCTTGAGCCAAAATGGGATTTGAAGAACCATGAACATAGCCCTCGGGGTACGATACATCGTGCACACAAGCCACAGGCTCATCCACACCCACACCCACACCCACACCCACACCATTCTCTCTCTGCTGTTTGGTTGGAGGAGTAGGTTCCTCAGATGGGTCTTCTAGCGACTTCCTCTTCATTGACCCCATGAATTCTTCAACTGCAAAAACACAAACTAAAGAACCACAAAGGAAGGAAGTCAATTCGTAATGTAACGTAACATTATAAATATATACATGCACACACACATGTATGTACTGTGTGTGTGCCTCTCTTCACATATAAACTTCTATTTTCTTCGAAGTTTGTAGAATCTACATGATCTTGCACAATACAGAAAATTGAAAATCTAAGCTAAGGTGAGCAAAAAGTTCCAATTTTTTTTTTCAAACCAAGCAAATTATTAGTGTGCATATATGTGTGTATATACGTACTATGTGTGTGTGCCTCTCTTTACATATAATAGTATAGTCTTCTTCTTTTTTCTTCTCAATATCAATATACAGGAACTAATGAACATGCCCAAAACAGAGAACTGAAAATCTAAGCTAAAGATTATTGCTCAAACAAAAAGCAAATTATAACTAAGGTTGCAAGTGATAAGTGTGAAAAAAGAAGGAGTACAATTAAACCTGGAAGGCGAAACAAACCTCCAAAACCCTGAACAGAAGGTTTCACAAGCAGCGGACTTTGAAACCGTATCTTAGGGTTAAGCTCAAGCGTTTATATAGGTATCAGGTATGTATGTGTGTATATATATATATGTATGTATATGTATATTGCATACACTCTTCAAGTAGAGGAAGTATACTCCCGCTACGAGAGAGAGAGAGAGAGAGAGCGGCGCCACTGAGAGAGAGGGTGTTTTATTTCCCTGTTGTTGACGGTTGCAGGAAAAAAATAAATGGAAATTGGATTTTTGAGAGGAAAAAGGCATAGGGTAAATTACGTTAACACCCCCTCAATTATGACCTTTTTTAAATACCCCATCAACTCTAAAACTTAATAAATTGACCCCCTCAACTATTGCAATTTTCACTAACACCCTTTCGGTTAGGTTATCGCCGAAAAAAGGAATACTTTTGCATCATTTTACCAATATATGATATAAATGTGTTAATAACATGACATTGTTGCCTCTCCTATATGTCACTGAAAATTTTAGAAGAAAATTGCGTAAAATTTGTGTACAACAAAGGGCAATTGTGTGTGCAACAAATGATAATTTTGTCCTAAAATTTTTAACGACTCAACGGAGGGACAAATAAATATTATGTTGTTGATTTATTGTGTCATATGTTGCTCACATGATACAATATCATTAGTTTTTTTTTTTTTTTTTTATGGAATTTTAACGTAAGGGGTGTTAATGAAAAAATATTGTAGTAGAGGAGGGTTATTTATCGAGTTTTATAGTTTAAGGGGATATTTGAAAAAGAGTCATAGTTGAGGGGTATTACTGTAGTTTATCCAAAAGTATATAGGCAATTGAATTCCATAGAACGACTTCATATTTACATGAGCTTTTTTTTTTTTGGTTACATTAGACTAGGGGTGCATTGGTTGTCATAGTTGAGCTTGGCATATATAATTCCTTTTTAATGTATAGATTTGGGATTCGAAGCTCATCTCAGTCCCTAATATCAGAAAAAGAAAAAAAAAACTAGGGGTGGCCACTGCCTGGTTGGATTCGGAGGGGCTAGCATTAGAAATTAAATGAGGACACCTCAGCCCAAGTCCGAACTGACTCGATGTCGGGTTCGAACTTTCTTACCCGAGTCCAATGCTAAATATAATTAAAATGCCCAAGCCCAACCCGTGTCAATTTGAATAGAGTAAGTCTTTGGACACAAACAAATCTCATAAACACAATCTACAAATACCATAATGTGTCTACCTATCTCCTTTACGGACCTCACTAGGAGAGAGATATACACATTGTGGTGTCAGTGGACTTCATCAGAAAAGAGATAGACACATTATGGTGTTTATACTTTGTACCCAAAGACTTACTCATTTGAATGAGAAGGAGAAATGCACCTACTTTCTGTAAAATGCATTGAACATCAATAGGAAAGAAACAAGTGTTTTTGTTCTTCGGAAATGGGCTAAGGTTCTTGAGTTTGGATCAATAAAACCTAATGGATCGCTAAAAATTCCCTCATCCCAAAAGGATACCTTTTTTTCTCCTCTCTCTCTCTTGTTGGGCTAAAGTCTTTCATTTTTCATTTTTGCATGAAATTACCCCTCTCCCCCATTATACATATAATAATTATAAATTATATATGTATATATTAATTTTTTTTGGTCACCTCTTGAAATGTATCTGAAAATGGATTTTTAGAGACATTTTTCAGAAACTTTTTTACAGATTATTTTCAGAATGTGCTTGTATTATTCGGTTTCATAGACATTTCCCCCAACATGTCTAAATTTTTCGTATTCAGAGATATATGTCTAAGTAAGGAAAATTCACAGACAAACTTGAAAATAAGATTTGGGAGTTGAAGTCAAAGCAACAGATACTATGGGTTTTTTTGTCCAAAAAAAGATTGAAGACCTTAGAGGAGGTTGAAAAACTTTGTGAATTCAGTTAGTTAAATTTTACTGACCAGTGACTTTAGATCAAGCGTCCCTTGGTTCATTGAAAAATAAAAAAGAAAAAATACAAGAAAAAAAAAAAATATATATATATATATATATACACAAACAAAGAGCTGCCACCCAAACTTGTGTTTCCTTCTGTCATGCTGAATGATGGTGATGTTAGGGATATATACTAAAAGTCATGCTTTATATAGTTGATTTATTATTTATTTAATAAAATCAGTTAATCCATTTTATGAGAATCTGTGTGGGCAATATTTGTATTATATTGTTTATTTAATATTATGCATGTGTATATTTCATTCTACATAGTAGGTGGTTTGGTGTGTAGAGTTTGGCTTACACACGGAAGATCAGACCATCGAATCTTGTAGAATGTAAGATTTTGGTTTACAATCTTAGATGGATTGGACACACCATCGGTAGGACTGCAGCATGGTGTTGTACTAGGTTTGTCTTGACTGCGGGAAACGGTATAGTTTCAACTCACCATGCTGGTACACTTTGTGTATTAAACGGGACCGACTTGGGGTAATTATCTTTATACTGACTTATAAGATAATTAATACCTCATGACTATTATGAGTGTTTATGCTCTGAATCTTAAGTTAATTTATAAACACGTACATTTGATATTTACACTTTGATCCCTAAAAGGGTGAGATCCTTAAATGAGTCGATATCTCATCGGATTGGGTGACAATATTAATTGTGTGGTGGCTATTAATTAATGATGGAATCCATGTCTCAATTTTGGGATTGATGATATCCTCTTGAGAAAGTTTATAAGTTTTGATTATGTCAAACCCTACAGGTGGATTTTGTATCCGACATTTCATTTAAGTTAAGCAGAGGATCTCAAGGAATTTTAAGAGATTAATTAAATATGATTGTCAATAATTATATTTAATTTATGTATATTTGTAATCTTAACATGGGGAGATAATAAACATTTAATAACATGGAGCTCGAAATATATTTCTGAGATAAGGGTAGGAGGGCAATTATAATTCTTTAGTAGTATGAATTATAATTTATGGAAATAGAAATCTGATTCAGTTCGAATTAGGGTTTCCTAATTCCATAAGGAAGTCTATTCCTTATTGACTTCTTATGGTCCCTATCGTAGCCTATATATATGCTGCTTTGGCTCTCTCCTCAGTTTGCGTTTTTCCATCAAGAGCATTATAACTCGGAATTGAAAAGAGAGCGTAAAAAGAGAGAGCAGAAACATAAAGGATTTCGAAGGAGCCCACACTCAGTTCGATATTCTGACAGCAAAGGAATACGGTAGAAGATCGTGAGCTGTTATCGAGCCCGTATTCTCGATTCGTCTACTACAACACTCCGTTTTAGCAGTTTAATGTAACCCTAGTTCTGCCCTTATAGGGTTATTGTAGTTTTTACGTAATTTTTGCAGTACCAACTTATACCCGCTGTCAATGGATTTTGGGAACGCAATTTCCTAACAGGTAAGAGCTGGAACCTCCCCTCCTTCAAGAAACATTTACCCCTGAGTCGGTGGGAGCAATTTTGCAAATTAGGCTCCCTACGAGGAGACTTGACTACAACCAGTTTTGGTTACCTAACAAAAAGGGTATTTTTCTGTCAAATGTGCTTATCTCATAAGCCAACATAATAGATTTTTTGGGCCTTGTGATTGTTAGGGATATATATTAAAAGCCATGCTTTATGTAGTTAATTTATTATTCATTTAATAAATTCAGTTATTCCATTTGTATGAGAATCTGTGTGGGCAATATTTGTATTGTATTGTTAATTTAATATTATGCATGTGTGTCTCTTATTCTACATAGAAGGTGGTTTGGTGTGTAGAGTTTGGCTTATATACGGGAGATCAGACCATCAGATCTTGTAGAATGTAAGATTTTGGTTTATAGTCATAGATGGATTTGGACACACCATCAATAGGACTGGAGCATGGTGTTGTAGTAGATTTATCTTGACTGCGGGAAACGGTACAGTTTCAACTCACTATGCTAGTACACTTTGTGTATTAAACGAGACCGACTTGGGGTAATTATCTTTATACTCACTTATAAGATAGTTAATATACCTCATGGCTATTATGAGTGCTTATGCTCTAAACATTAAGTTAATTTATAGACATGTACATTTGATATTTACATTTTGATCCCTAAAAGGGTGAGATCTTTAAATGGGTCAATATCTCATTAGATTAGGTGACAATATTAACTGTGGGGTGGATATAAATTAATGATGGAATCAATGTCTCAATTTTGGGATTGATGATATCTCCTTGAGAAAGCTTATAAGTTTTGATTATGTCAAATCCTACAGGTGAATTTTGTATCTGACATATCAGATAAGTTAAACAGAAGATCTCAAGGAATTTTAAGAGATTAATTAAATATGATTGTCAGTAATTATATTTAATTAATGGATATCTGTAATCTTAATGTGGGGAGATAATAAGCATTTAATAACATGAAGCTCGAAATATATTTTTGAGATAAGGGTAGGAGTGCAATTATAATTCTTTAGTGGTATGAATTATAATTTATGAAAATAGGAATCTGATTTAGTTCGAATTGGGGTTTCCTAATTCCATAAGGAAGCCTATTCCTTATTGTCTTCTTATGGTTCATATCATAGCCTATATATATGCTGCTTGGGCTCTCCTCTCAGTTTGCATTTTTCCTTCTAGAGTATTTGTAACACCCGTACCCGGAGAACGGGTTAATTATTTGTATTAATATGCATTAATTAGTAAAATTAGTGTATAAAATGGATTAAGGGGAGGCTTGGACTCGCCCAAGTAAAAAGTGTTCAGAGAGGGACACTAGTTGGAAAAGTCCCCAGAGAGGTGGGACAAGTATTGAAATTTAACCCATTGAAGGGTAAATTGGTAATTTGCATTTTAAGTGATTAAATGCATTTTTATATGATTACATGGATATTTGCTAAGTTGCTTTTAATAGATATTGTTATGTGGTAGTATTAGTTTGGACACCCAAATAAGGGTATAAATGAAAAAGATGTAAAATTAGTAGGTGCGATAGCAATTTCACAAAATATGTGGGACCCACGTTGGGACCCATACGAAACTTAGACAAACACTCATTAGATAATTAGGTAGTTAATGAAATGTTTGGGGGATTTCATAATAAGAACTTAAGAAATTTTGGGGGTGTAAATGAAAAAGGGGAAAATTGAGGTTGAGACACCTCACATACATGCATATGGAGGTGTCAAGATTGAGAGAGTCTCTCAATTACAGCAGAATTAAAACAAAACAAAGAGTAGAGCTCGGAGAGAGAAACGGAGAAACCGTCACCGACGTCGAATTTTCGCCGTTCCGTCGCCGCCGTTCGTCGGATTCGCGAATCGAAGCCGTTTTCGGACTCGTGGAGGTGAGACGATCATTTCTATACCCTTAATTTCTGTTTAAATTGCTAGATTTTAGTAGCTCGTACTTAACGGTGAGATGTCGTCTACCGAAAATCTTGTAGGAATTCACTTGGGGTAGAAATTGAGCTTGGATTGGGGAAATTCAGCATCCTCTAGGTGTAAATTGAGTAAAATCTGTGTATAAGGTGAGTTTTCTACACCTAAATCTGATTGTGTTTAATGGGTTCAAGCTATATGTGATGTTAGAGATGTTAATTCATGATTAGGAATTATAAAGATGTTAATTGTGTGAATTCTATGTCAATTTTATGAAAATCATATGTTGATATATGAATATGTGTTATGTGCTTATATGTCTATGTGGTAGTCAATGAGCACCGGGGAAATGGTTCATTGTTGGGAGTAATAAGGGTGGCGAAGAGGAAGAATCCGATAAATACGGAAGTCCAAGGAATAGAAGTGACCACGGGACCAAGGGAGGTCTTCGGGTCTGAATGAACCATATAACCGGTGACTCGGCGATTACGTTTATGCTTATGTGTTATTTGTAGCATTGCACGTGTTAAACATACAATCATGTTTAGAATGCTCACTAAGCAAATTGCTTAAGAAAACCGTTTTCCTATTTCTGTTGTGGTACATAACAACCACCGCAGGTACGGAGCGATATCCGGAGAGAAGGTGACGTGCTCGGGAATGGGGAGGAGAATTAGAGCTTGTAAATATGTTTTTAAACTTGTGTTATATGTAACTAGTGGCTTAAGGTTCTCGACTTGAGGCTTGAAGTCTTGACTTGTGAATGGGAGAGATGGGGAGAGATGGGAGAGATGGGGGAGATTGAGCTTCATGCTTGTAAATTTCTTTTGAAACTTGTAAAATGATGTAAAGTATGGTGTCTTTTATGTTAATGTTCATATTTAAGTTGTTGGGAGTGAACTTGGGTCACAACCATGTATTTTGGAAAGTTGGAAGTAAATTTGAGAACATATGTGTAATCTCTCTCGTTTTGTTCTAGTAGGGTGCAAGTAATGGATTTGACCATCTCGGCAAGTCCGGGTGCGTCGTTAGTGTTTTGGACATGTTTCTTTAGTGTTTATAATGTTAGTTATGACTTTGAGTTGAATTCCAACAAGTTTTATAAACTTTGGATGAGAATTGAGTTTTAAAGTTGAAAAGTTTGTTTTTGAACCGAATGAGATGAGTTCATGGTTAACTTGATCCAATTGTGGGTATGATTCTATGATCCTTGCTTAAATTGAGTTTAAAAGTGTTTGGAAGTATATTGGAGATGTTTTCCCAAAGTTTCATAAGGTTTCCATATGTTTTGGTTGTGTTTTGGTAACTTGGAAACTTGTTTGACTGGAAATGAAATTTAGCAGCAAAATTTGTGAAGGGGATCGATCCGCGGTTTGTGAAGGGATCGATCCGCCCTTCCAAGGGGACATTCTGCGGGAGACTAATATAAATGGATCGATCCGCCCATTATGAAGGGATCGATCCGCCTTGTATTTTTCCCCAGCATGTCCGTTTTTACGGAAACATGCATAACTTCTTCTAGAAAACTCGGTTTCGCGTGCCGTTTGTTGCGTTGGAACCGGGACTCAAAATTCTAACTTTTGGTATAAAAATTTTACATACTTTATAAATGACCATTTTGCCCTTGGGGCCTATTTTGTAACAACAGAGTTGTTTAATGGGGTTAAACACATGTGTTTCTTAGTAATTCGTATATTTCTTTACAAATTAATGTGATTGAGAGCTTGTAGCATTGTTACACGTGTCCTAATCCGCACGAGGCGGGTTGGGGTGTGACAATTTTTGGTATCAAAGCAGTTGGCTAGAGCCTTTGGGGACGAGAGACGTATACGACGCGTAGTGTGCACACAACAACACGTAGTTGCATAAACATGCATACCCGTTTATTTAGCATGCTTTTAAATGTTGATTAGTATGTTATGTGTTTATTTAAAAGTAACGTGCATGTGTGTACTATATGTGGGTGCCAGGCATTATGTCTGGAGGTGACACCTCAAACCGAATGGAACGGGTTGAAAGAGCAATCGAAGGGTTGGTACGAGTAGCAGAAACTCATGTGATTGAAGAGAGACCGGTACAACCGAATCCGAATCCAAGGGAAGACATTGTTACTATTTCTAAATTTCACAAACAAAAGCCGACCATATTCCGCGGGGAAGCCGATCCGATGAAGGCGAATTTTTGGATCTCGGATATGGAAAAGATCTTCCGGGTATTACCATGTACTGATGAACAAAAAGTGCTATTTGCTGCAGACACGTTAAAAGATGAGGCGCAATATTGGTGGCATACTAAGCTAGGCCCGGGTCAACCGACAACGTGGGACCAATTTCTTGAGACTTTCAATGATCAATATTTTCCAGAGTCATTTGGGGATCAAAAGGCTCAAGAATTCATGGAGTTGGTACAAGGGGGAAAGTCAGTCCGGGAGTACTCCACGCAATTTACGAGTTTGGCAAGGTTTGCCGGGGACATTGTAGCAACCGAAAAAGTGAAGGCAAGAAAGTTTGTAGCGGGACTTCGAGGTGACATCCGAGGACGAGTGACCGTATTCCGTCCAGAGACTTATGCTAAGGCATTGGACATTGCTTCTATTGCTGAGAGAGACCTTGGTTATACTTCAAACATGCCACCACCACCGAGTCAACAAAGTAAACGACCGGGATCAAGTCAGTTCAGTGGTCAGGGGAGTGCAAAAAGACAGAGTTTAGGAGGATCATCAGCTAGTATTGGTAGTGGTTCCGGTGGAAATAAACCGAGGTGTCAGACTTGTCAGAAATTTCATTGGGGCCGGTGCAATCAACTTCCAAACCCAATCATTTGCAATAGTTGCCGACAACCGGGACACATTGCCAGAAATTGTCCAAATCAGAATATAGATATGAGAGGTCGATGCTTCAATTGTAAGGAATTGGGACATCAATCTAAGGATTGTCCTACTAGACGCCAAGGAGCATCAGGTTCAGGTTCTTCTGCGGCTAGCGCTATCACACCAAGGACTACTCAACCTCCGAGGAGGGAGCAACGAGAGGCAAGATCATTTCAACTCAGGCCGGGAGATGCTGCTTCTGCCGACACTGTTGTCTCAGGTATGGTTCCCATTTGCTCGCATCTAGCAAATGTACTTATAGTGTAATACCCCGTATTTTCAATAAATATTTAATGCAGAGAGATTCTATATACTTCATTTGACCATTCAAGAAATTTCATATTCGATCGATCGAATCTAGTTCGAGCGATCGAGACCCTTCAGTTCAAGCGATCGAACCCTTTTCGAGCGATCGAAACCCTACCGACATAAATTTAATACGTGGTCCCCACTTCAATCGATCAAACTTTTTTTCAATCGATCTAACTGACCGATCTGAGTTCGATTGATCGGGCATCCTTCGATCGATCGAGAATAGAAATATCAGAATACCAGTTTTGCGCAAATGCTGCCACCTGCACCCCATCCTCTCCTATATATACACTGCATTCGTGTATGTTATGTGTTTGCTGAACCTTGTGCTTAAGAGAGAGTTGAGAGTGTGCATGCTTGGGTATATATTATACACATACATCCATATCTATATATATATATATACACACACCACATATATATATACTCAGAAGAAGAAGAAGAAGAAGAAGAAGAAGAGGGAAGGAGACAGAGAGAGACAGAGACAAGGCAGAGGAGAAAGAGAGGCCGCCATTAAAGCTTCGGAGCTAAAGCTTACCCAAACGCACCTTAACGACTTTTTGTGAGTTCCAAACTCACTCGGTAACTTAGTTATGATGTTTTACATATTCTGGGCGTATTAATTATAACCCAAACACCCCCTAACACATTCTGCACGTTCACTGGCAGAATCTGGGGAAGACGAAGTTCGACCGATCGAACTGAGTTCAATCGATCGAACATCACTAAGTCTCAATCGATCGAAATGACTTCAATCGATCGAGATCACCTTCACTTCGATCGATCGAGAAGACTTCAATCGATCGAACATTTTTTCTTCGAGCGATCGAGATGACCTCAATCGATCGAACCTGAGCAGAACATGAATGTTTTTCTTTCAGTTTATAATTCATAATGCGTAGTTGTTTAATTGTTATTTCATGTTCCTATTATGCGATATTATGGATAACGGAGGTAATGGGATACGATAACGAGATTGAGATAATATGGTGAGTAACGTAGTCGGGTTCGGAACGCTAGTAATAGTACGACGCGATAACGTAGTAAGTTTGAAATGATAATACTGGGTAGTATTGGATAAGTGAGGAATGAGTCAGTAAGAGGATTGTATGTTTAAGGTTGTGTGAGTCGAGCTGATGATTCGCTCAGGTTGAATCCGATAAGTGTATGTCAAGGATTTGATCAGGATCGTGAGAATTATGGGTGCACAGTACTCGCAAGAGTTCTTAAAAGCGGTGAACAGTAAGAGTTCTTAAAAGCGGTGAACAAGAGTAGATGTGGCACGCCCATGATTTGAATTACCAGAGCTGTGTATGTATCGTACTCGCAAGCGTTCTTAAAAGCGGTGAACAGTAAGAGTTCTTAAAAGCGGTGAACAAGAGTATGGGTATATCCATGGACCAGTCGTTATATGAGAACGATGTATGGGTGCTCGCAAGAGTTCTTAAAAGCGGTATAGCGGTGAACAAGAGCACTGGTATGTTGTGCTGATATAATCAGTTCGAGATAGTCAGTTGGGTATTGTGAAATCAGTCTTAGAATGGGAGTCGATAATAATCGATTAATGATATGTCTGAATAAACGAGTAAGGGATATATTTAGTATCACTGTCATATATTGTTCATAATGGTAATTATGTCATTTCTATGAGACTGTGTTAGTTAGTGCTCACTCAGCTTTCAACAAGCTGACGGCCTTTATTGCCTGGACATTCCCCGTCCAGACTACCCTGTCCTTTACAATGCAGATGACGGAACTCATGGCGATAACGATTACCCTGAAGGGAGTTACGTAGAGAATGGCCCCACTGATGCCAGTTATGCTGACGCCTATCCGTACGCTAGCTGAAGACCTGAAGATAGATAGTAGTTATATTACTACTTTTCCTTTTACTGTTGTACTTTGTAGTTAACGGGTACTTGGGCATATGTTGTCTCCAGACCTGTTGTGATCCTGTGGACCGTACTCTGATGTTTGTAATAGATAGAACCGTGTTTATATTTCAGTTGTTTTACTGTTCCTGTTTGGACTAGTACTGTGTGGTGTGGATGTTAGTGACTTTCACTTGTCATTCCCTATGGACCCATAAAGGAAATTTATTTTTCTCTATTTATGCTACTCCGGGGCGTGACATATAGATTCGGGATCTACACACTCATTCGTGTCACACCATTTTGCTAAACATTTAGATAAACCATTAGAGTTCCTAAACTATGATTTATCTGTCGCGATACCGTTGGGGGCTCCGTTGGTTAGTTCGGGTGTGTTTAGAAAGTGTGAGATTAATGTGAATGGTAAAGAGTTAACTGTTGATTTGGTACCATTAGTAATTCAACACTTCGATGTTATATTGGGTATGGATTGGTTAGCGGCTAATCATGCTAATATTGATTGTAACACTAAAGGAGTAGCATTCCGTATTCCGAATCAAGATGAGTTTTATTTTCAAGGTAAGGGTGTTGTATCACCGCCGTATATCGTGTCAGCTATTGAAGCTTGTCGTTTATTAAAGAAGGGTTGCCGGGGGTTTCTGTGTAGTATTCTTGATACTAGAGGTCCCGATTTAAAACTTGAAGATATTCCGGTAGTTAGAGAGTTTCCAGATGTATTCCCTGAGGAGTTACCTAGTGTATTGATTGATCGAGAAATTGAATTTGGTATTGATGTTATGCCGGGAACCCAATCAATTTCACGAGCACCATATCGAATGGCACCAATTGAGTTGAAAGAGTTAAAGATACAGTTGCAAGAGTTGCTAGACAAGGGTTTTATCCGACCTAGTGTGTCCCCGTGGGGTGCACCAGTACTATTCGTGAAGAAGAAAGATGGTACAATGCGGATGTGTATTGACTACCGGGAGATCAACAAAGTAACCATCAAGAACAAATACCCGTTGCCACGTATTGACGATCTATTCGATCAACTTCAAGGGGCTGAGGTATTTTCAAAGATTGACTTACGATCTGGGTACCATCAACTGAAAGTTAAAGCTAAGGATGTGGAGAAGACAGCCTTTAGGACCCGCTACGGGCACTATGAATTTCTAGTGATGCCGTTTGGGGTTACTAATGCGCCTGCTGCCTTCATGGATTTGATGAACCGTGTATTCAAATCATATTTGGATGAGTTCGTTATTGTATTCATTGATGACATTCTCATTTATTCTAAGAGTCCGGAAGAGCATGAACGACACTTGAGACTAGTTTTGCAGCGACTTCGAGAGAAACAATTGTTTGGGAAGTTGAAGAAGAGCGAATTTTGGTTGACGAGTGTCACTTTTCTAGGACACGTGACTTCTAAAGAGGGTATTTCTGTTGACCCACAGAAGATTGAAGCTGTTATGAATTGGTCAAGACCGACAAATGTGTCCGAGATTCGAAGTTTCTTGGGGTTAGCCGGATATTATCGAAGGTTTGTTAAAGACTTTTCTAGAATTGCAACGCCAATGACAAGGTTGATGAGAAAAGATGTACCGTTTGAGTGGAACAAGGAATGTGAAGATTGTTTTGTAGCATTGAAGAAAAAGTTGACTACGGCACCAATACTTACAATTCCAACAAGCACTGGAAATTTCAGAATATACAGTGATGCTTCGCACCAAGGCTTGGGATGTGTGCTAACACAAGATGACAAGGTAATAGCCTATGCTTCACGACAGTTGAGGTCTCATGAAAAGAACTATCCAACTCACGATTTGGAATTAGCGACGGTAATTTTTGCGTTAAAGATTTGGAGACATTATCTATACGGGGAAACTTGTGAAATCTTCACGGATCATAAAAGTCTTAAATACCTATTCACTCAGAGGGATCTTAATATGAGACAAAGAAGATGGTTGGAACTCATGAAAGATTATGATTTAAAAATTCAGTATCACCCGGGAAAAGCCAATGTAGTTGTCGATGCCTTGAGTCGGAAGTCGTCAGAAAACTTAGCTTATGCCTTGACTGGACAAGAAAAGTTGATAAAGGAATTTGAACAATTGAAGCTTGAGGTAGTTCCTAAAATTAGAGGTGGTTTAATGGCTGCGATCGTGGCACAGCCAAGTTTAATTGGTGAAATCAAGACTAATCAGTTCTTAGATCCAGAATTCAAGAAGATTGTGGATGAGTTACCAGAGGGGAGAAGGCCAGAATTTAGTTTCCAAGATGGTGTTCTGAAATATATAAACCGATTATGTGTACCTAAAGTTGGAGATATGAGAAATAAAGTTATGGAGGAAGCCCACAATACAAGATATTCTGTACATCCGGGTAGTACCAAAATGTACCGAGACTTGCGAGAAATTTACTGGTGGAGTGGTATGAAGCGAGAAGTTGCAGAATTTGTGTCTAAATGTATGACGTGCCAAAAGGTGAAACTAGAACATCAACGACCCGGGGGAGAGTTACATCCTTTAGAGATACCAGAGTGGAAGTGGGAACATATTACAATGGATTTCGTCTCGGGATTTCCAAAGTCTCAAAAGTCAAATGATAGCATATGGGTAATTGTAGACCGGTTGACTAAGTCAGCCCATTTCCTACCTATTAAGACCAAAGATCAATCAAAACTTGCAGAGATTTATATTAGAGAGATTATACGGCTTCATGGAGCACCAGTGTCGATAGTGTCAGGTCGTGACACTCGGTTCGTATCAAGATTTTGGGAGAGTTTACAAAGGGCTATGGGGACAGCTTTACATTTTAGTACTGCATTTCATCCCCAGACCGATGGTCAATCCGAGCGAGTGATTCAAATTTTGGAAGATATGTTGAGAGTATGTGTTATGGATTTTAAAGCTGATTGGGAAACTCATTTGCCGTTGATTGAATTCTCTTACAACAACAGCTTCCAAACTAGCATTGGAATGGCGCCTTATGAGGCATTATATGGAAGAAAGTGTAGATCGCCAGTATGTTGGACAGAAGTTGGAGAGAAACAGCTTTTGGGACCAGAAATAGTGCAAATTACTACTGACAAGATTCAATTGATTAAGCAACGGTTACAAACGGCTCAGAGTCATTATAAAAGTTATGCGGATACGGGTAGAAGACCGTTGGAGTTTGAGGTTGGTGACTATGTGTTTTTGAAAGTTTCGCCTTCAAAAGGCATAGCACGTTTTGGTAAGCGAGGTAAGCTCAGTCCGAGATATGTTGGACCGTATTTGATTCTTAATCGAGTTGGGCCATTAGCTTATCGGTTAGAGCTGCCACAAGAATTAGAGAATGTTCATAATGTGTTTCACATATCGATGCTTCGACGTTATGTGCCGGATTCGAAACATGTTATCATTCCGGAACCGTTAGAGATTCGGGAAGATTTAACTTACGTGGAACATCCAGTGCAAATTCTTGATAGGAAGGATCAAGTATTGAGGACCAAAGTGATTCCCTTGGTGATGGTTCAATGGCGAAGCCATTCAATGGAAGAGGCTACTTGGGAGCGGGAGGATGAGATCCGAGCCAAGTATCCGCATCTCTTCAATTCTTGAGGTAAGAGTAAGTTTGGGGACCAAACTCCCTTTTAGGGAGGGAGAAATGTAACACCCGTACCCGGAGAACGGGTTAATTATTTGTATTAATATGCATTAATTAGTAAAATTAGTGTATAAAATGGATTAAGGGGAGGCTTGGACTCGCCCAAGTAAAAAGTGTTCAGAGAGGGACACTAGTTGGAAAAGTCCCCAGAGAGGTGGGACAGGTATTGAAATTTAACCCATTGAAGGGTAAATTGGTAATTTGCATTTTAAGTGATTAAATGCATTTTTATATGATTACATGGATATTTGCTAAGTTGCTTTTAATAGATATTGTTATGTGGTAGTATTAGTTTGGACACCCAAATAAGGGTATAAATGAAAAAGATGTAAAATTAGTAGGTGCGATAGCAATTTCACAAAATATGTGGGACCCACGTTGGGACCCATACGAAACTTAGACAAACACTCATTAGATAATTGGGTAGTTAATGAAATGTTTGGGGGATTTCATAATAAGAACTTAAGAAATTTTGGGGGTGTAAATGAAAAAGGGGAAAATTGAGGTTGAGACACCTCACATACATGCATATGGAGGTGTCAAGATTGAGAGAGTCTCTCAATTACAGCAGAATTAAAACAAAACAAAGAGTAGAGCTCGGAGAGAGAAACAGAGAAACCGTCACCGACGTCGAATTCTCGCCGTTCCGTCGCCGCCGTTCGTCGGATTCGCGAATCGAAGCCGTTTTCGGACTCGTGGAGGTGAGACGATCATTTCTATACCCTTAATTTCTGTTTAAATTGCTAGATTTTAGTAGCTCGTACTTAACGGTGAGACGTCGTCTACCGAAAATCTTGTAGGAATTCACTTGGGGTAGAAATTGAGCTTGGATTGGGGAAATTCAGCATCCTCTAGGTGTAAATTGAGTAAAATCTGTGTATAAGGTGAGTTTTCTACACCTAAATCTGATTGTGTTTAATGGGTTCAAGCTATATGTGATGTTAGAGATGTTAATTCATGATTAGGAATTATAAAGATGTTAATTGTGTGAATTCTATGTCAATTTTATGAAAATCATATGTTGATACATGAATATGTGTTATGTGCTTATATGTCTATGTGGTAGTCAATGAGCACCGGGGAAATGGTTCATTGTTGGGAGTAATAAGGGTGGCGAAGAGGAAGAATCCGATAAATACGGAAGTCCAAGGAATAGAAGTGACCACGGGACCAAGGGAGGTCTTCGGGTCTGAATGAACCATATAACCGGTGACTCGGCGATTACGTTTATGCTTATGTGTTATTTGTAGCATTGCACGTGTTAAACATACAATCATGTTTAGAATGCTCACTAAGCAAATTGCTTAAGAAAACCGTTTTCCTATTTCTGTTGTGGTACATAACAACCACCGCAGGTACGGAGCGATATCCGGAGAGAAGGTGACGTGCTCGGGAATGGGGAGGAGAATTAGAGCTTGTAAATATGTTTTTAAACTTGTGTTATATGTAACTAGTGGCTTAAGGTTCTCGACTTGAGGCTTGAAGTCTTGACTTGTGAATGGGAGAGATGGGGAGAGATGGGAGAGATGGGGGAGATTGAGCCTCATGCTTGTAAATTTCTTTTGAAACTTGTAAAATGATGTAAAGTATGGTGTCTTTTATGTTAATGTTCATATTTAAGTTGTTGGGAGTGAACTTGGGTCACAACCATGTATTTTGGAAAGTTGGAAGTAAATTTGAGAACATATGTGTAATCTCTCTCGTTTTGTTCTAGTAGGGTGCAAGTAATGGATTTGACCATCTCGGCAAGTCCGGGTGTGTCGTTAGTGTTTTGGACATGTTTCTTTAGTGTTTATAATGTTAGTTATGACTTTGAGTTGAATTCCAACAAGTTTTATAAACTTTGGATGAGAATTGAGTTTTAAAGTTGAAAAGTTTGTTTTTGAACCGAATGAGATGAGTTCATGGTTAACTTGATCCAATTGTGGGTATGATTCTATGATCCTTGCTTAAATTGAGTTTAAAAGTGTTTGGAAGTATATTGGAGATGTTTTCCCAAAGTTTCATAAGGTTTCCATATGTTTTGGTTGTGTTTTGGTAACTTGGAAACTTGTTTGACAGCAAAGGAAATTTAGCAGCAAAATTTGTGAAGGGGATCGATCCGCGGTTTGTGAAGGGATCGATCCGCCCTTCCAAGGGGACATTCTGCGGGAGACTAATATAAATGGATCGATCCGCCCATTATGAAGGGATCGATCCGCATTGTATTTTTCCCCAGCATGTTTTTTTTTACGGAAACATGCATAACTTCTTCTAGAAAACTCGGTTTCGCGTGCCGTTTGTTGCGTTGGAACCGGGACTCAAAATTCTAACTTTTGGTATAAAATTTTACATACTTTATAAATGACCATTTTGCCCTTGGGGCCTATTTTGTAACAACAGAGTTGTTTAATGGGGTTAAACACATGTGTTTCTTAGTAATTCGTATATTTCTTTACAAATTAATGTGATTGGGAGCTTGTAGCATTGTTACACGTGTCCTAATCCGCACGAGGCGGGTTGGGGTGTGACAGTATTATAACTCGAAATAGAGAAGAGATCGTAAAAGAGAGAGCATAAAACTAAAAGGATTTCAAAGAGCCCACACTCAGTTCGATATTCTGGCAGCAGAGGAATACGGGAGAAGATCGTGAGCTGTTATCGAGCCCGTGTTCTTGATTCGTCTATTACAGCAATCCGTTTTTGCAGTTCAAGGTAACCCTAGTTCTGCCCTTATTGGGTTATTATAGCTTTCACTAAATTTTTTGCAGTACCAACTTATACGCACTGTCAACGAATTATGGGAACACAGTTTTCCTAACAATGATCTCAGTCTCACTACTTGGAAGAGTATTTGGAATGCCAAGATCCCTGATTGACATAAGCTATTTCTTTGGAAAATCATTTGCCATACTCTTCCCACAAAGGCCACCTTCGCTTTCGGATTCCCTTTTGATAACACGCCCTACCCACTTTGTAACCACTATTCCGAGAGTTCAGATCACCTCTTCTTCAGTTGGACAGTCACACATAAATTACGAAGATCATCTCGATGGCTCCTTGATCCATCGGTCTTCCTGATAGATGGCATTTAGAGGTGGATACAAAAAATTCTTAACCCAGTAAACGCCCTTCATATCCCGCTTGACGAATAATGGGAGTTTACAATCTTTGCAGTTTTGATGTTATTTTATATCTGGACTGTTCGAAATAAGGTCTTTCATGAAGCTTATGAGTTAATATTTTGGAGATTTCTCAACTCGTTAATTCAATGGCGATTGAGCACCACACAACACAGGTGAGTTTGCGATATGCAGGTCCAAAGCTCATCCCTTCTTGGCAGCCACCCCCATTCGGTTGGGGTTAAAGCTAATGTTGATGCGGCAGTTACGAGTGATTTTTTCAGTGCTAGCCACTGTTTTCAAAGATGAGTCTCAGATTATTCACGCTACCACTGCAAAAGAGGGTGTTTTGACACCAATCAAGGCTGAGGCAAGCGCAATACTGTCCGCAATCAAGCAAGCTATCAAATTGGGGTTCTCTCAGGTCATCTTTGAAGGTGATTCTAGCTTAGTGTGTGCCACGTTGATGGTGCATCCCTCGAAGCCCGAATGGGCTATTGAACACTATTGAGTGTCGTGAACTCTTAGCAAAACATTTTTATTTTTGGTCTGTTTCTTTCATATCAAGAGTTGCTAACGTCGCACGGTCACAATCCACAATCTTACTAGTTGGGTTTCTTTTTGTTCTTTTTTTTGGTTCCGTGCAAATTGACGACCTGTCTCTTATTTTGAAGGAAGGTCCTCAGAAGGATTTTGTGACCTCTGTAATCCCTTTTGTTCAATGAATTTGTCCTTCAACAACCAAAAAAAGAAAAAGAAGACCAAAATTCACATAACATGGAGGCTTGTCTTTTAAGTATGGTGGAAAATGTGAATAATAGTACTGCCAAGACTGTTTCTATACTTCCTCCACTTTACATTTACATAGTAGTACGAGCCGCATAAAATATTAATATGAGGGTTGTGCCTGGCAAGTGGTTACCTCAACCCTATTCTACCTGGACCAAGCCCGTACCAAACATTGATTGGGCTTCAAAGAAGTAGTCAAGCCCGCCCCTACAGGCCACTCTTCAAGCCCAATCCCTGTAACATCTAGGGTCGGACCTTGCGGACTGGGCAAGCCAATGGGCCACCCTTACATTAGACCTCGAATTCATGTTAAATATTGTCTGTACATTCTCGGCTTGGTAAGATGGGTTGTGACTTTTATATACGACCAAGAGCAGAGGTAAAAGCGCAGGTCTTAATTACAAGTAAGGGTGAAATCGGATCAGTTTGGTCAGTTTTGGGCAGAGTTTTCCAGCTGACCAAATGATTCAGTTTGGTTCGGTTTTGTCAGTTTTAGTGCAATTTTTTCAATATGATTTTGATTTTACACTGTGTACATATAATGAAAACCCACCAAACCGATTGGTTCGATTTTTCAATTTATTGTTTCACCCCTAATTACAAGGGTATAAGAATTTAAAAATAATTAAATAAATAAATCATTAGAATCCAAATCCACTTCCAGCATACTATAGGAATTTAAAATAATTAAATAAATAAATCATTAGAATCCAAATCTATTTCTTGTAGACTGAAGTGCTTCAGTCAAAACCTACCTTATGGACTCTTAACTTTGAACTGAAGTACCAAGTAGGCTAATACTAATAACTTACTTAGATATTTTAAGACCAATGTAACAGACCTGTCAAATTATTAGGCTAGTAGACCACTTGGGGCATTACATAAGGGTTAGCGACTCTATTTCTTAAAAATATATGATTGGATCCTAAGACCACGTTTGGAACTTAAAAGCATATAATATGAATTTTCCTTCAGCAGCACGATTTTATTTCTCATTCTCTTACAACACACGAACATTTTGCAACTGATTGTTTGAAGAAAAATCTCTATCCTCACTCACATCCAATGATTTTACACCACAACCCACTTCGATTCGGCTTTTTTCTAACGAATCGGGTTCACAGGACAGCTTATAAAGCTGCATATCTAGACTACCATATGGATCCTCACCTTCTTGAAAATTCTTAAAGCTCTTTTCTAATGAATCAGGTTGACAAGACACCTTTGAAGAATGTTCATCTACATTACCATATTGTTCTTCACCAACTTGCAGATTCTTGAACTCGTCGAGTTCGAATTGTGTTTCAGCTTCAGTTTCAACAACACAATCTGTATCAGGTGGTTGTCCACAGTCGGCAATGGGTTCTTCTTGGGAGCAAGCAACTGTTCCAGTTGGATCATCTGCATTTTAAAATTTAGACTCTGTTTGGTTAATGCATCTAGTGGGGAAAACACTATTTTGTATTTGGTTGATAAGGAAAACAGTGAAGGAAATATGAAAGTACAAGAAAAAAGAAAAAAGAAAAAAAGGTAGAAAAATAAATTTCAATTTTGAATCAGTGAGTCAATTCCCTTCTGGCACGTTTGCGTCTTCATAAATATAAATGGGCTAACTCATAACAAAGCATTTCAATGCAATAATCTTGAATTAGGCCACTTGGAAAAATCATTTCAATGCAAGATAGTTTTTAAAAAAAAAATCATTTTCCTTCTTAAACTACATAAACCAAACGGATCCTTAGTTAACTCGAGATTAAAACCAGAAAACTAGGCTGGCAAAACATAGTGTAGAAAATGTTAAAAACTTGCCTGTTTGTTGATCTGTAACTTCATTCTCAAACAAGGACTTCTTCAACCATACTGTTCCAGGAAACACCATGAGATTAATATTATTCAGGCTTTGCTTCTCATGGTCTTCCAAGGGTTTGAAACCAAAACCGACTGTCCAAGTCTCCACTAAATCAGGAATGGCGGTTATCACGAGCTTCTCCACTTTGAAAGATTTTAGCATCTGGAAACACAATGGAACCGTGAATAATGAAATCAAAGATACACTGATAGATAAAGTAATTAAAAGATTGCAGCAAACTAGTGGTACAAGTAAACTTTGAGTTAGCCAATGTAATGATTCATACAATACTTGTACTCCCTCTTGTCCCATATTAAGAGTCCTTGATGCCATTTTTTGATGTCCCATTTAAAGAGTCCTCTTTGAAAAGTCAAAGTACTTTAACACACCCTTTCCAAATTTGCCTTTTATTATATCCAACTCTTCCCTCTCTTTTTTTTTTTTTTTGATGTGACACTATAATTTTAAATTTCAAAAAGGGCAATATTGGAAAGTTGAAAATCTCACCAAAATCAAGGTTGTCCCCTTAATAAGTTATAATTCCCAAAAGAGACTCTCAATGTGGGACGAAGGGAGTATTTGTTAGAGCAAATGTCCCACATGGAATAAATATGGGGTTGGCTATTGCTAGATATACATGTTGGGCCTCTCCACTTGTTAGCTTAAGCTTTTAGGTTGGATACATATTTTCTTCAGTATTCAGCACTATTGTAACTGCCCTGGTAGCTTTTAGAAGTTATTCATTTATTTACTTTTCTTTAGTTTCTTTTGTTATTGGACCAAGGGTAATATTGTACTTTTCCTTTCCTGAGTGCTCCTAATTTTGCCCTTATCTCTTTCCACATGGTATCAGAGCCTCCCTAAGAGGGAGATCAAGTCATCCACACATCACCACCACCGGCCACCACCTAAAACACACCCAAACACCAACCGACACCACCATAACCCAAATCTGGGTTAGCCGATACCACCACAACCCCAATATGGGTTAGCCGACACCCACCCAGCCAAAATCCAGCCTAGCTGACGCACCCTGGACTAGCCGACAACCCCCATACCCCTCCCAACTCCATTCAACACCACCCAAGCCCCAACCTAGCCTAGTAGACACTACCAGGGGCCTCTCTCCTTCCAGCCGCAACCCACATACGTAATCACACCCTAGCCGACAGGTATATGCTAGCCGAAACCCATCCGCAACCAATCTATATTCTCGTCGGACTTTTTCACTTCTCTCTCCTTAGACAATCCATTACGAAGCCCTTGTTTTGATCGGCGTTCAATTTTTTGCTGTATTTTTTGGTCCCTTGATGGACCATTGATCAGTCTTTGACTATCTGAAGCATCATGTATGGTGCTCTGATTGACACCTGAGTGCTACATCACAGTTGGTACTGGTTCATGGTTCAAGGTCGCGGTATCGGTCACGGTCGTTGAGGTCGCGGAGACGACTCGGTCGCGGCGCCGCAGACTAGTATCGGGCGATGCGCAAAGATACGCTAGATTTAAGGTTCAAAAAAATTTGGAAAAATAATGAAAAATTCTAAAATCATTTGAATAACAAATTCGGCCTAATAGATTGTCACAATACACAATATACCAATTACAATGTCACATAATATCCAATACACACGCTGCGGATTGAGTATCTGATAACACTACATACATAATTAGGATCACATTCATCAATAACTACCAAATCAATGCCACATGGAGTGTCGTGGGGGCTGAAAATCATCATAGTCGTTATTCCCCTGATTATTGAATGCATTTGGTGGATACAGAAATTGAAGGCAACCAATTACAATGTCACATAATATCCAATACACACGCTGCGGATTGAGTATCTGATAACACTACATACATAATTAGGATTACATTCATCAATAACTACCAAATCAATGCCACATGGAGTGTCGTGGGGGCTGAAAATCATCATAGTCGTTATTCCCCTGATTATTGAATGCATTTGGTGGATACAGAAATTGAAGGCAACCCCCCCCCCCCCCCAAACCAATTTGAATAAACAGTAAACTTATTTTCAAATGTGACAAATAAATTGAATGTGTATTTGTAATTTCAAATTTAATTTAGCAAGAAATAATAATTGCTTTATTTATTAATAATTAAATTTTTTGTTTACTAATAATTATTTATTAATAATAAGTTTCTAATTTCAAAGTCAATTTATTTTTTTAAAATAATAAGTTATAATTATTAATTTAATAATTATATAATGTGATAGTATATAATTATAAATTGGTGTTAAGTGTCATAATAGTGTATTATAGTGTTGTCCAATATTTTAAAAAATAAATATAAAGTGTTAAATCACTTGAGCACAAGGATCAAAATTTCCTTCTGTTTCCATCGAAACGGCATAAACGTTTCCGTTTCCTAGGTCATGGAAACAAAACAACCATGGAATCTCGAAATTCCATGGATTCCAGCGAAACGACTTTGTTTCTTTTGTTTCCATCGAAACATAATTGTTTCCACCGAAACAAACCTATGATTCCGCATCGTTTCATTTGCTTCCAACGAAACATACTTGTTTCCATCGAGATAATCATGTGGTTGTGTACTTGTCATATGAACAACCATTTTATTTTAGAGATGGCTTATTAGCTTATTATGTACTTATATGAATCATTGGCATTCTATGAAGTGTTTTGTGGTTTCTATTAAGTGTTTGACAGAAGATTGGCGACTTGATCCTCATGTATTTTCAATTTAAACTACACATTTTTAATGCAGCACTACACATATATAGACCTCTCAAATGTTCAATTAATCAATCATTAGCTTTATACACGCATATAGTTTTAAGTTTTAAGTTATGTTTCCCCATGTTTCTCAATGTTTCCAATTTTTTCCACTGTTTCCACATGGTTCCGAAATGTTTCCGAAACGTTTCCGTTTCTGGGTAGACCGAAACAATAGATCGAAACGAAATTTTGATCCTTGCTTGAGCATAATATATTTTATTGTATATTATACTATAATATACAACTAAATACATGTCTTGAGTCATTTAGTCTTTTACTTAAAGTCAAACCTACAATCACAAATACAAGTTCGGTAGGTCACACACACAACCAAATGAAAATATAAATAAACCCAACACAAAAGAAACATAACCTTTCTCCTCTTCTTCAAGCTGCGACCAAAAAAAATGGAGAGAGAGAGACGAAGCGAGCTCCAGCAACAGATCGAGCAGAGAGAGGGAGAGAGACGATCTGGAGAAGCCCAAGAACTGGAGTTGCGATTGCACAGAGAGAGAGAAAGAGAGACGAACTGTAGTTACTGGACTGAAGAAGACGAAGCTCGATCAGATTTGGTCGTCACAGATCTATGGGAGAGAGAGAGAGAGAGAAAATCGAATATTGAAGATGGTTCAACCACGATTCTTACCTTAGGTACATTTTGCCCAATTTTTTCCCCCTCAAATCTATACCTCTGAGATTCGAGCTGTCGTCTTGTCCTAGATCTCGTGCGAGACGGACCCATCTCGTCCGATACATGGCGGTACAGCCGAGATGGTGTCCGATCCTACGTCGTTTTGATTATTTTTCGACTCGTCTCTAGATCTCGTCTCATTACCCTACAAAATCGAGTTGACTCGGCCGAGACGACTCGGTTTCGTCCGAGACTTCGAACCATGTACTGGTTCCTATTCCCTTTTCCTTTAATTGTTGCGGGTACTTGTTACGTGTTGATTTAAGATGTCGGATCTAGAAAAATCTACCGTGAATACTCAACAGCCTCGGAGTGAAAATTTCATTGTTACTCCAATTGATAACCCAATCGTAAAAATCACTTCTTCTCTTTTTAATGGTCAAAACTACATGGCCTGATCTGTGATCATGTCACTTAAGGACAAAGGAAATATGGGGTATGCTAACAGAAGGATTAAAGCACCTAGCACCGAGGATGCTGCTTCTGACAAATGGAGAAGGAAAACTCCACTTTCATGAACTGGCTTTGTCACTCTATGATCCCAAAGATTGGTGAATTCTTAGACATGGAGACTGCCCAAGACATTTGGGAGACCATGGCCAACACTTGTTTCCGCAAGGGAAACTCTACACAGGGAGAGATGAACATTGGTTGTTCTGAACAGGGAGAGATGAACATTCTTCAGTACTTCACATCTCTATCCACTAATTGGAAAAGACTTAACCTCCTCTTGGACTACAAAACTGTATGTCCAACTGATTCGGTTGACTATAATAAGCTTGTTGCTGAAGAAAGGATCTTTAAGTTTCTGGAGGGTCTTAATTCTTAGTATGATCCGGTTCACAGCCGTGTGTTTGGAATGGACCCGTTGCCTTCTCTCCAACAAGCACTCGTGTATGTACAGAACGAGTCATCGTTCTGCTTATCTACTATGCTTCCACCCACTACTACGGAGAGATCTGCTCTCGTCTCTGTTCCCCAGAGAGATGGGAACAAACAGTCCCGTAGCCGCAATTCTACTGGTGAGTTTGGGTCATCAGACAAAGCGAATCAATTTTGTTATTATTGTAATCGGCCTTACCTTACCAGGGAGACATGCTGGAGACTACATGGTCACCCACTAAGAGGACGTGGGGGTCGTTCTGAACAGTTTGAGGGACGCGAAGGTCATTCACATGGAGGTAAACCTCGCGCCCTTCATACTATAACATTAGATGCTACAGCTCCAACTCCCGTTGAGCAGGGTTCTCTCCACTTCTGATCCTGTACTTTTTACTGCTTGGTGTATCACATCCAATCAAAAGTTTTATGAGGTACTTGAAATCAACTCTAGGAAAGAGCCTGTTTTATGCTAGGCATGACTGTTGAATAACATTACACAATATTGTTGAAGGCTTAATCTCACAACTGTGAGACTTCTTTATTTATAATAACAAGAGAACAAGTAATTACACACAAGTCCCTATACCAATCATAAAACAAATAAAACATTTATAACTAATGAAACTCAACACTCCCCCTCAAGCTGGTGCGAAGATATCTCTCATTCCCAGCTTGCTAAGGATAAAGTGGAACGAACGACTTGCTAGACTCTTGGTAAGAACGTCTGCTAGTTGCTCCCCAGACTTGACAAATGGAGTACAAATGCTTCCACAATTTAACTTCTCCTTTATAAAATGTCTGTCAATCTCCACGTGTTTTGTCCTATCATGTTGGACCGGATTATGAGCAATGCTAATGGTTGATTTACTATCATAGTACAGTTTCACAGAGTCCTCTGGCCCAAACCCCAGATCAGTCAAAACTATCTGAATCCATAATAATTCACATACTCCTTGAGTCATAGCTCTAAACTCGGCCTCTGCACTGGATCTTGCTACCACTGCTTGCTTCTTGCTTCTCCATGTGACCAAATTACCTCCCACAAATGTGCAATACCCCGTAGTTGATCTCCTATCCATCACTGAAACTGCCCAATCAGCGTCGGTGTAGGCTTCAACAAGTGTATGACCATTCTTGGCAAAGAATAACCCTCTCCCTGGGGCTGACTTAAGATATCTCATAATTCTAAACACAGCATCAAGATGGAGTTGTCTAGGAGCATGCATAAATTGACTTACCACACTAACAGCGAAAGCGATATCCGGTCTGGTATGAGCCAAATAGATAAGTTTGCCCACTAGTCTCTGGTATCTTCCCTTTTCAACCGGTTCTCCACTGGGATCATCACGAAGCTTCATATTTGGATCCATGGGAGTATCAACTGCTTTACAACCAAGCAAACATGTCTCCTTTAGGAGATCCAGGACATACTTACGTTGGGATATAAACAGCCCTTCCTTGCAGCGTGCCACTTCTATTCCAAGAAAATATTTCAAATCTCCTAGATCCTTAATTTCAAACACCTTGGCAAGATAGGTTTTCAACTGTTCCATTTCAACTAAGTCATCGCCTGTGAGAACTATATCGTCTACATAGACTATCAAAGCAGTCAATTTCCCTTGTGATGAATGCTTGATAAAGAGAGTATGATCGCCTTGGCTTTGTCTGAAACCATATCATATCATAGCTTGAGAAAATCTATCGAATCAGGCTCTAGGAGATTGCTTGAGGCCATATAAGGAGTTTTGGAGGCGACATACCTTACCTTGTGTCTTACTGTCCTCAAACCCGAGAGAAATATCCATATACACTTCTTCTTCCAAGTCACCATGTAGAAACGCATTCTTGACATCAAACTGATGCAAGGGCCATTCCAGATTTGCTGCTAGCGACAGAAGGATCCTGATGGAGTTCATTGTTGCAACCGGGGCAAATGTCTCTTGGTAATCAACCCCATATGTCTGAGTAAAGCCCTTACCAACAAGCATGGCTTTGTATCTCTCAACAGTCCCATCTGGATTATGTTTCACGGTGAATATCCACTTGCATCCTACCGTCTTTTTACCTTGAGGTAACTCTACTAATTTCCACGTCCCATTTTTGTGAAGAGCTTTCATCTCTTCAACCATGGCATTCTTCCAATTAGGATTAGACAAAGCTTCCTGAACATGATTAGGGATAGACACAGAATCGATTTGGGACACAAATGCCCTATATGATGGAGAGAGATGAGAATATGAAACAAAATTTGAAAGAGGATGTTTAGTATATGCTCTAGTTCCCTTTCGCAGGGCAATAGGCATGTCTAAATCATAATCATCAGATGGATCAACAATAACAGGTATTGGAGAATTAGCAATAGAAGGAGAGGAAATACCTGAATCATCTTCACTAGAAGGCGATTGAAGCGGGATCAGAGAGATGTGCCTTTTTTCTGCTGCCCCAAAAATTTGTCTCCTCTTATCCTTGGTATATACGCTAACAATTCCTTACCTTCTCTCTCTTCCTCTCCTTTTTTCTCTCATTTTTCTCCCTCTTCCTCACCTTTTTTCTGCTCACTCTTTTCTCCCTCATTCTCTCTTTTTCCTTTTTTTCCTCCCTCTTCCTCGCTAGATATAGGAAAGGGAACAATGAAAGCAGGCTGCTCTGCTTGCTGGTCTATCTCCCCCTGAAGAGGAGAAAGAGAGGACTGAAAGTAGGAAAGTGTTTCATCAAAAGTGACATCCATAGATACATACCACCGACGAGTAGGAGGATGATAACACTTGTACCCTTTCGGAGTTGGAGAATAACCAACAAAGACACATTTGACAGAACGAGGATCTTAACTTCCGACGAGAAGGAGAATGATTGTGGACAAAACATACACAACCAAACACTTTAGGAGGAATGGGAAAAATGGAGGATGACTTAGTAAGAAGTTCAATTGGAGATTTCTTACCAAGGACACGAGAAGGAAGACGGTTGATAAGATAGGATGCAGTTAGGATTGCTTCCCCCCAATAAGACTTGGGAAGATGCATAGAGAAGAGCATAGACCTGGCTGATTCTAACAAATGACGGTTTTTTCTCTCTGCAACACCATCCTGTTGAGGGGTGTTAGTGCAAAAAGTTTGATGGATCATTCCATGTTCAGAAAAATAGTGAGTGAGACCACCAAAGATTGACCACCTTTGAGTGGAAGCTTACACGGATGCCGATTGGGCTGGTTCTGTGATAGACAGAAGGTCCACGTCGGGATATTGCACATTTGTGGGCGGTAATCTTGTCACATGGAGGAATAAGAAACAAAATGTAGTAGCTAGATCTAGTGCAGAGGCTGAATTCAGAGCCATGGCACAAGGTGTATGTGAGCTACTATGGATCAAGTTGTTGATGAAGTATTTGAGACTTGATCACAGTGACTCTATGAGACTGTATTGTAACAATAAGTTTGCGATCAATATTGCCCACAATCCAGCACAACATAATCGGACCAAACATGTGGAGATTTACAGACACTTTATCAAGGAGAATATTAGTAGTGGTGTGATATGTACTCCGTTTGTGAAGAATGGTGATCACCTTGCAGACATTCTCACAAAGGGAGTTGGGAGTACGGCGTTTCACTTTGCTCTTCGCAAGTTGGGAATGAGAGATATATTTGTACCAGCTTCATGGCATGAAGAACTCGAATTCGACAAAAGAAGAAAGAGGGGGAGTGTTAGAAGTTATTTATAATTCACTTTTCTTTAGTTTATCTTGTTATTGGACCAAGGGTAATATTGTACTTTTCCTTTCCGGTTTACATATAATAAAATAGAGGAGACACAATGAGTGCCCCTAATTTTGCCCTAATCACTTTCCACAGTAGCTTTGTAGTATATTTAACACTGATGGAAGCCAACTGATAAGAAAAATGATTGAGGTTAGGTCTACAACGAATCAACCCTTCTCGACATCGATCCTAGACCCTAATGACCCTTTCCCTGTAGATTGGGGCTTGACAAGGTCAAGGCAGAAAGATAATCGTGAGGGCAAATCTCTCTCTCTCTCTCTCTCTCTCTCTCAATACATACATATACACATGCACACACATAGATATATGATGTGGGGGTGTGTGTGTCTCTCTCTCTGTGCGCGTGTGTCCGTGAAGATGATGTCTAACATTCTAGCTTGATCTTTACCTTTGTTCATGTTGAGAAGGCAATTTGTTGTGAAGCATCAAGGTAGACCGAGAAACAGTTGGTGTACAAGAAATGAAAAGGTCAGAAGACATGTAGAATACCTGAATTTCTTTACAATCGTACAATAATATAGTCTTGTGTAGATAAACTACCTCTAGGATGCAATTCATAAGGCGCCGACACATTCCCTGGCGTCGATATCTACTGCAAGTTGCAATAAGGGGCATCTCTGCAACTGTCACCCCATGGATCCTGCATTAAAAAACTTTTTTTAAATCCAAGTATGGATATAGAGACATAATTATTTGTAAATAATTATATGTGGAAATGGAATCTCAGAGTACTTTTTTTTCTCCCCTCTTAAAGAATGCAGTTCCTGTGGCCCACAAATTAAAGTTGAAGACAACTCGACGATTCGAATGGAAAACCAGAACTCCTTCAAACCTAAACATTTGGCACGAGGGATTGTAAACAGGAATTGATCATATTTGTTGTCAGTGAACTCTGATAGCCTGCCTACGCACGAGTATTAGGTCATGCTTGGGAATGCATAAAACAAGAGATTTTAGTCCCACTCTCATTTGTATCTGGTTCTTATGAAACCAAAATCATGTTGGTTTGGGAAAGAGCTTCTTTATAGAGTGGTTGTAATACCCGTAAATTTGCTATAATTAATAAAATTTGTCCCCGTATTTTATGTTAGTATTCCCAGTATTTCAATTTCGTAATCCCTGAAACCAAACCTTTGAGTATGTGCATTTATTTATTAAATAAATTAGACTGCAGTTTCAACCCGGACTGACTTTGCGCGCGAACCTGTAAAATCTGTATAGAAATTAGACTGCGTATCACGTGGATTCTAGCGACGGCAAACTACACATTTTTGGTAGTATAGAATCTTCCTAAAATAGCATTTGCACTTACCTATACCTATTGGGTATAAGCATTACCCAAACACGTAAACTCTACCCAATTACCCCCTCAAAAACCCACCGGATTTTACCCCCCACTTCCTCAAACCGCTGGCCATTCCCACCTCCCAAGGACACTCCCCTCAATCCCTCTCAATCCCATCCATCTTGTTCAAACAGATTGCAAAATCTGTGAATATCTATACTTATGTATGAGTGTGTATATAGGTTTGTGTATATTATGAGAGCTTTGGGAAGAGAGAGTTACCGAGAGTTGAGAGATAGAGAGAGTCCAGAGCAACCACACACACACACTGCCTCACCACACTCTCTGTCTCTGCCCTCACTCCACACACACACGCACGCTGGAGAAACAAAGGAGGAAGAAGAGAGCTCGCCGGTGACGGGAGAAGGAGAGAGAGAGGACCCGAGGCTACTGAGGTAAACCCCACCCCTCTGGTTCATTGTTGTATGTCTCTCACACCCTCACGCACACACAGAGACCCCTACGTGTACCCAAACAGAGCCTAAGGCTCTCAGTAATCCCTGATAGCCATTAAAGCTCCTCACCGGAGTTTTATTTTTCAAACATGACCAAAGCTCACAAAAACTAGACCAAACGAACCCTTAGGCTCCCAGGAAGACCCCCTATGAATGGCCTGAAGTCTGAACCACGTTTGGTTCACCATGCATTCGAGTATTCTTTAAAAACCTAAAAAAGAATAATTGAATAGTAGAACCCTAAAACTAATAAACCAAGAACCCAGCTTGTAGTATGTTGTAGAGGGTCCCAAACCAATCATTTTGGCGTTGACCTTGACAATTTACATGAAGGAATGAGAGAAATACAAGGCCTGAAAGTTTTCCGGCGAAAACGCGCCTCGCCGGCGGCGGGATAGACGCCGGAGAAGGAGACCGGAACCCTAGCGCTTTAAACCATTGTACCCTAGCTTAAATCATGGTACAAACCCGTTTAGATTTAGGGTTATATCATTTTAATTATTAACGGGTCGGGTCATTTAAAATGACCCGTTGATCACTTAATGAAACGGCGTCGTTTCATTTCAGATCCAACCAGATTTTGTTGGATCGGGTTCGGGTCGTGTTTGGGCGGGTACGTTGTGAGTAGAAGTGAATCCAGGTTTGGGGTCAAGTACGGTTCGGGTTTGACCCGCGAGTTTTGATGATGGACTCAGTTGAGTCTTTGGGTAACCCATTAGGTTCGGGTCGGGTCAAGTTTAACCCGCGGGTCTTTGCCTTAATGTTTAGTTATATTTAATTTAATCTATTCTTCATTAATTAAGTTATTTTTTTATTCTTAATTATTCTGTTAATCCTGATTAAGATTTTAATAATCTGTTTAATAATAATTAGTTATCATGTTATTATGGTAATTAGGATTAGTATTTATATGTATTATTTATTATATATTGTATATAGTAAATAATTATAAATGATATATATAAATGGTTTTAAAGAGTTAAATTATTTTGAAAAATAGTTTTAAATACTATAAGTAAATTTTATATATTCTGAAATAGTATTTTAAATAAAATAATATTCCTATATCATGAAATTATGGATTAAAATTTATATAGTATACTTATTATTTATTAGTTTAAATAAATAATAAGTGATAGTTTTAAATTAAAATAACTAGGTATTAAATACCTAATGGCTACTTTTAAAATGTAGGAAAATTATACTAAATTTTCCTAAGGCCTAATGCTTTTATTTTGTAAATTATTATTTATAAAACCCAAACTTTAGTATTTCTAATAATTATTAATTATTATTAAAAGCCCGGTTTGGTTGTATTTTAATTATTTAAAATGCCAAACGAGCCCCGAAAATTATGAGAAAAATACTACTAGCCTATTTTAAGGCCTAGTATTTAATAAAAATAATTATAAGGGTCAAATGTCTTCCTAAAATATATTTTATTATTAGGGTGTTTTAAATCTATTATTAGACGATTATAACTTTAGAAATTCATAGTAAATAAACCGTAGCTTAGAAAAATACGCGGTCAGTTCCTAGAGTCTTAGAATAAAGTCTAGAATATTCCCTTGAAGTTTGGTGACCTTTCGACATGGTAAAAAATACAGCTTATCTTTAGGGCCCAAACTGGTATAGGAAAATCCAACCTTTTATGCGACGAACTCCGATTTGAGTCCAGTCAATGACGTTAGACTCAGAATGATGTCTAGATCATCATGTTGAAGTTTAGGAACCCACCCGGCACAATTACCATTATGCCCTTGATTCTAGTGCGCTTATTAATCAACATTCTATGAATTTATATACTTTGTAGGTACCACCGCTACACTCGTTTCTACGCACCCGCTTCGAGGTGAGTCGTCCTAAGTTCCTAACTCACTCGGTATATTATAGAATTATTCTTTGAACATATATGTATACCCAGTGCGTCCTGTGTGAACGTTACTGATAAGTAGTAATTATGTGAATGTCGAGATTTCTACTTATATGATGAACGCATGTTTAGTTAGTTATACTTCATGTTTAGTTAATATTCGTTGATATTCCTGCTTATCATGTTTTCACGTTTATACAATCACATGAACATTCATATGAACATAGTCGAGTCACGATGTCAATGTTGACGTCTGCATGGTTAGGCACGGGGACTAACCCAGTTATATTATCATACATGTTGAATGGACCGCAGTGGTCCAAGTGGTACAGTCAAGTAAATGGGAACAACGATGAAACTGCTATAGGGCCCTACTAGACGACGATAGCCAGAGTTTCCATTGAAATCATTGAAGTTATGTATGAATTGTTGGTTGATACGCTATAGGACCCTGCTAGGCGACGATAGCAAAGTATCCATCTGAACTTGAATACAATAGTTACCTTTCTAATGCTATAGGGCCCTGCTAGGCGACGATAGCGCTGTAACTATTCTATTCTCCAGGCAAGGTCACGAGGACCTAAGAGTCCAATGATTACACTCTTTTTAAAACCAAAACTGCTATAGGGCCCTGCTAGGAGACGATAGCAACGTAATGATTCTACTTTGAGCTAACGGCGTTACACTGGTAATGTAACAAGTCACATGAATCAGTGGTGGTGTCTGTGGTTGAGTAAAGTCGAATATATCGATACTGCATCGTGTCATCATGTAACCATGTCATATACTCATTAATATTGTTTCAAGATATTGTCGTACCTGTATATCCTTAATTGTATTAGGAGTGATCGGTTAAGACGATCTCACTTAGCTTCAAAAGCTAACAGCTCCTTCCTTGCCCTGGACATTTTATGTCTAAGTTATAATGAGGAGGACTATCAAGGTAACCCTGAAGGTGAATATCACTATACTCAAGATGGAAACTATCAGGAAGGTGGTCCTGAGGCAGACTATCAGGAGGAGTTTGATAACAAAGGTTACGGGTTTGCCAGTTAGAAGGAGGACTCTGGCCTACTTTCGTATTAAGACTTCCTTTATGTTTTAAATAGCTATCTTTTGTTATGTAATAATTTAAGCGGCGTCGATCACCCAAACCTATCTTTTGTGGTTTTCATTTGGAACTTCTGTAATAGCTTATGTAGCAAAACACTTTGAATTCCCCCATGAATACCATTAGACGCTTTTGCAATTCCATACTCTGATATATATTATGTTAGTATGTTGCACGGACAGGTCAGTTTTATGTAACTCGTCATTTCCTACGGGTCCAGAAAGGAAATTTTAAATTTTCCCTATTTTTGGCTACTCCGGGGCGTGATAGTGGTTGTAATACACCACCGCAT
Organism: Hydrangea macrophylla; assembly: GCA_033977485.1. Taxonomy (NCBI): domain Eukaryota; kingdom Viridiplantae; phylum Streptophyta; class Magnoliopsida; order Cornales; family Hydrangeaceae; genus Hydrangea; species Hydrangea macrophylla. The sequence continues at coordinate 81,041,304 of CM066996.1, forward strand.
TAAAAGGTGATATACCAAACGCTTGAATTCGTAGAGCTGGTTCACTTATGAAACACACAACCGGTTCCCAAATAGCCCCTAAAAATCAAACCAACAACAACAAAGCCTTATCCTACACTATTATGGGCTAAGTACATGAATCTTGTGTCTCCATTTTGCTGTGTGTAATACCATAACCACATCTAAACCACACGTTATCCAATCTTTCTTTATTAACTACATGGTAAAATTGGCACACTCCACTAAAAGGCTTTACTTTGATCTTTGATTGAGAAGATTCGGAAAATTTGGTCTTTGATTGAGTTTACCTGATTGCAGCCACTGATAACAGCACGTCATCTTTCTCCAGGACCATTGTGTAAAAGCCATGATAGTCCAGACGTGCAAATGTAGACCTGAAAAGAACCAGAGTCAGATCATCAGCAAAATAAATTTGGTACAATCAAATAAAATACTCTTCAACCTATACAAATAAAGTGTTTATCAACAACTTTACAAGTTAAGTTCATCCAAAATATTCTCTTTTTATTTTTGCAAGTCATTACCCAAAGTCTGTTTACTTGCATGGCACGACTTATCGTAATGCATACATACTGCGAAGGGACTCACAAAGTTGCTTAGTAATACTTCCTAAAGAGAGATACTGTAATAACCCGGAATTTCTATATTTCTTTTATACTGCAATACGTGAGCACGAGTCATGCTAGCGTATGATAAATAGATAGGGGAAAGAGTTCATTAGAAAGATGGAGCGGTCCCATGATAGGAACATAAGAATGAAAGTGTCCGAGAGGAGACACAAGGGGAATTCCATTACCAGAATCGAGGGTACGAATGGGTCAAAGAAGAGAGAAACGATGAGATGAAAACGTTTCCATAATTGGTAGGATAACTAGTAACTACTCACAAGAATGTGAGGTGTTAATTGGTAATAAGCAAGAAGTGCATAACATGGGGGTAAGTTAGTATCCCGGTACGGGTGAATTCATTGAATTGAGTTAACATTGGTGAAAAAGGGTATAAATGATAAGGGTGTATATGTAAACATTTCTACAACTAGTAGGTCAAATAGTAATTCACGGAAATGTAAAGAGCTACATTGGAATAATTGAAAGTGGAGTAGGTTGAACGTTAATTCAAGAAAGTGTGAGGTGTTAGAATGCGATATCGGAAAGTATAGTAGGTGAATATGTAATATAGGAAAGTTCAATTCTAGAACTTGGTGGAATCTCCTAAGTAGGGAGATTAACTAACTTAATTGAGGTTAATTAGCTTAATCAAGAAACTTTCTTGTGCCAAGCAAGGAGGTGTTAAGTGTCATGACTTGGGAGATTAAATGACATGTGGTGATGACTAGTCTAATAGAAGAATACAAAATAGATGTACATCTTTGAGGTGCTTGTGTAGAGACAAGCAAGAAGGTTAAAGTAAAGAGCGAATAAGGGAGAAAATAGAAAGAAATGAAAGGAAAATAAAGAAAAGGGAGGTTATGAGAAAGGAATTGGAGTTGGAATTTGATACTCAAGGGTAAGCAGACTTGTAGTCTATGGTTTAATTCCATTTTGATTAAGGAAGGAACATGACATGTTCATATATTGTTTACATGTTGAATAATTAATGTAAGGGGATTAAAGGGGTGATGTAGAAATGAGTTAGTAATCATGTAATTGAATTTACTAGCAAGGTGAGTAATTCTAATCCTTGAATTGACTCTTGAATTATGATCAAGATGCTATATATATTGATGAGCCACGAGATTTGTAAGTGATCATGTTATCTTGTTATGGTTTCATGAAGTGATGTTATAAACATGACTTATGCAGTTATGTGTTTAATTATGTTCTCTATTGAGTATAATAAGGATATGAATAGATATTGTTATTGTGATGTGCATGGAAAGGGGGCATGAATGTTTTGACATGCGAATGGATTCTGTAATAAACGGAAGGAAAGGGAAAGTAAGAGAATTCCTACGGGGAATTGTGAGAATGGCACTAGAAGAGAGCAAAGAATGAGAAAGTATGAAATGAGGTGTAAACTATATGGTAGTAAAGTAGTGTTGGAAAAGAATGCGGTTAATCGGTGTACTTATAATCATTATTGTGCTTAAATGCTATGTAATGTTAACATTCACTGATTATGTTATTGACTGAGCTTTATAGCTCATTGGTTATTTATATAAACATTTCAGGTATTTGGGAAGCAAGGTGAGTTGAAGTGAGGTGAAGAATTGAAGAACATTTAGTGTTTATATTTAAGATATTTAGATGGTATTGTAATAATATGGCAGAAGAGAACTACGACTCCTATAATGAGATTAATGGTGCGGTAGGGATAGAAGCCACATTTGTTAAGACCTCCAGGGTACTACTATGTGGAGTTATAGATAATAATGGATTGTGCGTGTGTTTGATAATGAATGGTGACTCATGGGAAAGAGATTAAAAAGGGGAAAAACACAAGGGAATGCGCATACTTGCATGACATGTTAAACTTGTTTGGAAGTAGATTGTGTAAGAGTGATTGTATGTCTTACATTTGTGAGATATGACGATAACTTTGGTTGCATGGAAATATGTTTAGACATCATGTCATATGATTCAAATGAGATGTCATGTTAAACGTGAGCATTTGGACAATGATATGCTATGAAAATGGAACATGTAATCGTCACTTCGTAATTGAAATAGGACATCAAGATAAACCTAAGCATTGAATAAAATGTGCATGATAAAAGAGATAAAAGATGAGTTATGACGTAAGAGCAAGTTGTAAATGTTGAGGAAGATCTCTCTTTATTCATCTATGAGTGTGTTGGAAACTACATGTGCGTATTAAGTGTTTGGAGATGTTTTAACACGAAATTGGAATGTTAGAAACAAGCGTGGAGCTCGCCCGAGCAAGGAAAGCACAGTTGAATTTTAAAAATGGAAAATGTTGTTTAGCTTGTGTTTAAAGGCTTCTATAGATTATTATAAGGAAAGAGCCTTTATGGGTTTTTTTTTTTTAAAAAAAGGATTTTATAACTCAACTTGAGAAACAAGATGCTTGTTTGGTTTTGGTCCATTTTAATTTGCATAGAGTCAACTAGTAACTCTTTGGTTGATTAGTAAGGTGGGGAATAGAGCCTTGGTGGCAGTCACGTGTCCTAAAGCTACTCTTTGTGGGTTTAGGGCGTGACAGATACGGAGTTTTCAATTACTCAGTAGTTTTGGCATATAAAAGTAGTTGTTTTGATCTAAGTTCTTGATCACGTTGTTTAGGTACGAAAAGGAAGTACAGATATTTCTGGAATTGCATCACAGAAGAAATACATCGACTAGAAAGTAGAAAAGGTTCCCTAAATGGGGTGTTTTTTTTTTTTAGAAGTTGTCATAAATGGGATTAAAACCACCTCTCCAGTCTCCACCCTTTGATCAAATGGACTTTATATGAAACCACTTCCACATAAAACAATTTACAGCAGCACCATCATAGAGATCTGAACTACTCGTATCCGATTAATGTTTTGCCCTCTTGAAAAGTGTGCTAATTCGATATGAACCCATGTTTATCGATGTAGAATTTTACCTGTTTTGCTTGGTGCAAAATAAAAAGGGGATTCAAAGATGATACTCTGAAGCGAATGCAATACTTTGAAGGGGCAATGCAAGAATCAAATATACATGAAAACAACCACAAGCTGGCCTTGTCCACATAAAAGGAAATGAAAAAAACCCAATTACAATGACTGGACCATGGGAATCCACCAATTTGCAGCAAGAAAACGACAACTGAACAATTAACATGTGCAGACTCAAGAAACAACGGTGTGAACCTTCTTTCTTTTTTTTCTTTTTTTTTTTCTTTTGGGGGGGGGGGGGGGGGGGGGTTGAAAGCAAGGGAAGAGAGAGAGAGAGAGAGAGAGAGAGAGAGAGAGAGAGAGAGAGAGAGAGAGAGAAACCTAAAGCAGAAGATAATTGGGAAAAGAAGGGAAAACACTTACCCCCAGTTGTATAATATATGTGGTATCATGTTGATGCCTGTTCTTGTATCTACCATTGAGACAAAGCATTCCTCCATTATTTTTAGAGCAACAGCCAATTTTGAATTGCAGTCTGCCTTCAAAGCTACAATCCGTGGGGCAGAGTGAACTCTTTGGTCACCATGAATACACCTCAAGAGTGTCCAAGAGAAGCCGCCAGAGAGCAAACTTATAAGGCCAACTCGAGAATGAAGACCTGAGTGGATCTGTATACACCAGTAAGTCAAGCTCTGTCAGAAATCAGAACCAAAATGACCAATAACGACTAGAATGTTACAGTGGAAACCATGCAGTTCACACAGCTGGAAATATCCAAGAGAAGGCTCAATGCAACCAAGTATACTAAGGGAATGTTTGGAATCATTTCTCAAATGCACGTTTGGGTCGTGCTTGTTTGGATTAATTTTAGGAAGCACTTTCGAGCCGCAAGAGCACACTGAAGCAGGTCCAGAGGTGCTTCAGCCCAAACGTAATGGAAGAAGCATATTTAAGTTTTAATGAGCTCCTTTTTTTTTTTTTAAATTCTCATTAAGCCCTTGTGATTAGGGCTTTTGCTTTTGCTCCTGCCTAAACGCAAAAGCCACAGCCAATCCAAATGCACCCTAACAGCCATCAAAACAGTCGTGTACCTTTTGAAAATAACCACTCATTTCCCTGAAGACGTGGATGTTAAATGACCAATAAAAAAGGGGACCCGTATAACAGATAGATATCTTGATCCTGTCCCTTTTCCATATATTATACACCAACTCTTCTAAATATGTGAAGTGCTTATATTGGGCACATGACACATGAACCTGGGAATCAAATGGATGAGGAATGTCAGGTAGGACAGGCACCTAACAAGCATCTGTACTTATTTTGCAAGAGCGTTGTACATAAAGCTCTCTCATCATGGTCCATCTGTCACTTGGTTGTTTTAAATTGAGTGGAGCACTAATGTCGCCCAGGAATACTATACCCACATATAATTGTCCTCACATTAGAAGACGATTACGTTTATTTGGGTCCATGTAACAAATCTCGCTTGGGAAATTAAGTGGTTCTAGACCAGAATGGGAAGATGTGTAGATGTGTTTCTATGCCGATCAGAAGACACGAGGAAACAGCTACGCTTTCACACTCTTCAGCAATATTTTTAATTTATATTTCTCAAGAAAAAAATAGCGATTTTACATAGCAAAAATAACTCAACTAGATCACTTCCAACTAGTTTGCAGCAATCCTGTAACAAATAGATCATACAATGATACAAGAGTGTTGTGCGAAATATAGTAAATTTGAATAAGTGCATATGCTCAGGGTGTATGTCCAAGTGTCCAAGTGCATTGCTTAATAGATGCTAGGGTATTATTACACATATTAAAAGGGAAAGCAATCAATGTGCGGACCTCTTGGCTAATGTTGGGACGGAACAACTTAACCCCCTTGTTTTGTTATATGATCCCATTATGGAATTAAGTAGTGTGCCCTTAGGGCAGATATTATAGGTACTCCCTCGCGGAAGCTAGTTTGGTTGTACCCTTTCCTTTTAACCAAAATATATATATATACACACACATATGTGTCCAAGTGTCGTTCCCCCTTCTCTTTCCGACCCACACATTTCCTTTTGGAGGCCCATACATTAAGGCTCTATCTGGTTTGTTGATTGAGAAAAGGAAATCGAAAACGAAAACAAGAAGGAAAGCTGATTCTCCGGTGGTTTCCTCCATGTTTAAATAACACTCCAAAATGAAAAATAAATAAAAATCAACTATGATAGGAACTCAAGAAAGTAGGAAGGGGAGTGACTCATAGAATCAAACTATTATATTCATTCTCACCCTGGTTTCTTTTCCTTCCTATTTTCATCATTGTCATCCTTGTTAACCAAGCAATGAAAAGTTTTTTCCTCGGTGTTTGCTTTTCCTCTCTCTCACTAATTCCATGAATAGCACAGAGCCTAAAGTGAACCATGTCTGTCTGCAAGGACCTTTGCAGTGGGCACTCAGCTCAAACTAAGCTTTAGTTGACACAGAACTCTAACTTGTATGGAAAAATATGGAAGTTTTCTCATAGTACTCTATAAGCATTTTATATGGTTTATATGGAAAAAGTTGGCATAATAGTTTACACGTCGTCTTAAAGGCAACTCTAAGGAACCCCGTCCAAGGACTGCAACAAGAGAGAAATGACATGCCAAGTACTCAGAAGCAATTGTAATTACGCTCATGAAATTGTCAACCAACACTGTCCTTGTGTTTGTGGAGGTAAATGGCTTAAATCGAAAATCTAGAATCCACCATTTTATAATAGTTTTGTGGACAAATGAAAACTACCATACTTATAGTGCTGAACTTGACCAAGATCCATCATTAAATGTACCATTGTTATGTTTGTCCATGAACAGATGCCATTCATATATGAAGGAATTATTTATTGCTCCCATAGATAGTTTCTGCTTAAGGTCAAGGTAAGGCAGCATTGATGAACACCTTAAACATTAATTGAATGGCTGTTTGGCAGTCACGATTGGGAGTCCATAAGCGGATATGGAAAGTCCAAAAGCATTTGGAAAGTGTTTGGCTCCCACCGCATTGTGGTGGGGCCCAGCTGAAATTACATGAACCCTGCAACCAGGCATAATTATTTCCTATTTAACGTCTATAACATTTTGTACATTAGTATATGATGTATCTTACATAATACGATTTGGTGTTAATATATTTCATCTAATATGACACATATTAGTAAGATATAATGTATTTCATGTGGTGCTGAGATACTTACAACATAGTAATATATTTGTTACTACTTTTATTACATAATGACATTTAAGTAATAGTATTGAGGGCGAGCCTCAGCAAAACGGTAAGGTTGCTCCATTATGACCTGGTGGTCACAGGTTCGAAACACATGAACAGCCTCTCCGTAAACAGAGGTAAGGCTGTGTACACAACACTCCCCAGACCCCCACTGGGAAGATCCCCGTGCACTGGGGCCATTTTATTAAGGGCGTGATTGACATCTCAAAGTTCAAAATAACATCTGAAACAAATAGCCAAACACCACACTTATCATTTGTTTATGACCATAATCAATTGTTAAGTTACCAACTACTCCAAAAGCTTAAGTTGTTAGAGAATGGGCCCAACAATGCATATCAAGCTTTAACACTCTCCCTCACGTGCAACCCCGACTTGCACGTGGAGAGCAAACAAACCAAATTTCATCATAGTGGAGAGACAAATAACAAACTGCAAATATGCACAACAAAGCGGGGATGAAAGACGAACTCAAGACCTCCCACAAACAAGGCTTTGATACCATGTTAAGTTACCACCTACTCCAAAAGCTTAAGATGTTAGAGAATGGCCCAACAAGGTATATCAAGCTTTAAAACATCAATTATCAACTATTTGCAAAAGCATAAACAGTCGCAGAAGGACCCTGAATAACAGATCTGAACATTAACAACCAGTTGAAAAAAATTAATTCCACCCGCACCCCCCCCCCCCCCACCCAAAAAAAAAAAAAAATGAAAAACGATTACCATTTATTGAGTATTTATTAAGATGCTAAATCACGTGCATGACTGATGCTAAATAACAATAATAAAACTGAATAACACACTAATTGCAGTGAATATCCAATGGCAAAGCACAGCCTCAAAGCGAATATGGAAGCATAGTACAAAGAAGCACATGTAACTTATGCCAGACCTGAACAAACGAATCTATTTGGGACTTTCCAAAATTTTCAGAAGGAACTCCATTCAGACCTCAGGATAATGATGTATAACAAACTAATTACTTGGTAAGTCAATTTATAAACAACCATCTTATAATTTTTTTGATTAGAAACAAGGTAACTCCTACATTTGGTGATTATAAGTCAATACCTATGTCCCATATAATTTTTTGACAACTTTAATCAATTCGTTTTCGAAATAAGGCAATGAGACGGGATAACATCTTACGTGACATAAACATCAAAAAATAGTAGCATCCTCATTGCCATATGTCCTTCTTAATCAGACCGGAAATAAATAAAAATAAAAATAAAATAAAATAAAAAAATTTGCCATTTACCTCCTGACAGCTTTCACCACAGAACCAGGGATCAGAAGCCACACCTCTAATTATACCCTCTTCTTTCAGGCAAGCCTCGTGATCTGTTCACAGGCATCACGGTGATCAGTAGTAGTACACATTCAAATTTTCAGGACAAGCAGCATGATATCTGTGTATATATCTCATCACCTACCGAAACCTTCTTTGTCAAAGGACTTTCTCAGACTGTAGAATAAGGAAACAAATGACAAGAGAGGTTCCTACCAATTTGCTGCTAAGTGATATTGACCACAAATGAGCATAACCACATAAAATCTCCAAATAGCCATGTTGAATAAGGTAGTCTACCTTACCACATTTAGGTGAACTACACTAAAAATGTATAAACAAATAAAAAGGCAAAATGGGAAGCTAGGGCAAGCATGCGTGTATTTAGACATATTTTCATGCTTAAAACCAGGTTTTAATATAATACATAATCTTCACTACCGAGTAATGCTTGTGAATTCAAAAAATCATGCTTAAATTGTTAACATCTCAGATTACTAGAACCTGAAAAAGCTGTAAATGATGATTATCTTCTTAGTTTTAAAGCAGTAATCAGTGTACCAATTCAACTTATGCACTACTAAAGTCCAAAAGACAAAGTTGACTTGCTCATCCCATGAAATATTTTTAAGCCACCCATTGTCCACTGATATTAGAGTATATATATATATATATGAAAAATAATCTACCACGAGTTGAGAGAATAAAATTACATTTACGCTCGCACTGTGAACAAGTGAATGCACCGGGGAACGACTTTGTAGCGTCTTTATCAAGAACAACATCCCCACAAATCCGACAAGTGCAATTAGTGCAATACCAATCGCCTTCAGGGAGCTCCTAGAGGAAAGAAACAACATCAACTTTGTTCATCTTAAATATTCATGGCGAAATACCACTCACGACCAATATGATAATTAATAACAATGAAACCCAAAGAAAAGATAAGTTAATTTCAAACAACTTGACAGTTTAAGTGGACTTAAGAGTTTAAGTAATACAGCAAATACATAACCTATGATACTACATATTTAGGCAACACCAGGAAATAAGGAAAAAGTGCATTTTGCACCCTAAAACCAAGATACTGCTTCTAACGCAAGTTGTACAACAAAACACAACAAAAGAAACACTGCTAACACGAAGCACAAAATACTGCATCACACAATCTATCCCCACTCTACTCTCGTTGCCTTTTTATCAACTCTATATCTCTCTCCTTTCTCATCCATAATCTTCTACTTTCCTTTCATCTTATCCCCTCCTCCACGATACCCCTTTCTTATTTAATCCGTACACATTTTGTTGATTTTTCTAAATAATCAAACTTACCCTTAATCACATTATGAAGAGCCTTTATATTGGCTTTACATTCAACTAATTAAGGTATAAAAATAAAATAAAATCTTTCCTAATATTATCAAATCTCCCCTAATCTCTTCAAATCATATCTTCCCATATCTCAATCTTTCATATCTTCCAACACTCCCCCTCAAGTTGGCACACAGATACTTGTTGAAGTGTTCAACTTACACACGAATATGGAAGACAATCTTATACCAAACTATCCTCTCTAAAACTCCACCTTGTAAACTGTTGCAGCGGCCCATCTTAGATAGTTTCTCGTTCACGTGCGGCTTCTCTTGGGTGGTCTCGTCATACAAACATCCAAGATCACATGGAGAAAGGTGAGATGTGCACACGGAATAATCCATCGTGTGACACATAAATAGAGGTAGTTGTCTTGTCTTCAACACTCCCCCTTAAGTTGAAGGGGGGCTGTGTGTTCAAACACACCAATCCATACGGTGTAGCGGGTCCCTCTTCGGGTGGTCTCGTTGCCGTGTGATATAGCGGGCCCGTCACCCGATTCCGTCTCCTTATATTCTCCCCCTCAAAGTGAAGGTGGGAGTGAACACGAGCACTGAAGTTTGGAAGACTTAAGAAACAAAACCCATTAAACCCCAAAGCCAAACATGGCTTAAAAAAAATCTGAAATGTTGAAAAAATTTGTGGCTAATTGTAATTTCTGAAAATTTGGGACAAAAATGTCATTTTTAAAAAAAAAAATTGGGGCATTTTTAGGGCAGATATAAAATTCAGAAAACTATTGGAATTTGGGGCTGATTTGAAAAAATCAAAAAAATATTGGGATTTATTTGTAAATATCAGAAAGTATGGGGCAACTTTGTAAATATCTGAAATTTTGGGGATATGTTTGAAAATATTAAAAAAAATGAAATGACAGGCCCACTGATCCTTGGAAATACTAGCCATTTTTTTCCCTTCTTTCTCTCTCTTTCTTCCCCCTTATTTTTTTTGGTTTCAGCTTCTCGATCTCTCGAAGAAATTAGGTGACGACTGGTTTTGATCGTGAACAGAGATTTCAAACAAGAAGAAACTCTCGAATCTCAAGTTGGCGAAAAACTCTCAACCTCAGATTTTTTAGTTAACAAAAAAAAAAAAAATCAAATGATGAAATGGAATTTCCGGCGGGCTGCCACCTTCAGTTTGAGGGGGAGAATATAAGGAGACAGGATCGGGTGACAGGACTCTCAAGAAAGGGGCCTGCTATATCACGCGGGCGACGAGACCACCCGAAGAGGGACCCGCTACACCGCATGGATTGGTGTGTTTGAACACATCCCCCCCTTCAACTTGAAGGGGAGTGTTGAAGACAAGACAACTACCTCTATTTATGTGTCACACAATAGATTATTCCATGGTCACATCTCACCTTTCTCCATGTGATCTTGGAGCTTTGGATGTTTGTATGACGAGACCACCTAAGAGGAGCCTCACATGGGCCACCCAAGAAGGGGTTGCACATGGACGAGAGACTACCTAAGAGGGGTCACTGGTGGGGTTTTAGAGAGGATAGTTCGGTATAAGATTGTCTTCTATATTTGTGTGCAAGTTGGACACTTCAACAAGTATTCGTGTGCCAACTTGAGGGGGAGTGTTGGAAGATATGGAAGAATGAGATTGGTAAGATAATATTATGGTAGCAATTAGTATTCAGGGTTGTCATCTATGGGTATTTTGGTCATTGTTATTGTTTGGGCTTAAGTAATCAATGATGTAAGCCCTAGGGGCACTTTAGTATTTTCCTTTTCTTATATTTGCCTATATATAGGGTTGCTATGTAACCATTGTATGAACCCATTATATTCAATACATTTAGTTTTTCAATACATTTCTCTCCTCATTGGAATTCTTCTGTCTCCCGAATGTCATCTATTTTCCCTTTCATTATTCAATTCTCTTTCCTTCCTCGCGACAAAATAAAGGAATCTATCTCTTCATTCCTGAAAAAAGAGATGGAAGAAAAGAAAAAAAAAAACATTGAAAAGGGCACCAAAGGTGTGGTTGTTTCAGGGCAAAATTCATTGTTGTCCTTCAGGTAAGAGTTCCTTAACCAATCTAAAAAAGGAGCTCCATATCTCTATAATTAATAACTTGTGATCATAACTAATTGATGCAAATCTCCTCCATCCTATCGCAGAAATTTCATTGGTATTTAGCATATACTGATGAGAGATTCATTTTGAAGCACTAATACTATAGTGACGGAAACAAACAAGTGAAATTATAGTCAAATAGCACACCAAAGTTAGTCAACTCGATGTCATTAAATGCCTTAATTATTACCTTTAAGAATCTTGAATAGTAGCCACAGTAAGTAATTGGGGGAAGGGGAAAGGAGTTCATGATAGTCTCAAGCTCTCAAATATATGCACTTATGCAATTACTTTGCTCCCTTTGACAAATCACTAGCAATAATATCTCAATTGCATGCTTTCACCTATTAAGAATGAAATAACACGGAGAATCAAGCTTCATATCTCTCCGATTTTTGCACTTTAATCGGATGCCTTATTTGTTTTCAAGATTCTAGTACTCTCACATGCATTACTATTTGTTAGCTTATCTATTATCTATATCTAAAAGCCAAGGCCAAAAGTCTTTCCTTAGCTTGCCTAGTGTAATTTTCTCCAATTTTTCTTCTCTTTTTAGCATTTTCTTAGATTGCCAAGTGGAATTTTCTTCATGTTTCCTTTTTCTTTCTTTAAAATACTTTCAATCTCTATGTACATACATGGGGTACATCGAATAATGTCATTAAAAAGCTAGCTTTAACTCCAAAGTACATGAATTATTTGTTTTTCTCAAAATGTATTGGAGTTTTAAAGATGAACTATATCCATGTTCTATTATAAAGTACTTCCTTGGGAACTCACACCTTTTTCTTTCTTTCTTTTTTTGGACCAACTTTTATTTATTTTTCCGTTTAGGTTAGCTATCAATAATCTTTGAACAAAAACTAAAAGCAATTAAAACTCATTCCACAATCTATTAGATATACCCCTATTTAGTCACTCACCATGAGGCATTTTCTCAACTTTTCTTCTTCCTTTTTTTACCCCTATCTTTGTTATTTGTTTTATAACATATTTGTTTGTATATATATACCTAATAATGAAATCTTTTGTACCTCCAACCCTCCTCATTTTTTTTTATTTAATATTTTATTGATTTTTTTAATAGTTTCTATTATTAATATAAATGATAAGTTTAAATTAATTCTCATTTTTTCCTAAATTTATGGGATGTATCCAGAGGATATCCGCAGTTACTAAGCTAAAATATTGCATTTTTTTTTTTTTGGATAACATTTAATTTTCTTAGCTAACTACAATACTGTCCGTGCATAGCACGGGTTATCAACTAGTTAAATTTAAAATTTAAAGCAATTTATACCGAGTTATTACACATTTGATCTTTGTTTTTCTATGCAACGTAAATGAGCTATAATCTTGTAAGAGTGTTAGTCAATGGATTAAAATGATGATTCTAGTTAAAGAGTTCTGAACTCTCTTTTTTTTTTCTTTTTTCTTTTTTGGGTATCGGTCGGGGAGCGCGGGTTGTCATGGTTGTCTCAAGGTCAACGAGGCAACGATAATGCGCCATAACCTCGAGTGGGCTTGAATCAACTTAACCTTCAAAATTTGAAATCACGTCAAAGACCATGATGAGACTGATGTCTTGGAAAGTGAAGGCCTTAGAGTACAAGGGACCGAGTTCATTAGGCCAAAATGGTGAACTGTATTTATTTAGGGAGGGAGGTGGGAAAGTGCATGCAGGTTTAAAATGGACGGTAATGGCCCTTGCGCAACAAAAACGAAGCTCGACGATACCATTACATTACAGTTCATTACTTACCATTAAAGAATTATAAATGCACTCCCACAACAGTGCAATTGCCATAACGCAAAAGGTTGTATATAAGGCATTTTCAGCCATTTTTTTCCCCACTTTTTCTGCAATCCGCTTTTCTTTTGAGAGGGATTTCAGGATCAAAAAGATTTCGTTTACGATTATTTGTTTTCTACTTAATGTTAGCTTAATGAGACTCAATTTTTACTTACATATGTAGCACTGATTACGCTTTCGTGTATGAATTTTGCATTTTATTTTTCTATTTTCCACTTTTCTGATGTTCTAAAAAATAATTCATTATTTCGATTGTGTGTGTTCAAAACATTATTAGTAAGAACACATATACATCGTATATTCAACAAAATATGTGACAGGCATAAGAAATCCAAAATCCATAAAATCCTGTTTTAAAAAAAATATATATATATATCCATTTCAGTTACGCTAGGGGTAGTGTGCGATGCAAAAAAAAAAAAAAACTTCAAGACCGCGACCCTCTTTACGTTATGACTATTATGCCTGCATCTGCGACACTGCAGCCATTATTTTTAGGGTGGCCACAGCCGTTATTTAAAAGCTTTGGGGCAATGAAGTTCAAGGTGAGAGATAATTATAATCTGTGTAGGATTTCACCAACGTCGACGAGAAGATAAAGATGAAGGTGCATGAGAATGACAATGCATGGCACATGATGACGGGCTTAGCTTGGTTGGAAAGAAGGTCGCCAAGATGTTGTAACCAATGAAATGTGCGGCCCCGCTGAGATTTCAAATATCGGGGTGAGATAACATATGATGGCATTAACAAAACACGCGAGGGCCAGACCAAAAAATGCCCTTGTTCAATGGTTAAGGATATGCATGCACTTGGGTTATGATGCCAGGCCCAATAATATCGGGTCAAGGTTTCATTATACATTGATTCCACAAAGCTGCTCTATTTTGGTATGCAAAAGGCAATAGATTGTGGTGGTTCTCATAAATTACGGACAAAATTTGGAAAAGTGCACAGTATGTGGTTATGTAACATGGGTACTTCATTTAGGCCCTCGTACTCGTACTGGGTACTTACCGGACACCGACACTCGTTGGACACCCCAGGATACTTACCCGACACTCAAAAAATGTGTGTGCTTATTTAATTCTGCTTTTTTGTAAATGATTGTTGCCCTCTTTTTAGGATTGTGGTTTTGTGCCATTTTTTAGGTTGAATCTTTTCTTTGTTTTGTTTTGGACTTGTGGTTTTTATGATTTGGTAGTGATATTGATGATCTAATGATGTATAATTACAACAATCTTGTTATGCTTATGGTCCTTGTGAATGATTTTGTTATAGCGAAACAATCTTGCTATGGATGGATTTGTAATGTCGATCTTTAATGGTATTGTTATCATACTTATGGTTCTTGTTATGTGACTATTTGGACTTGTTTTTTATTAGCATTATATTAATAATTAAAATAATAATATTTTATTCGCCGTACCCTAGCCGTATCCGTATCGTGACATACCCGTGTCCTGTGTCCATACCCAATCTACATAGGTATGTGGCAAAATAACACCAAACAAGGGCGGAGCTATTCAATGGGGGGGACTATAGCCACCCACCCCACCCCCAAAATTTTGAATTTTTTTTTTTAGATGGCAAAAAATAAATATATTTTGCATTAGTTAGACCTCCCAAATTTCGGATAATATATAGTTTTATGTGTAATATATTGGCCCAACTATATTCAGTCACCTAAAATGTTTGTCCTATCACATATTCTTATCATTTTTCAATTTAGTCCAATCTTAATAGTTTGTACGATCATTCAAGCATTACAAATTACAATAAACGACTAACCCTTATTTATCAAAAAATATGATATACAGAAAAAGCTACCCAAAAATATGAATAATAATAGACCCAAAAAAATCACCTCGGGGGTGCTACTCCCGGACCCGTATGCATCCGTTACTTTATGTTCATCTATCCAATCCCAGACCACCCCCCGGGGTGGCAATTTTCGACCCGGCATGGCAACCCGACACGAAAATAAACAGGTTTGGGTGACCCGTATAAGGGCACGGGTCATAAACGAGTCGACCTGTTTGACATGATTAATAAATCACACTTTAAGCGGGTCAACCCGTCTAATCCGTTTGCAGTTGGAGCAAATAAATTTTTTTTTAGTTCTAAAAATATTTTTTAATAATATGGGGGTCTAAAATACAAATAATATGAATACAAATAAAAAAATTATTTATTTATTAAAAAGAAAAAAAGAATAAAAAATATATACTACAACTAAAAAACTGATCCGACCGCCCAAATTGGCAAAATCGACCGAACCGACCACTTCGGTTGGCTTTCAAAGCATGAAAAAAAAAAAAAATAAATAAAGATGACACCCCTACACGGGTTAAACGGGTGACCCGTGATTTGCTGACACGATTATGACCTGACACAACCCGATTGCCACCCCTTTCCCCCCACCACCCAAAAAAATTAATAATTAATTAAATTAAATTCCTGGCTCTGCCCTTGAAATCCAATACCATCTGGATAATAAGACTCTTACATACAGAAAGTCAGACCTTCAAGACACGTACAAATGGACAAGCTTTGACAATTGGCAAAAATGAAATAATACTGCAGAGAAATATAGAAGATACTAAGAGAGAAACTAATTACAGCTGGGGACGAAGCAAACGACAAACCTGTGCACGTAAGCATGCCTGATGAAAAGTTGATGGACAGTTGTCACAGCATATTAACTCACCCCCATCACCACACAGGCCACAACTATCATCATTTTGATCCAGCTCCTCATCATTTACAGATTGAATGGCACTTTTTCTGGCCTTGTATTCAGCTGACCAAGCCTCAAGCTGACACAAGGAAAACGGCTTACCGGACTCCATGAAAACATTCAAACAAGGACGGTTCAACTTGAAACCAGCATGAATCTTAAACTCCGAGAGAGAAAGCACTTCACTGCAGCAGTTACATAAGATCCCATCTTGGGTAACCAAACCATCTTTGACCACAGCGTCATCCTTTGGACTGCGATACTGGATCACTTCATTAAGAGAAACAACCCCAGACTTAATCAACCATGACAATACCGTTTTTACACCAAATGTGGTCCACCTCCCATCAATGAAATTCTTTCCCCCCTTTCCCAAGCTTCGTGGAAGCAACCTGCAACTACTCTTTTGGCTCTTGCGTTTCCTCAGAGCTTTTGATTTGGAGGAGCTCTTTTTTGGAGCAGATAGGCTGGTAGTGGATTTGAAGGTTTTGTTTTTTATGATTGCTGAAATCAAAAGATCATCATCCTTAAGCTGGCATGCAGATGATCCCTTCTTTCCACTTTGATCTTGGGCTTCGGGTTTTTTCGCTTTGCTCCCTTGCCTCCATATTTGAGGGTCCAGATCCTTCTTTTGGCAAATCTTCTTGAACTTTAACTGTTTCTTCTCACTCCGATGCTGAGCCGAATAAAGAACAAGCTGTTTGCAAGTTACATCACTTCTTGCATTAGATACCATATATTCCTGTAATTCTCTCGATTTTAAGCGAGCATTATTGTCATCAACGTCACAGGGTTCAGTGTTATAAGAAGTAGACGGACCTAGCCTGTTATTTCGATATAATGTGGTAGGTTTGATTTCAGATATCTTTTTTGCTTTCTTGTTTGCCTTCTTTTTCGAGATAAAATCACTGGAAAAAGTTCTATCTTCTAGGTCAGAAGAACCCATTGATACATCGTTCATGATTCTCAATGGCTTTTCATCATCAAAATCAACCCTATCCCTGTCTATATCGCAACAGAAAGATCTAAACCCTCCAAACATAGAATTTTCATTTCCCGAAGTAATGGGAACTTCATAAAGGCTACTTGCAGATTGGTCACAAGTGCTATCTGAGCCACAGGCTGGTATAATACTCAGATCCACACGTCTTTTTTTCTTCCTGAAAGTTTCCAAATATGGAATAGAAGTACCATTACTAGTATCTACTGAGGATCTATAGTTTTCCATGACCAGAGAAGAGTCACATAGCCCATGTGTCCTATGTCTCTCACCAAACTGGTCTCCAATACGATCCCCATTTTCCAAAGCCAAAAGAGCATAGTTTTTTGTATCAGTCAGCCAAATTCTCTTGGCTCTAACCGCCTCTCCAGCTTTTAGCGCCTTAACCGTCCTGTCAATAAATACTATTTTTGCAAAAGGGTCCAGTAAACACCAACGATGAACCAACGGAAAGGTACTTCTTGGACTACTCAACTCTTCCTCAATTTTTGCCAATGTATTAGATAGATCAAACAAAAACTGAGTGATATCAGTCCACCGTATGCCCTCACTTTCCTTTACAACGTCGTTCAAATCAGCAATTAATGTATGACCGCACATGTTCCAAGCTCTACCTAATTGGCGCATGGGTTGTCCAATAGGTGACTTATACACGTATTCCCCAGACATTGTATGTTCTCTTCTACGCCTCCCAATTTCCCAACCTGCCGCAACAAGTAAGTGATTTATGTGGTTACGAAGTAAAGATAGTGGGTCCTTCACCAAATCTCTTTTCAATGACATTTTACCCACGTCCACTTCCAAAAGGTTGGATTTGGTCCATCTTTTATGGGCACACTGAGGAGATACAGGCTTATCTGCTGTACTTACAGATGGACTTGCTACCAAAAGCATTGTTGCTGAGCTCTCCTGAGAAAGAGGTGAAGCAATAGCTTTACTTGCAACAATTTCCCTACCATCAATTCTATCTAAGCTTAATATCCCAAACTTAGAAACATCTGTATCACATGTATCACCCCCTCTGTCCATTTCCACCTGTCGCTTTAGCAAATAGCAACTGGATGCAATACCCAGTTTGGATGATTCAACCAAACGACATGTTACAGTATGACAAATACAGTTCTTAGATGGTTGGGACAATCTACAATCAAATCCTTCTATACCAGCTGATGAGTTCTTAACTTCTCCCGAATATGATTTTAAATTAGGAAGCTCATTAACTGAAGACTTCATGCGTTTCAAATCATGGTCATCACTCTTTAATGAAATAAATCCTTCTTCTAAACACCGTCGTCCAGAATTTCTGCTAGAGTCATCTTTGGTTAGTATTGAGTTCTCACCATTTGAAAAAAGCAAACTATCTGTGTATTTACTGTACTCGGATTCAAAATTTATAGCTCCAGTAACAAGACACCTATTACTAGTTCTACCACGGTTGTTTCCAAAGAATACCTCCGAAAAAATATTGCGCTCATTGATTGAACCCTCGAAACCATCATCGTGCAAACCCTCAATCTCTTCGCTGAATAACATATTTGCCAACTGTGTGTGGTCCCACTTTATCTACATCGACATTCTTGCTTCCAACGAGAACCAACCCAAAACTCCGACCTCACTGTTAAAGAAACTTCATGTCTGCGATTACTGTGAATGGAACACCTCTAATGGTAAATTGATGTGTGAAAAAAGGAAAAGGGATAACTTTATCATGCCATAAGTTCAAGTACAAACCATTGAATCTGCAACAATGGGACCCAAGAAAAAAAATGAAAATTTTAGTAGAGGAAAATGTACATTTCTACACAGCTTTCATCATACTTTACAAAACAGTCAAAACTCTAGAATAAAAAATAAAATTAGAAAAAGCAGCCTGTGTTTTTTCTATGGGAAGTTCTACCCTTTTTTTACCCTCCAAAATGACTTTCAGCTACTTTTCCCGCAATCTTTTTAGACTAAAGGAAAACAATACAGGGTCTCCTTCCAGGTCCCAAAACAAAATGGAAACGAAGTGTGTATGAGGAAACGTATGTAAGGGTAGATACACACACACACACATATATATATATATATATAGAGAGAGAGAGAGAGAAAGAGAACAAACTGAAAAAGAAGCGAGTATTAGCAATGTATGCAAAGGGGATATATACCTATACATGTATAGATATATATATATATATATATATATAGAGAGAGAGAGAGAGAGAAAGAGATCAATTTGGAAGATGAATTGCACTCAAATGGATAAGATGTGAAACAAAGCAACATCGAAAGGGGGTACATAAAACGCTAATTAGGCAACTTAACAACCTAAAAATCTAAAATTTATATACAACAAGATCTTACTCAACGACCAGATAATCCAACAACAAACAGTCAATTTAGCAACAACACTAAAAAAATCTGTCATATATAGAAAGTATCGAACAAAGACCTCATCAATTACATGAATTCACCAAACAATTCTCGACCTTCTCTTCCATCAGCATCACCAATGTGAAGCTATCAATGTCGTCGCCGTCATCGACAGTCCGATCTCGTAGCAGATAAGCTAGGCGGAAAGAGCAGATCTTGCTGCAGTTATATAGCTCTACAATTTAGATGTACACATATAAAGATGCAAAATCGATATATATATACATATACATATGTATATATATATATATATATGTGTGTGTATATATATAATATATATAACGATATATAACGCTTGATCGGTGGAGAGAAACAGGGTTGAGAGTCATGTGGGAACACCCCAAAAGAAGGGTTTGAAGTGAAGTGGGAAAGGATTAAAAGCGAAATGAGAGAGGTATATATAGATATATATATATATATATATATTGCCGTTGAAATGGCACGTGTAAGCCTCCAAATTTTAAAATAGAGTTAATTAGTATTAAATCCAATCTAATGTAAGTTTGTTACAATAGATCCAACCCATAAAATATTTTGGTGATAAGTCCATATTTTTATTTAGTGACCAAACTACCCCTAAAATCCATAAGAGGAGTATTCCCTTTCAAACCCACACATGCCTATATATATATATATAGAGATATATATTGAAACTTAAATAAATCAGTTACTATATATATCCCATGATTGTTGCATATTTTATATATGGAAATAAGATCTCATTATTCTAGATATACAGCTTACATAATATAACGTATATTAATCTTCATTCTCTGCCATTTTTCTTCTCTACGTTTTATCACTATTTTCTTCTATTCTTTTGATCACCATAATTGGTCATTCTAGCATACGTGAGAATTTCTGGATTAAAGAAGATAGCAGGCGATCGAAGATATATAAGGAAGTCTTTTGGATCGATGGTGACTGCAGGTGATGACATTCGTTATACATGTTTTAGTCATTCTCCACTTTTTGCCTTCGTTTTGATCTGAACACTTGTCTGAACATTTATTAATTTATAAACTTGATACTTTTTTGAATAACATGCAATTATTCATAAGTTATCTATTTTCACAGTGTAAAATTTCATAGTGATAACAATCAGGCACTTTATTAAATTTAACAATGACATCGTTGATATGATTTGTTCATTAGATTGTTGGGTACGTTGACTTGGGTCACATGTTTTATCAAGGGGTTAGTACTTTGATTTTTATTTTGTGGTGTTTTCACACTCATTTGCATGTCTTAATTCTCAATCACAAGTTGTCACGCCCCGGAGCAGCATAAATAGAGAAAAATAAATTTCCTTTATGGGTCCATAGGGAATGACGGGTGAATAACCGCGTTGTCATCTACTCAAACCAATAAACACCACGATAGGGAGGATGCTATTCATAGAACATATCTTATTAACATTAATCAGAGGCTACAGCGGAAACTATAAAAGGTATGAAAGCAACAGATGCCCAAGTACCAATTATAAAAGTCTACTAAAACTATTACAACAGCTGGCTTATAGTCTCAGGCCTATAACAATAACAACAACAGATATACAAACTAACTATATAAAGCAGCACATCTTCGTCTTCCAGCCTTCAGCTCCAAGTCTGGCAGAACTATCAGTCTTCAGTCCTCAAGACCTACAAATCCCTAGACGTTGGAATGTCCAGGGCATAAACGCCATCAGCTTTGAATACAAAGCTGAGTGAGTACATTAAACAACACTCCTCACCGCTATTGTTCAGCATCTTAAAATGCGGTTAATCTCTTATCAATGACGTCACTCACGGACATAGCAGAGGTCTCATTAAACTATGCATGAATTCATCGATAACAGGAATCATATTAAATGAACTCAATAATAAAGATCATGGTATAAATATCTCATCATGTATTCACCAAATCCATGCATGTAACCGTGCAACCACCCATGCATATACCTTCACGTCGGGACGCTGAATCCACGACTGAACCTTTATCTCATCATATCCGTACTCATATTCACATCCATATCCATGTTCTTATTCTCATCCATATCCATACGTCGATCCCATAATACCAATCTGAAAACCATTAGTCGATACAGTAATGCCAATCGGAATCACCCGACTAAGCAATAGATCACACAATCCCTTGATAGGGTCACCGGTCGTCTACACGGTACCACCTATCTGTAAACGATAGAACGGCACATCGGACGTCTTCGACGATGCGTATACCCTCACTGGTCGTCTACACAGCTGAGAATACATTAGAGCACTAGCCGGACGTCTTCAACGGTACACTGGACGTCTTCAACAGTGCATACGCATCACTGGACGTCTTCAACAGCGAGAGGCGCACTAGGAACTCTAACCATCCCACGTCCACCCGACTCGTCAGCCGTTGATCCCACGGATCCCAAAGTACACATATCTCATTATTCCATATAAATTACAGTTCCCCTTTCTCATCATATCTTCTCATCTCCTCATCTCAATATCCCATTTCTCATCAGATTCTCTTATCTCGTCATAACACTATTCCATGCATGCTGACACATGTTGTGAAATGCTCATATACTAAGTACAGGAAATGCCACATGCTCTGTATTCATCATATCTACTCATTTCTGATTATTAACATGCTGTCGTGTTCCATTCTACTATACAGTTCAGCAATATTATCATGTAACAGTTAAATAGTTCATCTCACAACAGTGTTGCACTATCTCTTAAATTAACAATATCGCATCACGAAAGCATGGATAAGCATTTAATCAACTAAACAGTTCATATGATAATCAACAGGAATTAATCATGTTCTGAAAGCTTCGATCGATTGAGGTCCTCTCGATCGATTGAAGTCAACTAAGTTCGATCGATCAAAGTCAGTTCGATCGCTCGAGGAAAGTCGTTTCGATCGATCGAAGTTCCTTCGATCGATTGAGGAAGCGGTAAGTTCGATCGATCGAGAATAGTTCGATCGCTCGAACATCATCTTCTACCCAGAAACTGGGCAGCGACGAACAAAGATCTTGGGGTCACAATATACACGTTCTAAACTGCATATAAACATACTAAAGTCATCCCTTGAGTGAGTTAATGAACTCACCTCTCTCCGGTGGTCCGGTGGCGGCGTTCGAAGCTCCGTGGTGGCGGCGGCGGCTATGGTGAGCTCGTTCTCTCCCTCCTTCTTCTCTTTCTCTCCTCTTCTCCTCTCCGTCTCTGTTCTCCTCTTCTTCTGCTCCTCTTCTTGTTCTCTTCTTCTTCTTCTCCTTCTGCCCAAGCACATATATATATATATATATCACACACACACATACGGTTACATATATATATATATATATGGAACACACATACACACACAAGCTCTCTCTAACTCTAAACTGCCAAACACCACACACACACAAAACACACGTATATATATAAGGAGGCAAGAGGGCAGGTGGCAGAATGCGTAAACTGGAATTACAACGTTCGATCGATCGAAGTGAGTTCGATCGATTGAGACCAGGTCGACCAAGGTTCGATCGGTTGAAAGGAGTTCAATCGCTCAAGAAAGGTTCCACGTCACAGAATCAGGTCGGCAGGGTTTCGATCGATTGAACAAGGTTCGATCGCTTGAACTGAAGGGTCTCGATCGCTCGAACTAGCTTCGATCGATCGAAGATGAAATTTCATGAATGGTCAAAGGAAGTATATAGAATCTCTCTGCATTGAATATTTATTGAAAATACGGGGTATTACATCATCCACCACTCAACAAAAGATTTCGTCCTCGAAATCTAAAGCAGTAGCCCCTAAAATAAAAGAAAACCATCTCGGAAGACATACTCTAAAATGCTCAAGTTCTCGTTTTACATAAACGATCACTTCAGCGGTCAAAGGTTTAAGTTCTAAACACACGATACGAAGTTATGAACGATCTACAAATACTAGGGTTACAACTACCAAATCTTCAGGGTTAAGGGATATGAAATTCGTATGTCAAACTTCAGGAAAAAGGTTCTAAGTAGCACAATCTAATCATCTTACAACATCTGAAATGGCTAGTCTCCAAACACAGAAGGTTCCTCCCTCAGGTCAAACTCTACGGTGTAAGGGTTCTACTGATCAAGTGTTCTAATCTCGTCTAAGTCTTAGCAAAGCGTTGCCGTCTACTCTGGTTTCGAAGATGCTTCACACTGTGTTGACGATGTCTCTACTGCTGCACCAGTTGATTGTCTTCTATCTCTGAACTCCTTGTTACGATCGTCAATGTTATTAGTCAGCCTCGTGTTGCACACGACGTCCTTGTTAACTCCAGTGTTGTCACCATCATCCTTTAATATGCTGACTTGAAAGCATTGTGACTCTAGCATCGTTATTTGATAACTCAAATTTCCTCATGGCTCTCCAAATTTCCCACGTACTATTGATATAATCATCTCTTTGAGGTCGTTCAATCCATTGAATACTCATTCTGCTTCCACGTACTAATCAAATAGGTTAAGCAGGACTACATACTGATATCGTGAGTCGTTCTACTACAAAACATCTTGACTAGATAAAAGTAACAGGCGATTGGTGTTGAAAAGCATTCCTCTACGATACTCTTTTTGAAAGTTCTGGTGTTGTCTCTGCGTTACTCGTATCTCATCTCGTATACTCGCAATCTTCTAGTTCGTCCTCTCTTGTCAAAGCTACATCTAAAGCAAATTTAGATTCCTCATCTCTAGTCTCTGCCCAACATACCAATGGTTGGCGTAGTCTTTCGATAGGGAGGCAATTGACGTCATATAAGGATGCATTTGAAGTCTTATAGGGATGTAAAAGAAGTCATATGGGATGCAATAGATGTTATACAGGGATGCAAATGATGTTATATCCATACTTGAACTACTGTCGATCAGTGTCAAACGAGTTGTTCCGGTAACTACAATTTACGGTGTAGGCTAATCCTCTTACAATCAAATCAAACGGGTGCAAAGCTTCCTTCAATATCGGGATCATATGTAATACATGATGTAGGTGATGAGTGTTGTACCTTCTGTCTATCGTCCTTGTCTAAGTCGAGATCCATTACTTGTATGGTGAGTTTGCCCTCGTGGTACTTGTTGCGATGGAGCATTGTGTTGCATCTCTAGTTCTGGACAAAACTTACGAACATGACCAAATTTACCACAGTTGAAACATCGTATTCCCCGTCCATTAGATTTCCTTACTGCTGTGCATTCTTGGGAATGGTGTCCAAGTACTCCACAATTGTAGCAGATATCTCGTTCCCTATGCTGTGTTGGAGTCGTCATTAGTTTTGATTCTTTCTGGTCGTTCCCCATCCTCTTACGCTTCTGGCGGTTGCTTATGTAACTTCTCTCCATGTTTCCTCGTTGAACTTGGTTAGTTGCCAACACAATCTGACTGTCTTTTCTTCTCTGATCCGTTATGAAAAACTGATCGTTCTTTGGAAATTCTTGATCAAAGTGTTGTCCTTCACTAATCTGAGTGTCGTCTTCCAGTTTCGTTGCCATTTCTACCAAAGCTTCGAAAGATTGATCTAAATGTCCTATAGTCATATGACGGATATGTGGAACTAATCCTTGATGATATCTTTTGATCTTTCTTCTTGGTGTATCGATCATATGCGGTGCAAATCGTGATAGCCTCTCGAATTGAGTTGTATATTCGGGCACTGTAAAACAACCTTGAATTAATTGTATGAATTCCATTTCCCTTTTGTTCTTCTCAGATTCTGGAAAGTACTTCTCTAGAAATCGAGTCTTGAATGATTCCCAAGTCATCCTTCCTACAGCTTCTTCACCTATCGTAGCTTTCACTGCGTCCCACCAATCTGCTGCTGAGAATGTCAGTTGAAATATAGCCAAATGTCTTTTCTCAGTGTCAGTACATTCAAGTGTCTCAAATATCAATTCTATCTGGCGAATCCATTGCTCAGCTTGCCATGCTCCCGTTAATCCGGTAAAGGTCTCTGGTTGAAGAGCACGAAATTCCTTTAGCAACTTGACTCTTGTCTGACGTACTGGTGCTTCATTGTCGATGACGTGATCCGCACGATTGATAACTTGTTCCATGCGACGAATGAAAACTCCAATCATTCCTGTTGGATCTATCTCAGGAGATACTAATTCAGGTACTCCATTCAGCTGGCCCTGGTTTCCTCGAGTCGTCCTAACCATAGAGAGTACTGGTAGTGTTCGGTGTCGCTACCTACAATGAAAATCTATTCGGTCAGACGCATTCTATCTTACAGCTCAAGCAAGAACAAAACATGTGGTAACCAATATATAGTACCACTATATAATACGATCACATTAAGCAATACGGATACCTCACATAAATAATAATAACCACAAGGTCAGTCTATCTACCAAGTGTGCTTAAATGTATCTATGCTCAAGACACGGGTTACGAAACTATAGGTTCTACACGTAACGTCAAATCTAAACATTCTATTTCTATTCTCAGGTTCCAGACTACGAGTACTGCTCAACTAACATGTGAGAACACTCAACTAACATGTGGCTTAAGGTAACAGGATAATCTTATCCTTAACCTCTTTCTATTTCTAGGACATACTGACTGTTCCGAGATTGCTCAGGAATTCGTCAGCGTCTAACATCCAACGGTTCTATATTTAGGTTCTCCACTACCACAACTAACTCTCGATGCCTGTTCTTCGCTAACTCAGCTATCCACATCCTTATTGGTTTAAAAAAAAAATTACTATCTTCCAAAGAAACATCCTCAGACAGATTCTTCCAACCTCTTATCTGTGTGACAAGATAACAGTTCTATCTTATCTCAGCTAATCCTCATGCTATCGATATTATCTTAGAATTCGGGTTCTAATCACAAAAGACAAGCGGTTAACAACTGAACCTAGGCTCTGATACCAAAAATCCTGTCACGCCCCGGAGCAGCATAAATAGAGAAAAATAAATTTCCTTTATGGGTCCATAGGGAATGACGGGTGAATAACCGCGTTGTCATCTACTCAAACCAATAAACACCACGATAGGGAGGATGCTATTCATAGAACATATCTTATTAACATTAATCAGAGGCTACAGCGGAAACTATAAAAGGTATGAAAGCAACAGATGCCCAAGTACCAATTATAAAAGTCTACTAAAACTATTACAACAGCTGGCTTATAGTCTCAGGCCTATAACAATAACAACAACAGATATACAAACTAACTATATAAAGCAGCACATCTTCGTCTTCCAGCCTTCAGCTCCAAGTCTGGCAGAACTATCAGTCTTCAGTCCTCAAGACCTACAAATCCCTAGACGTTGGAATGTCCAGGGCATAAACGCCATCAGCTTTGAATACAAAGCTGAGTGAGTACATTAAACAACACTCCTCACCGCTATTGTTCAGCATCTTAAAATGCGGTTAATCTCTTATCAATGACGTCACTCACGGACATAGCAGAGGTCTCATTAAACTATGCATGAATTCATCGATAACAGGAATCATATTAAATGAACTCAATAATAAAGATCATGGTATAAATATCTCATCATGTATTCACCAAATCCATGCATGTAACCGTGCAACCACCCATGCATATACCTTCACGTCGGGACGCTGAATCCACGACTGAACCTTTATCTCATCATATCCGTACTCATATTCACATCCATATCCATGTTCTTATTCTCATCCATATCCATACGTCGATCCCATAATACCAATCTGAAAACCATTAGTCGATACAGTAATGCCAATCGGAATCACCCGACTAAGCAATAGATCACACAATCCCTTGATAGGGTCACCGGTCGTCTACACGGTACCACCTATCTGTAAACGATAGAACGGCACATCGGACGTCTTCGACGATGCGTATACCCTCACTGGTCGTCTACACAGCTGAGAATACATTAGAGCACTAGCCGGACGTCTTCAACGGTACACTGGACGTCTTCAACAGTGCATACGCATCACTGGACGTCTTCAACAGCGAGAGGCGCACTAGGAACTCTAACCATCCCACGTCCACCCGACTCGTCAGCCGTTGATCCCACGGATCCCAAAGTACACATATCTCATTATTCCATATAAATTACAGTTCCCCTTTCTCATCATATCTTCTCATCTCCTCATCTCAATATCCCATTTCTCATCAGATTCTCTTATCTCGTCATAACACTATTCCATGCATGCTGACACATGTTGTGAAATGCTCATATACTAAGTACAGGAAATGCCACATGCTCTGTATTCATCATATCTACTCATTTCTGATTATTAACATGCTGTCGTGTTCCATTCTACTATACAGTTCAGCAATATTATCATGTAACAGTTAAATAGTTCATCTCACAACAGTGTTGCACTATCTCTTAAATTAACAATATCGCATCACGAAAGCATGGATAAGCATTTAATCAACTAAACAGTTCATATGATAATCAACAGGAATTAATCATGTTCTGAAAGCTTCGATCGATTGAGGTCCTCTCGATCGATTGAAGTCAACTAAGTTCGATCGATCAAAGTCAGTTCGATCGCTCGAGGAAAGTCGTTTCGATCGATCGAAGTTCCTTCGATCGATTGAGGAAGCGGTAAGTTCGATCGATCGAGAATAGTTCGATCGCTCGAACATCATCTTCTACCCAGAAACTGGGCAGCGACGAACAAAGATCTTGGGGTCACAATATACACGTTCTAAACTGCATATAAACATACTAAAGTCATCCCTTGAGTGAGTTAATGAACTCACCTCTCTCCGGTGGTCCGGTGGCGGCGTTCGAAGCTCCGTGGTGGCGGCGGCGGCTATGGTGAGCTCGTTCTCTCCCTCCTTCTTCTCTTTCTCTCCTCTTCTCCTCTCCGTCTCTGTTCTCCTCTTCTTCTGCTCCTCTTCTTGTTCTCTTCTTCTTCTTCTCCTTCTGCCCAAGCACATATATATATATATATCACACACACACATACGGTTACATATATATATATATATGGAACACACATACACACACAAGCTCTCTCTAACTCTAAACTGCCAAACACCACACACACACAAAACACACGTATATATATAAGGAGGCAAGAGGGCAGGTGGCAGAATGCGTAAACTGGAATTACAACGTTCGATCGATCGAAGTGAGTTCGATCGATTGAGACCAGGTCGACCAAGGTTCGATCGGTTGAAAGGAGTTCAATCGCTCAAGAAAGGTTCCACGTCACAGAATCAGGTCGGCAGGGTTTCGATCGATTGAACAAGGTTCGATCGCTTGAACTGAAGGGTCTCGATCGCTCGAACTAGCTTCGATCGATCGAAGATGAAATTTCATGAATGGTCAAAGGAAGTATATAGAATCTCTCTGCATTGAATATTTATTGAAAATACGGGGTATTACACAAGTTTCCATTGGTTAGTCTTTTTTTTTTCTACGGCAAAATTTCTCATTGAAAAGAAATTTGGTATTCCACACTTGCATGTGGGTTTTCTAAATGACAGTGTGAAATTTCACACTCATTTGCATATATTAGATCTCAATCACAAATTTCTATTGGTTGTCTTTTTTAAGTTTCTAGTGCAAAATTCATCACTGAAAAAGGAATCTGATATTGCACATTTGCATGTTGAATTTTTCATTCGCAAGAGGAATAAATTTTTTTTTGACTTGCAGTTTTTACTGTTCAAGATTGAACCTCTGAAGAATCAAGTTATTATTATACGCTTGCAGGATGGTGACACTGTTGTCGATAGGCTAACAGATGGTATTGGGAGATGGCCTCACAGCAAAGACAAAAATATGTTGCTAACATATAGACTGACCTGGCCATTTTATTATGTCTGTGTTTTTTTTTTTTTTTTTTTCCTTTCCGGAATACATGTTAAAACGTTTCATTGTTTTGATAGTTTGAAAGTTCACAATGTTGAATAAACGTATGGATTGTTTATATATTATAGTGTGAATAATGTGAAATGGGCATCATTGAGTGTGAAATGTTGAATAAGTGGGTATCGTTGAGTGTCAAATTTATCATGTGTGTTCATATAGGTAGTGTGAAATTTAACACTTAAATTTCTTAATAATGACAGTGAGAAAAAAATGAAAAATCTATACAGTTACCATGAATCACATTATATCATGACTATCATTATATTACAGTGTGAAATTTCACACTATAAAACTGCATACAGCAGTCCGAATAGTGTGCAATTTCACACTATAAAACTGAAAAACCTTACATTTATTCTAAAAAAATGCAAGAACGGTAATCATTAAAATATGACAACTCAGTTTGTAGACTTTTGATTTTGACAACTCTCATTTTATGATGTGAAATATTAATAGAAGATGAAATACACTGTCATTCAAAAATGGTTCAACAAATTTGTAAAGTAAAGTCCTAAAATTTTGGGATATCATATCCACATATATTGTATGCAATATTAATGGGGATTTGATAACTGATTCCTCATTTAAATAAATTCGGATTTGATTAGATTTGTTCAGATTTGGTAAGTGATTCAAACTTTAAAACTGATTTGTAATATATATGTATATATATACGGCTCCCTATATATATGTTAGGGGTAGAAAAGACATATACTAATTCTATAATAGGAAAATGTGGACTAATCTCTAACAACATCTACAATTATAGGGTCTATCATTGGGAAGTACCAATTGGTGGGTCTATTACAACAAACGTTGGTAGAATGGGATTTTCTACTAATTTTTTCTTTAAAATAAATCTCTAATTTTTTTTAATTTTTATTTGTTTATTTTTATTTTTTGTTGGTGAATTCTATATCTTTAGACATCCTCCCATATGATCACTATTTTCAATGGGATATGAGTAACATGACCTTATATGATTGGAGCATTCTTACATACTAACTTTTGGTGCAATATCTTTTAAAATTTTATTTTATGTCACGACCATATTTATAATATGCGTTTAATATTTTTTGTTAAATTAATTTAATAGTTCATCAAATCAAATAAAGCGACGACTTCCTGCATGCATGTTTTAAAGTTTGCGTGACCATACTTAATTGAAAATAATGGCCATTTTAGGTAAATAATCTTATAATCTAATTATCTTACTAAACATGCATCTAAGACGCACGTAAACATGCATTTTTTTTTGTTTCGTTCAACCCATGTGAGGTTGGCTAAACGAGGCAAGCTGGGGTGTACGTGTTGCAAGCTCGAGTGTTTGGGACTCTCCCGCACATCAAATATCTAGGTCAATCATGTATGGATATTTTACGTAGTGGCCCTATGTATATAA
Source organism: Hydrangea macrophylla (assembly GCA_033977485.1). Lineage (NCBI taxonomy): Eukaryota > Viridiplantae > Streptophyta > Magnoliopsida > Cornales > Hydrangeaceae > Hydrangea > Hydrangea macrophylla. The sequence continues at coordinate 81,072,094 of CM066996.1, forward strand.
GTCAAAGGTTTCTAAAAAAAAACACATAAGAACTAATTTGGTATTGAATTACCAATTGAAAATACATTTTAATTGTAGTTCACCGTATGATATGGATCAATTTATAAAGTGTTGACGTACGTAGTTCCATTATGTGTATAAGAAGACAAGTTATAATATGGCTTCATGTTATGGAATTTGTCAATTTAATTTGGAAATTCATCAAATATAATGAATTCCTTATTGACCGTGATGCGTCCATGATATTAACAATCCCTGGACTGATAAGGTGTGGTTAATGATTTGTTGTGCAAGATAGAGAGAAAAGTGAAAGAGGGGAACATGAATGAGAAAGAGGTGAGGTATCGTAAGAAAATTGGGTGACAGTTTTAAGTTTGTTTGGTGACAATAAAACGTTATGGAGAAAATAATAGCAACGATATTGTGATAATTAATTTGTTTGTTTGGTACCGAAAATGTATTTGCCCAACCTCTTAAAGAAACCTTTCCTCTATAGGTGTTGCCTACTCAACCAGACAATGCTTTGAATACGAGCTAGTGTAATTATGTCGATGGGTAGTGGTCGAATTGTTAGGTGCTTTGGGAGGTAAGTCTCGCATATTCAATTCGAATCGACATGAATAAAGGTTGGCACTTATACAAGGTCGATTTTTTCATTGCGGGCAGAGAAAAAATATGACATATTGCTTGCTTTGACGAATAAAGGGATTAAAACGTACATGGAGATAAGAGACATTCCTACGGATAGATACTTCTCATTCGTCTAAAAGTGACCGTGTATGGAGAGTGAAAAGACCTTTCTACTATTTTTTCTTATGCATACTTAAAATGCATATTTTTTGAAGTAATAAACACATGTGGCTCGCCGCATTGTCTATAAGAAATAGTTTTTCTATATAGCATTTTAAAAACTGACAAGAGCTCTTATGTATCCAAAAACAATTTACACAAGCACGTAACTATCTAGAACTAGTTCTTGTATAAACTACATAAGCCTCCGATGGTGCAGTTGTTACGAAGTAAAATGCAGAGGAATGAGAACGAAAGGATAATGTGAAGTGATCGAGAGGATAAAATATCAACTCCGATGGGTAGTGGTCGAATTGTTAGGTGCTTTGGGAGGTAAGTCTTGCATATTCAATTCGATTTCACGTGAATAAAGGTTGGTAGGCGAGACACATGTATTTATTACTTCGAAAAATTAAGATGCATTTTAAGCATGCATAAGATAAAATAGTAGAGAGGTCCTTTTACTCTCTATATACGGTCACTTTTAGATGAATGAGAAGTATCTATCCGTACGAATGTCTCTTATCTCCACGTACGTTTTAATCCCTTTCTTCATCGAAGCAAGCGATATATCATTTTTTTTCCACGCCCGTAATGAAAAAATCGACCTTATATAAGTACCATCCTTTATTCACGTCGAGGCAAATTGAAATGCGAGACTTAACAATTTTACCACTACCCATCAGAGTTGGGATTTTATCCTCTCACTTTACATTATCCTTCCATTCTTATTCCTCTGCATTTTACTTCGTAACAACTGCACCATCGGAGGCTTATGTAGTTCATAGAAGAACTAGCTCTTGATAGTTATGTGCTTGTGTAAATAGTTTTTGGATACATAAGAGCTCTTGTCAGTTTTTAAAATGCTATATAGAAAATTTGTTTCTTTATTTGGGTAACATAATAATTGGATATATGGTTTATAGAAAACCTAGTTTAAATAGTTTTGTGTTTGTTATTGTCTTTTATGTTCATAAAAGTTCTTGTTTAGCTTTAAAATGACAAAATATAACGAGTTATTTTCTTTTTTAATCAAACCAAGATAACACTATTTTTCACACAGGCTAATAAAAATTAAACCTGATTTGATCATGATCTTGTATCCATTTATGCCAAATAAACTCTTCAAATTCTACGAAAAAACATATTAAAGTGAACCTTGATCTAAATATGATCCTTTAACGTTTCGAACAAAGGACAAGAATATTCAATGTAGCGGTGATACTATGTCATCTCTAATACACACTAATACATATGGATACAGTGCTAGCTTTACGTGTAAGTTTGTTTTCCATAAAATTGCAATAGACAAAAGTTTAATTCTTCAAACTACCACGTCGTCAAAATAACATTTGTGATGAATATTTTGTCCTATTTGGTACAATTTTTTTGGTACCTTCAGGGTATCACATTGCATGTCTACAGCTAGGGGTGTAGACAAGCAGAGTTTATGTATGTTTGAGCATGACTTTTTATCAGACGAGTCTAAAACCCATACTTGAGTTTGACTTATTTTTAAACGAGGCAAACTCATATCTACTTGAGCTTTGCTTCTTTATTAAATGAGGCTAAAATTTAAAATTTATCACAAGCGTTTTCACGAGCTCTATAAAAACTACAGTACATAGTTTTATGATAGATACATAAGTTATTATACAAGCACTTTTATCACATCTGTTCATGAGCTTTTTTCACGAACCTTATTAAAGCATGTTCACAGAAGCTCTATGAGCTAAGCTCACGTGTGCTTGAGCTTGGATCGTTTATAAACCAGCCTAAAATATAAGCTTGAGCTTGACTTGTTTATTAAACGAGTCAAGATAAGCCAAGTATTTAGTGCATATGTTTGTGAGGGCTTGTTGAGCGGTTCGATTCATATATAAACCCTATCTGTAGCCAATGAGAACGAGTTTATTGTGTTGTACCTGTGCCACTACACACAAGAATCTCACTATTTATTGGTTCGAGTTGTGGGTCCCATAGGTAAATTTAATTTTTTACCCTCAAACTTTGGAGTCATCAATTTAAATTTAGTCCCTAGACTTCCATTTTTTTTCTCAATTTACCCTTTCCCAAGTTTTGTTGAATTTTTTGTCCAACCACAAACATTTCCTGGCAAAAGGTGATCTTTAGTGACGAAATGTTTGCTATTTGATAAATTAAAACACTTATCGATTTGGAGGACTAAATTAAAAAAAAAATTTATGTAGAAAGTAAATTGAAATTTGCTTCAGAGTTAAAAGTTGAAAAGTGTAATCTACAATGCATCCCATCAAACAATCTATGTTACAATCATATAAGTGTGTGCTAACTAGGACATAATTAGGTGATTCTGTCAAAATCAAGTTCTTATATTACCCTTTTACAAACGTGGTATGTTGGAAGTAGGGTGTCGAGTCCACAGGGATTGGAGTGCAACAATACTTGGTGGACGCTTAATAACCAATTATAATGCGAAGAATGATTAACAAACTAAGACATAGAAATGAGTCTTTTCGACTATGGGTTTGATTCAATTAGTGTTAAATTCAATCACAACGCCTATTTAGGAAATGGTAATTGACTTTGAACAAAGCTAAGTTTAAGTAAAGTTTGGGGGTTTTGCAAATGGAGGAATCGAGGTTGGGGAGCATTCCCCCACCTTGGACCAAACAACACATGACGTCCATACTCGTAGCACATTCTAGAGTAAAAAAATTCATTGTGACAAACCATCAAACATGTGGTAGACAACCAACATGCTAGATGGATGTTCCAATTCAATACATGGGTGTGGTGTTAGAGTTTAGAGATTTAGCAACTTCCAATGCTTGACATTGGAAGTGGAGTCTCAAAACACCCACCCATACACCCATGAACTCTAGATATGCTACAAAGTATATGATTTCTACAATAAAATGCACATGGGTCCAATGGTGGGTTTATGATCCCAACCTTCAAGGTCTAGCTACTCATAATGATAATGACAACAATATTAAAGAGAGGGAAGGAAAAATTGTACCAACAAGAGAAAATCACTATAAATGCCATAGGATATCCAAAGAAATCTTCAATAAAAACTACCAAAAATTCAATGCATTGACCCTCTCTTCTCTCTAACACTAAATAGAAGTAAGTATTGGTAGATGGGGAGTAAATGAGGGAGAGAGAGTTCTAAAAAAACAAGTTAACCCTAGCAAAACATTATCACTAACTATATATAGTCCTCTCACAAAAAGGGCAAAGTTGTAATAAAAAGAGAGTCTTCAGCAGAGGCATGGATGATCGATCCCTTCGTAATGGGCGGATCGATCCGCCTTTCATCTGGGGAATTACCGGCATCTCGAGAAGGCGCAGATCGATCCGCTCATATTGGCCAGATCAATCCATTTATAGGAGTTCCTCGCAGAATGCTCCAGCAAAGACGCGGATCGATCCCTTCACAACTGCGGATCGATCCGCCCTTTTCGAAACTGATAGAGAATTCCTTTTAAACACACGGATCGATCCCCTCTAAATGGCGGATCGATCCGCCTTTCCTGAAACTCCTTTCTTGCTCATTTTTACTTCAAGAGAGCTAAAAGGGTTGGGTGTCACTATACCCAAGCATACATAACCTACAAAAAGAGAACTTTATTAGTTAACAGAGGGTAACAACAAGAACAATCAACAACACAATTTATCCATTAAGTCTCCGATTTGAGTAATAATTTGGGTCCAATACAGGTAAATTATGATGTTTTAAAATGCAAAATTGGACACGAATCATTAGGTGTCTAGTAAGTATGATTAATTGCATAGATGGGGAGTTCACGTAATATAAATATGAAATTCAAAATCTAATGGAAATTCATTAGATGGAGATCTATCTAATAACTAGTTTATGACCCCGTGCACTTACACAGGATAGTTACGATAGAAAATAGTGTTTGCATGGATAAAAGAAAAGGAATGAAGATACTACAAATGATTAAAAAAATTACATTAATTTTACTTATGAAGTGACATGAACAGTAAATAAAATGCATATTATTATCCTACTAATTAAGTATATTTCTTTTATTTATTTAGTATTCATCTTAGTTACGCTAGTATCACTTGGATGAAAATTTTAAGATGACTATATCAACTGGGAATAACATGTTACTATTTTATAAACTTGTATCATTGTATTGTTTACTTTCTCAAACCACAACAAAGCATATCCGACTTTTTATTTAGTTTTAGCTTAAATATTGTCTCTCATATATGTTTTATAATTGCATCGTTGTCTTAAATTTTGAACTTTTAATCTAATTTTCTTATTTTTTTTAGAATTTAAGTACTTGTTTCATCAATTTAGATTCATATTTAATTTAAGAATATGTTAACCGAGAGAGAGAGAGAGAGAGAGAGAGTATTATATAGATGCTAAAATAAATTCTCAAAAGAAAGAAAGATGGAATAGATGATAAACTAATGCACATAACAATATTAATGTGTCTGTAATTTATGTGTCTATAATTTAGTGGTTTGTAATTAATACACATAACAACACTCGTGGTTATGCAATTTGGGTAGTTGTTGCTGGAGAAGAAATCAACAAGAGAATAAATCAATAATGGAGTAATAATGGGAGATAGAAAAAACCACCTATTAGATCATATTTAAATTCGTATCCACCAAAATATGTTTTAAAAATAATAATAATAATAATAATAATAATAATAATAATAATAATAATAATAATAATAATAATAAATAGAAAATTTAAATAAATAGTATTAGTTTGTCAATATTGATGAGGACATAATTTCCAAAATATTATATTAACTGTAATGTTATCTTTCCCAAGTTTGCATTCCAAATGTGATTCTCATCACATGATTTTGATTCAACAACGTTGAAGTTGTCTAACCATTATCGAAGGTGGTCTCACTTACACATGTGTTGAAACTACATTTGGGGTGCAAAATTTGGGAGCATAGCAGTTAGGGGTGTTCATCGGTCTTCCCCCCCCCCCCCCCCCCCCTTAATACCCTGCATTTTGGTTATTAATAAAACCTAGTATTTTATTTTTATACTTGTATAACCTTTCATTTCTTTTGGTGAGATTTTGTTACCAAACGATTCCCATTCATCCTAATCGATTGACACTTTTTGGTTACCAATCGATTGACACGGACCCAATCGATTGCCATTTTACCGACTAAAAGTAATGACGTGACAACATCCCAATCGATTGCCATCCTTTCCAATCGATTGCCTTCAAATATCTGTTGTCAATCGACTGACTTGTGTCCCAATCGATTGACATAAGCTAAGACAAGTTTTCTTCTTTTCTTGAGATTTAAACGTGTGGTACTCTCTCAACTCTCTCTCTCTATATATATATGTCTTCATTTGTGGCCTTGGGCCAGTTTGGCAGCTTGAGAGAGAGAGAGAGAGAGAGAGAGAGAGAGAGAGAGAGAGAGAGAGAGACACACACACACACACACATACATCTTGTTATATATATGTATATATATATATTCATATATCTATCTATATCTATATAGATACACACACACACATTCTCTCTCTCCCCTTGGCAGAATAGAAAAGAATAAGAGGACAAGAAGAAGAAGAGAAGTGAGAGAGAAGAGCTTGGAGGTTTTCAACAAACACAAGCCAAACACACCCTTGGTGAGTTCCTGACTCACTTGGTCCCTATATATGAGGTTTATACAAGTCATTATGAAGATTAAATGTGTAAAATGCATAGTTTTTACGTTTATATATGTTGTTTTATCAATCTGCTGGTGAAGACGTGTCACGACTCGGAGCAGCATAAATAGAGAAAAATAAATTTTCTTTATGGGTCCATAGGGAATGACTGGTGAATGTCACTAAACTTCCACACTACACAGTACTAGTCAACAGAAAGAGCAACCCACAGTAATATAAATGAAACCTATTATATTACCAACATCAGAGTTATTACAGCAGTAAAGCTACAGCGGAAGTATAGAAGGTTTGGAATCAACATATGCCCAAGTACCAAATATAACAAAATAGTCTAAACAGAAATATAAACTAATATCTATCTCTAAATCTTCAGCTGGCATAAACATCAGCATCATAGTCCTCATCGGCATAGCCATCAGTAGCGGGACCATCCTCTGTATACTCCTCTCTCGGATAGTTACCGTCGTTGTAGGATCCGTCACCTGCAAAATGAGGTACAAGATAGTCTGGACAGGGGAAGGTCCAGGAAATAATGGCCGTCAGCTTACTAAGAGCTAAGTGAGCATAAACTAACAAGGTACCAATTATCTGAAGTAAACACAAGCTTATGAAAACATGAGTTAACATCTTACTATAATAATAATATCTTATTCTTTTATTCAACATCGTTAACCAACCCTTATCGTCTGTTATTCGAAAACCCATGACCAACATACTCTCCAGAAGGAACATACTCAATCGTTTCACATATATAGACATACCATCATTCTGTCCATTTACTCATTAAGGATATAAACCATTAACCGCATTCATGGATGCCACGTTAGTCCATCCCCCGCTTGTTAAGGATATAAACCATCCACCGCATGTCAGGGATATAATGCTTTGAATAACAGCACATCAAATCTATTGCCACGACTTCTTGCTATATACCAATGATCCTCTATCCATCGCTCGTTAAGGATATAAACCACCACCGCTCGTTAAGGATATAACATGGATCATCTGGCTACCTTAAGACTACATGGTCTTGCCCACTGCTCGTTAAGGATATAAACCATCCACCGCATGTGAAAGCATATTATGACCAAGCGTCTTCCCACGTACCATTCCCATAATTTATCAAACCTACTTAAACTCAGCACTTCTATCAACACATGACAATTCCCATGTGGCCTGACTACTTTGATTAAAAGAAAATAAATACATCAAACTTATACTGGAAAGCAACATGTCACCCACTTCGTCACGTTAATCCATTATTCTTAATAATACTTTATCTTTGTTGTCACATTACCCCTGATCAACCCAGAATCGCATAACAGAAGTTCGAATCGAGAAACGAATAATCGAACCTTTTATATAATAAATAGGCAAAGGAATCAATGTTCTGCCTAGGGGTGTGTTTCGGCCGGAACGGATCGGAAACACCCCTTTCGGAAAAAATTCCGAAATTTTCGGAAGCCAAAAATGCATTCCGAATTCCGTTCCGAAATTTCGGAAATTTCAAAATTAGTTCCGATTCCGAAATTTCGGAATTTTCGGAATTTCACCAGATTCGGAATTTTTCGGAATTTTCGGAATATTTTCGGAATTCAAGCTTAATGGGATTTCACTTGAGACTTGTAGGCCTTTTATAGAAGCACATCATACCCCCTCTTTTATGCTTTTTCGATGTGGGATGAACACAATTTTCAGAATATTTCGGAATATTTTCGGAAAATACAATTTCGGAATATGTTCGGAAATTTTTCGGAATTTTTCGGAATATTTTCGGAAAAGTTTCGGAAAATGCAATTTCGGAATATTTTCGGAAATTTTTCGGAATTTTCGGAATTTTCGGAATTCTAAAAATAATTCCGATTCCGATCCGATTTTTTTCGGAATTTTCGGAATTCGGAATGCATATTTAGTTGCCAAAATTGGAATTTTTCGGATCGGAATCGGTCGGAATCGGAATTTCCGTTCCAAATGACACCCCTAGTTCTGCCCATACCAATCGATTGGGATAAGGTTTAATCAATTGGGATAAAATAATGTCAATCGATTGCTAACAATGGCAATCTATTGGGTCCAGACTGATGGCAATCAATTGGTAATTATGCCAATCGATTGGCACTTTGTCTTCACCAACAAATTGTAAAAATAGCATATATAAACGTACAAATCATGCATTCTACACATCTAAGCTTCATAAAAACTTGTAAAACATCAAATTAAATGGACAAAGTGAGTTAGAACTCACATAGGGTGTGTTTGGTTGGTGTGTTTTTGAAAAACACCAAACTCTCTATCTCCCTCTCTCTCTCTCTTCTTCTTTATTTCTTTCTGCCCAGCTCTCTCTCTCTGTCTCTCCTTCTTATTTCTTTCTTCTTATTCTTTCTTACTGTCAATAGTGTGTGTGTGTGTGTATGTATCTATATAGAGATATAGATAGATATATAGATATATGGATGTGTATATATATAACAAGGTGTCTCTCTCTTTGAACTGGTCAAAACAGACCCAAGGCACAAATTGAGTTCATATATATAGAGTTGAGAGAGTGCCACACGTTCAAAGCTAAAGAAAAGAAGAAAACTTGTCTCAGCTTATGTCAATCGATTGGGACACAAGTCAATCAATTGGTAACAAATATTTGAGGGCAATCGATTGGAAAGAATGGCAATCAATTGGGATGTTGCCACGTCATTACTTTTAGTCGGTAAAATGGCAATCAATTGGAAAAGTTGTCAATCGATTGGTATTTGAAAAGTGGCAATCGATTGGGAAACTGATCAATCGATTGGTATCAAAAAGTGTCAATCGATTGGAATAAAAGGCAATCGATTGGTAACCAAATCTCACTAATGAAAATGAAAGTTTATATAATTGTATAAATGAAATACCAGGTCTTATTAATATACCAAAAAATAGGGTATTACAAGACGAAGTGCCTATCGATTAGTATAAATCCCAATCGATTGACATCAGTGGAGTCCCAATCGATTGGATAGAATCCCAATCGATTGACATCCCAATCGATTGCCATTGTTAGAAATCGATTGACATGATTTTTATCCCAATCGATTGGACCTTATACCAATCGATTGGTATGGGCAGAACATGGATTCTTTTGCCTGTTTATTATATTAGAGGTTCGATTGTTCGATTTTTGATTCAGACTTCTGTTATGAAATTTTGGGGTGGATCAGGTATAAGGTATCAACAAAGATAAAGTATGATTAAGAATAATGGGCTAATATGACAATGTGGGTAACATGTTTATTCTAGTATGAGTTCGATATCCGTTTCTTTTAATCAGAGTAGTCAGGCCACATTAGGAATTATCAAGTGTCGACATTCGAAAGTAACTTAAGTAGGATTGGAAAGTTCTGGAAATGGTACGAGGATGGACATTTGGTCATGATATGTTCTTAAAAGCGGTGAGTTGTACATATGCTCTTAAAAGTGGTGAGCTGGACCAAGTAGTCCTAAGATAGACCGGATAATTTATGATATGCTCTTAAAAGCGGTAAGCTGGGATGTCTGGTAGATGACGCTGAGTCGTGGCAATAGATGATATGCCTTGTTCGAAACGTTGTCCCTGAAATACGGTGAACAAGATACATTGTTCTTAAAAGATGGGGACGGACTGACATGGAGTCCATGATATGCGGTGAGCTGTATTATATGCTCTTAAAAGCGATGGACAGAATGAGGGTGTATCCCTAGAGATTAAATGATTGAGTCTGTTCCATCCAGTCAGTATCTGTTAATATCGATCTTCGATTAACAAGACGATAAGGGTTAATTTACGATGTTGAATAAAGGAGCAAGATATTAATATTATTATAGTAAGATGTTAACTCGTGTTTTCATAAGCTTGTGTATACTTCAAATAACTGGAACCTTATTAGTTTATACTAACTCAGCTCTCACTAAGCTGACGGCCTTTATTGCCTGGGCCTTCCCCCATCCAGACTATCATGTACCTTATTTTACAAGTGACGAAGTCTATAATGATAGTTCCTATCCAGGAGGAGAATACACCGAGGGTGGCCCTACTGATGATGGCTATGCCATGGAGGGTTACGATGCTGATGTTTATGCTAGCTGTAGATTTAGAGATAGTTATTAATTTCTGTTTTTTGTTTAGTTGTTTTGTTATATTTGGTACTTGGGCATGTGTTGCGTCCAAACCTTTTATATTTCCGTTGTAGCTGTACTGATGTAATAACTCTGATGTTGGTAATATAATAGGTTTCCTTTATATTACTGTGGGTTGTTCGTTCTATTTTACTAGAACTGCGTGGTGTGAAAAGTTAGTGACATTCACCCGTCTTTCCCTATGGACCCATAAAGGAAATTTATTTTTCTCTATTTATGCTGTTCTGGGGCGTGACAGGATTTTTGGTATCAGAGCCCTAGGTTTGTGATACTTTTGTTCACTACCTATTCCACACCATCTGGTCCTAGTATGTTAAGATTTTCTTGAGATAAGATATGAGTGTAAGATAAGTTCGTCTTTCTGACGATGGATAGTCTCTTTGCAGGATAACATGGATCCAGAGTTTCATCAGTTTATTGCCGATGCTTATAGAGGACATGTGATCCATGGGGATACCGTGGAGCCAGCTGACCCGGAGTTTTATCGTGAGTGAGTGTGCCAGATAGCTAGTCGACAGTTGGAAGAAGACATGTGGAGGGCACTTTATGTGACCGGGAGTATTTACCCGACACAGATGCGTATGGATGCTTACCATTCTGCGAGAGTTGGTAGAGACATATGTCAGGAGATATTACGGTTGGTTCAGAGTAAGCCAGAGATGGATGAAATGGAGCTGAGAGCCATTTTAGCCGTCCCACCAGAGCTTGTAGCTGTACCACCACCGGCATCCCCACCATCATCGGTACCCGATGTACCACTTCTAGAGCCTAAGCCAATTCAGGAAGAGGAGGATCCAGAGCCAAAGGACGAGCATCTCGACGAGGATATTGACGAGATGGAGAGGAGGAGCCAATAGACGATGAGGACCCAGTGGAGGATGAACACGTGGATGAAGCGGATGATGATGAGCCGGAGGATGATCCAGAGGAGCCAAAGTTTGAGCTAGAGGATCCAGCGCATGACCCAGAGGTCGTGGAGGCAGACATAGGGGTAGTGGCCAACGTAGTAATTGAGGACGTGGCCGTTGAGGAGATTGTTGTACCAGAGGCACCCGTTATGCTTTAGATACCAGCCGAACCTATTATGCATATGACAACCATGGCTGATATGGCAGTAGGATGGATAGTCGGGATGGTAGCCCAGCCAGCAAGTTTTGCTATGGGAGAGGCTGCGATAGTAGGAGCTCTTGATATAGCTGATAAATTCACCGAAGTAGCAGTTGAGGTCGCCAACCAGGCAATAGCAGATGCGATGGAGGATGCTGATGCAGAGGTGATAGAGGATTGGGATATTAGAGTAGTAGCCATAGATCTTGTCGCACCAGTTCAGGATGATCCACTAGAGGAGATGAATATCGATTTGGAGGATGAGGCTAGTAGCAGGATCATATGCTGACAACCTTTGAGTCAAGATCTGCAGGGGGTTTATGTTTTTGTTAGATTATATCAGGACATGTTGTCCACCAGATTTTTGGGAGCTTGAGAGATAGCTATTTAACCATAGCTTTATATAGATATTAGCAGTAGTAGTTGTAGTATTGTACTAGCTGACCTTAGTACTATTTTCACTTTATCCCACGTGGTACACAATTTGACTAGTGTGTACTATGCGATACATCTTTTGATTTATACGAGCAGTACTTTTGTTATTAATCGTATGTTTGCTTTGATGTGTTGTTTGGTAGAACTGTTAGTTCTTGTTGCTTCTCACTCTATTTTGTTTCATTTTTGTGAGAAGACTTTCAGCTAATCGATGTCTCTTGTAGGCAATACTCGTTATCATCATGGTAGGACCCTTGAGAAATCACCAAGCACGAATTAGAGCACCTATTTCGGAAGGAATGGACCCATCCGGAGTTTTTGAAACATTCATGCAGATAATGGAGCATGTAGGCGATACCTACAATAATGCTACAAATCAATGACCTGTCCAACCCCCAGTTGCACCGTTCCAGCAGAGGCAAACGGGAGATAAGTTATTGGCAAATTTCCATGGGTTACGTCCCGAGAAGTTCGATGGACTAACAGAACCGTGGAAAACCGAACAATGGATAAGAGAAATTAAGTTAATCTTTGAAGCATTGGAATGCAGCGAGCAAGAGAAGCGTCGTCTTTCTACGTTTCAGATCACTTATGCCGCCGCAGATTGGTGAAAAGTTGAAAGAGTCACTATAGGAATAAACGCTGCAAGAACAATGTCTTGGGAAACATTCAAGGGAAGATTTCTAGGGAAGTATTTTCCAGAAGATAAAAAGGATCAACTGGAGAAGAATTTCCTGAGCTTAGTTCAAGGAGATTGGACTGTATGAGAATATACTACACAGTTTGAACGATTGTCAGCATATGATCAATACACCGCAGAAGAAGGTGAAAAGATTTCACCAGGGATTAAATCCCCATCTTCGCCATATGACGATTGGTCACCTGAACCAGAATTTTGAAGGACTAGTCAGACTTGCTGTAAGTCTAGAAAAGGATACATATCCAGTACAGCGACCACAAATGAATCAACCTCAATCGTCAAGAGGGTTTCAGCAAAGGAATTTCCAGACACAACCACCGAGGAATACCCAAGTTTGGAGACAGCAGGGGAATTTCCAAAGTAACAAGAGAGCCTGGGAAGGAGCCAGAAAACTTCAACAAAGTTATCTTCGACCCCAGTCGTATCAACAGCGAGGATCACAACCTCAAGCGTTGCTAACAGCCCCGCCGAACAATAGTAGAGGATGTTTTAACTGTGGAAAGCCAAGACATATTGCAAGGAACTGCACTGCCCACATATCTAATCGCAGGTCAGATATTGTCTGTCGTAACTATAATAAGCCAGGGCATTTGAGTAAGGATTGTCATGCACCACGAGGATGATACTATGGAGCACCAGTTCAAGGAATTCAAGGACGCCCATATCAGATTAGGATGAATGATATTATCCCAGGAGAAGCAGGTTTTAATGCCGATGAACAACAACATTTGGAAGGTACGCTTATACTCTTTCATAGTCCAGTTAAAGTTTTATTTGATACTGGAGCTGCACGTTCTTTTATTGCTGTTAAGATTGTGCGTCAGTTGGGTTTAGAACCCCAGATACTTGAGCCAGCTCTTAATGTTGTGTCACCTTTGGGAGTGACTGTTATGCTGGGTAAAGTATGTAAGGATTGTCCACTAACTTTGGGAGATAGGAATCTTCCACCAGACTTGGTAGTTCTGTCAATGTCAGAATTTGACATTATCCTAGGGATAGATTGGTTGACTAAGTACGATGCCAATTTGGACTGCCCTACTAGGACAATTGTATTTTCGATATCAGGATGTCCGAGGATTAGATTTCACTGTCAGCCGACGAGTGACATGTTTCTTGCGAGTAGTTCAGCTATGATCGGAAGTGCGAGTACGGAACTTAAAATGGATCAGATTCCTATTGTACAAGACTTTTAGGATGTATTTCAGGATATTAAGGGGCTTCCATAGAAAAGAGAAATAGACTTTTGTGTGGAACTAATACCTTGTACGTTACTGATATCTAAGACTCCATATAGGATGGCACCAACTGAGATGTTGGAACTGAAGAAGCAAGTCCAGGAACTTGAAGATTTAGGATTTGTTCGTTCGAGCACATCACCTTGGGGAGCACCAGTTCTATTTGTGAAGAAGAAGGAAGCGACACTTCGACTCTGTATGGACTACAGGGAATTGAATAAGGTTATAATCAAGAATAGATATCCACTGCCCCGTATAGACGACCTATTCGACCAGTTACAAGGATCAAGGATTTTCTCTAAGATCGATCTACGTTCGGGATATCCCTAGTTGCTAGTTCGATAAGACGATGTATCGAAAGCGGCATTTAGGACGAGGTACGGGCATTCTGAGTTTTTAGTTATGCCTTTGGATTAATGAATGCTCCAATAGTATTCATGGACTTAATGAATAGAGTATTAAGACCATATTTGGATAAATTCATTATTGTGTTCATCAACGACATACTGATCTACTCAAAGACGAAAGAAGATCACATAAACCATTTGCAGATTGCTTTATAGACACTTCGAGATAATAAGTTGTATGCAAAGTTCAGCAAGTGTGAATTTTGGCTATGGAAAGTCAAATTCTTGGGGCATGTTATATCTCAAGATGATATTTTAGTGGACTCATCTAAGATCGATGCAGTCTTAAGCTGGAATAGACCAACCAATGCTATAGTATAGAAGTTGGAAGTTTCCTCGGCCTAGCAGTATATTACAGGAAATTTGTAGAAGGATTCACCAAGATCCCGGGACCCTTGACAAATTTGACGAGGAAGGAGATGAAGTACGAGTGGACAGACAAGCACGAGAGTGCCTTTCAGGAGTTAAAGGAAAGATTAACTTCAGCACCAGTACTTGCGATACCTAAGAGTGGAGAAAGGTATGTGATCTATAGTGATGCATCGCACCAAGGACTTGGAAGTGTACTAATGCAAAACGGGAATGTGATTGCTTATGGATCAAGACAGTTGAAGGTACATGAGAAGAATTATCCGACGCATGATCTGGAATTAGCAGCAATAGTATTTGCATTAAAGATTTGGAGACACTATCTCTATGAAGAGAAGTTTGATCTATTTTTCGATCATAAGAGTTTGAAGTATTTGTTCTCTTAGAAGGAACTGAACATGCGCCAACGAAGATGAATGGAGTTACTCAAGGACTATAATTTTTCATTACAATACCATCCAGGTAAAGCGAATGTCGTAGTGGATGCTTTGAGCCGTAAACCTCGACTAGTAATCGCTGCATTACTAATTCAAGAATGGAAAGCATTAGAAGTATTAACTGAATTTGAGCTTCAGCCAATGGAACCAATGGAAAGACAACATTTTGGATGCCTTATGATACAACCAACATTGATCAGCTGCATCTTAGAAGCTCAACAAACAACTGAGGATTTGAAGTCATGGTTCGCAAAGATACCAGCTAAGGAACCAGAGATCTGGAGTATTGGTATAGACGGAGCCTTACGATGTAAAGGTAGACCCTGTGTACGTGACGAAGAAAATCTCTGGAAAGAAATATTGGATGAAGCGCATAAATTATGAATGACGATTCATCCTAGAGGTACGAAGATGTACAAGGATCTGAAGAGGAATTTCTGATGGGAAGGAATGAAGAGAAAAATAGCTGAATATGTATCTCAATGTCTTACTTTTAAACAAGTAAAGGCAGAACATCAGAAGCCACCTGGACTTCTACAGCCGTTACCGATTCCTCAATGGAAATGGGAACACATCACTATGGATTTCGTGGTAGGATTTCCAAAGTCACAATAGAACCATGATACTATTTGGGTAATCGTGGATTGACTTACAAAGACGACACATTTTATTGCCTATAACATAACGTACCCAGTAAAACGTTTAAGCCGGATGTATCTGGAACACGTAGTACGGTTACACGGAGTACCTGTTTCTATTGTGTTAGATCGAGATTCACGTTTTACTGTAAAATTTTGGAAGAGTCTCCAAACAGCGATGGGAACGACACTAAACTTGAGTTCAGCTTTTCATCTGCAGACCAATGGTCAGACTGAACGAGTTAATCAAGTAATGGAGGACATGTTACGCGCTTGTGTCATTGATTTTGAGAGTTCTTGGGAGACACACTTACCTTTGATTGAGTTCGCCTATAACAATAGTTATCATTTGAGCATAGAAATGGCGTCGTTCGAAGCTTTGTAAAGAAGACCTTATCGATCACCGCTTTGTGGGACCGAAGTCGGAGATACTCAACTTCTTGGACCAGAGATGGTACGAGAAACAAGTGAGAAGATTCAGATTGTACGTGAGAAGAGGAAGACAGTTCAGACCCGACACAAGAGTTATGCTGACAAGCGACGCAAAGACTTGGAATTTACCATTGGAGATCATGTGCTACTCAAGGTTTCACCTGTTCGAGGCATCGTCAGATTTGGTCAGAAGAGAGGCAAGTTATCGCCGCGATTCATTGGACCATTCGAGATTCTGGAGCGTGTTAGGAAAGTTGCTTATCAACTTGCGTTGCCACCGAAGATGTCAGGAGTACACAACGTGTTCCACATCAGTATGCTGAGGAAATGTGCCCACAACCCAGTGCAAGAGATCAACTTCGAAGATATTGAAGTCAACGACAATGTTACATTCAACGAAGGACCAGTTCGTGTTTTGGATCGAGGGATCAAGAAGATCAGGAACAAGGAGATTCCGCTAGTCAAGGTTCAGTGAAAGCATCATGATGAAGGAAAAACTTCGTGGGAGCTAGAGTCAGAGATGCGAGAGAAGTTTCTGTTTTTGTTTTAGACCTCGTTTGTTTTCGGTTTCGAGGACGAAATCTTTTGTTGAGTGGTGGATGATGTAATACCCTGTATTATGGTTATTAATAAACCTGGTATTTTATTTCTATACTTATATAATCTTTCCTTTTCTTTTGGTGAGATTTGGTTTCTAATTGATTGCCATTCATCCCAATCGATTGACACTTTTTGGTTACCAATTGATTGACATGGACTCAATCGATTGCCATTTTACTGACTAAAAGTAATGACGTGGCAACATCCCAATCGATTGCCATCTTTTTTAATCAATTGCCTTCAAATATCTATTGTCAATCGATTGACTTATGTCCCAATCGATTGACATAAGTTGAGACAAGTTTTCTTCTTTTCTTGAGATTTAAACGTGTGGCACTCTCTCAACTCTATATATATGTCTTCATTTGTGGCCCTGGGCCAGTTTGGCAGCTTGATAGAGAGAGGGAGACATACATCTTGTTATATATATATATATATTCATATATCTATCTATATCTATATAGACACACACACACACACACACACACACTCTCTCTCTCTCTCTCTCTCTCTCTCTCTCTCTCTCTCTCTCTCTCTACCCTTGGTAGAATAGAGAAGAAGAAGAGAAGAGATAGAAAAGGAGAAAGAGAGAGAAGAGCTTGGAGGTTTTCAACAAACACAAGCCAAACACACCCTTGCTGAGTTCCTAACTCACTTGGTCCCTATATATGAGGTTTATACAAGTTATTATGAAGATTAGATATGTAGAATGCATAATTTTTACGTTTATATATGTTGTTTTATCAATCTGCTCGTGAAGACAAAGTGCCAATCGATTGGTATAAATCCCAATCGATTAACATCAGTGGAGTCCCAATCGATTGGATAAAATCTCAATCGATTGACATCCCAATCGATTGCCATTGTTAGCAATCGATTGACATGATTTTTATCCCAATCGATTGGACCTTATACCAATCGATTGGTATGGGCAGAACATGGATTCTTTTGCCTGTTTATTATATTAGAGGTTCGATTGTTCGATTTTTGATTCGGACTTCTGTTATGCGATTTTGGGGTGGATCAGGGATAAGGCAACAACAAAGATAAAGTATGACTAAGAATAATGGGCTAATATGGCAACGCGGGTAACATGTTTATTCTTGTATGAGTTCGATATCTGTTTCTTTTAATCAAAGTAGTCAGGCCACATTGGGAATTGTCATGTGTCGACATTAGAAAGTAACTTAAGTAGGTTTGGTAAGTTCTGAAAATGGTACGAGTACGGACGTTTGGTCATGATATGTTCTTAAAAGCGGTGAGCTAGACCAAATAGTCCTAAGATAGACCGGATAATCTATGATATGCTCTTAAAAGCGGTGACCTGTGTAATATGCTCTTAAAAGCGGTGAACTAGGATGTCTGGTAGATGACGCTGAGTCGTGGCAATAGATGATATGCCTTGTTCGAAACGTTGTGTCCCTGAAATGAGGTGAACAAGATACATTGTTCTTAAAAGCTGGGGGCGGACTGACGTGGAGTCCATGACATGCGGTGAGTTGTGTTATATGCTCTTAAAAGCGGTGGACGGAACGAGGGTGTATCCCTAGAGATTAAATGATTGAGTCTATTCCATCCACTCAGTATATGTTAATATCGATCTTCGATTAACAATACGATAAGGGTTAGTTTACGATGTTGAATAAAGGAACAAGATATTAATATTATTATAGTAAGATGTTAACTCGTGTTTTCATAAGCTTGTGTTTACTTCAAATAACTGGTACCTTATTAGTTTATACTCACTCAGCTCTTAGTAAGCTGACGACCTTTATTGCCTGGACCTTCCCCCGTTTAGACTATCATGTATCTTATTTTATCCAGGAGGAGAATACACCGAGGGTGGCCCCACTGATGATGGCTATGCCAGGGAGAGTTACGATGCTGATGATTATGCCAGCTGAAGATTTAGAGATAGTTATTAGTTTCTGTTTTCGGTTTAGTTGTTTTGTTATATTTGGTACTTGGGCATATGTTGCTTCCAAACCTTATATATTTCCGCTATAGCTGTACTGTTGTAATAACTCTGATATTGGTAATATAATAGGTTGCCTTTATATTACTGTGGGTTGTTCTTTCTGTTTTCTAGAACTGCGTGGTGTAAAAAGTTAGTGACATTCACCCGTCATTCCCTATGGACCCATAAAGGAAATATATTTTTCTCTTCCCCCCCCCCCCCCCCCCCCCCCCTTCGATTTTCCCATGTTAATAAACCGACCGAATGTCTCAGTTCAGTAGGTTTTTTTTTTTTTTTTTTTTTTGTGGGTATTTCGATATGTTAGTTCGGTTTCCTTCAATGACTATACTTTTGAAAACCGACCAAATAGGCCCGGTTTGGTTAGTTCTATCGGTTCGGTCCGCTTTTTTCCCTGAACACCCCTAATAGTAGTACTCTTAAATTAACCCAAAGTTCCAGGAAAAAGAATACGTGTCATCTTATTGGTTTTTTAAATTGGAATGGTGTTGGGACGATCCATGAGGGTGAATCATTTAAAAAAAATGGTACAGTGTCCAAATTGATATCCCAAATTTGATTTCTTATTGCCTTGATAGTTATACTTGTACCAAAATAGAAAAGAGAAAAAAAAAAAATTTATTGTCACTATAAAGCGTAGCAAACCTCACGTGAGCAAATATGATATACATTTGGGAACCAAAATTTGAAAAGTTGGATAGCATAACTTTAAATTAAATTTTAAACACTGGTAGTCTAAACAAAAAAAATATTTATTTGACAATTATCATAAGAGAAACACATTTTTTTAGTCAGACTATAAACCAATCCAAACTACACATTTTCTTTTCTTCTTTTTTATTTTTCTTTTTTATTTTTTTTATTACAAAACACCACTTTATTCTAAAAATAAAATTTTAAAAAAATAAAAAAGAAGAAGAATAAGTTGCTCCATATATATATACTAGACACTGCTCGTGCCCGGGGGCACTATCGGAAAATAAAAAAGGGAGGGGGATTCTAGGCTAAAATGAATAGTAAAAAATCAACCCAACTCGTCTAAGCAAATAAAACTGAGGTCTATAATGTGCCATAATTTCGTTTCAACTCTAAAACTGTAAAATTTTAATTGAAACTAATGTAGAAAAACAAATCGATAGTCTCAACTCTCTCAATGATCTCTCACTGCGTTTATCATTCATTCAAGAGCCTCCTGGAAAAAAGAAAAAAATATATTTCAAACATCATAAGTTAAGACAGTTTCGATAAACAAAAACTACATAATTAATAAACTTATTTAAACAAAAAAACAATGGTCATGGCTGAAATCCCTATGAATACCAATCTAGCTAATTCATTAGGTATCGTCATAGCAAAATCAATCAATTATAACATACCTCATACCGTCCGATACAAGTGAACCATGCTTAGAACAAAATTGTAAGCCAAAAAAAAAAATGGCAAACTTGTTAAAAATTCGTTGCAAATTAACCATGCTAACACTAAATTTCATAATTGGGAAAAATATCCAACAATACGAATTCGTCGTTAACATTTAACATAAATAAATGGGGCAAAATAACTCCATTCTAATTAGACATTAAGTTTAGCGATTATGCTGCTTTGCGTAATGATATGCTTCCCAAATTATATAGTATCCCTATGGTTAACAGACACATGTTGTAGTGGAACCACCTTCAATATCGTCCAATCACAATCAGGTGGGATAGCATATGGGATGCAAAATTTAGGAACCATATGAGAAGGTCAAACACGATCTGCAAATTGGCAAGAGTAATGCATGCTAAATTTGATTCCCAAATTATGAAACATGTTTTAAACTCCAATATATAATTTCTAGAACTTTATCAATTTTACACTCAGTTGCAAAATTTAAAGCAGTAACTAACCATTAAGCCACCACTATCTAATGCTAATAATACTGTAATACTCGTACCTAGAAAATGAAAGTAATATTTATTTTTCATGCATTAATTAGTATAATTAATTGCATGTGATATTTGGGTAAGTTCCAGTTACCCCGATATGATAAGTGCTTCGAGAAGGGCACAGTTGGATAGATGTGGAATGGGACCCACAGGAGGTCTAGATTAGATAAATTGCATTTAGTTGTATTTATGTGGTTAAGTGAATAATTGTTTAGTTGTTTTGAATATTTTACTGCTAGTAATGATCTTTTATGGTACCAGTTTGGGCACCCGTGTGAGGGCGAATTGGAATATGATTCATAATTAGTAGGCTAATTAGCAACTTCATAAAATATTTGGGACCACTTTTGGGACCCATACGTGACATAGACACATATCCACTTAGATATTTGGTAGTTAATATAAAGTTTAGGGGATTTTATAATAGGACTTTAGAAACTTATGGGGGTGTAAATAGAAATAAGGTAAAGATATAGCATATCCTCTAATATATGAGGATGTATATGTCGGTTAAGTTAACAAAAATCAAAACAAGAGTTGAGTTTCAGAGAGTTAGTCACCGAGAGAAGAAAAAGTAATAAAGGGTTTCGCGCCGTTCCGTCGTCGTAACTTCACCGTTCGACCTCTATTTCGCGAATCGAAGCCATATTCGTACTCGTGAAGGTGAGAGGGTTATTTTTATGTCTTTCATTTTCAATTTTGGTAATGTTTTTTCGCGACCCATTCTAAGGGGTGATACATATATGTGATATATATATGTAGGAATATCATTGGAGTATCTAGAGCTAGTTTTGCGAAGGAGTTTGGGATTTCTAGACTTATTTGGGACTTATTTGTGAGGTGAGTGTCCTAATCCCAAAATTGGATGTTTAATGTCTTTTAATTGTTATTAAATGCTTAGAATGCTTAATTTATAATTAAGTAGAAAAAGAATGTGATAATTTATTATTTAACATGTTCAAAAATGTTGAAATTGCCATGTTGACATGTTGAGTTGCTTATGTGCTTATTTGGGTCAAAGGGTGTCAATTGATAATCACCATTATTTAGCCCGTATATAAGGGACGCCCATTCCTCAGAGAAAAGGGGGATGATTGATCGGGAGAGAACTAATCCTAATTATACGCTTTAACGTGCATTTGTTAGACCATTTTATCCTGTTTTTGTATATTTTTACTTCGTTTTCTAGTTTCTGACAGGTTTTGGAAGAAATCAACTAAACCAGGATAAACAGGGTGAAAAAGCATCAAGAAAGAAGCTGAAAAAGCCAAGTCGCGCGCGCGGTCCGCGGGCGCGAAAATCAGATAGTCGCTCGCGCGATCCGCTCGCGCGAGACCCCCAATAACTCGCTCGCGCGATCCGCGCGCGCGAGGTACCAAAAGTCGCGCTCGCGCGACCCGCTCGCGCGATATGCCCAAAAACCAAAGTTGCGTATTTCAGTATACTGAAGACTCCTGTGCAAACGAGACTGCTAAACGACGTCCAGACTGTAAATTACATGCGTTTCAGTTCGTTTCGGGTTAGGAAGCCTTCCAAAGCTTGTACAAACTCTATTTAAACTCCAAATTTACTCAATTAGTTGGTTGGCAACTATTATACACATTCATATACAGCCATATACACACACTTCCAGCCCTTGAAGAGGGAGAAGTAAGGAGAAGAAGAAGAAGACCAAGGATTTCCATGGCCTCCTCCATCAACTACTTGCCGATCTCTACTCCTATGGCAGCTTAGATCATTGATCTAGGGTTTCAATGAAGCCCTAGATGAGTAATAGGGTTTTATTTATGCTTTTATTTTAGTTGTATTATGTATGGATGACAGTCACATGTTTAGAGGATTTTTATAAATAAATCGTACTACTATTGATTAAATCATTGCTTTCAGAATTTATTCTTGTCTTAGATCTATTTTGACTGTGATGTGCTCAACGATCTATTCTTGCTGTGCTTGTTTAGATTGTTTACATGTGATGGTGCTCTATTGATTCGTGCTATCAAGTATCCGAATAGTCCATGCCTAGGTTAGACGGATTAGATCACAACCCTAGTTTAGTGTGAGATAATTCGTGCTACCCGAAGATGGATTATGTTGGTGCTTGAACCATGATTATCTTCTTGTCGGAGGAATTGGGCTTGTAGCTGCAATTCCCCATATTCATCCAACGTAATAAGCTAAAGTAATTCATAAATATTCCTATTATGAAGCTAGTGGTGGAATTGCAATCCTAGGTTCCCTTTAAATATCTTTTAAAACAACTTTAATTGCTTTCATAGTTTAGATTTATTTTTATTGTTCTTAGATTAATTCAAACCAAATCAAATCCGTTTTCCATAATTAATTAGACTTAGGTTTTAAAATTAAAAGCTGTAGTAATCAATCTCTGTGGGTTCGACCTTTACTTTCACACTACAAATCCTTAGAAAAGTAAAGTATACTTTTATATCTTGATTCTGACAAGATCAATTTTTGGCGCCGTTGCCGGGGATTGTATTACTACTCTTAGTTTTATAATCGTAGTTTAGTTAATTCGTAAATATTAGATTAGTGTTTATTTTTCTTATTTTCTGTTTTTGTTTTGAGTTACTAACTTTTTCTTTTATTTTGTAGTCAACGTTTCCGAGTGGAGCAGCTAATTACATCAAAGGAGCTTACGCAAATAAAGTAAATAAAAATTAAATCAATTGCTTCCTTTGGAATTCGCTTTCAACCGCTGTAAGTCAGGGCGTTGTGACGCACTATTTGCATTAGTTTAGGGTTAATTGCACTGCATTAGCTAGGAAACCCGGGGCGCTGGGCTTGACGCGGTCATTGCATTACAGGATAATATTCATGCATCATAGTAGTTGAGTGCTTGTTATCTTAGTTGCGTGATTGCTTGCTATTTGTTTTTTTTTTATTTGAGTCAGTCTTTGTTTTTAATTTCTTTTCTTTTCTTTTAGTTTATGTTAGGTACACGTTCAAACAAATCGGAATTACAACCTTTAGACTCTGAACTTGAACGTACATTAAGACTTAACAAGTCTTCAAATTTAACTTCTGGAACTAGGTTTGTAATAGACGACGATTTGACACCAAAACCAACGTCGTTATTTGAATCTGAAATACGTAGTACTCTTCAAAAACTAAAGAAGCCACGCTTTAATAACATAGAACCAATTAAAATGGCAGACATTGGAAATAATAACGACAACAACCGAAATAATAACGGAGCTAATATGAATAATATTAATATACCGCCACCACCTCCACTTAAAGATTATTTTATTCCGACGACTTACACGCCACAAACATGTATTGAATTACCGGAGGCGACGGCATCTCACTTTGAGATAAAGTCGTCTACCATCTCGCTGCTTCCATCTTTCCATGGCCGTTTAAATGAAGATCCATATAAACACTTAGGAGATTTTCAAGACATATGCTCTACTTTGAAAATTCAAAATCTTACTGATGATGAATTAAAAATGCGGCTCTTTCCATTCTCATTAAAGGACAAAGCCAAATATTGGCTCCAATCTTTGGAGCCAAACACAATTAGAACATGGGAAGACTTACACACTGCATTCTTACAAAAGTTTTTCCCGATTATGCGTACAAATCAGATAAGAAAATCAATAACCAATTTTGTAATGCAAGATGGGGAATCACTTTACGACACGTGGGAAAAATTTAAAGAATTACTACGCTCGTGTCCACATCATCAAGTTCCTAAGTGGCAACTTGTTCAGGTCTTTTATGAGGGGCTTATTCCCTCTGTTAGGAACACCGTCGATGCCGTTTGTGCGGGAACCTTCCTACACAAAAGCGCCGACGAGGCCTGGAAAATGTTTGAAACGTTAAGCGAGAATTCGATGCACCAAACGGTGTCTGTCCGTTCGGAAGGATATCTTAATCAACCTAAGAGGGATGTAAAATTCGAGTCAAGTCAATCAATTGAAATAAAAGAACTATCTAACAAACTTGACCGACTTTTAACAATGAACCAAACGACAGCCCCACCCGCTCGCGAAATCTGTGCATTATGTTCCGATCCTTCACATTCGATACTTGCATGTCCATCGGCGAGTCAATTTCCGGAATTCGTGGAGCAACACATTAATTCTATTCAACAATACCCACGAAATAATTATAATGCAACTACTAATAATCCGGATGCGCCATGGAGTAACCATCCTAACTTCTCGTGGAAAAATAATAATAATAATCCTAATGAGGCGACTAACTTTCCAAATGCGTATCGACCTCAGTTTCAACCTAATCAATACCAACAACCGCCTCCTAATTCGAATCCTTCAAGGGGTAATGCTTTTGAGGAAAAGGTGTTGGCGTCCCTTAAGACTATTGAAACGCAAGTACAGGCACAAGCACAAATAGTGCACTCACACACACAATCCATTGCGAAGCTTGAATCCCAAATGGGACAACTAGCTACTGTAGTGAGTCGTAGAAACGAGGGGACGTTGCCTAGTCAAACAATTCAAAACCCTAAGGGACAATATGAGGTTAAGGGGTCGAATGAACAAGTAAACGCCGTCTCAACTAGGTTGACTACACGAGAAGAAGAGGTAAAAGAAATCCCGAATGAGAATGTGAAAGATATGAATACTAACTCGAATAAGATGGGTGAGGACATGGATAAAAATAAAAAAGAAAACGAATCGGTCCCAACGAATTATATTCCGAGAATGCCATATCCACCTAATGTTGGGGAGCCGTCTAATCTTACAAATAAAAAGTCTAAGGTTGAGGATATACTCGAGGTGTTTAAACAAGTCAAAATAAATATTCCTTTCCTCGATGCTATAAAACAAATTCCTGCTTATGCTAAATGTTTAAAAGACCTTTGTACTCAAAAACGCAAAATACGTAGTCATACTCCTAAGAAGGTCTTCCTCACGGAAAAAGTAAGCTCTATATTCCAACACGCTCCTCTAAAATATAAAGATCCAGGTACGCCTACGATTTCATGTGTCATAGGTGACACTATCATTCATCGGGCTCTCCTTGACTTAGGAGCGAGTGTTAACCTTTTACCTTATCACGTTTATAAACAATTAGGTTTAGGGGAACTTAAGCCTACGGCCGCTACTATTCAATTAGCGGATCGTTCTGTTAAAATACCTAGAGGAATCGTCGAAGACGTGCTAGTAAAAGTTGATCAATGTTTCTATCCCGTTGATTTTATGGTCCTTGACACTGAACCGGTGCTAGATGCTAGGAAACACACTCCTGTCATTCTTGGTCGTCCATTTTTAGCCACGGCTAACGCACGTGTTAACTGTAGAACAGGGGTGATGAAAGTGTCGTTCGGGAATATAAAATTAAAATTAAATGTTTTTAATGCTGTTGATCAACCTCCCAAAGACGATGATTATCTAGGTGTGGAGGGTAGTGAGGTTACACGGAATATTGAGCCTAAGAACGTAATAAATATAAGTGCGGGAAATAATGTAGAGGATGATGAGTGGATGAATCCTAATACTTCGGACCCTAATGTTGAATCTACTCGAAAGGTAAGAAATCGATTTGAAAATACTGATAAACCGTCGATTGAATTAATTCAAAGCGACGTAATTTCTGCTTACCATCGAGCTCTGCCTGACATTCTTAGGGGTACGAATTCTGATTTTCGGCCTCCATGAGTCTTGAGCTAGAAGGTCTAGCTAAAGACGTAAAACAAAGCGCTTCTTGGGAGGCAACCCAAGCTTTATTTAATTCGTTTTTCTTATTTTTGGTCGTTTTTAGGTCTGTTTGTGTCTGTTTTGGACATTCTGGATAGGTTTGGGGGTTGGAATTAAGTTATTTTAATAGTACATACATAATTTTAGCCAAACAATGGAAAAAAACCAATCTCGCGCGCGCGGCCCGCTCGCGCGAGACGTCGCTCGCGCGGCCCGCTGGCGCGAGATTGCCCCTTAGATGTTTTTCTTTGCTTTTCTTTTTATGAGGCCTCAGTAGTTACTCGCGCCTGGATTCGCGGGCGCGAGGTACCTCGCTCGCGCGAGAAAGTTTTTTTTTTAAAAAAAAAAAAAAAAAAAAAAAAATTCTGGGAATTCGCGCGCGCGACGGCCGCTCGCGCGGACCGCTCGCGCGATTTCCCCAATTCCTGTTTTTCTCTTTTGTTTTCTGTATCCTTCCCCCATACTTGTTCTGATAATGTTTTTGTTTCTGTTTTTTGTTTATTAAGCTATTTTAGATCGAGTTAGTTGTTGTTTTCTTTATTCCATTTATACTTTTATGTTTTATTCCGGTTAGTCGTTTCGTTTAGTTTCGATTAGTTTTTTTTTGTATATTTTTGTTTATTTGCTTTTAATATTCTTTCGTTAGTTAGTTTTTTTTATTACACAGTAGCAGGTAACATTGAACTGTATTGACATATTCCTTTGTGTTCACCTGTTCTATGCTTGTCAAGATCGAGGTACTATCGTTCCTTCCTTACGTACTCTCCTTTCTTTCAATTGATTGTTTCATTGGGGACAATGAAAGGTTTAGGTTTGGGGGTATGCACACACATGCACATTATTTTATGCAAAACTTTAAAAATTTTCAATAAGTGTGTTTAAATAAACGATATTACTGACGTTTTTGCAATTTTAATCCGATACTTCTTAGTATGTAATGTGATTTGTTATAGAATGATAAACAAGGAAATATGTGATTAATCATTTACTAAAGTCATGTTGAAATACTTTAAGTTATGTATTGTTTGAATCGTAGTTTTATATCATAGATTTGCACACTAACATATGCACTGCACGTAGTTGATTGAATACATGTTTGGTGTGAACTATAATATGATTCGGATTTCTAGATAACACAAGGTGGAGACTAAACCCAGTGAGCTTTTGAGCCTATCTTTTCTGTTTTGAGGGTTATAAATACACCTTGTGTTTGTCGAATTTCATTGAAATAGCGCATTAACTTGTTGTTTAGTCTCATTATTCTTGTTTTGGTTAATAGTCAAGTTAAAATATTTGTTACCATGCAAAATAATCTTCCATTGTAAACATTGAAGAACCGTATTACCCTAGGAAATGATTTTAGGCCCTTCTTTGTTTACTGCCGGCCGATAAAAGATAAAATTTCCTTAGTTCGCCCCTTTGAGCCGTTAAAATGCCATTTCTTTCTTTGATTACCATTATCCTTGTTTTTGCTCCGACTTGACAAACTTGGAGTTCACCACTGAGAGATTTGTCACCTTCTAGTGGTGTTAAGGCGGTGTGTGATTGAGAAGGAGAAGAAAATAAGATGATGTTTGGGGTGGTTGCCTTGTTATTTATTGAATATTCATTTCAAAAGCAACGAGGAGGAAAGGAATAAAAAAAATAAATAAATAAAGAAGAGGAAGGTTGAAAAAAAAATTGAAAGAAAAGAAGAAAAATGAATGAAAAGGAATGAAGAGAAAGAAAAGATGAAAGTTTGTAGAAGAAGAATGAAAGAAATCGAACATGCTTTACAATGCCATTCTGAAACTACCTAATATATCTGTCCTATACTTTTTCATTACCTGAGCTACATTACAACCTGTGAAAAGTCCTATTTGATCCAAGGAAACATGGTTCGGATATGAAAACGATGGGAGGGGGATTAAAACATGGTAATGATTAATTTTTCTTGATTGATTGGCATCCTATCCATGAGACTACTATTCTTTCGTGTCATGCGTCTTTTTTCGAGTCATATGTGAGCGTTTATTGTTTTGAAAATATATTTCTTTTACTCACATATTTTAGAAAAATTACACATGTTTCTGAGTGTTTCATTTTAGAGTGTAATTGACATTGTGAGATTCGTAGTCAAGACATAGTTAGATGGTTATCCGAGTTATATTCCAAGTTTATGACAAGCGCGTGTTCATTTGACTACCATATCACACACGTGCAATTTTATGAGAAACTCTATTGATTTATACGATGCATGTGCTTGAGATTGTTTTTCATGATGTATGTAGACGTTTGATTCTATTTTTTTTGTTCGTTATTCTATTTCAAATCTTTGTTGTATAATAAGGAGTATTGAATTTTATGTTTTTCGTTTTTAAATAAAAGTGTTTAAATTTACAAGTTAATAAAGATGGTTGTGGGTAACTTGTTGACGAGAACCCTCACGAGACTTTACTTGTCCGACTAGGGACACCTAGGGGTTTAAAAGGCTTGTTGCATACGCTAAATGCAATCGTGATCCATACGAAAATGGAATAGATTTTTATTAGTAGTTTTTATTTTTAGTTTTGCTCGAGGACTAGCAAAATGTAGGTTTGGGGGTGTGATCGGGAGAGAACTAATCCTAATTATACGCTTTAACGTGCATTTGTTAGACCATTTTATCCTGTTTTTGTATATTTTTACTTCGTTTTCTAGTTTCTGACAGGTTTTGGAAGAAATCAACTAAACCAGGATAAACAGGGTGAAAAAGCATCAAGAAAGAAGCTGAAAAAGCCAAGTCGCGCGCGCGGTCCGCGGGCGCGAAAATCAGATAGTCGCTCGCGCGATCCGCTCGCGCGAGACCCCCAATAACTCGCTCGCGCGATCCGCGCGCGCGAGGTACCAAAAGTCGCGCTCGCGCGACCCGCTCGCGCGATATGCCCAAAAACCAAAGTTGCGTATTTCAGTATACTGAAGACTCCTGTGCAAACGAGACTGCTAAACGACGTCCAGACTGTAAATTACATGCGTTTCAGTTCGTTTCGGGTTAGGAAGCCTTCCAAAGCTTGTACAAACTCTATTTAAACTCCAAATTTACTCAATTAGTTGGTTGGCAACTATTATACACATTCATATACAGCCATATACACACACTTCCAGCCCTTGAAGAGGGAGAAGTAAGGAGAAGAAGAAGAAGACCAAGGATTTCCATGGCCTCCTCCATCAACTACTTGCCGATCTCTACTCCTATGGCAGCTTAGATCATTGATCTAGGGTTTCAATGAAGCCCTAGATGAGTAATAGGGTTTTATTTATGCTTTTATTTTAGTTGTATTATGTATGGATGACAGTCACATGTTTAGAGGATTTTTATAAATAAATCGTACTACTATTGATTAAATCATTGCTTTCAGAATTTATTCTTGTCTTAGATCTATTTTGACTGTGATGTGCTCAACGATCTATTCTTGCTGTGCTTGTTTAGATTGTTTACATGTGATGGTGCTCTATTGATTCGTGCTATCAAGTATCCGAATAGTCCATGCCTAGGTTAGACGGATTAGATCACAACCCTAGTTTAGTGTGAGATAATTCGTGCTACCCGAAGATGGATTATGTTGGTGCTTGAACCATGATTATCTTCTTGTCGGAGGAATTGGGCTTGTAGCTGCAATTCCCCATATTCATCCAACGTAATAAGCTAAAGTAATTCATAAATATTCCTATTATGAAGCTAGTGGTGGAATTGCAATCCTAGGTTCCCTTTAAATATCTTTTAAAACAACTTTAATTGCTTTCATAGTTTAGATTTATTTTTATTGTTCTTAGATTAATTCAAACCAAACCAAATCCGTTTTCCATAATTAATTAGACTTAGGTTTTAAAATTAAAAGCTGTAGTAATCAATCTCTGTGGGTTCGACCTTTACTTTCACACTACAAATCCTTAGAAAAGTAAAGTATACTTTTATATCTTGATTCTGACAACATCAATGATGATGAAGTCCTCAGAGAAAAGGGGACGGTGGTGACGACCACAACGAATTGACTACGGTCACATGAGAGTGTGTGATATCACTTTTAAAGCGACGACAAAGTGAGAATGGCCCAGAATCAAGGGTCCAATACGATGGTGATTGATTATTTGACACGCCGGCGACCATTTATTATTGTGAATGCTTAATTGGTGTTTATGATACATTAAATACTCCAATTGCATGATTAGCACCACGTACTCACTAAGCGAAAACTTAATCAATTTTTGTGGCTAATGACCACGCAGGTTCGGCCGAACATCACAGTGAGAAACGTTGAATTTTGGGGGTTCTATGATGGCTCGAGATTATTGTTTTTTTTGTGTAATATGTTTATATGTAAATGGATTTAGATGGGTATTTATATTCCTAGTGTTTGGATTTTCGGAGATAAGTTTATGTTTTAGTTTTTTTTATTAAATCCTTGTAATATGAATTGTGGATTGAAGTTTTAAAAGTATTTTTCAAATATTTTGGTAATATTTTGGTATTTTAATTTCTTGTTTAACAGGGGGAAATGGTGCTGTAATAGGGGAAACTCTGTCCAAGTACCATTCAATGATTTTAAAACTTTATTTTATTTCTTTTATTATTTTATTTGATAAAAAGTTATTTTACCCCTGGTAATTCACCTTAAAATGTTATTTTTGGAACGTTAAAAAAAATGATTGTTTGGTTTGTTGGCTTTGTTACACGTGTCCTAGCCCGCGGGGGCGGGTTGGGGTGTGACAAATACAATGAAAAGAAAAAGTTAAGCAAGAATGTAAATGAAAAACAGGATACAATCCTGCTGAATTGTGAAACCTCAGCCCATCTTTTCCAATTCATAGCAAATTATTTATGTCTCCAATTGAGCCACCCCAACTCAATTATCTAAACCACCATAAAATCAAGATCGTCAATAGTAGAAGAGAGAAAAGTAGCCTGAGAGAGAGAGAGAGAGAGAGAGAGAGAGAGAGAGAGAGAGAGAGAGAGAGAGAAAGAGTCAAAATTGCTTTACCTAAAAACCCAACAAAAGGTTGTCCATCCTCCACCAGCTCTCTATTAAGAGAAAACCCTAATCAGCAACTAGTTGTTAAGAGAAGAACAAAATCTTAGTTTTGTCTATTGAAACATCACACCAAAAAATAATACTAATAATCATAACAGATTGGCAGATCCCACAATAAAACACCTTGAATCTCACATATTTGTCCCCAACATCCATTGCATTTTGAGAAAATATCTGAAAGGGAAGAGAAGGGATTTCAAGAGAGACAGAGTTTAAATTTGAAGAAGATTTAAGATTGTCCCAAACACCATATGAGTCATCGATTCCCACTGCTACCATCTACGTGGTGTTAGAATATTGAATTAGCATAATCAAATGAATTAAAAAATATAAGCAAAAGACCATGAAAGAACAAGACAGCAAAAGGGATTGGCCTTTGCTTGAATCTTTGGATATACAGTGGTTGGCATCATAAAGGGATACCCAGAAAAGAGTAGTTTTTTTTTTTTGTGGCTGATCATAGAACATTAAATAAAAAAGAGTATAGTTATAAGTGCCTTTGTTGATGCTGATATATTTAAAATCTCAAATTTAAATATGCATAAGCCCTAGGGATTATAATTACAACCCCATCTCAAGATCTACAAAGTCGAAACCAAGAAACCAAACTGAAACAAAAGTGTTCCAAACACACCTCATGACCTATTGCTTAGCTTTGTAATCATGCAAATCCAACTTCAATAACACTTTATGCAATAAAATTTTCAAATATTTAAGATTGTGAAAGTTAGAAGGAAATCCCATGTGTGATAACAATGACAGAGAGTATGTACTAAAAAAAATGGGACATGGACCATGACATGTACTTCATGATAGTTATCTTAATAATAGTAGAACTATGCAAATTATCAAGAATTGGTACCAAACTAATTATAGACAGACCATAACTTGGTACACATTCTGCAATATCAAGTTCCAGAAAATTCAAAAACTCTATACTTCTAAATGTATAAAGTAAATTCAAAAGAAAATTAATGTGCTAAACCAAAAAGGAAAAATACCACGTATAACAAAAAAAAAAGCCTCAAGCACTAATTTTGAGTCGTTCTCACCACTTAAGTACCAAATAGGGGCTAGTTACACACATGTTGCAAATAAAGGAGGTTGTCATCATGACAACTTACCCATCCTGACCATCATAGCATATGCTCAACCAAGCAAGCAATCCGAACTGAAATTCCTGATCAATTTAAGTGAAAATTTCGAATAGTATCAAATTGTATGAATGATATGTTTAGAATAAGAAAAAATCATAGAAGTTTGATTATTACCACTCAAGTATTGGTTCCCGCAGTAATTATATGACACTGTAAAGAATCAAAAAACCCAAATGATTATGAAATTAGTAAATGCAAAGAGCAACCTTTAGAGCATCAAATCTAAAGGACCATGGGGTTTCCAGAGAAATTAAAAAGATAGAAAATTTTACCTATGAAGCAAGTTGCTGAAAGGAAAACGACAAAAGCATATTTTTTGTTGATGACATAAGTTTGTTCATTGACCAATTAAAAGACCGAAGTATTGAGAAAATTTAGGACATAAGTTTGAATTGAAGCAGCAGCAATTAAATATTGAAAGAAGAAGTAGCAAAAAATATTGAAGCTTACTCTTGAGTCGAAGCTTTCTAAAGAAATATTGAAGCTTTCTCAAGATGTTTCTTACTTCTACTCCCCTGTATTGAAGCTTTCTCTTGAGGTTTGAATCCCAAATGTTGTTCCCAAAAGCATTGAAAGTTGTAACACCTAACAGATTTAGGAACCAAATTTGGATACAACTACAAAACATTTGGGAAACAATTTGTGAATTAAAAACCTTGAAATACCATTCCAAAGATGCTGAAAATATGTAGAAATTCAAGCACGGGGTTTCCAAGATTGAATCCCAAATTTGGTTCCCAAAATCATTGATAGTTAGAAGTATACTTACTATGATAAGGAAATATTTGACATATCATTGTCCAAGTTTATAAACAATGTAAACAATCATAATTTCTCATTATCAAAATGTATGCGACTGAAAATTATTTGCATGAGATGAAATTGCAAGAGCCATAAGATAGTGACACAAAGTTCAAAATTCAAAAGCAAGACATGATGGTGGAGGTTGAAACAATTTATTAAACCCAATAAATTAGCAAGTCATTCCACATCAAGCATCTACAGCACCTCGATTGAGTCTACCTATGAAATTTAACATAGAAAGACTATAATTAGCTGACACAGAGAGGGTTTTTCAGAGAAAATAGGCTGGGGTGTTCATGAATATAAAATAGGTGATTCAAACAGTGAGGGTTTTTCAGAGAAAGGAAAGGACCATATCAGAAAGGGTTTTACAGATAAAGGAAAGAATAACCAAATCAGAAAAGGTATTTCAGAAGGCTAAGTCTATTGTGAGAAGCTTTTCATATGAGAAGGTGGGTTTTAACCGTTGATTGATAATTTGACAATAAGTGCATCTCCAAATTCTTGGGAATCTTATGGCGAGATTCTCATCCAACGGTTAAAAACTTCTTCTCACAATAGACTTACCATTTTCAAAAAGAGCATTCAGAAAGAGCATGTGGCCGACTTGCCTTGCCGCCGCAACGCGATTCGCCGAGGTTTAAAAATGGATTTTCACAAATCCAATGCGATTCTCGGATCCTGGCCATAAAAATTCAAAAAAGAAAAATCATTCTTTGAAATAATCCAAAGGCATACAAAAGAAAAGAAATCTACATAAAATGTAGAATTCCAGATTTTTCTCACCTTCAAAATCAAAGGCCCTAGAAACCCAGATTTGGTAATTCTTTGGTGAAGGTCGGCACTTGACACGACTGAAAATGTGTTCTCCTAAGAGTACGTCCAAGTGTAGACGGTCGTGTCAAGTGATAACCGGTAAGACCGGGTTGTATCCCAAGGGACAGAAATTGGGGACAGAGGAATTTAGATTGAGACCTAAAGATGAAATAAAAGATGATTTCTTGAGAGTGGAGGTTCTAACGATCCTATTGTATTAAAAATTCAGTTAAATTATTAACGAAAAGAATAACTACTGACTTAACTAAAATAAAAGACGACTGGTTTAACCGTGTAAACGAGTTTAAGTTAAAATTATTTAAAGAGTGTTGGGAACATGTAAATCCACATTGCCCCAACCACTACCATATTTTAACAATGCCAAACAACCGGGGCTTCACTTTTCTAGTATTCCTTATTTCAGAAAGGGATTAAGTGAAATACCCTAGGCACTAAGTATGTAAGTTTAACATAATTAGTGATTGGATTATCTTACTTACTATGAAAAACTGAAATAATCAACCGATTAAAACTACGAACTATAACGAACAAATCAAGTATAAGATAATAGATGTGTTCATTGAGTTAATCGGCCTAAAAGGCTTATATTTCAAAATATGTTTGCAATTTTAACTTTAAAAGATCAATTTGGGCTTAGTTTCTGAAATAGAAGTTACTGGAATACTAGAAAAGGTACTGCCCAAGACTTAAGCATACCAATCGATTGTCGTTGTTACCAATTGATTGATCTGAGATGTCTCCCAATCGATTGGTAATAGTACCAATTGATTGGCTTGGGATACATGGCAATCGATTGGATTCTGTGATCGATCGATTACCAATAGATTTCATACAAATTCATGGCAGTGGCTGGGAACAATGTTTCATCACATTGTTCCCAACTAGGATTCTAAGCTAGCATTATTTCAACTACAGAAACATGAATATGAATTAACATATTGATATAGTACAATTTAAACATTAGATTCAAATATTAAACCAAAATTTCAATGGAGTCTCAAGCAATACTATACTGAAACAATTACCATCAAGCACAAAATGAGAAAGATAAGCTGAAGAAAACCTGAATACAAACAGAATCTGATTACTACCCTCTAGAACATCAAGTAGTTTTCAAAAAGAATAAATCCACAATAAAACCTACAAAACAACCAAAATGTGAGCCAACCCCTCACTCTTATAGCTCTCCCCTATATATACTAGTTTCTCTACGAGCAGGAAGTGTCCAGGTTCACTCTGTAACCGCTGATTGTCGTCATTAACCATGATTTGCTAAGATTCTGCTCCATTTGACTTCCAGCTTTCACCAATTGATTGAATACTGAAACCAATTGATTCGTGTAAATACCAATCGATTGTTCCAACTGCCAATCAATTGGTTGGGAAAGTATACCAATCGATTGCTAAATGATGGCAATCGATTGGGACTTGAATTTCATCTTTTAGACGTCCTCTTTATTTCTTGAGCTATCACTTTTTACCTTGTTATTCATTCCAGCTTCAAAAACTGCATCTAAAGAACTAAACAAAACGACATACCACGAATACACATCATTGTGTATAGAGATAAATTGAAGTACAAATGCACGTAAAACTAGAGATATGGGGTTACGATTTGACCAATTCTATTCTTTCCGGGCCAATATCTTACAAATATCAGCTCTCATCAACACTCTCGAGAAGGGCTCCTCTCTTCTGTTCTGAAATCAACACCGTTCGAGCAATAAAAAATGTCGGTCAAGCGCCGGATTTGAGAGAGAGAGAGAGAGAGAGAGAGAGAGAGAGAGAGAGAGTGAAGAGGGCGTGAGCTTTCCCAGATTTGAGAGAGAAAAGAGGGAGAGGGGGAAAGATAGAGAGAGGAGGCAGAGGTGGGCGGTGATAGAGGGATTTGAGAGAGAGAGAGAGAGAGAGAGAGAGAGAGAGAGAGAGAGAGAGGTGGTGGGCGGTGATAGATGGAGGCGAAGAGAGAGAGAGTGTAGAGACGACTGGGAGTCTAAGGGTAAAGAATGAGAGAGATGTGGGTTTGTGTTTGGCCAAATCAAAGCTTACGTGGCATGAACAATTTAATTGGTCTAAGTGCTGACACTACACACACCAAAACACCTTGAAAAATATGACTTGACACACACTGAGCTCCAATATTATATAGATTTTAAAATGGAGAGAGTTTTGGAGATAGATTGGTATTTCAAATTGTAACTTATAAGTAGTTATAATTATAGATAATATTTCAGTTTGACTAATTAAAACCATTTTGACTTTATATGTCATAAATTTTGAATATTTGTAAGTACATTATGTCATATATAAAATAAAATAAGAGATTTTTTTTTTTAAATTATAAGAATGTGCCAAGTGGCAAAACCAAAATCTTTGGTTTTCATATGTGTAGATTAGATTCTATGAATTTACTCTAAATCACTAAATTTGAAATTGAACTTCAAATAAGGATTTCCCAATTCACGTGTGTATATATATATATATATATATATCTAAATTAGGTTGTCGACTCTAAACTATTAAATCTGACATTTTTTCCCCTAACTGTTTATTAAATTTAGGATAAGAATTTCCTAATTCCTGTATATATCTAAACTAGGATAAGAATTTACTGATTGACTGAAATAAATCTAAATTTTTAGATGGAAACTTGAAATTATGATAAGAATTTCTTAAAAGTTACATATATATATATATATATGACGTAATACATTAGAAAATGTCTAACTTGACTGAGTTATTTCTTAATTGTTTCTATTTATTATGACAAATGTATAAAGCCAACCAGTGTATATGTACATAATTAGCATATGTGTACATATTCAATCTGTCACGCCCCGACGTAGCATAAATATGGAAAGCATTTAATTTCTTTTATGGACCCGTAGGTCGCGACAGTTTGAAGGATCGATTCTGTCCCAAACGTCGAACAACATAAAACAATAAATCATAGTAGAGCAATCAAAGCTTATAAAAAGTTTCTAACTTAATAAATATTACAGCATGGGATCACCTAAGGCACAGATCGCCTTGAAATAAAATAATATCTATCATCTATTACAGACATCCTTATTACAAAATCAGTTCATAATTCAAAACCTATAATAATAATAATAATAATAATAATAAACAGTTTCTCCTCATAAACAGTCTTTCTCAATTAGCATAATCGTATTGTTCCACTTGATTACAACTTGAAAAGCCTAGACACGAATGTCCAGGACGCATCAATGTCGTCAGCTTCAAGAAGCTGGTGAGTATTAAAAACATGTGCTTGAATGTAAAACATACTCGCTTGAATGTAAAACATACTCATTTACCATTTTCCATTATTCAATAGGTAGATATCACAAAAAGGAGTTCTCATTTGAAATAACAATAATAACGTTGGTAAACTTTAAATTCATATTTCATGTGACCGTGTATGAAGACAATGCACCAACTCATCTTACCGACTCTTTTCTCTCGACAACACAAACCCAACTCTCACACACCAGTATCTTTGAAATACTCTGACAACCACACTTTAGCACAGGGGTACCAGGGAGTGTCCAGTTTGCCTCACACTTTAGTCCGGGGTACCAAGGAGTGTCCAATGCCTCACACTTTAGTACTTAATCCGCCTCGCAAATACCGAAGGAAACTTTACACAGCATCCAGATTTGGGTACCAGGGAGTGTCCATAGGCCACACTTTAGCACTACCATAGGTGCTAGGGAATGTCCAAGTTCGGCGTCACACACTTTAGCGCTACCATGGGCGCCAAGGAGTGTCCAGTTTTGCCACCGTCGCATTTCAAAGACACTCTAGCCCCAGTCTCAACACGTCACACTTTGGTCCACAATTACCAGGGAGTGTCCATACAATCTCAACCACATACTCTTTTTCACACTGACCAACACTCACACTCACCATGCATGTACAACTGACTCCACATGAATGATATGTACTATAAATGGGACATATAAAGTACTGGGAATGAAAATCATGTCTATACGAAATCATAATCGTTCTTTCAATCACCAGAACTTAACCAAAACATAATATGTTTTAACATAATTCCCAAGCAGAGCTTTAAAAACTTATAAAACATCATCCAAACACTCCCTTAACAGCAAATAAGCAAAAACCATAAATTGTCAGAAGTCGTACGCGCGGGCTGCTCGCGCGATATGCCTATTTTTCATTTTTATTATAAAAACTTTTTTTCTGCCTAGAAACACACGCCTCGCGCGAGGGGTCGCTCGTGCGGGCCGCTCGCGAGTTTAGGCAGTAGCTTCGTCTTCTTTGCTGGAAATACTCTGTTTCAATTTGAAGGTCCCCTTTTTACCCATTTTCAAATTTGGAAGTTACTAAGCCTTATTATATATGATTCTCTTCGATTTTTCACAGTGATTATAAATCCATAATCAATTTTACATGAATCCAAACGTAGCTCACGAATTTTATGAAAAACTAAAAGATGTCAAAACTTGATTTCTAATATACTTTATACTCTGAATGATTTAAGCTTTAATACTTTAACCATAACCTATATATACTGAAATCTTTCATTATTATCTACAAAAACATATTTTGGTCAAGTTTGGAAAATCCATGTTCTTAAGCTCAAGATTCCATGGATGAAATTAACCATGACAACTCTACAATAGGCTAATACTACAACAAATAAGT
Source organism: Hydrangea macrophylla (assembly GCA_033977485.1). Lineage (NCBI taxonomy): Eukaryota > Viridiplantae > Streptophyta > Magnoliopsida > Cornales > Hydrangeaceae > Hydrangea > Hydrangea macrophylla. The sequence goes on from CM066996.1 coordinate 81,111,184, forward strand.
TTGAAATTTACATCCTAAGTGAGTTTAGAATACTCACCTTGATAGAAAATAGAAGTGGTTGTTGAGAAGAATGAAAATATAAGAATCCCAACTTCAAGTTCTTGTTATGAAGATGAAGCTCTCTCTAAAATCTGTAAATTAGCTCTCTGAAACTCTATGTATTACTTAGTTTTTCTATCCCAGTTTGTGAGAATGAGAATTATATATAGAAGTTAAAATCTCACAACTTGGGGACCAAGCACAACCTTAAACACTCAACAAATTCCTAATAAACTTAAAATACATATAATGCATAACATATATATACGTATATAAGTTTCATTTATACAGATTATAGAGTTTGTTATGTTAGGGGTCAACTAGGAATTAGCAAGGGTCACATAGGGGTGTTTGGATATCTAAGCTTTTAGGCACAAGATAACACATACTATACTAACACTCCCAAACAAGGCATAACCAAAAAGTCTAGGAATCTCTTAGGTGTTTGGGAAATCAATTTATGACATTACAATGATGCACTCATTTTGTACTATCCAAATAAGTCCAACACAAGTACTCCTAATTTCGTAAAAATTATAGTTTGACCCCCAACAAAAGTATTTCTAAATAAAATGAAGCAAGAAATGCCAATTAAAATTATGAAAATCACATCTAATAATTAAATAAAAAAAAAATAAATACAGGTTGTTACACAATCATATATATCGTATTCAGGTAATCAATGACAATTAACATAATGAAAATATGAAATAAATTACTGTAATAAAGCTGCAATAAATGACACTAAATCATTAAATGGACATTCACCTAATAATTTAGAAAATTCTTATGTATTCTAATTATTCACCCTAATCTCTCCCTATTGGTTTCAATTCCTTATATTTCCCTCCGAAACTTCTTCATCACCCCCTTGCTTGTTTTTTTGCTTATTCACACCAGTATGCTCTCTTGTTCTTTTGCACATCAACATGCACTAGGGGTGCAAGTCGGGCAGAACAGGTCAGAAATAGGTCTTTTTGGAAGAAAACAAAAATCGAAAATTTTGGAATTTCAAAATGTGTTCCAATTCTAATTCCGAAAATTATGAAATTCCATTTTTCATTCCTATTATGAATTTTTGGAATTATCGGAATTTGAAATATTTCAGAATTTTCATAAATTTTCAATGCAAGCTACTAGCTTGGAACTAATGTGGCGATAGCTTGGGACTAATTTATAGACTTACCTTTCTCATCTTGCTTCCTTGTTAAACGATGTAGGACAGATGTAAGGCAAGTTCGGAAAATTTTCGGAAAACTTTCGAAATAATTCAAAAAATTTTTGAAAAATAATTTTTTGGAATTTTTAAAACAATTCCGATTCCAATGCGAAATTTTTCTGAATTTTCGGAATTCGGAATTTCAGGATTCGGAATGCATTTTTAATTTCCAAAATCGGAATTTTCCCTACCATGCACCCGTGAGCACATTTTTCAGGGGAAGAAAAAAAGAAAACATTTTCTTGGGTGTACCTAAGCACATACGGGCACACATTTGAGTAAATATTGGTTGTAACGCGGATACATTATCTTGTATCTGTCAACGAGTAAATATTGGTTGTAACGCGAATACCACGTCACTATTTGTAACGTCTCTAATACAGTGGAGATTTGAGGCTTTTGTGGAAAGGGTTTTTAAGGATTATGTGGAATGGGGTTGGGGCTTTTTTGGAAAGGGATTCCCCTAAAAATTGGTCGACAGATGGATGGATAAATGGATTTAATTAGATTGGGATACCACGTCATTTTTATAACTGTAGTCTTCAATAATTTTCCTACGTCAACATCCCATATAATGGAGGGAATATTGACTATAACGAGGATACCACGCCATTCTCTGTAACGTATTAATACAGATTTGGTTTTTTCTAATTTGGATTGAATTTCAGCTGAAAATTGGGATAGCGTTATTTGCTCACCCAAGCTTCCATTGGGTGATATATGTGTTCTATTCCAGTAATTATGTTAACATTACAAGAATGAAATTGGACAAATATCACCCAATGAAGACCTAAGTAAGGAATGAGTGAGCAAAAATGCTCTCGAAAATAAGTGCATTTTTGCTCACCCATTTAAGGATTGGGTGAGCATAACCCAAGCACCTCATTGGCCAACCATTTAAGGGTTGGGTGGGATCTACGAATTATCGTAGGTCCCACTGCATTGGCCAATAAAGTGCTTGAGTTATGCTCACCCATAGTGAGCAAACGCGAACTCCTCGAAAATAGGGGGACAAGATGAATAAACAAAGAGAAACTCTTTAGTTAGACCACATAGACATTCCAAAGGCCCGAAAAGCCTCCAATCGTGTGGGCGATCCATGAATCCAACGGTCCCAACCACACCACAATTAGCTAAGCAAGTGGGCTCTAGACCGTCGAGACCTTGTGTCTCACTTGGCATGACTAGATTCTCTCAGGGTTTGACTCTTTTGGGAGTCATTCCCTTTGGGGTTGAGAGGTCAGGTTCGACTCTTTTGGGAGTCATTCCCTTTGGGGAGTTGCCCTTTAAGACTTGTGGACTTGTGGACCAGTAGCCCCTGGTGTGTGCATAGCACTTGTGGTCCTTTGCCATCTAGCAAAAAAAAAAAAAAAAAAAAAAAAACAGGAAGTGGGCTCTAGATCCAACATTTTCTCCCTCCTCTCCAAAACAAGAGCGAAAAAAAAGGAGGGAGAGAGAGAGAGTCAAGAGTACACATGACAACGACGACGCTTGGCGTCCCGAGCTTCGTGGACATGGGAGGGCCTCACAGGACCGTACTGATCACCGGAGTGAGCAGAGGGCTCGGCAAAGCCCTAGCCCTAGAGATGGCCAAGAGAGGACACACCATAATCGGGTGCTCTCGCTCTCAGGATAAAATCAACTCCCTCCAAGCTGAGCTCAATTCTTCTTCGCAACCTGACTTGAACAACCCTTCGTCGTCTGACAAGCATCTTTTCATGAATGTCGATCTGGTTTGTCACCTTCATCTCTACATGTATATATTATATACTAGTACAATATGTCAATATACATACATACTTGATACTTGTATTTTATTAGTTTCTGTTTGTATTTTTGATGAATTTCATTTGTTTCCCAATAATTGGGTATGAGTAATGCTGGGCACACGTTGAAATACACACTGAATTTGACACTCATTTTGAAATGCATGTAACTATGTTGTGTAAGTGGTGAAAAAAAGTGTAAAAAATTCACACAGACCATGATATATATATATATATATATATATTTAAAGCATAAGATGTCAAATTCAATATGAATTTCAAAGTATGCCTAGCATTAGGGATTGGGTATTTTACTTGGGAGTGCATTTTTGCCGACCCTTTTCACCATTGCTCACCCAGTCCTGTGTCCCGTTTCATTCTCATTTTGCTCCTGTACTATCAACATAATTACTGGAACGAGACACCTGTCACCCCAGTGAAAGACCTAGGTGAGCAATGGTGTACTTAAATTGGGTGAGCAAAAATGCTTTCATTTACTTGGGGTCTGTTTGCTGTTGAACAAATTCGAATGGAATTATTCATAATTTGCAAAGCATTTCGGTATAGAAATTCATCATCTAGAATGAGGACTTTAGGGAAAATGGTGATTATGTTAAAAAAAAATTTGTGCTTAAAACTCGTAAATTGTAATCATTCTTTAAGGGAACCTAGGAATGATCACATATGGAGAAATGCTCCAGCGAGGTTCTCAAATTTTTGTGAATGAACAAATTCGAGATGATGAGTTCCTATATTATAATTCCTTACAAATCATGAATGATCCCATTCAAATTCGTGGATGCGCTAACATGCCCTTATTTAATTTCGAGTAACTATACTGGTGAGTTTGTACAGTGTCATCGTGTACGTGTTCTTAGTTGTCGATTCTCTCTCTCTCTGTGTCTGAAACAATGTATAACTACAATGCCTTATGCTTTGGGAATTGAGTAATCTTTTATTTTCTAATTTTAATTTTCCTTGAAAAAATGCACCGTGGGTCCATTGCCCCTTTATTTTAATTTTTTTTTTTTTTTTTTTATGCACGTGTTTGAGGATGGACGTTGTTTTGTTGTAATTTTCAGGCAATTACGAATTTTCCCCAGTGATTCATTTGAGTAAATGCTATGCTTCCCAATTTTGGTTCCCAAATGCTTTGTCAGTTGTACCACATGCAGTGGCATGTGATCATGTGATACCACCAATCACTGTTACAACATGTGGTACAACTGTAAGGCCATTTGGGAACCAAAGTTGGGAAGCATAAACATTGTTCGGTTTGTTCATCCATCGACTAGTAATTTATGGTAGATTTTCATTGCATTATGTAATATCTGTAATAAATTAGTTGTGCTAATTGACCCCCAACCCCAATCATATGTTCCAAAAACTCTTCCAAAAGTTAGGCCCTTTTAGAGATTATTTGTGGTTTGAATTTAGAGATGTGTGTTTATGGTGAATTTGATAAGAAAAAGCAAAAAAGAAGTGCACTTGAAGCACTAGACGGGTCAATTGTCCAATAGATTACCTATTGGTAAATGGTAACAGATGAGAAAAATCCTAGTGGACAATGGAAGGTAAATAACATAGAACTCTGTTGAGGAAAGACGTGGGATTACGAAAATGGAAGTACAAAATATGGTGGAAGAGTTAGTTACATGCAATGTTACCCAGACTCGGGTACGAGTGTCGGGTAGATGTATCCGGAGGTCGGACTTGTCAAAATCCCAAATTTAGGATAAGGAGACTTGGCAAAAAAAGGATCCATAACGGGGTACGGGTACGGGGCCATGTCTATATTTAAGTAAATATTATAAATTTATATAATAGTTTTGTATATTATACAAGAAAAAAATCAAGTATTTTAATTTTAGTACTTTTAAAATAGGGTCATAGTTTAAATATTTTTAAAATAGGGTCATAGTTTAAATATGAAAAGAAGACTTTGAGTCTAGAAAACAATTTTCCTCTTTAGATTATATTTTTGATAGCAAGCCATGTCTGACATGGTACAAAACAAGTCCGACACATATCCCATGTCGGTATCCTTGTCATACCCACGTCGACACGGTTATGGCACCTTTGATGCCAAGTCCGGGTAACATAGGTTACATGTCTGTATCTAGTCGGCGACAGTTCACTGTTCAGTATTAAGTTGACATTTCTATAATGCATTGCTAGGTCTATTTTATGCCTTTCAGCCTTTAAATTTTTACATGCCCATGTGCACATGTAAGACCAAGAAGTTATGCTCAAGGTTATTGCAGAGTGGCTCATGTTGATCTAAATATGATTTACAGATGATAATAAGAATAAACTTATTGATTTTCCTGATGAGGAAAACCTTTAAGGATGAGAAGGAGAATAGATGTAAAATAGATTGGACTGGGGTTTGCACAACTTACAGAAACTTTGCTAATATATTGTGGATGCGTGTTAGCTTAGATAGACAAAGGATTTAATTTTCTGCAAGGGTGTAGGGTTTTTATGGCAATTGTTTGATATTGTCTTTGTAGAGGTCAAATAGCAGTGTTGAAGAGTTGGCACGAGCTGTGAAGGATAAGAAAGGGGTTCCTGATATCATAGGTACAACAATTTTTACTTAGATATGCTTGTTCACTTGTTGCTTGATTGCGATTTGGAACTCAAATGCTGGCATGCTTCACTGGGATCCAGATTTTGCTTCACAAACTACAAAGTTCAGATACATTATCAGGGTCTTTGCATTTTAAAGTGTCCCCTACGAATAATACAAAATGCTGTCATTAAACACCTTTTACATGCACATTGTCTGTGGCGTTTACCATCAAAAGATGTATACGGTGGGGGAATCCTTGTTTTATCAATCATCATGTTGGCATGTACAGTTGCAATTTCCCCAGTTGACAGTTAAGTTACATGCGATAAACATATCTAATGCAATTGGAGCACCTGACTCTACATTAGCTGGGGTAGTAGATCTGTGTTATTCAAGTCCTACCCATTCACTAGACGGACTTGCATTAGAATTTTGCTAGCGCCCGTAGGTATGAAGACAAGTCAATTTAATTAGGCGATGCGTGACCTGTAAAGGAACAAGAACTATACAATTTATAGTCATTGTGTGAAACTCAGGCTGTTGGTCATGATAATTGAAACTAACTTTTTTGAGATCCTCAATGCATAAGAATTTGAATATGCTGAACATCCTTTTAACAAGTCATAGCGTCATGTGGGTTTCTTGTCACTTGAAAGTTTCCTAATCTAGCCTGCCTTATCTAGCTTCACAGTATTTGGTTCTATCAGTTTATGCAAAATGCATTTTCTTCGCAGCCATTGACTTTCCTTTTATCTTTTCTGTTGCCTGTCACTTTGTGTGGTCCTATAGCTGTGTGAATACGACTTAAACAAGGGTACTTTTCCAGTGAACAACGCAGGTACTATTAATAGAAACAACAAGATTTGGGAGGTTCCAGAAGAAGAGTTTGACACCGTTATTGATACTAATGTAAAGGGGGTAGCAAATATGTTGCGCCACTTCATCCCTCTTATGATTGAGAACAAGCAAGGGATTATTGTCAATATGTCATCTGGTTGGGGAAGATCTGCTGCTGCACAGGTAAAATGTATCTATATTATTCACTAGTACTATTATAACATCAACTTTTGTGTATAAATCATGATATTCTGTGTGCAATATGTGAAGTTTGCTTAACTGGTAATGTTGCTACATCTAGAGCATGATATGATCCACAATCATCAATATTGATGAACTGTGATATTCTGAAGAAGTCTGTATTCTCTGCCCAAAATTTAGTTAATGACACCACAATATGAAATTTATGCCAGAGGACAAAGAAAGTAGTTCGATTAGAACTTGGACATATTTATTAATTGTTGTGCAGCCTTATACTGGTTTGTATTCTGATAACGTCCTCCATGTGGAGGAATTTTGAACATACTGGTTGACTGTCAAACCAACACGACTTTGGTTCTCTGGAAAACCAGATTGAAAGTGAGACTGAGACTGAACCCGATCCAATATTAAGGATTTCCATACAGGACTTCAAAGGACTTAGTTGTGAATGTGGGTTCCATATCACTTGTATAATATTTTGTTTTATGTTAACCCTGCTTTGTTGTTTAAAAGCCTATGCTTATATTGATATTCCTTGCTTGATTTTTTGCCAACACATTTTTTACTGAACCTTATCGAATATGTCCAGGTTGCACCTTATTGTGCTTCAAAATGGGCGATAGAGGGTCTCACTAGGTCAGTGGCGAAGGAGCTGCCCAGTGGACTGGCAATTGTTGCACTTAATCCGGGTGTGATAAACACCGATATGCTTGCTTCGTGCTTTGGCAATTCATCTGCTCTATACCAGACACCTGAGGCATGGTATATTCCCCTCTCTCTCTCTCTGTCTCTGTCTCTCTCTCTCTCTCTCTCTCTCTCTAAACTTGTAAGAGATGAAATTTACCCAAGGTGTAACTTTATAATCAGAGGTTGAATGGTCAATCAGAAGAATAATTAGAAAGGTGGTTGTTTGAAGAAATCTGAAGTGCATTGAATATGTCCCAAGGAGCTGTTTGTTTATGCGTCCACGAATCTGAATGGAGTCAAACATGATTTATAAAGCAGTAATATAAATTCATCATCTTTAATGAGTTTAGGAAATGGTAGCTATGTTTAAAAGTTGTGCTTAAACTCACAAATTATATCATCGTTATGGAATGACCACATATGGAGAAATGCAGTGAGATTCTCTATTTTTCTCAATGAACAAAGACGACTTTCAATATTAAAATCCTTTACAAATCATGAATAATCCCGTTCAAATTTGTGACCCACAAACACGCCCTAAGGAAATTTAAAGGACTGGAATCTAAATTGCTTGAAAGTTTAGCGTTGAATCTTTTCATAGTACTGGACATCTATTGTGAAGTAACATTGTAATGGGAAATGGTTCTCTACTGAACTTGGTACATCATAACTGGTTTCTGTAGTAGTCTATTTTGGGACACAAGGGAACTGTTCCATATTGGGAAACAGGGTATAACTTGTACAGTGGTACGTAAGAACGTATGAAATTGAGCATTTGACACAGAAGAGATCGTTGCTAATTTTTCTCAACTAAACTAAACCTCTTATATTAGGCTGAGAAAAGCAAGACAAGTTTTCTAAGTTTCATGCAAATCTTTTTCCTTTTGTTACGCTGCTAAACCTTGTTTCTAGAGTATCATATCGTGTCTGACTGCCTAGACTTCATTTCTTTTGCTGATTTTGAGAAGGAAGAGAAAAAAAAGAATGACAAGTATTTTCCTAGTGTCATTTCACTAGGCGTAAATAACATTTAGGAACTTATGGTGGAAGAGAAGTGACTGACAAAATTAAAAATTTTTAATTAATTTTTTTCACAGTATTTTCTTTCAAGTCTTATTTTTTCTCATTGTTTTTCTTATTAACCAAATAAATAGAAGACCATTCCTCATCGTTTCCTTTTCCTTTTCCTCACTAAATCCACTAAGGCTTTGTTTGGTTCATGAGGATTACTTGGCTAGGCTTCCTAACTTAATTTTTTTTTTTTATAACACCCTTTTTATTGAAACAGGGCTCCAAAGGCGGCTACAATGATACTGAATCTTACAACGGCAGACAATGGTGCCGCTCTTTCTGTGTGATGGAAGCGTCTGAGCTTGCTAGCATTGCGTTGTGCATTTGTTGGAAGGAGCTTCAGGAATCTGAACCAGAAAATCTGCTTTCTTCGTCGATTTTGTTTTTGCGTGAATCTGTATCTATTTTAAGAGAACATCTTCGTAACATTTGTTGTAGACTTGTAGTCAGTTTAACATTCTGCATTTTTGCTTAGGGAGTTTAATTGATATTTTCCAATTAAGATCCCCCCTTTTATTCTCATGGAGTTAATTCCATAATATGAATTTTCAGGATCCACTTTGGATCCACAGGAAGTCTGAATTCAATATTACTTGGAAGTTAGAGATTGTTTGAGAATGCAAAGAACCGGTTCAACAAATTGAAGTGCTTAGTGGGCGCCATTTTTTTTTTTGCCTAGGATTTCGTGTCCAGTGTAATACCCTTTTTAAAAGTTCTTTGTCAACCCTATACTACCCTTAATAAACAGGTAAAACTTGAGACTTAAGAGTGACCCAAGTTCATTTTTAGACTTTGCCAAATAGACGATGATAAGGTTTTAGAGCCTATAAGAACTCACATTTTGTGGCATTTTTAGCTCAATCTTTTTCTATCTCGCGCTTGTCTGCTTGAAAGTTTTGCCAGTTCTTTGTGTAGAAAGGAACTTTGTTATTGGGTATTGCATAATTGTGAAAGCTGGAAATCTATTTATTTTATTTTATTTTATTTTATGAGGGATAAAGAGATCAAGATTGGAAATCTGCATTTTGAAAAGGTAAAGAATCGGTTCAACGGTTCATCAACGATCAAGTTCTATTCTATTCAAGTGGAAATCTATTTTTTATTTTATTTTATTTTATGAGGGATAAAGAGATCGAGATTGGAAATCTGCATTTTGAAAAGGTAAAGAATCGGTTCAACGGTTCATCAACGATCAAGTTCTATTCTATTCAAGTGTTTTTATCAGTGATCATGTTCCGTGTATTCAAAATATTTGGTAAATTTACTTGTATTGTATGGAGTGAAAAATCAAAGCTTAAGCGTAATGGCTAAGCTTAAGCGTAATGGCTATTGAACATTGACGTAATTACAATTTCTCACTCTTTCGTTATCACATTTAATCAAAACTCCACTTGGTTTGTGAAATTTTAAAAAAGAACAAAAAGGAAATGAAAGCAAGAACATTGTGTTCTCTCTTCAAGCTAGACTACATTAAAAATTAAAAATTTTAGAACACGATTACTTTGTAAGAAAAATGACTCACAAAAATTCATTATGTATATTATTTATTACTCTAATTTATTTTCCTCATCGGTTTTCTTCTTATCTATAGATGATAACTTTCTTCTATGCTTTCTTTTCTAAATAGAGACCAAGGGTTTATAAAGTGAAATGCTAATTCTTTTCCCGGAATGAGAGGTTGGATCAAATTCTTTGCCATTTGATGGTAAAAAGTACTACCTAATAATGTCATGTTTGACAACAAAATTTTGTAGCTCTTAAGTGATATGGAACTTCAAAAGCTATAATGACAATATTTGGTAAACCAGTTTATGCGAATCAATTGCCAAAAAAACATGAGTCAATTGTAAAATTTGTGATCATCCAAAAGCTATATTTGGCGACTTTTTTTTCTTTTCGATAGTAGATCCCAAAAAGGAACTAGTACAAGCATACAGAAGTAAGAAAATACATGAAAAAAAATAAGCAACACAAACTTCTTTAGCCATACTACAAACTCCCAATACCCGATGAAACTATGTGGCGTAACTTGAGACTGATTTGGCCAAGGGAGGAAGCTGCCAAAATGATCCACAACAGAGATCGTCCCAAAACATGTCAGATATGATGAAAAAATGCCGAAGCTGTTGGAGATCAGAGTGCTGGATCTGCATGAGTAAATTACTAGATTTGAATGAAAAAATCGACGAAGAGTAGTAAGATCTAACGTAGAACGAGGATAGTAAGGGGATCTAGAGTGGAAACCCAAACAAAACAACACAAACAACCCCTCAAAGAGGGAAAATTATCTCGTGTGACGGGTTTTGGTATGACGGATCATTTTGAACCATTGGATCAATGGGGGGCCGACAAGATCAATGGTTCATGATGATCCGTCACACCAAAACCCGTCGCATGGGATATTTTCTCTTCAAAGAGAGGGACAAGCCCCCCATAAAGAGGGGCAACACCTCATATATATATATATATATATATATATAGAGAGAGAGAGAGAGAGAGAGAGAGAGAGAGAGAGGGACAACTAGTAGAGCAAAAGACCAAGGGCTTTTCCATGGAGGGAGAACTCCTGAAAGAGGCGTTGACGGAGGGGGTTTTTAGAGATAAGTGAGAGCTTTTTCTAAAGAGAGAAGGTAGTTGTTTAGGAATGGATAATATTATATTTTACAACTTTTAACCGAAACAAAATTTTATAATTTAATTACAGAAGCAGTGCCAAACGATCCTTAAGAACATAATATCACAAACCATGGGGTTAAGTGTCTAAGTTCTCAACTATAATAGCATACAATGAAAAGAAGAATTACATGCTTCCTAAATTTGGTTCTCAAATGGTTAGACGGTAATAACACGCACTGCAATAATGTTATTACATATCGGGCATGTGGTACAATCCTAAAAGTATTTGAGATCCAAATTTGGAAAGCATACATTACTCAAATGGAAATGGTCATGAACACATGAAGGCAAAATGTAATTAATTCAAAGATAAAATGCAATTAAAAGAGTAATGTTATGCTTCCCAAATTTAATTCTCCAATTTAGTTCTTAAATTATTCGCCACTTGTACCACTTGCAGTGATATGTGATACCATTAATTACTAGCACAACATGTGGACCATTTGCGAACCGTAGCATTACTCAAAATAAAAACCAGTTTTTACTTTTTAAACAATCACTTACTAACTTAGGTGGCTTTTGATAATTGTTTTCATTTTTCAGTTTTCGTGTTAGAAGTTTTTGTGTTCATTTTTAAAGAATTAAAACAGAAAATACATTTGGTAACCGTCCATGTTTTCAAATTTTTTTTCTTCTCAAAACCGATTTCAAAATTTGGGAAGCTACTTTTTTTTTTTTTTTTTTGGTTGCTTCCAGTTTTGGCTCCTTTTGGGAAATCGATTTTGAAAACAAAAAAATAAAATTGATTTACTAAATGCATTTTCTATCGCCATTATGAAAAAACTGAAAACAAGCGCAAAAAAAATTAAGGGTAATGCTACGTGCACATAAAATGTGCACATAAAGTGTGCACATAAAGATCTGAGCCATTCATTTTAGTGGGGTCCATTCCTGCACACATATGACCCACCAAAATGAATGGCTTAGATCTTTATGTGCACACTTTATGTGCACGAATCATTACTCAAAAACTAAAGACCAGAGTAAAAAAAACAACAAATTGAGAAATTATCCAGTGAGCTTGTCATACACTGTCATCATGCTATATGTGTTATGACGTCCCATTAATATTGGGTTATGTGGCCACTAAGATAAAGTCGCATAACAATCAATCATTGCCCCCTATTTTTAGGGGCACCTCATTCCCCACTTGTCATAACATTCTCATCTTATTATGGTCCCATGTTATTGGGCGTCATACCACATTACCGTGATGACATGGTGTAACGGACTCACTAAATAACTTCTCACTAAACCTGAAAAAAATATTGAATACAACGGGTGTAGAATCTACGTGGTATCACAACCTAATAAAAATCCCAACAATGCTACACACATTCTGAAAAGCACATCAAAATACACAATCTTGCTTGAAAATGTTGGACCTTGTGCTGAAAAGCCTGTAAACACCCACTTTTGTGTATGCAGCATTTTCAACACAAGATTCAACATTTTTAAGCAAGATTATACATTTTAGTGTGCTTTTCAAAGTATGTGTAGCATTACTCTAAAAATCCTGGATGAATCTATCTGGTTCCTTATTTTCTAGGAAATTCTTTTGTAACTCATCAAAAAATTCTATCAACTTAGCAAAATTTAAAAACACGTGAGAGGGGATAAAATCCTAGTTGAAACACCGTGACACCCAATATTTACTTCCAAACGCGATCCTTCAATTGTCATGTGTGCGTTATTTTCCTCCGATAGATACACCGTGCCAGGTGTATGTATAATCTATCTATATTATATTATATTATATTATTATAATGAGAAATGGAGGAGTACTAATATTATTTCTAAATTTCCTGTAATTACAGTCAAACTATTATATTTTATCCTCTTAAAAAATATTAGAAAGTATTAAAATGTCCACTTAATTTAAAAAAAAAAACACTGCAACAATTTGGGAAAAAATTACTTAAAAGCAGTTGGCCGAAAAAGAAAGAAGAAGAGTTGTGGGGGGCGCTCTGCTCTTATGGCAATGGCAGTAGTTGTTGTTTGCTACTGCCCTGTCTATTCTACCTCTTACCCCAACCCCTCCCCATTTCTCGGACACTTCCCATCTCATCCTGTAACTGTATGTCTCTCTCTCTCTCTCTCTCTCTCTCTCTCTCTCTCTGTATACAGACACACACATATATATATATATATATATATATATGTTTGTATATAGACACACACACACACACTAGGGTAAGAAGTTTGCTAATTTCATACATCAATTAGTGGGAATTACGTTTCTAACACAGTTACATGTATGTGTTGTGTGCGTGTCTATTTATCTATGTGTGTGTGTGTGCGCGCGCGCGTGCGTGCGTGCATAAACCTATGTCCATGCGCGCAAATATGTGTATTTCTTCTAGAAATCATTATGCCCAATTGTGAACTTCACTTTGCAACAAGACTTTTTTCTTCATGAATTCCTACTATTACAAATTTACAATTCTCTTTATCTTCTCTTAATTTTGGAGAGAGTTTGGGAAGAAAAGAGATAAGGTAGTTCAGCTCGTCACATATATAGGATAAGAAACCCCAGTATAGACTAGTACAATTCAATTCAACATTTTGTTTGATTGTGTCCCTTGCTCTATAATTGGGATTAGATTTTTTTGTTGGATGAATGTACAACAATGAATTGACTCCATAAAAGAAAAGGTAGGTACAGCTAGTCAGTGAACAACCAAACATAACGTCGTGAAAGTTGAACATCCTTGCTTTACTAAATTCTTCAAGAAGAGGAAAACAGAAGTACGCAATTTAGGTCAACATATATTTATGTATGCTCATAAGTTCAAAGATTAAGGCTCCGTTTGGTACGGAAGTGAGTTTTATCTCAAATACATGTCCCAATGTTGATATTTTATGTATTATAGATTGAGATTAATTTGCTATATAAGTTGAGGATGGGACACACGTCCTCATATGCAAATCAATATCTTCAACTTAAAATTAGAAGCAAGTAAGACTTGCTTTTGTAAAAAAAGTAAAAATTGTATTAAAATGTATCTATAAAATAGCTAATGAAGTTGATGTGTAATTTCAATTGGTGAGAGTGCATTCTGAAGTTATCACTCCAAATTGGTGGTCGTTCCTATGACGAAATGTTTTATGATACTAGAACTCATGCCTTATTGATCATGTTATCCATTTAAATTGGTTTCTTCTGCAGCAGCACATGCTTTACTTACAATCTAGAATTCTAATGAAAATGATCTGCTGCTTGTTAAATCATGCACTTCTATTGGGAACAATGGGATAAGCAGATCAGCCATGTTATTTGCCATATCTTTTACTGTCAAACTTGATTTAGATTCTTGAATTTCAGGGAAAATCACCATTTGGGCAGAATATCTGGAACTCGATCCACAGACCCAAAATCAATGCGCTCTTTTGGGGACCCAAGAAGGCCACGGAGCCACCTCAAGCAAATATTTTACTTGGGGATTTCACTTTGACAGGGTCAGGCTCAGAGGTGTTTTCTTTTTTTGGTCCTTTAGAAGTAATTATTAGTTAAATGCTTCCTTTCAACACTTTTCAGATAGCTAAATCCAACTTTTATTTATTTTTTATTTTTTATTTTCAGGAAGTTTCGGTGACCTCGGACAAACCTAAACAGATATCGGTTTCAGTGATATCTTCAATCACACAGGTTTCATCGAAGGACTGGGATGCATGCAATCTTGATGCTACTGGGCCTGAAAAATTTAATCCATTTCTTACCCATGGTTTTCTTTCAAGCTTAGAGGAGTCAAGTTGTGCAGTGAAGGTTAGAATATTGCTTCAGTATTGTTTCAATAAAGTATGTTTATTATTAAATGTAGTTTCATTGCGATATGTTCTGGTTTGTCTTACATGAATAATGTTTGGGGCACAAAAGGGTCACAAAGAGATGCTCTCAAAAGGATGTGGCATCCCATGGATTGAGTTAAATGTGTTGGATCCTACTGCCACATGGGATGCCACATCCTTTTGTGAGCATCTCTTTGTGACCCTTTTTTGTTCCTAGCATTACGCGTCTTGCATTGTACTTGTATCTGTTGTGTGTAGAGTAATATCCAACTTAACATAAGTGAGCTTGTTTTCTGTTTTTTTTGTCAATGACGTACTCCTGTCTTTCATGGTGAAGGAGAGGTTTATGCTTTTAAACAATGAAAACTTGAATAAAATGATTCATTTCTAACATTCTATTTCAGGAAACAGGGTGGATGGCACAGCACATCATTGCTCAGGATGAATTTGAAAATGTATTGGGTGTTGTACCTCTATATCTTAAAAGGTTAAGCATTTGCTATTTTTTATTTGATAATATTCTTGTTTAGTTTCTTCTCTAAATCACACGTTTCTTTCTAACTGCTTTATATGTTTGTCATTTGCTCATCTCTTTTGACTTGGATGTGCAGCCATTCCTATGGTGAATATGTTTTCGATCATTCTTGGGCGGATGCCTATTACAGTTATGGTTCGAGATATTATCCGAAGTTACAATCTTGTGTTCCTTTCACTCCAGTAACTGGTAACAGGATCTTACTTCGTGATACCTTATACAAAGATCAGGTCTTCGACATTTTAGTCTCTGCGATGAAGGATTTGACACTGAAGGTATTCGGTGGTCCATCATTTGTTCCTTCCGTTCATTCCCTCCTTCTAAAAGTCAAGTGGTTTGCGAAATCCCATCAATCCCTACATTGTTTTCCTCTCTGCTATGTTACTCATGTATATTTTTTAATTTTCTTGTTAATGGGGTTAGAAATAAGGATACAAAATAATTGATTGTGATCACATTCTGCTGTGTGTGGAACGGATCTAACTTTTTGTTCTCTCAAAGTACATGTATCAATATTGATATACTTTGTACATAGAGTTAAAATGAAAACAAAAGGAGTAAAGAGATGATCAAAGAAAAAGGATAGACCGAGAGTTATTTGCTATAGAAGTTGTGGAGGATGAGGTTTCACAAACCCCACTCTGTGCCAATTTTTTTTTGATCAGTTAGTGTAGTGGGTCTCGTACGGGGACATAAGTGTCAAGTCCCAGGGGAGGGTGGGGCGAGGTTCGAACCTGGTATGAGCATGGCATGAAGAGTCTTTTTACCAACTAGGCTAAACCGTTGCTCACTCTGTACCAAACTATGTTGTATTAGAATTCTTTCATTTGTTTAATTTATTGGAAACGAGGAAAATAGGAAGGAAAAGAAAATAGGGTGAAAAATAAAAGAAAATTTTTGTACACTGAGTCACTCCCCTTCCACTTTTCTTGATTTTCTGCTACATTTTGTTTTGTTTTGTTTTTGTTTTTTTTTTTCTAACTTCTAATGTAACTTAGGCGTGGAGGAAAACACTGGAGAAATAGTTTTTCTTCTGTTTACTTTGAATGTAAATTAAGTATGGAGGAAAACACTAAGAAAACCTCTAGAGAAATAGTTCTTTCCTTTTCTTTTTCCTCTCCAAATCTGCAAATCAAATAAGCCTTAAAGGGTAAAAGATGGAATTTAAGATAGGCACGCTTTGGACTCTATGGCAGAAGTGTGGGGAAAGGCGTATACTTTTCCGACTCGGTGACAAGTCTCACTTTCTGGACCTCTTAGCCAGAAAAGTGTGTACATTGATCGCGGATCCATAGTTTTCAGTTATTTAAACTCTCACTTATAAGTGATTGTTGACCACCCCCAAAAGCTATCCCAAACGGGCTTATGAATGTTTAGAGTAGGTAAGATAATTTTTTAAATTGCTTTATATTCCATGAAGTGAGGGTTTGTTTAAATTGCCACCCTGACCGACAATTGAATTTGTATTTTCACAGTACCAGGTCTCATCACTGCACGTAACTTTTCCATCTGAAAATGAGTGGCACAGAATGAAGGAAAAAGGCTTTCTGCAGAGGCTAGGAATGCAATATCACTGGAAAAATCGTAATTATAAAAAGTAAGTTAAATTGGGGATACAATCTTAAGTCCAATCTAGTGATTTGAATTTGCTGGTGTGATCTTCAAAGGTAAATGGATGCTTGCCATTTTTAATGTAATCGTAAAGTGACCTCTTGTTATTAGTGTTAGCTAGGCAAGAGTCCAGAGAAGAAGTGTGTTTCAATGTGGTGTATGTTCTTCTAAAGCGCCATTTGGGCTATAGCTTTTCAGATCATTTTTTTTCCTTCCCCAGAAATAAGTGATTTCTTTAAAAAGCTACAAGTTGGAGATAAAATCTTTTTTAGACTTTAAAAAGGAATCTGATTTTTTACACTGAAAAGTGAACCTAAACGGACAAAACTTTCTCAAATTTCTTTTAAGCTATTGTCAGCCTGCCAAAAGCTATCCCAAACAATCCCACTATGAATTGTTTAATGATCCCCTCCCCCCCCCCCCCCCCCAACACACACACACACACCCCCCTTGTCTCCCAGTTTGTCAGATATAATCAGCTGTATTATTACATAATAAAAGAAGGTAAAAAGGAGACAGTTAAGATGTGTGTGGAATGGCAACTTCAGAATGCATTTTCACCAATTATAATCACATTATCATCCTTCTAAACTTATTTTAAAGATGCATTCTAGTACTACTACTTTTGTAAAATAATAAGTCTTTGCTTGCTTCTGGTTTTAATTTGGAGATGGTGTTTTGCATATGAGGACATGAGTTGGGGATTGACGGAACCCCATGCTCCTCAACTTTTTTATCAAATAGTTCTTGCTCTATCATGTTTCTATCTCCATCTCTTGCCCTCTTTGCGCCCTTCTCTCTCTCTCTCTCTCTCTCTCTCTCTCTGTTTATATGTAAAGCATATCAATATTGACGCATCATTACCTTTATTGAAAAATAAGATGATTATTGAGGAAAAACAAAGCTTAGTTCAATAGTCCCAATCCACGTGGGCGGCTCACTGATCTCTGTTTGATCTTTGTATCTCTTCTGCAATTTCCCATTACTGTGACTTCTCTATAGGAGAGATTGATTGTTCCGGCTACTGAGAAATACCTGACCACATTCTGTTTCTTGTTTGCTTTTATTATTCGTTTGCTTATTTTTGCATGCCACAGTTTCGATGAGTTCTTGATGGACATGAAGCAAAGTAAAAGGAAAAACATTCGTCAAGAACGCAAAAAGGTTGGTAATTTCTGTATATTGTTTAGTTTGGTGATTTTGCAAAAAGGTTAAGAATACTACCAGTAATTTGCAGACTGGAGGCATGGCTGGTCCATGACAGATGGAGTATTAATTGCTCAGCTTACCACAGATTTGAGGAAAGCGAAATCACTTAGTAAAGTTCTTAGCCAGATTAGTTGCTAGCCATCTGATTTAGCTTTCCTTTTACAGATTTCGGCTCAAAATTTGACAATGAAACGGCTTCGAGGATATGAAATAAAGGTGCCTATTACTAATTCCAATTAAGAATAGTGGAACCCTTTTTCAATTACATGATTCTATGCTCTTTCTTGCAATATTTCAGAGTGCAGTTCTGTATGGAATGCATATTTTGCAGGAAAACTTATCATTTTGACTAGGAGAAATTACATTTTCACACTCAGACTTTTTGGTCAATTTTATTTTAGTCCCTATACTTTCAATTGTCTCACTTTAGTCCCCCAAATTTGGAAGTGTTTCAATTTGGTCCAATAGCGAACATTTAGTTGCAAAATTTGCACTTTTTATCTGTAAAAGACCACTATTTGTGATGAAGTATTTGCTATTGGATCACGTTGAAACACTTATCAAACTTGGGAGACTAAATTGAGAAAATTCAAAATATATGGATTATATGGAAATTAACCCAAAGAGGGTGAAAACTGTATTTTACCTTTTTGACTGTTTTTAATTGAACTGAGTGGATTCTACATTCTAGCACTGTATCCCCTCAGATTGGTAGGCTCCAACTAACTTGTTAAAACTTCAAAGTATATTTGGTTTCGAATGTTGAAGTGTTATTGTTCTAAATAGCTTTGACCTGCTAGGGCTTTGGTTGGTGCCTCACCCATATGAGGCCTCACTACATGTATACATCTGTTGATACAGTCAATGTTGGGATTACGGGGCCACTTTTTTTTTTTTTGGGAATTGATGTTTTCTTAAGAATACGAGTCGTATACTATGGCTTTATACTTCTTCAAAAGTTGTAAAATCATTTCCAATATTCTGATTTGGCGTAGGAATTCCAATTTATAAATAGTCATTTAACAACCTAGACTAATGAATTTGTCCTTCAAAGAAGGTTCTTTAAGTTACTTTTTTCTTCGTCTTTTGGATTGGCAGGCTGAGCACTGGGACACCTTCTACAACTTCTACAGGAACACAGCTGATAACAAGTTAGGTCAACATCATTAAATCCTGGGTTTTTCAACTCGGAATTTTCACAACTGAATCATGGTTTTGTTTTGTTTTGTTTTGTTTTATTTATTTATTTAGGTGGGGAAGTGCTTATTTAACGAGGGATTTCTTTCACAACATGGGTTCGAAGATGGGAGATAATGTACTTCTTGTTGTTGCTGAAGAAGGAGATGATATTGTTGCTGGAGCTCTTAATCTTATAGGAGGGGACACTTTGTTTGGGCGCTTATGGGGTTGTCTCCCTCGGGCATATTATCCTAGTTTGCACTTTGAAGCATGTTATTACCAGGTTTGGATCAGTGGGCTTGAAATTTACATTTGGTGTCTTCTAGGTTTTAGTTGGGGGGTTGCGTGTAGTTTGGTATTTTTTGGATTTCTAGTTAGCAGTTGTTTCGTTAACTTCTCTTAAATAGTAAAGTGGAAAAGGGCTTCAAACCAGAATTTTTAGATACAAATGGATAAACTTTGTATTGTTAGCTAGTTTCCGTTTCATTTATGATTGTGCAATTAAGGGGTGGTTTTGTTGAGATATGTGTAGCATGGACCCGAGACATGGATACGCTCATACACCTCTATGCGAATACGGCAGCACAACAAATGTAAAAAATGTAGGATATGGACACGGCGTATAAAAATTTGTATATTGTTAATTACACAATGTACCATGCGGTGTTCACATCCGTATCCTAAGTTTTCAAATAAACCCACTACTTATTTCCCATTCTCGTATATGAAAACTTTTACCTAAATTTTAAGAACATTTTCAAAGAAGGCATCATATTGTGTCCAATTCTGCGTCCGGCCATGTCGGCCGCGTATCTGCATTCGCCCATTCTGGATATTTTTTTTGATACATTTACCACGCATCGCCGTGTTGTCTGCGCGTGTTGGTATTCAACATGTGTTTGACACTGACATGGCACCCCAATTGAAGTGTCCCTGCTACAGATGTTGAGATCATTCATATGAGGAGATTGCTCTGAAAGTTCTGGTGATATCGTAAAATTTCTTATTACTCTTCGGCATGAAGTGAGAAAGCCAGTAGCTTAAAAAAGGATGCTATTAATTTTTCGAAGTATTGTTCATTACAGGCAATAGAAGCAGCTATTGAGCTTAATCTTGACAAAGTAGAGGCAGGGGCCCAGGGTGAGCATAAAGTTCAGCGGGGTTATCTTCCAGAACCAACATTTAGCTGTCATTATATCCTTGATGAAGGGTTTAGGAAAGTGATAGAGGACTTCTTGGTCCGTGAAACGACTCAGGTAATTGCATTTATCTTACTCAAGTTCAGCATATACATACAGTGGTTTATATATAATTCATTGGCCATCTAGACTGTAATAACAAGGCATAGAAGCTCAATAATGCTTATAAATTACATGCTTAAGTATTAGCCCTCCTCCTCATCCTTCCTAATCTTCTTCTTCTATGCATATTTGTGTATGTTTGCTCGTTTTCGCCCTTTGTTATATAGAAATATGATAACTGGTACAAAGACTGATTAAGTAATTAACATTCACTTCATAAACTCGTTCTATTTAGTACTGCAGTGCTATAGAAATAGAATTAGTGATTCTTAATTTTTGTTTTGCAATATTGGCGATGCTTGACGTTTTGAAGTTAAACCACTTATAGGGTCAAATTTTTCCTTGGAAAGCATGGGAGAGCCACTTGAAGTATTAATTTATGTGTGGGATTCAGCAACATGAAGTGCCAGAGGAAATTGTGAAATCATCCGTTCATGTTGCGAATTGACCTACCATTAGAAAATTTGTATTTGCTATGCACATTCCAAATACATTGTCACACACCCAAAATCCGTCTACGGATTTAAGGCACATGACCGGCCACCAAGGCCTCTTACAACATACACAGAGTTTTAGCGGAAGCAAACTTAACAATTTTACTTATCACTAATAAGGGTCATAAAGACCATCAAATACATCTGAAAGAAAACCTATGACACAACACTGTTTCAGGCTAGTCTAAGCCCACAAATACTTGTCTTAAACACAATAATCAGAAGGTCTTGAGTCTTCCATCGGGGAGACTCCACATATAACATCAGGTTTTTTTTTTCCCTCTCTCTCTCTCTCTCTCTCTCTCTCTCTAAAAAATATGTAGGTTCCCAGCCCCCCCCCCCCCCCTCCCCCCCCCTCCCCCCCCCCCTCCTTATCCCAACTTTGAGACTTTAATATCAACATAGAATATGAAAATTGTCTGTTATGCTTTTATATGAGTTGAAATAATACCATTGCCCTTTCTCTTTGCAGATTAAACTTGTTATGAAACTAATAAATGATTCTGGTCCCTTCAAGGATGGTATACAATAGAGCAGTGAAGTATACTTTTTACAGAGTGGAAATGAAGCAGGCTTTAGCTTGTTTAGGCAAGTGGGTTCCTTCAGTTTCTATGCTAGTGTCTCCATATTGAAAAACTATACGATATATGTTATTTTAGGGCATTGCACGAAATGTATAGATTCAAATTTTACATTGTTGTACATATAATTCGATGCTATTGAACAAGAAGCCCAAAGGATCATGTACATGGAACTATGGAAGTGATGATAGTAACAAACTATGATGCTGCTCTGTATGCGGATTGTAACGACTGTTGACTTCTTAGCTTACTTAGAGTTGGCAATGTCGATCACATAGTACACGATGTTGAAGACAAGTCTGTAATACATCTCTGCTACGTACAATTCATTCTCAATGGCCCTGTTTGGCAATAACTTTTGGAGTTTTTAACTGATGATGGAACTTCAAAAACTAAAACAAAATTGTTTGGTAACCAGATTATGCGATACAATCCCAAGCAACGCCAAACGTTCAATGACGTCCAACCAATGTATGTGTTTATATCAACTCAATCACAGACTTAGGGCATGTTGATACTACTATGCTGCTTTTGGGTTTTCCAATTTATATTGAAAATTTCAATGAAAGTTGATCGAGTTTCATCCAATATCAGGCAATGCAAAATTTTCAAGAAATGTAGTGATAAAAAAATAAAAAAATATATAAAAAATATTTAAAAAAAACAGAAGAAGGAAGAAGCAGATTCAGGTAAAGCTGCAATGAAGTTCTCCATATTTGCAATGAGACAAAATGATACCACCAGCTATAGGCGCAGTTTGACAATAACCAATAACTTATAGAGTCCGTAAGTGATTATGAAACCCCAAAAGCAAAATAGAGCGCTATTTGTCACTCCAGCTTTTGCAAATTCAATTGCGGAAAAATGCAAGTCATTGGCTCGGGAACTGCTTTTGGCTAAAAAGCAGTTTTTTTGGCAATTGAATCGCAGAAGCAAGAGTTGTTGCCAAACGAACCGATAGACCTGCGATGGCTGAGAACATAGATGAAAAATATAAAACCAAAGTCTAATAAAATGCATTTGCTCCTCTTAAAACATCAGATCATATTACAAGACACTGTCCTGTACTGCAAGATTAAAAAATCCTCTTTTCTGGAAAGAGCAAAACGAAGACGGTTTCCAAAAAATAAAATAATGTTAACAGTAAAGAATCCAATCTCTTGATGGAAAGGAAAAGAAAATTTTGATCAACACACTCCAAGTACAACTCAAAATCCAGCCATCGTTCGTCAAGGAAAAACAAAATTAACTGCAATATATATCTACAGAGATGCATATTTTGATTCTCCAAAACTATTATCACATAATATGAGCATGGCGAGGGCTCAATGTAGGGAGCAGGAGCAAACATAACCGCCCAAGAATGTGTTAATCAGTAGGAACCTGATATTATGATCTAATTCTCTAATATTTATATGATGAACCAGACGGAGGCGGTGCTGGTGGCAATCGGTTGGGGGTGGTGCGGCGGCCGCTGGAGTTCGAGCCCGAGTTCACATCACCATTTTGGGCAGGGTCGCTGTACCGACGGCTGTGACCGTTGGACCCGTACCTAGACGAGTCACTGACTGAGTCAGTGGACCCGTTGGCTGCAGCATCGAAGGCAGATCTCCAGTCATCACCACCAGAGGGTCCAGGGGTTCTTGGACTGCTTTCTGCAAAATATGAATATACGATTAGACTTTAAACCATGACAGACAGAAAAGGGGTGTACACGAATAAAAATTTTCAGAACAAAGATGACAATCATGACGAAAAGCAAGCTTTATACTAAATCCAACAGACTGTAGAGTGTAATTCAAAGTGATAGGAACAAGACCAAGTTGACTAACCAACAAGAAGGCCCCCCAAATACATGCAAGTTGAATAACATGGAGCATAATCAACCAATCTAAAAAACCCAATACATTATAAGCATTATCACTCAACCGTTCACATGAATGAAGCTATGATCTTAAAAAATATTAAACTAAGTGTACAAATGGCATCGACCGACGACAGTACCTTCTTTATTCTTATTGTAGTGTAGGCTTTCCTTTCTTAAGAGTTTGCTTTATGTAAGCTGGACAACCATTATGATCATTCAAACTTTTGAGGAATTATTTAATAACTAGCATCCGCTCTGTACACCAGTTAGGGCAATTGCTAGGATATAGATTGAAGGAAATGCAAAGGGTAGGGAAATGGGAAAGACAAAAATTGACATGGGTACAGATAATAAAGAAAGAGTTAATCATGTGTAGCCTCAGTGTAGGTTCAACGAGGCTACGTCCGTCGACCGCGTGGAATGGAGAAGACGGATTCATGTAGCCAACCCCAAATTAATTTGGGATATAGGCTTAGTTGAGTTGTGTTTGAGTCTATCGTCCCAAATTGCCAAAGTCAAAACAATGTTTAATAAAAAGACAACTGAATGTATGTCAAAAGGCACAAGTTCTAGCGTTGAATGAATTACTACTGCATTTAAAAATCCAACACCAAACCCCAGACCTTTATCACCGCCGGGGTAAAAGACAATTAAATTAATAGAAACAAAATAAAGTGAAATAAATAGCAACATTCTTAAGCTATCATTACCTGCTCCACCATTTGAGTAGCTGGAGGCAGCAGCTGCTCGATTATCATGAATGCTAAGTTGCCTAGTGAGCTTTGAAAGAAGAGAGGATTGTTTCTGATAACGTTCCCTCCTATGCTTTACATTACGGTCTTCCTGGAGCAACTCTTCGATCTTTGCAGTACTTTGGGCACTACCACACAAATGCATGAAAAGTTGTCAAAAATAACCCAACTACTATAAGTCTATAACAAATGAAAAATTATCAAACATGAAAGATTCTGGGTAATAGAAAACCATTATTTTGCTGGATAAACAGCACGTTTTGAGTGGGAAAATGTCATATACTAGACGTAGAATATACAAAATAAACATTGATTAGTGTTGTAGACTTATGTAGCACACACCTTTTCTCTTACTATTTTACGCGTTATTAGAGCATTAGATTACTGTCATTCTTACCAGAATCTTACGATTCACAAGTCGATTCATACAAATTTCATACAGCCCGGTATGAGTCACGATTCAATCCAATTCACACGTTCTGGTTTTGAATTTTTGAACTCTCAAGTTTTAAAGAAAAACTATCACAATTAGAGCCTTGACATGTGTTTATGTATACGGATACACATTTTTATTATTTCTTAAAAAAAGTGAATCTTATGATTTGCAATTTTCTCAAACAGATTCACGATTCGACTGTTATAAAATATCAGCCCACTAAACCTTCTCTTTACCACATATAACAGACACTACTTTAGAATATACCGTGAATTGATTCAATATAGGGTTCAAGAATTTATTCCTATGGCAGTAGGCAATGCTAGTAATAAAATCCCACTTATCCAATCAAATATCACAAACACTGGAGATTACACAAAAGAGCTTTGTATGACTGAAAAAAAATGCGTTTATGCACCCTTTAAGGAAAGAAAAAGGCTACTAACCTAACAGAGCTGTACAACTTATTCAGCATGTCCTCCTTTGCTTTCTCCACCTGGCAAAGAACAACTGCCTGCACAACGAATAATGATAAAGAATATCCAAATAGTGGGGAAAAAAGAGAAGAAGAAGAAACAATAGTGCTATTGAGACTTACTTTTGGAACATTGGCAGCAAGGCTGTTCAGAACAGCTTCAACATAACCGCGGACTTCCTGAGACATCCATCGTAGTTCTTCCTCTGGATCTGCAGGTCTTCTGGTCATTGTATCCTAAAAGGAAGAATATAGTGGGATTAGAAAACACAGATTAATATTTTTGGCATTAAAGATGCACTTTATGCACTGCATTTTTTTCACGACACTTCAATTATTAATAGTTCGTGTACTAGCAATTCCATCATTTTTATCGTGAACTACCGAGAAAGAATGAGAAAACTATGTTTTGATGGTTGCTAAACCTGGCACTTTTTTGCGAGAGAATGAAACTTGTCATCCTGAAAGTAACGTGTGTTACAATAAGTGCAATACTATCACCATTCACACCATACTTATAACTTTCATGTGTTTTCTAGAGTTTATTTCCACAAGCTACCATTAGGGGAACAACACTTGCACTTGCGTGGGCCAAAATGAGGCTCACTCTGCAAACATTTAAGGTTACAGATGTATATTACACTTAAATGCCACGACTAACATTCTAAGCTGTAGATTGCTACAGAGGGATAAAATGAAAGACAACTAAAAGGTGACATTTTAAATTATGGAGTACCAGAGCACATAGATTCTGCTAGCATGTAGCTTCAATTGTGTTTATTGTAGAGATAGAAAATAATGTTTCAACTGAGGATAAAAATGAGAAGGAGACGAGAAACTGAGCACATAACAGTAAAAAAGCTGTGTGCAGCGCATGATAGCAGAGGAAGCAAAAAATAAATGTATCCATCTTTAGTTCTGTAGTTATTGTCATGAATTATAAAGTTGTGAACTATATAGCCAAGTAATGTTTACTTTGTATGTGTTTGAGGAAATCAGTACCGAAGGAAACACGGTGACAAAATTGTATTACTTTAATAAATTCTTGCTACAGGCTGTAACTTAGTAGGAAATAAATCAACAAAAGACATGAAAACTCACGTTTCAAGTTAGCACAAGTATATTACAATTATTGCAAAGGTTGGCATTACACGATTGCTTTGATCAGTAACTATATAGAAAACTCACGCTGCTAAAGACATGAAGGAAGAGCTACTCCTGCTCTGCTTAAATAACAGATCATCCATAAATTCCAAGGATAATTAAGATATAAAGTCCATGTTTCAATAAGTACAAGTTAGATGATCATAATGTAATATAAAAATACAAGTTACAACCACATTGTAATTTGTAACTACTAATGACTAAGGTATGTGGGAGTTGATGAGCACTGGAGGATGAAATTATTTTTAAAAATATGCAAGAACAGTACTAGTTACGGACTTGTACGGTATAAAATAGTAACATAATATTGTCACACCACCACCACCACTACCAGGCCTTCACTCTTGCATAAGGTAATAGTATTAGAAAGCAATACTTGAACACAGTCACACCTTGTTGAACTTACGTACAAAACAAAGAAAGAAAAAAAGGAATCACAAGGCAAGACAACTTTGAAAGATACTTGCGTGTGACAAAGTATACTGTGCTATGATGTTGGCAGGTACCAACAAGAAGCATCGAAGAGTAACTCACTAGAGAACCATCAGAAAGACTTTGCCGCATTGGAAGAACTGATTCACCCTTCACTTGACCTCCTTTAGATTGAACCACATTTCTTAACTTGTTTAACCACTCAACCTTATCCGCCACACTCTCAGCCTTTAGTAGAACAGCACTATGAGCTGAGAGAAAAAGGTGGAACTCTAGTGTAAATTCCCATGTAGCTCAACGGGTGAAAGAAAACAGAAACAAAACTCAGAAGCAAAATGATAATAATTACCCTTGAGTACTGTCTTATATGGAACCTTGCTCGTTATCTTGAATACAAGACTCGGTGGTTTTGAATCTGGTCCATTTGCCTTTTTATCCTTGGAGCTTTTTGATGGGGGTTCTTCCTCATCGGCTATTTCTTCAATATTACATTCCTAAACAATCATCAAATATTAGAAGATAAATTCTTGGCAAGAAAGTATAAACAAATAGTTTAATACAACCATTGGTTGCAGAACACAAAAGTAGTAGTCACTTCAAAACATATAAGAGCAAATTTATTCTCTTTGCCCTGTTCAAAATCACACAATCTGTGTGTAGAAACAAATGAAATTATAAATTGCAGCTTTCTAATACATTTCAGCTGGGAAGGCACCAAACTAAAAAAGTTCAGACGAGTTACATAATTATACTACAATGATGCTTTAATATTCCTAAAACTCAAGTCACTTTACTTTGATCTCTTATTCCAGCTACCTGGTCTGGCATTGTAAATTATCACCTCAGCATCTTGAAGAACACACAACACTGTGCATGATGTTAACTCGCATATACTTTCCGTCATTAAAAAAAAACTAGGAAGTAGCTGCCTCAAATATCACTCTTCATTATATGAGCATTTTTTCAGAATAACAATGTAAACGAGTATCCGCAAACAAGTGACATTACTATAACACATGCATCCAATAAAAAAAATACCAAAATTTATCTTGGAGCACAGAATTATCTAGCCAGCTAGGTAACCGACTGATTGGTAAGAAACCCAAGGGGTAGTTAAAACTTAAAATGGCCAGGCCACCATTTCAATATGTGGGAGCTCTTGAGTTCAATCACTCCATTGGGGCTACATGGTTAGTGGTCTAAGCTCTTAGCAAATTCTAAGTTTTGGTTCAGCAGAAGTCACATTAGCCTATAGTCAAGGATCAAAATTTCCTTCTGTTTCCATCGAAACAGCATAAACGTTTCCGTTTCCTAGGTCATGGAAACGAAACAACCATGGAATCTCGAAATTCCATGGATTCTATCGAAACGACTTTGTTTCTTTTGTTTCCATCGAAACATAATTGTTTCCACCGAAACAAACCTATGATTCCGCATCGTTTCATTTGCTTCCAACGAAACATACTTGTTTCCATCGAGATAATCATGTGGTTGTGTACTTGTCATATGAACAACCATTTTATTTTAGAGATGGCTTATTAGCTTATTATGTACTTATATGAATCATTGGCATTCTATGAAGTGTTTTGTGGTTTCTATTAAGTGTTTGACAGTAGATTGGCGACTTGATCCTCATGTATTTTCAATTTAAACTACACATTTTTAATGCAGCACTACACATATATAGACCTCTCAAATGTTCAATTAATCAATCATTAGCTTTATACACGCATATAGTTTTAAGTTTTAAGTTATGTTTCCCCATGTTTCTCAATGTTTCCAATTTTTTCCACTGTTTCCACATGTTTCCGAAATGTTTCCGAAACGTTTCCGTTTCTGGGTAGACCGAAACAATAGATCGAAACGAAATTTTGATCCTTGCCTATAGTCCAGACCAGATTGACTTGGTTCTCCAGAACATTCCAATAATGATATTGGACAAAATCCACCATATGAAATATAAAATGTTGAAGTGTCCTGTTCGTAAGTTAATGCATGCATGTACCAAAAGTGAAACAAAAAGGGCTCAGTACAGTGAAATGTTCCCGATAAAGGAAGATAAATAATACCACCATCCATCTTAAACTATCACAACCTTAGAAGTAGGAACCTTCTAAAGTGGTCCCCGCTCCCCGCTCCCCGCTCTCGCTCCCGCTCTCGCTCCCACCCCCGCTTCCGCTGCTGCCCTGCTCACGAAGAAACCTTTGAACCTCGTAAAGTAATGCTATCCCGCTCCCGCTCCCGCCCCCACTCCCCGCCCCCGCCCCCTCTCCCGCTTTGTGCAACTTAGTTCACAACACGTTCAAAATCATCGACATCAATAGCTCACACAAAATGACCACAAAGAATGTATAGAATTGGGAACCACTTGGAAACAATCAAGAAAAGTATCATCCAAAATTTAGTAATCAATTTCTAGAAATACAAGTCTACATCCTAAAATAAAGCCGCAAATCCAGGAACCAGTCTCCTAATTTAATTAGAACAGCTGTAGCCAGCCATTCCTCTCATGTAGAAGTGTGGCATCCATAATACGTAATCAACTTTTTGGCACTCTGAAATCCATTTCCTCTCAAGTGAATTTAAAAGTTGGTACAGATATATTTAAGGCACTCAACTTCCTTTATGAACACAATCTTTATCTCTTTGCGTACCTTCTATTTAAAAAAATAAATTTTTCATGCAATCTCACCGATGTCAGAAGACTCAGAACTAAGACTAGTCAACAAATTTTGCTATAACCAAGTGTACAAATGCATCTAAAAAATTCTTGACAATGAGTACAGATGTTGAAGGAATGCATACCCACTCTGTAAGAGGAAGGAGTAAATCACGAAGAAACATGTTTGTAAGAAGAAAAAAAAACACAAAATTATTACAAAATATAAGTCACATTAGTGAATTATATTGTCAATGTCCACATTCTGTATTGAAATGACAAGAGAAAAGTAAAGTCCAAATTCTTTGATGTTTGAACTATTATAACTATAGAGTGCAACAGGTGATACATGTTGGGAACTTCGCCTGAAAAACTTGTCATAGACATATTATTGAAAACTACATTCAGATAATTATATCCTTGATTATGCCATCTAACCAGAGAATATACAACAAACAATAGAATGCTTGCAACTGGCTACACCTAAAATTTTCACCACTGGTTCATAACTTCATACCTCCAAGGTGATGACGCCACGAAAATGCCGTTCCTCTTGCTTTTTGGTGTATCCAAGCTGCAAAACGTTGTTTCAATCAGAACTTATCATGTGATGCTAAAAATGAATATAAACATATTTCACAGAATGACAGCAACGATTACTGTATGCAGCACCCAGTGTGCATGAATGCTGAAAATCATTCATCGTGATTTAAAAAAAAAAAAAACGCATGAAAAGTGCATGACTCCTTAATTTCCTCATTTAGACCCGGACAATAGTATTAGCACTAGAGAATCTACTATCTAGAATAACCTTCTGAAAGCATGCTTTATTTGTAGGTTTGAATAATCATTTGAGAGGTTCAAAATGCTGGTCTGGGTGGAAATGACTTGTGCGTGTATATGAGACGAGAAACAAGGGACTTTTCAGGAGAAAGAAATTTGACGACTACATATTAAGAAACTGCAAGAAGTATATAAAAATCATGGATACTCCCACATGGTAGTACAGGCCTACTTGGAAGGTTGAATTGTCACTAGCCGCAGTATATGGTTGCTGAAAAGATATAAAACTAACCTTTCCAGTTTTCTCATTCAAAACAAACCACCGCTTGCTCCACCCATTAGTTTTTGCACTTTTCTTCGATAAGAATCCTGCAGATGAGAGAAATGCAATGATAAGTAACAGAAACGCAGCCCAAGAATAGGGAAATGTTAGCAACCTAATATCTTCTTCAAAAGCCCCAATGGCCACAATTTTTTGTTGCTTTTGGTTGTTATTTTGTGTTGGTCACAACCATGTATGGTTAGTACACCGCACCCTAGCAGGAGTATATATATTTGCTATTCTCAGCTTTGTAGGTAGTTTTGGTCCTTTTGGATATTAATTGGAGAGCAATTCATATCATAGAGCATTGTTTGGCTCTAGATTTGAGTTGCAAAAAACCCTAATTTCTCTTCCAATTATCTTTGATTTGAGCATTATAGCAAAATTGGATCAAAATGAACCAACGGTATGTCCAAATATTAAACGGTATAGCTCATGAACGTTTAAGTAGGATATGAATATCATAAAACTCTTAAACAAAGAGAGTAAAAACATCATAGGAAACCTGCTGTTATCTCCCCCTCAGCGCCTGCAGTCTTCAAGGCTGAAGCCTCTTGTGCATTCTTATCTTGCTGACCTGATTTCTCCTTCATTGACTTTAAGTTACCCCCAGTTTGTTGGCTGCCTGTTTGAGGACTAGTTGCCTATAACACAGCATTAAAGGTAATAGAAAAGCATTAATTCAAATAGAATATTTTAAAACAATGTTCAACGAAACTCCAATGCCCAAAATGCAGTATTTTAACCCCCATAAAAGAGTATAAACTCAAGCATACATAAAGCGAAGGATGGTACCCTATTTAATGTGGTTTGCTCTGCCTCGAGTCCCTTCTTGGAAGGTCGGCCTTTTAGCTCGTCCTCTCGTCGTTGCCTATCCATCCTGGCAAAAGGAAAATAAAAAATAAAAATAAAAATAAAAATAAATCGCTCAGATACAGAAAGAAACGGTATAATAGGCCATAATCAAACAGATTATGCATCCAGGTGACAATTAGAAACAGAATAGCAGACATGTAAATGATTAATACACCAACAAAAAAACTGCATAGTAATACAAACTTGCGATATCAAGATTAAAAAAGCAAGGACACCACCAAGACACTTCTAAAAAAAAGGATACAAAGACCCTGTGGCAGGGTGTTAAAGAAACAGTTGCAACATGTCATCATTTTTCCCAAGGAGATGAACTTCGGCAACAATAGTACGATTTTTTTTTTTTCTTTCATTTTTCTTGTTTTTTACAGCTTTCTAAAGGGGTGTTGGGCATGTATTGCATTAACAAGTGAACCATCCATCCAGAAGGATCAGAGAGAACTGGGATGTCAACAATTTATTCCAGAACAACCATAAATTTCCCACATGACATGAGGGGCTCACACAATTCTTTGAGTTATGAAAAAGCTATTTAAAACTACCATGACTTTTTAGCCAGTTAGAGTAAGGACAGCTATAGCAATCAATTAACATTGGATTATTGGAAGCATATGATTGGGAGACAGCTTGGTTTAGTTTGGTTTGGTTATTGGAAGCATATGACAAGACTACAACAGACCTAGTTTATGAATTCTTTATGCAGCTTACCTTTACAACCCACGGTGGGTAAAAAGTGCCCAAATAACATACATAGAAAAGGATAAGACAAGCACGAGAACGGGAACACTTGATACACTACAAAAGTTACTAGCTTCAAAGTGGGCAGACTAACTAGAAGAGAGCATTGTCTAGCCAGAAAAGAATATAAAAAATTTGTGATAAGTATTTTAAGAACTCGCTTCACTTCGTCAAAACTGAAAAGTAAATTTGCCATAGCATTCACTGGAGATGAATTTGCATAAAATGTCGATAAGATGGGCTCCAAATTGATTAATTATTCACAACACGATAAGATAGCCTTTAAAATAGTTTCAAAGTTACTTATAAACTCTTGTAAGGCGAAAATCATTAATGCCTTCTATGAATGAGAGCAACAAGTCATAATGGCCACAAACACAGCATCCCTCCTCATTTCACAACAGCTAACCAGTATTCTCTGTTTCTCTACTAGTTTTCCCAACCAAATACGGAGACAGCCATGCATATCAGACCTTGTGTTGGTGCGTGTTGACATGAAGGATGAACATTCAAGTTTAAAAAGGAGGATGGGGGAAAGGTAGGAGTTTAAAGCGGAGGTTTGGGTTTGGGTTTGGGTTTGGGTTTGGGTTTGGGTTTGGGGGGGGGGGGGGGGGGGGGAGGGGGTGGGGTGGGGTTGGGGGGGGGTGGGATGTGTTGGTGAGGAATCGTAGCAAATATAGCACAAACTTAAAGACACAATTTACTAATTTAAACATTTGTTTAAGACCATACGAGACATGACTGAAGTAACACAATTACAAAAGACCAAACAGCCACCACCAAATTAAAGTTATTAAAGTAGTATTGCCACAACAATAGTTGTACATACTTCATAAATCACAAGAATGCTTTTTCAAATACAAATAAGAAGCATAAAAGCTAATACGACTTTTTCCGAATACTGAGCATACCGCCTCTGGACCAAGCGGATGAAATGTTGGGGAGGGACAAATGCACGTTCCATATCAACAAGGGCAATCACCATGTTTCTTGCTTCATTCTTAAAGCCATCCAGAGCAGCACTTGCAATTGCCACAACCTAGTTAAAATATAACTTAGTACGTTTTACCATAAGAAAGCAAAGTTAACTAAGAAAGACGCACATTACTTATACAGATTGTGGGAATGTGTAGCTACAAGCTTACCTCTCTCTTAAAAGGAGGATATCTTCCAAGCCCTGGTGTAGCATTTGCAGCTGTTGAAACTATATCCACCAGTACACGATGCACCTATTTTGGTTTTGTGATCAATAAGCGATTTCAAAGTAGAATAAGTACAGAACAAGCACCAACAGAACTTCATGCACCACATATGCACAGAAAACATGTGGCACGATAATTGCGATGCATTTTCTACAACACAGATTTCCCACATGTCGGCATGATATTTGCAAATTAACAACCAGAATATAACACTTAAAAGGATAGGGATATACACCATCGCCTGAATATTACATCAAATTAAATGAGTAATAGAACCGTTCAGTAGATATAGTGTGATGAAAGCCTTCAACGCCCAACCCCGACCCCAACCCCCCAAAAAAGAGTGGAAGAAATGGATGGACTGTTTAAAGGAAATAGAAACAGACAAAGGAAGCAGGAAAAGTTGGAAAACGGGAGGACTACTACTGCAGTTTCAGCTTGCCCACCCAATTAATATATTGTGAAACTCGCACTTTTTTTGTAGTTATTTATAGGTATTCTCAACGTAAAGATACTTATAGTTACAAAATTCAAGGTACCTCTAATAAGAATTAATTTTCAATTTAGATGGGAGAAACTCTGAGACTCCCAGCTAATCAAAGAAGGGCGCCCAATTTGAGGAACAGCAACATTATAAACAGAGCCAAAAAAAAAACTGCGGCACTTTAAACATTGCAGTGATGCAGTTGGTTGCATCACAGCATCAACAACCTCTTCATTTAAAGAGAAAACAATAGCCCACCACCATCTGCAACTTCAAATACTAACACTTACTTGAAAGACTAATAAGAAAAAAAGAAAACAGACAGTAATATTTCACAACCGTAAACCAAAACACCATTCAACTACGTACTAATTTAGTAGCTATCAAAGACACCAAAAAAAAATGCACCAACCAAAGGAAAGTTAAAATTGTAGCAAAAGTTGTCAGGTTAAAACATTATATGCACCATGCAGAATTACCTCATCAACACAAAGACGTGAAGGTTCTTTTGCCAACTCTAAAACACCTTTTATTAAAGACCTCAGCCCTTTCTCTGGAGATATTAAATAAGGTTGATAACCATCTGCTTCTAGCACAATCTGGTAACACATAAAGGGTCATTATTAACGCAAAGACCAAGAAAATAACACAATTCATGAGAGAATGCACATAACTTAGATTACTTGGAGAGGACTACATACCCTTTTGACGTTGTTTATGTCAAAATGTCTGTCTAAGGGCAGCTGTTTTATCCTGTTGGGAAAATTGCCCTCAAAACTCGCAACAACTTTCCAACCACCACCCTGCAATAAGTATTAACAAAAGCAGCTAAATTGTGTTATTGAATGTAATTCTGTTTCTAGTGTCACAGGAAAGAACATGACCAATAATAGATGTTTGCCATTGCCCAATCCCCTTTCTGGATTTAACTTCCATAATAAAGTTGACAGCCCAGGTGACAGGCAATTATGGGTACCAGTATCACAACCATACTATTGCACTGTGAGAAAGGCCTATTTGTTTCTCACCAAGCGAAGCAAATACTTAGCATGAACAACAAATAGTCTAGTTACCACAAGCAAACCTTGATACACAAACAAGGGAGTACAAAAAGCTAACACAACCAGCTCAAAATTAAGAAGCATGCTCCATTAGAGATCGAGAAACACATCCCCAACCTTAAAGTGAACACCTACAGACTAGGACGCATGGACACTTCTAAGAAGGTAGCGTGTCGTGTCGTGTGGTGTTTAATACATGGACGGGGCACTTCAGACACTTTTCTTGATGTGTCGACGTGCAATTTTGTGAGGATTTATCGTGTCGGCGTATCTGTGTCATGTTGTGCCGTGTCCGTGCTTCATAGCCTATAGATGTATGGTGCTGCGTCATCAACCCTAAGATCCTTCCCACAGTCCTCCCAATTGGCTCTCTTCGGGACAAAACAAATTTGCATAATTGACCTTAAACCTGATGCAGGAAAAACAAACCCCTCCCCTAATACAGCACTATCAGATCACATTTTCACTCAAGTAGGCTTTCAACACTTCTCTATGGCATATGAAAACCAGATATAGCATTTTAATAGTATTCCTCTGATAGGGCCACAACTCTACACAAGAAGTACTAGGGTGGGCAAAAAGATATAAGAAGAAGACACCAGTAGCTCTGTAACCTATGAGACAATCGTGCAAATTTTACCACTCAAAATGGCATTGCTCGATTTATAGTATAAATGTTGACAAGGCAACCATTAGTAATAGGATCCTGGTAAATATGGATTTGCTTTAGGCACTATGTGCACTAACCTAGCTTTCAAAATTTTACGTAAAGCTCACAACTCAACATTTTACACATGTACACAAATTATCGATTTATTGACTCTTGTTACATGCACACAGGAAACTAAAAGAATTGTAAGAAAACCTTTGCCAAGTCCCTGCAGAGCAAATAAATCATCTGGCGAAGCGCCATGAGATGTCACCAATAGAGATCCTCATTTTTCATACTGAACCATTGAAGGTATGTTAAATTTGGTGATCCTCTTGGAAACTTTAAAATAGATAATAGCATGAGTTTTTTCGTTGTAAATTCTCACCTCACCGCTAGTGATATGTTGTAGAAATTTATCCTCAAATTCACGGCAAAGCTCCAAAGCCAAAGCTCTTGTTCCTTCCGAAGTACTGACCATTTGTTCACCAAGTCTTACCAATTCATCCTGCACTACTTGAGACTTACCCTGAAGCCTGCAGAAAATGTAAAAGAATAGTTGAAACTTTAGTTTAAAGTTGGCCATGAATGTAAGAGAAAGATTCAGTTCTTTATGATTGTGATTCTCCTTCATTATAAAACAAGCTAACTCAAATTTCTATGATGCATCATTATGCCCATCATAAGAGGATGCCCCCCTATCTCAACAAGGCGGATAGGGCACTTAGCCAACCATTTAGACTGAATAAAGTGACTAAGCTAGTCACCTCACCTCTCTTTCTTACCAGCCCTTTTTAACAGTAGGCAACCTTTCTTTCTCGCCCTTCGGAGAAATAACAGGAGAGAGGAGGGAAGAGGTCCAATCTTTCTTAGAACGCAAAAGAGAGAAGGAAGAGTGTTGGGCTCCGTCCCCACAATTTCGTTCCCAACCAAAAGTAGACAAAAAGAAGATGGTTCAAAGTTACATTTTACCTTTGAATGAACCACATTATGTTAATATGTACGGGATACAATAGTAAACGAACACACCTTTGTCTCTTACTTCCAGTCATAGTCATCCAATCAAATGGAAGGGAACAAGGCCTTTCGCTCATGAGATTAACATTTTCCCTCTACAGCTCACAGCGATGCTTAGCACGGTTGGTTAAATTAGAAGTATTCCCGAGCCCAATAAAAGCGACAAAATGGCGAAATCATAACACCCATGACCCAACCATCTTTTTGTTTCAAAAGAGTGCTTGCTACAACTGGTCCCTCATCATAGTAAAGCTCAAGGCCACTGACAGAGGAGCGAGTGAGTTCTCAAATGTGATTTATTGATTCAATAAAATCTCTACAGTTAAATATTTATTAGCTTGAGAGGGAGGGGTTTCACTATCTATTGGACCCCAGAACTGACAGCTCAGCATCTTTTGCTTTTTATTTCTCATAAATGCAAGCTTTTCTTTTTCTAAAGAAAAGAAATGTCCAGGCAAGAAACAAGCAGGCAGGGTAAAACCTTTTGACTTGTGGACTGCATTGCCAATCACAGAACTTTGTCTAAAATTCAAAATACAATAGATATCAATCAACAAGTTGTATATATGATAATTATATTCTTTATGCGAAGAGTATAGCAACAAGTGAGAAATGAGGAGCATATCATGCAGAAATTTGAATGCACTTCCAATCCAGTAAATACTTGATGCCCAATATGTTCCAAAAACATTCCACCAACGACTTTACAAGAAACACCGTAATTCTTACAGCGGACAACGGGGAGGCAGCTTCACCACACTATCAGTGTACTACTATTTTCTAAGTTAAGTTTACACCACCCCTCCACTCCAAAATAAAAGGAAGATGGAAAAGGTCAAAGAAACACACATGCAAGGGGAAGAGGAGGAGGTATAACATCTGAAACATCCCAAAACACAAATAAGACGGAAACGCAGTGCAAAAGAGGCAAAAAT
This sequence comes from Hydrangea macrophylla, assembly GCA_033977485.1. Taxonomy (NCBI): domain Eukaryota; kingdom Viridiplantae; phylum Streptophyta; class Magnoliopsida; order Cornales; family Hydrangeaceae; genus Hydrangea; species Hydrangea macrophylla. The sequence continues at coordinate 81,148,803 of CM066996.1, forward strand.
TGGGTTTTCCCTAAATGTATTTTTCTCAGTTTAGCATCCACAATAAGTTTAGCACACTTGTCAAGAATACCATCTTGACCATACCATTTGTATAGATTGGCAATACGGAAAGCAAACAGTAACTAAGAATCTCAAACAAATTACTGGGTTGAATAAGAAGAAACCACAAACTCTTTTAAAATCCATGGACATCGATGGGAACTATAGGCTAAACAGTATCTGGATAAAGAAAGTACCCAGTGAGGAGCTTTGGAAGCCTGATTTTCATACGGTTACGAATCTGGTGAGCAAGGGCCTCTACCAAAGCTAATCTACCGAGCTTGCTTTGAGGAGCTCCAGTTAATATAGATTTGAGACTTTCACTCTCAGCGCGCCAAGCAGTTTCTAAAGAGTTCTCAGACCCAACATTCCCTGACTGCGCCGAAGCTATAGAAACAGTTTGACCAATCAACGCAACCCATGGGATATCAGATGTACTACGTGGTCCTTGATTCAACAGAAGAGCCTGAACAGCTGCAAGGATTTTTGGATCTGCAGCTGCTTGATCTATTTTACTAATGACACCAATCGTTCTGGTACCTGCAATAAACAATAAATGCTGAATTATTCCTCGGTTTCACAACAAAGGGGTACTAAGAGAAGACATTCTTCTAAAATAATTATGGCAAAGAAAAAGAACACAAAAACGTTTGCAAAACTGAATAGTAGTAGAACCAATTTTACAAGTATTAACAGTCTCCAAGTTAAATGGTAAACCCACATTCTGAATCATATTCCTTCGCAATTCTGAGGGCCTTATAGGAAGAGATGTCTGGGGCCTGTGCAGCGGGTATAATAACCAGTAATATCGCATCATTGTGTTCAACATACTGACTCTGTATGAAAGATTAGGCAATTAGATCTCGTTTCAAGAAGTGCATTCAAAAAGAAATTGTATCAGAAGATCAAACAAAAACATACTGTGCACCATATAAAAAAGGTAAAACTTAAAAACCTAATGAAAATCCATCTACAGCAACACTCACCGATGAATCATCAAGGCTACCTTTATCCACTCCAGGCAAATCAATCAATTTCAATGGCGGAGCTGGAAACAGAAAGAAATAGAGAAAACTTTGATACTGTTGTGCAGACAATAAATACGATGTAAAGACAACAAGAACAAACAAAACTTGAATCCAGCACTTCAATGATTGGTAATTACACACCACTGACAGGTTCTGTGCCCAAGCATGTTATCAACAATTTAGGTTCAATTTATTCAATAAAATTAGACATTGTACCCGAATGTTCAATTTAGAGTCCAGGAAATCTCAAATTGAAAATGCCAATCAAAAAATTCTCAAAGTGAAAATATGTCAACTTTTGAACTCCACCACTTAATACTTCTTGAATTTACGTCGACATATAACTATCATCCAACCCAATGGACACATACCTAAATCCCAGCCACAAACAGGCCCAAGGGCTACAAGTCCCATCCTAACTGCTGACATAGCCGAGGATGCTTCTTAACGAGAAATCAGCACGAGGATTGACAGATCTAGGGATCCTCAACTCTTGGCAACAATAGCATTGAACATATCCAGAATATCACTCATACGGTAACAATTCCGGCAAAACCAACACCGAGTTGTCACCCAGCCAACCGCAACCTAGAGGGCCCTGAATTAAACACTCTGCACATGCAACGCAGAGACTTCTAAGCCATAGCAAAGGGGCCAAAATGTCAGCCTTAATGGCAATCCAGGAGTCAAGTGATGAGCTCAATGGTGCAGGTTGGAGCAGTAGTAACACTATGGCAGGGGCAATGGTGATAGAGTGGTGGCAAATTGTAGGTAAATTAGTGATGATGGAGGGCATAAGGTGTTGATAATGACATAATAGTTGTAATATGATGAGAAAGGTCATTTCTCAAAATAAGACATAAAACATTGTTCTTCCATACTTTTGAAAAATAAAAAAATAAAAAGTACAGACAGACTGATTGCCTAATAATAAGGGTATGACATGTCAAGCCTAGCAAGTAGCAAACGTATTTTTCCCAACTCCCATCTACCGTAAGATCGGATGCAAGTGTGTAGGCATTGTAAATTTTAACAATCAAAATACGCATAAGATCAGGCCCATGCTGTGTTTCTTTGAAGGATTAAAAGTTTCATAGCATATAAGAGAAGGGTTCATTAGGCAAAACCGCAAAAGGCGAGTTCTTAAACTTTTCAATGGATTTATTCCAGCCAAGCTTACTGCTAGCCTATCAGCTTGAGCCAAGCTTCGACCACGACTGCTCATCGCTTCTGGCCGCCTTATTCCGTCACCCGAGATCCAAGTAAGCACTGGAAAAGATCTCTTGATTCCTCGCGGGTTAAGTTGAATGATCTCAGTTGTTGGTTTCCTCCATTTAAAAAAAAAAACACAACAACAACTTTCTATGTAGCACAAACACTTCATTTTGGGTGCCGTCTCCGTATCGTGTCCGTGTCGGACACCGACACTCGTCGGACACGCGTCACCACGTGTCAGACACGCTATAAAACGTGTCTTAAATATTTTAACATCGGACACACCTTGATCACGTGTTGGACACGCAGCCAACATAGCCGAACGCACAAGTGAATGCAGCATGGTGACCTCTCATTAGAAATATGTTTGAAACCTTTGAAGCATATTCTTAATATTGTAAAATTGGGGATACGCAATTGGTTTATTTGAGAATTATGGAAACATGAGTGGACATGTAACTGCAAATTGTATATTTAATTAGATTAGATATATAATGATTTAATCATTGTATCCTACTGTGTATGTATCCTGTTAAATTGTTATGTTTTGTAATCATTTTATGAATATATGTTGGAAGTTGCTATTTGCCTAGTTTCTATAAGTGAATATCAGAATATGTAATGTAATGTTAATATTTAATCCTCTCTTCTTCTTCTTCTTTTACTTCAAACTAAATTATATCTTTTAGAAATATTTTTTTATTCGACGTAACCTAGCCGTCTCCGTATCTTACATTTTGGAATTTGCCGTATCGCCGTCTCAGTGTCGTATAGTCTCCATGTCACGTATCCGTATCCGTGCTACAGAGACAACTTTTGTAGCTTCGCCTCATTTACACAAGCTTAAACAACAAGGACACCATAAGATTCAAGCTGCAGTAATTACTGCAACACCTAAAAATAATATGAACTTGACTGATAAATCCTTGTATCTTACTTTCACTTGTACAGAAAAAGAAAACTCAAATCAGTTTTCACATTTCACATTAATCACCAAAGAGAAGATGATTTCAGAAGCATAAACAAGTTTGATATAATTTTCTCACTGTCAGAAGAAACAGAATGCTTAAATCCAGAAAATACCTGTACTCGTGCGAAGTTTCAAATATATTTCATCCCGACTCTTGCCTGAACTTTTGCTTAGCCTATCCTGTAAAGAATGCCGAAGAGCACCTAAGGCGGGCCAACAGGAGAAGAATGATGGCAACCAGAGTCATTAGAAGGCTAAGTCACCAGATGAATAAATCAACACATTCAGAAGAAGACTGTGAATAGTAATCAAATAATGACAAATTGGCAAGAGGCCTCACTTGCAGAAACCGGTTGGGATTTACTGTCAATCTGCAAGATAATTGATTTGCTACTTAAAGAACCATCCCTTGCTAAATCAATGCATATAGGAGCACGAGTAGCACCACCTTCACCAGTTGGCTGCCCAAGCAAGGTCATGATATATATAAGCTACATAGGTAATATGGGGAAAAACCCAAAGGATGTTTACTAGGTAAGACTGGGTAAGAGAAAAGAAGAAGAAAACACTTACCAAAGCAGGGTGTCCAATTAGACTGTTCAACACCGCTGATTTACCGGCACCCTGATCAATGCACAATAAGAAAAAAAATGACTCGGAGCAGCCATTGTGGATATATGAATTTTGAACTGTAATTTATCCGATCAAAAATACCATCTAACTAATGCAGGGTGCCTTCGTGCAATTTTACACCACTTACTTAGTTCCTATGAAACATTGAGCAGGTTCAACAAGGTGGAAAAATTTACTCTCCAAAACTAAACTAAATTAAAGCTCATTACTCTTATTACAAAATTCACCGAAAATTTTACATGCTAGGTCTGGATGCAAATGTCTGAATAGAGTTCTGAGAAATAAACTATGAGGCAGAAAAGAAAATGCCCTACATTATCATCTCAAACTATGATTGACATCTAAAATGTACTACTTCATAAAACATCAGTAGAAGAAGTTACACTTGGCATTCTTACTCCCTCCAGATACATCAAAATCTAACATATTTGAGGCGTGAACTAACCTACTTGTATGAATTTGAAAACAAAATAGCCATTTGACTAACCATACAACAAAAATCGATTCGATTTAGCACAACTTTTTATCCTATACTTCTTTGACCAAATTACTGAAAATGAAACCATAAAAAGTTGTCTGTACAGTTCCAATTATATTCACCTCATACACCTCCTGTATAATCGAATTGAATAAAACAACAAACAGACAGATCTAGAGATCCAATCACCAAATCAACCAAACAAACAATCATCAAATTCAATCAATTCGACATATCAAAAATAAAACAGCATCGATTCTCAAATTAACTCACAGTGCTGCCTAGAGCAACGACGTTGAGGAAAGTCGAAGGCCGCCTCGACGACGACGATGAATTTTCGTCAATATCTTCGTCGGCAAGCAAAGCGGACGCCTGTCGCATCGAATCGGACAGCTGCGCCAATTCTTCGATCGCGTCCATCGATTCGGTGTATCAACCGCTCAAAAAACGAAGGGATCAAAACGTAAGAAGATACAAAACAACGATGAGAGAGATGGCACAAGTCGGAATCGAGATTGTAGAGAGAGAGAGAGAGAGAGAGAGAGAAAGAGATGGAGAACCCTAGGTTTTTGAATGAGATGAAACGAGATCTAGTGAAAATGTAAATGAATATACTGTGTGTGTATATATATAGGTGTTTATATATATATATATATGAATGAATGTATATAATAGGGTTTTCCGGCGACAGTCCGGAGATTCGAAAGTTGAAATTTTGAAATTTTAGAGGATGATATGAACAGAAGTATGTGAGTCGAAGAAACAGAGAAATTAAAGCGCAATGCTCTCTCTCTCTCTCTCTCTCTCTCTCTCTCTCTCTCTCTATAATATCTCTCTCTCTCTATCTCTCTCTTCAACTTCCTTGTAAATTTGTAATGAGTAGTAATGTTGTTTTTGTATTAAAAATCTGAGTTTTGAATAGTTTGCCCGTCTGGCCGAGTATTTTGAATTGGAAAAGACTTGAAATACTTTTTTCACATGACATGGGCAATGCTATGTTTCGACTGCGTTTGATAAAATTGAAAATTAAGTACTGAAAATTAAATTGCTGAATTTTAAGTACTGAAAATTTTAAGCACTTGAAGTTTTACTCCTTAAAACAGTGTTTCAACTATTAAAGTAGAATACATTCAGTGATTATTTTCAGTAAAAATTTATCACTTAAAGTTTTCAATGGTTTTGGAGCTACTTTTTCAATTAAGTGGTGTGTTATCAAACGCACTGAAAAAGAATAAGTGTTGAATCTTTTCATTTTCAGCACTTAATGAGGTTATCAAACACACCCTTAAATGATATACTGTGCTTTAAATATAATTACTTTGTGTTGTTTAAATTTTTCATGTTTTTTTGTGCATCACTTACATAATACAGAATACATGTATTTAAAGTTGGTGTGTCGTTTGGTGTGTATTCCTATCATTTTTGATTTCGCAAATTTTACGAGTGAAGTTTTGCTCACACATTGTTCATCCTCCTCTTTTATTAGTTAATGTAGTGGGGTTTTTAGTATTTTACATCATTAACTAATTTTCATTTAATTATAAGTCCTATTGTATTAGTCAATGAGAGAAGAAGGTGAGCAAAGGGTGAGTACTTTTGGGGTGAGCAAAAATGTATTTAAATTTTTTTTTCAAAAGTGTTTCCCAACAATTATGGTAGTAGGCCCCTCTTCATTAATGACATGACCATTTTAACATCAACCAATTAAGATCAACTAGGCCTACTGCCATATGTGTTGAAAAACACTTTTGGGAAATTTTTTTTGAGAAGCATAGCATTATTCTTTTCACATTTACTTCTAGTCTTCTTCTAATTGGGGTGAAATTGGATTGATTCGGTTCGGTACGGTTCGATTTAGACCAAATTTTAGGCAAATCGATCGTTTTGGATCCATTCGTCTAGGTTTGATTTATTGTAAATTTTCAATTCAGCTTGATTTTTATACTGCATGAAATTTTTTAAAATCGACCGAATCGATCAGTTCGATCGGTCCGATTTTTTTGCTTACACCCATACTTCTAATTGTTTTAGGCTAAGTTCGGCTCACGAATTTCGTCAAAGGAAGAAAAACAAGACGAAAAAATATTGAATCTTGAATGCTTCTTAAATACATGTGATATTCACTAGATTTTTTATTAGAAGGTGTTGAATTGGTCTCATCATTATTAAAAGTGATCCTACCATCACATGCATTTAGAAAATATATGCAATTACTTTATGTTAAAACATGACAAAAAGTATCCAAGAAAAATATATGTACATTCCTTTTAAATTGTTTTCATTGATTATCATTTTATTTGTTTTTATCTCAATGAAACGCGTTTTCTTTTTACCACGGATAGAGTGTTTTTTACATGAACACATATGTAAAACTCTATTTAGAGGTTGAGTTAGGATTTGATCGTAGGAGATACATATTTATATAGACGTTTCGGGTCACTGAATATTTTTTATAACAATACTAAGATCTCAGGTTTTTAAAATTTGAAAAGTTGTGTGGTTACTAGGTAGATAAAAAAAATTAATTGTGTTCTTACTTTGTGGTTTTCACAAGTTAAGGATTAAAAACAATAGAATATTGCCACTAAATCCTCTATTTATGTAATTGTATGGTTTGAGGACACTCATTAATCTATTTTGGTTTTAGATCCCTATAATCTTAGTAAGATTCCTTAATCATGGTTAAGGATTTTATTTGTTCCCTAAATACCCTTATTTATACTTTGTAAGATATATATATATATATATATGCAGTAAAGCAATGACTTAATGCTCTTCTTAACCCCCGATTTTCCATTACCTGATTTACATTGAATGTGAGGCTAATTACATCCATTTACTCCTCTTAATCCATGCGGCTTTTAATACATTTATTTTGATTTGCTGCGTTTCTCATTGTGTTCAAAGAGTGCATTTACAATTCTTTCAGTCATTGATACTCATTACGCCAATCTTGGAACAAGAAGATCATCATCAATTTATTTGCCATTTTCACTATTTGTGAAATTCACAAAACAAGCTGTTTCTCATTGTGTTCAAAGTTGTTCCACATCACATCTCAACAAGTCAATGCATGCGTAGTATAGATTGTTTTGTGAATTCACAAACAGTGAAAATGGTAAATAATATAGTGCGTTCAGCTATATCCTTTAGCAGCCTGGCAGCCAAAAATATGAATTGGAGCTGTAGGCATGCAAAACTGATGGATTGTGAATCTCACAATTTAGACTGATTGCTGCACATTTTGTTTTCTGTGTTTGTTGGCAGCCTGCATTGTGATTTTCACTAACTGTGTACTAGTTAACTGATGAATTACACTCATGGTATAAGGTTAACAACTGTTGTTAATGATGTATTTCACATTCATACTTGCGATAGTTTGAGGTCATTTTTTATGCCCAATAACTTTCGATATTATGCACATGAATACCACATAGTTGCATGAAAATCACAACTTAAGTTTTTGGATTACGATCTCACGTGTCCGTTGTCACTTTAACGCGTGCATTAAGCTTTATTCTTTAGCAGCCTGGGAACCAAAAATATGACCCGTAGATATAGAGAAGGAAAACAAATGGATTATACACCCCACAATTTAGACCGACTGCAGCACACTATGTTTGTTTTGTATGCTGACAGGTTGCACTGTGAATTTCACAAATAGAACTGTTTTGACGTTTGTGAATTCCACTAACATTACTGTTTTGACACTTGTTGAATTCACTAACATTACTGATTTGAGGCTTGAGAATTTCACAACCATTACTATTTTGAGTCTTGTGAATTTCACAAACATTACTATTTTGAGGCTTGCGACTCTCACAAACATTACTGTTTTGAGGCTTGTAACCTTTTAACAATCATGATACAGTTGTGAAATTCACAATGTAAGTACATGTCTTTAGTGATTGAATTCTAACTAGATAGCTTGTGAGTAACATGGCTAACTAGAAATTAACACGGCGGTATCTCAGAAATTGGCAAACTAATAGACAACATATATGATTTCACCCAAAAAAATTTACCATACTCCAATCCGCAAAACAATATCAAAATTCTTGACCACCTCTATTTACATAGAGTCAAACAAGGAAGTAGCCAAAAGTCCTAACTTATGGACAAGTGTAATAAAACTTGATGATGGGCTTATTTTGTGGCTCTTTTCTTGTGATGCTTATCCTCCCAAATGATGGATAGGATGTCTGCAAGTGTGATTACGTCCGGAGTTTCCTTGGCTTTGTAGATTGTGGCACTGTTACATTAACACGCACATATTCATATTTGGATTAATGATAGCTCTACACGTTTATACGCTATAAAACTTGAACTAAATAAACTTACCTTTGACCACCATGTTCGTTGATTTTGTGTAGTAGATCCCGGGGTCCCGGTCTGCCTTTATTAGCATTTGATAGACTCATGCATTCGTTGGCATTTAGTCATTGGGCCTTCGAAATCATCCATGCAAAAAGCTGTATGTTCGACGAATCCCTTTCCCTTGTCTTTTGCGTCTCCAGAATTTTTGTGCAGCCTCTTGGAAGGTTGAGTTGCAAAATCGGGCACTTGCTTGTTTTTCCTTATTTTTGTTTTGATGTGCCGAACCAAGCTTGTCACGCCCCAGAACCACCCAGATGATCCTAGGATACGTGGCACGCCACCAAGGCCTTACACAAGTGATTAAAGTTTCAAAAAATAATAAATTTAAAATAAGCTGAAACCAAAGAAGCTCAACAATAATAAATAAAATAAAAAAAACAAAATCCCTTCTTTGCAATCAGCCAAAATAACCCTGTTTTAACAGTTAGTAACTTCTCAAATAACATTACCAAATCATAGTTATGAGCTCCCAAAGTCCAAGCAAGAGTTTTTAAAGACTTTAAATAAAAATACTAAAAATAACCATTTATAACCAACCCAATAAATAAATCTCAAAGTTCAAATGTCCCAATCCAATAACATTAGTCATGGTAACACTACAAACAAACAATCCCAGCTAACACAGTCCAACTTTATACTACAGGAAACTAAAGTGTAAAATTTAACTAGAGATATTACATAAGCCTAAACCAACCAAAATATGACTTGTACTACAATCCATATTAAAACCGATTAATTACAACTATATTGCAAGCTTTAAACTAAAAAGCAGGTAATTATTAACAATGTTACAACAACTCCCAAAACCCATAAGCCAGCCAAGCCACTTCCCAGCTCACTTTCCTGATTCCTCACCACGATCACCTAGGATGGTTATTCAATAACCATTACAATATATAAGCTATATGCTTAGTGAGTAATGCTAATCATGATTATGGATAATAAACATGCTCAATTCAACATATTACACATAACTATAGTCTCTGGCAATTACTAGTTCACTCCCACCACTACCGGCTAGCCCGCGGCTCCACTCCCCAAGCCCACGTGACTAGTCATGACCCACGCCCTCACACGTGCGGTCCCATAGGCCTCTGGCGGCCGTGGTCGTCACCACAAAGATTACCTCATGGTGGTATAGAACTAGAAATTTCCATTGACCCAAATAGGCAACTCAACATGCTCATTTAATCATTACACCGTGCTTTCACAAATAAATTGGGCCTAATTTAACCACATGAATTTTGCCCAATAATAATCTAAATAAATTAAATCACGCTAATTAGGCATGCTTTGGCATCACAATTGAACCTAACATGAAAGTCATCCAAATATCAAAATTAACATCACTCACCTCTTGGGTTTCGCTCCTAATCACAATATTAGATTCCTATTATGATCCAGGTACAAACCCTATATAAAAATTACAAGTTATAAGCTTAAACCCTAAAAAGGGTCGCGGAAAAACTATCACAGAACTCAATAAAATTAGTACCAATAGATTAGGCTTACCCCCAGGAGTCCGAATATGTGATCAGAATCAAAAACCAACGTCGTTCGGCTCGACAATCGTCGTCGAGACGTCACCGTCAAAATGAATCTCCTATTCTCTGCGTACTAACAAGAATGAAGATTATGAGGATGTTGAGTCATCCTCTTTAGGTGTCATGTATATATATAATTCCCATTTTTATTATGAAACCCCCACTAGTTTGCTAATTTTGCAATTACGCCCCTATTAATTATGAAACTATATTAAAACTATCCCAAACCTAAATGGGTATTTGTCTATGTCTCGCATGGGTCCCATACGTGGTCCCATATAATTAAATGAAGTTGCTAATTAGCCTACTAATTATATAACGTGTTCAGTTCGTGCTCACAAAGGTACCCCTAATTGACCCCAAAAGTGGTCACTACCTAATAACATGATATTAACAACAATAAAATGGTAAATCATTTAAGCCTTAATAAACATTTAGGCACATAGGGTGTTCCACATATAATGTCCCATCTCAACTGGGACCCATCAACACACATCCCAACTTGGGATTGCCATACTAGCAACAACTGGGTTCCCAACTGGACACCCATAATCAACTTAGTGGGTTAATTCCCACTTTCAATAAGCATATCTCATAACACATTAATTAACATTAACTCATAATTATGCATGCTAAAACAGTATTAAATATAAACCGCGGGAGCGGGTGTCACATCTCTCCCCTCCTTAAAAAGGAGTTTGTCCCCAAACTCGTAGTACCTCAAGTTTCAAACAAAAATGGATACTTCTCTTTCATTTCATCTTCTCTTTCCCACGTGGCTTCCTCAACAGAGTGATTCCGCCATAGCACCATAACCAAAGGAATAGTCTTTGTCCTCAGAACTTGTTCTTTTCTGTCAAGAATCTTGACTGGATGCTCGATATAGGTCAAGTCTTCCCTGACTTCCAACGGCTCTGGAATAATTACTTTCTTTGGATCTGATACACATCTTCTTAACATTGATATATGAAATACATTATGCACATTAGCTAATTCCGGTGGCAACTCCAACCGATAGGCTACTGGTCCAACTCTACCAATGATTTCAAATGGTCCAACATACCTTGGATTCAGCTTCCCACGTTTCCCAAACCTTGTAATACCCTTTGAAGGTGATACTTTCAAGAATACTAAATCCCCAACTTCAAACTCTATCGGTCTTCTTTTTAAGTCCGCATGGCTTTTATACCTACTTTGGGCTGTTTGAAGCCGTTGTTGTATTGTCTTTATCTTTTCTGTGGTCTGCTGAACAATTTCAGGCCCTATCAATCTCCTCTCACCAACCTCGGTCCAACAAAGTGGAGAACGACACTTACGCCCATATAAAGCCTCAAAAGGTGTCATTCCAATACTGGATTGATAACTATTATTATAAGAAAATTCAGCTAATGGCAAATGCTCTTCCCAATCACCTTTAAAATCCAAAACGCAAAGTCGAAGCAAATCTTCAAGTATCTGAATTACACGTTCTGATTGGCCATCGGTTTGAGGATGAAAAGCTGTACTGAAACTCAATCTTGTACCCATCGCTCTCTGCATTCCTTGCCAAAATCTTGATGTAAATGCACTATCTCGATCAGAGACTATAGATACTGGAACTCCATGAAGTCTCACAATTTCTTGAACATATAATTCAGCTAACTTCTTCGGATCATTGGTCTTAATTGGTAGAAAATGTGCTGACTTGGTCAATCGATCAACGATTACCCATACACTGTCATTTGACTTCCTAGACCTCGGTAACCCTCCCACGAAATCCATTGTGATATTTTCCCATTTCCACTCTGGTATAGGTAGTGGTTCCAATTTTCCCGCTGGTTTTTGATGTTCTACCTTTACCCTTTGACAAGCCACACACTTTGCCACATGTTCAGCTACTTCACGTTTCATCCCTGACCACCAATAGATCTCTTGTAAATCACGATACATTTTAGTGCTACCCGGATGGATTGAGTACCTCGAATTGTGCGCCTCTTCCAAAATTACTTCCTTGATACCATCGATATTGGGTACACAAACCCGATTTCTGAATTTCAACATATCATTCTCAAAAATAAATTCTGGTTGCTTACCTTCAAGTATCTCATCATGAATCTTCTTCAATGTTGGATCTTGAAGCTGTTTGGCTCGAATTTCATCAATAAGAGACGGCTGTGCAATAATGGCTGACATTAGACCACCTCTAGTTTCTGGAATCACCTCCAACTTTAGCTGCTCCATTTCGCGAATTAACTTTTCTTGTGAAGTCAAAGCATAGGCCAAATTAGTTGTAGACTTTCGACTCAGTGCATCGGCCACCACATTAGCTTTCCCTGGATGATACTGGATTGTCAAGTCATAATCCTTCATCAGCTCTAACCATCTCCTCTGCCTCATATTCAAATCCCGCTGTGTAAATAAATACTTTAAACTTTTATGATCTGTGTAAATTTCACATTTTTCCCCGTAGAGATAATGCCTCCAAATCTTCAAAGCAAAGATAACCGCCGCTAATTCAAGATCATGTGTCGGGTAGTTCACTTCATGTGGCCTTAACTGTCGCGAGGCATATGCAATTACTTTGTTGTTTTGCATCAAAACACAACCCAAACCTCGATAGGAAGCATCGCTGTATATCACAAACCCTGTAGTACCAGAAGGAATGGTCAATATTGGTGCTGTCATCAAACGAGTCTTCAATTCAACAAAACTTTCTTCACATTCCGGACTCCAAATGAAAGGAACATCTTTTCGCATAAGTTGTGTCATAGGCATCGCAATTCTTGAAAAATTTTCCACGAATCTTCGGTAATATCCAGCTAATCCCAAGAAGCTTCGTACCTCTGGCACACTTGTTGGCGACTTCCAATTGGCTATAGCTTCAATTTTCTGTGGATCTACTGATACACCCTCCTTTGAAATCACGTGCCCCAAAAATGCTATCTCAGTTAACCAGAATTCACATTTCTTCAACTTTCCGAATAGCTTCTTTTCACGAAGTCGCTGTAGAACCAACCGTAGATGCCTCTCGTGATCTTCTACACTCTTGGAATATATTAAGATATCATCTATGAAGACAATTACAAACTCATCCAAATAATCTTTGAACACTCGATTCATCAAATCCATAAATGCTGCCGGTGCGTTTGTAACTCCAAAAGGCATAACAAGGAATTCATAATGACCATAACGGGTCCTGAATGCTGTCTTCTGCACATCTTCTTCCTTGACTTTTAATTGATGGTAACCCGACCGCAGATCAATCTTAGAAAAGACTTGGGCTCCTTGAAGTTGATCAAACAAGTCATCAATTCTAGGCAACGGATATTTGTTCTTGATAGTTAACTTGTTGAGTTCTCGATAATCGATACACATCCTCATAGTACCGTCTTTTTTCTTGACAAACAAGACTGGTGCACCCCAAGGCGATACACTAGGTCGAATGAATCCTTTATCTAGAAGATCTTTTAATTGAATCTTCAATTCTTTCAACTCCACCGGTGCCATTCTGTACGGTGTTTTCGATACTGGCTGAGACCCCGAGGCTACTTCAATAGTAAATTCAATTTCCCGCTCAACTAATATATCAGGTAGATCTTCAGGGAAGACATCTGGGAACTCTCGTACAACTGAAATATCTTCTACTCTAGTCCCTGTGACCCGTGTGTCAATTATTGAACATAAGAACCCCCGACAACCTTGTTTCAACAACTTGCCTGCCCGTATTGCTGAAACCAAATATGGTGGTGCTACAACACCAGTTCCCTGAAAACTAAACTCCCCTTGTCCCGTTGGTCGAAAAGTAACCCTTTTCTGTTCACAATCGATAGTTGCTTGATTTACGGATAACCAATCCATACCCAATATTACGTCAAAATAATTAACGGCCAACGGAATTAAATCCACTGTCAAAACCCTATCATTTACCCTGATGTCACATGCTTTAAATATTGATGAGGTCACCATAGATTTGCTTAAGGGTAAAGATATGGACAAATCATACCCCAAAGGTTCTGACATGCTGTCTAAATGTCTAACAAATTCATGTGCAACAAAAGAATGTGTTGACCCTGAATCTATTAAAACATGCGCCGGGTGTGAGCAAATGAGTAATATACCTGATACCACGGAATCAGTAGCTGCGGCATCCCCCGGTGTTAGACGGAAATACCTTCCTTGTCTTTGCTCAGGTCCTTTCCCTTTGTTCATACTTGTTCCTGGTTTTGCCCCAGTTGAAGCTACAGAACCTGACCCTCGCTGTTGTCTTGTTGGGCAATCTTTTGCTTGATGTCCAGGCTGTCCACATTCAAAGCATTTTCCTCTCATATCTGGATTGATACTCCCCGTACTCTGAGTCCGAGCTTGTGGGCAATTTCTTGCTATATGCCCCTTCTGCTTGCAGATATTGCATACTAACATCAAGTGGCATACACCCCAATGTTGACGATTGCACGTTGGACATAATGGGCGACTCTCCCCAGATAAGGAACTTCCCCTTTGAACTCCTGAGCTAGAACCAGAACCTCGCGAGAACGGCTTTTTAAAGAACCCTTGTCCTTTACCTTTTCCCTCAGCTGGTCGCTTATTTTGTTGGCTCTGTTTGTACTTGTCAATATCTCTTTCTGCTATCAGGGCAACATCTTGTACATCGGAAACTTTTCGAAGTTGGTGTGTATCAACTCGGCTTCTAATATTATCCCGTAGTCCTTCTTCAAATTTCCGTGCCCTATCCACTTCCCTTGGTACCGTTCGATGTGCAAACCGAAGTAGGCGATTATATTTTGCTGCATACTCATTTACTGTCATATCCCCCTGTTGCAAATTTGCAAACTCACGGCCCATCTGAGTCTTGACGGATGCTGGAAAGTACCGCTTATAGAAAACTTTCACAAATCTATTCCAGGTCTCAGGTGCCCCTTGCTCAATCACATTTACCCACCAGTTCTGGGCTTCACCTTTCAGTGTATCAGTAGCACACATTATCTTCTCCCCATCTGTACACTCCACAGCCCGAAAGATACGTTCCATATCCATTACCCAATGATCAGCTTGTGATGGATCTGGGCCTCCATCAAATTGACTCGGTTTTCTTTTATAAAATTGTTCAATGACTCCCCGTTCGGCCCGTGGTTGAGGGTTTGCAGGTCTATCACCACCCATTCGATCACTTACTGCCCTTACGAAATTGCTTACCACTTCTTCTAGATGGTCCATCCTCGAATGAGGTGAACGTTCCCGATTATGATCCATTTTCTTACCTGTCAGTCAATTGACATAAATATATTGCATGCTATGCCAATATGTTATATAACAACATAGCAACAATTATTCATATGCATTCATGAAATGCATTTACATGCTCGTCATCTACGCGTACTCTCAATCGTCGTCTCTCGTACCCAAGGCTCTAAGCCTAATGCTCTGATACCACTAAATGTCACGCCCCAGAACCACCCAGATGATCCTAGGATACGTGGCACGCCACCAAGGCCTTACACAAGTGATTAAAGTTTCAAAAAATAATAAATTTAAAATAAGCTGAAACCAAAGAAGCTCAACAATAATAAATAAAATAAAAAAAAACAAAATCCCTTCTTTGCAATCAGCCAAAATAACCCTGTTTTAACAGTTAGTAACTTCTCAAATAACATTACCAAATCATAGTTATGAGCTCCCAAAGTCCAAGTAAGAGTTTTTAAAGACTTTAAATAAAAATACTAAAAATAACCATTTATAACCAACCCAATAAATAAATCTCAAAGTTCAAATGTCCCAATCCAATAACATTAGTCATGGTAACACTACAAACAAACAATCCCAGCTAACACAGTCCAACTTTATACTACAGGAAACTAAAGTGTAAAATTTAACTAGAGATATTACATAAGCCTAAACCAACCAAAATATGACTTGTACTACAATCCATATTAAAACCGATTAATTACAACTATATTGCAAGCTTTAAACTAAAAAGCAGGTAATTATTAACAATGTTACAACAACTCCCAAAACCCATAAGCCAGCCAAGCCACTTCCCAGCTCACTTTCCTGATTCCTCACCACGATCACCTAGGATGGTTATTCAATAACCATTACAATATATAAGCTATATGCTTAGTGAGTAATGCTAATCATGATTATGGATAATAAACATGCTCAATTCAACATATTACACATAACTATAGTCTCTGGCAATTACTAGTTCACTCCCACCACTACCGGTTAGCCCGCGGCTCCACTCCCCAAGCCCACGTGACTAGTCATGACCCACGCCCTCACACGTGCGGTCCCATAGGCCTCTGGCGGCCGTGGTCGTCACCACAAAGATTACCTCATGGTGGTATAGAACTAGAAATTTCCATTGACCCAAATAGGCAACTCAACATGCTCATTTAATCATTACACCGTGCTTTCACAAATAAATTGGGCCTAATTTAACCACATGAATTTTGCCCAATAATAATCTAAATAAATTAAATCACGCTAATTAGGCATGCTTTGGCATCACAATTGAACCTAACATGAAAGTCATCCAAATATCAAAATTAACATCACTCACCTCTTGGGTTTCGCTCCTAATCACAATATTAGATTCCTATTATGATCCAGGTACAAACCCTATATAAAAATTACAAGTTATAAGCTTAAACCCTAAAAAGGGTCGCGGAAAAACTATCACAGAACTCAATAAAATTAGTACCAATAGATTAGGCTTACCCCCAGGAGTCCGAATATGTGATCAGAATCAAAAACCAACGTCGTTCGGCTCGACAATCGTCGTCGAGACGTCACCGTCAAAATGAATCTCCTATTCTCTGCGTACTAACAAGAATGAAGATTATGAGGATGTTGAGTCATCCTCTTTAGGTGTCATGTATATATATAATTCCCATTTTTATTATGAAACCCCCACTAGTTTGCTAATTTTGCAATTACGCCCCTATTAATTATGAAACTATATTAAAACTATCCCAAACCTAAATGGGTATTTGTCTATGTCTCGCATGGGTCCCATACGTGGTCCCATATAATTAAATGAAGTTGCTAATTAGCCTACTAATTATATAACGTGTTCAGTTCGTGCTCACAAAGGTACCCCTAATTGACCCCAAAAGTGGTCACTACCTAATAACATGATATTAACAACAATAAAATGGTAAATCATTTAAGCCTTAATAAACATTTAGGCACATAGGGTGTTCCACATATAATGTCCCATCTCAACTGGGACCCATCAACACACATCCCAACTTGGGATTGCCATACTAGCAACAACTGGGTTCCCAACTGGACACCCATAATCAACTTAGTGGGTTAATTCCCACTTTCAATAAGCATATCTCATAACACATTAATTAACATTAACTCATAATTATGCATGCTAAAACAGTATTAAATATAAACCGCGGGAGCGGGTGTCACAAAGCTAGTTTCACCCAAGATAAGACCTTCCTGGGTTAACAAAATGAATATTGTTTTGATTATATAAGGTGTCCATTTTTTTTATGATGGAGCTGTGAAATTCACAAATGAGAGTGCCCCCGTTACCATATAGGTTTTGATTTTTCAAGTTAGAGCCGTGAATTTCACAAACCTAATTGAAATTACAAGAAGTCTTTTAAATTAGACCAACCATGAAATACATTGTTACTAGCTAGTACGTTTTTTCCGACAATTGTACTTGATTTCAAGAAATTCACTAAACATGCTTGTCACTAAGACTGCCCCCTTTATACTATGTAGATTGTGAATATTTCATTTGACAACTGTAAATTCACAAACCTCAATGAAACTACAAGTTGTTTTGATTTTGTATTGATAATGCAAGGGGCGCATTAATGCTGATGGAGTTGTGAAATTCACAAAATAGACTACCCCGTTACCATATAGGTTGTGAAGTTTTTCAAGTTGGAGCTGTGAAATTCAGCAACCTAACTAAATTTACAAGGTGTTTTTCAAATTAGAACTTTCGTGAAAAACATCGTTGCTTACTTATGCATTTTTCAGCAATTGTTCTTGATTTCGAGAAATTCACTAAACAGTCTGGTCACAAAAGAGACTGACCAGTGTATACCATGTTGGATGTGAATTAAGCTTTAATTGACAGTTGTTAAGGTCACAAAACTCAATGAAAGAACATGGTGTTTTTCAAATAGATCTACCGTGAATTTCTACGTTACTAGCTTGTGCTATTTTTTGGGTGCAAATGTATTTGCTTTCAAGAATTTTAAGATAAAGGGTGATTATTATGTGAATCACGTGTTAGAACATGTATTCTTACCTCAGCTAAACTGGAATCTGGTTGTTCAATCCCTTTTGCAGTTTCATCCAACATTTTTTTTTTTTTTGCAATCTTCCAAGTTTGTCATTTTTGTGTAGGGTAATGGCCTTGCAAGGAGATTCGGAGTAGATTTTGTAACTTGTAGATCCCTCACTCTCGAGATGTCCTCGCCGGAATCTTGAAGAAAAGCCTGAAGAAGTCGTCGGACGCTTTGAAAGCAAACCCTAGTCTTTTTGGCTCACAGGGATGATGAATGCTGCTATAAATGGTGGGTTATATGATTGATTTCCATTTTTGGACAATCTGGAGAGTGAATTTAGGCGAGAAATTTGAGGTAATAACGATTATCAAATGGGTAACTGTTGCAAGACTTGAAGACTCCACTCTATCTCGCGTAAATGGGGCTGGGGTATTTTGGGGCATAAAATAGGGTTTGGACTAGAACCAAAATAATATTTGACCCAGGGACCAACCGCCGAAAAATCCTATACTATAGGGATATAATACTAAATAACCCTAAAAACAATTATTCAAAGATGAACGTATCACTTCATAAGTACTAAAAAAAATGAATCTCTCTGTATCCATATTCGCAATTGTTTTTTTTTTCTTTTTCAGTAGTTTCACTTATAAAGTGTAGAATGCTTGGAGCTAATTGAGTAAAAAAAAATTATTTGGGTAAAAGTGGGGAAAAACAAATACTAAGGACCAAAGTGGAAGTTTTGTTGGTTTAAAAGAACCCAAATTTAAAATTTTCAAATGGTCACAAATGCATATATACCTAGAAAATACAATGAAAAACACTTTTGGGGTGAGCAAAAGGGTGAGTACTTTTGGGGTGAGCAAAAATGTATTTAATTTTTTTTTTCAAAAGTGTTTCCCAACAATTATGGTAGTAGGCCCCTCTTCATTAATGACATGACCATTTTAACATCAACCAATTAAGATCAACTAGGCCTACTGCCATATGTGTTGAAAAACACTTTTGGGAATTTTTTTTTGAGAAGCATAGCATTATTCTTTTCACATTTACTTCTAGTCTTCTTCTAATTGGGGTGAAATTGGATTGATTCGGTTCAGTACGGTTCGATTTAGACCAAATTTTAGGCAAATCGATCATTTTGGATCCATTCGTCTAGGTTTGATTTATTGTAAATTTTCAATTCAGCTTGATTTTTATACTGCATGAAATTTTTTAAAATCGACCGAATCGATCAGTTCGATCGGTCCGATTTTTTTGCTTACACCCATACTTCTAATTGTTTTAGGCTAAGTTCGGCTCACGAATTTCGTCAAAGGAAGAAAAACAAGACGAAAAAATATTGAATCTTGAATGCTTCTTAAATACATGTGATATTCACTAGATTTTTTATTAGAAGGTGTTGAATTGGTCTCATCATTATTAAAAGTGATCCTACCATCACATGCATTTAGAAAATATATGCAATTACTTTATGTTAAAACATGACAAAAAGTATCCAAGAAAAATATATGTACATTCCTTTTAAATTGTTTTCATTGATTATCATTTTATTTGTTTTTATCTCAATGAAACGCGTTTTCTTTTTACCACGGATAGAGTGTTTTTTACATGAACACATATGTAAAACTCTATTTAGAGGTTGAGTTAGGATTTGATCTCAGGAGATACATATTTATATAGACGTTTCGGGTCACTGAATATTTTTTATAAAAATACTAAGATCTCAGGTTTTTAAAATTTGAAAAGTTGTGTGGTTACTAGGTAGATAAAAAAAATTAATTGTGTTCTTACTCTGTGGTTTTCACAAGTTAAGGATTAAAAACAATTATTCAAAGATGAACGTATCACTTCATAAGTACTAAAAAAAATGAATCTCTCTGTATCCATATTCGCAATTGTTTTTTTTTCTTTTTCAGTAGTTTCACTTATAAAGTGTAGAATGCTTGGAGCTAATTGCGTAAAAAAAAATTTATTTGGGTAAAAGTGGGGAAAAACAAATACTAAGGACCAAAGTGGAAGTTTTGTTGGTTTAAAAGAACCCAAATTTAAAATTTTCAAATGGTCACAAATGCATATATACCTAGAAAATACAATGAAAATAAATTTTTTTTTTTAAATTGACAGGTACACGTGCCCCAACTCCTTACTGCCTCCGTCCTTAATTCAATTACTGTATAACATTGTATAGAATCTATAGATTAAGAATGTCATAATTCTTACATCAACTATGAGAGCGTTAAGAATGAATAATGCGTTCTCACATTTAAATTCCAACTTTGGTCACTAATTTTTTTTTTTTTGGGAATTGTTATTTCCACTCCATCATTGAACCAATGCACTCCATAGTCAGGGGCGGAGCCAGGAATTTAGTCTAGGGGGGGCACAAGCTTACGGGAGTTCGGGGCCAGCACCTCCGAGGCAAAATTTTTTTTGCCTATTTATACTTAATTATGTGTACAATTATGTGTAGAACTCATTTTATGTCACAATTGCAAAATATTCTAATAGTTTGCACATCACTAGTGAAAACTCTAAAATTGGCCAAACATATTAACACTTAGACCCCTTTGTGAGGTTAATTTTGGGAATGTGGAGATAATGCTGTCATTTAGCCCACCTATGTGGGGCTAATTTTTAACACTTAATCCCTAAGAAGGGCTAATTTAGGGGTTAATTGCTTATGTACAGTCAATTTTGACACTTAAACTTTCTATGAGGGGCTAATTTTAACACCAAATCCGGCTATTTTGAGAGAAATCTTAGTAGTTTCACTTTAGTTTAAAACCACAAGGGGGTCAAGTGTCCACTTTTTAACCAAAGGGGTAAAGTAAAAATGAGCCTAACCACAAGGGGGGTAAAATATAATTAACCCTTTTTTTAAAGGTAAAAAATTAAAGTAGTAGAGAGAGGATGTGTAGTGAATTATTTTTACAATCTCATTCAGGGGCCAAAAGATAAGTTAGGGGGCACAATGAGAAATTTAGGGGGGGCACAATGAAAATTTAGGAAAAAACTAAAGGAAGAATTTTAATTATGAAAAATCAAGGGGGGGCACGTGACCCCTCTTGACCCCATGTGGCTCCGCCACTGTCCATAGTACCATTATCAGAGCATGCGGTACCATGTATGTAATGCATGACATACATGTACCACATGCTTTAAGAATGGTACCATGGAGTGCCTTGGTTCAATGATGGAGTGGCAATAAAATCGCCTTTTTTTCTTTTTACATTTGTACTATATAATGTGGTAGTGATCATGGTGTCACAGGTTGTGGCCAAATGGCGCTTTCTTTCTTTCTTTATTTTTTAAATATATATATATATATATATATATACAGTCAGACTATAAAGAGGGCGCCCTTTCTTTATTAAAGAGAGGACTTCTGTTTTGGCCGTCAGATCGTGTTTTCATTAATGGCAGTTTTGTCATTTCACAGCTTTTAAACACAATCCAACGGTCAAAACAGAGGTCCTTTCTTTAATAAAGAGAGGTGACCCTCTTTAGAGAATCTTTGTATATATATATATATTATATTTAAGTGAGGCTTAACGTTGCTCCTATATTTGAGATAGCAAGGCTTAACTTGGAATCATATTGGAGTGTAAATCTCCACATTGTTCATGAGTAATATTATAGACACAACACGTTGCACAACACAAAGTACAACATGGGTTTAAATGTCTTGTACCTTGTGTTGTTTAAATTTTTCATACTTTTTTCTATGCACACAATATAGAGTACATGCATTTAAAACTGTGTTGTGTCTGTAACATTACTCCATTATTCATAGATACTAAATAGTTTATCTATGCATAGATTAAAAAAGAGAGAGAGAGAGAAATAAAATGGATCTTAAATAATTACACGTGATTTAAAATTTGAGAAATGAGTTGGATCTGAATAATATAACCTGTACACAGATTTTGATATCTAAGATAATTGAGTATGATGTGGCATTCGGAAATGGACTTAGATCTATGTTGAAAAATTGAAAATTCATTTGGGAGCCAGAACACAATTTAGAAATTATACCATCACCCATGTTTAAAGGGTTGGATTAAGTATGTTTTACCTTGTTGATTAGGTCTGTTTTACTTACGGCCATGATTCAAAAGTTGAAACTTTATTTTCTATGTGGCTGTGCGTTAATTGCAAACTCTAATCGAGATAACTTTTGATTGAAATGACAAATATACCATTCAATTCGATCACAACCAAGTAAGGGGTTAAGTGGTTGAATCATAGAGGAAAGTGTAAAAATAGGCCTAACTATAAGAAAATAAAATATATTTAATCTGTTAGCTTTGAATGAAATTTACCAATTTTGTTTCAATCACAATCACAGCCGGATAAAATGCATGTAAACCTATGAGCCATAGAGAGCAAAGTGAAAAGGGTTTTACCATATGTAAAAAAATATTTAACCTTAGAATTTTTTTCCTGATGGGTATAAATATTTTGTCTGATCTCCATGATGAGTTATATACAAATATTATTGTTTGTCATGTATATAATGTCTGGTGGTGAGTTGTTTTCCTTCCCATAACTGGTTGGTGCCTATTCCAGCAAACACAAGGCTAGTTTTGAACCATTTTTACAGCCAAATGTAGTTCAAATCTACCTTTTGGTTGCCTTATTTTTACCTTTTTTTCTTCAAAAGACACTTTACCATTCTTAGTCTATTAGGTATTTTCAACATAAAGGAAAAAGTTACTAGTGTTTCCATTTTGTGCTTGAATTGTCACTGAAAGACAAGAAATTAAAGTTGTCAATTGCCTAAAGTTAATTCCTGAAACATACGGGTAGCGATGCATATATATTTTTTAATAAAATATTTTTGAGGCAGGTGATATTTTTCAAAATAAAAAGTTAGATAAATATTAGTAAAGTTAATAATTAAATTAGTAAATACTAACTGCGAAATTGTGCAATTTACAAGAAACTATTGCCAGTAATCTAGGTGAGTTTAATTTCCAACTTATAATTTTCCTGTCATTTATCATAATAATAATGTTCCATGATTATTTATTTATTTATTAATTTTTTTTTTCATATAGCGACAATTAAATGAGCACGTTTCACATACAACCACCATCAATAAAAGTTACAGTTCTATCTAAAAGTTTTAATTGCAAGCTTAAAAATTACCCATTGTAGGATACTAGGGCTGCATAAAAAATATAAAATATAAAAGGGGAGTACGCTTTAAGTATAGGTCTAATAGCGAAATTTTTTAGTGAAATGTCCCTCACATATTAAAAGTTCAGTGAAATTTTCCAATATCGACGGAATTTTTTTTTAAAAAAAATCCTGATATAAGATTTGGATTGAGGAACTTTTTCACTAAAACAATTTCTATCATGTCCATTAACCAATAACTTTTCGTAAAGGGGAACTTACCATTAAATTTCTATTAAAAAAAATTGCACTCTTGGTGATAAATGACTATTAATCTTTTAGAAAATTATTGGAAAATCCTTATAAGTAATTCTCAAAAGTTTTAAAATCCAAAAGATATCTTAGTTTGTTAAAAAATCCCTCAAGAGAGAACTCTTTTATGCTAGACATCCTGGACTCAAACGTTCAAATTTTTTTTTTCCAAAACTGCCCTTTGCAGTTTCAAAAATGAGAACTCACATTTGAAGAACCCTAGTTTTGCTGATTTGTTTTCGATTAGAGTGTGATTGGAAGCTGTGATTTAAAGCTCAATTCAAAAGGATACTCGCATTTATCTCCTTGGTCGAAGATCTCATTCAAATCTCAGTTTGGATTCTCAAATTTGGAGTGTTTGGCTGGTGAGAAAATTTTCTTTTGAAGTCAAATTGTTGTGAATCATCAACTCGAAGGCATTGGATCAGTTTGGACTGGTCTATTTCGTTCGATTTTCTCCGCATTCAAAGATTTGATTGCAATCTTAGTGTTTGATTCTATGTTTTGGTGTGTTTGACTTGTCAGAAAATTTGATACGACGTCAAATTGTTCCAAAAATCTCAACTCGAAGGCATTGGATATAAACTCTTGTAGGTTTGATTGTATGATTATGTTTGATTATCAATTTTATAGTTCATTTTTGCAATTTTAACTAGTTTTCTTGAACAATTTTTTCAAAAACAAAATTTCGGTTATGCGTGTGTGTGTGTGTTAAATCTAATTTTTAGTGATTCAATGATGAACAAATCAGATAACTGATTCTGGTTTTTTATTGTTTGATCTAATTTTATTAGTAATGTAGTCACGATTTTATGTTGATTTTGTTTTAAATTTATTGTTCATAGTTATTGTAAGTAGTGGATGTTGTGTTTGATTCCTCATTTTTGCGTGTTTGAATGTTGAACTCTTGGATTTTGATTTTTGTTGAAATTGCAGATCAGTAGATCTTTGCTGACAAGTTGTATACAAAGTTTATTTGTTTGTGAGCTATATTGCTTTCGTAGATATTGAACACTGAAATATTTAGTGAAATTTCACTTAATATGTTTTGTTAGCGAAATTTCACTTTGAAAAAAAAAATAATTTTATGTGAATGTCATTGATTTTAATGACACTACGTTTTTGTTAGTTGACTCTTGATATTGTTTTGAGTGAAAATTTCATTGATTTTGTAGGCATAATGGGCAGTGAACTCATGATTTTGTGCATATACCACTCTAAAACTGTGGTTACCAAAGATTTTAGAGACGATTCATGTAGGGGAGAGAATGTTCTAAGATACTGTGTAGAAGGACAAAAAACCATACCAAAAAAACATGCAAAGAGACCATGTATTTTGTATAGTTTATAGTGATGTTTCCTTTTCCAATATTGTAATTGTTTATTGGTGTACATTTTAATTGTTTCAATGAATGTTGAGCATTGTCTAGTTGTTGAAAAGTATACGTTGAAATTTTTTCACTTTATTTTTTGAGTTGTTTATATATTGAGTGAAATTTTACATAACATTAGTGAAATTCACTTAATAGTTGATCTTTTAACGTAGTCACACTTTCACACTAGCGTTAGGCTCATGACTTAGTTGGCAAATTTTCACGAAAACATTTTGGTTTTGCTCTTATGTTAAATGAACTCTCACTTAATATTTTTGTTTGCTCATATGTGAAGTCATATTTCACATAAACATTTTTGTAATCCTAAATGAGTTGGTGGAATTTCAGTCAACACTTTGGTTTACTGATATGTTAAGTGAAATTTGATCTTTTAATATAGTCACACTTTCATACGGGTGTTAGCCTCACGAGTTAGTTGGCTAAATTTCACCTAACATTTTGGTTTTGCTCTTCTGTTACATGAATTCTCACTTAACATTTTTGTTTGGTCATATGTTAAGTCAAATTTATCTTAAACATTTTTGTAAACCTTAGTGAGTTGATGAAATTTTAGTCAACACTTTGGTTTACTGATATGTTTTGTAAAATTTGATCTTTTAACATAGTCAGACTTTCATATGTTTGGGTGTTAACCTCATGAGTTATTTGCTAAAATTTTACTTAACATTTTGGTTTTGCTCTTATGTTAAATGAACTCTCACTTAACATTTTTGTTTGCTCATATGTTAAGTCAAATTTCACTTAAACATTCTTGTAAACCTGAGGTGTTGGTGAAATTTCAGTCAACATTTTGGTCTACTGGTATGTTAAGTGAAATTTGACATAACATATGTAAAATTCACTAAGCATTTGATCTTTGTGTGAGTTCTTTTGAGTGTGGATGAGGTGTGAAGAGAGGTATAACACGTAGACTGACTAGTGAGTGTAAGATATAGTAAAATAATAGAAAAGTAATAGTACAGTCAACTGGGTCCCAGAGAGGACGTGGCTCGAGTGAGAGCCAAGGTAGTTCCAAATAAGATAAAGAGAAGCAGTAGGTGTCCTAAGTAAGGTGGTTAATCGTGTGTAATAACTATTTGGGTAACAAGTCAACGAAGTTATAGGGGTGAAAGGTGTGTGATAAGTGAAAGTAGAGGATGAGTGATGCTAAGGTATGGAAGGAGTGAAGGTGGAGAATGAGTGGTATGTAAGGTATGAGTAAATGTCACGCCCCGGAACGGCATAAATAGAGAAAAATAAATTTCCTTTATGGGTCCATAAGGAATGACAGGTGAAAGTCACTAATAATCCACACCACGCAGTACTAGTCCAAAAGAAAAGCAACAGTAATCAACTGAAAATAGCACAAAGTGCTAACTATTACAAACTATCAGAGTATGGTCCACAGGATCACAACAGGTCTGAAGACAACAAATGCCCAAGTACCCGTTAACAAAAGATTTAACAGAACAACTGAAATTAAATCTAATTATAACATCTTCAGTCTTCAACTGGCATAAGGATAATCCTTCCTGGCGTAACTGTCATCGGTGGGGCCCTCCTCTGGATAATAGTCATCAGTGTACTGGTCCTTACCTGCAGAATAAGGGGCAGGATATTCTGGACGGGGAATGTCCAGGCAATAAAAGGCCGTCAGCTTACTGAGAGCTGAGTGAGCATAAACTAACGAAGTACCAGTTATCTGAAATAAACACAAGCTTATGAAAACACGAGTTACCATCTTATTATAACCATATCTTGTTTCTCTATTCATTCTTGTAACCTGACCCTTAACGTCTTGTTACTCGAATACTGAACTCAACATATTCTGATCTTTCCTGAACAGACTCAATCGTTTAACTCTAGGGATACACCCTTCTTCTGTCCATCGCTTTTAAGAGCATATGAACAGCTCACCGCATGTCATGGACTCCACGTCAGTCTGTCCCCAGCTTTTAAGAACAATGGTCCTGTTCACCGCATTTCAGGGATATAACGTTTCGAACAAGGCATATCAATCTATTGCCACGACTTAACGTCATCTACTAGTGATTCCAGCTCACCGCTTTTAAGAGCATATGCACAGCTCACCACTTTTAAGAGCATATCATAGATCATCCAGTCTATCTTAGGACTATTTGGTCCAGCTCACCGCTTTTAAGAGCATATGCACAGCTCACCGCTTTTAAGAGCATATCATGACCGAACGTCCATCCACGTACCATTCCCGGAACTTACCAAACCTACTTACGTTCCATTCTATATCGACACATGACAGACTCCCAATGTGGCCTGACTACTCGGATTAAAAGAAATCGGATATCAAACTCATATCAGAATCAACACGTCACCCATGTCTTCATATTCTTTTTATTCATTATCCATTAATCTTTGGTGTCACATTACTCCTGTCTACCCCATAGTCGCATAAGGGAAATCCGAATCAGGAATCGAACAACTAAACCTCTTATATAATAAACAGGCAAAAGAATCCATGTTCTGATCATGTCAATCGATTGGGACAGAGGTTCAATTGATTGGAACAAAAGTTATGTCAATCGATTGATAAACATGTCAATCGATTGGAATAATGTCAATCGATTGAAAATCCTATTCAATCGATTGGGATGCAACTGATGTCAATCGATTGAGATTTATGTCAATCGATTGGCACTACGTCTTCTCCAGCAGATTGTAAAAACAGCATATATAAACGTACACAACATGCATGTAACCCATCTAAACATCATAATAGCTTATATAAACTTCATATAAAGGGACCAAGTGAGTTAGTACTCACCTAGGGTGCGTTTGGGTTGTGTTCCAACTTGAAATCTCCAAACTCTTTCTCTCTTCTTCTTGTCTCTGTCCAGCCCTCTCTCTGTCTCCTCCTTCTTCTTTCTTCTTCTTTCTGCTTCTTCTCCTTCCTCCCAGCTGCCACGGCAGTGAGTGTGTGTGAGGGTGTGTATATATGTATAGATATAGATATATGTATATATCTCACAAGAGTATGCCTCTCCCTCTCTCAAGGTCTGAAAAACAGCCCCAAGGCCATAAAATGAAACATATATATAGAGATAAGGGAGTGCCACGCGTTTAAAGCTGAAGGAAAGAAGAAAACATTTCTCAGGTTATGTCAATCGATTGAGACACCAGTCAATCGATTGGCAACAGATATTTGTAGTCAATCGATTGGAAACAATGTCAATCGATTGGGAATGTTGACACGTAATCACTTTTAGTCGGTTGAATGTAAATCGATTGGGATAACTTATCAATCGATTGGTATCAGAAAGTGTCAATCGATTGGGAATATGTCAATCGATTGGTATCAAAAATCACCAGAAGGAAGAGAAAGTTTATACGAGTATAGAAATGAAATACCAGGTCTTATTAATATACCGAAATACAGGGTATTACAGTAAAGGTGGAGGAGGAGTGGTAGGTATGGAAGTAATGACTCAAAAGTCTACGAGGAGCTACTTGGATTATGGTAAAGATGATGTGAGAACTTGATTAGTTACTCAAGCCTGGGTCGGTTGGGGTTTACTCAGGTTGATTCAGGTTGTTGAATGTATTGAATGAGGCTGGTATTTATAGAAGAGTTGTGAGGGATTATGGTCTTGCTAGAAGAGCTGCCAATGTGATGTGTTGGAGCTATGGGATAAGTCCCTCTGTTTAAGGTAGGTGACTTAAATGTGGTGGTTGGGGTATTAAATGGGATTTGATCAGGAGATGGTCAAGCAATGACGGGTCATGTAGAAAAGCAAAGCTAACATTGATGAGTGGCAGGTGAGGCAGCAGGTGCTGTAGGTGTGTCAACGAAAAGGTGGCTTACTATTGGTTGCAGAGGCTTAAACGAGGGAGTGTATCAAGATCATGCTATTGGTCTGCAGAATGTGCTACAAAGTTGAAGTGATAAGGCATGGGAAAGTTAATGGCCCAACTGGTCTTACAGTCATGGGATTCCCTAATTGGTCTGTGAGGCTTGGTTACAGGGCACGTGAAGGTCACGTGTCTCTCTCTCTATCTCTTTGGAACCAACCCTAGCTTTGCCTAGGAGGCATAAGCTATGTAGATGCCCTTGGCTCTAGCCACCTAGCCATGAGCTCTCGAGATCCCAATGGGCCAAGCCACTCTTCAGTACTGCTCCTGACTAGGGGTGGTTGACCCAAGTGTGAATATATGTGTTTGTGTATTGATTATAGGCTCTTGTGATTGCCACGAATATGGCCCTCTAAAGTGCCATAGCCCCTAGGGCTGGGGCTCCCATCATATGCTTAGCCTTTTGAGGTGGAGGGCCCTAAGTATTGGAATTGCACTTAGCAGTGGGCCATCTTGAAGATTCATGGAGAGAGCCTCCCATCATGGGCTTAGCCCTTTGAGGCGTCGTAAGTGTTGGAGATGCACACTTCCTACAGAGGGCATTCCATCATCTTGGGCTTGGCCCTTTGGGGTCCCCAAGTATTGGGGTTGTAGCCTTCCTAGGGAGGGCCTCCCCAAGTATTGGAGTTGCATCTTCCTATGGACGACCTCCCATCATCATGGGCTTAGCCCGTGGAGATGTTATAGGTAGTGGAGTTGCGGGGTCCTCTTGGAGATTTAAGTGAGCAGGTAAGTAGTCTATGTGGACATATAAGTAATGACGACGTTGGAGATACATTTCCTTTTTGGTGACGTATGCAACTACCATGTGGCGGATTAATACACATTACCTACAATCTTATAGTATGATCCTTTTTTCATGTGTGTGTTAGTTTCAGGAGTTTCTCATGCCACAATCCTCGAATACAAATGTTTTGGAACTCTGATATTAACAGATATGAATTTTACATTGGAGTCACTGATAATTGAACTTTAGTGAAATTTCAGTTGAAAAACACACTCAAGCTAAGAGAATAAATGAAAACCATTTTTACTATATATGGATTCGAGATCTTAGCATCAAATCTATGCACTGACATTAAGTCGAACATCAAATGAATTCTATGATCAACATCAACAATAGCATGCTTCAAGTCTAACATCAAGATACCTATCAACATCCTTCGGTAGTTAACATATACTATGCCCAAGAAAAATCAAATGATGACATGTTTTCCCTATATCTTGATTCCATTTTTTTGTCATCTTCAGCCCTCAAGCAAACGCTTGCATTATGTTGATAGAAACAATAAGTGAATTTTTACTTGCATGCTTGTGAAATTTCACTTATGTTGGTTATAATAAGTGAATTTTCAATTATTATACTCAGTCTCGATCATAGAACAGAAAATCAACTGAATCATCTGAATTTACAAACTCAAGACCACATGTGAATCAACTAAAATACTGAATCAAGTGAATCAACTGACCACAAAATCAGTTGAACACGGTATGGACTAAATTTACCAACTCAAATGAAATTAGCACAATACCAAAGGAGTAATACTTGGCCCACAACCTTTGCTCACAACCTCTCTTTTGTGTCTATCTCTCTCCTGATGGGTCCCACAATGCCAGTGGACCCTACAGTGTCCACTAGGAGAGAGATAGACACAAGGTTGTGGGAAGTTTATGAGCCAAATATTACCCATACCGAAGATAGCATTTACGAATAAAATCTAGTGAAGTTTGCATTGTCAAATAAAAATGATGCATTAACAGTGAGTTTCTGAACGAAATTAGCACTGTTGAATTTAACACATCCATGTTTGGTTCCTCTTGTATGTTAAGTAAAATATGACATAACATTTTTGTATTCATGAGTTAGTAAAATTTCACCCAACATTTTGGTTTGCTCATATGTTAAGTGACATTTGACATTACAAATCGGAAATTCACTCAACATTTGATCTTTTGGCCTTTGGCCTAATCCCTCTTTGATATGCATACTAGTCTCACGAGTTTCTCATGCCACAAACATAATTGTATACAAATTCGTACAAATATGATGTTAACATAATTAAGTGAATTCCGTATTGGAGTCAGTGATAATTGAACATAAGTGAAATTTCAAAAAGCATGAGTCTATTATACATGGATTGAAGATCTTTACAACATGAAGTCTATGTATTGAAATTTATGCTTACATCAAGTCTAACATCAAACGAAAAAAGAAAAAAGAAAAATTTGAATGTTCCTTCCTACACTCACATTAGAAAACTATCACACCCGTTCCAGAAATTCATGGTTTCGAAAATGCATAACTTGAGGTTTTAGAATTATTAATGTTATTAATAATTTGAGTTGAGGTTGACTGTGAGTCAACGGTGAGGTGTCAGTGAGGACACGAGAACATGGCCTTTCATGTTGCATTGGCATAATTAATTGACATTTACATGATTTAAATGTTATTTGATACATCTGGTATTTCGTGAATAGTGAATTATACATGTGTAGTATAATTTCTGGTATTTTTGATATTGTTATATCATTTTTGAGAACTGTGGTGAGAACGTGAGTGATACGCTAATTAAAAATGTAGGTTGTGTAGAGATTACACAGAATATAGTTTTCGGACGTTATTTTTTGGACCCAAACGAGATTTAGTCGAAAACTCTTGAAATTTATAATTTTCACTCGTAAAGTTATCAAATGGACGTGTGCGAAGTTTCGAGAGCTAATTAGAAGCCTTGAGAACTCGTGGGGAGGTAAACGCAATTTCCAAAAAGTTTGCTTATAAATAGTGGTGGATGAGATTCATTCTCATCCAAACATTTCAAAATATCTAGAGAGAGAGGAGGGAGAAAGGGAGATTGTTGCCACCGGCTTTGCGCTGCGGATCGATGACCGATCGTCCGTCAGATTTTCTCCAGATTTCATATTCGAACTCGTGGAGGTAAGACCTACGTTTTGATACTATTAGGCCGTGTTTGGCCAATTTTTGTAAAAATCTTAATTCTAAACTTTTGGGGAAAACCTAGTAAACTTGTAGGAATTGTCTCAAATTCGAAATCCGGATGAGGTATGAAGTCCTAACTTGTGAAATATAGAGAAATACATGTTTTATATTTCGACGACGAAATTGAGATCCGGGCAAAATCAATGTGTTGATTGTAGGCCCGTTAATTATACACGCGCTAATTTGTGAAAAGTATATCTAAATTTATGCGAGCATGTTGAGTTGTCTATGTGGATCAAAGGGGGGTCTTATACAAATTCATGCCAGAGTAAGCTTCTCGATGTTTGAGAATTTTAGTAACAACGGCTACTGTGCATGGTTGTAGGCTTGGACTTGCCATGGCACTTGTGGGATGTAATGGTTGTAGGCTTGGACTTGCCATTGACATCGCGATTTAAGGCTTGGACTTGCCGCTACCGGATGAATGCGTATTTTTCTCCCTAGAGACTATTGATATGATTTATGAGATTAAAGCATGTTATATCATATATTGCATATGTTAGACTTGTACGCTCAGCATATAGCTGAGCAGTGGAGATTTACTCCATTGCAGGTAAGAAGAAAGACAAGAAGTAGCGTGATGAGTGAGGCTGATGAACGCCGGGGGAATTACCTTTGTATATGTTTTTGTTTTAAATTCTAAAACTTGTGTAAGGATTGGGAATTGTAATATATTGTAATAGGATCGTGGATTAGTTTCGCAGTATTGTAATCTTGTAATTGAACGTCTGTAGTTATGTTTTAAAGGTTGTAATTGGCGTTGGTTGTGATTGGTTGTGGATATTGAGAAGCATGTATTAGTATTATCAACACAGGGCTGCCCAGCAAGGGAGCAGTCGACTGGACCCTGTATCAGTCGACTGGATCCCGTGTGATTGAGACACTGAAAGTGAATAGTAAGAGAGGCAGTTGACTGGACCCTTTATCAGTCGACTGAACATTGTTGATTTTTGGCTACTGCTTCTATTAATGGCAAAACCAGTCGACAGTACCATAACTCAGTCGACTGGACCCCTTTTGAAAACTGATAAATTTTGGTTCTGCGTAACACAGTCGACTGGACCCTAGGCACAGTCTACTGAACCTCTGTTTTCAAAACTGATTCTTTTGAATGTGTTTCCACTTGGCCAAAACTTTTTATAACTCTGATTTCAAGGTAATTTCAATTCAAAGGGTAATGTTCCCTAAAGTTTTAAGCTACTCAGGATGTTTTAAAGTTCTTTCCGCTGCGTATAGTTATTTGATGTTTGGATGAGCCTTGGTGGCTTGCCACGTGTCCTATTTCCACGCGTAGTGGGATGGGTCGTGACATTTATTGGTATCAAAGCAATAGGTAACAAAACTTTGGGAATGTTCGACGACGAGTGGAATGTTGAGTGAATTACCACATGTTCTAGATTACATCCATACATTGTAGAGATGTTTGATGCATATGGTATGTTGTTATACATACATGATTATGTTATTGGCATACATGCATAGCATTTATGCATTTGTGAATCGGTGGAATCATACGGACGTAGAGCTGTGTGATGAGATGAGGCTTACCGTGCGTTATCATAGACCTTATGAAGGGAGACGAGGGAGAGATGATATCTTGATAGTAAGAGACAGTTGGAACTCTAAACAAAAACTAAATGCTTTTGATCGAATCGGTTGATGTTCTTAATGTTAGTGACTAGTGTCCTTTGGGAGATCTTACCGAGAACGAAGTCGAGTAGTAAACGTCAGAGAAGATTTCTGTATAGTTCACCTAGAGAATGAAAGTGAGTATTGTGGTTGAGTTTTGAGACTAGAAGTACTTGATAAAAGTCATACTTCAGACATGGGATGCACGTCATGATGTGAGAGAAAAGGGATGACCAGTTGGGGGGTTTATGACAGAACAGAGTTCCGCAGTGTGTATTGCTCGTGTATGGGACCGGTGAGGAATCTCTCACCTTATCTTACGGTGGTAACCTATGGCACGATCGTGCGAGGTTATCTTATGGGATATTTTTCGACATATACGGTGTATGGTTTGTCTTACAGTATATACGGGGTATGTCGGGTAGTTGGAGAATCTCTCAACTTATTGTATGGTATTGAGACGATTGGATGGTTGGGGAATCTCTCAACCTATCTTACGGTATGTATTGGACAATTGAGGAATCTCTCAACCTATCTTGTGAAATGTATTGGGGATTGGGCAATATCTCTATGTGTTATCAGTATTGTGGTTGTTGAGGAATCTCTCAATTGAACCTGGTTTCAAATAGTCGTAGCACTATAACAGATGCAGATGCAGTGTAGGGATTTGTAACAAATGCTATCGAGTCAATAGTATAAAGGAAATTGTTGGGATTTGAAGGTTGACCTAAGATGAGAATTATGAATGAAAATGATAGAGTATGAGTGAATAGTTTGAGCCTAGAGATAGTCGAAGGTTAACTGGTGAGATGATGAGACTTCTAGAGTGGTTGCCTAGACTCGTTGGTTATGCCGTAGAAATGCTACGATAAGGATAATGACTGATGTTGAAGGACAACATAGGTCGGAGGAGAAATTGTAGAGGTCTTGGTGAGAAACAAATGAATGGACATGCATAGTAATGAAATTTCGTTGGTGTTTCGAGATGGTTCCCCAAAGGAAAGGGAATAAAGGAAGTAAGAAGACGAGACCAGAATTAATAGGTGAAAGTAATTGATCAAAAGTGACAGAAGTCCAGAGGAATCAAATTGATAATAACATAAGGATAAGAGGATCTTGATAGATAAATTTTATGGAAAGGTTAATGGAGAGTAAATGGACAAAAATGCAGAGTAATAAGATTCCCTGATGTTTTGCCGGGGGTTGTCGGAAGAGATAGAATAAAGGGAGTAAGATTAGGAGACTGGGAATAAAAGATAAGTGTGAATTATGGAACGTGAAAAGAAACTCAAAGAAATCGAGTGGATATTTGGCTATCATGGGGATGAGAGTACTTTGATAAGAAGCTTGTAGTGAAGGTGGTTATCACAAAGGGGTGAAGTACAGGCGATTTCAAACTTGGATTTTTAACATATTTTCAAAATAAAACGAAAATCTTTCCTTTGAATGCTTTTAAAATATTGTTGAGTATTTAACACACGACACTATCAGCAGGACGCTAGAGTACGACGGGTATTACGATAATGAACAAAAGCGATTGTGGGAACGATAAACGGGTAGAGAGACTTTGGGTAAGTCAATGTAGAGAAGTGAAAATATAAATCGAGAAAATGAAGCTTTAATGAGTAAATAAACGGGGACAGTTGAGTGGAATGAAGACTTGGTAGTACGTTGAGTACGTTATCCGATATGATAGCGGGAATGTGAGGCTGATAGAATACAGTGGTGGATGCAATGGGAAGCTGTCACAGTTGTCTTGAATTCCAACAATGTTGGAGGATTTTGAGAATGTCGGATTCCATCCCTGAGAAAATTTTAAAATGTTGAAAATATTTCTAAACCTAACTTTTGTTTAAATGAGGGATGTGGTATTAAATGCTGGCGATAGTGTATCGAGTAGGTTTTGAAAGCTAAGTATTATAGAAGGATATAGTATGCTTAGTGCTGGGGAACAACAACAGTGGTTGAATGATTAAGTTCCACGTGAACAGGTGGTGGACTTCAAAATTCCAAAGTAAGGCGATGGTGGGGTTTCGTGCACCTGAATTTGATCAGTTTGAAGGTATGGCATTAAGGGGGTTGTCGTGAGTATCGTGCCAAAGGGAGCTTGATCTGGGTTTAGGTATTGGAACAATTCGAGATTGTGAATGATTGAAAGTTTGAACGATCAACAACTTGATGATATTCATAACATATGAAGCACCTGAAGGATGATAGTTATGATCAATCGGTTGACTTTAATAACCATAGTGAGAATAGGGTGACTTTGTGTATTGTCGCGACAAGTATGAGAATTGGGAGTTGATTAGGAATATACTGAACACAGTGAGACGTACCTTATAGAAATATTTGATTACCGGACTACCTTTAAATGGGTTACGAGAATAATATGAACGTTGAGCAACAAGATTATTTGGGAACAATGGAGTGGAGATCCGGATAGAACAAACAAAGGATTAGAGAGTTTGAATCAGAATTGAGTCAAAATCAACTACAGTTATGAAACATCAAATGTTGGGATAAAATATGGAGTCGTGAGATGTTATACGAGGAGCATATACTTAGGGTGAAGGTTTATTAAGAGCTCGGTATGAGTTGAGGTACACGGAAGTGTGATTGGTTTGGACTTGTGTAAAGGAAAAAGTAAAACAACAGAGGATTATGGAGTTGTATAACTACGGCCATGGTAAGGGATCTACGTGGACTGATGAATGTAATAATAATAAAATAAATGGTAAACGGGTAGTATATGAGATAGGAATGGACTACAGTGGGGTTGTGATCTCCGACAGAAAGGTAATTGACTCAGGGTATATGTACACTATGGAATCAGATGGACTGTGAATAGTCAAACGATAGAGCCAGTGATGAAGTACGTGTTGAACGTAGGGACACGTTGTAATGAACACTGTGATATATGGATGATTGACTAAGTTGATTTTGGTTGACAATGTCATTTGTCACTACGGATATCGAGGCAATTATGTGGTGAGAAGAGATGAAAGTATTATGGGAGATTTTAAATCAGTTTGTTTTAAATGATAATTTTAATTGGCCTTGTTGAAAAGTTTTAAAACAAGTGTGAGGTATGAATATTTTATTTCAATCGGTGGTAGTTCGAGTGCAAACTTGGGAGAGATGAACGGCAATTGTATTTTACTTCACCGTGGGTGATTTAAGACATATGTAGACTCGAACGAATAGAATGGTGTGAAATTTTCAGGAGGGAACTTGATTGATGCCTTATGAGGTACGAGTGATGGGATTATAGTACGAGATTGGTAAAACCTGAATAGAATGATATGAATTTGTAGGGACAGAGAGAGAAGTACTGGGTGACGAACTACCGACTATGTGATAATTTTTGCAACTGATGTTGCCGTGATGTGGAGTTATTAGGAAGGTAGGTCAGAATTTGATAAGAACTTGGGAATCATTTGAAATACGATATGGTACTGCAAGTGGTATGATGATTAGTATAGTAAGAGATTGAAGCTATAGTATGTGAAACAGTTGGTTGAGGCATTGACTTATCGACATAGTATTTGTGTATGATAGTACTCAGTTTGGTTCACTTCAAGATGAAGAGCTGTGTATGATTGTTCACCAGCTTGGACATGTTGTCAACGACTCTTAGTCAAAAAAGCAAGATAGGTGAATGAGAGATGAATTATTTCCTTGGGTTGAGTATTGTGATGAAACTTTTGAATTCCGGAAAGAAAATGTGACACGTACGATGAAAGGATACATGAGTTGACGTTGTGATGTCGTGAGGTGAGTTAATGTCAGGTATGACTATTGGGTAAGTTTCACTCAGATATTGATATTTTTATCTATCGAGATGCTTCAGAGTATTGCTAAGATTCTGTTTGAATCTCCTATCAGATTGAGACGGAGGCTACGAGGATTTATTTTCCTTAAGAGCCTGAGGATTTATTTTCCTCACGAAACTTGGATTTCTCGGTAAAGTGTTTGAGTGGTGTATGAGGCAAGTGTTCGGAGTACTTGTGTGAAGTCGTGATGACGTGAAATGATGGTTTAAGTTTGGGGACAAACTTCCTTTTTGAAGGGGAGAGTTGTCACACCCGTTCCAGAAATTCATGGTTTTGAAAATGCATAACTTGAGGTTTTGGAATTATTAATGTTATTAATAATTTGAGTTGAGGTTAACTGTGAGTCAACGGTGAGGTGTCAGTGAGGACACGAGAACATGGCCTTTCATGTTGCATTGGCATGATTAATTGACATTTACATGATTTAAATGTTATTTGATACATCTGGTATTTCGTGAATAGTGAATTATACATGTGTAGTATAATTTCTGGTATTTTTGATATTGTTATATCATTTTTGAGAACTGTGGTGCGAACGTGAGTGATACGTTAATTAAAAATGTAGGTTGTGTAGAGATTACACAGAATATAGTTTTCGGACGTTATTTTTTGGACCCAAACGAGATTTAGTCGAAAACTCTTGAAATTTATAATTTTCACTCGTAAAGTTATAAAATGGACGTGTGCGAAGTTTCGAGAGCTAATTAGAAGCTTTGAGAACTCGTGGGGAGGTAAACGCAATTTTTGAAAAGTTTGCTTATAAATAGTGGTGGATGAGATTCATTCTCATCCAAACATTTCAAAATATCTAGAGAGAGAGGAGAGAGAAAGGGAGATTGTTGCCACGTGCTTTGCGCCGTCGATCGACGACCGTTCGTCCGTCAGATTTTCTCCAGATTTCATATTCGAACTCGTGGAGGTAAGACCTACGTTTTGATACTACTTAGGTCGTGTTTGGCCAATTTTTGTAAAAATCTTAATTCTAGACTTTTGGGAAAAACCCAGTAAACTTGTAGGAATTGTCTCAAATTTGAAATCCGACGATTATTTAGTGTAATACCCTGTATTTTTGTAATATATTATATAACTAAGACCTTGTATGTTTCTTTAATACTTGTATGAGCTTGGCCTTACCCTTGGTATATTTTTATACCAATCGATTGGCAAGTATATCAATCGATTGCTTATATCAATCGATTGAACTTTATCTCAATCGATTGATTGTTTCAATCGATTGACACTTATGTCAATCGATTGGAGGCAGCTGGGCAGATTCTTCTGCTCTGGCTGAGGAGAAGCCACGTGAACACTCCTTCTCTATATATACAAGCC
Source organism: Hydrangea macrophylla (assembly GCA_033977485.1). Taxonomy (NCBI): domain Eukaryota; kingdom Viridiplantae; phylum Streptophyta; class Magnoliopsida; order Cornales; family Hydrangeaceae; genus Hydrangea; species Hydrangea macrophylla. The sequence continues at coordinate 81,187,813 of CM066996.1, forward strand.
ATTTTCCTGCGTTTTTCTCTTTAGAAAAATCAGAGAGAGTGAGAGGAGGGTTTTGTGTGTGTTTTATATATATACACTCTTATATATATATGCACACATATATACATATATTTATACACACACACACAGATGGACTGAGACAAGAAGAAAGAAGGAGAAGACCAGAAAGAAGAAGAAGAGAAGGAGAAGGAGAAGAGAGAAGACAGAGAACTAGAGGAGAGAGGGAGGAGCCACCATTGAAGCTCAAGCTTCAAAACACAACCAAACACGCCCTTAAACGCCTAGGTGAGTTTTAAACTCACTTGGTAGCCTTACATTGATGTTATGACGTGTTTGAAAGAAGAAATGAAAGAGAAATCATGTATTCCCGTTTATATGTTGCTGGGCAGTCTTCTCTGTGAAGAAGACGAAGTGTCAATCGATTGACACTTTATCAATCGATTGACATCTTTCATGTTCCAATCGATTGACACTTTATCAATCGATTGACATCTTTCATGTTCCAATCGATTGACACTATATCAATCGATTGACATCTTTCATGTTCCAATCGATTGACATTTTATGCAATCGATTGACATGGATTGTGATCCAATCGATTGAATCTTCTTCCAATCGATTGACACTACTTTTATACCAATCGATTGACATCTATATCAATCGATTGGAAGTTTCAGTTTACTGTTTTACTTGTTTAGTTAATGTAATAACTGTTTAGTTGTTTATTTACTGTTCAGTATTTCTCAGCATGCTTTATTATTGTAATACAGACATGATAACGAGTTAATGCAGCATAGGATCGTAGTAATATCGAGATTAACGGAGAATGTTTATAATGTCAAGACAACGGAATAGTCATGAATCCGTTGGAGTTAACGTTCATTTCATTCAGAGTAGTCGGGCCACATTGGGATTGTCATGTATCGGTAATAGAGTTGAACTTAAGTAGGTTTCCTAAGATTCGGGAACCTTGCGTGGGCGGGCTTTGGTCGATCATATGTTCTTAAAAGCGGTAGACAGACGAAGGTGTCTATGACTTGCGGTGAACCGGACCATTTGCTCTAAGATAGCCAGATGATCTAATCATATGTTCTTAAAAGCGGTAGACAGACGAAGGTGTCTATGACATGTGGTGGACCGTGATCACTGGTAGACGTCGCTAAGTCGTGGCATAGAATGATGTACTGTTGTTTAAAGCGTTATATCCCTGACATGCGGTGGACTGTGCATATGTTCTTAAAAGCGGGGGATGGACTAACGTGGTATCCATGACATGCGGTGAACTGTGCATATGTTCTTAAAAGCGGTGGATGAGCAATGGTGTGTTATAGAGTTGAACTACTGTCGAGTCTGTTTTCCCCCTATCTAGACGTGTTATCGGTTTTATAATAAGTAAAACATTAGTAATCGGATCATCGATTTGATTAAAGGAGTTACCCTTACAGAATTCTAATTTGGTTATGGCTTATAACTTGTGATAATATCAATAGTCGATACCCTGTTAGTATCTAACTCACTCGGCTTTCATTAAGCTGACGGCGTTTATGCCGCTGGACATTTCTACGTTCCAGCGCACCCTGGTTATGACTATACAGGTGAAGGGCCTGCAGGAGAGGACTACTATGCCGGTGACGGAGTCCCTGTGGAGGATTTCCCCGACGGAGGTCAGACTGAAGAAGACTACTACGCCGAGGACTACCTTTATGCCAACTGAAGACTAGACTAAAATTGTAGCTAATTGTCTTTACCATTTTAGAACCCTTTTTGTAGTCAGGCATATGTTGCCTTGACATTTGTACTTCCACTGCCTTATGTTTGATTCGAGACTCTGATATGTAATAGTTAGTAACTTCTGTTGACCTTATGTTATGTTGTGAGTCAAAACCTAGACTTCATTGTTGTTACACTATTACTTTTGTTGCTTAGTACTGCGTGGTGTGGACAATCATGTGACTTCACCCGTCATTCCCTATGGACCCATAAAGGAAATTTATTTTTCTCTATTTATGCTGCTCCGGGGCGTGACAGGATTTTTGGTATCAGAGCCTAGGTTGTATACCTTTTCGCTCACAGATTGTCCCACACCATCTGGTCCTAGAACCTTGAGATTCTATAGATGAGTATTAAGATTAGTTCTGACTTAAGGTAGTCCCTTTTCAGGTAGCATGGCACCGCCGCTGTTCGTTCCAGACGAGTTCGGAGGACACTATGTGTATGAGGGTAGTATTGCGCCAGCAGATCCAGAGTACTATGCCTGGAAGGTTAGGCAGAGAGCTATTGCAGAGACAGAGCGGGACATGCGGATCGAGCAGCAGAGATTTGGGACCCAGGACCCAGAAGTGATACGTCAGGAGATGATCTACCGCAAGGAGACCTTCAAACGCATCGAGGAGGATTCTCTACTGATGTTACGAGACCGTTCTTCGTACCAGGTTCTACTTGCACAGGTTAGAGCAGCACCTCCACCCCCACCAGAAGAGGACATAGCTGATGCACCCCCAGCAGATGAGGATCCGGAGGGTGATGATGAGAGCGATGACGACGATGAGCCAGAGGATGCAGATGAGGAGATGGAGGATGAAGAGGACGAGGACACCGATGACGAGGAGCCGGAGTATGATCCAGAGGAGGAGGACCCCGTGGACCCAGCCGGTATGGACGTGCCAGTTGGCGTAGATATTGTGGTTGCAGAGGGTTATCCGATAGAGGAAGAGGAGGTAGCCGCAGACGATGATGCAGTAGTACCAGTCTTACCAGGAGGCGTTACAGCACAGCTAGCAGCTGAGTGGGCCACAGAGATGGCTGCACATCCCCATGGGTTCGAGATCGGAGCACCGGAGTTGGCACAGGCTATGGTACAGGCTGAGGCACTTGCAGCCGCATTTGATGCAGCCCAGGCTGACATGGCCGCTGATGCAGGGGATTTGGGAGCTGTTGTGGAGCATGATGGACCCGAGCTGATCGAGGATGTTGTGATAGAGGATGAGGACATGATGGATGACGATGACATGGATGAGGATGATGTTTTGTCTGAGGTTGCCCCATAGGACGAGGCTTCCATCTATGGATCTGATGTGGACAACTTTTGAGTCCAGTACCTTTAGGACTTAGACTTTTACGTTTGACTTTAGGACATGTTGTCCGCTTACTTTTGACGCTTACATAGACAGTTATTAACCGTAGCCTTTTTGTATAGGTAGCCACCAGTAGTGGTTTTGTGTATATCTTTCTTTTGTTTAGATCTTGTATAGGATCATGTACTACGCGGTACACAGATGATCTATCGTGTACTCTGCTGTACATCTTTTGGGTATATATATATGGCAGATCGTTTCTCTTGGATATGTCTGTTATCACCTCATTATTATGTTATGGTTGTGATTTTGATTCATGTTATGCTTTCTGTTATTTTAGTATGATCATTTCCCTGAGGAGATTGTCGGCTAATCGTTAGATCCTTCATAGGTACACCTCACACGGATCACTATGGTGGGACCCACAAGGAACCAAGCACGACTGGGAGCACCCATTCCCGAGGGTATGGACCCAACTGGAGTCTTCGAAGCTTTCATGCAACGGATGGAGCACATCGGCGATACCTACAATCATGCCACCAACGACAATGGTAACAACCACTTTGTCCCTCCCAGGCAGACATGCGATAAACTGTTGGAACGATTTCGTGGCCTGCGACCCGAAAAGTTCGACGGCATGGCAGAGTCCTGGAAAGCAGAGCAATGGATACGGGAGTTGGAGCTAATCTTTGAAGCCCTAGAGTGCAGTGAGCTTGACAAGAGACGTCTAGCCGCATTTCAACTAACTTACTCCACCGCGGACTGGTGGGAGGCCGAGAGAGCCACGATTGGGATTGACGCTGCAAGGAGAATGCCTTGGGAAGCATTCAAGACTCGATTTCTCGAGAAGTATTTCCCTGAGGACGAAAGAGACCAACAAGAGAGGAATTTCCTGAGTTTAACCCAAGGAAACTGGACAGTCAGAGAGTATACTACACAATTCGAGCGACTTTCCCATTTCGCTCCGCATATGATAGACACCTCCGCCAAGAAGGTCAAGCGATTCCACCAAGGACTCAACCCACACCTCCGGCACATGATGATAGGCCATCTGGGCCAGTCGTTTGAAGGGATTGTCCGTCTTGCTTCAAGTTTGGAAAAGGATGCTTACTCTGTGCAAGGACCACAAGCGAATCGACCTCCACCCAGGACCTTCCAACCAAGGAACTTTCCCGCGCAATCATCAAGGAACAACCAAGGATGGAAACCCCAGACCAACAACTATCAGGGAACCAAGCGCACATGGGATGGGACAAGGAAGCCCCAAGCTAATTTTCCTCGACAACAGAATCAACAGCAAGGACCACCTCAGGCACAGCCCGTCGCTCAGCGACAGAATATTGATGGATGTTTCAACTGTGGAGTGCCCGGACATATTGCAAGGTATTGCACAGCCCCCAAGACCAACCGCCGCAATGACCTCGTCTGCCGCAACTGTAACAAGCCTGGTCACATAAGCAAGGATTGTCGAGCACCACGTGGAGGCTACTATGGAGCGCCTGCTCAAGGACAGCAAGGACAGGTTAGGGTGAATGCCATCATCCCTGACAATGCAGGATATAATGCTGAGGAACAGCAGAACTTGGAAGGTACACTCATTTTATTTCACTGTCAAGTTAGAGCTTTGTTTGATACCGGTGCCGCCCGTTCTTTCATAGCTATTAAGATGGTACGTGAATTGGGATTGTTACCCCTAGCACTTGATCCGACCCTTAATGCCGTTTCGCCATTGGGAGTATCCGTTAAGTTAGGTAAGGTGTGCAAGGATTGTCCCTTGACACTAGAGGATAGGAATTTTCCGGCAGACTTGATAGTCTTGTCAATGTCTGAGTTCGACGTGATCCTAGGAATGGATTGGCTTACTAAGTATGGCGCTAACCTGGATTGTGTTAGTCGGACCATTGTCTTTTCGACGCCTGGTTGCCCGCAGATCAGATTTCAGTGCCAACCGTTGAGCGACATGTTCATCACGAGCTGCCTAGCCACGATTAAGACTTCAAGCACGGAGCTTACCATCAACCAGATCCCCGTTATTCAAGACTTTGAAGATGTGTTCCGAAGTATCTCAGGACTTCCGTCGAAGAGAGAGATAGACTTCTGCATTGAGTTAGCACCTGGAACGTTGCCGATTTTCAAGACCCCGTACCGGATGGCGCCAACAGAAATGTTGGAATTGAAGAAGCAAGTTCAGGAACTTGAAGACTTAGGTTTTGTTCGCCCGAGTACATCACCGTGGGGAGCACCAGTCTTATTTGTGAAAAAGAAGGACGAAGAGCTACGACTCTGTATCGACTACAGGGAGCTGAATAAGGTCACGATCAAGAATAGATACCCACTTCCCTGGATAGACGACCTGTTCGATCAACTACAAGGATCAAGGATATTCTCAAAAATTGACTTGCGTTCAGGATACCATCAATTGCTAGTTCGACCGAAAGATATACCGAAAACTGCCTTCAGGACGAGATATGGACACTATGAGTTTCTAGTGATGTCTTTTGGATTGACTAATGCCCCGGCAGTATTCATGGACCTAATGAATAGAGTATTCAGACCCTATCTGGATCAATTCATTATAGTATTCATTGACGACATTCTAATTTATTCAAGGACGGAAGAAAAACATAAGAAGCATCTACAAATTGCTCTACAGACTCTCAGAGACAATAGTCTGTATGCGAAATTCAGCAAATGTGAATTCTGGCTTCAGGAAGTTAAATTCCTGGGACATGTGATATCACAGGATGGGATTTCCGTAGACTCATCTAAGATCGATGCAGTCTTGAGCTGGAACAGGCCAACCAACGCGACCGAAGTTAGGAGTTTTATTGGATTGGCTGGATATTACCGAAGATTTGTGGAAGGATTCTCTAGAATCGCAGGACCATTGACAAGCCTGACTAGGAAGGAGACGAAGTACGAATGGACTGATAAACATGAGGATGCATTTCGGGAATTGAAAGAGAGACTAACCTCCGCACCCGTGCTTGCGATACCTAAGAACGGTGAACAATTCATAATCTATAGTGATGCATCACACCAAGGACTTGGTTGTGTGCTAATGCAAGAAGGAAATGTCATCGCATACGGATCAAGACAATTGAAGCCGCATGAGAAGAACTATCCGACGCACGACTTGGAACTAGCCGCAATCGTGTTCGCCCTGAAGATTTGGAGACACTATTTGTATGGAGAAAAGTTCGACTTGTTCTCAGATCACAAGAGTTTAAGATACCTGTTCTCTCAGAAGGAGTTGAACATGCGACAACGGAGATGGATGGAACTACTCAAGGACTACGACTTCTCTATGCAATACCACCCGGGTAAAGCAAATGTTGTAGCCGACGCTCTGAGCCGGAGGCCACGCCTTTTGGTTGCTTTGATTTTGATTAGAGAATGGCGAGCAATGGAGACGTTAGCCGAATTCGACCTTCGACCAGTGGAATCAGGAGAAGGACAACACCTTGGATGTCTTGTTGTACAACCGACTCTCATCAGCAGCATCTTGGGAGCTCAACAGTCGAACGAAGATTTAAAGTTATGGTTTGCCAAGATGTCCGCAAAGGAACCAGAGATATGGAGCATTAGTACGGACGGAGCACTGAGATGCAAAGGTAGACTCTGTGTGCCAAATGACGATGGTCTCAGGAAGAACATTCTGGACGAAGCACACAAGTCAAGGATGACTATCCACCCAGGAGGAAATAAGATGTATAAGGACTTGAAGAGAAACTTCTGGTGGCAAGGAATGAAGCGAGAAGTGGCCGAGTATGTATCGCAATGTCTTATTTGCAAACAAGTGAAAGCGGAGCATCAGAAACCACCCGGACTCCTACAACCGCTACCGATTCCCCAATGGAAATGGGAGCACATCACCATGGATTTTGTGGTTGGATTGCCGAAGTCTCAACAAAACCACAACGCTATTTGGGTAATAGTGGAACGACTCACCAAGTCAACACATTTTATCGCCTACAGCATGACGCACCCTGTTGAAAGATTGAGCCGGATGTATCTAGAGCAAGTAGTGCGACTGCACGGTGTACCCGTCTCAATAGTTTCAGATCGAGATTCACGCTTCACCGCAGAATTTTGGAAGAGCCTTCAGACAGCAATGGGAACTTCATTGAATTTGAGTTCAGCCTTTCATCCACAGACAAACGGTCAGACAGAACGAGTCAATCAAGTGATGGAAGATATGTTGCGAGCCTGTGTCATTGAATTCGAGAGTTCATGGGAGACGCATTTACCTTTGATCGAGTTTGCCTACAACAACAGCTACCACACGAGCATAGGGATGGCACCATTTGAAGCCTTGTATGGAAGACCTTGCCGATCACCGCTATGTTGGGCCGAAGTCAGAGATACTCAACTACTTGGGTCCGAGATGATTCGAGAAACCAGCGAAAAGATCCAAATTGTACGAGAAAAGATGAAGACAGCGCAATCCAGACACAAGAGCTATGCCGACAAGCGACGGAAAGATCTAGAGTTTGCAGTTGGAGATTATGTGCTACTTAAAGTCTCGCCAGTTCGAGGTATCGTCAGATTCGGACAGAAGAAAGGCAAGCTATTGCCGCGATTCATCGGACCGTTCGAGATCCTAGAACGTGTTGGGAAGGTTGCTTATCGACTTGCGTTGCCGCCAAAGATGTCAGGAGTGCACAACGTTTTCCACATCAGCATGTTGAGGAAATGTGCCCACAACCCAGCGTACGAGATCAGTTTTGAAGATATCGAGGTGAACGAGAACGTGACCTACAACGAAGGACCAGTGCGTATTCTAGACCGAGGAGTGAAGAAGCTCAGAAACAAGGAGATTCCGCTAGTGAAGGTTCAGTGGAAGCACCACGACGAAGGAGAAGCTTCATGGGAATTGGAGTCGGAGATGCGAGAGAAGTTTCCATTTTTGTTTTAACCCACTTTATTTCGGATTTCGGGGACGAAATCTTTTATGAGTGGTGGATGATGTAATACCCTGTATTTTTGTAATATATTATATAACTAAGACCTTGTATGTTTCTTTAATACTTGTATGAGCTTGGCCTTACCCTTGGTATATTTTTATACCAATCGATTGGCAAGTATATCAATCGATTGCTTATATCAATCGATTGAACTTTATCTCAATCGATTGATTGTTTCAATCGATTGACACTTATGTCAATCGATTGGAGGCAGCTGGGCAGATTCTTCTGCTCTGGCTGAGGAGAAGCCACGTGAACACTCCTTCTCTATATATACAAGCCATTTTTCTGCGTTTTTCTCTTTAGAAAAATCAGAGAGAGTGAGAGGAGGGTTTTGTGTGTGTTTTATATATATACACTATTATATATATACACACATATATACATATATTTATACATACACACACAGATGGACTGAGACAAGAAGAAAGAATGAGAAGACCAGAAAGAAGAAGAAGAGAAGGAGAAGGAGAAGAGAGAAGACAGAGAACTAGAGGAGAGAGGGAGGAGCCACCATTGAAGCTCAAGCTTCAAAACACAACCAAACACGCCCTTAAACGCCTAGGTGAGTTTTAAACTCACTTGGTAGCCTTACATTGATGTTATGACGTGTTTGAAAGAAGAAATGAAAGAGAAATCATGTATTCCCGTTTATATGTTGCTAGGCAGTCTTCTCTGTGAAGAAGACGAAGTGTCAATCGATTGACACTTTATCAATCGATTGACATCTTTCATGTTCCAATCGATTGACACTTTATCAATCGATTGACATCTTTCATGTTCCAATCGATTGACACTATATCAATCGATTGACATCTTTCATGTTCCAATCGATTGACATTTTATGCAATCGATTGACATGGATTGTGATCCAATCGATTGAATCTTCTTCCAATCGATTGACACTACTTTTATACCAATCGATTAACATCTATATCAATCGATTGGAAGTTTCAATTTACTGTTTTACTTGTTTAGTTAATGTAATAACTGTTTAGTTGTTTATTTACTGTTCAGTATTTCTCAGCATGCTTTATTATTGTAATACAGACATGATAACGAGTTAATGCAGTATAGGATCGTAGTAATAACGAGATTAACGGAGAATGTTTATAATGTTAAGACAACGGAATAGTCATGAATCCTTTGGAGTTAACGTTCATTTCATTCAGAGTAGTCGGGCCACATTGGGATTGTCATGTATCGGTAATAGAGTTGAACTTAAGTAGGTTTCCTAAGATTCGAGAACCTTGCGTGGGCGGGCTTTGGTCGATCATATGTTCTTAAAAGCGGTAGACAGACGAAGGTGTCTATGACTTGCGGTGAACCGGACCATTTTCCCTAAGATAGCCAGATGATCTAATCATATGTTCTTAAAAGCGGTAGACAGACGAAGGTGTCTATGACATGCGGTGGACTGTGATCACTGGTAGACGTCGCTAAGTCGTGGCATATAATGATGTACTTTTGTTTAAAGCGTTATATCCCTGACATGCGGTGGACTGTGCATATGTTCTTAAAAGCGGGGGATGGACTAACGTGGTATCCATGACATGCGGTGAACTGTGCATATGTTCTTAAAAGCGGTGGATGAGCAATGGTGTGTTATAGAGTTGAACTACTGTCGAGTCTGTTTTCCCCCTATCTAGACGTGTTATCGGTTTTATAATAAGTAAAACATTAGTAATCGGATCATCGATTTGATTAAAGGAGTTACCCTTACAGAATTCTAATTTGGTTATGGCTTATAACTTGTGATAATATCAATAGTCGATACCCTGTTAGTATCTAACTCACTCGGCTTTCATTAAGCTGACGACGTTTATGCCGCTGGACATTTCTACGTTCCAGCGCACCCTGGTTATGACTATACAGGTGAAGGGCCTGCAGGAGAGGACTACTATGCCGGTGACGGAGTCCCTGTGGAGGATTTCCCCGACGGAGGTCAGACTGAAGAAGACTACTACGCCGAGGACTACCTTTATGCCAACTGAAGACTAGACTAGAATTGTAGCTAATTGTCTTTACCATTTTAGAACCCTTTTTGCAGTCAGGCATATGTTGCCTTGACATTTGTACTTCCGCTGCCTTATGTTTGATTCGAGACTCTGATATGTAATAGTTAGTAACTTCTGTTGACCTTATGTTATGTTGTGAATCAGAACCTAGACTTCATTGTTGTTACACTATTACTTTTGTTGCTTAGTACTGCGTGGTGTGGACAATCATGTGACTTCACCCGTCATTCCCTATGGACCCATAAAGGAAATTTATTTTTCTCTATTTATGCTGCTCCGGGGCGTGACATTTAGCCTCCTAGTCGATCCTTCAAAGTTTGGGGGAAATCGCACGAGGTATGAAGTCCTAACTTGTGAAATATAGAGAAATACATGTTTTATATTTCGACGACAAAATTGAGATCCGGGCAAAATCAATGTGTTGATTGTAGGCCCGTTAATTATGCAAGCGCTAATTTGTGAAAAACATGTCTAAATTTATGCGAGCATGTTGAGTTGTCTATGTGGGTCAAAGGGGGGTCTTATACAAATTCATGCCGGAGTGAGCTTCTCGATGTTTGAGAATTTTAGTAGCGACGGCTACTGTGCATGGTTGTAGGCTTGGACTTGCCATGGCACTTGTGGGGTGTAATGGTTGTAGGCTTGGACTTGCCATTGACATCGCGGTTTAAGGCTTGGACTTGCCACTACCGGATGAATGCGTATTTTTCTCCCTAGAGACTATTGATATGATTAATGAGATTAAATCATGTTTTATCATATATTGCATATGTTAGACTTGTACGCTCAACATATAGCTGAGCAGTGGAGATTTACTCCATTGCAGGTAAGAAGAAAGACAAGAAGTAGCGTGATGAGTGAGGCTGATGAACGCCGAGGGAATTACCTTTGTATATGTTTTTGTTTTAAATTCTAAAACTTGTGTAAGGATTGGGAATTGTAATATATTGTAATAGGATCGTGGATTAGTTTCGTAGTATTGTAATCTTGTAATTGAACGTCTGCAGTTATGTTTTAAAGGTTGTAATTGGCGTTGGTTGTGATTGGTTGTGGATATTGAGAAGCATGTGTTAGTATTATCAACACAGGGCTGCCCAGCAAGGGAGCAGTCGACTGGACCCTGTATCAGTCGACTGGATCCCGTGTGATTAAGACACTGAAAGTGAATAGTAAGAGAGGCAGTTGACTGGACCCTTTATCAGTCGACTGAACATTGTTGATTTTTGGCTACTGCTTCTATTAATGGCAAAACCAGTCGACAGTACCATAACTCAGTCGACTGGAACCCTTTTGAAAACTGATGAATTTTGGTTCTGCATAACACAGTCGACTGGGGTCCACTGATCAGTCGACTGGATCTCTGTTGAGAATTTTGGGTTTTGGTTTCTGCTAAGTACAGTCGACTGGACCTTAGGCACAGTCGACTGAACCTCTGTTTTCAAAACTGATTCTTTTGAATGTGTTTCCACTTGGCCAAAACTTTTTATAACTCTGATTTCAAGGGAATTTCAATTCAAAGGGTAATGTTCCCTAAAGTTTTAAGCTACTCAGGGTGTTTTAAAGTTCTTTCCGCTGCGTATAGTTATTTGATGTTTGGATGAGCCTTGGTGGCGTGCCACGTGTCCTATTTCCACGCGTAGTGGGATGGGTCGTGACAAAAACCATCCTTCAACAAATCGAATGACAGCTACTGTTGTTTTCATCCTTCATTAGTGTCATGATCGTCTCCCTCATTATCAACCGAGTCCCTCTATGTATCACTCCCACTCCCACCACTTCTTCCGTCACTATCCCCACTTTCACTGATGTCATCACTTTCAATGCTAGCTATCAGCAAGCCCTCTTTGTGGCATGCTTGTCATATATCTTGAGTTTCTTTTTTTTGTCATCTCCAGTTCTCCAACAAAGACTTGCAATATGCTGATAGAAATAATAAGTGAAACTTCACTTATGATTTTGTATAATAAGTGAATTTTCACATAAGATTCGATCTTTAGCTAGCCTGATGTTTCTTTCATATGGGTGTTAGTCTCATAAAAAAAAAATTTGGGGGGTCAGAATATGTTCATATATTGAAACAATGAATCATGATACAACTATCCAACCCCCTAGGGGAAAAAATCATAACAAAGGATACAAAACAAAACAGAGGGGATGGAGAAATCACAAACATCAATCAGAGTACCAGATTTAGCCGCTTTAGCAACCCAATTTGCACCTCTATTGGCCTTCCTACTTATGGCCACAAAGGAAATATTTTCAAACCTCAAAAAGAGGGAAACTATATTACTGCAAACACCACAAAGGGGCCATGGTGTCTTGGCAGGGAACTCTTGAAGAGTTTTGAATGCCACTCCCACCATTTCGTCTATCATTCCCACTCCTAACACTTCTTTCATCATTGTCCTCATTTTCACTACTACCATCACTTTTGATGCTACTAGTCAACCCCTTTGTGGAAAGTTTGCCGTACATCTGGATTTCTTTTTTCCTCATCTTCAGCCTGCCGCAAAAACCACAACATGGGGATAAAAGTAGTAAATGAATTTTTACTTCTGTTTTGTATAATAAGTGAAATTTCACTTATTGTACAGTGAAATTTTTTGAACAAAATTAGTATTTATACAAGTTACGTAGTATCGAACAAAGCATTATGTGAACAATAATTTCTAAACAAAATTAGTAGTTTATGAACTAATTTAAGCAACTTAGTTCAGTCTTCAAACAAGATCAAGCAAAATTTTGGATTTGCGCACAAAAATCAAGTGAGATTAACATTCACTTACTCTTAATCTGCATTGCTGAGTTCTTCAAAGAATCTAGGGTTTCAAAATGATGAACAGAGGCTGCGATTTCGAATCTAGGGCTTCAAGCGTGTCTTATTTTGCCAAAATTTGCTACTGGTTGTGAGTTTCAGTGTTCTCAGAATGGATTTCTAGGGTTTTTGTTTTAAGAGTTGCGTCACTTATGAATGATGAGCTACGAATTGTGGGTTGCGAGTCTTTTTTGATGTGGATATCTAGGGTTTGTGATCAGTGCTTTGAGTTGGTTTTTCACTGAGTTTGTTTGTTGATTTGAATGTTTCAGTGTGTATATAGTATGTAGCAAGCTGCGAAGGGTAGTTTTGTCAAAAAGAAATTCTAATTGGCTGATTGTCCTCTTTGCTAAGTGTCATATTAAGTTGTCTTCAAGCTTAACAGTTGTTCTCTAATTGTCCTTTTCACTGATTCCCCCTTAATCTTTTCCTGGATAAAGTAAAAGTGATTAACCACCCTTAGTAGAGGCAAATAAGCCATCAAAAACAACATTATGGTCCATTTGGAATGACATTTGCTAAATGCATTTTCACCCATTATAATTACATTACCATTTTCATTTTCATCTTAGTTACAATATGCATTCTAATACAGTTTTTGTTTCTTCAAAAAAGAAAAACTTATTTGCTTTTGCTTTTATTTTGGAGGAGGTGTCTCGTGCATAGAGATATGGGTTGGGAATTAATGAAACCTCATACTCCTTCACATTCATAATAAATAGCTCTCACTTTAACATATTTCTATCAGCAATCTATCCTGCTTTCATCTTTTTTCAATCTCTATATCTAAAGTACATACAAAACTATCTAGTTGCCACGGAAAAAAAATTCTTCCATACCAAATGGAGCATTACTCTCTAAATAATGGTAACAATAAAATTGATAACCCACAAACTAAGTGATAAGAATCAACAAACCAAAACTAGACTCAAACCAACAATTACAAAAGCACCCCCAAAATCTCTCTGAGGCAAGTATGTGTGTTGACAAAGCAATATATTGACTTCTCAACTAGGTATTTTAAAAAAGTTTCTAGCCCCTAGAAGAAAACTTCCTCTGCATGCATCTCAGTGCCATCTCATTCCAATAATGCCACTCATAAAATTCCTCCCAATTCCTAGATACATAGAAGAACACCACCCCAAAAGGGGGAAAAAAAAAAGAGAACAAATAAAGCTACAAACAGGAAAAGGAGTGGACATCCAGTACACATCCTTAAAAAGCTATAAGCAGGGACATCCTTGAAATTCTCATTCTAAAAATGCATTTGGGTGACAAACATCAATTTCCCACAAAACATTTGTGAGTGCATTTTTCTTCACTCACTGTTCACCCAAGGATTCCATTGGGTAAAGAATGTGGGACTCATCATTTTTCATGGACAAAATAGGATGGAAAGTGGTGGGTCTCACATGCTCACCTAATGGAGTGCTTGAATGAACAATGGATTAGAAAATTTTGGATGAGCAAAGATACACTCAGCATTAGCAACCCCCCTCTAACTGATGTCGACCAACAAAGCTACAAACCACAATTTCTACAATTAGTTGTCACAAAAAGTCTGTGATGCAACAATATTACATGTCTTAGCGGTTTTTCCATCATTTGTTTCATTCTCTTCTCTGCCCAATCACTTTTTTTGGGTAGTCGAAGAAATGACCCTACCACCCGAGCCCATTTACGGCCCGTGGCCGCATCATAAACTTGGAGCCCCTCTACATGGCATTTTTGTGACGAGTGTGGATACCACATTTTTCTTACCCACAGCTTTTCTTTTAAAATCTTTTTCAATTTAAAACACAAAACAATGAGTCGCCACTTAATTTTCAAAGGAAAATTAAGAAACCATTTTTAAACAAATTGATCTTTTAGAAACCAGAGATTAACTAGGTCCAGGGATTATGGAACGAGAAGGGAATGAGGCCGTCGGACTAAAACACCCCTTCTCATCCTATCTCGCGATAGGCCTCTACTTAACATCCTTTTTAATTGAATTATTAATTTAAATGTACCCTCAAATAATACATATGTATAAATATACATTACAAAAGCATGTCTAAAGGGTGTAAGATTGCAAGTGATAAAATATCATTCAAAAATCATATAATTCAAGTAGCAAGCAATATGGTATGCAATAGGGAACAAGGGAACTTACCCGGGATCCAACCGCGATATTAAATGTGTAATGCATACAAATGAAAGAAAAACCTAGAAAAGAGTATCTAATCACATGTGTTCACATAAGGCAAGATCCTAATTCTAATGTGTTGCGCATGAGGTTGAAAAATCGATAAAATCAATAAATTAAAATAAACTAAAGAGGAATTTAAGAAATCATACCTTAATAGCGCTACAAAACAAGGGTTAGTCCACATGGTGTACAAGATATAAAGTTGGATCTTAAATAACAATCCTAGACTTCTAGCTTAAATCTATCAAATGTAATTAAATCTAAAGCAAATAAGTCTGAATTACAAGCATCAAGCCACATGGATGAATATGTACATGAACAAGAATAAATTATGAAATACTCAGTGATTTAGATCACTTAAACTTTGAATTCAAGCTTAACTAATCATTATTGAAACATGGTTTGAACCTTAACTCATGAATGTATCATCTAAGCCATTATCCATAGATTGATCAAAATTGTTACAGAATATTGGAAATTGCTGAGAGCAGATAAGAACTTCAAAGAAATAAAAAGCATGGTTCCCATGGTTCAATCTTGATGAATTTTGGACACAAGATGCCTCTGTGTGTCTAGTTTTTAACCCAAAAGAGAAATTAAAGTTTCAACGGTTAGATCTCCGGGAATTAGACAAAAACCAAACATCACTCAGGATTCTACAACCTCCTGTCTAGAGTTCTTGCACGATTTTCTAAAAATAGCAAAAAAAATCAGAACTGCTTTATTCTTTTCAGGGTAGCTTCCTAACACATTAATATACTTAGAAAAAATTATTTTGGGTCACAAGTGCTTGATCAAGGTTCTGATTTGCTTGCTTCAAAAGAATGTTACTGTTCTGAAACTCTGGACAGATTATGGTTGCTCCACAAAACCCTTGATCAAACCACCCAAAACATGAAACTATCTTAAAACAAAAATTACAGTGGTAGAACTTTGAGTTATAAACACTTTCCCGTTGGTTTCATTCCATTCCAACGGTTAGATGTTAGGCTAAAAATTCACAATAGAAAACAGATTGTGAACTCACTGCTCATTGGGTTCATTCACTTTATTCCTATTAACTTTAGACAAATAAGCCATGAGATTAGGCTTGTCTAAAGCTAATTCTCCTACCTTTTGATGGTTATTGGAAACTAAATATGCTTATGTTTGTTAATTTTAAAGAAGTATGGAAGAACTTCATGAAACTTAGTCATAATAAACCTCAAACCATGAAGATAGGTTTGGGTCCATTAGCTAAATATTCTAATACCCATCGTAATCCTCTCATAAATAATAAAACTACAAAGAGATTAAGGAATTTCAAACCAAAAGATTTAAGTAAGGCATTGAAAGCCTTATGAACCCAAAGGATGAACACAACAAATGAAAAGAGAAATTAAAGAACTCCATGCATGTTAATAATTAAACTTGAATAAAGACTAACTATTCTAAAGTCTTACCTCCAAAGTATCCTCAACTTGGTGATTTTGGAGAATTTCTAAAGACTAATCAAGCTCTTCTACACTAATTCACATAACTCTTTCTTTTAAATTATTCTAAACTCACTCCTAATTATGAAAATTAAGGCAAGAAGAATACTTATACAACCTATAAATTCAAAGAAAATCTCCCCCCTTGCAAGTGAATATTCATCCTCTATTTATAGACAATTTTAAAGGGTAATTTCAGTCATTTCAGGACTGAAAACCCTAATTCAGTCGTCTTTTTTATAGTACAAAATGTGCTATATACCAGCTGTCTATTGCAAAAACACAGCATTCACCGGAGATGGAAGCGGCACTCAGTAAATGCCGCATCGACATTCAGTGAAAGTCGGCGCGACATTCACTGGCTTCCGGAACGGCATTCACTGAATGCCGCAGACAACTCCAAGGACTGCCGTTTTTTTTAGTAAATTTTTATTATTTTTGCGGTACTTGATGAAATTCGCGGCAATCACCGAATGCCGTTTGGCAGTCCAGAGACTGCCGCAACGGCAGCCCGTGACTGCCGCGGAAAGGCTTGAGTGTCGTTCTGCTTATTATTTTCCTTTTACTTCTTTTTTTCATTTTGTTTTGGGTTGGGGAGTCTTTCGAAGAGCTTGAATCATCTTTGGAAGTCCTAGATAAGTTCGGACATTGTCATCATCGGATATGGAGGTAACACTCTCCTTAATTCGACTTTTGGTCAAAATCGGGGTGTCTACAGTTTGCCCCTCTTTGGCGGATCTTGTGGGGCAATGCGAACCACAAGCGAATGTCGAAGCCTATGTGAAGACAAGCCTTTGACCAAACTGTCAGATTTTAGGAAAAAATAAAATGCGTTGCAAAAAGAAGCGAGCGCGCAGCGAAATTCTAATTGGTCGTGCCCCATCATGAGCTGCCTACGTATCCCATCAGGAATCAGACCAAAGCGTAGTTCGGGCACGGGGTCAAACACACATAAGCGCAAGTAGTTACACGGATGGATGCACCTATTCTGTCGTGATACGCATGCTATGTAATGGTATTTTCTTAATAGACCTGATTATGCAAGCGTCATGCTTACTCTATACTATGTCTTCTCTATGTATGACGCACATTACATGACGTGTTAGTCAGAGAAGATTACCGAATCCTTGACTGAAGCAGAGTCTGTTACGGGGGTCAAGAAGATGCTTTTGATTTAAAATCAAGGGTTAACGCAAATCTGTTATGAGAACCGAGAATGTAAATCTGTTACATTCTCAAAACAAAGGATCGACGTAAATCTATTACGCGGATCGAGAACATAAATCCGTTATATTCTCAGAACGAGGGCTAACGCAAATCTATTACGAGAATCGAGAATATAAATCCGTCACATTCTCAAAACAAAGGATCGACATAAATCTGTTACGCGGATCGAGAACATAAATCTGTTATATTCTCAGAACGAGGGCTAACGTAAATCTGTTGCGAGAACCGAGAATATAAATCCGTCACATTCTCAAAACAAAGGATCGACGTAAATCTGTTACGCAGATCGAGAACATAAATCCGTTATATTCTCAGAATAAGGGTTAACACAAATCGGTTACGAGAACCGAGAATGTAAATCCATTACATTCTCAAAACAAAGGATCGACGTAAATCTATTAGGTGGATCGAGAACATAAATTCATTATATTCTCAGAATGAAGGCTAATATAAATCTGTTGCGAGAACCGAGAATATAAATCCGTTACATTCTAAAAAAAAGATCGACGTAAATCTGTTACACAGATCGAGAATATAAATCCGTTATATTCTCAGAACGAGGGCTAACGCAAATCTGTTGCGAGAACCGAGAATGTAAATCTGTTTCATTCTCAAAACAAAGGATCGACGTAAATCTGTTATGAGGATCGAGAACATAAATCCGTTATATTCCCAAAATGAGGGCTAACGCAAATCTGTTGCGAGGACCGAGAGTATAAGTCTGTTACACTCTAAAAAATGGGGTAATCATATTTGGAGTGAGTCAAGACTCAAAATCATTTCAATTTTCAAAATTTGGGAGCCCACGGACTCAAAATTATTTTTATTTTCAAAATTTTGGGAGCCCACGGACTCAAAATTATTTCAATTTTCATATTTGAGGACCAATTTGATCCTTAAAACCAACCCCGGGGGTTAAAAGCACAATGAGGGTAAAATTTGGGGGTTAAATCCAAATATTGGGGCCCAATTTTGAATTTTGGGGGAAAAACAAAATATCTCTTAACCGACTTAAACATGGCACACGCTTCAAACTCGCGACAGTCACTGACTGCTGTACGGTACTCACAGAGTGCCGTTGTGGCATCCAGAGAGTACCGCACGACAGTTCATCAACTGCCACGCACGAAAATCGAGTGCCGCGTTTGAGCGGCAGAGGCTTAAACCGAGAGTTTCATTTCATTTCATTCTCTCATTTCTCTCTAACCCGAAATCTCTCTGGAGAAATTTTTCCCTCTTCTCTTCTTGCTTGTATTGATCTAGCCAGGACTTATCAGGTTAGTTCTACTTGATCAAAACTCGAGTTATTCTCATTATTTTGTTATTTTTTTTAAATTTTTTATGAATCTAACACGCGAATCTTGCTCTTTCTTGACAGATTATGGAGAGCGGTTCCGACAGCCGAAAGAAGGCCAAATATCGGGCCACTCCTCATCCCGACCCTACACTCTTGCTCTTGGATCCAGATGAGCACTTATCCGCCCGCGCGTTCAAGCGCGATATAAACGTCCTTTCTTTTTCTTTCTTTCAATTCTTTTCTTTTTGAACTTCATGAATGCTATGCACTATCAATATAATTTCTCATGCCTCCTTATGCTCGTTGATCTTTCGGGTATCCCAATCGTATCTGCGCTTGCCCCGCCTATTTAATTTGATCGTCCCTTGACCTTATCTTGTTATTATTATTATTAAAGTTTATGAACACAAACCACTTTATTCGAAATTTCACATTCCCTCATAAATACAACCACTGTGATTACGAACTCCCAGGTGTTTCACCTATATCTGTGCATATTTAATTTTACTATCTTTTTTCTTCCTCAAAGGGTTTCTGGGTGTGACGTATGTTAATCAAAATCTTGTACATGCTCCTAATGAATAGCGACTATTTGTTTTTCGGGCGCCATTGCTGCCTTTTAATTATTTTAATTCTGGCTTTAGACATCTTTTGAACCCAAATTTCTTTTGAAACTGAATTTCTTTTGAAACTCCACGGAAGTGAATCATCTCTTCTTTTCCTTTTCTGGAAATCTCTTCAGTACTGTAAATGCCTTCACCATTCACCCTTTTTTTTTGTTATGTGAACGGCTGCTGAACTTAGTATGAATGCAAACGAGTACCATGCTTGTGAATTTTTCTAGCGAATATTTCCAGATTCTTTCTTTCTCTCTCTTATTATTTATTCTTATGTTGCTTCCCATTTCCTTATTGTCACCTATTTATTTTTCTTGCTTTTTCTTTCTTTATCCATTTAATGACATCAAATCTTGTGATTCTTTCTTTTAGTTGCAGCCCAAGGTGCTGAAGGGGCACGGCAATCTCGCCCACGGTTATGAGTGGTACACGGAGTAGAGCAAGCCGGTGAGGGGTTTTGTTACCGCGACTGGCTTTGGAGTCTTCGTCAAACTTTTGACGAAGAGCTCCAATGACCTGAGACAGATTCACGCATTGGCGGAGAGGTGGTGGGATACCACCAACACATTCCACTTTCCATTCGGCGAGATGACGATGACGCTGCTGGATTTCTCCATGATCACCGAGATCCCTTTTGGGGGAGAGAGCCTTCGCTACTTGGATGCGGCGAGGGAGTGGGATCGAATCGAGCCGCTGCTGGGAGCCGTCCCGGAGGAGCCCTTGGTCATGGCCAAGTGGTTCATGGATACTTTTTGAGGCCGACAGGGCTTTGCTGACGAGCAGATGGCCTGGGGTTTTCTGATGTATGTGCTGGGGTGCTCTCTGCTGAGCACCAAGGGAGATCGGATCTCCGTGACGCTGCTGGGGTCCCTGGAGCGTATGGATCAGATATATCAATATGATTGGGCCAAGGCAGGGCTAGCCATCCTCTACCAGCATATGGGAGAGATATCCCGGGATCGCCCAGCCTCTACTGGCGGCTTTTGGAGGGCCTGGGAGGTATACTTCTCTTCTTTTATTAATTTCCTAATCCTGATTTAAACTTTGCATTCTTATTCTAGATTTTTGTATTTATGCTCTTCCAAAACTTATATTCATCTCTCTTTCTTGCAGATTTGGTCCCATGAGTACTTGTGACACGAGAATTTTCTTGTGCGCTCTTGTGCAGTACCCAAGTGTAGGTAGACGTGCAAGTAATATCTGGTAAGACCAGGTCGATCCCACAGGGAAGGTGTTGACCTATCGAATTAGACTAACCTCTAAAGAAAACAAAATTAAATAACTAAGTTTGAATGAAGGTGCAGAACACGAAGTTCCACAAACTAGGATTACTAATGAAAGTAATTAAAATTAACTAAGCAATCTAACTAGCTAATTAAACAGTACTTAGAATTAAGGAGTTTAACTTTAAAAAGTAAGTGTTGGGATTACACGAATCCGCAGTAACCTAGCCATCTACCATGCATTTACCTTGAAGCACAATGGAGCATATTACCTACAGTTTTCCGTATTCCTCAAAAGAAATAAAGATTCTATGGCCCTTTCATGACCGGGACCATATTATCACAGTTAAATTGAAATACACAAAAGCGGTTTAATTCAATAGTTAAGACTTGCATCCTCAATGGTGTTAGCATTGAAGATGGTTTGCAAAATGTATTGAAAGAAAATGCCTTAGGGCCTTAGTTTTAAAACTGTTTTGACAGACTGAGCATTTATTTGGGACAGAATGATAACAAGTCCTAAAACAAAAAGTCCTGGAATACTGCAGGTAACATCCTCAAGAATCCGAGAGTTCGATCGATCGACGCGCCTTCGATCGATCGAAGACCTTCATCCCTCAATCGATCGAACTAACTTCGATCGCTTGACTGTCTCTGGTTCGATCGATCGAACTGACTTCGATCGATCGAACACAGTGATTATTCTGCTGCATGGCAGAGGCTGGAGATCACTGTTTCATCGTGATCTCCCAACCTGGGACTACTCAGACATCGTCTGGAGTGTCGAGGATTGATTTTTTACGTAAGAAAACTTTAATACCATGTTTGGTTGCGAGTTATTCATGAAAACTATAAAATCTATGGTTATATAACTATTTAGCATGCCACACTGTAAAACAAGCAATCTAACTACGTCTAACACGTGCAGAATATGAAAATAACAATATATAAATAACCTGGAACAGAAGATACTTGTATAAACTTTGAGAAATCCAATCCACAATATGAAAATTCAATGAAAAACCTACAAAAAACCAAACAAACTCTCTATCTCTCCTTCTGAACTGCTAAAATGTAAAAGTGGGCGTCCTTATGAACGTCTACAAAACGCATATAAATAGAAAACCTAATGCACTAGGGTTAAAATCCGCATTCTGCTGCGCACGCAAATGTTTCTGGAAATACCCCGTTCGATCGATCGAACTGCTTTCGATCGATCGAACCCTTGATCTTTAAGCGCTTCTACTCTCTTCGAGCGATCGAACGCTCGATCGATCGAACCTTCTTAAAGCGATCGAACTCCACATTTCAGCTTTGACTTCTTTTGTTTGTATTCCAGCATTCCATTTATTCTGATGTTTATCTGTTTAGTTCGCACAGCAGTGATCTGCATACACAACAGCTAAAACAATACAACTTATCATAGATTAATCATACTGTATAAAAATTAGCCTTGTAATGCAAATTGCGGATAACATGGGAAATTGTGATAAAAACTAATACAATTCTTCCTTTTAGCGCGGTTGTATTTTACAAATACCCCCGCTTTGCACAACCCCCAACTAGCTTATTGCTAGTCCCTAGCGATAAAGCGAAAATAAAAATAAGCTAAAAACTCCTAAACTAATACTACCACGACTAAGAAACAAAGAAAAACTAAAAACAACCTAAACTAAGATAGAGAGAAAAAAATCCTAACTCACTTTCGCAGGAATCGCGGTTGCATTTAGCGAATGCAACAAGCCGTTAAACCCCTAGGTTCCCCCTAGTGGACGAGTGTTGTCTCGTGAGGGTTTGCAGTGAATATACCCACAAAATTCCAATTTTTAGCTCAAAAAGAATTAGAATAACTTTGTAGAATTCCCCCTTCCATTAAACTGTTAATTCAACTCTACAAGAATATAATATCCTCTATCAACCCATGAAAGAGATCCACATGCTCTCCTATATTACCAAGTAAAATATACAAATGTATTACCATCATGCACCCGTGTGTGTGTGGAATTAACAACCATGCGTCCAACCCTTATTAAGAGTTATCTAGATTATTGTACTTTGGAAACTTGCAGTTTTAGCTCAATTCTCACATTGGTCACACTAAAAAAGAACGTCTCTCAGAAACTTGCTTTACAATGATCGCACATAGTATGAAAGCTTTGAGAAGGATGATATTCTAAGTGCTAAATGCTTTCATACTTGACTCCATGAAAAACGGACATTTAAGAGTGTATAGTCTCATGAATGGAATACTACTTACTAGAGGAGCGAAATACCGTGGATAACTCAACTCACACTTTCATGTTCAAACCAATTGCTGAGAATCTTCAAGACTTTGAATTATGGCTTTTATTTAGTAGGTGGGGGTGTTGTAGAGAAGAGTGTGCTTTTTAGTATGTGATGGAATTTCAACTTCTCTTTTTTTTTTTTTAATTATTCTTTATTCTTTTCTCCACCCAATTCCCCATTCATTTTTTTTTTTTTTTTTTTTTTTTTTTTTTTTTTTAACCTGGAATATCCCACAACAACTTCCTTCCATTTCACATACTTTGATGACTCATTCTCAATAAATTTATCAAACAGTTCAATGAGGTCAAGGTATAGATCAAGGATTTGGATTCTTGTGATTTCATTGGAAATATTTATTTGAGGTGGGATCAGGAATGAATTCAATGAATGTAGGTGGGCTATGTTAGGTAAAGGAATGGGTAAACGATGGCTTGAATCATTTTCTCAACTTTCAATTTTTAGCACTTAAGTGTTCATCGAGTTTAATTGGTAAATCCTGAACGTTCTCCTCTAACAGGCAGTCAAAATTTTTAACGAAGACTGAGACTTAACAACGAATTTACCAAGTATATGCAAGAAAAAACATTCGACAATGTATGCGAATCCCCTCAGAAATGAAGATTGGCTCAAAAGCTCACAAAGGGTTATTAGCTTCCACTACTTGTTCTTTTTCGCACAATATTCATTTTAACTCCATTTTCAGATTTTCTACATAGCTGCCAATTAGTGCACAAAAGTGTTGGGTACATAACAGCTTTACAGATGCAATTCATTTCAATGATACAGAAAAATCGCGTGGATTTAATCCATAAAAAGATAAGAATACTACAAATGTATCATTGTCTAATTAACAAGCAGAAAAGGTTATTCAGAGTTATTCTATCAATACTATTCAATAAAATTTTTTTCAAATTTTAACAGACTGTGTTCTCATTAAATTTAAAACATATCTAAGTGCAAAACCTGATTATTACGGGTGTATACCTATCTATTGTCTCCTACCCCCAACTGAAAACAACAAAGTCCTCAGAAGTTGATTTTCAATAAATAAAAGAGATGGGTATCACCTGTATAGAGCAAATGATGATCGCAAGCAAAGCAACCTAGCATAGAAAAGTAGAACACAATCTCCAAAACAGACAGGATCAAAAGATAACAATAATACAATAAAACCATGATCCAATCAATCGAAACCACTGGAATATGAACAGAATAAAATAAAATACAAGCAGTGATAAATACTGTCCATACAATACCAACTAACCAAATAATACACCCAAAAACCACCAGCATATACAACCAACCAAAAATACATAAATGCCACCTCCCCGACTAAAACTAATCGACCCCAGATGGCGTATCATCGGCTATATCAGAAGGGATGTCGATAGGAGCAGGCGGCAATACAGTAGTAGTAGGAGTAGTAGATGGCTCGGAAGCAGCGATCGAAACCGGATCAGTAGCCTCAGCAGCAGGGGCAACAGATGGTGGATCAGTAAGTGGTGGATCCGTAGGAGTAGCAACATGTGACGGATCAGCAGCAGGCGGAGCAGATGGGGTGGCCGTGGGATGGTGAGCAGAGTGAACAGCCTGATCAACCCCTATCTGAATCAAAATGGACTCCAGTAGAGTCTGGATCTGATCCATCCGGCCCTCGAGTCTAATCCTGGCCTCTCTCTCCTCCAATAATAGCTCGCGAACTGTCGGGAGAGGCACAGAAGAAGAAGACTCTCCCTGGGCACGAGACTGCGACCGCTGTCGCAGCTCAAACTGCTGAACCGCAGCAACTGGATCATCCTCATCATCCGAATCAAGCTCCTCCACCTCGGTGGGTGTCCCTGAAGCTCCGGCCTCCGTGTCTGTACCGCCACGCCTCTTCTTCCTCCCCCGCACCCTCGCTGTCCCTTTCCCCTTGCGCTTCCTCTTCTGAGCGTCGGAGCGGCGAGCAGCCGCCTCGCTAAATCGGCGGGGAGAAGGGCGGATATCATCTCCAGGGAGCTCGAGGAACCCGGCATCGGCCATGACCCTCTGAATAGCCCAAGCACCCTTCAGGTGCTTCCTGGACGAGATATAACGGGTGGGGTGGACCATAAAATCAATATATAGTCGTGGTATACAAACAGGCTGTCCCGTCCCCACAGCATATAAGACTCGCGCATACCAAGCCGCGATCTTCTCTCTATAGGACGTCACTAGGAGGCAATTGCTGAGGACCAAATGAAGCATGTGGTAGTCATCGGTGAGAGAGTGGTCCTCGATCAAAGCATCGCCATCCCAAGACGGAACGGCGCCTCCAGTGAGCTCCCTGATAATAGCGGATGGTGGGGTCACGGGTGCATCAGGCCGGTGGGGGCAAACATGATTAGGTACCTCTGGTACCCCCAATGCGGCGGAGACGGTCGCGGGACTGATGATGAATGAGCGACTCCGAAAGAAGGCATGGTATGTGAATGGAGTAAACGGGTCGCTGATCATAGTCGCACACGCACCTCTGATCCAGGATAGGTTGACCCTCTTGGCCAACGACAGGAGATTGAACCAGTGCGGCATCGCGCGGATCCGTGTGAGGAACCACGGGCTCTCAGTCCAGATATGCTCAATGGGGCGCTCAATCATAACCATCCGAGTCTGGAAGTACCGCTCGAACCAAACCCTATCCTCGTTATTCCGGAACCCGTGAGCGGGTACCGGATCTGGTATAGTACGATCGAGGGGCTTGGACTTATGATAGCCCGTCACTGGATTCATCTTGCAGTCCTGAAAATAAGACCACACAAGATACAGATAAGAATAGGAAGAAAAAGAAACAAAACAAACACTGCTGGAGTTCGATCGATTGAACTGAGTTCGATCGATCGAACTGGAGTAGACTTCGATCGCTTGAAAATTGTTCGATCGATCGAACCTCTCCCCTTCGATCGCTCGAAACCAGTTCGAGCGATCGAACACAGCGTTGTCCAGTAATCGCAGAAACGAAAAGAAAACCTAAGTTACACTAATCAAAAGACAATCCTAAGACCAAGGGGACACCCCCTTGGGATTTTCTAACACAACCAGAAAGAAAAGAAAAACACAAATGAGTGGGGCCTACCTCGGTGAATAACCCGCTGTGGGGATGGAGAGATGATGAGATGAAGATGAGGGGGATCAGAGGATTGATCAGGGCTCCCTTTTGGGATGCCAGAAACTAAAATATGCCGAGTCGCCCTCTCCCTGTCTTCGAGCGATTGAGGGTGAGAATGAAGGAAATGAAGAAATGTCCTGAAGACGCCTCGTTTAAATGCCTCGTTCGATCGATCGAACTATGTTCGATCGATCGAACATAAATCCTTCAATCGATTGAACATAAACTACAAGCGCTTGAACATTCAGGTTTCGATCGATCGAACTGAGTTCGATCGATCGAACACAAAAATTCCAGAATTCAATGGGATATGAACTACATCACCCCCAACTATCATAAACAAATCTGGACATGCAGATAGACTGAAATAACAGGTGAAGAACAAGCATGTATGACAGAAATTCATCCCCAGAATAGAAAATCGCAATTTATATATATAAAAAAAAAACTTTATTATTGCATCCAAATTGCACCATTATCATCCCCAACTGTGGTTAAAACCTTATTGAACTAGAAAACCAAAACTAAGACTAAAACTAAAACTGAAAACAAATTGTCAAGGATTACATTCCAGTTGCTAAACAAGAATTGAAATTGAACAGAAACAACTGAAATGTAGCACTAGTCTTCGAGTATAAAAATTTCCTCTTCCACGATCTCTTCATAATCCGCCGAATCTTCAGACGTGAAGTCCAAACTCGATGATTCCCTTTCCCAGAACAATCGAAACGCAGCAAGGACATCATCAACCAAGTCTGGAGTCTCCAAGGAATGGAAAGCCCATGCAAGAGGTGATCCGGATGGAGACAAGGATAACGGAGTGTGATTGCGCAACGGACCCTCCTCTTGCGGCGGAGTGAGTGGGGGCCTTATGTAGGGCCCAAGACCATGAATCAGTTGATGTGGAAGGAATACCGGGATGCCATTTAGGAACATAGTGACAATCCTGGACAAAAGACCACAAATTGAAATTAAAACAACAGAACACAAGAAACACGAATTAACACAAAAAAAAAGAAAAAACAAAGAATAGAAACAATAATACAAAGAAATGTGACAAGTTCCAACCTCACTATTGGCATTGGTTCCCAAAGTGCACTAGCTGGTAAGGGGCATTGGAGCCTGAATAGCAAGTAGCTCAGGTGCACGTAGCGGTATGGGACCAACTCAAGTATGAGGAAATCGTCCACGAAAACAAAGACAGCATTGTGGCGTTCTGGGACGACATCCTGAAGGACATGATCCTCCCATGGCTCCCACATGTCATCGTTTTCCTACTGCGCCATGAGTGCGTCATCCACCATGCGTCCCATGTACAGGTCATCATCCTCTTCCACATCATCATCATCCTGAAATCCCATATTTTCGTATGGGTTGATATCCAGGAGGGCTGGTGGATATGGAATGTACCCTTGAGCAGCATCAATAAGAGAATGAGCTTCAGGGTCCTGATGAAGCAAGGGGCAGGGTATGAGTTCACCCTCAATCCAGGTGCCACAGCGACATTCTGAATCCGCCCAAGAACCGACAGAGTGAACATCATCACCTCGCATCTACGCACCTGCAACAGAGTGGTTTAAGGAATAATGGATTAGAACTAAATCACAAACACGAAATAAAGAACGAACACCAAAAAGAAACAAAAGAGAGAGAAACTAAAATGCAAGGAAAGAAAAAGGAATACAACAACAATGTGGAATTCCACTTTGGATTTTTAATCATGAGAATAGCTGGGCTCATCCAGCTGGATGTGCTCAACCTCAGTTTGGAAATTCTCCAAAAACGGCTTCAATCTTTGGCCATTGACCTTGAAACAATCATCGTTCTTGGGATTAACAATCTCGACCGCCCCATGTGGAAAAATAGTTTTTACGATGAACGGGCCTGTCCACCGGGAACGGAGTTTTCCTGGGAAAAGATGGAGGCGAGAATCATACAGCAACACTTTCTGCCCCGGCTCAAATGATTTACGAAAAATCGTACGATCGTGTCGAGCCTTCAACTTTTCCTTATGCAACTTTGCAGAGTCATACGCATCCCGTCGTATTTCCTCTAGCTCTGCAAGTTGGAGCTTGCGTAGCTGACCTCCCTCTTGAATATCAAAGTTCAATGAGCGTGTCGCCCAATAAGCTTTATGTTCAATTTCAACAGGAAGGTGGCAAGCTTTCCCGTAAACTAGTCTATACGGGGACATACCAAGATTCGTCTTATAGGCAGTGCGGTATGCCCATAACGCGTCAGTCAATTTGTATGCCCAGTCTTTTCGATTGGAACTAACCGTTTTCTCGAGAATATGCTTGATTTCTCGGTTAGCCAATTCTGCTTGCCCATTTGACTGTGGATGATAAGCAAGAGCGATTTTATGATGGACTCCGTATTTCTTGAGAAGTGACTCCAAGGGCTTATTGCAGAAATGCTTGCCTTGGTCACTTAGTAAAGCTTTCGGAGTACCAAAACGAGACAAAATATGCTCTCTTAGAAATGACATGACCGTTCTGTGGTCATTTCGTCTCGTTGGTATCGCTTCTACCCATTTGGATACATACTCCACAGCAAGGAGTATGTACTCACAGTTATTCGACTTGAGAAATGGGCCCATAAAATCTATGCCCCAACAATCGAATATCTCAATTGTGATGATAGGGGTTAAAGGCATAGAATTCCTTTTAGAAATGGTTCCAAGCTTTTGACAGCGTTGGCATGTCTTGCAAAAGGAAAAAGCATCTTTGAAGACTGTAGGCCAGTAAAAACCGCTTTGCAACACTTTTTGTGCGGTCTTCTGTGACGCAAAATGGCCACCGCATGCCTCAGAATGGCATGACGCTAATATGACGGTTATATCCTCGTTGGGTACTCAACGCCTGATGACCTGATCAGCACAGTATTTGAAAAGGTATGGGTCATCAAAGAAAAAATGGCGTGCGAACGAGAGGAACCGTTTTCTGTCCTGGTTCGACCAATGAGTCGGTGTCTCACCCGTGACGAGGTAGTTTACCACATCAGCATACCAAGGCAGACTACTTACTGCCAGTAGCTGTTCATCTGGGAACTCATCTTTAATGGATTGGGATTCAGTGTTATCTGTAAAAGTCAACCGGGATAAATGATCCGCAACCACATTCTCTACTCCTTTCTTATCTTTGATTGTTAAATCAAACTCTTGGGTAAGAGTATCCAGCGAATAAGCCGTTGTTTAGCGTCTTTCTTTGACAAAAGATACTTGAGGGCCGAATGATCTGTAAAACAGACGATTGGCGACCCTATCAGGTAAGACCTAAACTTGTCCAGAGCGAATACTACAGCCAGCAGCTCCTTCTCGGTGGTAGTGTAATTCATTTGAGCGTCATTCAAGGTTCGGCTGGCGTAGTATATCACATGTGGCTTATTGTCCTTTCTCTGGCCTAGGACTGCGCCAATGGCGTAATCACTAGCATCGCACATTAATTCAAAAGGCAAACTCCAGTCGGGTGCCTGTATTATAGGTGCGGAGGTGAGGAGATCTTTTAGCTCCTCAAAGGACTTTTGGCAACTCTCTGACCACTCGAAAGGTGCATCTTTGACAAAAAGTTGACAAAGGGGTCGAGAGATTGCACTGAAATTCTGGATAAATCGACGATAAAAACCTGCGTGCCCTAGGAATGAACGAATGTCTCGCACTGTACGGGGGACAGGTAGATTTGAGATTATGTCGATCTTAGCCTTATCCACTTGGATTCCTTCATCGGATATTATGTAGCCTAGAACTATACCCTTGGTCACCATAAAGTGACACTTCTCCCAATTCAAGACTAGGTGTTTCTCTTCACACCTCATTAAAACCTGCTCGAGATTGCTAAGGCAATCTTCGAAGCTATGGCCGAATACTGAAAAATCATCCATGAAAACTTCAAGGATGTTTTCGACTATGTCACTGAATATACTCAGCATGCACCGCTGAAAGGTAGCCGGTGCATTGCATAGGCCAAACGGCATTCGTCGGTAGGCAAAAGTACCGAATGGACACGTGAATGTGGTTTTCTCCTGATCTTCAGGAGCAATCTCAATTTGATTATATCCACTGTATCCATCCAAGAAGCAGTAATACTTGTGACCTGCCACGCGTTCTAGCATTTGATCCATAAATGGCAAAGGAAAATGGTCCTTTCGGGTCACAGTATTTAACTTCCTGTAATCAATACACATCCTCCAACCAGTGGGGACACGTGTCGGTACTAATTCACCCTCTTTATTTGGGATGACCGTTATGCCTGCTTTCTTTGGAACTACTTGGGTAGGACTAACCCAAGGACTATCAGATATAGGATATATCATCCCAACATCAAGTAGTTTAAGCACTTCCTTTTTAACTACTTCTTGCATGTTGGGGTTCAGACGCCTTTGCATTTGCCTTGAGGGTTTGGCGTCTTCCTCCAGATATATCTTATGTGTGCATATGGATGGGCTTATGCCTTTGAGGTCAGCAATTGTCCATCCCATAGCGTCCTTATGCTTGGTAAGCATTTCCACTAGCTTACTTTCCTGTTCATGAGTTAAAACAGATGAAATGATCACAGGATAAGTTTTGCCAGTCCCTAGGAATGCGTATTTTAGCTCTTTGGGGAGCTCCTTCAATTCTAGTTCCGGGAACTGGAAACTAGAGGGCATTACCAACTTGGTTTTCGGAGGCAGTTGTTCATATGGCTGTATCCACATGCAATCAGCTCTATCCTCCTCTTTCGTATCCATCATAAGACACGTCTGATTCAAGTCAGCATCCAATGGGGTGGACTCTGCAGGCTGATAAATATCGCCAAATTGAGTCATCACAACTTCCAAAGGATCTTTATAGTCGACCAAGTCAACTTCATCTTCAATGACCGTGTCTATATAATGGATTTCTTCCTCATCATCGTATTCTTCAGGTCGGGGATTAGAGAAGATCTTGATATTCAACGTCATGTTCCCGAATACGATAGTCATGATACCAGTTCTAATCTTGATTGTGGCATCAATGGTGTTGAGGAATGGACGTCCAAAAATAACCGGGATATGTGCACCAGGATTAGACACAGGTTCTGTGTCCAATATCACGAAATCAACCGGAAATACAAAAGTGTCTATTTGGACAAGGACGTCCTCCAATACCCCTCTAGGGTACTTTACAGATCTGTCTGCCAATTGCAAAGCAACTCGGGTGGGTTTGAGTTCACCCAACCCTAGCTGTTTATAGACTGAGTATGGCAGCAGGTTCACCCTTGCTCCTAAATCGAGGAGTGCGTTGTCTATCTTTTGATTCCCAATTCTACATGAGACCGTAGGTGTACCGGGATCTTTGAGTTTTGGGGGCAACTCATTTTGAATGATCGCACTGGCTTGACATGCGACATAAGCATGTTTCTTCACGCTTTGCCTCCTCTTGACCGTGCATAGATCTTTAAGATACTTAGCATAGGCCGGCACTTGCTTGATAGCATCTAGGAGTGGAAGGTTAATCTTAACTTGCTTAAACAGTTCCAAAAACTCCTGATTCTTCGTCTCATTCTTGGGTTTCTTCAACCGTTGAGGATAAGGTGCAGGGAAGGGGCATTTTGGTGATTCCTCCTTAACAGACTCCTTCCCAGGCCTTCGCTCAACTTCTTCCTCTACTCCAGGAGCTGCAATGTTTGCCTTGATAGGATCGTCATTGGTAGACTGCTCCTCCTCTTGAATCGATGGTAGCTCAACATCCTTATCCACCACTTCCTCCTCATCGTACACTTCAGGAGTGGACAGAGGCATGCCTTTCTCTATGATTTTTCCACTTCTCAGTGTAGTCACAGCTTTAGCATGCTCTTGATTGTTAGGACCATTGTTATGTCCCTTGGGGTTCTGAAGTGGTTGAGCAGGGAATGTTCCTCCTGAGCTCTCTTGCCGTGCATCTATCCTCTCTAGTGTAGCAGACATTCTACTCATCATTTGGATGAGTTGCTGCGTTAGATTGGCATTAGCAAGTGGCTCCTCCTCTTGTACCTTCTTGTGCGGGGGCACATAGGCATTGGTTTGTGGCGCATTAGAGGGTTGAGCTTGATTGTAATTGTTAGTTCTGTTTTGATTGTAATGCTGGGCTGGCCTATTGTTTTGCCCTTGATATTGATTATTGTTGTAGGGCTGCTGTTGATATTGATTTTGGGCCCCAGCATTATTTCTCCAATCAAAACCGGGGTGATTCCATCTATTGTTATTTTGAAAATTATTATTGGAATTCCCCGCCCCTCGAAAACCTTGCATGGCATTCATCTCTATAGGGGCTTGCTCTTGAAAATGTGGCACATTAGGACAATATTGAGTTGGATGTCCCAACATGTTGCATGTGCCACATGGTTCTTCAGGCAAGACTTGCTTAGAGCTCTCTCCTTTCATGCTTAACTCCTCTACCTTCTTTGCCAGCTCTGCATACTTAGTCATGAGGTGATCTTCATTGGTTAGCTGGTATAAGCTTTTCTCCTCTACACAGGATATCTGTGAGCGTGAGATATTGTCAGAATTTGACCATTCATGAGCGTATTCAGCTAACCATTCGAAATGGGCTTCGGCCTCTTCAGTGTTTTTACGCAGAAATGGTCCCGAGCTCATCGTTTCCACCAACTTCTTTGTTTCACCATTCAATCCCCGATAAAAGAAGCTGATTGTTCGCCATTTCTCAAACCCATGATGTGGGCATGAGAGAAGCAAATCTTTGAACCGCTCCCACGCTTCTGTGAAGGTTTCATTGCTCTTTTGTTTATAGGAATTGATTTGACGCTGAAGGTCTGTGGTCATGCGAGTAGGATAGAATTTCTTTAAAAATGCGGTGCGCATCGCATGCCAGGTGAAAATTGAATTAGGTTTTAGGGAGTGGAGCCACGCCTTCGCTTTATCTTTCAAAGTGAAGGGGAATAGCATTAAATGCGCCACCTCCCTAGGACAAGTTTGCGAAAATGTTTTGCAAACATCCTCGAAATCGGTGACATGTAAATACGCCTTCTCGCTTTCCATCCCATGAAAAGTGGGAAGCAGTTGAATCATCCCATTGCGAAACTGAAATTCGCCATTGTGCGGTGGGATTTGAATGCAAGAGGGCGTAGGTGCATGTTCTGGTTGCATGAGATCGCAAAGAGGACGGAGTGCCTCATCGATTGGTACCAAAACATTGTCACCGTTTTCACTCTGATGATCATCCATTGATGCAGTTGGAGTGGCTATGGGGTTGATGGAGCTTTCAGAGTCAGACAGATAGAAAGGATTTCCAAAAATTCCTTCAATGGAATTCTCGGACATGAACTGAGAGGGTCCCTAGGGTGAGAACTTACCCAAAAGAACTGAAAAGAAGAGAAAAATAAAAATAGAAAGAGATGAAGAGAGACTGAGGTAATCTAAGGAATTGATCGTCGCCTTCCCCGGCAACGGCGCCAAAAACTTGACACGAAAATTTTCTTGTGCGCTCTTGTGCAGTACCCAAGTGTAGGTAGACGTGCAAGTAATATCTGGTAAGACCAGGTCGATCCCACAGGGAAGGTGTTGACCTATCGAATTAGACTAACCTCTAAAGAAAACAAAATTAAATAACTAAGTTTGAATGAAGGTGCAGAACACGAAGTTCCACAAACTAGGATTACTAATGAAAGTAATTAAAATTAACTAAGCAATCTAACTAGCTAATTAAACAGTACTTAGAATTAAGGAGTTTAACTTTAAAAAGTAAGTGTTGGGATTACACGAATCCGCAGTAACCTAGCCATCTACCATGCATTTACCTTGAAGCACAATGGAGCATATTACCTACAGTTTTCCGTATTCCTCAAAAGAAATAAAGATTCTATGGCCCTTTCATGACCGGGACCATATTATCACAGTTAAATTGAAATACACAAAAGCGGTTTAATTCAATAGTTAAGACTTGCATCCTCAATGGTGTTAGCATTGAAGATGGTTTGCAAAATGTATTGAAAGAAAATGCCTTAGGGCCTTAGTTTTAAAACTGTTTTGACAGACTGAGCATTTATTTGGGACAGAATGATAACAAGTCCTAAAACAAAAAGTCCTGGAATACTGCAGGTAACATCCTCAAGAATCCGAGAGTTCGATCGATCGACGCGCCTTCGATCGATCGAAGACCTTCATCCCTCAATCGATCGAACTAACTTCGATCGCTTGACTGTCTCTGGTTCGATCGATCGAACTGACTTCGATCGATCGAACACAGTGATTATTCTGCTGCATGGCAGAGGCTGGAGATCACTGTTTCATCGTGATCTCCCAACCTGGGACTACTCAGACATCGTCTGGAGTGTCGAGGATTGATTTTTTACGTAAGAAAACTTTAATACCATGTTTGGTTGCGAGTTATTCATGAAAACTATAAAATCTATGGTTATATAACTATTTAGCATGCCACACTGTAAAACAAGCAATCTAACTACGTCTAACACGTGCAGAATATGAAAATAACAATATATAAATAACCTGGAACAGAAGATACTTGTATAAACTTTGAGAAATCCAATCCACAATATGAAAATTCAATGAAAAACCTACAAAAAACCAAACAAACTCTCTATCTCTCCTTCTGAACTGCTAAAATGTAAAAGTGGGCGTCCTTATGAACGTCTACAAAACGCATATAAATAGAAAACCTAATGCACTAGGGTTAAAATCCGCATTCTGCTGCGCACGCAAATGTTTCTGGAAATACCCCGTTCGATCGATCGAACTGCTTTCGATCGATCGAACTGCTTTCGATCGATCGAACCCTTGATCTTTAAGCGCTTCTACTCTCTTCGAGCGATCGAACGCTCGATCGATCGAACCTTCTTAAAGCGATCGAACTCCACATTTCAGCTTTGACTTCTTTTGTTTGTATTCCAGCATTCCATTTATTCTGATGTTTATCTGTTTAGTTCGCACAGCAGTGATCTGCATACACAACAGCTAAAACAATACAACTTATCATAGATTAATCATACTGTATAAAAATTAGCCTTGTAATGCAAATTGCGGATAACATGGAAAATTGTGATAAAAACTAATACAATTCTTCCTTTTAGCGCGGTTGTATTTTATAAATACCCCCGCTTTGCAACTTGCACATGATATCGTCTGATACGCGACCAGCAGACGCCCTCATCATGCCCCAGGGGCTGAAGTGGGCGAAGGATCGGGTCACGCGGAAGACCGGAGCTCACGATTTTATCTCGTTCAGGAACTTCCTGACAAACCTACTAGAACAGCACGTCCGATGGCAGCCCTGGCTTGACGTACTTCCAGAGACCTCCCAGGGGATGCGGGAGTCGGCTGGGTATGACCCACAGAGGGTCTTGCTGGACGGAGCAGAGGCTCGGGCGTGGTACCTGGGAGATAGGGTGATTTGACAGTCCTTGGCGGCCGAGTCTTTCTTCGTGCCGTACCCCCCGCCGGAGTCCATGAGAGCTACGGATACCCTCCAGGGTTCCGCGCTTACGGTTGCCCTAGCTGGTCTGTCTTTTCAGGATTTTGTGGAGCCTCCAGCAGGATATGCAGCTTTCCGTGCTGCGAATCTGATGAGGAACTTTCCCCTGATGGAGGTGACCCGGGTGAGTTTCTTTCAGCATTTTCCTTCAATTCCTTTGAACATGCGTGTTTTATCTTCTTATTGGATTCATTCTTCCTTGCAGCCCGTCCCTGTTGCTGCTCGGGCTCCTGCTCTATCGCCCTGGGATTGGAGTCTTAGGACAGTCTCCTACAGTGAGCAGACTATTACCACGGTCCCCAGATAACAGGCGGGTGCTCCCATCATTCCGCTCCATTACGATCATGTCCCGCGGGATTATGCGGAGGAGGGCTTGCTTTATGCTCACAGCGTGAGAGAGTGGATTTACGGCTAATAGTTGAGGGTAATTTCTAAATCTTGCTTTATTTAAAACTGTAGTTTTATTCAGACATTCTAACCCTTCTTCCTTTGGCTTAGGCTGAGGGGGTGCGAGCGGCTGCTGAGGCTCATACGAGAGCTCTGGTAAGAATGAAAATGCTCTTTTTTATTTGTTTATCTTGGTTTCCAAGCCATTTTTATTGGTAATTTGACTTGCTCTCTCCATCCAGGAGGAACAGGTGGGGGCTCTATCCCGGCAAGTGGGAGAGCTCTACTAGAGGCTTTAGCAGTTCGGCATCCCTCTCAGCGATGCCCCTGGAGGCAGCGGTGCTGGACGTGGTGGAGGCGGTGGTGAGGGCACCAGTAGCGGCACCGAGTCAGAGGATGAGCCTCTCAGACGCGTCACTCGCCAGACTCGGGACCGGGGCCGGGGCTGACTTTTCTTTCTCTCTTTTTTATTTTTGAGTGTTCTTGGAGAGGACTTATACTCTATTTTGGATGATTGTATATACACATGCACACACTTTACTCTTGATGATGGCTTCAGGATAGCCGGTAGGATAGGCACTTGCCTTTATCTTTTCTACTTTTGATTGCTATTCATCATATGTGTGACCTTAGCTTGGTCCTTTTATTATGCTTGGTATAAACATTTTGTCGTATGTGGGATCATAGCTTGGTCCCTCTTTTATTTTAACCTTGAATGCTTCTGTGAATGCATGAATGAATAAATAAATGAAATGAATGAATGTATGTGACCATGGTATGATATTGCTTGTACGTACTACATGATGCGCACATTTATTCTCTCTTTTGTTTGCAGGTGGGCTGAATTATTACAAACAAACCCTGGCCAAAATGAGGCTCAGGACGACACTCGGTTAGGTCTCAGCGGCATTGAGTGAATGCCGCAACGGCACTCACGGACTGCCGCGCGGCACTTCGTTGAGTGTCGTTCTATTTTATCGAGTGCCGTGAGTAGGTGGAAAATTTTATTCCCCTATTTATACTACTTTCTTGCCCCAATACTCCGCAAAACACCATTTTCTCTTATTTACTTCCTTCTCAAATGGCCCCCATCAGCTCCTAAATCCTTTTTTCATGGATGGATACCCTCTCCGGCATTGACTGACTCAACTTTAAGTGTTTCAGACTAAATAATCTCTTCTCTTTTCGACGGATGAATTTGAATGAGGGCCTACTTCGAGCTGCCATCCAATGTTGGGATCCCTCTCTCAACGTCTTTCGTTTTGGCTCTCAGGAGACTTGTCCTTTGTTTGAGGAATTCAGCGCTATTCTACACACTGATCCTTTTGTTGAGTTGATAGTTCCTTTGGTTCAGGCCGGGTACGTTCGGGATTTAGCCACTATTCTCCATATATCTCGGAATGCGGCGGGCTCTTTTGTTTGCGACAAGCAGATTGACTTCGAGCGCCTCTCTTCCGTTTATGCTCCCATAGGAGACCCTTATGATGGAGAGTATTAGATCATTCGACGTAGCGCCCTGTCGATTGCTATGCTTTCTTACTTCCTCTTTCAGTCATCTTACGACATTCTCATACCCATTGCCTGCGATTTGCGAGAGATGAAGAGTGTTGTTACGCTGATTCTTGGCGAGACTTTGATTGGTTTGGGCCACGCTCATACTGTTGAGGCTATGTTATCCGCAGGAGCACCTTTTGTCTTACAGGTTTGGCTCATGGAACGCGTTGATCTCTTCATACACTCCTCACATCTTTGTGGGCCACTTCCCTATGACCGTATGGAGGATCATTGCCTATTCCACTCTACCGATGCTTGGCTTGGCTGGTTCCAAGGCCTTTCTTCTGGTGATATTTGCTGGGCCTGGCCGCAGTGGGTTTACCGCTCTGTCGCCGTACGCCTTCCTGGGCGACTCGGCATCTGGTTGCCTGGCTTGCATGCTACTACTTTCTACATTCCTGGTCGGGTGGTCCGCCAGTTCGGACTCTTGCTGGACATTACTGAGACTGTTACCGCTGATTTTACTAGGGGGTCCACTTTGTGCCTTTCTATTGTGAAGGCTTTCATCGAGACTTGGCATGACAGAGTTTCAGTTCCCTTCCGGAGAATCCCGACTTCGATCGTGCCTACCGCTGAGTACCTTTTGCAGATTCAAACTCTGATCTAGAGATAGCCTTCATAGATATTTGTTGACAAAAGTAAAACAAACAGGACAAAGTTCTTCTTTACGAAAAAATAAAAAATCAGACAAGTCCTGCCTATCTTTTTTATGCTTTTGAATGTGATTTTCTTTATTTCTTTCTTCAAAAAGTGCTTTCATCTTTAGGAAAAGTTCTAGCATGTTTAATCACAGCGTTCACTCCTCCAATTAATCTTTTATGAAATATTCTCCTCTTAATGTCTTTTCTTGGCTCTTTACTTTGCTTTGTGTCTTGCTTAAAGCTTTAGTCTTTCTATACCATGAATTCACGTTTGTTTCTTTATAGTACTCATTTTGATAGTCAGGAGATCCAGAGATGGGTTTAAGGTAAATATTTGGGTTCTTCGGGTAGCAAACGAAGTTTGGCCCTGGTTTTGGGGCTTCGAGGTAGTTCTAGGCAAACGCCAGTTTGCCCCTAGTTTAGCATAGGGTTTTTCTTTTTAGGTTTTCATGGGCCGAAGGCTTTTGAGAGTCCACCTACTTATCCCCGAATGGGTATCAAGCCTGCAGTAGTTCGATTTAAGGCTTGAAGGAAGATGCCGCTCGGGTGGTTTATTTTAATGACCGAACCAAGTAGGTTGCCTACGTATCCCCTAGTGGGAATCAGGTCAAGCGTAGTTCATCTAGGTAGGAAGTTTTGAAAGGAATGGTTTCAAGCAAAGTATTTCTTGAGACGATCGAGGTTAATCGGTGTTTAAATTCAACCCCGTCCAGGTCCATGAGATAGGTCGTCCCTCCAGAGAGGAGAGTTTTTATGATGTTCGGCCCGACCCAGTGGGTTTGAATTTTCCTCTGGGGTTATAAACAGGCACTTTCAGTTCTTTGAGGACCAGGTCACCCTCAGCAAGCTTCCTTGGGCGGACCTTTTTGTTGAAAGCACGAGCTATCCTCTTCTGATATCCACGAGTATGGTTTATTGTGGCCAACCTCTTCTTATCGAGCAACATCAACTCCTCATACCTTCCTCGTATCCATTCTGATTCGGTGATCTCACATTCTGCTAAAACCCTAAGAGAGGGTATCTCTACTTCGACTGGGAGAACGACCTCCATACCGTAAACCAGCGAATAAGGTATAGCTCCTGTAGAAGTTCTTACAGAGGTCCAGTACCCCCATAGTGCAAACAGTAGCTTCTCGTGCCAATCTTTGTACGTATTCGTTGTTTTCCCCAAGATTGCTTTAACATTCTTATTAGCTGCTTCTACTGCTCCGTTCGTTTGAGGCCTATATGGAGAGGACTGATGGCGGGTGATCCTGTACTTTTCTAAAAGTGGGATAACTTCTCCCTGAAAATGACTACCATGATCTGAGATGAACTCGTTGGGGATCCCATACCTGCAGATTATGTTCTTTTCGATGAAGCTCACAACATCCTTAGCCTTTAATGTGGCATACGACGTGGCCTCCACCCACTTAGTAAAAAGTATATCGCCACAATTATATATCGATGTCCGTTGGAAGCCTTCGGAACAAT
Organism: Hydrangea macrophylla; assembly: GCA_033977485.1. Classification (NCBI taxonomy): domain Eukaryota; kingdom Viridiplantae; phylum Streptophyta; class Magnoliopsida; order Cornales; family Hydrangeaceae; genus Hydrangea; species Hydrangea macrophylla. The sequence continues at coordinate 81,227,621 of CM066996.1, forward strand.
TTCGCCGATGATATCAATGCCCCAAACAGAGAAAGGCCAAGGCGTGGTCATGCTATAGAGCTGGGAAGGTGGGGTATGCATTAGATTGGCATGGATTTGGCATTTTGGCATTTTCTGACGTACTCACAACAATCTTTGTCCAGAGTCGTCCAATAATATCCTTGCCGAATGATCTTCTTTGCCAGCATATGCCCATTCATGTGGGGCCCACAGACTCCTTCATGTATTTCTTTCATCATTCTTTTGGCCTCTTTTCCATATAGACATTCTAAATTGTACCCTGTGTATGACCTTTTCCATAGCTTATCTGCATAGATCGCGAATTGGGCTGAGAACCTTTGGATTGCCTTTTTGTACTTTTCTGAGGCTCCTTCAGGGTATTATCCTTCTTTACTGAAATTCCACACATCCACATACCATAGTATTTCCCCCTCGTCTTCTATGGTCGCGACTGTCTCAAATGAGGGTTGATTTCTGATTTCTATGGATAATGGGACCATCGTGGCCCATAAGGGGATCTGTATCATTGATGCCAGGGTCGCAAGGGAATCGGCCAACTGGTTTTCCTCTCGGGGAAGGTAGTAGAATGGTATCTTCTTGAATTATTCTTTTAAACTCTCCAAATAGTCATGGTATGGCCTCAACTTCTCGTGTTTCACACTCCAATCTCCCCATACTGGGGATATGATCAAATTTGAATCTCCAAACACATCAACTTTTTCAACTTTTAAGGCCAGCGCTGCCTCCATGCCCACTATGCATGCTTCGTACTCCGCTGTGTTATTGGTTGAGTTGTATTTAAGCTTGATGGCCAGTGGGGTAGGGGTTCCATCAGGTGCTACAAGGATAACCCCGACTCCGTAGCCTAGTTGATTGGCGGCCCCATCGAAATACATCCTCCATAAATCCTCCCTTACCTCCATCACTCCTTCGTCAGGAAACCTGAGTTCTCCTTTCTCCCCAGTTTCTATGGTAAGGTCAGCTAGGTACTCGGCGATGGCTCTCCCTTTGATAGATTTGGAGGTGACATATCTGATATCAAACTCGGCTAGCATCATGGTCCATCGGGAAATCCTACTGGTCAAGGCGGGTTTTTTCAAACAGGTATTTGAGCGGGTCCATTCGGGAGATTAAGATAATGGGGAAGGCTAACATATAATGCCTAAGACGACGGGTACACCAGACTAAAGCCCAACATGCTTTCTCTAAGGGTGAGTACTTCAACTCGTATCCGGTCATCCTCTTGCTCAAGTAATAAATGACCTTTTCTACGTGCCCTTCTTCTCCTTCTTGGGCCAGCATGCATCCCATTGAATCCTCGATCACTGAAAGGTATAGCAGCATAGGCTTCCCGGGTGAAGGTGGTGACAGGACAGGTGGGTTTTGGAGGTAGGTTTTGATTTTATCGAAGGCTTTCTGACACAAGGTATTCCACTCGAACTTCTCTCCTTTTCTGAGTAGCTTAAATAGTGGATCGCAGGTCATGGTGAGTTTTGAGATAAAACGGCTTATGAACTGTATTCTACCCAGGAACCCTCTCAGCTCTTTTTCATTCTTGGGTGGCTGCATTTCGACTATGGATTTTATCTTGGTCGGGTTTACTTCAATTCCCCTCTGAGTAATAAGGAATCCTAACAATTTTCCGGTGGTGACCCCTGTTAGGAAACTGTGTTCCCAGAATCCATTGACAGCGCGTATAAGTTGGTACTGCAAAAAAAATTACGTGAAAACTACAATAACCCTACAAGGGCGGAACTAGGGTTACCTTAAACTACTAAAACGGATTGCTGTAGTAGACGAATCGAGACACGGGCTCGATAATAGCTCACAATCTTCTACCGTATTCCTTTGCTGCCAGAATATCGAACTGAGTGTGGGATCCTTCGAAATCCTTTATGTTTCTGCTCTCTCTTTTTACACTCTCTTTTCTATTCCGAGTTATAATACTCTTGATGGAAAAACGCAAACTGAAGAGAGAGCCAAAACAGCATATGTATAGGCTACAATAGGGACTATAAGAAGTCAATAAGGAATAGGCTTCCTTATGGAATTAGGAAACCCTAATTCGAACTGAATCAGATTCCTATTTCCATAAATTATAATTCATACCACTAAAGAATTATAATTGCACTCCTACCCTTATCTCAAAAATATATTTCGAGCTCCATGTTATTAAATGCTTATTATCTCCCCATGTTAAGATTACAGATATCCATTAATTAAATATAATTACTGACAATCATATTTAATTAATTTCTTAAAATTCCTTGAGATCCTCTGCTTAACTTATCTAATATGTTGGATACAAAATCCACCTGCAGGGTTTGACATAATCAAAACTTATAAGCTTTCTCAAGGGGACATCATCAATCCCAAAATTGAGACATGGATTCCATCATTAATTAATATCCACCACACAATTAATATTGCCACCTAATTCAATGAGATATTGACCCATTTAAGGATCTCACCCTTTTAGGGATCAAAGTGTAAATATCAAATGTACGTGTCTACAAATTAACTTAGGATTTAGAGCATAAGCACTCATAATAGCCATGAGGTATTAATTATCTTATAAGTCAGTATAAAGATAATTACCCAAAGTCAGTCCCGTTTAATACACAAAGTGTACCAGCATAGTGAGTTGAAACTATACCGTTTTTCGTAGTCAAGACAAATCTACTACAACACCATGCTGCAGTCCTACCGATGGTGTGTCCAATCCCATCTAAGACTGTAAACCAAAATCTTACATTCTATAATATCTGATGGCCTGATCTTCCGTGTGTAAGTCGAACTCTACACACCAAACCACCTACTATATAGAATGAGACACACACATGCATAATATTAAATAAATAATATAATACAAACATTGCCCACATAGATTCTCATAAAAAAAATGGATTAACTGATTTTATTAAATGAATAATAAATCAACTACATAAAGCATGGCTTTTAGTATATATCCCTAATAACCCCGAAGGTACATTTCTGTCGGTTTAGTCTCATCCTATCTCCCTTAATCTCCCCAAAAACTTCCTCAGAGCCTCCAAGTGTCCTCTCCTCTCCTTAGATTTCACAATCATATCGTCCACATACACTTCCACCTCTTCATGGATCATGTCGTGCAATAACGTGGTAGCGGCTCGCTGATATGTTGCTCCTGCATTCTTGAGCCCAAATGGCATCACCCTATAGCAGTATGTTCCCCATGGCGTGATAAAAGTGATTTTTCTCTATCTTCTGGTGCCATGAGGATCTGGTTATAGCCGGAGAATCCGTCCATGAAGGACAGAAGCTCATGTCTGACGGTGTTATCAACGAGGACGTCGATATGTGGTAAAGGAAAATCATCTTTAGGGCTTCCTTTGTTTAGGTCTCGAAAATCAACGCAAACCCTAACACGACCATCCTTTTTCAGGACAGGCACTATATTGGCGATCCATTCTGGATACTCGGTGACCATTAAGAATCCGGCTCTTAACTACTTTTCAACTTCCTCTTTGACTTTGAGTGCCCATTCAGGCCTCATTCGCCTCAATTTTTGTTTTACTGGTTTCAAATTTGGGAAAACGGGGATGTGGTGTTGGACTATCTCTGGATCAATGCCCGACATATTATTATAAGACCATGCAAAAACATCTTTGAATTCACTTAATAGTTTGATTAATTCTTCACTTTCTTCTTTGCCAAGTGTAGAGCCGATAAAGACATTTTGAGGATTATTTTTATTTCCTAGATTAATTGTTAGAGTGTCCTCAATGATTTTACATGCAGATTCTTTTTCTTTTTCAATTAATTTTTGCAACTCAAGGGGTATTTCATGATCATCACATTCATCACATTCATTAAGCGCGTTCGAGTAGGCAGAATCAGTCATGCTTTCATTGATTTTCTTTGGAGTGATTACAACAGACATAGAAATTGAAAGACGCCTCATTTGGGCCATTACAGACTCTTGGTGTCGGGGATTCCTATCACTAGACTCAAAAACCCACTCTTTCTTGTTCTCTCCTCCCAGATCGGCGATGAAGCATTCTTCCAGGTCCCCTGTCTTGGTAATTTCCTCCATCTCTTCTTTCTCGGCCCTTCCTTTGTCAGTCTCCCTCTGATCTTCTTCATCGTTCTCACTCTCGGCTGCCTCCTCCATCAGACCTTCAACGTATTAGTCCTTGACCTTTCCATGATCCGCTTTCATAACTTTTGTGCTCCCTTCGCCCAACAGATCTTTCATGACAGAGCCGTCTAGCGCACCAATCCAATCCTTAGCAGTAACCGACTTGGCAGGCAGCCGCAAGTAAGGATCTTCATATGCAGAAAACTCGTGGGAAAAGAAGATCTCAAACCCTGGCTTCAAACATTTATCTTTCTGGTCCACCCATGTCACGCCCCGACGTAGCATAAATAAGGAAAGCGTTTAATTTCCTTTATGGACCCGTAGGTCGCGACAGTTTGAAGGATCGATTCCGTCCCAAACGTCGAACAACAAAACATAATAATCAGAGCAGAGCAATCAAGGCTTATAAAATTTTTCTAACTTATTACATATTACAGCACGGGGTCATCTAAAGGCACAGACCGCCTTAAAATAAAACAATAGCTTAGTGTCTATTACAGTCATCCTTACAAAACAAACGGTTTAAAGCTTAAAACATATAACTTAAAGCATAAAATCAATAAACAGTTTTCTCATTCCAAAGGCAGCCATTCTCAGTTAGCGTAGTCATAAGGTCCTTCCTGATCATAACCTGAAAAGCCTGAACACGAATGTCCAGGACGCATCAACGTCGTCAGCTTCAAGAAGCTGGTGAGTATTAAAAACATAGCTTTGAATGTAAAACATACCCATTTACCTTTTTTCATTTTCAATTTTGTAAAAATCGATCCTTTGGTCACAGAAAGACTTCATTTTATAAAACAACAAGGAATATATTAAAAGTCGTTCATTCATAAAAACAGATACTCGTGTATGAGACAATGCACCACACTCATCTTGTCGACTCTTTTCTCTCGACAGACACAACAACCCACTATCTTACTCCTGGTATCTTTGAAACACTAAGATAGCCACACTTTAGCAACGAGGCGCCAGGGAGTGTCCAGTTTGCCTCACACTTTGGTCCGGGGTACCAGGGAGTGTCCAATGCCTCACACTTTGAATACCTTAACCGCCATGCAAATACCGGGACAACCCCTCACGCAGTATCCAGACTCAAGTATCAGGGAGTGTCCGTAGGCCACACTTTAGCACTACCATGGGTGCCAGGGAATGTCCAAGTTCGGCTTCACACACTTTAACGCTTCCATGGGCGTCAGGGAGTGTCCATATTTGCCACCGTCGCATTTCAAAGATACCCTCGCCGTAACCTCAACCATAACCACAACCACAACCACAACCACAACCACAATCTCAATCTCAAACTCTTTCTACACTGACCATTACTCTTTTCCACACTGACTGACCACCACATGCATGTACTACTGACCCCACATGAATGACATGAACTTAAACATAAAGTAAATCGCTGAATTTAAAGGAACAACGCACGTACGGGGATTGATAATTGAAATTCATTGCCTTAATCATTTCAAACATAACCAATAGCATTCTGAATTAATAAAATTCCCAAACAGAACCTTAACAGTACTTAAAAGTTAAACCAAACAGTCCCTTAGCACAAAATAAACAGAAACCACAAACTGACAGATCGCGCGCACGGGCCGCTCCCGCGGACCGCTCGCTCGCGTGATCTGGCCATTTTTATTTTATATATAAACTTTTCTGTCTACCTGAACAAGCCCAGGTCGCGCGCGCGGCTCGCTCCCGCGAAAGGTCCCTCGCGCGACCTGCCTAAATTTCATTATATATGTATAAACTCTTCTGTCTGCCTGGGGAAACGAGGATCGCGCGCGCGGGTCGCTCGCGCGAAGTATCGCTCGCGCGGGCCGCTCGCGCGATCCTCGCGCGCGCGATCGTGGCGCGAGATGAAGCAGAGGCTTCATCTTCCTCGCAGAAACTGCTCTGTTTCAGATTTTCAGGGTCTTTTTGACCCATTTTCAATTCCGAAAGTTACTAGGCCTTATTATATATGATTCTCTTCAGTTTTTCGTAAGGAATTCAAATTCATAATCAATTTAACACCATTTGATTCATAGCTCTCCAATTTTATGAAAAACTAAAACATGTCAAAACTAATTTTCTTATATACTTTCTTATATGAACAAATTAAGGTCTAATACTTTGGATATAGCATATATGACATGTAATCTATCATATTTATCCATACAAACTGATTTTGGTTGGGTTTTGAAAACCATGATTTTTCAAGCTATGAACACTAACGTAAAATTTCCATGGTGGTGTTATATACTAAGCTACACACACAGAAATTTAGTATGTAATTACATTCATAGTGAGTTGATAATACTCACTGTGATTAAGAGGGTAGAGAATTTGTTGAGAAAGAGCTCCAATTACTAAACCCAAATGAAGTTTTAAGCTATGGAGTTGAGTGAAGCTTTCTCTCTCTAAGAAATTCTATAAACCCTCCCAAGCTCTCTCCCTCCACTCTCTGAATTCTCTCTATATTATGTGAGTGCAGAATGTGTTAGTGTGAGGGTGAATGTGGTGTATATATAGAAGCTCTTAATGAGTGAACTTGGTGCCCAAGAATACATACAACTTGTGGTATACAAGAATTCTCAGCAAAATACTTACGTATATACAATGATATACACTCCACAGATGTTGAAGAGCCAAGTTAGGCTTTATAGGGGGCAATTGAAATTGTTTGGGAAAACAAGCTTAGGGCACTAGCAATGTACACTCACATATGTAACAACCAAACAAGGCCTTAACCAATGATGAGTTGCCATAAATAGAAATAAAGTGTATGTCCAATCACACTTTACATCACTTCCAAAATCTGTGAAAGTTTAGCACCGCGCGGACAGTTTTGAAAGTAAACTGGTATTTTCGTGACGCAGTGTTCGTCACAAAAATACAGAAAATTCATTTTAATGTAGGAAGTTGTTTTCTGGTTTCATAAAAATACAGTTTGAATCAAAAGAATTTACTTTCACCTTTTTGAAATACAGATTTGAAATTCAACACAGGTATTGTCAAATTTTATAAAATCGCATTTTGACCCCAAAAGAATTTCAGTTATGAAATAAGGCATGTTACAAGATTTTAACACCTAAGAATTGAAATTAAAATAAAAGTAAACAATACAATTGAACTTAAATATAAAATGCAATTAAATAAAAATGCAGGTTATTATAACCCATGGCTCTGGGAAGCTGCAAAAGGGGAAATCTTCTCCTTCCTTCATGAAATATCAGTTGAGCGTTTTTAGGTAAGGGTCTAATGGCGCATCCACAGACTTCTTCTTTTCTTTTCCCCCTTTCTTGGATGGTTGGTACCCCAGACCGTGAGTGTGAGTCTGAGTAGGGATTTTTGGAAACTCTGACAGGCCTTGGTGGTTCTTTTCCAATCCCAATCCTGGAAAGAAACCCATTTCTTCATGATCCCTGCGACCAATGGGCTTGCGTATTGGTCAAAGTAAAGTGGCAGGAATGCTTTTGGCTTTTCCTCCCCAATCATGTCGACGAACTCGAACCCTCCCATGTTTGCTTCTTCTTCTTGCAGCTGTAATTCTAGAATGGGTGCGCTTGACAAGGCTTCAGCTGAACGGACCGAGCTATCCCCGAGGATGTCGCAGACTTTGCTCTTCCAAACACATTTGACCTTCTGATGAATGGTGGATGGTATGGCACCCAAGCTATCCAACCATGGCCTCCCTAGCAGTAGATTAAAGGAGGCGGGGAAATCAATGATTTGGAATTCAGCTTCTTTATCCACTGGCCCAATAACGAGATTAAGAAAGATGATGCCCATGACCGTTCTTTGAGTGTTTTCATACGCCCTGACCTTTTGCTGGGACGTCACGAAGGACGATTCATCCAAGCCCATTCGTTTGGCTATTCGGAAGGGGCATACATTCAGAGCAGACTTGTTGTCAACGAGACAAGCGGGTACAATGTTTCCCAAACATTCGACAGTGACATACAACGACTTGTTGTGAATGGGTCCTTCGGGGGGCATGTCATCTGAAGAAAAGGTAATAGCCAAGGTCGGGATTCTGCTAATCATTCCCACGATATCTTTCGGTGCTGTGTTGATGGGAACATCAGATTGGTTTAGGGCGTCCAACATTGCCTGCCTGTGGCATTTTGATACTATCAGTAACCCCCAAATGGTGATATTGGCCTGAGTTTTTCTCATCTGCTTTAGAACTCTGTCTTCTTCCTCTTCTTCGTTCATTTTCTCTTTACCTTTGTCCAATTCTATCCCTGGATGATCTTCCTCTAGCTCATGCGGTTTAAAGTGTCTGCCCGACCGAGTTAAATGACTGACTTCTTCCCTTGCCCACAGATTGTCAACTTCTGGATCAACTTTCAAAGTATCCTCCACCATCTATGTTTCTTTGTCACTCTCGTACCAAAGATCATCTTCTACCTGGCTCATGTCTCGACTGTCACTCCCTTGAACCCACCAGTCTGACTGTTCTATTTTACTTTTCTCCTGCTGATCCTCCAAAGTACAGATTGTTGAATCCTTCGGCAGCTGGTATGGCTTTCTTGGTGTCCCGACCTTAGTGATTGGCCTAGACGGATCGAAGGTTGCTTCTTCTATCCCCAAGAAATAAAGACCCTGCGGTGGTGGCACAACTTGATGATTCAAAAGCAGATTTCTAGTAACGTTTAGAGCTTTGGTAGGTGGTTCCGAAATTACTTTGTTATTGATGAGGTCCTGGATTTCGTGCTGTAATCTTATACACCGATCCGTTGAGTGACCCTTCTGCTAGTGAAATTTGCAAAAGAGATCCCCTTGAAAATTTGGCGGAAGCGGACTTGGTAGAGGTCGAGGTTCCAACTGACTGAGATGCCCATTTGCTAACAACCTGTCGATGGTAGTCGATAGTGACACTCCCAGATCTGAGAATTTTCTTGGTGCTTTATCTCCTCCTCTCCTCGGCGTTATGTCAAATTTCCTCTCCGGCCCGTTCAGTGCATTGACATCGGTGGGGCCAAAATGACCCCCCGTTTGTCCTCCGTTGGACCCATAGTTTGGTCTCCTGTACCGGTTTGGTTGCTCCTATTTCTTAATTACCCCCTCTTGGATTGCATCCTCTATTCTTGTTCCGACATCGAAAACCTCGATGAAGGTGTTGATTGACTGAAACCTTAACTTTTCTTGATACACTGGCTGTAATTCTTCATCAGTATTCGGATCTGGTCCTTCTCAGACGACCTTTGTACCATTTTGGCTGCTTTTTCCCTCTATCTGCTCAAATATTCGGCGAACGATTCTTTGTTCCCTTGCCTAGTGGTCTCCAAATCTCGGACAGTGACATCTAAATCTTGATTGTACTCATACTGTGCCACAAATGCTTTGATCACTTCTTCCCAAATCCTGGTTTTGCTTGGTTCGAGAGTAAGATACCAGGATAAAGCAGCTCCGATTAAAGTCTGTTGGAATAGGACAGCCATCATGGTTGTGCTCAGCCCACTCGGTTGGAAAGCTCCAATACACATTCTTACATGGCTGCGAGGATTCCCAGTCCCATCAAACTTGTCAAAAATTGGCATCTTAAACTCGGCAGGCAGTGTCTCACGTACTCCATCATACAACCCTTCCAGTTCCATCAGATAGGTATCAACTCCCTAAGCCTTGCACATCACCCTTTCCAACTTATCTATTGTCTCAGTCAGTAACTTCTCTTTCTCAGCTTTATCCCTTTCCCTGTTGGCCTGTAGCGCATCAGCCCATTGCGCCCCCTAATCATCAAACCAATCTCCTTTTCCTCCATGAGACGGGTCCACAGCTGGCGGAACTATAGGCGGTGGTCGGCGATTCAGTTCTTCTATCATTCCCATCATACGGTTCATATTTTCGGCTTGCCGCCTCATTTGTTCCGCTTGTTGTTCTACCAGTGTTCTTAGCCCGGCTATTTCCTCGTTGTTCCTTTCTTCAACCATGTCAGCATCTTCTCTTCTTATCAGCCTCGCCGTGGGATCCCTAAACCAGGCTTGATTTGATCTTGATGCTATTTTCGCTCCTACAACAAATTTTGAAATTTTCCTTTTTTAAAAAACTTTTTATCTGCTTTTTTGTCACACAAAGACATTTTTTTATTTTTATAACTTTTCTCTTATATGTCACACGGATGCAATGTGTGTGTGTGTGTGCCTACTCTATATGCCAAAGAAAAGAAAATCCTAATCCTATCACATAAGCACATAAGCACATAAGACCCTCGCCCATGTCAAGTGTGCCAACTTCTCCTTCCATTGTAATCTCACTACCCTCTCAAAGGTTGGATATTAAAAAATTTTCAAAATTCATTTGAAAAGCATTTCTTTAAATGATGAGATCTTTCAAAAATGATTCTCAAGGATTTTGAATCTTTTATTTAAAAAAAAATTAGGAAGATGATTGGATTGAAATTTTGCTTTAAAATTCATTTGAAGAGCATTTTTTTTTTCTTTTAAAAAATAATTCCCAAAATTTTTGGATTTTTCCTTAGAAAACGATCATGTGAAAATATACCTTAACAAATGTTAGTTTGGAAATTTTAATCGAAATGTGAACTCAAAAGATTTTTCGAAAGGGTGATCGAAAACCTTGGGGAAAAGATGGTAAAATATGTTTGCTTTCAAAGATGTACTTAAAATTCTTTGGGTAGGAGGATCACATGATCGGATTATCACCGTACTTTCCATGAATTCAGATACATACAAGGTCAATGATGCTTAGCTAAACATGATATAAGAAGTATAATCTTATAATCAAGGTTCGACATGTTCTCGAAATATCGTGGAACATGAGGAGAAATTGCTAAAAGGTGATTAAAAGATTATACATCTTTCATCAAGCAAGTATCATCATCATCTCAAGTAATCCCTTCCGGGCATACAAAACTTCCTAGCACATAATCATAATCAAGAATTGATTTCCTAATTTTGAAAGGTTCTATGGAAGCTACTATGCAAAGGCTGGGTTTTGGTCAAATAAGGGACCCTTGACACACACCCGATAAGATGCTTCATATACCAACACATGGTATGAGATCAAGGGTGATCACACAGTCCCATGATGACTTGACCGACCGGGTTGCCCGAGTCTCCAAGGTCATAGTTCTGTGCAATCGACTGGTTGGACATGCAAGTGAAATGCAACAGACACACAAAAATTGATTAATTCGATTAAAAGGATGCTTTCAAGTCTAATTCTCGAGTGAACCCAAAATCAGAAATTCCTGGTCTGCGAAACCAGAGATTCTGGGTTCAATCCCCAACAGAGTCGCCAGATTGTGGATATCGCATTTTTTCTTACCCACAGCTTTTCTTTTAAAATCTTTTTCAATTTAAAATACGAAACAATGAATCGCCACTTAATTTTTCAAAAGAAAATTAAGAAACCATTTTTAAAGCAAACTGATCTTTTAGAAACCAAAGATTAACTAGGTCCGGGGATTATGGAACGAGAAGGGAAGGAGTCCGTCGGACTAAAACACCCCTTCTCATCCTATCTCGCGATAGGCCTCTACTTAACATCCTTTTAATTGAATTATTAATTTAAATGTGCCATCAACTAATACATATGTATAAATATACATTACAAAAGCATGTCTAAAGGGTGTAAGATTGCAAGTGATAAAATATCATTCAAAAATCATATAATTTAAGTAGCAAGCAATATGGTATGCAATAGGGAACAAGGGAGCTTACCCGGGATCCAGCCGCGATATTAAACGTGTAACGCATACAAATGAAAGAAAATCCTAGAAAAGAGTCTCTAATCACATGTGTTCACATAAGGCAAGATCCTAATTCTAATGTGTCGCGCATGAGGTTGAAAAATCGATAAAATCAAGAAATTAAAATAAACTAAAGAGGAATTCAAGAAATCTTACCTTAATAGCGCTACAAAACAAAGGGTTAGTCCACATGGTGTACAAGATATACAGTTGGATCTTAAATAACAATCCTAGACTTCTAGCTTAAATCTATCAAATGTAATTAAATCTAAAGCAAATAAGTCTTAATTACAAGCATCAAGCCACATGGATGAATATGTACACGAACAAGAATAAATTATGAAATACTCAGTGATTTAGATCACTTAAACTTTGAATTCAAGCTTAACTAATCATTATTGAAACATGGTTTGAACCTTAACTCATGAATATATCATCTAAGCCATTATCCATAGATTGATCAAAATTGTTACAGAATTTTGGAAATTGCTGAGAGCAGATCAGAACTTCAAAGAAATAAAAATCATGGTTCCCATGGTTTGATCTTGATGAATTTTGGACACAAGATGTCTCTGTGTGTCTAGTTTTTAACCCAAAAAAGAAATCAAAGTTTCAACGGTTAGATCTCCGGGAATTGGACAAAAACCAAACATCACTCAGGATTCTACAACCTCCTATCCAGAGTTCTTGCACGATTTTATAAAAATAGCAAAAAAAATCAGAAATGCTTTGTTCTTTTTAGGTTAGCTTCCTAACACATTAATATACTTAGAAAAAATTATTTTGGGTCACAAGTGCTTGATCAAGGTTCTGATTTGCTTGCTTCAAAAGAATGTTACTGTTCTGAAACTCTGGACAGATTATGGTTGCTCCACAAAACCCTTGATCAAACCACCCAAAACTTGAAACTATCTTAAAACAAAAATTACAGTGGTAGAACTTTGAGTTATAAACACTTTCCCGGTGGTTTCATTCCATTCCAACGGTTAAATGTTCGGCTAAAAATTCATGATCGAAAACAGATTGTGAACTCACTGCTCATTGGGTTAATTCACTTTATTCCTATTAACTTTAGACAAATAAGCCATGAGATTAGGCTTGTCTAAAGCTAATTATCCTACCTTTTGATGGTCATTGGAGACTAAATATCCTTATGTTTGTAAATTTCAAATAAGTATGGAAGAACTTCATGAAACTTAGTCATAATAAACCTCAAACCATGAAGATAGGTTTGGGTCCATTAGCTAAATATTCTAGTACCCATCTTAATCCTCTCATAAATAATAAAACTACAAAGAGATTAAGGAATTTCAAACCAAAAGATTCAAGTAAGGCATTGAAAGCCTTATGAACCCAAAGGATGAACACAACAAATGAAAAGAGAAATCAAAGAACTCCATGCATGTTTATAATTAAACTTGAATAAAGACTAACTATTCTAAAGTCTTACCTCCAAAGTATCCTCAACTTGGTGATTTTGGAGAGTTTCCAAAGACTAATCAAGCTCTTCTACACTAATTCACACAACTCTTTATTTTAAACTATTCTAAACTCACTCCTAATTATGAAAATTAAGGCAAGAAGAACACTTATACAACCTATAGATTCAAAGAAAATCTCCCCCCTTGCAAGTGAATATTCATCCTCTATTTATAGACAATTTTAAAAGGTATTTCAATTATTTCAGGACTGAAAACCCTAATTCAGTCGTCCTTTTTATAGAACAAAACGTGCTGTAAACCAGCTGTCTGTTGCAAAAATGCGGCATTCACCGGAGATGGAAGCGGCACTCAGTAAATGCCGTATCGACATTCAGTGAAAACCGGCGCGACATTCACTGGCTGCCGGAACGGCATTCACTGAATGCCGCAGACAACTCCAGGGACTGCCTTTTTTTTTTATAGTAAAATTCATTATTTTTGCGGCACTTGATGAAATTCGCGGCAATCACCGAATGCCGTCCGGCAGTCCAGAGACTGCCGCAACGGCAGCCCGTGACTGCCGCAGAAAGGCTTGAGTGTCATTCTGCTTATTCTTTTCTTTTTCCTTCTTTTTTTCTTTTTTGTTTTGGGTTGGGGAGTCTTTCGAAGAGCTTGAATCATCTTTGGAAGTCGTAGATAAGTGCGGACATTGTCATCATCGGATATAGAGGTAACACTCTCCTTAATTCGATGTTTGGTCAAAATCGGGGTGTCTACAACGAGTGTTCATTTTCTCACTAGGTGTGGGACTTTAAGAGACATGTTGTGAAGCCCCATCCACTTGGTCTACCCCTTGGTGTTTCTTTGTGCAACAAATTTTTTTGGGATGACCCAGGAATTCAACCCAACAAACCACGTCCATAAATAGTTCATGGTTGCATGTCATTTTTCCCGATGAGTTCTCATTTTCTAACCGGGTGGGTGGCTTGTCAACATTGGGATCTCACGAGACCATGGTGAAGCCCCCAACCATTTGGTCTAACCCTTGGGGCTTCTTTGTTAATCACATTTGCAGTAACAAAGGGAACTAAGAGTTTCAAAGAATTAAATCCTGGGCCTAAGCTTGGGCAAGTAGTTTATACCCAAACACACCAATATCAGCAAAATGGGAATGCACGGTTTCAAAGAATTCACTCCTAAGCTCAACATCAATGCTACAGATAGCCACCGCAAAGAATGAAAAGTAAAATCACATAGGCTAACATTAGAAGGGGAGAAAACAATAAGTGCAGGTTTTAAGATCAAACAATTTCCATGGGAATTGGGTTTTGTGTGTGTGTGTGTGTGTGTGTGTGTGTATTAGGACTTAGGACACTAAACTTGTTGGATTTTAGTTTCGAAAACTTAAATTTGCAGTGGAAAATCACGATTAAAACTTTAGCAGCCGAGATCTACTTTTTATTGACTCTATTGATGTGTAGTAAAGAAGTTGTACATATTTTGTATTGAGCCCAATTCTGAAAACTTTTTCCGTAAATGTCTAACAGCTTCTTCTAACAAGTCTTCACTCTTATGTCTTCTCCAATGCAATCCAAGAAGACTTGGACTTGTGGGAACCCTAGAAGGGGGAGAAGAAAGTCATAGAAGACTTAGAAATAAACCGGGACTTTCTGGAGACTAAGAATGACGTTCAGTTTATTCTGTCTGGCAAGTCCTCATATTTATAAGTTTTCTAACCGTCCTAAGGTCCAATCGATTGGGCAAAAAGTCCGATCTATTAGCACCCCAATCGATTGGGCAAAAGTCTAATCGATTGGTACTCTACTATCATGTCTTTCTTGCATTCTTTATGAAGTTAAGAATGGGACCTTCAATGTTCTTAATTATCGGCTTAGATAAGTTATTAATCCCTCCTAGATTATACTTCTCAATCAAAGAATTAACTAACTAATCAGTTAATGTTAGTACCACTAAATAATGATAACTGCATTCTGATGCATAAGAACATATCCGAAGCAATAACTAGATTTGTACGGAGATACTAATGTCCCTCTACCCTCAGCATTCATATTCACGTTCAGGTAGTCGGATAACCAATATTGCCAACCTAAATTGTGAATATATCTTCCATACCTTGAGTCTCATTCACCTCTCATGATTACCAAATATGTCGATAACTACTTATCAACAAGATTGCAGTTCTCAGTAATCAACTTGGTAATATTCTCAAGTAATACTTACTCTATTACAAATGGTAAATTCTTTCTTGACAATATGCGTTCACAACATCATGAAATACGATTACCTAAGATACTTATGCGTTGATCTTAAAGACCTCACTGATTGGTAAGTCCAAATAACCATACACATAACTTGCATTTGTAGTCGTCTCAATTAAGAACACGTATCGTATACAAGTTATAAGTTCCTATTAACTGTGGAAAACTATTAAGTGTTAACAGAAAACCTCATGGTCCATCAATGAACCTTAAGCATCAATATATTAACTAAGAGTCATACTCTAGTGAATGAAAACCTCATGTTTCAGTGTAAAACTGATGACGTCCAATCTCATCATCCACTGCGACAATTCTGAACATTAAGGAATAATAATTCATATCTCTCTTGTATGCATCTCATACATACAAACGTATTACTTACAACAATATTTAAGGATTACAATCAATCAAACATTCATCTCAAAAAACATCCACAACATGCAAATTGATATCTATAAATATAAATGTTATAACTTCAAACGCATAAATAATAGATTTAAAGGCACAACCCCAACAAAACTTGCCTGCTTCCGAAAAATGATCAGATTCACATGCTTCGATCCAGGCCTTTTCTTTCAGGAACCCTCAAGAATCCATACTAAATATGTAAACAAATTAAGAAACATTGGTGATCTATTTGCAATGTGGTAGAAAGTGTCTGATTTGTGACTGTAATGCCATGCTAAATATATAAAACAAAGAAACATTGGTGATCTATTTGCAGTGTAATTGCTTGTGCTACTTGTGTGGATTAACATGCGGGTGAAGTCCCACGATGTGCTCGGGCGTGAAGTCGTGCCTTGTGAGGATTCCAACAACCGGAGGCCCCTGCAAAGTACAAGAAAAAAAAAAAAAACCATTAATACACAGTGTCTCTCAGTCTCTGTCAGTTTTGGGTTTTATTTGTTGCACTAACTTCATAGAGATATTGCCCACCTCCTGGGACCGTTTGGTTTGCAGACTTAGAGAAGGGAAAGAACAAACAAGGGAGAATGATAGAGAAAGTATTTCTCAAGTGTTTTCCTCCATCTTTAAAAATGTTAGAAACTAAATTTTTTTAGGATGTGTAATAGGAACTCGGAAAAGAAGCAGCAGGTGACTCACAAAATTCAAAATGCTTAGTTTTGCTTTCACCATATTTTCTTTTCCTTTCTATTTTCCTTACCACTTTACCTTATTAAACAAATAAAGAAAAGTATTTTCATCGGTACTTTATTTTCCTTTGTCCAACTAAATCCATGAAACAAACAGTGTCTTGAAGTTTCAAGAAAAAGAAAATCAAAAGGAAATTATCCATATTGAAGGACGTGACCAAACACATATTTCACATTTTCCTTTCTTTCTTTCTTTCTTTCTTTTTTTTCAACTAAACCGTCCAATTTTCATTGGCCTCAAAAGCGTGACCTAAACTGCATTCATCAGGGGCCGTGGTTGGTCGGGGCTGATATAGAAATTCAATGTTAGGGTGGGGGGCCTTTGACATTAGTGGAACTAGTAAATTGCATTTGAGTGTCCAAATTTACGAGGGTTTGGGGGTAGCGCCTCCGAGGCGATTTTTTTGTGGGTCTATATAGAGATATAAGTTAATGATATTAAAATTAAAACAAAACCTCAAATACTAATACTGTAAAACTTTTCGGGGGCTCGTGTAAAACTTTTCATTTTGGGGGCTTAAAGTGTTAATTAATTTATTTTTATTTTTTAGGTAAATCTACTAATTAAAAAAATAAAATAAGGGGTCTTGAACGCCCTTTGACCCTTCTTCCATCCGCAACTGGACTGGTGGGACAGTTCATTCATGAAAATACTCAAGATAGTATTCCATTGAACGAGTAACAAATGGCACAATTTAAAATAACAACGTTGACAAAGGCACAGTTTTTACATACTGTTCTACAGCTTTTTATTAGAGTAAAACTAAAACTAAATCTAAGTTTGCCTCATGTTCCACATAAACAGGTCACAAAAGCTTTTTAAGTAAACCTAGGAGGACTGCACCTGCAAGGTACGGGCATTGAATTTGGTAAAAAAAAGAGAAATATATATATTTTTTAAATATGTACAAAAAAGATAAATAAGTTTTATTAATTCATAAGATAGTGCTAGAAAAAATATGCTTGAACAATTGTATTAAATGACATTAAACTAACTTCTTGTTGGATAAATAAAAAATTTCAAAAATTTAAAGTGAAAATTTTTATAGAGTAACATTTACTTGCTATTTCTTTGACTAGTTAGAAATTATTTTCGGAATTCGTAGGAAAAAAAAAATTGAGTCGAAGTAGAGAAATAAAATTTAGCTACATTTATTATGGATACATTTCATAGATTTATTTGAAAAACAAGTGAAATCAAACATTAAATCCTAAATATATTGAACATGCATCTCAAGCAAAAGAATTGAATTATTTGAGTAATGCTCATATTCAATAATTGTACGCACTTTAAACTTTTTCAAAGGGCAATTTGGTAATTCAATTATAAGTGTACACACTTTAAATTTTAAGGCTCTTTAACATTAACAAACAAACTTAACACATAACATAATATATAGATAAAATATACAAATATATATACACATAACATAGCACAATTCAATAATATATATATATATATGCATATACACACGTAAGGGTAATTTAGAGAAGGCAAAAGGGTTTTTGGTAATTTAATTTAACGAAAGGAAATTTATCATTGTACACACACTTTAAACTTTAATATTCTTTTTTTTTTTTTTTTGAGAGGAAACATGAATTTTATTACGAACTTGAAATAGCTACAATATCAGAGGTCACGAAATGGTGACGTCTACAATATTCTTTTCTTTAAGGTATAGAAACAAAAGGGTAATTTACAAAAGGCAAAATGGTAATTTATTTATTCAACTTGTAATTGTACACACTTTAATTGGTAATTCAATTTAATGAAAGGAAATTTATAATTGTACACACTTTAAACGTTAATACTCTTAGACAAAAGGGTAATTTAATAATTCAACTTATAATTATACAAACTTTAAATACATAAACAATAATAATAAATTATAACATGTATACATATATATATATATATATATAAATATACAAACTGCTAATTTACTAATTCAATTTATAATTATACATACTTTAAACTTTAACAAAAATGTACTTTACAAAAGGCAAAATGGTAATTTATATATTAAAATAAATATGTATATGTATACACACAAGAGTAATTACAAAAGGTAAATGGACAATTTGATAATTCAATTTAACAAAAGGGTAATTTGTTGATTCAATTTATAATTGTACACATTTTAAATACATAAATAATAATAATACATTATAATATGATATACATATATAAAAGGGTAATTTACAAAAGTAACTTAAGGCTGATTTGGCCAACTCAAAGATTCCTTAACAAATGCCTTAAGCTAAAACAAGCCTTGTCAAACAGGCCTTAATTTACAAAAGTAACTTAAGACTTGTTTGGAAATTCAAAGACAAAAGGGAAAATGGTAATTTGGTAATTCAATTTAACAAAAAATGTAATTTACGAAAGGCAAAAGGGTAATTTGGTAATTCAATATAATTTTACACATTATTCAATAGTAAAGTTAAGGCTTGTTTGGTAATTCAAAGGTTCCTTGCAAGATGCCTTAAGGCTCAAATAAACCTTGCCAAACAAGCATCAAGTTACTTGAGGCAGATGGATGTGATGTGAAATTACCAAATAACCAAATTAGAAATCCAAAATGACCAATAAGGCCAAATTAATTTGGAATCATTGAAGAATATTCCTTTTAAGGCTCTTTTATCTAATGGTATGATATAGATATAGAAATAAAAAAAAATAAAAAATAAAAAATAAAAAAAAAAAAAGAAAAGAAACTAATGCTTTGTTTGCTTTGCGGATTTAGTAGAGGAAAATAAAACAAAAAGAGAAAAGGAAAGAAATTGGGAAGGAAAACCAAAATTCCTAAAAATTTAATTTGCTACAACCAATTAATATTAGAAACTAAAATTTTAAAAATTAGTTGAAAATCATGAAAAAAGAGAAGGAAAGGGATAGAAATTGCAATTAGAAAATCCTTTTTTTTTTTAATTTTATTTGATTTTCCATCCTATTTTGCTCACCATTTTCCTTGGTAAACAAACAAGGAAAAGTGTTTTTCACCGTGTTCTCTGCCTTTTCCCTCACTAAATCCATGAAGCAAACATATCCAAAAGGAAGCAAAACAGGGAAACGAGAAGCTTACCACAGGTGTCTTCGGCACCACACACAAGTGTCGGAGGCCAAGCTCCCGGAACAGGATTGCAGCTTTGGCCAAAGACATTGTCTCCACTACGGTGTACGGAGATGCATTAGTAATCGGATGTAGATCAACATACAGATCCATTTCCTCCTCATTTATCTCCAAATCCTCCAGCTTGAGTCCCTTCCCCGACCCTGCCTTTGCAAAATCAAAGGCGTGAAACTTTCCTAAAATTTCCGTTCCAGTCAACACCCTTTGCTCCGTAAATGTCTTTCCTTTAAGCAAAACAAGCAAGTGAGACCTCAAAACAACCCCGCACAGTTCTGGTGCGTCCGAAAAAGGTGGCTCATCAATCACGGGGAACCCGTTATGCCTTGTCATCTTTAGAGCGTATAATATGTCACCAACTTTCTCGACACCCGAAAAAGTTATCAATGGACCAGATACTACATCACTCACGACTAAGTGTCTCATGTAGGGTTCAGCATGGGCTTCCATGAAAGGCAAACCCTTCATTTTCACTATTTGGTCGTAGACACCTTTGTTAAAACAATCTGCCACCGTTTTTGAAATAAGGAGAACTAGCATCACCAATGGGAGCATCAATAGATCATTCGTGAGTTCAAGAAGTATAACACAAAGTGATACGGTCATTCTCATGGTCCCACCTAGAAAAGATGCAGCCCCGAGGATGGCAAAGAGACCAGGATCAAGATTGGACATTGGACCAAAGAGTGTCCCCACAAGGCGGCCATAGGAAGCTCCGGCGAGTATAACGGGGATGAAGAGACCGGAGGGAATAGCTATGCCGTAAGTGATAATACCGAGACAGTACACTGCAATAAAGAATAGGAAAAGAGTGTAGAGATGAAATTCTTGCTCATTGTTCGAGCTAAATAAGTTGCGAATTGCGTCATCGTTGGTGTTGAGAAACAAAGAAGCGAGATCATTGTAGTGGCCCGACTGACATTGGAAGCTCTTGTAGTTGCCGGAGCGACCTATGGTCGGGCATTCATCCTCCAAACCAACGGGGCACAGAGTGCACTTTGCAAGCCAGGGGAGGCCAAAAGAGCAGCAAGATGTCAGGAAGGAGATGGTGATGACAAGCAGGACTTTGAATGCAGGACCTTTCCTGCAATTCATTCTTAGCATCAGAAAGAGCACTACTACCAGGATCATAAATTCCTTTGCCAAAAGTATGAATCTTTAACTGTATCGAATCGTGAATTAGACGATGAACACCTTCTTTAGAAAGTAGGTAATAACATATATGTATATGTTGTAGACATATAAAAACACATGATAGTGGTTAAAATGAATGTAATAACAATTTAACACAAGTTTCCTGCAATGTGAAAGCTCAATTTGGGGAAAGTTATCCTTATAAAACTTCAACGGTCCAATTATGGATTGTGAATCATGAATCACATCGATTGTACGAAACTTGGATCGACTCGTATGAATCAATTGGTTCGAACAACCATGCTGCCACATACTTTGCATAAGCATGAAAGATAATAATACACATTGTTTTATATATATAATACATTGAAACTTGTGCTCATTAAAAAAGAAAATCATTTTCAGTATCCAAAACAACAAAAACTAGAAAGGTGCTAGATATAGGAACTACTAGATCCATGCATTATACAAAGTTCTCAAGCTCATCGTATAAAGATAATGTAAAGAGGTAGGTGGTGGTAAATTAATTTGACTAGTATTAAAGCCCCAAGTGAAAGAAGGAAGCCACCTATGTTATTGTGAATATTTTCCATCCCATTTTGTTTTAATTCCTAGTTTTCTCATTGTTTTCTGCAGGCATTGTTTGATTCATGGATTTAATAACAGAAAAGGAAAGAAAACATGGAGGACAACACTTTCCTTTGTTTGGTTAATAAAGAAAATGGTTGAGTACCACAATTTTTCTAAGTCACTTCCCTTCCCCTTTTCATGAATACTAACGAAACATCCCTAATTATTTCCCTTTCCTTCTATTTTCTTTCTCTAAATACCGCAAACCAAACAGAGCACAAAGAGAAGTGTTTCACTTAGATTTTTTTTTTCTTTCCCCTCACTGAATCCTTGAACCAAACGCTGCCTCAAGAAAAATTCTGATGGAATCTATCAACTTCACAATAAAATTTGCTAAAACTCAAAGCATCTTTGTTTGGTAATAATTTGCATTCAGATGTTCTCATCACTAATACTAAGGGGAATTATGATGCCGTACTCATTGATGATGCTGTAAGTACGAAGGACCTTGTCGACAAGAAAATTGTAAAGGCTCCCAAAAATGCCTCCAATAATTCCAAGGGCCACAACTGCCGCTAGAATTGGGGTGTTATATGAAGGAACTGCTGAATTGACATCATACATTATCAGACCTCCTTGCCCAAACAGCCCGCATTTTCCACTTCGACAAAACCCCACAAGTGTTCTCAACACCACAGCTACTACAGCTGTTGTAAAGAATGTCCTCCAAAGAAGAGCACTCCGCCACCTAAAAAGTCATTAAGAGAGAGAAAATGAATGGTTTCAGAACAGAGATTTCTGAAGCTATATTAGTAATTTGAATAGAACAGTGTAAAAGCATATGACAAAATCAAAATTTGTATTCATAGAAAGTGTGTATTTATAGATAAAATTTTCAACATATTCTTAAATGCTAGCATACTTCTGCCGGTGTTAATTCAAGATCAAGCTATGAAGCACGAGTGCTTCTAAAATGGGGCCGCACGCGCACTTAGTGCGTATGGAGTGCGAGTGCGGCTGGAGTGCGGCTGAGTGCGCACGTAGTGCGTATGGACTCCATTAGAGTTCTTGGAGATGGTTGAGTGCGGCTTGAGTGCGGCAGAGTGCGGCATGAGTGCGGCAGAGTGCGACATGAGTACGGCATGAGTGCGGCATGAGTGCGGCAGAGTGCGGCTTGAGTGCGGCATGAGTGCGGCATGACACGCCGAGAGTGCGGCCACATCTTTTTTTTTTCTTTTTTTTTTAAGTGGCAGGGGTCTATTTTTAATTTTGAAAACTTTGAGGGGTGTATAACAAATACAAAACTAAAAAAGAGAGGCTACTTTGTTTTATTTTATGTTTTTATATACTATATAGTACTATATAAATGTGCATAAAAAAAATAAAAATAAATAAATAAATAAAAGTAATATATAAATGCTACGTAAAATATATTTTAAATTTTTTATTTAAGTACCCCTGCCGCACTCGCACTGGTGATTTTGAGAAAATTGCCGAACTCTCCGCACTCGCGTCCCCGTCCTCGCGTCCCCGCATCCGCACTGGTGCTTCCTAGAGATCAAGTCATCCCAATAATTTGCACAGATCTCTATTTAAGATCAATGAAGTTGCATAGCAATCACTGTTCTCTATTATGCTCATATATTCTTCTCCCACTTCTATGCAATATTTGCCCTTACGTGCATCAAATTCATTTGTCTCCCTAAAATGCGCACGCGCGTGTAAGAGAGAGAGAGAGAGAGAGAGAGAGAGAGAGAGAGAGAGAGAGAGAGAGAGAGAGAGAGAGAGAGAGAGACCATGAAGCTATTTCTTCAAGAGCAAAAAGAACTCCACCAACAGGGGCACGGAAGGCAGCCGCTACACCGGCAGCAGCTCCACAGGTGATCAAATCTCTTCGGTCCCGATCATTTTTGAAGAATTTGAGCCATTTCCAAGTCAGATGATACTTGCGAGAACCTCCCTGTCCAAGTAAGGAGGCTATACAAGAGCCAGTGTGCACCATTGGTCCTTCCTTACCCACAACAAATCCAGCAGCAACTCCCAAAATGGAACCAAAGATCTGAATATTTACATTACAACAAAGGTTAAAATGTATGAAGAGTAATGCTATGCTTCCCAAATTTTTTTTTACCAAAAAGTGTTTCCCAACACATGTGGCAGTGGGACCCTCTTCAATAACGATGAGACAACTTCAACATCAACCAATCAAAATCAACTGGGCCCACTGCCACATATTGGGAAACACTTTTGGGAAAGAAAAAAATTTGGGAAGCATAGCATCACTCATGTATGAAAACAGGTTCCTGTTTTATTATTGTATAAATAGGTAAATGTATTGCATTGAAAACGGGTTCTTAGTAGTAGGACACCGATTGAAGCCTTCAATATATATATATATATATATATTTCTGATACACTTAGAAATTTAATCAGACCTACGAGGAAAAAAAATTCTTTAATTTTCTTCACATACCCACTCATTTGCAAGTTTAGGTCATTTCTCAAACATCTTGCATAAATTTTTAAAAGCAAATATAATAAGTGGCTTTTAGAGGTAGGTGGTGAATTGTCAACCGGTACAAAAGTTATGCGGGGAGTTTACAGCTTAGTACCAAATCTTCCGATCAAAGAAATAATCAGTGTTTTAAAGAACTAATGAGAGTTCTTCCAATCTAGAAAATAATACCCTAATGTGTATATAACACAAAGTATTATGTGACTTGGTATGTGTCTGTTGGTAGATATACATCTTCACAAGTTGATTCAAGTTTCATGCGCCCTTACAATTCATGATTAATACGACTCAAGACTCATAATTTGGAATGTTTTGAAGTTTAAAATGGAAAAACTTTTACTAGTTTTAGCCTTGAGATTGCATGAAACTTAAGCTAAATTGTTGTCTTTTTAATTTTAAGCATTATGCTTGTGGTCTTGTGATGACGCAACGGACGCAAAAAGGCTAGCTATCGTGCTAGGGACGGTTTTCTTTGATGCACAAAGAAGAAAGAAAAAATTCTCTGAAAATTGTATTGATAATTTGATTGTTGAATAAAAGTTGAATTGCTGAATGCCTTGAAAGGCTTACACTTATTTTATAGCTAAGAAACCTAGTCCTATTAGGAAATAAAATTAAATTCGTTTTTACCTTCGACTACCTAATTAGACACATTGTATAGCTTGGAAACAAAGATGATAATAAAACCACATAAACCTAACAAAAACGTAAATTACAAAAATAAAAATGATACATCAAAATATTAAAATAAAAATACGGATGTCTTCCTACATCATCATGTATGCGCACATTATACACACAGGTTGTTATTTCTAAGAAAGTGGATCTTACGATTCACAACACAAATCTTTGTTGGAAAATATGGAAGTAAATATGAATAAATCCAGAAGATATTCCAGTGAGAGAAATCCCAGAATATTCTAGAGATCTCCAAATTTATTTAATTTAAATTGATATTATTGTAATCATAGAAGATTTGATCTTATCTCTAGGTTTCCCATCTTAACTCTCATTCTCACCCTATATAAAGGGTTGAAGCATTGTAAAATAATTATCCCTATGAAATACAATTTCTCTCTCTCTCTCTAAAAATTCTACAATCTTAACTCTTAAGAAACCAATTCACAATTCAATTCATGATTTGACAACAATGGATATACAAAGACACTTTCAGCTTCCAACTCACCTTAACAAAGAGGGTACTCGGCGCCAAAATAGAATGAGCATCCACGCCATTGAGATAGGCTTTCACCTCCGGTATACCAGAGCCAGCTGCTGCAGGAGCAATATAAGCACACAGGATTCCAGCAGCGGTGGCTAAAATCATATTGCAACCCACAAACACCGAAAATGCCTGATAATACCTGCACTGGAATTACCATCAACTATAATTGCAGAAAAGTTGTAGAAGCTAGTTGTATAAATATCCCCCAAAAGTGAATGCCATTTCACGAAGAATATTTCAGCAAGGTATTAGGGGCCTGTTTGGATTGGCTGTGGCTATTGCGTCTAGGCACATGCAGAAGAAGAAGCCTTCATTACTAGGGCACCATGGGAATTAATAGAAGTTCACTAAAACCCAAATTTGCTTCATGCTTCACGTACTTTTGGGCTAAAGCACCTATGTACACGCTTCAGCCAAAGCGTGCTTCGGGGCTCTAAAGTGCTTCTTAAAATCTATCCAAACAAGCTTAACATATGATTTTTGGGTCCCAGAATCACGTTTGGGCCCAACTGCGCATTTGAGAAGTGATTTTAAACAGGCCAAGGGCATGAGATAAGCCAAAACTTATCTTGTGATCGAAAAGGTGTGGTATTCTTAATCTATAGAGTATCAGCTAGTTCTCTTGGTTCATCAAAACATTTAAACCCAACAATCTGAAATAAGTTATTACAGTAGGTAGGTACTTTGGCCATATGATAATATATTAATACTATTTGACTGTCGCATATCATACTATATAAACTAAACATTCTTGAAGCCATGACACATTCACCAAGGAGCTGTTAGGGAAGGCTAAGAACCGATTACGTGGTTCTTCAGTGAACAGGTTCTAGTTACTCGTGTGTTTGGCAGATGCCCTTGCACTGTATGGGAGTCCATGTCTGGTCTATATTACTCATAAAACATGTTCTTTGTCAAACCAAATAGAGAATGAGATCGGGACTGAACCCTATCCTATTTTCTTGTTTGGGAAGGATCTGGTCAGTCCCAGTCTCATTTTCTATCTGTTTTTCACGAGAACAGGGATCACATTGGTTTGAGAATGAACAAATTTTAAGAGTACTCTGGATGCGGCATGGACACCCATGCAAGAAAATGGCAATATCAAACACTTGAATTTTTAAAATTGTTCCACTTATAAACACAAAACCGATTCTTTGCCATGCCAAACAGCCACCAGGTAAAAGCAAGGAAAATAATCAAGAAAATTTCATTGCAGGGAGAATCTTAGATATGTTTTAGGCTTTAGTGGGTGGAAGGTCAGGCTTACTTGTCCTCGAGCATGAAATTATTAGTAAGTAGAAGCTTGAAACCAGCAATATTCTCCACTGCAAGGTTGTTAAAGAAGCCAACCAACCCTGTACTTAATCCTATAAGAAGTGCAAGTGTCCACTTGAGAACAATGTACTGAAAAATCTGAACTCTTTTCCTAGATCTCCAGTCCTGCTTAAAAAGGTCATTTTCAATAATCCTGCAAAAATGCAAACCAATTTAAATGAGGCGGAAAATCTCCTTTTGTTCTTATGCAATTAAGAAGTGAGATAGAAATTGAAGTGGCTATATTTCGTCTGTTGGTATCACAATCTTCTAAGGCCTCGTCATAATCATCTAAGGTCTCGTTTGGGAACCCGTTGGAGAGCCAATAGTGTGATTGGCTCTAAAATCACGTTTCCTAAACCAGTTGGTAATCCCATAAGTTGCGGCGCGTTTCTAAATGTGTCACGATGCAATCGTGGATACTCCGTGATTACTGAGGTCGACAATGTGGCCTAAGCCATAATGCTGTCATTCGATGTGGGACCCATGCACACATGTGAAAGTTCTTTTTGGATAATATTTGTCTCGTTCTTAAAGCTAACTTAAAGCATCCAAAAGCAACCCAATACCCAAAAAAATAAATAAATAAATAAAAAACAAAAAAAAGTAAAAGAGAGAGAGAGAGAGAGAGAGAGAGAGAGAGAGATGATGTAGTACGCCTACATTTCTAGTCGGCATGAGCAAATAACCAAGAAAAGCACTTCAACTAAAACAAATCTTTCATCTTAATTCGGACTATAAATGGAAATGATCACATAGATATTACAATCAATTAGTAATTCTCAAACAAAAGCTACTCCGAACATAAAAGTCTGGTCTGTTCAATGATTTTGTAAAACAACTGCAAGTAAAAACAAAGTTAGATTTAAAACATCCTTATGTCCATGGTAGTAGTAGCAGTAATGATAATCAATTAATCACATTAGTAACAGTAATAATGATTTTGAATTAAAAAAATATTAAGAGCCAGTTTTGTAACTTTGTTGTTTTTGTTTTCTAGTTTTCGTTTACGTTTTTTGAGTGCATTCTCGTCAATCTTGAGAACAGAAAATGAAAACAAAAAATCAAAAACCAAAAAACACAACGTACAAAACGAGCCCTAAAATGAAATAAACTTAAATAAAAAATCAAGATAAAATAAACTTCATTTAAAATTCATTCTCATAGCCCTTTCTTTCTCTTAATCCATCCCTCCCTCAACACACACACACACACTCACACACACACACACACACACACACACACTCACACAGACAATCTCTGTTTTGTTTTTGTTCTTTTCCCAATGAAAAAGTCAAGAAACTTCAGATCTGTTGCTGTCAATAATCTATCTTCACATTTCCAACCCAATTTGCAGAAAACAATAACTCTAAACCGTCACAACATAAAGTTTCTGGAGCTTATTTGTTTGTCATTTACGAATACAACAATCAAAGTCAAAAAGAACAATGTCTTAAATAAATGCTCAAAGCAAGATTATCACCAAATCAAATCATATATATAGAGAAGGCCACATTTATGACTCAACAGTAAGGCCATCATAAATATATGAGTAATGGATACACCCATACCAAATTTCACGCCAAATTCTACACCCAACAACCCTCACCCTGATCCCAGTTAGCCCATGTGGTCCCACATAAGTCTTACACTAGACCCGCTGAAATCAATGGGGGGATGTGTTGGGCGTGGAATTTAGTATGGGTGTAGCATTTTTGTAAATATATAACTTCCAAGAAACTTTTCCCGCATTTCGCAACCCATAAGTGATTATA
Source organism: Hydrangea macrophylla (assembly GCA_033977485.1). Taxonomy (NCBI): domain Eukaryota; kingdom Viridiplantae; phylum Streptophyta; class Magnoliopsida; order Cornales; family Hydrangeaceae; genus Hydrangea; species Hydrangea macrophylla. The sequence continues at coordinate 81,255,970 of CM066996.1, forward strand.
AAACTCTAAAAGCCAAAATAAAGCTGTTTGACAAATCATTTTCTTCAAAAAAAAAAAAGACATCTCGATTAAAAAAAAAAAGGATTGGCAGCTTTCGACCAAAATCAGCTTTTTTGAATCACATAAGCAGAAAGTTATCCCAAACAGGCCCTTAACACTGCGTTTGGCTGCTGAGAAAATTCCTAAAAAAAAACCCCTCTTTTTTCTCTATCATTTTCTCGGTAACCAAACACCATGAGGGAAACAAAAAAAAGTAACAAAATTGGTTCCATACTCGTAATCGAGGCTTTCGATTGGACAAATGTTAGCTCCAACAATGGCAATCTGAGATGTATTGTTGACCCTACTCTTGAGAAGCGGCTCTCGAATTGTTCCCTCCGAAAACGACGATTCGTACCTCTGCAAATCATTTTTCTCGTAATAAATCAAACCTTCACTCTCTATATCATTCTCATCTCCTCTGTTGTCCATCCTCCCACCCTTCAGATTCTCTCTCTCTCTCTCTCTCTCTCTCTCTCTCTCTATATATATATATATATATATGATATATCTATATATCTATCAATTTAAAGGAAGCATCTATGCCAAATATATGAACAATTTCCCCAACAGATTTAGATCTCTGTCTATATATAATTCAGATTTCTCTCTCTCTCTCTCTCTCTCTCTCTATAGACTATATATGTACATGACCATCCATGCATATCTGTCTTTCTTATCAAAAAAAAAAGTGTTAATTACAGAAACACCCCTTGTGGTTAGGCTTTTTATTAAATACTCCCTTGTATTTTAAATTTTATCACTAATACCCCCTGTAGTTTAGACTAAAGTGAAACAGATACTTTTTCTGTTAAAGTTAACGGAAAATTGATAAAAGTACAAAAGTACCTCTATTACATACTAATAATAACACCGTTATATGCTTAAATGTTTATTTAGGCATAAGTGGAACATTATTATATTATTTTGATATTACATTTGTTGTTAAAGACCATTATGTGGTCACTTAGGGGTACCTTTGTGAGAGCGAATTTGACACACACACACACACAAAATTTGGGGGAAATTTTTTTTTTTTAGATCTTAGTACATCACTACACTGGATTTCACTGTGTGTGTGGTCAAGAGTAGATTAAAAAAAAAAACTAACATATCACCAAGATTGTATGTGTCTAAGAGTAGATAAAAAAAAATAAAAAAAAAATAATATATCGCCAAGACTGTGTGTGGCGCGTGTGTGTGTGTGTCCAAGGGTAGATCAAAAATAAAATAAAAAATTAAATAAATTTGCTCTCATGAATGTACCTCAAAGTGACTACAGGATTGTCTCTAACAACAAATATAATATCAAAATAATATAATAGTATACCACATATGCCTAAATAAACATTTAAGCATATAAGGGTGTTCTCATTAGTATGTAATATGGGTAATTTCGTATTTTTACCAATTTTTCGTTAACTTTAACGGAAAAAGTGACTATTTCACTTTAGTCCAAACCACAGGGGGTATTAGTGATAAAATTTAAATTATAAGGGGGTAACTGATAAAAGACCTAACCACAGGGGGTGTTTCTGTAATTAACCCAAAAAAAAAAGCTATGACAAAATATTTTAGTATTATGAGTAAAATTTGGGACACAACCAAATACATAATTTTTGGGACACAACCTTATTAATGTGTCTATCTCTCTTCTCACACAGAAGAGAGATAGACACATTAATTAGGTTGTGTCTCAAAAGTTGTGTGTTTGGTTATGCCCCAAGTATTACTCTAGTATTATATACAATTATAATATTCCCCTGGGCACAAATTTAAGGATGTTCTATTCATTTTTTATTTATTAATTATAAAATATACCCTTGGAATTTGATCTTTGTCTCATTTTAATTTTTATAGTTTCATTTGGGTTAAGTTGATCCATGTAGTTTCAAATTAGGAGCAATGTGGTCCAGATGTACCATTATGTGCGAACAATTAATGAAACTTACCCATTTTAGAGATCCGAAAAAAGCTGTGGTTTAAGCCTGATAATGGAACTTTGCCAAGAGATTGGTGATGCTTTATTTTTGCCCTTGAAAAGCGTGAATTTTAATAGATTTTGTCACAAAATAGCACATCTGGACCACCTTGCTTCTAATTTAAAACTACATGAACCAAGTTGACGTAATTGAAATTATATAGATTAAAATAAGACATTAACCAAATTTTAGGGTATATGTTTTGTAATTAAGCTTTTTTTGTGTTCTATTTTAAGAGTACTTTTTAAAAATTAATAAAGTCTAATAATGCATTTTCAAGTTTATCCATTATTATATTTTAACCATCTCTCACTTTTTCTATGTGACAAAATTTGGAAGGGAAATTTTTTTTTTTTAATCATATTTGACTCAAGTTTATTTTCACTTTAGACCTGAATGACTTTTCCAAATAAGACATTTATTGATTGGGTCCAAAAAAAACACGAGCCACCCATTGGTGTGATTGTATATACATAAATAAATACGACAAATGACAACTGGAGATTCATGTGGTCCATGGTACAAACAATTATATTTTGCTTTAGTGCATTGTTGCTTGTATTATATGCTTTCAATTATATGCACAAAAATGTTACCCACATAATATATTTTATAATAAATTTTAGGGGGAATTATTAGAAAATCCTAAAAGTAACTCTCATGAGTTTCAAACTCCAATTTGTTTGGCCATTTGTTAAAAAGGACAAAAGGAATCTAAATTAGTGCTCGTACGGTATAAATGCGTACACCATAGAAAATTTCGTGCAAAAAATTAGCCTCCACGCGCCCGCCCACGCGCGCCCACTCTCGCCCACTCGCCCATCTTCTCCCAAAGGCTGCTCGCACCGTGCGAGCAGCGTACTGTAGTATTTCTAATTTCGAAAAATGTTTTTAAACTTTAAACATCCATAACTTTTGACCTATAACTCCATTTTTCGCAAATTTTATACCGTTGGAATCGTGTCGACGAGAGCTACAAAACTAGTAACATTGTTGATATGTTTTGAGAAAAAAAAATTTCATGTTTTTATATACATGAATAATAAGTGAAATTTCACTTGATATACATAATATATTAAGTGAAATTTCACTCAATTCTAGAGCTTTTAAAGGCTCTCCCAAAAAAGCCCTAAGTTCAATTTTTGCAAAGCTCATAAACTAGTTACCAAATGAATTAACATGAAATTGTGCTTTAAAAAAGAAGAAGCACCAAAATGGGGGCCAAACTAAGCCTTAATGTTCATGAGTTAAGTGAAATTTCACTAAATATTCATGTTGGCATGGTGATTTGTTTTTTTTTTTTTTTTTTTTTTTTTAAACAATGAATATTTTGTTAAAATAAGCAAATTTCATAATCAATTATAAAACTCAAATTTTCAACCAAAACAAATGCAGAAATTCTTGTTAAAATTCGTCTTTTTTTTACTTTATTGTTGATATGTTTTGAGAAAAGAGATTTTCATGTTTTTACCTACATAAATAATAAGTGAAATTTCACTTAACATACATAAAATATTAAGTGAAATTTCACTTGATATACATAACATATTAAGTGAAATTTCACTTGATATACATAAAATATTAAGTGAAATTTCACTCAATTCTAGAGCTTTTAAAAACTCTCTCCAAAAATGCTCTAAGTTCCATTTTTGCAAAGCTCATAAACTAGTTACCAAATGAATTAACAAGAAATTGTGCTTTAAAAAATGAGAAGCACCAAAATGGGGCCAAACTAAGCCTTAATGAGGTAGCAATGGCTTTATTGCTATTCGTCTTTTTTTAATTTTTTTTTCTCAAAACATATAAATTTGGGATAAATAAATATTAAGTGATAATTCAATGAACCCGTACATGCTTTCTTCCTGAAAAACATGAAGTTAAACATAACATTCGTATACTCGTTTAGTGAGATTTCACTTAGTAGGTTAAGTGAAAATTCACTAACTATCCCAAAGGTCGCTAGAAGTAACTCTCTAGAGTTTAAGGTATAATTTGATACTTTGTTAAAAAGTCTTCAAGTGTCAATTTATGTAAAATTTCACTTAATATTCATATACAAGTTCAGTGAAATTTCACTTAATATTTTTATATGCGAAGTGAAATTTTACTTCTTTTTTTTTTCTCTTTCATATTAAACAATGCATATTTCCTTTATAAAAAAAAATCAAATTTCACAAATCAATTATAAAACATAATTTTTCAATCCAAACAAATGGAAAATTCTTGTAAAAATTCACTAAAACTCTCCTTAAGAACAAAGTGAACATTCGATTTTTTTTTCCTCACATCATATCAACTTGGCATACGTGAATATAACGTGAAAATTCAACAACTCATACACAAATATTATGTGAAAATTTTATTAGGTTCGTCTGGAGCATAATATGTAAAAATAAGAATTTTTTTCTTTTGCTCAAAAGGTATCAACAATGGTACTAGTTTTGTAGCTCTCGTCGACACGGTTCCAACGGTATAAAATTTGTAAGAAACAGAGTTGTAGATCAAAAGTTATGGAGGTTTAAAGGTTAAAAATGCATTTACGAAATGGATATTATATGGTACAGCCACTCACACGGTGTGAGTGGCTGAAACCAAAGAACGCGCGTGAGGGCTGGGGATTACGCGTGAGGGCTGGGGATTATGTGGGATCTCCTATAGTGCATGCACTTGTACCGTGTGAGCACTGGATTAGATTCCTTTTGTCCTTTTTAGAAAGTGGTCAAACTAATTGGAGTTTAAAACTTTTGAGAGTTAGTTGAGGGGTTTTCCAACAATTATCTATTTTATAATAGAGTTTTAAATATATGTATCATCTGTTATGTAAGTGATATATAGAAAAATATTAAAAAAAAAAAAAAAAAAATCAAATGCAATACATGATACAATACATATAAAACTCTATTATAAAATATATTGTGTGTCTAATATTTCTCTTGTATGCATTCATTTCTTTAATCCATTTAAATTAGTTTCGTCTACGAACCTATTGTTTCTCAGAAAATGTAAAATTTCTCCTGAAATAAATAGTGAATGCAAACAGTAGATGGGAAGGTAAGCCCTATTACTTGTCGATGATAGAAAGCCCAAGAATAAATCATCTGTGTCATTTATGCTGATCATTGCTTTGACCTTTTAAATTTTATCATATTATTATAATATGGAAGTTTCAAGTGTCACATATGGCACTAAGAGAGCCATTGCTCGAAAAATTTTAAAATTTTACTCATTAAATTATTACAAACAACTCATTATTAACATTAATACCCAATACACCATTGATTATATATACACATATATGCACCAAGATATATAAATACTACCACAAAAAACATAGGATCATAGTAGGATTTTTTATTAATTGTGATTTATCGACTTTTTTCTTTTACATTTTTTTAAAATCAAAATATCATACCAACACAAAATTTGTTGACAATTTAAAAGTCAATCGTGTGTTTTTTTAAAATTAAATAAACATTAATTCTTGTATAAAATATTAAAAAGGGAGAATTAAAAATCAGTCAATAATTTGTTGACAATTTAAAAATTAGTCATATGCTTTTTAAAAATTAAGAACACATCAAATTATGTATAAAATGTCAAAACTACTCTCCCTCTTTGATCTCTTATCTCTCTTCTCACCAGCCACCACCACCACCTGCTACTGCCACCACCACCTCCACCCTTAAAGGGCAACCACTACCACCACCACCACCACCCCCACCCTCAAAGGGCAACCACCACCACCAAACCCCAACCCTTCTCTCTCTCTCTCTCTCTCTCTCTCTCTCTCTCTCTCTCTCTCTCTCTCTTATATTTACTCACATGGCCACCAACTCCACCACCATCTGTCGCCGCCACCTATAATCGCCACCACCACCACCACCTGTCGCCGCCACCACCACTACTCTTAAAGGGCTACCACCACCAAACCCCAACCTCTTTCTCTCTCTCTCTAGGAGGAAGAGAAAGGCATAAACGGCCACCACCACCATTGTAGGGGAAAAAAGTTGCAGGTTTTGGAGCAACTGGCCAAACATAAGGAGCAACTCCCCAAACGCTATTGGGAGCAACTATCCAAACTTAAAGAGCAACTCACCAAACAGTATCGAGAGCAACTTTCCAAACGTAAGGAGCAACTCACTAAACGTAAGGAACAACTCACCAAACGTTATCGGGAGCAATTCACCAAACAGCATCGGGAACAACTAACCAAACTGCATTGGGAGCAATTCTCCAAGCCGTTTGGACAGTTGCTCTTTACGTTTGGAGAGTTGCTCCTTAAGTTTGGAAAGCTGCTCCCAATACTGTTTGGTGAGTTGCTCCTTACATTTGGATAATTGCTACCAATAACGTTTGGTGAGTTGCTCCTTATGTTTGGCCAGTTGCTCCAAAATCTGCAACTTTTTTTTCCCCTACAATAGCAGTGATCAATGGTGATGGTGGCCGTCTATGGCTTTTTTTTTTCTACTGGAGAGAGAGAGAGAGAGAGAGAGAGAGAGATAGAGAAGTTGGAGGTTGATGGTGGTAGTGGTGGTGGTAGTGGCGGTGGTAGTGGCGGCAGTGGCAGGTGGTGGTGGAGTTGGTGGCCATGTGAGGAGAGAGAGGAGATCAAAGAGAGAGAGGTTGGGGTTTGGTGGTGGTGGTGGGGGTTGGGTTGGGTTTGGTGGTGTTGGTGGTGGTGGTGGCTCTTTAAGGGTAGTGGTGGTGGCGGTGGCAGTGACTGGTGGTGTTGGCGACGGCGGCGGCAAGTGGTGGTGGCAGGTGGTGGGGGTGGTGGTGCCATGTGAGGAAAGAAGAGACCAAAGGGAGAGAGGGAGAGAGAGAGGGGTAGTTTAGACATTTTAGGAAAATAGTTGATTGATTTTTAATTTATACACTTTAAATAGATTTTCTTTTATTTTTCACAAAGCACATGACTAATTTTTAAATTGTTAATAAATTATTGACTAATTTTTAATTTTTCCTATTAAAAATGTCCTTTCTCTTTGGTCTCTTCTCTCTCTTCTCACTAGCTACCTTCACCACCACCTGTCATCGCCACTACCACCCTCAAAGGGCCACCACCACCCACCGCCACCACCAAACCCAACCCTAACCCCAACCCCAACCCCTCTCTCTCTCTCTCTCTATATATATATATATATACATGAATCTATATTCCTAATATATGGCCGCCACCACCCCAACCTCTCTGTATCTCTTCTTACTATTCTCACCACCACCACCCCCACCGCAACTTCTCTCTCCCTCTCTCTCTCTCTCTCTATATATATATATATACATGAGGATAAATATATCTAATATATAACCACCACCACCCCAAACTCTCTTTTCTCGCCACCACCTCGGACCCCCTCCCTCATCCACCCTTACCACTGCAGATCACAAAAAAAATTTGTTGCATGTTGGAGCAATTGTCCAAATGGCAGGAGCAACTCACCAAACGTAACTGGAGCAATTCATCAAACGAAAAGAGCAACGTTACTCCTTAATTTTGGTGAGTTGCTCCTGCCGTTTGGACAGTTGCTCCAACCTACAACTTCTTATTTATTTATTTTATTATTATTATTATTATTATTATTATTATTATTATTATTATTATTATTATTTGTAGATGCAATGGTGGATGAGCAAGGTGGCTCGTGGTAGTGGTGTGTCACAGCCCGGTCCCACAAATAGCGGAACCGAAGCCCATGGCACGCCATCGAGGCTAAAGCAATTAACGTTCCCAAAAGACTTAGTTTAAGAATACGCAGCGGAATGAACAACAGTGGAAATCCACAATTTCAGACTATAAAAGTTTTGCCCATTTGAAAACACTTAAAGAAACGCCCCTTTTGAAAACAGAGATCCATTCGACTGATCAGAGGTCCGGTCGACTGCGCTCCAAGTCTAGTCGACTGGGGTGAAAAATTATTAGTCGACTGATACTGTTAGAAAACTACGTTCCCAGAATCCGTTGACAGCGCGTATAAGTTGGTACTGCAAAAATTACGTGAAAACTATAATAACCCTATAAGGGCGGAACTAGGGTTACCTTAAACTACTAAAACGGATTGTTGTAGTAGACGAATCGAGAACACGGGCTCGATAATAGCTTACGATCTTCTACCGTATTCCTTTGTTGTCAGAATATCGAACTGAGTGTGGGCTCCTTCGAAATCCTTTATGTTTCTGCTATCTCTTTTTACGCTCTTTTTTCTATTCCGAGTTATAATGCTCTTGATGGAAAAATGCAAATTGAGGAGAGAGCCAAAGCAGCATATATATAGGCTACAATAGGGACCATAAGAAGTCAATAAGGAATAGGCTTCCTTATGGAATTAGGAAACCCTAATTTGAACTGAATCAGATTCCTATTTCCATAAATTATAATTCATACCACTAAAGAATTATAATTGCACTCCTACCCTTATCTAAAAAATAAATTTCGAGCTCCATGTTATTAAATGCTTATTATTTCCCCATGTTAAGATTACAGATATCCATTAATTAAATATAATTACTGACAATCATATTTAATTAATCTCTTAAAATTCCTTGAGATCCTCTGCTTAACTTATCTGATATGTCGGATACAAAATCCACCTGCAGGGTTTGACATAATCAATACTTATAACCTTTCTTAAGGGGATATCATCAATCCCAAAATTGAGATATTGACTTAGGATTCCATCATGTACATTTGATATTGACTTAGAATCCCAAAATTGAGACATGGATTCCATCATTAATTAATATCCACCACACAATTAATATTGTCACTCAATCCAATGAGATATTGACCCATTTAAGGATCTCACCCTTTTAGAGATCAAAGTGTAAATATCAAATGTACGTGTTTATAAATTAACTTAGGATTTAGAGCATAAGCACTAATAATAGTCATGAGGTATTAATTATCTTATAAGTCAGTATAAAAATAATTACCCCAAGTCGGTCCCGTTTAATACACAAAGTGTACCAGCATGGTGAGTTGAAACTATACCATTTCTCATAGTCAAGACAAACCTACTACAACACCATGCTGTAGTCCTATTGATGGTGTGTCCAATCCATCTAAGATTGTAAACCAAAATCTTACATTCTACAAGATCCGATGGTCTGATCTTCTGTGTGTAAGCCGAACTCTACACACCAAACCACCTATTTTATAGAATGCAAAACACACATGCATAATATTAAATAAACAATATAACACAAATATTGCCCACACAAATTCTCATAAAAATGGATTAACTGATTTTATTAAATGAATAATAAATCAACTATATAATGCATGGCTTTTAGTATATATATCCCTAACAGATACATCCAATCGAGTGAACTCCTGACCAGGCAGAAATATCTAAATCTGAAACACTGTGACGCCCCGCCCCGCCCCGCCCCGCCCCGCCCCGCCACGAGTCCCGGCGGGGTGTCAACCGGTGGAAGTACAACAATAACAGTAATAACAGTAGGCTTTGACACCAATCGGTAACTCCCCGAGTCCAAGACTCCGAGGTTTACCTATATTAAACATTTATCATTTGGAAGACATTCATAAAACAGAATCTGGTTTCGTTTAGAAAATAACCTTTCTTAAAACAAAACGTTTTCAAGATAAGCAGCGGAAAATCAGAGTGAAGTTATCCTTTAATTTAAAAGCCGGTGGACTAGCATTTGTCCAATTGAAACATAACATGTTCTTTGAAATCAAAGTTTTATTACATTAACTAAATGGAAATCCCCACACACGGGTCTTCAAACTATAGCGGAAGCATTGTCAATTCTCGGGGCCTTGCCCTTATCTATATCACCAGAAAAAAAAAGGTTTAATAGTCCATAAGCCAAAAAGGCTCGTATAGTCATATAACCGCACAATAACATCTGTTATATAACATGCATGAGTGCAATGAATGCCAATATCAATGCATGAAAACCATTTACATGCCATTTTCAAACACTCACCCTCAATCGTCAATATCATTACCCGGACCATGGGCTTCCCGTCCACGTAGGCCTAGCCTCAAACGTGCGGGACTTTGGGCCTTACGAATTACACGGAGGCCTAGCCTTTACGGTTACGGGGGTTTCTTACAGCACATCCCGCAATTCGAGTTCCTAGTGGTACCCATCTCACACGCCTACCCACAAATCTGGGAATTCTAACTTTTCAAAACAAAATCCCTCCAAGAGGGTTTTATGCATGGAAGCCTCTAAGGTCTTCCTTTTTTTTTTTTAAAACCTGGAAGCCTCTAAGGTCTTCCCTTTTCAAAATTTGAAAGCCTCTAAGGACTTTCATCCCAAAATCATTTTCGTGATTTTCGTGTTCATGTTCATGCTTATGAAATGATATGACATATGCGAGCTCTAAGCATCCAGACATATTCAATATTTCATAAGACAGATTATTAAGGCATGCTATCAATTCAAAGCAACAAATAGACATGCTGAAATTATCCAGGTAAACACATAAGGCATAGCAACTCAAGTAACCACTTAAGGCATAGTAGCTCAAGTAATCATGTAAGTACACTATTAACATGTTATAAAACTTTATTGAGGGTTATACGGAACTACCGTTCACCGAGGATAGACTGAATAAATAATCAGAATAGAAACCGGAACTGCTCAATCTGTTACAAATCTCAATATACAATAATGCGCGTATATTAGTGAGGTACAATACCTCAAAGCATGAGTACAACTACTATAAAGGCAAAGTACAACTCTTAAAGCTTCGGGTACAAGGCCCCTTAGCTCGTAACAGACTCAAATACAACAAAATAGAAGATTTCACCAAAATGCCTGAGGTCGCGCGCGCGAGCCGCTCGCGTGGGACCTCGCTTGAACCCTCGCTCGCGCGGGTCGCTCGTGCGGAATGTGTTCAGTAAAGCCACATGGCCACTTAAAAGCAGTTTTCGAAAAATGCTTGGTCGCTCGCGCGGGTCGAGCGCGCGAGATGTCACAGTGTCGTCTTCTTCTTTCGTTTCCCTCTGTTTTGAAATCAAACACTGGTTTTGACCCATTTTGAAAACTTAATTAAAAATAGACTTCCAATATATGAATCTCTTCCTTTTTCCGAGTAGATTTCAAATATGAAATTAGTTTTTCAAGAATCAAAACACAGCTCTTGATTTTATCAAAAAACCGAATGGTGACAAAACTTTAATTCGACCGTTCGTCGCAACCGCTATGAATTAGCTTCTAAAATTCGAAAGGGAGTCTCGTGGGATCGAGACCTTTCATTTGATATAAAGAAATCACATTTCTGTGACAGTTTTTCTGCTCGCTATTTTCGGACCCATAACGGTATATATGAAATGTATATATATGTATCTATATACACATTTTATAGTGAACTGAAATTACAAATTACAATTGTAAACTTACCCAATTCCAAAATCCAAAGCTTGGATTTAAACTCCTTGAATCTGTGTATAAGAATCTGTCTATTTATCTATGTGTATGTATGTGTATGAGATCATATGTGTGGTGTGTATGTAATAATATGTGGTGTGAGTTGTGTGTACCCGAGAGAGAGAGAGAAAGAGCTGCTGAGAGACAGAGAGTCTCTTGAGAGAATTTAGAGTTTGAGAGATTGAAAGGTTAGTATGTGTATATATAACTATAAAGTGCTTGGGCACCAAGCATATAAACATATCCAGTACACACGCACACACTGTGCACTAATTTTTGATTGGGCTCCAAGCTCAACAATTCTTGAGTGTGTTGAGCTCACGCGATGATACACACACAGATACAAACTATATTGCCAACAAAACCCAAAACTGGTATTATTAGATTAAAACGAGAAAATTTAATTACGGGGTATTACATCCTACCCACCTTAAAAGAAATTTCGTCCGCGAAATTCGCACACAGATAATCATTAACAAGAAAACAAATAACTCAAGAGGCAAAAAAATTACTGATATCGATCGCGCATCTCCTTCATGATGACGCCACAGTACTCGAACCAAACGAATAGTTCTACCACGAAGCACATGCTCCTTAGCTTCCAGAATCTGTACGGGTTGTTCCTTGTAAGACGCATCTTGCTCTAACGGTAAATCAGTCCAATCTAAAACATAAGACGGATCAGGTTCATACTTCTGATATGAAATACATTATGAACTTTTGCCACCTGCGGAGGCAAAGCCAACCGATAGGCAACTTCACCCACACGTTCTAAAATCTGGAAAGGTCCAATGAAACGAGGTGAAAGCTTCTTATCCTGTCCAAAACAAAGCACACCACGACGAGGTAAAACTTTGAGAAACACATGATCTCCAATTTCAAAGGACAACGGTCTCATCTTCTTATCAGCATAACTTTTCTGTCGGCTCTGAGCCGTAAGTATCCTCGCACGAATCAGTTTTATCTTTTCAGTAGTTTCCCTTACTAGATCTGGTCCCAACAGAGACGCTTCTCCAACGTCTGTCCAACATATGGGAGAACAACACGGTCGTCCATATAGGGCCTCAAATGGTGCCATCTGAATGCTTGCTTGATAACTATTGTTATACGCAAACTCGATCAATGGTAGGTGGTCTTCCCAACTACCTTTGAAGTCCATAACACAAGCTCGTAACATATCTTCCAAGGTCTGTATAGTACGTTCTGACTGACCATCCGTCTGAGGATGAAAAGCCGTACTCAATCTCAATTCTGTCCCCAAAGCTTTCTGGAGACCTTCCCAAAATAATGAAGTAAACCGCGGATCTCGATCCGACACAATCGAAATAGGGACTCCATGTAACCGAATGATCTCTCGAATACACAGGCGACTAAGAACATCAACTGAATCGGTCAAACGCATTCCCAGAAAATGTGCAAACTTTGTCAAACGATCCACAATGACCCAAACGGCATCATGACCATGTGGTGACCTAGGAAGTGCTGTCACAAAATCCATTATCATGTGCTCCCATTTCCACTCTAAAATTGGTAATGGTTGCAATAACCCTGCAGGTCTCTGATGTTCGGCTTTCACTTGCTGACAGGTCAAACACCGAGATACAAACTTAGCGACATCGCGCTTCATACCCTTCCACCAAAATTGACATCGCAGATTATGGTACATCTTGTTACCTCCCGGATGCACCGCTAATCGTGAATGATGGAATTCATTCATCACTTGTTCACACAAACAAATGGTCTTTGAACTTCAACCCACGCTCGGAGTCAAAAGTCCAACCTTCTATAACATCACCTCGTAGAATTCGCATACGAAAGGTAGATGCTACAGGGTCAGATTGTTGCTCATCTTTCACTTGTTGAATGATCGACGGTTGAGCCATGACAGAATACAATGAAGCACGATTCTTAGAATCGTTGAGCTCTACCTCAAACTCCCCAATCTGATCGAGCATATTCCATTCTTGAATGGCCTGACAAGCCAATGAACCTCGTGACTTGCGACTCAGCGCATCGGCCACTACATTTGCCTTCCCTGGATGATACTATAGTTCGAAGTCATAATCTTCTAAGTACTCCATCCATCGACGTTGTCGAAGGTTTAGATCACGTTGAGTAAAGATATACTTCAAGCTCTTGTGGTCTGAAAAGACATCAAATCGTTCCCCATACAAAAAATGACGCCATGACTTTAAGGCAAACACAACGGCAGCAAGCTCTAAATCATGAGTTGGATAATTCTGCTCATGAGGCTTCAATTAGCGAGAACCGTAGGCAACAACTTTGCCTTCTTGCATAAGCACACACCCCAAACTAAGAAGTGAAGCATCACAATAAACTGCGTAGTCAACACCACGCTCCGGAATAATCAAAATCGGTGCAGAAGTCAATCGAGTCTTTAAAAGTTGAAAAGCTTTCTCGCACTCCTCAGCCCAAATGAATTTCACCCCTTTACGCGTAAGCTTAGTCAAAGGTGAAGCAATACGAGAAAAGTCCTTCACAAAGTGACGGTAATAACCTGCTAAACCCAAGAAACTATGTATCTCAAATACGTTCTTAGGTGGTTGCCAATCCGTAATAGATTCAATCTTTGACGAGTCAACAGACACTCCATCTCTCGAGACAACGTGTCTCAAAAATTTCACTTCTGTCTACCAAAAATCACATTTAGAAAATTTATCGAACAATCGGTGAGTACGCAATACTTGTAGGACAATCCTCAAGTGTTCCTCATGAAGTTCCTTAGAGGAAGAATAGATGAGAATATCGTCAATAAATACAATCATAAACTTATCCAAATAATCGTGAAATACTCGTTGCATAAGATCCATAAATGCTGCTGGAGCATTGGTCAATCCGAATGGCATAACCATAAACTCAAAATGTCCACATCAATCCTAAAAGCTGTCTTCGAGATGTCTGACTCTCGAATACGGGGTTGATGATAACCCGATCTCAAATCAATCTTGGAGAAACAAGTGGAACCTTTGAGTTGATCAAACAAATCATCGATTCTTGGAAGTGGATACTTATTCTTGATCGTCACATGATTGAGTTTTCGATAATCAATACACAATCTTAATGTCCCATCCTTCTTCTTAACAAAGAGAACAGGAGCTCCCTACGGGGATACACTCGGGCGAATAAAACCCTTACTCTGGAGATCTTCCAACTGAGTTTTTAACTCCTTCAATTCTGCTGGTGCCATACGATATGGCGTAATAGAAATAGGCGAAGTGCCTGGCACAAGATCGATTGCAAAATCGATAGCACGAACAGGTGGCAATTCTGATAAGTCTTCTGAAAAGATGTCAGGAAATTCACAAACAATAGGTGGCAATTCCATAAGAGGAGTGCCCCTCTCCATGGCCAAGAAACTAGCCAGAGTTCCAAGAGAAAAATATAAACTACTCCGTGAAAACAACGAGGGTAACGGTAAATCCAACTGATCGCCCTCGAATCTACAACTGTCTCCCTCAAGAGTGAAAAGAGTAACCCGACGCTTAAAACAATCTATGAAAGCTCGATACTCGACTAACCAGTCCATCCCAAGGATGACATCAAATCCTAGATTGGGCATAACAATCAAATCGACACTTAATTGCCAGTCTGCTATCAAAAGTATACAACTACGACAAACTTGATTCAAATGAATAACACCTCCAACCGGAGTATCAACAGATAAGACATGCTCTAAGCATTCTATTTCTAACCCCAATACTGATGCAAATGCTGATAAGATGAATGAGTGTGATGCACCAGTGTCAAACAATATAGATGCCCAAGAGTTAAACAATGGGACGATACCTCGGATCACAAATGGTCCGGCATTTCCGGAAACATGATAAGCAGATGACATAGGCAAAGCAAAATTCCTTCCTTTTGGGTTGTTGATGTTGTTGTGGCTGAAAACTACCACGGTTTTCTATCCTCTAATAATTACCTTGATTACCTCTATTCTGGTAGGGTTTCACGCTCTGAGCGGATACTGCCTGAGATGGTGGATAATACGGTGTTGAACCGATCGACTGAGATTTCTTGGGTGGTGGTTGAGGACAAAACTTGATGAAATGGTTCGGATCACCACATAGGAGACACACTTTCTCCCCAGCAGCATTCACACCTCGTTGTAACCCTGACTGTTGAGAACTTCGATAAGAAGATCTCTGTTGTGAATAGGATCGTTGTTGTTGCTGTTGAGGAGGTTAGGACTGAAATTGAGACCTAGTCTCTGTCTTAGCTTTCTTAGACAGACCAGTGCTCTTGGCTGGAGTAATGATCTCCCTGGCCCTTTTCAGATCCAAATCTACACTTTCAACACCCAACACCCTTGTCAAAGTATCAGGATAAGTGGTGATAAGCGTGCTAGCCAGACTTTTTCGAATGTAGGGTCGAAGACCAGGGGCAAAACGTGTAGCCTTGAAATGATCACTGACCAACTGCTCTTGAGCAAAACGAGCCAAGGTGGAAAACATAGTAGCATATTTTATCACTGACATATCCCCCTGTTGAAGGGTAAATAATTCATCCCTCTTTGCGTCCCTCTGTACTTCTGGGAAGTAGTTATCGAGGAAAAGACTCTTAAATGACTTCCAAGTCATGTCAGCAAGTGGATGAACACTCACAGTACAATCCCACCAATGGGTAGCTTCTCCAGAAAACAAGTATGTAGCCAACTTGATGAGGAGAGCATCCTCATGAAGATCAATGAATTCGAATATCTTCATGATATGCTGAAGCCAATCCTCTACAGCCATTGGGTCAGAGCTACCAGAGAACTGTGGCGGCTTTCTAGCATCGAAATCCGTGGTAATCAGCCGCTCCCGAGCTCTAGCGGGATTTATCTCACCTCTCGGAGCACGAGGAGGAGGATGAGGCGGCATGGCATCTCTAACTGCCCTTGCAATTACATCGGCAACATTCTATAACCCTTGCGGTCCATCAGGAATATCAATCAGTCCTGTGGAGGCTTCAGACTCAAATAGAACGTCAGGGGCGTGACCACAACCACGACCACGACCTCGACCACGGCCTTGACCTTGACCACGGCCCCTCCCTGGACCACGTCCTCGAGCATGACCTCAACCTCGGCCTCTAACTGGGACCGAAGCAGTCGATATCTGCTCATCAACCTCTAGCTCAATACTGGGATTTTCACGACGCGGCGGCATAGCTATAGTAAGATCAAATCGAATAAACGAATCACACAACATGATCTAATCACGAAGTGTATTCAACAGCACATGTGTATGTCAAGCATAACAAGTAAACAGTTAACATCTCAAGTTACCAAGAAACATGTTAACACATATCAAAACATGTGTCGTGTATCAACTAATCATGTCTAACATGTCAACAAAACTAAACATGCGAGCACATAACCCGGCGTCCAAAGTATTCGACCCGGTTATGCTCTGATACCATTCTATGACGCCCCGTCCCGCCATGAGTCCCAGCGGGGTGTCAACCGACGGAAGTACAACAATAACAGTAATAACAGTAGGCTTTGACACCAATCGGTAACTCCCCGAGTCCAAGACTCCGAGGGTTACCTATATTAAATGTTTATCATTTGGAAGACATTCATAAAACAGAATCTGGTTTCGTTTAGAAAATAACCTTTCTTAAAACAAAACATTTTCAAGATAAGCAGCGAAAAATCAGAGTGAAGTTATCCTTTAATTTAAAAGCCGGTGGACTAGCATTTGTCCAATTGAAACATAACATGTTCTTTGAAATCAAAGTTTTATTACATTAACTAAAAGGAAATCCCCACACACGGGTCTTCAAACTATAGCGGAAGCATTGTCAATTCTCGGGGCCTTGCCCTTATCTATATCACCTGAAAAAAAAAGGTTTAATAGTCCATAAGCCAAAAAGGCTCGTATAGTCATATAATCGCACAATAACATCTGTTATATAACATGCGTGAGTGCAATGAATGCCAATGTCAATGCATGAAAACCATTTACATGCCCTTTTCAAACACTCACCCTCAATCGTCAATATCATTACCCGGACCATGGGCTTCCCGTCCACGTAGGCCTAGCCTCAAACGTGCGGGACTTTGGGCCTTACGAATTACACGGAGGCCTAGCCTTTACGGTTACGGGGGTTTCTTACAACACATCCCGCAATTCGAGTTCCTAGTGGTACCCATCTCACACGCCTACCCATAAATCCGGGATTTCTAACTTTTTAAAACAAAATCCCTCCTAGAGGGTTTTATGCATGGAAGCCTCTAAGGTCTTCCCTTTTTTTTAAAACCTGGAAGCCTCTAAGGTCTTCCCTTTTCAAAATTTGAAAGCCTCTAAGGTCTTTCATCCCAAAATTATTTTCGTGATTTTCGTGTTCATGTTCATGCTTATGAAATGATATGACATATGCGAGCTCTAAGCATCCAGACATATTCAATATTTCATAAGACAGATTATTAAGGCATGCTATCAATTCAGAGCAACACAATAGATATGCTAAAATTATCCAGGTAAACACATAAAGCATAGCAACTCAAGTAACCACTTAAGGCATAGTAGCTCAAGTAAATATGTAAGTACACTATTAACATGTTATACAACTTTATTGAGGGTTATACGGAACTACCGTTCATCGAGGATAGACTGAATAAATAATCAGAATAGAAACCAGAACTACTCAATCTGTTACAAATCTCAATATACAATAATGCGCGTATATTAGTGAGGTACAACACCTCAAAGCATGAGTACAACAACTACAAAGGCAAAGTACAACTCTTAAAGCTTAGGGTACAAGGTCCCTTAGCTCGTAACAGACTTAAATACAACAAAACAGAAGATTTCACCAAACTATTGAGGTCGCGAGCGCGGGCCGCTCGCGCGAACCCTCTCTCGCACGGATCGCTCGCGCGGAATGTGTTTGGTAAAGCCACGTGGTGTAACACCCTTTATTTCTTTTCCATTAATAAATGTTTATTTTGATTTAATTTCTATTTAAAATATTTATTTGGGGGTCAAATTATAATTTTTATAAATATAGAAAATGCTTTCTGTGGTTTTAAAATCAATATCTAAATTTTTTGTATAAAACGGGAATTTAATTCCTACATTAATGTAATTTTCTTTATTTTTATATCAACCGAAAAATACCAGTTTTGTTTTAATCTGCGTTTATACCGCGTCTTGGGTGAAGGAGCACGTGAACTCAACCTCACCGCATTGCTTGGAGCCCAAAACTGTGGGTTTATATATATGCGTTGGTCAGTGTCTCTCTTTCACTCACTGTGTCTCTCTCAAACTCTCTCAATCTCCCTCTAATTCTCTCTTCCTCTCAAGAATATATCACACAACACACACACACATACAGATTATATATATATTCAGTCACATATATAGTTATATATATTTATATCTCAAAATCAAGAACGGGAAGAAATTCTAGACGACGGAGTATTTGGTGGAAATTCTTGACCTCTAATTTCTGCCATTTTAGCCTCTGTGAGTATTATAAACTCACTCGCCACGTATATATAAGTATAATTTAGTGTATATATGTGTGTATATGGGTATATATATAGATACACCATTGAAGGCTTTGAATTGGAGTTTTACAAAACTCAACCAAAATTAATTCCGTGAATTGATTATGGAAGATCTCAGTCCCAATAAGCTACGGTTCGAATCCTACGGAGTAATTCATCCGTACGCGATGAACAGTTGATTTAAAGTTTTGACACCCTTACTTTAATCGCAAATATCTAGTGATATAATCCGTATTAGTTTAAATTGATCGCGTATTCTTAATCTACGCAAAAAACTGAAGAGATCCATATATTACAGGCACTGTTTAGAACAGAATCTGAAAATGGGTAAAAATACAATTTGAAATTGAAAACAGGAGAAAAATGAAGAAGATGATGAAACTGTGACAACTCACGCGCGCGACCCGCTCACGTGAACCATTCCCCCCTTCGCGCGCGCGACTCGCTCGCGTGACACCCGCTGCCCATTCGCGCGCGCGCGACCCGTTCTCCTCCTTCGCTCGCGCGGCCCGCTCGCGCGAACCATTCCCCTCTTCTCTCACGAGATCTGCTCGCGCGACCTGGGGCAGTTTGAACAGTTTTTGTATTTTTTTTTTATAAGGAACTGTTTGAAAAAGGTTTTGAAAGTTTTTAAAGAACTGTTTGGCAAATATATTGTTTTTAAAGGCTCACTATTTAGGGATTGAACTTATAAGAATGTTAAGACCGAGATTTATGTTGAACGAGTATCCCGCTTGAGATTAATAACTGTTACTACAAACTGTGAACATTGACATATATATTAGGGTCGAGGTTGTGTCAACATGCATGTGTGTGAGAAAGCGTGAAAAGAGTAAAGAGTGGTGGTCTGGTGTGCGACCTCAATATCGATCGGATATTATCCTGGTATTGGAGGCGACAGTGTTGTGTACGGCTTAGATATCGATCGGATATTATTCCTGGTATCTAGGGCGCTCATTTTGGATATCGATCGGATATTATTCCTAGTATCCGAAGTGATGGTATTGAGTTACGGCTTAGATATCGATCGGATATTATTCCTGTATCTAGGGCGCTCGTTTCGGATATCGATCGGATATTATTCCTAATATCCGAAGCGATGGTATTCAGTTACGGCTTAGATATCGATCGGATATTATTCCTGGTATCTAGGGCGCTCGTTTCGGATATCGATCGGATATTATTCCTGGTATCTGAAGCTATGGTATTGAGTTACGGCTTAGATATCGATCGGATATTATTCCTGGTATCTAGGGTGCTCGTTTCAGATATCGATCGGATATTATTCCTGGTATCCGAAACGATGGTATTGAGTTACGGCTTAGATATCGATCGGATATTATTCCTGGTATCTGAAGCGATGGTATTGAGTGCGGTTTGGATATCGATCGGATATTATTCCTGGTATATGAGGTAATCGTTTTGTTGAATCGAGTTTGTTGAGAGAAAAGAGTCAGAAAGATGAGATATTACATTGATCATGCACGGTCGCATATTCATGGCTTACTTTATTCCCCCGTTACTTATGTTGGAATTGGAACCTTGAATCTATTGCTTTTAAAGTTAAATTGCACCGCTACTTATTTGCTTATATATACATTGCGAGCACTTGTTTATTTTGCTCACCAGCTTGCATAAGCTGACGGCGTTGATGCGTCCTTGACTGTATGTCCAGATTTTCAGGGTCAGGAGCAGCCAGGGTATTTCGACTATGCTAGTTACAAGTAGGAGACTTTTCAGGAGGCTGCTTTATATTTCCTATGTCTTTTATTTTGGAGTTGTAATAGACTTCATGTTAGTTTTTGAATAAGGGATTTTGTGCCTAAGACCTGGACTTATGTAATAGTTTAGTAAGTTTTAATTTCAGAGCTTATGTTTATTAATATCCTTTCTTTTAGAAATGCTGTTAAGTTATTTCGTTGCAGGGACAATTGATCATACTCACTTGTCAGGACCTACGAGTCCATAAAGGAAATTAAATGCTTTCCTGAATTATGCTACGTTGGGGCGTGACACGTGGCCACTTAAAAACAGTTTTTGAAAAATGCATAGTCGCGCATGCAGGCCGCTCGCGCAGGTCGCGCGCGCGAGATGTCACAGTGTCGTCTTCTTCTTTCTTTTTCCCCTGTTTTGAAATCAAACACTGGTTTTGACCCATTTTGAAAACTTAATTAAAAATAGACTTCCAATATATGAATCTCTTCCTTTTTCTGCGTAGATTTCAAATATGAAATCAGTTTTTCAAGAATCAAAACACAGCTCTTGATTTTATCAAAAAACCAAATAGTGACAAAACTTTAATTCGACCGTTTGTCGCAACCGCTATGAATTAGCTTCTAAAATTCGAAAGGGAGTCTCGTGGGATCGAGCCCTTTCATTTGATATAAAGAAATCATGTTTCTGTGACAGTTTTTCTGCTCGCTATTTTTGGACCCTTAACGGTATATATGAAATGTATATATATGTATCTATATACATAGTTTATAGTGAACTGAAATTACAAATTACAATTGTAAACTTACCCAATTCCAAAATCCAAAGCTTGGATTGAAACTCCTTGAATCTGTGTATAAGAATCTGTCTATTTATCTATGTGTGTGTATGTGTATGAGATCATATGTGTGGTGTGTATGTAATAATATGTGGTATGAGTTGTGTGTACCCGAGAGAGAGAGAGAGAGCTGTTGAGAGACAGAGAGTCTCTTGAGAGAATTTAGAGTTTGAGAGAATGAAAGGTTAGTATGTGTATATATAACTATAAAGTGCTTGGGCACCAAGCATATAAACACATCCAGTACACACGCACACACTGTGCACTAATTTTTGCTTGGGCTCCAAGCTCAACAATTCCTGAGTGTGTTGAGCTCACGCGATGATACACACACATGTACAAACTATACTGCCAACAAAACCCAAAACTGGTATTATTAGATTAAAATGCAAAAATTTAATTACGGGGTATTACAAACACTATCCAGTCGACTGTGTCGAGGGACCTGGTCGACTGTTTTTTAATAAATCAAGCAGTGTATCGTTCAACAAAAGGGCCCAGTTGATTGCATTCATAAACTAGTCGACTGGTTTCAAGGAGCAAAGCACTCTGCAGAATTTCCAAGGTAAAAGCTTCCTGAAATTATCGAGGGACCAAACACACACTCTAAACTCATACCAAAGTGATCTTAACTGAATTAACATTACCAAAACATGATTACAAAAGATTACTAACTATTACAACATCACAAAACTCGTTTTACGATTCTAAGTTAAATATAGTTAAAAGTCATGAAATCCTTATTACAACATTTCCATTTCCACACCACGGAATGGACATACTCAGTCGCCTTCCAAAAGAACTCCCAATACCCCGCGATCACTTTCCCGATTCCTCTTCGACATTAACACCTGAAATGGTTATTTGAATAACCACACATATTCGATTTGTTTAAGCTAACACTTAGTGAATAAAACAATGATGCACATGAATGATAAACATGTTCGCATTCACATTCTCTACATTTCATACCAGTCTCCGGAGTCTCACGTGTACGTTCCACACTTCTAGTCCGTAATTCCTCGCCAATAAGCCCACACGACTAGGTAAGACCCATGTTTTTTTTTCTTCAAACGTGCGACCTTATGCCTATATCGGCTCCACAAGATGGCTTGGTACCACGTGCTCCTTTAACCCAAATAACAACTAAACATGCTCAAATCACATATCACCATGCTTTCAACAAAATCAAAACATTTCACCATACAATTGGGCCTACTTATCAATATAGTCGCCCAATATAAACTACACAATATATATCTATAAACTAACACATATTTTTTTATTTTATTTTATTTTATATAAAATATGAATACATGTCAAGAAATCATTCCAAAACACATAGTTGAATCACTTATCTTCGATTAACGCTCTTAAAAATTGTTCTAAAAAGAACCCGTGCACTAAGATCGTGCAAAAGTCCATGTAGTACAATTCCTATCGATCAAAAGCCCGATTAACAACTAATTAGGAAACTTCTAGAAAACAAGTTTTCGGAAAACTTAACCAAAAAAGACCTAATGGATATCAAAATGACGGCCTTACCTTAAGGAGTTCGAATATCTAATAAAATATTTTGATCAACGGACGGATCATCGAAAATGAGTGTCACAAGCTCAAAGATTGAAATCCCCTTTTTCTTTCTCATCTCTCCACTTGTTTTTTAGAAGCCAATTTGGGTTTTGCAACCAAAATATCTCACATTTATGTATTTATAGTGTTTACTTTTCCAAATATCATTTAACTCCCCTCAAGGTCTTAAACCTTCGATTTAGCACCCCTAGTAGTGAATATCCAACTTTACTAGTTTTTCACTAAGTTCCGTTTGGTTGCTAAAATACAGTCCCACATAATTTTATGAGATCGCTAATTAGCCTATCAATTATGTAGCATGTAAATTCGTTCTCACCAGGATACTAAAATTAACAGCAGAAACATATTCTAAACCATAAAATAATCCTTATAGTGAAATACACAGGTAAATATTTATTTTCAGATATTTAAGGTATGCCACAATGACCGTTTCAATCTCGGAGAGACGTCGCAACATCAAAACACTCATTCAGTACAGTCTCAAAGGGTTCTCTTACACAAACACCCAAATCAACTCGTAAGTCAAAACTCACTCACACGTATGCCACAAATGCACAACACATCACATTATCATGCATGACAAATATACTAAAATGCAATAACACGCATACAGGTGTTATATGGTGTCTATGAAAGAAAGAGGGAAGAGATCAAAGAGATAGAGAGGTTAGGGTGGGGGTGAGGGTAGAGTGGTGGTGCCACCTCCAACACTAACCTAAATCCAAACACCAACCCCTATCTCTCTCTTTCTCTATATATATAGATCTAATACATGGCCATCGCCACCCCAACCTCTCTCTCTCTCTCTCCTCACCACACCACCACCACCACGGGCTACCTCGATCTCTCATCCACCATCGCCTCTACCAAAAAAAAGAAGAAAAAAAATAGTTGCAGGTTGGAGCAATTGTCCAGACGGCAAGAGCAACTCACCAAACATATCGGGAACAGCTTAGCCAACGTAAGGAGCAACATTGCTCTTTTCGATTGGTGAGTTGCTCCTTAAGTTCGGTGAGTTGCTCCCGATATGTTTGGTGAGTTGCTCCTACCATTTGGACAGTTGCTCCAACCTGCAACTTTATTTTTTCTTTTCTTTTCGATCTACAGTGGCAGGGGTGGACAAGGGAGGATGCCCATGGTAGTGGTGAGAAGAGAGATAAGAGATAGAGAGAGTTTTCGGGTGGTGGTGGCCATATATTTGTAATACCCTGTAATTTCTATGTATTTTTGTATTTCTGTATATGAATTAAGACTCTTTGTTTTATTTCTTGTCTTTATTGTATTTCTGGTCCTTTGTACCAATCGATTGCTATCTTTTGAATACCAATCGTCGATTGGAATGCTGCCAACCTGAATTCATTACGTGGCATTATCCCAATCGATTGCCATAAATCCAATCGATTGCCATCAAATATCTGTGCCCAATCGATTGCCACTGGTACCAATCGATTGGCACAAGCAGAGACAAGTTTTCTTCTTTCCTTTGTATTTTGACGTGTGGCACTCTCATTTTTCTCTATATATAAATTCATTTTATGCCTTGGGAGGCTTTTGGCAGTTTTAGTTGTGAGAGAGTGTGTGTATACCTATATATTATACACACATATTTATATATTTATACATACACACACACACGTGTACACTACCCTTAGCAACATAGAAGAAGAAGAAGGAGAAGAAGAGAATAAGAAGAGAAGAGAGAGAGAGAGAGAGAGAGAGAGAGAGAGTGAGTGAGAGAGAGAGAGAGAGAGATCAAGAGGAGGAGAGAGAAAAACCTTGAGGTTTCAAAGTTCCGCAAGCTAAACACACACCCAAACGCACCCTTAGGTGAGTCCAACTTACTTGGTTACTCTTATATGACTTTTGTATACGTTTTAGTGAAGGTTAGACATAGTAAATACGTTCCATGGACGTTATATATGTTGTTTTATGATTCTGCTGGAAAAGACAAAGTGCCAATCGATTGGCATAATTACCAATCGATTGCCATCAGTCTAGATCCAATCGATTGGATAGAATTCCAATCGATTGACATCCTAATCGATTGCCATGATTCCCAATCGATTGAACCTTTATCCCAATCGATTGGAAGGTACTAATCATGGATAGTCCCTCTTGTTTATTATAATAAGGGTTTAATTGTTCAGGAATTATTTTTCGTTTCTATTATAAGAATATGGGATAGTAAGGGATAAAATGATATAGCATTGGAATAACACATGTGGGATAATTAACTTAATTGTTCAGTGAAACCTTTCGGTTAATGTGGAGATAATAATGAGAAGCTGACGTACATAGTAGGTGGTCTATTGACCATGGAGGTCGATACTGGTTATGATGGTACGAGTGAATGCGGTCGCGAAGATTGTATGATATAGGGCGTGGTGGCCAGTATGTGTTAGGGCATGACATCCAATATATGTTAGGGTGGGATGGCCAGTATGGGTAAGAGTGTATTGGCTGAGCGTGTTGGCTGTAAGATATTAGGAGCATGTTGGCTGTAACGTTTTGGACATGTTGCTGTAAGATACCAGGAGCGTGTTGGCTGTAACGTTTTGGGTGTGTTGGCCATAATGTATCGAGCATATTGAATGGTGTGTTGGTTGTAAAATATATCAGGGGTGTGTTGGCCAAAGTATATCAGGGGCGTGTGAGCCAGAACGTACATCGAGGCGGATTGGCCAGAATACATCGAGGTGGGTTGGCCAGAGAGTGAGAACTATGTGTCTAGTTAACGTATAAAGGAAAGGGGACTGTGTGTCCGGATTTGACAGACTGTAGGTATGGGACTACGTGTCTGATTAATATGGACCCAAGAGTCTATGTTATGTATTGGGAGATTGGGACGACATCCGTTGTTAGATATTGAGTTGGTGCATACATGCATGCGAACAATGAGATGATCATTTTAATGATGTTGTTTATATATGCTGCAATCTATAGATACTCTGTTAGTGTTTGCATTCACTTAGTTTTTGTATTTGACGGCATTTTTGCCTCTGGATATTCAACGTCTAGCTGGCCAGAGTTATGAGTATGCAGGAGATGCATAGGGGCTACAAGGATGAAGCCTACAATGACGGAGGCTATGCAGGAGATGACTATTACGCAAGCTGAAGACTTGGAGCTTGCTATTGATAGTTTATACTTATGTTTTTAGAGACCGTTGTAATAGTTAAGTTTGTATTTGGCATATGTTGTCGAAATGTTTTATTATTATTTTTCTGCAAACACTTTGGTTTTATAATAGTTAATATTGAACTCCGTGTTTATATATCAACCTTATAACTTTCCAATGCGTGGTTTGAATCATTACTCTGATGGTTTGACTTTGGTTATGGACAATGTGGTGACTTTCAACTGTCATGGCCTATGGGTCCAAAAAGGAATTTATTTTCTCCATTTTTGCTACTGCGGGGCGTGACAATATTAGATATATTTATACTCATGTATACATATATAGAGTGACAGAGAGAGAGAGAGAGAGAGAGAGAGAGAGAGAGAGAGGAAGTTGTGATGGTGGTAGTAGTGGTGGTAGTGGCCATTTGAGGGGGGGGGGGGGGGGTGGGTGTTGGTGGCTATGGCAAGTGGTGGTGGCGGCGGTGGCAGGTAGTGGTGGTGGTGTTGGTGGCCATGTAAGAGAGAAGAATCCAAAGGGAGAGAGAGAGAGAGAGAGAGAGAGAGAGAGAGAGAGGGATAGTTTAGGCATTTAAGAAAAAAAAAAGAAGTTAACTGATTTTTAATTTATATACTTTATATAGGCTTCCTTTCATTTTTCAAAAAGTACATAACTAACTTTTAAGTTATCAAAAAATTGTTGACAAAATTTTCAATTTTTCCTTCATTCTTTATTTTATTTTTTTTTCATTTTGTTCATGAAAAGTTATGGGTCTCACCTGCTCACCCACTAAGGTGCTTTGAGTAAGTAAAATTTGGATGAGCAAATTTGTACTCTAAACTTAAGCACACTCTAGATAGGTGGGAATCCTCGGCCGCACGGCCTGTGGGCAGTGCCATGTAGCACTGCCAAGGGTTGCCCCTAGCCATGCACCCGAGGATCCGTACCCTAATCTAGACTGTCGAAATAATGATGAGCTGCATGGTGTGGCAGTTGATTTGATATTGTTCAATATTGTCGGAAAGGCAGTATGTGGATAATTAGATACAACACATATCCCTATACTAAGAAGGGGGAGTTATGGAGTACGTAGCTTGAATAGAAATTATTGGGGCACCAAAAAAATGCACCGAAATAGACAGCACCGATGATTCTGTGCATTTTTTTTTGTGACTGTGGCAATACTCTAGCTTAAAATTTAGGTAACGAGTTTATTAATGGGATTTTTTTTTGTAAGAAATCCTTCAAAATGAGGTACTCTAAGTAAAAGTTCAAAGTTTTTGGCATTTTTTTTTTCCAAAAAATTAGACATCAATCCTTAATTAAGGTAGCCAATAGTCTAAAGTGGCCCTATTTTTAGGCCCCGTTTGTTTCACAGGACTAAGGGGGATAGAGGGCGTGTACGCAAGCAAATTTCGAGTTTACAAAATAAACAAGAAAAATGCAAGAACAAATATTAACTCTATTAATAAAGTGAAAATAGGTACAATCTCTGAATTTTACAAGAAAATAAATTATCCTCTGATTCGATCTCCTTCGAGTCTTCCGCTTCAAGTGATGAAAAGTTTGGTCTTGGTTTGAATTTGGTGATTCTGTGAGTTTGTTGAACCACCAAGAGTTGTAGAAAAATCCTTCACAAATTTAGTATGTAAAGAAAAATTCCTCTAGCTTGTGAGTACTTTGGTGAAGAATGACACGAGTTTGATGCATTTGTTGTTCTTTGAAGGTGTACTTGACTTGAGTTTTCTTGATTTGAGAGAGTTTTAGAGAACTTTGAGTAGAGATTTGCTTCTTAATTTTCTGTCCCCTTTTTCTCTTCCAATGAACTTTTATTTATATGCTAAATGAAGAACTTGATTGCAATTTCAAAGATTTGGAATCTTTGACTTATTAAATGCAATTAACTTTTTAGAAGATAACTTTGCCTTTTAAATGTTAAATAATTTGTATTTTACACTTGTAAGATCATATAACTTCAATTTTATTATTTTGACACGTGTCAAAGTAGAACCCATTTTTGTTGTGAATTTTGACTCTTACCAATCAAAAGAATTCGGGGTCATTTTGTTTAATCATGCAGTGACTAGATAATCGTAAAATTATGATATCTACAAATGCCCCCACTTCAAGTTTTGCATGAATTGACATGGTACTTGTCATGTTTGTCACATAACAAATGTGTGACTTGAAGTATTCTTGTTCAAACCATTTTCCGTGTGGTCAGATGGCAAGGCCTCTGGGTATTATACACAAAGATCTCAAGTTCGAATCTCAAGGGGATAGCCACAGGTAATTCACCCGGACGCTCTGGTCTCGTGGGATTAGTCAAAGTACGCGCAAGTTGGCCTGAACACTCACGATAATCAAACAAAAAAAAAGTCGTATTCTTGTCATGGCCGGCCCAAAGGAGTGGCAAAAGGGGCAACCGCCCCGGGCCACTAAAGTTCTAAAAATTTTGAGGGCCTGCATGAAATTTTCATAATTACATTTTTATCTTGAGATATTTTAGTATTTTACATTTAGGCCTTCCCATGGCCCAATTTAGTACCGTTAACTACATATATATTGATATAGATGTATATAAAACTCAAAAGTAAAGGCCCCTAGAATTTTAAAAATTACACGTTTAGTGTAAGAATTTTTTGAGTTTTAGAAATAGGCCCTTTTAGAATTTTAAAAGACACCATGCTATGTTTAAGTTTCACAAACAGACTCGTATTAAAAGCAGACTCCAAAAAAATCTCCAATTATATATAAGTAGACCCCCAAAAAAATTACCTCGGGGGCACTGGACCTGAACCCCTGTATAAGGACCTTTCTTTTAATAATTTATCCCGAACCTCCAAATACTCAGGACCAACCCTAATTCTTGTTCACATGCTATTGCCTTATTTTTATTTATTTATTTATATTTTTGTCGGCCCCGAGCTTATGTCCCGAACACTTTGTGTTCCTGAATAACTAGCTGCAACCTTTTTTTTATTTTTTTGGCCAAACGTTTGGTGTGTCTTCACTGGAAGCCAATTTGGATACTAAATTGGTGAAGTTAATTACCAATTCACCATGAACCAATGTAATGAGGTGGATTTTTATTGGATAAATTGCAAATTACACCCCTATACTTTGAGAGTTATAATAATTTGGTCATTGTGCTTTCAATTTTGACAATTTACACTTTCTAGTTTGAAAATTGTGCAAAATCCACCCAATTACAAAAAAAGCAAGAGTACAATGGAAATGTCACATTATTTCCAGCCAAAAATGACCACAGGGTAGACCCAGGAGTGTAGTTCAGTGAGAGCAGGAGCTTATATAGGGGTTCGGGAGCAGCACCCCGACCCGATATATATATATATATATATATATATGGTAGAAATAGTATAATTCTATGAGTTTTTTTTTTAACATACTAATCAATCCCATAATTATTTTACAAAAATTTTGTACTATAAGCTTAATTAGTTATTTATATTTCTCACTATGATATTAGTGTGACAGTGCATATCCAGCTTAAAATGTATCAGATTGTTTAAAAGATTATAAGATATTATCAGATTGTTTAATAGACTGTAAGATATTATCATATTATAAGCTTTAAGTGTATCAAATTGTTTAAAAGATTATAAGTTATTTATGGGATAGATTAGTGTGTACAAAAAAACTACATAGAATTATATTATTTCAGTTGCACCCGCCCCAAAGGCGACGAGCGGTCCCCTCGTGGGATCGCGACCGTTTTAAAGGAAATGAAATAAAATAGGGTAAAAGGCTCAAAGCAGCGAACCAAGGCGGAAAAGGAAATGTATGAAAGTATGTACAAGTGGGAGTAGGGCCAGTGAAAATTTTCAGAGTCGCCACTTAACGTTTATCGGGAGTTAGGACCTCTGCAAAGACGATTAGAGTAATCATCTTTGACTTTTGAGAAAACAGTTTGAGAAGAGTGGGGCCCTTTTAAAAGTGTGACTCTTGATAGTCATGCGAAACCAAAGTTCTCAAAGTGGGTTCGGGGACTCGATTATGTCGAGGGAAGGTATTAGGTACCCTCGAACATCCATAACACACAGTTTCTGTTTTAGTGGTTTTCATAGTAACGGGGCGTAAGTAAGGGGTAGGGGAATACATATATAAGAAATTAAAACACGAGCATCCGTGACACGCGGTTGCCGATTTACGTATCTCGACACGAGATAGTTTTGAAAGTATGTATTAGTTTGAAAGTATGTATACGTATCTCGACTCGAGATAGTTTGAAAGTACGTACGTACGTATCTCGACATGAGATAGTTTGAAAGTATAGTTATGGCCGCACCCAAGTATGGGTTGCGTACGTATCTCGACACGAGAATCAAGCCGTACGTAGTTCTGTGCAGTGTATATGTATGGATGTTTGGTCGATCTAGACCGTGAGTGTATAAAATAATATCTTGAGTAAAGCTGGTGTAGCTAGGAACTTTAACCTGTACGGTGTAGTCCTAGACTTTAACCTTGAGAAAGTAGTGAGTTATGAGAGAGTGTTTTGAGTAAAAGTCGGAGTAGATCAACCGTGCAATGAGTTTTTTATATTTTTTGTTTTTATGATTTTTTTGTCTTTTTGTTTTTATTTGCCGGAAGTAAGGGTCGGTGCCCATGAAGAGTGTGAAGACTTACCTGTCTTACCAGTACTGCTTGCAGATTCCAAGCATAGGTGGCATTGGAGTTTTATTTTGAGAAAACCCATTTTTTATATTTTTCTTTTCGTCTTCTTTTTTTGTATTTTTTTTATTTTTATACCGGAAGAAAGGTACCGTGCCCAGTGATTTGAAAAAGTATGCCGGAAGTACGGGTCGGTGCCCAGTGAGTGAAAAGTGTGCCAGAAGTATGGGTCGGTGCCCGGTGGTCTAAGAAAAAGTTTTACCGGAAGTATGGGTCGGTGCCCAGAGAGTGAAAAGTGTGCCGGAAGTATGGGTTGGTGCCCAGTGGTCTAAGAAAAAGTTTTATCGGAAGTATGGGTCGGTGCCCAGTGAGTGAAAAAGTGTGCCGGAAGTATGGGTTGGTGCCCAATGGTCTAAGAAAAAGTTTTACCGGAAGTATGGGTCAGTGCCCAGTGAGTGAAAAGTGTGCCGGAAGTATGGGTCGGTGCCCAGTGGTCTAAGAAAAAGTTTTACAAAAAGTATGGGTCGGTGCCCAGTGAGTGAAAAAGTGTGCCGGAAGTATGGGTCGGTGCCCAGTAGTCTAAGGAAAAGTTTTACCGGAAGTATGGGTTAGTGCCCAGACTACTAAGAATATGAGTTAGAGTATGTTACCTGTGCAAAAGGGGCTATTGAAGCCCAGTCGGTGATTGTTGAGAAAGAAAGATAAAATCCTGAGCTTTGAAAAGATCGTAATCGAGAAAACGGCGCGAAAATAAGCCGTGAAGGCCCCCCAAGTCAAATTTTGACACGAAATTGACCAGAACGGATGTCATAGTTGAGTCCGGAAGGACCGGAAGAGACAAAAAAGCAATAAGGCGGGCAAAACTGGGTCTGGGCTGAATTGAGCGGGACCCACGGGGGATTGAAACTGGCCGGGAGAGCCTGAATTGGACTTATAGAATGCCAAACAAGTCCTAAAAGTGGGATTTAGCCAAATCTAAGGGCACCGGTGCGTCCGAAACGGCCAAATTAGCTGGGATCAAGTGTCCGTTCATAGATATCCGGACCCAGGGCAGAGAAAACTGGGAAAAACTAAAAGTGGGAAACACAGCCACATCAGCATGCCATGTGGCAGTCAATGCCATGTGGCGCACTCTAGCTGGCTGGTCAAAACTGATTGGGTATGCTGACTGAGCGGCTGACTAGGCAGTCCACGTAGCGATCAGCGCCATATGGCAGCTTCTGATTGGTTAACCACTGCTGACTTAGCATGACGTGGCAGATGACGTGGCATGACATGTGGCAAGATGACATGGCGGTCTATGACACGTGCCAGATGTTGATTGGGTGGTCAATGCTGACTCTGCAATGACGTGGTAAATATGTGTTATGCTGACTGGACTGCTGACTCAGTGTTCGTTGCCACGTGGCATATTCTGATTGGATGGTCAACTGCTGAGTCAGCGCTGAATGTTACCTGCGCGTGGGGAGGCGGAACGGTGTGCTAGAGGCGTGTGTAGCGCGTGCGGGCTATTCCGATGGCCGTTGGGGATCAGACCGCCGGGATCTAAATCGTCTGGTCCATACGATTGGACTGGTGGTGGTGGTTTCCGGCGGTGGTTGCCGGAAAGTTTGCCGGAGGGGATTTTGTGCAATGGCGGCGCGTGGTGTGTTTGGGCGGCGCTTGGGGCCTCTGTGGAGGTGATTTGAATGTGGGACCAACGACGTTGGCTCTGGTTTGGCAAGGGGGACCCACTGGATGGGGAGGTGAGCTTCAGAGAGCCAGTTTAGGCTCTGTTTGGTTGAGTTTTCAGAATCTGTGGAGGTTCAAGGCTCTGTTTGGTTCAGACAGCTTTTCTGGGTTTTCTGGGTGTTTTTAAAGGCTATGGTTGTGCAGGGTGTTGGGTAATAGAGTGGTGTTTGTGGGTATTGAGTGGTGGTTGGCAGTAGTAGTGCTTGGGTGGTGTTTGGTTGTAATTGTGGTGAGGTTTTGTTGATCAAACAAACCAAACAAAGCCTTGGGAGAAAAAAAACTAGCCAAATAGAGCCTTGGGGAGATGAGAGGAGGGTCTGATGTGCGGCTGCTCCCCCCTCCACCTAATGAAGCAAAATGTTGCTTTAATAGGCAAAACCTACATGGGCTCCGATCCCATGTAGGTAAGACGCCGGTTGGTCGGTGCGACTCGGATCTTGATCGTCCGATCGTCCAGGAACTTTGATTGTTATTTATTTTTGAACCGGCCGTCCAATCGTTCTGATTCAAGAAGTTATGGACTCGTAATGTCGTCCCCTTTATATCCGTATGGTTGGATCAGGAATTCTTGAGCCCGGATAATGACATGTATGCCGTTGTCGATGCTGATCGGGCCGTTAAAACTTCAATCGAACACCGTTTCTTCTCCAGTTGTCTGATTGGGCTGATTCAAGTCACAAAATCTCTATTTTCTTCCGTATTTCCAGTTAATCATGTCCAGTCGGACCTTTGGTGCTTCCGGATTTACAATTATGTCATTTTCCCTTGATTTCAGCGTGCCAAAACTTTGATCGAAGCCCGATTCTTCGTCGGTTATCAGAATTTGATGATTTGAAGTCATGTGGGCCTACATGGACGCCCATTTTTCCTTGATGTAATCATATTCGACTTTCAGTCGTCCCAGACTCAATTCCGATCTTGAATTTCGTGTCAATTTTCGATTCCGATTGAAAACGTCGCCGATTATCGTAATGGGTGGTCCTAAACTCTGGAACTTCCGGTTGATGAGCTGTCGTCTCCGTACTGACTTTGATTTGGCCTCTGAGGTCCCTATTTGGATTCTGAAGCTCTTTTCTTTGAATTGCGTGCCCGGTGGGCCCGCTGCAACAGTTATTTCTTTTTTTGGCAGGTCAAAATGGGGTGTCTACAATTTCTATCCATAAAAAATAAATAAATAAAAATAAATAAATAGAGTGATATTCCCTAGAACCCTTGTATAAGCTTCTACTCTCACTGAACTACACTTCTGGGTTTGCCCCTGCACATGGGTTCATTTTTGACCGAAAATAATGTGACATTCCCATTATGCCCTTGCTTTTTGTGTAATTGGGTGGATTTTACACAATTTTCAAATTATAGGGTGTAAATTACCAAAATTGAAACCACAAAGACGAAACTGTCACAACCCTCAAACTATGAGGGTGTAATTTGCAATTTACCCATTTTTATTTTACTCCAATCTCCAGCATATTCCATACTTGATACTGTAGGAACCCATTTTGGGTTAAGTCAATTAAGAATTGGGTTAATTACACTTTATTCCCTGTGGTTTGGTCTGATGTCAATTTACACCCCCTTGTACTTTCGGGTAAAGTGTCACCGCTAAAATTAGTGTTAAGTTGACACTTTATCCCGAAAATACAGGGGTTAAAGTGTTATCGGACCAAACCATAGGGGGGTAAAGTGTCATCAGACCAAACCACAGGGGGTAAAGTGGTTACTAATTTTAGCGGTGACACTTTGCCTGAAAGCATAGAAGAGATTAAGTGGTCAATTTTAAACTATAGAGTAAAGTGATGTCGGACCAAACCATAAGGGTAAAGTGTAATTAACCCTTAACAATTCATCATGAATCATATACATACATATCCATTATCATGGAGTGAATTTCTCTCTTGCACTTTGATACACCCGAGCTAGGGGTGTTCACGAGTCGGGTGAGTCGGGTTTGGCCTTCATCCGCTCATCCATCCGAACATAGTCGGGTTTGCCCTCCTTCCACCCGTCATCCACTCGCTTTGTCGAGTGCACCCGATTCATCGGGTGGTCGGGTGAGTCGAGTCGAGTCGGGTGAAACCCGACTGTCTCATTTGTCTCAATCAAGTATTTGCTTTACACATGACTTTGTCTACATTTTCTATTTTTTTTTTCTATTTTTTTTTTTTTTTTGCTTTCAATGTATTTGTCTAGATATTCATGGGCTAACCAAATCTCTGACCAAACAAAAAATAAAAACATAATCATGTGCTAGTTAATGGTTTTAAGATTTTTATGTCTCCGCTAGTGATATATATATTTTATTGATATAAGAATATAACATATACTCCATATATTTAAAGACTTTATAATACATAATACATATACTAATATAAGCATATTACATATATATATATATATTAAAGACTATATAATACATAATGCATATGTTGATATAAGCATAATACATATATATTTTTAAAAAATTAAGTGTGTTTCGAGTCGGGTCGGGTGAATCGGGTTTTCACCCCTCTAGACCCGTGACTCCACCCGAAACTGTCGGGTTTCGACCCCCAAGACCCGTGACTCCACTCACATTACTTAAAAACAAAAAAAAAAGCTACGAGTGAATCGGGTGGTCGGGTGGTTTTTGAACAGCCCTAACCCGAGCTATACCAAATTACCAATCTGCCGTGATTTTTGACTTTCTTCCAATTATGCAAATTGTTTTTGCCACAAAAATCAATTTACAGCAAATGTTTCAAGTGAATATATCACTTCCTTCTATTTTTAATTGCTTTCCTTTGACTTTCTCGTCAATTCAGGGATTTGATAGATAGAGAATCTCTTCATGCTTTGTAAAAAAAAACTTGCCAATAAAGAATGCATTAGGGGAGCATTAGTGGGCCCCACTTTTTGTGTGTGCGTTTTCAAACACACACACGAATTCCACTTTTGCTACAATTTTCTTATTGACAACTTTTTTTTTTTTTTTTGGGGGGGGGGGGGGGGGGGCATTTTGTAACCCTCAAATGGAATTAAGCTGCACCTTTGTAATTTGAGCTGGAAATTTTTTTCATGATTTAGCTGTTTCCATGATGAAGATTGCCAACCTCTTCTCACTTTGTCAATTACTTCACGTGTACTGGTGTACAGCACCAAAATGAATATTACCTGCACATAACCTTTTGAATTTAAGTGGTCCAAATCACACAATTTAGGCATGTGAGCAGTACAAATTCTTCATGCTAGAGAGGCATTGCCATGAGGTCTATCTTGGCCTTCCCTGCTCGTCACAAAGGGAAATCAAATCAATGTCACAGATTTCACCCATATTTAAGGTCATGTTTGGCAGGCAGACAAGGGAGTCGAATTGGATAACTTTTATCCAATCTAGTGTTTGGAGTGCACACTGGATAGGATTTTTTTTATTCCAAGTTCTCATTTTATTCCAATGAGTTTGGGATAACTCAATATTAAAAAGGGGGGGGGGGGGGGGGGGTTAAATTTTTTTTTTTTCGGTTTTTTTTTTTTTTTTTTTCATTTTTATTCCCCCTCCCCACATTTGTTGAACATATTATATTATCTATTTTAACAGATAGGGGGGTTTGTGATAACTCTTAGGGCTTCTTCTTCTTCTTTTTTTATTTTTTATTTTTTCATATTTTAAAAATTTTTTTTTTCGGTTTTTTTTTTCATTTTTATTCCCCCTCCCCACATTTGCTGAACATATTATATTATCTATTTTAACAGATAAAATTGAAAATTGAGGTTCCAAATTAATTTTTTTTAGGTACAGTTTTCAAGTCCAATGCGTAGATCTCGATCAAAGGCATGAAATCCAACAAAAAAAAAAAAAAAAAATCACCCCAAAGGACTAAAAAAACGAGTAAGTTATGTTGCTTTAAAGTTGACAGATAAAATTGAGTTAGCCATTGTTTGCTCTGAAATAAGTGGCTTTTGCTGAATTGCAAAAGTAGAGGGGCTTTTCTCTAAAATAAAAAAGTAACGAATGACTTATTAAAAAAATGACCAAATAGTATGAATTTTTGGATAATACATCTAGAATGCATTTTTGCTCACCCCCAAATTCTTCACCTTTTGTTCACCCTACTCTCCTATTGGCTAATGCAATGAGGCACAGTATTAAATGATAATTAATTAATGGTGTAAAGTACTAGGCTCCACTATATTAGCCAATGGAAAAGCAGGGTGAGCATGAATTAATTCTCATTAATTTAATACTGGACCTCACTACATTAGCCAATGAAAAAAGAAAATGCTAGACCCACACTCTTTTCCACATCTATGCTTTAAATGCATGTACATTGTGCTGTTTGAATTTTTCATATTTTTCTGTGCACTACTTATACAACACATAATACATGCATTTGAAGTTGAAAAATGTATACAAAAGTGTGTGCCTATGTAAATGTAGTAGTGCTCAATAAAAAAAATAGGGTAAACGAATAAACAATTGTGAGGTGAACAAAATTGCAATCATACATCTATTATTGAGTAATCTATCACCGAATATCCAACACCCAATATCCCCAACAAGAGCCCAAACCGCTCACAAGCAAGCATAACGACTTTTAGAAGGGCTGAATTACATTTTAGTACTCTGTAGTTTGTACGCAGTTTCATTGTAGGCCTTCTAATTTCAATTGTAATACTTTGGTCCCTCTAATTTTGAAGTTGTTTCAATGTAGGCCCTGCCTCTAACTCCGTTAGTACAACTTGACGGCACACTTATGTTCCTTGAAAACTTTAGAGCTCAAAGTGAAACTTCTCCGAAACTCTAGGGCCCAAATTGAAACTTCGAGTGAACTCTAAGGCCCAAAGTGAAACTTCACCCAAACTATAGGATTCCAAAATATGAGTTTTTCGTCAAGTTGCACTACAGAGTTAGAGGTAAAGCCTATATTGAAACCAATTCGAAACTTTATAGACCAAAGTGTTACAATTAAAATTAAAAAACCCAAACAAAACTTTACCCAAACTACCTGATACTAAAATGTAATTTAGTCCTTTTAGAAGTAAACAAAAAAGTCAATTCTATTCAATTACTATATCGTGATTAGCCAACGGCCTGTCACGTGTTTTGTTCTATACTAGTTATTACAATTTGATGTGACACTTCATCAGATGAAATGAAGAAGTGGCCGTTGAATCGGTGAGGAATGGTGGCTATTCAAATACTAAAAAAAAAATCCAAAAAGGCAATGCTATAAACAAAAGGGCCAAAAAAAAAAAAAAAAATTGCATATGATTAATTTTTTGGTGATAACTTTTATACAATTTTTTAAAAAGATGTATCTATCTCTCCTGTGATATCTATCTACACTCTGACGTGATTGGTGGCTGAGATGTAGCGCCTATGTGTCATCTACAAGATCATATTTTTCAATTTTTTAATTTTTTTGTGGCACTTTTTGTAAATGTTAAAAAATATGTGGTACTGCAAGTGCCACATAAGTATTGCCCACTCAACAGCACCTCAATTGGCTATCGAGGATTCCTCTTGACCGATGGGGAATGCCAATGTAGGAAATGCCACACATCGAGAATTTTGTTAGTTATTTCGTGTGCCTATTCCACTGTGAGCCGTTCATTATTATAGGACTCACGTGTGATCTCACAGATTACTAAAATTATAGTGAAAGTCACACGGGTGTGACAGTCACACGAAATAATTTATTCGCATGAGTATTCTCCAATCAAAATTCAATAGACCCACTATCACAAGTACTTAAAAACTATTCAATATACAAAATTTGATAAACATAGCATCACTTTTTATTATTTACTCCACTTTACAACATTTAGATGTTCATTGGTTTGGATCTTGCTCACCTTTTGGATGGCCCTCCCAAGACTTTGAAAACATCTTTAAAAAAAAAAAAAAAAAGTTTATAGTGGATAACTAATAATGAATTACTATATTACTTTTTCTAGTCATTAGTTTTAGATTGCCCTCTGGAGATAAGCATGTAAAAAAATTAGGTTTATCTTGGATAACTAATAATTAATTATTAGCTTCTCTTGCCAAACTAATAATTAATTAGTAGCTTCTCTTGACAAATGACTTTTCTGTTTGATTTTGCAAGGCAGACAAATCTTGAATTAACAGAAAGCAACTGAACCTGAATTATTTAATGGACACGTGTAATAGTCTCTATCTATAGACCACTAGACCCAAAGAACGAACTCTCCTTTTCTTCCACAGAATGGATTTCATTAACACGGATCTCCGTTAAGGGAGCTGAACCTGAACTGCCTTAAGGCATTTTTTATTTTATTTTATTTTTTAAATGAACACAAAAAAATTTAACACACACACAAAAAAAAATTTTAAATAGTTATCAAATAGTTAACCACCTTCAATCCATTTTTAAATTACACACAAAAAAAATTTTAACACACACAAAAAAAAATAAAATTTAAACAGTTATCAAATAGTTAACCATCATTTTTTTTTTATAATTGTTAGTTCAAATAGCGATTTCATAATATATATATTTTTTTTGGAAGACGTTAGTCGAATTTGCGACTTCTGGTCTCAACAAGAAGTTACTAGTTGAACTGGGGACTTTTGTTGATTCAACAAGCGACTTCTGTTAATATATATACTAAAATCTCTCAAGGAAGAAGTGAAAAATGAGAAACTAGCGACTTCTTGTTGCGGCCAACTAGCGACTTCTAGATATTTTTTATTTTTTATTATTTTTTTTTTCATGAAGTCGCTACTCGAACTAGCGACTTTAAGTAAAATAAATTGAAAATGTGATGGGTTAGGTAAATATCACTCCAAAAATGATAGAGGGTCAAAAACTCTGTGTAATTGTTTATACACACCCCAATTCAACTGCCCACCATGAACACGAAATCAATCCCATCATCTCACTAATCTCTTACTAATTAACCACCAAGAATGAAGATCGATCCAAATAAGCAAACACACCCTAAGTTACAAATATCTTTTTTTTTTTTTTTCCTTCTGAAAAATTGGTTAATTAAACAAAAAAGTGTACAAATATATAAAAGGCATATCCTAAAATATACAATAATACTAAAAAACATAGAATAAAAGGCTGAAAAGATCTACAGAGGAACATAAAAACACAGCCAACCAAACCCACAAGACGATCATAAGTCAACAAATGTGCAGTAAATCACATGTGACTGACAAAGCATGGCACATCACATGCTTGATGATGTGGAAAAGTGGACAAAGGAACTGAGAATTCAAAATTTTGCACTGCTGAAGGACTTTACCAAACTTGAGAAAGAATCCCCTACAATACACAAATACACAATCTAGCTATATATATAGCTACACAAATGGGGATTACCCAGAAAACTATTGAAAAATTTCAGCAATTGAAGTTTGAGTAATATTAGGGGCACTAACAAATTCCACAGTGCCACTAGGAGAGAGATAGAGTGTGGGTGTGAGTGTTAGTGGAATTTGTTAGTGCCCCTAGCATTCCACAGTGCCACTAGGAGAGAGATAGAGTGTGGGTGTGAGTGTTAGTGGAATTTGTTAGTGCCCCTAGCATTGTTGTTGAAGTTTTATTTTGTGAAGGGGTAATTCTTGGGACCAACAATGCTAGGGTTTTTAACAAATTTCACTAACACATACATTCACACCCACACTCTATATCAAATTTCACTAACACTCATACCAACACCCTATCTCTCCACTCACACCCACACTCTATCTCTTGTGTGAGTGTTAATGGAATTTGTTAGTGCCCCAAGTCACTAGGAGATATCTCAAATTCCACTAACACTCACACCCACACTATATCTTGTGAGTGTGAGTGTTAAGTGGAATTTTTTAGTGCCCCAAGCCACTAGGAGAGATAGAGTGTGAGTGAGAGTGTTAGTGGAATTTGTTAGTGCCCCAAATATTACTCTTCTTGGGACACAACTTTCATACAACTTTCACACAACCTCATAAAAGATGTGTTTACCTCTCTTATGTGTCACTGTGGAGTCCAGTAACATCACAAGAGAGATATAGAAACATCTTTTAAGAGGGTTGTGTGAAAGTTGTATGAAAGTTATGCCTAAGAATTACTCATTGTTTAGACCAAAAGATTAAGTGATTAATTACAATATATGATGGAGGAATGCCGAACGCATTGCAGTTGAAAGAAGTGTCTATCTCTCTCTTGTGATATAACTTTCATACAACTTTCACACAACTTTCTTCAAAGAGTAATTCTTGGGACACAACTTTTATACAACTTTCACACAACCTTCTTAAAAGATGTGTCTATCTCTTTGTTGTGATGTCACTGGACCCCACAGGGACACAGGAAAGAGATAAACACATCTTTTAGGAGGTTGTGTGAAAGTTGTATGAATGTTGTGTCCCAAGAATTACCCCTGAACAATATTGCATTATATATACATATGTGCATATATATATATATGTGTATATACACACACATATCGGTGTGTAGATATATGGAATTGAGGCATCCATGGGTATTGGGTAGGACAAATGATTAATTAATAGGGGTCGATAGAGCATCTTCAACCATAATACCTAAAATTTCTCTAATTTTTAGCCCAAATAGTTAAAAAGTTAGTTTAGCTAATCACTTTTAAACCCCCACCTTTAACCACATTCCCCATTATGGGGAGATTTGCATTATTATATTAATTTTTTTATACAAAAGTTGAAAATTTTAATGCATTATCTCTCTTTAAATGAATATGGTATGCATTGTTTTTCATTATGTTACTTATGGGTAATTCCCCATATTCACACTTTCTCTCCCCAAATGTGGAGAACCAAAAAGAGATTCCCCAAAATGGAGAACCATTTGCGGAACCCATTGCAGCTCCAAAAATGTACTTTGATTTTCCAAAATAGCTAAAAAATGACTATGGGTAATGTGATTGGAGGAATAGATTTTCATCGATATCTAGAACCCTCCAAAAAAAATTGATTAGAATGTTATTATGTTGATGACCTCTATAGCCCACCATCAAATTCTTGTTGCCATAGAGAGAGAAAACTCTTGTTGCCCCAGAGAGAGAGAGAGAGAGAGAGAGAGAGAGAGGGGCATGAGAGGTTGAAGAGAGATGGATCTTGAAAGTGGCTGTTGGTGGTGGAGAGTTGTTACTATATATATATAAATATATAAATATGTATGCATTAATTCATAAATATTTATGTTGAAGGCAAAATTTGTTGAAAAATTTTATATTTTGATATTCGAAGCTAGCAAACAGATCCGTAAGTTACACTTAATGAAAACAGAAAGAAATAAAAAACTAGAAATAGAATTACAACAAATACAATTTGAAAAAACCAGAAACTAAAATCAAAATGCAAAACGAGGCATGTAATTTATACAGTTTCCTTAAAACATATTCGTCGCCTCAACAGAAGTGCGTGAGGATTTCTTCGGCGTCCGTCTCCCAGGATACAGCGGCAACAACGGTTGACAAGCATGGAGTACAATCGTTCCAGCGAACCAACTATGCTTATAACTCTCTTAGGAACGAATATTGGAAGGAAGGATGTGAATTCTCATTTTCTGGCTCTAAATTTCTGAGGAGAAAGCTCAGAATATATAGGACTAAGGAGAGGGAGGATTCATTAGATATACATTATGTATCTGTGGATTCATCCATGTAAATACATTATGCATCTATAGATTAATTCATGTATAAACATGATTCATCCATAGATTCATTCATGTATGTACATGATTCATTCATATATGTACATTATACATCCATAGATTCATTCATGTATGAACATGATTTATCTATAGTATATTACCCATGTGTATTCTATGGATGTACAACTCATTGGATGTACGTTATACATATGTATTCATCGTGAGATTAATTTCTCATTCGCTCAACAATGATTTTGGACATATCAATATCCAAAGTTCATCTCTTCATGGAGGAGAACACAAGCCCACAAAGACACCATTCAAACTCTAAATGGGTCCCATTTTTATTTGAACTCAAACATGGCCAAAACCAATTTTATCCAACAATCCCTCACATGAATGAAATTAATCAAAAACAATGTGAGACACCGGAGACTCGGAAAGAGAGAGCACAACGGATCACTCATGCAAAAAGATAGGTAGCTTTTGACTTTGAACCTTCCCTTGTGATAGTCTATCAGATTCACTGGCGGATCAATGAACGTGAAGTCTTGAACTAATTGTTGTTAGTGTAAACAACCGACAAACCTTACACAGGAGCTTTCCTTAACATAGTTAGTTCTTACACTTGTGTTCATTTTGGCATTGAACACTCGCCTGGTTTAGTGAATGTTTATTAAAGAAATTCGCCTTTCACAATTTCTTTTAGAAGCGACCCTACTTCACATTCACATAGGTGACTTATTTAGAGTATCTTGCCATACTCTGCTTGGCTATACCAACGCACATAGTCATTAAAAGCTAAGCTTAACCTCTACCTATGTAGGTATTGTAGACACCCCATTTTGACCTGCCAAAAAAAAGAAATAACTATCGTAGGGGGCCCACCAGGCACTCTAATCGAGGAAAGAGCTCCAGAATCCAAACAGGGACCCCAGAGGTCAAATCAAAGTCAAATGTGGAGACGGCAGCTCATCCACCAGAGTTCCAGAATTCGGGATCGTCTGATTACGATAATCGACGACATTTTCAACCGGAATCGAAGTTCAGCACAAAGTTTAAGACTGGAATCAAGTCCGAGACAACCGAAGGTTGAATTTGATTACATCAGGGCAAAGCAGGAATCAATTCCAGCCTTTAGGACTTCAAATCATCAAATTTTGATAACCGACGGAGCATCGGGCTCTGAACGAAGTTTCGACGCCCTAAACTCAAGGAAAAGGGACGCGATTATCAATCCGGAAGCACCAAAAGTCCGACTGGACATGATTGACTGAAATACGGAGAAAAACAGAGATTCTGTGACTCGAATCAGTCCAATCGGACAATCGGAGAAGAAACGGTGTTCGATTCAAGTTTTAACGGCTCGATCAACATCGACAATGACATACATGTCAATATCCGGGCTCAAGATCTCTGATCCAACCGTACGGATATAAAGAGGACGACGTTACGAGTCCATAGCTTCCTGAATCAGAAAGATCGGACGGTCGGTTAAAAAATATATAACAGTCGAAGTTTCCGGACGATCAGGCGATCAAGATCAAGATTGCACCGATCAAACGGTGTCTCACCTACATGGGATCAGAGCCCATGTAGGTTTTGCTTATAAAAACCAATGATTTCTTCAATCTTAGGGATGATGATAAAAAGGAGGAAGAAGAGGAGGCAGCTGCGCAAGGCCTTCCTCCCCAGCTCCAAGGATCTGTTTGGCTGGATTTTTATTTTAAGACTTTGTTTGGTTTGTACTACAACCAAACACATCTCTGCAAATACAACCACATCACCACCACCACACCACCATCGTCTCCACCACTCAAAACCCACCATCAACAGACCATTACCCAACCACCCTCCGAAAAATAGCTTCCAAAAACACCCAGGGAGCCCAAGATCTGAGCTCAAACCAAACACCCCTTAGCCACTGCCCAGTTTCTGAAAAACCAGACCAAACAGGTCCTTAAACACCTCTCTGCATCTCACCTCCCCATCCAGTGGGTCCGCAAGGCCAAGACGGAGCCAACGCCGCCGGTCCCGCCACAAAAAGACCTCCACAGAGACCCCACGCGCCGACCAAACACCCCACGCGCCGCCGCTGCACAGAAGCTGCTCCGGCAGACTTTCCGGCAACCCATGCCGGAAACCACCACCATCAGCCTGATCGTCAGCACCAGACGATCCTAACCCCGGCGGCCTGACCTCCAAAGATCACCGGAAACAACTGCACGCGCGACACGCGCCACCACCCTTCCGTTTCGCCCCACACGCGCAGCCAAACAGTCAGCGCTGAGTCAGCGCTGACTCATCTTTGACCCTCCAATCACCATCGGCCACGTGGCAACGACTGCTGAGTCACCAGTACAGTCAGCTGCCACGTGTACTGCCACGTCATAGCTGAGTCAGCATTGACCACCCAATCATCACTGCCACGTGTCACATACTGCCACGTGTCACTGCCACGTGGCATTGCCACGTCAGCATCAACCAACCACTCAGACTTTGACACGTGGCATTGACTGCCACGTCACCACGTTGACTAGCCACGTGTCCCTTCCACGTGTCACTGCTGCGTCAGCTTTGACCAGCCAACCAGAAAGCGCCACGTGTCGTTGACTGACACGTGGCTTGCTGACGTGGCACAGGGGCCCCACTTTTGGTTTTTCCCAATTTTCTCCACACCGGGTCCAGATTTCAACGAACGGACACTTGTTCCTAGCTAATTTGGCCGTTCCGGACACAC
The DNA here is from genome assembly GCA_033977485.1 of Hydrangea macrophylla. NCBI lineage: Eukaryota > Viridiplantae > Streptophyta > Magnoliopsida > Cornales > Hydrangeaceae > Hydrangea > Hydrangea macrophylla. The sequence continues at coordinate 81,300,900 of CM066996.1, forward strand.
TGGTGACCTCAGAATTGGTCGAATCCAACTTTTAGGACCTGTTTGGCATTCTATAAGTCCATTTCAGGCTCTCCCGGCCAGTTCTGACCCCGCGGGTCCCGCTCAACTCAATCCGGACCCATTCCGGCCCGCATTATGGCTTTTCTGGCTCTTCCGGCCCTTCCGAACCCAACTATGACGTCCATTCAAGTCGATTTCGCGTCAAAGTATGACCTTGGTCTTATTGGGTTATTTCTGATACGTTTCTCGGTTTTGTTTCATTCTTTCTCAACAAAACACCGACTGGGCCTCAAATTGCCCCTTCTTCACAGGTAACTCCCTCAAACTCTTACACTTAGTGGTCTGGGGCTCCCTATAAATCCACATGGTCGGATATTCCGCCTCTTTTCTTTATTTACTTATATACTTTAGTGGTGTGGACTCCCTATAAATCCACATGGCCGGATATTCCGCCTCTTTTCTTTTCTTTTATTTTATATGCTTTAGTGGTGTGGACTCCCTATAAATCCACTGGTCGGATATTCCGCCTTTTCTTGCGCCAGTCGGAAGGAGGCCTCGAACTCCACCCGATTTGGACTTTATATCCTGCGTCAGCCAGAAGGAGATCTTATGACCCACCTGGTTGAACTTTATCAACTGTTATATCTTGCGCCAGTCGGAAGGAGGCCTCGAACTCCACCCGATTTGGACTTTATATCCTGCGTCAGCCAGAAGGAGATCTTATGACCCACCTGGCTGAACTTTATCAACTGTTATATCTTGCGCCAGTCGGAAGGAGGCCTCGAACTCCACCCGATTTGGACTTTATATCCTGCGTCGGCCGGAAGGAGATCTAATGACCCATCCGGCTGCACTTTATCTCTTGTTACAGATCTTCATTGATAAAATCAGGAAACACAAAAAAATGATACTTCTTTTCATTACTTGGGCACCGACCCGTACTTCCGGCACTTTTTCAAACCATAGGGCACCGACCCATACTTCCGGTATACATTTTTACATCACTGGGCACCGACCCATACTTCCGGTAGAACTTCTCTAAACCATAGGGCACCGACCCGTACTTCCGGCACTTTTTCAAAGCACTGGGCATTGACCCTTACTTTCAAAATACTTTCTCACTCACATGGGCACCGACCCTTACTTCCGGTACACTCTTTTACACCACTGGGCACCGACCCGTACTTCCGGTATAACCTCTTTCAAAACTACTGGGCACCGACCCATACTTCCGGTTCACATTTCCTAAACTTCATGGGCACCGACCCGTACTTCCGGTACTTTGCTTGGAATCTGCAAACAGCACAGGTAAGTCTTCACACCCTTAATGGGCACCGACCCTTACTTCCGGCACATAAAACAAAAATACAAAAAAACTCATCGCACGGTTAATCTACTCCGACTTTTACTCAAAAACACTTTCTCAAAACTCACTACTTTCTCAAGGTTAAAGTCTAGGACTACACCGTACAGGTTAAAGTTCCTAGCTACGCCGACTTTACTCAAAACACTATTTTACACACTCACGGTCTAGATCGACCAAAATATTTACACACACACACACAGCACAGAACTACGTACGGCCTGATTCTCGTGTCGAGATACGTATGCAACCCATACTTGGGTGCGGCCATAACCGTACTTTCAAACTATCTCGACTTAGTCGAGATACGTATACATACTTTCAAACTAATACGTACTTACAAAACTATCTCGTGTCGAGATATATAAATCGACAACCGCGTGTCACGGATGCTCGCGTTTCAAATTCTTATATATGTATTCTACTACCCCTTACTTATGCCCCGTTACTGTGAAAACCACTAAAACGGCAACCGTGTGTCACGGATGTCCGAGGGTGCCTAACACCTTCCCTCGACATAATCGAGTCCCCGAACCCACTTTGAGAACTCTGGTTCCGCATGACTATCAAGAGTCACACTTTTAAAAGGGCCCTACTCTTCTTAAACTGTTTTCTCAAAAGTCAAAGATGATTACTCTAATCATCTTTGCAGGGATCCTAACTCCCGATAAACGTTAGGTGGCGACTCTGAAAACTTTTACTGGCCCTACTCCCCGTACTCCCACTTGTACATACTTTCACACATTTCCTTTCCCGCCTTGGTTCGCTGCTTTGAGCCTTTTATCCTATTTTATTTCATTTCCTTTTAAACCGGTCGCGACCCACGAGGGGACCGCCCCCACCTTCGGGGCGGGCGCGACAGCTGGCGACTCTGCTGGGGAAACACTTAAGAGGACTCAGGCCGTCACTTTGGTGGTTTTCATACTAATGGGGCATTGGTTTTATTAACAACTATGTACTTCTATAATTCTTTTGCAGGTGACAAAACTTGTTTATATAGGTACCTGCAACTCATAAAAGAAACCACGAGGCCAATGCCAAATGAAACTGCAAGGCTAATGCCATACTTTACTATCATACACACTACACACTTGCATCAAGCATGACATAACCCGTTTCTGAAACTGAAACCTTTTAAGATTAGATAGGAGGATCAGTAAGTGGCATGGCCGTTGCGGTAGTACCGTCGGTACCAGCACCGAAAGTTCCTCCGCTCGAAACCACCAACCTGAGAAGGTGTTATGGCACCGGAGGTTTGAAGGTTCGGGAACCGGACCTAAATAAGTCTACATTAGATGTCAACCTCTCCACATAGTCACATTCTGCACGTGTGCATTCAAAACTTTTCAAAATACGAAACGGCGCCGTTATGCTGCCCAATTCTTTTCCATCCTCCCCTTATATAAACTGGGAATGGAAAACTTTTCAAAAACAATAAACGGAGCCGACGAGCTACCGGATCCTTCTCTGTCTTTCCCCTGCACTTTTTGTACAAACCAGGGGCCGGAAAAATTTTCAAACTCAAAACAGCGCCGAAAGGCTACGCATTCTTACTCATCATATCCTTACATTTTAACAAGGATGGATACACTCTCTCAAATTCATAAAACGGCATCGAAAGGCTACTCGATTCTTCTTTATCTTCCCCTTACACCTGTATATAGACCAGGGTTGGATAAACTTTTAAAAAAAAAACTCATAAACGGTGCCGAAAGGCTGCCAAACTTTTTTGAAAGCTCATTCTCACCTTTCAAAAACAAAAATAAAACTCCCCAAGGACAAATCCAATTTTCAAAGACATTTGGTGACGCCGAAAGGCTATCCAGATGCATCTCATACCTTGGGAACACACATTATACTGGGGCAGTACTCTCTCATCTCTAACGAGTCACTGGGAGAAGAATCCCCGTTTCTTTCTTTGAAGCGATTTACTAACTTTACGTTTACCTCTACTTCTTCTGACCTCCCCTGCAGGTACATTTTTATAGAGGTCAACATGGGAAGCTTCTACACACTCAGCCTACTCCCGGCATCACCGACTTCTCCACGATTGAGAAAGTCTGAATGGACAACTAGTCCAAACAGCTCTGATTTTCAAATCCAACTTTCAAATCCAAACATTTAGCCTGAGCAGGGTAGATGACAAAATTCGCGGAGGTCAAATCCGAGCAGTACCAGCGCATTCGCGATTGTTCGAACCCTCAAGCCACTGAACCAATAAGCCTACTTCTATCCATATACATCCACAAGCTCTGTCCATGCCCGAGACGACTCTCATAAGAGACCCAATACTCGGCCCACTGTCTTGAAACATTACTCCTCATCATCTGCCATACAGGGGCAGTTTCTCCATACTATTGAATTTATGCTTTGTCTGCTTTGCATAAGCGCATACTTTCAAACAAAAAACAAAAAAACAAAACTCATTCTTTGCATCATTCTATAACTGTCATCTGCTCTCATTCCTTAAATCTCATGAGTATGTTGGATATGACTGTCTTACTACTTGTTGAAATACGAATTAGACATTGTACTAGACTTCCGGACGTAACAAAGCTATGTTCGATTCTACCTGAAAGTACGATCAACACAAGGTCATGCCGAGAAACGACTCAAGTTCACAAATCGGCCATTTCATCCTTTGACGATGCTCACATCTCAACAAGAATCAAATGACAAAAGCATACTCAATGCATACTTCTCTATGACAGCTTGATGTCATCTGAGGACACAAGAACGGAGCAGACAGCCGACGGGCATTCAAGAACAGTCCTTGGTCCATTCTCAGGATCATGACATACATAGACTAGGGCAATCTTTGCCCCCCACATCTCAGCAAAAGAGGTCATCACGATCACTGCTGGCCCACATGGGGCCCCTCAATCCTGGTCAGGAAAGTAAATACTCATTCTCAGGACCTCTAACTTCAATGATACATATATGTGATCTCTGAACCCGACTCGACTTGTGTTAAAATGATTAGAGGCAATCATTTCAGCTATCTATACACTACTTTCCCTCGTTAGCCCACTTGAGCCATACGATGTTTTCTTTTCAAACTTAAACCCCTGAGGATCACCCCCTATACTGGGGCAATACCAAAAGGAAAAAGAAAGAGAGAGCAAACAAAAAGAGAACTCAATGCAAAGCTGGAGCAAATCCACAAAAGATACGATCCGACTCGGATACATACTTCAAACTGGGGCAATTCTCCCCAGTACATACTTTACTCATCGATAACATACCCACACTAGATTGGGATGAGGATGAATACAAAAACAAAAAGAAAAAGAGAAAAATCAAAGAAGGAAAGACGCGGGGCATAAGGTGATCTCAGGAATCTCAACCGACTTTTTAAAATATTCTTTGAGCCTTCATGCGATCCTTTCATTTCTCAGCCCATGACCCTGGCCTATGTTACAACCCAGTAAAGTCCACTTTGATTGATACAAGCCTTGTTGGGTTCACAAGATCACATACTTGCATCATTCCAAACGACGGGAGTGCCACATACTTTCAAATCACAAGATACACTGAAGTACAACGATCACATAACCGGATTCGGTGAAAACCCGTGAGGGCGCCGAAGGTAAAAATGGTTTCAGAGAGAAGGAAAGCTCGAGAGAAATCAAATACCGAAAAAACTGGGTTCTTCTGAAGGACGATCACTGGGGCACTGAGCCCACAGTCAAATACTTTGTCTTCTAGTACTCAACAGGCGACAAGACATTCAATATCCACTAACTCATGAGCATTCTTTCACAGATGATAGATTCATGCATCATACTCTTGTAAATACGTATACTTAGCATAACATAACTTTTAAAATGCATTCATATCTTTCAGCATAGCAGACAATGCATACTTTTATAGTAGGGGCAACTGGTTCCGACACTCCTCTCAAATAGCACAAAAGCTCACCAACTGAGCCACGATATCAACCCTTACTCAGACTCGCCAACTTCACATTGATCCATCTGCTCGGATCCACATATGAAACCGGTCTTCTTCTCGGTAGATTGTCAAGAAATCTATCCCTCGCTCAGGTCTAACCGTCCACGCTCAAATCAGGAATCCGGTATGAGACCCTCAAGCGGCATCCTGTTCACTCATCATCAGAATCCATAATCAAAATCAGCATCAGGTATAAGACCCCCCGCGGCGTCCTGTCCACTATTCACTTCCGGCATCCTATTCACTACTCGGCATCAGAATTCATCATCAGAACTGGGAATGAGTCCGTCAAGAGGCTTCCCAATCACATCTTCAAGCCCAGGAGTGAGTCCGTCAAGTGGCATCCTATGCACGCAATCTATCACCAGAACCAGGAGTGAGTCCGTCAAGTGGCATCCTATTCGCACAATCTATCACCAGAACCAGGAGTGAGTCCGTCAAGTGGCATCCTGTTCATATCACCTACCATCAGGTATAAGTACCCTCCAACGGTATCCAACTTACATCGGCATCAAGCATCAGGTATTTCTCTTACCCTCCCGCACTCTATAGCAATCACGCGCGTCGCATTTTGCTATCCCCACCTTTTCACGGCGATCACGCATACCGCATTTCACTAATTTCATCACTCTTTACAGCAATCACGCCCCACGTGCCATTTTGCTCTCGAATCTTCACAGCAATCACGCCCCATGTGGCATTTTGCTTCTCTTATCTTAAACTCTTTACAGCAATCACGCCCCTCGTGGCATTTTGCTCTCGAATCTTCACAGCAATCACGCCCCATGTGGCATTTTGCTTCTCTTATCTCAAACTCTTTATAGCAATCACGCCTTGCTCGACATTTTGCTCTCTCATATCTTCAACAGTCACGCGCATCGCATTCTGTTGACCTTATCCCCCTGGCAATTACCCGTATCGGACTTTGCTATTCTCGTCTCTTATATTCAAGGCAATCACGCGAATCGCATTTTGCCACTCTATAACTTCACAGCAATCACGCCCCGACGCGGCACTTTGCTATCTTACCTCACAGCGATCACGCCCCACGTGGCATTTCGCTATCTCACATCCACAGCAATCACGCCCCGACGTGGCATTTTGCTCTCTCGTTTCACACCTTTTATCACTCTTATTCTATCGTAGTATGAACTACGCTCGGTCTGATTCTCCCGACGGGAGATACGTAGGCAGCTTTAAGAGCTCGACCATACCCTCACTTTATTACATTCTTGGTTAAAGTTCGAGATTACGCGATTACGCACTTCTTGACTACACCATCCAATACGTAGGCAGCTTTAAGAGCTCGACCATACCCTCACTTTATTACATTCTTGGTTAAAGTTCGAGATTATGCGATTACGCACTTCTTGACTACACCATCCCTCTTCTACTGAATTCTCACATGAATCCCCAACAGAGTCATGCACCCATTCTGGTAACGCTCTCAATCCCCAGCGGAGCAATTTGCCCACTCTAGCAATACTCCCAATCCCCAGCTGCCTACTTTGGCACACCAATTATTTGCTTACGTTGGCACCTCATACTCACTTGCCTACGATGACATTTCACATCCACTTGCCCACATTGGCATCTCATACTCACTTGCCTACAATAGCATTTCACATTCACTTGCCTACGATGGCATTTCACATTCACTCACCTACATTGGCACCTTATTCTCACTTGCCTACGATGGCATTTCACACTCACTTGCCCACATTGGCATCTCACACTCACTTGCCTACTTTGGCACGTCATTTACTTATTCTCGTCACTTAAAAGAAAAGGGTCAAAATGGGTTGTCTTTTTCTTTGTCACGATTTGCTTTGCAAAACATGACAAAGAGGGGCAGCTGTAGACACCCCATTTTGACCTGCCAAAAAAAAGAAATAACTATCGTAGGGGGCCCACCAGGCACTCTAATCGAGGAAAGAGCTCCAGAATCCAAACAGGGACCCCAGAGGTCAAATCAAAGTCAAATGTGGAGACGGCAGCTCATCCACCAGAGTTCCAGAATTCGGGATCGTCTGATTACGATAATCGACGACATTTTCAACCGGAATCGAAGTTCAGCACAAAGTTTAAGACTGGAATCAAGTCCGAGACAACCGAAGGTTGAATTTGATTACATCAGGGCAAAGCAGGAATCAATTCCAGCCTTTAGGACTTCAAATCATCAAATTTTGATAACCGACGGAGCATCGGGCTCTGAACGAAGTTTCGACGCCCTAAACTCAAGGAAAAGGGACGCGATTATCAATCCGGAAGCACCAAAAGTCCGACTGGACATGATTGACTGAAATACGGAGAAAAACAGAGATTCTGTGACTCGAATCAGTCCAATCGGACAATCGGAGAAGAAACGGTGTTCGATTCAAGTTTTAACGGCTCGATCAACATCGACAATGACATACATGTCAATATCCGGGCTCAAGATCTCTGATCCAACCGTACGGATATAAAGAGGACGACGTTACGAGTCCATAGCTTCCTGAATCAGAAAGATCGGACGGTCGGTTAAAAAATATATAACAGTCGAAGTTTCCGGACGATCAGGCGATCAAGATCAAGATTGCACCGATCAAACGGTGTCTCACCTACATGGGATCAGAGCCCATGTAGGTTTTGCTTATAAAAACCAATGATTTCTTCAATCTTAGGGATGATGATAAAAAGGAGGAAGAAGAGGAGGCAGCTGCGCAAGGCCTTCCTCCCCAGCTCCAAGGATCTGTTTGGCTGGATTTTTATTTTAAGACTTTGTTTGGTTTGTACTACAACCAAACACATCTCTGCAAATACAACCACATCACCACCACCACACCACCATCGTCTCCACCACTCAAAACCCACCATCAACAGACCATTACCCAACCACCCTCCGAAAAATAGCTTCCAAAAACACCCAGGGAGCCCAAGATCTGAGCTCAAACCAAACACCCCTTAGCCACTGCCCAGTTTCTGAAAAACCAGACCAAACAGGTCCTTAAACACCTCTCTGCATCTCACCTCCCCATCCAGTGGGTCCGCAAGGCCAAGACGGAGCCAACGCCGCCGGTCCCGCCACAAAAAGACCTCCACAGAGACCCCACGCGCCGACCAAACACCCCACGCGCCGCCGCTGCACAGAAGCTGCTCCGGCAGACTTTCCGGCAACCCATGCCGGAAACCACCACCATCAGCCTGATCGTCAGCACCAGACGATCCTAACCCCGGCGGCCTGACCTCCAAAGATCACCGGAAACAACTGCACGCGCGACACGCGCCACCACCCTTCCGTTTCGCCCCACACGCGCAGCCAAACAGTCAGCGCTGAGTCAGCGCTGACTCATCTTTGACCCTCCAATCACCATCGGCCACGTGGCAACGACTGCTGAGTCACCAGTACAGTCAGCTGCCACGTGTACTGCCACGTCATAGCTGAGTCAGCATTGACCACCCAATCATCACTGCCACGTGTCACATACTGCCACGTGTCACTGCCACGTGGCATTGCCACGTCAGCATCAACCAACCACTCAGACTTTGACACGTGGCATTGACTGCCACGTCACCACGTTGACTAGCCACGTGTCCCTTCCACGTGTCACTGCTGCGTCAGCTTTGACCAGCCAACCAGAAAGCGCCACGTGTCGTTGACTGACACGTGGCTTGCTGACGTGGCACAGGGGCCCCACTTTTGGTTTTTCCCAATTTTCTCCACACCGGGTCCAGATTTCAACGAACGGACACTTGTTCCTAGCTAATTTGGCCGTTCCGGACACACTGGTGACCTCAGAATTGGTCGAATCCAACTTTTAGGACCTGTTTGGCATTCTATAAGTCCATTTCAGGCTCTCCCGGCCAGTTCTGACCCCGCGGGTCCCGCTCAACTCAATCCGGACCCATTCCGGCCCGCATTATGGCTTTTCTGGCTCTTCCGGCCCTTCCGAACCCAACTATGACGTCCATTCAAGTCGATTTCGCGTCAAAGTATGACCTTGGTCTTATTGGGTTATTTCTGATACGTTTCTCGGTTTTGTTTCATTCTTTCTCAACAAAACACCGACTGGGCCTCAAATTGCCCCTTCTTCACAGGTAACTCCCTCAAACTCTTACACTTAGTGGTCTGGGGCTCCCTATAAATCCACATGGTCGGATATTCCGCCTCTTTTCTTTATTTACTTATATACTTTAGTGGTGTGGACTCCCTATAAATCCACATGGCCGGATATTCCGCCTCTTTTCTTTTCTTTTATTTTATATGCTTTAGTGGTGTGGACTCCCTATAAATCCACTGGTCGGATATTCCGCCTTTTCTTGCGCCAGTCGGAAGGAGGCCTCGAACTCCACCCGATTTGGACTTTATATCCTGCGTCAGCCAGAAGGAGATCTTATGACCCACCTGGTTGAACTTTATCAACTGTTATATCTTGCGCCAGTCGGAAGGAGGCCTCGAACTCCACCCGATTTGGACTTTATATCCTGCGTCAGCCAGAAGGAGATCTTATGACCCACCTGGCTGAACTTTATCAACTGTTATATCTTGCGCCAGTCGGAAGGAGGCCTCGAACTCCACCCGATTTGGACTTTATATCCTGCGTCGGCCGGAAGGAGATCTAATGACCCATCCGGCTGCACTTTATCTCTTGTTACAGATCTTCATTGATAAAATCAGGAAACACAAAAAAATGATACTTCTTTTCATTACTTGGGCACCGACCCGTACTTCCGGCACTTTTTCAAACCATAGGGCACCGACCCATACTTCCGGTATACATTTTTACATCACTGGGCACCGACCCATACTTCCGGTAGAACTTCTCTAAACCATAGGGCACCGACCCGTACTTCCGGCACTTTTTCAAAGCACTGGGCATTGACCCTTACTTTCAAAATACTTTCTCACTCACATGGGCACCGACCCTTACTTCCGGTACACTCTTTTACACCACTGGGCACCGACCCGTACTTCCGGTATAACCTCTTTCAAAACTACTGGGCACCGACCCATACTTCCGGTTCACATTTCCTAAACTTCATGGGCACCGACCCGTACTTCCGGTACTTTGCTTGGAATCTGCAAACAGCACAGGTAAGTCTTCACACCCTTAATGGGCACCGACCCTTACTTCCGGCACATAAAACAAAAATACAAAAAAACTCATCGCACGGTTAATCTACTCCGACTTTTACTCAAAAACACTTTCTCAAAACTCACTACTTTCTCAAGGTTAAAGTCTAGGACTACACCGTACAGGTTAAAGTTCCTAGCTACGCCGACTTTACTCAAAACACTATTTTACACACTCACGGTCTAGATCGACCAAAATATTTACACACACACACACAGCACAGAACTACGTACGGCCTGATTCTCGTGTCGAGATACGTATGCAACCCATACTTGGGTGCGGCCATAACCGTACTTTCAAACTATCTCGACTTAGTCGAGATACGTATACATACTTTCAAACTAATACGTACTTACAAAACTATCTCGTGTCGAGATATATAAATCGACAACCGCGTGTCACGGATGCTCGCGTTTCAAATTCTTATATATGTATTCTACTACCCCTTACTTATGCCCCGTTACTGTGAAAACCACTAAAACGGCAACCGTGTGTCACGGATGTCCGAGGGTGCCTAACACCTTCCCTCGACATAATCGAGTCCCCGAACCCACTTTGAGAACTCTGGTTCCGCATGACTATCAAGAGTCACACTTTTAAAAGGGCCCTACTCTTCTTAAACTGTTTTCTCAAAAGTCAAAGATGATTACTCTAATCATCTTTGCAGGGATCCTAACTCCCGATAAACGTTAGGTGGCGACTCTGAAAACTTTTACTGGCCCTACTCCCCGTACTCCCACTTGTACATACTTTCACACATTTCCTTTCCCGCCTTGGTTCGCTGCTTTGAGCCTTTTATCCTATTTTATTTCATTTCCTTTTAAACCGGTCGCGACCCACGAGGGGACCGCCCCCACCTTCGGGGCGGGCGCGACAGCTGGCGACTCTGCTGGGGAAACACTTAAGAGGACTCAGGCCGTCACTTTGGTGGTTTTCATACTAATGGGGCATTGGTTTTATTAACAACTATGTACTTCTATAATTCTTTTGCAGGTGACAAAACTTGTTTATATAGGTACCTGCAACTCATAAAAGAAACCACGAGGCCAATGCCAAATGAAACTGCAAGGCTAATGCCATACTTTACTATCATACACACTACACACTTGCATCAAGCATGACATAACCCGTTTCTGAAACTGAAACCTTTTAAGATTAGATAGGAGGATCAGTAAGTGGCATGGCCGTTGCGGTAGTACCGTCGGTACCAGCACCGAAAGTTCCTCCGCTCGAAACCACCAACCTGAGAAGGTGTTATGGCACCGGAGGTTTGAAGGTTCGGGAACCGGACCTAAATAAGTCTACATTAGATGTCAACCTCTCCACATAGTCACATTCTGCACGTGTGCATTCAAAACTTTTCAAAATACGAAACGGCGCCGTTATGCTGCCCAATTCTTTTCCATCCTCCCCTTATATAAACTGGGAATGGAAAACTTTTCAAAAACAATAAACGGAGCCGACGAGCTACCGGATCCTTCTCTGTCTTTCCCCTGCACTTTTTGTACAAACCAGGGGCCGGAAAAATTTTCAAACTCAAAACAGCGCCGAAAGGCTACGCATTCTTACTCATCATATCCTTACATTTTAACAAGGATGGATACACTCTCTCAAATTCATAAAACGGCATCGAAAGGCTACTCGATTCTTCTTTATCTTCCCCTTACACCTGTATATAGACCAGGGTTGGATAAACTTTTAAAAAAAAAACTCATAAACGGTGCCGAAAGGCTGCCAAACTTTTTTGAAAGCTCATTCTCACCTTTCAAAAACAAAAATAAAACTCCCCAAGGACAAATCCAATTTTCAAAGACATTTGGTGACGCCGAAAGGCTATCCAGATGCATCTCATACCTTGGGAACACACATTATACTGGGGCAGTACTCTCTCATCTCTAACGAGTCACTGGGAGAAGAATCCCCGTTTCTTTCTTTGAAGCGATTTACTAACTTTACGTTTACCTCTACTTCTTCTGACCTCCCCTGCAGGTACATTTTTATAGAGGTCAACATGGGAAGCTTCTACACACTCAGCCTACTCCCGGCATCACCGACTTCTCCACGATTGAGAAAGTCTGAATGGACAACTAGTCCAAACAGCTCTGATTTTCAAATCCAACTTTCAAATCCAAACATTTAGCCTGAGCAGGGTAGATGACAAAATTCGCGGAGGTCAAATCCGAGCAGTACCAGCGCATTCGCGATTGTTCGAACCCTCAAGCCACTGAACCAATAAGCCTACTTCTATCCATATACATCCACAAGCTCTGTCCATGCCCGAGACGACTCTCATAAGAGACCCAATACTCGGCCCACTGTCTTGAAACATTACTCCTCATCATCTGCCATACAGGGGCAGTTTCTCCATACTATTGAATTTATGCTTTGTCTGCTTTGCATAAGCGCATACTTTCAAACAAAAAACAAAAAAACAAAACTCATTCTTTGCATCATTCTATAACTGTCATCTGCTCTCATTCCTTAAATCTCATGAGTATGTTGGATATGACTGTCTTACTACTTGTTGAAATACGAATTAGACATTGTACTAGACTTCCGGACGTAACAAAGCTATGTTCGATTCTACCTGAAAGTACGATCAACACAAGGTCATGCCGAGAAACGACTCAAGTTCACAAATCGGCCATTTCATCCTTTGACGATGCTCACATCTCAACAAGAATCAAATGACAAAAGCATACTCAATGCATACTTCTCTATGACAGCTTGATGTCATCTGAGGACACAAGAACGGAGCAGACAGCCGACGGGCATTCAAGAACAGTCCTTGGTCCATTCTCAGGATCATGACATACATAGACTAGGGCAATCTTTGCCCCCCACATCTCAGCAAAAGAGGTCATCACGATCACTGCTGGCCCACATGGGGCCCCTCAATCCTGGTCAGGAAAGTAAATACTCATTCTCAGGACCTCTAACTTCAATGATACATATATGTGATCTCTGAACCCGACTCGACTTGTGTTAAAATGATTAGAGGCAATCATTTCAGCTATCTATACACTACTTTCCCTCGTTAGCCCACTTGAGCCATACGATGTTTTCTTTTCAAACTTAAACCCCTGAGGATCACCCCCTATACTGGGGCAATACCAAAAGGAAAAAGAAAGAGAGAGCAAACAAAAAGAGAACTCAATGCAAAGCTGGAGCAAATCCACAAAAGATACGATCCGACTCGGATACATACTTCAAACTGGGGCAATTCTCCCCAGTACATACTTTACTCATCGATAACATACCCACACTAGATTGGGATGAGGATGAATACAAAAACAAAAAGAAAAAGAGAAAAATCAAAGAAGGAAAGACGCGGGGCATAAGGTGATCTCAGGAATCTCAACCGACTTTTTAAAATATTCTTTGAGCCTTCATGCGATCCTTTCATTTCTCAGCCCATGACCCTGGCCTATGTTACAACCCAGTAAAGTCCACTTTGATTGATACAAGCCTTGTTGGGTTCACAAGATCACATACTTGCATCATTCCAAACGACGGGAGTGCCACATACTTTCAAATCACAAGATACACTGAAGTACAACGATCACATAACCGGATTCGGTGAAAACCCGTGAGGGCGCCGAAGGTAAAAATGGTTTCAGAGAGAAGGAAAGCTCGAGAGAAATCAAATACCGAAAAAACTGGGTTCTTCTGAAGGACGATCACTGGGGCACTGAGCCCACAGTCAAATACTTTGTCTTCTAGTACTCAACAGGCGACAAGACATTCAATATCCACTAACTCATGAGCATTCTTTCACAGATGATAGATTCATGCATCATACTCTTGTAAATACGTATACTTAGCATAACATAACTTTTAAAATGCATTCATATCTTTCAGCATAGCAGACAATGCATACTTTTATAGTAGGGGCAACTGGTTCCGACACTCCTCTCAAATAGCACAAAAGCTCACCAACTGAGCCACGATATCAACCCTTACTCAGACTCGCCAACTTCACATTGATCCATCTGCTCGGATCCACATATGAAACCGGTCTTCTTCTCGGTAGATTGTCAAGAAATCTATCCCTCGCTCAGGTCTAACCGTCCACGCTCAAATCAGGAATCCGGTATGAGACCCTCAAGCGGCATCCTGTTCACTCATCATCAGAATCCATAATCAAAATCAGCATCAGGTATAAGACCCCCCGCGGCGTCCTGTCCACTATTCACTTCCGGCATCCTATTCACTACTCGGCATCAGAATTCATCATCAGAACTGGGAATGAGTCCGTCAAGAGGCTTCCCAATCACATCTTCAAGCCCAGGAGTGAGTCCGTCAAGTGGCATCCTATGCACGCAATCTATCACCAGAACCAGGAGTGAGTCCGTCAAGTGGCATCCTATTCGCACAATCTATCACCAGAACCAGGAGTGAGTCCGTCAAGTGGCATCCTGTTCATATCACCTACCATCAGGTATAAGTACCCTCCAACGGTATCCAACTTACATCGGCATCAAGCATCAGGTATTTCTCTTACCCTCCCGCACTCTATAGCAATCACGCGCGTCGCATTTTGCTATCCCCACCTTTTCACGGCGATCACGCATACCGCATTTCACTAATTT
This sequence comes from Hydrangea macrophylla, assembly GCA_033977485.1. Classification (NCBI taxonomy): domain Eukaryota; kingdom Viridiplantae; phylum Streptophyta; class Magnoliopsida; order Cornales; family Hydrangeaceae; genus Hydrangea; species Hydrangea macrophylla. The sequence goes on from CM066996.1 coordinate 81,315,923, forward strand.
CATCACTCTTTACAGCAATCACGCCCCACGTGCCATTTTGCTCTCGAATCTTCACAGCAATCACGCCCCATGTGGCATTTTGCTTCTCTTATCTTAAACTCTTTACAGCAATCACGCCCCTCGTGGCATTTTGCTCTCGAATCTTCACAGCAATCACGCCCCATGTGGCATTTTGCTTCTCTTATCTCAAACTCTTTATAGCAATCACGCCTTGCTCGACATTTTGCTCTCTCATATCTTCAACAGTCACGCGCATCGCATTCTGTTGACCTTATCCCCCTGGCAATTACCCGTATCGGACTTTGCTATTCTCGTCTCTTATATTCAAGGCAATCACGCGAATCGCATTTTGCCACTCTATAACTTCACAGCAATCACGCCCCGACGCGGCACTTTGCTATCTTACCTCACAGCGATCACGCCCCACGTGGCATTTCGCTATCTCACATCCACAGCAATCACGCCCCGACGTGGCATTTTGCTCTCTCGTTTCACACCTTTTATCACTCTTATTCTATCGTAGTATGAACTACGCTCGGTCTGATTCTCCCGACGGGAGATACGTAGGCAGCTTTAAGAGCTCGACCATACCCTCACTTTATTACATTCTTGGTTAAAGTTCGAGATTACGCGATTACGCACTTCTTGACTACACCATCCAATACGTAGGCAGCTTTAAGAGCTCGACCATACCCTCACTTTATTACATTCTTGGTTAAAGTTCGAGATTATGCGATTACGCACTTCTTGACTACACCATCCCTCTTCTACTGAATTCTCACATGAATCCCCAACAGAGTCATGCACCCATTCTGGTAACGCTCTCAATCCCCAGCGGAGCAATTTGCCCACTCTAGCAATACTCCCAATCCCCAGCTGCCTACTTTGGCACACCAATTATTTGCTTACGTTGGCACCTCATACTCACTTGCCTACGATGACATTTCACATCCACTTGCCCACATTGGCATCTCATACTCACTTGCCTACAATAGCATTTCACATTCACTTGCCTACGATGGCATTTCACATTCACTCACCTACATTGGCACCTTATTCTCACTTGCCTACGATGGCATTTCACACTCACTTGCCCACATTGGCATCTCACACTCACTTGCCTACTTTGGCACGTCATTTACTTATTCTCGTCACTTAAAAGAAAAGGGTCAAAATGGGTTGTCTTTTTCTTTGTCACGATTTGCTTTGCAAAACATGACAAAGAGGGGCAGCTGTAGACACCCCATTTTGACCTGCCAAAAAAAAGAAATAACTATCGTAGGGGGCCCACCAGGCACTCTAATCGAGGAAAGAGCTCCAGAATCCAAACAGGGACCCCAGAGGTCAAATCAAAGTCAAATGTGGAGACGGCAGCTCATCCACCAGAGTTCCAGAATTCGGGATCGTCTGATTACGATAATCGACGACATTTTCAACCGGAATCGAAGTTCAGCACAAAGTTTAAGACTGGAATCAAGTCCGAGACAACCGAAGGTTGAATTTGATTACATCAGGGCAAAGCAGGAATCAATTCCAGCCTTTAGGACTTCAAATCATCAAATTTTGATAACCGACGGAGCATCGGGCTCTGAACGAAGTTTCGACGCCCTAAACTCAAGGAAAAGGGACGCGATTATCAATCCGGAAGCACCAAAAGTCCGACTGGACATGATTGACTGAAATACGGAGAAAAACAGAGATTCTGTGACTCGAATCAGTCCAATCGGACAATCGGAGAAGAAACGGTGTTCGATTCAAGTTTTAACGGCTCGATCAACATCGACAATGACATACATGTCAATATCCGGGCTCAAGATCTCTGATCCAACCGTACGGATATAAAGAGGACGACGTTACGAGTCCATAGCTTCCTGAATCAGAAAGATCGGACGGTCGGTTAAAAAATATATAACAGTCGAAGTTTCCGGACGATCAGGCGATCAAGATCAAGATTGCACCGATCAAACGGTGTCTCACCTACATGGGATCAGAGCCCATGTAGGTTTTGCTTATAAAAACCAATGATTTCTTCAATCTTAGGGATGATGATAAAAAGGAGGAAGAAGAGGAGGCAGCTGCGCAAGGCCTTCCTCCCCAGCTCCAAGGATCTGTTTGGCTGGATTTTTATTTTAAGACTTTGTTTGGTTTGTACTACAACCAAACACATCTCTGCAAATACAACCACATCACCACCACCACACCACCATCGTCTCCACCACTCAAAACCCACCATCAACAGACCATTACCCAACCACCCTCCGAAAAATAGCTTCCAAAAACACCCAGGGAGCCCAAGATCTGAGCTCAAACCAAACACCCCTTAGCCACTGCCCAGTTTCTGAAAAACCAGACCAAACAGGTCCTTAAACACCTCTCTGCATCTCACCTCCCCATCCAGTGGGTCCGCAAGGCCAAGACGGAGCCAACGCCGCCGGTCCCGCCACAAAAAGACCTCCACAGAGACCCCACGCGCCGACCAAACACCCCACGCGCCGCCGCTGCACAGAAGCTGCTCCGGCAGACTTTCCGGCAACCCATGCCGGAAACCACCACCATCAGCCTGATCGTCAGCACCAGACGATCCTAACCCCGGCGGCCTGACCTCCAAAGATCACCGGAAACAACTGCACGCGCGACACGCGCCACCACCCTTCCGTTTCGCCCCACACGCGCAGCCAAACAGTCAGCGCTGAGTCAGCGCTGACTCATCTTTGACCCTCCAATCACCATCGGCCACGTGGCAACGACTGCTGAGTCACCAGTACAGTCAGCTGCCACGTGTACTGCCACGTCATAGCTGAGTCAGCATTGACCACCCAATCATCACTGCCACGTGTCACATACTGCCACGTGTCACTGCCACGTGGCATTGCCACGTCAGCATCAACCAACCACTCAGACTTTGACACGTGGCATTGACTGCCACGTCACCACGTTGACTAGCCACGTGTCCCTTCCACGTGTCACTGCTGCGTCAGCTTTGACCAGCCAACCAGAAAGCGCCACGTGTCGTTGACTGACACGTGGCTTGCTGACGTGGCACAGGGGCCCCACTTTTGGTTTTTCCCAATTTTCTCCACACCGGGTCCAGATTTCAACGAACGGACACTTGTTCCTAGCTAATTTGGCCGTTCCGGACACACTGGTGACCTCAGAATTGGTCGAATCCAACTTTTAGGACCTGTTTGGCATTCTATAAGTCCATTTCAGGCTCTCCCGGCCAGTTCTGACCCCGCGGGTCCCGCTCAACTCAATCCGGACCCATTCCGGCCCGCATTATGGCTTTTCTGGCTCTTCCGGCCCTTCCGAACCCAACTATGACGTCCATTCAAGTCGATTTCGCGTCAAAGTATGACCTTGGTCTTATTGGGTTATTTCTGATACGTTTCTCGGTTTTGTTTCATTCTTTCTCAACAAAACACCGACTGGGCCTCAAATTGCCCCTTCTTCACAGGTAACTCCCTCAAACTCTTACACTTAGTGGTCTGGGGCTCCCTATAAATCCACATGGTCGGATATTCCGCCTCTTTTCTTTATTTACTTATATACTTTAGTGGTGTGGACTCCCTATAAATCCACATGGCCGGATATTCCGCCTCTTTTCTTTTCTTTTATTTTATATGCTTTAGTGGTGTGGACTCCCTATAAATCCACTGGTCGGATATTCCGCCTTTTCTTGCGCCAGTCGGAAGGAGGCCTCGAACTCCACCCGATTTGGACTTTATATCCTGCGTCAGCCAGAAGGAGATCTTATGACCCACCTGGTTGAACTTTATCAACTGTTATATCTTGCGCCAGTCAGAAGGAGGCCTCGAACTCCACCCGATTTGGACTTTATATCCTGCGTCAGCCAGAAGGAGATCTTATGACCCACCTGGCTGAACTTTATCAACTGTTATATCTTGCGCCAGTCGGAAGGAGGCCTCGAACTCCACCCGATTTGGACTTTATATCCTGCGTCGGCCGGAAGGAGATCTAATGACCCATCCGGCTGCACTTTATCTCTTGTTACAGATCTTCATTGATAAAATCAGGAAACACAAAAAAATGATACTTCTTTTCATTACTTGGGCACCGACCCGTACTTCCGGCACTTTTTCAAACCATAGGGCACCGACCCATACTTCCGGTATACATTTTTACATCACTGGGCACCGACCCATACTTCCGGTAGAACTTCTCTAAACCATAGGGCACCGACCCGTACTTCCGGCACTTTTTCAAAGCACTGGGCATTGACCCTTACTTTCAAAATACTTTCTCACTCACATGGGCACCGACCCTTACTTCCGGTACACTCTTTTACACCACTGGGCACCGACCCGTACTTCCGGTATAACCTCTTTCAAAACTACTGGGCACCGACCCATACTTCCGGTTCACATTTCCTAAACTTCATGGGCACCGACCCGTACTTCCGGTACTTTGCTTGGAATCTGCAAACAGCACAGGTAAGTCTTCACACCCTTAATGGGCACCGACCCTTACTTCCGGCACATAAAACAAAAATACAAAAAAACTCATCGCACGGTTAATCTACTCCGACTTTTACTCAAAAACACTTTCTCAAAACTCACTACTTTCTCAAGGTTAAAGTCTAGGACTACACCGTACAGGTTAAAGTTCCTAGCTACGCCGACTTTACTCAAAACACTATTTTACACACTCACGGTCTAGATCGACCAAAATATTTACACACACACACACAGCACAGAACTACGTACGGCCTGATTCTCGTGTCGAGATACGTATGCAACCCATACTTGGGTGCGGCCATAACCGTACTTTCAAACTATCTCGACTTAGTCGAGATACGTATACATACTTTCAAACTAATACGTACTTACAAAACTATCTCGTGTCGAGATATATAAATCGACAACCGCGTGTCACGGATGCTCGCGTTTCAAATTCTTATATATGTATTCTACTACCCCTTACTTATGCCCCGTTACTGTGAAAACCACTAAAACGGCAACCGTGTGTCACGGATGTCCGAGGGTGCCTAACACCTTCCCTCGACATAATCGAGTCCCCGAACCCACTTTGAGAACTCTGGTTCCGCATGACTATCAAGAGTCACACTTTTAAAAGGGCCCTACTCTTCTTAAACTGTTTTCTCAAAAGTCAAAGATGATTACTCTAATCATCTTTGCAGGGATCCTAACTCCCGATAAACGTTAGGTGGCGACTCTGAAAACTTTTACTGGCCCTACTCCCCGTACTCCCACTTGTACATACTTTCACACATTTCCTTTCCCGCCTTGGTTTGCTGCTTTGAGCCTTTTATCCTATTTTATTTCATTTCCTTTTAAACCGGTAGCGACCCACGAGGGGACCGCCCCCACCTTCGGGGCGGGCGCGACAGGTATTACTGTTGTATCATTGAAATGGGCAGAAGAGTATTTTTTCCTCAATGTTTCTCTTAAGTTACATAAAATTAGGTTGTCCCTTTAAACCTAGATCTTTGAGATCTCCAGTCAACTAGGTTGGGTTTCCATTTTGGTAACTTGTAATGTCATAGGCTTTAGTCCCATTACTTTTGATGATTTATTACTTAACTCTCGATTTAACCCTTTAGTTAGCGGATCCGCAATGTTATCCTTTGACTTTACATAGTCAATTGTGACAATCCTATTTTAGAGTAGTTATTTAATGGTATTGTGTCGTAGACGAATATATCTAGACTTACCATTATACTCTCTGGTAGTCTTGATCTTGATTATGATCGTTTTGAATGTTATAGTGATAACCTATGTAATACGTTGTATATAAGGTAGGTTATCTAGAAATTCCACGAAATTAGTTTTCAGAAACGTAATTACGGCGACAAACATAACTTAGATGAACACTATTATAATTTATAGTTTTCACTTGTGAAGTAATAAATTGGACATGTGCGATGTTTCGGAGGATAATTAGAAGTTTTTAGAACTCGTGGAGAGATAAACACAAATTCTGAAAGTAATGCCTGTATAAAGAAAACTCAAGATATTTTCTTTTTCAAATTTTTCTTAAATTGAAATCAAGAGAGGGGTTTTGAAGTTGAGAGCTTCACAACACAAATCGATGATTTTCCGTTCGTCAATTTTTCTCCAAATTTCATATTTGAACTACTTGAGGTAAGAGCTTCATTTTGATACCTCTTAAGCCACGTTTGGCTAAGTTTTATATAAATCCTAATTCTAAAAATTTGGGAAAAAAGTGTAAATACTTGTAGGCTTTGCATAGGATCATAGATTTAGCTTAGTATCAGTATTCTTGCTACTCACCTGAAATCTTAAGATGATAGGTCGAGTATGAATTCTAGGCCTATGATTTATAGTAAATTTACATGTTTTAAATATTCGACTTGATGTTTTGGATCCGGGCGAGATTCATGTATTAATTAGGTCCGTTAAATATGCACATGAAAATGCAATAAAAGCTCGTATAAATGTTTATGTGAGCATTCTATGTGTCTATGTGGGTCAAAGGAGAGTATAGTGCAAATTCATTAGGGGGTAAGCTCCTTGATGTTTAAGGATTCATTTGTAGCGACGGCTATAGTGCATGGTTTGGGAGAAGGCCATTGTATGGATTGGGAGAAGGCCCTACCAGGACACTTAGATGAGTGGTTGTGTCACGCCCTGACGAAGCATAAATATGGAAAGCGTTTAATTTCCTTTATGGACCCGTAGGTCGCAACAGTTTGAAAAATTGAATCCGTCCCAAACGTCAAACAACATAAAAAAAACCCATAAATCAGAGTAGAGCAAACAAGGCTTACAAAACTTTTTTAACTTAGTAATTATTATAGCACGGGATCACCTAAAGGTACAGACCGCCTTGAAACAAAAATAATATCTATTATCTATTACAGTCATCCTTATTACAAAACCAGTTCATGACTTAAAACATAAGATAATGATAAACAGTTTCTCTTCATAAGCAGCCTTTCTCAATTAGCATAGTCATAAGGTCCCGCCTGATTATAACCTGAAAAGCCTATACACGATTGTCCAGGACGCATCAACGTTGTCAGCTTCAAGAAGCTGGTGAGTATTAAAAACATGTGCTCGAATGTAAAACATACTCATTTACTATTTTTTCCATTTCTCAGTTTTATTAATCAACGGGTTAATCATCGAAATGAATTCAATTGATAAAACAGTAAGAATCTGTCATGACCCATCCCACTACGCGTGGAAAAACGACACGTGGCACGCCACCAAGGCTCATCCAAATCTCATCTAACGATACGCAGCGGAAAGAACTTTAAAACAACCCTGGGTATTTTAAAACTTAGGAAACATTACCCTCTGAGTTGACAAATCCATTGAAAATTTGAGTTATAAAAAGTTTTGTCCAAGTGAAAACACATTCAAAAGAATCAATTCTGAAAACAGAGGTTCAGTCGACTGTGCCTAGGGTCCAGTCGACTGTGCCTAGCAGAAACCAAAACCCTAAATTCTTAACAGAGGTCCAGTCGACTGCACTGGTTACTATTTGGATCAGTAGCTAGAATCTACACTAGTTCAGTCGACTGATTAAAGGTCCCCAGTCGACTGTGTTCAGCAGAACCAAAATACAACATTTTCAAAAGGGGTCCAGTCGACTGAGTTATGGTAAAGTCGACTGGTTTTGCCATTAATAGAAGCAGTAGCCAAAAATCAATAGTGTTCAGTCGACTGATAAAGGGTCTAGTCGACTGCTTCTCTTACTATTCACTTTCAGTGTCTCAAACACACGGGATCCAGTCGACTGATCAAGGGTCCAGTCGACTGTTCCCCTGCTAGGCAGCCCTGTTGTGAAAATTAACAACTCATGCTTCTCTATACCAATAACAATCACAACCATAACTCAAATACAACATTTAAACATAACCACAGACGTTCAATTACAAGATTTCAATACTACGAAACTAATTCATAGTTCTATTACAACATATTAATACAATTCTCAATCCTTACACAAGTTTTAGGATTTAAAACAAAAACATATACAAAGGTGATTTCCCCGGCGTTCATCGGCCTCACTCATCACGCTACTTCTTGTCTTTCTTCTTACCTGCAATGGAGTACATCTCCACTGCTCAGCTATATGCTGAGTGCACAATTCTAAATGCATGCTTATATGACAATTCATGGTTTAAGCATCTAAAACACATAGGAATAGTCTCTAGGGTGAGTGGTACGCATTCATCCGGTCGATGTCGTAGGAGGCCCACCTCTCCCACGCATCTCGTACACTGGTTGGGCCTTCCTCCATACCAGGTACCGTGTACTGGTTGGGCCCACCTCCAACCCAGACACAACCACAATTCCAATTCCATTTCAATCATAACCATAATCCTCAAGGTTCGAGGAGCTTACCCCGGATGAATTTGCACCAAACTCTCCTTTGACCCAAGTAGACACATAACATGCTCACATAAACAGTTATACGTGCTTTTCATATAATTTCACGTGCATAATTAATGGGCCTAACTAATACATGAATTTCGCCCGGATCCAAGAATATTAAAGTTGATGTTCAAAACATAAAAATCCATATATTTCATAGATCTAGAATTCATACCTCGTGCGCTTCTCTTCAAACTTTGAAGGATCGTCTAGGGGGCTAATCAAACGTCGGATTTCAAATTTGGGATGATTCCTACAAGTTTTACTAGGGTTTTTTTTCCAAAAGTCTAGAATTAAGAATTTTACGAAAATTGGCCACACACGGCCTTAGTAGTATCAAAACGTAGCTCTTACCTCCACGAGTTCAAATATGAAATCTGGAGAAAATCTGACGGACAAACGGTGGTCGATCGGCATCGCAAAGCCCGTTGGCTCCAATCTCCTTTCTCTCTCCTCTCTCTAGATATTTTTGGCAAGTTTTGGATGAGAATGAATCTCATCCACTACTATATATATGCAAACTTTTCAGAAATTGCATTTACCTCCCCACGAGTTTCTCAAACTTCTAATTAACTCCCGAAACTTCTCACACGTCCATTTTATAACTTTACGAGTGAAAACTATAAATTTCAAAAGTTTTCGACTAGGTTTCGTTTGGGTCCAAATATACTCAGTGGAATCTCTAAACAACCTACCTTTTTAATTAACGTATCACTCACGTTCTCACCACAGTTCTCAAATGATATACTAAAGTATCCAAATACCAGAATTATACTGCACATGTATAATTACTACTCACAGGAATACCAAATAAAGTCAAATAACATTTAAATCATATAAATGCCATTTATTCATTCCCATGCAATATGAACTGCCATGTTTCCGTGTCCTCACTGATAACTTACCGTTGACTCACAGTCAACCTCATCACCATTATCAACTAACATGGATAAACTCCCAAATTACAAATATGCATGATAAAATTTATAAATTTCTGAGATGGGTGTGACAACTCTTCCCTCCAAAAAGAAAGTATGTCCCCAAACTTTACCTCATGCGTCGAATAAGTACGGATACTCATTCTTCATGTCTTCCTCATTTTCTCATGTAGCTTCTTCCACCGTGTGAATACGCCACAATACTTTTACCATCGGAATCGTCTTAGTTCTTAAGACTTGCTCTTTTTGATCTAGAATCTCTATCGGTTGTTCCACATAGGTCAAGTCTCCCTGAATCTGCAGTAGTTCAGGTACAATGATCTTACTCGTATCAGTCATACAACGTCTCAACATAGACACGTGAAACACATTGTGCACATGTTCCAACTCTGATGATAAGGCCAAACGGTAAGCCACCAGCCCTACTCTCTCTAGAATCTCAAAAGGTCCTATGAATCTGGGATTGAGCTTTCCCCTCTTTCCAAATCGGACAATGCCTTTCGAAGGCGATGCTCGCAAGTATACGAAATCTCCAACTTCAAAATTCATCGGTCGTCGTTGAGAGTCCGCATAACTCTTATAACGGCTCTGAGCTACCTTAAGTCGCTCCTGAATCAGTTTCACCTTCTCAGCAGTCACCTGTATTAACTCAGGTCCTAACAACTTTCTTTCTCCAACCTCGGTCCAACAAACCGGTGATCGACACTTACGGCCATACAAAGCTTCATACGGTGCCATTCCGATACTTGACTAAAATCCATTGTTATACGCAAATTCAATTAACGGCAAGTGGTGCTCCCAATCATTCCCAAAGTCTAATACACACAATCTCAACATATCTTCCAAGGTCTGAATCGTACGTTCTGACTGTCCGTCGGTCTGAGGATGAAATGAAGTACTGAAACTCAATTTCGTACCCATGGCTTTTTGTAAACTTCCCCAAAACCTTGACGTAAAACTACTATCACGGTCTGATATGATCACGGTTGGTACCCCATGTAGTCTTACAATCTCTCTCACATACAATTCTGCTAGCTTGGATGGTTTAGTCGTCTTGATCGGTAGAAAATGAGCTGACTTGGTTAATCGGTCAACTATAACCCAAATCTTATCATTCTTATTACGCGATCGTGGAAATCCAGAAATAAAGTCCATCGTGATCTCGTCCCACTTCCATTCCGACACTGGCAATGGCTGTAGTAACCCCGCGGGTACTTGTCTCTCTGTTTTAATCTGTTGACATGCCGAACATTCAGATACAAACTTAGCGACTTACGCTTCATACCCTTCCACCAGAAGTTTTCTCTCAAGTTTTGATACATTTTGTTGCTTCCCGGATGCACTAAATATTTCGTACTATGAGCTTCTTCTAGAATTCTCTCTTTCAAGTCTTTCACATTCGGTATACATAATCGAGTTTCCAGTTTCAACGTTCCTCGTTCCAACACAAAACCAGGCTGTTTTCCCAAAAGTATCTTGTCCCTCATTTTGCACAAATAGACATCGTTAAATTGTTTTTTTTTTATCTCATCATTAATATCTGGGTGTGCTATGATCGCCATCATTAAGCCACCACTAACCTCTGGTATCACATTCAAGTCCAAACGTTCTATTTCTTTTACCAATTTTTTTTGTTGTGTTAGCTCATCGGCTAAATTCCTCGGCGTCTTCCAGCTTAATGCATCGGCTACTACATTCGCCTTTCCCGGATGGTACTCAATCGAAAGATCGTAATCCTTCATCAACTCCAACCATCTTCGCTGTCTCATGTTCAAGTCCTGTTGGGTGAAAATGTATCTCAAACTTTTGTGATCCGTGAATATCTCGCACTTTTCCCCGTACAAGTAGTGTCTCCAAATTTTCAAAGCATGAATTACTGCGGCCAATTCAAGATCGTGAGTCGGATAGTTAACCTCATGTGTCTTTAACTGTCTAGAAGCATATGTAATTTACTTTACCACCTTGCATAAGCACACATCCCAACCCTTTGTGTGAAGCATTTCTATAGATTACAAATCCTTCGGTTCCGGATGGTATGGTCAAAATAGGTGCCCTTATCAAACGTGACTTCAACTCCTAAAAACTGTCTTCACATTCCTGACTCCATTCAAAAATAACACCCTTTCTCATTAATTTTGTCATCGGCAATGAAATCTTCGAGAAATGTTCAATAAAACAGCGGTAGTATCCCGTTAATCCCAAGAAACTTCGAATTTCGGATACAGATGTCGGTCTTTGCCAATTTGATACAGCTTCTACTTTGTGGGGATCATCTGAAACTCCATTCTTGTCAATCACGTGACCAAGAAAAGTAATACTAGGTAACCAAAATTCACATTTCTTAAGTGATTCGTGTCCAATATTGCATTCTTAACTTCATGATTTTACCCTTATTGGACACGAATTATCACTTATATTGGGAGATTTAATGGATAAATTGTACTTTTATTGTTCTTCACTTTTTAATAATAAAAATCTCTTTCTTGTAGGTTTTGGCAACTTGTTCATAGTAAGAACCAACTCCGTTTAGTTCTTATCTCTTAAAAAAGGGAAGAAATGAACTTCAGCAAAGGTGGATCGATCCAGCCCTATAAGCGGATCGATCCGCGTGTTTTTGAAGAAGTCACTATTAGTTTTAAAAGAGGCGGATCGATCCGCACTTTTGAAGGGATCGATCCGCGATTTCTAAGTGACATTCTGCGAGAGAAATCCTGAAATGGATCGATCCGTATTTATGAAGGGATCGATCCGCGGCTTCTCAAGAAGATAGTAACTGCCCAGATGAAAGGCGGATCGATCCGCCCCAAAGAAGGGATCGATCCGCGGCATCAGTTTTCCTTCTTTTTAATTACAAGTTTGCCATTCTTGTGTTTTAGGTATAAATAGAAAGAGATGTTGTTTTGTTAGGGATGTTCATCTCTCTTGTTTTTTTTCCCAACATTCTTCGTCTTCTTCTCTCATTTTTGGGAACCCACTTGGGTTCCCTTCTATTTCTTCTTCATTTGTATACCTTGAAGCTTGAATTAAAATGTTAATGGCTAGGTATATTTTCTATCTCTTTTCCTTTGATGATATTGCTATGTTTTCCATTGATTAGTTAGGTTTACTTAGGTTGTGGATCATGAACTCTTGGATTTAATGTTGTAGCATTTCTAGGGTTCATTTGTGTAGGATTTGAAACTAAGGGCTTCATCTTATTTGTTTTGCATTTTTGATTGTCAAAACTTAGACTTTGAATCCTACCCTATGTATTTCATATGGAATATTATGTAACCTTGTGTTTTGCATCCCATGTGTTTGATAAATGTTGTGTGTGGGATTTAAAACTTGGAGTCTTCATAATAGATGTCAAGCATCTTTGATTGTTCAAATTTTTGGGTTTTAAATACTACCTTTTGAAGGCTTCATAGGTGGTTTGTCCACCAAGTAGATTAGTTAGTGTAGGGGGGACAAATCATTCGGATTAAAAGCCATAGAGGCTTCATCTTGTATGGCATGCATCCTTGATAGTCAAACGTTAGCTTCAAATCCATTTCTATGGAAATCTTAAAGCTCATTTCATCTAACACATAGGTGCATTCCAAGTGTTTGATAATATGCCACAATGAGATGTTACCTTAGAATGTGCTTGAAACTTTAGTCCATTTCATCTTGTTGTGACCCAAGATGGGAGGAATGATCCTAACCTATTGCTTTTTAGATTAGTATTTATTTACCTTTTATCCTCCAAAAACCAAATAAAAAGCCGTAAGACGCAATGTCTTTTTTATTCTCTTTCATCATCTTTTCTTATTTATTTCTTTTGAGCATTATAATTAGTTACTAAACCTCCCAAACGTTGTTCTTTTATCAATCCCTGTGGACTCGACACCTGTAGACACCCTATTTTGTCGGCTATCAGATTTAGGAGACCCATAGCTTGGTGGTTCACAATGATCGAAAAAGGACTCAAAAGGACTCTTGGAAGTTGGTTCTATTTCTCAAAATGCTCAGAATGACCAAAATGCCCTAGAAAGCCATAAAACTCCCAGATTTGGTCCCAAAGTTCTGGAAACATGCTACGTCGTAAGAAAAGTATTCAAATGAGTTTTAAAAGAAAAATCGGATGAAATCGTCAGCTCCCAGAGACTCCCGGAAGCTCCGGAAGTTCCCGAAAAGTCCCCGTTGACCGGTTTGACCAAGGTTTGACCAGGTTTGACCAGGGTTTGACCAAGTTTGACCAAAGTCGTCCGAATTCACCAGAATCATTTTAAAAGTGTTAAAATAAGTTCCAAAAGAAAATCGAGCGAAAACATCAGCTCCCGGGAACTCCCGGAGGTTTCCAGAACTTCCCGGGAATCCCAGGTTTGACCAGTTTGACCAAAATTTGACTTTGGGACCGGGCCGCCGAAACAAATTTCAAACATTTTTCATGGATACTAGAGGTCAATAGCTTTCCAACGGCATATCGCACATAATTTCTGGATTTAAAATGAATTTATTATAAATTTTCAAAGGCGAAAAAGGCGATCAAATCGGCTTTTATCGCAAATACCGCAAAACTTTTCAAAGTGACCTATCCCCGAACTATTTTTTTTATGTAAATTAGACTCCATTACCTTTCCAACGGTATATCACAATCCCAATTTGGAGTTCGTACGCATTTTCTGTGAATTTCGGACGAAATAGGGCCTTTTCGCGAATACCGAAACTTCAGGGGGCCTAAACAGCATTATCTGGACGAAGGGAGGAGCAGTGCCGCCGCGGCACTCCCCTCCAGAACAGTCCATTTTTGTAATATGTTTTGTGGTCCCATTTTGATTAATTAAAAGCCAAAACGACGTAGTTTTATGATTTCAGATGTTTGGAGCCAATGGGAATACTTTCTAAATCCCAAAACCACCCCAAGTTGGCCTATATAAGCACCCCATTACTCTTCATTTTGGAGGAGTCAAATGCAAGTTTAGAGAAAGTTTGGGAGAGAAAATTGTAGAGATAAGGTTAGAGTAGAGAGAAAAGAAGCTTTCTTCTTTGATTTTCAAAACAAAAGTGAGTTCTACACCTTGTTTTTACTTCATTACTTCCATTTACTTCAACATTCAATACTCCCAACCACCATTTTAGTGAGCATTTAAGAGAGTGGAAGCTTCTTCCATGTCTAGTGTCATCACACATGAGTGAAACATCAATCTACAAGTCTCATGCTTCATGAATATCATCTATTGATTATCATCTACTTGCTTGTTTATTTATTGTTCATCTCTTCTTATCCCATTTCTTTTTATTTTCTTTATTTACTTACTAGTTCATCATCATCTAAGTGATGACATGAAGTTTGGGGTAAGTGAATCCTTATGGATAGTAGCTCTTGACCTCAAAAACATGTTTGATAGATGATGATCATAATCTCAATACTTCCAAGGTATTCTTGGAATGTATTGAAGTTATGTTCAAAAAATAAAATAAATCTCTCCAACAATCTTGGAGGTTCTTAATGATGAGTTTGATGTAAGTATTCTAAGTGGCTATGATCCTTATTTGAGTGTTAAAAATATGTCTTCAAAACATCTATTTCAAAACCCCTCTCAATCCCTCTCATTTGGTTTCAAGAAATAAAACTTTGTTTTCTCCAAAATCTCCAAACAATGAGTCAAAACAGTGAGTGAGTTGAGTTCAAAGATTTCTCTAGAACTCAATACTCAACATATGGATGCAAGGCCACTTGGAAAGTCTTCCTAACTCATTGGAGAACACCCATGATTTTTGGTTTGACTTGGAAGTACTTGGAAATGGTCCATTTGGACCCAAACATTCCTTCCAAACATTCTGCCTCTGCTGTCACAGCAGCTAGGTCCACTTCCAACCTATTTTACAGAAAACTTTTCCAAAAAGGGTGGTCCTAACTTATTTTTCCCTTAAAATTAAATGTTTTAGGGAACTTTCTGTATAAAATGGGCCTCTAGATCATTTTTTTTCATTTTCTAAGATTTTCCAACATTTCAGTCGACAGTACGGACTCTGTTTCTGAGTGACCTGTGTTGTTTATATGATTTCTCTCAATCTGTGATGGATATTCAAGATCGGCCTTTTGGG
Source organism: Hydrangea macrophylla (assembly GCA_033977485.1). NCBI lineage: Eukaryota > Viridiplantae > Streptophyta > Magnoliopsida > Cornales > Hydrangeaceae > Hydrangea > Hydrangea macrophylla. The sequence continues at coordinate 81,331,317 of CM066996.1, forward strand.
TTGTGTTCTAGACACAATAAATAACATCTCCATAAAAAATCATGCATTGAAAACATTCCTAACCCCTCTTTTCAAATTTCCAATGATGATGCTACTGTTCTGTCCACTATTCACAGCAAGCACATTTCAACTTTCATTATTTGATTTGATGCTCATATGCATTCCAAATTAGTTCATATCTTAGGAAGTAATTCGTACTACATTTGTGCATATCCCATGATTATTTCATTCATTCATTCATACACATTATAGACTTCTAAGTCACTCTAGAAATCCATGTACCCAAAACACACTACAACCTTTGCACATTTTAGAATACATACATCGCATTCATGCAAGATTTGGGGTTTTTGTAACTCTTAATCTAAGAAGATTATAAGGAAAGAACTTGATCACACGTTCATGCTTCCCCCGATCTAATCATCCTTTCTCATCCATCTCGGGGATTGAGAGGTCTTCTTTTCTCAAAGATTAACATGCATCATACTAGCTTGTTAAGCATATTTCTATTTCTTTGTTTATTTGTTTCAATGACGATTCATGCCCCCTTTAGATTAGGAAACTTTATTAATTGATATATGGTTAGACGATTTTTCCTAGGTTTATTTGTGTGATTTTCACTTTACATTGTATGATATTTGACTTAGATCTTATGAATGATATTTTATCTTTAGATCTTCCATTTTCAAGTTTCTTATGTAATGTAATATACTATCATAGTATTATTTGCCGAACCATACATAGTATAAGATGATTATTTGGATGCTAATTGAGGCCCGTCGAGAGACGGGGCGAGTTGAGGGTGTTTTAGTCGTGACAAAGGCTCCTTCCTCTCTCGTACCAAAACCCCGAGCCAAGTTCTTTGGTTATGAAGGACCGGTGCCCTTTATCCATTTGGGTGAGTCAAATTTGGGTTTCTTGGTTCCCTAAAGACCAAGTGGCGACTCTGTATCTGTTTTCAACAGACCTATTTTCTTTCTTTGATTCAAATCAATTTTCAAAGCAATCTCAAACAAGAGCAGTGGTCCACTTCCGTTGTCTACAACACCCTACTTCCAAATGCTACATTTTTAATAGGGTTAAATAAGAACTTGATTTTGACAAAATCAAAATGGCGCCGTTGCCGGGGATTGGCGACAACGTTAAGTTGTTCAGTTTCTAATTATATGCGCTTTTGCATTTGATCTTTTTATTTTGTCTTTGTTTTGAAGGATTAGCTACTCTTGAAAAGCTAAACCTCCATCTAGGATGGTGATGACACATTGGTCTCGCATGGGGGAAGGTACTAGTATCTCCTTTGGTTGTTGTTCTTTAAAATTTTGGCATATGTAATTGATCTTCGTGATTTCTTACATAGTTGTGTTTAATAGAAGTGGTGTATTGTTGCACGTGAGTCATCCTAAGAGAAGTTGATTTGTCTACCATGTAGCTTAGTTAATGTAGGGTGGATGTGTCATTCTAATCAAAGGTGTTGCATAGTGTAGTAATTTACCACTTATTTGTTATTATGATAATTATGCTTTGTGTTAATATGCTTGACTTATACCAAAAGAATGTGATTTGTTCCACCATGTAGTTTAGTTAACTTAGCTTAGTTAATGTAATTTAGTTGTAGGGTGGACAAATCATGTTAATCAAAGTAGAGTCATAGTATAGTAATGCAAAGTTTGATTGATTTGCCAAACTTTCTAGAACACTTCTTTTAAAGGAATATTATTTTTCTTTTGCATGTTGGGCTAGTAGTAGAATCAACATTCTAACATTCAAATTCATCTGCATCATCTCCTAATCATTCCATTTTCATTTCTTTTGTGTTTTGGTTTTTCTTTTTATTTTCTTCTTTTATTTGCTTGATATGCTCGGTAGTGATTTATGTGCAGGAACATCATTTTTGTGCTTATCGGGGATCACTCCTTTTATCACTCCTTTTGTTGGTGATATCACTCTATCCCTACTCATTTTTGTCTTTGTTTCGAATCATTTGCATTAGGGACAATGCAATGTTCTAGTTGGGGGGTGTGGGATATTCACCCATCATATTGATGTTCCATTTTTCTTCTTGCCATTAATTCTCCAAGCATGTTTTGGTTGTTAATAAAAGAAAAGATGATTAAAAAAAATTAAAAAATTTAAATTAAAAAAAATAGTTCCAATGATTTTAGTATAATTGCCTCGTTCTAATGCCGAGCGATGACGCTTGTCTTGAGTTTTCATTCGATATTGGTATGCGTCACTTGTTGAATCCCATTAGTTCTATAACTATCTTGATTATAGTAAATTTCATGAAGTTCAAATCTTGGACTATCGAGCACGTTGTATGACTACTTGTATTAAGATAATGTTTAATGCAAATTGTTACCCGAAAATCGTTTAAAACATTTGTGGAGACCTTACCCTTGTGAGTTTTAGATCTTTTTCTCCATTGTTGAGCGTTACATACTTCAATTCTCTCTTTTTGAAAAATATACAAAAATCGTAGATAATCTCATCTTCTTGTTTTGATTGTTCATTAGAGGAATTTTGTGGAATGTAAAATTCTTGTTTGCTTGTCATTGTAGTGGAGAACAAAGAATCACATTGTCTGAGGAAGTGATTTTAGGATCTTTTCACTATTTTTACCCTCAACCACATATTCCCTTCCTTCACTTAACCATAAATCTTCCATATCCGCATTTGAATTCCATTTTTGGGATGTCTTTGCATGAGATTGTGTTTGTAAGGTTGCAAAAGAGATTGAATCGTGTGGTTGTGACAATATAAAGAAAAGAAAAGAAAAGAAAAGAAAAGAAAAGAAGCTAAAAAATAAATAAATAAATAGATGCAAAGTAAAAAGAATTTATAAAAAAAAAAAAAAAAAAAAAAAGGAAAAAAAAAAAAGCTTCATAATCAATTGTACTTCTCTTTTTGAGCTTCAAAGAAATATTTGTGGATGATTAATCTCTTGTGGTTATTTGTATCCATGCATTCCAATAAATCCCGAGTTTGTACCCGAACATCTCACTTCATTTCCCTTTGTCCTTCACCTCATATCACTTTCCCACTTTACAACACCCTCAAGGTCCTAATTGATTCTCAAGTTTTGTGATTTGGAGTTTGAAACGAATATGATAAGTAGTTAGAGTTATTTCACATCCTCTAGTGAATGGTATCTTTCATGAGATTAATTTTTACTCGTTTTTCACGGTTATGTTTTTCATCATTGGCATATGTGTGGCTTTGGTTTCTATTTTCATTACTCTGTTTGCCCGCATGCTCCGAGTGTATTACCCATTTCGAGCGATTCATTTTTAGAGTGTAATACCGATGAGAATTGAGTTGAAGCGCGTTTTGAACGAAATTCGGATTATTAAAGCATTGCCATCTTCTTGATAGTTTTTAGTTATGCACTTCACACCACACACGCATCCAAGATTGAGCTTAATGAAGTTTATCTAATAACCTTGATAGTTTGAGAACTTTTTGGATTTGCGTGTCATGTGATAAAATCTTTTAAAAATTTTTGGGACTATGTTGAGTGTCAGCGTTAGATAGTGGGCAACTATCATGAGGAAACAAAATGTTTGTGTGTATCATTCCAAGAACCCTCCGGAGACGACACTCCGCCTCTACGGGTAACCTAGAGGTTTAACGGCTTGTTGCATACGCTCAATGCAATCGTGTTCCCCACGAAAACGGTTTATCTTTCATTTTAAATAAATTGTTGTGCAAGGTTATTCTTAAATCTTTTGATATTTAGTTTTGTTGCTAAGAGACTAGCAACATGCTAGTTGGGGGGTGTGATTCGTGTCCAATATTGCATTCTTAACTTCATGATTTTACCCTTATTGGACACGAATTATCACTTATATTGGGAGATTTAATGGATAAATTGTACTTTTGTTGTTCTTTTTGTTATTCACTTTTTAATAATAAAAATCTCTTTCTTGTAGGTTTTGGCAACTTGTTCAAAGTGAGAACCAACTCCGTTTGGTTCTTGTCTCTTAAAAAAGGGAAGAAATGAACTTCAGCAAAGGTGGATCGATCCGGCCCTATGAGCGGATCGATCCGCGTGTTTTTGAAGAAGTTACTATCAGTTTTAAAAGAGGCGGATCGATCCGCACTTTTGAAGGGATCGATCCGCAATTTCTAAGTGACATTCTGCGAGAGCAATCCTGAAATGGATCGATCCACATTTATGAAGGGATCGATCCGCGGCTCTCCGAGAAGATAGTAACTGCCCAAATGAAAGGGGGATCGATCCGCCCCAAAGAAGGGATCGATCCGCGGCATCAGTTTTCCCTCTTTTTAATTACAAGTTTGCCATTCTTGTGTTTTAGGTATAAATAGAAAGAGATGTTGTTTTGTTAGGGATGCTCATCTCTCTTGTTTTTCTCCCAATATTCTTCTTCTTCTTCTCTCAGTTTTGGGAACCCACTTGGGTTCCCTTCTATTTCTTCTTCATTTGTATAAACTTGAAGCTTGGATTGAAATGCTAATGGCTAGGTATATTTTCTATCTCTTTTCCTTTGATGATATTGCTATGTTTTCCATTGATTAGTTAGGTTTACTTAGGTTGTGGATCATGAACTCTTGGATTTAATGTTGTAGCATTTCTAGGGTTCATTTGTGTAGGATTTGAAACTAAGGGCTTCATCTTATTTGTTTTGCATTTTTGATTGTCAAAACTTAGACTTTGAATCCTACCCTATGTATTTCATATGGAATATTATGTAACCTTGTGTTTTGCATCCCATGTGTTTGATAAATGTTGTGTGTGAGATTTAAAACTTGGAGTCTTCATCATAGATGTCAAGCATCTTTGATTGTTCAAACTCTTGGGTTTTAAATACTACCTTTTGAAGGCTTCATAGGTGGTTTGTCCACCAAGTAGATTAGTTAGTGTAGGGGGGACAAATCATTTGGATTAGAAGCCATAGAGGCTTCATCTTGTATGTCATGCATCCTTGATAGTCAAACGTTAGCTTCAAATCCATTTCTATGGAAATCTTAAAGCTCATTTCTTCTAACACATAGGTGCATTCCAAGAGTTTGATAATATGCCACAATGAGATGTTACCTTAGAATGTGCTTAAAACTTTAGTCCATTTCATCTTGTTGTGACCCAAGATGGGAGGAATGATCCTAACCTATTGCTTTTTAGATTAGTATTTATTTACCTTTTATCCTCCAAAAACCAAACAAAAAGCCGCAAGACGCAATGTCATTTTTATTCTCTTTCATTATCTTTTCTTTTTTATTTCTTTTGAGCATTATAATTAGTTACTAAACCTCCCAAACGTTGTTCTTGTATCAATCCCTGTGGACTCGACACCCTACTTCCAAATGCTACATTTTTAATAGGGTTAAATAAGAACTTGATTTTGACAAAATCATTAAGTTTTCCAAATAGTTGTTTCTCTCGCAATCTTTGAAGTATCAACCCCAAGTGATTCTCGTGTTCTATCTCACTCGGTGAATAGATAAGGATATCGTCGATGAACACACAAAGTCATCAAGATAGTCATTAAAGACTCGGTTCATAAGATCCATGAACGCAGCTGGTGCTTGGTAACTCCAAATGGCATAACTAAAAACTCATAGTGTCCATAACGCGTTCTGAAAGCTGTTTTCTCAACATCTTCAGCCTTCACTTTCAACTGATGGTAACCCGATCTCAGGTCTATCTTGGAGAACACTTGTTGTAATACCCTGAATTTTTAAATAGTTCTTAATGTTTAAATTGGTATTTTTATGATTTTATTTAAATTATTATTGTGGTTAGTATACAAAAATTAGTGTGAGTATTTTACACCATAAGATATGCCATTGAATTTTTTTAAAACTTACAAAATCAGTAGTGCACGTGTGTGTGTGTGTTTGGTGTGGCGTGTGTGTTATTATATTTATATAATATTATATTGTGTGTGCATTAGTTAGCTAGGTAACCTAGGTATAGCATAATATCATATATCTATAATATTAAAATAGGTTAGGCAACCTTTTCTCACAGCCGTAGTGAGAGAGAGAGAGAGAGAGGGGAAGAACAAGAAGAAGAAGAAAAGGGAAGAAAAAGGAGAAGGGTCCCGGGTTCGTGGTCACGTGTGGAATCGCGGGGTGTTCGTGATTGCAATTTTTTATCAACTAAGTGAGTTAAACTTTTTGTATTCATATATATATATACACGTATATATATATATGTGTATACGGGAGTAATTAAATTAGTACTTGTTTAATTTAATTGTTAGGGTTAAATCTTTGTAATGGATACACGCTATTGTTGAAGTAATTTAGATAGTTTCTTTCCCCTTCGTGTGACTTTGCGATCATGACATTAGTGTATTCGAAAGGGTTAGGTGAATCGTTAGTTTGATAAAAATCATATGTGAAATATTCATGTTTGTTAGAAAATATATGTGAAATTCGTTTTATTTGTAATTCACACAGTTGCAGAAACTTTAGAAGATTATTATAAAATCCTGGCTTTGAATTTGAACATTCTGTCTGCTTGTCTCATGTAAAACGTGATTCTGCACGTTTTTCGTCTAATAGTATTTTCCTGATTCTGCACCGTTTGGGCAAAAATTGAAGATTTCAGTAGCAGTTTTTAGTATATTAAAATGTACGCAATTGGAGAAATATGATTCGTTGTTTTTTTTTTTTTTTTATATATATTCGTTCGTATGACATAACGGAGATTACTTGGAGATACATGAATTCTCTTATAATATTGAGTTATAAAAAAAAATAGATGATAGTCATTAACGTTGAGTCCGATTAAATTTTATAATTCCGAGAATGTAAAATGGTTTCAAGTTCCTTAGTGTTCACCGCTCCCAGTTGTGATATTTTTTTGGTAGCTCGACTTGCTGAGTGTACCTTTTTGCCAGTGGCTTCGTGATCAAGCTGGCCTAAGCCTTATGCCCAGCTTATTTTGTTAGATGTCTGGGCATATTGACTGGCCTTCTGTGTGTATACCTGGTTTGGTTGATACCCTAACTAAACTAGCACCAGAGTGGATGTTGGTAGTATGTCCGGGCACACATGGGATATATGTGTAGGTGTACCATGGAGGGTGGCCAAGTGGTGAACCTAGGAAATTGAATAATGAATCATTCATAAAAAAGTAAGTTGACCATGAGTAGGGTGACCTTAGTGGTGAACCTAGGGCAAGGAAAAAAATGACAGTGATTGTAGAGCATTAAATGCAAATGGATAAACTGTTGCGAAACACAAAATTGAAAACTCGAAATGGTTACCGTGGTATAATGCAAAGGAAATTGATAAAATGATTTGGTATTGGAGAATTGCTTATTATGATACTAAGGAATTGTGCTAACTCTTGAGGTGAAGTATGGTGGGCCCACTAACCATTGTATGTAGGCTTTGGCTCACCATCTTATTTAAGAGTAAGTGTTTCTTTTACTTTGTGGGTGGAACAAACTGCCGCCCTGACTCGAGGAAACTACCGCTTGTCCTCACTCGTGTGTGGAACTACAGTTCTGCCTTCAACTTTGTATGTGTTTGTGGTCAAGAAAGGGAGGGAGCCCAGCGGATTCCCAACCTCAGGAAAATTTATTGGGTATTATTATGTTAATTGATTATTGTTGGGTTGGAGTCGAGGGGACCACGAGTGATCCTTGAGACTAGGGCGTGTTTACTCATACCAGTGTTGTTATACAATACTGATCCGTGTGATGTATATCATGCGCGGGCGTTTCTTGGGAAACCTAGCCATTTTACAGATTAAGGAGTAGACCGATATGACTATTGGATTGCGTGGACTTGCTTGAAGGCATGAAGACCTTTACTGTTCATTTCCTATTTCAGTTATTTGGCATTGTGGGCCATTATTGTAGTTGGTATTGAGACGTTTAGTAGCTCTAACCAGAGGTTGTAATAGAGGTTATTCTTTCAAAGCCTAAGTGTAAATGAAACGATTTTTATTATGAATGAGAATTTAGAAATGTTTATTCAGCTTCCGCTTTTCAATATAAGTGATTTAGTAGTTGTAGCTTTAACCAAATATATTTGAGTATTTTCGGAACCGCATGAGTATTTTTTTTTAAATGGAAATGTGGTGGTTTTGTTTTAATAACATAAATGGAGATTTATTACAAATGTTTTAATCAAGTTTTTAAGAACATCTATTTCCATTAAAAGTTTTATTAGGATGGGCTTTGTGGTGTTCACTCCGATAGTTGGGCAGTCTAATAGTAGGCTAGATTTAGTTCTATGCTGATTATTTGACTTTCCCAAAAATTGGGGTGTGACACTTGTGCCCCACGAAGTTGATCAAATAAGTCATCAATTCTGGGTAACGAGTACTTGTTCTTAATCGTTAACTTGTTCAGTTCCCGGTAATCAACACACATACGCATGGAGCCATCTTTCTTCTTTACGAACAATACTGGAGCTCCCCACGGTGCTACACTTGGTCGGATGAAACCTTTGTCAAGTAACTCTTGTAGTTGGACTTTCAGTTCCTTCAGTTCTACTGGTGCCATCCTATACGGTGCTTTGGATACCGGTCTTGAGTCTGGCTTTACCTCAATGATGAATTCAATTTCCCTCTTAATCAGGACGTCTGGTAAGTCATCGGGGAACACATCCGGGTACTCTTGCACTACTGGAATATCCTCTACTATTGAGTCGGTCGCTGAGACATCAGTCACTGAACAAAAAAATCCCTGACATCCCTTTTTCAATAACTTCCCCGCTCGGATAGCTGAAATCAAGTACGGCGGCGGTGTAACCCCACTCCCTTGAAAATAAAAGTTCCCATGCACTGGTGATCGAAATTTAACTTCTTTCCGTTCACAATCTATCGTAGCTTGGTTAAGGGCTAACCAATCCATTCCCAATATCACATCAAAATGGTTCACCACAATCGGTATAAAGTCTACGGTCATTAACTTCTCGCCTAGTTTGATCTCACAGTCTTTATATATCATAGATGTCACTACCGGTTTACTAAGCGGCACGGCAATGGATAAATCATATCCTAGTGGCGCGAACTTAACATTCAAATGTTCAATGAAGTTATAAGATACAAACGAATGCGTAGATCCCGAATCAACAAGTATGCGTGCTAAGTGCGAACATACAAGCACCATACCTGAGACCACTGTATTAGTAGCAGCCACGTCTCCAGGGTTCATCTGGAATGATCTTCCCTGACGTTGTTCCGTCCTTTGTCCTCCGTCATTGGATTGTCTAGGCTTCGAACCACTAGAAGCCATAGAACTTGCCCCTTGTTGAGAACGCTTCTTTGGGTAATCCTTCGCTCGGTGTCCCAAGGTACCACAATCAAAGCACTTGAGTTGCGGGTAGGTCGCAGAACTCACACTGTTTTCCCCTGTAGACCTGTTTTGAAAGTTGGTCATAAAACATCGACCGGTGTGTGGTCGGTTGCAAAGCGGACACAATGGTATATTACTTGATACTCTTCTGGAATCATTAAAACCAGAACTAGAGCCTCGTGAAAACGACTTCTTAAAAGATCCCCCTTGACTTCGGTCACTACCCTCATAACTTCGCTTTCCTTGGTGATTTTGTCTCGATCTCTCTATTCCACTTTCGGCTACAAGCGCCGTCTGCTGTACTGCTGCAACAGTCGAATGCTCGTAGGTCTCTACTCTCAACCGGATATTATCCCTTAAACCCTCTTCAAATTTTCTTGCCCTATCTTCCTCTTCGGGCACTGAACCTTTACCAAACCTCAACAATGCATTATACTTGGAAGTATACTCCATTACAGTCATGTCTCCTTGCTTGAGGTTATCAAACTCCTCTTTGCATTGTAGGCGGCTCGCGGAAAGAATCGGCGATTGAATTCTGCCTTAAACCCCTCCCAAGTAATTGGTGCTCCTTGATCTAGGACATTCACCCACCAGTTCTGGGCTTCACCCCTCAGTACGTCACTTGCGTTCTCAATCTTCTCCCTATCTGACATCGGAATAGATCGAAAAATTCGTTCCATGTCCATGACCCAATGTTCTGCTAATGTTGTATCAGGTGTCCCATGAAATTCCATTGGTTTCTTCCATGCAAACTGTTCAGATATTGATCTCAAACCCCTATTTTCAGGCACATTCACTACAACTATCAGTTCTGGTTCCAATGGAGGTGTTGGGGGTAACCGTTCGAATATATTTCGGATCATGTCACCCATATTCCCCATCATTTCTGTCATGTTATTCATACGTCGAGTGTGTGGCGATAGTTCTCGCTCTTCGTCACTCATCATTACAATCCTGTAGTTCTCAATACATAAACACTATGCATGTACAACAATAATAATATCATGTATGTAAAACAACATACATATGCATCAAACATCTCTAATATGTATGGATGCAATCTAGAACATGTGATAATTTACTCAACACTCCACTCGTCGTTGAACGTTTCCCAAAGTTTTGTTACCTATTGCTCTGATACCAATAAATGTCACGAACCATCCCACTACGCGTGGAAATAGGACACGTGGCACGCCACCAAGGCTCATCCAAACCTCATCTAACGATACGCAACGGAAAGAACTTTAAAACAACCCTGGGTATTTTAAAACTTAGGAAACATTGCCCTCTGAGTTGACAAATCCATTGAAAATTTGAGTTATAAAAAGTTTTGGCCAAGTGAAAACACATTCAAAAGAATCAATTCTGAAAACAGAGGTTCAGTCGACTGTGCCTAGGGTCCAGTCGACTGTGCCTAGCAGAAACCAAAACCCTAAATTCTTAACAGAGGTCCAGTCGACTGCACTGGTTACTATTTGGATCAGTAGCTAGAATCTACACTAGTTCAGTCGACTGATTAAAGGTCCCCAGTCGACTGTGTTCAGCAGAACCAAAATACAACATTTTCAAAAGGGGTCCAGTCGACTGAGTTATGGTAAAGTCGACTGGTTTTACCATTAATAGAAGCAGTAGCCAAAATCCAATAGTGTTCAGTCGACTGATAAAGGGTCTAGTCGACTGCTTCTCTTACTATTCACTTTCAGTGTCTCAAACACACGGGATCCAGTCGACTGATCAAGGGTCCAGTCGACTGTTCCCCTGCTAGGCAGCCCTGTTGTGAAAATTAACAACTCATGCTTCTCTATACCAATAACAATCACAACCATAACTCAAATACAACATTTAAACATAACCACAGACGTTCAATTACAAGATTTCAATACTACGAAACTAATTCATAGTTCTATTACAACATATTAATACAATTCTCAATCCTTACACAAGTTTTAGGATTTAAAACAAAAACATATACAAAGGTGATTTCCCCGGCGTTCATCGGCCTCACTCATCACGCTACTTCTTGTCTTTCTTCTTACCTGCAATGGAGTACATCTCCACTGCTCAGCTATATGCTGAGTGCACAATTCTAAATGCATGCTTATATGACAATTCATGGTTTAAGCATCTAAAACACATAGGAATAGTCTCTAGGGTGAGTGGTACGCATTCATCCGGTCGATGTCGTAGGAGGCCCACCTCTCCCACGCATCTCGTACACTGGTTGGGCCTTCCTCCATACCAGGTACCGTGTACTGGTTGGGCCCACCTCCAACCCAGACACAACCACAATTCCAATTCCATTTCAATCATAACCATAATCCTCAAGGTTCGAGGAGCTTACCCCGGATGAATTTGCACCAAACTCTCCTTTGACCCAAGTAGACACATAACATGCTCACATAAACAGTTATACGTGCTTTTCATGTAATTTCACGTGCATAATTAATGGGCCTAACTAATACATGAATTTCGCCCGGATCCAAGAATATTAAAGTTGATGTTCAAAACATGAAAATCCATATATTTCATAGATCTAGAATTCATACCTCGTGCGCTTTTCTTCAAACTTTGAAGGATCGTCTAGGGGGCTAATCAAACGTCGGATTTCAAATTTGGGATGATTCCTACAAGTTTTACTAGGGTTTTTTTCCAAAAGTCTAGAATTAAGAATTTTACAAAAATTGGCCACACACGGCCTTAGTAGTATCAAAACGTAGCTCTTACCTCCACGAGTTCAAATATGAAATCTGGAGAAAATCTGATGGACGAACGGTCGTCGATCGGCGTCGCAAAGCCCGTTGGCTCCAATCTCCTTTCTCTCTCCTCTCTCTAGATATTTTTGGCAAGTTTTGGATGAGAATGAATCTCATCCACTACTATATATATGCAAACTTTTCAAAAATTGCGTTTACCTCCCCACGAGTTTCTCAAACTTCTAATTAACTCCCGAAACTTCTCACACGTCCATTTTATAACTTTACGAGTGAAAACTATAAATTTCAAAAGTTTTCGACTAGGTTTCGTTTGGGTCCAAATATACTCAGTGGAATCTCTAAACAACCTACCTTTTTAATTAACGTATCACTCACGTTCTCACCACAGTTCTCAAATGATATACTAAAGTATCCAAATACCAGAATTATACTGCACATGTATAATTACTACTCACAGGAATACCAAATAAAGTCAAATAACATTTAAATCATATAAATGCCATTTATTCATGCCCATGCAATATGAACTGCCATGTTTCCGTGTCCTCATTGATACCTTACCGTTGACTCACAGTCAACCTCATCACCATTATCAACTAACATGGATAAACTCCCAAATTACAAATATGCATGATAAAATTTATAAATTTCTGAGACAGGTGTGACAACTCTTCCCTCCAAAAAGAAAGCATGTCCCCAAACTTTACCTCATGCGTCGAATAAGTACGGATACTCATTCTTCATGTCTTCCTCATTTTCTCATATAGCTTCTTCCACCGTGTGAATACGCCACAATACTTTTACCATCAGAATCGTCTTAGTTCTTAAGACTTGCTCTTTTCGATCTAGAATCTCTATCGGTTGTTCCACATAGGTCAAGTCTCCCTGAATCTGCAGTAGTTCAGGTACAATGATCTTACTCGTATCAGTCATACAACGTCTCAACATAGACACGTGAAACACATTGTGCACATGTTCCAACTCTGATGATAAGGCCAAACGGTAAGCCACCGGCCCTACTCTCTCTAGAATCTCAAAAGGTCCTATGAATCTGGGATTGAGCTTTCCCCTCTTTCCAAATCGGACAATGCCTTTCGAAGGCGATGCTCGCAAGTATACGAAATCTCCAACTTCAAAATTCATCGGTCGTCGTTGAGAGTCCGCATAACTCTTATAACGGCTCTGAGCTACCTTAAGTCGCTCCTGAATCAGTTTCACCTTCTCAACAGTCACCTGTATTAACTCAGGTCCTAACAACTTTCTTTCTCCAACCTCGGTCCAACAAACCAGTGATCGACACTTACGGCCATACAAAGCTTCATACGGTGCCATTCCGATACTTGACTGAAATCCATTGTTATATGCAAATTCAATTAACGGCAAGTGGTGCTCCCAATCATTCCCAAAGTCTAATACACACAATCTCAACATATCTTCCAAGGTCTGAATCGTACGTTCTGACTGTCCGTCGGTCTGAGGATGAAATGAAGTACTGAAACTCAATTTCGTACCCATGGATCACTGATGCTTTGACATTACAAGGGCTAATGGTCATTATTTGCTTGTATTGAATTATTGGTGCATTTCAAACATACTAGTTCTCATAAAAACCATAGAAAATGAGACTGGGATTGAGCCAAATCCTGTTTTGTGCATTCCAAACAACCCTTAATATTTGCCGAAAAGTTTCATCCTAAGGGTTGTGCTTGATGGTGATCCCCCTTACCCAGGATTCCGGGAGGATAGCCTGGAGATACACATTACGACATGTTTTTCCTTTTATTTCCCCCCTCCTATGTTGTACCTAACTGTAATCTCGTTGTTATTTCTCTACAGAAGGTATAGACATTCCAGGAGCTTTGGGATATGACCTCAGAAGAGTGTGCTGAGCTGTTTCTCAGGCAATTGGTTTATTACCCGACGAAGTACAAAACGTCGAGACTGTACTTGAAATGATGCCTTCCATTACAATTGAAGTCACTTGCGAGACCGAAGGTGAAGAGGGTATACAATAGGGTGACATCATCACAGTTCAGACCGAATTTTTTTTTGTTTGCACCTTTGATTGGGATGCCTTTTTTTGAGACATTTGCTATCTTTCCATGTATTAATTGAAAGAGATTTTGGAATTTATATATTTTGATTATTTGGAGAGTATTTGAATGGATAGAATGTTTGATATATCTTTGTTTAGGTGGCTGTTGCTTAAATTATTGAAATAGGTTTTTACATTTATTTTTTTTTATAAATTCTTTTAAAATTTGTCACGGTTTTAAAGCCGAGACAACATTGAAAAAATGTCGCTAGTATTTGTTATGGTTAAATGAGGTGACAAAATTATAAATTGTGGCACACATTTGTCACTGTTCAAAAAGGTGACAATTAAAAAAATTGTCACCAACATTGTCACGGTACAGAGCAGTGACAATTTTGCATAAATTATCACCGCTCAGTGCAGTGACAAATTTAAAATTATTTGTCACAAAGGAAAGGAAATTAACCCTTTAAGGGGTTCTCAAATGGGCAGTGACAAATAAAATTGTCACTGCTTCAAGCAGTGACAAATATTTTTTGTCACCCCCGAAACTGTCACGGTCAGGAGTAGTGACAAAGTCACTTTGTCATTGCTCCGAGCAGTGATTAGCAGTGACAAATCGGCCAATCTGGTGCAGTGTTATATGACAGTTCATGGTTTAAGCATCTAAAACATATAGGAATAGTCTCTAGGGTGAGTGGTACGCATTCATCCGGTCAATGCCGTAGGAGGACCACCTCTCCCACGCATCTCGTACACTAGTTGGGCCTTCCTCCATACCAGGTACCGTGTACTGGTTGGGCCCACCTCTAATCCAGACACAACCACAATTCCAATTCCATTTCAATCATAACCATAATCCTCAAGGTTCGAGGAGCTTACCCCGGATGAATTTGCACCAAACTCCCCTTTGACCCAAGTAGACACATAACATGCTCACATAAACAGTTATATGTGCTTTTCATGTAATTTCACGTGCATAATTAACGGGTCTAACTAATACATGAATTTTGCCCGGATCCAAGAATATCAAAGTTGATGTTCAAAACATGAAAATCCATATATTTGATAGATCTAGAATTCATACCTCGTACGATTCTCTTCAAACTTTGAAGGATCGTCTAGGGGGCTAATCAAACGTTGGATTTCAAATTTGGGACGATTCCTACAAGTTTTACTAGGTTTTCCCCAAAAGTCTAGAATTAAGATTTTTACAAAAATTGGCCAAACACGGCCTAAGTAGTATCAAAACGTAGCTCTTACCTCCACGAGTTCAAATATGAAATCTGGAGAAAATCTGACAGACGAACGGTCGTCAATCGGCGTCGCAAAGCCCGTTGGCTCCAATCTCCTTTCTCTCTCCTCTCTCTAGATATTTTTGGCAAGTTTTGGATGAGAATGAATCTCATCCACTACTATATATAGGCAAACTTTTCAAAAATTTCGTTTACCTCCCCACGAGTTTCTCAAACTTCTAATTAACTCCCGAAACTTCTCACACGTCCATTTTATAACTTTACGAGTGAAAACTACAAATTTTAAATGTTTTCGACTAGGTTTTGTTTGGGTCCAAATATACTCGGTGGAATCTCTAAACAACCTACCTTTTTAATTAACGTATCACTCACGTTCTCACCATAGTTCTCAAATGATATACTAAAGTATCCAAATACCAGAATTATACTGCACAGGTATAATTACTATTCACAGGAATACCAAATAAAGTCAAATAACATTTAAATCATATAAATGCCATTTATTCATGCCCATGCAATATGAACTGCCATGTTTCCGTGTCCTCACTGACACCTTACCGTTGACTCACAGTCAACCTCATCACCATTATCAACTAACATTGATAAACTCCCAAATTACAAATATGCATGATAAAATTTATAAATTTCTGAGACGGGTGTGACAGGATCACATTATAAACTTTGGTTTATAAAACATATGACCGTGTATGAGACCAAAACAACCATTCTCATCTTACCGACTCTTTTTTCTCGACAACACAATACCTAACTCTCACACACCAATATCTTTGAAACACTAAGATGACCACACTTTAGTAACGGGGTACCAGGGAGTGTCCATTTTACCTCACACTTTAGTACGAGGTACCAGGGAGTGTCCAATGCCTCACACTTTAGTACCTAATCCGCCTCGCAAATACCGGAGAAACCTCACGCAGTATCCAGACTCGGGTACCAGGGAGTGTCCGTAGGCCACACTTTAACACTACCATGGGTGCCATGGAATGTCCTAGTTCGATGTTACACACTTTAGTGCTACCATGGGCGCCAGGAAGTGTCCAGTTTTGTCATCGTCGCATTTCAAAGACACTCTAGCCGCAATCTCAAAACATCACACTTTGGCACATAATTACCAGGGAGTGTCCACAACACAATCTCAACCACATATTCTTTTCCACACTGACCATCACTCGTCATGCATGTACAACTGACTCCACATAAATGTCATGCAGCTTTATACAGAATGTGTAAACAACTAGAAATAGGAACACCGTGCGTATTAAGTCGTAGTTTATCGCTTTTATAATCCAAACATAGTAAACAGTATTCTGATTTAGTAAATTTTCCAAACAAAACCTTAACTGCCTTGAAAAGTTGTACCAAACGGACTCTTAGTAGAAAATATACAAAAACCAGAAACTACCAGGTCGTGCGTGCGGGCTGCTCGCTCGGGTCGCTAGCGCGATTACCCCATTTTTCAATTTTCTTTATAAAAATTTTCTATCTGCCAGGAATCACACACCTCGCGCGAACGGGCCGCTCGCGCGATGGCGCGTTAGTTCATGCAGTGTCTTCGTCTTTTTCGCAGAAAAGTCCCCTATTTTTAGATTTTGATGTCATTTTTACCCATTTTGAAATCCGGAAGTTACTAGGCCTTATAATATGTGAATTTCTTTGGTTTTCTGCAAGGATTAAGAATATGAAATCAATTTAACACGAATCAATCCGTATCTCTCGGATTTTATGAAAAACTAAAAGATGTCAAAACTCAATTTCTAATATACTTTTCATGTGAGTGAATTGGGCTCTAAAACTTTAACAGTAGCTTCTATGAACTACAATTTTTCATAATCATCTCTAACAACAGATTTTGGTTAAGTTTGGAGATTCATGATTTTTTTCAAGCTATGGATAATATCGTAAGATTAACAATGGAGGTTCACATGTTAAACTATACACACAGAAATTTGGCATGAAATTACATTCAGAATGAGTTTAGAATACTCACTGAGATTAAGAATAGAGATATGTTGAGAAAGACTAGCAAGAAATAAGCAGCACAATTCCAGCTTGGCTATGGAGATATTGAGCTCTTCTCTTTCTCTATAAAATTATAGGGAGCTCTCTGTGTATCACCCCCCTCTCTCTCTCTCTCTCTCTCTCTCTCTCTCTCTCTCTCTCTCTCTCTCTCTCAATTCATTTGTGAACCAAAAATGCAGATTAGTGTAGATTATATAGAAGAAACAACTTGGGAACTTGGGGGCCAAGTTCCATCAAGTTTACTCTACAAATAAAATTTGTTTTTCAAATTATTAAACACATAATACATATATGAGCTGATATGTATTTACGTATGTATACTTCCTCACAATCTGAAGAGGTAAGCTAGACTAGTAGGGGTCAATTGGGAGTGTTTGGTAAATCTAGTTTAGGCACAAAAATAACACACACACTACAAGCATTCCAAAACAAGGCCTAACCAATGACGAGTTGCCATAAATGGAAATAAAGTACATGTCTAATCTAGCTTTACTTCAAATCCAAAATCTGTGGAAGTTTAACGCGGCGCAGACAGTTTTGAATATAAACTGGTATTTTCGCAGCGCGGTGCTATCCACAAGAATATATAAAATTCATTTTAGCGTAGGAAATATTTTTCTGGTTTTATAAAAATACTGATTGAGACAATGTAAATATTTCCACCATTTTGAAACACAAATTTGAAATTCAACACATGTATTGCTAAGTTTATAAAATTACAATTTGGCCACAGCAAGAATTTTAATAGGAATTAGATAGGTAATAAGATTCCAAACCTGAGAATTGTAATTAAAATAAAAACAGACAATACCAATTGAATTTAAATATGACAAAGCAAATGTAAATAATTAAATGAAAATGCAGTTTGTTACAGGTTGGGAGAAGGCCCTACACGGCATCGGTTTCATTGCTTCATTACCGGATGAAGGCGTGACACTCTCCCTAGAGACTATTTGATGTGTTTTGATGGTTAGAGCATGAATTGTCATATAAACATATGTTTCTAATTGTGCACTCAGTATATAGCTGAATAGTGGAGCTTTACTCCATTGCATGTGATAAAAACAAAGGCAAGATGAAGTGAGAAGAGTGAAGCTGATGGGAATGCCGGGAATCCTCTGGTACAAGTTTTTGTTTTACAATCCAATGTTGTAAAATATGTCTATAAGGAGCTAGAACTATGTTGCCTTAACTTAGAACTTTGGAATTGATTTGGAATATTGTAATATGTAACTAAACTTCTTATAGTTAGTTTAGAACGAATCCGAACTCATGAGTTCATGTTTTGAACGTTAAACTTGTCAAGTTTGGTTTTCGAATGAATGTTGTTAGTACTTTTGTAATCAAGCCAAACAAGCCTTAGCTTGTTCCGTTATCGTTTCTTTTCATCGATTAGTAAGGTTAAACTTTGTTCTTGAAAGCTTGTCATAGCTTGCGAAGTTTAGAATAGTATAATTATGTTTTGTGTAGTGAAAGAGGTGTAGGTTGGGTGACTCCTTAGCAAAATTCTGCTACTAGAAGGAATTCTGTTAAAGGGTCATTCGACCGGTCGAAATGACCACTGCATGATTTCTTTTTCTACCTTTTTCGGAAATGATTTAAATGTTTTGGATGGTTCTTAGGGTTCCTTTGGGACCCCTTTCAACATAAATTCATTTGTTTTAAAATATAATTACGTTTTTAATTTTATACAGATTTTGCAACTCGTAGATCAATGTTTCCAAATGTTTTGAATACTTAATGTTGTTTTAAGTTTCTTTTCCGCTGCGAAAAAGTTTTAATGAATTGGATGAGCCTTGGTGGCATGGCACATGTCCTATTTCTGCATGTAGCGGGATTGGTCGTGACAACCTATGACTTTACTTTTGAAGGAAACACTTTTACTTATTATCAAATTGTGGTTTCGTGCAATTAGTTTTGCATATAATGACGCATAGAGAGCAAAACTATAAGCATATAATCATTAACTAATAAGTTATGTAGGCACAAAAAATTTGGTATGGAACCTCAAAACTATATGAATGGTGCCAAAGACCAAATAGTCGACATATGACAGATTGATTTTGAAATTTGTATTAAAAATTGGCTGAATTCATTAAAAAGTTGACTTAAATATAAATAGCCGCAATAAAGTTGATTGGAATATAATTTTTAAAACGAAAAGTAGACCAACGCCATATTGTGAACCTACATATAATTAGACGTAATATAGTTGATTCACTTGTAAATAGTTGTAATAAAGTTGACTGGACTGTAATTAAAGTTGACTTAAACATATTTTTTTAGAAGGAAAACTTGACCAAAATGTAATTAGCCATCATATTGTAAACCAAAATATAGATGTAATATAGTTGATTTAGTTGTGTTTTTTTATGGTAATTCACAAGAAACACAAGGGCATAAGGGGAAGTTCATATATATATATATATATATTGTTGACATTTTTGCTTAGGTGTTCTCTTCTAGTATAGTAGATATATATATATATATATACAGAGCCCTTCATAAGAGGGATTCCTCATTTTATTAAAATGAGGACTTCTAATCCTAACCGTTGGAGATCATTTAATCAATGCAATAAAAGTGAAACTCACTGTGCAGTAAATGATCTCCAATGGCGAGATTAAAAGTCCTCATTTTAATAAAATGAGGGATCCCTCATAAGAAGCTCGTTTTAGGCTAAAAACATGTTCACTGGGTATGTTCACTCAACCATGTTAACTTAAGAGCCTTATTGTGTGTGTGTGTATATATAGATACATATATTTATTTCTTTTATACCGACTAAGAGTGTAAAAAGAAAAAAAAAACGCAAACCGATTGGTTAGCTTCCTAAATATATGTACAGGTTAAAATCGACAACAAAATCGATCGAACCCCTAAAAAACTGACTGACTGACCGATTTACACCCCTAATACAAACACTGAGACATTGAATCAATGGAAAGCAACCGAACCTGAACTACCTAAATGGACCCAAAGACGCAAAGAATGAACTCTCCTTGGTTTTACGGGTTGGATTTCATTAACATGGATTCCCAATTGTTTCAAATAAAATTTTATTGCCCTGTGAGTGCGAGTCTTGTGACTTTCAAATTTATGTTCAAAATTAATTTCTAACACATGCGACTATATATGGAAACACATAAAATAACTTTTAATAAAAATCTGTTGATCGCATTTTATTGAATATTTTTCACTATCACATATTAAAAACTAAATTCGAAATGCAAATTTTGGAACCCTAGGGTTATTCATAATTCACTACATTGGTTCTTCAATTCAATATTAGAAATTGTTGGAATAAAAAATGGTTAACTAACATATTGGGTTCTAAATATTATTAAGTTAGGTAAAATTACTATTATTACTATTTTAAGACTCTCGGTGTTTGTCACGACCCATCCCCCTACACGTAAAATAGGACACGTGGCACGCCACCAAGGCTCATCCAGTTCCATTAAAGTCAAATAGCACCGGAAAACATTATGAAAAATCCTTTAAAATCAGAGTTATAAAAAGTTTTGGCCAATTGGAAACACGTCCAAAAGAATCAGTTTTGAAAACAGAGGTTTAGTCGACTGGTCGAGGATCCGGTCGACTGGTGATCTCAAACAGAAAGGTTTCAAAATATAACAGCCCATCCAGTCGACTGGTGCCTAAAATTATCAGTCGACTGAAAATGTCCAATCGACTGGTACCCTAATCCAGCAGAATGTCATGACCTGGGGCTCCATTCAGTCGACTGCTTTCTCAACTCAGTCGACTGATCCTCAGACGAAACAAAGCAGTAACCGGTTCCCCACAATGATCCAGTCGACTGTATCAAAAACTAGGCGACTGGTTTCTGTCAGCAAAACCCAAAGCTGCAGTTTTCCCAATCAAGGTTCTCCCAAATCCAAACCAACGTATATCCACTCCATTCCATCATTCATAACATAAATACAAGAGCGTTTACTAGGGAATACAAGTACTAAATCTAAGTTCATATTATATTACAACATACTACGAATTCAAGGTTATTATTACAAGTTCGGAGTAGAACAAAAGTATAAAACAATTGATTCCCCGGCATTCCACGGCCTCACTCCTCATGCTTCTTCTTGTCTTTCTTTTTACCTGCAATGGAGTAAATCTCCACTGCTCAGCTATATGCTAAGTGCACAATTCTAAATGTATGATATATGACAATATTCATGATTTAAGCATCTAAAACACATAGAAATAGTCTCTAGGGTGAGTGGTACGCATTCATCCGGTCGATGCCGTAGGAGGCCCACCTCTCCCACACATCTCGTACACTGGTTGGGCCTTCCTCCATACCGGGTACCGTGTCCTGGTTGGGCCCACCTCTAATCCAGACACAACCACAATCACAAATTACCATCTCAATCAAATCCTCAAGGTTCGAGGAGCTTACTCCGGATGAATTTGCACCAAACTCCCCTTTGACCCAAGTAGACACATAGCATGCTCACATAAACAGTTTTATACATGCTTTTCTAATAATTTTGCGTGCATAATTAACAGGCCTAATTAGCACATGAATTTCGCCCGGATCCAAAATCTCAAAGTGGATAATTAAAACATGAAAATTTCATAAAATCATAGATCTAGAATTCATATCTCGTGCGAACCTCTTTAAACTTTGAAGGATCGACTAGGGGCCCGAATAAACGTCGGATTCCAAATTTGAGACGATTCCTACAAGTTTTACCTGATTTTTCCCAAATTCTAGAAATTAAATTTTTTGGAAAAGTTTTCCAAACGTGGCCTAATTACTATCAAAACGTAGGTCTTACCTCCACGAGTTCAAATATGAAATCTGGAGAAAATCTGAAGGACGAACGGCCGTCGATCGACGTCGCAAAGCCTGAAGCAACCAAATCTCCTTTCTCTCTCCTCTCTCAAGATATTTTTAGAAAGTTTTGGATGAGAATGAATCTCATCCACTACTATATATAGAAAAACTTCTCAGGAATTATGTTTACCTCCCCACGAGTTCCCAAAACTCCAAATTAAGTTCTAAAACGTCGCACACGTCCATTTTATCACTTTACGAGTGAAAATTATAAATTTCAGAAGTTTCCGACTAAGTCTCGTTTGTGTCCAAAAGTAACGTCCGAAAACTAAATTAAGTGAAATCTCTACACAACCTACCTTTTTATTTAACGTGTCACTCATGTTCTCACCACAGTGCTCAAAATGATATACTAAAGTATCCAAATACCAGAATTATACTACACAGGTATAATTACTATTTATGAAATACCAGATAAAGTCAAATAACATTTAAAACACATAAATGTCATTTACTTACGTTAATGCAACAAGTGTTACCAAGTCCTCGTATCTCCACCAGACACCTCACCGTTGATCCACGTCAACTCAACTCAACTCAAATTATTAATAACATTAATAATTCCAAAAATCTCAATTATGCATGTTTTAAAACCATGAAAATTCTGAAAAGGGTGTGACAGTGTTACACTAGCAGTATGCGTGTGTTTTGTGAATTCCCACAGTGTGTATGTAACATATACATACATGAGATATTATGTATATAATATATTAAACTAGATAGGAGTATTTGTTAACTAAAATAAGTTTAACTAAGATGAGATTAATTAACTTAGGTTGATTAGCTAAGGTTAGTTGTAGTCCATTAGAGCCGTGCCACGTGTTACTCGGACTGCGTTCAAAACACGTGTTTTAATTATGCTTTTAATCACTCGGGTAGTTTTGGTCCTTTTGAATCACTATTTGATCTCATAAAATTACATAAGATTGTATTTTCAATTTCTAAATATCATGAGGTTACATTAAAGTAATAATTTAGTCCAGTAAACAATGACAAAAAAGGAAATTTCGTGTGTGAATTTTTGGTTACATTGACATACGCTAAATGATCCTAATTTTGTCAAATTTTTTGCGATAGTGACATGTTACTATATTTGAAAAAACGTTTTGTATTTGATGATATGTTATTGTTTTCACCTGGTCATCGACAGTAATATTACCTGGGCAGCATTTAAAGACTTTAACAATGTAACATTACATGTGCAACACTTAAAAACAATAAACATATTCTAAAATGACCATAACTTTGTGATTCTATGGCCGTTTTTGATGATATTATTATTATTATTATTATTATTATTATTATTGGGCTAATTTTTTGAGATCTACACAATGGAAGTGTCGATTTGACAATATATATATTTACATTCATTTTTTATCTGCAAAATCTGAATTTTTTTTGAAAAATTTTTATGGGCAATATGCATCTTGTTTTGTAGATAAAAAATATATATAATTTATCAAAAATTTATTTGCATTTTGAAAGTTATGGCATTTTGAAGATTGAAAAAACTAAGAAAAATTATTTTTGGAAAACATGCTGAATTGTTGGGGAAGACTCACGTAAATAGCATTTGAGGGCTATTTTGGTCCAAAGAAAAACTGAAGGACCTTTTACACTAAAGAGAAACACGGGGACTGATCCCCTATTATTGGCCATTGTAGGGACTTGTGGCCACGCGCCCCTAACTATTTCAACAGATAATATTGTAATATTGGGTAATTTATGTGTTTGAACATTTATGTTTTGTAAAACTGGGTAATATGTTTTGTAATGACCCACCTCCCCATCTAGCAATAATATTATCCACTTTGGGCCTAAAGGCAAAGAACTTTTCAGGGGATCACCCATCCCTGGTATTGCTTTGGCAGCAACACGCTTAACTGTGGAGCTCTTTTGTGTTTAGCTCCCTCATGGTTTTAAAAGGTCTTGTTGCATATATAAGGATGAATCTATATATTTTAGTTGGATTTTTAGTGTGTTTTGGAATATTTAAAGAAATAAGTGCAGTCGGGGTTAAAATGTTTTAGCTTATGAAAACAGGGTGGATTGTGCTATAATAGGAGAAACTCTACCCAAGTACCATTGGACGGTTTCAAAACTTTATTTTGTTTTTATTATTATGTTTGATAAAATGACATTCTACCCCTGGTTTTCAGTCAAAATGTTAATTTTTGGAACAATAAAAATGATTGTTGTTCCTTATTGACTTTGTTACAAGTGTCCTAACCCACGGAGACGAATTAGGGTGTGACATGTTTTGTGCAAAAGCAAATAATATGATACAAAATGTCTAGATTAAACGGGCATAGCTTTGTCAACTTTTTGCCCATTTAGTTTTTTTTTTTTTTTTAGATCTATACATTGGACTTAGCAATTGTGCAAAAGGACATCATTTTGAGTCTCAAATTGAGCTGTTTTGGTTCAACAACTTTATCAGTCATACAAACAAATAATATTATCCGCTTGAATCAAATGGCTGTAACTTCCAAAAAAAAAATAAAAATAAAAATTTGGAACATTTGGGTTATTTTTATGTTGATATCGTGTATTTTTTTAAAAAAAAGTTTCACGATTTAAGCACGCAGGAATGTCAATTTTTCAAACGGATTATATATTTATCACATTTATGCAAGTAAATACGTTTTTAGCTTTTAGTTTAAATTTTGTGTTTTTTTCCACAATTTTCAGCCACTAATCTCGTTTGATAGATCTTATTTTTTTGATTTTAAAACATCAAATTTTACTCCAAAAGATCGAACTTGTAGAATAATAGTTATGACAATTAAAAAAAAAACACCATTTAGAGTAATTTTGACAAAAACAGGTACAAAGAACATAATGGGTTTTAAAAGGAAAAAAAAAAATTTATAGACTTAGACTAAACCATATTTGGATCAGGGAGCTATGGGTAGAGCTCCCAAAATTTATTAGAACTACATACATCACTCCTAAAATGATCGAAGGGTTAGTTGTATGGTTCCTTATATATTTAACTTGAAGAAGACAAACCAAAGCAAAGTTTTGAAGATAGTATCAAACCAACAATGAAGGGAAATACTGGGGCCTTGGAGCTTTATTACTGAATTGAATATAAGATACGATATTGTTAGGGGCATTGATAAATTTTACTAACATTCATATTTACACTCTATTTTTTTTCAGTGACACTTTAGGTCCATTGCAGATCCCAAAGTGTCACTAGGAGAATTATAGAGTGTGAGTATAAATATTAATAGAATTTTTTAGTACCAAAATATTACTCTATAAGATATACTTTTCAGCCCCCCAAAAAAAAAAGAAAAGAAAAGAAAAAGAATATAAGATATACTCCGTACTATTCAAGCAAAAAACAAGAAGAAGAAAGAATATAAGATATACTATTATAATGGCCAATCACTTGGTGGATGCCACATATAACCAGTAGGACCACAATGAGACTTTTGGGTAAGCCAAAGTAGAGTTTGGAATCGAACAATTCAAACATTTATTTTAATAAGACACCACTTTCGAAAGTTTCATAGCAATTATTATTGCAAGGAATAAGCAATTATTTTGTCACGTCAACTACCATTAGATCATACTGCCAAAAGAAGCCAATTAAGAAACTGAACCTACAACTACTCCGGTACAAGTTATCCACAGTATCTGGTGCACGCAAAAGTACCAATAAACAGTTAAAAGATGAATGTATGATTTTTTTTTATAATTATTATAAAAAAATTCGCTGTACTCCCTCCATCCCATAATAAGTGTCTACATTTTTTTTTTTAGATGTCTCACAATAAGTGTCCACTTTCCTAAATTGGTATATAACTTTTATTTGCTTTTCAAAACTATCCTTATAATAAAGACAAAATAGCATTTATTTATGGTCCCAAAACAAACAAAAAGTCAAACACCCATCACATCTAAAGGTAAAATTGGAAAGTGACTCTTTAAAAAACCAAAAAACTTAATATAATACAACTTTCTTAAACATTGTGCAAAATGGAAGTGGACACTTATTATGAGACGGGGGAGTATTTGTTAGATAAGAGCAGTTTTGCTCATTTAAATATTGCTTACTCAACGTTTTTATTGGCCAATGTAATGGGACATAAGGTTTTAGATTATTAATTAAATTCTCATTTAAGTCTGGATCCCACTACATTGGCCAATGAGAGAGTTGAGTGAGCAAAAATACATTCCTGTGAGATAGCTCCCTAATATACCCTAAATCTAACACGGAAGAATTTTTTAAGAGTAATGCTATTATTCTCAAATCCCCATCCCAAATGATGTAGCATCAATCAAAATTCAGTAAGCTCACACTACCATATCATTAGAGATGAGGATTTGAAATTTGAATTTAGAAAACATAGCATTTGTTTATACCATAAAATATAATATAGTCTTTTGTATTATTAACATTATAAGTTACCATGGGAACTTGGATGATTACTTAAAGGACACTTGGCATTACAAAGGGAGATCAAGGTTGGTTACTTGAAGATTAATGGTGATGATGAAAACAGAAGTTACTTAAAGACACTTGTCATCATAGGGACATCTCCCATTAATTGGTAATTGTCGGAATTTAAATTATTAGTTATTATAGTAGGAGGAAAATATAATTCAAATTCAAAGTAGTTATAGACTATTCGTATAAATAATTGTATTGTACTCCTTGTAATAGGTCCTCGACAAAAAAAACAACCATATCCATACGCTATGTAGTTCTTCAATTCAATACACAACTCCCTTCTTCATTCTGCCCATGGCCATTTCTACTTTACTTGGCTTTTGTTTAGTTTTAGTTAGTATTCTTTTAATGCATTAATTTCATTTAGCGATTTGTTCTCTTTATTTTCACTTAGTGTTAGTTTGCACTTTCACAATTTCACTTCTCATGTATTTCCTTTTGTTCGAAATAGGAACTGTTAGAATTTAATTGGGTAAATTACACTGACCTCCCCTGAGGTTTGACGTAATTACACGGACCTCCCCTCTAGTTTGCAAAATTACACTGACCTCCCTCGTCGAAAACGGAGCTAACGGAACAAATAAAAAGTCAATAATGCCCTTTAACGGAACCCAAACCTCAAGGGAGGTCAGTGTAATTTTTCAAACTAGAGGGGAGGTCCGTGTAATTTCATCAAACCTCAGGGGAGGTTAGTGTAATTTACCCTTATTTTTTTTATGGATAGAAATAGTATAATTCTATGTGGTTCTTTTATACAAACTAATCTATCTCATAAATAACTTATAATCTTTTAAACAATTTGATACACTTAAAGCTTATAATATGATAATATCTTACAGTCTATTAAATCATCCGATAATATCTTATAATCTTTTAAACAATCTAATACATTTCAAACTGGACACACACTGCCATACAAATATCAAAGTGATAAATATAAATGACGAATTATGCTTATAATACAAAATTTTTGTGAAAGAATTATGGGACAGATTAGTTTGTACAAAAATAAAAAATAGAAAAAAATAAAAAAATAATAAAAAAAAACTCATAGAATTGTACTATTTCTATAAAATAAAAAATTTATAAAACTTTTATTAAAAAAAAAAAATCAGGTCGGGGCGCTGCTCCTGAACTCCCGTATAAGCTCTTGCTCACACTGAATTATACTCCTGGGTCTACCCGTGCACATGTGGTCAATTTTGGCTGGAAATAACGTGACATTCCCATTGTGCCCTTGCTTCTTTTTTTTTTTTTTTTTTTTTTTTTGTAGTTGGGTGAATTTTGCACAATTTTCAAACTATAGAGTGTAAATTGCCAAAATTGAGACCACCAGGACCAAATTGTCACAACCCTTAAACTATAGGGGTGTAATTTGCAATTTATCCATTTTTTTAAAGATGTTTTCTCGATGTCCATATTGGTTTATTTCTGGAAGATTTGTTTTTTTCTCAATGGTTGTTTTTGTTAATTAATGAATTTGGTTGATCAAAATATTTTTGCTCACCCCAAAATTATTCACTCATTGCTCATCTAACTCTTCCTTTGGTTAATGTAGTGGGACCTATGACTTTTTATTGACCAATGGGAGAGTTGGATAAGCAATTTTGGGGTGAGCAAAACTGCACTGCAAGTGTTTATTCTATAAAATCTCCAAACTGCAAGAATCAAATAGCCCACAAATTACAACAGACAATGAAAACCCAAAACCCAATTCGGAGTTCAATTATTATATCTTCATATGTATGTGTGTGCATTTGCAGGGAAAGACATAGAATTGATTTTGGTGCTACGTTTAGTCAATTTATTGAGGTTTGAGGGTACTTTGACCTATTTACACATTATCTTTCATGGTGAGGGCAAATTTGGCATTTTGTTAACAAAAATGGTGACATCAGCTGATTCCATCACGAAATACACACGTTATCTAACGGAGGGAGGTCCGTGTAACGAGAACCCAAACCTCAAGGGAGGTCAGTGTAATTTTTCAAACTAGAGGGGAGGTCCGTGTAATTTCGTCAAACCTCAGGAGAGGTTAGTGTAATTTACCCAATTTAATTTAGTTATTTCCTATTATCTTTATTGCTTTTTACTTACAATTCCTAGGAGTAGTTGTAGCATAATTCAATCACTTTGAAACTTCGAAGGTATCCTTCGACCTCTCACTTCTCTTATTCTTCTTTTTCTTCTTCTTTTTAGTATTTCATCTCACTATAAAAGTCCTTTTAATTAAGGCATCGAACCGTCACAATTGGCCTGGTGAGGCGCATTTAGCTTACAAAAAATTACACAATCACACTGACAACTTGCTTGCCTGGCACGCTCGCACACACATAATTACACAAATATCCTTCAAAGGATTAATAGCCAAAACAGCATTACTCATTATTTAATTTATGCCAAAACTAAGAATATTTCAAACCAAGATTTTTTAGTCCAACAAAGACGAATTTTTCAGGTATCGATGTAATCAAGCATTAAATTCAAGCATTTTTTTAATGTTACCAGCGTATATCTCAATCCATAAAAGCTGTACTTTGTAGACAAATTGTAGTTCTCAAAAGGTAAAACTAGATATTTGGGGACTTGGAGCTGCAGACGATTTAGTTTATTTGATGATCTACGAAGACAACATTGGATTATGAGCGACTTACTTTATTTGATCTACCAAAATGCGAGAGTTTCTCTCTGAAAATCGCAGATCTTAGCGCTAAACGCAATTCACAGGCGTTAGAGATTGCCGAAAGCGTGATGCACCAAAAAGCTTTGTTTGGGGGGTGGGGGGTGTCACGATTTACTCAATAATTGACCAGTTGTTAGGTTGAAGAAATCGTGATGCACAAAAAGCTTTTTTCTTTTTTCTTTTTCTTTTTCTTTTTTTTTTTTTGGGAGGGGGGGGGGGGGGGGGAGAGGGGGAAGGCTTTTCACAATTTGCTCTATATTTGACCAGTTTTTTTTTTTTTTTTTTGGGGGGGGGGGGGGGGAGGGCTTTTCACAATTTGCTCTATATTTGACCAGTTACAGAACATATCAACCAAACACCTAAGCCATAATAAGCAGTTCTAACAATCACGATCAAAATCACACAAGCCTAAACACAGACAAAAGGGCTCTACATGAGAGCAACTCCAACAAAATCACATCATCAAATTCGTAGGAAAACTAAACAACTCCAATTTGGTGACTCCCAACTATGAAAATGGCACTCCAACAGGATCACCAAAAGAGTTAACAAACATCACCGGGGTGAAAAGTAAGGGCCTTTTGGCCAACTATGGGAAGAGGGAGATGGTAACCAAATTTCGGAGGGAAGAGTATAGTCATAAGACAAAGCAAATATACGATTACAGTGCATCCAGTGTTTGAGTATTACCATAGTAAACGCAAGAGATACATTTCTAATAAATAACATAAATGAGATGGATTTCTGCTTCAAATCTTTACAACACAGGAAAAAAAAAATGTGTCAATTAAAAGTAAATTGTCACCTGCATGGTAGAGAAGACCAAAATTCAGCCATGCTTTGACCCTCCTCCCAACATTTTCATATTACTTATTGTAAAGCACCTTTCTCCATCAATTTTCATATCATTCTTGTTTAAGCTTCTTCAAAAATCTACTCACCAGCTTTGAAAGTAGGCCATTTGCTAACAGAACGCGAAACCCTTCCCTGTCGAAGTCGGAGATTTGTATTTTCGGGTATGGCAGTAAAACCAGCAAAGGCCTATTCAATGTCAAAAACTAATATATGTCACTGCTCATACTATGACAGGAAACTCTTAAAATAATTGCACAAATAGTCACCATGATTATTTTGTAATATCAGCAAAACTTGAGCACTATTGTCGCATGTAATGGCATAGTGGCAAAAGGCTTACATGACATCTATAGGGTGGAAGGGTCTAATTCTTACGGCATGAATCCAATGTTCGTGTGTGTTTAAAGTAGACCTGGCAAATGGGTGGGTTCGGGTGGGTTTGGGCGGATCATCGGCGGGTTGGGTTGAAAATGGGTGGCACCCAAATATGACCCGCAAGGATTGGGTCGATTATGGATTCGGGTTGGTCCGGGTCGGGTTCATCCTACTAACCCGACCCACGCATTACTTTACAATGAGCTACATCTTTTTGCATAAATGAAAGGAAAAAAATTTCTAAAAACAAAATCCAACTGTCCTCCAAAACTCATATACATATATATATGTATATATATATGTGTACTGAGAGAGAGAGAGAGAGAGTGCACTCATCCAGTCCCATAGTCTGCAGCAGATTTAGAATTTTTGACCGAGACATATATATGTATGTGTATATATATAAAGAGAGAGAGAGAGAGAGAGAGATAGAGAGAGATGGCTTAGTATACGAGGATTTGATGTGATCTACAGCAACCACGAGGACGCCGTCCGCCGCCAGATCGAGATCCTTTGGGACGTAGATATCGGATTTGAATGACATCGCTCACGAACCCTCGCTTGCCGATCTCTCTCTCCAGATCCTCTCAAGCCCTCCGCTTAGTCCCATAGTCTATCGCCAATTGATTTGGCCATTTGGGATAGAGAGAGGTGAATTGTTTCAAAGAGAGAGATAGAGAGAGAGAGAGAGAGAGAGTGAGTGAGAGAGAGTGTGTGTTCAGTGGTGGTGTATTGGGAGAAGGAGGTGCATTGCTGATCTCTGAAACCCTAGGTTTAGTGTTTTATCATGTTTATATAGCAACCCAGCACGTACCCATTTTTAACCCGCAGCCAACCCGCGAATTTAATAAATTCTCAGAGCCAACCCAAATCCAACCCGCAGAGTTATTTTAACTGCCCAAAAGCGCAAATCGTTGGGTGGGTTTGGGCGGGTTGGCGGGTGCAGTTTACATTTGCCACCCCTAGTCTAAAGGAGGTCAGAGAGATGATTCTTCAAGAAGTTGGAGCCTCTGTATGAACACGTATCTAACCATGTAAACCAAAAAAACATGATCATCCCCTTCCCATCTTCCTTAGAAAACAAATGAAAAATGGATCAAATACTTGATGACCAATCCATAACACCACCCCTAGGGGTGTACCTCGGTCTGTATCAACTGAATTGACGTTCTCGGTCTGTTTAGCAGTGAGAACCGTACCTATGCTTCTAACAAAGAAAGAAGGAACCCAGAAAAACTAGTACCAGATTCAGCCGAAGGAAACAATAGCAAACAAGAATGCAGCCAACAAATTCCAATGAAAACATAAGTAAACACATAACACACACATGCAAGCCCACCCACCCACGTACCCACCCACACAGAGAGAGAGAGAGAGAGAGAGAGAGAGAGAGAGAGAGAGAGAGAGAGAGAGAGAGAGAGATCACAAAGTGAAGCCGAGAGTAGAGTTGGATGAAAAGGACAAAAAACAAGATATCAAAAAAAAGAGTAAGACGGATGAAGAACACTTACCACAGTATAAGGCTTCATGACTGGCTGACCGACCGGAAGAGGAAGTTGTGACTCGTGCTTGCAGCGTAGACGACAATCATGGGAGGGAGAATAGAAAATATGGTTAACTTAAACAGATTTTAATTTTATTGGCTCTGATCCTATGTGGAATTGCTTAATTAAGTTAAAAACTAACAAATTAGGAGAAGATATTTACAAGTTCGAGGATGCAAAACATAGATCGGTCGGTTTCAAATTGACCAAAAACATATTTTTTTTCTCCCATAATGAAAACCGAAGCCAAGCAGTTGCTTAAGAAAACCGACTAAAAACCTAAAAATTTGGGCGGTTTGGTATGTCGGCTAGTTTTAATGGTTTTTCTTACCGATCAATCCGCTCCCACAAACAGATGGAGGGGAAAACAAAAAAAAATGTCTCTTGGAAGAATCAATGAACCATTTCTATTTTTGCATGATTTAAGTAGGGTTTAAAGAGACAAAAATTAAAAATTTGTCAGGGAGGAAAAACGTTTTTGGCAACCAATACATAGACAAGTTTCATAATTCAACGACATCAACCAATATGAAAATGAAATGTTTGAGCTGACATCATATCCTTCAGTGATATAAGCGAACTGTGAACTGTAAAGCATCCATTCATTATGTTTCCAAGACAATATAATATCTTCTACCTTTTTCGCTTATGTCCCGCATTTTTTTCTTCCACATAGAAATTGTGGATATGATGAATTATCAAAATGTTTCTTTGAATTGTGCAAGTGCTTGGAATGGGGAAATTAGCTGAGAAGGTCTCCAGGTACGGGAGGGGTAGGGGAGGTATAAACAAGCCGAGGCTAGGATAAAAGCCTTGGATGAAGCATTACATTAAAAACTAGGCAGCACCAGTGAGGGTGCGAGAATACGGACGTGGGTGAGGGGGATTCGTCAATTTTCCAAAAACCGAGGGTGCAGGCGGGGTGGGTGGGTAGCACTTTAATACATTGTCTTGATATTTTTAATGGAATTATTACAAATAACAAGCATAAATAAGTAATACTAGCATTTTGATGTGTAATCCAACTCTCAACATTCTTAAATTGACTCAAAAGTGTTAAAAAAATTATGTTGGTGTCCCCTTTTTTACCAAAAAAATAATAATAATTAGGAAAAACACCCTGCTGCATATGAGAAGAATCCACGCCATGTGGGTGCAGGTGCGGGTGCATCGACCCTTTAGAAAAATCGATGCTTCCTAGACTACAAAACATGCCTTAAAAACTGAAACTAAAAGGAAAAGGCAATTTCATACTTTAAAAGACTAAAATTGTCCACATTTTATGTTGCATATGAATTAATATACAGACACCATCCTTTTCATTGAAAAATAAAATTTACGCCCCACACCCAAATAGGTAATCAGAGAAAGCCAAACCTTTAAAACGAAGTAAATCTCCAGACTACATGAAAGAAATCCAGATCTTACTACCAATAATTAAATCATAGACACGATGATAGACACAAAATTGCTTCATACTTCTTGCATATATCACTACCTAAATAGGTAATCAGAGAGCCAAACCTTTAAAACGAAGTAAATCTCCAGATTACATAAAAGAAATCCAGATCTTACTACCAATAATTAAATCATAGACACGATGATAGACACAAAATTGCTTCATACTTCTTGCATATATCACTACCTAAATAGGTAATCAGAGAAAGCCAAATCTTTAAAACGAAGTAAATCTCCAGACTACATAAAAGAAATCCAGATCTTACTACCAATAATTAAATCATAGACACGATGATAGACACAAAATTGCTTCATACTTCTTGCATATATCACTACCTACCAATATGTACAAAATTCAAAGTAGCAAAAGCTAACAATAGTAAAATGAATAGCATCGTAATAAGGCCATTACTACCCACTTGATGACCTATGTCCATATCTGCTAAGCAATTTTTTAATGAAAAGAGTATTCTGCACATAACACCATGACAAATTTATATATATCACAATAAAACAATAATTATCATTGTAATTGTTTTACACATGAAACGTCTCAGATAACAATAGACAGATCCAAACTACTCTTCGATTAGACCATCTGATCAAACAGGTGCTCAACATATATGAGAGATCCAATAGACATGACGAGACCCTTATACCATCAATAGACCACTAATTTATAAAAAAATATCACGACCATAGCTCAGTTAAGGTATAACCTCAGTTGTCAAAATCGTACGGTATGCGATACGTATCGTACGATACAGCTAGTAAACGATACACATTGTATGTGTGAATCACTGGTCTTCATTAATAGTAGGGTGTTTCACTGAATCGTATGGGTATCGTACGATATGATACGCGATACACTTTCTAACCAATCTTTTGTTATAACTAAATGTGGCACCAAACCTATTATAATATTATAACATATATAATAGCATTGTTTATAAGTTAAAACATATATAATAGACTTATCAAAAAAGAAAGAAAGAAAGAAAGAAATGCAATAGACCAAATACAATATGCAAGACTAGTGAATTTTTTGTATTTTTTTTTCAGAAATGATACTTGCACAGAAAATTGTACAGAATTTGTGCACAGAATTGATCCGGGCCACTCATTTCGGTGGTCCCCATCCCAAAATGTGTGGGAGCCACTGAAATAAGTGGCCCAGATCAATTCTGTGCACAAATTCTGTGCAATTTTCTGTGCATGTAGCATTACTGTTTTTTTTTAAAGGTGGATCAAACTGTTATAACATTTATCATTCTTTGATTGTTTTTTTCTTCTACTTTTTATTCTACATATATTTTTTTGAAACCATTTTTAAAGTTTTTTTGTTTGTTACCGAATCTTACGATTCACGATTCGCGAATCCCGATTCGATTCACGGTACGAATCCCTATTTGACAACTATGAAGGTACAACTGGCTAAAATCTGTGGCACCGAGAGATGCTCAGCATTTATCAATTGTGCAGCAAGAAACTTGCCAAAATACAATACGAAAATTAGAGATAGGCATTGGTGATTTCAAAGTTTGTACCTAAAAATCAAGAAGCATATTGTCGTGCCAATTGAGGGCGTTCTTCCATCTGAGGGTGTTCTTCTGTTTGAGATGGTGCTCCCACTTGAGGCACTGCCATCTGAGGGGGGCCACCCATTTGAGGGGGTACTTGCAGTTGAGGAGGTCCTGCCATCTGAGAGGGCCATTCCATTCGAGGGTGCCCTCCTATTCTAGGAGATCCTTCCATTTGAGGGTTTCCTTCCATTCGAGGAGATGATCCTGCCATTTGAGAGGGCCATTCCACTCGAGGGGGCCCTCCCATCCTAGGAGGTCCTGCCACTTGAGGGTTCCCTTCCATTCGAGGGGGCCCTCTAGTTTGAGGGTGCGTTCCGTATCGAGGCGGCCCTGCCATTTGAGAGGGTCCTCCCATGCGTGGGGGTCCTGATGAGTGCCAATTTGGAGCAAATCCATGCCCTCGCGTGGTCAAGAGTCTTTCAACTTCATCCCCACGTCCCTCTTTTCCAAATGCCTCAAGTACAAACTCCCTTAGCACAGGAGTGACACCAACATTAAACCTCACCATCTGGCCTAGCAAATCAAAACTCATATCCAAATTACCTTCCCTGCAAAGCCCCCTAATCACAACATCAAAGCTCTTAACATCTGGTTTTGGATCTCTTTCGCCCATTTTCGTCAAAATCTTAGCGCACTCCAGAGCCTTATTATTCTCAACCAATTCATTGAACCATCTGTTAGCATAATCTGGAATCACTCTCAAACCAGCTTCCACCATCTTAGAATACATTTGCAGAGCATCATCAACCCTCTCTGCCTTAAAATAAGCATCAATCAAAGTCCTGTAAGTATTAACATCAGGTGATAGAGACTTTCCGCACAATTCTACAAAATACTTCCCCGCCTCCTCCACCATCCCAATCTCGCAAAACCTTGCAATGATGTTATTATAACCAGCAACATCCATGGCAAAAGGCTTCGACCCTGCCTTCTTACCCACCTTCCTAAACACATCAACGGCGTCCGAAAAACTCCCAGACTTGAAAGTATCATTAACCATTAAGTTAAAAGTATCCGAATTCACTGCCTGGAAAGTTGGAGGAGTGTGAGTGTCCAACATAGTTTCAAACATTGCCCAAGCCTCTACCTTTTTCCCATGCTTAAGCAACACCTCTATAAGAACATTACAGGTCGCCGGAACCATCTTGAATTGCCTATCAAGCAATGACTTATACGATTCCATAGCTTCCTTTTCTTTCCCTTTATTAAAGAACCAATCCATGTATGTGGCATTGACAACCCCATCGTAAACGAGGCACCGCTCTTTGAGCTCGTCGAAAAGCTCATTAGCTTTCTCTAAATTCTCCAGATTAAGAAACCCAGAAATCAAATTGTTATATACTAATGAGTCTGCTCCGTGACCCTTGTTGAGCATTTCTCGGAGCAGATCAATGGCTTCTCCGATTCGATTGGCTTCGATCAACCCCTTCGTGAGATGTCGATAGGTTACAGAGGAAGGACTGAATGGGGCGTTGGCGATTATGTGTTTATACACATCGAGAGCGATGTCGACACGGCCGGCGTCGCAGTGGGTGTTGATGAGAACATTGTAAGAGACAACGTTGGGGACAATGTTGGATTGGTTGTAGAAGAATTGGAAGAGTGCGATAGCATC
This sequence comes from Hydrangea macrophylla, assembly GCA_033977485.1. Classification (NCBI taxonomy): domain Eukaryota; kingdom Viridiplantae; phylum Streptophyta; class Magnoliopsida; order Cornales; family Hydrangeaceae; genus Hydrangea; species Hydrangea macrophylla. The sequence continues at coordinate 81,368,079 of CM066996.1, forward strand.
ATCGTAGCGCTTCGATCGGAACATGGCGGCCATGATCGCGTTGCAGGTGAAGACGGTGGGGCGAGTGTTGGAGAACACCGCCTGGCGGGCGATGCCGGAGGCGTTGTCGAGGTCGCCGGCTCGGATTAGGGATTGAACCCGGTTGTGGAGGTTGAGGCGTGGACCGACTAGGGCGGAGGTGGAGTCGGGGAGGCGCGGCGCGTTGGGGTCCGGCCGTGGACGGGGGGCGTTGGGGTCGCGGCGGAGGGCGTGGAGCGGTGGCTCGATGCGGAGCCGTCGCTTGCGGCGGCGGCGCTCCGCCGCCGCTTCCTCGGCGGAGGAGAAGGCGAAGGAGCGAACGGGGAGGATGAAGTTAGGGTTTTGGAGGTGGAAATGATGGTGGTGGTGGAGAGCTAGGGTTTGAGTTGTGGTGGTGGTGGTGGAGAGTGAGGAAGATCGTCGGAGAGATCGGAGGAGGGTGCGATATAGAGACATGGTTCGGATTAGATATAGAGAGAGAAACTGGAGAGAGAGAGAGAGAGAGAGAGAGAGAGAGAGAGAGGGGGGCACCAAACCAGACCTCTGAGCTGAAACCGGTAAAACCCTAATACTATCTCGAGTGATGTCTTTGTGAGGTTTAAGGAGAAAAAGATCGTGTGTGGTCGGTAGATCTTAAGTACTTTTCTTTGCACCGTTGATTTTAGGTGGGGCTGATGTTGTAGTGTTTTTTTTTTACTGTCCTCATATTCTGGAGATATTTGGGTGCTATCTGCAACACGGGTAATACTTGAGACACCCCGTTCACATAATTTTTGGGACAAAATTCAAAAGATGAGTTTATCTTTTTCATGTATCACTATGAGGTCCGGTAATATCACAGAAGAGAGATAGACGCATCTTTGAGTTATGTCCAAAATTATATGAATGAATGTGTCTCAATCTTTACCCCAGCAACAATCTCCCCTTTTGAACGGTATATTGTGAAAGTTTTAAAATCAAGAGATAGAAAAGTAAATTGGAAAAACAGCTTTTTCAAAAGGGTAAATTAGAGCACTACCCCTGAACTTAGGCCATTTTTCACTAATACCCTCTAAACTGAACAGACTCATCCTCTGAACTATCTAAAATGAACAAATTCACCCCCTAAAAAAGGGATTTTAGTGTCAACAAATGATAAATTAGGGGTGAGTTTGTTCATTTTTAAATTTTAAGCAGGTGTTAGTGAAAAACGATCATAGCTCAGGAGTGTTACTATAATTTACCCTTTTCAAAATTGATGATTGATATGGAAAATTAATGGAGTGTTTAAATATTGCTCTTAAAAAGTGATTTATTTGAATTGAAATTAGAAAACTTTTGTAAAATGATAATTGAACTAGTATAAATTTTGTGTACAATTTTGGACTGACTTTTTCTAAAAAGCTTCAACTTGCTTAAACAATCTCTTTTCACAACTTCAAAGTTAATTTATTGAAAAAGCTGTAAAAAAAATTAATTCTCAAAAAATTTCACAATTAAATCTGTTTGTTTCAACGTAAAATATTTGTACATACAAATATTTTCTAGAAAATGTAAAAATATTTTTCAAAAATTATTTTACATTGAAACAAATGGAACAATAATCTCAAATAATTGGCTAGCAATGAGCACTTAAAAAGGTACTTCATATCAGCTGAATCAAAATAATTTCACAACATTACACACTAAACAAGAGAATATGTTACAATAAAAAAAAAAATAATAATAATAAAAAACAACTTCAGCTTTAACAATTCTCAGAGCATCTCCAATGCAAAAAGTTATTTTTTCCATCTCAAAGCTATAATTTGACACTACTACAGTACCAAAAAGCTATATTTTGACAATACTGCTCCAATGGTAGATTTTATTCAAACTACCAAATTTTGGGTCAACTACCATTCTCCTAGTCAACTTTCACCTACCATTCTCAACTTTCACCTACAATACTGCTAAATGCTAATATGCATGTTTGTAATAAAATGTTAATTTATGAATCTCTACGGCTTAATGAATTCAACAAGAACGTAACATTTTCATTAATCATAAAATATATATATATATATATATAATCATGGAGATGGAGACACTCAATTATTTTGTGACTGCAAGTTACTAACAATTGGATCTTGGGTGACACTCAACCAACCATTGTAAGGAAAATAAATAAATAATAAAATTGGACAAGAGAGCACAATATAAAAATTAGGTTCTAGTTTTTTATTTATAGACATTTGGGAGGGTATAAAAGTAAAAGCACAAAATATATCCATTGGTATTGCAAATATTCGTGGGATCCACTCATTTGACAAAGTCATTTGAGCTCTCAAATTTGACAATGTAAATGACTTTGTCATTTTTTGGTAGAACATTTGGCCTTGCATTGGAGTGAGTTAAAATTGATGAACTATCATTTTATGACTTTGATAGTGGATTTGGTAGCCCATTGGAGCTCTCATGTGCCCACAAAACATGGACAGACTAAATAATTAGCAATGTGAACAATCACTTTACACACTTGAAGTGAAAAAAAAGTTTAGGAATAGTTTCTATTCACCAAAACATTTTTTTTAAAAAAGGAATACAAGAGTCATGGCTAGGACACAAGCATTATATACAGCACACCAGTCAATGATGAGGCATCTGAGGCTCTTCAAGACCTGTCCTTAGCTTCTTCTTTTTCACATCCTCCAGAAATTGATTGTGTGGTCATATGTTTTAGGTTTCTATATGATTGGATCTGATGTTAAGCACTGACACTCTTGTGCTTTTTTTAGTAACCAAGTTGCCAATAAAATTATATACGCACTATCGCCTTTTCTGGTCTGCGGGTTTTTGATATGGGTCAACCCAACATTTGTCATCTTTAACTGCTTTAGTCCATCTTTTCTTGAAAATCTGCATTTCAATGAAAGATTGCCTCCTTACCTGCAAAAATATCATTACTCATTAAACTACCTCAAGAAAAAAACATACACAAATGCATAATGAGAGATGAGAGAGTCAATAGACCATGAAGAAGCAAGAGTACAACTAACTGGCCATCGGAAAACAAGTTTCTAAAAGTGAAGTTTTCACAAGGACTGAAAAATAATTATACAAAATCTGATATTTATTTAAGCTGCTACGTGATATATACGCTGGTTAAGCTAACTCGTATATCTTATCATGTAAGACCCAAGGTTCTCTCAAACGGGAGAATCTCTGGGTATACTACTACCTAGAGGTTGCTGGTTCAAGTGGTCGGGCACCATGATCCATCCCTGTTAGAATTCGGTGTAAACTAAAGGATGCTCGCACGTGGAATGTTGGTGCAAGAGGAACAATAAAATGAATACTCAAGGTTCCAAGGAACTTAAGAGCTCGTATGGTAACATTTCCAGTTTCTAAATTCTGAAAACGGAAACTCTTTTTTGTTCTTTTTATGGAAACGAAAATTGAAACCACCTTTTTTTTTTCCTTCTTTTTTTTTTTTTCTGGCCCTTTTTCATTGCCGTTTTTAAAGGAAAAAAGAGAAGAAAAATGGAAACGATTACCAAACAATTGTTAGTTTCCATTTTTAACAAAAAGAAGAAAAAGAAGAAGAAGAAGCATAAATTCCACTATTCTAGCATGAATGAATATGTTTGGGTGTGAGGGATCATATTAGAGCATACTATAGAACTTACTGCTGTTCTGTTATCAACTACATGTAAAGCAGAGGATTCCTGCAATTCCAAAGATGATAAATTCTCAGTTTTCACCTCGGGCAAAAAGACAATATGTGTGTGTGTGCTGTCAAATAAGAAGCAACTTAGGTTTTAGAAGCCATGCCAATGTATTGGACTCTGACGAATGCTTTGCTTGAGAGGAACGCCCAGGTACTTCATAACTCAACTGCATGAACAAGCAAAATATAAGTGAGACAAACTAAATATTCGAGGTTGATACTGCATAACAGCATTTTATATGACAGAAATTTGCAGTTTTGGATGCAAAGGTATATTCTCCCCATCCGTCGCATTCTAAAACAATTACACCCACAATTTCATGGTCCTCTCCGGTGAATCAAATGTACAAAATCACATTAATTGATGATTTCAACACTTTTTTTCCAATCCAATAATGTCATAGCTGGTTTTGGAAAAAGAAATGCAAACATTCCTCCAGCTTCCCAAAAGTACAAGAAAACAGAATAAAAATAAATAAAATTAATCATTCAAATCTCATATCAAAACATTGGGTGCATCTAACATATTGATAGAATAAGCTAATATTAGGTTAAGGAGGAATGTCCATCAAGCATCAAATCCATGCCTTTTTTTCATATCATGCTACATAAACTTTTGACTCTACTATTTATTTACTTTTTGACTGACCGACTGAATTCTTTTCTAGTATAATAGTATATACACAACACAAATGATATTTTTTTTCATGACCTCTAAGATAGGCTATTCTGCCTTGCTGGCTCAGAGGATGCTCAAGGAAACCAGGCTTAGGCCTCGCTGAGAGATGATAAGCCAAGATCGGTTTAATAAGAAATTTCCACGTGCCGATAAGTTCTAAGAACTAGTTAGACCCTCTGATGTTGAGAAATTTAGTTGCAAAGAGTATAGTCTAGGAATTACTACGGCATGTAACACCAACTATTTTCAAAGATGCGATACATAACCATATATTGCTTTCAAACACACATTTCCCACTTCAGCCCCAGTATTAACGTAACTTAAGCATTGCATACACATGATAAGTCCAATTTAAATACATAGTTTGGAGACTACAGACCAGACAGCCCCAGAAATAGATTTCTGGCTTTTTTTTTTTTTTACCTGCTTTCCTTCTAAAACGCCTAGTGTAGGAAGAGCCAGATGAACTATATACTCGGAATCAACCACGCCAACATTTTTTGTTCGATCACCCTGTAAAGAAACTGGTTCAGCTATCACTAGATTCACTACCAAAAACAAGAGTCACAGAAAGAAGTTAATAGGATTTAAAAATTGCCTGTGCACAATAACCAAGCTGCATATCCAGTCCCCATGCGTGGATCAAGTCATTCTGTTGGGTCAAAAACCGATAAAAACAAATATCACAGAGGTAGATGACATGAACAACTTACAAAATCAATATGACTAGCGTCCACCACGGCCAAAACACACGCACGCAGACACACAAAGGTAAGTGATAAAATGAGGTTTAGATATACATCATCATACCTGGATCATATACCATGCACAACGCCAGGCCGATCTTGAGAATACGGGTGCCATCATTTCGACCCAACTGCATGGTATATTTTATACAGCAATCAGAACTATAAAGGTTCTCTACAGCAACAGAAGGACTAATCAGACAAAACAAAAATATAAAATAGCACCCTCAGAGTCTCATGGTTTAGTGATTATGTACCCTATACATGGAGGAGCTGTGCTGTTATCATCACATCTTCCACTGCCTTTAAACTTGTAGAACCGTCTACGTATATATTGCAGATGATAATATAAAATTAGTGTATTACTTGGTGATTAGAAGGTATAATGCTGTCACAAAAATTAGACATTGTCCAAGTACTACAGTACTTCTGAGGTGTTATGCAAACCTGTGAACTCTTGAATTCCTTTTACGTGCAGTAATTAGATGATGCACATCCGATTTAGTGGGATCAAGTGCTGGTTGTGATATTTCAAGCCCTTCCTCTTTGACAATGGATAGATATCTGCAAGTGATTTAACATTTTCAAAGTTTAATTCCTGATTCTGCATTATTTGTTCATCTTCAATAGACAAGAAACAATAAACACTTATAACACTAATTGAACAGCTTTTATGAAAATCTATTTCCACGAACTTAGGAACGTCATATGGCATTTACAGAAAATTTCTAGAAGACAAAGGCAACATATCATACTGTCAATAGACACCACTGTGCTATCTGATTTGAGAAAACTACTTCCCAAGTTAGTAACTACTAAAGATATCAATAGATGGGCATTTTCAGGAAATTGACAAAGAAGCACTAGCGAAATACTTCTCAAGCACTCTCTAGAATGAAATTTGAAAAATGTAGGTAACTGAGAGTCTGAGACACAGTCGTGCACTTTTGACCAAATGAAGTATAACTAGAAGGAAATCTCAGCTGCTTTACCCCATAAGGTCCCGCCTACTAGATTTGCTCGGAGGGCAGATACACAAACACCTGAAATTTTCATAATTCCTTGCAGAAGAGTGGCTTCCCCTATCTACCATGTTCTCATGTTTGGCTGTCCATGCGTCAACATTAACAAAGAGCAATGTCACCTGGGGTGTGTTTGGAATGATATCTGTGTAATGCATTATCACCCACTCTAATTAGACTATCCTCTTCATTCTCAACTCATTTTAAAGATTCATTCTAGTAAGATTTGTACTTTTTCAAAAGAGCGAGTCTTATTTGGTTTTGTGATGTCATATACTAAAAAAAAAAATTAGTCTAAAGGTCAAATGTAATATCATAACAGTGCAACTGTCGCAATGGAGAATCTTGGACTCTTTCATGACCAAGACAGGAAGCAACAACGAAAAGACTTTCTCGCAGAGCCTTGATTACATCAGAGGTTCATAATATTCAGTTATTGCATATATGGTAGGTCATATTCCACACAAATACTATCATACTTTGCTATTGAAGCACAACATTTACCCAGCCTTAAACAAATCTGACATAGATAATGCAAGGAATTTCCAAACCTACACTAAAATTAACCAGATCAAACTCACCGTCCTGGGTGAAAATTATCAACTCCAAGGTCCTCATCCCAGAGAAATATATAATCATATTTAGCTACTATATCAGGGTGCAGGAAGCGCTTGGCGAACCACCTATGCCATCAAAAAGTCCTTTTACATCAGAAAGTGTATGTAGGCTCCGTTTGGTTCATGGATTGAAGTAAGAGAAAAGAAAACACAAAGAGAACATTTTTCCTTTGTTTGGTTAGGAAGGAAATGAAAAACAGAAATATCTTGATTTTATATCTCAATTCCTTTCAATTTTTCTCGATTTCAACTATATTTCAGAATCTTTTAGTTTCTAGTATTATATGAGTATATGGGAAAACACTAATGTTTGCATTTCTCTTCTTTGTTTCCTCCACAAAATTCAAAAACCAAACAACGCAATAATAGAACTTGAAGATGAATGACTCGAGTAGTAGAGGAAATTTGTATTGCAGATCAAATCTTACCATTTTGTTTGATTCATAGCTGAAATATGTATGACAGTGCCATTCCATTCTAAATCAGTCCACTCGTCCACAACACCATCATAATGAAAAAGCATCACTGCAAACTCATTTTCCAGAAACTGCAAAATAATGTTAGACACTGTTAAGTTAACAACTACTCCAAAAGCTTAAGCTATTAGAGAATGGGCCCAACAATGTATATCAAGCTTCAACACCCTCTCTCACGTGCAACCACCGACTTGCACGTGGAGAGCAAACATACCAAACTCCATCATAGTGGAGACAAATAACAAAGTGCAAATATGCACAATAAAGCGGGGATGGAGAGTCGAACCCAAGACCTCCCACAAACAAGGCTCTGATACCAAGTTAATTTACCAACCACTCCGAAAGCTTAAGCTGTTAGAGAATGGGCCTAACAAAGTATATCAAGCTTCAACAGACACTAACCATAAACATGTGACCATATTATATCCGTAAGTGGGAAAGCTTAAAAGATGTTCCTCTCACCTTTTCAACCATTTTATTTACTATCTCCTTTTGCTTTACTCCAGCTGCAATGGCCAGCAAATTTACTGAAGACTTTGAGTAGTCCTGATTCAAGATATTATAATGTCAATTCTCAGGAAATCTCAAGAAGCTAGATTAAGTACGCAAGATAGCTCCCCTGAAACTTTAATATATGAGAGTGTTTGTATCAATATATCTATAGAAATTTACTGGAAATTTACTGATGGCTTTGAGTTGTCCTGATTCAAGATATTATAATGACAGTTCTCAGGAAATCTCAAGAAGCTAGATTAAAGTATGCAAGATAGCGTTCGTGAAATTTCAATATATATGCATGTTTGTATCAATATATCAATACATATATACCGGGGGGGGTGGTGGCGCATGTCATATTGACAATCTTACCATTTTTTGCCTCCATCAGCATATCGATAACCATTGTTAACAAAAAAACATATCGAACCTATTCAGCTAATATAATGTCTCTGGGTTTTCGCAGTTTAGCAAGTGGTGGCATATTGTATAATTCAATCTAAGGAATGAATTTACACCATAGTCATGACCAGTGGCGAACCCAAAAATTTCATCCATTGGGGGTGAAGCTGATGACTAGGCTTATATATGAGTTGAGCTGCACAACAAAGGCTCGCAAACATGTTCGATAAAGGCTCTGATCCAAGGTTTAAGGTCGCGGTATCGGTCGCGGTCGCTGAGGTCGCGGAGACGACTCGGTCGCAGCGCCGCGGACTGGTATCGGGCGATACGCAAAGATACGCTAGATTTAAAGTTCAAAAAAATCTGGAAAAATAATGAAAAATTCTAAAATCATTTTAATAACAAATTTGGCCTAATAGATTGTCACAATACACAATATACCAATTACAATGTCACATAATATCTAATACACACGCTGCAGATTAAGTCTAATATTTTTAAAAAATAAAAACACCGTTAAAAAAATTGTTATTTTGTGTATTAATAATTGTATAATTATTAAAAACAATTTTTTTCAAGCATTATGTAAAAAAAAAAAAAAAACATGCAAGTGTTTAACAATTTTATAATGTTAAGTCTTACATTTTTAAAAAATAAATAAACTGTTAGTGTTAACTTAAGCCAAACTAGCCTTTACATAAGTCACTTTAAATGGAATTACACAAGTCTATGAGTCAACAACCAAATGAAAAAAAAAACAACACACATCAAACCGAGAGAGAGAGAGAGAGAGAGAGAGACGATCTAGAGACGACGGCGACAGATCTTCGAGAGAACTCTAGCTGCGACCAAATCAAAGCGAGAGAGAGACAGAGACGAAGTGGAGAAGAGAACTGGACTGGGATTCAAGATGGAACTCAGAGAGAGAGACGATCTAGACTAGAGAAGTCTAGATCTGCTTGGCGCAGATCTGCGAGCTAGAGAGAGAGAATCGAGCAAGAGAGAGAGAATCGCGCATGCTTGTAAGGATCTAACCTCAGGTACGATTTGCCCTCTCTTTTTTGTCTCTAATCTGTCCTCCTTACATTCGTCTCGTCGTCTCATCCGAGATCTCGTGCGAGACGGAAGCATCTCGTCCGATACATGGCGATACGGCCGAGATGGTGTCCGATACTGCATAGTTTTGTTTATTTTATGACTCGGCTCTAGATCTCGTCTCGTTACCCCACGAAACCGAGTTGACTCGGCCGAGACGACTCGGTATCGGCCGAGACTACGAACCATGCTCTGATCGTTCCGGCTTGTTTAATAAACAAGCCAAACTCAAACACACATGAACACGACCAGGGGCAGTTGTAGAAAATGAATCCGGGGGGGGGGGATTAGGTGGCAATTTATACATATTTTGTGCATATTTTGGACCTAATATGACAAAGTTATAATGTCGAGGGGGCTTTTGACCTATTTATACATATTTTTTGTATATTTGGGACCTAATATGACATGTTTAAAATGCCGGGGGCTTTTGGACCTATTTATACATATTTTGTGTAAATTTTGGATCTAATATGACAAATTTATAATGTCGGGGGGGTTATTATAATTTTCAAGGGGAGCTTAACTGAATTTTTTTTAGTGCAAATCTACAATTTCCAAAAATGTGGAGTGGGCTTGAGCACCCCCCACCCTTCAATGTAGATCCGCCCCTGAGCTCGACTCGATAGACCTTGTGAAAGCATTTGAATAAGACTCGTGAGTAAGCTTGTCCAATAGCTCGTGAATAGGCTTGTATACTTACCCTATATATGTAAATCGATAAAATGACAATGGAGTTTTGGTATGCTCATGAAAAAGCTCGATAAAGGGCTTGTTACTGTTTAAATTTATCGGGCTCGTTACTGTGTAAATAATGTATATCTGTTGTAAAACTATGTAGTTTCAGAGGGTTCGTGATAACATACGTGATCAAGCTTGAATTTCAGGTTCGTTTAATAAACAAGCCAAGCTCAAGCATACAAAAGCTCGACTCGTTTAATAAACAAGCCAAGCTCAAGCATGGATTTCAAGCTCGTTTAATAAACAAGCCAAGCTCAAACACACATAAGCTCGGCTCGTACACACCCTTACTGTCGACTAAGAAAGATAAATTTTTTTTCCAAGTATTAAAACATGTCTAAATAGAAAATATTATATAAATATCTAATATTTTCAACACAAAAAATAACATGTTAACTTGTTTCAATACTCTTCCCATTAAATCTCATTAAAATCTCAAAAAAGCTGCCTAGTTAACAAATAGTTCACTGAAACCCCAAATATTTTTAAAAACTATCATATATACCCTATTTTTTCCCAAAAATTGAGTTGGAGCGACTAACCCCACTCGCCCCCATAGTCGGTCCGACCTTGGTCATGGTGCTGCCACTTAGTGCAACATAAACTAATGGCAACCATATTTAAGGTGTACAGCCAATGGCTTTATGAAAAAGAAAATATCCTCAATCAAGTAAGAATTTGCTAATCATGCTTTGCAAAAGCTCATAAATGAAAATCAAATAAATGAACGATCCAATAGAAACCTGCAATACATATATGCCCATTATGCACAATGTATATGTAACAGACATGAAACAATGACAAGCATCCTGTGTACAAGTTATACAAAGTCCTAAAAATATTTAAGCTTTCGTTCTGACACATAGGTCCTGTTTTATAAAACTAAAAATTAAGTACTGAATTTTTAGTGCTGAAAATTTTAAGCTATTGAAAATAATGTTTCAAGTACTGAAATAAACCACGTTCAGTGAATTTCTTTTGACCTTTTTACGATTTTCTGTAGGTTTTTGGCTATTTTTTTTTGTTGAGTGCTACATTATCAAACGCACTGCAAAACTTAAGTGCTTTTCAGCACTTAATTGGGTTATCATACACACCCTAATAAGTATCCTGACAGTTCCTTCACTTACACGTACATTATCTCCAGCAGTGCCCCATAGAGGACGCATTTGTAAATCAGAAGTTTTGGCAACAATTCCTTTCGGCAACACCTCGCTCCCAAAAGGCCTGCATTGGCTCTATAGTATTTGGAAAAAAGAAACAAATTAAAAGCAGATAAAGACTAGAAACTGTAGCAAAGATCTGATGCGCCACCATCGTAAGGACCGATACTGAAGGACACAAAACCTTGCATTTATTGAATTTTGGATCCTGCGCTCTACGATTGATCTCTCCTCCCTGTATTATCTGCATAAGAAGTTTCCAAATTTCTTCATACACCACAACCAATCTCATACAATCTTCTAAACCATAATTATAATTTATATTAAGGCAATTCACAGATAGATTGAAAACCAAGTTTTTAGAGCAATGAATTCAGGTTCAAGTGGATCAAAGCTCAAACAAACTAATATGTTTTTCCACAAAAGCAAAATGTCTGTCAACATTGAAACTCTGAGCAACAGAACCTTAAAATTCAATCGACTTTATTCGATTCAAAATGTCAAAGGTAGACAAATTTGATCAGTACACGGAGCTGAGAGAACTAGAAAGTTTTATTACAGGGAAATCATAACTAAGACTGGATGCATTCTTAAACGGAGTAAATAAGAGTGTGTTTGGAATGAAATCTTTGGAATGCATTCTCACCCATAGTAATTACATTCTCCTTTCCAATTTCAACTTACTTTAAAGATGCCTTCTAATGAGGACATGAGTTGGGGGCTGATGAAACCCCCATGCTCCTCAAGTTCTAATGCAAAGAACTGTCTATCACGTTTCTATCTCTATGTCTACCATTTTCTGCCTTTCTTTCTCTCTGTATATCTAACCTAAATCAATATTTATAAATAAAAAAGAGCAGCCTAGTGCACAAGGCTCCCGTCATTGCGGGGTCTGGGGAGGGTGAGATGTACTCAGCCTTACTCCTGCAAGCAGAGAGGCTGTTTCCAGATTTGAACCCGTGACCTCCAAGTCACAATGGAGTAACCTTACCGTTGCGCCAAATATTTATAAATGCATCACAAAAAAAAAAAAAGAGAGCCCATTTTGTACCAAACGCACCATAAGACTCCCACCTTGTGCTTCATTTGGAAATGAATAAATCATAAGCACATTTCAGATAGAAGCATTGTGTACCTCAATAAATCAAAATCGAATACGATAAAGTCTTTCATTCAGTGATAAAACCTATGTAAACAATCAGTGAAGTGATGTATATGTACTTACTCCGTAATCCTTTGCGAGAAAGGCACTCACAATGAAATAAACACCACAAATCAGACAAGCGGTAATGAAGAGACTGCATAGGCGTGATCTACTCTTTGGATCCAATAATATAGAAACCTGGAAAAAATAACAATAGAAAGGGAAATTATGAGAAGGAATAATCCAATTTGGGAAAACAGTGAAAACAGGCTTATAAGGATCTTTGTCATTCTTCCAGTATTCAATTCATGCAGCTCATTATTAACTGTCAACGGATACTATTTGTGAAAGCCCATAAAACTTCACAAATCTCACGTCATTTGGTTGCAAAATATTTGTAAAAATCAACATAAGGATAATTTCTATAGCTCATATTTTCGTCATTGGGGACCCAATTGAAAACATCATTTGAAAAAAAAATCAAGAAACCATAAAATTTCAAATTATGATTGTCTTTTTTCTCTAATTTGGTTTGATATTGGAATAGAATAGAATAAAATTGAATTGAATAGAATAGAATTGAATTGATTAGCAATTATAATTTTCTTGTCTGGTTTAAAATAAAAATGAATTCTAATTCTAATTTGATTTGAATTCCTATAATACCCCTGCTATATTATAAGTCAAACTAAAATAAAGGGGTATAAGTTCATGCAAATAAAATCAATTCTAGATAAATCAGACCACTTCCGGTTGGCTTTGCAAACCCCCTAAAACAAGAATTTGGTGGAAGTGGAAATGAAAATGAAAAATTACAAATTAAATCATTTCTTGTTTGTGGCAAAGTCAGTCTTCTGATCAATCAAACAGGGATAAGGAAAGAGAACAAGACATGGGAATTAGTTGAAAAATGTAATTCCTCCATCCTAAGCATATAGAGCAGTGAAAAAGTCAAAGTAATTTTGAAGCTATCGTAGTCATACAAATGTACAAGGCTTGACTTTATGCATTCAAATCATTTTTGCTCCTTACCTTTTTCTCTCTTGTCCTCTGTTTTCTCAGCACCCAAACAGAAAATAAAGTAACTTTTATTGTATACACATGTGTATTTGAGGCTTTGAGCATATATACACAAAAAACACAAAAATATACTACATGATTACAGTGAAGGGTGATGCTATTGCCACTCCATCGTTGAACCAAGGTACTCTATGGTACCACTCTTAAAGCATGTGGTACATGCATGTTGTGCATCACACACAAGGTACCACATGCTCTGAGAGTGGTACCATGGAGTGCTTAAGTTCATTGATGGAGTGGCAATAGCAATTCCCTTACAATAATTGATACTATTTGAATCAATAAAACCTATAATCGCAAAGGTTCAATACAAATTTCCCTGAACTTTTACCAATCAAATAAAATAAGCGCACCAAAAATTTCACAACAATTACATATATAGATATACATATATATATGTATATGTGCTGACTATATATATATATATATATATATAGTATATAGACTTACACAATTGAATGCCTTCATTTCTGATGGACTCCAAAGCATCAATGAACGATTCAATGGGAAACTTGAAACGAGAAGAAGAAAAAAAAAAAAAAAAAAAAAAGAAGAAGGGTTTTTGAATTCACAAGAAAGTATGGTTATAAAGCAACGAATACGAGAAAGGTAAACGAGAAAAGAAGGCAAAAAAAGGTTACTTGTGCAATGATGAAACGTCGTCGCTTTCGGCGTGCGCAAATGTTAGACGGAGGAACGAAAGCTCAAGAGTCTCACAAACGCACCATGGATGGAGCAGAGATGAGAGTTGAGGAGAGAGACAGAGAGGATGAGTGTACTTTTACATTACTGTGTTTTTTTGAAAGTGGAGGGGGGCCAAGTGGATAGAGAAAGTGGGGGGGCCGAGTTACAGGGAGAGAGAGAGAGAGATAGAGATGAAATGAAAAAGTTTCCCTCGCGGGTGTAGAACAACACTGTTGTACTCGCTATTAAATGAAAGCACGTGTTCGCAGTTGTCCCACTTTTTTTTTGTTTTTTTGAAAAATTAATTTTATACTTACTAAATTTTTATCCAAAAAATGTTTCACAAATGATGTGACAATGTAGCCAGATAAACAACTTTCTATTAAAATTCCAAGGCAAATTACACTGATTTCCCCTCAGATATCTGACAATTACAGATACATCCCCTATATTTTCAAATATTACACTCACCTCCCTTCTATTTTGAGAATGACCGCAATACACTTGGACAAATCATCAAAACAATTATCCACTACCTTTTTAAAATGAAAAAATAAAATAAAATATTAACAATTATGAAAAAAAAAAAAAAATTAAAAATCGTCGACAAAATTTAAGTATATACCAAATCAAGTTTTTACTAAATTTTTTTTTTAAAAAAAATTATCAAAAGTAAATTTAAAAAACATAAAAAAAATCATCAACAAAATTATATACTACCTTTTTAAAATAAAAAAAATAATAACAATAATGGGCGGGGGGGAAAGCATCAACAATTTTATAAAAAAAAATTGAATAGTTATGTTGTATTTTTGCCTACTTTATATTTTTGAAATTGTGAACTTACTCCCAACATTGTGAATGAGCTGCTCCAATGAAACTTAATTAGTACACGTCTTGCACGGGCTTTGCCCGTGTGTGTGTGTGTGTGTATATATATATATGAGACTCCACTGAGCATGTTTTTTTTTTTTTTTTTTGAAAAATAAAGCAGACAAAAATGTAATATAACTATTCATTTTTAAAAAAAAAATTGTTGATTTTTTTTTCATTATTGCTATTATTCTTTTCATTTTAAAGTAGTAGTAGATAATTTTGTTGATGATTTTTTATATTTTTAAATTATTATTGATATTTATAAATAAAAGAGTAATGCTACGCTTTCCAAATTTCTTATCTAAAAATGTTTCCCAACACATGTGGTAATGGACCTAGTTGATTTTGATTGGTTATGATGTTATAGTGGTTCAACTGTGGTCCCACTTTAACATCACTTGGGATGAAATTTTGGAAAGCATAGTATTACTCTAAATAAATATTCTAATATATTTCACCTACTACTTGGACCAAAAAGTTAATGGGTTAATATTAAAAAACTAAATCTATAAACTATTGTAAGATAGACTAAAGATTATAAAACTTAAATTTGAAATCTTCATGAATTTTAGTTTTCGAGCTGTAAATTTTTATAAAGTTAGGGCTAAACACTATAATTCTAAATATGTAATATTTGTTCATGTATATATAAATTTATCTAATGCGCGCGCGCACACACACTCACACAAATACACACACACGTACATATATATAATGTGATACGTGGTAAATTGGTAATCTTACGCTCAAAAAGTAGATAGAGGAGAGGTGCGTGTTATTTTCTAAAACTAGAGGGGAGGTCCTTGTAATTATCATATACCTCAAGGGAGGTCAGTGTAATTTGCCCAAAATTCAACTAGTCTCTGTATTGGATTTGGACCCACTATCGGATCATTTAGGAAGCACCAAATTTAAGAAGCATAGCATTAATTTTTTGAAAAATTAACAAATACTCCTCCATCCCAATTTTTTTAGAAGTAATGCTCTGCTTAACACACACACACACACACACAAACCCCTCCCCTCCCCCCCCCCCCCCCCAAAAAAAAAAAAAAAAAAAAAAAAAAAAAAAAAATTGATATGCTTCCTAAATTCAAATCTTAAGTCATCATCTCAAATGATGTGGTACCAATCAAATTTAGTGGGTGCACTGACCATTGTGAAGTCACTTCAACACCCTCCAATCAAAAGTAAGTGGATCCACTGCCACCCAAATCTCACACTCATCCATCTACACCCTGACGTGAACCAATGTGGGGTATATCTGTTTGAGAATGTTTAATCCCAATCCCAATCCCAACTTCTATATGGTATTTATGATAATCAAAGATATATAGGTACCTGAATTCAACAATTCTGTCAAATACTTGCCTTCACACAGGCTTCTAAATTCACTTGTGATACTGTGTTCGAGGATGTACTTCATGGTTGTACTCCCCCAATCCACTATACTATTAACGGCAATGACTACGACATAGGAAAATTTTGCACTTTCTAGCTAAATTTGGGTAGAATTCAGCTAAAGCGAGTTTTCTAATTAAAAATTGATTGAGTTCTTATGTTGTCACGCCCCGGAGTAGCCAAAAATAGGAAAAATTTAAAATTTCCTTTCTGGACCCGTAGGGAATGACGAGTTACATAAAACTGACATGTCCGTGTGACATGCTAATAAAATATATATATCAGAGTAAGGAATTTACAAAAGCGTCTAATGGTATTCATGGGAGAACTTAAAGTGTTTTGCTACTTAAGCTATTACAGAAGTTTCAAATGAAAACCACAAAAGATAAGTTTGGGCGATTTACGCCACTTAAATTATTACATCAACCAAAAGATAGTTAAAACATAAAAGAAGTCTTAATGCGAAAGTAGACCAGGGTCCTTCTTCTAACTGGCAAACCTGTAACCCTCGTTATCGAACTTTTCCTGATAGTCTGCCTCAGGACCACTTTCCTGATAGTTCCCATCCTGACGATAGTGATATGCATCTTCAAGGTTACCTTGATAGTCCTCCTCGTTATAACCTAGACGTAAGATGTCCAGGGCAGGGAAGGAGCCGTTAGCTTTTGAAGCTAAGTGAAATTGTCTTAACTGATCACTCCTAATACATTTAAGGATATACAAGTATAACAATATCTTGAACCAACATTAAATAAGTATATGACATGGTAGTATGACGACACAATGCATTATCAATATATTCGACTTTAACTCGACCATGGACACCACAACCGACTCATGTGACTTGTTACATTACCAGTGTAACGCCGTTAGCTCAGAGTAGAATGATTACGTTGCTATCGTCGCCTAGCAGGGCCCTATTGCAGTTTTAGTTTTAAAAAGAGTGTAATCATTGGACTCTTAGGTCCTCGTGACCTTACCGGGATAATAGAATAGTTACAATGCTATCGTCGCCTAGCAGGGCCCTATAGCATTTGAAAGGTAACTATTGTATTCTGGTGGATACATTGCTATCGTCGCCTAGCAGGGCCCTATAGCGTATCAACCATTAATTCATGCATAACTTCAATGATTTCAATGGAAACTCTGGCTATCGTCGCCTATTTCATTGTTGTTCCCATTTACTTGGCTGTACCACTCGAACCACTTGCGGTCCACTCAATGTGTGAAATGTAATACCTGCAAATTTCCGTTATTAATAAAATGAGTCGCCGTACTTTTATGCGTAATTCTTTCAGTATTATTGATTTCCAGGGAACCAAACTTATACGTACGTATTCATATGATTAATTTCTCGGACTGTAAATTTCGAACCCGGACTGACTGGCACGCGAACCCGTAAAATCTGCGTTTATGTCGGACTGTATTGCACGTGGAACCTAGCGACGACTATCCCTACAATTTGGGAAACTTAGGTACAATAGGAATCTTCCCTCATTTGGGTGTGTACTTGCCTAACTCACCCCTACCCATTGGGTAATCCCATTACCCAAACATTCCCTCCTTGACCCGCAAGGTTTTACACCACCCTTCCCAAAACTGCCGGCCACACACACCCCCCCTAGGATCCTATTCACATCACATTCCCCTCTATCCCTATCATTTTACATCAAACAGATTCCTGGAATCTGTGTATATACAGAGGCGTATGCATATATGCATACCATGCTTGATTTATTTATAAGAGAACAAATATTGGGAATAAAGACCACCGAGATTAAGAACAAAACCACACCCTCTCTCTGCCTATACATTCACACAAACTCTCTCCGCCTCACTCACACCCATCGGACGAGAAGAAGGAGGAGATAGAGAGAGGGAGCTCACCGGAGATTAGAAGGAGAAAGAAGAGAACCCGAGGCTTGGTAACACCCCCTTCCCCTCATTTTACTTTATGTATATCCTACACACTTTCAGACACCTCCCTAGACCCTCACTGTATGCCCCAAACAGAGCTTTGAGCTCTGAAAATGGCAGAGTAGCCATTAAAGCTCCCTCGCCGGAGCTCGATTTCTCAAACACCACTGTGGCTCCTAAAAGTTATACCAATCGGACCCTTAGATCCCCTATAGGCCCCCTTTAACCCAGTTTCAAGTTTGGTACGCCCTAAGTAGGCCATGCAGACCATTATTCTCCTAAAACCCGAAAAGGATAATGGGTTCGTGGGAACCCAAAACGGATGAACCGGTCTTAGCCTCCTAGTATGTTGTAGAGGGGGCCAAATCGAATCTATTGGCACTGGTCTCATCAATTTTGGTGGAAAAACGAACTAGTTATGAGCATTTGAAGATTTCCGGCGGAAATCGGGCTCGCCGGAGAAGACGTGACCCACTAGGTCATCGGGTTATATCATTTACCCGGTTGGGTCGGGTCGTGGGCATGGGTTTGGGTTAGTCTGTGTGTATAAGTGATTTTGGTTCGGGTTATAATAAACGTTAGTGGGTCGGGTCGGACCTTTTAAGTTGGATCAATCAGAGAGTGTTAATAGGCGACCCGTGGGTTCGGATCCGGATTTGGGTTAACCCGCGAGTTCTTCTGTTTAGTATAATTAATTATTTTATATTACTAATTATGTTGTTAACCTTACTTAAGGTTTTATTAAACTGTTTTATATTATTAAGTATTCTGTTAATCAAGATTAGTACATAAATATATTATTTATAATATATTTGGTATTAATAAATATATGTAAATAATTATAAATGATTTTTTATATGGTTTTAAATATCTAAAATAATTTCAATAATGCTATAAGTTATATTTTAATAAATAGTAATATTATTTTTATAATATTCTTATATTATGAAAATATGAAATTACCATTTTATTATATACTTATTATTTATTAGTGTAAATAAATAATAAGCAAATATTTTAAAATAATTAGGTAATAAATACCTAGTGACCCTTTTTTAAGCATAGGAAATTATATTAAATTTTCTAAAGGTCTAGTGCCTCTATATTGTAAATTAATATTTACAAAACCCTTTGAATATTTTAATAATTATTATTTACTTATAAAATACCCGTTTGGTCGTATTTTAATCGTTTAAAATACCAAACGAGCCCCGAAAATTATGAGATAAATACTACTAGCCTAATTTAAGGCCTTGTATTTAATAAAAATATTTATAAGAGTCAAATATTTCCCCAAATCATATTTTATAATTATGGGACCCCGCAGCCTATTATTAGACGATTTAAATTTCGGAAATTCGTAATAAATAAACCGTAGCCCAGAAAAATACGCGGTCAGTTCCCAGAGTCTTAAAATAATGTCTAGAACACCCCCTTAAAGTTTGGTGACCTTTTGACACGGTAAAAAAATACAGCTTATCTTTAGGGCCCAAACTGGTAAAGAAAACCCAGCCTTTTAGACGACGGACTCCGATTTGAGTCTAGTCAATGGCGTTAGACTCAGAATGATGTCTAGATCATCATGTTGAGGTTTAGGGACCCACCCGGCACAATTACCATTATACCCCTGATTTTAGTAGACTTATTAATCTGTGTTCTACGTAATCTTAATACTTTATAGGAACCGCTACGCTTGTTTTTACGCACCCGCATCGAGGTGAGTCGTCCTAACTCACTTGGTATATTATAGAATTATTCTTTGATCATATATGTATGTCCAGTGCGTCCTGTGTGGACGATACTGATGAATATTAGTATTGTAAATGTTGAGATTCCTACTTATATGATGAACGCATGTTAGTCAACTATACTCGCATGTTAGTTAGATATTCGTTAATATCCTTGCTTATCATGATTTCATGTTTATACTGCCACATGAACATTCATATGAACATAGTCGAGTCATGATGTCAATGTTGACGTCTGTATGGTTAGTCACGGGGACTAACCCAGTCATATTGTTATACACATTATGTGGATCGCAGTGGTCCGAGTGGTACAGTCAAGTAAATGGGAACAACGATGAAACTGCTATAGGGCCCTGCTAGGCGACGATAGCCAGAGTTTCCATTGAAATCATTGAAGTTATGCATGGATTGATGATTGATACGCTATAGGGCCCTGCTAGGCGACGATAGCAATGTATCCATCAGAATACAATAGTTACCTTTTTAAATGCTATAGGGCCCTGCTAGGCGACGATAGCGCTGTAACTATTCTATTCTCCCGGCAAGGTCACGAGGACCTAAGAGTCCAATGATTACACTCTTTTTAAAACCAAAACTGCTATAGGGCCCTGCTAGGCGACGATAGCAACGTAATCATTCTATTCTGAGCTAACGGCGTTGCACTGGTAATGTAACAAGTCACATGAGTCGGTTGTGGTGTTCATGGTTGAGTTAAAGTTGAATATATCGATAATGCATTATGTCATCATTCTACATGTCATATGCTCATTAATGTTATTTCAAGATATGTTGTACATGTATATCCTTATCTGTATTAGGAGTGATCGGTTAAGACGTTCTCACTTAGCTTCAAAAGCTAACGGCTCCTTCCCTGCCCTGGACTTTTTACGTCTAGGTTATGATGAGGAGAACTATCAAGGTAACAATGAAGACGAATATCACTATCCTCAGAATGGGAATTATCAGGAAGGTGATCCTGAGGCAGACTATCAAGAAGAGCCTGATAACGAAGGTTATGGGTTTGCCAGTTAGAAAGAGGACCCTGGCCTATTTCCGCATTAAGACTTCTATTACGTTTTAATTATCTTTTGGTTGATGTAATATTTAAGTGGCATAGATCGCCCAAACTTATCTTTTGTGGTTTTCATTTGGAACTGCTGTAATAGCTGTAGTAGCAAAACACTTTAAGTTCCCCCATGAATACCATTAGACGCTTTCGTATATTCCTTACTCTGATATACATATTTTGTTAGTATGTTGCACGGACAGGTCAGTTTTATGTAACTCGTCATTCCCTACGGGTCCAGAAAGGAAATTTTAAATTTTCCCTATTTTTGGCTACTCCGGGGCGTGACAGGATTTTTGGTATCAGAGCCAGGTTTAGTTGTGCTCGCTGACTGTCCGACACTCTTAAGTTAGGAACCTTAAGGCACTTTAGGAACAAACAACCAATACTAAAATAGTCTTTCTGTCCAACAGGTAGTATGGAGCATTTCCAAGGAACTTTTTCTCAAGGTTTAGTTTGTTTTGGTGCTACTTTCCGCCACCAGACTTGCAAGAGAATAGGAAAATTAATGAGATGTATGTTCTTTATGAAGAAGGTTCCCCCAACCATGCGTCACATTGTTGTAGCACCCCGCTTGGTGCCAATAGAGGTGGATGGAACCTCTGATATTCCTAACGACCCTATGACCATCAGCTTAGAAGAAGTACAAGCAGAAATCCTAGAGACCCCTGTTAGTCCAATAAGCAGCTCAGGGGACGAAGAAATGGAGATTTACCTAGCCGATGAAGACCTCATTGAGAAGGGAACGCTGTACACGTATGACCCTGACTGGCCGATAGGGTGGGACAATGAGAGATGGATGTCATTCACCCCGCCCGAAGAGATGGACATCTCGAAGGAATTCACACAACTAGAAGATTAGCACGCCTTAGTCAGCTTATTTTGTATTAATGCTGTAATGGGATTGTAATCCCACATTTTGTCGGATATATATGTAAAAGCTGTATTTCAAAATTTCCTCTTATGTAAACATTTTTCTATTAATAAGAAATCTACTTATTAACTTTCTAATTTCCCATGTTATATTATTCTTTTTACGATTTAATAAGTGATAAACCTTAAGGCAACCCGCACCAGTACCCTAAATAGATAGTTTTTCTGATAAAACAGGTAACATGGAACCCCACTATATTTCAGACCCTTTTGGAGGACGACTGATTTTCCCTGACCGTGTAGTACCAGCAAACCCGGACATATACCACCGCCAAATCCAAGAACTAGCTAGAGACGGAGGAAAAAGGAACTTATGGGTTGAAATGAATAAGAGCAATGTGTATAACTATAATACCTTGCGCTTAGAAGCGATCTATGAAGCCGAAATCGTCCAGAAGGTCCAAGACGAAATGGTTGCCCTACTTAAGAACCCTGAGGACTATGAAAGGATGCACAATAGTGCCTCCCAAATGCCCCCACCGCCTTCTGTACTCCTCCAACAACCCCCACCATTCCAAGGAGTGCCTATGCACAAAACGCAATCCCGGGAACCCGGTTACTATATCAATGACGACTTTGGAGGACATATGATTTACCCGAACGGCATCGAACCAGCTGACCCAGAAGGATTTCTGGAAAATGTGCAACTGAAAGCCCGCCAACGTCTCCGAGGAGGACTGAGAGTTCAACGACATGTGTACAATATCTCCGACCCTCACCGGCTTCAAGCTGAAGCCATCCATACTGTATATACTCAAGAGTTAATGCATGGAGAGATTAGGAGACTAGCAATGAAGGACTCAGTTTTCCAGCCACTAGTAAACCAGATACTACAGGAGCCCTCCATTTACCCAGAAGACCGCCTGGTTGAGCCTCCTAATGAGAATGCCCCTGTAGGTGTGGCACCCCCAATGGAAGAACCTGCTAATGCAGAAATGTCGGACGATGAACCAGATGCATATCTAGAAGTAGAAGATGAGGAAGAGGATGACGAGGAGGATGATCCAGAAAAAGAAAACCCCTAAGAAGAACCTGAACAGGAAGCACCCCACCAACCTATGGAGGTTCACCCTATAATAGAAGAACCTATGATAATGAGGAAAATGAAGAGGATGAAGGCAATGTCGATATCGAAGATTGGGATTTGGGTGAACCCATTATGGACGAAGATGGGCCTAACGACTCTGATATGGGAGAGATCACATCCGAGTCAGATATGGATGATTAGATTAGATTAGTCTGTTGTTATATGCTAGTAGTTTAATTATATCTAAGTTATCTTGGGCTAGTGACCCATCTTGTTGTATGAATGCATGCGATAGGGTAATACCCCCATTTTGTAATCATGTATTCTCGGCTAGTTTAATCTTGTAATCACTGTTTCTATTATTAAATGAAAATGGATGTTTTAGTACTATACTTGTCCTATGATTGTTTTGTTGTTTATTTGATTTATCTATATGCTAGTAGATATCTAGATGTATCCTGTATTCGAGCCCTAAGTAAGATACTTCTATAGGTAACCGGATACGCAATGGCAGAACGACCAAGGAGAAATTGACGCCTAGGACTTCCAAACCCGGCCGAAGGAGCACCGGAACCCATTCCTGCTGGAATGGATCCCACTGGAATCTTTGGAGCATTCTTACAACGTTTGGAGCATATCGGAAATAACCACGGTCCAACCAACAATGTTAACGTCAATCCCATAGTTCCGCCCAGACCACAAGAGGATCGTACAGTGGAACGATTCCGGGCAATGCGGCCAGACAAGTTTAATGGGATGACTGAGCCATGGGAAGCAGAACAATGGCTTCGTGGATTGGATATCACCTTCGACACACTGGGATGTTCTGAAATTGAGAAACGCCGACTGGCTACATATCAACTGACGTATGCTGCTGCAGACTGGTGGGAATCGAAAAAAGCAACACTGGGAGGAGCTACACAGAGGATGTCATGGACGACATTCAAAGAACTGTTCTTAGAGAACTACTTCCCCCAGATAGAAAGGAATAAGAAAGAAAAGGAATTCATTGACTTGGTACAAGGAAACCACACTGTACGGGAATACACAATACAATTCGAACGTCTCTCTCGATTTGCACACCACATGATCGATACCCCGGAGAAGAAGAACCGGAAGTATCACTTGGGACTTTTCCTGCCTCTATAGAAGCTGACCTATGGCCACCTAAATCAGACTTTCAAAGCTTTAGTAGGAATGGCTCATGGCTTCGAGGAGATCACCGGTCGCGAAGAAAGGCGTTTCATAGCTCGACCACCCCCTCCAAGATTTAATCAGAGACCAAGACAAGCCCCCTGGCTCGCAATCAAGGCTTCAAGAGAAGCTGGAATGGTGAGAAGAAACCGCAGGCAGCCCCGTTCCGTAACAAACCGGCTGTGCCGTTTAAGCCAACTCCGCCCTAAGGACAATCAGGAACCACCAATAACCCTGGAGTCTGTTTCAACTGTGGATTTCCCGGACATCTGTCCAAGGATTGTCGTGCCCCGAGAAGGAACAGTCGCTCTGATGTGGTCTGCTTCAACTGCAACAAAAAGGGACATCTGTCCAAGGACTGTAAAGCACCTTGAGGTGGTTACTATGGAGCGTCAACTCAAGGACAGGCTCGCCTCAATGCTATCATTCCGGAAGAAGCAGGATTTGACGAGGAAGAGCAGGAGAATATGGAAGGTACTCTAACCCTCTTTAACAGTCAAGTGAAAGCTTTGTTCGATATTGGCGCATCTAATTCTTTTATTGCAATTAGAATCGTGCAACGCTTAGGCTTAGTGCCTCAAACAATGGATATGACTTTGAATGCTACGTCACCTCTAGGAAAGAGCGTTAAGTTGGACAAAATATGCAAGGACTGCCCTCTAAACTTGAAAGATCATAATCTCCCCGCTGATTTGATAGTTTTGTCGATGAAGGAATTCGACGTGATCCTAGGAATCGATTGGCTCGCGAAATACCATGCCAAGTTAGACCGTGCTAGCAAATCTATACTCTTTTCAGTACCTGATGGTGAACCGTTTGATTTCAAGTGCAATCCCTCGTGTGACGTTTTCCTCACCAACTGCCTAGCCACCCTTGGAACCACGAACGATGAGATTCCTATTGATCAGATCCCCATAGTTCGAGATTTCGAAGATGTCTTCCAAGAAGTTAAAGGATTACCACCCAAGAGAGACATAGATTTCTGTATCGAGTTAATGCCTGGAACCTCCCCGATATCAAAGACACCTTACCGAATGGCCCCGATGGAGATGCAAGAACTAAAGACGCAAGTGCAAGAACTCCAGGACCTCGGATTTGTTCGTCCAAGCACTTCACCGTGGGGAGCACCGGTGCTGTTCGTTAAGAAGAAGGATAGAATACTTCGACTCTGTATCGACTACAGAGAGTTGAATAAGGTCACAATCAAGAATCGGTACCCACTACCGAGGATTGATGATCTATTCGATCAGTTACAAGGAGCTACCACATTCTCGAAGATAGATCTACGGTCCGGATACCACCAATTGCTCGTTCGCTCTGAGGACGTACCTAAGACGGCTTTCAGAACCAGGTATGGACACTATGAGTTTCTGGTCATGCCGTTCGGATTGACCAATGCCCCAGCAGTATTCATGGATTTAATGAATCGAGTTTTCAGACCTTACCTGGATCAGTTCATAATTGTGTTCATAGATGATATCCTCATCTACTCTAAGACAGAGGCAGAACACGAAGGACATGTGAAGATAGCACTTCAAACTTTACGAGACAACCACTTGTATGCAAAGTACAGCAAGTGCGAGTTCTGGCTAAAGGAAGTCAAATTTCTAGGACATGTTGTCTCAAAAGAAGGAATAGCGGTAGATTCATCAAAGATTGAAGCTGTTTTAGATTGGAATCGACTAATCACAGCAACGGAAGTCAGAAGTTTTCTCGGTCTAGCCGGATATTACCGGAGATTCGTGGAAGGATTCTCCAAAATCGCAGCCCCTCTTACGGGACTAACCAAAAAGGACTTGAAATACGAATGAAACGACAAGCATGAACGCGCATTTCAAGAATTAAAGAAGAGGTTAACCACGGCGCCAGTGCTTGCAATACCAAAGAGCGGTGAACAGTTCACCATTTACAGCGATGCATCACATCAAGGACTTGGATGTGTGCTTATGCAGGACGAAAGAGTGATAGCGTATGGATCACGACAATTGAAACCTCATGAGCTTAACTATCCTACGCACGATCTGGAACTGGCTGCAATCGTTTTTGCACTCAAAATTTGGAGACACTACCTCTATGGAGAGAAGTTTGATCTGTTTTCAGATCACAAGAGTCTGAGATACATGTTCTCTCAGAAGGAGTTGAACATGAGACAGCGACGTTGGATGGAATTGTTAAAGGATTACGATTTCACGCTACAATACCACCTTGGCAAAGCAAATGTTGTTGCCGACGCATTGAGCCGGAAACCCCGAAAACTCACCATATCCTCTCTCATGATCAGAGAATGGAAAGTATTAGAGACACTAACAGAGTTTGATTTTCAGACTTCCGAGTCAAGTGAAGGACGACTCTTTGGATGTCTTGTAGTACAACCAACACTCATAAGTCGTATTCTCGAGGCTCAAGGTAAGGACGAAGGACTTCGTCAATGGTTTGAAAAAGCATCGGCAAAGGACCCCGCCGAGTGGAACATAGGAGCAGATGGAGGATTCAGGTGTCGCAATCGACTTTGTGTACCTGATGAAGACAACCTGAGGAAGGATATATTAGACGAAGCACACAAGTCTAGGATGACGGTTCATCCCGGAGGAACAAAAATGTACAAGGATCTAAAAAGGAACTTCTGGTGGGACGGAATGAAGAGGGAAGTAGCAGATTATGTATCCAAATGCATGACATGCAAGCAAGTCAAAGCTGAACACCAGAAACCAGGAGGATTGTTACAACCACTACCAGTTCCCGGATGGAAATGGGAGCACATAACGATGGATTTCGTTGTTGGAATGCCAAGATCAAGGCAGAATCATGATGCCATTTGGGTGATTGTGGATCGACTCACCAAATCAGCTCACTTTATCGCTTATAGTATGACTTACCTGGTTGAGAAATTGAGCAGGATGTATATACAGCAAGTTGTTCGACTACATGGAGTACCTGTGTCAATTGTGTCAGATCGTGATTCACGTTTTACGTTTGGGTTTTGGGAAAGCTTACAGGCAGCACTGGGAACTTCATTGAAGTTAAGTTCAGCATTTCACCCCCAAACTGACGGACAGACCGAGAGAGTCAATCAAGTTATGGAGGACATGCTTCGAGCTTGTGCAATAGATTTTGAAAGTTCATGGGAAGAGAACCTACCGTTGGTGGAGTTTGCTTATAACAACAGCTACCATACGAGTATAGAGATGGCACCATTTGAAGCTTTATACGGAAGACCGTGCAGATCACCCCTATGTTGGGCAGAAGTTGGAGATGACAAGCTGCTAGGACCAGAGATGATTCGAGAGACAAACGAAAAGATCAATATCGTCAAAGAAAAGATGAAAGCAGCTCAGAGCCGACAGAAAAGCTATGCAGATAAGCACCGAAAGGACTTGGAATTCAGCGTTGGAGATCACGTATTCCTAAAAGTATCACCCGTGCGAGGAATAGTCAAATTTGGACAAAAGAGAGGAAAACTTTCACCCCGCTACATTGGACCATTTGAAATTCTGGAACGCGTGGGAAAAGTTGCTTACAGACTTGCATTGCCGCCCAAGATGTCAGAAGTGCATAATGTGTTTCATATCAGCATGTTGAGGAAAGTCGTGCATGATCCGTCTCATGAGATCAACTTCATGGATATCGAGGTGAACGATAATGTGACTTTCAATGAAGGACCGGTGAAGATCATAGAACGAGGAACTAAGAAGCTGAGGACTAAAGAGATTCCACTAGTGAAGGTTCAGTGGAAACACCATGACGAGCGTGAAGCTTCTTGGGAGTTAGAATCTGAGATACGTGAGAAGTTCCCTTACCTATTCAATGTATAGCTAGCTCTGATTCCGGGGACGGAATCTTTAATAACAGGTGGATGATGTAATACCTGCAAATTTCCGTTATTAATAAAATGAGTCGCCGTACTTTTATGCGTAATTCTTTCAGTATTATTGAATTCCGGGGAACCAAACTTATACGTACGTATTCATATGATTAATTTCTCGGACTGTAAATTTCGAACCCGGACTGACTGGCACGCGAACCCGTAAAATCTGCATTTATGTCGGACTGTATTGCACGTGGAACCTAGCGACGACTATCCCTACAATTTGGGAAACTTAGGTACAATAGGAATCTTCCCTCATTTGGGTGTGTACTTGCCTAACTCACCCCTACCCATTGGGTAATCCCATTACCCAAACATTCCCTCCTTGACCCGCAAGGTTTTACACCACCCTCCCAAAACTGCCGGCCACACACCCCCCCCTAGGATCCTATTCACATCACACTCCCCTCTATCCCTATCATTTTACATCAAACAGATTCCTGGAATCTGTGTATATACAGAGGCGTATGCATATATGCATACCATGCTTGATTTATTTATAGGAGAACAAATATTGGGAAGAAAGACCAACGAGATTAAGAACAAACCACACCCTCTCTCTGCCTATACATTCACACAAACTCTCTCCGCCTCACTCACACCCATCGGACGAGAAGAAGGAGGAGATAGAGAGAGGGAGCTCACCGGAGATTAGAAGGAGAAAGAAGAGAACCCGAGGCTTGGTAACACCCCCTTCCCCTCATTTTACTTTATGTATATCCTACACACTTTCAGACACCTCCCTAGACCCTCACTGTACGCCCCAAACAGAGCTTTGAGCTCTGAAAATGGCAGAGTAGCCATTAAAGCTCCCTCGCCGGAGCTCGATTTCTCAAACACCACTGTGGCTCCTAAAAGTTATACCAATCGGACCCTTAGATCCCCTATAGGCCCCCTTTAACCCAGTTTCAAGTTTGGTACGCCCTAAGTAGGCCATGCAGACCATTATTCTCCTAAAACCCGAAAAGGATAATGGGTTCGTGGGAACCCAAAACGGATGAACCGGGTCTTAGCTTCCTAGTATGTTGTAGAGGGGGCCAAACCGAACCTATTGGCACTGGTCTCATCAATTTTGGTGGAAAAACAAACCAGTTATGAGCATTTGAAGATTTCCGGCGGAAATCGGGCTCGCCGGAGAAGACGTGACCCACTAGGTCATCGGGTTATATCGTTTACCCGGTTGGGTCGGGTCGTGGGCATGGGTTTGGGTTAGTCTGTGTGTATAAGTGATATTTGGTTCGAATTATAATAAACGTTAGTGGGTCGGGTCGGGTCGGACCTTTTAAGTTGGATCAATCAGAGAGTGTTAATGGGGGACCCGTGGGTTCGGATCCGGATTTGGGTTAACCCGCGAGTTCTTCTGTTTAGTATAATTAATTATTTTATATTACTAATTATGCTGTTAACCTTACTTAAGGTTTTATTAAACTATTTTATATTATTAAGTATTCTGTTAATCAAGATTAGTACATAAATATATTATTTATAATATATTTGGTATTAATAAATATATGTAAATAATTATAAATGATTTTTTATATGGTTTTAAATATCTAAAATAATTTTAATAATGCTATAAGCTATATTTTAATAAATAGTAATATTATTTTTATAATATTCTTATATTATGAAAATATGAAATTACCATTTTATTATATACTTATTATTTATTAGTGTAAATAAATAATAAGCCAATATTTTAAAATAATTAGGTAATAAATACCTAGTGACCCTTTTTTAAGCATAGGAAATTATATTAAATTTTCTAAAGGTCTAGTGCCTCTATATTGTAAATTAATATTTACAAAACCCTTTGAATATTTTAATAATTATTATTTACTTATAAAATACCCGTTTGGTCGTATTTTAATCGTTTAAAATACCAAACGAGCCCCAAAAATTATGAGATAAATACTACTAGCCTAATTTAAGGCCTTGTATTTAATAAAAATATTTATAAGAGTCAAATATTTCCCCAAATCATATTTTATAATTATGGGACCCCGCAGCCTATTATTAGACGATTTAAATTTCGGAAATTCGTAATAAATAAACCGTAGCCCAGAAAAATACGCGGTCAGTTCCCAGAGTCTTAAAATAATGTCTAGAACACCCCCTTAAAGTTTGGTGACCTTTTGACACGGTAAAAAAATACAGCTTATCTTTAGGGCCCAAACTGGTAAAGAAAACCCAGCCTTTTAGACGACGGACTCCGATTTGAGTCTAGTCAATGGCGTTAGACTCAGAATGATGTCTAAATCATCATGTTGAGGTTTAGGGACCCACCCGGTACAATTACCATTATACCCCTGATTTTAGTAGACTTATTAATCTGTGTTCTACGTAATCTTAATACTTTATAGGAACCGCTACGCTTGTTTTTACGCACCCGCATCGAGGTGAGTCGTCCTAACTCACTTGGTATATTATAGAATTATTCTTTGATCATATATGTATGTCCAGTGCGTCCTGTGTGGACGATACTGATGAATATTAGTATTGTAAATGTTGAGATTCCTACTTATATGATGAACGCATGTTAGTCAACTATACTCGCATGTTAGTTAGATATTCGTTAATATCCTTGCTTATCATGATTTCATGTTTATACTGCCACATGAACATTCATATGAACATAGTCGAGTCATGATGTCAATGTTGACGTCTGTATGGTTAGTCACGGGGACTAACCCAGTCATATTGTTATACACATTATGTGGATCGCAGTGGTCCGAGTGGTACAGTCAAGTAAATGGGAACAACGATGAAACTGCTATAGGGCCCTGCTAGGCGACGATAGCCAGAGTTTCCATTGAAATCATTGAAGTTATGCATGGATTGATGATTGATACGCTATAGGGCCCTGCTAGGCGACGATAGCAATGTATCCATCAGAATACAATAGTTACCTTTTTAAATGCTATAGGGCCCTGCTAGGCGACGATAGCGCTGTAACTATTCTATTCTCCCGGCAAGGTCACGAGGACCTAAGAGTCCAATGATTACACTCTTTTTAAAACCAAAACTGCTATAGGGCCCTGCTAGGCGACGATAGCAACGTAATCATTCTACTCTGAGCTAACGGCGTTGCACTGGTAATGTAACAAGTCACATGAGTCGGTTGTGGTGTTCATGGTTGAGTTAAAGTCGAATATATCGATAATGCATTATGTCATAATTCTACATGTCATATGCTCATTAATGTTGTTTCAAGATATGTTGTACATGTATATCCTTATCTGTATTAGGAGTGATCGGTTAAGACGTTCTCACTTAGCTTCAAAAGCTAACGGCTCCTTCCCTGCCCTGGACTTTTTACGTCTAGGTTATGATGAGGAGAACTATCAAGGTAACAATGAAGACGAATATCACTATCCTCAGAATGGGAATTATCAGGAAGGTGATCCTGAGGCAGACTATCAGGAAGAGCCTGATAACGAAGGTTATGGGTTTGCCAGTTAGAAAGAGGACCTTGGCCTATTTCCGCATTAAGACTTCTATTACGTTTTAATTATCTTTTGGTTGATGTAATATTTAAGTGGCATAGATCGCCCAAACTTATCTTTTGTGGTTTTCATTTGGAACTGCTGTAGTAGCTGTAGTAGCAAAACACTTTAAGTTCCCCCATGAATACCATTAGACGCTTTCGTATATTCCTTACTCTGATATACATGTTTTGTTAGTATGTTGCACGGACAGGTCAGTTTTATGTAACTCGTCATTCCCTACGGGTCCAGAAAGGAAATTTTAAATTTTCCCTATTTTTGGCTACTCCGGGGCGTGACATGAAATGATATGACTGGGTTAGTCCCTGTGACTAACCATGCAGACGTCAACATTGACATCAAAACTCGACTTTGTTCATATGAATGTTCATGTGGCTATAGAAACAGAAATCATGATAAACAAGAACATCAGCGATTATTAACTAAGCATGGAGTATAGTTAACTAACATGCGTTCATTATATAAGAAACAATATCAACATTTACATAAATCGTACTTATCAGCTTCGTCCACACAGGACGTACTGGGTATATATATGATTCACAAGAATAGTTCTATAATATACCAAGTGAGTTAGGACGACTCACCTCGATGTGGGTGCGTAACAGTAAGCGTAGCGGTTCCTACAAGGTATAAAATTACATAGAACATTGATTAATAATCTTACTAAAATCAGGGGCATAATGGTAATTGTGCTGGGTGGGTTCCTAAACCTCAACATGATGATCTAGACATCATTCTGAGTCCAACGCCATTTACTAGACTCAAATCGGAGCCCGTCGCATAAAAGGCTAGGTTTTTTATACCAGTTTGGGCCCTAAAGATAAGCTATATTTTTGGCCGTGTCGAAAGGTCACCAAACTTTAAGGGAATATTCTAGACATTATTCTAAGACTTTAGGAACTGACCGCGTATTTTTCTGAGCTATGGTTTATTTATTATGAATTTCTGAAGTTTAAATCGTCTAATAATAGACTGCGGGGTCCCATGATTATAAAATATAGTTTAGGGAGATAATTGACCCTTATAAATATTTTTATTAAATACTAGACCTTAAATTAGGCTAGTAGTATTTTCTCCTAATTTTTGGAGTTCGCTGGGTATTTTAAATAATTAAAATATAATCAAACGGACACTTTATAAGTAATTAATAATTATTAAAAATACTAAAATTGGATTTTATACATAATAATTTATAATGTAAAGGTACTAGGCCCTAGGAAATTTTTTATAAAATTTTCCTATATTTAAAAGTGGTCATTATGTATTTATTACCTAATTATTTTTATTTAAAACATTTACTTATTATTTATTTAAACTAATAAATAATAAGTATGTCATATAATAATAATTCATAATTTCATAATATAAGAATATTATTAAAAATGATACTTCCAATTATTAAAATATAATTTATAGTATTTATTTAAAACCATTTTTAGATTTTTAAAACTATTTAAAACAATTTTTAAAACCATTTATAATTTATTTATTAATATCCAATATATCATAATTAATATATT
Source organism: Hydrangea macrophylla (assembly GCA_033977485.1). NCBI lineage: Eukaryota > Viridiplantae > Streptophyta > Magnoliopsida > Cornales > Hydrangeaceae > Hydrangea > Hydrangea macrophylla. Next base: position 81,401,185 of record CM066996.1, read on the forward strand.
TATATACTAATCTCAGTTAATATATACTAATTATTACTAAAACAGATTAATAGAACACTAATTAGGATTAACAGAATAATTAATAATATAAAAACAGATAATAAAACCTTAATTAAGATTAACAGAATAATTAATATATAAAATAATTAATTATCATTAAAAGTAAAGACCCGCGGATCAACCCAAATCCGAACCGTACCCATGGGTCACCCACTTACACTCTAACTATAACCCAACTTAAAATATCCGACCCGCTACCCACTTGTTTGATTTAACCCGAGCCCACTAACCATTTATACATACAAACTAAACCGACCCTACCCGAAACCCGACCCTAGCCATGGGTAAACGATATAACCCGTTGACCCACGGGTAGGGGTGTGTTTCGGTCGAAACGGATCGGAAACACCCCTTTCGGAAAAAATTCCAAAATTTTCGGAAGCCAAAAATGCATTCCGAATTCCGTTCCGAAATTTCGGAAATTCCAAAATTATTTCCGATTCCGAAATTTCGGAAATTTCGGAATTTTCGGAAATTTCGGAATTTCATCAGATTCGGAATTTTTCGGAATATTCGGAATATTTTCGGAATTTTTCGGAATATTCGGAATTCAAGCTTAATGAGATTTCACTTGAGACTTGTAGGCATTTTATAGAAGCACATTACATCCCATTTTTTGTGTTTTTTCGATGTAGGATGAACACAATTTTCGGAATATTTCGGAATATTTTCGGAAAAGTTTCGAAAAATACAATTTCGGAATATATTCGGAAATTTTTCGGAATATTTTCGGAAAAGTTTCGGAAAATACAATTTCGGAATATTTTCGGAAATTTTTCGGAATTTTCGGAATTCTAAAAACAATTCCGATTCCGATCCGATTTTTTTCGGAATTTTCGGAATTCGGAATTCGGAATGCATATTTAGTTGCCAAAATCGGAATTTTTCGGATCGGAATCGGAATTTCCGTTCCAAATGACACCCCTACCCACGGGTCATGTCTTCTCCGGTGAGTCAAGCTCGCCGCCGGCGAGCCCGTTTTGGCCGAAGAACTTCAAAACCTTATATCTCCCTCATTTTTTCATGAAAATTCGTGAACCCAACGCCAAAATGACCGGTTTGCCCTCCTCTATAACATAGTACAAGCTGGGTTCTCAGTTTATTCGTTTAAGGGTCCTACTAATTGATTATTCTTTTTTGGTTATAAAAGAATAAAGCTATGCATGACTTACCAAACGCGTCCCAAATCAAATGCTGCTCTAAGGGGGGCCTTCTGAGATCATAAGGGTCTGTTTGATCTAATTTTTAATGGCCCTAGTTGGGTTTGGAGATTTGAGCTCCGGCGAGGAGCTTTAATGGCTACCGGGGCTTACTTGGAGCCTTAGGCTCTGTTTGGTTTGTGCGTGGGGGTTCAGGGAGAGGGTGTAAGGGTGTGTGAGTGTATAGGTGTAAACAGGGGGTATGGGATTATCTCTAGAAGTCCCGGGTTCTCTCTCTTTCTCCTCCGTCTCCGGCGAAGCTCTCTCACTCTCTGCGTCTCTCTTCTCTGCTTCTTGTGTGTGTGTGTGTGTGTGTGTGTGTGTGTGTGTGAGGGTAGTGAGTGGACAGAGAAAAAAGGGGTGAGTGTTGAGTTCTCTAATTCTCTCTAACTCTCGGTGGTGTCCTCTCTCTCTCAAGATCTAAGTATATTTATACACAAACATACGAAAGCTCATATATCTATATGAACAGACATGCAATCTGTTTGAAGTCACAGGGACTGATTGAGAGATTGAGAGGTGTCTAGGGGAAAGGGGAGGGTGGCTGGCGTTTTAGGTGTGGGTGGTGTTTACCCGGCAGTTAGAGGAGGTAGTGGGGTGGTTGTCCAATGGTTTAAGGGGGAGGTTTGGGTAGAGTGTTTACCCAATAGGTATAAGTTGGTTAGGCTAGTACAATACCTTATAAGGCAAGATTCCACTTTCTATTTTTGTATGGTTGAGTCGTCGCCTAGGATTACGTGCAATGCAGTCTAATACGGACGCAGATTCTACGGTTTAACGTGCAAGTCAGTCCGGGTTCGTATTCTACAGTCCAAGGAATTAATTATTAAATATGAACACGTATATGTTCGGCTTCCTGAAACTTCGAATTCAAATGTTGGAAGTGCGAACCAAGATACGGGGACTCATTTTTATTAACATAGAAATTTTACGGGTAGTACATATGTGTTTAATGCTTCAATTATAATTCATGATTGGTAGTTATGAAAATGCCAAATTGTGAATTGCATGTCAATTATATGAATATTATTGTACTTATATGTTTGCCAACTACATTATTTTTAACTTATAGGGAATGATTATAAAATATAAAGCATATACATTATTATATATTTTTTGATTTGATGGAGCACATACAAGAACCATTGATTTGGTAATGGTGATTTTAAAGAACAGTCTTGTACGAAAATAGAAGATAGGAGAAGGCTACATATTACAAATCCAAACAGTTGTTTTTAAGGTCGGTTGAGTGGTTTATTTGATTACTTTTGTAACAACCTGCATTTCACTTAATTCTAAATTTATATTTCCATATTTAATCTGTATTTCTTTATTTATTATTATTTAAATTCAATTCTCACGTTTTTTGATCTTATTACTAATTTTATGTCATTATCGAAATTCTTGTTGGGGTCAGACTGCAATTTTATAGATTTAGTAATACTTGTGTTGGATCTCAAATCTGTATTTCAAAACAATAAAAAATAATTTATTTTGACTCAAACTGTATTTTATATAACCGAAAAATCATTTCTTACGTTAAAATGAATTTTTTATATTTTTGTGGCGAACACTGCACCGCGAAAATACTAGTTTATGTGCAAAACTATCCGCACCGCGTTAAACTCTCACATATTTTGGAATTGACATAAAGCTAGATTAGACATTTGCTTTATTTCCATTTATGAAAACTAATGATTGGTTAAGCTTTGTTTGGGAATGCTCTTGGTTTATGTGTTACATTAGTACCATAAGCTACTGTGCCAAACACCTTAAGTGATTCCTAGACTAGTGGCCTATACCTTGTTTCGCTATGTTTAGTTTATGTGTGTTAAAGTTGAGACTGAAGTTTAAATTCCCAAACATCCTTATTTTGCCCCCTAGAAGTCTACTTGGCTCTTAATAAGCCGGAGAGTTCACATCCTTTGTGTATATACGTTGTATATTATGGGTTTAATTAGATTTTGAAGAACAATTCATTTGTATAGTATGAATTAAGGAACTTGGAGCCCAAGTCCTTGAGTTCTATATAACAAAGCTCTCACACACACTTTCTGAAACAAATATAGAGAGTTTTAGAGAGAAAGAAGTAAAAACACAGAGAGTTAGTTACAGAATTTTAGAGAGAGAAGAGTCACCATAGCCCAAGCTTGAGTTGAATTTCTTACTTGCTTCACCTTCTCAACAAAATTCTTCTACTTTTTTTACCACAGTGAGTATTATCAACTCACTCAAAATGTATTTCATATTTCAATTTATGTTTATATGCTAGGATTTATAATCCACCATTGTTGTATAGCTATAAAAGCTTAAAACTTGAAAATCACAACTTTTCAACCTCAACCAAAATTTGTTCTTAGAAATGATTTGGAAAGATTGCCTACCATAGATGTTATGTTTAAAATTTTAAAGCCAAACTCATTCGTATCACGACGTATATAAGAAACGAAATTTTCGTCACCTCTCGGATTTTCGTAAAATCCGAGAGCTACGATATGATTCATGTTAAATTGATTTTAGTTTTGTAATTCTTGTGGAAAAACGAAGAATTTCATATATTACACTTCCTATATACCTTCGGATTTGAAAATGGGTCAAAAGAGCCCTTAAGAAGCTGACACAGGGGAAATTTGCGAAGAAGAAGAAACCTCAGCTTTACCTCGCACCCGCAATCGCGCGAGCGGCCCGCGCGTGCTATCCCTGTATTTTCTGACAGTTTGAAATTTTATTAAAGAAAATCAAAGAATGGGCATATCGAACAGCCCGCGCTAGCGACCCCTAGCGCGAGCGGTCGGCGCAGTTTCTGGTTTTTGTCTGTTTTCTGTTAAGGGACTGTTTGGATTAACTTTTAAAGGCTGGTAAGGTTCTGTTTGGGAATTTTATTAAATTAGAATTTTGATTATTATGTTTGGTTTTATAAACGCGATGCACTACGACTTGTTTATCCTCGTACGCGTGTCGTCCTTGTTACCAGTTGTTTGCATTTCTATTAATAATTACATGTCATTCATGTGGAGTCAGTTGTATATGCATGGGGAGTGGTGGCCAGTGTGGAAAAGAGTATGTGGTTGAGATTGTGTGTGGACACTCCCTGGTAATTGTGTACCAAAGTGTGATGTGTTTGAGATTGCGGCTAGAGTATCTTTGAAATGCGACGGTGAGAAAATTGGACACTCTTTGGTGCCCATGGTAGCGCTAAAGTGTGTGACGCCGATTGGACATTCCCTGGCACCCATGGTAGTGCTAAAGTGTGGCCTACTGGATACTCTCTGACATGCGTAGTATGGTCAAAATGTGAGGCATTGGACATTCCTGGTACCCCGTACTAAAGTGTGAGGTAAACTGGACACTCCTTGGTACCCCTGTACTAAAATGTGGTCATCTTAGTGTTTCAAAGATACTAGAGTGAGAGAGTTTGTCGAGAGAAAAGAGTTGGTAAGAATCAGGACCAAAGCCCCGGGAATCAGCCAAAGACCCTCCGGCCCGGAGCCGGGGAGATCTTAGGCATACGATTACCCGGAGCCGGAGCTGGAGCCGGAGTCGGGTTCTATCCCCGAGGATGATGCACTTTGAGGAGGAAGCATCATTATCAGACCCGACTTACTGCTCGGATATGGAAAGGAGAACCGGGCAAGATGTAAAGGCCCAAATCGAGGACTTACAACAGCAAATCAAAAACTGAGCCGCAAGTAGCTCAATGATCATACCAATACAGAGACCGAGTCGCCCTACACCGCTAGGATCACCGCGTTCCCCATCTTGCGTAAATTTAAACTGCCACATCTCAGCTCTTATGACAGTTCAGGGAGCCCGATAGATCATGTCCGCACTTATAAGGCCCAGATGGCGCTGGTCACCATGGTTAATGAATTACTAAGCCTGGCCTTCCGTAGTACCCTTAAAGACCCAGTCGCGCAGTGGTTCCACTCTCTGAAACCCCGAACGGTTGATGACTTTAAGACATTGAGCAAGCTCTTCATTAGCCAGTTTGTGGGGATGCTCGATCGGTCACAACCGGACACCCAGCTGCTTACCATTAAGCAGCGAAAAGGAGAGTCCCTGAGGGAGTACGTGGACCGTTTCAAGCAGCAGAGGCTCCAGATCCGCAACCTAAATGAAACGGCCGCAATCATGGCTTTTGGCTCGGGGGTTCAACACACCAAAGTTGCGACGTCGTTCCATCATGACCGACCGGCAACCCTGGTGTAACTCTCAGAGAGAGTAGGGAAGTACATAGATACAGAGGAGTTTCTGAAGTCCAAGCACACTAGCTTTATAGGAGAAGAGTCCCCGAAAGCTAAACGGAAATGGGAGGGCTCTTAGAAGGGTCCGGGAAAGAAGCCCAAACAAGTTCAGTAGGGAGGTATTCGGGATGAGGCCTTGATTACCTTCACCCTACTTTCCCAGCCAATCCACGAAGTTATGGCCACGACAGAGATCTAGAGGCTACTCCAGGAGCCCGCCAAGTTGAAAAACCCGCCCGGTAAGAGGAACCGGGACAAGTTCTGCCACTTCCACAAAGATCATGGGCATGACACAGAGGATTACTTTAAGCTTTAGATTGCCATTAGAAGCTGATCGAGCAGGGCCACCTAGCTAAATTCGTGGCAGCGGAAAGACGACCTCAGCAAGAAACCCGGGCTCCCGAGCAACTGCGACCCCTCGGGCAAATCAATGTAATCTCCGGAGGCACTTCAGGCTGAGGGAATTCATAGTCGGCCTGGAAGGGGCATGCCCGGGCATCCCGATCGGATATCTGGCATGTCTAATCCACCCGCTCTCCCTAAGCCGACGTGTTGACGCTCTCATCCGAGGACATGTTAGGCCTGCACTACCCTCATGATGATCCGCTAGTGGTGACACTCTCCATAGCAAACTACGTGATTAAAAGGGTGTTGGTAGACACGGGCAGCTCCTCCGACATCATGTTTGTTTCGGCATTCGATCATCTAGGGATATCTAGGGATCAGCTCTGACCAGTGGCCACTCCCTTGGTAGGGTTTAACGGGTCCAGCACTCAACCGCTCAGTGCCATCGAGCTCCCGGTCCTCATGGGAGCCTACCCTCAGCAGACATCTGTACTGGCGAGCTTTGTGGTCGTGGAAGCTCCATCTGTGTATAATGTCATCCTTGGGAGGCCAACCCTCAATAAGGCCAGGGGGGTCATATCAATGCATAGCCTGGTGGTTAAATTCCCAACCCTCCAAGGGCCTGGTACACGGAGACCAAGCCGTTGCCCGGAGTTGTTATGTCAGCTCTCTACGCCAAGAGGCCATCGTTGAAACACTGAATGTTTAAGAGATGGACCCGAGGGATCAGAATGACAAAGTGGGACCGATGGAGGATCTGGAATAAGTGGTGCTAGATCCGCAACTCCCCGACTGAATGGTCACTATCGACACCTTTCTGGAGCCTGGCCTTAGGGAGAAGCTAATTCAGTTTCTGCGCCGGAGTCAAGATGTGTTTGCTTGGTGTCATGAAGAAATGTCCGGGATTGACCCCCAAGTAATGTCTCACCGACTCAATATCAACCCAGAATCCCTGCCTATGAAGCAGAAGAGACAGGGCATGGCCCCCGAGAGGCAAAAAGTATTGTGTGAGCAAGTCGAGAAACTCCTCAAAGCAAAATCTATCCAAGAGGTCCACTATCCCGACTAGTTAGCAAACGTGGTACTGGTCAAGAAAATCAACGAAAAGTGGAGGATGTGTGTGGACTTCACCGATCTGAACAAAGTCTGCCCCAAGGACTGCTATCCACTGCCCAGGATAGATCTCCTTGTGGGCTCCATAGCCGGTCATTCGCTCTTCTCATTCATGGATGCCTACTCTGGGTACAATCAGATTAGTATGTACCCCGGGGACGAAGAAAAACATCGTTCATCACGGATCAGGGGACCTACTGCTACGAAGTCATGCCTTTCGGCCTCAAAAACGCTGGGGCAACCTATCAGCCCATGGTCAATCACATGTTTAAGGACTTGATCGGGAAATCCATGGAGGTCTACATTGACAATATACTAGTTAAAAGTCGGGACGAGTTTGACCATCTTGAGCATTTAGCCGGGGCTTTCAGCATTTTGATAAAGTTTGGGATGAGGTTGAACCCCGCCAAGTGCACATTTGGCGTCTCGTCCGGGAAGTTCCTTGGGCACCTAGTCAGCAGGTGGGGGATTGAGGCGAATCCCGAAAAAATTCAAGCCATCGTAAACATGCGGTCATCCAGGTCAACCAAAGAGGTACAGAGTTTGGTCGGGCGGGTGGCTGTATTAAATAGATTTATGTCCCGAGCTACTGACCGGTATCTGCCATTCTTCAAGATCCTTCGTAAAGCTTTTTAGTGGTCAGAAGAGTGGGAGAAAGTGTTTAAAGAACTCAAGAAGTACTTGGCATTGCCCCCTCTACTCTCAACGGCCACACCAGGCGAAGAATTGTTCTTATACTTAGCGGTGTCACGCTCGGCGGTCAGCTCGACCCTCATTCGGGAAGAGTACGGGATACAATTCTCGGTCTATTACACAAGCCGAGCACTTCAAGGCGTAGAAAGTAGATACTCCGTATTGAAAAGCTCGCCTTCGCTCTCATGACTTTAGCCCAGAGACTTCACCCATATTTTTAGGCCCATGTCATCGTGGTCCTTACTGATCAGCCCCTCCGTAAGATCTTGGGTAAATCTGAAACGTCCAGGAGGCTCGTCAAATGGGCCTTGGAGTTAGAGGAATTTGAAGTGGTCTACAGACCCCGCACAGTAATCAAGGGACAGGCAATGGCAAACTTCATTGTTGAATTCACATACCAAGAAGATCCAATAGAAGAAACCGCCCCACTGACCTTGCCGCCCAAGCTACAGCCAGATATCCCGACCTGGGTACTTTATGTGGATGGTTCTTCCAACAAATAGGGTAGCGGAGTAAGGATCATCTTAACCACGCCCGATGGGATCCAGCTCGAGTATGCACTCAGGTTCGGATTCAAAGCCTCCAATAACGAGGCCAAATACGAAGCCTTGATGGTCGGATTACAAATGGCAACCTCAATGGGCACACTGCAAATTCAAGGTTACATCGACTCTCAGCTCATGGTAAATCAAGTAAACCAAGAGTATGAGGCTCGAGAGCATAATATGGTAGCTTATCTAGCCCTTGTCCGAGCAGTTTCAAAGAAACTTCAAGGGTTCTCTATCATGCAGATATCTAGGGAGAAAAATACTAGGGCTGACCGATTAGCCCGCCTCGCTTCATCTTCTGAGTTAGACTTGCCCGGGATAAGGATAGAGTACCTACCCGAGCCATGTGTGTTCAATTCAGAATGCATAGAGGTCGAACCGGCCACCCTGGAACCTAGCTGGATGGATCCAATCATCGAATTTCTTGCAACATGCACGTTACCAGACGGAAAGAAAGAAGCCTGCCGGGTTAGATATCGAGCGGCAAGGTACCACATCATTGATGGCATCCTATACAAAAGAGGATTTTCTAAATCGTACCTCCGATGTGTCCATCCTACACAGGTCCAGATAATACTATACAAAATCCATGAAGGGGTGTGCATGAACCACGTCGGAGGTCGGGCACTCTCACGCAAAGCCCTGCTGCAAGGTTACTATTGGCTGACCATAGCCAAAGACTCTCAAGAATACGTCAAGAGGTGTGATACGTGCCAAAGATTTTCTCCCATGATCAACCATCCGAGAGAACTTTAGACGCTAATCTTTAGTCCCTGGCCGTTTGCTCAGTGGGGCATTGACATTGTCGGTCCCCTACCAACGGGAAAGGGACAAGTTAAGTTCACTGTCATTACTATGGATTACTTCACCAAATGGGCAGAGGCCGAGCCCTTGGCAATAATCACCGAGAAGAAAATGGAAAACTTCGTGGAGAGGAATATCCTCAGCAGGTTCGGCATCCCCCGGGTTCTGGTTAGTGACAACGGTAGGCAATTTGACACCCCGGTATTCAGGCAGTTCTGCTCGGGCTATGGGATATCCAATCACTACTCATCCCCCAAGCACCCTTAGGCTAATGGCCAAACCGAGGTGACCAACCAGACTATTCTTCAGTCAATTAAAACAAGGCTTGAAGACGCCAAAGGACTATGGGTAGAGGAACTACTAACCCTCATGTGGGCTTACCGCACAACTCCCCAAGTGGTAATAAGTGAAACACCTTTCTCACTCACCTATGGCTTCGAGGCGGTGGTCCCTACAGAGCTCAGGTTGTCCTCTTACCGGGTGGTAAACTTCGACGATCAGAAAAACGAAGAGGCCCTTAGAATCGAACTTGACTTGGTAGAAGAAAAAAGAGACCGGGCCTATCTAAAGGTGGCAGCGCACAAACAAAGAGTCTCCTGGTACTATAACAGCAAGGTCAAGTATCGGGATTTCCAAGTGGGAGACCTCGTCCTGAAGGTGGTAAACTAGTCTACCAAAGTCCCGAGCCACGGGAAGCTGGGGGCCAAACTTGGAAGGACCGTATATAGTCACAAGGGTCAACCGACCGGGCACCTACTGGTTACAAACTTTGGACGGACATGAGCTCTCTCACCTATGGAATATACAACACCTTCGCAAGTACTTCCAATAAAGCATGACAACAATGTTGGCTAGGAGTTATGTAGCTTGACCCGAGCATATCTATTTATATAGTAATAAAAGTTTCTTTCGCCAAACAACTCTTCTCCGTGCTTGCTCACTTAAAAAGACCTCAGAGTCAAACCCCATGCATTTAAAAAACCTCGGATTTAGACCCCAGGCATTTAAAAGACCTCGGGTCCAAAACACGAGGCACAGGCTTCGCTTAGGTCCAAGGGGGGGCAATTCCCCCTAGGTGGCTGATGATGGCAAGTCCCAAAAGACCCTGCAACCACCCACATTCCAGGTCAATTTCCTATAGTTATCCTGTCTATACGTCTGCCTTAGCAAAAGCTTGGGGGGCAGGGTAGACTAAACATGAAATCACACTAGATACTAACAGGACTTGGAATCCTAGAACAATTCTAACATTCCTAAAGTACCTACAGTACCCAGAAAAACTGGTACCATACCTGAGCAGGACCCCTATATCAGGTCGCTGAAAGACCAAGTGTTCTCTGCCGTTTACAGTCCTAACTTTTGCTAAGGCAAGGTTCTTACAGGATTTACAACCGGTCGCTCACAGGCAATCACAAATAGGCAGAAGTGCAGAAATAATAAATAATTGGAAAGTTGGTCTCGAGGACCTTTTCATTAATTAAAAGACGATTTGTACAGGGCCTGGGGGGTAGTTGTAGTAGCCTCCCCAAAAAAAACTACAACACAAAAAGGAAACAGGTCGGGAACCTTAGTCGTCCACTTCGACCACATCTTCAGTCTCCCCAGCCTCTTTTCCTGGGGAAGCTCCTTTTTCGGTTCCCTAGGCCCCGCCCGGGGCAGGCTCAACAACTCCACCACCAGCAGGAGGATCCTCACTAGCCGCGGAACTGACGTCCCAGTAGTCTGAATCAATCCCCTCGAAGGACGAGATGTCCCACTCGGGGTGATCTCGGGCAATCCCCCGCTTCAGATCCTCATAGCCTTAGAAGAAGTCATCATCAAACGCCTCTTCTGTGGCCCCTGCAGCCGTCACTTCAGTCGCAGCCTTTGCTCGGGCCTCTACCACTGCCGCGAGGGCTCGGGAAGCTTCTAAATCGGCCTGGGCAGTCGCCAATTCCGCCTGGGTTGCACTAAGGCTCAGGGCCAAGCCCTTCACCTTATCCTTCTCCAAAGCCAAGGCATTTTGCCTGGCCTCTGAGGTCGCTCACTTCTTAGATAGAGCAGCTTCAGCAGCAATGGCTCTCACGGCCAAAGAAGGCAGGAAGGACTCAGCCCCAGTGGTCATGCAGTCGACCTGCGAAGAATCCAAGACGATCAGTCAGCAAAATAAATATAATAGAAGCTGTGGTAAAGAGGAGCAGGAGCGTCAAGTGCTTACCATATGGGAAAGGATGTATAACCATCCCTGAAATGCCTCGAGAGACATGTTCGCACACGCCTCCACCTGGCTAGGGAGAAGGGCAAACTTGACCCTCTCCCTGATCACTGCCAATTTTTCAACCAGCGCCTCGGACGGTATTCCCGCTCGGGGAGAAGTGTCGGCCACCACCACGCGGGGAGCTGAAGTCCCGACGGGTTCCGGACGGTTCGTAGTCCCATGCCGGATTCGCCTCAGCGGGCATTCACTACCTAAAGCTTCTGCAGCAGGCCTCTTTCCTTGTACTACCACCAATCAGGCGACAGCAGCAGCAGCAGTGACCTGTCTCTCCCTCAGCTGCTCCAAATTCTTCTTTGGGGCCATTTCTGCAAAAGAAAAGTGGCCACGAAGTCAGAAATCAGAGCAACGAGATGATGAAGGGTAACCAAAATTAAGTTGCCGATAAGCTCTTACCCGGGATGATTGAGGGAAGGACGGGGGCCTCGACGGGGTGTTCTGGACGGTGATCACCTCTCTGATCTCCCGAGCGGGTTAGAATGTCCCAAATATTGATGGGATGGTCCGCCAAGCTTCTGATTCTCTCTTGGCACTCCCCGAGAATATTAGGTGGGCTAGTTGATCCCGCTACAATGCAAAACATAATGCAATTAGTCTCAATGCAAAGTAAAGAAAGTGAGCGGGAAGTTACTGCACTAACTTACCCCTTAGTTCCTGCCCAGGAAGTCCTCATCTGGATCCCTGGGGCTCGCTCATAAAGTCCAAGGGTGGACACTTGGAAGAATCTATTCTTCAAATCCTTGTTATTGCTAGGGCAATTCATTATGATCTTCCTCCCCTCCCGAGCCCCGAGAGAAAAGAATATGGTCTCCTCATGTACGGAAAACGGTCGGTGTGTCCAGAGGAACCCCTGGACGGTAAGCTCATACCCAAAAACTTGGGGCCAAATGGAAATGGACCCCATGAGGAATCTCCAACCATTCGGGGCCAGCTACCTCGGGGCGATCCCCAAGTATATAAGGACGTCCCGAGCGACCGGATGGAGGGGAACGCGGAGCCCAGCCATGAGGATGTCCTCATATAAGGTGGTGAAACCCCGCTGGTAGATTTGGGCTCCGTTGACATTCACGGCTAGGGAGCAATAGTCGGGAAGGCTGTACCTATCCCTAATGCGACCGAGATCTTTGGTACACAGGGTGGACGGGATGAACTCACTGGCGAAGGCTACCTCGGGGTCAGGTTCCCCTGGTTTTTCATCACCTGAACCCCGAGAAATGGAAGCAATGGTGGTTTCCTGGTCTGACTCATCGTCGGACAGACAGATTGGGATTCTGCCTTCGCTAGGGTGATCGGAGGGGGACGCGAACGACGGACTCAGACTTGTGTCCGGCGTCTCTAACCCGGACCGCTCATCCTCTGACCAGGAAGACGAGTCGAAACCAGAGTGATACATCCTTGGGGTTTTGGTGACTGGGCCGGGAAGTAAAGGGCGACCAAGGTATGGGTCTGAAACTCTAAATCGAAGGTATAAAGGAGGCAGGGTTATTAACCTAAAAGGCAGTAAGTATACGGTCTTAAAGACAAGGTGACACTCAGTCAGAACTACCCAGGGACAGCCCGCTCGGTTCAACCTATCTAATGCACCTCCCGACTTGAAGAAAGAGCAGAACCTGAGAAAGAAAAAGTCTCACTCTCGTTCTAACCTAAGAGGGTTCTTTGTCTAAGCCTATCTCCATGGTTTAGGTTCTTTGTCTTGGGGTTTTATGAAGTGTCTCATGCTTCATTAAAATCCACAAGTGTAAATGTCCTTAGTCTCCAATGACCATCAAATGGTAGGAGAAGTGGTTTGGTTTAAGCCTAACTTCTTGGTTTAGTAGTTGGGGTTAACAAACAAAGATAAACTTGACAATGAAAGCAGTGGTTTCATAAATTATTTTTAATCAAGGATTTTTAGTTAAAAATCGGACCGTTGGAATTGAGTGAAACCAATGGGAAAGCGTCAATAACTCAAAGTTTTACCACTATAATTTTTGTTTTAGTGAGATTCCATGGTTAACTTGGTTTGATCATGAGTTTTGTGGCATATCCATATTCTGTCTAGAATTCCAGAACAGAAGGTCAGTTTTGAAATGGGTGAATCAGACCTTTATTCAAACATTTTTAACTTAAAATAATTTTTATAAGAATTTTAATGTGTTAAGAAGATCTCCTAAGAAGAACAAAGTGTTTCTGATTCGTTTACTATTTTTAAAAAATCAAACAATATCTCTGGACAGAGAGTTGTAGCTCTCTGAGAGACGTCTGGTCTTTTCCCAATTCCCAGGGATCGAACCGTTCAATTGTCGATTTTTTTTTTGGGGTTAAAAACTAGACTCACAGAGGCACTTTGTATCCAAAAATCATCAAGATCAAACCATGGGAACCATGCCTTTTATTTTCTTGAAGTTCAGGTTTGCTCTCTGGAATGTTCAGAACCTTATGACAGATTTGACAAACTTTGTAAGTAATAGTTCAAATGATATTTTCTTGACTTAGGTCTTATACAATGTTATAGTAATGATTAGTTAAGCTTAAACCCAGAGGCTAAATGATCCAAATCAATGAATAGTTCATAGCTTTGTCTCGTTCATATTCATATATTCATATGCATTCATCCATATAGACTGATACTTGTAATTAGAATTCATCTTAGGTCAGGATTTATTACTTAAGAATTCAATAAATATATCTTGTTTAAAGCATTTGGACTAACCATTTGTTTGTAGCACTATCGAGGTATGATTTCTCAAAACTCCTCTATAGTTTATTCATTTATTAATTTTATTGATTTTTGACTACTTGTACAACACCTTAGAATTAAGTTTTGCCTTATGTGTATATATGTGACTAGAGACTCCTTTGCTAAGGTTTTATTTATTTGCATGCATTGCACGTTTATCATTTGCGGCCGAATCCAGGGTAAGTTCTCTAGTTCCTTATTTTGCATATCATCTTGCTTGCTACTTGAATTTAAGTGATTTTGAATGATATTTTGTTATTAGCAATCTTACACCCTTTGGACATGCTTTTGCAATGTATACTTATATATGTATTAGTTAAGGGCATTCTTAGATTATTAATTCGATTAAAAGGATGTTGAGTAGAGGCCTATCACGAGATAGGATGAGAGAGAGTGTTTTAGTCCGTTGGGCTCCTTCCTCTCTCATTCCATAATCCCCGGACCTAGTTAATCTCTGGTTTTCAACAGATCGGTTTGCTTTAAAATGGTTTCTTAATTTCCCTTTTAAAAAATTAAGTGGCGACTTATCATTTTTGAATTTGAATTTGAAAAAGGTTTTAAACAAAAGCTGTGGGTAAGAAAAAATGCGATATCCACATTCATACGCTCTTTTTTCTAATAACACTTGAACTGTAAAGTGTAACTAAAAAATGATACAACCGTAGAGGGTGACAGTGCATTTAACCCCTTTATAAACCCATTTACCAAACATCTAAGAGCATCTTTAATGATGCATTCTTTTTCTTGTGTGTTAGGAGGTGTTAATTGTACACATGGCTATAGAGTGGAAGAAGTGATCACATGCTAACACATGCTATAACTTTGGCTTTTGTTTGGGTTCTCCATTGAGGCCAAAAGTCACATGTTTGGTGACATAGGGTGATCTCATCAATAGCAAATGATAAATCACTTTCTGTATAAAAACCAACCATGTCCTCTTCATTGTAAACATCTATCTTTCTTCTTCCTTACATTGTGTAGTAACCCGTATTTTTATATTTAAATTGACGATTTAGACTTCGTGTGCGATTTTAGCAAAAATTGGTCACAAGGGTATTTTGGTCATTTTTCTAATTTTATAAGTCATGAACTGAAAATATAATTTTTTTGGGAAAAGTTGTGTGAGATTAAATGATTTGGTATTCGTGTTGTAAGTTAAGATTTTTCGATCTCCGTTTAGAAGATATATCGGTTTCAGTACTTTTCACATTTAGTTGAATCCTAACTAAACTAGTTCAAATCCAACCGACTTGGGACCAAGCAAAATATTTAGTTGCTACCTAACATAAATGATCTTAACCATCAAATAGACTACCTAACCAAAAGATCTTGACCATAAAATAGACTACCTAACCTAAATGATATTGACTATCAAATAGACTACCTAACCTAAGCTAACCAATCGTGGCCATCCAATTCATCTTGGCCACCAAGAAGCTTAGCCTATAAATATGGATACTATGCTTCATTACTTTTACACCAAATTTCATAGAGGTCAAAGAGAATTTCTAAGAGAAAGTTAGAAGAAGGAGAAGAAGAGAAGTGTTTGTGAGTTGTTCAACATCATTTATAGGTACCGAGTTGTGTACAATATGCTTTCTAAATTCTCCGAAGTATTTCTTTGTTATCTCTACTTGTACTCTTTTTGAAGTTATGTTGTGCTTTCATTTGGAATCAATGTGTATTTGTTTATTGCTAAGTGCTATGGGACAAGGAGCACCTACCAACAGTCCAACAGGCCTCAGGGACCGATGTACTGGAGACGGGTGAAGTGAGGTGAGATGTCTCTTGCTATGTGACCAAGAGGAACCTGGTATGATGTTATTGGTATGAGCGTTTGGGTAGTGTGAGTAGTTGGATTGTGAGACTGGTCAATTGATTTGATGTCGATCTATGTATTTGATTGTCATTATCCTTTTGAGCCTATATTATTCATGTCATATTGTATACTTTTTGGTGTGATTTTTAGATGCAAACAGTGCCGGTAACCGAAGCCTGGAAGGGAGATAATGTTAATGATGATATAGGAGATCCGTGGAGAATATAGACCTGCTGAGAGTTTTAAAGAAATTTTGTATTTTTATTTTAAAGAATCGAGTGTAAATCATTTAATTTTTCAATGGAAATACGCTTATTTTTGCGGGGGCGTCACACATTGAATTTCTTGAATTTTCTAATAATATGAAATTTTCATTTACATTAATTTCTTTAATTTTCTGTGTAAAAAATAATAAAAAAATCATGAATTTTCTGATCATATCAGTTTTTCAGTTACATTAATTTCTTGAATTTTCTGATCATATAAATTATTCAGTTGCAAATAATGGCTTCATCATCTCATTATATTCCTATGATCGAGTCTAGTTCTTGTACATCATCAAGTACACTGCAATCTTCCACGGATGAGAGCTTATCTGATAATGACCAAGAGATGATTTCCCAACGCCATAACAAATGATTGCAAAAGATGATGAGTTTGCTTCCACCACAAATGCTACCAGGTGTCTACACCAGTCCTATTACAACCAAGTAGAAGACGATATATCAAGCGTAACCGAGAGGGAAGTCATCGACAGATATGGAGAGACTACTTTGCCAAAAATTGCACTTATCCACCTAACTACTTCCACAAACGATACCAGATGCGAAAGGAGTTGTTTCTTGGCATTTCGAAGGACGTTGAAGCATATGACGAGTATTTCACCCAAAGAAAGATTGTTGTGGTCGTTTAGGGTGTTCTTTGATACATAAAATGACAACTGCAATACGTATCCTTGCCTATGGATTATCTGCAGATCATTGTGATGAGTACTTAAAGATTGGTGAGAGTACTACAATTGAGAGCTTGAAGCACTTTTGCGAAGCTATCATTGCATTTATGAGGAAAATACTTGCACTTACCAAATCAATAGGGCATTGCACCTTTGCATCAAGAAAGGGATGAGAGAGGGTTCCTAGTATGCTTGGATCTTTAGATTTTATGCATTGGGAATGGAAGAATTGTCCAACTGCATGGCATGTCACACATAGAGGTCATCGCCATAAGCCTACCCTTATATTGGAGGCAGTTGCATCGAAAGATGTATGGATCTGGCATGCTTTCTTTGGTATGCCAGGTTCACACAATGACATCAATGTCTTGAATCATTCCCTACTATTTGATTCTCTCATCCATGGCACATTACCTCCGAATAATTACACCATTAATGGTCGTCAACATACAATGTCTATTACTTAACTTAGAATATATACCAAACAATTATGCAGTCAATCATATACCCAACAACAGGAAAAGAGAGGTTATTTGCTAAAAAAACATGAGGCGAGTAGAAAGGATGTTGAATGAGCATTTGGGGTTTTGCAAATCCGGTGGGGTATAACGCAAGGACCAGTACGTTATTGGAAAAAGGACTGTGCAATATACTGAAGATGTGTATCATACT
Source organism: Hydrangea macrophylla (assembly GCA_033977485.1). Lineage (NCBI taxonomy): Eukaryota > Viridiplantae > Streptophyta > Magnoliopsida > Cornales > Hydrangeaceae > Hydrangea > Hydrangea macrophylla. Next base: position 81,418,607 of record CM066996.1, read on the forward strand.
ACACAACATGATCATTGAAGACTAGCACGAGTTGGATGTCGCAAGATGGAGACCTCCGTCGGATGAGACTATATGTATTCCAGAATACGGTCAAAACAAAGCACTTTTGGTGGCACATATGACCTCTCATATTCAAAGGATTCTCAGTAGAGAAGCAAATACAATGTTGAGGTCCTGTCTTATGGAACATTTGTGGAACCAATTTGGAGATCAGGATGTTTAAAAAAGCTTGGCTCTTGTAATAAATTTATTTTCAGTGAGTAATTAAGAATTGCACTTTCAAATTGAAATGTTATTCCTTCAATTGGACCTCTACCTATTACACTCATGAAAAAAAAAAAAAGAAATAAAAAAGGAAGAAAAAAAAAATACTACATTTATTAACTCAAAACCCACTGCCACTTAAGTCATCTCAAGTGCCCCGTTTCATCATACGTTCCCATATTGTCTTTTGTTGTGCAATAACCCATGCTCTCCCTTTCTCAGTAGGAATCGAATTTGGATCGACCATCATGATCTCCTTCTCCATCCTCATTCGTTCTTGTTCATTTCTGGCTGCAATCTTGATTCGATCTTGCTCTTGTTTGGCCACAATCTTCATTCGCTCTTGTTCTAGTTTAGCCTCTAGCCTCCAGCCTCAAGCGTTCTTGCTCTTGTTTGGTCTCAATGTTCAGTCGTTCACGTTCTTGTGTGATAAAAATCTCACGTTAAACAATTTTCTTTTGTTCATTTTCAAGTTGCTAAATTCCTGAACGAACAAGTTCAATGACTCTAACTGATCAACATTCTTCTTTCGATGCATGTTCTTTGCGGCTTTTCATTCTGGGGGCCGGGTTAACTCATGAGATCCTTGATTGAATGGTGAATCATCATGGTCATCAAGATTAACCAACCCTGTGGGTGAGCTTGGTATTGTTGGATTGGATGAATCTCCAATTCCATCAACGTCCTCTGTGAAGCCGCTTCTCTTCCTTTGCTTAAATTTTTTTTTTCCTTTTTTGCTTCCTGCTCTCTTGTATAGTGAAACCATTTTGGGCTATCTTTAAGAAGTAACCAACAACCGTCCAACTTAAAATGTTGATCTTTTGTTGATCTTCAGAGTTACAGTACAATTGTTTTACACTCCCAATCTGTAAATTACAAACAAAAAAACAACTATGTAATCACATAATTCAACCACAATGAAAGGACTAAAAAAATATGGTAATCAATTAACACGCAGTTGAGGAAAAAAAAAACTCACATCATCTTCAATGTTAGCCCCGTTTTTAGGAGTGTTCTCTACCATTCACACATATCCAGAATATTTGTTGAGTTGGGACTGTATGCTTGACCAGCAGTTCATCAAACTTGAGCTAATTTTATCTGTCGATTTGCCCAACATATTATTATACTTGTGTAGAATTTGATCCCATAATTTCTTTCTTGGTTGGTCTGTACCTATGGCGGCATCTTTTGAGACACGCAACCAAGCTTGACACAGTGCTTCGTCTTCTTCTTTTGTCCAATTGGGATTCCTTTCCTTCTGTTGCCCTTGAGCATATTTTTTTAATTGTGTGTGTGTAGTAGGATTTTGCAATTCAATCAGTTGGGTAGGTTGATTAGATGAGAACTGGGTTTGTTCATTAAAAAAATTGAGGACTGAATGGGGGGTACTGTAGATTGAATGGGTATTGTTGTGAAAAAGATTGAAAGTTGTATTGGGGTGGTTGAGAAAATGATTCAGATTCAAAATGTGGTGATGTTTGAGAGTTATTTGGTGGGTTGAATTGAGTGTTAAAAAATAGAAGTCTAGGATCTGTAGTGTATGTTTCAAGAATAGAAGAGCATTGAGCAACAAAAAAATGACAAGTTTAATTGGATTTTATAGGATCCAATTTGGGTTCAACGGGTATATTTATTATTTATTTTTGCAATTAATATATGCAGTTGATTTTAATAGTTTATCTTTAACAGTATCAACATGCAATGCTATACCCACTCCTCTAACTACACCCCAAACCACATCCAATGCTTTAAATGCATGTACCCTGTGTTTGAATTTTTCACATTTTTTTGTGCTCCACTTACATAGCACAGAGTACTTGCATTTAAAGCAAGGATGTGATTTGGGGTGTGGTTGGAGGAGTGGGTGTTTCATTATTCTAACAATATTGCAAAATATAAAAAGATGAAGGTCCAATTGGGTAGCATCGAAATGGCATATTGAAAAATGAGTTGAACGGTCCAATGGGGTTGCATTGTAATGGAAAAAGTTGAACAGTCCAAATGAGTTGCATTTCAATGGAAAAAGTTGAAGGGTCCAATTGGATTGCATTGAATAAGTTGGCCAGTTGGGTAGTCAAATCAATGCCATGTCTTTTCTTACAAATTCAATCATTACCATTTGTATTACAGTTAACAAAACTTTTAGCAACTGACTCATCCACATAGGCGTCTAATTGATACGTTGGAGTGTTTTCTTCAAACACTGGGTACCATCTGACACAAGCAAGGGCCTTAAAATGTTGATTGCAGTTGCTCTAATATTTCAAATTTAAAATGGACGTTCTTTCTAATCTCCGTTTGATGAGAGTTAAAATAATAATACTGTATAATACTACTATTTTAAAATCGAATAAACATTATTTCTAATGTCACAGCGCGGTCCTACAATAGCATAACCGGAACCCGTGGCCACCGAGGCTAAACTAATTCAATAACGTTCCCAAAAATTAGTTTGAAGAACGCACGCAGCGGAAAAACAAGTCATTTGAAAACTAGCAGTCCAGTCGACTGCACCTTGTGCCCAGTCGACTGAGGCTGGTCCAGCAGAAAGTTTAGTTTTCAGACCCCATCCAGTCGACTGTTTTCTAAGCCCAGTCGACTGGGGTGCCAAAAGTTCAGTCGACTGGTACGGTCCGGTCGACTGAAGTCTAGCCTGGGTACAAAAAAATATCTGATTGCAAACACGACCCAGTCAACTGTGTCGGGGACCCAGTCGACTGATCCTCTATAAAACGATGCAGTGAGTTGCTAGAAAAGAGGCTCCAGTTGACTGCTCCACAAACCAGTCGACTAGTTTATGGCAGCAGCACACATTCTGCAGGTTTTCTAAGTTATAAGCTTTCTCAAAACATTTAGGGATTTAACACACATACCAAACTCACTCCAAAGTGATCCTAACTGTATTGAAATATTACTAAGACACAATTACAGCATGTTATAGTCTATGACACCATTTTAGATCCCTTCTACCATACTAAGTTAAACATAGTTAAAAAACCATAAGAATTCTTATTACAACATGTCTATTACAAAATGAAGAGATCAACACATTGAGTTACCTTCTAAGTGAATTCCCAACCCACGTGCTCACTTCTGGGATTCCTCGCCAGCATTAACACCTGCAATGGTTATTTGAATAACCACGCATATTTTGATTTGTTTAAGCTAACGCTTAGTGAATAAATCAACATATGCACATGAATGATAAACATGCTCGCATTCATATCTCTACATTTCATACTATTCGCGGGAGACTCACGTGCACATTCCATACTCCCAATTCGCGACTCCTCGCCAATAAATCTACGCGAAAGGGTAAGACCCACGATTCTTCTCTTTAATCATGCGATCTTAATGCCTATATTGGCTCCACAAAATGGCTTAGTGACCACGTGCTCCTTCTGACCTAAATAAGCAACTCAACATGCTCAAATACATATCACCATGCTTGCGGTAAACGAAACATTTCACCATGCTATTGGGCCTACTTATCAATATAATTGCCCAATATGAACTACACAATATATCTCTATGAATTAACACATGCTATTCAAATATAACATGAGTACACGCCAAGCAATCATTCCATAATACAAAGTTGAATCACTCACCTCCGAATAACGCTCCTATAATTCAATTCGAAGAAAACTCGTGCATAAAGAACGTGCAAAAGTCCGTCTAGTATAATTCCTATCAATCAGAATTTCAAATATCAACTTTTATGAAAAATTCTAGAAAATGACTTTTCGAAAAACTAAGCCAAACATGGCCTAATTGGTATCAAAACGAAACTCTTTCCTCGAGGAGTTCACATATGTAATCTAGAAGAAATCAGATGGACAGAAGGTTGTCGTTTGGCGTCGAGAAGCTCTAAGCAACTAAATCACCCTTTGGCCTCCTCGTGAAACTTAGGTTAGAAGCTTGATGAAATATCTAAAGTCATCACTATCTATATATAGGCAACACTTTCCAAAATTGTGTTTACCTCCCTACGAGTTTTCAAAACTCCTAATTAGTCTCTGAAACTTTCTACACAGCTAATTCAAAACTTTACAAGTGAAACCTAAAAACCATAAAAGTTTCTGACTAAGTTCTGTTTGGTTGCTAAAACACAGTCTCACATGATTTTATGAAATTGCTAATTAGCCTACCAAATTAATAGTGTGTTAATTCGTCCTTACCAGTATACTAAATCTAATAACCGAAATATATTCTAAACCAGAAAATAATACAGATATTGAAATACACAGGTAAACATTTATTTCCAGATAAACATTTAAATATTCCATAGTGAACGTCTCATACTCGGAGAGACTTCTCAACATCTAAACTCTCATTCAATAATGTCTCAATGGGTTCTCTAATGCAGACACCTAAATCGACTCGTGAGTCAAAAACTCACTCAAACATGTGCCAAAATGCACAACACATCACATTATATCCATGACAATGTAATGAAATGCAATAACATATATGCGGGTGTTATCTTAAATTTGAAACGTTTTCTTTAATTGTCATTTGAAACATATTTTGTTGAGAAAAATGGGGTAAATTTTCAGCTCATTCAGTCTTAATATATAATTGCTACTAATTTGTTAAATTATGTAAAAGCTAAAAACCCTTTTAAGCGTAAGTAACAATGCGAAGAAACATATTTTGAGAGTTTTGATGAAAATGCATATTGCATAAATATTATTTGGACCATAAATTCATGCAAAATATTAAGATTTGAACACATTGTTTTTTTATTTTATTTTATTTTTTTTTTTTTGAAAAATGCATTTAATTTATTAAATTTTGAATACCCTGTTTTAAAAATTGCAACTTGATGATGCACTTTGGCGCAACAAATAGTAAGAGCACTCTATTTGTGACATGAGTGTTTGAATAGTGAAAACAACTTCTCTACATGAGTATAAAAACCAACATACTTGCTAATAAATATATATATATATATAATATTGGAGCTCAGTGTGTGTCCAATCATATTTTTTAAGGTGTTTTAGTGTGTGTACAGTCAGCACTTAACCAATTAAACTGTGCCACATAAGCTCTGATTTGGCCAAAAACACAAACCCACGTCAACAACACAGTCATCTCTCTCTCATTCAAACCCCACAGACTCTCACCCAACTCGACTCTCACCCAACTCTATCTCCGCCTCCTTCCATCAAGCGAGAAGCAAACCCACCGCCCACCATCACCAAGCAAGGTTGAAGCTCTCTCCGCCTCCCTCCATCGCCATCACATCTGTCCACCATCACCAAGCAAGGCTGAAGCCCTCTTCGCCACCCTACATCGCCATCACCTCTGCCTCACGCATTCCTCGGTCTCCGGGGCTTAAGGTGGACGGAGGTGATTGACTTGGATTTCAATTTTTTGATTGCCATCTCGGGAAAACAACCCACCCTTGACAATTATTTTCTACCCTTTTTCTCAGTCTTAACCCCAAAATGAATTTAATTTCAAAGACAACTCTCAAAACCCTTGCGATTTCTCTCTCTCTCTCTCTCAACACCATTCTTCTCTCCTTAGCTCAACAACGCCACCACCGATTGTGACCACATACACCTCCGTCAACCTACACACATAAAGATCACACAGAATCTCTCACACCTACATCCGGTCGCTCATACAAACTCTAAGCATTTTTCCGACCAGGTTACTGTGAAAAATGGGTAACAGATCATCACTTATTTTTTCTCTCTCTCAAAAACCTTCACCACTGACTTTGGGCCACCACTGCCACCGATTCGCTGCCTCCAACACCTCACTACCCTCAGCCATCTCCCCCAGCAGTCAGCAATTTACCGTAACACCATCAAATAGTCGAATCACCACCACCGGTCCGTAGCGATCCCCTCTATCTTTTGTAATCCCCTCTTAGATTTTTCAATATCTGGGTTTCAATTTCTATTTGTAATGTTAGGGTTTTGTGTTGGAAACAAATCTCCTAAATTCATGATTTCAATATTTAGCAGCCTCAGGTTATTACTGTGGCTTGAGAAGAGGTTAGTGATAATTTTCAAATATAATTTTCAGGTTATTACGATTTTTGTGTTGGTTCAAACATATTTTTGATAATTTTTTCTCTCCAATCCCAACTCCCAAATGTTCAATGTACCCTTTTAATAAATTTGTGCCCATAGATTTTATCAGTCCCTCCATTTCATAAGTCAAAAGAGGGGGGGGGGGGGGGGGGGGGGGGGGGGAAGAGAGAAAAAAAAAGACACTAAAAAATACTATACATTTGGAGCTTACAGTTCTTAGTATCATTTTATTTAGTTCAATTCAACTATTTTGCTTTGCTGATTTTTTATAGTTCTATTAGCTCATTTATTCAAACATAGATCTGCTCTTACTGTCAAACCCTCACCATTACTTTTTGGAAAATCATCTACGCACCCGCACAGGTGCTTCCTAGGTTCCTATAGTGCTTTTTTATTTAAACATGGTTGTTGTCTGCTCACGTGTTTGTGGTAATCTTTAGGGATACCTCATGTCACTGCATGTGGTACAATTGAGAAAGTATTTGGGCTTCAAATTGGATAAGAAATTGAATCAAAACTTAGTTACTGACTGATAGTGCATTTGCAGCTCATAGTTACCAGACAAGAAATTGTTGTTAGAGATTCCAATAGGAGGTATGTTCTTGCGATGGTTATTGGTAATCTCTTGCAATTTGATTAGGATACCCTACATTGCCAAGCTCAGTGATTAAATGTGGTTGGATTATTTATTCTATAATTAATTTCTCGACAAAGGAAAGACATAACTGGGTGTTATCTGATTCTAGTTATGAGTTTAGACATGGAATTCTAATGTTTTATTTATTTATTTATTTATTTTTATTGCAATGTTTGTTTGTTTGTTTGTTTGTTTTAGGTATAGAAAAAGAGAGTTTAATGTGTTTTACCTTTTGTTTTACCTTTCAGTCTAGCAATCGATTCACATCTTCAATCAAACAATTAGATCTTGGCTTCAAGAAAAGCTGAAGAAGCAGGATTACTTTTATTTTTTGGACCCTAGCTTATGAATTGTTTGGCTATTGAGAAAATGTGGGTAAATTCATGGTTTTGTTTTTTATTTTATCCGCCTTCAGTTCTTGGTAACAAAACAGAGTGTTGTGCATTTATTCAGCTTAAGAGTACATAAGAATTGTGCTCAAGGGGTGCTGTATTGCCAAAGTGCTCAAGGAGCTTAGATGGATGTTAGGTATTAATATTAGGTTGACTACATATGGTCTCTTTCTCTGAAAACTCAGGTGGCGCTGCATTTGGTACTTAATTGCCTTCTCTGATTATTAATCTAACTTTCTTTTTCTTTTCTTTTTTATTACTATTTTCTTCTGTTGTTATTTCTCATTACATTGATCACCTTTAATGCTCTGTGAGAGTCTTTTTGCTGGAAACAAATACCCAAAGACTACAAGCTTCAGCTCATTGTGTATACCGGCATTTGGGCATGCCACATTTTGATTTTAAAAAGAGTCCCCACATTTTGGTTGTCAAAGTTGCAACATTTTGAGACCTAGATACAACGTTTTGAAACCTGACTACAACTTTGGGTTATCAAATCTTTTTTAATCTTCATATTTCTATGGCTGATGATAGTAAGAGTGGAAGATTTCTCTTTTTTTAATTTTCATGTAAATTTGCTTTGTTCAATGCAACAAATATTGGTTTAAAGAAATGCCTCTTAGTGTGTAATTCTTAGATCCCTGTACTATCTACATATTTAATGAAATGTTGCATTGATGCTTAGGTTTGGAGTTATAAAATTTTCCCCAACTTCTGTGATAATAAGGGGTTGTTTTTTCATTAAAAAATAATAGCCCATTAACAGTTAACACTGCTATCCCCTTAAATAGCTTTTTTAGGAGTTTGCATTTAATTGATTACACTTAAATTATTGGTTTTATATGTTTCTGTGGGACAGTAGGGTCTTTTTCACCTCCCCGAAGTGCCCATTCTAACGAAGACGTGCTCCAATCCGGGTTCGTGGGTATTTCTTTTGGCTCTGTAATTGATATAAACTGTGTTGTTACTTCAGACTTTTCCATTGGAAGTGCAATGTATGTTTGGAATGTTTTAATTTTTATTTACTTCTCTAGATAAAGGAAAAAGTATGTGGCAAGGTAATTGTTTGACTTGTCCAGATTTTAGCTAATATCATTAGTTGTGTCATTTCATCACCGCTGAATGTTGCAGACAACATCGATCTGAGCTAGGTTTTCAGAGGTTGAGAGGCTATTGGCACCACATCCAATTTTTATTTTATATATACATTTTTTCCCGTATGAGGTACTTTACTTATGTGAGATGTTCTATTTTTGTTGTAAGCACAATTTATACTAATTTGTTGTTAACAATAGAATGTGGGTGTTCTTGAATGAAAGGGGCAACTTTGTTCAAATGATTAATAGCTCCACTTATTCTCTCTTTTTTTCTTTTTTCTTTTTCTGCTGCCTCTGAAAATGTTTTTTCTTTTCCATTGAATTTTTCAAGTTGTGGTATTGTGGAACTTTAGTGTATACCATGTCCATCTCTCTTTGTTAAAATGTTCGTGAAATTATATCAAGTGTCACGCATATGGAGTTCACTAATGGTCGAACGGATGGTTTGAATTGCTCGGTAGTGGCTCTAGTCACAGGCAATATTACTTTACTAATGTTAGAAGTTATAGTTTGTTGTAAGCACAATTCACAGCAATTTTAAGTGTCGCATGCATGGTTTGAATTGCTCGGTAGTGGCTTTAGCCACGGGCAATATCTAGTATATATATATATCAGCATACCTAATCCTTCGTAAACTTCACAATGGCAAGAGACTTGTCCAATGAGTTCTCAATTAAATTTTTGTTTCCAGCAACTTTTTATGTTGTTAAGTAATAGGATTAACTTAAATTAACAATATCAATTTTTACTTCACCCAAATTTTTTTTTTGAAAATTTGATAATTTACTAGCCTCTCGTGACATTCAAAAGTTTCTCATTTAATATCAAAATATCTTTTTCCCTATTTTTATTTTCCTTTCCCTGGGATGTAATTGAATATCATTGATAGATAGGAGCTGGGACAACCCAAATCATATCATATATCAGCATCTATACTGATATAGAAAGTGAAAGAGAGGGGTATCAAAAAAAGTTTTTCTTAAACTAATAATTACAATAAAACTTATACAATTTCCTATTAAAAATATTTTCACAAAGTATTAAAATGTCATTTCAATTTTTTTTTTTAAAAATAACTTTTTAAAAAATATTAATAATAACTTCCCTCAACTACCCAAACCTACTTTCTTTCTCTTGCACTCACATAGTGAGTGGCACTCCTATGGTATATTATAAAGTGGAATCAGAAGTTTGCCACATAATAGTTCTATATTTGTTTTCTTTTTTTCATTTGTTAAAATCACACATATATATATATAATTCAAGATACATTTTGATAAAATCTATTTTCATATCAACTTATGATTTGTTTGTTTGTTCGTCAAAAAGATATGTAGTATAATAGACTGAATAGTTGATAAATCTTTATAAAAAAATAAAATAAAAAACAAATTAGCAGATAAATATCCTATCAATTATTGCTAATATTACGAAGTTTGAAAAGATTGATTTACATTGAATATGCTATCGGCTGCAATTTTTTTTACTTCAAACTAAAATTATTGATGGATTATGTTAGACTGATTTTCTTATTTATCTTAGTAATCTAGTACTAATAAGCTTTGAATCACACTAAAAAACTAAGTACTTAATAAAACACCAAGTCTTAGAGCATTTGCAGTGGGTACAACAAACTTAAGCAAAACTTAGCTTAAGTTTGTTGCACAAGTTGTGTGTGCTTCCAATAGTGTAGCTCTCAAACGGCACTCCCAAATCCGTTTGAGACAAAACGACATCATTTTGTATAAAAAGTAACATTTTACACACACACACACACCAAAAAAAATAAAGGTAATAAAAATACCCCAAATGGCTTACACTGTGCCGTTTGGGAATTGGACTGCACAGTGTGTGACATGTGGGAGATTGTGTGGTGGCGGACAACTTTGTGTGTGCCATTTGGGATCTCATGGCACATTCTGTGCCGTATGCCTTGTACAATAGTGAAACTTAAGCAAACAACAAAGTTAAGTTTCATTAAGTTTCTTTCCCTAAGTTTAATGTTTAACATACACCACTGCAAGTGTACAAATGCAAAGTTTCTTTAAGTTTGTGGTATCAAACCACCCACTATAGATTAGGCCTGTCAATGGACCGGGTCTAGACCCGGATCCGGTCCAGATCCGGCTCTGTTAGACGGATCTGAGCATTTTTTAAGATCCATATCCAGATCCGGATTCGAATCCGTATTTTATGCTTAAAAAATGGACCGGATATGGTTTTGTAATATCCGGTCCGCCTAAGACCCGGATCCGAATAATACTTATATATATAAATATATTTATATATATCTACATATTTTATATATATATAATATAATTGTGTATATATAATGTATATATATACTATAATATAGTTATTTATATATATAATGCATATATATACTGTATTATATTTAATATATTAGTCATGTATATACAAAAATAGTATAGATATACATATTATATATTATTTCGGATCGAATCCGGATCCGGATTCGGTATATTTTGACGGATCCGGATATGGACTGACTTATAACAGATCCGTCAGATCCGAATCCGAATCCGAATCCGTATATAGTTTGGCGGATCTGGATCTGGATGCACTAGATCCGGTCCGGATCCGACCCGTTTACAGGCCTACTATAGATGCTTTAAAATCAATGTCGGTCTGTCATGACCCATCCGCTACGGGCGAAAATAGGACACGTGCCACGCCAAAAAGGATTATCCAGTTCCATTAAAGTAAATAGCAGCGGAAAACATAAGTGAAATCCATAAAAATCAGAGTTATGAAAAGTTTGGCACATTTGAAAACACTTATAGCACACACTGTTTGTAAACTAGTAATCCAGTCGATTGATCATAGGTCCGGTCGACTGGAATGCAAGATACAGAGAGCTTGAAAGTCTCAAAAGTCATCCAGTCGACTGTGTCAGGGACCTAGTCGACTAGGGTCTCAAATTCTCAGTCGACTGATTCTTCTAGTCGACGAAAAATAAAAATTCATTTTTTAAATCAAAATCCGGTCGACTGTGGTCTCCCATCCAGTCGACTGTGGTCTCTCACAAAGCCAAAACCACAAATCCATCAATAATCCAGTCAACTGCGTCGGGGACTCAGTCGAATGTTTTTCAGTATTCCGAGGTAGTAAGTAGATCAAAACAGGCCTCCAGTCGACTGCTTTCATAAACCAGTCGACTAATTTACCTCAGCTAAAGGCATTCTGCAAATTTCAATCTATGATTAGTCCAAACTTAAATACCACACCTTCGCGATTATAATTCTACGATCCGAAACATAATCATAGAAGTTCTACTACAGTTTTACCAAACTACTAATCCATTTCAAGGTTTCAAGTTAAACATAATGAAATTCTAGTTCATTACATCTATTATTACAACTTTGGAAATGGGAAACCAAAAAAACATATACAAGAGATGCTCCCCGGTACTCCATCGGTCTCACTCCTCATGCTTCTTCTTGTTCTTCCTCTTATCACCTGCAAGGAAAAAGTCTCCACTGCTCAGCTATATCTAAGTGTACAATTCTAAACAAATGTATATGAGGCAATTCATGCTTTAAACATCTAAACCACATAATTTAGCCTCTAGGGAGAGAGATACACATTCATTCGGTATATCGACAAGTCTTAAATCTTAAACCGCGATGCCAATGGCTAGCCAAAGTCACTCAACCATTGCATCCAACTGCTCTGGCTGGGCCGGTTCCCAAACCAAGCAAGTAGTTGTCACTACTATAACTCTCAAACATCGAGAGGCGTGCCCTGACATGAAATTATACCAAACTCCCCTTTGACTCACATAATCATTTAGCATGTTCATATATGCATACCACCATACTTTTCGACACATACTCGCTAAAATTAAAGGGCCTAATTTAACACATGGATTTTGTCCGGATCACAATTTCCATACATAATATTCAAAACATCCAAAATTGTCTATATAACATAAGTTCGGAATTTATATCTTGAGCTACGGTCCTATAATTTCAGGAGAAGTTCTAGTAGCCTGATTAATCGTCGGATCTCTAATCTCAAATGATTCCTACAAGTATTAACATGCTTTTTCCAAATTCCTAGAATTAGAATTTATGTAAAAGTTTGCTAAACATGGCCTAAGAGTTATCAAAACGTAGCTCTTACCTCGAGCAATCCGAATATGAAATCTGACTGAAAACTAACGATCAAAAGTTAGGTGTTTGGCATCGTGAAGCTAGAAGGCCGAAAATCTCATTTTTCTCTCTCTTGGTTTGTGAGATATTTTGAAAATATCTCAACCATATCTATAATAGGCACAACTCTTGGGAATTATATTTACCTCCCCACGAGTTCTCGAAACTTCTAATTATCTCTCAAAACGTCGCATACGCCCATTTTATTACTTCATGAGTGAAAACTATAAATTATAAAAGTTTTCATCTAGGTTCCGTTTGGTCCATAATTACGTCCGAAAATTAAATTTTATGGAATCTCTAAATAACTTACCTTTTATGCAACCTATCACTCACGTTCTCACCACAGTATTCAAAACGATCCAAAACCAAATCAAAACTACAAGAAATTATACAAAACAGGTATAATTGCTATTCACAAAATGCCAGAGACATCAAATAACATTTAAGCCATATAAACGTCATTTACTCCTGTTGATGGTACACTATTCTTCTATTACTGTGTCCTCTCTTGACACCCACCATTGACCTCCAGTCAACCCCATTCACAATTATCAAATCAATAACATGGATATTTCATAAAATTTCATTTATGCTTTTTAAACAATGGTTTTCCTCGAAACGGATGTGACACGGTCCTGACTTTTGGGAGGCCCTACGCGAACTTCTAAAATGGGGCCCTCTACAAATTTTCCTATAAGAAAAATTATATTACTAAAGGAAAATTTATTTACAAAATAAAGTGACTTATATTAATAAGTAAAACTAACTTACATCAAATAATAGTATTACTAAAATATTGCCCTTCTGTAAAATCATCAATTACACTTGTATAACCTATATCCTTCACCATTTTTCTTTCAATAGATAACGTAGCTAACCCGTTCAATATTTCTTGTGACATAGTCCATCGAAGAGTCTTCAAGGTTGGCACAATAACTGTTCAAACTCTTGTAATCAATAGATTTCAACTTCTTCAAGTCGAACAACAACCAAAAAGTTTCCCCATATACTTAAAATTGTTCAAATCTACTATTGAGGGATGAAAGTGCTTGATCCACTACATAAATGAAGATGTTAACTCTAAAGGATTCTTCAGCCGACTGTGTCACATCTTCAATTATAGTATCATCAAATTGTCTTTTTCTATGAATGATGCATTTCTCAGAAAATACAAGTCAATTCCCAATATATTTGCAATTTCCTTAGCTTCAACCATGGCCTCCACAAATCTAGACTCTCTACATTTTTCAAAAAATGAAATAAGTCATTTAAATTAATTTGTTGCAACATCAATATCTATATTTTCAGCTTGAAGGGTTTTACTTGTAGCATTAATAACAAACAAAAGATTGTGCCAAATAAGAACTCAAAATTATCAATCTCATATGTTGCTAAACATTTAGCTTCACTATTTCTCTTGGCATCCTCCCTGCTATTTTGTAAGTCAATCAAAGCATCTCTTATTTGTGCATCTTGGTATCTTACTGCTTTAACACATGCAACACGACTTTTCCAACGTGTTTGTACATACATGAACTTAAAGACTTAATTTGAATGAGGGCCCCTTGGAATTGGGGGCCCTACACAACTGCTTGTTGTGTTTCCCCTCAGGGCCGACTCAAATTACAATGCTAAAAAAACTCCCCGGGTAATTGATATCCATGCATTATGCAACACCAAACATGAATCACAATACTGCAATAGCAAATAACCTATCACGTCCCGAAGCAACAAAATAGAAATATATATATATATATATATATTTCTTTTTTGGGTCCATAGGGAATGGCTGGTGAATGTCACTAATTGTCCACACCACTCAGTTCTAGTTAACAGAAAGAACAGCCCACAGTAATATAAAGAAAATTTAATATATTACCAACATCAGAGTTATTACAATAAAAGAGCTACAATGGAAGTATATAAGGTTTGGAAGCAACATATACCCAAGTACCAAATATAACAAAGCAGTCTAAATATGAAAATAAACTAATGACTATCTCTAAATCTTCAGCTGGCGTAAACATCAGCGTAGTAATCCTCCCTGGCATAGGCGTCATTAGAGGGGTCACCTTCTGCGCATTCCCCTCCCGGATAATAGCCGTCGTCGTAGGCTCCGTCATATGCAGAATAAGGTACAGGATAGTCTAGACAGGGAAAGTCCATGCAATAAAGGCCATCAGCTTATGAAAGCTGAGTAAATATAAACTAACAAGGTACCAGTTATCTGAAGTAATAACAAGTTTATGAAGACACGAGTTAAATTCTACTATAATAATATCGTTATCCTTTACTCAACGTCATTAACCAACCCTTGTCGTATTGTTACTCAAAGACCGATATTCAACATACTCTGACTAAATGAACAAACTCAATCGCTTAACTCTACGGATATACTCATTCTGTCCACTGTTTTTAAGAACATATTCATAGCTCACCGCAGAGGTCATGGACTCCACATCAGTCCGTCTCCCAGCTTTTAAGAGCATATGCGCAGCTCACCGCTTTATAGAGATACAACATTTCCAATAAGGCATATCAATCTATTACCACGACTCAACGTCATATACTAGTGATCCCAGCTTACCACTTTTAAGAGCATAATACATAGTTCACCGCCTTTAAGAGCATATCATAGATCATCTATCTTAGGACTACTTGATCCAGCTCATCACTTTTAAGAGCATATGCACTGCTCACCGCTTTTAAGAGCATATCATGACCAAATGTCCGTCCATGTACCATTCTCAGGACTTACCAAACCTACATAAGTTCTGTTCTAACATCGCCACATGACAATTCCCAATGTGCACTGACTACTCTGATTAAAAGAAGTGGATATCAAACTCATACCATAATCAGCATGTAACCCACATCGTCATATTCTTTCGTTTATCAAATACCCATTATTCTTTGGTGCCACATTATCCCTGCCTAACCCATAGTCGCATAACAGAAATTTGATTCGACAATCGAATAATCAAACCTCTTATATAAAACATAGGCAAAGGAATCCATTTTCTGCCAATGCCAATCGATTGCGACAAGGGTCCAATCGATTGGTATAAAGTATGTAACAATCGATTGAGAAAATATGTCAATCAATTGAATCCAAAATAATACCAATCGATTGCTAACTTTGGCAATCCATTGGTTCACAAATAAAGACAATTGATTGGGAATCTATCCAATTGATTGGGACTCAACTGATGTCAATCGATTGATAAATATGCCAATCGATTGGCACTTCGTCTATTCTAGCATATTTATAAAATAGCATATATAAACGTCCTAGGGACGTATTCAATACATCTAAACTTCATAATAACTTGTAAAAATATCAAATAGAGGGACCAAGAGAGTTACAACTCACCAAGGGTGTGTTTAGGTGTGGTGGTGGCTATGGAAGATTGAAAACTTCAAGGTTTCTCCCTCTCTCTTCTCTGTCCAGCTCTCTCTCTCTGTCTCTCCTTCTCTTATCTTCTGTCTTCTTTCTTCTTCTTCTTCTCCTCTGCTCAAGGTAGTATGTGTGTGTATGTTTGTGTGGGTGTATATGTATGTATATATATAGATGTATGTATATATCTCACAAGGTGTGTCTCTTTCTCTCTCTCTCTCTCTCTCTCTTTCTCTCTTTCTCAAGACTGTGTAAATTGGCCCCAAGGCCATAAATGAATGCATATAGAGAGAGTATAAAAGCGCCACATGTCCAAAGCTCAAGCTAAGAAGAAAACTTGTCTCAACAGATGGCAATCGTTTGGTCACAGATATTTGAAAGTAATCGATTGGAAAAGATGAAAATCGATTGGTGTATTGCCACATAATGAGTTCAGATCAATAGAATAGCAATCGATTGGAAATATGACAATCGATTGGTACACAAAAAGTAGTAATCGATTGGGACACAAAGGTAATCGATTGGTAACCAAAATTATCTAATGAAGGGTAAGGGTTATACAAGTTTATAGAAATGAATACCAAATCTTATTTATATATCAAAATACAGGGTATTACAGTATCCACCACTCATTAAGGATTTCGTCCTCGAAATAAATAAAAAACAAGGTCTAAAACTAAAATGAAAACTTTTCAAGCATCTTCGACTCTAGCTCCCACGAAGCTTCTCCTTCACCATGATGCTTCCACTGAATCTTCACCAATTGGATCTCCTTATTTATGAGCTTCTTGATCCCTCGGTCTAGAATGCAAACTTCTCGTTCGTTGAACGTAACGTTGTCATTGACTTCAATGTCCTTAAAGTTGATCTCGTGTGCTGGGTTATGAGCACACTTCCTCAGCATACTGATGTAAAAAACTTTGTGCACTCCTAACATCTTTGGCGGTAACACAAGGCGATAAACAACCTTTCTAACACGTTCTAGAATCTCGAGCGGTCTGATGAATTGTGGCGATAACTTGCCTCTCTTATAACCAAATCTGACAATTTCTCGAATAGGTGAAACCTTGAGTAGCACATGATCTCCAATAGCGAATTCCAAGTCTTTACGTTGCTTGTCAGCATAACTCTTGTGTCGGGTCTAAGCTGTCTTCATCTTCTCACGTACAATCCGAATCTTCTTGCTGGTTTCTCGTACTATCTCTGGCCCAAGAAGTTGAGTATCTCATAACTCGGCCCAACATAGCGGTGATCGACAAGGTCTTCCGTATAATGCTGCAAACGGGGCCATTCTTTTGCTTGTATGGTAACTGTTGTTGTAGGCAAACTCGATCATTGGCAGGTGAGTCTCCCAATAACTCTCAAAATCAATCACGCAAGCGTGTAGCATATCTTCCGTCACTTGATTGACTCATTCAGTCGGATCATCAGTCTGTGGATGAAAGGCTGAACTCAAGTTCAGTGTTGTGCCCATTGCTGTTTGGAGACTCTTCCAAAACTCTGCAGTAAAGTGCAAATCTCATTTTGACACGATAAAAACAAGTACTCTGTGTAATCGTACCATGTGTTATAGATACATTCGGCTTAAACGTTCCACTGGATACGTCAAACTGTAGGTGATAAAATGTGTCATCTTCATAAGTCGATCCACGATTACCCAAATAGCGTCGTGGTTCTGCTCTGAATTCGGCAATCCTACTACGAAATCCATGGTTATATGTTCCCATTTCCATTAGGGAATCGGTAACGGCTGTAATAGTCTCAGTGGTTTCTAATGTTCTGCCTTTACTTGTTTGCAAGTAAGACATTCTGCTACATACTCGGCTACTTCTCACTTCATTCCTTCCTACCGAAAATTTCTCTTTAAATCCTTGTACAGCTTTGTACCTCCAGGATGAATAGTCATCTGTGATTTATGAGCTTCGTCCAATATTTTTTTCTAGAGATTTTCTTTGTAAGGTATACAGAGTCTACCTCTACATCGCAAGGCTCTGTCTGTACCAATACTCCAGACTTCTGGTTCCTTGGCTGACATCTTGGTAAACCATAGCTTCAAATCCTCAATTGTCTGCTGAGCTTCTATGATATGACTAATCAAAGTTGGTTATATCACAAGGCATTCAAAATGTTGTCCTTCCATTGGTTCCACTAGCTGAAGGTCGAATTCAGCTAAAACTTCCAATGCTTTCCATTCTCGCATCAGTAATGTAGCGATCACTAGTCGAGGTCGGTGGCTCAAAGTATCTGCTATGACATTTACTTGACCTGGATGGTAATGCAACGAAAAGTCTTAATCCTTGAGCAACTCTATCCATCTTCATTGTTGCATATTCAACTCCTTTTGAGAGAACAAATATTTCAGGCTCTTATGATCGAAAAATAGATCAAACTTTTCTCCGTAAAGATAGTGTCTCCAAATCTTCAATGCAAACACTATTGCTGCCAATTCCAGATTATGCGTAGGATAGTCTTCTTATGCACCTTCAATTGTCTGGATCCATATGCAATGACATTCCGCCTTATATAAGCACACAACTGAGTCCTTGGTGCGATGCATCACTATAGATCACATACCTCTTTCCACTCCTAGGTATCGCGAGTACTGGTGTAGTAATTAGTCTTTCCTTTAACTCCTGAAATGCATCCTTATGCTTGTCCATCCATTCGTACTTTATCTCCTTTCTTGTCAAACTCGTGAAAGGTCCTACAAGCTTGGAAAATCCTTAGACAAATCTTTGATAATATCCTGCTAGACCAAGAAAACTTCTAACTTCTTCCACATTAGTTGGTCTGTTCCAGCTTAAGATTGCCTCAATCTTAGATGAGTCCATAGAGATACCGTCCTGAAATATAACATGTCCCAAGAATTTGACCTCCTGTAGACAAAATTCACACTTGCTGAACTTTGCATACAACTTGTTATCTCGAAGCGTCTATAAGGCAATCTGTAAATGCTCATCGTGATCCTTCTTCGTCTTTGAGTAGATTAGTATGTCATTGATGAATGCTATAATGAATTGATCTAGATATGGTCTGAATGCTCTATTCATTAAGTCCATGAATACTACTGGTGTGTTCATCAATCCAAAAGGCATAACTAGAAACTCATAATGCCCGTATCTCGTCCGAAATGCAGTCTTTGATATATCCTCCGGTCGAACCAAAAGTTGATGATATCCTGAACGCAAATCAATCTTGGAAAAGATCATTGATCCTTGTAACTGATCGAATAGATCGTCTATCCGAGGAAGTGAATATCTATTCTTAGTCGTTACCTTTTTCAACTCCCTGTAATCCATACAATGTCGAAGTGTCCCTTTCTTCTTTTTTATGAATAGTACCAGTGCTCCCCAAGGTGACGTACTCGGACGTACAAATCCCAAATCTTTAAGTTCCTATTCTTTAGTTCCAACATCTCAGTTGGCGCCATCCGATATAGAGTCTTAGAAATGGGTAATGTCCCAGGTACTTATTCTACACAGAAGTCTATTTCTCTCTTTGGTGGAAGCCCTTTAATATCCTAGAATGCATCCTGAAAATCTTATACGGTAGGAATTTGATCCATCGTGAGTTTGGTACTTGTACTTGTACTTTCTATTATAGCTAAACCACTTATCAAGAATATAACACTTATTGACTAATACTGAAATCTGATTATTGGTCGTCCTTGTATTGGAAACACAATCGTCCTGGTAGGGCAGTCCAAATTGGCACTATACTTGCTAAGCCAATCCATCCCTAGGATAATGTCAAACTACAACATTGACAATACTACCAAGTCTACTGGAAGATTCCTATCTCCCAAGGTCAATGGACAAATTTTACATACTTTACCCAGTTTAATAGTCACTCCCAATGGTGACACAACACTAAGTGTTGGCTTAAGTGTCTGGGGTTCTAAACCCAACTGATGCACAATCTTAACAACGATAAATGAACGTGCGGCGCCGGTATCATATAAAGCTTTAACTTGACTATGAAAGAGCATAAGTGTACCTTCCAAATGCTATTGTTCATCAGCGTTAAAGCATGCTTTTCCTGGGATTATAGCATTTACCCAAGTCTGATCAAGGGGTCCTTGGATTCCTTGAACTATGGCCCTATAGTGTCCTCCTCAGGTGTACGACAATCCCTACTCAAGTGTCCCGGCTTGTTGTAATTATGACAGACAATGTCTGGCCTGTGATTTATTCTGGGGGCGGTGCAGTTTCTTGTAATATGTCCCGGCTTTCCACAGTTAAAACAACCTCCGTCATATGGTGGCGGAGCTGTAAGCAGTGCCTGAGGTGGTGGTCCTCGCTGATGATATTGCTGGGGTCGAAGATAAATCTGCTGGGGCTACCTAGTTCCTTTCCAGGTTCTCTTGTTGCCTTAAAATTTTCCTTGAGGTCTCCATCCTTGGGTATTTTTGGCGGCGGGTTCTAGAAATTTCTTTGCTAAAAATTCCTTGACGGCTGGTGTAACGACCCACCTCCCCGTCTAGCAACAATATTGTCTGCTTCAGGCTTAAACACAAAGAACTTCCCAAAGGGTCACCCTTCTCTGGTACTGCTCTGGCAGCAGCACGTTTAACTGTGGAGTTCTTTAGTGTTTAGCTCCCTCATGGTTTTAAAAGGCCTTGTTGCATATAGAGGGGCGATTAATCCTTATAAACTAGTCCAAGAACTTCACCCCAGGCGATGTGGGACAAGCCCCCATACCCCGACCTCACCTCATCCATCTTGGCCATCCTGCCTCAGGAGTATTGACTCTTGGTCGTCACACCTGGGGTCGATTTGTCTACAATCGCTGTATTGGATACACATCCTTGTCTAGACTTATAGCAAGTCTGACCAGTCCTTCGAAACTCTGTTCAGGTGACCAATCATCATATGGCGAAGATCGGGGTTCAGTCCCTGGTGAAATCTCTTCACCTTCTTTAGCGGTGTATCGATCATGTGAGGAGTGAACCTCAACAATCGCTCAAACTGCATGGTGTATGCCCGTACTGTCCATCTTTCTTGGACTAGGCTCATGAAGTTCTTTTCCTGTTGCTCCTTTTTATCTTCCAAAAGTACTTCTCTAGAAATCTCCCTTTGAACATCTCCCAAGGCATCGCTCTTGCAGCATTCATCCCTATAGTGGCTCGCTCAGTCTCCCACCAATTTGCGACGGCATAGGTGAGTTGGAACATAGCAAGATGATGCTTCTCTTGTTCACCACATTCCAACGCTTCATTTCTCTTATCCATTGCTCGGCTTTCCATGGTTCTGTTAACCCATCGAACTTCTCGGGACGTAAACCACGAATATTTGCTAGTAATTTGTCTCCAGTTTATCTCTGCTAAAATTGTACAACTGGGGGTTAAACAGGTCGTTGATTGGTAGCGTGGTTGTAGGTATCGCCTACATGTTCTATTCTCTACATGAAAGCTTTAAAAACTCTGGATGGGTACATTCCCTCTGAAATAGGTGCTCCAATTCACGCTTGATGATTTCTCAAAGGTCTTACCATAGTGTGTTAGGGAAGTGCACCAACAAAAGATCTATTGATAAGCTAAAAGTCTTCTCATAGAAACAAAATCAAGATAGACCGACAAACAACAATAAGAACTAATAGTTCTACTCAAGAGCATATATCACTCCAACATATAATCAATATCGAAAGTACTGCTCGTATATATATATATATGTATATCAAAAGATGTACCGCATAGTACACACTAGTCAAACTGTGTACCACATGGGACATAAACTAAAATAGTACTAAAGTCAGCTATTTACAATACTACTATTGCTGGTAATATCTATACAAAGCTATAGTCAATAGCTATCTCTCAAGCTCCCAAAAATCATGTGGACAACATGTCTTGATATAAAACTAACAACAACTAAACCCTGCAGATCCTGACTCAAAAATCGTTAGCGTCTGATCCTGCATGCTGGTGGTGCCTCATCCTCCGAAACGATATCCATCTTCTCAAGGGAAACGTCCTTAACTGGTGCGGAAAAATCTTCGACTACCACTCTGATATCCCAATCCTCAACTACGTTCTCTACCATCATTACCTGA
Organism: Hydrangea macrophylla; assembly: GCA_033977485.1. NCBI lineage: Eukaryota > Viridiplantae > Streptophyta > Magnoliopsida > Cornales > Hydrangeaceae > Hydrangea > Hydrangea macrophylla. Next base: position 81,440,676 of record CM066996.1, read on the forward strand.
TTGGCGACATTGATAACTACTGCAGTAAATCCATCAGCTATGTCCAACGCTCCTACTAATGCAGCCTATCCCATAACAAATCCAACTGGCTGAGCGACCATCTCAGCTATCCATCCTACTACCATATCAACCATGGCTGCCATATGTACTATCAATCTGGCTGGTAACTAAAGCATAATGGGTACCTCTGGCACAACTATCTCCTCGTCAGGAACATCGTCATCTACTACCTCCATGATCACGTCTCCATCTACTACTGCGTCCTCCTCTCCAACCACTATATCTGCCTCAATGGCCTCGGGGTCCTCGGGCTTGAATCTGGCTCAAACTCTGGCTCCTTCAGGTCATCCTCTGGCTCATCATCATCATCGTCATTGTGGATACCGGTATTTGGGCCCACTCTTTTTAATTTTAAAATAATTTTCAAATTTAAATTCAAATACAAAGAGCCGCCACTTAATTTTTAAAGAAAAATTAAGAAACCATTTTAAAAGCAAACCAATCTCTTACGAAACCAAAGATAAATTGGGTCCGGGGATTATGGAATGAAAGGGGAAGGAGCCCGGCGGACTAAAACACCCCCTTTCATTATATCTCGTGATAGGCCTCTACTCAACATCCTTTTTAATCAAATTATTAATCTAAGCATGCCCTTAGCTAATACATATATACATATACATTATAAAAAATGTCACGCCCCAGAGTATCCAAAAATAGGGAAATTTTAAAATTTCCTTTCTGGACCCATAAGGAATGACGAGTTACATTAACTGATTATCCTTTCTACATTCTACACACGGTTAACAGAGTAAGCGGAAGCATAAAAACACCTATTGGTATTCTTCAATAGAACTCAAATGTATGGGATCTAGTTATTACAGAGTAAGCGAAAGCATAAAAACACGGTTAACAGAGTACACAGAAGCATAAAAACACCTATTGGTATTCTTCAATAGAACTCAATTGTCTGGGATCTAGTTATTACATCATGAGTCTAAATAAAAGATCTATAAGGCAGTCTAGGGTGATCTATATTGTGATCACAATACATGTCTAAAGCATTACCTCAGATAGAAGACAATAAAGAAAATTAAGTAATTCTAAATACAACAATGTCGGAGTCCTTCACTTCGACTTGTGCATCTGCCGTGTCCCTTTGGGTAGACCTCGTCTTGAGAGTCGTCACCTGTGAAATCTAGATGTGACATGTCCAGGGTAGGAAGGAGAGCTAAGTGAGTTGACCTAACCGATCAATCCTAATACAAACAATAATATACAAGTACAACAAATATCTCAAACTTGAATATTTGATAGGCATTAGCTCAATACGTATGATTTATGACATGGTAATATGAATGAGGTACGACTTGATGCACCATCGATATGTTCGACTTGACTCGACCACAGACACCACAACTAACTCATGTGACTTGTTACATTACCATTGTAACGCTGTTAGCTTAGAGTAGAATGATTACGTTGCTATCGATGCCTAGCAGGGCCCTAGAGCAGTTTTGGTTTTAAAAAGAGTGTAATCATTGGACTCTTAGGTCCTCGTGACCTTGCCTGAAGAATAGAATAGTTACAGCGCTATCGTCGCCTAGCATGGCCCAATAGCATTATGAAGGTAACTATTGTATTCAAAGTTCCGATGGATACTTTGCTATCGTTGCCTAGCTTGGCCCTATAGCGTATCAACCATCAACTCATGTTCCACTTCAACGGATACTTTGCTATCGTCGCCTAGCATGACCTTTGTAACAACCTGAAAATTCATAAACATTTAATTGCAATGTCATATTTAAATTCAATTTGTATTATTGCTTTCATTTTAATTTCAATTCTCATATGTTAATTCTTAATTCTTGACTTAATTACTATTAAAATTATTGTTAGGGCCAAACTGCAATTTCTGTAAATATTAATAACACTTGTGTTGGATTTGCAAAATCTGTATTTCAAACGGTGAAAATAATTTCTTTTGACTCAAACAATATTTTTATAAAACCAGAAAATCATTTCCTGAGTTAAAATGAATTTCCTGTATTTTTATGACGAACACCGCGTCACGAAAATACCAGTTTATGTGCAAAACTGTCTGCGCCACACTAAACTTCCACATATTTTGGAAGTGATGTAAAGCAAGACTTGACATTTGCTTTATTTCTAATAATGGCAAGTGATCATTGGCTTGTGCTTTGTTTGGATCTCCCTATCTTGTGTGTGTAATTGTTGTGCCAAAAGCTAAATTCCCAAACACACACAAATTGCCCCTACTAGCCTAGTGTTGCCTCTTCAAAGTTTGTAGAGATTGTGTATACGTATGTACACACACACACACATCTGTGAATTGGTGGTTATTTTAGAAATTAAGGAAAGAAAATCAATTGTTGAGTATTGAAGAATGATCTTGGGCACCAAGTAATTCCTTTGAAGTTTTCTATATCTACACCTCATGCACTCCCATATCCTCTCACTCTCACATTTTACACACACAATTTCAGTAGAATGATACACTGAGAGAATAGAGAGAGTTAAGAGAGCTTCATTACATAAATTTCTAGGGAGAAGAGTTCCTCAATCACCATAGCCAAAGCTTGTGGTGGAAATTTCTATATCTCATTTCTTTCTCAACAACCTCTTTGCTTTTGATCTCAGTGAGTATTTTTAAACTCACTCCCAATGTAAGTCGTACTTAATTTCATGTTGTATGTATGTATCTGTTAATCACCATTGTTGATTTTCATGAAAGCTTGAAATTTGAGAAAGAGTGATTTTACAAACTTAATCAAAACAAGTTTTTAGAGATGATTAAGGAAGATTATAGTTCCTAGAAGCTACTATTCAAGTATTAAAGTCTAATTCATCCACATGAAAAAGTATATAAGAAATTAAGTTTTGACAACTTTTAATTTTCCATAAAATTTGAGAGCTATAATTTGTCTCATGTTAAATTGATTTCATATTCATTATCCTTCTGAAAAACTAAAGAGAATCATATATTACATGTCCTATGAATTGTTGGATATGAAAATGGGTCAAAAAGACCCCTGAAATCTGAAACAGAGCAATCTGACGAGGAAGAAGAAGCCTCAGCATTAACTCGCGCGCGCGAGCGGACCGCGCAAGCGACCCATCATGTGAGCGACCCGCGCGCGCGAGCCCTGTGATTTTCTGGCAGTTGGAAATTTTTATAATGGAAAATGAAAAATAGGCAGATCTCGCGAGTGGCCTGCGCGAGCGACCCATCGCGCGAGCAGCCCGCGCGCGCGACCTGCCAGTTTCTGGTTTTTGTTTGTTTTCTATTAAGGGACTGTTTGGTTCAACTCTTAAGGACTGTTAAGGTTCTGTTTGGGAAATTTATTAAAACAGACTCTTATTTGATTATGTTTGAACAATTAGGACGATGTATTGCGACTTATCAATCCCCGTACGTACGTTGTTCTTTTAATTCATTAAATTCCTTTATGTTTAAGGGTCATGACATACATGTGGAGTCAGTTGTACATGCATGTGGGTGTCAGTCAGTGGGGAAAAGAGTAATGGTCAGTGTGGAAAAGAGTATGAGATTGAGATTGAGATTTTGTTGTGGACACTCCCTGGTTATTGTGTACCAAGGTGTGACGTGTTGAGATTGTGGTGAGAATGTCTTTGAAATGCGACGGTGGCAAAATTGGACACTCCCTAACGCCCATGGTAGTGTTAAAGTGTGTGACGCCGAACTTGGACATTCCCTGGCACCCATGGTAGTGCTAAAGTGTAACCTACGGACACTCCCTGATACCCGAGTCTGGATACTGCGTGAGGGATCCTCCGGTATTTGCATGGCGGATTAGGTATTCAAAGTGTAAGGTATTGGACACTCCCTGGTACCTCGAACCAAAGTGTGAGGCAAACTGGACATTCCCTGGCACCCCTGTGCTAAAGTGTGGCTATCGAAGTATTTCAAAGATACTGGTGTGAGATAGTGGGTTGTTGTGTTTGTCGAGAGAAAAGAGTCGGTAAGATGAGTGTGGTGCATTGTCTCATACACAGTCATATGTTTTAATGAATGAACGACTTTTAAATATATTCCCTATTATTTTTATAATTGAATTCTTTCCATGATTAAACCATTGATTTTACAAACCTTAAAAAGAGAAAATTTGTAAATGGGTATGTTTTACATTCAAAGTTATGTTTTTAATACTCACCAGCTTCTTGAAGCTGACGACGTCGATGCGTCCTGAACATTCGTGTTCAGGCTTTTCAGGTTATGATCAAGCTGAACAGTTCGATTATGCTAATTGAGAGCGGCTGCTTTGAAGAGAAACTGTTATCAATATTATATGCTTTAAGTTATGAACCGTTTTGTAATAAGAATGACTGTAATAGACATTAAGTTATTGTTTTGTTTCAAGGTGGTCTGTGCCTTTAGATGACCCGTGCTGTAATATTTATTAAGTTAGAAAAATTTTATAAGCCTTGATTGCTCTATCTGATTTTATGGTTTTATGTTGTTCGACGTTTGGGACGGAATCGATCCTTCAAACTGTCGCGACCTACGGGTCCATAAAGGAAATTAAACGCTTTCCATATTTATGCTACGACAGGGCGTGACAACCTTATAGCGTATCAACCATCAACTCATGTTCCACTTCAATGATTTCAATGGGTACCTTTGCTTTCATCGCCTAGCATGGCCCTATAGCATTTCATCGCTGTTCCTATTGATTTGACTGTACCATTCGGACCTCCGTGATCCACTCAACATGTAAGATAATATGATTGGATTAGTCCCCTTGACTAACCATGCAGACGTCAACATTGATGTCATGACTCAATTACGCCCATATGAATGTCCATGTGATTGTATAATTGTGAAACATAATAAGCATTTATAACAACAATTAATAACTAAGCATGGAGTTTGGATATTTAAACATGCGTTCATCATATAAACCGTAAATCTGAACATATACATATATAATACTCATCAGACATGTCCACACATGACACACTGGATATTCACATAATACACATAGAGTAAATTTATAATATACCAAGTGAGTTAGGATGACTCACCTCGATGCGCGCTCGTAAAAATAAGCGTAATTGCGATCCCTACATTGCATATAAATACACAGAACGGTAATTAACATTCATTCTAATGGCATGGGTATAATGGTAATTGTGTCGAATGGGTTCCTAAACCTCAACATAATGATCTAGACATCACTCTGAGTCTAACGTTATTGACTAGACTCAAATCGGAGTCCGTCATATAAAGGCTGGGTTTTCTATACCAGTGTGGGTCCTAAAGACGAGTTGTATTTTTGACCGTGTCGAAAGGTTACCAAACTTTAAGGGAATGTTCTAGACATTATTCTAAGACTCTAAGAACTGACCCCGTATTTTTTTCTGAGCTACGGTTTATTTATTACAAATTATTGAAGTATTTTTTGACCGCTGGCATTCACTGAGTGTCGCTAACATTTTCTGACTGCCGTTTGCTTTTAAAGTCCGTATTTTGTGGTACAATACGTATGTGTAGGCGGATAAAAACAAAAATCTGATAAAGTAAGGTTGACGGAAACCCGACAATCAACAATCTGCCGCGGCACTCACGGAGAGCCGTGCGGCAGTCACGGAATGCCGGCGCGGCAGTCACAGAGTGCCGCAGCGGCACCCACGGACTGCCGCAAACGAATTCTGACTGCCGCCCTAGGCAGCAGTCTGTCTAATTTCAGGAAGTACGTATTGTACCACCAAATGAGAGATTTACACCTGTCTTTTACTCCGAATTCACTGAAAATACTTGGTATTTTTGAGGAAGGATCTTCCTTGGAACATATGCAAGGAATATACACAAGAGATACACCAAAAAAAATACAAAGAAATCACTACCATTACACTAATATATTTTGAGAGAAAAGAGAGAGTTTAGAGAACTAGAGAGAAGAGCTTGGAAGATCTTCAAAGAAAGATTTTTGAGGATAGTTTGGAGGTGACCCTCTAATCTTTGGTTGTGTTCTCTTTCTTTTTGAGCTTCTAATCTTCAAGTCATTTTTAGTTTTTCTTGATTAAATCTTAGAGTTTGTCTAGTAAGCTTAGGAGTTCATGTTTCTAATTCTTTAGTCTTTCTTATATTTCTTTTGGTTTATGTTCCTCTCTTGAGATTCTTGGAGATCTTCAATATCTCCCTTGAAATCTCTTGAGCATGATCCTTTGAATCCCATGTAAGCTTATACTTTACATGAGAGTCAAAATTTGATCATCACTTCATTTCATTAGCAAATAGATGAATCCAAGTCCATACTCATGACTTGGATCCTCTAAACTTGGTATTTCATGAAATCATTTCCATATTCTCTTTGAAACTTATGAGTATTAATCATGTCTTCATCTCCAATGACCATCAAATGGTAGGAGAAAATGGTTTTGAGTTTAAGCCCATCTCCATGGTTTAGAGTCCTCATCTTGAGATTTCATGAAGTCTATTCATACTTCCTTTGAAATCCACAAATATGAAGGTCTTTAGTCTCCAATGACCATCAAATGGTAGGAGAAAATGGTTTAGTTTAAGTCCAACTTCGTGGTTTAATAGTTGGGGTTAACAAATAAAGTTGAACTTGATAAATGAAAACAGTGAGTTCACAAACTGATTTTGATCAAAGATTTTTAGTTCGAAATCTAACCGTTGAAATCAAGTGAAATCAATGGGAAAGTGTTAATAACACAATACTCTACCACTGTAATTTTTGTTTTAAGGTGATCTCATGTCTAAGATGGTTTGGTCTTGTGATTTTTAATACATGCAACTCTCTGTCCAACATTTCAGAACAGTAAATCTATTTTGAAACTAATAAATCAGAATTTTAATGGAGTTTTCGAGGTCTCTAATAATTTTTTCTGGGTACCTTAATGTGTTAGGGAGATCCCCTAAAAAGATCTAAGTGTTTATCATCTTTTTGCTATTTTTAAAAAATCGTACAAGATCTCTGGACAGAGAGTTGCAGATTCCTGAGTGATGCCTAGTGTTTTCCATATTCCCGGAGATCTAATCGTTCATACCTTGATTTTCTTTTTGGGTTATAAACTAGACTCACAGAGGCATATCGTATCCAAAAATCATTAAGATCCAACCGTTGGAAGCATGGTTTTTCTATTTTTTTAGATCTGATCTGCTCTCTGTAATTCATGAAAAACTGCTATTGTTTTTGTCTAATCTTGTTTATCTCAACTCAAATGGACTCCTAATGTCTTAGGACCCAAATCATACTTTGAATAATGATAACTTAGCTTAAATCCAAAAGTTAAGTGGCCCAAATTAGTGAATAAATCCATATTTTATTCTTGTTCACATTCATCCATCCATGTACATTTATTTGCTCATGATTAGAACTAGCTATTGAATAAAGTTGGATTTCATGCTAGATAGACTTAAGTTAGAAAATTAGGATTGATTGTTTGATACCATATTATTATGTGAAACATGTGGACTAATCTTTGTTTTTTAGCGCATTTGAGGTACAATTTCTCATCTCCCTTCTAGTTTATTTCATTCTTTGATTTTATTGATTTTCAACCTCATGTGCGACACCTTAGAATTAGGAGCTTGCCTTATATGTATATGTGATTAGAGACTCTTTCTTAGGATTTTCTTTTGCTTGTATGCATTGCATGTTTAATATCGCTGCTGGATCCCGGGTAAGTTCTTTTATTCCCTATTGCATATCATATCGCTTGCTACTTGATTTACATGACTTTTTGAATGATATTATATCAATTGCGATTTTACACCCTTTGGACATGCTTTTGTGATGTATATGTATATATGTATTAGTTGAGGGCATGCTTAGATTAATAAATTTGATTAAAAGGATGCTGAGTAGAGGCCTATCGTAAGATAGGATGAGAGAGGGTGTTTTAGTCCGACGGGCTCCTTCCTCTCTCATTCCATAATCCCCGGACCTAGTTAATTTCTGGTTTCTAAAAAGATCAGTTTGCTTTGAAAATGGTTTCTTAATTTTTCTTTTAAAAATTAAGTGGCGACTCATTTGTTTTGAATTTGAAATTTTGAAAAAGAATTTTAAAAGAAAAGCTGTGGGTAGAAAGAAAATCTGCGATATCCATAGGGGCAGGGGTGAGGAGAGAGGAGAGAGGGAGATAGCAGGGGTGAGGAAAGAGGGCGGGAAGATGAAATGGGTTGGGGGTGGGTTTTGACCGAAGTTTTTCTTGGGTTAGTGTCTTGGGTTAAGTTGTTGGGTTAAGATGTGGGTCCCACTTCGCCACATCAGCTGCCAACTAAGGTTGTATAGCTTTGGGTTGTATAAGGGATGTCACCGAAGTTTTACTCTTTTCGGGTTGGCCCGAAGTATGCCCACCCCTAAACGAATGTATCACAACCTAGAGCTCTGATACCAAAAATCCCGTCACGCCTCGGAGCAACAAAAATAGAGAAAATTAAAATTCCTTTTTGGGTCCATAGGGAATGACTGGTGAATGTCACTAATTGTCCACATCACGCAGTTCTAGTTAACAGAAAGAATAACCCACAAAAATATAAAGAAAACTTAATATATTACCAACATCAGAGTTTTTACAACAAAAGAGCTACAACGGAAGTATATAAGGTTTGGAAGCAACATATGCCCAAATACTAAATATAACAAAGCAGTCTAAACATGAATGATAAACTAATAATTATCTCCGGATCTTCAGCTGGCGTAAACATCAGCGTAGTAATCCTCCCTGGCATAGGCATCATCAGAGGGGCCACCTTCTGTGCATTCTCCTCCCAGATAGTAGCCGTCGTCGTAAGCTCCGCCATATGCAGAATAAGGTATAGGATAGTCTGGACGGGGAAAGTCCAGGCAATAAAAGCCATCAGCTTATTGAGATCTGAGTGAATATAAACTAACAAGGTACCAGTTATTTGAAGTAATAACAAGTTTATGAAGACACGAGTTAAATTTTATTATAATATCTTTCTTCTTTACTCAACATCATTAACCAACCCTTGTCGTCTTGTTACTTGAAAATCGATATTTAATTTACTCTGACTGAATGAACAGACTCAATTGTTTAACTCTAAGGATACACCTGTCACACCCGTTCCAGAAATTTATGATTTTGAAAATGCATCATTTGAGATTTTTGAAATTATTAATGTTATTAATAATTTGAGTTGAGTTGAGTTGACGCGGGTCAACGGTGAGGTGTCAGTGAGGACACGAGAACATGGAATTTTACATTTTTCATTGGCATGACTAAATGACATTTATATGATTTAATGTTATTTGACTTATATGGTATTTTGTGAATAGTGAATTATACCTGTGTAGTATAATTTCTGGTATTTTCGGTATTGTTTGTTAAAATTTTGAGAACTGTGGTGAGAACGTGAGTGATACGTTAATTAAAAAGGTAGGTTGGGTAGAGATTCCACAGAATATAGTTTTCGGACGTTATTTTTGGACCCAAACGAAACCTAGTCGAAAACTTTTGAAATTTATAATTTTCACTCGTAAAGTTATAAAATGGACGTGTGCGAAGTTTCATGGGTTAATTAGAAGTTTGAGAAACTTGCGGGGAGGTAAACATAATTTCCAGAAAGTTTGTCTATATATAGAAATGGATGAGATTTCATTCTCATCCAAACTTCCAAAAATATCTAGAGAGAGAGGAGAGAGAAGGGAGATTGAGCCAACGGGCTTTACGACGCCGATCGACGACCTTTCGTCCGTCAGATTTTTTCCAGATTTCATATTTGAACTCGTGGAGGTAAGAGCTACGTTTTGATTTTACTTAGGCCATGTTTGGCCAATTTTTGTAAAAATCTAATTTCTAGACTTTTGGGGAAAACCCAGTAAAACTTGTAGGAATCGTCTCAAATTTGAAATTCGACGATTAATTAGCCCCCTAGACTATCCTTTAAAGTTTGAAGAGAATCGCACGAGGTATGAATTCTAGATCTATGAAATATATGGATTTTCATGTTTTGAACGTCAACTTTGATATTCTTGGATCCGAGCGAAATTTATGTATTAATTAGGCCCGTTAATTATGCACGTGAAATTATGTGAAAAGCATGTATACCTGTTTATGTGAGCATGTTATGTGTCTACTTGGGTCAAAGGGGAGTTTGGTGCAAATTCATCCAGGGTAAGCTCCTCGAACTTTGAGGATTGTGATTTGATTGTGATTGAAATGGAATTGGAATTGTGGTTGTGTCTGGATTGGAGGTGGGCCCAACCAGTACACGGTACCTGGTATGGAGGAAGGCCCAACCAGTGTACGAGATGCGTGGGAGAGGTGGGCCTCCTACGGCATCGACCGGATGAATGCGCACCACTCACCCTAGAGACTATTTCTATGTGTTTTAGATGCTTAAATCATGAACTGTCATATAAGCATACATTTAGAGTTATACGCTCAGCATATAGCTGAGCAGTGGAGATGCACTCCATTCCAGGTAAGAGGAAAGACAAGAAGAATCGTGAGGAGTGAGGCCGATGAACGCCGGGGAAATCACCTTTGTATATGTTTTTGTTTTAAATTCCAAACTTGTGTAAGGATTGGTAAATTATGATACGTTGTAATAAATCTTTGGATTAGTTCCGTAGTATGGTAATTCTGTATTTGAACGCCTGTAGTTATGTTTTAAATGTTGTAATTCAGTCGTGGTTGTAATTGTTGTTGGTATGGAGTGGCATGAGTTGTTAAATTTCATCACAGGGCTGCCCAGCAGGGGAGCAGTCGACTGGACCTTGCATCAGTCGACTGGATCGCTGTGTTGAATTGGTTACTGCTTTGTTTCGTCTGAGATTCAGTCGACTGGGTTGAGAAAACAGTCGACTAGATGGGGCCTCAGGCCATGACATTCTGCTGGATTAGGGTATCAGTCGACTGGACGTTTTCAGTCGACTGATTATTTTAGGCACCAGTCGACTGGGTCCCCGACACAGTCGACTGGATGGGCTGTTATAATTTGAAACCTTTCTGTTTGAGATCACCAGTCGACCGGATCCTCGATCAGTCGACTGGACCTCTGTTTTCAAAACTGTTTTCTTTTGATCGGATTCAATTGGCCAAAACTTTTTATCACTCTGATTCTATTGGATTTTTCAACTCAGAGGGTAATGTTTCCTTAAAGTTTTAAAATACCCAGGGTTGTTTTAAAGTTCTTTCCGCTGCGTATCGTTAGATGATGTTTAGATGAGCCTTGGTGGCGTGCCACGTGTCCTATTTCCACGCGTAGTGGGATGGGTCGTGACAACACCCTCATTCCGTCCACCGCTTTTAAGAACATATTCACAGCTTACCGCAGGTCATGGGCTCCACGTCAGTTTGTCCCCCCAGTTTTTAAGAGCATATGTACAGCTCACCGCTTTACAGGGATACAATGTTTCCAATAAGGCATATCAATCTGTTGCCACGACTCAACGTCCTCTACTAGTGATCCCAGCTCACCGCTTTAAAGAGCATATTACACAGCTCACTGCTTTTAAGAGCATATCATAGATCATCTAGTCTATCTTAGGACTACTTGGTCCAGCTCATCGCTTTTAAGAGCATATGCAGAGCTCATCGCTTTTAAGAGCATATGCACAGCTTATCGCTTTTAAGAGCATGTCATGACCAAATGTCCATCCACGTACCATTCCCAGGACTTGCCAAACCTACATAAGTTCCGTTCTAACAAATCGCCACATGACAATTCCCAACGTGCCCTGACTGCTCTGATTAAAAGAAACGGATATCAAACTCATACCAGAATCAGCATGTCACCCACGTCATCATATTCTTTCATTTATCAAATACCTATTATTCTTTGGTGTCACATCATCCCTGCCTAACCCATAGTCTCATAATGGAAATCTGATTCGACAGTCGAATAACCAAACATCTTATATAAAACATAGGCAAAGGAATCCATTTTTTGCCAATGCTAATCGATTGGGACAAGGGTCCAATCGATTGGTATAAAGTATGTAACAAACGATTGAGAAAATATGTCAATCGATTGGATCCAAAACAATACCAATCGATTACTTACTTTGGCAATCCATTGATTTACAAATAAAGACGATCGATTGGGAATCTATCCAATCGATTGGGACTCAACTGATGTCAATCAATTGAAAAATATGCTAATCGATTGGCACTTCGTCTTCTCCAGCAGATTTTTAATACAATGTATATAAACGTTGTACGGATGTATTTACTATGTCTAAACTTCATAACAACTTGTAAAATATCAAATAGAGGGACCAAGTGAGTTATAACTCACCAAAGGTGTGTTTGGGTGTGGTGGTGGCTATGGAAGTTTGAAAACCTCAAGGTTCCTCTCTCTCTCTGTCACTCTTTCTCTTCTCTTCTGTCTTCCTTCTTCTTCTTCTCCTTCTCCTTCTCATTCTCCTCTGCTCAAAGCAGTGTGTGTGTGTGTGTGTGTGTGTGTGTGTGTGCGCGCGTGTTTGTGTGGGTATATATATATGGATGTATGTATATATCTCACAAGGTGAGTCTCTTTCTTTCTTTCTCTCAAGACTGTGTAAACTGGCCCCAAGGCCATAAATGAATGCATATATATATAGAGTATGAAAGTGCCACACGTCCAAAGCTCAAGCAAAGAAGAAAACTTGTTTAAGCAGATGGAAATCGATTGAGACTTATGGCAATCGATTGGTCACAGATATTTGAAACTGTAATAACCTGCATTTCCATTTAATTTAAAATTCATGTCCATATTTAATTTATGCGTATTTGCATTGGCATATTTAAATTCAATTGGCATTGTCTGCTTTTAATTTAATTAAAATTCTTGCGTGTAGAATTTATTCCTTGCCTTATTTCACATTTGGAATTCTGTTTGGGGTTAAATTGTAATTTTTATAAAGTTAGCAATACCAGTATGGATTTCAAAATCTGTATTTCAAAACGGTGAAAATAACTTCTATTGACTCAATCAGTATTTTTATGAAACCAGAAAATCAATTCTTACGTTAAAATGGAATTCCCGTATTTTTGTGGTGACCACCGCGCCCCGAAAATACCAGTTTATGTCCAAAACTGTTCATGTTGTGTTTAACTTCCACAGATTTTGGAAGTGACCGATTTGGACAATTGCTTTATTTCCAATTATGGAGAGTAATCATTTGATAGAATATTGTTTGGGAATACACTTGGTGTGTATGTTAATTTAAGGCCATAAATTTGTTTTGCCAAACACATACAACTTGCCCCTTATAGGCCTATATGGCTCCTAAGCAATCTGAGATTCCATCTAAACAAATTCAGCAGATGGTATATATGTAATACGTATATGTATAATCAACTCTTTAGTGTATTAGAAAATAAAATCAATTGTAGAGTGAAGAAAATACAACTTGGGCTCCAAGTTCTCCAAATTGGAGTTCTATATTAACCACATCCCCTTGCTTCATTTCACATTCTGCACAAGCTCATTCAGAGAGTTTAGAGAGAGCCTGAGAGAGAGATACACAGAGAATTTCAGGGATTTCATAGAGAGGGAGAGCTTCCAAATTACCATAACTTGCAAGCTTTGATTGGATTTCTTATTTGCTTAATCTTATTTCTTTCTCAACAACATCTTTGCTCTTAATCACAGTGAGTATTACTAACTCACTAAGAATGTAATTACATGTCTATTTACTGCATGTTTGTTCAATTTTGTAAAACACCATTATTGATCCTACGTATGAAAGTTCATAGCTTGAAATCAAGATTTTCAAACCTTAATCTAAATTCGTTTTTAGAGATGAATATGGTAGATTATACATCCTACATGCCATGTTTGAAGTTCTAGAGCTTAATTTATTCATATGGCAAAGTATATTAAAAATGAAGTTTTGACATCTTTTGAACACTCATAAAATTTGAGAGCTATAGATTGAATCTTGTAAAATTGATCTCATATTTGGAATCCTTGTTGAAAAACAAAGAGATCCATATATAATAGGACATATATACTAACAGAATGGAAATGGGTCAAAAAGACCCCTGTTTTGCTGAAACAGAACAGTTCCTGCGGAGAAGATGAAGCCTCAGCTTCATCTCGCGCCACGATCGCGCGCGCGAGAATCGCGCGAGCGGCCCGCGCGAGCGACCCTTCGCGCGAGCGATCCGCGCGCGCGAGGTAGGCGTTTCCAGGCAGACGTAAGAATTTATTTATATAAATGAAAAATTGGGCTGGTCGCGCGAGCGAGGGTCACGCGAGAACCCCTTCGCGCGAGCGATCCGCGCGCGCGACCTTGCTTTCCTCAGGCAGACAGAAAAGTTATATTATAAAGGGAAAATAGGCACTTCGCGCGAGCGGCCCGCGCGCGCGAGTTCTAACAGTTTCTGTTTTTGTCTGTTTTGTGTTTAAGGGACTGTTTGGATGAAATTTATATACTGTTAAGGTTCTGGTTGGGAAATTTAGTTGATCAGAACTCTAATTGGTTATGTTTGAATGATTAAAACATTGTAGTATGACTCATTAACCCCCGTACGCGTGTTGTTCCTTTAATTCAGCATTTTTGTTTTTGTTTAAGTGCATACCATTCATGTGGGTCAGTGGTACATGCATAGGGGTGTCAGTCTGTGTGGAAAAGAGTAATGGTAGTGTGGAAAGAGTACGAGTTTGTGTTTGTGGTCGTGGTTGAGTATGAGTTTGTGGTTGTGGTTGTGGTTGTGGTTGTGGTTGTGGTTGTGGTTGTGGTTGTGGAGAGGGTATCTTTGAAATGCGATAGGGGCAAATATGGACACTCCCTGACGCCCACGGAAGCGTTAAAGTGTGTGAAGCCGAACTCGGACATTCCCTGGCACCCATGGTAGTGCTAAAGTGTGGCCTACAGACACTCCCTGATAACTCGAGTCTGGATACTGTGTAAGGGGTTGCCCCGGTATTTGCATGGCGGTTAGGGTATTCAAAGTGTGAGGCATTGGACACTCCCTGGTACCCCGGACCAAAGTGTGAGGCAAACTGGACACTCCCTGGCGCCCCGTTGCTAAAGTGTGGCTATCTGAGTGTTTCAAAGATACCAGGAGTAGGATAGTGGGTTGTTGTGGCTGTCGAGAGAAAAGAGTCGGCAAGATGAGTGTGGTGCATTGTTCTCATACACGGTCCCATCTGTGTAAATTTACCCTCTTTAAATAATGTTGTGGTTGTTTTTCTAAACGAGCTCTTTAATCATAATTATAAACTTGTGGATTTAATTTTGAATTGGAAAAAGGTAAATGGGTATGTTTTACATTTAAAGTCATGTTTTTAATACTCACCAGCTTCTTGAAGCTGACGACGTTGATGCGTCCTGGACATTCGTGTTCAGGCTTTTCAGGTTATAACCAGGAGGAATCATACGACTATGCTAATTGAGAATGGCTGCTTCTGGAATAAAGAAACTGTTTATTATATATTTTAAGTTTATCTGTTTTAAGTTATGAACTGTTTTGTTTTAAGGATGACTGTAACAGACTCTAAGATATTATTTTATTTTCAAGGCGGTCTGTGCCTTAGTTGACCCCGGTTCATAAAATGTAATAAGATAGAAAATTTTTGTAAGCCTTGATTGCTTTACTCTGATTATTATGTTTTGTTGTTTGACGTTTGGGACGGAATCGATCCTTCAAACTGTCGCGACCTACGGGTCCATAAAGGAAATTAAACGCTTTCCTTATTTATGCTACGTCGGGGCGTGACAGAAACAATCGATTGGAAATGATGGAAATCGATTGGCATATCGCCACGTAATGAATTCAGGTCAGCAGAATAGCAATCGATTAGTACACAAAAAGAAGCAATCGATTAGCCCGCAATCGATTGGTAACCAAAATTACCAAATGAAGGGTAAGGGTTATACAAGTATATAGAAATGAATACTAAGTCTTATTTATCTATATCAAAATACCGGGTATTACATAGCCATATCCATAAACTTTACAATGTAGCCAAAATTTCTTAAGTTTATTCTTCTGCTAAAATTTCTTCCTATAGAGTCAAACGATAACGTGTATGTTGTGTGTGTGCCAAACGGCGAAGGTGATCTTGTCAGAATCAAGATATAAAAAGTATTCTTTACTTTTCAAAAGATTTGCAGTGTGGAAGTAAAGGTCGAACCCACAGAGATTGATTACTACAGCAACTTAATTTTAAAACCTAAGTCTAATTAATTAGGAAAAACGGATTTTGATTTGAATTTAATTAAACTAATAACAATAAAAATAAATCTAAACTATGAAAGCAATTAAAAGTGTTTTAAATAATGTTTAAGGGAACCTAGGATTGCAAATCCACCACTAGCTTCATAATAGGAATATTTATGAATTACTTTAGCTTATTACATTGGATGAATATGGGGAATTGTAGCTACAAGCCCAACTCCTCCGACAAGAAGATAATCATGGTTCAAGCACCAACATAATCCATCTGCAGTTAGCATGAATTATCCCACACTAAACTAGGGTTGTGATCTAATCCGTCTAACCTAGGCATGGACTATTCGGATACTTGATAGCACGAATCAATAAAGCACCATCACATGTAAACAATCTAAACAAGCACAGCAAGAATAGATCGTTGAGCACATCACAGTCAAAATAGATCTAAGACAAGAATAAATTCTGAAAGCAATGATTTAATCAATAGAAGTACGATTTATTTATAAAAATCCTCTAAACATGTGACTGTCATCCATACATAATAAAACTAAAATAAAAACATAAATAAAACCCTATTACTCATCTAGGGCTTCATTGAAACCCTAGATCAATGATCTAAGCTGCCATAGGAGTAGAGATCGGCAAGAGGTTGATGGAGGAGGCCATGGAAATCCTTGGTCTTCTTCTTCTTCTCCTTGCTTCCCTCCCTTCAATGGCTGAAAGTGTATGTATATTTTTGTATCTAATGATGTGTATAATAGTTGCCAACCCCATAATTGAGTAAATTTAGAGTTTAAATAGAGTTTGTACAAGCTTTGGAAGGCTTCCTAACCCGAAACGAACTGAAACGCATGTAATTTACAGTCTGGACGTCGTTTAGCAGTCTCGTTTGCACAGGAGTCTTCAGTATACTGAAATACGCAACTTTGGTTTTTGGGCATATCGCGCGAGCGGGTCGCGCGAGCGCGACTTTTGGTACCTCGCGCGCGCGGATCGCGCGAGCGAGTTATTGGTCTCGCGCGAGCGGATCGAGCGCGCGACTTCTGGATTCTCGCGGGCGCGGACCGCGCGCGCGACATTGGTTTTTCAGCTTCTTTCTTTCTGACTTTTCACCCTGTTTATCCTGGTTTAGTTGATTTCTTCCAAAACCTGTCAGAAACTAGAAAACGAAGTAAAAATATACAAAAACAAGATAAAATGGTCTAACAAATGCACGTTAAAGCGTATAATTAGGATTAGTTCTCTCCCGATCACACCCCCAAACCTACATTTTGCTAGTCCTCGAGCAAAACTAAAAATAAAAACTACTAATAAAAATCTATTCCATTTTCGTATGGATCACGATTGCATTTAGCGTATGCAACAAGCCTTTTAAACCCCTAGGTGTCCCTAGTCGGACGAGTGAAGTCTCGTGAGGGTTCTCATCAACAAGTTACCCACAACCATCTTTATTAACTTATTAATTTAAAAAGTTTTATTAAAAACGAAAAACAAAATATTCAATACTCCTTATTATAAAACAAAGATTTGAAATAGAATAACGAACAAGAAAAAATAGAATCAAACGTCTACCTTCATCATGAAAAACAATCTCAAGCACATGCATTATATAAATCAATAGAGTTTCTCATAAAATCGCACGTGTGTGATATGGTAGTCAAATGAACACGTGCATGTCATAAACTTAGAATATAACTCGGATGACCATCCAACTATGTCTCGACTACGAATCTCACAATGAATTACACTCTAAAATAAAACACTCAGAAACAGGTGTAATTTTTTTCTAATATATGTGAGTAAAGGAAATATGTTTGCAAAACGAAAAACGCTCACATATGACACGAAAAAGACGCATGACACGAAAGAACAGTAGTCTCATGGATAAGATGCCAATAATCAAGAGAAATTAATCATTACCATGTTTTAATCCCCCTCCCATCGTTTTCATATCCAAACCATGTTTCCTAAGATTAAATAGGACTTTTCACAGGTTGTAATGTGGCTCAGGCAATGAAAAAGGATAGAACGGATTAATTGGGTAGGTTTAGAATGGCATTGTAAGGCATGTTCGATCTCTTTCATTCTTCTTCTACAAACTTTTCATCTTTTCTTTCTCTTCATTCCTTTTCATTCATTTCAATCTTTTTTTTCAACCTTCCTCTTCTTTATTTTTTCTTTATTCCTTTCCTTTTCCTTTTTCCTTCTCGTTGCTGTTGAAACAAATATTCAATAAATAACACGGCAACCACCCCAATAGCATCTTGTCTTTTTTTTCAATCACACATCGCCTTAACACCACTAAAAGTTGATCAATCTTTCAGGGGTGAACTCCAAGTTGGCCAAATCGGAGCAAAAACAAGGATAATGGTAATTTAATAAAGAAATGGCATTTTAATGGCTCAAAGGGCGAACTAAGGAAATTTTCATCATTTATCGGTCGGTAATAAACAAAGAGGGCCTAAAATCATTTCCTAGGGTTATATGGTTCTTCAATGTTTACGACGGAAGATTATTTAGCATGGTAACAAATATTTTAACTTGACTATTAACCAAAACAAGAATAATGAGACTAAACAACGAGTTAATGCGCTATTTCAATGAAATTCGACAAACACAAAATGTATTTATAACTCTCTAAAAAGAAAAGATAGGCTCAACAGCTCACCAGGTCTAGTCTCCACCATATGTTATCTAGAAATCCGAATCATATTATAGTTCACCACCAACATGTATTCAAGCGACTACGTGCAGTGCATAGGTTTATGTGCAAATCTATGATATAAAACTACGATTCAAATGATACATAACCTAAAACGTTTCAACATGACTTTAGCAAACATTCAATCACATCTTCTCTTGTTTATCATTCTATAACAATCATAATTACCTAACAAGAAGTATCGACTAGCGATTGCAAAACCGTAGGTAACATCGTTTATTTAAACACACTTATTGAAAAAATTTTAAAATTTAGCATAAAATAATTTGCATAAAATACTGTGCATGTGTGTGCATACCCCCAAACCTAAACCTTTCATTGTCCCCAATGAAACAATAAAATGAAAGAAAGGAGAGTACATAAGGAAGGAACGATAGTACCTCGATCTTGACAAGCATATACAGGTTAACACCAAGGAATATGGTTATAAATTTCAATGTTACCTGTTACTTCTTAACAAAAGAAAATTAAACAGACAAAATAATAAAAACAGCTAAAAGAATTTTAACTTAGCTAAACTAAATAAACTATAAGAAGAAACAAAACTATAAAGATCCATAAGAAGATAAACTAGAAAAGAAACTAAAACATACTGTAAAACATAACCAGAATTAAGTAAACAATCAAAAACCTGCTGGAAAAGAACTTACAAAACAAAAACAGAAATGGAACAAATACCTAAGCAGGTATGGGGGACGGATACAAAAAAACAAAAGAAAATATGCAAAAATGGGGGAATCGCGCGCGCGGTCCGCGCGAGCGACCGTCGCGCGCGCGAATTCCCAGCGATTTTTTTTTTTTTTTTTTTTTCAATCTCGCGCGAGCGAGGTACCTCGCGCCCGCGAGATCAGGCGCGAGTAACTACTGAGGTCTCATAAAAAGAAAACCAAAGGAAAACATCTAAGGGGCATTCTCGCGCCAGCGGGCCGCGCGAGCGATGTCTCGCTCTTCGCGCGAGCGGGCCGCGCGCGCGAGATTGGTTTTCTTCATTGTGTGGCTAAAATTATGTATATATTACTAAAATAAATTAATTCCAACCCCCAAACCTATCCAGAATGTCCAAAACAGACTCAAACAGACTCAAAAACGACCAACAACTAGAAAAACGAACAAAAGAAAGCTTGGGTTGCCTCCCAAGAAGCGCTAACTTTTACGTCTTCAGCTAGACCGTTCTAGCTCAAGACTTACGGCGGTTGTAAATCAGACTTCGTACCCCTAAGAATGTCAGGCATAGCTCGATGGTAAGCAGAAATTACGTCGCTTTGAATTAATTCAATCGACGTTTTATCAGTATTTTCAAATCGATTTCTTACTTTTCGAGTAGATTCAACATTAGGATCCGAAGTATTAGGATTCATCCACTCATCATCCTCTACATTATTTCCCGCACTTATATTTATTACATTCTTAGGCTCAATATTCCGTGTAACCTCACTACCCTCCACACCTAGATAATCATCGTTTTTGGGAGGTTGATCAACAGCATTAAAAATATTTAATTTTAATTTTATATTCCCGAACGACACTTTCATCACCCCTGTTCTACAGTTAACACGTGCGTTAGCCGTGGCTAAGAATGGACGACCAAGAATGACAGGAGTGTGTTTCCTAGCATCTAGCACCGGTTCAGTGTCAAGGACCATAAAATCAACGGGATAGAAACATTGATCAACTTTTACTAGCACGTCTTCGACGATTCCTCTAGGTATTTTAACAGAACGATCCGCTAATTGAATAGTAGCGGCCGTAGGCTTAAGTTCCCCTAAACCTAATTGTTTATAAACGTGATAAGGTAAAAGGTTAACACTCGCTCCTAAGTCAAGGAGAGCCCGATGAATGATAGTGTCACCTATGACACATGAAATCGTAGGCGTACCTGGATCTTTATATTTTGGAGGAGCGTGTTGGAATATAGAGCTTACTTTTTCCGTGAGGAAGACCTTCTTAGGAGTATGACTACGTATTTTGCGTTTTTGAGTACAAAGGTCTTTTAAACATTTAGCATAAGCAGGAATTTGTTTTATAGCATCGAGGAAAGGAATATTTATTTTGACTTGTTTAAACACCTCGAGTATATCCTCAACCTTAGACTTTTTATTTGTAAGATTAGACGGCTCCCCAACATTAGGTGGATATGGCATTCTCGGAATATAATTTGTTGGGACCGGTTCTTTATCTTTTTGAGCTCTATCCACGTCTTCACCTTTTTCTTTATTCAAATTTAAATTCTTATTTTTCTCACCTCCATCCGGAATTACAACAACTTCCTCATCTCGAGTAGTCATCCTAGTCGAAACAGCGTTCACGCTCTCACTCGTACTACCCACTGCGTATTGTCCCTTAGGTTGCTGAGTAGGTTGACTCGTCGTTTTACTCTCAGTTAAACGGTTTAATGTATTAACTACTTGTCCCATTTGGGACTCTAGCTTTGCGATAGACTGAGTGTGAGAGTGCACTAACTGAATTACCGACCCAAAATTTTCAAGTGAGGCCAGCACCTTCTCCTCAAATGCATTATTGCGTGGAGGTGGAGGAGGTGGTTGTTGGTATTGATATTGTTGAGGCTGAGGTCGATAATTATTAGGAAAATTGTTCGACATAGAATTATAATTATTTCGCGGGAATTGTTGCATAGAATTAACGTGTTGCTCAACAAATTCCGGGAATTGAGATGCAGAAGGACATGCAAAGATATTATGTGACGGTTCGGAACATAATGCACATACTTCTGAAGAAGGTGGATTTGGCCTATTCCCCATCCTCATAAGTTGGTCAAGTTTTCTATTTAATTCTTGTATTTGCATTGACTGACTTGACTCAACTGTCACCTCTCGCTTAGGTTGAAGGTATCCCCCAGAACGAACAGACACCGCTTGGTGCATCGAATTCTCGCTCAAAGTTTCGAAAATTTTCCAGGCCTCGTCGGCGCTTTTGTGTAGGAAAGTTCCCGCACAAACGGCATCGACGGTATTTCTAACAGAGGGTATAAGCCCCTCGTAGAAGACTTGAACCAATTGCCACTTGGGAACCTGATGATGTGGACACGAGCGTAGTAATTCTTTAAATTTTTCCCACGTGTCGTAAAGTGATTCCCCATCTTGCATTACAAAATTGGTTATTGATTTTCTTATCTGGTTCGTACGCATAATCGGGAAAAACTTTTGTAAAAATGCGGTGTGTAAGTCTTCCCATGTTCTAATTGTGTTTGGCTCCAAAGACTGGAGCCAATATTTAGCTTTGTCCTTTAATGAGAATGGAAAGAGCCGCATTTTTAATTCATCATCAGTAAGATTTTGAATTTTCAAAGTAGAACATATATCTTGAAAATCTCCTAAGTGTTTATATGGATCTTCATTTAAACGGCCATGGAAAGATGGAAGTAGCGAGATGGTAGACGACTTTATCTCAAAGTGAGATGCCGTCGCCTCCGGTAATTCAATACATGTTTGTGGCGTGTAAGTCGTCGGAATAAAATAATCTTTAAGTGGAGGAGGTGGCGGTATATTAAGATTATTCATATTAGCTCCATCATTTTGATTGTTATTGTTATTTCCTCCGTCAGCCATTTTAATCAGTTTAATTTGAAAAGTTCGAGTTTTCCTTAACCGTTCACGAGTACTCTGAATTTCGGCCTCAAACAACGACGACGGAATCGGAGTTGATTCGTCGTCTTGCAACCTAGCTATAGAAGCTTGGGTTGTGGACTTACTAGTTTTTAAGGTACGTTCAAGTTCAAGATTGAAAGATTTTAAATCTGGTTTATTTGAACGTGTACCTAACATAAACTAAAACAAAGAAAGAGAAACTAAAAACAAAAACTGACTCAACAAAAGAAAAACAAATAGCAAGCAATCACGCAACTAAGATAACAAGCATTCAACTACTATGATGCATGCAAATTATCCTGTAATGCAATGACCGCGTCAAGCCCAGCGCCCCGGGTTTCCTAGCTAATGCAGTGCAATTAACCTTAAACTAATGCAAATAGTGCGTCACAGCGCCCTGACTTACAGCGGTTTAAAGCGAATTCCAAAGGAAGCAATTTATTTAATTGTATTTATATTTTTTTTTGCGTAAGCTCCTTTGATGTAATTAGCTGTTCCACTCGGAAACGTTGACTACAAAATAAAAGAAAAAGTTAGTAACTAAAAACAAAAACAGAAAATAAGAAGAATAAACACTAATCTAATATTTACGAATTAACTAAACTACGATTATAAAACTAAGAGTAGTAATGCAATCCCCGGCAACGGCGCCAAAAATTGATCTTGTCAGAATCAAGATATAACAAGTATTCTTTACTTTTCAAAAGATTTGCAGTGTGGAAGTAAAGGTCGAACCCACAGAGATTGATTACTACAGCAACTTAATTTTAAAACCTAAGTCTAATTAATTAGGAAAAACGGATTTTGATTTGAATTTAATTAAACTAATAACAATAAAAATAAATCTAAACTATGAAAGCAATTAAAAGTGTTTTAAATAATGTTTAAGGGAACCTAGGATTGCAAATCCACCACTAGCTTCATAATAGGAATATTTATGAATTACTTTAGCTTATTACATTGGATGAATATGGGGAATTGTAGCTACAAGCCCAACTCCTCCGACAAGAAGATAATCATGGTTCAAGCACCAACATAATCCATCTGCAGTTAGCATGAATTATCCCACACTAAACTAGGGTTGTGATCTAATCCGTCTAACCTAGGCATGGACTATTCGGATACTTGATAGCACGAATCAATAAAGCACCATCACATGTAAACAATCTAAACAAGCACAGCAAGAATAGATCGTTGAGCACATCACAGTCAAAATAGATCTAAGACAAGAATAAATTCTGAAAGCAATGATTTAATCAATAGAAGTACGATTTATTTATAAAAATCCTCTAAACATGTGACTGTCATCCATACATAATAAAACTAAAATAAAAACATAAATAAAACCCTATTACTCATCTAGGGCTTCATTGAAACCCTAGATCAATGATCTAAGCTGCCATAGGAGTAGAGATCGGCAAGAGGTTGATGGAGGAGGCCATGGAAATCCTTGGTCTTCTTCTTCTTCTCCTTGCTTCCCTCCCTTCAATGGCTGAAAGTGTATGTATATTTTTGTATCTAATGATGTGTATAATAGTTGCCAACCCCATAATTGAGTAAATTTAGAGTTTAAATAGAGTTTGTACAAGCTTTGGAAGGCTTCCTAACCCGAAACGAACTGAAACGCATGTAATTTACAGTCTGGACGTCGTTTAGCAGTCTCGTTTGCACAGGAGTCTTCAGTATACTGAAATACACAACTTTGGTTTTTGGGCATATCGCGCGAGCGCGACTTTTGGTACCTCGCGCGCGCGGATCGCGCGAGCGAGTTATTGAGGGTCTCGCGCGAGCGGATTGCGCGCGCGACTTCTGGATTCTCGCGGGCGCGGACCGCGCGCGCGACATTGGTTTTTCAGCTTCTTTCTTTCTGACTTTTCACCCTGTTTATCCTGGTTTAGTTGATTTCTTCCAAAACCTATCAGAAACTAGAAAACGAAGTAAAAATATACAAAAACAAGATAAAATGGTCTAACAAATGCACGTTAAAGCGTATAATTAGGATTAGTTCTCTCCCGATCAGAAGGCAAATACTTTTTGCTGACCAAAGGTTAAAGCCTCAGTCATTTGGTTACCAAAAGACAATGACTTTGTTGTTTTTGGTTTGGTTCATATATTTATTTACAAAAAGTGAAGATTGGAAAAAGGGGGAAATTGTGATTGCCGTTTGACGCTGACCAGCAATTACTTCGACAAAATGACAATTAATATGCCGTTTGGGCTCCTACTCCATTGTGAACGTTCTAATTTGTGTATACGAACTTAGCTTAAAATTACCCTATCATCTACTATACTACTGTATATGTTATTAATAAATTAAGGGTAAATTACACTTTAATCCATTAAACTATAACCTATTTTTAACTGGGTCCACTTTTTTTTTTTTGGCAATTGGGTCTATGAACTTCAAAAATTCATTCAATTAGACTCAAATTCTGACACTGTTAGCTTAAACTATTAGAAATTGTCACGTACATTGCGCATAATGCTTACCTGTCACATATTAGATTAAGACAAACACAAGAGATTGTGAATAGTGCAAAAAATCGCATTCAATCAGATATGAAATCGCGTTCAATCAAATTCAAAAAGACATTCGACTAGATCCAAAATTGCATTCAATCATATCCAAAATCACATTATTTTTTAGCTATTCACAGTCTTCCGTATTTGTCTTAACATAACATATGATAGGTAAGTATTACGCGCAACGTACGTGAGAATTTATAATAATTTAAGCTAACGATGTCAGAATTTGGGTCTGATTGAATGAAATTTTGAAGTTTAAAGACCCAATTGCAAAAAAAAAAAAAAAAAAAAAAAAAAAAAAAAGTTTTATGGACCCAATTGAAAACATGTGTATAGTTTGATAGACTAAAGTGTAATTTGTCCATAAATCAAAATCCACTAAAGTATTGAAAAATTATACTTCTGCCCCTCACTGTATTGCACAAATCCAACTTTCATTTCCATACCCGACGTCGCCCCCGTTCTTTCCCTCTCTCTCTCTCTCTCTCTCTCTCTCTCTCTCACACACACACACCTTTTCTTCCCCTTCGCAAATTTGTCTGAAAAATTCAAACTGAACTCAAACCTGTATCGAGATAGATTATGTATGTTCGCCTCTGGGACCACTTTATGAACTATATTTGGCCCTACCCCAATTTTTGCTATTGGATTTAGGGAATGTCGTCAGTACTTGATATCAAGCATCATTGAGACTATGAACCATTTTGCTGGCTCTGGAGATCCATGAGGTTTCGTAGGTGAGATTTGATTCCTCTAAAATTGGTTTATCAATTTCCAGTTTTTTTCAAAGAATAATTTGAATTGGATTTTCAGTGATCTAGTTGTTATTCCATATTGTTGTGTGAATTGGGTATTGATTTTTTGCTGATGGGTATGACTAATTGGTCAGCATGGCAATGACAAGATGGTTATTCACTTAGATGAAGAACTTTTTTGCTTTATTTCTATTTGACAAAAGCTGTACATTAGAATGGGTTTTCTTCAATTTTCTTATATGTTGTTGTGTAGTGATTTTTTTACTGTGGGTATGGCTTATTGGTCCGCATGATAACGACAACATGTTTATTCCCCTAGATGATGAACTTTTACAGATCGTTTGGATTGAGCGTTTGGATTGAGAGAAGTGGAGAGAAGAGAAGAGAAACTTATCAAGAAAATAAAAGTGAAGAGAAAAGAAAAGACAGTTGGGTTTTCTCCATCATGTTTGGATAGACAATAGAGGAGAGAAGAGAATCACAACTTTTTCTCTTTTGCTTAACTTTCACAAGAGAAAATAAAAGAAAGTATTTATAACCAATTTACTTTTTTTATCCTCTATTAGGGATGGGTAATTCTTTGGTGATAACTTTCATACAACTTTCATACAACCTCTTAAAAGATGTGTCTATCTCTCTCCCGTGTCACTGTGGGATCCAGTGACATCAGAGGAGAGAGATAGACACATTTTTTTAGGAGATTGTATGAAAGTTGTATGAAAGTTGTCACAAAAAAATTACTCATTAGGGATATATGTTAGATGAAATAATAATATATTGGGGCGTATTGGTCTTTTATACATTATTTAATTAAGTTTCTCTTCTTTTCTCTCCGGAATCTCTCCGATTTGGAGAGAAACAAAAGTGGGCTCTTTTCTATCCACTTTCTCTCTATTTCTCTTCTCTTTCTCTCCCCACTTAATTTACCAAACGAGATAACTAGAGAGAAAGTGGTACTCTTTCTCTTCTCTCAATTTCTCTCAATCCAAACGAAGTGGTGCTGAGAATGAGAAGTTTCTGCAATTTATTTGAAAAAAAAAATTCAATGTATTTGACAGTGTACCACTTCACTGAAAAAATAACCGAAAAAATAACCAAAAACATACTAAGAACATTAAGTAAAAAAGTTATACCCAAAAAAATAAATGACTGCGGTCTATTTCAGTACTTAAAATGCAATTTTATATCCAAATTCAATCGCTTAAAATTTTCAGCACAAAAATCCAGTACTTTATTTTCAATTTTATCAAACCGGACCTTAGTGATTTGCATTCTTATTGTTTACTGTTGTCCAAGAGAATGGATTATATTTTTTCTTTCTTTCTTTTTCTTTTTTCTTTTCTTTTTTTTTTCTTTTTCTTTTTTTCATTCTATGTACGCGTAGATAAGTGCATACAAGGAGCTATATTTAATGTCATGCCAACAAATATTCTTCAAGCCCACAAGTTTGTTCCTCAGAATGTCCATGTTCTTTTTTCTGTGTTTTTCCTTTTTTTCTCCGGGAAAATGTTCAACTACTATAAGGTACTGTCACTGGTACAAAAATAGTTAGGAGATCTTCTATGGGTTGAAAATTTAAGAGTCTCATTTGATGATCATGTTTCATTACTTTACTGATATAATACATGGCTGCAATCAATCTAAGATGAGGCAAAGTCACAGCTTTTGGATAAAACAAGCTTGACTAGAAAACTAAACAATAAAAAAAAAACATCATCTAAAGTCTTCCTTCAATTTTTTTTCCCTATTATTTAAGTGATTTAATTTGTAGTTCACTTAGTGAAACTTTAGAAGTCGATAGATATTTCTAGCTTCTTTTTCCTTTTCCCTAAGAAATTGTAAGTTAGTGGTTGTATAATTTTTTCTATTGACCATAAGGCTCCTGTTATTGTCTTGTTTGATTAAATTTAATTGATCGGTCCATTTATATTTTTTTTGCTACATTTTAATTTCACAGAGTTTGATATGCAATGAATTTCTGATCTTGTCTTTAGATATCGGTATGATTTGCATTAATTGAAACTCATGAGCTTCTATCAATAGCTTGAATGGAAGAAATCTTCTGTTGGAATCGTCGAGAAGCTTTGAGGCAACATTTATGAATGCACCAGTTGTTTGCACCACTATCATTCTGTCCATAGACATCTTCATATCTAGCACAAAGCCAGTTACATATCTGGAACTTTTCTTAAATCGTCTCCAAGTGCAATACGTCTGGGATCAAAAGACTCGCAAACATATATGGTCGGTTGACCCTTTTTTATATACCCGGAGAATTGTGTTTCAGTACAACTGTCTCTATCTCTGCAACTATATTTCAGGTGGGGAATAAACATCTCCTTTGTATGATGGTCCTTTAAATAACTTTTGGGTTTTAGAACTATTAGCCTGATTGCAGTTTCAATTGAGGGTTCCATTGACTTGATTTTTATAGTTCACAATATTTGTTGGCAGTCGAAATGACTCAAATGAGGTATATCTTTTTCTTTCTCAAAATGAGGAGAGAATGTAGGTTTTTCTACACTTTGCGGGTGCATGGTTCAGTACTCTTTCAGTCACACATATTTAAGACCGTTGTTTTGTGTGTTGCGGGTTTGGAACTCGGAAACAGTCTCTCCGCATGCAGGGTTAAGGTTGTGTGCATCAAACATTCCCCTGTCCTCGCAGTGGGATTGTCCTTTTTTTTCCCCATGGAAATTCCCAAAATTATATTTTGAATTAAATGTATTTCATTGTCAACATATATGCAAGATTGTGCATAATTTGAAACTGTAATTATGTATAAGTTGGCTGATTGAGACCTTGATAAAATGATTTACAAAAGTTTGTTGAGTTTTAATCTAATTAGTTGACCTATCTAGAAGCCATTGTTAGAAATTTCTCTCAACAGCCTTGGAAATGCAGTAATATCAATCTGTGATTGATGTCAAGAATCCTATTAGTTAATGTTATATAAGTATTCAACTTAACTGCTATGGGAGGTAGCTTCGCTAATGAGCTAAGAGTTTCAAATTAATTCTACATAAGAAAGCTAAAAGGGAAGGGGAAAAAACAAAAACAAAGGCTTGGTTAACCCTCTGAATTAAAACGAGAAAAATCTCAGGATTATGGTTTTGCTTAAAGGGCAAACCTAGTACATGAGGCTACCGACACTGTGAGGTTCGGGAGTGTTAGATGTGCGCAGGCTGTTTCTGCGTTTTGAATCAGTGACCTCTAGGTCACAATGGAGCAACATTATAGCTGCTCTGAGGCTCACCCTCGATTGCCGTATTTGATTTGTATATGAAAAGTTAAGGGATGAAAGAAATTAGCAGTTAAAGAGCCATTCGCCCATGGTGGTTACCTCATACATGGTGCTAGGTGGGGTAAACTGACATGTACCTAAATATATGTTTTTTTTTTTGCACAAAATGGCTTCTCTAAGACTTGAATTTGCGGTGCCTTGCTTTTCAAGCCTAGATTATACCATTGCACCAAAAAGTTTCAAAAAGTTGGCAATTGCAACTTTCTTTTTTCCAATCAATGTGGCGTCAAAAAAGAGCAAAAAAAGAAAAAGAAAAAAGGGAAGTTATATGAAAGTGTTGTGTACACAATGGGTTAGGCTCTGTATTGTCAACCCTATTAGGAAAGAAATTCTAGAAGCAAGCCTTGATCATTAATTTAGACATTGTCACTAGAATTAGTATTGTCCAAAATGCAATAATATTATGTTTCCGCGTGTGTGACCTTTTCTTGACCAGAATTAAAATTGCTCTCCTTCTAACATGTGCTATTGGTGAATGCTGATCCACGTGCCTATACATATGAGCATATCCATACTATTTATTTGGGTAGTGAATCCTCTATTGTAAATTTCATTTGACAGGGAATAAATTGGCTGCTGGTTGTTCTCAAGGGAGTTGTTGAGAAACACATAATGTCTGAAGAGACGGGACGGATGATGGTGGTTTACGACGATCCCTCAGATCAAAGGTCACTATCCTTAGATGATACCAGCAGTGAAGAATCACCTGATGAAACTAGGCTCTCCCTTGAAACAACAAACGATGCAATTCCATATATTGGGCAAAGATTTGCCACTCACGATGCTGCTTATGAATTCTATAGCGAATTTGCAAAGCGGTGTGGATTCTCAATACGTCGTCATCGTACAGAAGGAAAAGATGGAGTCGGAAAAGGACTCACTAGACGCTACTTCGTATGCCACCGAGCTGGCAACACTCCGACCAAAACCTCAAACGACAGCAAACCTCAAAGAAACCGAAAATCCTCGAGGTGTGGATGCCAAGCGTATTTACGTATAAGCAAGACAACCGAATTAGGAGCACCCGAATGGCGTATCACAGGTTTTGCAAACCACCATAATCACGAACTCTTAGAACCGAATCAAGTTCGTTTCCTACCCGCGTATCGCACAATATCGGATACGGATAAAACCCGAATCCTCATGTTCGCCAAAACGGGAATTTCCGTGCAGCAAATGATGAGGCTCTTGGAGCTTGAGAAGTGCGTGGAGCCCGGATATTTGCCGTTCACGGAAAAGGATGTGCGGAATTTAATTCAATCTTTTAGGAAAGTGGATCAAGAGGATGAGAGCATAGACTTGTTAAGAATGTGCAGAAACATTAAGGACAAAGATCCCAATTTCAGATTTGAGTATACTCTCGATTCAAACAACAGGTTGGAGAACATTGCCTGGTCATATGCTTCATCGATCCAATTATATGATATTTTTGGTGATGCAGTGGTGTTTGATACGACCCATCGTTTGACTGCTTTTGACATGCCACTTGGGATATGGGTTGGCATAAATAATTATGGTATGCCTTGCTTCTTTGGTTGCGTGCTTCTAAGAGAGGAGAACTTGAGGTCGTGCTCATGGGCTTTGAAGGTAACAGAATAAAATAGTATATTTCATAAATTGTTAGCTTATTTCGGCCGATTTCAATTCCACACAGATCATTTATATACTCATATTGTTTGTGGTGTTACCTAAAGAAGAAAAGCATGGATTTGCATCAATAAAATTGAATACCAGAATGAACAGAGTGCCATTTAGGATAGAGTTCATCTACTGGATGCCGAGAATCAACCAAGTAGTTATTGCCTTATTGGTCCATGGGCAGACTCAATGGTGGTTAACCTATTACATGCAGTGTTGTCAAATCATGAATTAAATTTGTCAAAATTATGAATTGTGAATCATATAGAATCGTGATTCGAATCATGTATAGTAAGATTCACTTTGTTAAATAATAATGATATATATAAATATAATGTATACGTATGAAAACACACGTACTATGCGTAAAATGAACAAATTAGCAATGTAAGAGAAGTTTCATGCAATATCAAGGCTCAAAATGTTGAAAGTTTTCCACTTAAAAGTTCTAACTTCAAAGTTGTGAATGATGAATGGTATTCAATTTTGAATCGTAGTGGGTTGTACGAAACTCGAATCGGCTCATATGAATCGAAGCGGCTCATATGAATCGACCGATTCTAATAACCATGATAGGCTTTGGATGGAAAAGTGGAGAACTTCGTTAGCTGCCTTTTTTGAGATTAGGAATTAGTCTATACTTTACGCCGTGTGGGTTGTCTCAGATGTACATAATTCTCTAGAATTCAGAAGTTAATACTTAACTAATGGTTAAATACACAGTCGTACGAATAATGAGAATGTAAAGTACGAATACCCCTTCATTTGTTTCAATTTCATTTCTTTATCCTCTCATGAACTGTGAGAGGAAGAAAAAGGACAAAAGTAATATTAATGGGGGCTGACTTGGTATTTGCTCCACCATCTAGATTTTCAAAACTCTACCATGTTTTTTCTACAACCTGGAACCTGGTAGTTGATGAAAGATTTGACATTTTCACTTTAATTGAAACCACAAGGGGATTATTTGCTGACTTTGAAGTGCAGATAGATTTTGTAGCAAAAAGTCTTGACACTAGAAGAGTGCTCCAAAAGCATGTTTTGGACCCAAAACACATATACTAGCCTATTTGGATAATTTTAGAAGCACTTTGGAGCTCCAAAATCACGTTTTGGCAGAAAAAGGTCCAAATGTGCTTCAGCCCAAACGTGATGCAGTAATTAGACTTGGGTTTTAGTGAATTTTCCGTAACTCTCATGGTGCCCTTGCAATTTAGCTTATGCTTTTTCCTAAATGCAAATGCCACGGCAAATCCAAACAGGCCCTTAGATTAACATGTGTTTGGTATTTGGCTCATTTCGAGTGAATATTCCTTCAGTCTGTGTGCAGTTAAAATCTACTCATGCCATCGCTACCAAAAAAGTGCCTCTGTCTGAGACTCTGAGTAGTTAGCACTCGACTGTCTAGCAACAAACATCTTTCAAAGTCTTAATATCTTTCATTTTCCTAACTACCTGCATATGTAGTATCACCAAATGGGCAATGGCCGTGTAGTTTCTGGGTAAACTTTTGACTGCAGAACCCTTTGAAACAATTTGTGGAAAATCCAACTGTTTCACTTTTGTCTTCAGGGGTAGTGTAGATATTCCCTTTGTCAGGATCATTTTGTAGATATGTGATCCGGTGAGATCAGAGTTGGTGCTTGAACATGACAGTATGTTAACCTGGGAGGAGCCACTTTCAATATTGTGTATAGGCTTGTAGCCTCTTTGGTTGTCCCTTGAATAGGAATGGTCTCATTCATAATTTATACAGTATTCTAGAGGAAAATCTGTCAGTATGAATTAAAAAAATAGGGGACTTCACCATATTTCCTCTTATATTGTCATTTCTAGATTTTCCTGAACTCGTAAATTTATGACGTTAAATACTCCCTCCGTCCCTTAAAAATAGTCCATTATTGGGAACTCAACTTTTTAAGGGGACGAAAATCCATCTACTTTACACAATGGACCCTAATCATTACAACTTTTTTAATTTTGTCTTGGTGTAGATTTCAAGGAAGGGTAGTTTTGGAAAGCAAGTAAAAATTGTATACCAATTTAGGAAAATGGACAATATTTTTGGGACACCCCAAAAAAGAAATGTGGACTATTTTTAAGGGACGGAGGGAGTATCATTTTGAAACTGCGCATTATTTTCTTAAATGGATTCATTCAAGATGATAATCTTCTTTATTAAAAAGCTATTGAAAATGCAATTTTTTCATTCCAGGACTGTCAAACATGCCCTTGAGAAATGGGCACGCAGCAAGTGTTCTGTTTGTTTTTATTGTTGTTCTTTTCCGTTCAAAGTGAAATCATTTTGTATTCTGTCCTGATGTCTTGTTCTTTGCAGTTGACACAAGCATACAATCACACGGTAACATGCACATTTCTACCCGTATATCTCCATGAGAATTGAATTCATATTACACTGATACACTACTTTTGTATTTTATGTATGAAAGGCGTTCTTGAGTTTCATGAATGGGAAGGCACCACAAACAATATTAACTGATCAAAACATGTGTCTCAAAGAAGCTACAACAATGGAGATGCCGACAACGAAACACGCCCTTTGTATTTGGCTGATCGTGGCAAAGTTTCCATCCTGGTTTAATGCTGTTTTGGGGGAACGGTACAACGAGTGGAAGACTGAGTTCTATCGACTTTATAATCTCGAAGCAGTCGAGGATTTTGAATTGGGTTGGAGAGACATGACCAATTCCTTCGGGCTCCACACGAACAGGCATATAGCGAATTTACATGCGTTGCGCTCTCTTTGGGCATTGCCGTACTTGAGAAGCCATTTCTTCGCAGGAATGACAACAACTGGGCAGTCAAAGTCAATTAACGCTTTCATTCAACGATTTTTGAGTGCACAAACCCGACTTGCACACTTCATAGAACAGGTATGTTTCCTATTACTATTTTCACAAATCAGACTAAATTTAAAATGCTTATTACGTGTTCGTGCTATAGCTAAGAACAGAGTTGAGGAATGAGACTTAATGTCTGCCACATAAGTTTGGTTTAGCAAATCTTGGGAAAAGCTGATGGTGGCTGGACAAAAGGCAACTCTATCCTCAGTATGGGTTTACACCTTAGGGGCTATTTGGGAAGGTAAAGAACCGGTTATATGGTTTGTAAGTGAACCGGTTCCATAAATTTAAGTTTTTCATTAATGCTTATTCTTGCACGGGAATCCGTGCACAGTTTAAAATCTCTTATAGCACTGGTTTTTTGGCAAACCAACACAACTTTGATGAGTTATTATGGTTCCCAATTTTTATCCCAAAATTTGCTTCCCAACACGTGGCTGTGAAACCACCAAAAGCAACTTCCAATGAAAATCAAGTTACCCACTGTCATTGTCCATTGCATTATTCAACTTTAAGTTCTCACAGAAACCAAATAGAAAGTGAGATTGGGATGAACCTAATCCTAATTTAAGCATTATCAAACAAGGCCTTCATGTCTTGGCGAGGCATTGGGCAGTCTTTCCCCATCTGAAGGTAAGGCCACATGCATAGGTCTCAGATGCACCAAGATTTAAAATTTTGTGGTATGAAACAAGAGCTTAGAGGCCCGTAGTGGCATTATCTTGAGGATTGAACCATATGAAATTAAGTAATCCTGTACAATGCCTTGGGTAGCCAAGACCCATGGCATGGCCTTTGTGTGTAGCTGAAGGCTGTTGATAATTTGTGCAATCAATATAATTCTTCAAATAACAAGGACTTTTTTTATATGGTGACATTTTCAATAGTTGTCCATTTTGACAACTCATACAAGGGTCTTGTCTTCTCTGGCCAAATTGGTGAAGGCATATTTTTCTTTGGGTTGGAGGTAGAGGTTTTGAATGGCTGGCCATGACAGGTCGTGAGGTGAGCTATGTTAGTCGTGGGCATGGCATAGCCATGCTAGTGGTAGTGTGTTGGCAAGGCAACTGGCAACCCCATTGTCAGTGGTAGCCTATGAAACACATACATTTACACGTTGATACGGAAAATCTTAAAAATATGAGGTCACAGTCACGGCAAATTTCGTCTTTTAACTTAAAATTTATGTACAATTCTTAGTTGTCAAAAATCATTGTTTCATTATCTATCCAAATATTCAAGTTTTTTTGGTTTTAAAAAGATAAAAGCATTGAGTTTTGGTAAAAATAAAAATCCCTTGTTCCCGTGCAGTATCTGACACTAGAAAAAAAAAAAAGCAAAAACAAAAGAACAAACCGACACAACTTAGACTGTGCCCGATACGTGTCAGAGCCGTGTTGTGTGCGTGCCTGACATGCATCAAACATGGGTACGGCGCCATTTTTGAAGTGTCCGTGCTTCCCAGGTGGTAGCAAGTGGTGGTCATATGCTATTATAGGGGAATCTTGTAGTGCATGGCTTTGAGTATGGCATTTGTGTGACCCATGTGAAGGATTGGTAATTTTTCTTTTTCTCTTTTGGGGGTGGATTTGGGGCACGTGGGGGGGATATGCATAACTCTCAATGTTTTGCGATTATGTAATCGCGGCAACCAATTTTTAGATTACGCTAGACTACATGACTTGCTAGTACTAACTCAACTTTGTCCAACCAGGTAGCTGTTGCTGTGGACTTCAAAGATCAAGCAGGTGAGCAACAAACAATGCAACAAAATCTTCAAAACATTTGCCTTAAAACAGGGGCCCCCATGGAATCCCATGCCGCCACAGTCCTCACACCGTTCGCGTTCTCAAAGCTACAAGAACAACTCGTTTTGGCTGCCCACTATGCATCGTTTCAAATGGATGACGGTTTTATTGTTCGTCACCACACGAAAATTGAAGGCGGACGGAAAGTGTATTGGGTCCCGCGAGATGGCCTAGTAAGTTGCAGCTGCCACCAGTTCGAGTTTTCTGGGATCCTTTGCCGGCACGCTCTTCGAGTCCTTTCGACTGGGAATTGTTTTCAAATCCCAGAAAGGTATCTTCCCCTCCGTTGGCGAAGAATCAGCACACCGTCCACGAAGTTCCTTCAGAGCACATCGAGCGATCATGGCGAGAGAGTTCAGTTATTGCAAAGTATGGTATCAACTCTTGTATCGGAATCTTCCAAGTCAAAAGAACGACTTGACATTGCAACCGAGCAAGTTTCCATTCTTCTGTCTCGGATAAGAGATCAACCCGTTTCATCTCAAGGTTTTAGGGACATACTCACCGTCCATAGGAATCTTTGATTTGAGTTGATACCTTATAGAGTCTTCATTTTTAGAACTTGCCGAGTGTGGAGAAAAACATGCAGAAATGGGGCGATGAGCTAGTTTTGGGAGACGGGTTTTTTTCTGTATAGGGTTTGGTGGCCGAAATTCCTTGCATGGCATTTTTTGTAGTTCTGTTAGATACA
Source organism: Hydrangea macrophylla (assembly GCA_033977485.1). NCBI lineage: Eukaryota > Viridiplantae > Streptophyta > Magnoliopsida > Cornales > Hydrangeaceae > Hydrangea > Hydrangea macrophylla. The sequence goes on from CM066996.1 coordinate 81,476,732, forward strand.
CTGAAAATCTTACAATTGTCTTCTTTAGACTTCAGTGACTGAAAGCTTTCATATAAGTGATATGTAGAGTAATCTATGAGAAAGGAAAAGTTTAGTTCTGTGCATATCAATGTGTTGGTTTTTTTGAGAAGATCCACTTGTCATTTAGTCATGAATCTGGTTATTTGTGGAAGCTTCACTTGTGTCTGAGAAGTAACTCTTTTTCTTTCTCTTTTTTTGGTCATTGAGTTTGACATTCCTTTTTGGGCGGGTTGGGCAAGGATGGAAAAGTTGGAGCTTCAAATTGTATTTTGATGAAATTGCAGTTGAATTGATTAGATGGCATAACCTTTGTGCTGAGATAAAAGGCCATTATGTTGGTCAAGGTTGATTTGCTTTAGTGATGTGTTTAGGGATGTCTAAAACAAGACTAGGAGTTCAAATCTCACTTTCAATCCAATTCTTATGAGAACGAAGGTTATGTTGCTTCGACAAATATTTAGTTAAAGAGAGTTATCAGACTGCGCACGATCTATTGTGCAAGAAATTCACTCACTACACATTTAGTGCCAAACAAGCAAGGAAATGAGAAATGTTATTGGTGGCTAATCGCGTAGACCAAGCGTTATAACCAAATGTGGCCATAATCATGCAACTTTGAGAGATTGTAACAATTTTCGCTTAAAGAATTTGAAAGCACTATTTGGAAACTAGAATTTAGCTCCTAAATAGAACACTATTAGTCTTAAAAGAATTTCTTGTTCTCAACTTTGGTTATTAATACAAATGTCAATTGGAATTACATTCAATTTTAGTGCGACCCCTCAAAAAATTCTCACAGAAAGTTGTTGTAGGTAAGTCAACTGCCCACTTGCGTTGGAAATTATATTTGGAGTACAAATCTAATAATCACAGTATTACTTCTCAGATTTATCCTGACCTTTTTATCATATGGGTTAACTCTTGAATTTCCATACATGCTTGCTTGAACAACTTGAAAATTCTTTTAGGTATCTTAAATACAAAGAAAATTTCTATACATACACCAATTCAATTCAATTATTATTATTATTATTATTATTATTATTATTATTATTATTATTATTATTTTTTTTTTTTTTTTGACGATTTTATTTGCAAATTTTTTAACTACCCAATTCTTGTTGAGTTAATTAGTATAATATCCATTTTAGTCTAAGTTTCTTACAATAGGTCTAGTCCATGTAACATTTTAATAAAAGGTCCACCAAAAAAAAAAGGCCCAAAATACCCCTCAGTCTTACCAAATTTATATATATTGATTAAGGAAATACCATATAATCTATATATATACATAAAAATATACACAGATACATATATATATATATATATACACAGAAACCTAAAATACACAAACCCTGTTAAAAAAAAATGAAGCAAAAACATCGGTAGCCAAACTTCTCATAATTCGGAAGCAGTCTCGTCGTCGGCGTCGGCGTCGCCATCATCGGCATCAGACCATTCACAGCTCTCCGTTCAGATGACCCCATCGTTGTCATCGTCGGCGTCGTCCTACTTCGGCGCAGTAGTGGCACAGCAGAGGGAGAAATCGGCGATGCCGACACCGGTTACTTGATATACAACAGTACTATAGGTTACTTAATATTGTTGAACATATCCTCCTGATGTGAGATTTCAAGCTCGTATATTGCATGGTCAATCATCGGAGTGTTGAATTTCACACTCACTTTATCAGATTTAATTTGTAATGTTGAACATGTCATGAAGATTCAAATTTGCATTAATTGATATTCTTGTGAAATTGTGGGTGTGAAATTTAACACTCATATTTTAAGATAAAAGTTTGTTATATTTGAACACGTCTTGAAGATTCATATTCGCATTAAGTGAGATTAGTGTAAAATTTGTCACTCGTTTTTTGTTTGTACTAATTAAATTTGTTGTGTAGGTTGTATCAATCGCTCGGATCTCATCCAAATCCCAAGTTTAAAGGTGTTTGAAGATGGACACTGTTATATTTACACCGTTAAATTTCACACTGTTAAAATTTAACACTAATGTTCTTGGTTCACAAAGTTTTGGTGTGTAATTGTATACTATGTTGTGGTTCAAAGGTTGTTGCCAAAATGTAGTAGTGTGAAATTTAACACTCATGCTCTTGGTTCAAAAGTTGTGTTGCGAACTTGTATACTATGTGAAGTAAAATTATGATATCAATGAATTATTGCAGTCAAATGTAAAATGAATGTGCAAATGAATTTGTGATAAGACAAATGTATTCCTAGTATTGTGGTATGAAATTGGATACTGTTAAATTTCATAGAATGACGAGTTTACTTTGTGATGAATTGAGAGATGAATGAACACAAATTGGTTAATATATTCAATTCTGAAACTGTCGATAGCGGATGCAACTAAGGAAAATGAAATAGTTGTACTAATTAAATTACACAGTATGAAATAGTTGAGTGTGAAATTTCATACTGAAAAACACAATACGAAATTTCACACTGTGTGAACTGTTATCTCATTCGAATGGATTATGGACTGTTATAGAATGGAGTGTATTAGTGGTATTCAATATAAATGAAACAGATTTATAAAGTAAAATCCTAAAATATTGGAATATTATTTCTAAATATATTATATGCAATATTAATGAGGATTGAATAAGATTTGATAAGTTTGAAAATTGATTCCATATTTAAACATGTATTAAATATATGTACATATATACATACAGTTCTATATATAGAGATTAGGGGTAGAAAAGTCATCTAATAATTCTATTATAGGATATTTTGTACTAATCTCTAACAACAGTCACAATTATAGGACCTATTATTGTGAAGTACCAATTGGTGGGCCTATTACAAAAAACATTAGTAGAACGAGACTTTTCACTAGATTTTTCATTCTTGTTTTAGGGGATTTACAAATCCGACCAAAAGTGGTCGGATTTGTCAAGAATTCACTTCAATTATATTATTTTCTATTTAAAAAACAAACCAAACGGAGGGTAAAAGTGTTTTTCAAACAACTTTAAAAAAAAATGGGAAATGTGCAATAAAACTTGTTTTAAGTTTTAACTCCAAATCTAAGCCTCAATTAGCCAGTCCAATGTTATCCATACTATACTTGTCTAATAGTAGATGTCACAAATTAGTTCCCAAATAAGCTAATATGACGAAAATGTGATACATACCATTTAGCATTTCAGCTTTCAGCTCAATCTACATTAGTAATGCATTTCATTTGTATTGTATTTGCATTTAGGGGGGAATAGTTGTAGTAGTTAGTCAGAGGAGTGGGAGCTTATCAGATTGTATAAGAAGGGAACAACAGTTGCAATATACCTAGATTTTGGAAATAAAAAGATTCTTTCTCTCACTAGAACTTCTTGGTTTCTCTCTTCTCTTTCCTCAGAATGTCTCTCTAGTCCTTTCTCTTTCTCTCTTCTCTGTTTTTCTTCTTCTTCATTCTGTTTTTCTTATTTCTGAAACTGGTGTGTATCAATTGTATCAGAGCTTACACTCTTAGAATCAATGGCGGAAAGAACTCGAGCAAATGAGATCAAAAACCTGGAAGAATAGATCAAAGAGCTACAATAATCATTCATTTCTTGAATATGAACAGAGACATGATCGGGTGTCTCTTATCTGAACCAACGCCATTAAGGGCTTTAGCCGACATTCAACGCATGATCATTGAGTTGAACTTGCTGCAAACGGAACTTAGAAACAATACATCTAGAACAACAATTGAGAATGGAACCCTACACTCATACCAAGTTCAAGCTACACTACTCGTATTGAATTCCCAGAATTCACAAATTCCACTTCTACCATACCCCAAACCCCATAACAATAGAGTAATGCTACTCTCACACCCACTTCACAACCAAATACTCACAACCTGATGTGGCATCCTATGTGGAGGGTGGGACCCACACAAACTTAACTCTAAAGCCCTAACTCGGGTTAACCCCAACCCACCCCAAAATCCCCAAATCAATCGACCAAATCAGTCGACCTCTTCACCAACGATCTCTCTCTTCTACCGCCATCTCCGTGCACTCCACTCCTCCCCCCCAACTCCGATCACTCTCCTTCTCTCCTATCTTCGGTGGTTCTCTCTTCTCTGTTCCTCGCCTCCCTTCTCTTTTCTCTTCTCTCCTCTCTTCCCTACCTTAGTGCCCATCCAAATAGCAAGTCAGCAAACAGACCATCCAAAGATCCATCAAATTGGTTAATTGGAAAGACAATTATCCTCCAATGCTCCAATATGGAATAACCAAAGAAACCATTGAGTGCTTTTTATAGGAAACTAAGAATACAATAGACGGTTTAAATCATTTCGATTTAACGGTCATCATAAATCATCTTGAAAATTCATAGAAAATATCTAGATATTTACAACTCTACCATCTTCAAGAATTTTAGATAGAAGTCTACAATGTACAAGATATAAAAGCACATAAAAAATCCTAGATTATTATAGAATGTACAAGCTCTCCGATGCACTAGAAACTTCTGATAGCCCATGATCTACTACTTGTCAAATCCATAGATGCGTACTAACAAGAGGGAGAAGAAATATACCTCAGGTCTTGAACCCAATTCTGAAATCTTCAAACTCCTTGATGGTACAACAACCTCCACTAGGTTGTCTTCACCCTTATGACTCTTGCGGATGCTTCCCAGAGAGACTAGAGATGGTGGGATCTCTAACAAGGAGGATAAGAAGGTTTTGGGAAGCCCTAAATAGGTTCTGTAGCTTTCGTATAGGAAAAACAACGATTATTAAACCCTGTACGCAGCTGCCCTATTTATAGATTTCCAAAATCGACTTTAACCTTCGACCGATCGAAGTGGCTTCGATCGATCAAACCTTCGATCGATCGAACCACTTTCAATCGATCGAACATGTCTAGACTTCAATCGATCAAGACTACTTCGATCGATCGAACTTGTCTTGACATGATCCTCTTATGCCTTTCCAAACATCCTAGCGGAGCTAAGAGTGGGACCTCCTAGGCTCTTTATTGTTAGCTCAGATCAGTTTGTTAATTCCCATGACCAAACTCTTTGATCAGCAAATTAACCAACTGATCAGTTAACGTTTACTCCACTATAAAACAATAACTGAACTCCAACGCAAAAGAACATATCCGAAGCGATAACTAGACTTGTATGGTGTACTAATGTCCCTCTACCGTCAGCATTCATAATCATATTCAGGTAGTCGGATAACTGTTACTGTCAACCTGAATCATGATTACTTCTTGTATTCCTTGAGTCCCATTCACCACTCATGATTACCAAACATGTTGATAACTATTTATCAACAAGACTGCAGTTCTCAATAATCAACTTGGTGACATTCTCAAGGGAATGCTTACACTCTGAATCAGAGGGTAGATTCTATCTCGACAATATATGTTCACAACCCTATGAATATGACATACCCAAGATACCCAGGTATTGATCTTTTATAGACCTCACTGATTGGTAAATCAAAGCAGTCATATCCACAGTCTATGTTCATAATCGTCTCAAGATTGAGAACACGTACCTTATACAAGTTATGAGTTCCTATCGACTGTTTGACAGCCTTAAGTGTCAATAGGAAAGCTCAGGTCCGTTAATGGACTATAAGCACTAGCATATTAACTAAGAGCTACACTCTAGTGATTGAGATTCATCACTCCATCCAATGGTAGTTAATCATGCTACAGTGTATACCTGATGAGATATCCAGTCTCATCATCCACTGTGACAAGTTCTAAGTATTAAAGAATAGTAATTCGTATCTCACTTGTATGTATCTCATACACACACGAATTACTTACTATAATACTTAAGGATCAACAATCATCTCATGAAATAAACATACATTATGAAATGTAAAGCTGATATCCATATATTATAATGTCAATGTCTCATACATAAAGTAATGGTTTGAGGGCACAAATCCAACAACTTCTTTTATCGGTTACATACCAAATCATATATATATATATATATATATAATATAAAGTGGAATCAAATGTCACTGTGTTTTTTTTTTCCATTTATATATATATATATATATGAGTCTGGCTCTAGTGCGCACTGGGTAAGTGCACTAGACTTTTAAGCCTAAAAAATCGAGGGTCACTACTGACCCGCGGTTTTTTAGCCTTAAAAGCCTAGTGCGTTCATCCAGTGCGCTTATCCAGTGCACACTGGAGCCTAACTCTCACTATATATATTACAAATTTTCCTATCTCTAGAATTAATAGAGATATACATGGATAATCTTTCTCTACCTCTTTCCTTATCTCTCACCTCTGTATCTATCTCTTTATATATATATATATATATAGAGAGAGAGAGAGAGAGAGAGAGTCCGGCTTCAGTGCGCACTGGGTGAACGTACTGGATTTTTAAGCCTAAAAAAACCACGGGGCGACAGGACGGGGCACGAGTCAGTGGAGCGCCATGCACTTTTTTAGACTTAAAAGCCCAGTGCGCTTACCCAATGCGTACTGGAGCCTTATTCTATCTATCTATCTATATATATATATATATATATATATATATACATATCCCCAAATCAGACGCCTGTCATGTGATGACTCTGTGATTTATTTATTTTTATATTGTTCTTTTATTTTTTTCCCCTCTATTTCCTTCTCTTTTTAAACAATACCAAATTTCATCAATATCTAATCTGTATAAATATATGCATATATCTCCAAACAAAGATTCTCTAAAGAGGGCGCCCTCTTTTTATTAAAGAGAGGGCCTGTGTTTTGACCGTCGGATCGTGTTTAAAAACTGTGAAATGACAAAACTGCCATTAATGAAAACACGATCTGACGGCCAAAATAGAGGCCCTCTCTTTAAGATAAAAAGGGCGCCCTCTTTAGAGCCTGACTGTATCTCCAAATATACACACATATATGATACAAACTAAACTTATTAATTAAAATAAAATAATTACATTATTTATAAAATAACAATACTGCTAACAAATTTACATATATAAAAATTTGCTTAAAAAAATATTACATTAAATTTAGAAACATTTTTTCGTACATCGCACGAGTATTGATTCAAGTAAGTGTTTGAGAAAATGTCAGGCCCACCATGACACTAGGCATGTATTTTCTAAAATATTTTTTTAAAATGTTGGGGGTGAGATTGCTATTTTAGTAAAATGAGATTAAGTTAAAGGGTTAATTATAGAAACACCCCCTGTGGTTAGGCTTTTTATCAGTTACCCCCCTATACTTTAAATTTTATCACTAATACCCCCTGTGGTCTAGACTAAAGTGAAATAGTCATTTTTTCCGTTAAAGTTAACGGAAAATGGGTAAAAATACGAAATTATCCCTATTACATGCTAATAAGAACACCCTTATATGCTTAAATGTTTATTTAGGCATATGTGGTATATTATTATATTATTTTGATATAATATTTGTTGTTAGAGACCATTCTGTAGTCACTTTGAGGTACATTCATGAGAGCAAATTTATTTAAATTTTTATCTACCCTTGGACACACACACAGTCTTAGCGATATATTATTATTATTATTTTATTTTTTTTAATCTACTCTTAGACACACACAATCTTGGTGATATGTTAGTGTTTTTTTTAATCTACTCTTGACCACACACACAGTGAAATCTAGTGTAGTAATGTACTAAGATCTAAAAAAAAATTTATCTCCAAAATTTTTTGTGTGTGTGTCAAATTCGCTCTCACAAAGGTACTCCTAAGTGATCACATAATGGTCTTTAACAATAAATGTAATATCAAAATAATATAATAATGTACCACTTATGCCTAAATAGACATTTAAGCATATAAGGATATTATTAGCATGTAATAGGGGTAATTTTGTATTTTTATTAATTTTCCATTAACTTTAACGGAAAAAGTGACTGTTTCACTTTAGTCCAAACTACAGGGGTATTAGTGATAAAATTTAAAGTACAGAGGGGTATTTGATAAAATGCCTAACCACATGAGATGTTTCTGTAATTAACCCTAAGTTAAAAAACACTCTAATTGGTGTATAAGACCACATAATATTAACAATAACGACACACTGACATCTCCAATCACATTTTGCTTGGTGTATAACAAAATGTGAAAAATTAAAATACATGCATTTAAAACTTAAAATATGGTTGGAGGTGTGATTGTAGATGCGGTGTATCATTGTTGTAATATTAGTACAAGTCTATTATGAGTATATGAGATACAGAGAGGAGGAGACTGGGCAGATCAACCAGCAAGGAAGAAACCCAAGGCGAGCCCCCAGCCAAGGCCAAGAAGAAGAAGAAGAAGAAGAAGAAGTGCAAGGGAACCCTAGAGACTCAATCATTGGTAAGTGATTTATAACCAAACCCTACCCTCAAATCAATTTCATCATTTTTTTCAGAGAATCTCTTTGGTTTTTCCCCCAATTTTCATTAATTCATTCATTCCCATCATTTTTGATTCCCTAATTGAGATTGAAATCTGAAACCCACTTTTCAGTTTTCACATGGTTGGTTCTCTTCGACGCATGTACTCATTTCCTTGGAAACACAACATCTTTCTGTGTGTTTCGGACGCCGTAACAACGACCCACTTCATTTCGTGCTCGAAGCACTGGAATTTCGTGATTCCTGCTCGAAACCCGAAAAAGTTTCGGTCTTTTCGTTTCTTGATTGGAGGGATATGGAGAAAGAGAATTAGAACTTTTTTTTTTTTTGGATAACCGTGGGTGTCCGGCCAGCTTGCACGCACCTCGACTAATCCCACAGGCCAGGGCGTCCGGTGAATCATGTGTGACCACTCCCTTAATATTCGAACTTGAGACTCTGTGTATAACACCAGAGGCCCTTGTTGAATTAGAAACTTTTTAGTTTGTTGATAATGTGAGTTTTGTTTATATGAGAATTGTCTCTATATTATTATTATTATTTTTGTTTACAAATTAATTTTTTGCCTAGCCCCGCCTAGGCGCTAGGCACCCTTCCACTGCCCGCCTACCGCCTAGCAATTTTTAGAACATTGACTGGTACAAAATGGATCCAAAGTAAAATCCATTTGCATTTGATTGTCTGTGACCTTTCATTTATCAAATTTTGTTTTGAGTAATGCTATGGTTCCCAAATTTGCATCTCGAATGCTTTAACTGTAGTCTGTGGCAGTGATCGGTGGTACTACATACCAATGTATGTGGTACACCTGTTAAATCATTTGGGAAGCAAATTTGGGTAGCATCGCATTATTCATTTCACTAACATATGGCAGGGAAACTTCAGAACGATCAATGATTCAATCACTTTCTGCCGGAAATTTTCAATCGCTAGAAATTATTGAGTTCTTTGATATTAATGATTTAATAGTAAGTGTAAATTTCAGCTGGGAAAAAGTGTTTTGGGATTTGGCAAGTTTTTCTTTTGGTGGAGTTTAAACATTTTACCATATATTTTACAACTTATTTGATCTTTTGTTAACATCTATTCGTGCTTTTCTTTACTATTACTATAAGGGAGTAAATATATTGTCATTCTTGTTGTTTGCAGAGGACTTGGTGTACCAGAAGTCGAGAAGTTTAAGTTCAACACGAAATGCATCCTCATTTGACTATACACAGGCACCCAATGTGCGCTGAGGTAAATTGTTCTTGCTTCTCTAGTGATCTCTTTTTTGCAGCTAAGCTCATTCTATGCTTATGAATATTAATGGCCATGAACTTGGGACAGAACACTTGAGTAATACTTTGAACGATGGCATTTACATAAACTTGAGAGTGTGCATTGCTGTGATATGTATGGATTTAGTTGATCCTAAAATATCAGGATTTGGGAAAAAAATGGCATGTTGAATTGTCTGTTTTTCTTGTCCTATGGTCAAAGGATGTGTTTGTCACTTTGTTGGACCAATTTTTCAATATGAATACATTCTTGCATAGGAAATATCCTAGTTAAATACATAGCTCAAATTAAGGACATATAGATGCTGAACTTGTGGTAGATTACAAGGTGTTTTTCCTATCTTTAATTTATTTCTGTATGCCATGGACGTATCCTTCTTTCCTACCATGTGTTGTATGAAATGAGCACATAAAACATTTTGAAGTACTGTGATGTAAATAATAGTACAGTGTAATGCCTAGTGTTTGATCTTTCAGTTTCCTCAAGCCTCAGACAAGGAGTTTCGGTTTTGCTGATAGCCACTGTATTATCTTAAACTTCAACTTTTTTTTAATCTCTTGAAAATTATTGAATAAATTCTAGGGCGTTGTGGACATATTTATGGTTTTTATAATGAAGAGCGAGATCTACTTGACTTTAGTTCAGAGTCTTCTGATGAAAGTTGAGTAATGCAAAGAGAAATTAACTTTGCCAACGTAATTTTTTTCCCCTTCTAGTCGATGAGAGGTTAAACCAATTGTGTTGTTTTGTCCTAAGAAAGATTTTAATGATGTCAAATTGATGAATTGTCTTGGAGCATCCACAATGGTAAACAACTTAACTTAGCTAAGTTGTGGCACGAGAGGAGTGCAGTTCGCAGTGGTGTACCAATAGAGATTGGCAAAAGTTGACCGTTTTGCAATTAAGCGGACAAGAGATGTCTGTTTGGCATTTAAACGTCAAAAGTTAACCTTTTAACAATTAATCCTTTTGTCACTTACACTGTTAAGACATGAGCGTCCCCACTTTTTTTTTTGGTCAAACGGTTGAAATTCTACAGTGTGCTATTCACACGATCAATTGGTGACCGTTTGGTATTGCGTTTGGTCTCAAACGGTTGAGTTTCCTCCGTTTCCTCACCAAACTGAAATTCGACCATTTCTCCCATACAATAGTTAAACTTAGCAGTACACTAACTTTAAGTTTAACTATACTACAAACTTTAAATTTGTGGTACAAGCTACACCATTGTAGGACACCATCCACTAAGTTTAAGCTAAGTTGTGGTACCATCCACACCATTGTGGATGCTCTTATTACTTCACAAACAATAATGTTCATGTTAGGGATGATGTATATCTAGTTTTTGCTAAAGTTTTATACAGTGAATAAATCTGTCTGCCTGCTTTTTTGCAGATTATTGAGGTATTCCAAAAGTGTCACTTAGACCACCCTATAGGGAAATTTTTTGGTGATTGCACGGATCTAAAGATAAAGCTTGACCGTTGTTTCCGGCAGGAAGTGAGTTTTCTTAACTGATTTTTTTTTTTTTTTTTTGGTTTGGGTTTCTTACTTTCTATTAAGAGTATCAAAGCGATTCCTTTCTTTTTGCTTTTCAGAAAGCCTTGAAGCGGAAGGCAAACTTTGAAGAGAGCAAGAAACTGAAAGAGAGGCTTCAAGCTTACAGGAAGGAAAATGCAGAAGTAAGCCCTTAAGGAAAGCAATTCATGCAGGCTTAGTGGTGGGAAAAAATAAATGGTGTTTGAAGAAATTCAGCAAGGTTTTGCACCAAATCCTGCTATATTCCAAAGTAGCTAGAAATATTATAAAGTACATAATATGCAATTATAGAGCATGATATATTTTGAGTACAACCCATGATGCACTGCATTGTGATAGTCATGTCCATCTGTTTACCATTAGATTAGTAATCTAAACGGGCACTAAATTTTGTAATTGTAAGCATGATTTATTCACTAAATTGATTTTGAGACAGCAATTTTGAGTGCCTATTTGAGAAGTTTGGTGTGCCGTATTTAATAAAGTTGAATCTGCAGTTGAATATTTTTATTCCTTCCATTATTGTTGATTTTGGGAGAAGTCAATAGCGTTTTGTGGAATCATATTTGAATAATCTTGTAAGAGAATGCTACAATTCTTTTTGGTTGATGTGGAATTTCAATTATGTAGATTGCTTTGGTGTACAAGAGTGAAAAAACTTCCCATTGTGGTTGGTGCTCGAGTCTCGAATGCTGAAATTCCAAACAAAACGAAAATCATAATGAAGAAAGGGCATAGAAAAGTAACCATATGTGCTACTCATTATTCTGGTCCAGATAATTATGTCTTTAATCTTCTTAGGGTCCGTTTGATAAAACTGAAAATGAAGTACTGAAAATTTAGTGTTGAATTTTAAGTAATGAAATTTTAAGCGATTGAGTTGCAATACTGAAAACAGTGTTTTAAGTACTGAAATAGACTACATTTAGGGTATGTTTGATAACCCAATTAAGTGATGAAAATGAAAAGATTCAGCACTTATTCTTTTTCATTGCATTTGATAACTTACCACTTAATTGGAAAAGCAGTCAAAAAACCACTGAAAACTTTAAGTGAATAATTTTTACTGAAAATAATCACTGAATGCATTCTATTTCAGTAGTTGAAGCACTGTTTTCAGTATTACAAATTCAATCACTTAAAATTTTCAGTACTAAAAATTCAGCACTTAATTTTCAGCACTTAATTTTCAGTTTTATCAAACGCACCCTTAGTGATTTTTTTCAGCAGAAATTTTTCACTTAAAGTTTTCGGCTGGTTTTTGGCTGCTTTTTCAATTAAGTGGTGTGAAAAAATTTGTGAACAACAAACAGCCTACTTCTCTCTCTACGTACTTAAATGCTAAAATGCGTACATTCAAATCAATGTGTTTACAACTCTACCTTTACATCTTCCTCAAAACTTATTTATACAAATTGAGGTCTTCAACCTGATCTAACAACAACCCAATTCTCCAATGATGCCAATTCGCCCTCTCGCTGCTTCTTTCGTGATATTCCCTCTCTGTCCCCACAACCCCTCATGGAAAATGGTATTTTGCTCATGGACTTACCACAAAATGATTCATTTGACTTATAACCACTCTCATTTCCAAAATCTAACACACTTGCCGGAGAACCTACATTTTCCTTTCTTGAAACACTGTCCTCTGGTTTCCTTGTAACGAAAGGATGGTTAAGCAATTCCTCAGCTGTCCATCTCTTTTTCGGGTTTCTCTCCAAACACTTCCCCAAGAAATCCAACCCCTCCTCTGAAAACTGCCTTGGAAATTCCGGCAGATCATCGCTGCACGCAATCTTCAAAATACCAGCCGTTGGATTTGTCAACACGTCACCCCAAGGAGATCTCCCGGTGGCCATCTCGATAACCGTGCATCCCAAAGACCAAATATCAGCAGCAAAATCCAACCCTTCATTTCTCAAAACTTCAGGGGCCATCCACAAAGGAGTCCCAGAAATAGAATTCCAAGAACACACTGAAGTACTTTTTTTCTTCAAATCTTTAACTCTCTTGGCACACCCAAAATCTGCCATTTTGATGTTCCCAGAAGAGCCCAAAAGCACATTCTTGCACTTAATATCACAATGAACAATACCATTCTCGCGAAGATACTTCAAACCCCGAAGAATTGCTCTCGTGTATAATCTAACCACGTTCTCATCTAAAGCTCCCCCGAATTTCTTTGATATATCAGCCAAACTACCCCCACACATGTACTCAATGAAGAGATTGAGTTTCCTTTCGCCACTTGCTTTCTCCAATTCCTTTCCGATGCATCGAACAATGTATGGAGAATTCAAGTTTTCGAGAATGTTAGCCTCGTTCTCGAGAGATTGAATTCCTCCCTCTGAATTTGAAGATTTCACAACAAAAAGCGCTCCATTGGTTTTATTCATGGCCAAGTGGACGGTGCCAAATGATCCAGAACCGACGATTTTGCCCTTTAACCAATCACCAACCTTAGGAGACGAGCACTGGGTGTGTCTAGCCATTACAGACTTGATTACGGATAAAATGGGTATAGAAAATCTTTAACCAGTCTTAAGTTGGGTATTTATATTTTATACCCGATTTTTTTGGGGGGTAAAATATTATACCCAATTCACAATCTGTAATTCTCAGCCCTTTGAATACATACAGACATCAAGCTTTTCCAAAACACCTTTTAATGGCTTACAACACTAAATAACAAAGCTTTGATATGCGTACAAATTAGAAATGAAGACACATTTTTCATGTGTGAATTGACCAAATTTCTATGACACGGATTTCAATGAAAAGAGCGGTTTCCCATGCATCGGAAAACCGCCCTCAACGGTGAGAACACCCTTCTAGCACCAGCAGTAGTAGAGCAAGCAACCTTTCTATTCTGGTTTTTTTTTTTTAAAAGAAAGGATAACAAAGAAATAGGAGAGAAGATGAGTTGTATTTATATATGGAGGTTGAGAACAGAGGACGGTTGGTGAACCAAGCATTGTGGAAATATTTGAATCTGATTGGATAGGGGATTTTGAAAAGAAATGAATGGGTAACTAACTGCCTTGTCTCACTGAATATTCAATTGACGGTTAGGGTAAAAAATCTATTTCGTTTGTGAGTGAGGGTATTGTGGTCATTTAAAAGTTGGTAGTTAACAGGTTTTGGAGGGTTGTAATTTACAGTTATTAACGGTTTTTATTTTGAGGGAAATAAATCCCTGGCTTAAATGTAGCTTCATCAATCATCTATACTAATACTAGCGGTGGCCCGTGTTATGCATGGATATCATTGCATATATTTATTTTTTTAAAATTTTTACTTAGGAAGTTTGGAAAAAAAATATTTTAAACTGAAAACGTGAAATAATAAGATATATAGTGGGAAAGAGGTGGTTACAGTGAGTGTGAGAGAAGTTACTACAAACACGTAAGAGTGTAGCAGGTATGTATTTTTTATTTTATTTTTTGATTTATTTTACTTTTGAATATTATTTATTTTCAATATCTATATATATTCAATTGTGTATATATATATAATACTATTGTGTAGTAATGTCATGTGACATCCCAAAAATATGGAAGTGCCACGTAGCACGGACATTGCTATTTATAGATATATGGATATAAAAGGAGTAGGGGTAACACAAATATTTTATCTAAAAAACTTATTTACAAAAATACCAATATTAAGGGCAAAATTGTCATAATGATACCTAAGAAACTACTTTTAACTTCCGCTCTTCTCTTATTTCATTCTCTCTCTACTCACAGAGTGAGTGGGCCCCAACTAGTGTAAATCAAGGGCAATGATGCAACCAAAAATTTGCACGTGGAGAATTGAGTTACTAACACACACTATGCTACGCACACGGATGGAGATTTTGGGACAACACCATCGAGACAAAATTATTATTATTATCATTATTTTTTTTTAGATCTATTTATACATACTAATAGGGGCCACTCACTCTGTGAGTGGAGAGAAAAAAAAATAGAAGAATATAGAAATTTGGGAGTGTTTGTGTGTGTGTGTGTGTGAGTAGTAGTTTTTTTTAGTTTTTAATTGGTTTTGTTTGATAATTTTGTATGACAAATTAGTACCCTTTTATTTATATTTTCTTAGTAAAACATACTTGAATTTATTATAAATATATGGTATAGGAAAAATGCAGTTAATACCCCCCCTTTCCCTTTATAATAGTAATAATAGATTTTGGGAATTGCTATATACACCGCTACTTTTGTTATGTACACCACTCAACTTTATGAAAGTGAAAATTTTTAGAAGAAAAATGAGTAGAATAAAGGAATTTGGGTATACATAGCAAATAAACGGGTGTACATAGCAATTACCTAGATTTTTAGATATAATTTTTTTCTATCAGAAAGATCCACTATTTTACTATGTGAGATTTTTGCTCGCTTTAGGAGTTGAGAGGTTTGGTGTGCAATCCTTGTTGCTTATTGTAAACCTACGACGAATGATTTATATATATAGACGGACAATTTTGTAGAAGTAAAAAATTTAGAGGGGCCTATATATAAATCAATTTTAAAAATCGTGAAATTACAAATGCACTATCAAACTTCTAAAAGTTTAGCACTGCCGTGGCCCCAGGACCATGTGTGTACTAATAAGAAGTCCAACAAAAGTGTTTATCTATCTTGAGCCCTCTGTCAAGAACTAACAGCGGAAAGAGCATAAGCAGCAATGCATATCATAATCAGTTGGACCTGTTGATCTCTCCTAGGGTGAGGAATCAGAGAAGAAGTCCTGCAAAAAGAAGAGATTAGCTCCATAGGAGGAAAAGAGAGAAGCTCAGGATCCCCACCGGGGAATCCCTCACTCCGTTTCCTATCTTCATTTAGGAAGAGGGCTCGGTCCACAGTGGAAGCCTCCGCACCTGAGCCTCGTTAGACTCAGCGGAAGTGTAAGGTGTAAGTGAAGAGATGAAGTCCGTCCCTCAGCCTAGTCGATCACACTCGGACCACCTGCTGACGCCCTTGGTTTGTTGTGAGCAGGGGTAGAAGTAGAAGTAGTGAATGCATTTCAAAATGAAAGAGAGAAGCAGCAGCTATATCTGTCCACCATCCCCATCTGCAACATCCGAAGCATAAGCATAATTGGAAGACGTAGAAGCATCATCTAAAGCAGCTAATCTTGTCCATGGGTTTATCGATCACAAGTGCCAAGAGATCACTGCATGCATGGCCGTAGATACAATCGTTTTTGTGTGCGTGTGCGCGGGCGTGCTTGTGTGTGTTGTGTCAACATACCCAATTGAATTCACCATGTAGCAACTGCAAAATCCACAAGTATAAAACCCTGTTTGTAATCACTTTAACATACATACATTTGGTCCCAAAAGTGTTTCTCGGGCCCAAAACGCACTCAAAATTTAAGCACACTTTAGTGCCTCGGAATTTGACTGAAGCAGCCCTTGCGAATAGGGTCTCTGCGTCTACTTCTGCTTCTATCTAAATACAAAAACTGAAACGAATCCAAACTACCCTGCCTGAAGGTCCTCAACTGGCAACCATCAAAACTTTCTGATATAACCATCAAAAGAAAAGGGGGGGAAAAAACATTCAAGATGTCATTGAACAGTATATCTCAAGAAATATGTGAGTTCAAAAAATTATAATAACTTCATGCAATGCAACAAAAAAAAATCTTTGCTGCTGGACTCACTCTCCCGGATTTCAATCGTACAAAAATAGACCTTGATCTTATTTAGTAGCTAATACTTTCTTTTCTCGGAAAATGAATTAGTATCTAGCATTGGTAACCAAACTCTTCCAATCCATGCCAACATCTAAAGATAAGACCCACACATCACAAAATGATCAAGCGGTTGACTCCTTCAGATAAGCAATGAGATCAGCACGCTCCTGTGGTTTTTTCAGTCCAGGGAAAACCATCTTGGTTCCAGGAATGTACTGCACAAACAAATTTTCACAATAAAACCATCACTTAACAGTACATAGATATATACAACAAAATTATATAGAAAATGAGGTAAAAAAAGAAACCAAGAAGTAGAAGGGTAACACTTAATGTTCATAATCTCTTCTAAACATAGCTAATAGGAAACAGCAAGGCTACAACTAGCTTTTTAAGTTCCTAAATGAGTAACTTTGACTGCTTCATTTGATGGGACAAATTATCCAACTATGCACTCTAAGTAAACACGACGATAGCAGATGAGACCTTCAAAATTCTCAAGCCTAAATGTGTGTTCGGCATTGTGGAGGGTCTCAACAACCCTGTGCGAAGCTTTAGTAAAAATTGCATTAGCGTTTAGACTTGAAAGAAACTGCAGGCAAACAATTTTATTGCCATATGGTACTGAGTGCCACTATTCCTATCCTACATCTCATTTTATCAAAGAAGGGTCTCATTTTACTCCATGCCTCCTTAAAATTTGTGCAACATTCTTTTGTCCCATATATTTCTCTTCCTCAGAAACAAACAAAAATAGACAAATAACCAAAACCTCCGAGATTGGCCTTTGCTAAAGCAGGTTATAGTTTGAATTTGTATAAAATAGAACTTGGCAAAATTTTAGACAAAGCAATATTCACGTAGTAGTAGTGATATCTAGATATATATGTACACAAGTATATGAGTATAATATGAGAGCCTTTTCCCCTGAACTTACTTAGATCCCGAGAAACAATATAAACAACAATGAACTACCAATGATTATATGGATTATGAGTTGAACAGCAGATATCTCAACTTCCAACAAAAATAACAGGAGAAAAGATGCAAAGCTCATAGAAATCCCAGCAGAAATTTCCATGAAACTCTACAATAACGTGACAATCAACAAGTTCCAAGGTAAAAGTTAAAAACATTTGCATACCTTCTTAGGGTTAAGCAAGTAATCATACAGTGTATTCTCTGCCCAGTTCACAGCCATATTCTTGTTAGCAGTAGAATAGGAGTACCCAGGAGTTGTGCCAGACTGCCTTCCAAAGAGACCATTTAAATTGGGTCCTGAAAATTTTAACAGCAAAAAATATAATCCTCAAAGGGTGAACATGCTGGGGGGGTGGGGGGGGGTGGCACGGATTTTGGGCTGCTGATGATTTACGATTGACTTGCACAAGGCAAATAAGTATAAGCGCATATACTCTAAGTCAAAACTTAAGTAATCATGTAGTTACATGCAAGGATCAAAATTTCGTTTCGGTGTAGTGTTTTGGTGTTCCCGGAAACGGAAACTTTTTGGAACATGTGGAAACACCGGAAAAAATTGAAAACACTATGAAACTTGTGGAAACCTAACTTCAAACTAAACTGTATGCACATATAAAGCTTATAATTTATTAATTGAACATTTGAGAGCTATTTATATGTAGTTATATCAATAATATATAATTCAAATTGAAAATACATGATAATTTAGGCATCAATCTACTGTCAAACAGTTAATACAATACAAAAAACACCATTCATAGAAAAGAAAAGTTGCATATAAGCACATAAGGAGCTAATAACACTAATTAGTAAATTTATTATCACTAATTTTTATATGAGTAATGCTATGTTTCCCAAATTTTTATCCCAAAAGTGCTTCCGAAATGATGTGGCAGTGGGGTCAAGTCTAATACAGTGGGACCAGTTGAATTTTTGATTTGAAACTATTTACCTGACCCACTGCCACATCATTTAGAAAGCACTTTTGGATAAAAATTTGGGAAGCAACAAGTTATATTGCCTTTTTCACTTTTTATATTTCTAAGAGTTATATTACTTTAATAACTTGTATAAGTAATAAGTTATAATTATTATTATTTTTTTGCTGGGAAGTAATAAGTTATTAGTTATAACTTATAACTTATAAGTTAAAAACTTTTATATATATATATATATAAAACTAATAAAAGTAACAAAGTATTATATATATAGATATATACATAGAACCAAAGTACCTTTAGGGCTACTGTCGATAGTCTCCAGAGGCAGCAGCGTAAGAAGAAGAAGAAGAAGAAGAAGAAGAAGAAGAAGAAGAAGAAACTAGGAAGATGTCCAGCGAAGAAGAAGAAGACGAAGAACTGACCTCTTTGATCAAGTAAGTTTTTATAAACAGATCTTTCCCCCAAATTTCTCTTCTTCAATTATTTCCCCCAAAATTTCTACTCTTTGATCATTTCTCTGCCTCAAGTCGAATCACATCACTGTTTCGTTCGAAACACAAACGAAACAAACGTGTTTCGTTCGAAACACATGGAAACACTCGAATCTTGTCGAATCTCGGGAATTTCGAGATTCCCATGATGATTCGTGTCGATGAGTCACGAAACCGAAAAGTTTCGGTTGTTTCGACCGAAACGAAAGGAAATTTTGTTCCTTGGTTACATGTACTTATGAACAGTAAAGACAAGCCTTAGTGCTACCAATTCCCCAACCCCCCCCCCCCCCCCCCCCCCCCCCCCCCCCCCCCTCCAAATAGCATTCAAGTAACCGATACAAATTATACAATGAAAAGGTGATAGACGAGTATTCTACCCCCCCCCCCCCCCCCAAAATAGCATTCAAGTAACCGATACAAATTATACAATGAAAAGGTGATAGACGAGTATTCTCAAATAAAATTGTATTGATTACCAATAATAACAAGTGCTATAACCATTAAGTGAAACATCAAAAATCAGACTAGAGCAAAGAGGTTTTCCACAATAGGTGCGTATGAGGCCTTGAAGATGAATAAATTATCTATAGGGTAAATTATACAAACACCCCCTCATGTATAACCCTTTTTCACTAACACCCCCTAAACTAAAAAACTCAATAAACGGACCCCCCAACTAATTTTTTTGTGGAGGGGGTATTTGAGGGGGGTCAATTTGAGAAGAAAAGTAATAATTGAAGAGGTCAACTTGTTGATTTTTTTTTTTGTTTAGAGAGTGTTGGTGAAAAGGGCAATACATGAAGGGTGTCTATCTAGGAAGCAATGACACTTCTAACAAGGTCACGTGTTGCGCGTCGTATCGTGTCCGACACACAGACACGACACTTCATGGACACTTACCTTAAGAGTGCCAACGTGCAATATTTATGGGATTTTGTAGTGTCGGTGTGTCCGTGTCGTTTCATATCCGTGTCGGTGTGTCTGTCCGTGCTTCATAGGTGTCTATATAATTTACCCTAATCTATATCCACAGCTGCAGAAGCAAATAAATATAAGATGTGGTTCTCAACAAAGTTGAAAAGAAAAGCTCGCATCCAAAATCCGCACAAGCGCAATAACACATAAATAAATGCAAGAAGTTTGACGAAATACCTATATACAGTAACATACATGTCACATGCATGGTCTCCGCAAATGTGTGATCATAACCAAACCAAACCAAATCAAATCAAGTCTTGTGTCCCAATCAGTTAGAGTCGGCTGTTTGAATCATTTTTCTCCATTCTGCACGATCAAGAGCTACATGCTCACTTAAATTATATATATTCATATCTTGTTGCACTACATACTCCTAGGTCAATATAGGTATGCCCCTCCCTCTAACCACTTCAGACACTACGATTTTATCACTCTTTCGCACAGGTGCATCTACAGGTCTTCGTTGCATATGACCGAACCATCTAAGTCTATTCTCCCTCAACTTATCCTCAATTTGTGCCACTCCTACAGTCTCTCTAATGTACTCATTTCTAATTCTATCTTTCCTAATCTTACCACACATCGGACCTTAACATCCTCCTCTCAGCTACGCTCACTTTGCTAACGTGTAGTTTCTTAGTTGCCCAACATTCTGTCTCATAAAGTATAGCTGGCCTAATTGTTGTCCTATAAAATTTTCCTTTCAATTTTGCTGGTATCCTCCGGTCACATAATACTCCGGAAGCATTCCTCCACTTAAGCCAGCCTACTTTAATTCCATGGGTCACGTCATCACCAATCTCTCCATCTCTACTGATCATTGAACCTAGATAGCGAAAGTGTTCCCTCTTTGGGATCTCCTGGCCTTCGATCTTCACTACTTTGTTGTCTCTACTTTCACTGGTGCTAAAACTACATTTCATGTATTCTATTTTCGTCCTACTTAATTTTAGCCCCTTCGTCTCCAGTGGTTCTCTCCAAGCTTCCAGTTTAGTGTTGAGTCCCACTTTAGTTTCATCAACCAAGACAATATCATCTGCGAACAACATACACCATGGGACCTCATCTTGAATGTGTCTAGTCAATTCATCCATAATTAGGGCGCAAATAAGGGCTCAAGGCCAACCCTTGGTGCATGCCTACAGTAATTAGGAATTCACTTGTTTCTCCGGCCGGTGATCTAATTGTAGTAACCGCTTCATCATACATATTCTTCACCACGTCAATATAACATTTGGTCACTCCCTTCTTCTTTAGCACCCACCAACTTAAATCTCTATGCACCTTATCATAAACTTTCTATAAATCAATAAAAACCATATGTAGATATTTTTTCTTCTCTATACTTTTCCTTTAGTCTCTTAAGTAAATAAATTGCTTCCATAGTTGATCTCCCAGGCATAAATCCAAACTGATTTTCTGACACTGGTGTTGCGCCTCTCAAGCGATGCTCCATCACTCTCTCCCACAGCTTCGTAGTATGGCTCATCAACTTAATACCTCTATAGTTGTTGCAAATGTGTGATCATATAGCATTATTATTTAATCTGCTTAAAAGATCGAGATGGAGACACAAGTCAAAGGAACAAAATCAGTCTCAACTTCAATACACCTCAAAGATCGAGATGGAGACACAAGTCAAAGGAACAAAATCAGTCTCAACTTCAATACACCTCAACGTACATTAGAGGTCAACGTAGCTTTTATCGCAAAGCAAAGGTAGACTATAGAAAATAATTGAATTTTGTTTTCCTTCTAAAACAACATGAAAAGAAATTGAAAAAAAAATTCTATAATCAAACCCAGTTACTTCCCTTTAATATAACAATATTCAATTCCTAAGTCCCACATTAATGGATATAAACTCTTCATAATATATAGTTAGTAATTATGAAACCAAATTCTCGGGATTATTTACACTCAACATATCTCCGAATATCCATCGAAACAATAAACCCGAATATCCAAATGTTCGTCTATAAATTATAAACCTAATTTCGTGAATACATAAATACACATATAGTTCTTAAAAATCACAAAATTACCCGGGAATACATCCACCACTCTAAAAACAAATCAATCAACTATTATCACCAAAAATTCAGAGAGATCCGAGGATTATCTAAAGATTTATACAAGCACCAGTAATACGTCTATACACGTATATGTCTCCGTATCGTGTATACACAAGCGCGGTAGTAGTCGGTAGGTTTTGAAAGAATGCGAGCAATTGATCACAAAATCGATCAAAAATAGGAGGCTACTGAAACACAAATTACCACATGCAAAACCAAAAAAAATTTAAATTAAATTAAAAAAATACATAAAACCGAACATAGGCAATAGGATGAGACAAAAAACTATAATTGATTAGGGTGTCATCATTATTACTGTTATCACCAAAATTTGAGAGAGATCCGAGTATTATCTAAACATTTATACCCGCACCCGTAAGTACATACATATACGTATCTGTATCTGTATCTGTATCCGCATCGTATACACACACAAACACTGTAGATCACGAAAGAATGCGAGCAATTGGATCACAAAACTCAATCAGACACAGAACCGTGAAGCCATTGAAGCTCCAAATATCACATAAAAAAATCAACAAAAAAACACACACACACACACACATAAAATCAAGCATAGCCAACAAGAAGAAACGGAAAGAAAAAAAAAAAAAATAATCGATAAGGGTTTTGAATTTGGGGAAACCTTGTTTGTGACCAGCACCCTTGTCGACGGTGTGGCACTGAGCGCACTTCGTCCTGAATATCTTCTCTCCTGATTTGGAATCGCCTGGTGGTGCTTGCTCAAACGTCGCCATATTCGAGCGCAGAGAGAGAGAGAGAGAGAGAGAGAGAGAGAGAGAATTAGGGTTTTCGATTTATTATTTTTTGTACCAAAAAAATATAAGAGAGACAGAGAATCAAATAATTACAGGTGGGCTTGCTATAGGCACGTGACTTTGGAGAAATTTTTTTGTGAGACCGTCGCATCACGTTGTTAAGCGGACTTGGTGTTTGACAATAAGTCACGTGTCCTATAAAAATAAGCAACTACCTGACCAGTAGAGAATATGGGATGTGACAGTTTGTATAATGTTTTTCTCAAAATTGTTTTTGTTATTTTGAAAAATGTGCAAATATTATGCAAACTGTGTGAGAGGCACAGTTTGCACAGTACTGTGCTAACTGCACATAAGTGTTATCCGAGAATATGAGGTTTTGTAAAACTGTCAGTTTGGCCGTCTAACTTGATTTGATGTGACGATCTTGCTAAAAAAGTTAGGGCAAGGCTGTGATACAGCCCAAAAAAAAGGAGCAGTTTGGGCCGCACCATATGGCCAATTTTTGACCGTTATATTAATGGTCTTTTCAATCTACACCATTTATCCAAAACCAGTGGTATGTGTTTAAAAACCTAACTCTAACCTACCCAACCAGTCACCGGTTACCAACAAAAATCCGGCCCAAACCCTTCCCCCTCTCTGTCACTCACTCTTTCTCTCACTCACAACCAAAAAGGAAGGAAGCTCTCTCTCTCTCTCTCTCTCTCTCTCTCTCTCTCTCACAACCAGACTAAGGAAGGAAGAAGACCCATCCACCTCCCAAACCCTCTCTCCAAACCCTCCCCCCTTCTCTATCTCTCTTTATCTTTCTTTCTAAAACTAATAAGAAGGAAGAAGGACCGGACCATCCACCACCGTTCGACCACCATCCCCTCACTTCGTTCGTAGTCGCCTATCTCTCCTCTTGGTAGTCTCTCTCTCTCACTCACTAAACACATACACATGTATAGTCACACACACACACTCATTGCGCAGATCGTGCACACACACACACACACACATATCTATGCCTCTCTATGGTTCTTCTTCCTTAGTGTTTGATGGAGATCTTGAATATTCTAATGGAGACCCTATTTGAGGTTTTTCATTTTTTTTTTATATTTTTTTTGTTACAATAAATTGCAAACTCCAATAATTTTCAATCCTCCAAAATAGTTTTTTATTTAAAATTTCCACAGGAGGTTTTTGTTTCTATTTGAACTAGGAGTTGAATTTTTTAAATTCGCAGAAATATGATGTTTTTTTTTTTTTTTTGCAAAACTACATTATGATGATTGTGGCATTGTGTTTCTGGAGTAGAATATTTTATTTCTTAATTTCTTGTTCCTAATGTAAAAGTTTTTGTTTCTTGTTTAAAATGTTTTGTTTCTGGTGTAAAATATTTTGTTCCTTTCTTGTTCCTAATGAAAAATGTTATATTCCTTGTTGTTCCCACTGTTAAGGTTTATGTTCATGTGTAAAATATTATGTTCTCATTGTAAAAGTTTAAGTTCCTTGTGTAAAATGTTATGTTCCTTCTGTAAAAAGTGATGTTCCTTGTGTAATTTGTTCAATGCAAGTGTAAAAGTTTTTATTCCAAGTGTAAAACGTTATGTTTCTATTGTAAAAGTTTATGTTCCTTATGTAAAAAGTTGTGTTCCTTCTGTGTAAAGTGATGTAATATGTTCATATGCAAGTATAAAGTTTTTGTTCCAAGTGTAACATGTTATGTTTCTATTGTAAAAAATTATTTTCTTTGTGTAAAATGTTGTGTTCCTTCTTTGTAAAGTGATGTTCCTTGTGTAATTTGTTATATGCAAGTGTAAAGTTTTTGTTCCAAGTATAAAATATTTTGTTTCTATTGTAAAAGTTTATGTTCCTCGTGTAAAATGTTGTGTTCCTTTTGTGTAAAGTCATGTTCCTTGTGTAACATGTTCATAAACAAGTGTTAAATGTTTTGTTCCCATTGTAAAATGTTGAGTTGTGTAAAATATTATGTTCTTCTGTGTAAAGTCATGTTCCTTGTGTAATATGCTCATATACAAGAGTAAAATGTTATGTTCCTTGTGTAAAATGTTCTTATTGTAAAACTTTATGGTCCTTGTGTAATTTGTTATGTTCCCTTAGTAAAATGTTGTGTTCCTTCTGTGTAAAATCATGTTCCTTGGGTAATATGTTCATGTACAAGTGTAAAATATTTTGTTCCCATTGTAAAAGTTTATGTTCCTTGTGTAAAATGTTGTGTTCCTTCTGTGTAAAGTCATGTTCCTTGTGTAACATGTTCGTATATAAGTGTAAAATGTTATGTTCCATTTATAAAATGTTTTGTTCCCATTGTAAAATGTTATGTTCCTTGTGTAAAGTAATATGTTCCTTTTATGTAAAATCCCGTTCCTTGTGTTATATGTTCATATACAAGTGTAAAATATTTTGTTCCAAGTGTTAAATGTTATGTTTCTTGTGTAATTTGTTATGTTCCTTGAGTAAAATGTTGTGTTCCTTCTGTGTAAAGTCATGTTCCTTGTGTAACATGTTCGTATACAAGTGTAAAATATTATGTTCCATGTATAAAATATTTTGTTCCTATTATAAAATGTTATATTCCTTGTGTAAAGTATTATGTTCCTTTTGTGTAAAGTACTGTTCCTTGTGTTATATGTTCATATACAAGTGTAAAATGTTATGTTCCTTGTGTAATTTTTTATGTTCCTTGAGTAAAATGTTGTGTTCCTTCTGTGTAAAGTCCTGTTCCTTGGGTAATATGTTCATGTACAAGTGTAAAATATTTTATTCCCCTTGTAAAAGTTTATGTTCCTTGTGTAAAATGTTGTGTTCATTCTGCGTAAAGTCATGTTCCTTGTGTAACATGTTCGTATACAAGTGTAAAATGTTATGTTCCTTGTGTAATTTTATGTTCCTTGTATAAAATGTTGTGTTCCTTCTATGTAAAGTTCTATTCCTTGGGTAATATGTTCATGTACAAGTGTAAAATATTCTGTTCCCATTCTATTCCTTTTGTAATATGTTCATACACACGTTAATTAAGCAAGTGTAAAGTTTATATTCGTTGTGTAATATGTTCATATACATGTGTAAAATGTTGTATTCTCATTGTAAAAGTTTATCTTTCTTGTGTAAAATGTTGTGTTCCTTTTGTAAAAAGTTTTGTTCCTTGTGTAATATGTTCATATATAAGTTTAACAAGTGTAAAAAGTGTTCGTTTCCTTGAATAAAAAGTTTCTGTTCCCATTGTGTTCTTTGTGTCAAGTGTAAAAAGTGTTCTTTTCCTTGTAAAAAGTTTATGTTCTTTGTGCAGGATTTATTTGGTTTTGGAACGGGTCATCAATTTTAGTCAAATTGCTTTGGGGTTGTGATCTACTAACCTTCTCAAGTTAATTGGGTTTCGGATTGTGTAATAATACAGTGATAACAAAAACTATGTAACCAGCTATTTTTGGTGATAACAAACTGCTGAAACAATTTTGTTTCTGTGATAACAAACTGATAACAAATGTTGTACCCGTTATGTTTCTATGATCAGATTTTTTGTACCCGTTCTGTTTCTGTGCCTAGATTTTTTGTACCCATTATGTTTCTGTGCCTAGATTTTTTGTACCCATTATGGTTCTGTAATCAGTAATTTTGTAGCCATTATGTTTATGTGCTCAGATTTTTTGTACCCGTTATGTTTCTTTGATAAGTATTTTTGTACCCATTATGTTTCTGTGACAAGTATGTTTATACCTTTGTTGTGCCAATAGTAAGAAGTATTGAGCCTCTGATATGCATGTGAATTTTGGGTAAATAAAACTTAAAAAACTTATGTTTAAGAAATTACCTGCAATAGCCACAGCACTTTAAATTTTGTTTGCTTCTGTCTGCCCCTTTACTAACCTTTGTTTCGACTGGGGTTGGGTCTTTTACACCAAAACAGGTACTAAACTCTACGGTCCCATTCTTCTTCTTCCATGGGTCCTTCAAACGGCATGTTAGTTCTGTGACTGTATCATTTGCATCAGCCCATCCTTCCTCCGTTAAGACAGCATAGTGTTCCATGTATTCGCACCTCGAGTTGAACAAATCGAGACGTGCAATTTGACTTTGAGTATGCTGAAAATTATTCCATTTCATAGACATGCATTTTGCCGTTTCCGCCCATTCTGGGCCACTTTTCAACCATCTTGGTGTGATACAACTAAGAGGGATTTCCTGCATGCATTCATTTTTCATTACACATATCATATGGCAGCAAGGTATTCCAACAGACTCAAACCGCATGCAAGAACACTTAATTGTCCCCTCATGGTGATCTGAAATAACATTCCATCTCGAAGTGGGTTGTGGATATTTGGACAGGTAAAAATTAACGTACGTCGGCTCATTCACCATTTCCACCACAAAGTACTTAGTCTCACGTTTAATTTCACCACTAAACATGATAAAAATGGATCTAGTGAATATGTTGGCAGCATGCTCCTTAATGGGTATCAAGTTTGTGGCCATAACTGGATATGTTTGTTCCGTATCATTGTGCGCCTTTGCTTCATTGTGGCAAAGCCGTCTAAGTGCTCTATCATAATTTTTAACAAACTCGTAAAGGCGCATTCAGATTTTAAGAAGCCCTTTTAAAAAAGAATTAATCCCTTCGCACCTTTACGTGCTTTTAATACCGGCAAAAAATTGGCCCCTCAAGTATGCCTCAGCCCAAATCGAACGCTTTTCATACATCTCTGTCATCCATTTGTTACGGTGTAGCCCATACTTGTCAAGTAACTCTTGCCATGATGCTTCAAACTCTTCACCCGTGCAATTTATCTTCATGCATTTGTCAAAATCTTTACCAAACCCTGCGACACAGATGTTTGTAACGGCATTCCATCGTATGTGCCATTGACACAACCGATGTGATGAGTTAGGAAGAATGCTAAGAATTATCTGCCGCATCGCCTTATCTCCATCAGTTAGTACAGAAGTCGGAGCCTTACCCTTCATTGCTTCAAGTAAGGTCTCCAAAACCCAAATGTAGGTGTCTATGGTTTCATCAACCAATAATGCGCAACCAAAAATTGTAGTTTGGAAATTATTATTGTCGCCTGCAAGTATGACAAATGGTTTCTTATAGGCATTTTATAACACCCACATTTGTGTTATTTCATTTGCATTACATTGTCATGCATGATAATGTGATATGGCGTGTCTTATGACACATGGTTGAGTGAGTTTTGGCTCACGAGTTGATTTGGGTGTTTGTATTAGAGAACCCTTTGAAACTGTTGTGATTGAGGATTTATTGTGGTGAAGTCTCTCCGAGTATGAGACGGTCACTGTAGAACATTTTAAATGTTTATTTGAAAATAAATGTTTACCTGTGTATTTCAATATCTGTATTATTTTCTGTTTTAGAATTTATTTCTGTTGTTAGATTTAGTATCCTGGTGAGGACGAATGAACACGCTATTAATTTGGTAGGCTAATTAGCAACTTCGGAAACATCATGTAGAAATTCGCGTTTTAGCGACCAAATGAAACTTAGTCGAAAACTTTTATAATTTTGAAGTTTCACTCGTAAAGCTAAGAATAAGCTGTATAGAAAGTTTCAGAGACTGATTAGGAGTTTTGAAAACTCGTGGGGAGGTAAACGTAATTTCCAAAAGAGTTGCCTATATATAGATAGAGATGGATGAGATATTTCTCATAACTTCTAACCTAGTTTCAAAAGGAGGCCAAAGGGGAGGCTAGAGGGAGATTTAGTTGCTTTAAGCTTTGCGACGCCAAACGACGACCTTCCGTCAGTTTGTTTTCTCCCAGATTTCATATTCGAGCTCCTCGAGGTAAGAGCTTCGTTTTGATACCTATTAGGGCCTGTTTGGCTAAGTTTTCCAAAAAGTTATTTTCTAGAATTTTTCATAAAAGTTGATAAATGGAATTCTGATCCATAGGAATTGTACTAGACGGACTTCTGCACGTTCTTTGTGCACGAGTTTTCTTCAGATTGAATTATAGGAGCGTTATTTGGAGGTGAGTGATTCAACTATGTTTTGGAATGATTTCTTGGCATGTATTCATGTTATGGTTGAATAGCATGTATTAATTCATAGAGATATATTGTGTAGTTCATATTGGGCATTTATATTGATAAGTAGGCTCAATAGCACGGTGATATGTTTTGATTACCGCGAGCATGGTGATATGTATTTGAGCATGTTAAGTTGCTTATTTGGGTCAGAAGGAGCACGTGGTCACCGTGCCATTTTGTGGAGCCGATATAGGCATTAAGGTCGCACGATTGAAGAGAAGAATCGTGGGTCTTACCCTTTCGCGTGGACTTATTGGCGAGGAGTCGCGGATTGGGAGTATGGACGGGCACGTGAGTCTCCGGCGACTAGTATGAAATGTAGAGATGTGAATGCGGACATGTTTATCATTCATGTACATATGTTGTTTTATTCACTAAGCATTAGCTTAAACAAATCGAAATATGTGTGGTTATTCAAATAACCATTTCAGGTGTTAATGCTGGCGAGGAATTGGAGAAGTGAGCACGTGGGTTGGGAGTTCTTTTGTGAGGCAACTTGAATGAAAATCTTGTAGTTTTGGGATAATAGGAATGTTGTAATAAGACTTTTTATTGTTTTAACTTATGTTTAACTTCGTATGATAGAATGGATCTAGAACGTTGTAATGGACTATAACATGTTGTAATTATGTTTGGAAATGTTTTAATATAGCTAGAATTACTTTGGAGTGCTTTTGGAAATGGGTGTTTGATCCTTGGTTGAAGTTAGGAAACTTTTCAACTTGAAATTCTGCAGATTGGGCTGCTGTCAGGGGAGCAGTCGACTGGTCCTGTGTTCAGTCGACTGAACCCCTGTGTTTGCTAGCTACTGCTTCTTATTTTAGCAAAAGCAGTCGACTGGACCCCGCCTCAGTCGACTGAACCCCGCCTCAGTCGACTGGACCCCCTAGCCTCAGTCGACTGGAATTGCTATTAAATTCCCTGCCTTCCTCCGTCGACTGAGCAGTCGACTGAACCTCTAGTTTTAAAATGCGTTTTGTTTTTCCGCTGCGTGTGTTCTTCAAACCTAATTTTGGGAACGTTAATGAATTGGTTTAGCCTCGGTGGCGTGCCACGGGTTCCGGTTCCGCTATTGTGGGACCGGGCTGTGACATTTAGTGGTATCAGAGCATAAGTTTAGAGCCTTGGGAACGAGTGACGTTATATATGCTGAGTGACGTCGAGTGGAGTGTGTAATTGTGAAGATAATTGTTATCATTGTAGAAATGTTTCATGCATTAGCATTTGTTGATTGTGATGAACTGTGCACATATATCTATATTGTGGCATAGCATGCATGGTCATTATGCATTGAACTCAACAGGGGAATATTTGAAACGTTATGGCTGATCCACCAAGAGAATTGTCACCGCATTCGCGGATGGACCAAATAGTGAATATGGTGGGAAATTTCATACAAGCGGTAAGTGAAAGAGAACAGATGAACGTTCAGCCTCCACAAGTGGAAATTCGTTATGTCAATGCACCATCGGCACCGCGACCTCAATACACAATCGTGGAACAGTTTCATAAGCGAAAACCGACGTTGTATCATGGGCAAGTTGACATAGACTTGGCCGATCATTGGATGATGGACATGGAAAGACATTTCCGTCAGGTAATATGTACCGACGAGGAGAAAATTTTGTGCGCATCCGATACGTTGATGGGCGAAGCATTGGATTGGTGGAACAACGTGCTTGAACGAGGGAAGCCAACCACGTGGGAAGCATTTAAAGAAGAATTCAACAAACGTTTCTTCCCGCAATCTGCTTATACTCAGAAACGCCAAGAGTTTGCGAGTTTGGTTCAGGGAGATATGATCGTGGGTGAGTATGTTTCTCGTTTCAATGCCTTGTTACGATTTGGGAAAACTACCGTTCCGACTGATAGGGATAAAGCTCGTAAGTTTGAGGAAGGGCTTAGAGAGAATATTCGTGGTCGTGTGGACATGTTGCAACACCCGACTGTTTCTCTAGTCGAGGAAGCCGCCCGTATAGCTGAGAAGAGTGTCGACCGATATCGACAAGGGCAACAAGGAAAGAGACCCAATGACAATAGGGGCAAGAGCCAAGGGAATGCGAAGAAACTTTTCACGCAAGGTTCAGGATCGAATATGGGTAGTCAAGGAGGAAGTGTGTTTGTTGGAGATTCGAGACCGTTGTGCCCGACATGTAACCTGCGACACAGAGGAACCTGCTATCAATTGATCACTTGCTATATTTGTAAACAATTGGGGCATGTGTCTAGGAATTGTCCTTTGAATGCAAATTCGACTACACCAAACACAACCTCGAACACCAAGAGCTACAACCCAGAGATAAGAGGAAAATGTTTTGAGTGTGGCCAACCGGGGCATATAGCGAAGAATTGCCCAAGTAAAAGACATCCGGGAATGAGTACTGGTGCATCGAGTATGCCAAGCGGGTCAAGGGTAAAACCTCGAGTGGATAAAGGGAAAGGAGTCGCGCAACAATAAGGACGATACTTTCAGCTCAGGCCGGGGAATATAGATGATACCGTCGTATCAGGTATTCTTCCTATTTTGTTCGTATCCTGCACGTATACTTATGGATTCTGGTTCAACGCATTCATTTGTATCATGTGATTTTGTTAAGCATTTAACTGTTAAGTCAGAACCGCTAGGATATGACTTGTGTGTATCATTGCCTAGTAGTGAACCGCTAGTTACTTCTTCGATATTCAAGTCATGTAAAATCAAGATAGGTGATAAAGTTTTGAGCGTTGATTTGATTCCGTTGACGGTGAATTACTTTGATGTTATCTTGGGTATGGATTGGTTGTCGGTTAATCAAGCCAAAATTGATTGTGAACAGAAAAGGGTTAGTTTCTATCCGTCAGGGCGAGAAAAGTTTACTTTTCAGGGTAAGGCAGTGATCGTACCGCCGTACTTGATATCGGCGATTCAAGCAAGCAAGATGTTGAAGAAGGGTTGTTCGGGTTTCTTATGTTCAATTGTTGACACGCGTGTTCTTGGACCATTAATAGAAAACATTTCAGTAGCTCGAGAATTTCCAGATGTTTTTCTCGATGAGTTACCCGACGTATTGATTGAAAGAGAGCTTGAGTTCACAATAGAAGTAGTACCAGGGTCACAACCGATATCTAAAGCGCCGTACCGAATGGCACCGATAGAGTTGAAAGAATTGAAAGTTCAGTTAGAAGAATTGTTGGAAAAGGGTTTTATCCGACCGAGTGTTTCACCGTGGGGAGCTCCAGTCTTGTTTGTGAAGAAGAAAGATGGAACAATGCGTATGTGCATCGACTACCGAGAGTTGAATAAGTTGACCGTCAAGAACAAGTATCCGTTGCCGCGAATAGATGACTTGTTTGATCAGTTACAAGGGGCTCAGGTATTTTCAAAGATCGACTTGAGATCCGGTTATCATCAGTTGAAAGTCAAAGAGGAAGATGTTGAGAAGACAGCTTTCAGGACTCGATATGGTCACTTTGAATTTTTGGTTATGCCATTTGGAGTGACAAATGCTCCAGCTGCTTTCATGGACTTGATGAACCGTGTTTTCAAGGATTATTTAGACGAGTTCGTTATCGTGTTCATAGATGACATCCTAATCTACTCCAAAAGCGTAGAAGATCACGAGTATCATTTGCGATTAGCTTTACAACGGTTGCGTGAAAAGAGATTATTCGGCAAATTGAAGAAGTGTGAGTTTTGGTTGACCGAAATAGCTTTCCTTGGATATATAGTGTCGGCAAAGGGAATTTCTGTAGACCCTCAGAAGATAGAAGCAGTTACCAACTAGGCGAGACCAACGAATGTGACAGACATCAGAAGTTTCCTAGGATTAGTTGGGTATTATCGGAGATTTGTAAAAGACTTTTCGCGTATAGCAATGCCGATGACGCAGTTAATGAGGAAAGATATTGCTTTTGTTTGGAGTCCAGAATGTGAAGAAAGTTTTCAAGAGTTGAAAGGTCGACTAGTGAAAGCACCAATATTAGCCGTTCCGTCAGGGACTGAAGGATTTATTATTTACAGTGATGCTTCATATAAAGGTTTAGGTTGCGTTCTTATGCAAGGTGATAAAGTCATTGCGTATGCGTCGAGACAACTTAGACCGCATGAGAAGAATTATCCAACACATGATCTAGAATTGGCCGCCGTGATTTTTGCATTGAAGATTTTGCGTCATTATCTATACAGGGAGAAATGTGAGATATATACGGATCACAAGAGTTTGAAGTACCTGTTTACACAACGAGATTTGAACATGAGGCAAAGGAGATGGTTAGAGTTGATGAAAGACTATGAGTTGTCAATTCAGTATCATCCGGGCAAGGCGAATGTCGTCGCCGATGCTCTTAGTCGCAAAGTACGAACCAATACCGCATCAGATTTGACTTCTCAGAAAGAACTGATACGAGATATGGAGAATTTGGAGCTTGAAGTGATACCGAGGATTCAAAGTGGCTTGATGTCGACAATGGTGGCACAACCACTCTTGATTCACGAGATCGCAGAGAAACAACTTCAAGATGTGGCTTTGAAGAAGATTTGTGATGAGATTCCGATGGGCAAACAACCGGGATTTACTTTTGAGAATGATGTTTTGAGATTGAGGGGTAGAATTTGTGTACCTAGTGAGAAAGAGTTGAAAAAGAACATCCTAGAGGAAGCACACAACACAAAGTATACCGTTCACTCGGGAAGCACCAAGATGTATAGAGACTTGAGACATATTTATTGGTGGCCGGGAATGAAGAGAGAAATAGCACATTACGTTTCGCGTTGTACTAGTTGTCAACAAGTAAAGGTCGAACGCCAAGTACCCTCAGGATTGTTACAACCGTTACCGATAGCCGAGTGGAAATGGGAGCACATAACAATGGATTTTGTTAGTGGGTTTTCGAGGTCGAAGAGATCGCACACTATTATTTGGGTGATTGTTGATCGTTTGACGAAGTCGTCGCACTTCCTACCGCTTCGAACAACTAAGCCAATGACGTTAGCCAAGTTATATATTCGCGAAATTGTTAGACTACATGGTATCCCAGTTTCTATCGTTTCGGATAGGGATATTAGTTTTACGTCGAAGTTTTGGAGAGCCATGCAAGAAGCAATGGGTACCAAATTGCACTTTAGTACAGCTTTTCATCATCAGACCGATGGTCAATCAGAGAGAGTAATCCAGATTTTGGAAGACATGCTTAGGCTATGTGTACTTGATTTTCAGGGTGATTGGGAAGACCATTTACCGTTAATTGAGTTCGCGTATAACAACAGTTTTCAGTCGAGTATTGGGATGGCTCCTTATGAAGCTTTATATGGTCGTATATGTCGTTCATCGATTAGTTGGACGAAAGTCGGAGAAAGAAAGATTGAAGGGCCGAAAATTGTACAAGAAACGACGGATAAGATAAAGGTGATTAGACAACGATTACTGACAGCCCAGAGTAGGTATAAGAGTTATGCCGACAAGCGCAGACGGCCGTTGGAATTCGATGTAGGAGACTTAGTGTATTTGAAGGTGTCACCTTCAAAGGGAATAACCAGATTTGGTAGATACGGGAAACTCAACCCGAGGTATGTAGGACCTTTTGAAATCATTGGAAAGGTTGGACCCGTAGCTTATCGTTTGAACTTGCCGAGCGAGTATGCTCAAGTTCATAACGTGTTTCATGTATCGTTGTTACGCAAACAATTAGTGGAAGATAGAGATCAAATGATGACTCCGACATCGAATGAGATTCAGAGTGATTTAACGTATGCCACATATCCGGTAGAGATCTTAGACCGGAAGGATCAAGTATTACGAAATAAAGTAATATCGAAAGTGAAAGTGTTATGGCGTAGTCAAACTACGGAAGAGATGACGTGGGAGATAGAAGATGAGATGCGTACTCAGTATCCACACCTTTTCGAGACTTGAGGTATAAGTTTGGGGACAAACTTCTTTTAAGGGGGAGAGTATTATAACACCCACATTTGTGTTATTTCATTTGCATTACATTGTCATGCATGATAATGTGATATGGCGTGTCTTATGACACATGGTTGAGTGAGTTTTGGTTCACGAGTTGATTTGGGTGTCTGTATTAGAGAACCCTTTGAAACTGTTGTGATTGAGGATTTATTGTGGTGAAGTCTCTCCGAGTATGAGACGGTCACTGTAGAACATTTTAAATGTTTATCTGAAAATAAATGTTTACCTGTGTATTTCAATATCTGTATTATTTTCTGTTTTAGAATTTATTTCTGTTGTTAGATTTAGTATCCTGGTGAGGACGAATGAACACGCTATTAATTTGGTAGGCTAATTAGCAACTGCGAAAACGTCATGTAGAAATTCGCGTTTTAGCGACCAAACGGAACTTAGTCGAAAACTTTTATAATTTTGAAGTTTCACTCGTAAAGCTAAGAATAAGCTGTATAGAAAGTTTCAGAGACTGATTAGGAGTTTTGAAAACTCGTGGGGAGGTAAACGTAATTTCCAAAAGAGTTGCCTATATATAGATAGAGATGGATGAGATATTTCTTATAACTTCTAACCTAATTTCAAAAGGAGGCCAAAGGGAAGGCTAGAGGGAGATTTAGTTGCTTTAAGCTTTGCGACGCCAAACTT
Source organism: Hydrangea macrophylla (assembly GCA_033977485.1). NCBI lineage: Eukaryota > Viridiplantae > Streptophyta > Magnoliopsida > Cornales > Hydrangeaceae > Hydrangea > Hydrangea macrophylla. Next base: position 81,512,548 of record CM066996.1, read on the forward strand.
CTAACCTTCCGTCAGTTTGTTTTCTCCCAGATTTCATATTCGAGCTCCTCGAGGTAAGAGCTTCGTTTTGATACCTATTAGGGCCTGTTTGGCTAAGTTTTCCAAAAAGTTATTTTCTAGAATTTTTCATAAAAGTTGATAAATGGAATTCTGATCCATAGGAATTGTACTAGACGGACTTCTGCACGTTCTTTGTGCACGAGTTTTCTTCAGATTGAATTATAGGAGCGTTATTTGGAGGTGAGTGATTCAACTATGTTTTGGAATGATTTCTTGGCATGTATTCATGTTATGGTTGAATAGCATGTATTAATTCATAGAGATATATTGTGTAGTTCATATTGGGCATTTATATTGATAAGTAGGCTCAATAGCACGGTGATATGTTTTGATTACCGCGAGCATGGTGATATGTATTTGAGCATGTTAAGTTGCTTATTTGGGTCAGAAGGAGCACGTGGTCACCGTGCCATTTTGTGGAGCCGATATAGGCATTAAGGTCGCACGATTGAAGAGAAGAATCGTGGGTCTTACCCTTTCGCGTGGACTTATTGGCGAGGAGTCGCGGATTGGGAGTATGGACGGGCACGTGAGTCTCCGGCGACTAGTATGAAATGTAGAGATGTGAATGCGGACATGTTTATCATTCATGTACATATGTTGTTTTATTCACTAAGCATTAGCTTAAACAAATCGAAATATGTGTGGTTATTCAAATAACCATTTCAGGTGTTAATGCTGGCGAGGAATTGGAGAAGTGAGCACGTGGGTTGGGAGTTCTTTTGTGAGGCAACTTGAATGAAAATCTTGTAGTTTTGGGATAATAGGAATGTTGTAATAAGACTTTTTATTGTTTTAACTTATGTTTAACTTCGTATGATAGAATGGATCTAGAACGTTGTAATGGACTATAACATGTTGTAATTATGTTTGGAAATGTTTTAATATAGCTAGAATTACTTTGGAGTGCTTTTGGAAATGGGTGTTTGATCCTTGGTTGAAGTTAGGAAACTTTTCAACTTGAAATTCTGCAGATTGGGCTGCTGTCAGGGGAGCAGTCGACTGGTCCTGTGTTCAGTCGACTGAACCCCTGTGTTTGCTAGCTACTGCTTCTTATTTTAGCAAAAGCAGTCGACTGGACCCCGCCTCAGTCGACTGGACCCCGCCTCAGTCGACTGGACCCCCTAGCCTCAGTCGACTGGAATTGCTATTAAATTCCCTGCCTTCCTCCGTCGACTGAGCAGTCGACTGAACCTCTGGTTTTAAAATGCGTTTTGTTTTTCCGCTGCGTGTGTTCTTCAAACCTAATTTTGGGAACGTTAATGAATTGGTTTAGCCTCGATGGCGTGCCACAGGTTCCGGTTCTGCTATTGTGGGACCGGGCTATGACACATTTGTTCGGTAAGTTGTATCAAATGCTAGGACATTGCCAAATCTGTCGTAGTCGATACGGGATCTTGCATCTGTCCAAAACAACCTAGACAATCGATGCTCCTCATCCACCTCGAACTTATAATAAAAATCTGGATCGTTCTCACCTTTAGAACACAAATATGCTAGTGCTCATCGGCATCACCATCTATAAGTTTCGATGTACGTTCAGCTTCAATATAGTTGTACAAGTCCTTATAAATGAACCCAACCTTCTCATACGAACCCGCTTGATGTACCATGTAGTCCATTATCTTACTAGGTCTGATACCGACACTGCGCATTGAACTAATTTGAGCTTTGTCTTTTGTCTGGACTTCCCTGTGCGATCGGAGGAAAGGCACACATTGAGGAGTACATAGCGGATGGTTGTGGTCTTTAACAAATTTTGTCACAACATAATACTACTGAGAAGCTCTATGCAATTTTATACGGAGGAGTGCACCGCATCCAACTCTAATTAGGGGTTTGGGCTCCCTCGATCTGTATTCATGATCTAAATATTTTTGGGACCTTTCCCCTTCTTTAGAACACACCCAACGTCTTGATAACATTAATTTGTCCCTTCCACATTTCATTGAATCCTTCCGTATACTAAAACCCACCACCTTCGCATAACTATTGTAAAATCTTTCAGCTTCAGTCACGGATTTGAATGTCATGTGTATGACTTCATCTAAGGTCAATTCATTCAATGCTTGGTCAATTCATTCATAGTACTGCCCCTTCTATTAAATCCTTAGTGGTAGTAGGTATAGTCATTTCTAGGTTCAAGCAACAACGCAATTCATACTTTATAAAATGTAAAAGGGATTGCAAGCAACAACACAATTCATACTATATCCTATGTACTCAAATCTCCCTAGGATGAAAGAGGTAGAGGTGGAGGGAGAAGTGGAGGAAGGGGAAGAATGGCTAGTAATGCTCCTTCAATTATCGATGCATGGCATATATATTGCTCTTACACAGATCCTAGGGCAAACTTGGTATGGCAAAAGACGTCATTTTGTCAACACCCCAATACCTTATAATTTATCTTTCTCCAATGTTCGCCACATAATCATTAGAGACGCTCACACTCGACTACCAAACAATGCAGTTCTTTTTGGAGATGATCTACAATAGACAAAATTGTTTAGCATAAGGTGTGAGTGCGAAGTATATTGTCGTTGGCACGAGTTGCCAGTACCAATTTCTCGTGCTGCTGATTTGATGCAAAATCCGAATAGAGATGACGACCGAGTCATATGTTTGTTGAAGCAAGAGATTCGACAGATAAAACGACGATCGCATCGTTTTCACGCAATTGAAGATGCAAAAAAGTATTACGACCCCCCAGTCTTTACCATACAAGATATTGAAGATGATCCATGTTACACTGATGTATATCCCAATCTACCAGATTATAGTGAAGATGATGTGGATGGGGATTTTCAACGTTTTCTTCCTAGGTGTCTAATCAGAGATGATGGACAGCCTTTCTGTTGTTATGAATACTATGGCGATCTATCTGGTTTGGACATCCTTTCTGAATAATGTTATGAATTCCATGATTAAGAAATATTGTTTCCTTAGTGATCCCTGTTTAAGAAATTATGTACCCTTCATGTACCCTTGTTGTTTCATGATAAAGAAATATTGTACCCTAGCTGTTTCGTGATTAATAAATATTGTGTCTTAACTGTTCCATCATTAATAAATTATGTACCTTTCATTTTCCATGATGAAGAAATTTTGTTTTCTTCTTGTTTCCTTACTGTTTTCGTATTTTCCTTCTTATTTTTATGTAGTAATCATGTAAGAGCACTCTTATTCCTAAAAATGTTTGTACATATATTAAATAAATAATGTTCCATTATTGTTCCATGTTTAATAAATTATGTACCCTATCTGTACCCTAGTTATTTCATGGTTAAGAAATATTATTTCCTCCTTGTTCCGTTTCTGTTTTGGTATTATTTTCACTACACTAACACATTATGCACCCTTTTCCCTAACCAATAAAGTAAGAACTTTGTAAGAAATATATTTCAATTTCAATGATGTATCTTATTTAAATTCACTTAACTAATATTTTTTTGTACTAACAAAGTAAGAACACTCTTATTGACTAATATTTATTTTTACTTCACTAATATTTATTTTTATCAAAAATGAACTTCTAAAACTAGACGGTCAAAAAAATTGAGATAACGATAGAAGTTTCCTTGTGAAGACGGAAATGATGACTACCACTTATGGAAATAAATACCCACCAGTGGGAGCTTTTTTGAGGCTAAAATTAAAATTTTGTTTGAAGACGGTACAAAAGCTCGTGTTCAGATTACGGTAAGACTAAAATGAACTTTTGAATTTGGATGGTCAAAAGAAATTGAGAAAACGATTGAAGTTTTCCTTGTGATGACAGAAATTATGACTACCACTTATGAAAATAAATTCCCACCAGTGGGAGTTTTCTAAGGCTAAAATTGAAATATTGTTGGAAGACGGTACAAAATCTCGTGTTCAGATTACGGTAAGACTAAAATGAACTTTTGAATTTGGACGTTAAAAAAAATTGAGATAATGATAGAAGTTTCCTTGGGAAGACGGAAATTATGACTAACACAAATGGAAATAAATTACCACTAGTGGGAGTTTTTTCAGTCTAAAATTGCAGTTTTGTTGGAAGACGGTACAAACGCTCGTGTTCGGATTACGGTAAGACTAAAATGAACTTTTGAAATTGGACGATAAAAAAAAATTGAGATAACGATAGAAGTTTCCTTGTGAAGACGGAAATTATGACTACCACTTATGGAAATAAATTCCCACCAGTGGGAGTTTTTTGAGGTTGAATTGAAATTTTGTTGGAAGACGGTACAAAAGCTCGTGTTCAGATTACGGTAAGACTAAAATGAACTTCTAAAACTGGACGGTCAAAAAAATTGAGAAAACGATAGAAGTTTTCTTGTGAAGACGAAAATTATGACTACCACTTATGGCAATAAATTCCCACCAGTGGGAGTTTTTTGAGGCTAAAATTGAAATTTTGTTGGAAGACGGTACAAAAAGCTCGTGTTTAGATTACGGTAATACTAAAATGAACTTTTGAATTTGGACGGTCAAAAAAAATTGAGATAACGATAGTAGTTTCCTTTTGATGACGGAAATTATGACTACCACTTATGTAAATAATTTCCCACCAGTGGAAGTTTTTTGAGTCTAAAATTACAATTTTGATGGAAGACGGTACAAATGCTCGTGTTCGGATTACGGTAAGACAAAAATAAACTTTTGAAACTGGACTGTAAAAAAAAAATGAGATAACTATAGAAGTCTCCTTGTGAAGACAGAAATTATGACTACCACTTATGGAAATAAATCCCACCAGTGGAAGTTTTTTGAGTCTAAAATTGAAATTTTTTTGGATGACGGTACAAATTCTCGTGTTCGGATTACGGTAAGACTAAAATGAATACTTGAAATTGGACGGTAAAAAAAATTGAGATAACGATAGAAGTTTTCTTGTGAAGACGGAAATTATGACTACCACATATGGAAATAAATTCCCACCAGTGGGAGTTTTTTGAGTCTAAAATTGCAATTTTGTTTGAAGATGGTACAAATGCTCGTGTTCGGATTACGGTAAGACTAAAATGAACTTTTGAAATTGGACGGTATAAAAAAATTGAGATAACGATAGTAGTCTCCTTGTAATAATGGAAATTATGAATACCATTAAGAAAATAAATTCGCACCTGTGGGAGTTTTTTTAGTCTAAAATTGAAATTTTGTTGGAAGACGGTACAAAAGCTTGTGTTCAGATTACGGTAAGACTAAAATGAACTTTTGAATTTGGACGGTCAAAAGAAATTGAGATAACGATAGAAATTTTCTTGTGATGACGGAAATTATGACTACCACTTATGGAAATAAATTCCCACCAGTGGAAGTTTTTTGAGTCTAATATTGAATTTTTGTTGGAAGACGGTACAAATGCTCGTGTTCGGATTACGGTAAGACTAAAATGAATATTTGAAATTGGACGGTAAAAAAAATTGAGATAACGATAGAAGTTTCCTTGTGAAGACAGAAATTATGACTACCACATATGGAAATAAATTCCCACCAGTGGGAGTTTTTTGAGTCTAAAATTGCAATTTTGTTGGAAGACGGTACAAATGCTCGTGTTCGGATTACGGTAAGACTAAAATAAACTTTTGAAATTGGAAGGTATAAAAAAATTGAGATATCGATAGTAGTCTCCTTGTAATAATGGAAATTATGAATACCATTATGGAAATAAATTCCCACAAGTGGGAGTTTTTTTAGTCTAAAATTGAAATTTTGTTGGAAGACGGTACAAAAGCTTGTGTTCAGATTACGGTAAGAGTAAAATGAACTTTTGAATTTGGACGGTAAAAAAAAATTGAGATAATGATTGAAGTGTCCTTGTGATGACAGAAATAATGACTACCACATATGGAAATAAATTCCCACCAGTGGGGGTTTTTTTAGGCTAAAATTGAAATTTTGTTGGGAGACGGTACAAAAGCCTGTGTTCAGATTACGGTAAGACTAAAATGATCTTTTGAATTTGGACGGTCAAAAGAAATTGAGATAACAATTGAAGTTTTCGTTGTGATGACGGAAATTATGACTACCACTTATGGAAATTAATTCCCACCAGTGGAAGTTTTTTGAGTCTAAAATTGAAATTTTGTTGGAAGACGGTACAAATGCTCGTGTTCTGATTAAGGTAAGACTAAAATGAACTTTTTAAATTGGACGGTAAAAAAAATTGAGATAACGATAGTAGTTTCCTTGTGATGACGGAAATTATGACTACCACTTATGGAAATAAATTTTTACCAATGGGAGTTTTTTGAGGCTAAAATTGAAATTTTTTTGGAAGACGGTACGAAAGCTTGTGTTCAGATTACGGTAAGACTAAAATGAACTTTTGAATTTGGACGGTCAAAAGAAATTGAGATAACGATTGAAGTTTCCTTGTGATGACGGAAATTATGACTACCACCTATGGAAATAAATTCCCACCAGTGGGAGGTTTTTGAGTCTAAAATTGAAATTTTGGTGGAAGATGGTACAAAAGCTCCTTTTCGGATTACGGTAAGACTAAAATGAACATTTGAAATTGGATGGTCAAAATAAATTGAGATCACGATAGTAGTTTTCTTGTGATGACGAAAATTATGACTACCACTTATGGAAATACATTCCCACCAGTGGGAGTTTTTTGAGTCTAAAATTGAAATTTTGTCGGAAGACGGAACAAATGCCGTGTTCGGATTACGGTAATACTAAATTGAACTTTAGAAATTGGATGGTAAAAAAAATTGTTATAACGATAGAAGTTTCCTTGCGATGACGGAAATTATGACTACCACATATTGAAATAAATTCCCACCAGTGGTATTTTTTTGAGTCCAAAATAGAAATTTTGTTGGAAATCGGTACAAAAGCTCGTGTTCGGATTACGGTAAACCTAAAATGAACTCCTAAAACTGGACGGTCAAAAATAATTGAGATAATGATAGAAGTTTCCTTGTGATGACGAAAATTATGACTACCACTTATGGAAATAAATTCCCACCAGTGGTAGTTTTTTGAGGCTGAAATTGAAATTTTGTTTGGAAGACTGTACAAAAGTTCATGTTCGGATTACGGTAAGACTAAAATGAACTTTTGAATTTCTACGACCAAAAAAAATTGAGAGAACGATCGTAGTTTCCTTATGATGAAGGAAATTATGACAACCACTTATGTAAATAAATTCCCACCAGTGGGAGTTTTTTGAGTCTAAAATTGCAATTTTGTTGGAAGACGTTACAAATGCTCGTGTTCGTATTACGGTAAGACTAAAATGATCTTTTGAAATTGGATGGTCAAAAAAAAATTGAGATAATGATAGAAGTTTCCTTTTGAAGACGGAAATTATGACTACCACTTATGGAAATAAATTCCCACCAGTGGGAGTTTTTTGAGGCTGAATTGAAATTTTGTAGGAAGACGGTACAAAAGCTCGTGTTCGGAATACGGTAATACTAAAATGAACTTCTAAAACCGGACGGTCAAAAATATTGAGATAACGATAGAAGTTTCCTTGTGAAGACAAAAATTATGACTACCACTTATGGCAATAAATTCTCACCAGTAGGAGTTTTTTGAGGCCAAAATTGAAATTTTGTTTGAAGATGGTACAAATGCTCGATTTCGGATTACGGTAAGATTAAAATGAACTTTTCAATTTAGACAGACAAAAAAAATTGAGATTGCGATAGTAGTTTCCTTGTGATGACGGAAATTATGACTACCACTTATGTAAATAGATTTCCACCAGTGGGAGTTTTTTGAGTATAAAATTGCAATTTTGTTGGAAGGCGGTACAAATGCTCGGGTTCGGATTATAGTAAGAAAAAAATGGACCTTTGAAATTGGACGGTAATAAAAAATTGAGATAACGATAGAAGTTTCCTTGTGATGACGGAAATTATGACTACCACTTATGGAAATAAATTCCCACCAGTGGATGTTTTTTGAGTCTGAAATTGAAATTTTGTTGGATGACGGTACAAATGCTCATGTTCGGATTACGGTAAGACTAAAATGAATATTTGAAATTGGACGGTAAAAAAAATTGAGATAATGATAGAAGTTTGCTTGTGAAGACGGAAATTATGACTACCACATATGGAAATAAATCCCCACTAGTGGGAGTTTTTTGAGTCTTAAATTGCAATATATTTTGAAGACGGTAAAAATGCTCGTGTTCGGATCACGGTAAGAAAAAAATGGACTTTTGAAATTGGACAGTAAAAAAAAATTGAGATAACGATAGAAGTTTCCTTGTGATGACGGAATTTATGATTACCACTTATGGAAATAAATTCCCACCAGTGGGAGTTTTTTGAGTCTAAAATTGAAATTATGTTGGAAGACGGTACAAATGCTCGAGTTCGGATTACGGTAAGACTAAAATGAACATTTGAAATTGGATGATAAAAAAAATTGAGATAATGATAGAAGTTTCCTTATGAAGACGGAAATTATGACTACCACTTATGGAAATAAATTATTACCAGTGGGAGTTTTTTGAGGCTGAATTGAAATTTTGTTGGAAGACGGTGCAAAAGCTCTTGTTCGGATTACGGTAATACTAAAATAAACTTCTAAAACTGGATGGTCAAAAATATTGATATAACGATAGAAGTTTCCTTGTGAAGACGAAAATTATGACTACCACTTATGGCAATAAATTCCCACCAGTGGGAGTTTTTTGAGGCTAAAATTGAAATTTTGTATGAAGACGGTACAAATGCTCGTGTTCAGATTACGGTAAGACTAAAATGAACTTTTCAATTTAGACGGACAAAAAAAATTGAGATTACGATAGTAGTTTCCTTGTGATGACGGAAATTATGACTACCACTTATGTAAATTAATTCCCACCAATGGAAGTTTTTTGAGTCTAAAATTGCAATTTTGTTGGAAGACGGTACAAATGCTCGTGTTCGGATTTCCGTAAGAAAAAAATGGACTTTTGAAATTGGACGGTAAAAAAAAATTGAGATAATGATAGAAGTTTCCTTGTGAAGACGGAAATTGTGACTACCACTTATGGAAATAAATTCCCACCTGTGGGAGTTTTTTGAGGCTGAATTGAAATTTTGTTGGAAGACGGTACAAAAGCTCGTGTTCGGATTATGGTAATACTAAAATGAACTTCTAAAACTGGATGGTCAAAAATATTTATATAACGATAGAAGTTTCCTTGTGAAGACGAAAATTTTGACTACCACTTATGGCAATAAATTCCCACCAGTGGGAGTTTTTTTAGGCTAAAATTGAAATTTTATTTGAAGACGGTACAAATGCTCGTGTTCAGATTACGCTAAGACTAAAATGAACTTTTCAATTTAGATGGACAAAAAAAATTGAGATAACGATAGTAGTTTTCTTGTGATGACGGAAATTATGACTACCACAGATGTAAATAAATTCCCACCAGAGGGAGTTTTTTGAGTCTAAAATTGCAATTTTGTTGGAAGACGGTACAAATGCTCGTGTTCGGATTACAGTAAGAAAAAAATGGACTTTTGAAATTGGACGGTAATAAAAAATTGAGATAACGATAGAAGTTTCCTAGTGATGACGGAAATTATGACTACCACTTATGGAAATAAATTCCCACCAGTGGGAGTTTTTTGAGTCTAAAATTGCAATTTTGTTGGAACACGTTCCAAATGCTCGTGTTTGGATTACGGTAAGACTAAAATGAACATTTGAAATTGGATGGTAAAAAAAATTGAGATAATGATAGAAGTTCCCTTATGAAGACGGAAATTATGACTACCACTTATGGAAATAAATTATTACCAGTGGGAGTTTTTTGAGGCTGAATTGAAATTTTGTTGGAAGACGGTGCAAAAGCTCGTGTTCGGATTACGGTAATACTAAAATAAACTTCTAAAACTGGATGGTCAAAAATATTGATATAACGATAGGAGTTTCCTTGTGAAGACGAAAATTATGACTACCACTTATGGCAATAAATTCCCACCAGTGGGAGTTTTTTGAGGCTAAAATTGAAATTTTGTATGAAGACGGTACAAATGCTCGTGTTCAGATTACGGTAAGACTAAAATGAACTTTTCAATTTAGACGGACAAAAAAAATTGAGATTACGATAGTAGTTTCCTTGTGATGACGGAAATTATGACTACCACTTATGTAAATTAATTCCCACCAGTGGAAGTTTTTTGAGTCTAAAATTGCAATTTTGTTGGAAGACGGTACAAATGCTCGTGTTCGGATTTCCGTAAGAAAAAAATGGACTTTTGAAATTGGACGGTAAAAAAAAATTGAGATAATGATAGAAGTTTCCTTGTGAAGACGGAAATTGTGACTACCACTTATGGAAATAAATTCCCACCTGTGGGAGTTTTTTGAGGCTGAATTGAAATTTTGTTGGAAGACGGTACAAAAGCTCGTGTTCGGATTACGGTAATACTAAAATGAACTTCTAAAACTGGATGGTCAAAAATATTTATATAACGATAGAAGTTTCCTTGTGAAGACGAAAATTATGACTACCACTTATGGCAATAAATTCCCACCAGTGGGAGTTTTATTAGGCTAAAATTGAAATTTTATTTGAAGACGGTACAAATGCTCGTGTTCAGATTACGGTAAGACTAAAATGAACTTTTCAATTTAGACGGACAAAAAAAATTGAGATTACGATAGTAGTTTCCTTGTTATGACGAAAATTATGACTACCACTTATGTAAATTAATTCCCACCAGTGGGAGTTTTTTGAGTCTAAAATTGCAATTTTGTTGGAAGACGGTACAAATGCTCGTGTTCGGATTACAGTAAGAAAAAAATGGATTTTTGAAATTGGACGGTAATAAAAAATTGAGATAACGATAGAAGTTTCCTTGTGATGACGAAAATTATGACTACCACTTATGGAAATAAATTCCCACCAGTGGAAGTTTTTTGAGTTTAAAATTGAAATTTTGTTGGAAGACGTTCCAAATGCTCGTGTTCGGATTATGGTAAGACTAAAATGAACTTTTGAAATTGGATGGTAAAAAAAAATTGAGATAATGATAGAAGTTTCCTTTTGAAGACGGAAATTATGACTACCACTTATGGAAATAAATTCCCACCAGTGGGAGTTTTTTGAGGCTGAATTGAAATTTTGTTGGAAGACAGTACAAAAGCTCGTGTTCGGATTACGGTAATACTAAAAAGAACTTCTAAAAATGGATGGTCAAAAATATTGATATAACGATAGAAGTTTCCTTGTGAAGACGAAAATTATGACTACCACTTATGGCAATAAATTCCCACCAGTGGGAGTTTTCTGAGGCTTAAATTGAAATTTTGTTTGAAGACGGTACAAATGCTCGTGTTCAGATTACGCTAAGACTAAAATGAACTTTTCAATTTAGATGGACAAAAAAAATTGAGATAACGATAGTAGTTTTCTTGTGATGACGGAAATTATGACTACCACAGATGTAAATAAATTCCCACCAGTGGGAGTTTTTTGAGTCTAAAATTGCAATTTTGTTAGAAGACGGTACAAATGCTCGTGTTCGGATTACAGTAAGAAAAAAATGGACTTTTGAAATTGGACGGTAATAAAAAATTGAGATAACGATAGAAGTTTCCTAGTGATGACGGTAATTATGACTACCACTTATGGAAATAAATTCCCACCAGTGGGAGTTTTTTGAGTCTTTCCGTAATCCGAACCCGAGCATTTGTACCGTCCTCCAACAAAATTGCAATTTTAGACTCAAAAAAATCCCACTGGTGGGAATTTATTTCCATATGCGGTACTCATAATTTCCGTCTTTACAAGGAAAGTTCTTTCGATGTCTCAATTTGTTTTATAGTCCAATTTCAAATGTTTATTTTAGTCTTACCGTAATCCGAACGCGAGCATTTGTACCGTCCTCCAACAAAATTGCAATTTTAGACTAAAAAAAATCCCACTGGTGGGAATTTATTTCCATATGTGGTACTCATAATTTCCGTCTTTACAAGGAAAGTTCTTTCGATATCTCAATTTGTTTTACAGTCCAATTTCAAATGTTTATTTAAGTCGTAAAGTAATCCGGGCACGAGCATTTGTTCCGTCCCCAAACAAAATTGCAATTTTAGACTAAAAAAAATCCCACTGGTGGGAATTTATTTCCATATGTGGTACTCATAATTTCCGTCTTTACAAGGAAAGTTCTTTCGATATCTCAATTTGTTTTACAGTCCAATTTCAAATGTTTATTTAAGATGTACAGTAATCCGGGCACGAGCATTTGTACCGTCCCCAAACATAATTGCAATTTTAGACTCAAAAAAATCCCACTGGTGGGAATTTATTTCCATATGTGGTACTCATAATTTCCGTCTTTACAAGGAAAGTTCTTTCGATATCTCAATTTGTTTTACAGTCCAATTTCAAATGTTTATTTAAGATGTACAGTAATCCGGGCACGAGCATTTGTACCGTCCCCAAACATAATTGCAATTTTAGACTCAAAAAAATCCCACTGGTGGGAATTTATTTCCATATGTGGTACTCATAATTTCCGTCTTTACAAGGAAAGTTCTTTCGATGTCAATAAATTCCCACCAGTGGGAGTTTTCTGAGGCTTAAATTGAAATTTTGTTTGAAGACGGTACAAATGCTCGTGTTCAGATTACGCTAAGACTAAAATGAACTTTTCAATTTAGATGGACAAAAAAAATTGAGATAACGATAGTAGTTTTCTTGTGATGACGGAAATTATGACTACCACAGATGTAAATAAATTCCCACCAGTGGGAGTTTTTTGAGTCTAAAATTGCAATTTTGTTAGAAGACGGTACAAATGCTCGTGTTCGGATTACAGTAAGAAAAAAATGGACTTTTGAAATTGGACGGTAATAAAAAATTGAGATAACGATAGAAGTTTCCTAGTGATGACGGTAATTATGACTACCACTTATGGAAATAAATTCCCACCAGTGGGAGTTTTTTGAGTCTAAAATTGCAATTTTGTTGGAAGACGTTCCAAATGCTCGTGTTCCGATTACGGTAAGACTAAAATGAACTTTTAAAATTGGATGGTAAAAAAAAATAGAGATAATGATAGAAGTTTCCTTTTGAAGACGGAAATTATGACTACCACTTATGGAAATAAATTCCCACCAGTTGGAGTTTTTTGAGGCTAAATTGAAATTTTGTTGGAAGACGGTACAAAAGCTCGTGTTCGGATTATGGTAATACTAAAATTAACTTCTAAAACTGGATGGTAAAATATATTGAGATAACGATAGAAGTTGCCTTGTGAAGGACTCAAAAAAATCCCACTGGTGGGAATTTATTTCCATATGTGGTACTCATAATTTCCGTCTTTACAAGGAAAGTTCTTTCGATATCTCAATTTGTTTTACATTCCAATTTCAAATGTTTATTTAAGATGTACAGTAATCCGGGCACGAGCATTTGTACCGTCCCCAAACATAATTGCAATTTTAGACTCAAAAAAATGCCACTGGTGGGAATTTATTTCCATATGTGGTACTCATAATTTCCGTCTTTACAAGGAAAGTTCTTTCGATGTCTCAATTTGTTTTACAGTCCAATTTCAAATGTTTATTTTAGTCTTACCGTAATCCGAACGCGAGCATTTGTACCGTCCTCCAACAAAATTGCAATTTTAGACTCAAAAAAATCCCACTGGTGGGAATTTATTTCCATATGTGGTACTCATAATTTCCGTCTTTACAAGGAAAGTTCTTTCGATATCTCAATTTGTTTTACAGTCCAATTTCAAATGTTTATTTAAGTCGTACAGTAATCCGGGCACGAGCATTTGTTCCGTCCCCAAACAAAATTGCAATTTTAGACTCAAAAAAATACCACTGGTGGGAATTTATTTCCATATGTGGTACTCATAATTTCCGTCTTTACAAGGAAAGTTCTTTCAATATCTCAATTTGTTTTACAGTCCAATTTCAAATGTTTATTTAAGTTGTACAGTAATCCGGGCACGAGCATTTGTACCGTCCCGAAACAAAATTGCAATTTTAGACTCAAAAATATCCCACTGGTGGGAATTTATTTCCATATGTGGTACTCATAATTTCCGTCTTTACAAGGAAAGTTCTTTCGATGTCTCAATTTGTTTTATAGTCCAATTTCAAATGTTTATTTTAGTCTTACCGTAATCCGAACGCGAGCATTTGTACCGTCCTCCAACAAAATTGCAATTTTAGACTCAAAAAAATCCCACTGGTGGGAATTTATTTGCATATGTGGTACTCATAATTTCCGTCATTACAAGGAAAGTTCTTTCGATATCCCAATTTGTTTTACAGTCCAATTTCAAATGTTTATTTTAGTCTTTCCGTAATCCGAACCCGAGCATTTGTACCGTCCTCCAACAAAATTGCAATTTTAGACTCAAAAAAATCCCACTGGTGGGAATTTATTTCCATATGCGGTACTCATAATTTCCGTCTTTACAAGGAAAGTTCTTTCGATGTCTCAATTTGTTTTATAGTCCAATTTCAAATGTTTATTTTAGTCTTACCGTAATCCGAACGCGAGCATTTGTACCGTCCTCCAACAAAATTGCAATTTTAGACTAAAAAAAATCCCACTGGTGGGAATTTATTTCCATATGTGGTACTCATAATTTCCGTCTTTACAAGGAAAGTTCTTTCGATATCTCAATTTGTTTTACAGTCCAATTTCAAATGTTTATTTAAGTCGTAAAGTAATCCGGGCACGAGCATTTGTTCCGTCCCCAAACAAAATTGCAATTTTAGACTAAAAAAAATCCCACTGGTGGGAATTTATTTCCATATGTGGTACTCATAATTTCCGTCTTTACAAGGAAAGTTCTTTCGATATCTCAATTTGTTTTACAGTCCAATTTCAAATGTTTATTTAAGATGTACAGTAATCCGGGCACGAGCATTTGTACCGTCCCCAAACATAATTGCAATTTTAGACTCAAAAAAATCCCACTGGTGGGAATTTATTTCCATATGTGGTACTCATAATTTCCGTCTTTACAAGGAAAGTTCTTTCGATATCTCAATTTGTTTTACAGTCCAATTTCAAATGTTTATTTAAGATGTACAGTAATCCGGGCACGAGCATTTGTACCGTCCCCAAACATAATTGCAATTTTAGACTCAAAAAAATCCCACTGGTGGGAATTTATTTCCATATGTGGTACTCATAATTTCCGTCTTTACAAGGAAAGTTCTTTCGATGTCAATAAATTCCCACCAGTGGGAGTTTTCTGAGGCTTAAATTGAAATTTTGTTTGAAGACGGTACAAATGCTCGTGTTCAGATTACGCTAAGACTAAAATGAACTTTTCAATTTAGATGGACAAAAAAAATTGAGATAACGATAGTAGTTTTCTTGTGATGACGGAAATTATGACTACCACAGATGTAAATAAATTCCCACCAGTGGGAGTTTTTTGAGTCTAAAATTGCAATTTTGTTAGAAGACGGTACAAATGCTCGTGTTCGGATTACAGTAAGAAAAAAATGGACTTTTGAAATTGGACGGTAATAAAAAATTGAGATAACGATAGAAGTTTCCTAGTGATGACGGTAATTATGACTACCACTTATGGAAATAAATTCCCACCAGTGGGAGTTTTTTGAGTCTAAAATTGCAATTTTGTTGGAAGACGTTCCAAATGCTCGTGTTCCGATTACGGTAAGACTAAAATGAACTTTTAAAATTGGATGGTAAAAAAAAATAGAGATAATGATAGAAGTTTCCTTTTGAAGACGGAAATTATGACTACCACTTATGGAAATAAATTCCCACCAGTTGGAGTTTTTTGAGGCTAAATTGAAATTTTGTTGGAAGACGGTACAAAAGCTCGTGTTCGGATTATGGTAATACTAAAATTAACTTCTAAAACTGGATGGTAAAAAATATTGAGATAACGATAGAAGTTGCCTTGTGAAGGACTCAAAAAAATCCCACTGGTGGGAATTTATTTCCATATGTGGTACTCATAATTTCCGTCTTTACAAGGAAAGTTCTTTCGATATCTCAATTTGTTTTACATTCCAATTTCAAATGTTTATTTAAGATGTACAGTAATCCGGGCACGAGCATTTGTACCGTCCCAAAACATAATTGCAATTTTAGACTCAAAAAAATGCCACTGGTGGGAATTTATTTCCATATGTGGTACTCATAATTTCCGTCTTTACAAGGAAAGTTCTTTCGATGTCTCAATTTGTTTTACAGTCCAATTTCAAATGTTTATTTTAGTCTTACCGTAATCCGAACGCTAGCATTTGTACCGTCCTCCAACAAAATTGCAATTTTAGACTCAAAAAAATCCCACTGGTGGGAATTTATTTCCATATGTGGTACTCATAATTTCCGTCTTTACAAGGAAAGTTCTTTCGATATCTCAATTTGTTTTACAGTCCAATTTCAAATGTTTATTTAAGTCGTACAGTAATCCGGGCACGAGCATTTGTTCCGTCCCCAAACAAAATTGCAATTTTAGACTCAAAAAAATACCACTGGTGGGAATTTATTTCCATATGTGGTACTCATAATTTCCGTCTTTACAAGGAAAGTTCTTTCAATATCTCAATTTGTTTTACAGTCCAATTTCAAATGTTTATTTAAGTTGTACAGTAATCCGGGCACGAGCATTTGTACCGTCCCGAAACAAAATTGCAATTTTAGACTCAAAAAAATCCCACTGGTGGGAATTTATTTCCATATGTGGTACTCATAATTTCCGTCTTTACAAGGAAAGTTCTTTCGATGTCTCAATTTGTTTTATAGTCCAATTTCAAATGTTTATTTTAGTCTTACCGTAATCCGAACGCGAGCATTTGTACCGTCCTCCAACAAAATTGCAATTTTAGACTCAAAAAAATCCCACTGGTGGGAATTTATTTGCATATGTGGTACTCATAATTTCCGTCATTACAAGGAAAGTTCTTTCGATATCCCAATTTGTTTTACAGTCCAATTTCAAATGTTTATTTTAGTCTTTCCGTAATCCGAACCCGAGCATTTGTACCGTCCTCCAACAAAATTGCAATTTTAGACTCAAAAAAATCCCACTGGTGGGAATTTATTTCCATATGCGGTACTCATAATTTCCGTCTTTACAAGGAAAGTTCTTTCGATGTCTCAATTTGTTTTATAGTCCAATTTCAAATGTTTATTTTAGTCTTACCGTAATCCGAACGCGAGCATTTGTACCGTCCTCCAACAAAATTGCAATTTTAGACTAAAAAAAATCCCACTGGTGGGAATTTATTTCCATATGTGGTACTCATAATTTCCGTCTTTACAAGGAAAGTTCTTTCGATATCTCAATTTGTTTTACAGTCCAATTTCAAATGTTTATTTAAGTCGTAAAGTAATCCGGGCACGAGCATTTGTTCCGTCCCCAAACAAAATTGCAATTTTAGACTAAAAAAAATCCCACTGGTGGGAATTTATTTCCATATGTGGTACTCATAATTTCCGTCTTTACAAGGAAAGTTCTTTCGATATCTCAATTTGTTTTACAGTCCAATTTCAAATGTTTATTTAAGATGTACAGTAATCCGGGCACGAGCATTTGTACCGTCCCCAAACATAATTGCAATTTTAGACTCAAAAAAATCCCACTGGTGGGAATTTATTTCCATATGTGGTACTCATAATTTCCGTCTTTACAAGGAAAGTTCTTTCGATGTCTCAATTTGTTTTTCAGTCCAATTTCAAATGTTTATTTTAGTCTTACCGTAATCCGAACGCGAGCATTTGTACCGTCCTCCAACAAAATTGCAATTTTACACTCAAAAAAAATCCCACTGGTGGGAATTTATTTCCATATGTGGTACTCATAATTTCCGTCTTTACAAGGAAAGTTCTTTCGATATCTCAATTTGTTTTACAGTCCAATTTCAAATGTTTATTTAAGTCGTACAGTAATCCGGGCACGAGCATTTGTTCCGTCCCCAAACAAAATTGCAATTTTAGACTCAAAAAAATACCACTGGTGGGAATTTATTTCCATATGTGGTACTCATAATTTCCGTCTTTACAAGGAAAGTTCTTTCAATATCTCAATTTGTTTTACAGTCCAATTTCAAATGTTTATTTAAGTTGTACAGTAATCCGGGCACGAGCATTTGTACCGTCCCGAAACAAAATTGCAATTTTAGACTCAAAAAAATCCCACTGGTGGGAATTTTTTCCATATGTGGTACTCAAAATTTCCGTCTTTACAAGGAAAGTTCTTTCGATGTCTCAATTTGTTTTATAGTCCAATTTCAAATGTTTATTTTAGTCTTACCGTAATCCGAACGCGAGCATTTGTACCGTCCTCCAACAAAATTGCAATTTTAGACTCAAAAAAATCTCACTGGTGGGAATTTATTTCCATATGTGGTACTCATAATTTCCGTCATTACAAGGAAAGTTCTTTCGATATCCCAATTTGTTTTACAGTCCAATTTCAAATGTTTATTTTAGTCTTACCGTAATCCGAACCCGAGCATTTGTACCGTCCTCCAACAAAATTGCAATTTTAGACTAAAAAAAATCCCACTGGTGGGAATTTATTTCCATATGTGGTACTCATAATTTCCGTCTTTACAAGGAAAGTTCTTTCGATATCTCAATTTGTTTTACAGTCTAATTTCAAATGTTTATTTAAGTCGTAAAGTAATCCGGGCACGAGCATTTGTTCCGTCCCCAAACAAAATTGCAATTTTAGACTAAAAAAAATCCCACTGGTGGGAATTTATTTCCATATGTGGTACTCATAATTTCCGTCTTTACAAGGAAAGTTCTTTCGATATCTCAATTTGTTTTACAGTCCAATTTCAAATGTTTATTTAAGATGTACAGTAATCCGGGCACGAGCATTTGTACCGTCCCCAAACATAATTGCAATTTTAGACTCAAAAAAATCCCACTGGTGGGAATTTATTTCCATATGTGGTACTCATAATTTCCGTCTTTACAAGGAAAGTTCTTTCGATGTCTCAATTTGTTTTTCAGTCCAATTTCAAATGTTTATTTTAGTCTTACCGTAATCCGAACGCGAGCATTTGTACCGTCCTCCAACAAAATTGCAATTTTAGACTCAAAAAAAATCCCACTGGTGGGAATTTATTTCCATATGTGGTACTCATAATTTCCGTCTTTACAAGGAAAGTTCTTTCGATATCTCAATTTGTTTTACAGTCCAATTTCAAATGTTTATTTAAGTCGTAAAGTAATCCGGGCACGAGCATTTGTTCCGTCCCCAAACAAAATTGCAATTTTAGACTCAAAAAAATACCACTGGTGGGAATTTATTTCCATATGTGGTACTCATAATTTCCGTCTTTACAAGGAAAGTTCTTTCAATATCTCAATTTGTTTTACAGTCCAATTTCAAATGTTTATTTAAGTTGTACAGTAATCCGGGCACGAGCATTTGTACCGTCCCGAAACAAAATTGCAATTTTAGACTCAAAAAAATCCCACTGGTGGGAATTTTTTCCATATGTGGTACTCAAAATTTCCGTCTTTACAAGGAAAGTTCTTTCGATGTCTCAATTTGTTTTATAGTCCAATTTCAAATGTTTATTTTAGTCTTACCGTAATCCGAACGCGAGCATTTGTACCGTCCTCCAACAAAATTGCAATTTTAGACTCAAAAAAATCTCACTGGTGGGAATTTATTTCCATATGTGGTACTCATAATTTCCGTCATTACAAGGAAAGTTCTTTCGATATCCCAATTTGTTTTACAGTCCAATTTCAAATGTTTATTTTAGTCTTACCGTAATCCGAACCCGAGCATTTGTACCGTCCTCCAACAAAATTGCAATTTTAGACTCAAAAAAATCCCACTGGTGGGAATTTATTTCCATATGCGGTACTCATAATTTCCGTCTTTACAAGGAAAGTTCTTTCGATGTCTCAATTTGTTTTATAGTCCAATTTCAAATGTTTATTTTAGTCTTACCGTAATCCGAACGCGAGCATTTGTACCGTCCTCCAACAAAATTGCAATTTTAGACTCAAAAAAATCCCACAGGTGGGAATTTATTTCCATATGTGGTACTCATAATTTCCGTCTTTACAAGGAAAGTTCTTTCAATATCTCAATTTGTTTTACAGTCCAATTTCAAATGTTTATTTAAGTTGTACAGTAATCCGGGCACGAGCATTTGTACCGTCCCGAAACAAAATTGCAATTTTAGACTCAAAAAAATCCCACTGGTGGGAATTTTTTCCATATGTGGTACTCAAAATTTCCGTCTTTACAAGGAAAGTTCTTTCGATGTCTCAATTTGTTTTATAGTCCAATTTCAAATGTTTATTTTAGTCTTACCGTAATCCGAACGCGAGCATTTGTACCGTCCTCCAACAAAATTGCAATTTTAGACTCAAAAAAATCTCACTGGTGGGAATTTATTTCCATATGTGGTACTCATAATTTCCGTCATTACAAGGAAAGTTCTTTCGATATCCCAATTTGTTTTACAGTCCAATTTCAAATGTTTATTTTAGTCTTACCGTAATCCGAACCCGAGCATTTGTACCGTCCTCCAACAAAATTGCAATTTTAGACTAAAAAAAATCCCACTGGTGGGAATTTATTTCCATATGTGGTACTCATAATTTCCGTCTTTACAAGGAAAGTTCTTTCGATATCTCAATTTGTTTTACAGTCCAATTTCAAATGTTTATTTAAGTCGTAAAGTAATCCGGGCACGAGCATTTGTTCCGTCCCCAAACAAAATTGCAATTTTAGACTAAAAAAAATCCCACTGGTGGGAATTTATTTCCATATGTGGTACTCATAATTTCCGTCTTTACAAGGAAAGTTCTTTCGATATCTCAATTTGTTTTACAGTCCAATTTCAAATGTTTATTTAAGATGTACAGTAATCCGGGCATGAGCATTTGTACCGTCCCCAAACATAATTGCAATTTTAGACTCAAAAAAATCCCACTGGTGGGAATTTATTTCCATATGTGGTACTCATAATTTCCGTCTTTACAAGGAAAGTTCTTTCGATGTCTCAATTTGTTTTTCAGTCCAATTTCAAATGTTTATTTTAGTCTTACCGTAATCCGAACGCGAGCATTTGTACCGTCCTCCAACAAAATTGCAATTTTAGACTCAAAAAAAATCCCACTGGTGGGAATTTATTTCCATATGTGGTACTCATAATTTCCGTCTTTACAAGGAAAGTTCTTTCGATATCTCAATTTGTTTTACAGTCCAATTTCAAATGTTTATTTAAGTCGTAAAGTAATCCGGGCACGAGCATTTGTTCCGTCACCAAACAAAATTGCAATTTTAGACTCAAAAAAATACCACTGGTGGGAATTTATTTCCATATGTGGTACTCATAATTTCCGTCTTTACAAGGAAAGTTCATCAATATCTCAATTTGTTTTACAGTCCAATTTCAAATGTTTATTTAAGTTGTACAGTAATCCGGGCACGAGCATTTGTACCGTCCCGAAACAAAATTGCAATTTTAGACTCAAAAAAATCCCACTGGTGGGAATTTTTTCCATATGTGGTACTCAAAATTTCCGTCTTTACAAGGAAAGTTCTTTCGATGTCTCAATTTGTTTTATAGTCCAATTTCAAATGTTTATTTTAGTCTTACCGTAATCCGAACGCGAGCATTTGTACCGTCCTCCAACAAAATTGCAATTTTAGACTCAAAAAAATCTCACTGGTGGGAATTTATTTCCATATGTGGTACTCATAATTTCCGTCATTACAAGGAAAGTTCTTTCGATATCCCAATTTGTTTTACAGTCCAATTTCAAATGTTTATTTTAGTCTTACCGTAATCCGAACCCGAGCATTTGTACCGTCCTCCAACAAAATTGCAATTTTAGACTCAAAAAAATCCCACTGGTGGGAATTTATTTCCATATGCGGTACTCATAATTTCCGTCTTTACAAGGAAAGTTCTTTCGATGTCTCAATTTGTTTTATAGTCCAATTTCAAATGTTTATTTTAGTCTTACCGTAATCCGAACGCGAGCATTTGTACCGTCCTCCAACAAAATTGCAATTTTAGACTCAAAAAAATCCCACTGGTGGGAATTTATTTCCATATGTGGTACTCATAATTTCCGTCTTTACAAGGAAAGTTCTTTCGATATCTCAATTTGTTTTACAGTCCAATTTCAAATGTTTATTTAAGTTGTATAGTAATCCGGGCACGAGCATTTGTACCGTCCCCCAACAAAATTGCAATTTTAGACTAAAAAAAATCCCACTGGTGGGAATTTATTTCCATATGTGGTACTCATAATTTCCGTCTTTACAAGGAAAGTTCTTTCGATATCTCAATTTGTTTTACAGTCCAATTTCAAATGTTTATTTAAGTCGTAAAGTAATCCGGGCACGAGCATTTGTTCCGTCCCCAAACAAAATTGCAATTTTAGACT
The DNA here is from genome assembly GCA_033977485.1 of Hydrangea macrophylla. NCBI lineage: Eukaryota > Viridiplantae > Streptophyta > Magnoliopsida > Cornales > Hydrangeaceae > Hydrangea > Hydrangea macrophylla. Next base: position 81,534,959 of record CM066996.1, read on the forward strand.
AAAAAAAATCCCACTGGTGGGAATTTATTTCCATATGTGGTACTCATAATTTCCGTCTTTACAAGGAAAGTTCTTTCGATATCTCAATTTGTTTTACAGTCCAATTTCAAATGTTTATTTAAGATGTGCAGTAATCCGGGCACGAGCATTTGTACCGTCCCCAAACATAATTGCAATTTTAGACTCAAAAAAATCCCACTGGTGGGAATTTATTTCCATATGTGGTACTCATAATTTCCGTCTTCACAAGGAAAGTTCTTTCGATGTCTCAATTTGTTTTTCAGTCCAATTTCAAATGTTTATTTTAGTCTTACCGTAATCCGAACGCGAGCATTTGTACCGTCCTCCAACAAAATTGCAATTTTAGACTCAAAAAAAATCCCACTGGTGGGAATTTATTTCCATATGTGGTACTCATAATTTCCGTCTTTACAAGGAAAGTTCTTTCGATATCTCAATTTGTTTTACAGTCCAATTTCAAATGTTTATTTAAGTCGTACAGTAATCCGGGCACGAGCATTTGTTCCGTCCCCAAACAAAATTGCAATTTTAGACTCAAAAAAATACCACTGGTGGGAATTTATTTCCATATGTGGTACTCATAATTTCCGTCTTTACAAGGAAAGTTCTTTCAATATCTCAATTTGTTTTACAGTCCAATTTCAAATGTTTATTTAAGTTGTACAGTAATCCGGGCACGAGCATTTGTACCGTCCCGAAACAAAATTGCAATTTTAGACTTAAAAAAATCCCACTGGTGGGAATTTTTTCCATATGTGGTACTCAAAATTTCCGTCTTTACAAGGAAAGTTCTTTCGATGTCTCAATTTGTTTTATAGTCCAATTTCAAATGTTTATTTTAGTCTTACCGTAATCCGAACGCGAGCATTTGTACCGTCCTCCAACAAAATTGCAATTTTAGACTCAAAAAAATCTCACTGGTGGGAATTTATTTCCATATGTGGTACTCATAATTTCCGTCATTACAAGGAAAGTTCTTTCGATATCCCAATTTGTTTTACAGTCCAATTTCAAATGTTTATTTTAGTCTTACCGTAATCCGAACCCGAGCATTTGTACCGTCCTCCAACAAAATTGCAATTTTAGACTCAAAAAAATCCCACTGGTGGGAATTTATTTCCATATGCGGTACTCATAATTTCCGTCTTTACAAGGAAAGTTCTTTCGATGTCTCAATTTGTTTTATAGTCCAATTTCAAATGTTTATTTTAGTCTTACCGTAATCCGAACGCGAGCATTTGTACCGTCCTCCAACAAAATTGCAATTTTAGACTCAAAAAAATCCCACTGGTGGGAATTTATTTCCATATGTGGTACTCATAATTTCCGTCTTTACAAGGAAAGTTCTTTCGATATCTCAATTTGTTTTACAGTCCAATTTCAAATGTTTATTTAAGTCGTAAAGTAATCCGGGCACGAGCATTTGTTCCGTCCCCAAACAAAATTGCAATTTTAGACTAAAAAAAATCCCACTGGTGGGAATTTATTTCCATATGTGGTACTCATAATTTCCGTCTTTACAAGGAAAGTTCTTTCGATATCTCAATTTGTTTTACAGTCCAATTTCAAATGTTTATTTAAGTTGTATAGTAATCCGGGCACGAGCATTTGTACCGTCCCCAAACAAAATTGCAATTTTAGACTCAAAAAAATCCCACTGGTGGGAATTTATTTCCATATGTGGTACTCATAATTTCTGTCTTTACAAGGAAAGTTCTTTCGATATCTCAATTTGTTTTACAGTCCAATTTCAAATGTTTATTTAAGTTGTAAAGTAATCCGGGCACGAGCATTTGTACCGTCCCCAAACAAAATTGCAATTTTAGACTCAAAAAAATCCAACTGGTGGGAATTTATTTCCATATGTGGTACTCATAATTTCCGTCTTTACAAGGAAAGTTCTTTCGATGTCTCAATTTGTTTTATAATCCAATTTCTAATGTTTATTTTAGTCTTACCGTAATCCGAACGCGAGCATTTGTACCGTCCTCCAACAAAATTGCAATTTTAGACTCAAAAAAATCCCACTGGTGGGAATTTATTTCCATATGTGGTACTCATAATTTCCGTCTTTACAAGGAAAGTTCTTTCGATATCTCAATTTGTTTTACAGTCCAATTTCAAATGTTTATTTAAGTCGTAAAGTAATCCGGGCACGAGCATTTGTTCCGTCCCCAAACAAAATTGCAATTTTAGACTAAAAAAAATCCCACTGGTGGGAATTTATTTCCATATGTGGTACTCATAATTTCCGTCTTTACAAGGAAAGTTCTTTCGATATCTCAATTTGTTTTACAGTCCAATTTCAAATGTTTATTTAAGTTGTATAGTAATCCGGGCACGAGCATTTGTACCGTCCCCAAACAAAATTGCAATTTTAGACTCAAAAAAATCCCACTGGTGGGAATTTATTTCCATATGTGGTACTCATAATTTCTGTCTTTACAAGGAAAGTTCTTTCGATATCTCAATTTGTTTTACAGTCCAATTTCAAATGTTTATTTAAGTTGTAAAGTAATCCGGGCACGAGCATTTGTACCGTCCCCAAACAAAATTGCAATTTTAGACTCAAAAAAATCCAACTGGTGGGAATTTATTTCCATATGTGGTACTCATAATTTCCGTCTTTACAAGGAAAGTTCTTTCGATGTCTCAATTTGTTTTATAATCCAATTTCAAATGTTTATTTTAGTCTTACCGTAATCCGAACGCGAGCATTTGTACCGTCCTCCAACAAAATTGCAATTTTAGACTCAAAAAAATCCCACTGGTGGGAATTTATTTCCATATGTGGTACTCATAATTTTCGTCTTTACAAGGAAAGTTCTTTCGATATCTCAGTTTGTTTTACAGTCCAATTTCAAATGTTTATTTAAGTCTTACCGTAATCCGAGCACGAGCATTTGTACCGTCCCCCAACAAAATTGCAATTTTAGACTCAAAAAAATCCCACTGGTGGGAATTTATTTCCATATGTGGTACTCATAATTTCCGTCTTTACAAGGAAAGTTCTTTCGATGTCTCAATTTGTTTTACAGTCCAATTTCAAATGTTTATTTTAGTCTTACCGTAATCCGAACGTGAGCATTTGTACCGTCCTCCAACAAAATTGCAATTTTAGACTAAAAAAAATCCCACTGGTGGGAATTTATTTCCATATGTGGTACTCATAATTTCCGTCTTTACAAGGAAAGTTCTTTCGATATCTCAATTTGTTTTACAGTCCAATTTCAAATGTTTATTTAAGTCGTAAAGTAATCCGGGCACGAGCATTTGTTCCGTCCCCAAACAAAATTGCAATTTTAGACTAAAAAAAATCCCACTGGTGGGAATTTATTTCCATATGTGGTACTCATAATTTCCGTCTTTACAAGGAAAGTTCTTTCGATATCTCAATTTGTTTTACAGTCCAATTTCAAATGTTTATTTAAGATGTACAGTAATCCGGGCACGAGCATTTGTACCGTCCCCAAACATAATTGCAATATTAGACTCAAAAAAATCCCACTGGTGGGAATTTATTTCCATATGTGGTACTCATAATTTCCGTCTTTACAAGGAAAGTTCTTTCGATGTCTCAATTTGTTTTTCAGTCCAATTTCAAATGTTTATTTTAGTCTTACCGTAATCCGAACGCGAGCATTTGTACCGTCCTCCAACAAAATTGCAATTTTAGACTCAAAAAAAATCCCACTGGTGGGAATTTATTTCCATATGTGGTACTCATAATTTCCGTCTTTACAAGGAAAGTTCTTTCGATATCTCAATTTGTTTTACAGTCCAATTTCAAATGTTTATTTAAGTCGTACAGTAATCCGGGCACGAGCATTTGTTCCGTCCCCAAACAAAATTGCAATTTTAGACTCAAAAAAATACCACTGGTGGGAATTTATTTCCATATGTGGTACTCATAATTTCCGTCTTTACAAGGAAAGTTCTTTCAATATCTCAATTTGTTTTACAGTCCAATTTCAAATGTTTATTTAAGTTGTACAGTAATCCGGGCACGAGCATTTGTACCGTCCCGAAACAAAATTGCAATTTTAGACTCAAAAAAATCCCACTGGTGGGAATTTTTTCCATATGTGGTACTCAAAATTTCCGTCTTTACAAGGAAAGTTCTTTCGATGTCTCAATTTGTTTTATAGTCCAATTTCAAATGTTTATTTTAGTCTTACCGTAATCCGAACGCGAGCATTTGTACCGTCCTCCAACAAAATTGCAATTTTAGACTCAAAAAAATCTCACTGGTGGGAATTTATTTCCATATGTGGTACTCATAATTTCCGTCATTACAAGGAAAGTTCTTTCGATATCCCAATTTGTTTTACAGTCCAATTTCAAATGTTTATTTTAGTCTTACCGTAATCCGAACCCGAGCATTTGTACCGTCCTCCAACAAAATTGCAATTTTAGACTCAAAAAAATCCCACTGGTGGGAATTTATTTCCATATGCGGTACTCATAATTTCCGTCTTTACAAGGAAAGTTCTTTCGATGTCTCAATTTGTTTTATAGTCCAATTTCAAATGTTTATTTTAGTCTTACCGTAATCCGAACGCGAGCATTTGTACCGTCCTCCAACAAAATTGCAATTTTAGACTCAAAAAAATCCCACTGGTGGGAATTTATTTCCATATGTGGTACTCATAATTTCCGTCTTTACAAGGAAAGTTCTTTCGATATCTCAATTTGTTTTACAGTCCAATTTCAAATGTTTATTTAAGTCGTAAAGTAATCCGGGCACGAGCATTTGTTCCGTCCCCAAACAAAATTGCAATTTTAGACTAAAAAAAATCCCACTGGTGGGAATTTATTTCCATATGTGGTACTCATAATTTCCGTCTTTACAAGGAAAGTTCTTTCGATATCTCAATTTGTTTTACAGTCCAATTTCAAATGTTTATTTAAGATGTACAGTAATCCGGGCACGAGCATTTGTACCGTCCCCCAACAAAATTGCAATTTTAGACTAAAAAAAATCCCACTGGTGGGAATTTATTTCCATATGTGGTACTCATAATTTCCGTCTTTACAAGGAAAGTTCTTTCGATATCTCAATTTGTTTTACAGTCCAATTTCAAATGTTTATTTAAGTCGTAAAGTAATCCGGGCACGAGCATTTGTTCCGTCCCCAAACAAAATTGCAATTTTAGACTAAAAAAAATCCCACTGGTGGGAATTTATTTCCATATGTGGTACTCATAATTTCCGTCTTTACAAGTAAAGTTCTTTCGATATCTCAATTTGTTTTACAGTCCAATTTCAAATGTTTATTTATGATGTACAGTAATCCGGGCACGAGCATTTGTACCGTCCCCAAACATAATTGCAATTTTAGACTCAAAAAAATCCCACTGGTGGGAATTTATTTCCATATGTGGTACTCATAATTTCCGACTTTACAAGGAAAGTTCTTTCGATGTCTCAATTTGTTTTTCAGTCCAATTTCAAATGTTTATTTTAGTCTTACCGTAATCCGAACGCGAGCATTTGTACCGTCCTCCAACAAAATTGCAATTTTAGACTCAAAAAAAATCCCACTGGTGGGAATTTATTTCCATATGTGGTACTCATAATTTCCGTCTTTACAAGGAAAGTTCTTTCGATATCTCAATTTGTTTTACAGTCCAATTTCAAATGTTTATTTAAGTCGTACAGTAATCCGGGCACGAGCATTTGTTCCGTCCCCAAACAAAATTGCAATTTTAGACTCAAAAAAATACCACTGGTGGGAATTTATTTCCATATGTGGTACTCATAATTTCCGTCTTTACAAGGAAAGTTCTTTCAATATCTCAATTTGTTTTACAGTCCAATTTCAAATGTTTATTTAAGTTGTACAGTAATCCGGGCACGAGCATTTGTACCGTCCCGAAACAAAATTGCAATTTTAGACTCAAAAAAATCCCACTGGTGGAAATTTTTTCCATATGTGGTACTCAAAATTTCCGTCTTTACAAGGAAAGTTCTTTCGATGTCTCAATTTGTTTTATAGTCCAATTTCAAATGTTTATTTTAGTCTTACCGTAATCCGAACGCGAGCATTTGTACCGTCCTCCAACAAAATTGCAATTTTAGACTCAAAAAAATCTCACTGGTGGGAATTTATTTCCATATGTGGTACTCATAATTTCCGTCATTACAAGGAAAGTTCTTTCGATATCCCAATTTGTTTTACAGTCCAATTTCAAATGTTTATTTTAGTCTTACCGTAATCCGAACCCGAGCATTTGTACCGTCCTCCAACAAAATTGCAATTTTAGACTCAAAAAAATCCCACTGGTGGGAATTTATTTCCATATGCGGTACTCATAATTTCCGTCTTTACAAGGAAAGTTCTTTCGATGTCTCAATTTGTTTTATAGTCCAATTTCAAATGTTTATTTTAGTCTTACCGTAATCCGAACGCGAGCATTTGTACCGTCCTCCAACAAAATTGCAATTTTAGACTCAAAAAAATCCCACTGGTGGGAATTTATTTCCATATGTGGTACTCATAATTTCCGTCTTTACAAGGAAAGTTCTTTCGATATCTCAATTTGTTTTACAGTCCAATTTCAAATGTTTATTTAAGTCGTAAAGTAATCCGGGCACGAGCATTTGTTCCGTCCCCAAACAAAATTGCAATTTTAGACTAAAAAAAATCCCACTGGTGGGAATTTATTTCCATATGTGGTACTCATAATTTCCGTCTTTACAAGGAAAGTTCTTTCGATATCTCAATTTGTTTTACAGTCCAATTTCAAATGTTTATTTAAGTTGTATAGTAATCCGGGCACGAGCATTTGTACCGTCCCCCAACAAAATTGCAATTTTAGACTAAAAAAAATCCCACTGGTGGGAATTTATTTCCATATGTGGTACTCATAATTTCCGTCTTTACAAGGAAAGTTCTTTCGATATCTCAATTTGTTTTACAGTCCAATTTCAAATGTTTATTTAAGTCGTAAAGTAATCCGGGCACGAGCATTTGTTCCGTCCCCAAACAAAATTGCAATTTTAGACTAAAAAAAATCCCACTGGTGGGAATTTATTTCCATATGTGGTACTCATAATTTCCGTCTTTACAAGGAAAGTTCTTTCGATATCTCAATTTGTTTTACAGTCCAATTTCAAATGTTTATTTAAGATGTACAGTAATCCGGGCACGAGCATTTGTACCGTCCCCAAACATAATTGCAATTTTAGACTCAAAAAAATCCCACTGGTGGGAATTTATTTCCATATGTGGTACTCATAATTTCCGTCTTTACAAGGAAAGTTCTTTCGATGTCTCAATTTGTTTTTCAGTCCAATTTCAAATGTTTATTTTAGTCTTACCGTAATCCGAACGCGAGCATTTGTACCGTCCTCCAACAAAATTGCAATTTTAGACTCAAAAAAAATCCCACTGGTGGGAATTTATTTCCATATGTGGTACTCATAATTTCCGTCTTTACAAGGAAAGTTCTTTCAATATCTCAATTTGTTTTACAGTCCAATTTCAAATGTTTATTTAAGTTGTACAGTAATCCGGGCACGAGCATTTGTACCGTCCCGAAACAAAATTGCAATTTTAGACTCAAAAAAATCCCACTGGTGGGAATTTTTTCCATATGTGGTACTCATAATTTCCGTCTTTACAAGGAAAGTTCTTTCGATGTCTCAATTTGTTTTTCAGTCCAATTTCAAATGTTTATTTTAGTCTTACCGTAATCCGAACGCGAGCATTTGTACCGTCCTCCAACAAAATTGCAATTTTAGACTCAAAAAAAATCCCACTGGTGGGAATTTATTTCCATATGTGGTACTCATAATTTCCGTCTTTACAAGGAAAGTTCTTTCGATATCTCAATTTGTTTTACAGTCCAATTTCAAATGTTTATTTAAGTCGTACAGTAATCCGGGCACGAGCATTTGTTCCGTCCCCAAACAAAATTGCAATTTTAGACTCAAAAAAATACCACTGGTGGGAATTTATTTCCATATGTGGTACTCATAATTTCCGTCTTTACAAGGAAAGTTCTTTCAATATCTCAATTTGTTTTACAGTCCAATTTCAAATGTTTATTTAAGTTGTACAGTAATCCGGGCACGAGCATTTGTACCGTCCCGAAACAAAATTGCAATTTTAGACTCAAAAAAATCCCACTGGTGGGAATTTTTTCCATATGTGGTACTCAAAATTTCCGTCTTTACAAGGAAAGTTCTTTCGATGTCTCAATTTGTTTTATAGTCCAATTTCAAATGTTTATTTTAGTCTTACCGTAATCCGAACGTGAGCATTTGTACCGTCTTCCAAGAAAATTGCAATTTTAGACTCAAAAAAATCCCACTGGTGGGAATTTATTTCCATATGTGGTACTCATAATTTCCGTCTTTACAAGGAAAGTTCTTTCGATGTCTCAATTTGTTTTATAGTCCAATTTCAAATGTTTATTTAAGTTGTACAGTAATCCGTGCACGAGCATTTGTACCGTCCCGAAACAAAATTGCAATTTTAGACTCAAAAAAATCCCACTGGTGGGAATTTATTTCCATATCTGGTACTCATAATTTCCGTCTTTACAAGGAAAGTTCTTTCGATGTCTCAATTTGTTTTATAGTCCAATTTCAAATGTTTATTTTAGTCTTACCGTAATCCGAACGCGAGCATTTGTACCGTCCTCCAACAAAATTGCAATTTTAGACTCAAAAAAATCCCACTGGTGGGAATTTATTTCCATATGTGGTACTCATAATTTTCGTCATTACAAGGAAAGTTCTTTCGATATCCCAATTTGTTTTACAGTCCAATTTCAAATGTTTATTTTAGTCTTACCGTAATCCGAACCCGAGCATTTGTACCGTCCTCCAACAAAATTGCAATTTTAGACTAAAAAAAATCCCACTGGTGGGAATTTATTTCCATATGTGGTACTCATAATTTCCGTCTTTACAAGGAAAGTTCTTTCGATATCTCAATTTGTTTTACAGTCCAATTTCAAATGTTTATTTAAGTTGTATAGTAATCCGGGCACGAGCATTTGTACCGTCCCCCAACAAAATTGCAATTTTAGACTAAAAAAAATCCCACTGGTGGGAATTTATTTCCATATGTGGTACTCATAATTTCCGTCTTTACAAGGAAAGTTCTTTCGATATCTCAATTTGTTTTACAGTCCAATTTCAAATGTTTATTTAAGTCGTAAAGTAATCCGGGCACGAGCATTTGTTCCGTCCCCAAACAAAATTGCAATTTTAGACTAAAAAAAATCCCACTGGTGGGAATTTATTTCCATATGTGGTACTCATAATTTCCGTCTTTACAAGGAAAGTTCTTTCGATATCTCAATTTGTTTTACAGTCCAATTTCAAATGTTTATTTAAGATGTACAGTAATCCGGGCACGAGCATTTGTACCGTCCCCAAACATAATTGCAATTTTAGACTCAAAAAAATCCCACTGGTGGGAATTTATTTCCATATGTGGTACTCATAATTTCCGTCTTTACAAGGAAAGTTCTTTCGATGTCTCAATTTGTTTTATAGTCCAATTTCAAATGTTTATTTTAGTCTTACCGTAATCCGAACGTGAGCATTTGTACCGTCTTCCAAGAAAATTGCAATTTTAGACTCAAAAAAATCCCACTGGTGGGAATTTATTTCCATATGTGGTACTCATAATTTCCGTCTTTACAAGGAAAGTTCTTTCGATGTCTCAATTTGTTTTATAGTCCAATTTCAAATGTTTATTTAAGTTGTACAGTAATCCGTGCACGAGCATTTGTACCGTCCCGAAACAAAATTGCAATTTTAGACTCAAAAAAATCCCACTGGTGGGAATTTATTTCCATATCTGGTACTCATAATTTCCGTCTTTACAAGGAAAGTTCTTTCGATGTCTCAATTTGTTTTATAGTCCAATTTCAAATGTTTATTTTAGTCTTACCGTAATCCGAACGCGAGCATTTGTACCGTCCTCCAACAAAATTGCAATTTTAGACTCAAAAAAATCCCACTGGTGGGAATTTATTTCCATATGTGGTACTCATAATTTTCGTCATTACAAGGAAAGTTCTTTCGATATCCCAATTTGTTTTACAGTCCAATTTCAAATGTTTATTTTAGTCTTACCGTAATCCGAACCCGAGCATTTGTACCGTCCTCCAACAAAATTGCAATTTTAGACTAAAAAAAATCCCACTGGTGGGAATTTATTTCCATATGTGGTACTCATAATTTCCGTCTTTACAAGGAAAGTTCTTTCGATATCTCAATTTGTTTTACAGTCCAATTTCAAATGTTTATTTAAGTTGTATAGTAATCCGGGCACGAGCATTTGTACCGTCCCCCAACAAAATTGCAATTTTAGACTAAAAAAAATCCCACTGGTGGGAATTTATTTCCATATGTGGTACTCATAATTTCCGTCTTTACAAGGAAAGTTCTTTCGATATCTCAATTTGTTTTACAGTCCAATTTCAAATGTTTATTTAAGTCGTAAAGTAATCCGGGCACGAGCATTTGTTCCGTCCCCAAACAAAATTGCAATTTTAGACTAAAAAAAATCCCACTGGTGGGAATTTATTTCCATATGTGGTACTCATAATTTCCGTCTTTACAAGGAAAGTTCTTTCGATATCTCAATTTGTTTTACAGTCCAATTTCAAATGTTTATTTAAGATGTACAGTAATCCGGGCACGAGCATTTGTACCGTCCCCAAACATAATTGCAATTTTAGACTCAAAAAAATCCCACTGGTGGGAATTTATTTCCATATGTGGTACTCATAATTTCCGTCTTTACAAGGAAAGTTCTTTCGATGTCTCAATTTGTTTTTCAGTCCAATTTCAAATGTTTATTTTAGTCTTACCGTAATCCGAACGCGAGCATTTGTACCGTCCTCCAACAAAATTGCAATTTTAGACTCAAAAAAAATCCCACTGGTGGGAATTTATTTCCATATGTGGTACTCATAATTTCCGTCTTTACAAGGAAAGTTCTTTCAATATCTCAATTTGTTTTACAGTCCAATTTCAAATGTTTATTTAAGTTGTACAGTAATCCGGGCACGAGCATTTGTACCGTCCCGAAACAAAATTGCAATTTTAGACTCAAAAAAATCCCACTGGTGGGAATTTTTTCCATATGTGGTACTCATAATTTCCGTCTTTACAAGGAAAGTTCTTTCGATGTCTCAATTTGTTTTTCAGTCCAATTTCAAATGTTTATTTTAGTCTTACCGTAATCCGAACGCGAGCATTTGTACCGTCCTCCAACAAAATTGCAATTTTAGACTCAAAAAAAATCCCACTGGTGGGAATTTATTTCCATATGTGGTACTCATAATTTCCGTCTTTACAAGGAAAGTTCTTTCGATATCTCAATTCGTTTTACAGTCCAATTTCAAATGTTTATTTAAGTCGTAAAGTAATCCGGGCACGAGCATTTGTTCCGTCCCCAAACAAAATTGCAATTTTAGACTAAAAAAAATCCCACTGGTGGGAATTTATTTCCATATGTGGTACTCATAATTTCCGTCTTTACAAGGAAAGTTCTTTCGATATCTCAATTTGTTTTACAGTCCAATTTCAAATGTTTATTTAAGTTGTATAGTAATCCGGGCACGAGCATTTGTACCGTCCCCCAACAAAATTGCAATTTTAGACTAAAAAAAATCCCACTGGTGGGAATTTATTTCCATATGTGGTACTCATAATTTCCGTCTTTACAAGGAAAGTTCTTTCGATATCTCAATTTGTTTTACAGTCCAATTTCAAATGTTTATTTAAGTCGTAAAGTAATCCGGGCACGAGCATTTGTTCCGTCCCCAAACAAAATTGCAATTTTAGACTAAAAAAAATCCCACTGGTGGGAATTTATTTCCATATGTGGTACTCATAATTTCCGTCTTTACAAGGAAAGTTCTTTCGATATCTCAATTTGTTTTACAGTCCAATTTCAAATGTTTATTTAAGATGTACAGTAATCCGGGCACGAGCATTTGTACCGTCCGCAAACATAATTGCAATTTTAGACTCAAAAAAATCCCACTGGTGGGAATTTATTTCCATATGTGGTACTCATAATTTCCGTCTTTACAAGGAAAGTTCTTTCGATGTCTCAATTTGTTTTTCAGTCCAATTTCAAATGTTTATTTTAGTCTTACCGTAATCCGAACGCGAGCATTTGTACCGTCCTCCAACAAAATTGCAATTTTAGACTCAAAAAAAATTCCACTGGTGGGAATTTATTTCCATATGTGGTACTCATAATTTCCGTCTTTACAAGGAAAGTTCTTTCAATATCTCAATTTGTTTTACAGTCCAATTTCAAATGTTTATTTAAGTTGTACAGTAATCCGGGCACGAGCATTTGTACCGTCCCGAAACAAAATTGCAATTTTAGACTCAAAAAAATCCCACTGGTGGGAATTTTTTCCATATGTGGTACTCAAAATTTCCGTCTTTACAAGGAAAGTTCTTTCGATGTCTCAATTTGTTTTATAGTCCAATTTCAAATGTTTATTTTAGTCTTACCGTAATCCGAACGCGAGCATTTGTACCGTCCTCCAACAAAATTGCAATTTTAGACTCAAAAAAAATCCCACTGGTGGGAATTTATTTCCATATGTGGTACTCATAATTTCCGTCTTTACAAGGAAAGTTCTTTCGATATCTCAATTTGTTTTACAGTCCAATTTCAAATGTTTATTTAAGTCGTACAGTAATCCGGGCACGAGCATTTGTTCCGTCCCCAAACAAAATTGCAATTTTAGACTCAAAAAAATACCACTGGTGGGAATTTATTTCCATATGTGGTACTCATAATTTCCGTCTTTACAAGGAAAGTTCTTTCAATATCTCAATTTGTTTTACAGTCCAATTTCAAATGTTTATTTAAGTTGTACAGTAATCCGGGCACGAGCATTTGTACCGTCCCGAAACAAAATTGCAATTTTAGACTCAAAAAAATCCCACTGGTGGGAATTTTTTCCATATGTGGTACTCAAAATTTCCGTCTTTACAAGGAAAGTTCTTTCGATGTCTCAATTTGTTTTATAGTCCAATTTCAAATGTTTATTTTAGTCTTACCGTAATCCGAACGCGAGCATTTGTACCGTCCTCCAACAAAATTGCAATTTTAGACTCAAAAAAATCTCACTGGTGGGAATTTATTTCCATATGTGGTACTCATAATTTCCGTCATTACAAGGAAAGTTCTTTCGATATCCCAATTTGTTTTACAGTCCAATTTCAAATGTTTATTTTAGTCTTACCGTAATCCGAACCCGAGCATTTGTACCGTCCTCCAACAAAATTGCAATTTTAGACTCAAAAAAATCCCACTGGTGGGAATTTATTTCCATATGCGGTACTCATAATTTCCGTCTTTACAAGGAAAGTTCTTTCGATGTCTCAATTTGTTTTATAGTCCAATTTCAAATGTTTATTTTAGTCTTACCGTAATCCGAACGCGAGCATTTGTACCGTCCTCCAACAAAATTGCAATTTTAGACTCAAAAAAATCCCACTGGTGGGAATTTATTTCCATATGTGGTACTCATAATTTCCGTCTTTACAAGGAAAGTTCTTTCGATATCTCAATTTGTTTTACAGTCCAATTTCAAATGTTTATTTAAGTCGTAAAGTAATCCGGGCACGAGCATTTGTTCCGTCCCCAAACAAAATTGCAATTTTAGACTAAAAAAAATCCCACTGGTGGGAATTTATTTCCATATGTGGTACTCATAATTTCCGTCTTTACAAGGAAAGTTCTTTCGATATCTCAATTTGTTTTACAGTCCAATTTCAAATGTTTATTTAAGTTGTATAGTAATCCGGGCACGAGCATTTGTACCGTCCCCCAACAAAATTGCAATTTTAGACTAAAAAAAATCCCACTGGTGGGAATTTATTTCCATATGTGGTACTCATAATTTCCGTCTTTACAAGGAAAGTTCTTTCGATATCTCAATTTGTTTTACAGTCCAATTTCAAATGTTTATTTAAGTCGTAAAGTAATCCGGGCACGAGCATTTGTTCCGTCCCCAAACAAAATTGCAATTTTAGACTAAAAAAAATCCCACTGGTGGGAATTTATTTCCATATGTGGTACTCATAATTTCCGTCTTTACAAGGAAAGTTCTTTCGATATCTCAATTTGTTTTACAGTCCAATTTCAAATGTTTATTTAAGATGTACAGTAATCCGGGCACGAGCATTTGTACCGTCCCCAAACATAATTGCAATTTTAGACTCAAAAAAATCCCACTGGTGGGAATTTATTTCCATATGTGGTACTCATAATTTCCGTCTTTACAAGGAAAGTTCTTTCGATGTCTCAATTTGTTTTTCAGTCCAATTTCAAATGTTTATTTTAGTCTTACCGTAATCCGAACGCGAGCATTTGTACCGTCCTCCAACAAAATTGCAATTTTAGACTCAAAAAAAATCCCACTGGTGGGAATTTATTTCCATATGTGGTACTCATAATTTCCGTCTTTACAAGGAAAGTTCTTTCGATATCTCAATTTGTTTTACAGTCCAATTTCAAATGTTTATTTAAGTCGTACAGTAATCCGGGCACGAGCATTTGTTCCGTCCCCAAACAAAATTGCAATTTTAGACTCAAAAAAATACCACTGGTGGGAATTTATTTCCATATGTGGTACTCATAATTTCCGTCTTTACAAGGAAAGTTCTTTCAATATCTCAATTTGTTTTACAGTCCAATTTCAAATGTTTATTTAAGTTGTACAGTAATCCGGGCACGAGCATTTGTACCGTCCCGAAACAAAATTGCAATTTTAGACTCAAAAAAATCCCACTGGTGGGAATTTTTTCCATATGTGGTACTCAAAATTTCCGTCTTTACAAGGAAAGTTCTTTCGATGTCTCAATTTGTTTTATAGTCCAATTTCAAATGTTTATTTTAGTCTTACCGTAATCCGAACGCGAGCATTTGTACCGTCCTCCAACAAAATTGCAATTTTAGACTCAAAAAAATCTCACTGGTGGGAATTTATTTCCATATGTGGTACTCATAATTTCCGTCATTACAAGGAAAGTTCTTTCGATATCCCAATTTGTTTTACAGTCCAAATTCAAATGTTTATTTTAGTCTTACCGTAATCCGAACCCGAGCATTTGTACCGTCCTCCAACAAAATTGCAATTTTAGACTCAAAAAAATCCCACTGGTGGGAATTTATTTCCATATGCGGTACTCATAATTTCCGTCTTTACAAGGAAAGTTTTTTCGATGTCTCAATTTGTTTTATAGTCCAATTTCAAATGTTTATTTTAGTCTTACCGTAATCCGAACGCGAGCATTTGTACCGTCCTCCAACAAAATTGCAATTTTAGACTCAAAAAAATACCACTGGTGGGAATTTATTTCCATATGTGGTACTCATAATTTCCGTCTTTACAAGGAAAGTTCTTTCGATATCTCAATTAGTTTTACAGTCCAATTTCAAATGTTTATTTAAGTCGTAAAGTAATCCGGGCACGAGCATTTGTTCCGTCCCCAAACAAAATTGCAATTTTAGACTAAAAAAAATCCCACTGGTGGGAATTTATTTCCATATGTGGTACTCATAATTTCCGTCTTTACAAGGAAAGTTCTTTCGATATCTCAATTTGTTTTACAGTCCAATTTCAAATGTTTATTTAAGTTGTATAGTAATCCGGGCACGAGCATTTGTACCGTCCCCAAACAAAATTGCAATTTTAGACTCAAAAAAATCCCACTGGTGGGAATTTATTTCCATATGTGGTACTCATAATTTCTGTCTTTACAAGGAAAGTTCTTTCGATATCTCAATTTGTTTTACAGTCCAATTTCAAATGTTTATTTAAGTTGTAAAGTAATCCGGGCACGAGCATTTGTACCGTCCCCAAACAAAATTGCAATTTTAGACTCAAAAAAATCCAACTGGTGGGAATTTATTTCCATATGTGGTACTCATAATTTCCGTCTTTACAAGGAAAATTCTTTCGATGTCTCAATTTGTTTTATAATCCAATTTCAAATGTTTATTTTAGTCTTACCGTAATCCGAACGCGAGCATTTGTACCGTCCTCCAACAAAATTGCAATTTTAGACTCAAAAAAATCCCACTGGTGGGAATTTATTTCCATATGTGGTACTCATAATTTTCGTCTTTACAAGGAAAGTTCTTTCGATATCTCAGTTTGTTTTACAGTCCAATTTCAAATGTTTATTTAAGTCTTACCGTAATCCGAGCACGAGCATTTGTACCGTCCCCCAACAAAATTGCAATTTTAGACTCAAAAAAATCCCACTGGTGGGAATTTATTTCCATATGTGGTACTCATAATTTCCGTCTTTACAAGGAAAGTTCTTTCGATGTCTCAATTTGTTTTACAGTCCAATTTCAAATGTTTATTTTAGTCTTACCGTAATCCGAACGCGAGCATTTGTACCGTCCTCCAACAAAATTGCAATTTTAGACTAAAAAAAATCCCACTGGTGGGAATTTATTTCCATATGTGGTACTCTTAATTTCCGTCTTTACAAGGAAAGTTCTTTCGATGTCTCAATTTGTTTTATAGTCCAATTTCAAATGTTTATTTAAGTTGTACAGTAATCCGGGCACGAGCATTTGTACCGTCCCGAAACAAAATTGCAATTTTAGACTCAAAAAAATCCCACTGGTGGGAATTTATTTCCATATGTGGTACTCATAATTTCCGTCTTTACAAGGAAAGTTCTTTCGATGTCTCAATTTGCTTTATAGTCCAATTTCAAATGTTTATTTTAGTCTTACCGTAATCCGAACGCGAGCATTTGTACCGTCCTCCAACAAAATTGCAATTTTAGACTCAAAAAAATCCCACTTATGGGAATTTATTTCCATATGTGGTACTCATAATTTCCGTCATTACAAGGAAAGTTCTTTCGATATCCCAATTTGTTTTACAGTCCAATTTCAAATGTTTATTTTAGTCTTACCGTAATCCGAACCCGAGCATTTGTACCGTCCTCAAACAAAATTGCAATTTTAGACTCAAAAAACTCCCACTGCTGGGAATTTATTTCCATATGCGGTACTCATAATTTCCGTCTTTACAAGGATAGTTCTTTCGATGTCTCAATTTGTTTTATAGTCCAATTTCAAATGTTTATTTTAGTCTTACCGTAATCCGAACGCGAGCATTTGTACCGTTCTCCAACAAAATTGCAATTTTAGACTCAAAAAAATCCCACTGGTGGGAATTTATTTCCATATGTGGTACTCATAATTTCCGTCTTTACAAGGAAAGTTCTTTCGATGTCTCAATTTGTTTTACAGTCCAATTTCAAATGTTTATTTTAGTCTTACCGTAATCCGAACGTGAGCATTTGTACCGTCTTCCAAGAAAATTGCAATTTTAGACTCAAAAAAATCCCACTGGTGGGAATTTATTTCCATATGTGGTACTCATAATTTCCGTCTTTACAAGGAAAGTTCTTTCGATGTCTCAATTTGTTTTATAGTCCAATTTCAAAAGTTTATTTAAGTTGTACAGTAATCCGGGCACGAGCATTTGTACCGTCCCGAAACAAAATTGCAATTTTAGACTCAAAAAAATCCCACTGGTGGGAATTTATTTCCATATCTGGTACTCATAATTTCCGTCTTTACAAGGAAAGTTCTTTCGATGTCTCAATTTGTTTTATAGTCCAATTTCAAATGTTTATTTTAGTCTTACCGTAATCCGAACGCGAGCATTTGTACCGTCCTCCAACAAAATTGCAATTTTAGACTCAAAAAAATCTCACTGGTGGGAATTTATTTCCATATGTGGTACTCATAATTTCCGTCTTTACAAGGAAAGTTCTTTCGATGTCTCAATTTGTTTTATAGTCCAATTTCAAATGTTTATTTAAGTTGTACAGTAATCCGGGCACGAGCATTTGTACCGTCCCGAAACAAAATTGCAATTTTAGACTCAAAAAAATCCCACTGGTGGGAATTTATTTCCATATCTGGTACTCATAATTTCCGTCTTTACAAGGAAAGTTCTTTCGATGTCTCAATTTGTTTTATAGTCCAATTTCAAATGTTTATTTTAGTCTTACCGTAATCCGAACGCGAGCATTTGTACCGTCCTCCAACAAAATTGCAATTTTAGACTCAAAAAAATCCCACTGGTGGGAATTTATTTCCATATGTGGTACTCATAATTTTCGTCATTACAAGGAAAGTTCTTTCGATATCCCAATTTGTTTTACAGTCCAATTTCAAATGTTTATTTTAGTCTTACCGTAATCCGAACCCGAGCATTTGTACCGTCCTCCAACAAAATTGCAATTTTAGACTCAAAAAAATCCCACTGGTGGGAATTTATTTCCATATGCGGTACTCATAATTTCCGTCTTTACAAGGAAAGTTCTTTCGATGTCTCAATTTGTTTTATAGTCCAATTTCAAATGTTTATTTTAGTCTTACCGTAATCCGAACGCGAGCATTTGTACCGTTCTCCAACAAAATTGCAATTTTAGACTCAAAAAAATCCCACTGGTGGGAATTTATTTCCATATGTGGTACTCATAATTTCTGTCTTTACAAGGAAAGTTCTTTCGATGTCTCAATTTGTTTTATAGTCCAATTTCAAATGTTTATTTAAGTTGTACAGTAATCCGGGCACGAGCATTTGTACCGTCCCGAAACAAAATTGCAATTTTAGACTCAAAAAAATCCCACTGGTGGGAATTTATTTCCATATGTGGTACTCATAATTTCCGTCTTTACAAGGAAAGTTCTTTCGATGTCTCAATTTACTTTATAGTCCAATTTCAAATGTTTATTTTAGTCTTACCGTAATCCGAACGCGAGCATTTGTACCGTCCTCCAACAAAATTGCAATTTTAGACTCAAAAAAATCCCACTTGTGGGAATTTATTTCCATATGTGGTACTCATAATTTCCGTCATTACAAGGAAAGTTCTTTCGATATCCCAATTTGTTTTACAGTCCAATTTCAAATGTTTATTTTAGTCTTACCGTAATCCGAACCCGAGCATTTGTACCGTCCTCCAACAAAATTGCAATTTTAGACTCAAAAAAATCCCACTGGTGGGAATTTATTTCCATATGCGGTACTCATAATTTCCGTCTTTACAAGGATAGTTCTTTCGATGTCTCAATTTGTTTTATAGTCCAATTTCAAATGTTTATTTTAGTCTTACCGTAATCCGAACGCGAGCATTTGTACCGTTCTCCAACAAAATTGCAATTTTAGACTCAAAAAAATCCCACTGGTGGAAATTTATTTCCATATGTGGTACTCATAATTTCCGTCTTTACAAGGAAAGTTCTTTCGATGTCTCAATTTGTTTTACAGTCCAATTTCAAATGTTTATTTTAGTCTTACCGTAATCCGAACGCGAGCATTTGTACCGTCCTCCAACAAAATTGCAATTTTAGACTCAAAAAAATCCCACTGGTGGGAATTTATTTCCATATGTGGTACTCATAATTTCCGTCTTTACAAGGAAAGTTCTTTCGATGTCTCAATTTGTTTTATAGTCCAATTTCAAATGTTTATTTTAGTCTTACCGTAATCCGAACGCGAGCATTTGTACCGTTCTCCAACAAAATTGCAATTTTAGACTCAAAAAAATCCCACTGGTGGGAATTTATTTCCATATGTGGTACTCATAATTTCTGTCTTTACAAGGAAAGTTCTTTCGATGTCACAATTTGTTTTATAGTCCAATTTCAAATGTTTATTTAAGTTGTACAGTAATCCGGGCACGAGCATTTGTACCGTCCCGAAACAAAATTGCAATTTTAGACTCAAAAAAATCCCACTGGTGGGAATTTATTGCCATATGTGGTACTCATAATTTTCGTCTTTACAAGGAAAGTTCTTTCGATGTCTCAATTTACTTTATATTCCAATTTCAAATGTTTATTTTAGTCTTACCGTAATCCGAACGCGAGCATTTGTACCGTCCTCCAACAAAATTGCAATTTTAGACTCAAAAAAATCCCACTTATGGGAATTTATTTCCATATGTGGTACTCATAATTTCCGTCATTACAAGGAAAGTTCTTTCGATATCCCAATTTGTTTTACAGTCCAATTTCAAATGTTTATTTTAGTCTTACCGTAATCCGAACCCGAGCATTTGTACCGTCCTCAAACAAAATTGCAATTTTAGACTAAAAAAACTCCCACTGCTGGGAATTTATTTCCATATGCGGTACTCATAATTTCCGTCTTTACAAGGATAGTTCTTTCGATGTCTCAATTTGTTTTATAGTCCAATTTCAAATGTTTATTTTAGTCTTACCGTAATCCGAACGCGAGCATTTGTACCGTTCTCCAACAAAATTGCAATTTTAGACTCAAAAAAATCCCACTGGTGGGAATTTATTTCCATATGTGGTACTCATAATTTCCGTCTTTACAAGGAAAGTTCTTTCGATGTCTCAATTTGTTTTACAGTCCAATTTCAAATGTTTATTTTAGTCTTACCGTAATCCGAACGTGAGCATTTGTACCGTCTTCCAAGAAAATTGCAATTTTAGACTCAAAAAAATCCCACTGGTGGGAATTTATTTCCATATGTGGTACTCATAATTTCCGTCTTTACAAGGAAAGTTCTTTCGATGTCTCAATTTGTTTTATAGTCCAATTTCAAATGTTTATTTAAGTTGTACAGTAATCCGGGCACGAGCATTTGTACCGTCCCGAAACAAAATTGCAATTTTAGACTCAAAAAAATCCCACTGGTGGGAATTTATTTCCATATCTGGTACTCATAATTTCCGTCTTTACAAGGAAAGTTCTTTCGATGTCTCAATTTGTTTTATAGTCCAATTTCAAATGTTTATTTTAGTCTTACCGTAATCCGAACGCGAGCATTTGTACCGTCCTCCAACAAAATTGCAATTTTAGACTCAAAAAAATCTCACTGGTGGGAATTTATTTCCATATGTGGTACTCATAATTTCCGTCTTTACAAGGAAAGTTCTTTCGATGTCTCAATTTGTTTTATAGTCCAATTTCAAATGTTTATTTAAGTTGTACAGTAATCCGGGCACGAGCATTTGTACCGTCCCGAAACAAAATTGCAATTTTAGACTCAAAAAAATCCCACTGGTGGGAATTTATTTCCATATCTGGTACTCATAATTTCCGTCTTTACAAGGAAAGTTCTTTCGATGTCTCAATTTGTTTTATAGTCCAATTTCAAATGTTTATTTTAGTCTTACCGTAATCCGAACGCGAGCATTTGTACCGTCCTCCAACAAAATTGCAATTTTAGACTCAAAAAAATCCCACTGGTGGGAATTTATTTCCATATGTGGTACTCATAATTTTCGTCATTACAAGGAAAGTTCTTTCGATATCCCAATTTGTTTTACAGTCCAATTTCAAATGTTTATTTTAGTCTTACCGTAATCCGAACCCGAGCATTTGTACCGTCCTCCAACAAAATTGCAATTTTAGACTCAAAAAAATCCCACTGGTGGGAATTTATTTCCATATGCGGTACTCATAATTTCCGTCTTTACAAGGAAAGTTCTTTCGATGTCTCAATTTGTTTTATAGTCCAATTTCAAATGTTTATTTTAGTCTTACCGTAATCCGAACGCGAGCATTTGTACCGTTCTCCAACAAAATTGCAATTTTAGACTCAAAAAAATCCCACTGGTGGGAATTTATTTCCATATGTGGTACTCATAATTTCTGTCTTTACAAGGAAAGTTCTTTCGATGTCTCAATTTGTTTTATAGTCCAATTTCAAATGTTTATTTAAGTTGTACAGTAATCCGGGCACGAGCATTTGTACCGTCCCGAAACAAAATTGCAATTTTAGACTCAAAAAAATCCCACTGGTGGGAATTTATTTCCATATGTGGTACTCATAATTTCCGTCTTTACAAGGAAAGTTCTTTCGATGTCTCAATTTACTTTATAGTCCAATTTCAAATGTTTATTTTAGTCTTACCGTAATCCGAACCCGAGCATTTGTACCGTCCTCCAACAAAATTGCAATTTTAGACTCAAAAAAATCCCACTTGTGGGAATTTATTTCCATATGTGGTACTCATAATTTCCGTCATTACAAGGAAAGTTCTTTCGATATCCCAATTTGTTTTACAGTCCAATTTCAAATGTTTATTTTAGTCTTACCGTAATCCGAACCCGAGCATTTGTACCGTCCTCCAACAAAATTGCAATTTTAGACTCAAAAAAATCCCACTGGTGGGAATTTATTTCCATATGCGGTACTCATAATTTCCGTCTTTACAAGGATAGTTCTTTCGATGTCTCAATTTGTTTTATAGTCCAATTTCAAATGTTTATTTTAGTCTTACCGTAATCCGAACGCGAGCATTTGTACCGTTCTCCAACAAAATTGCAATTTTAGACTCAAAAAAATCCCACTGGTGGAAATTTATTTCCATATGTGGTACTCATAATTTCCGTCTTTACAAGGAAAGTTCTTTCGATGTCTCAATTTGTTTTACAGTCCAATTTCAAATGTTTATTTTAGTCTTACCGTAATCCGAACGCGAGCATTTGTACCGTCCTCCAACAAAATTGCAATTTTAGACTCAAAAAAATCCCACTGGTGGGAATTTATTTCCATATGTGGTACTCATAATTTCCGTCTTTACAAGGAAAGTTTTTTCGATGTCTCAATTTGTTTTATAGTCCAATTTCAAATGTTTATTTTAGTCTTACCGTAATCCGAACGCGAGCATTTGTACCGTTCTCCAACAAAATTGCAATTTTAGACTCAAAAAAATCCCACTGGTGGGAATTTATTTCCATATGTGGTACTCATAATTTCTGTCTTTACAAGGAAAGTTCTTTCGATGTCACAATTTGTTTTATAGTCCAATTTCAAATGTTTATTTAAGTTGTACAGTAATCCGGGCACGAGCATTTGTACCGTCCCGAAACAAAATTGCAATTTTAGACTCAAAAAAATCCCACTGGTGGGAATTTATTGCCATATGTGGTACTCATAATTTTCGTCTTTACAAGGAAAGTTCTTTCGATGTCTCAATTTACTTTATATTCCAATTTCAAATGTTTATTTTAGTCTTACCGTAATCCGAACGCGAGCATTTGTACCGTCCTCCAACAAAATTGCAATTTTAGACTCAAAAAAATCCCACTTGTGGGAATTTATTTCCATATGTGGTACTCATAATTTTCGTCATTACAAGGAAAGTTCTTTCGATATCCCAATTTGTTTTACAGTCTAATTTCAAATGTTTATTTTAGTCTTACCGTAATCCGAACCCGAGCATTTGTACCGTCCTCCAACAAAATTGCAATTTTAGACTCAAAAAAATCCCACTGGTGGGAATTTATTTCCATATGCGGTACTCATAATTTCCGTCTTTACAAGGATAGTTCTTTCGATGTCTCAATTTGTTTTATAGTCCAATTTCAAATGTTTATTTTAGTCTTACCGTAATCCGAACGCGAGCATTTGTACTGTTCTCCAACAAAATTGCAATTTTAGACTCAAAAAAATCCCACTGGTGGAAATTTATTTCCATATGTGGTACTCATAATTTCCGTCTTTACAAGGAAAGTTCTTTCGATGTCTCAATTTGTTTTACAGTCCAATTTCAAATGTTTATTTTAGTCTTACCGTAATCCGAACGCGAGCATTTGTACCGTCCTCGAACAAAATTGCAATTTTAGACTCAAAAAAATCCCACTGGTGGGAATTTATTTCCATATGTGGTACTCATAATTTCCGTCTTTACAAGGAAAGTTCTTTCGATGTCTCAATTTGTTTTATAGTCCAATTTCAAATGTTTATTTAAGTTGTACAGTAATCCGGGCACGAGCATTTGTACCGTCCCGAAACAAAATTGCAATTTTAGACTCAAAAAAATCCCACTGGTGGGAATTTATTTCCATATCTGGTACTCATAATTTCCGTCTTTACAAGGAAAGTTCTTTCGATGTCTCAATTTGTTTTATAGTCCAATTTCAAATGTTTATTTTAGTCTTACCGTAATCCGAACGCGAGCATTTGTACCGTCCTCCAACAAAATTGCAATTTTAGACTCAAAAAAATCCCACTGGTGGGAATTTATTTCCATATGTGGTACTCATAATTTCCGTCATTACAAGGAAAGTTCTTTCGATATCCCAATTTGTTTTACAGTCCAATTTCAAATGTTTATTTTAGTCTTACCGTAATCCGAACCCGAGCATTTGTACCGTCCTCCAACAAAATTGCAATTTTAGACTCAAAAAAATCCCACTGGTGTGGAATTTATTTCCATATGCGGTACTCATAATTTCCGTCTTTACAAGGAAAGTTCTTTCGATGTCTCAATTTGTTTTATAGTCCAATTTCAAATCTTTATTTTAGTCTTACCGTAATCCGAACGCGAGCATTTGTACCGTTCTCCAACAAAATTGCAATTTTAGACTCAAAAAAATCCCACTGGTGGGAATTTATTTCCATATGTGGTACTCATAATTTCCGTCTTTACAAGGAAAGTTCTTTCGATGTCTCAATTTGCTTTATAGTCCAATTTCAAATGTTTATTTTAGTCTTACCGTAATCCGAGCGCGAGCATTTGTACCGTCCTCCAACAAAATTGCAATTTTAGACTCAAAAAAATCCCACTTGTGGGAATTTATTTCCATATGTGGTACTCATAATTTCCGTCATTACAAGGAAAGTTCTTTCGATATCCCAATTTGTTTTACAGTCCAATTTCAAATGTTTATTTTAGTCTTACCGTAATCCGAACCCGAGCATTTGTACCGTCCTCCAACAAAATTGCAATTTTAGACTCAAAAAAATCCCACTGGTGGGAATTTATTTCCATATGCGGTACTCATAATTTCCGTCTTTACAAGGATAGTTCTTTCGATGTCTCAATTTGATTTATAGTCCAATTTCAAATGTTTATTTTAGTCTTACCGTAATCCGAACGCGAGCATTTGTACCGTTCTCCAACAAAATTGCAATTTTAGACTAAAAAAAATCCCAATGGTGGGAATTTATTTCCATATGTGGTACTCATAATTTCCGTCTTTACAAGGAAAGTTCTTTCGATGTCTCAATTTGCTTTATAGTCCAATTTCAAATGTTTATTTTAGTCTTACCGTAATCCGAGCGCGAGCATTTGTACCGTCCTCCAACAAAATTGCAATTTTAGACTCAAAAAAATCCCACTTGTGGGAATTTATTTCCATATGTGGTACTCATAATTTCCGTCATTACAAGGAAAGTTCTTTCGATATCCCAATTTGTTTTACAGTCCAATTTCAAATGTTTATTTTAGTCTTACCGTAATCCGAACCCGAGCATTTGTACCGTCCTCCAACAAAATTGCAATTTTAGACTCAAAAAAATCCCACTTGTGGGAATTTATTTCCATATGTGGTACTCATAATTTCCGTCATTACAAGGAAAGTTCTTTCGATATCCCAATTTGTTTTACAGTCCAATTTCAAATGTTTATTTTAGTCTTACCGTAATCCGAACCCGAGCATTTGTACCGTCCTCCAACAAAATTGCAATTTTAGACTCAAAAAAATCCCACTGGTGGGAATTTATTTCCATATGCGGTACTCATAATTTCCGTCTTTACAAGGAATGTTCTTTCGATGTCTCAATTTGTTTTATAGTCCAATTTCAAATGTTTATTTTAGTCTTACCGTAATCCGAACGCGAGCATTTGTACCGTTCTCCAACAAAATTGCAATTTTAGACTCAAAAAAATCCCACTGGTGGAAATTTATTTCCATATGTGGTACTCATAATTTCCGTCTTTACAAGGAAAGTTCTTTCGATGTCTCAATTTGTTTTACAGTCCAATTTCAAATGTTTATTTTAGTCTTACCGTAATCCGAACGCGAGCATTTGTACCGTCCTCCAACAAAATTGCAATTTTAGACTCAAAAAAATCCCACTGGTGGGAATTTATTTCCATATGTGGTACTCATAATTTCCGTCTTTACAAGGAAAGTTCTTTCGATGTCTCAATTTGTTTTATAGTCCAATTTCAAATGTTTATTTTAGTCTTACCGTAATCCGAACGCGAGCATTTGTACCGTTCTCCAACAAAATTGCAATTTTAGACTCAAAAAAATCCCACTGGTGGGAATTTATTTCCATATGTGGTACTCATAATTTCTGTCTTTACAAGGAAAGTTCTTTCGATGTCTCAATTTGTTTTATAGTCCAATTTCAAATGTTTATTTAAGTTGTACAGTAATCCGGGCACGAGCATTTGTACCGTCCCGAAACAAAATTGCAATTTTAGACTCAAAAAAATCCCACTGGTGGGAATTTATTGCCATATGTGGTACTCATAATTTTCGTCTTTACAAGGAAAGTTCTTTCGATGTCTCAATTTACTTTATAGTCCAATTTCAAATGTTTATTTTAGTCTTACCGTAATCCGAACGCGAGCATTTGTACCGTCCTCCAACAAAATTGCAATTTTAGACTCAAAAAAATCCCACTTGTGGGAATTTATTTCCATATGTGGTACTCATAATTTCCGTCATTACAAGGAAAGTTCTTTCGATATCCCAATTTGTTTTACAGTCTAATTTCAAATGTTTATTTTAGTCTTACCGTAATCCGAACCCGAGCATTTGTACCGTCCTCCAACAAAATTGCAATTTTAGACTCAAAAAAATCCCACTGGTGGGAATTTATTTCCATATGCGGTACTCATAATTTCCGTCTTTACAAGGATAGTTCTTTCGATGTCTCAATTTGTTTTATAGTCCAATTTCAAATGTTTATTTTAGTCTTACCGTAATCCGAACGCGAGCATTTGTACTGTTCTCCAACAAAATTGCAATTTTAGACTCAAAAAAATCCCACTGGTGGAAATTTATTTCCATATGTGGTACTCATAATTTTCGTCTTTACAAGGAAAGTTCTTTCGATATCCCAATTTGTTTTACAGTCCAATTTCAAATGTTTATTTTAGTCTTACCGTAATCCGAACGCGAGCATTTGTACCGTCCTCGAACAAAATTGCAATTTTAGACTCAAAAAAATCCCACTGGTGGGAATTTATTTCCATATGTGGTACTCATAATTTCCGACTTTACAAGGAAAGTTCTTTCGATGTCTCAATTTGTTTTACAGTCCAATTTCAAATGTTTATTTTAGTCTTACCGTAATCCGAACGCGAGCATTTGTACCGTCCTCGAACAAAATTGCAATTTTAGACTCAAAAAAATCCCACTGGTGGGAATTTATTTCCATATGTGGTACTCATAATTTCCGACTTTACAAGGAAAGTTCTTTCGATGTCTCAATTTGTTTTATAGTCCAATTTCAAATGTTTATTTAAGTTGTACAGTAATCCGGGCACGAGCATTTGTACCGTCCCGAAACAAAATTGCAATTTTAGACTCAAAAAAATCCCACTGGTGGGAATTTATTTCCATATCTGGTACTCATAATTTCCGTCTTTACAAGGAAAGTTCTTTCGATGTCTCAATTTGTTTTATAGTCCAATTTCAAATGTTTATTTTAGTCTTACCGTAATCCGAACGCGAGCATTTGTACCGTTCTCCAACAAAATTGCAATTTTAGACTCAAAAAAATCCCACTGGTGGAAATTTATTTCCATATGTGGTACTCATAATTTCCGTCTTTACAAGGAAAGTTCTTTCGATGTCTCAATTTGTTTTACAGTCCAATTTCAAATGTTTATTTTAGTCTTACCGTAATCCGAACGCGAGCATTTGTACCGTCCTCCAACAAAATTGCAATTTTAGACTCAAAAAAATCCCACTGGTGGGAATTTATTTCCATATGTGGTACTCATAATTTCCGTCTTTACAAGGAAAGTTCTTTCGATGTCTCAATTTGTTTTATAGTCCAATTTCAAATGTTTATTTAAGTTGTACAGTAATCCGGGCACGAGCATTTGTACCGTCCCGAAACAAAATTGCAATTTTAGACTCAAAAAAATCCCACTGGTGGGAATTTATTTCCATATGTGGTACTCATAATTTCCGTCTTTACAAGGAAAGTTCTTTCGATGTCTCAATTTGTTTTATAGTCCAATTTCAAATGTTTATTTTAGTCTTACCGTAATCCGAACGCGAGCATTTGTACCGTCCTCCAACAAAATTGCAATTTTAGACTCAAACAAATCCCACTTGTGGGAATTTATTTCCATATGTGGTACTCATAATTTCCGTCATTACAAGGAAAGTTCTTTCGATATCCCAATTTGTTTTACAGTCTAATTTCAAATGTTTATTTTAGTCTTACCGTAATCCGAACCCGAGCATTTGTACCGTCCTCCAACAAAATTGCAATTTTAGACTCAAAAAAATCCCACTGGTGGGAATTTATTTCCATATGCGGTACTCATAATTTCCGTCTTTACAAGGATAGTTCTTTCGATGTCTCAATTTGTTTTATAGTCCAATTTCAAATGTTTATTTTAGTCTTACCGTAATCCGAACGCGAGCATTTGTACTGTTCTCCAACAAAATTGCAATTTTAGACTCAAAAAAATCCCACTGGTGGAAATTTATTTCCATATGTGGTACTCATAATTTCCGTCTTTACAAGGAAAGTTCTTTCGATATCCCAATTTGTTTTACAGTCCAATTTCAAATGTTTATTTTAGTCTTACCGTAATCCGAACGCGAGCATTTGTACCGTCCTCGAACAAAATTGCAATTTTAGACTCAAAAAAATCCCACTGGTGGAAATTTATTTCCATATGTGGTACTCATAATTTCCGTCTTTACAAGGAAAGTTCTTTCGATGTCTCAATTTGTTTTACAGTCCAATTTCAAATGTTTATTTTAGTCTTACCGTAATCCGAACGCGAGCATTTGTACCGTCCTCGAACAAAATTGCAATTTTAGACTCAAAAAAATCCCACTGGTGGGAATTTATTTCCATATGTGGTACTCATAATTTCCGACTTTACAAGGAAAGTTCTTTCGATGTCTCAATTTGTTTTATAGTCCAATTTCAAATGTTTATTTAAGTTGTACAGTAATCCGGGCACGAGCATTTGTACCGTCCCGAAACAAAATTGCAATTTTAGACTCAAAAAAATCCCACTGGTGGGAATTTATTTCCATATCTGGTACTCATAATTTCCGTCTTTACAAGGAAAGTTCTTTCGATGTCTCAATTTGTTTTATAGTCCAATTTCAAATGTTTATTTTAGTCTTACCGTAATCCGAACGCGAGCATTTGTACCGTTCTCCAACAAAATTGCAATTTTAGACTCAAAAAAATCCCACTGGTGGAAATTTATTTCCATATGTGGTACTCATAATTTCCGTCTTTACAAGGAAAGTTCTTTCGATGTCTCAATTTGTTTTACAGTCCAATTTCAAATGTTTATTTTAGTCTTACCGTAATCCGAACGCGAGCATTTGTACCGTCCTCCAACAAAATTGCAATTTTAGACTCAAAAAAATCCCACTGGTGGGAATTTATTTCCATATGTGGTACTCATAATTTCCGTCTTTACAAGGAAAGTTCTTTCGATGTCTCAATTTGTTTTATAGTCCAATTTCAAATGTTTATTTAAGTTGTACAGTAATCCGGGCACGAGCATTTGTACCGTCCCGAAACAAAATTGCAATTTTAGACTCAAAAAAATCCCACTGGTGGGAATTTATTTCCATATGTGGTACTCATAATTTCCGTCTTTACAAGGAAAGTTCTTTCGATGTCTCAATTTGTTTTATAGTCCAATTTCAAATGTTTATTTTAGTCTTACCGTAATCCGAACGCGAGCATTTGTACCGTCCTCCAACAAAATTGCAATTTTAGACTCAAAAAAATCCCACTTGTGGGAATTTATTTCCATATGTGGTACTCATAATTTCCGTCATTACAAGGAAAGTTCTTTCGATATCCCAATTTGTTTTACAGTCTAATTTCAAATGTTTATTTTAGTCTTACCGTAATCCGAACCCGAGCATTTGTACCGTCCTCCAACAAAATTGCAATTTTAGACTCAAAAAAATCCCACTGGTGGGAATTTATTTCCATATGCGGTACTCATAATTTCCGTCTTTACAAGGATAGTTCTTTCGATGTCTCAATTTGTTTTATAGTCCAATTTCAAATGTTTATTTTAGTCTTACCGTAATCCGAACGCGAGCATTTGTACTGTTCTCCAACAAAATTGCAATTTTAGACTCAAAAAAATCCCACTGGTGGAAATTTATTTCCATATGTGGTACTCATAATTTCCGTCTTTACAAGGAAAGTTCTTTCGATGTCTCAATTTGTTTTACAGTCCAATTTCAAATGTTTATTTTAGTCTTACCGTAATCCGAACGCGAGCATTTGTACCGTCCTCCAACAAAATTGCAATTTTAGACTCAAAAAAATCCCACTGGTGGGAATTTATTTCCATATGTGGTACTCATAATTTCCGTCTTTACAAGGAAAGTTCTTTCGATGTCTCAATTTGTTTTATAGTCCAATTTCAAATGTTTATTTAAGTTGTACAGTAATCCGGGCACGAGCATTTGTACCGTCCCGAAACAAAATTGCAATTTTAGACTCAAAAAAATCCCACTGGTGGGAATTTATTTCAATATCTGGTACTCATAATTTCCGTCTTTACAAGGAAAGTTCTTTCGATGTCTCAATTTGTTTTATAGTCCAATTTCAAATGTTTATTTTAGTCTTACCGTAATCCGAACGCGAGCATTTGTACCGTCCTCCAACAAAATTGCAATTTTAGACTCAAAAAAATCCCACTGGTGGGAATTTATTTCCATATGTGGTACTCATAATTTCCGTCATTACAAGGAAAGTTCTTTCGATATCCCAATTTGTTTTACAGTCCAATTTCAAATGTTTATTTTAGTCTTACCGTAATCCGAACCCGAGCATTTGTACCGTCCTCCAACAAAATTGCAATTTTAGACTCAAAAAAATCCCACTGGTGTGGAATTTATTTCCATATGCGGTACTCATAATTTCCGTCTTTACAAGGAAAGTTCTTTCGATGTCTCAATTTGTTTTATAGTCCAATTTCAAATCTTTATTTTAGTCTTACCGTAATCCGAACGCGAGTATTTGTACCGTTCTCCAACAAAATTGCAATTTTAGACTCAAAAAAATCCCACTGGTGGGAATTTATTTCCATATGTGGTACTCATAATTTCCGTCTTTACAAGGAAAGTTCTTTCGATGTCTCAATTTGCTTTATAGTCCAATTTCAAATGTTTATTTTAGTCTTACCGTAATCCGAGCGCGAGCATTTGTACCGTCCTCCAACAAAATTGCAATTTTAGACTCAAAAAAATCCCACTTGTGGGAATTTATTTCCATATGTGGTACTCATAATTTCCGTCATTACAAGGAAAGTTCTTTCGATATCCCAATTTGTTTTACAGTCCAATTTCAAATGTTTATTTTAGTCTTACCGTAATCCGAACCCGAGCATTTGTACCGTCCTCCAACAAAATTGCAATTTTAGACTCAAAAAAATCCCACTGGTGGGAATTTATTTCCATATGCGGTACTCATAATTTCCGTCTTTACAAGGATAGTTTTTTCGATGTCTCAATTTGATTTATAGTCCAATTTCAAATGTTTATTTTAGTCTTACCGTAATCCGAACGCGAGCATTTGTACCGTTCTCCAACAAAATTGCAATTTTAGACTCAAAAAAATCCCAATGGTGGGAATTTATTTCCATATGTGGTACTCATAATTTCCGTCTTTACAAGGAAAGTTCTTTCGATGTCTCAATTTGTTTTACAGTCCAATTTCAAATGCTTATTTTAGTCTTACCGTAATCCGAACGCGAGCATTTGTACCGTCCTCCAACAAAATTGCAATTTTAGACTCAAAAAAATCCCACTGGTGGAAATTTATTTCCATATGTGGTACTCATAATTTCCGTCTTTACAAGGAAAGTTCTTTCGATGTCTCAATTTGTTTTATAGTCCAATTTCAAATGTTTATTTTAGTCTTACCGTAATCCGAACGCGAGCATTTGTACCGTTCTCCAACAAAATTGCAATTTTAGACTCAAAAAAATCCCACTGGTGGGAATTTATTTCCATATGTGGTACTCATAATTTCTGTCTTTACAAGGAAAGTTCTTTCGATGTCTCAATTTGTTTTATAGTCCAATTTCAAATGTTTATTTAAGTTGTACAGTAATCCGGGCACGAGCATTTGTACCGTCCCGAAACAAAATTGCAATTTTAGACTCAAAAAAATCCCACTGGTGGGAATTTATTTCCATATGTGGTACTCATAATTTCCGTCTTTACAAGGAAAGTTTTTTCGATGTCTCAATTTACTTTATAGTCCAATTTCAAATGTTTATTTTAGTCTTACCGTAATCCGAACGCGAGCATTTGTACCGTCCTCCAACAAAATTGCAATTTTAGACTCAAAAAAATCCCACTTGTGGGAATTTATTTCCATATGTGGTACTCATAATTTCCGTCATTACAAGGAAAGTTCTTTCGATATCCCAATTTGTTTTACAGTCCAATTTCAAATGTTTATTTTAGTCTTACCGTAATCCGAACCCGAGCATTTGTACCGTCCTCCAACAAAATTGCAATTTTAGACTCAAAAAAATCCCACTGGTGGGAATTTATTTCCATATGTGGTACTCATAATTTCCGTCTTTACAAGGAAAGTTCTTTCGATGTCTCAATTTGCTTTATAGTCCAATTTCAAATGTTTATTTTAGTCTTACCGTAATCCGAGCGCGAGCATTTGTACCGTCCTCCAACAAAATTGCAATTTTAGACTCAAAAAAATCCCACTTGTGGGAATTTATTTCCATATGTGGTACTCATAATTTCCGTCATTACAAGGAAAGTTCTTTCGATATCCCAATTTGTTTTACAGTCCAATTTCAAATGTTTATTTTAGTCTTACCGTAATCCGAACCCGAGCATTTGTACCGTCCTCCAACAAAATTGCAATTTTAGACTCAAAAAAATCCCACTGGTGGGAATTTATTTCCATATGCGGTACTCATAATTTCCGTCTTTACAAGGATAGTTCTTTCGATGTCTCAATTTGTTTTATAGTCCAATTTCAAATGTTTATTTTAGTCTTACCGTAATCCGAACGCGAGCATTTGTACCGTTCTCCAACAAAATTGCAATTTTAGATTCAAAAAAATCCCAATGGTGGGAATTTATTTCCATATGTGGTACTCATAATTTCCGTCTTTACAAGGAAAGTTCTTTCGATGTCTCAATTTGTTTTACAGTCCAATTTCAAATCTTTATTTTAGTCTTACCGTAATCCGAACGCGAGCATTTGTACCGTCCTCCAACAAAATTGCAATTTTAGACTCAAAAAAATCCCACTGGTGGGAATTTATTTCCATATGTGGTACTCATAATTTCCGTCTTTACAAGGATAGTTCTTTCGATGTCTCAATTTGTTTTATAGTCCAATTTCAAATGTTTATTTAAGTTGTACAGTAATCCGGGCACGAGCATTTGTACCGTCCCGAAACAAAATTGCAATTTTAGACTCAAAAAAATCCCACTGGTGGGAATTTATTTCCATATCTGGTACTCATAATTTCCGTCTTTACAAGGAAAGTTCTTTCGATGTCTCAATTTGTTTTATAGTCCAATTTCAAATGTTTATTTTAGTCTTACCGTAATCCGAACGCGAGCATTTGTACCGTCCTCCAACAAAATTGCAATTTTAGACTCAAAAAAATCCCACTGGTGGGAATTTATTTCCATATGTGGTACTCATAATTTCCGTCTTTACAAGGAAAGTTCTTTCGATGTCTCAATTTGTTTTACAGTCCAATTTCAAATGTTTATTTTAGTCTTACCGTAATCCGAACGCGAGCATTTGTACCGTCCTCCAACAAAATTGCAATTTTAGACTCAAAAAAATCCCACTGGTGGGAATTTATTTCCATATGTGGTACTCATAATTTCCGTCTTTACAAGGAAAGTTCTTTCGATGTCTCAATTTGTTTTATAGTCCAATTTCAAATGTTTATTTTAGTCTTACCGTAATCCGAACGCGAGCATTTGTACCGTTCTCCAACAAAATTGCAATTTTAGACTCAAAAAAATCCCACTGGTGGGAATTTATTTCCATATGTGGTACTCATAATTTCTGTCTTTACAAGGAAAGTTCTTTCGATGTCTCAATTTGTTTTATAGTCCAATTTCAAATGTTTATTTAAGTTGTACAGTAATCCGGGCACGAGCATTTGTACCGTCCCGAAACAAAATTGCAATTTTAGACTCAAAAAAATCCCACTGGTGGGAATTTATTTCCATATGTGGTACTCATAATTTCCGTCTTTACAAGGAAAGTTTTTTCGATGTCTCAATTTACTTTATAGTCCAATTTCAAATGTTTATTTTAGTCTTACCGTAATCCGAACGCGAGCATTTGTACCGTCCTCCAACAAAATTGCAATTTTAGACTCAAAAAAATCCCACTTGTGGGAATTTATTTCCATATGTGGTACTCATAATTTCCGTCATTACAAGGAAAGTTCTTTCGATATCCCAATTTGTTTTACAGTCCAATTTCAAATGTTTATTTTAGTCTTACCGTAATCCGAACCCGAGCATTTGTACCGTCCTCCAACAAAATTGCAATTTTAGACTCAAAAAAATCCCACTGGTGGGAATTTATTTCCATATGTGGTACTCATAATTTCCGTCTTTACAAGGAAAGTTCTTTCGATGTCTCAATTTGCTTTATAGTCCAATTTCAAATGTTTATTTTAGTCTTACCGTAATCCGAGCGCGAGCATTTGTACCGTCCTCCAACAAAATTGCAATTTTAGACTCAAAAAAATCCCACTTGTGGGAATTTATTTCCATATGTGGTACTCATAATTTCCGTCATTACAAGGAAAGTTCTTTCGATATCCCAATTTGTTTTACAGTCCAATTTCAAATGTTTATTTTAGTCTTACCGTAATCCGAACCCGAGCATTTGTACCGTCCTCCAACAAAATTGCAATTTTAGACTCAAAAAAATCCCACTGGTGGGAATTTATTTCCATATGTGGTACTCATAATTTCCGTCTTTACAAGGAAAGTTCTTTCGATGTCTCAATTTGCTTTATAGTCCAATTTCAAATGTTTATTTTAGTCTTACCGTAATCCGAGCGCGAGCATTTGTACCGTCCTCCAACAAAATTGCAATTTTAGACTCAAAAAAATCCCACTTGTGGGAATTTATTTCCATATGTGGTACTCATAATTTCCGTCATTACAAGGAAAGTTCTTTCGATATCCCAATTTGTTTTACAGTCCAATTTCAAATGTTTATTTTAGTCTTACCGTAATCCGAACCCGAGCATTTGTACCGTCCTCCAACAAAATTGCAATTTTAGACTCAAAAAAATCCCACTGGTGGGAATTTATTTCCATATGTGGTACTCATAATTTCCGCCTTTACAAGGAAAGTTCTTTCGATGTCTCAATTTGCTTTATAGTCCAATTTCAAATGTTTATTTTAGTCTTACCGTAATCCGAGCGCGAGCATTTGTACCGTCCTCCAACAAAATTGCAATTTTAGACTCAAAAAAATCCCACTTGTGGGAATTTATTTCCATA
This sequence comes from Hydrangea macrophylla, assembly GCA_033977485.1. Lineage (NCBI taxonomy): Eukaryota > Viridiplantae > Streptophyta > Magnoliopsida > Cornales > Hydrangeaceae > Hydrangea > Hydrangea macrophylla. Next base: position 81,570,517 of record CM066996.1, read on the forward strand.
TGTGGTACTCATAATTTCCGTCATTACAAGGAAAGTTCTTTCGATATCCCAATTTGTTTTACAGTCCAATTTCAAATGTTTATTTTAGTCTTACCGTAATCCGAACCCGAGCATTTGTACCGTCCTCCAACAAAATTGCAATTTTAGACTCAAAAAAATCCCACTGGTGGGAATTTATTTCCATATGTGGTACTCATAATTTCTGTCTTTACAAGGAAAGTTCTTTCGATGTCTCAATTTGTTTTATAGTCCAATTTCAAATGTTTATTTAAGTTGTACAGTAATCCGGGCACGAGCATTTGTACCGTCCCGAAACAAAATTGCAATTTTAGACTCAAAAAAATCCCACTGGTGGGAATTTATTTCCATATGTGGTACTCATAATTTCCGTCTTTACAAGGAAAGTTTTTTCGATGTCTCAATTTACTTTATAGTCCAATTTCAAATGTTTATTTTAGTCTTACCGTAATCCGAACGCGAGCATTTGTACCGTCCTCCAACAAAATTGCAATTTTAGACTCAAAAAAATCCCACTTGTGGGAATTTATTTCCATATGTGGTACTCATAATTTCCGTCATTACAAGGAAAGTTCTTTCGATGTCTCAATTTGTTTTATAGTCCAATTTCAAATGTTTATTTTAGTCTTACCGTAATCCGAACCCGAGCATTTGTACCGTCCTCCAACAAAATTGCAATTTTAGACTCAAAAAAATCCCACTGGTGGGAATTTATTTCCATATGTGGTACTCATAATTTCCGTCTTTACAAGGAAAGTTCTTTCGATGTCTCAATTTGCTTTATAGTCCAATTTCAAATGTTTATTTTAGTCTTACCGTAATCCGAGCGCGAGCATTTGTACCGTCCTCCAACAAAATTGCAATTTTAGACTCAAAAAAATCCCACTTGTGGGAATTTATTTCCATATGTGGTACTCATAATTTCCGTCATTACAAGGAAAGTTCTTTCGATATCCCAATTTGTTTTACAGTCCAATTTCAAATGTTTATTTTAGTCTTACCGTAATCCGAACCCGAGCATTTGTACCGTCCTCCAACAAAATTGCAATTTTAGACTCAAAAAAATCCCACTGGTGGGAATTTATTTCCATATGCGGTACTCATAATTTCCGTCTTTACAAGGATAGTTCTTTCGATGTCTCAATTTGTTTTATAGTCCAATTTCAAATGTTTATTTTAGTCTTACCGTAATCCGAACGCGAGCATTTGTACCGTTCTCCAACAAAATTGCAATTTTAGATTCAAAAAAATCCCAATGGTGGGAATTTATTTCCATATGTGGTACTCATAATTTCCGTCTTTACAAGGAAAGTTCTTTCGATGTCTCAATTTGTTTTACAGTCCAATTTCAAATCTTTATTTTAGTCTTACCGTAATCCGAACGCGAGCATTTGTACCGTCCTCCAACAAAATTGCAATTTTAGACTCAAAAAAATCCCACTGGTGGGAATTTATTTCCATATGTGGTACTCATAATTTCCGTCTTTACAAGGATAGTTCTTTCGATGTCTCAATTTGTTTTATAGTCCAATTTCAAATGTTTATTTAAGTTGTACAGTAATCCGGGCACGAGCATTTGTACCGTCCCGAAACAAAATTGCAATTTTAGACTCAAAAAAATCCCACTGGTGGGAATTTATTTCCATATCTGGTACTCATAATTTCCGTCTTTACAAGGAAAGTTCTTTCGATGTCTCAATTTGTTTTATAGTCCAATTTCAAATGTTTATTTTAGTCTTACCGTAATCCGAACGCGAGCATTTGTACCGTCCTCCAACAAAATTGCAATTTTAGACTCAAAAAAATCCCACTGGTGGGAATTTATTTCCATATGTGGTACTCATAATTTCCGTCATTACAAGGAAAGTTCTTTCGATATCCCAATTTGTTTTACAGTCCAATTTCAAATGTTTATTTTAGTCTTACCGTAATCCGAACCCGAGCATTTGTACCGTCCTCCAACAAAATTGCAATTTTAGACTCAAAAAAATCCCACTGGTGGGAATTTATTTCCATATGCGGTACTCATAATTTCCGTCTTTACAAGGAAAGTTCTTTCGATGTCTCAATTTGTTTTATAGTCCAATTTCAAATCTTTATTTTAGTCTTACCGTAATCCGAACGCGAGCATTTGTACCGTTCTCCAACAAAATTGCAATTTTAGACTCAAAAAAATCCCACTGGTGGGAATTTATTTCCATATGTGGTACTCATAATTTCCGTCTTTACAAGGAAAGTTTTTTCGATGTCTCAATTTGCTTTATAGTCCAATTTCAAATGTTTATTTTAGTCTTACCGTAATCCGAGCGCGAGCATTTGTACCGTCCTCCAACAAAATTGCAATTTTAGACTAAAAAAAATCCCACTTGTGGGAATTTATTTCCATATGTGGTACTCATAATTTCCGTCTTTACAAGGAAAGATCTTTCGATATCCCAATTTGTTTTACAGTCCAATTTCAAATGTTTATTTTAGTCTTACCGTAATCCGAACCCGAGCATTTGTACCGTCCTCCAACAAAATTGCAATTTTAGACTCAAAAAAATCCCACTGGTGGGAATTTATTTCCATATGCGGTACTCATAATTTCCGTCATTACAAGGATAGTTCTTTCGATGTCTCAATTTGTTTTATAGTCCAATTTCAAATGTTTATTTTAGTCTTACCGTAATCCGAACGCGAGCATTTGTACTGTTCTCCAACAAAATTGCAATTTTAGACTCAAAAAAATCCCACTGGTGGGAATTTATTTCCATATGTGGTACTCATAATTTCCGTCTTTACAAGGAAAGTTCTTTCGATGTCTCAATTTGTTTTACAGTCCAATTTCAAATGTTTATTTTAGTCTTACCGTAATCCGAACGCGAGCATTTGTACCGTCCTCCAACAAAATTGCAATCTTAGACTCAAAAAAATCCCACTAGTGGGAATTTATTTCCATATGTGGTACTCATAATTTCCGTCTTTACAAGGAAAGTTCTTTCGATGTCTCAATTTGTTTTATAGTCCAATTTCAAATGTTTATTTAAGTTGTACAGTAATCCGGGCACGAGCATTTGTACCGTCCCGAAACAAAATTGCAATTTTAGACTCAAAAAAATCCCACTGGTGGGAATTTATTTCCATATGTGGTACTCACAATTTCCGTCTTTACAAGGAAAGTTCTTTCGATGTCTCAATTTACTTTATAGTCCAATTTCAAATGTTTATTTTAGTCTTACCGTAATCCGAACGCGAGCATTTGTACCGTCCTCCAACAAAATTGCAATTTTAGACTCAAAAAAATCCCACTGGTGGGAATTTATTTCCATATGTGGTACTCATAATTTCCGTCTTTACAAGGAAAGTTCTTTCGATGTCTCAATTTGTTTTATAGTCCAATTTCAAATGTTTATTTAAGTTGTACAGTAATCCGGGCACGAGCATTTGTACCGTCCCGAAACAAAATTGCAATTTTAGACTCAAAAAAATCCCACTGGTGGGAATTTATTTCCATATGTGGTACTCACAATTTCCGTCTTTACAAGGAAGGTTCTTTCGATGTCTCAATTTACTTTATAGTCCAATTTCAAATGTTTATTTTAGTCTTACCGTAATCCGAACGCGAGCATTTGTACCGTCCTCCAACAAAATTGCAATTTTAGACTCAAAAAAATCCCACTTGTGGGAATTTATTTCCATATGTGGTACTCATAATTTCCGTCATTACAAGGAAAGTTCTTTCGATATCCCAATTTGTTTTACAGTCCAATTTCAAATGTTTATTTTAGTCTTACCGTAATCCGAACCCGAGCATTTGTACCGTCCTCCAACAAAATTGCAATTTTAGACTCAAAAAAATCCCACTGGTGGGAATTTATTTCCATATGCGGTACTCATAATTTCCGTCTTTACAAGGATAGTTCTTTCGATGTCTCAATTTGTTTTATAGTCCAATTTCAAATGTTTATTTTAGTCTTACCGTAATCCGAACGCGAGCATTTGTACTGTTCTCCAACAAAATTGCAATTTTAGACTCAAAAAAATCCCACTGGTGGGAATTTATTTCCATATGTGGTACTCATAATTTCCGTCTTTACAAGGAAAGTTCTTTCGATGTCTCAATTTGTTTTACAGTCCAATTTCAAATGTTTATTTTAGTCTTACCGTAATCCGAACGCGAGCATTTGTACCGTCCTCCAACAAAATTGCAATCTTAGACTCAAAAAAATCCCACTAGTGGGAATTTATTTCCATATGTGGTACTCATAATTTCCGTCTTTACAAGGAAAGTTCTTTCGATGTCTCAATTTGTTTTATAGTCCAATTTCAAATGTTTATTTAAGTTGTACAGTAATCCGGGCACGAGCATTTGTACCGTCCCGAAACAAAATTGCAATTTTAGACTCAAAAAAATCCCACTGGTGGGAATTTATTTCCATATGTGGTACTCACAATTTCCGTCTTTACAAGGAAAGTTCTTTCGATGTCTCAATTTACTTTATAGTCCAATTTCAAATGTTTATTTTAGTCTTACCGTAATCCGAACGCGAGCATTTGTACCGTCCTCCAACAAAATTGCAATTTTAGACTCAAAAAAATCCCACTGGTGGGAATTTATTTCCATATGTGGTACTCATAATTTCCGTCTTTACAAGGAAAGTTCTTTCGATGTCTCAATTTGTTTTATAGTCCAATTTCAAATGTTTATTTAAGTTGTACAGTAATCCGGGCACGAGCATTTGTACCGTCCCGAAACAAAATTGCAATTTTAGACTCAAAAAAATCCCACTGGTGGGAATTTATTTCCATATGTGGTACTCACAATTTCCGTCTTTACAAGGAAGGTTCTTTCGATGTCTCAATTTACTTTATAGTCCAATTTCAAATGTTTATTTTAGTCTTACCGTAATCCGAACGCGAGCATTTGTACCGTCCTCCAACAAAATTGCAATTTTAGACTCAAAAAAATCCCACTTGTGGGAATTTATTTCCATATGTGGTACTCATAATTTCCGTCATTACAAGGAAAGTTCTTTCGATATCCCAATTTGTTTTACAGTCCAATTTCAAATGTTTATTTTAGTCTTACCGTAATCCGAACCCGAGCATTTGTACCGTCCTCCAACAAAATTGCAATTTTAGACTCAAAAAAATCCCACTGGTGGGAATTTATTTCCATATGCGGTACTCATAATTTCCGTCTTTACAAGGATAGTTCTTTCGATGTCTCAATTTGTTTTATAGTCCAATTTCAAATGTTTATTTTAGTCTTACCGTAATCCGAACGCGAGCATTTGTACTGTTCTCCAACAAAATTGCAATTTTAGACTCAAAAAAATCCCACTGGTGGAAATTTATTTCCATATGTGGTACTCATAATTTCCGTCTTTACAAGGAAAGTTCTTTCGATGTCTCAATTTGTTTTACAGTCCAATTTCAAATGTTTATTTTAGTCTTACCGTAATCCGAACGCGAGCATTTGTACCGTCCTCCAACAAAATTGCAATTTTAGACTCAAAAAAATCCCACTGGTGGGAATTTATTTCCATATGTGGTACTCATAATTTCCGTCTTTACAAGGAAAGTTCTTTCGATGTCTCAATTTGTTTTATAGTCCAATTTCAAATGTTTATTTAAGTTGTACAGTAATCCGGGCACGAGCATTTGTACCGTCCCGAAACAAAATTGCAATTTTAGACTCAAAAAAATCCCACTGGTGGGAATTTATTTCCATATGTGGTACTCATAATTTCCGTCTTTACAAGGAAAGTTCTTTCGATGTCTCAATTTACTTTATAGTCCAATTTCAAATGTTTATTTTAGTCTTACCGTAATCCGAACGCGAGCATTTGTACCGTCCTCCAACAAAATTGCAATTTTAGACTCAAAAAAATCCCACTGGTGGGAATTTATTTCCATATGTGGTACTCATAATTTCCGTCATTACAAGGAAAGTTCTTTCGATATCCCAATTTGTTTTTCAGTCCAATTTCAAATGTTTATTTTAGTCTTACCGTAATCCGAATCCGAGCATTTGTACCGTCCTCCAACAAAATTGCAATTTTAGACTCAAAAAAATCCCACTGGTGGGAATTTATTTCCATATGTGGTACTCATAATTTCCGTCATTACAAGGAAAGTTCTTTCGATATCCCAATTTGTTTTACAGTCCAATTTCAAATGTTTATTTTAGTCTTACCGTAATCCGAACCCGAGCATTTGTACCGTCCTCCAACAAAATTGCAATTTTAGACTCAAAAAAATCCCACTGGTGGGAATTTATTTCCATATGCGGTACTCATAATTTCCGTCTTTACAAGGAAAGTTCTTTCGATGTCTCAATTTGTTTTATAGTCCAATTTCAAATCTTTATTTTAGTCTTACCGTAATCCGAACGCGAGCATTTGTACCGTTCTCCAACAAAATTGCAATTTTAGACTCAAAAAAATCCCACTGGTGGGAATTTATTTCCATATGTGGTACTCATAATTTCCGTCTTTACAAGGAAAGTTCTTTCGATGTCTCAATTTGCTTTATAGTCCAATTTCAAATGTTTATTTTAGTCTTACCGTAATCCGAGCGCGAGCATTTATACCGTCCTCCAACAAAATTGCAATTTTAGACTCAAAAAAATCCCACTTGTGGGAATTTATTTCCATATGTGGTACTCATAATTTCCGTCATTACAAGGAAAGTTCTTTCGATATCCCAATTTGTTTTACAGTCCAATTTCAAATGTTTATTTTAGTCTTACCGTAATCCGAACCCGAGCATTTGTACCGTCCTCCAACAAAATTGCAATTTTAGACTCACAAAAATCCCACTGGTGGGAATTTATTTCCATATGCGGTACTCATAATTTCCGTCTTTACAAGGATAGTTCTTTCGATGTCTCAATTTGTTTTATAGTCCAATTTCAAATGTTTATTTTAGTCTTACCGTAATCCGAACGCGAGCATTTGTACCGTTCTCCAACAAAATTGCAATTTTAGACTCAAAAAAATCCCAATGGTGGGAATTTATTTCCATATGTGGTACTCATAATTTCCGTCTTTACAAGGAAAGTTCTTTCGATGTCTCAATTTGTTTTACAGTCCAATTTCAAATGTTTATTTTAGTCTTACCGTAATCCGAACGCGAGCATTTGTACCGTCCTCCAACAAAATTGCAATTTTAGACTCAAAAAAATCCCACTGGTGGGAATTTATTTCCATATGTGGTACTCATAATTTCCGTCTTTACAAGGAAAGTTCTTTCGATGTCTCAATTTGTTTTATAGTCCAATTTCAAATGTTTATTTTAGTCTTACCATAATCCGAACGCGAGCATTTGTACCGTTCTCCAACAAAATTGCAATTTTAGACTCAAAATAATCCCACTGGTGGGAATTTATTTCCATATGTGGTACTCATAATTTCTGTCTTTACAAGGAAAGTTCTTTCGATGTCTCAATTTGTTTTATAGTCCAATTTCAAATGTTTATTTAAGTTGTACAGTAATCCGGGCACGAGCATTTGTACCGTCCCGAAACAAAATTGCAATTTTAGACTAAAAAAAATCCCACTGGTGGGAATTTATTTCCATATGTGGTACTCATAATTTCCGTCTTTACAAGGAAAGTTTTTTCGATGTCTCAATTTACTTTATAGTCCAATTTCAAATGTTTATTTTAGTCTTACCGTAATCCGAACGCGAGCATTTGTACCGTCCTCCAACAAAATTGCAATTTTAGACTCAAAAAAATCCCACTTGTGGGAATTTATTTCCATATGTGGTACTCATAATTTCCGTCATTACAAGGAAAGTTCTTTCGATATCCCAATTTGTTTTACAGTCCAATTTCAAATGTTTATTTTAGTCTTACCGTAATCCGAACCCGAGCATTTGTACCGTCCTTCAACAAAATTGCAATTTTAGACTCAAAAAAATCCCACTGGTGGGAATTTATTTCCATATGCGGTACTCATAATTTCCGTCTTTACAAGGATAGCTCTTTCGATGTCTCAATTTGTTTTATAGTCCAATTTCAAATGTTTATTTTAGTCTTACCGTAATCCGAACGCGAGCATTTGTACTGTTCTCCAACAAAATTGCAATTTTAGACTCAAAAAAATCCCACTGGTGGAAATTTATTTCCATATGTGGTACTCATAATTTCCGTCTTTACAAGGAAAGTTCTTTCGATGTCTCAATTTGTTTTACAGTCCAATTTCAAATGTTTATTTTAGTCTTACCGTAATCCGAACGCGAGCATTTGTACCGTCCTCCAACAAAATTGCAATTTTAGACTCAAAAAAATCCCACTGGTGGGAATTTATTTCCATATGTGGTACTCATAATTTCCGTCTTTACAAGGAAAGTTCTTTCGATGTCTCAATTTGTTTTATAGTCCAATTTCAAATGTTTATTTAAGTTGTACAGTAATCCGGGCACGAGCATTTGTACCGTCCCGAAACAAAATTGCAATTTTAGACTCAAAAAAATCCCACTGGTGGGAATTTATTTCCATATCTGGTACTCATAATTTCCGTCTTTACAAGGAAAGTTCTTTCGATGTCTCAATTTGTTTTATAGTCCAATTTCAAATGTTTATTTAAGTTGTACAGTAATCCGGGCACGAGCATTTGTACCGTCCCGAAACAAAATTGCAATTTTAGACTCAAAAAAATCCCACTGGTGGGAATTTATTTCCATATCTGGTACTCATAATTTCCGTCTTTACAAGGAAAGTTCTTTCGATGTCTCAATTTGTTTTATAGTCCAATTTCAAATGTTTATTTTAGTCTTACCGTAATCCGAACGCGAGCATTTGTACCGTTCTCCAACAAAATTGCAATTTTAGACTCAAAAAAATCCCACTGGTGGGAATTTATTTCCATATGTGGTACTCATAATTTCCGTCTTTACAAGGAAAGTTCTTTCGATGTCTCAATTTGCTTTATAGTCCAATTTCAAATGTTTATTTTAGTCTTACCGTAATCCGAACCCGAGCATTTGTACCGTCCTCCAACAAAATTGCAATTTTAGACTCAAAAAAATCCCACTGGTGGGAATTTATTTCCATATGCGGTACTCATAATTTCCGTCTTTACAAGGAAAGTTCTTTCGATGTCTCAATTTGTTTTATAGTCCAATTTCAAATCTTTATTTTAGTCTTACCGTAATCCGAACGCGAGCATTTGTACCGTTCTCCAACAAAATTGCAATTTTAGACTCAAAAAAATCCCACTGGTGGGAATTTATTTCCATATGTGGTACTCATAATTTCCGTCTTTACAAGGAAAGTTTTTTCGATGTCTCAATTTGCTTTATAGTCCAATTTCAAATGTTTATTTTAGTCTTACCGTAATCCGAGCGCGAGCATTTGTACCGTCCTCCAACAAAATTGCAATTTTAGACTCAAAAAAATCCCACTGGTGGGAATTTATTTCCATATGTGGTACTCATAATTTCCGTCTTTACAAGGAAAGTTCTTTCGATGTCTCAATTTGCTTTATAGTCCAATTTCAAATGTTTATTTTAGTCTTACCGTAATCCGAGCGCGAGCATTTGTACCGTCCTCCAACAAAATTGCAATTTTAGACTCAAAAAAATCCCACTTGTGGGAATTTATTTCCATATGTGGTACTCATAATTTCCGTCATTACAAGGAAAGTTCTTTCGATATCCCAATTTGTTTTACAGTCCAATTTCAAATGTTTATTTTAGTCTTACCGTAATCCGAACCCGAGCATTTGTACCGTCCTCCAACAAAATTGCAATTTTAGACTCAAAAAAATCCCACTGGTGGGAATTTATTTCCATATGCGGTACTCATAATTTCCGTCTTTACAAGGATAGTTCTTTCGATGTCTCAATTTGTTTTATAGTCCAATTTCAAATGTTTATTTTAGTCTTACCGTAATCCGAACGCGAGCATTTGTACCGTTCTCCAACAAAATTGCAATTTTAGACTCAAAAAAATCCCAATGGTGGGAATTTATTTCCATATGTGGTACTCATAATTTCCGTCTTTACAAGGAAAGTTCTTTCGATGTCTCAATTTGTTTTACAGTCCAATTTCAAATCTTTATTTTAGTCTTACCGTAATCCGAACGCGAGCATTTGTACCGTCCTCCAACAAAATTGCAATTTTAGACTCAAAAAAATCCCACTGGTGGGAATTTATTTCCATATGTGGTACTCATAATTTCCGTCTTTACAAGGATAGTTCTTTCGATGTCTCAATTTGTTTTATAGTCCAATTTCAAATGTTTATTTAAGTTGTACAGTAATCCGGGCACGAGCATTTGTACCGTCCCGAAACAAAATTGCAATTTTAGACTCAAAAAAATCCCACTGGTGGGAATTTATTTCCATATCTGGTACTCATAATTTCCGTCTTTACAAGGAAAGTTCTTTCGATGTCTCAATTTGTTTTATAGTCCAATTTCAAATGTTTATTTTAGTCTTACCGTAATCCGAACGCGAGCATTTGTACCGTCCTCCAACAAAATTGCAATTTTAGACTCAAAAAAATCCCACTGGTGGGAATTTATTTCCATATGTGGTACTCATAATTTCCGTCATTACAAGGAAAGTTCTTTCGATATCCCAATTTGTTTTACAGTCCAATTTCAAATGTTTATTTTAGTCTTACCGTAATCCGAACCCGAGCATTTGTACCGTCCTCCAACAAAATTGCAATTTTAGACTCAAAAAAATCCCACTGGTGGGAATTTATTTCCATATGCGGTACTCATAATTTCCGTCTTTACAAGGAAAGTTCTTTCGATGTCTCAATTTGTTTTATAGTCCAATTTCAAATCTTTATTTTAGTCTTACCGTAATCCGAACGCGAGCATTTGTACCGTTCTCCAACAAAATTGCAATTTTAGACTCAAAAAAATCCCACTGGTGGGAATTTATTTCCATATGTGGTACTCATAATTTCCGTCTTTACAAGGAAAGTTTTTTCGATGTCTCAATTTGCTTTATAGTCCAATTTCAAATGTTTATTTTTGTCTTACCGTAATCCGAGCGCGAGCATTTGTACCGTCCTCCAACAAAATTGCAATTTTAGACTAAAAAAAATCCCACTTGTGGGAATTTATTTCCATATGTGGTACTCATAATTTCCGTCTTTACAAGGAAAGATCTTTCGATATCCCAATTTGTTTTACAGTCCAATTTCAAATGTTTATTTTAGTCTTACCGTAATCCGAACCCGAGCATTTGTACCGTCCTCCAACAAAATTGCAATTTTAGACTCAAAAAAATCCCACTGGTGGGAATTTATTTCCATATGCGGTACTCATAATTTCCGTCTTTACAAGGATAGTTCTTTCGATGTCTCAATTTGTTTTATAGTCCAATTTCAAATCTTTATTTTAGTCTTACCGTAATCCGAACGCGAGCATTTGTACTGTTCTCCAACAAAATTGCAATTTTAGACTCAAAAAAATCCCACTGGTGGGAATTTATTTCCATATGTGGTACTCATAATTTCCGTCTTTACAAGGAAAGTTCTTTCGATGTCTCAATTTGTTTTACAGTCCAATTTCAAATGTTTATTTTAGTCTTACCGTAATCTGAACGCGAGCATTTGTACCGTCCTCCAACAAAATTGCAATTTTAGACTCAAAAAAATCCCACTGGTGGGAATTTATTTCCATATGTGGTACTCATAATTTCCGTCTTTACAAGGAAAGTTCTTTCGATGTCTCAAATTGTTTTATAGTCCAATTTCAAATGTTTATTTAAGTTGTACAGTAATCCGGGCACGAGCATTTGTACCGTCCCGAAACAAAATTGCAATTTTAGACTCAAAAAAATCCCACTGGTGGGAATTTATTTCCATATGTGGTACTCACAATTTCCGTCTTTACAAGGAAAGTTCTTTCGATGTCTCAATTTACTTTATAGTCCAATTTCAAATGTTTATTTTAGTCTTACCGTAATCCGAACGCGAGCATTTGTACCGTCCTCCAACAAAATTGCAATTTTAGACTCAAAAAAATCCCACTGGTGGGAATTTATTTCCATATGTGGTACTCATAATTTCCGTCTTTACAAGGAAAGTTCTTTCGATGTCTCAATTTGTTTTATAGTCCAATTTCAAATGTTTATTTAAGTTGTACAGTAATCCGGGCACGAGCATTTGTACCGTCCCGAAACAAAATTGCAATTTTAGACTCAAAAAAATCCCACTGGTGGGAATTTATTTCCATATGTGGTACTCACAATTTCCGATTTTACAAGGAAAGTTCTTTCGATGTCTCAATTTACTTTATAGTCCAATTTCAAATGTTTATTTTAGTCTTACCGTAATCCGAACGCGAGCATTTGTACCGTCCTCCAACAAAATTGCAATTTTAGACTCAAAAAAATCCCACTTGTGGGAATTTATTTCCATATGTGGTACTCATAATTTCCGTCATTACAAGGAAAGTTCTTTCGATATCCCAATTTGTTTTACAGTCCAATTTCAAATGTTTATTTTAGTCTTACCGTAATCCGAACCCGAGCATTTGTACCGTCCTCCAACAAAATTGCAATTTTAGACTCAAAAAAATCCCACTGGTGGGAATTTATTTCCATATGCGGTACTCATAATTTCCGTCTTTACAAGGATAGTTCTTTCGATGTCTCAATTTGTTTTATAGTCCAATTTCAAATGTTTATTTTAGTCTTACCGTAATCCGAACGCGAGCATTTGTACTGTTCTCCAACAAAATTGCAATTTTAGACTCAAAAAAATCCCACTGGTGGAAATTTATTTCCATATGTGGTACTCATAATTTCCGTCTTTACAAGGAAAGTTCTTTCGATGTCTCAATTTGTTTTACAGTCCAATTTCAAATGTTTATTTTAGTCTTACCGTAATCCGAACGCGAGCATTTGTACCGTCCTCCAACAAAATTGCAATTTTAGACTCAAAAAAATCCCACTGGTGGGAATTTATTTCCATATGTGGTACTCATAATTTCCGTCTTTACAAGGAAAGTTCTTTCGATGTCTCAATTTGTTTTATAGTCCAATTTCAAATGTTTATTTAAGTTGTACAGTAATCCGGGCACGAGCATTTGTACCGTCCCGAAACAAAATTGCAATTTTAGACTCAAAAAAATCCCACTGGTGGGAATTTATTTCCATATGTGGTACTCATAATTTCCGTCTTTACAAGGAAAGTTCTTTCGATGTCTCAATTTACTTTATAGTCCAATTTCAAATGTTTATTTTAGTCTTACCGTAATCCGAACGCGAGCATTTGTACCGTCCTCCAACAAAATTGCAATTTTAGACTCAAAAAAATCCCACTTGTGGGAATTTATTTCCATATGTGGTACTCATAATTTCCGTCATTACAAGGAAAGTTCTTTCGATATCCCAATTTGTTTTACAGTCCAATTTCAAATGTTTATTTTAGTCTTACCGTAATCCGAACCCGAGCATTTGTACCGTCCTCCAACAAAATTGCAATTTTAGACTCAAAAAAATCCCACTGGTGGGAATTTATTTCCATATGCGGTAATCATAATTTCCGTCTTTACAAGGATAGTTCTTTCGATGTCTCAATTTGTTTTATAGTCCAATTTCAAATGTTTATTTTAGTCTTACCGTAATCCGAACGCGAGCATTTGTACTGTTCTCCAACAAAATTGCAATTTTAGACTCAAAAAAATCCCACTGGTGGAAATTTATTTCCATATGTGGTACTCATAATTTCCGTCTTTACAAGGAAAGTTCTTTCGATGTCTCAATTTGTTTTACAGTCCAATTTCAAATGTTTATTTTAGTCTTACCGTAATCCGAACGCGAGCATTTGTACCGTCCTCCAACAAAATTGCAATTTTAGACTCAAAAAAATCCCACTGGTGGGAATTTATTTCCATATGTGGTACTCATAATTTCCGTCTTTACAAGGAAAGTTCTTTCGATGTCTCAATTTGTTTTATAGTCCAATTTCAAATGTTTATTTAAGTTGTACAGTAATCCGGGCACGAGCATTTGTACCGTCCCGAAACAAAATTGCAATTTTAGACTCAAAAAAATCCCACTGGTGGGAATTTATTTCCATATGTGGTACTCATAATTTCCGTCTTTACAAGGAAAGTTCTTTCGATGTCTCAATTTACTTTATAGTCCAATTTCAAATGTTTATTTTAGTCTTACCGTAATCCGAACGCGAGCATTTGTACCGTCCTCCAACAAAATTGCAATTTTAGACTCAAAAAAATCCCACTGGTGGGAATTTATTTCCATATGTGGTACTCATAATTTCCGTCTTTACAAGGAAAGTTCTTTCGATATCCCAATTTGTTTTACAGTCCAATTTCAAATGTTTATTTTAGTCTTACCGTAATCCGAACCCGAGCATTTGTACCGTCCTCCAACAAAATTGCAATTTTAGACTCAAAAAAATCCCACTGGTGGGAATTTATTTCCATATGCGGTACTCATAATTTCCGTCTTTACAAGGATAGTTCTTTCGATGTCTCAATTTGTTTTATAGTCCAATTTCAAATGTTTATTTTAGTCTTACCGTAATCCGAACGCGAGCATTTGTACTGTTCTCCAACAAAATTGCAATTTTAGACTCAAAAAAATCCCACTGGTGGGAATTTATTTCCATATGTGGTACTCATAATTTCCGTCTTTACAAGGAAAGTTCTTTCGATGTCTCAATTTGTTTTACAGTCCAATTTCAAATGTTTATTTTAGTCTTACCGTAATCCGAACGCGAGCATTTGTACCGTTCTCCAACAAAATTGCAATTTTAGACTCAAAAAAATCCCAATGGTGGGAATTTATTTCCATATGTGGTACTCATAATTTCCGTCTTTACAAGGAAAGTTCTTTCGATGTCTCAATTTGTTTTACAGTCCAATTTCAAATCTTTATTTTAGTCTTACCGTAATCCGAACGCGAGCATTTGTACCGTCCTCCAACAAAATTGCAATTTTAGACTCAAAAAAATCCCACTGGTGGGAATTTATTTCCATATGTGGTACTCATAATTTCCGTCTTTACAAGGAAAGATCTTTCGATGTCTCAATTTGTTTTATAGTCCAATTTCAAATGTTTATTTAAGTTGTACAGTAATCCGGGCACGAGCATTTGTACCGTCCCGAAACAAAATTGCAATTTTAGACTCAAAAAAATCCCACTAGTGGGAATTTATTTCCATATCTGGTACTCATAATTTCCGTCTTTACAAGGAAAGTTCTTTCGATGTCTCAATTTGTTTTATAGTCCAATTTCAAATGTTTATTTTAGTCTTACCGTAATCCGAACGCGAGCATTTGTACCGTCCTCCAACAAAATTGCAATTTTAGACTCAAAAAAATCCCACTGGTGGAAATTTATTTCCATATGTGGTACTCATAATTTCCGTCATTACAAGGAAAGTTCTTTCGATATCCCAATTTGTTTTACAGTCCAATTTCAAATGTTTATTTTAGTCTTACCGTAATCCGAACCCGAGCATTTGTACCGTCCTCCAACAAAATTGCAATTTTAGACTCAAAAAAATCCCACTGGTGGGAATTTATTTCCATATGCGGTACTCATAATTTCCGTCTTTACAAGGAAAGTTCTTTCGATGTCTCAATTTGTTTTATAGTCCAATTTCAAATCTTTATTTTAGTCTTACCGTAATCCGAACGCGAGCATTTGTACCGTTCTCCAACAAAATTGCAATTTTAGACTCAAAAAAATCCCACTGGTGGGAATTTATTTCCATATGTGGTACTCATAATTTCCGTCTTTACAAGGAAAGTTTTTTCGATGTCTCAATTTGCTTTATAGTCCAATTTCAAATGTTTATTTTAGTCTTACCGTAATCCGAGCGCGAGCATTTGTACCGTCCTCCAACAAAATTGCAATTTTAGACTAAAAAAAATCCCACTTGTGGGAATTTATTTCCATATGTGGTACTCATAATTTCCGTCTTTACAAGGAAAGATCTTTCGATATCCCAATTTGTTTTACAGTCCAATTTCAAATGTTTATTTTAGTCTTACCGTAATCCGAACCCGAGCATTTGTACCGTCCTCCAACAAAATTGCAATTTTAGACTCAAAAAAATCCCACTGGTGGGAATTTATTTCCATATGCGGTACTCATAATTTCCGTCTTTACAAGGATAGTTCTTTCGATGTCTCAATTTGTTTTATAGTCCAATTTCAAATGTTTATTTTAGTCTTACCGTAATCCGAACGCGAGCATTTGTACTGTTCTCCAACAAAATTGCAATTTTAGACTCAAAAAAATCCCACTGGTGGGAATTTATTTCCATATGTGGTACTCATAATTTCCGTCTTTACAAGGAAAGTTCTTTCGATGTCTCAATTTGTTTTACAGTCCAATTTCAAATGTTTATTTTAGTCTTACCGTAATCCGAACGCGAGCATTTGTACCGTCCTCCAACAAAATTGCAATTTTAGACTCAAAAAAATCCCACTGGTGGGAATTTATTTCCATATGTGGTACTCATAATTTCCGTCTTTACAAGGAAAGTTCTTTCGATGTCTCAATTTGTTTTATAGTCCAATTTCAAATGTTTATTTAAGTTGTACAGTAATCCGGGCACGAGCATTTGTACCGTCCCGAAACAAAATTGCAATTTTAGACTCAAAAAAATCCCACTGGTGGAAATTTATTTCCATATGTGGTACTCACAATTTCCGTCTTTACAAGGAAAGTTCTTTCGATGTCTCAATTTACTTTATAGTCCAATTTCAAATGTTTATTTTAGTCTTACCGTAATCCGAACGCGAGCATTTGTACCGTCCTCCAACAAAATTGCAATTTTAGACTCAAAAAAATCCCACTGGTGGGAATTTATTTCCATATGTGGTACTCATAATTTCCGTCTTTACAAGGAAAGTTCTTTCGATGTCTCAATTTGTTTTATAGTCCAATTTCAAATGTTTATTTAAGTTGTACAGTAATCCGGGCACGAGCATTTGTACCGTCCCGAAACAAAATTGCAATTTTAGACTCAAAAAAATCCCACTGGTGGGAATTTATTTCCATATGTGGTACTCACAATTTCCGTCTTTACAAGGAAAGTTCTTTCGATGTCTCAATTTACTTTATAGTCCAATTTCAAATGTTTATTTTAGTCTTACCGTAATCCGAACGCGAGCATTTGTACCGTCCTCCAACAAAATTGCAATTTTAGACTCAAAAAAATCCCACTTGTGGGAATTTATTTCCATATGTGGTACTCATAATTTCCGTCATTACAAGGAAAGTTCTTTCGATATCCCAATTTGTTTTACAGTCCAATTTCAAATGTTTATTTTAGTCTTACCGTAATCCGAACCCGAGCATTTGTACCGTCCTCCAACAAAATTGCAATTTTAGACTCAAAAAAATCCCACTGGTGGGAATTTATTTCCATATGCGGTACTCATAATTTCCGTCTTTACAAGGATAGTTCTTTCGATGTCTCAATTTGTTTTATAGTCCAATTTCAAATGTTTATTTTAGTCTTACCGTAATCCGAACGCGAGCATTTGTACTGTTCTCCAACAAAATTGCAATTTTAGACTCAAAAAAATCCCACTGGTGGAAATTTATTTTCATATGTGGTACTCATAATTTCCGTCTTTACAAGGAAAGTTCTTTCGATGTCTCAATTTGTTTTACAGTCCAATTTCAAATGTTTATTTTAGTCTTACCGTAATCTGAACGCGAGCATTTGTACCGTCCTCCAACAAAATTGCAATTTTAGACTCAAAAAAATCCCACTGGTGGGAATTTATTTCCATATGTGGTACTCATAATTTCCGTCTTTACAAGGAAAGTTCTTTCGATGTCTCAATTTGTTTTATAGTCCAATTTCAAATGTTTATTTAAGTTGTACAGTAATCCGGGCACGAGCATTTGTACCGTCCCGAAACAAAATTGCAATTTTAGACTCAAAAAAATCCCACTGGTGGGAATTTATTTCCATATGTGGTACTCATAATTTCCGTCTTTACAAGGAAAGTTCTTTCGATGTCTCAATTTACTTTATAGTCCAATTTCAAATGTTTATTTTAGTCTTACCGTAATCCGAACGCGAGCATTTGTACCGTCCTCCAACAAAATTGCAATTTTAGACTCAAAAAAATCCCACTGGTGGGAATTTATTTCCATATGTGGTACTCATAATTTCCGTCTTTACAAGGAAAGTTCTTTCGATATCCCAATTTGTTTTACAGTCCAATTTCAAATGTTTATTTTAGTCTTACCGTAATCCGAACCCGAGCATTTGTACCGTCCTCCAACAAAATTGCAATTTTAGACTCAAAAAAATCCCACTGGTGGGAATTTATTTCCATATGCGGTACTCATAATTTCCGTCTTTACAAGGATAGTTCTTTCGATGTCTCAATTTGTTTTATAGTCCAATTTCAAATGTTTATTTTAGTCTTACCGTAATCCGAACGCGAGCATTTGTACTGTTCTCCAACAAAATTGCAATTTTAGACTCAAAAAAATCCCACTGGTGGGAATTTATTTCCATATGTGGTACTCATAATTTCCGTCTTTACAAGGAAAGTTCTTTCGATGTCTCAATTTGTTTTACAGTCCAATTTCAAATGTTTATTTTAGTCTTACCGTAATCCGAACGCGAGCATTTGTACCGTTCTCCAACAAAATTGCAATTTTAGACTCAAAAAAATCCCAATGGTGGGAATTTATTTCCATATGTGGTACTCATAATTTCCGTCTTTACAAGGAAAGTTCTTTCGATGTCTCAATTTGTTTTACAGTCCAATTTCAAATCTTTATTTTAGTCTTACCGTAATCCGAACGCGAGCATTTGTACCGTCCTCCAACAAAATTGCAATTTTAGACTCAAAAAAATCCCACTGGTGGGAATTTATTTCCATATGTGGTACTCATAATTTCCGTCTTTACAAGGAAAGATCTTTCGATGTCTCAATTTGTTTTATAGTCCAATTTCAAATGTTTATTTAAGTTGTACAGTAATCCGGGCACGAGCATTTGTACCGTCCCGAAACAAAATTGCAATTTTAGACTCAAAAAAATCCCACTAGTGGGAATTTATTTCCATATGTGGTACTCATAATTTCCGTCTTTACAAGGAAAGTTCTTTCGATGTCTCAATTTGTTTTATAGTCCAATTTCAAATGTTTATTTAAGTTGTACAGTAATCCGGGCACGAGCATTTGTACCGTCCCGAAACAAAATTGCAATTTTAGACTCAAAAAAATCCCACTGGTGGGAATTTATTTCCATATGTGGTACTCACAATTTCCGTCTTTACAAGGAAAGTTCTTTCGATGTCTCAATTTACTTTATAGTCCAATTTCAAATGTTTATTTTAGTCTTACCGTAATCCGAACGCGAGCATTTGTACCGTCCTCCAACAAAATTGCAATTTTAGACTCAAAAAAATCCCACTTGTGGGAATTTATTTCCATATGTGGTACTCATAATTTCCGTCATTACAAGGAAAGTTCTTTCGATATCCCAATTTGTTTTACAGTCCAATTTCAAATGTTTATTTTAGTCTTACCGTAATCCGAACCCGAGCATTTGTACCGTCCTCCAACAAAATTGCAATTTTAGACTCAAAAAAATCCCACTGGTGGGAATTTATTTCCATATGCGGTACTCATAATTTCCGTCTTTACAAGGATAGTTCTTTCGATGTCTCAATTTGTTTTATAGTCCAATTTCAAATGTTTATTTTAGTCTTACCGTAATCCGAACGCGAGCATTTGTACTGTTCTCCAACAAAATTGCAATTTTAGACTCAAAAAAATCCCACTGGTGGAAATTTATTTCCATATGTGGTACTCATAATTTCCGTCTTTACAAGGAAAGTTCTTTCGATGTCTCAATTTGTTTTACAGTCCAATTTCAAATGTTTATTTTAGTCTTACCGTAATCCGAACGCGAGTATTTGTACCGTCCTCCAACAAAATTGCAATTTTAGACTCAAAAAAATCCCACTGGTGGGAATTTATTTCCATATGTGGTACTCATAATTTCCGTCTTTACAAGGAAAGTTCTTTCGATGTCTCAATTTGTTTTATAGTCCAATTTCAAATGTTTATTTAAGTTGTACAGTAATCCGGGCACGAGCATTTGTACCGTCCCGAAACAAAATTGCAATTTTAGACTCAAAAAAATCCCACTGGTGGGAATTTATTTCCATATGTGGTACTCATAATTTCCGTCTTTACAAGGAAAGTTCTTTCGATGTCTCAATTTACTTTATAGTCCAATTTCAAATGTTTATTTTAGTCTTACCGTAATCCGAACGCGAGCATTTGTACCGTCCTCCAACAAAATTGCAATTTTAGACTCAAAAAAATCCCACTGGTGGGAATTTATTTCCATATGTGGTACTCATAATTTCCGTCTTTACAAGGAAAGTTCTTTCGATATCCCAATTTGTTTTACAGTCCAATTTCAAATGTTTATTTTAGTCTTACCGTAATCCGAACCCGAGCATTTGTACCGTCCTCCAACAAAATTGCAATTTTAGACTCAAAAAAATCCCACTGGTGGGAATTTATTTCCATATGCGGTACTCATAATTTCCGTCTTTACAAGGATAGTTCTTTCGATGTCTCAATTTGTTTTATAGTCCAATTTCAAATGTTTATTTTAGTCTTACCGTAATCCGAACGCGAGCATTTGTACTGTTCTCCAACAAAATTGCAATTTTAGACTCAAAAAAATCCCACTGGTGGGAATTTATTTCCATATGTGGTACTCATAATTTCCGTCTTTACAAGGAAAGTTCTTTCGATGTCTCAATTTGTTTTACAGTCCAATTTCAAATGTTTATTTTAGTCTTACCGTAATCCGAACGCGAGCATTTGTACCGTTCTCCAACAAAATTGCAATTTTAGACTCAAAAAAATCCCAATGGTGGGAATTTATTTCCATATGTGGTACTCATAATTTCCGTCTTTACAAGGAAAGTTCTTTCGATGTCTCAATTTGTTTTACAGTCCAATTTCAAATCTTTATTTTAGTCTTACCGTAATCCGAACGCGAGCATTTGTACCGTCCTCCAACAAAATTGCAATTTTAGACTCAAAAAAATCCCACTGGTGGGAATTTATTTCCATATGTGGTACTCATAATTTCCGTCTTTACAAGGAAAGATCTTTCGATGTCTCAATTTGTTTTATAGTCCAATTTCAAATGTTTATTTAAGTTGTACAGTAATCCGGGCACGAGCATTTGTACCGTCCCGAAACAAAATTGCAATTTTAGACTC
Source organism: Hydrangea macrophylla (assembly GCA_033977485.1). NCBI lineage: Eukaryota > Viridiplantae > Streptophyta > Magnoliopsida > Cornales > Hydrangeaceae > Hydrangea > Hydrangea macrophylla. The sequence goes on from CM066996.1 coordinate 81,591,758, forward strand.
AAAAAAATCCCACTAGTGGGAATTTATTTCCATATCTGGTACTCATAATTTCCGTCTTTACAAGGAAAGTTCTTTCGATGTCTCAATTTGTTTTATAGTCCAATTTCAAATGTTTATTTTAGTCTTACCGTAATCCGAACGCGAGCATTTGTACCGTCCTCCAACAAAATTGCAATTTTAGACTCAAAAAAATCCCACTGGTGGAAATTTATTTCCATATGTGGTACTCATAATTTCCGTCATTACAAGGAAAGTTCTTTCGATATCCCAATTTGTTTTACAGTCCAATTTCAAATGTTTATTTTAGTCTTACCGTAATCCGAACCCGAGCATTTGTACCGTCCTCCAACAAAATTGCAATTTTAGACTCAAAAAAATCCCACTGGTGGGAATTTATTTCCATATGCGGTACTCATAATTTCCGTCTTTACAAGGAAAGTTCTTTCGATGTCTCAATTTGTTTTATAGTCCAATTTCAAATCTTTATTTTAGTCTTACCGTAATCCGAACGCGAGCATTTGTACCGTTCTCCAACAAAATTGCAATTTTAGACTCAAAAAAATCCCACTGGTGGGAATTTATTTCCATATGTGGTACTCATAATTTCCGTCTTTACAAGGAAAGTTTTTTCGATGTCTCAATTTGCTTTATAGTCCAATTTCAAATGTTTATTTTAGTCTTACCGTAATCCGAGCGCGAGCATTTGTACCGTCCTCCAACAAAATTGCAATTTTAGACTAAAAAAAATCCCACTTGTGGGAATTTATTTCCATATGTGGTACTCATAATTTCCGTCTTTACAAGGAAAGATCTTTCGATATCCCAATTTGTTTTACAGTCCAATTTCAAATGTTTATTTTAGTCTTACCGTAATCCGAACCCGAGCATTTGTACCGTCCTCCAACAAAATTGCAATTTTAGACTCAAAAAAATCCCACTGGTGGGAATTTATTTCCATATGCGGTACTCATAATTTCCGTCTTTACAAGGATAGTTCTTTCGATGTCTCAATTTGTTTTATAGTCCAATTTCAAATGTTTATTTTAGTCTTACCGTAATCCGAACGCGAGCATTTGTACTGTTCTCCAACAAAATTGCAATTTTAGACTCAAAAAAATCCCACTGGTGGGAATTTATTTCCATATGTGGTACTCATAATTTCCGTCTTTACAAGGAAAGTTCTTTCGATGTCTCAATTTGTTTTACAGTCCAATTTCAAATGTTTATTTTAGTCTTACCGTAATCCGAACGCGAGCATTTGTACCGTCCTCCAACAAAATTGCAATTTTAGACTCAAAAAAATCCCACTGGTGGGAATTTATTTCCATATGTGGTACTCATAATTTCCGTCTTTACAAGGAAAGTTCTTTCGATGTCTCAATTTGTTTTATAGTCCAATTTCAAATGTTTATTTAAGTTGTACAGTAATCCGGGCACGAGCATTTGTACCGTCCCGAAACAAAATTGCAATTTTAGACTCAAAAAAATCCCACTGGTGGAAATTTATTTCCATATGTGGTACTCACAATTTCCGTCTTTACAAGGAAAGTTCTTTCGATGTCTCAATTTACTTTATAGTCCAATTTCAAATGTTTATTTTAGTCTTACCGTAATCCGAACGCGAGCATTTGTACCGTCCTCCAACAAAATTGCAATTTTAGACTCAAAAAAATCCCACTGGTGGGAATTTATTTCCATATGTGGTACTCATAATTTCCGTCTTTACAAGGAAAGTTCTTTCGATGTCTCAATTTGTTTTATAGTCCAATTTCAAATGTTTATTTAAGTTGTACAGTAATCCGGGCACGAGCATTTGTACCGTCCCGAAACAAAATTGCAATTTTAGACTCAAAAAAATCCCACTGGTGGGAATTTATTTCCATATGTGGTACTCACAATTTCCGTCTTTACAAGGAAAGTTCTTTCGATGTCTCAATTTACTTTATAGTCCAATTTCAAATGTTTATTTTAGTCTTACCGTAATCCGAACGCGAGCATTTGTACCGTCCTCCAACAAAATTGCAATTTTAGACTCAAAAAAATCCCACTTGTGGGAATTTATTTCCATATGTGGTACTCATAATTTCCGTCATTACAAGGAAAGTTCTTTCGATATCCCAATTTGTTTTACAGTCCAATTTCAAATGTTTATTTTAGTCTTACCGTAATCCGAACCCGAGCATTTGTACCGTCCTCCAACAAAATTGCAATTTTAGACTCAAAAAAATCCCACTGGTGGGAATTTATTTCCATATGCGGTACTCATAATTTCCGTCTTTACAAGGATAGTTCTTTCGATGTCTCAATTTGTTTTATAGTCCAATTTCAAATGTTTATTTTAGTCTTACCGTAATCCGAACGCGAGCATTTGTACTGTTCTCCAACAAAATTGCAATTTTAGACTCAAAAAAATCCCACTGGTGGAAATTTATTTCCATATGTGGTACTCATAATTTCCGTCTTTACAAGGATAGTTCTTTCGATGTCTCAATTTGTTTTATAGTCCAATTTCAAATGTTTATTTTAGTCTTACCGTAATCCGAACGCGAGCATTTGTACTGTTCTCCAACAAAATTGCAATTTTAGACTCAAAAAAATCCCACTGGTGGGAATTTATTTCCATATGTGGTACTCATAATTTCCGTCTTTACAAGGAAAGTTCTTTCGATGTCTCAATTTGTTTTACAGTCCAATTTCAAATGTTTATTTTAGTCTTACCGTAATCCGAACGCGAGCATTTGTACCGTCCTCCAACAAAATTGCAATTTTAGACTCAAAAAAATCCCACTGGTGGGAATTTATTTCCATATGTGGTACTCATAATTTCCGTCTTTACAAGGAAAGTTCTTTCGATGTCTCAATTTGTTTTATAGTCCAATTTCAAATGTTTATTTAAGTTGTACAGTAATCCGGGCACGAGCATTTGTACCGTCCCGAAACAAAATTGCAATTTTAGACTCAAAAAAATCCCACTGGTGGAAATTTATTTCCATATGTGGTACTCACAATTTCCGTCTTTACAAGGAAAGTTCTTTCGATGTCTCAATTTACTTTATAGTCCAATTTCAAATGTTTATTTTAGTCTTACCGTAATCCGAACGCGAGCATTTGTACCGTCCTCCAACAAAATTGCAATTTTAGACTCAAAAAAATCCCACTGGTGGGAATTTATTTCCATATGTGGTACTCATAATTTCCGTCTTTACAAGGAAAGTTCTTTCGATGTCTCAATTTGTTTTATAGTCCAATTTCAAATGTTTATTTAAGTTGTACAGTAATCCGGGCACGAGCATTTGTACCGTCCCGAAACAAAATTGCAATTTTAGACTCAAAAAAATCCCACTGGTGGGAATTTATTTCCATATGTGGTACTCACAATTTCCGTCTTTACAAGGAAAGTTCTTTCGATGTCTCAATTTACTTTATAGTCCAATTTCAAATGTTTATTTTAGTCTTACCGTAATCCGAACGCGAGCATTTGTACCGTCCTCCAACAAAATTGCAATTTTAGACTCAAAAAAATCCCACTTGTGGGAATTTATTTCCATATGTGGTACTCATAATTTCCGTCATTACAAGGAAAGTTCTTTCGATATCCCAATTTGTTTTACAGTCCAATTTCAAATGTTTATTTTAGTCTTACCGTAATCCGAACCCGAGCATTTGTACCGTCCTCCAACAAAATTGCAATTTTAGACTCAAAAAAATCCCACTGGTGGGAATTTATTTCCATATGCGGTACTCATAATTTCCGTCTTTACAAGGATAGTTCTTTCGATGTCTCAATTTGTTTTATAGTCCAATTTCAAATGTTTATTTTAGTCTTACCGTAATCCGAACGCGAGCATTTGTACTGTTCTCCAACAAAATTGCAATTTTAGACTCAAAAAAATCCCACTGGTGGAAATTTATTTCCATATGTGGTACTCATAATTTCCGTCATTACAAGGAAAGTTCTTTCGATATCCCAATTTGTTTTACAGTCCAATTTCAAATGTTTATTTTAGTCTTACCGTAATCCGAACCCGAGCATTTGTACCGTCCTCCAACAAAATTGCAATTTTAGACTCAAAAAAATCCCACTGGTGGGAATTTATTTCCATATGCGGTACTCATAATTTCCGTCTTTACAAGGAAAGTTCTTTCGATGTCTCAATTTGTTTTATAGTCCAATTTCAAATCTTTATTTTAGTCTTACCGTAATCCGAACGCGAGCATTTGTACCGTTCTCCAACAAAATTGCAATTTTAGACTCAAAAAAATCCCACTGGTGGGAATTTATTTCCATATGTGGTACTCATAATTTCCGTCTTTACAAGGAAAGTTTTTTCGATGTCTCAATTTGCTTTATAGTCCAATTTCAAATGTTTATTTTAGTCTTACCGTAATCCGAGCGCGAGCATTTGTACCGTCCTCCAACAAAATTGCAATTTTAGACTAAAAAAAATCCCACTTGTGGGAATTTATTTCCATATGTGGTACTCATAATTTCCGTCTTTACAAGGAAAGATCTTTCGATATCCCAATTTGTTTTACAGTCCAATTTCAAATGTTTATTTTAGTCTTACCGTAATCCGAACCCGAGCATTTGTACCGTCCTCCAACAAAATTGCAATTTTAGACTCAAAAAAATCCCACTGGTGGGAATTTATTTCCATATGCGGTACTCATAATTTCCGTCTTTACAAGGATAGTTCTTTCGATGTCTCAATTTGTTTTATAGTCCAATTTCAAATGTTTATTTTAGTCTTACCGTAATCCGAACGCGAGCATTTGTACTGTTCTCCAACAAAATTGCAATTTTAGACTCAAAAAAATCCCACTGGTGGGAATTTATTTCCATATGTGGTACTCATAATTTCCGTCTTTACAAGGAAAGTTCTTTCGATGTCTCAATTTGTTTTACAGTCCAATTTCAAATGTTTATTTTAGTCTTACCGTAATCCGAACGCGAGCATTTGTACCGTCCTCCAACAAAATTGCAATTTTAGACTCAAAAAAATCCCACTGGTGGGAATTTATTTCCATATGTGGTACTCATAATTTCCGTCTTTACAAGGAAAGTTCTTTCGATGTCTCAATTTGTTTTATAGTCCAATTTCAAATGTTTATTTAAGTTGTACAGTAATCCGGGCACGAGCATTTGTACCGTCCCGAAACAAAATTGCAATTTTAGACTCAAAAAAATCCCACTGGTGGAAATTTATTTCCATATGTGGTACTCACAATTTCCGTCTTTACAAGGAAAGTTCTTTCGATGTCTCAATTTACTTTATAGTCCAATTTCAAATGTTTATTTTAGTCTTACCGTAATCCGAACGCGAGCATTTGTACCGTCCTCCAACAAAATTGCAATTTTAGACTCAAAAAAATCCCACTGGTGGGAATTTATTTCCATATGTGGTACTCATAATTTCCGTCTTTACAAGGAAAGTTCTTTCGATGTCTCAATTTGTTTTATAGTCCAATTTCAAATGTTTATTTAAGTTGTACAGTAATCCGGGCACGAGCATTTGTACCGTCCCGAAACAAAATTGCAATTTTAGACTCAAAAAAATCCCACTGGTGGGAATTTATTTCCATATGTGGTACTCACAATTTCCGTCTTTACAAGGAAAGTTCTTTCGATGTCTCAATTTACTTTATAGTCCAATTTCAAATGTTTATTTTAGTCTTACCGTAATCCGAACGCGAGCATTTGTACCGTCCTCCAACAAAATTGCAATTTTAGACTCAAAAAAATCCCACTTGTGGGAATTTATTTCCATATGTGGTACTCATAATTTCCGTCATTACAAGGAAAGTTCTTTCGATATCCCAATTTGTTTTACAGTCCAATTTCAAATGTTTATTTTAGTCTTACCGTAATCCGAACCCGAGCATTTGTACCGTCCTCCAACAAAATTGCAATTTTAGACTCAAAAAAATCCCACTGGTGGGAATTTATTTCCATATGCGGTACTCATAATTTCCGTCTTTACAAGGATAGTTCTTTCGATGTCTCAATTTGTTTTATAGTCCAATTTCAAATGTTTATTTTAGTCTTACCGTAATCCGAACGCGAGCATTTGTACTGTTCTCCAACAAAATTGCAATTTTAGACTCAAAAAAATCCCACTGGTGGAAATTTATTTCCATATGTGGTACTCATAATTTCCGTCTTTACAAGGATAGTTCTTTCGATGTCTCAATTTGTTTTATAGTCCAATTTCAAATGTTTATTTTAGTCTTACCGTAATCCGAACGCGAGCATTTGTACTGTTCTCCAACAAAATTGCAATTTTAGACTCAAAAAAATCCCACTGGTGGGAATTTATTTCCATATGTGGTACTCATAATTTCCGTCTTTACAAGGAAAGTTCTTTCGATGTCTCAATTTGTTTTACAGTCCAATTTCAAATGTTTATTTTAGTCTTACCGTAATCCGAACGCGAGCATTTGTACCGTCCTCCAACAAAATTGCAATTTTAGACTCAAAAAAATCCCACTGGTGGGAATTTATTTCCATATGTGGTACTCATAATTTCCGTCTTTACAAGGAAAGTTCTTTCGATGTCTCAATTTGTTTTATAGTCCAATTTCAAATGTTTATTTAAGTTGTACAGTAATCCGGGCACGAGCATTTGTACCGTCCCGAAACAAAATTGCAATTTTAGACTCAAAAAAATCCCACTGGTGGAAATTTATTTCCATATGTGGTACTCACAATTTCCGTCTTTACAAGGAAAGTTCTTTCGATGTCTCAATTTACTTTATAGTCCAATTTCAAATGTTTATTTTAGTCTTACCGTAATCCGAACGCGAGCATTTGTACCGTCCTCCAACAAAATTGCAATTTTAGACTCAAAAAAATCCCACTGGTGGGAATTTATTTCCATATGTGGTACTCATAATTTCCGTCTTTACAAGGAAAGTTCTTTCGATGTCTCAATTTGTTTTATAGTCCAATTTCAAATGTTTATTTAAGTTGTACAGTAATCCGGGCACGAGCATTTGTACCGTCCCGAAACAAAATTGCAATTTTAGACTCAAAAAAATCCCACTGGTGGGAATTTATTTCCATATGTGGTACTCACAATTTCCGTCTTTACAAGGAAAGTTCTTTCGATGTCTCAATTTACTTTATAGTCCAATTTCAAATGTTTATTTTAGTCTTACCGTAATCCGAACGCGAGCATTTGTACCGTCCTCCAACAAAATTGCAATTTTAGACTCAAAAAAATCCCACTTGTGGGAATTTATTTCCATATGTGGTACTCATAATTTCCGTCATTACAAGGAAAGTTCTTTCGATATCCCAATTTGTTTTACAGTCCAATTTCAAATGTTTATTTTAGTCTTACCGTAATCCGAACCCGAGCATTTGTACCGTCCTCCAACAAAATTGCAATTTTAGACTCAAAAAAATCCCACTGGTGGGAATTTATTTCCATATGCGGTACTCATAATTTCCGTCTTTACAAGGATAGTTCTTTCGATGTCTCAATTTGTTTTATAGTCCAATTTCAAATGTTTATTTTAGTCTTACCGTAATCCGAACGCGAGCATTTGTACTGTTCTCCAACAAAATTGCAATTTTAGACTCAAAAAAATCCCACTGGTGGAAATTTATTTCCATATGTGGTACTCATAATTTCCGTCTTTACAAGGAAAGTTCTTTCGATGTCTCAATTTGTTTTACAGTCCAATTTCAAATGTTTATTTTAGTCTTACCGTAATCCGAACGCGAGCATTTGTACCGTCCTCCAACAAAATTGCAATTTTAGACTCAAAAAAATCCCACTGGTGGGAATTTATTTCCATATGTGGTACTCATAATTTCCGTCTTTACAAGGAAAGTTCTTTCGATGTCTCAATTTGTTTTATAGTCCAATTTCAAATGTTTATTTAAGTTGTACAGTAATCCGGGCACGAGCATTTGTACCGTCCCGAAACAAAATTGCAATTTTAGACTCAAAAAAATCCCACTGGTGGAAATTTATTTCCATATGTGGTACTCACAATTTCCGTCTTTACAAGGAAAGTTCTTTCGATGTCTCAATTTACTTTATAGTCCAATTTCAAATGTTTATTTTAGTCTTACCGTAATCCGAACGCGAGCATTTGTACCGTCCTCCAACAAAATTGCAATTTTAGACTCAAAAAAATCCCACTGGTGGGAATTTATTTCCATATGTGGTACTCATAATTTCCGTCTTTACAAGGAAAGTTCTTTCGATGTCTCAATTTGTTTTATAGTCCAATTTCAAATGTTTATTTAAGTTGTACAGTAATCCGGGCACGAGCATTTGTACCGTCCCGAAACAAAATTGCAATTTTAGACTCAAAAAAATCCCACTGGTGGGAATTTATTTCCATATGTGGTACTCACAATTTCCGTCTTTACAAGGAAAGTTCTTTCGATGTCTCAATTTACTTTATAGTCCAATTTCAAATGTTTATTTTAGTCTTACCGTAATCCGAACGCGAGCATTTGTACCGTCCTCCAACAAAATTGCAATTTTAGACTCAAAAAAATCCCACTTGTGGGAATTTATTTCCATATGTGGTACTCATAATTTCCGTCATTACAAGGAAAGTTCTTTCGATATCCCAATTTGTTTTACAGTCCAATTTCAAATGTTTATTTTAGTCTTACCGTAATCCGAACCCGAGCATTTGTACCGTCCTCCAACAAAATTGCAATTTTAGACTCAAAAAAATCCCACTGGTGGGAATTTATTTCCATATGCGGTACTCATAATTTCCGTCTTTACAAGGATAGTTCTTTCGATGTCTCAATTTGTTTTATAGTCCAATTTCAAATGTTTATTTTAGTCTTACCGTAATCCGAACGCGAGCATTTGTACTGTTCTCCAACAAAATTGCAATTTTAGACTCAAAAAAATCCCACTGGTGGAAATTTATTTCCATATGTGGTACTCATAATTTCCGTCTTTACAAGGAAAGTTCTTTCGATGTCTCAATTTGTTTTACAGTCCAATTTCAAATGTTTATTTTAGTCTTACCGTAATCCGAACGCGAGCATTTGTACCGTCCTCCAACAAAATTGCAATTTTAGACTCAAAAAAATCCCACTGGTGGGAATTTATTTCCATATGTGGTACTCATAATTTCCGTCTTTACAAGGAAAGTTCTTTCGATGTCTCAATTTGTTTTATAGTCCAATTTCAAATGTTTATTTAAGTTGTACAGTAATCCGGGCACGAGCATTTGTACCGTCCCGAAACAAAATTGCAATTTTAGACTCAAAAAAATCCCACTGGTGGGAATTTATTTCCATATGTGGTACTCATAATTTCCGTCTTTACAAGGAAAGTTCTTTCGATGTCTCAATTTACTTTATAGTCCAATTTCAAATGTTTATTTTAGTCTTACCGTAATCCGAACGCGAGCATTTGTACCGTCCTCCAACAAAATTGCAATTTTAGACTCAAAAAAATCCCACTTGTGGGAATTTATTTCCATATGTGGTACTCATAATTTCCGTCATTACAAGGAAAGTTCTTTCGATATCCCAATTTGTTTTACAGTCCAATTTCAAATGTTTATTTTAGTCTTACCGTAATCCGAACCCGAGTATTTGTACCGTCCTCCAACAAAATTGCAATTTTAGACTCAAAAAAATCCCACTGGTGGGAATTTATTTCCATATGCGGTACTCATAATTTCCGTCTTTACAAGGATAGTTCTTTCGATGTCTCAATTTGTTTTATAGTCCAATTTCAAATGTTTATTTTAGTCTTACCGTAATCCGAACGCGAGCATTTGTACTGTTCTCCAACAAAATTGCAATTTTAGACTCAAAAAAATCCCACTGGTGGAAATTTATTTCCATATGTGGTACTCATAATTTCCGTCTTTACAAGGAAAGTTCTTTCGATGTCTCAATTTGTTTTACAGTCAAATTTCAAATGTTTATTTTAGTCTTACCGTAATCCGAACGCGAGCATTTGTACCGTCCTCCAACAAAATTGCAATTTTAGACTCAAAAAAATCCCACTGGTGGGAATTTATTTCCATATGTGGTACTCATAATTTCCGTCTTTACAAGGAAAGTTCTTTCGATGTCTCAATTTGTTTTATAGTCCAATTTCAAATGTTTATTTAAGTTGTACAGTAATCCGAGCACGAGCATTTGTACCGTCCCGAAACAAAATTGCAATTTTAGACTCAAAAAAATCCCACTGGTGGGAATTTATTTCCATATGTGGTACTCATAATTTCCGTCTTTACAAGGAAAGTTCTTTCGATGTCTCAATTTACTTTATAGTCCAATTTCAAATGTTTATTTTAGTCTTACCGTAATCCGAACGCGAGCATTTGTACCGTCCTCCAACAAAATTGCAATTTTAGACTCAAAAAAATCCCACTTGTGGGAATTTATTTCCATATGTGGTACTCATAATTTCCGTCATTACAAGGAAAGTTCTTTCGATATCCCAATTTGTTTTACAGTCCAATTTCAAATGTTTATTTTAGTCTTACCGTAATCCGAACCCGAGCATTTGTACCGTCCTCCAACAAAATTGCAATTTTAGACTCAAAAAAATCCCACTGGTGGGAATTTATTTCCATATGCGGTACTCATAATTTCCGTCTTTACAAGGATAGTTCTTTCGATGTCTCAATTTGTTTTATAGACCAATTTCAAATGTTTATTTTAGTCTTACCGTAATCCGAACGCGAGCATTTGTACTGTTCTCCAACAAAATTGCAATTTTAGACTCAAAAAAATCCCACTGGTGGGAATTTATTTCCATATGTGGTACTCATAATTTCCGTCTTTACAAGGAAAGTTCTTTCGATGTCTCAATTTGTTTTACAGTCCAATTTCAAATGTTTATTTTAGTCTTACCGTAATCCGAACGCGAGCATTTGTACCGTCCTCCAACAAAATTGCAATTTTAGACTCAAAAAAATCCCACTGGTGGGAATTTATTTCCATATGTGGTACTCATAATTTCCGTCTTTACAAGGAAAGTTCTTTCGATGTCTCAATTTGTTTTATAGTCCAATTTCAAATGTTTATTTAAGTTGTACAGTAATCCGGGCACGAGCATTTGTACCGTCCCGAAACAAAATTGCAATTTTAGACTCAAAAAAATCCCACTGGTGGGAATTTATTTCCATATGTGGTACTCACAATTTCCGTCTTTACAAGGAAAGTTCTTTCGATGTCTCAATTTACTTTATAGTCCAATTTCAAATGTTTATTTTAGTCTTACCGTAATCCGAACGCGAGCATTTGTACCGTCCTCCAACAAAATTGCAATTTTAGACTCAAAAAAATCCCACTTGTGGGAATTTATTTCCATATGTGGTACTCATAATTTCCGTCATTACAAGGAAAGTTCTTTCGATATCCCAATTTGTTTTACAGTCCAATTTCAAATGTTTATTTTAGTCTTACCGTAATCCGAACCCGAGCATTTGTACCGTCCTCCAACAAAATTGCAATTTTAGACTCAAAAAAATCCCACTGGTGGGAATTTATTTCCATATGCGGTACTCATAATTTCCGTCTTTACAAGGATAGTTCTTTCGATGTCTCAATTTGTTTTATAGTCCAATTTCAAATGTTTATTTTAGTCTTACCGTAATCCGAACGCGAGCATTTGTACTGTTCTCCAACAAAATTGCAATTTTAGACTCAAAAAAATCCCACTGGTGGAAATTTATTTCCATATGTGGTACTCATAATTTCTGTCTTTACAAGGAAAGTTCTTTCGATGTCTCAATTTGTTTTACAGTCCAATTTCAAATGTTTATTTTAGTCTTACCGTAATCCGAACGCGAGCATTTGTACCGTCCTCCAACAAAATTGCAATTTTAGACTCAAAAAAATCCCACTGGTGGGAATTTATTTCCATATGTGGTACTCATAATTTCCGTCTTTACAAGGAAAGTTCTTTCGATGTCTCAATTTGTTTTATTGTCCAATTTCAAATGTTTATTTAAGTTGTACAGTAATCCGGGCACGAGCATTTGTACCGTCCCGAAACAAAATTGCAATTTTAGACTCAAAAAAATCCCACTGGTGGGAATTTATTTCCATATCTGGTACTCATAATTTCCGTCTTTACAAGGAAAGTTCTTTCGATGTCTCAATTTGTTTTATAGTCCAATTTCAAATGTTTATTTTAGTCTTACCGTAATCCGAACGCGAGCATTTGTACCGTCCTCCAACAAAATTGCAATTTTAGACTCAAAAAAATCCCACTGGTGGGAATTTATTTCCATATGTGGTACTCATAATTTCCGTCATTACAAGGAAAGTTCTTTCGATATCCCAATTTGTTTTACAGTCCAATTTCAAATGTTTATTTTAGTCTTACCGTAATCCGAACCCGAGCATTTGTACCGTCCTCCAACAAAATTGCAATTTTGAAACTCAAAAAAATCCCACTGGTGGGAATTTATTTCCATATGCGGTACTCATAATTTCCGTCTTTACAAGGATAGTTCTTTCGATGTCTCAATTTGTTTTATAGTCCAATTTCAAATCTTTATTTTAGTCTTACCGTAATCCGAACGCGAGCATTTGTACCGTTCTCCAACAAAATTGCAATTTTAGACTCAAAAAAATCCCACTGGTGGGAATTTATTTCCATATGTGGTACTCATAATTTCCGTCTTTACAAGGAAAGTTCTTTCGATGTCTCAATTTGCTTTATAGTCCAATTTCAAATGTTTATTTTAGTCTTACCGTAATCCGAGCGCGAGCATTTGTACCGTCCTCCAACAAAATTGCAATTTTAGACTCAAAAAAATCCCACTTGTGGGAATTTATTTCCATATGTGGTACTCATAATTTCCGTCATTACAAGGAAAGTTATTTCGATATCCCAATTTGTTTTACAGTCCAATTTCAAATGTTTATTTTAGTCTTACCGTAATCCGAACCCGAGCATTTGTACCGTCCTCCAACAAAATTGCAATTTTAGACTCAAAAAAATCCCACTGGTGGGAATTTATTTCCATATGCGGTACTCATAATTTCCGTCTTTACAAGGATAGTTCTTTCGATGTCTCAATTTGTTTTATAGTCCAATTTCAAATGTTTATTTTAGTCTTACCGTAATCCGAACGCGAGCATTTGTACCGTTCTCCAACAAAATTGCAATTTTAGACTCAAAAAAATCCCAATGGTGGGAATTTATTTCCATATGTGGTACTCATAATTTCCGTCTTTACAAGGAAAGTTCTTTCGATGTCTCAATTTGCTTTATAGTCCAATTTCAAATGTTTATTTTAGTCTTACCGTAATCCGAGCGCGAGCATTTGTACCGTCCTCCAACAAAATTGCAATTTTAGACTCAAAAAAATCCCACTTGTGGGAATTTATTTCCATATGTGGTACTCATAATTTCCGTCATTACAAGGAAAGTTATTTCGATATCCCAATTTGTTTTACAGTCCAATTTCAAATGTTTATTTTAGTCTTACCGTAATCCGAACCCGAGCATTTGTACCGTCCTCCAACAAAATTGCAATTTTAGACTCAAAAAAATCCCACTGGTGGGAATTTATTTCCATATGCGGTACTCATAATTTCCGTCTTTACAAGGATAGTTCTTTCGATGTCTCAATTTGTTTTATAGTCCAATTTCAAATGTTTATTTTAGTCTTACCGTAATCCGAACGCGAGCATTTGTACCGTTCTCCAACAAAATTGCAATTTTAGACTCAAAAAAATCCCAATGGTGGGAATTTATTTCCATATGTGGTACTCATAATTTCCGTCTTTACAAGGAAAGTTCTTTCGATGTCTCAATTTGTTTTACAGTCCAAATTCAAATGTTTATTTTAGTCTTACCGTAATCCGAACGCGAGCATTTATACCGTCCTCCAACAAAATTGCAATTTTAGACTCAAAAAAATACCACTGGTGGGAATTTATTTCCATATGTGGTACTCATAATTTCCGTCTTTACAAGGAAAGTTCTTTCGATGTCTCAATTTGTTTTATAGTCCAATTTCAAATCTTTATTTTAGTCTTACCGTAATCCGAACGCGAGCATTTGTACCGTTCTCCAACAAAATTGCAATTTTAGACTCAAAAAAATCCCACTGGTGGGAATTTATTTCCATATGTGGTACTCATAATTTCCGTCTTTACAAGGAAAGTTCTTTCGATGTCTCAATTTGCTTTATAGTCCAATTTCAAATGTTTATTTTAGTCTTACCGTAATCCGAGCGCGAGCATTTGTACCGTCCTCCAACAAAATTGCAATTTTAGACTCAAAAAAATCCCACTTGTGGGAATTTATTTCCATATGTGGTACTCATAATTTCCGTCATTACAAGGAAAGTTATTTCGATATCCCAATTTGTTTTACAGTCCAATTTCAAATGTTTATTTTAGTCTTACCGTAATCCGAACCCGAGCATTTGTACCGTCCTCCAACAAAATTGCAATTTTAGACTCAAAAAAATCCCACTGGTGGGAATTTATTTCCATATGCGGTACTCATAATTTCCGTCTTTACAAGGATAGTTCTTTCGATGTCTCAATTTGTTTTATAGTCCAATTTCAAATGTTTATTTTAGTCTTACCGTAATCCGAACGCGAGCATTTGTACCGTTCTCCAACAAAATTGCAATTTTAGACTCAAAAAAATCCCAATGGTGGGAATTTATTTCCATATGTGGTACTCATAATTTCCGTCTTTACAAGGAAAGTTCTTTCGATGTCTCAATTTGCTTTATAGTCCAATTTCAAATGTTTATTTTAGTCTTACCGTAATCCGAGCGCGAGCATTTGTACCGTCCTCCAACAAAATTGCAATTTTAGACTCAAAAAAATCCCACTTGTGGGAATTTATTTCCATATGTGGTACTCATAATTTCCGTCATTACAAGGAAAGTTATTTCGATATCCCAATTTGTTTTACAGTCCAATTTCAAATGTTTATTTTAGTCTTACCGTAATCCGAACCCGAGCATTTGTACCGTCCTCCAACAAAATTGCAATTTTAGACTCAAAAAAATCCCACTGGTGGGAATTTATTTCCATATGCGGTACTCATAATTTCCGTCTTTACAAGGATAGTTCTTTCGATGTCTCAATTTGTTTTATAGTCCAATTTCAAATGTTTATTTTAGTCTTACCGTAATCCGAACGCGAGCATTTGTACCGTTCTCCAACAAAATTGCAATTTTAGACTCAAAAAAATCCCAATGGTGGGAATTTATTTCCATATGTGGTACTCATAATTTCCGTCTTTACAAGGAAAGTTCTTTCGATGTCTCAATTTGTTTTACAGTCCAAATTCAAATGTTTATTTTAGTCTTACCGTAATCCGAACGCGAGCATTTATACCGTCCTCCAACAAAATTGCAATTTTAGACTCAAAAAAATACCACTGGTGGGAATTTATTTCCATATGTGGTACTCATAATTTCCGTCTTTACAAGGAAAGTTCTTTCGATGTCTCAATTTGTTTTATAGTCCAATTTCAAATGTTTATTTAAGTTGTACAGTAATCCGGGCACGAGCATTTGTACCGTCCCGAAACAAAATTGCAATTTTAGACTCAAAAAAATCCCACTGGTGGGAATTTATTTCCATATGTGGTACTCATAATTTCCGTCTTTACAAGGAAAGTTCTTTCGATGTCTCAATTTGTTTTATAGTCCAATATCAAATGTTTATTTTAGTCTTACCGTAATCCGAACGCGAGCATTTGTACCGTCCTCCAACAAAATTGCAATTTTAGACTCAAAAAAATCCCACTTGTGGGAATTTATTTCCATATGTGGTACTCATAATTTCAGTCATTACAAGGAAAGTTCTTTCGATATCCCAATTTGTTTTACAGTCCAATTTCAAATGTTTATTTTAGTCTTACCGTAATCCGAACGCGAGCATTTGTACCGTCCTCCAACAAAATTGCAATTTTAGACTAAAAAAAATCCCACTGGTGGGAATTTATTTCCATATGCGGTACTCATAATTTCCGTCTTTACAAGGATAGTTCTTTCGATGTCTCAATTTGTTTTATAGTCCAATTTCAAATGTTTATTTTAGTCTTACCGTAATCCGAACGCGAGCATTTGTACCGTTCTCCAACAAAATTGCAACTTTAGACTCAAAAAAATCACACTGGTGGGAATTTATTTCCATATGTGGTACTCATAATTTCCGTCTTTACAAGGAAAGTTCTTTCGATGTCTCAATTTGTTTTACAGTCCAATTTCAAATGTTTATTTTAGTCTTACCGTAATCCGAACGCGAGCATTTGTACCGTCCTCCAACAAAATTGCAATTTTAGACTCAAAAAAATCCCACTGGTGGGAATTTATTTCCATATGTGGTACTCATAATTTCCGTCTTTACAAGGAAAGTTCTTTCGATGTCTCAATTTGTTTTATTGTCCAATTTCAAATGTTTATTTAAGTTGTACAGTAATCCGGGCACGAGCATTTGTACCGTCCCGAAACAAAATTGCAATTTTAGACTCAAAAAAATCCCACTGGTGGGAATTTATTTCCATATCTGGTACTCATAATTTCCGTCTTTACAAGGAAAGTTCTTTCGATGTCTCAATTTGTTTTATAGTCCAATTTCAAATGTTTATTTTAGTCTTACCGTAATCCGAACGCGAGCATTTGTACCGTCCTCCAACAAAATTGCAATTTTAGACTCAAAAAAATCCCACTGGTGGGAATTTATTTCCATATGTGGTACTCATAATTTCCGTCATTACAAGGAAAGTTCTTTCGATATCCCAATTTGTTTTACAGTCCAATTTCAAATGTTTATTTTAGTCTTACCGTAATCCGAACCCGAGCATTTGTACCGTCCTCCAACAAAATTGCAATTTTGAAACTCAAAAAAATCCCACTGGTGGGAATTTATTTCCATATGCGGTACTCATAATTTCCGTCTTTACAAGGATAGTTCTTTCGATGTCTCAATTTGTTTTATAGTCCAATTTCAAATCTTTATTTTAGTCTTACCGTAATCCGAACGCGAGCATTTGTACCGTTCTCCAACAAAATTGCAATTTTAGACTCAAAAAAATCCCACTGGTGGGAATTTATTTCCATATGTGGTACTCATAATTTCCGTCTTTACAAGGAAAGTTCTTTCGATGTCTCAATTTGCTTTATAGTCCAATTTCAAATGTTTATTTTAGTCTTACCGTAATCCGAGCGCGAGCATTTGTACCGTCCTCCAACAAAATTGCAATTTTAGACTCAAAAAAATCCCACTTGTGGGAATTTATTTCCATATGTGGTACTCATAATTTCCGTCATTACAAGGAAAGTTATTTCGATATCCCAATTTGTTTTACAGTCCAATTTCAAATGTTTATTTTAGTCTTACCGTAATCCGAACCCGAGCATTTGTACCGTCCTCCAACAAAATTGCAATTTTAGACTCAAAAAAATCCCACTGGTGGGAATTTATTTCCATATGCGGTACTCATAATTTCCGTCTTTACAAGGATAGTTCTTTCGATGTCTCAATTTGTTTTATAGTCCAATTTCAAATGTTTATTTTAGTCTTACCGTAATCCGAACGCGAGCATTTGTACCGTTCTCCAACAAAATTGCAATTTTAGACTCAAAAAAATCCCAATGGTGGGAATTTATTTCCATATGTGGTACTCATAATTTCCGTCTTTACAAGGAAAGTTCTTTCGATGTCTCAATTTGCTTTATAGTCCAATTTCAAATGTTTATTTTAGTCTTACCGTAATCCGAGCGCGAGCATTTGTACCGTCCTCCAACAAAATTGCAATTTTAGACTCAAAAAAATCCCACTTGTGGGAATTTATTTCCATATGTGGTACTCATAATTTCCGTCATTACAAGGAAAGTTATTTCGATATCCCAATTTGTTTTACAGTCCAATTTCAAATGTTTATTTTAGTCTTACCGTAATCCGAACCCGAGCATTTGTACCGTCCTCCAACAAAATTGCAATTTTAGACTCAAAAAAATCCCACTGGTGGGAATTTATTTCCATATGCGGTACTCATAATTTCCGTCTTTACAAGGATAGTTCTTTCGATGTCTCAATTTGTTTTATAGTCCAATTTCAAATGTTTATTTTAGTCTTACCGTAATCCGAACGCGAGCATTTGTACCGTTCTCCAACAAAATTGCAATTTTAGACTCAAAAAAATCCCAATGGTGGGAATTTATTTCCATATGTGGTACTCATAATTTCCGTCTTTACAAGGAAAGTTCTTTCGATGTCTCAATTTGTTTTACAGTCCAAATTCAAATGTTTATTTTAGTCTTACCGTAATCCGAACGCGAGCATTTATACCGTCCTCCAACAAAATTGCAATTTTAGACTCAAAAAAATACCACTGGTGGGAATTTATTTCCATATGTGGTACTCATAATTTCCGTCTTTACAAGGAAAGTTCTTTCGATGTCTCAATTTGTTTTATAGTCCAATTTCAAATGTTTATTTAAGTTGTACAGTAATCCGGGCACGAGCATTTGTACCGTCCCGAAACAAAATTGCAATTTTAGACTCAAAAAAATCCCACTGGTGGGAATTTATTTCCATATGTGGTACTCATAATTTCCGTCTTTACAAGGAAAGTTCTTTCGATGTCTCAATTTGTTTTATAGTCCAATATCAAATGTTTATTTTAGTCTTACCGTAATCCGAACGCGAGCATTTGTACCGTCCTCCAACAAAATTGCAATTTTAGACTCAAAAAAATCCCACTTGTGGGAATTTATTTCCATATGTGGTACTCATAATTTCAGTCATTACAAGGAAAGTTCTTTCGATATCCCAATTTGTTTTACAGTCCAATTTCAAATGTTTATTTTAGTCTTACCGTAATCCGAACGCGAGCATTTGTACCGTCCTCCAACAAAATTGCAATTTTAGACTAAAAAAAATCCCACTGGTGGGAATTTATTTCCATATGCGGTACTCATAATTTCCGTCTTTACAAGGATAGTTCTTTCGATGTCTCAATTTGTTTTATAGTCCAATTTCAAATGTTTATTTTAGTCTTACCGTAATCCGAACGCGAGCATTTGTACCGTTCTCCAACAAAATTGCAACTTTAGACTCAAAAAAATCACACTGGTGGGAATTTATTTCCATATGTGGTACTCATAATTTCCGTCTTTACAAGGAAAGTTCTTTCGATGTCTCAATTTGTTTTACAGTCCAATTTCAAATGTTTATTTTAGTCTTACCGTAATCCGAACGCGAGCATTTGTACCGTCCTCCAACAAAATTGCAATTTTAGACTCAAAAAAATCCCACTGGTGGGAATTTATTTCCATATGTGGTACTCATAATTTCCGTCTTTACAAGGAAAGTTCTTTCGATGTCTCAATTTGTTTTATAGTCCAATTTCAAATGTTTATTTAAGTTGTACAGTAATCCGGGCACGAGCATTTGTACCGTCCCGAAACAAAATTGTAATTTTAGACTCAAAAAAATCCCACTGGTGGGAATTTATTTCCATATGTGGTACTCATAATTTCCGTCTTTACAAGGAAAGTTCTTTCGATGTCTCAATTTGTTTTATAGTCCAATTTCAAATGTTTATTTTAGTCTTACCGTAATCCGAACGCGAGCATTTGTACTATTCTCCAACAAAATTGCAATTTTAGACTCAAAAAAATCCCACTGGTGGAAATTTATTTCCATATGTGGTACTCATAATTTCCGTCTTTACAAGGAAAGTTCTTTCGATGTCTCAATTTGTTTTACAGTCCAATTTCAAATGTTTATTTTAGTCTTACCGTAATCCGAACGCGAGCATTTGTACCGTCCTCCAACAAAATTGCAATTTTAGACTGAAAAAAATCCCACTGGTGGGAATTTATTTCCATATGTGGTACTCATAATTTCCGTCTTTACAAGGAAAGTTCTTTCGATGTCTCAATTTGTTTTATAGTCCAATTTCAAATGTTTATTTAAGTTGTACAGTAATCCGGGCACGAGCATTTGTACCGTCCCGAAACAAAATTGCAATTTTAGACTCAAAAAAATCCCACTGGTGGGAATTTATTTCCATATCTGGTACTCATAATTTCCGTCTTTACAAGGAAAGTTCTTTCGATGTCTCAATTTGTTTTATAGTCCAATTTCAAATGTTTATTTTAGTCTTACCGTAATCCGAACGCGAGCATTTGTACCGTCCTCCAACAAAATTGCAATTTTAGACTCAAAAAAATCCCACTGGTGGGAATTTATTTCCATATATGGTACTCATAATTTCCGTCATTACAAGGAAAGTTCTTTCGATATCCCAATTTGTTTTACAGTCCAATTTCAAATGTTTATTTTAGTCTTACCGTAATCCGAACCCGAGCATTTGTACCGTCCTCCAACGAAATTGCAATTTTAGACTCAAAAAAATCCCACTGGTGGGAATTTATTTCCATATGTGGTACTCATAATTTCCGTCTTTACAAGGAAAGTTCTTTCGATGTCTCAATTTGCTTTATAGTCCAATTTCAAATGTTTATTTTAGTCTTACCGTAATCCGAGCGCGAGCATTTGTACCGTCCTCCAACAAAATTGCAATTTTAGACTCAAAAAAATCCCACTTGTGGGAATTTATTTCCATATGTGGTACTCATAATTTCCGTCATTACAAGGAAAGTTCTTTCGATATCCCAATTTGTTTTACAGTCCAATTTCAAATGTTTATTTTAGTCTTACCGTAATCCAAACCCGAGCATTTGTACCGTCCTCCAACAAAATTGCAATTTTAGACTCAAAAAAATCCCACTGGTGGGAATTTATTTCCATATGCGGTACTCATAATTTCCGTCTTTACAAGGATAGTTCTTTCGATGTCTCAATTTGTTTTATAGTCCAATTTCAAATGTTTATTTTAGTCTTACCGTAATCCGAACGCGAGCATTTGTACCGTTCTCCAACAAAATTGCAATTTTAGACTCAAAAAAATCCCAATGGTGGGAATTTATTTCCATATGTGGTACTCATAATTTCCGTCTTTACAAGGAAAGTTCTTTCGATGTCTCAATTTGTTTTACAGTCCAATTTCAAATGTTTATTTTAGTCTTACCGTAATCCGAACGCGAGCATTTATACCGTCCTCCAACAAAATTGCAATTTTAGACTCAAAAAAATCCCACTGGTGGGAATTTATTTCCATATGTGGTACTCATAATTTTCGTCTTTACAAGGAAAGTTCTTTCGATGTCTCAATTTGTTTTATAGTCCAATTTCAAATGTTTATTTAAGTTGTACAGTAATCCGGGCACGAGCATTTGTACCGTCCCGAAACAAAATTGCAATTTTAGACTCAAAAAAATCCCACTGGTGGGAATTTATTTCCATATGTGGTACTCATAATTTCCGTCTTTACAAGGAAAGATGTCTCAATTTGTTTTATAGTCCAATTTCAAATGTTTATTTTAGTCTTACCGTAATCCGAACGCGAGCATTTGTACCGTCCTCCAACAAAATTGCAATTTTAGACTCAAAAAAATCCCACTTGTGGGAATTTATTTCCATATGTGGTACTCATAATTTCAGTCATTACAAGGAAAGTTCTTTCGATATCCCAATTTGTTTTACAGTCCAATTTCAAATGTTTATTTTAGTCTTACCGTAATCCGAACGCGAGCATTTGTACCGTCCTCCGACAAAATTGCAATTTTAGACTCAAAAAAATCCCACTGGTGGGAATTTATTTCCATATGCGGTACTCATAATTTCCGTCTTTACAAGGATAGTTCTTTCGATGTCTCAATTTGTTTTATAGTCCAATTTCAAATGTTTATTTTAGTCTTACCGTAATCCGAACGCGAGCATTTGTACCGTTCTCCAACAAAATTGCAATTTTAGACTCAAAAAAATCCCACTGGTGGGAATTTATTTCCATATGTGGTACTCATAATTTCCGTCTTTACAAGGAAAGTTCTTTCGATGTCTCAATTTGTTTTACAGTCCAATTTAAAATGTTTATTTTAGTCTTACCGTAATCCGAACGCGAGCATTTGTACCGTCCTCCAACAAAATTGCAATTTTAGACTCAAAAAAATCCCACTGGTGGGAATTTATTTCCATATGTGGTACTCATAATTTCCGTCTTTACAAGGAAAGTTCTTTCGATGTCTCAATTTGTTTTATAGTCCAATTTCAAATGTTTATTTAAGTTGTACAGTAATCCGGGCACGAGCATTTGTACCGTCCCGAAACAAAATTGCAATTTTAGACTCAAAAAAATCCCACTGGTGGGAATTTATTTCCATATGTGGTACTCATAATTTCCGTCTTTACAAGGAAAGTTCTTTCGATGTCTCAATTTGTTTTATAGTCCAATTTCAAATGTTTATTTTAGTCTTACCGTAATCCGAACGCGAGCATTTGTACCGTCCTCCAACAAAATTGCAATTTTAGACTCAAAAAAATCCCACTGGTGGGAATTTATTTCCATATGTGGTACTCATAATTTCCGTCATTACAAGGAAAGTTCTTTCGATATCCCAATTTGTTTTACAGTCCAATTTCAAATGTTTATTTTAGTCTTACCGTAATCCGAACCCGAGCATTTGTACCGTCCTCCAACAAAATTGCAATTTTAGACTCAAAAAAATCCCACTGGTGGGAATTTATTTCCATATGCGGTACTCATAATTTCCGTCTTTACAAGGAAAGTTCTTTCGATGTCTCAATTTGCTTTATAATCCAATTTCAAATGTTTATTTTAGTCTTACCGTAATCCGAGCGCGAGCATTTGTACCGTCCTCCAACAAAATTGCAATTTTAGACTCAAAAAAATCCCACTTGTGGGAATTTATTTCCATATGTGGTACTCATAATTTCCGTCATTACAAGGAAAGTTCTTTCGATATCCCAATTTGTTTTACAGTCCAATTTCAAATGTTTATTTTAGTCTTACCGTAATCCGAACCCGAGCATTTGTACCGTCCTCCAACAAAATTGCAATTTTAGACTCAAAAAAATCCCACTGGTGGGAATTTATTTCCATATGCGGTACTCATAATTTCCGTCTTTACAAGGATAGTTCTTTCGATGTCTCAATTTGTTTTATAGTCCAATTTCAAATGTTTATTTTAGTCTTACCGTAATCCGAACGCGAGCATTTGTACCGTTCTCCAACAAAATTGCAATTTTAGACTCAAAAAAATCCCAATGGTGGGAATGTATTTCCATATGTGGTACTCATAATTTCCGTCTTTACAAGGAAAGTTCTTTCGATGTCTCAATTTGTTTTACAGTCCAATTTCAAATGTTTATTTTAGTCTTACCGTAATCCGAACGCGAGCATTTGTACCGTCCTCCAACAAAATTGCAATTTTAGACTCAAAAAAATCCCACTGGTGGGAATTTATTTCCATATGTGGTACTCATAATTTCCGTCTTTACAAGGAAAGTTCTTTCGATGTCTCAATTTGTTTTATAGTCCAATTTCAAATGTTTATTTAAAATGTACAGTAATCCGGGCACGAGCATTTGTACCGTCCCGAAACAAAATTGCAATTTTAGACTCAAAAAAATCCCACTGGTGGGAATTTATTTCCATATGTGGTACTCATAATTTCCGTCTTTACAAGGAAAGTTCTTTCGATGTCTCAATTTGTTTTATAGTCCAATTTCAAATGTTTATTTT
Source organism: Hydrangea macrophylla (assembly GCA_033977485.1). Classification (NCBI taxonomy): domain Eukaryota; kingdom Viridiplantae; phylum Streptophyta; class Magnoliopsida; order Cornales; family Hydrangeaceae; genus Hydrangea; species Hydrangea macrophylla. The sequence continues at coordinate 81,615,367 of CM066996.1, forward strand.
AGTCTTACCGTAATCCGAACGCGAGCATTTGTACCGTCCTCCAACAAAATTGCAATTTTAGACTCAAAAAAATCCCACTTGTGGGAATTTATTTCCATATGTGGTACTCATAATTTCAGTCATTACAAGGAAAGTTCTTTCGATATCCCAATTTGTTTTACAGTCCAATTTCAAATGTTTATTTTAGTCTTACCGTAATCCGAACCCAAGCATTTGTACCGTCCTCCAACAAAATTGCAATTTTAGACTCAAAAAAATCCCACTGGTGGGAATTTATTTCCATATGCGGTACTCATAATTTCCGTCTTTACAAGGAAAGTTCTTTTGATGTCTCAATTTGTTTTACAGTCCAATTTCAAATGTTTATTTTAGTCTTACCGTAATCCGAACCCAAGCATTTGTACCGTCCTCCAACAAAATTGCAATTTTAGACTCAAAAAAATCCCACTGGTGGGAATTTATTTCCATATGTGGTACTCATAATTTCCGTCATTACAAGGAAAGTTCTTTCGATATCCCAATTTGTTTTACAGTCCAATTTCAAATGTTTATTTTAGTCTTACCGTAATCCGAACCCGAGCATTTGTACCGTCCTCCAACAAAATTGCAATTTTAGACTCAAAAAAATCCCACTGGTGGGAATTTATTTCCATATGCGGTACTCATAATTTCCGTCTTTACAAGGAAAGTTCTTTCGATGTCTCAATTTGCTTTATAATCCAATTTCAAATGTTTATTTTAGTCTTACCGTAATCCGAGCGCGAGCATTTGTACCGTCCTCCAACAAAATTGCAATTTTAGACTCAAAAAAATCCCACTTGTGGGAATTTATTTCCATATGTGGTACTCATAATTTCCGTCATTACAAGGAAAGTTCTTTCGATATCCCAATTTGTTTTACAGTCCAATTTCAAATGTTTATTTTAGTCTTACCGTAATCCGAACCCGAGCATTTGTACCGTCCTCCAACAAAATTGCAATTTTAGACTCAAAAAAATCCCACTGGTGGGAATTTATTTCCATATGCGGTACTCATAATTTCCGTCTTTACAAGGATAGTTCTTTCGATGTCTCAATTTGTTTTATAGTCCAATTTCAAATGTTTATTTTAGTCTTACCGTAATCCGAACGCGAGCATTTGTACCGTTCTCCAACAAAATTGCAATTTTAGACTCAAAAAAATCCCAATGGTGGGAATGTATTTCCATATGTGGTACTCATAATTTCCGTCTTTACAAGGAAAGTTCTTTCGATGTCTCAATTTGTTTTACAGTCCAATTTCAAATGTTTATTTTAGTCTTACCGTAATCCGAACGCGAGCATTTGTACCGTCCTCCAACAAAATTGCAATTTTAGACTCAAAAAAATCCCACTGGTGGGAATTTATTTCCATATGTGGTACTCATAATTTCCGTCTTTACAAGGAAAGTTCTTTCGATGTCTCAATTTGTTTTATAGTCCAATTTCAAATGTTTATTTAAAATGTACAGTAATCCGGGCACGAGCATTTGTACCGTCCCGAAACAAAATTGCAATTTTAGACTCAAAAAAATCCCACTGGTGGGAATTTATTTCCATATGTGGTACTCATAATTTCCGTCTTTACAAGGAAAGTTCTTTCGATGTCTCAATTTGTTTTATAGTCCAATTTCAAATGTTTATTTTAGTCTTACCGTAATCCGAACGCGAGCATTTGTACCGTCCTCCAACAAAATTGCAATTTTAGACTCAAAAAAATCCCACTTGTGGGAATTTATTTCCATATGTGGTACTCATAATTTCAGTCATTACAAGGAAAGTTCTTTCGATATCCCAATTTGTTTTACAGTCCAATTTCAAATGTTTATTTTAGTCTTACCGTAATCCGAACCCAAGCATTTGTACCGTCCTCCAACAAAATTGCAATTTTAGACTCAAAAAAATCCCACTGGTGGGAATTTATTTCCATATGCGGTACTCATAATTTCCGTCTTTACAAGGAAAGTTCTTTTGATGTCTCAATTTGTTTTACAGTCCAATTTCAAATGTTTATTTTAGTCTTACCGTAATCCGAACCCAAGCATTTGTACCGTCCTCCAACAAAATTGCAATTTTAGACTCAAAAAAATCCCACTGGTGGGAATTTATTTCCATATGTGGTACTCATAATTTCCGTCATTACAAGGAAAGTTCTTTCGATATCCCAATTTGTTTTACAGTCCAATTTCAAATGTTTATTTTAGTCTTACCGTAATCCGAACCCGAGCATTTGTACCGTCCTCCAACAAAATTGCAATTTTAGACTCAAAAAAATCCCACTGGTGGGAATTTATTTCCATATATGGTACTCATAATTTCCGTCATTACAAGGAAAGTTCTTTCGATATCCCAATTTGTTTTACAGTCCAATTTCAAATGTTTATTTTAGTCTTACCGTAATCCGAACCCGAGCATTTGTACCGTCCTCCAACAAAATTGCAATTTTAGACTCAAAAAAATCCCACTGGTGGGAATTTATTTCCATATGCGGTACTCATAATTTCCGTCTTTACAAGGATAGTTCTTTCGATGTCTCAATTTGTTTTATAGTCCAATTTCAAATGTTTATTTTAGTCTTACCGTAATCCGAACGCGAGCATTTGTACCGTTCTCCAACAAAATTGCAATTTTAGACTCAAAAAAATCCCAATGGTGGGAATGTATTTCCATATGTGGTACTCATAATTTCCGTCTTTACAAGGAAAGTTCTTTCGATGTCTCAATTTGTTTTACAGTCCAATTTCAAATGTTTATTTTAGTCTTACCGTAATCCGAACGCGAGCATTTGTACCGTCCTCCAACAAAATTGCAATTTTAGACTCAAAAAAATCCCACTGGTGGGAATTTATTTCCATATGTGGTACTCATAATTTCCGTCTTTACAAGGAAAGTTCTTTCGATGTCTCAATTTGTTTTATAGTCCAATTTCAAATGTTTATTTAAAATGTACAGTAATCCGGGCACGAGCATTTGTACCGTCCCGAAACAAAATTGCAATTTTAGACTCAAAAAAATCCCACTGGTGGGAATTTATTTCCATATGTGGTACTCATAATTTCCGTCTTTACAAGGAAAGTTCTTTCGATGTCTCAATTTGTTTTATAGTCCAATTTCAAATGTTTATTTTAGTCTTACCGTAATCCGAACGCGAGCATTTGTACCGTCCTCCAACAAAATTGCAATTTTAGACTCAAAAAAATCCCACTTGTGGGAATTTATTTCCATATGTGGTACTCATAATTTCAGTCATTACAAGGAAAGTTCTTTCGATATCCCAATTTGTTTTACAGTCCAATTTCAAATGTTTATTTTAGTCTTACCGTAATCCGAACCCAAGCATTTGTACCGTCCTCCAACAAAATTGCAATTTTAGACTCAAAAAAATCCCACTGGTGGGAATTTATTTCCATATGCGGTACTCATAATTTCCGTCTTTACAAGGAAAGTTCTTTTGATGTCTCAATTTGTTTTACAGTCCAATTTCAAATGTTTATTTTAGTCTTACCGTAATCCGAACCCAAGCATTTGTACCGTCCTCCAACAAAATTGCAATTTTAGACTCAAAAAAATCCCACTGGTGGGAATTTATTTCCATATGTGGTACTCATAATTTCCGTCATTACAAGGAAAGTTCTTTCGATATCCCAATTTGTTTTACAGTCCAATTTCAAATGTTTATTTTAGTCTTACCGTAATCCGAACCCGAGCATTTGTACCGTCCTCCAACAAAATTGCAATTTTAGACTCAAAAAAATCCCACTGGTGGGAATTTATTTCCATATGCGGTACTCATAATTTCCGTCTTTACAAGGAAAGTTCTTTCGATGTCTCAATTTGCTTTATAATCCAATTTCAAATGTTTATTTTAGTCTTACCGTAATCCGAGCGCGAGCATTTGTACCGTCCTCCAACAAAATTGCAATTTTAGACTCAAAAAAATCCCACTTGTGGGAATTTATTTCCATATGTGGTACTCATAATTTCCGTCATTACAAGGAAAGTTCTTTCGATATCCCAATTTGTTTTACAGTCCAATTTCAAATGTTTATTTTAGTCTTACCGTAATCCGAACCCGAGCATTTGTACCGTCCTCCAACAAAATTGCAATTTTAGACTCAAAAAAATCCCACTGGTGGGAATTTATTTCCATATGCGGTACTCATAATTTCCGTCTTTACAAGGATAGTTCTTTCGATGTCTCAATTTGTTTTATAGTCCAATTTCAAATGTTTATTTTAGTCTTACCGTAATCCGAACGCGAGCATTTGTACCGTTCTCCAACAAAATTGCAATTTTAGACTCAAAAAAATCCCAATGGTGGGAATGTATTTCCATATGTGGTACTCATAATTTCCGTCTTTACAAGGAAAGTTCTTTCGATGTCTCAATTTGTTTTACAGTCCAATTTCAAATGTTTATTTTAGTCTTACCGTAATCCGAACGCGAGCATTTGTACCGTCCTCCAACAAAATTGCAATTTTAGACTCAAAAAAATCCCACTGGTGGGAATTTATTTCCATATGTGGTACTCATAATTTCCGTCTTTACAAGGAAAGTTCTTTCGATGTCTCAATTTGTTTTATAGTCCAATTTCAAATGTTTATTTAAAATGTACAGTAATCCGGGCACGAGCATTTGTACCGTCCCGAAACAAAATTGCAATTTTAGACTCAAAAAAATCCCACTGGTGGGAATTTATTTCCATATGTGGTACTCATAATTTCCGTCTTTACAAGGAAAGTTCTTTCGATGTCTCAATTTGTTTTATAGTCCAATTTCAAATGTTTATTTTAGTCTTACCGTAATCCGAACGCGAGCATTTGTACCGTCCTCCAACAAAATTGCAATTTTAGACTCAAAAAAATCCCACTTGTGGGAATTTATTTCCATATGTGGTACTCATAATTTCAGTCATTACAAGGAAAGTTCTTTCGATATCCCAATTTGTTTTACAGTCCAATTTCAAATGTTTATTTTAGTCTTACCGTAATCCGAACCCAAGCATTTGTACCGTCCTCCAACAAAATTGCAATTTTAGACTCAAAAAAATCCCACTGGTGGGAATTTATTTCCATATGCGGTACTCATAATTTCCGTCTTTACAAGGAAAGTTCTTTTGATGTCTCAATTTGTTTTACAGTCCAATTTCAAATGTTTATTTTAGTCTTACCGTAATCCGAACCCAAGCATTTGTACCGTCCTCCAACAAAATTGCAATTTTAGACTCAAAAAAATCCCACTGGTGGGAATTTATTTCCATATGTGGTACTCATAATTTCCGTCATTACAAGGAAAGTTCTTTCGATATCCCAATTTGTTTTACAGTCCAATTTCAAATGTTTATTTTAGTCTTACCGTAATCCGAACCCGAGCATTTGTACCGTCCTCCAACAAAATTGCAATTTTAGACTCAAAAAAATCCCACTGGTGGGAATTTATTTCCATATGCGGTACTCATAATTTCCGTCTTTACAAGGAAAGTTCTTTCGATGTCTCAATTTGCTTTATAATCCAATTTCAAATGTTTATTTTAGTCTTACCGTAATCCGAGCGCGAGCATTTGTACCGTCCTCCAACAAAATTGCAATTTTAGACTCAAAAAAATCCCACTTGTGGGAATTTATTTCCATATGTGGTACTCATAATTTCCGTCATTACAAGGAAAGTTCTTTCGATATCCCAATTTGTTTTACAGTCCAATTTCAAATGTTTATTTTAGTCTTACCGTAATCCGAACCCGAGCATTTGTACCGTCCTCCAACAAAATTGCAATTTTAGACTCAAAAAAATCCCACTGGTGGGAATTTATTTCCATATGCGGTACTCATAATTTCCGTCTTTACAAGGATAGTTCTTTCGATGTCTCAATTTGTTTTATAGTCCAATTTCAAATGTTTATTTTAGTCTTACCGTAATCCGAACGCGAGCATTTGTACCGTTCTCCAACAAAATTGCAATTTTAGACTCAAAAAAATCCCAATGGTGGGAATGTATTTCCATATGTGGTACTCATAATTTCCGTCTTTACAAGGAAAGTTCTTTCGATGTCTCAATTTGTTTTACAGTCCAATTTCAAATGTTTATTTTAGTCTTACCGTAATCCGAACGCGAGCATTTGTACCGTCCTCCAACAAAATTGCAATTTTAGACTCAAAAAAATCCCACTGGTGGGAATTTATTTCCATATGTGGTACTCATAATTTCCGTCTTTACAAGGAAAGTTCTTTCGATGTCTCAATTTGTTTTATAGTCCAATTTCAAATGTTTATTTAAAATGTACAGTAATCCGGGCACGAGCATTTGTACCGTCCCGAAACAAAATTGCAATTTTAGACTCAAAAAAATCCCACTGGTGGGAATTTATTTCCATATGTGGTACTCATAATTTCCGTCTTTACAAGGAAAGTTCTTTCGATGTCTCAATTTGTTTTATAGTCCAATTTCAAATGTTTATTTTAGTCTTACCGTAATCCGAACGCGAGCATTTGTACCGTCCTCCAACAAAATTGCAATTTTAGACTCAAAAAAATCCCACTTGTGGGAATTTATTTCCATATGTGGTACTCATAATTTCAGTCATTACAAGGAAAGTTCTTTCGATATCCCAATTTGTTTTACAGTCCAATTTCAAATGTTTATTTTAGTCTTACCGTAATCCGAACCCAAGCATTTGTACCGTCCTCCAACAAAATTGCAATTTTAGACTCAAAAAAATCCCACTGGTGGGAATTTATTTCCATATGCGGTACTCATAATTTCCGTCTTTACAAGGAAAGTTCTTTTGATGTCTCAATTTGTTTTACAGTCCAATTTCAAATGTTTATTTTAGTCTTACCGTAATCCGAACCCAAGCATTTGTACCGTCCTCCAACAAAATTGCAATTTTAGACTCAAAAAAATCCCACTGGTGGGAATTTATTTCCATATGCGGTACTCATAATTTCCGTCTTTACAAGGAAAGTTCTTTTGATGTCTCAATTTGTTTTACAGTCCAATTTCAAATGTTTATTTTAGTCTTACCGTAATCCGAACCCGAGCATTTGTACCGCCCTCCAACAAAATTGCAATTTTAGACTCAAAAAAATCCCACTGGTGGGAATTTATTTCCATATGCGGTACTCATAATTTCCGTCTTTACAAGGATAGTTCTTTCGATGTCTCAATTTGTTTTATAGTCCAATTTCAAATGTTTATTTTAGTCTTACTGTAATCCGAACGCGAGCATTTGTACCGTTCTCCAACAAAATTGCAATTTTAGACTCAAAAAAATCCCACTGGTGGGAATTTATTTCCATATGTGGTACTCATAATTTCCGTCTTTACAAGGAAAGTTCTTTCGATGTCTCAATTTGTTTTACAGTCCAATTTCAAATGTTTATTTTAGTCTTACCGTAATCCGAACGCGAGCATTTGTACCGTCCTCCAACAAAATTGCAATTTTAGACTCAAAAAAATCCCACTGGTGGGAATTTATTTCCATATGTGGTACTCATAATTTCCGTCTTTACAAGGAAAGTTCTTTCGATGTCTCAATTTGTTTTATAGTCCAATTTCAAATGTTTATTTAAGTTGTACAGTAATCCGGGCACGAGCATTTGTACCGTCCCGAAACAAAATTGCAATTTTAGACTCAAAAAAATCCCACTGGTGGGAATTTATTTCCATATGTGGTACTCATAATTTCCGTCTTTACAAGGAAAGTTCTTTCGATGTCTCAATTTGTTTTATAGTCCAATTTCAAATGTTTATTTTAGTCTTACCGTAATCCGAACGCGAGCATTTGTACCGTCCTCCAACAAAATTGCAATTTTAGACTCAAAAAAATCCCACTGGTGGGAATTTATTTCCATATGTGGTACTCATAATTTCCGTCATTACAAGGAAAGTTCTTTCGATATCCCAATTTGTTTTACAGTCCAATTTCAAATGTTTATTTTAGTCTTACCGTAATCCGAACCCGAGCATTTGTACCGTCCTCCAACAAAATTGCAATTTTTGACTCAAAATAATCCCACTGGTGGGAATTTATTTCCATATGCGGTACTCATAATTTCCGTCTTTACAAGGAAAGTTCTTTCGATGTCTCAATTTGCTTTATAGTCCAATTTCAAATGTTTATTTTAGTCTTACCGTAATCCGAGCGCGAGCATTTGTACCGTCCTCCAACAAAATTGCAATTTTAGACTCAAAAAAATCCCACTTGTGGGAATTTATTTCCCTATGTGGTACTCATAATTTCCGTCATTACAAGGAAAGTTCTTTCGATATCCCAATTTGTTTTACAGTCCAATTTCAAATGTTTATTTTAGTCTTACCGTAATCCGAACCCGAGCATTTGTACCGTCCTACAACAAAATTGAAATTTTAGACTCAAAAAAATCCCACTGGTGGGAATTTATTTCCATATGCGGTACTCATAATTTCCGTCTTTACAAGGATAGTTCTTTCGATGTCTCAATTTGTTTTATAGTCAAATTTCAAATGTTTATTTTAGTCTTACCGTAATCCGAACGCGAGCATTTGTACCGTTCTCCAACAAAATTGCAATTTTAGACTCAAAAAAATCCCAATGGTGGGAATGTATTTCCATATGTGGTACTCATAATTTCCGTCTTTACAAGGAAAGTTCTTTCGATGTCTCAATTTGTTTTACAGTCCAATTTCAAATGTTTATTTTAGTCTTACCGTAATACGAACGCGAGCATTTGTACCGTCCTCCAACAAAATTGCAATTTTAGACTCAAAAAAATCCCACTGGTGGGAATTTATTTCCATATGTGGTACTCATAATTTCCGTCTTTACAAGGAAAGTTCTTTCGATGTCTCAATTTGTTTTATAGTCCAATTTCAAATGTTTATTTAAGTTGTACAGTATTCCGGGCACGAGCATTTGTACCGTCCCGAAACAAAATTGCAATTTTAGACTCAAAAAAATCCCACTGGTGGGAATTTATTTCCATATGTGGTACTCATAATTTCCGTCTTTACAAGGAAAGTTCTTTCGATGTCTCAATTTGTTTTATAGTCCAATTTCAAATGTTTATTTTAGTCTTACCGTAATCCGAACGCGAGCATTTGTACCGTCCTCCAACAAAATTGCAATTTTAGACTCAAAAAAATCCCACTTGTGGGAATTTATTTCCATATGTGGTACTCATAATTTCAGTCATTACAAGGAAAGTTCTTTCGATATCCCAATTTGTTTTACAGTCCAATTTCAAATGTTTATTTTAGTCTTACCGTAATCCGAACCCAAGCATTTGTACCGTCCTCCAACAAAATTGCAATTTTAGACTCAAAAAAATCCCACTGGTGGGAATTTATTTCCATATGCGGTACTCATAATTTCCGTCTTTACAAGGAAAGTTCTTTCGATGTCTCAATTTGTTTTATAGTCCAATTTCAAATGTTTATTTAAGTTGTACAGTAATCCGGGCATGAGCATTTGTACCGTCCCGAAACAAAATTGCAATTTTAGACTCAAAAAAATCCCACTGGTGGGAATTTATTTCCATATGTGGTACTCATAATTTCCGTCTTTACAAGGAAAGTTCTTTCGATGTCTCAATTTGTTTTATAGTCCAATTTCAAATGTTTATTTTAGTCTTACCGTAATCCGAACGCGAGCATTTGTACCGTCCTCCAACAAAATTGCAATTTTAGACTCAAAAAAATCCCACTGGTGGGAATTTATTTCCATATGTGGTACTCATAATTTCCGTCATTACAAGGAAAGTTCTTTCGATATCCCAATTTGTTTTACAGTCCAATTTCAAATGTTTATTTTAGTCTTACCGTAATCCGAACCCGAGCATTTGTACCGTCCTCCAACAAAATTGCAATTTTTGACTCAAAAAAATCCCACTGGTGGGAATTTATTTCCATATGCGGTACTCATAATTTCCGTCTTTACAAGGAAAGTTCTTTCGATGTCTCAATTTGCTTTATAGTCCAATTTCAAATGTTTATTTTAGTCTTACCGTAATCCGAGCGCGAGCATTTGTACCGTCCTCCAACAAAATTGCAATTTTAGACTCAAAAAAATCCCACTTGTGGGAATTTATTTCCATATGTGGTACTCATAATTTCCGTCATTACAAGGAAAGTTCTTTCGATATCCCAATTTGTTTTACAGTCCAATTTCAAATGTTTATTTTAGTCTTACCGTAATCCGAACCCGAGCATTTGTACCGTCCTCCAACAAAATTGCAATTTTAGACTCAAAAAAATCCCACTGGTGGGAATTTATTTCCATATGCGGTACTCATAATTTCCGTCTTTACAAGGATAGTTCTTTCGATGTCTCAATTTGTTTTATAGTCCAATTTCAAATGTTTATTTTAGTCTTACCGTAATCCGAACGCGAGCATTTGTACCGTTCTCCAACAAAATTGCAATTTTAGACTCAAAAAAATCCCAATGGTGGGAATGTATTTCCATATGTGGTACTCATAATTTCCGTCTTTACAAGGAAAGTTCTTTCGATGTCTCAATTTGTTTTACAGTCCAATTTCAAATGTTTATTTTAGTCTTACCGTAATCCGAACGCGAGCATTTGTACCGTCCTCCAACAAAATTGCAATTTTAGACTCAAAAAAATCCCACTGGTGGGAATTTATTTCCATATGTGGTACTCATAATTTCCGTCTTTACAAGGAAAGTTCTTTCGATGTCTCAATTTGTTTTATAGTCCAATTTCAAATGTTTATTTAAGTTGTACAGTATTCCGGGCACGAGCATTTGTACCGTCCCGAAACAAAATTGCAATTTTAGACTCAAAAAAATCCCACTGGTGGGAATTTATTTCCATATGTGGTACTCATAATTTCCGTCTTTACAAGGAAAGTTCTTTCGATGTCTCAATTTGTTTTATAGTCCAATTTCAAATGTTTATTTTAGTCTTACCGTAATCCGAACGCGAGCATTTGTACCGTCCTCCAACAAAATTGCAATTTTAGACTCAAAAAAATCCCACTTGTGGGAATTTATTTCCATATGTGGTACTCATAATTTCAGTCATTACAAGGAAAGTTCTTTCGATATCCCAATTTGTTTTACAGTCCAATTTCAAATGTTTATTTTAGTCTTACCGTAATCCGAACCCAAGCATTTGTACCGTCCTCCAACAAAATTGCAATTTTAGACTCAAAAAAATCCCACTGGTGGGAATTTATTTCCATATGCGGTACTCATAATTTCCGTCTTTACAAGGAAAGTTCTTTTGATGTCTCAATTTGTTTTACAGTCCAATTTCAAATGTTTATTTTAGTCTTACCGTAATCCGAACGCGAGCATTTGTACCGTCCTCCAACAAAATTGCAATTTTAGACTCAAAAAAATCCCACTGGTGGGAATTTATTTCCATATGTGGTACTCATAATTTTCGTCTTTACAAGGAAAGTTCTTTCGATGTCTCAATTTGTTTTATAGTCCAATTTCAAATGTTTATTTAAGTTGTACAGTAATCCGGGCACGAGCATTTGTACCGTCCCGAAACAAAATTGCAATTTTAGACTCAAAAAAACCCCACTGGTGGGAATTTATTTCCATATGTGGTACTCATAATTTCCGTCTTTACAAGGAAAGTTCTTTCGATGTCTCAATTTGTTTTATAGTCCAATTTCAAATATTTATTTTAGTCTTACCGTAATCCGAACGCGAGCATTTGTACCGTCCTCCAACAAAATTGCAATTTTAGACTCAAAAAAATCCCACTGGTGGGAATTTATTTCCATATGTGGTACTCATAATTTCCGTCATTACAAGGAAAGTTCTTTCGATATCCCAATTTGTTTTACAGTCCAATTTCAAATGTTTATTTTAGTCTTACCGTAATCCGAACCCGAGCATTTGTACCGTCCTCCAACAAAATTGCAATTTTTGACTCAAAAAAATCCCACTGGTGGGAATTTATTTCCATATGCGGTACTCATAATTTCCGTCTTTACAAGGAAAGTTCTTTCGATGTCTCAATTTGCTTTATAGTCCAATTTCAAATGTTTATTTTAGTCTTACCGTAATCCGAGCGCGAGCATTTGTACCGTCCTCCAACAAAATTGCAATTTTAGACTCAAAAAAATCCCACTTGTGGGAATTTATTTCCATATGTGGTACTCATAATTTCCGTCATTACAAGGAAAGTTCTTTCGATATCCCAATTTGTTTTACAGTCCAATTTCAAATGTTTATTTTAGTCTTACCGTAATCCGAACCCGAGCATTTGTACCGTCCTCCAACAAAATTGCAATTTTAGACTCAAAAAAATCCCACTGGTGGGAATTTATTTCCATATGCGGTACTCATAATTTCCGTCTTTACAAGGATAGTTCTTTCGATGTCTCAATTTGTTTTATAGTCCAATTTCAAATGTTTATTTTAGTCTTACCGTAATCCGAACGCGAGCATTTGTACCGTCCTCCAACAAAATTGCAATTTTAGACTCAAAAAAATCCCACTTGTGGGAATTTATTTCCATATGTGGTACTCATAATTTCAGTCATTACAAGGAAAGTTCTTTCGATATCCCAATTTGTTTTACAGTCCAATTTCAAATGTTTATTTTAGTCTTACCGTAATCCGAACGCGAGCATTTGTACCGTCCTCCGACAAAATTGCAATTTTAGACTCAAAAAAATCCCACTGGTGGGAATTTATTTCCATATGCGGTACTCATAATTTCCGTCTTTACAAGGATAGTTCTTTCGATGTCTCAATTTGTTTTATAGTCCAATTTCAAATGTTTATTTTAGTCTTACCGTAATCCGAACGCGAGCATTTGTACCGTTCTCCAACAAAATTGCAATTTTAGACTCAAAAAAATCCCACTGGTGGAAATTTATTTCCATATGTGGTACTCAAAATTTCCGTCTTTACAAGGAAAGTTCTTTCGATATCCCAATTTGTTTTACAGTCCAATTTCAAATGTTTATTTTAGTCTTACCGTAATCCGAACCCGAGCATTTGTACCGTCCTCCAACAAAATTGCAATTTTAGACTCAAAAAAATCCCACTGGTGGGAATTTATTTCCATATGCGGTACTCATAATTTCCGTCTTTACAAGGAAAGTTCTTTCGATGTCTCAATTTGTTTTATAGTCCAATTTCAAATGTTTATTTTAGTCTTACCGTAATCCGAACGCGAGCATTTGTACCGTTCTCCAACAAAATTGCAATTTTAGACTCAAAAAAATCCCACTGGTGGGAATTTATTTCCATATGTGGTACTCATAATTTCCGTCATTACAAGGAAAGTTCTTTCGATATCCCAATTTGTTTTACAGTCCAATTTCAAATGTTTATTTTAGTCTTACCGTAATCCGAACCCGAGCATTTGTACCGTCCTCCAACAAAATTGCAATTTTAGACTCAAAAAAATCCCACTGGTGGGAATTTATTTCCATATGCGGTACTCATAATTTCCGTCTTTACAAGGATAGTTCTTTCGATGTCTCAATTTGTTTTATAGTCCAATTTCAAATGTTTATTTTAGTCTTACCGTAATCCGAACGCGAGCATTTGTACCGTTCTCCAACAAAATTGCAATTTTAGACTCAAAAAAATCCCACTGGTGGGAATTTATTTCCATATGTGGTACTCATAATTTCCGTCATTACAAGGAAAGTTCTTTCGATATCCCAATTTGTTTTACAGTCCAATTTCAAATGTTTATTTTAGTCTTACCGTAATCCGAACCCGAGCATTTGTACCGTCCTCCAACAAAATTGCAATTTTAGACTCAAAAAAATCCCACTGGTGGGAATTTATTTCCATATGCGGTACTCATAATTTCCGTCTTTACAAGGATAGTTCTTTCGATGTCTCAATTTGTTTTATAGTCCAATTTCAAATGTTTATTTTAGTCTTACCGTAATCCGAACGCGAGCATTTGTACCGTTCTCCAACAAAATTGCAATTTTAGACTCAAAAAAATCCCACTGGTGGGAATTTATTTCCATATGTGGTACTCATAATTTCCGTCTTTACAAGGAAAGTTCTTTCGATGTCTCAATTTGCTTTATAGTCCAATTTCAAATGTTTATTTTAGTCTTACCGTAATCCGAGCGCGAGCATTTGTACCGTCCTCCAACAAAATTGCAATTTTAGACTCAAAAAAATCCCACTGGTGGGAATTTATTTCCATATGCGGTACTCATAATTTCCGTCTTTACAAGGATAGTTCTTTCGATGTCTCAATTTGTTTTATAGTCCAATTTCAAATGTTTATTTTAGTCTTACCGTAATCCGAACGCGAGCATTTGTACCGTTCTCCAACAAAATTGCAATTTTAGACTCAAAAAAATCCCACTGGTGGAAATTTATTTCCATATGTGGTTCTCAAAATTTCCGTCTTTACAAGGAAAGTTCTTTCGATGTCTCAATTTGTTTTACAGTCCAATTTCAAATGTTTATTTTAGTCTTACCGTAATCCGAACCCGAGCATTTGTACCGTCCTCCAACAAAATTGCAATTTTAGACTCAAAAAAATCCCACTGGTGGGAATTTATTTCCATATGCGGTACTCATAATTTCCGTCTTTACAAGGAAAGTTCTTTCGATGTCTCAATTTGTTTTATAGTCCAATTTCAAATGTTTATTTTAGTCTTACCGTAATCCGAACGCGAGCATTTGTACCGTTCTCCAACAAAATTGCAATTTTAGACTCAAAAAAATCCCAATGGTGGGAATTTATTTCCATATGTGGTACTCATAATTTCCGTCTTTACAAGGAAAGTTCTTTCGATGTCTCAATTTGTTTTACAGTCCAATTTCAAATGTTTATTTTAGTCTTACCGTAATCCGAACGCGAGCATTTGTACCGTCGTCCAACAAAATTGCAATTTTAGACTCAAAAAAATCCCACTTGTGGGAATTTATTTCCATATGTGGTACTCATAATTTCCGTCATTACAAGGAAAGTTCTTTCGATATCCCAATTTGTTTTACAGTCCAATTTCAAATGTTTATTTTAGTCTTACCGTAATCCAAACCCGAGCATTTGTACCGTCCTCCAACAAAATTGCAATTTTAGACTCAAAAAAATCCCACTGGTGGGAATTTATTTCCATATGCGGTACTCATAATTTCCGTCTTTACAAGGATAGTTCTTTCGATGTCTCAATTTGTTTTATAGTCCAATTTCAAATGTTTATTTTAGTCTTACCGTAATCCGAACGCGAGCATTTGTACCGTTCTCCAACAAAATTGCAATTTTAGACTCAAAAAAATCCCAATGGTGGGAATTTATTTCCATATGTGGTACTCATAATTTCCGTCTTTACAAGGAAAGTTCTTTCGATGTCTCAATTTGTTTTACAGTCCAATTTCAAATGTTTATTTTAGTCTTACCGTAATCCGAACGCGAGCATTTATACCGTCCTCCAACAAAATTGCAATTTTAGACTCAAAAAAATCCCACTGGTGGGAATTTATTTCCATATGTGGTACTCATAATTTCCGTCTTTACAAGGAAAGTTCTTTCGATGTCTCAATTTGTTTTATAGTCCAATTTCAAATGTTTATTTAAGTTGTACAGTAATCCGGGCACGAGCATTTGTACCGTCCCGAAACAAAATTGCAATTTTAGACTCAAAAAAATCCCACTGGTGGGAATTTATTTCCATATGTGGTACTCATAATTTCCGTCTTTACAAGGAAAGTTCTTTCGATGTCTCAATTTGTTTTATAGTCCAATTTCAAATGTTTATTTTAGTCTTACCGTAATCCGAACGCGAGCATTTGTACCGTCCTCCAACAAAATTGCAATTTTAGACTCAAAAAAATCCCACTTGTGGGAATTTATTTCCATATGTGGTACTCATAATTTCAGTCATTACAAGGAAAGTTCTTTCGATATCCCAATTTGTTTTACAGTCCAATTTCAAATGTTTATTTTAGTCTTACCGTAATCCGAACGCGAGCATTTGTACCGTCCTCCGACAAAATTGCAATTTTAGACTCAAAAAAATCCCACTGGTGGGAATTTATTTCCATATGCGGTACTCATAATTTCCGTCTTTACAAGGATAGTTCTTTCGATGTCTCAATTTGTTTTATAGTCCAATTTCAAATGTTTATTTTAGTCTTACCGTAATCCGAACGCGAGCATTTGTACCGTTCTCCAACAAAATTGCAATTTTAGACTCAAAAAAATCCCACTGGTGGGAATTTATTTCCATATGTGGTACTCATAATTTCCGTCATTACAAGGAAAGTTCTTTCGATATCCCAATTTGTTTTACAGTCCAATTTCAAATGTTTATTTTAGTCTTACCGTAATCCGAACCCGAGCATTTGTACCGTCCTCCAACAAAATTGCAATTTTTGACTCAAAAAAATCCCACTGGTGGGAATTTATTTCCATATGCGGTACTCATAATTTCCGTCTTTACAAGGAAAGTTCTTTCGATGTCTCAATTTGCTTTATAGTCCAATTTCAAATGTTTATTTTAGTCTTACCGTAATCCGAGCGCGAGCATTTGTACCGTCCTCCAACAAAATTGCAATTTTAGACTCAAAAAAATCCCACTTGTGGGAATTTATTTCCATATGTGGTACTCATAATTTCCGTCATTACAAGGAAAGTTCTTTCGATATCCCAATTTGTTTTACAGTCCAATTTCAAATGTTTATTTTAGTCTTACCGTAATCCGAACCCGAGCATTTGTACCGTCCTCCAACAAAATTGCAATTTTAGACTCAAAAAAATCCCACTGGTGGGAATTTATTTCCATATGCGGTACTCATAATTTCCGTCTTTACAAGGATAGTTCTTTCGATGTCTCAATTTGTTTTATAGTCCAATTTCAAATGTTTATTTTAGTCTTACCGTAATCCGAACGCGAGCATTTGTACCGTCCTCCAACAAAATTGCAATTTTAGACTCAAAAAAATCCCACTTGTGGGAATTTATTTCCATATGTGGTACTCATAATTTCAGTCATTACAAGGAAAGTTCTTTCGATATCCCAATTTGTTTTACAGTCCAATTTCAAATGTTTATTTTAGTCTTACCGTAATCCGAACCCAAGCATTTGTACCGTCCTCCAACAAAATTGCAATTTTAGACTCAAAAAAATCCCACTGGTGGGAATTTATTTCCATATGCGGTACTCATAATTTCCGTCTTTACAAGGAAAGTTCTTTTGATGTCTCAATTTGTTTTACAGTCCAATTTCAAATGTTTATTTTAGTCTTACCGTAATCCGAACGCGAGCATTTGTACCGTCCTCCAACAAAATTGCAATTTTAGACTCAAAAAAATCCCACTGGTGGGAATTTATTTCCATATGTGGTACTCATAATTTTCGTCTTTACAAGGAAAGTTCTTTCGATGTCTCAATTTGTTTTATAGTCCAATTTCAAATGTTTATTTAAGTTGTACAGTAATCCGGGCACGAGCATTTGTACCGTCCCGAAACAAAATTGCAATTTTAGACTCAAAAAAACCCCACTGGTGGGAATTTATTTCCATATGTGGTACTCATAATTTCCGTCTTTACAAGGAAAGTTCTTTCGATGTCTCAATTTGTTTTATAGTCCAATTTCAAATATTTATTTTAGTCTTACCGTAATCCGAACGCGAGCATTTGTACCGTCCTCCAACAAAATTGCAATTTTAGACTCAAAAAAATCCCACTGGTGGGAATTTATTTCCATATGTGGTACTCATAATTTCCGTCATTACAAGGAAAGTTCTTTCGATATCCCAATTTGTTTTACAGTCCAATTTCAAATGTTTATTTTAGTCTTACCGTAATCCGAACCCGAGCATTTGTACCGTCCTCCAACAAAATTGCAATTTTAGACTCAAAAAAATCCCACTGGTGGGAATTTATTTCCATATGCGGTACTCATAATTTCCGTCTTTACAAGGAAAGTTCTTTCGATGTCTCAATTTGTTTTATAGTCCAATTTCAAATGTTTATTTTAGTCTTACCGTAATCCGAACGCGAGCATTTGTACCGTTCTCCAACAAAATTGCAATTTTAGACTCAAAAAAATCCCACTGGTGGGAATTTATTTCCATATGTGGTACTCATAATTTCCGTCATTACAAGGAAAGTTCTTTCGATATCCCAATTTGTTTTACAGTCCAATTTCAAATGTTTATTTTAGTCTTACCGTAATCCGAACCCGAGCATTTGTACCGTCCTCCAACAAAATTGCAATTTTAGACTCAAAAAAATCCCACTGGTGGGAATTTATTTCCATATGCGGTACTCATAATTTCCGTCTTTACAAGGATAGTTCTTTCGATGTCTCAATTTGTTTTATAGTCCAATTTCAAATGTTTATTTTAGTCTTACCGTAATCCGAACGCGAGCATTTGTACCGTTCTCCAACAAAATTGCAATTTTAGACTCAAAAAAATCCCACTGGTGGGAATTTATTTCCATATGTGGTACTCATAATTTCCGTCTTTACAAGGAAAGTTCTTTCGATGTCTCAATTTGCTTTATAGTCCAATTTCAAATGTTTATTTTAGTCTTACCGTAATCCGAGCGCGAGCATTTGTACCGTCCTCCAACAAAATTGCAATTTTAGACTCAAAAAAATCCCACTGGTGGGAATTTATTTCCATATGCGGTACTCATAATTTCCGTCTTTACAAGGATAGTTCTTTCGATGTCTCAATTTGTTTTATTGTCCAATTTCAAATGTTTATTTTAGTCTTACCGTAATCCGAACGCGAGCATTTGTACCGTTCTCCAACAAAATTGCAATTTTAGACTCAAAAAAATCCCACTGGTGGAAATTTATTTCCATATGTGGTACTCAAAATTTCCGTCTTTACAAGGAAAGTTCTTTCGATATCCCAATTTGTTTTACAGTCCAATTTCAAATGTTTATTTTAGTCTTACCGTAATCCGAACCCGAGCATTTGTACCGTCCTCCAACAAAATTGCAATTTTAGACTCAAAAAAATCCCACTGGTGGGAATTTATTTCCATATGCGGTACTCATAATTTCCGTCTTTACAAGGAAAGTTCTTTCGATGTCTCAATCTGTTTTATAGTCCAATTTCAAATGTTTATTTTAGTCTTACCGTAATCCGAACGCGAGCATTTGTACCGTTCTCCAACAAAATTGCAATTTTAGACTCAAAAAAATCCCACTGGTGGGAATTTATTTCCATATGTGGTACTCATAATTTCCGTCATTACAAGGAAAGTTCTTTCGATATCCCAATTTGTTTTACAGTCCAATTTCAAATGTTTATTTTAGTCTTACCGTAATCCGAACCCGAGCATTTGTACCGTCCTCCGACAAAATTGCAATTTTAGACTCAAAAAAATCCCACTGGTGGGAATTTATTTCCATATGCGGTACTCATAATTTCCGTCTTTACAAGGATAGTTCTTTCGATGTCTCAATTTGTTTTATAGTCCAATTTCAAATGTTTATTTTAGTCTTACCGTAATCCGAACGCGAGCATTTGTACCGTTCTCCAACAAAATTGCAATTTTAGACTCAAAAAAATCCCACTGGTGGGAATTTATTTCCATATGTGGTACTCATAATTTCCGTCTTTACAAGGAAAGTTCTTTCGATGTCTCAATTTGTTTTACAGTCCAATTTCAAATGTTTATTTTAGTCTTACCGTAATCCGAACGCGAGCATTTGTACCGTCCTCCAACAAAATTGCAATTTTAGACTCAAAAAAATCCCACTGGTGGGAATTTATTTCCATATGTGGTACTCATAATTTCCGTCTTTACAAGGAAAGTTCTTTCGATGTCTCAATTTGTTTTATAGTCCAATTTCAAATGTTTATTTAAGTTGTACAGTAATCCGGGCACGAGCATTTGTACCGTCCCGAAACAAAATTGCAATTTTAGACTCAAAAAAATCCCACTGGTGGGAATTTATTTCCATATGTGGTACTCATAATTTCCGTCTTTACAAGGAAAGTTCTTTCGATGTCTCAATTTGTTTTATAGTCCAATTTCAAATGTTTATTTTAGTCTTACCGTAATCCGAACGCGAGCATTTGTACCGTCCTCTAACAAAATTGCAATTTTAGACTCAAAAAAATCCCACTGGTGGGAATTTATTTCCATATGTGGTACTCATAATTTCCGTCATTACAAGGAAAGTTCTTTCGATATCCCAATTTGTTTTACAGTCCAATTTCAAATGTTTATTTTAGTCTTACCGTAATCCGAACCCGAGCATTTGTACCGTCCTCCAACAAAATTGCAATTTTTGACTCAAAAAAATCCCACTGGTGGGAATTTATTTCCATATGCGGTACTCATAATTTCCGTCTTTACAAGGAAAGTTCTTTCGATGTCTCAATTTGCTTTATAGTCCAATTTCAAATGTTTATTTTAGTCTTACCGTAATCCGAGCGCGAGCATTTGTACCGTCCTCCAACAAAATTGCAATTTTAGACTCAAAAAAATCCCACTTGTGGGAATTTATTTCCATATGTGGTACTCATAATTTTCGTCATTACAAGGAAAGTTCTTTCGATATCCCAATTTGTTTTACAGTCCAATTTCAAATGTTTATTTTAGTCTTACCGTAATCCGAACCCGAGCATTTGTACCGTCCTCCAACAAAATTGCAATTTTAGACTCAAAAAAATCCCACTGGTGGGAATTTATTTCCATATGCGGTACTCATAATTTCCGTCTTTACAAGGATAGTTCTTTCGATGTCTCAATTTGTTTTATAGTCCAATTTCAAATGTTTATTTTAGTCTTACCGTAATCCGAACGCGAGCATTTGTACCGTTCTCCAACAAAATTGCAATTTTAGACTCAAAAAAATCCCAATGGTGGGAATGTATTTCCATATGTGGCACTCATAATTTCCGTCTTTACAAGGAAAGTTCTTTCGATGTCTCAATTTGTTTTACAGTCCAATTTCAAATGTTTATTTTAGTCTTACCGTAATCCGAACGCGAGCATTTGTACCGTCCTCCAACAAAATTGCAATTTTAGACTCAAAAAAATCCCACTGGTGGGAATTTATTTCCATATGTGGTACTCATAATTTCCGTCTTTACAAGGAAAGTTCTTTCGATGTCTCAATTTGTTTTATAGTCCAATTTCAAATGTTTATTTAAGTTGTACAGTAATCCGGGCACGAGCATTTGTACCGTCCCGAAACAAAATTGCAATTTTAGACTCAAAAAAATCCCACTGGTGGGAATTTATTTCCATATGTGGTACTCATAATTTCCGTCTTTACAAGGAAAGTTCTTTCGATGTCTCAATTTGTTTTATAGTCCAATTTCAAATGTTTATTTAAGTTGTACAGTAATCCGGGCACGAGCATTTGTACCGTCCCGAAACAAAATTGCAATTTTAGACTCAAAAAAATCCCACTGGTGGGAATTTATTTCCATATGTGGTACTCATAATTTCCGTCTTTACAAGGAAAGTTCTTTCGATGTCTCAATTTGTTTTATAGTCCAATTTCAAATGTTTATTTTAGTCTTACCGTAATCCGAACGCGAGCATTTGTACCGTCCTCCAACAAAATTGCAATTTTAGACTCAAAAAAATCCCACTTGTGGGAATTTATTTCCATATGTGGTACTCATAATTTCAGTCATTACAAGGAAAGTTCTTTCGATATCCCAATTTGTTTTACAGTCCAATTTCAAATGTTTATTTTAGTCTTACCGTAATCCGAACCCGAGCATTTGTACCGTCCTCCAACAAAATTGCAATTTTAGACTCAAAAAAATCCCACTGGTGGGAATTTATTTCCATATGTGGTACTCATAATTTCCGTCATTACAAGGAAAGTTCTTTCGATATCCCAATTTGTTTTACAGTCCAATTTCAAATGTTTATTTTAGTCTTACCGTAATCCGAACCCGAGCATTTGTACCGTCCTCCAACAAAATTGCAATTTTTGACTCAAAAAAATCCCACTGGTGGGAATTTATTTCCATATGCGGTACTCATAATTTCCGTCTTTACAAGGAAAGTTCTTTCGATGTCTCAATTTGCTTTATAGTCCAATTTCAAATGTTTATTTTAGTCTTACCGTAATCCGAGCGCGAGCATTTGTACCGTCCTCCAACAAAATTGCAATTTTAGACTCAAAAAAATCCCACTTGTGGGAATTTATTTCCATATGTGGTACTCATAATTTCCGTCATTACAAGGAAAGTTCTTTCGATATCCCAATTTGTTTTACAGTCCAATTTCAAATGTTTATTTTAGTCTTACCGTAATCCGAACCCGAGCATTTGTACCGTCCTCCAACAAAATTGCAATTTTAGACTCAAAAAAATCCCACTGGTGGGAATTTATTTCCATATGCGGTACTCATAATTTCCGTCTTTACAAGGATAGTTCTTTCGATGTCTCAATTTGTTTTATAGTCCAATTTCAAATGTTTATTTTAGTCTTACCGTAATCCGAACGCGAGCATTTGTACCGTTCTCCAACAAAATTGCAATTTTAGACTCAAAAAAATCCCAATGGTGGGAATGTATTTCCATATGTGGCACTCATAATTTCCGTCTTTACAAGGAAAGTTCTTTCGATGTCTCAATTTGTTTTACAGTCCAATTTCAAATGTTTATTTTAGTCTTACCGTAATCCGAACGCGAGCATTTGTACCGTCCTCCAACAAAATTGCAATTTTAGACTCAAAAAAATCCCACTGGTGGGAATTTATTTCCATATGTGGTACTCATAATTTCCGTCTTTACAAGGAAAGTTCTTTCGATGTCTCAATTTGTTTTATAGTCCAATTTCAAATGTTTATTTAAGTTGTACAGTAATCCGGGCACGAGCATTTGTACCGTCCCGAAACAAAATTGCAATTTTAGACTCAAAAAAATCCCACTGGTGGGAATTTATTTCCATATGTGGTACTCATAATTTCCGTCTTTACAAGGAAAGTTCTTTCGATGTCTCAATTTGTTTTATAGTCCAATTTCAAATGTTTATTTTAGTCTTACCGTAATCCGAACGCGAGCATTTGTACCGTCCTCCAACAAAATTGCAATTTTAGACTCAAAAAAATCCCACTTGTGGGAATTTATTTCCATATGTGGTACTCATAATTTCAGTCATTACAAGGAAAGTTCTTTCGATATCCCAATTTGTTTTACAGTCCAATTTCAAATGTTTATTTTAGTCTTACCGTAATCCGAACCCGAGCATTTGTACCGTCCTCCAACAAAATTGCAATTTTAGACTCAAAAAAATCCCACTGGTGGGAATTTATTTCCATATGCGGTACTCATAATTTCCGTCTTTACAAGGATAGTTCTTTCGATGTCTCAATTTGTTTTATAGTCCAATTTCAAATGTTTATTTTAGTCTTACCGTAATCCGAACGCGAGCATTTGTACCGTTCTCCAACAAAATTGCAATTTTAGACTCAAAAAAATCCCAATGGTGGGAATGTATTTCCATATGTGGCACTCATAATTTCCGTCTTTACAAGGAAAGTTCTTTCGATGTCTCAATTTGCTTTATAGTCCAATTTCAAATGTTTATTTTAGTCTTACCGTAATCCGAGCGCGAGCATTTGTACCGTCCTCCAACAAAATTGCAATTTTAGACTCAAAAAAATCCCACTGGTGGGAATTTATTTCCATATGCGGTACTCATAATTTCCGTCTTTACAAGGATAGTTCTTTCGATGTCTCAATTTGTTTTATTGTCCAATTTCAAAGGTTTATTTTAGTCTTACCGTAATCCGAACCCGAGCATTTGTACCGTCCTCCAACAAAATTGCAATTTTAGACTCAAAAAAATCCCACTGGTGGGAATTTATTTCCATATGCGGTACTCATAATTTCCGTCTTTACAAGGATAGTTCTTTCGATGTCTCAATTTGTTTTATAGTCCAATTTCAAATGTTTATTTTAGTCTTACCGTAATCCGAACGCGAGCATTTGTACCGTTCTCCAACAAAATTGCAATTTTAGACTCAAAAAAATCCCACTGGTGGGAATTTATTTCCATATGTGGTACTCATAATTTCCGTCTTTACAAGGAAAGTTCTTTCGATGTCTCAATTTGCTTTATAGTCCAATTTCAAATGTTTATTTTAGTCTTACCGTAATCCGAGCGCGAGCATTTGTACCGTCCTCCAACAAAATTGCAATTTTAGACTCAAAAAAATCCCACTTGTGGGAATTTATTTCCATATGTGGTACTCATAATTTCCGTCATTACAAGGAAAGTTCTTTCGATATCCCAATTTGTTTTACAGTCCAATTTCAAATGTTTATTTTAGTCTTACCGTAATCCGAACCCGAGCATTTGTACCGTCCTCCAACAAAATTGCAATTTTAGACTCAAAAAAATCCCACTGGTGGGAATTTATTTCCATATGCGGTACTCATAATTTCCGTCTTTACAAGGATAGTTCTTTCGATGTCTCAATTTGTTTTATAGTCCAATTTCAAATGTTTATTTTAGTCTTACCGTAATCCGAACGCGAGCATTTGTACCGTTCTCCAACAAAATTGCAATTTTAGACTCAAAAAAATCCCAATGGTGGGAATGTATTTCCATATGTGGCACTCATAATTTCCGTCTTTACAAGGAAAGTTCTTTCGATGTCTCAATTTGTTTTACAGTCCAATTTCAAATGTTTATTTTAGTCTTACCGTAATCCGAACGCGAGCATTTGTACCGTCCTCCAACAAAATTGCAATTTTAGACTCAAAAAAATCCCACTGGTGGGAATTTATTTCCATATGTGGTACTCATAATTTCCGTCTTTACAAGGAAAGTTCTTTCGATGTCTCAATTTGTTTTATAGTCCAATTTCAAATGTTTATTTAAGTTGTACAGTAATCCGGGCACGAGCATTTGTACCGTCCCGAAACAAAATTGCAATTTTAGACTCAAAAAAATCCCACTGGTGGGAATTTATTTCCATATGTGGTACTCATAATTTCCGTCTTTACAAGGAAAGTTCTTTCGATGTCTCAATTTGTTTTATAGTCCAATTTCAAATGTTTATTTTAGTCTTACCGTAATCCGAACGCGAGCATTTGTACCGTCCTCTAACAAAATTGCAATTTTAGACTCAAAAAAATCCCACTGGTGGGAATTTATTTCCATATGTGGTACTCATAATTTCCGTCATTACAAGGAAAGTTCTTTCGATATCCCAATTTGTTTTACAGTCCAATTTCAAATGTTTATTTTAGTCTTACCGTAATCCGAACCCGAGCATTTGTACCGTCCTCCAACAAAATTGCAATTTTTGACTCAAAAAAATCCCACTGGTGGGAATTTATTTCCATATGCGGTACTCATAATTTCCGTCTTTACAAGGAAAGTTCTTTCGATGTCTCAATTTGCTTTATAGTCCAATTTCAAATGTTTATTTTAGTCTTACCGTAATCCGAGCGCGAGCATTTGTACCGTCCTCCAACAAAATTGCAATTTTAGACTCAAAAAAATCCCACTTGTGGGAATTTATTTCCATATGTGGTACTCATAATTTCCGTCATTACAAGGAAAGTTCTTTCGATATCCCAATTTGTTTTACAGTCCAATTTCAAATGTTTATTTTAGTCTTACCGTAATCCGAACCCGAGCATTTGTACCGTCCTCCAACAAAATTGCAATTTTAGACTCAAAAAAATCCCACTGGTGGGAATTTATTTCCATATGCGGTACTCATAATTTCCGTCTTTACAAGGATAGTTCTTTCGATGTCTCAATTTGTTTTATAGTCCAATTTCAAATGTTTATTTTAGTCTTACCGTAATCCGAACGCGAGCATTTGTACCGTTCTCCAACAAAATTGCAATTTTAGACTCAAAAAAATCCCAATGGTGGGAATGTATTTCCATATGTGGCACTCATAATTTCCGTCTTTACAAGGAAAGTTCTTTCGATGTCTCAATTTGTTTTACAGTCCAATTTCAAATGTTTATTTTAGTCTTACCGTAATCCGAACGCGAGCATTTGTACCGTCCTCCAACAAAATTGCAATTTTAGACTCAAAAAAATCCCACTGGTGGGAATTTATTTCCATATGTGGTACTCATAATTTCCGTCTTTACAAGGAAAGTTCTTTCGATGTCTCAATTTGTTTTATAGTCCAATTTCAAATGTTTATTTAAGTTGTACAGTAATCCGGGCACGAGCATTTGTACCGTCCCGAAACAAAATTGCAATTTTAGACTCAAAAAAATCCCACTGGTGGGAATTTATTTCCATATGTGGTACTCATAATTTCCGTCTTTACAAGGAAAGTTCTTTCGATGTCTCAATTTGTTTTATAGTCCAATTTCAAATGTTTATTTTAGTCTTACCGTAATCCGAACGCGAGCATTTGTACCGTCCTCCAACAAAATTGCAATTTTAGACTCAAAAAAATCCCACTTGTGGGAATTTATTTCCATATGTGGTACTCATAATTTCAGTCATTACAAGGAAAGTTCTTTCGATATCCCAATTTGTTTTACAGTCCAATTTCAAATGTTTATTTTAGTCTTACCGTAATCCGAACCCGAGCATTTGTACCGTCCTCCAACAAAATTGCAATTTTAGACTCAAAAAAATCCCACTGGTGGGAATTTATTTCCATATGCGGTACTCATAATTTCCGTCTTTACAAGGAAAGTTCTTTCGATGTCTCAATTTGTTTTATAGTCCAATTTCAAATGTTTATTTTAGTCTTACCGTAATCCGAACGCGAGCATTTGTACCGTTCTCCAACAAAATTGCAATTTTAGACTCAAAAAAATCCCACTGGTGGGAATTTATTTCCATATGTGGTACTCATAATTTCCGTCATTACAAGGAAAGTTCTTTCGATATCCCAATTTGTTTTACAGTCCAATTTCAAATGTTTATTTTAGTCTTACCGTAATCCGAACCCGAGCATTTGTACCGTCCTCCAACAAAATTGCAATTTTAGACTCAAAAAAATCCCACTGGTGGGAATTTATTTCCATATGCGGTACTCATAATTTCCGTCTTTACAAGGATAGTTCTTTCGATGTCTCAATTTGTTTTATAGTCCAATTTCAAATGTTTATTTTAGTCTTACCGTAATCCGAACGCGAGCATTTGTACCGTTCTCCAACAAAATTGCAATTTTAGACTCAAAAAAATCCCACTGGTGGGAATTTATTTCCATATGTGGTACTCATAATTTCCGTCTTTACAAGGAAAGTTCTTTCGATGTCTCAATTTGCTTTATAGTCCAATTTCAAATGTTTATTTTAGTCTTACCGTAATCCGAGCGCGAGCATTTGTACCGTCCTCCAACAAAATTGCAATTTTAGACTCAAAAAAATCCCACTGGTGGGAATTTATTTCCATATGCGGTACTCATAATTTCCGTCTTTACAAGGATAGTTCTTTCGATGTCTCAATTTGTTTTATAGTCCAATTTCAAATGTTTATTTAAGTTGTACAGTAATCCGGGCACGAGCATTTGTACCGTCCCGAAACAAAATTGCAATTTTAGACTCAAAAAAATCCCACTGGTGGGAATTTATTTCCATATGTGGTACTCATAATTTCCGTCTTTACAAGGAAAGTTCTTTCGATGTCTCAATTTGTTTTATAGTCCAATTTCAAATGTTTATTTTAGTCTTACCGTAATCCGAACGCGAGCATTTGTACCGTCCTCTAACAAAATTGCAATTTTAGACTCAAAAAAATCCCACTGGTGGGAATTTATTTCCATATGTGGTACTCATAATTTCCGTCATTACAAGGAAAGTTCTTTCGATATCCCAATTTGTTTTACAGTCCAATTTCAAATGTTTATTTTAGTCTTACCGTAATCCGAACCCGAGCATTTGTACCGTCCTCCAACAAAATTGCAATTTTTGACTCAAAAAAATCCCACTGGTGGGAATTTATTTCCATATGCGGTACTCATAATTTCCGTCTTTACAAGGAAAGTTCTTTCGATGTCTCAATTTGCTTTATAGTCCAATTTCAAATGTTTATTTTAGTCTTACCGTAATCCGAGCGCGAGCATTTGTACCGTCCTCCAACAAAATTGCAATTTTAGACTCAAAAAAATCCCACTTGTGGGAATTTATTTCCATATGTGGTACTCATAATTTCCGTCATTACAAGGAAAGTTCTTTCGATATCCCAATTTGTTTTACAGTCCAATTTCAAATGTTTATTTTAGTCTTACCGTAATCCGAACCCGAGCATTTGTACCGTCCTCCAACAAAATTGCAATTTTAGACTCAAAAAAATCCCACTGGTGGGAATTTATTTCCATATGCGGTACTCATAATTTCCGTCTTTACAAGGATAGTTCTTTCGATGTCTCAATTTGTTTTATAGTCCAATTTCAAATGTTTATTTTAGTCTTACCGTAATCCGAACGCGAGCATTTGTACCGTTCTCCAACAAAATTGCAATTTTAGACTCAAAAAAATCCCAATGGTGGGAATGTATTTCCATATGTGGCACTCATAATTTCCGTCTTTACAAGGAAAGTTCTTTCGATGTCTCAATTTGTTTTACAGTCCAATTTCAAATGTTTATTTTAGTCTTACCGTAATCCGAACGCGAGCATTTGTACCGTCCTCCAACAAAATTGCAATTTTAGACTCAAAAAAATCCCACTGGTGGGAATTTATTTCCATATGTGGTACTCATAATTTCCGTCTTTACAAGGAAAGTTCTTTCGATGTCTCAATTTGTTTTATAGTCCAATTTCAAATGTTTATTTAAGTTGTACAGTAATCCGGGCACGAGCATTTGTACCGTCCCGAAACAAAATTGCAATTTTAGACTCAAAAAAATCCCACTGGTGGGAATTTATTTCCATATGTGGTACTCATAATTTCCGTCTTTACAAGGAAAGTTCTTTCGATGTCTCAATTTGTTTTATAGTCCAATTTCAAATGTTTATTTTAGTCTTACCGTAATCCGAACGCGAGCATTTGTACCGTCCTCCAACAAAATTGCAATTTTAGACTCAAAAAAATCCCACTTGTGGGAATTTATTTCCATATGTGGTACTCATAATTTCAGTCATTACAAGGAAAGTTCTTTCGATATCCCAATTTGTTTTACAGTCCAATTTCAAATGTTTATTTTAGTCTTACCGTAATCCGAACCCGAGCATTTGTACCGTCCTCCAACAAAATTGCAATTTTAGACTCAAAAAAATCCCACTGGTGGGAATTTATTTCCATATGCGGTACTCATAATTTCCGTCTTTACAAGGAAAGTTCTTTCGATGTCTCAATTTGTTTTATAGTCCAATTTCAAATGTTTATTTTAGTCTTACCGTAATCCGAACGCGAGCATTTGTACCGTTCTCCAACAAAATTGCAATTTTAGACTCAAAAAAATCCCACTGGTGGGAATTTATTTCCATATGTGGTACTCATAATTTCCGTCATTACAAGGAAAGTTCTTTCGATATCCCAATTTGTTTTACAGTCCAATTTCAAATGTTTATTTTAGTCTTACCGTAATCCGAACCCGAGCATTTGTACCGTCCTCCAACAAAATTGCAATTTTAGACTCAAAAAAATCCCACTGGTGGGAATTTATTTCCATATGCGGTACTCATAATTTCCGTCTTTACAAGGATAGTTCTTTCGATGTCTCAATTTGTTTTATAGTCCAATTTCAAATGTTTATTTTAGTCTTACCGTAATCCGAACGCGAGCATTTGTACCGTTCTCCAACAAAATTGCAATTTTAGACTCAAAAAAATCCCACTGGTGGGAATTTATTTCCATATGTGGTACTCATAATTTCCGTCTTTACAAGGAAAGTTCTTTCGATGTCTCAATTTGCTTTATAGTCCAATTTCAAATGTTTATTTTAGTCTTACCGTAATCCGAGCGCGAGCATTTGTACCGTCCTCCAACAAAATTGCAATTTTAGACTCAAAAAAATCCCACTGGTGGGAATTTATTTCCATATGCGGTACTCATAATTTCCGTCTTTACAAGGATAGTTCTTTCGATGTCTCAATTTGTTTTATAGTCCAATTTCAAATGTTTATTTTAGTCTTACCATAATCCGAACGCGAGCATTTGTACCGTTCTCCAACAAAATTGCAATTTTAGACTCAAAAAAATCCCACAGGTGGAAATTTATTTCCATATGTGGTACTCAAAATTTCCGTCTTTACAAGGAAAGTTCTTTCGATATCCCAATTTGTTTTACAGTCCAATTTCAAATGTTTATTTTAGTCTTACCGTAATCCGAACCCGAGCATTTGTACCGTCCTCCAACAAAATTGCAATTTTAGACTCAAAAAAATCCCACTGGTGGGAATTTATTTCCATATGCGGTACTCATAATTTCCGTCTTTACAAGGAAAGTTCTTTCGACGTCTCAATTTGTTTTATAGTCCAATTTCAAATGTTTATTTTAGTCTTACCGTAATCCGAACGCGAGCATTTGTACCGTTCTCCAACAAAATTGCAATTTTAGACTCAAAAAAATCCCACTGGTGGGAATTTATTTCCATATGTGGTACTCATAATTTCCGTCATTACAAGGAAAGTTCTTTCGATATCCCAATTTGTTTTACAGTCCAATTTCAAATGTTTATTTTAGTCTTACCGTAATCCGAACCCGAGCATTTGTACCGTCCTCCAACAAAATTGCAATTTTAGACTCAAAAAAATCCCACTGGTGGGAATTTATTTCCATATGCGGTACTCATAATTTCCGTCTTTACAAGGATAGTTCTTTCGATGTCTCAATTTGTTTTATAGTCCAATTTGAAATGTTTATTTTAGTCTTACCGTAATCCGAACGCGAGCATTTGTACCGTTCTCCAACAAAATTGCAATTTTAGACTCAAAAAAATCCCACTGGTGGGAATTTATTTCCATATGTGGTACTCATAATTTCCGTCTTTACAAGGAAAGTTCTTTCGATGTCTCAATTTGCTTTATAGTCCAATTTCAAATGTTTATTTTAGTCTTACCGTAATCCGAGCGCGAGCATTTGTACCGTCCTCCAACAAAATTGCAATTTTAGACTCAAAAAAATCCCACTGGTGGGAATTTATTTCCATATGCGGTACTCATAATTTCCGTCTTTACAAGGATAGTTCTTTCGATGTCTCAATTTGTTTTATAGTCCAATTTCAAATGTTTATTTTAGTCTTACCGTAATCCGAACGCGAGCATTTGTACCGTTCTCCAACAAAATTGCAATTTTAGACTCAAAAAAATCCCACTGGTGGAAATTTATTTCCATATGTGGTACTCAAAATTTCCGTCTTTACAAGGAAAGTTCTTTCGATGTCTCAATTTGTTTTACAGTCCAATTTCAAATGTTTATTTTAGTCTTACCGTAATCCGAACCCGAGCATTTGTACCGTCCTCCAACAAAATTGCAATTTTAGACTCAAAAAAATCCCACTGGTGGGAATTTATTTCCATATGCGGTACTCATAATTTCCGTCTTTACAAGGAAAGTTCTTTCGATGTCTCAATTTGTTTTATAGTCCAATTTCAAATGTTTATTTTAGTCTTACCGTAATCCGAACGCGAGCATTTGTACCGTTCTCCAACAAAATTGCAATTTTAGACTCAAAAAAATCCCACTGGTGGGAATTTATTTCCATATGTGGTACTCATAATTTCCGTCATTACAAGGAAAGTTCTTTCGATATCCCAATTTGTTTTACAGTCCAATTTCAAATGTTTATTTTAGTCTTACCGTAATCCGAACCCGAGCATTTGTACCGTCCTCCAACAAAATTGCAATTTTAGACTCAAAAAAATCCCACTGGTGGGAATTTATTTCCATATGTGGTACTCATAATTTCCGTCATTACAAGGAAAGTTCTTTCGATATCCCAATTTGTTTTACAGTCCAATTTCAAATGTTTATTTTAGTCTTACCGTAATCCGAACCCGAGCATTTGTACCGTCCTCCAACAAAATTGCAATTTTAGACTCAAAAAAATCCCACTGGTGGGAATTTATTTCCATATGCGGTACTCATAATTTCCGTCTTTACAAGGATAGTTCTTTCGATGTCTCAATTTGTTTTATAGTCCAATTTCAAATGTTTATTTTAGTCTTACCGTAATCCGAACGCGAGCATTTGTACCGTTCTCCAACAAAATTGCAATTTTAGACTCAAAAAAATCCCACTGGTGGGAATTTATTTCCATATGCGGTACTCATAATTTCCGTCTTTACAAGGAAAGTTCTTTCGATGTCTCAATTTGTTTTATAGTCCAATTTCAAATGTTTATTTTAGTCTTACCGTAATCCGAACGCGAGCATTTGTACCGTTCTCCAACAAAATTGCAATTTTAGACTCAAAAAAATCCCACTGGTGGGAATTTATTTCCATATGTGGTACTCATAATTTCCGTCTTTACAAGGAAAGTTCTTTCGATGTCTCAATTTGCTTTATAGTCCAATTTCAAATGTTTATTTTAGTCTTACCGTAATCCGAGCGCGAGCATTTGTACCGTCCTCCAACAAAATTGCAATTTTAGACTCAAAAAAATCCCACTGGTGGGAATT
This sequence comes from Hydrangea macrophylla, assembly GCA_033977485.1. Taxonomy (NCBI): domain Eukaryota; kingdom Viridiplantae; phylum Streptophyta; class Magnoliopsida; order Cornales; family Hydrangeaceae; genus Hydrangea; species Hydrangea macrophylla. The sequence goes on from CM066996.1 coordinate 81,647,831, forward strand.
TATTTCCATATGCGGTACTCATAATTTCCGTCTTTACAAGGATAGTTCTTTCGATGTCTCAATTTGTTTTATAGTCCAATTTCAAATGTTTATTTTAGTCTTACCATAATCCGAACGCGAGCATTTGTACCGTTCTCCAACAAAATTGCAATTTTAGACTCAAAAAAATCCCACAGGTGGAAATTTATTTCCATATGTGGTACTCAAAATTTCCGTCTTTACAAGGAAAGTTCTTTCGATATCCCAATTTGTTTTACAGTCCAATTTCAAATGTTTATTTTAGTCTTACCGTAATCCGAACCCGAGCAATTGTACCGTCCTCCAACAAAATTGCAATTTTAGACTCAAAAAAATCCCACTGGTGGGAATTTATTTCCATATGCGGTACTCATAATTTCCGTCTTTACAAGGAAAGTTCTTTCGATGTCTCAATTTGTTTTATAGTCCAATTTCAAATGTTTATTTTAGTCTTACCGTAATCCGAACGCGAGCATTTGTACCGTTCTCCAACAAAATTGCAATTTTAGACTCAAAAAAATCCCACTGGTGGGAATTTATTTCCATATGTGGTACTCATAATTTCCGTCATTACAAGGAAAGTTCTTTCGATATCCCAATTTGTTTTACAGTCCAATTTCAAATGTTTATTTTAGTCTTACCGTAATCCGAACCCGAGCATTTGTACCGTCCTCCAACAAAATTGCAATTTTAGACTCAAAAAAATCCCACTGGTGGGAATTTATTTCCATATGTGGTACTCATAATTTCCGTCATTACAAGGAAAGTTCTTTCGATATCCCAATTTGTTTTACAGTCCAATTTCAAATGTTTATTTTAGTCTTACCGTAATCCGAACCCGAGCATTTGTACCGTCCTCCAACAAAATTGCAATTTTAGACTCAAAAAAATCCCACTGGTGGGAATTTATTTCCATATGCGGTACTCATAATTTCCGTCTTTACAAGGATAGTTCTTTCGATGTCTCAATTTGTTTTATAGTCCAATTTCAAATGTTTATTTTAGTCTTACCGTAATCCGAACGCGAGCATTTGTACCGTTCTCCAACAAAATTGCAATTTTAGACTCAAAAAAATCCCACTGGTGGGAATTTATTTCCATATGCGGTACTCATAATTTCCGTCTTTACAAGGAAAGTTCTTTCGATGTCTCAATTTGTTTTATAGTCCAATTTCAAATGTTTATTTTAGTCTTACCGTAATCCGAACGCGAGCATTTGTACCGTTCTCCAACAAAATTGCAATTTTAGACTCAAAAAAATCCCACTGGTGGGAATTTATTTCCATATGTGGTACTCATAATTTCCGTCTTTACAAGGAAAGTTCTTTCGATGTCTCAATTTGCTTTATAGTCCAATTTCAAATGTTTATTTTAGTCTTACCGTAATCCGAGCGCGAGCATTTGTACCGTCCTCCAACAAAATTGCAATTTTAGACTCAAAAAAATCCCACTGGTGGGAATTTATTTCCATATGCGGTACTCATAATTTCCGTCTTTACAAGGATAGTTCTTTCGATGTCTCAATTTGTTTTATAGTCCAATTTCAAATGTTTATTTTAGTCTTACCATAATCCGAACGCGAGCATTTGTACCGTTCTCCAACAAAATTGCAATTTTAGACTCAAAAAAATCCCACAGGTGGAAATTTATTTCCATATGTGGTACTCAAAATTTCCGTCTTTACAAGGAAAGTTCTTTCGATATCCCAATTTGTTTTACAGTCCAATTTCAAATGTTTATTTTAGTCTTACCGTAATCCGAACCCGAGCATTTGTACCGTCCTCCAACAAAATTGCAATTTTAGACTCAAAAAAATCCCACTGGTGGGAATTTATTTCCATATGTGGTACTCATAATTTCCGTCATTACAAGGAAAGTTCTTTCGATATCCCATTTTGTTTTACAGTCCAATTTCAAATGTTTATTTTAGTCTTACCGTAATCCGAACCCGAGCATTTGTACCGTCCTCCAACAAAATTGCAATTTTAGACTCAAAAAAATCCCACTGGTGGGAATTTATTTCCATATGCGGTACTCATAATTTCCGTCTTTACAAGGATAGTTCTTTCGATGTCTCAATTTGTTTTATAGTCCAATTTCAAATGTTTATTTTAGTCTTACCATAATCCGAACGCGAGCATTTGTACCGTTCTCCAACAAAATTGCAATTTTAGACTCAAAAAAATCCCACAGGTGGAAATTTATTTCCATATGTGGTACTCAAAATTTCCGTCTTTACAAGGAAAGTTCTTTCGATGTCTCAATTTGTTTTACAGTCCAATTTCAAATGTTTATTTTAGTCTTACCGTAATCCGAACCCGAGCATTTGTACCGTCCTCCAACAAAATTGCAATTTTAGACTCAAAAAAATCCCACTGGTGGGAATTTATTTCCATATGCGGTACTCATAATTTCCGTCTTTACAAGGAAAGTTCTTTCGATGTCTCAATTTGTTTTATAGTCCAATTTCAAATGTTTATTTTAGTCTTACCGTAATCCGAACGCGAGCATTTGTACCGTTCTCCAACAAAATTGCAATTTTAGACTCAAAAAAATCCCACTGGTGGGAATTTATTTCCATATGTGGTACTCATAATTTCCGTCATTACAAGGAAAGTTCTTTCGATATCCCAATTTGTTTTACAGTCCAATTTCAAATGTTTATTTTAGTCTTACCGTAATCCGAACCCGAGCATTTGTACCGTCCTCCAACAAAATTGCAATTTTAGACTCAAAAAAATCCCACTGGTGGGAATTTATTTCCATATGTGGTACTCATAATTTCCGTCATTACAAGGAAAGTTCTTTCGATATCCCAATTTGTTTTACAGTCCAATTTCAAATGTTTATTTTAGTCTTACCGTAATCCGAACCCGAGCATTTGTACCGTCCTCCAACAAAATTGCAATTTTAGACTCAAAAAAATCCCACTGGTGGGAATTTATTTCCATATGCGGTACTCATAATTTCCGTCTTTACAAGGATAGTTCTTTCGATGTCTCAATTTGTTTTATAGTCCAATTTCAAATGTTTATTTTAGTCTTACCGTAATCCGAACGCGAGCATTTGTACCGTTCTCCAACAAAATTGCAATTTTAGACTCAAAAAAATCCCACTGCTGGGAATTTATTTCCATATGCGGTACTCATAATTTCCGTCTTTACAAGGAAAGTTCTTTCGATGTCTCAATTTGTTTTATAGTCCAATTTCAAATGTTTATTTTAGTCTTACCGTAATCCGAACGCGAGCATTTGTACCGTTCTCCAACAAAATTGCAATTTTAGACTCAAAAAAATCCCACTGGTGGGAATTTATTTCCATATGTGGTACTCATAATTTCCGTCATTACAAGGAAAGTTCTTTCGATATCCCAATTTGTTTTACAGTCCAATTTCAAATGTTTATTTTAGTCTTACCGTAATCCGAACCCGAGCATTTGTACCGTCCTCCAACAAAATTGCAATTTTAGACTCAAAAAAATCCCACTGGTGGGAATTTATTTCCATATGTGGTACTCATAATTTCCGTCATTACAAGGAAAGTTCTTTCGATATCCCAATTTGTTTTACAGTCCAATTTCAAATGTTTATTTTAGTCTTACCGTAATCCGAACGCGAGCATTTGTACCGTTCTCCAACAAAATTGCAATTTTAGACTCAAAAAAATCCCACTGGTGGAAATTTATTTCCATATGTGGTACTCAAAATTTCCGTCTTTACAAGGAAAGTTCTTTCGATGTCTCAATTTGTTTTACAGTCCAATTTCAAATGTTTATTTTAGTCTTACCGTAATCCGAACGCGAGCATTTGTACCGTCCTCCAACAAAATTGCAATTTTAGACTCAAAAAAATCCCACTGGTGAGAATTTATTTCCATATGTGGTACTCATAATTTCCGTCTTTACAAGGAAAGTTCTTTCGATGTCTCAATTTGTTTTATAGTCCAATTTCAAATGTTTATTTAAGTTGTACAGTAATCCGGGCACGAGCATTTGTACCGTCCCGAAACAAAATTGCAATTTTAGACTCAAAAAAATCCCACTGGTGGGAATTTATTTCCATATGTGGTACTCATAATTTCCGTCTTTACAAGGAAAGTTCTTTCGATGTCTCAATTTGTTTTATAGTCCAATTTCAAATGTTTATTTTAGTCTTACCGTAATCCGAACGCGAGCATTTGTACCGTCCTCCAACAAAATTGCAATTTTAAACTCAAAAAAATCCCACTTGTGGGAATTTATTTCCATATGTGGTACTCATAATTTCCGTCATTACAAGGAAAGTTCTTTCGATATCCCAATTTGTGTTTACAGTCCAATTTCAAATGTTTATTTTAGTCTTACCGTAATCCGAACCCGAGCATTTGTACCGCCCTCCAACAAAATTGCAATTTTAGACTCAAAAAAATCCCACTGGTGGGAATTTATTTCCATATGCGGTACTCATAATTTCCGTCTTTACAAGGATAGTTCTTTCGATGTCTCAATTTGTTTTATAGTCCAATTTCAAATGTTTATTTTAGTCTTACCGTAATCCGAACCCGAGCATTTGTACCGTCCTCCAACAAAATTGCAATTTTAGACTCAAAAAAATCCCACTGGTGGGAATTTATTTCCATATGCGGTACTCATAATTTCCGTCTTTACAAGGATAGTTCTTTCGATGTCTCAATTTGTTTTATAGTCCAATTTCAAATGTTTATTTTAGTCTTACCATAATCCGAACGCGAGCATTTGTACCGTTCTCCAACAAAATTGCAATTTTAGACTCAAAAAAATCCCACAGGTGGAAATTTATTTCCATATGTGGTACTCAAAATTTCCGTCTTTACAAGGAAAGTTCTTTCGATATCCCAATTTGTTTTACAGTCCAATTTCAAATGTTTATTTTAGTCTTACCGTAATCCGAACCCGAGCATTTGTACCGTCCTCCAACAAAATTGCAATTTTAGACTCAAAAAAATCCCACTGGTGGGAATTTATTTCCATATGTGGTACTCATAATTTCCGTCATTACAAGGAAAGTTCTTTCGATATCCCATTTTGTTTTACAGTCCAATTTCAAATGTTTATTTTAGTCTTACCGTAATCCGAACCCGAGCATTTGTACCGTCCTCCAACAAAATTGCAATTTTAGACTCAAAAAAATCCCACTGGTGGGAATTTATTTCCATATGCGGTACTCATAATTTCCGTCTTTACAAGGATAGTTCTTTCGATGTCTCAATTTGTTTTATAGTCCAATTTCAAATGTTTATTTTAGTCTTACCATAATCCGAACGCGAGCATTTGTACCGTTCTCCAACAAAATTGCAATTTTAGACTCAAAAAAATCCCACAGGTGGAAATTTATTTCCATATGTGGTACTCAAAATTTCCGTCTTTACAAGGAAAGTTCTTTCGATGTCTCAATTTGTTTTACAGTCCAATTTCAAATGTTTATTTTAGTCTTACCGTAATCCGAACCCGAGCATTTGTACCGTCCTCCAACAAAATTGCAATTTTAGACTCAAAAAAATCCCACTGGTGGGAATTTATTTCCATATGCGGTACTCATAATTTCCGTCTTTACAAGGAAAGTTCTTTCGATGTCTCAATTTGTTTTATAGTCCAATTTCAAATGTTTATTTTAGTCTTACCGTAATCCGAACGCGAGCATTTGTACCGTTCTCCAACAAAATTGCAATTTTAGACTCAAAAAAATCCCACTGGTGGGAATTTATTTCCATATGTGGTACTCATAATTTCCGTCATTACAAGGAAAGTTCTTTCGATATCCCAATTTGTTTTACAGTCCAATTTCAAATGTTTATTTTAGTCTTACCGTAATCCGAACCCGAGCATTTGTACCGTCCTCCAACAAAATTGCAATTTTAGACTCAAAAAAATCCCACTGGTGGGAATTTATTTCCATATGTGGTACTCATAATTTCCGTCATTACAAGGAAAGTTCTTTCGATATCCCAATTTGTTTTACAGTCCAATTTCAAATGTTTATTTTAGTCTTACCGTAATCCGAACCCGAGCATTTGTACCGTCCTCCAACAAAATTGCAATTTTAGACTCAAAAAAATCCCACTGGTGGGAATTTATTTCCATATGCGGTACTCATAATTTCCGTCTTTACAAGGATAGTTCTTTCGATGTCTCAATTTGTTTTATAGTCCAATTTCAAATGTTTATTTTAGTCTTACCGTAATCCGAACGCGAGCATTTGTACCGTTCTCCAACAAAATTGCAATTTTAGACTCAAAAAAATCCCACTGCTGGGAATTTATTTCCATATGCGGTACTCATAATTTCCGTCTTTACAAGGAAAGTTCTTTCGATGTCTCAATTTGTTTTATAGTCCAATTTCAAATGTTTATTTTAGTCTTACCGTAATCCGAACGCGAGCATTTGTACCGTTCTCCAACAAAATTGCAATTTTAGACTCAAAAAAATCCCACTGGTGGGAATTTATTTCCATATGTGGTACTCATAATTTCCGTCATTACAAGGAAAGTTCTTTCGATATCCCAATTTGTTTTACAGTCCAATTTCAAATGTTTATTTTAGTCTTACCGTAATCCGAACCCGAGCATTTGTACCGTCCTCCAACAAAATTGCAATTTTAGACTCAAAAAAATCCCACTGGTGGGAATTTATTTCCATATGTGGTACTCATAATTTCCGTCATTACAAGGAAAGTTCTTTCGATATCCCAATTTGTTTTACAGTCCAATTTCAAATGTTTATTTTAGTCTTACCGTAATCCGAACGCGAGCATTTGTACCGTTCTCCAACAAAATTGCAATTTTAGACTCAAAAAAATCCCACTGGTGGAAATTTATTTCCATATGTGGTACTCAAAATTTCCGTCTTTACAAGGAAAGTTCTTTCGATGTCTCAATTTGTTTTACAGTCCAATTTCAAATGTTTATTTTAGTCTTACCGTAATCCGAACGCGAGCATTTGTACCGTCCTCCAACAAAATTGCAATTTTAGACTCAAAAAAATCCCACTGGTGAGAATTTATTTCCATATGTGGTACTCATAATTTCCGTCTTTACAAGGAAAGTTCTTTCGATGTCTCAATTTGTTTTATAGTCCAATTTCAAATGTTTATTTAAGTTGTACAGTAATCCGGGCACGAGCATTTGTACCGTCCCGAAACAAAATTGCAATTTTAGACTCAAAAAAATCCCACTGGTGGGAATTTATTTCCATATGTGGTACTCATAATTTCCGTCTTTACAAGGAAAGTTCTTTCGATGTCTCAATTTGTTTTATAGTCCAATTTCAAATGTTTATTTTAGTCTTACCGTAATCCGAACGCGAGCATTTGTACCGTCCTCCAACAAAATTGCAATTTTAAACTCAAAAAAATCCCACTTGTGGGAATTTATTTCCATATGTGGTACTCATAATTTCCGTCATTACAAGGAAAGTTCTTTCGATATCCCAATTTGTGTTTACAGTCCAATTTCAAATGTTTATTTTAGTCTTACCGTAATCCGAACCCGAGCATTTGTACCGCCCTCCAACAAAATTGCAATTTTAGACTCAAAAAAATCCCACTGGTGGGAATTTATTTCCATATGCGGTACTCATAATTTCCGTCTTTACAAGGATAGTTCTTTCGATGTCTCAATTTGTTTTATAGTCCAATTTCAAATGTTTATTTTAGTCTTACCGTAATCCGAACGCGAGCATTTGTACCGTTCTCCAACAAAATTGCAATTTTAGACTCAAAAAAATCCCACTGGTGGAAATTTATTTCCATATGTGGTACTCAAAATTTCCGTCTTTACAAGGAAAGTTCTTTCGATGTCTCAATTTGTTTTACAGTCCAATTTCAAATGTTTATTTTAGTCTTACCGTAATCCGAACGCGAGCATTTGTACCGTCCTCCAACAAAATTGCAATTTTAGACTCAAAAAAATCCCACTGGTGAGAATTTATTTCCATATGTGGTACTCATAATTTCCGTCTTTACAAGGAAAGTTCTTTCGATGTCTCAATTTGTTTTATAGTCCAATTTCAAATGTTTATTTAAGTTGTACAGTAATCCGGGCACGAGCATTTGTACCGTCCCGAAACAAAATTGCAATTTTAGACTCAAAAAAATCCCACTGGTGGGAATTTATTTCCATATGTGGTACTCATAATTTCCGTCTTTACAAGGAAAGTTCTTTCGATGTCTCAATTTGTTTTATAGTCCAATTTCAAATGTTTATTTTAGTCTTACCGTAATCCGAACGCGAGCATTTGTACCGTCCTCCAACAAAATTGCAATTTTAAACTCAAAAAAATCCCACTTGTGGGAATTTATTTCCATATGTGGTACTCATAATTTCCGTCATTACAAGGAAAGTTCTTTCGATATCCCAATTTGTGTTTACAGTCCAATTTCAAATGTTTATTTTAGTCTTACCGTAATCCGAACCCGAGCATTTGTACCGCCCTCCAACAAAATTGCAATTTTAGACTCAAAAAAATCCCACTGGTGGGAATTTATTTCCATATGCGGTACTCATAATTTCCGTCTTTACAAGGATAGTTCTTTCGATGTCTCAATTTGTTTTATAGTCCAATTTCAAATGTTTATTTTAGTCTTACCGTAATCCGAACGCGAGCATTTGTACCGTTCTCCAACAAAATTGCAATTTTAGACTCAAAAAAATCCCACTGGTGGAAATTTATTTCCATATGTGGTACTCAAAATTTCCGTCTTTACAAGGAAAGTTCTTTCGATGTCTCAATTTGTTTTACAGTCCAATTTCAAATGTTTATTTTAGTCTTACCGTAATCCGAACCCGAGCATTTGTACCGTCCTCCAACAAAATTGCAATTTTAGACTCAAAAAAATCCCACTGGTGGGAATTTATTTCCATATGCGGTACTCATAATTTCCGTCTTTACAAGGAAAGTTCTTTCGATGTCTCAATTTGTTTTATAGTCCAATTTCAAATGTTTATTTTAGTCTTACCGTAATCCGAACGCGAGCATTTGTACCGTTCTCCAACAAAATTGCAATTTTAGACTCAAAAAAATCCCACTGGTGGGAATTTATTTCCATATGTGGTACTCATAATTTCCGTCATTACAAGGAAAGTTCTTTCGATATCCCAATTTGTTTTACAGTCCAATTTCAAATGTTTATTTTAGTCTTACCGTAATCCGAACCCGAGCATTTGTACCGTCCTCCAACAAAATTGCAATTTTAGACTCAAAAAAATCCCACTGGTGGGAATTTATTTCCATATGTGGTACTCATAATTTCCGTCATTACAAGGAAAGTTCTTTCGATATCCCAATTTGTTTTACAGTCCAATTTCAAATGTTTATTTTAGTCTTACCGTAATCCGAACCCGAGCATTTGTACCGTCCTCCAACAAAATTGCAATTTTAGACTCAAAAAAATCCCACTGGTGGGAATTTATTTCCATATGCGGTACTCATAATTTCCGTCTTTACAAGGATAGTTCTTTCGATGTCTCAATTTGTTTTATAGTCCAATTTCAAATGTTTATTTTAGTCTTACCGTAATCCGAACGCGAGCATTTGTACCGTTCTCCAACAAAATTGCAATTTTAGACTCAAAAAAATCCCACTGCTGGGAATTTATTTCCATATGCGGTACTCATAATTTCCGTCTTTACAAGGAAAGTTCTTTCGATGTCTCAATTTGTTTTATAGTCCAATTTCAAATGTTTATTTTAGTCTTACCGTAATCCGAACGCGAGCATTTGTACCGTTCTCCAACAAAATTGCAATTTTAGACTCAAAAAAATCCCACTGGTGGGAATTTATTTCCATATGTGGTACTCATAATTTCCGTCTTTACAAGGAAAGTTCTTTCGATGTCTCAATTTGCTTTATAGTCCAATTTCAAATGTTTATTTTAGTCTTACCGTAATCCGAGCGCGAGCATTTGTACCGTCCTCCAACAAAATTGCAATTTTAGACTCAAAAAAATCCCACTGGTGGGAATTTATTTCCATATGCGGTACTCATAATTTCCGTCTTTACAAGGATAGTTCTTTCGATGTCTCAATTTGTTTTATAGTCCAATTTCAAATGTTTATTTTAGTCTTACCATAATCCGAACGCGAGCATTTGTACCGTTCTCCAACAAAATTGCAATTTTAGACTCAAAAAAATCCCACAGGTGGAAATTTATTTCCATATGTGGTACTCAAAATTTCCGTCTTTACAAGGAAAGTTCTTTCGATATCCCAATTTGTTTTACAGTCCAATTTCAAATGTTTATTTTAGTCTTACCGTAATCCGAACCCGAGCATTTGTACCGTCCTCCAACAAAATTGCAATTTTAGACTCAAAAAAATCCCACTGGTGGGAATTTATTTCCATATGCGGTACTCATAATTTCCGTCTTTACAAGGAAAGTTCTTTCGATGTCTCAATTTGTTTTATAGTCCAATTTCAAATGTTTATTTTAGTCTTACCGTAATCCGAACGCGAGCATTTGTACCGTTCTCCAACAAAATTGCAATTTTAGACTCAAAAAAATCCCACTGGTGGGAATTTATTTCCATATGTGGTACTCATAATTTCCGTCATTACAAGGAAAGTTCTTTCGATATCCCAATTTGTTTTACAGTCCAATTTCAAATGTTTATTTTAGTCTTACCGTAATCCGAACCCGAGCATTTGTACCGTCCTCCAACAAAATTGCAATTTTAGACTCAAAAAAATCCCACTGGTGGGAATTTATTTCCATATGTGGTACTCATAATTTCCGTCATTACAAGGAAAGTTCTTTCGATATCCCAATTTGTTTTACAGTCCAATTTCAAATGTTTATTTTAGTCTTACCGTAATCCGAACCCGAGCATTTGTACCGTCCTCCAACAAAATTGCAATTTTAGACTCAAAAAAATCCCACTGGTGGGAATTTATTTCCATATGCGGTACTCATAATTTCCGTCTTTACAAGGATAGTTCTTTCGATGTCTCAATTTGTTTTATAGTCCAATTTCAAATGTTTATTTTAGTCTTACCGTAATCCGAACGCGAGCATTTGTACCGTTCTCCAACAAAATTGCAATTTTAGACTCAAAAAAATCCCACTGGTGGGAATTTATTTCCATATGCGGTACTCATAATTTCCGTCTTTACAAGGAAAGTTCTTTCGATGTCTCAATTTGTTTTATAGTCCAATTTCAAATTTTTATTTTAGTCTTACCGTAATCCGAACGCGAGCATTTGTACCGTTCTCCAACAAAATTGCAATTTTAGACTCAAAAAAATCCCACTGGTGGGAATTTATTTCCATATGTGGTACTCATAATTTCCGTCATTACAAGGAAAGTTCTTTCGATATCCCAATTTGTTTTACAGTCCAATTTCAAATGTTTATTTTAGTCTTACCGTAATCCGAACCCGAGCATTTGTACCGTCCTCCAACAAAATTGCAATTTTAGACTCAAAAAAATCCCACTGGTGGGAATTTATTTCCATATGCGGTACTCATAATTTCCGTCTTTACAAGGAAAGTTCTTTCGATGTCTCAATTTGTTTTATAGTCCAATTTCAAATGTTTATTTTAGTCTTACCGTAATCCGAACGCGAGCATTTGTACCGTTCTCCAACAAAATTGCAATTTTAGACTCAAAAAAATCCCACTGGTGGGAATTTATTTCCATATGTGGTACTCATAATTTCCGTCATTACAAGGAAAGTTCTTTCGATATCCCAATTTGTTTTACAGTCCAATTTCAAATGTTTATTTTAGTCTTACCGTAATCCGAACCCGAGCATTTGTACCGTCCTCCAACAAAATTGCAATTTTAGACTCAAAAAAATCCCACTGGTGGGAATTTATTTCCATATGCGGTACTCATAATTTCCGTCTTTACAAGGATAGTTCTTTCGATGTCTCAATTTGTTTTATAGTCCAATTTCAAATGTTTATTTTAGTCTTACCATAATCCGAACGCGAGCATTTGTACCGTTCTCCAACAAAATTGCAATTTTAGACTCAAAAAAATCCCACTGGTGGGAATTTATTTCCATATGTGGTACTCAAAATTTCCGTCTTTACAAGGAAAGTTCTTTCGATATCCCAATTTGTTTTACAGTCCAATTTCAAATGTTTATTTTAGTCTTACCGTAATCCGAACCCGAGCATTTGTACCGTCCTCCAACAAAATTGCAATTTTAGACTCAAAAAAATCCCACTGGTGGGAATTTATTTCCATATGCGGTACTCATAATTTCCGTCTTTACAAGGAAAGTTCTTTCGATGTCTCAATTTGTTTTATAGTCCAATTTCAAATGTTTATTTTAGTCTTACCGTAATCCGAACGCGAGCATTTGTACCGTTCTCCAACAAAATTGCAATTTTAGACTCAAAAAAATCCCACTGGTGGGAATTTATTTCCATATGTGGTACTCATAATTTCCGTCATTACAAGGAAAGTTCTTTCGATATCCCAATTTGTTTTACAGTCCAATTTCAAATGTTTATTTTAGTCTTACCGTAATCCGAACCCGAGCATTTGTACCGTCCTCCAACAAAATTGCAATTTTAGACTCAAAAAAATCCCACTGGTGGGAATTTATTTCCATATGCGGTACTCATAATTTCCGTCTTTACAAGGATAGTTCTTTCGATGTCTCAATTTGTTTTATAGTCCAATTTCAAATGTTTATTTTAGTCTTACCGTAATCCGAACGCGAGCATTTGTACCGTTCTCCAACAAAATTGCAATTTTAGACTCAAAAAAATCCCACTGGTGGGAATTTATTTCCATATGTGGTACTCATAATTTCCGTCTTTACAAGGAAAGTTCTTTCGATGTCTCAATTTGCTTTATAGTCCAATTTCAAATGTTTATTTTAGTCTTACCGTAATCCGAGCGCGAGCATTTGTACCGTCCTCCAACAAAATTGCAATTTTAGACTCAAAAAAATCCCACTGGTGGGAATTTATTTCCATATGCGGTACTCATAATTTCCGTCTTTACAAGGATAGTTCTTTCGATGTCTCAATTTGTTTTATAGTCCAATTTCAAATGTTTATTTTAGTCTTACCGTAATCCGAACGCGAGCATTTGTACCGTTCTCCAACAAAATTGCAATTTTAGACTCAAAAAAATCCCATTGGTGGAAATTTATTTCCATATGTGGTACTCAAAATTTCCGTCTTTACAAGGAAAGTTCTTTCGATGTCTCAATTTGTTTTACAGTCCAATTTCAAATGTTTATTTTAGTCTTACCGTAATCCGAACCCGAGCATTTGTACCGTCCTCCAACAAAATTGCAATTTTAGACTCAAAAAAATCCCACTGGTGGGAATTTATTTCCATATGCGGTACTCATAATTTCCGTCTTTACAAGGAAAGTTCTTTCGATGTCTCAATTTGTTTTATAGTCCAATTTCAAATGTTTATTTTAGTCTTACCGTAATCCGAACGCGAGCATTTGTACCGTTCTCCAACAAAATTGCAATTTTAGACTCAAAAAAATCCCACTGGTGGGAATTTATTTCCATATGTGGTACTCATAATTTCCGTCATTACAAGGAAAGTTCTTTCGATATCCCAATTTGTTTTACAGTCCAATTTCAAATGTTTATTTTAGTCTTACCGTAATCCGAACCCGAGCATTTGTACCGTCCTCCAACAAAATTGCAATTTTAGACTCAAAAAAATCCCACTGGTGGGAATTTATTTCCATATGCGGTACTCATAATTTCCGTCTTTACAAGGATAGTTCTTTCGATGTCTCAATTTGTTTTATAGTCCAATTTCAAATGTTTATTTTAGTCTTACCGTAATCCGAACGCGAGCATTTGTACCGTTCTCCAACAAAATTGCAATTTTAGACTCAAAAAAATCCCACTGGTGGGAATTTATTTCCATATGTGGTACTCATAATTTCCGTCTTTACAAGGAAAGTTCTTTCGATGTCTCAATTTGCTTTATAGTCCAATTTCAAATGTTTATTTTAGTCTTACCGTAATCCGAGCGCGAGCATTTGTACCGTCCTCCAACAAAATTGCAATTTTAGACTCAAAAAAATCCCACTGGTGGGAATTTATTTCCATATGCGGTACTCATAATTTCCGTCTTTACAAGGATAGTTCTTTCGATGTCTCAATTTGTTTTATAGTCCAATTTCAAATGTTTATTTTAGTCTTACCGTAATCCGAACGCGAGCATTTGTACCGTTCTCCAACAAAATTGCAATTTTAGACTCAAAAAAATCCCACTGGTGGAAATTTATTTCCATATGTGGTACTCAAAATTTCCGTCTTTACAAGGAAAGTTCTTTCGATGTCTCAATTTGTTTTACAGTCCAATTTCAAATGTTTATTTTAGTCTTACCGTAATCCGAACCCGAGCATTTGTACCGTCCTCCAACAAAATTGCAATTTTAGACTCAAAAAAATCCCACTGGTGGGAATTTATTTCCATATGCGGTACTCATAATTTCCGTCTTTACAAGGAAAGTTCTTTCGATGTCTCAATTTGTTTTATAGTCCAATTTCAAATGTTTATTTTAGTCTTACCGTAATCCGAACGCGAGCATTTGTACCGTTCTCCAACAAAATTGCAATTTTAGACTCAAAAAAATCCCACTGGTGGGAATTTATTTCCATATGTGGTACTCATAATTTCCGTCATTACAAGGAAAGTTCTTTCGATATCCCAATTTGTTTTACAGTCCAATTTCAAATGTTTATTTTAGTCTTACCGTAATCCGAACCCGAGCATTTGTACCGTCCTCCAACAAAATTGCAATTTTAGACTCAAAAAAATCCCACTGGTGGGAATTTATTTCCATATGCGGTACTCATAATTTCCGTCTTTACAAGGATAGTTCTTTCGATGTCTCAATTTGTTTTATAGTCCAATTTCAAATGTTTATTTTAGTCTTACCGTAATCCGAACGCGAGCATTTGTACCGTTCTCCAACAAAATTGCAATTTTAGACTCAAAAAAATCCCACTGGTGGGAATTTATTTCCATATGTGGTACTCATAATTTCCGTCTTTACAAGGAAAGTTCTTTCGATGTCTCAATTTGCTTTATAGTCCAATTTCAAATGTTTATTTTAGTCTTACCGTAATCCGAGCGCGAGCATTTGTACCGTCCTCCAACAAAATTGCAATTTTAGACTCAAAAAAATCCCACTGGTGGGAATTTATTTCCATATGCGGTACTCATAATTTCCGTCTTTACAAGGATAGTTCTTTCGATGTCTCAATTTGTTTTATAGTCCAATTTCAAATGTTTATTTTAGTCTTACCGTAATCCGAACGCGAGCATTTGTACCGTTCTCCAACAAAATTGCAATTTTAGACTCAAAAAAATCCCACTGGTGGAAATTTATTTCCATATGTGGTACTCAAAATTTCCGTCTTTACAAGGAAAGTTCTTTCGATGTCTCAATTTGTTTTACAGTCCAATTTCAAATGTTTATTTTAGTCTTACCGTAATCCGAACGCGAGCATTTGTACCGTCCTCCAACAAAATTGCAATTTTAGACTCAAAAAAATCCCACTGGTGAGAATTTATTTCCATATGTGGTACTCATAATTTCCGTCTTTACAAGGAAAGTTCTTTCGATGTCTCAATTTGTTTTATAGTCCAATTTCAAATGTTTATTTAAGTTGTACAGTAATCCGGGCACGAGCATTTGTACCGTCCCGAAACAAAATTGCAATTTTAGACTCAAAAAAATCCCACTGGTGGGAATTTATTTCCATATGTGGTACTCATAATTTCCGTCTTTACAAGGAAAGTTCTTTCGATGTCTCAATTTGTTTTATAGTCCAATTTCAAATGTTTATTTTAGTCTTACCGTAATCCGAACGCGAGCATTTGTACCGTCCTCCAACAAAATTGCAATTTTAAACTCAAAAAAATCCCACTTGTGGGAATTTATTTCCATATGTGGTACTCATAATTTCCGTCATTACAAGGAAAGTTCTTTCGATATCCCAATTTGTGTTTACAGTCCAATTTCAAATGTTTATTTTAGTCTTACCGTAATCCGAACCCGAGCATTTGTACCGCCCTCCAACAAAATTGCAATTTTAGACTCAAAAAAATCCCACTGGTGGGAATTTATTTCCATATGCGGTACTCATAATTTCCGTCTTTACAAGGATAGTTCTTTCGATGTCTCAATTTGTTTTATAGTCCAATTTCAAATGTTTATTTTAGTCTTACCGTAATCCGAACGCGAGCATTTGTACCGTTCTCCAACAAAATTGCAATTTTAGACTCAAAAAAATCCCACTGGTGGGAATTTATTTCCATATGTGGTACTCATAATTTCCGTCTTTACAAGGAAAGTTCTTTCGATGTCTCAATTTGTTTTACAGTCCAATTTCAAATGTTTATTTTAGTCTTACCGTAATCCGAACGCGAGCATTTGTACCGTCCTCCAACAAAATTGCAATTTTAGACTCAAAAAAATCCCACTGGTGGGAATTTATTTCCATATGTGGTACTCATAATTTCCGTCTTTACAAGGAAAGTTCTATCGATGTCTCAATTTGTTTTATAGTCCAATTTCAAATGTTTATTTAAGTTGTACTGTAATCCGGGCACGAGCATTTGTACCGTCCCGAAACAAAATTGCAATTTTAGACTCAAAAAAATCCCACTGGTGGGAATTTATTTCCATATGTGGTACTCATAATTTCCGTCTTTACAAGGAAAGTTCTTTCGATGTCTCAATTTGTTTTATAGTCCAATTTCAAATGTTTATTTTAGTCTTACCGTAATCCGAACGCGAGCATTTGTACCGTCCTCCAACAAAATTGCAATTTTAAACTCAAAAAAATCCCAATGGTGGGAATTTATTTCCATATGTGGTACTCATAATTTCCGTCTTTACAAGGAAAGTTCTTTCGATGTCTCAATTTGTTTTACAGTCCAATTTCAAATGTTAATTTTAGTCTTACCGTAATCCGAACGCGAGCATTTGTACCGTCCTCCAACAAAATTGCAATTTTAGACTCAAAAAAATCCCACTGGTGAGAATTTATTTCCATATGTGGTACTCATAATTTCCGTCTTTACAAGGAAAGTTCTTTCGATGTCTCAATTTGTTTTATAGTCCAATTTCAAATGTTTATTTAAGTTGTACAGTAATCCGGGCACGAGCATTTGTACCGTCCCGAAACAAAATTGCAATTTTAGACTCAAAAAAATCCCACTGGTGGGAATTTATTTCCATATGTGGTACTCATAATTTCCGTCTTTACAAGGAAAGTTCTTTCGATGTCTCAATTTGTTTTATAGTCCAATTTCAAATGTTTATTTTAGTCTTACCGTAATCCGAACGCGAGCATTTGTACCGTCCTCCAACAAAATTGCAATTTTAAACTCAAAAAAATCCCACTTGTGGGAATTTATTTCCATATGTGGTACTCATAATTTCCGTCATTACAAGGAAAGTTCTTTCGATATCCCAATTTGTTTTACAGTCCAATTTCAAATGTTTATTTTAGTCTTACCGTAATCCGAACCCGAGCATTTGTACCGCCCTCCAACAAAATTGCAATTTTAGACTCAAAAAAATCCCACTGGTGGGAATTTATTTCCATATGCGGTACTCATAATTTCCGTCTTTACAAGGATAGTTCTTTCGATGTCTCAATTTGTTTTATAGTCCAATTTCAAATGTTTATTTTAGTCTTACCGTAATCCGAACGCGAGCATTTGTACCGTTCTCCAACAAAATTGCAATTTTAGACTCAAAAAAATCCCACTGGTGGGAATTTATTTCCATATGTGGTACTCATAATTTCCGTCTTTACAAGGAAAGTTCTTTCGATGTCTCAATTTGTTTTACAGTCCAATTTCAAATGTTTATTTTAGTCTTACCGTAATCCGAACGCGAGCATTTGTACCGTCCTCCAACAAAATTGCAATTTTAGACTCAAAAAAATCCCACTGGTGGGAATTTATTTCCATATGTGGTACTCATAATTTCCGTCTTTACAAGGAAAGTTCTATCGATGTCTCAATTTGTTTTATAGTCCAATTTCAAATGTTTATTTAAGTTGTACAGTAATCCGGGCACGAGCATTTGTACCGTCCCGAAACAAAATTGCAATTTTAGACTCAAAAAAATCCCACTGGTGGGAATTTATTTCCATATCTGGTACTCATAATTTCCGTCTTTACAAGGAAAGTTCTTTCGATGTCTCTATTTGTTTTATAGTCCAATTTCAAATGTTTATTTTAGTCTTACCGTAATCCGAACGCGAGCATTTGTACCGTCCTCCAACAAAATTGCAATTTTAGACTCAAAAAAATCCCACTGGTGGGAATTTATTTCCATATGTGGTACTCATAATTTCCGTCATTACAAGGAAAGTTCTTTCGATATCCCAATTTGTTTTACAGTCCAATTTCAAATGTTTATTTTAGTCTTACCGTAATCCGAACCCGAGCATTTGTACCGTCCTCCAACAAAATTGCAATTTTAGACTCAAAAAAATCCCACTGGTGGGAATTTATTTCCATATGCGGTACTCATAATTTCCGTCTTTACAAGGAAAGTTCTTTCGATGTCTCAATTTGTTTTATAGTCCAATTTCAAATGTTTATTTTAGTCTTACCGTAATCCGAACGCGAGCATTTGTACCGTTCTCCAACAAAATTGCAATTTTAGACTCAAAAAAATCCCACTGGTGGGAATTTATTTCCATATGTGGTACTCATAATTTCTGTCTTTACAAGGAAAGTTCTTTCGATGTCTCAATTTGTTTTATAGTTCAATTTCAAATGTTTATTTAAGTTGTACAGTAATCCGGGCACGAGCATTTATACCGTCCCGAAACAAAATTGCAATTTTAGACTCAAAAAAATCCCACTGGTGGGAATTTATTTCCATATGTGGTACTCATAATTTCCGTCATTACAAGGAAAGTTCTTTCGATATCCCAATTTGTTTTACAGTCCAATTTCAAATGTTTATTTTAGTCTTACCGTAATCCGAACCCGAGCATTTGTACCGTCCTCCAACAAAATTGCAATTTTATACTAAAAAAAATCCCACTGGTGGGAATTTATTTCCATATGCGGTACTCATAATTTCCGTCTTTACAAGGAAAGTTCTTTCGATGTCTCAATTTGTTTTATAGTCCAATTTCAAATGTTTATTTTAGTCTTACCGTAATCCGAACGCGAGCATTTGTACCGTTCTCCAACAAAATTGCAATTTTAGACTCAAAAAAATCCCAATGGTGAGAATTTATTTCCATATGTGGTACTCATAATTTCCGTCTTTACAAGGAAAGTTCTTTCGATGTCTCAATTTGTTTTACAGTCCAATTTCAAATGTTTATTTTAGTCTTACCGTAATCCGAACGCGAGCATTTGTACCGTCCTCCAACAAAATTGCAATTTTAGACTCAAAAAAATCCCACTGGTGAGAATTTATTTCCATATGTGGTACTCATAATTTCCGTCTTTACAAGGAAAGTTCTTTCGATGTCTCAATTTGTTTTATAGTCCAATTTCAAATGTTTATTTAAGTTGTACAGTAATCCGGGCACGAGCATTTGTACCGTCCCGAAACAAAATTGCAATTTTAGACTCAAAAAAATCCCACTGGTGGGAATTTATTTCCATATGTGGTACTCATAATTTCCGTCTTTACAAGGAAAGTTCTTTCGATGTCTCAATTTGTTTTATAGTCCAATTTCAAATGTTTATTTTAGTCTTACCGTAATCCGAACGCGAGCATTTGTACCGTCCTCCAACAAAATTGCAATTTTAAACTCAAAAAAATCCCACTTGTGGGAATTTATTTCCATATGTGGTACTCATAATTTCCGTCATTACAAGGAAAGTTCTTTCGATATCCCAATTTGTTTTACAGTCCAATTTCAAATGTTTATTTTAGTCTTACCGTAATCCGAACCCGAGCATTTGTACCGCCCTCCAACAAAATTGCAATTTTAGACTCAAAAAAATCCCACTGGTGGGAATTTATTTCCATATGCGGTACTCATAATTTCCGTCTTTACAAGGATAGTTCTTTCGATGTCTCAATTTGTTTTATAGACCAATTTCAAATGTTTATTTTAGTCTTACCGTAATCCGAACGCGAGCATTTGTACCGTTCTCCAACAAAATTGCAATTTTAGACTCAAAAAAATCCCACTGGTGGGAATTTATTTCCATATGTGGTACTCATAATTTCCGTCTTTACAAGGAAAGTTCTTTCGATGTCTCAATTTGTTTTACAGTCCAATTTCAAATGTTTATTTTAGTCTTACCGTAATCCGAACGCGAGCATTTGTACCGTCCTCCAACAAAATTGCAATTTTAGACTCAAAAAAATCCCACTGGTGGGAATTTATTTCCATATGTGGTACTCATAATTTCCGTCTTTACAAGGAAAGTTCTTTCGATGTCTCAATTTGCTTTATAGTCCAATTTCAAATGTTTATTTTAGTCTTACCGTAATCCGAGCGCGAGCATTTGTACCGTCCTCCAACAAAATTGCAATTTTAGACTCAAAAAAATCCCACTGGTGGGAATTTATTTCCATATGCGGTACTCATAATTTCCGTCTTTACAAGGATAGTTCTTTCGATGTCTCAATTTGTTTTATAGTCCAATTTCAAATGTTTATTTTAGTCTTACCGTAATCCGAACGCGAGCATTTGTACCGTTCTCCAACAAAATTGCAATTTTAGACTCAAAAAAATCCCACTGGTGGAAATTTATTTCCATATGTGGTACTCAAAATTTCCGTCTTTACAAGGAAAGTTCTTTCGATATCCCAATTTGTTTTACAGTCCAATTTCAAATGTTTATTTTAGTCTTACCGTAATCCGAACCCGAGCATTTGTACCGTCCTCCAACAAAATTGCAATTTTAGACTCAAAAAAATCCCACTGGTGGGAATTTATTTCCATATGCGGTACTCATAATTTCCGTCTTTACAAGGAAAGTTCTTTCGATGTCTCAATTTGTTTTATAGTCCAATTTCAAATGTTTATTTTAGTCTTACCGTAATCCGAACGCGAGCATTTGTACCGTTCTCCAACAAAATTGCAATTTTAGACTCAAAAAAATCCCACTGGTGGGAATTTATTTCCATATGTGGTACTCATAATTTCCGTCATTACAAGGAAAGTTCTTTCGATATCCCAATTTGTTTTACAGTCCAATTTCAAATGTTTATTTTAGTCTTACCGTAATCCGAACCCGAGCATTTGTACCGTCCTCCAACAAAATTGCAATTTTAGACTCAAAAAAATCCCACTGGTGGGAATTTATTTCCATATGCGGTACTCATAATTTCCGTCTTTACAAGGATAGTTCTTTCGATGTCTCAATTTGTTTTATAGTCCAATTTCAAATGTTTATTTTAGTCTTACCGTAATCCGAACGCGAGCATTTGTACCGTTCTCCAACAAAATTGCAATTTTAGACTCAAAAAAATCCCACTGGTGGGAATTTATTTCCATATGTGGTACTCATAATTTCCGTCTTTACAAGGAAAGTTTTTTCGATGTCTCAATTTGCTTTATAGTCCAATTTCAAATGTTTATTTTAGTCTTACCGTAATCCGAGCGCGAGCATTTGTACCGTCCTCCAACAAAATTGCAATTTTAGACTCAAAAAAATCCCACTGGTGGGAATTTATTTCCATATGCGGTACTCATAATTTCCGTCTTTACAAGGATAGTTCTTTCGATGTCTCAATTTGTTTTATAGTCCAATTTCAAATGTTTATTTTAGTCTTACCGTAATCCGAACGCGAGCATTTGTACCGTTCTCCAACAAAATTGCAATTTTAGACTCAAAAAAATCCCACTGGTGGAAATTTATTTCCATATGTGGTTCTCAAAATTTCCGTCTTTACAAGGAAAGTTCTTTCGATGTCTCAATTTGTTTTACAGTCCAATTTCAAATGTTTATTTTAGTCTTACCGTAATCCGAACCCGAGCATTTGTACCGTCCTCCAACAAAATTGCAATTTTAGACTCAAAAAAATCCCACTGGTGGGAATTTATTTCCATATGCGGTACTCATAATTTCCGTCTTTACAAGGAAAGTTCTTTCGATGTCTCAATTTGTTTTATAGTCCAATTTCAAATGTTTATTTTAGTCTTACCGTAATCCGAACGCGAGCATTTGTACCGTTCTCCAACAAAATTGCAATTTTAGACTCAAAAAAATCCCAATGGTGGGAATTTATTTCCATATGTGGTACTCATAATTTCCGTCTTTACAAGGAAAGTTCTTTCGATGTCTCAATTTGTTTTACAGTCCAATTTCAAATGTTTATTTTAGTCTTACCGTAATCCGAACGCGAGCATTTGTACCGTCCTCCAACAAAATTGCAATTTTAGACTCAAAAAAATCCCACTTGTGGGAATTTATTTCCATATGTGGTACTCATAATTTCCGTCATTACAAGGAAAGTTCTTTCGATATCCCAATTTGTTTTACAGTCCAATTTCAAATGTTTATTTTAGTCTTACCGTAATCCAAACCCGAGCATTTGTACCGTCCTCCAACAAAATTGCAATTTTAGACTCAAAAAAATCCCACTGGTGGGAATTTATTTCCATATGCGGTACTCATAATTTCCGTCTTTACAAGGATAGTTCTTTCGATGTCTCAATTTGTTTTATAGTCCAATTTCAAATGTTTATTTTAGTCTTACCGTAATCCGAACGCGAGCATTTGTACCGTTCTCCAACAAAATTGCAATTTTAGACTCAAAAAAATCCCAATGGTGGGAATTTATTTCCATATGTGGTACTCATAATTTCCGTCTTTACAAGGAAAGTTCTTTCGATGTCTCAATTTGTTTTACAGTCCAATTTCAAATGTTTATTTTAGTCTTACCGTAATCCGAACGCGAGCATTTATACCGTCCTCCAACAAAATTGCAATTTTAGACTCAAAAAAATCCCACTGGTGGGAATTTATTTCCATATGTGGTACTCATAATTTCCGTCTTTACAAGGAAAGTTCTTTCGATGTCTCAATTTGTTTTATAGTCCAATTTCAAATGTTTATTTAAGTTGTACAGTAATCCGGGCACGAGCATTTGTACCGTCCCGAAACAAAATTGCAATTTTAGACTCAAAAAAATCCCACTGGTGGGAATTTATTTCCATATGTGGTACTCATAATTTCCGTCTTTACAAGGAAAGTTCTTTCGATGTCTCAATTTGTTTTATAGTCCAATTTCAAATGTTTATTTTAGTCTTACCGTAATCCGAACGCGAGCATTTGTACCGTCCTCCAACAAAATTGCAATTTTAGACTCAAAAAAATCCCACTTGTGGGAATTTATTTCCATATGTGGTACTCATAATTTCAGTCATTACAAGGAAAGTTCTTTCGATATCCCAATTTGTTTTACAGTCCAATTTCAAATGTTTATTTTAGTCTTACCGTAATCCGAACGCGAGCATTTGTACCGTCCTCCGACAAAATTGCAATTTTAGACTCAAAAAAATCCCACTGGTGGGAATTTATTTCCATATGCGGTACTCATAATTTCCGTCTTTACAAGGATAGTTCTTTCGATGTCTCAATTTGTTTTATAGTCCAATTTCAAATGTTTATTTTAGTCTTACCGTAATCCGAACGCGAGCATTTGTACCGTTCTCCAACAAAATTGCAATTTTAGACTCAAAAAAATCCCACTGGTGGGAATTTATTTCCATATGTGGTACTCATAATTTCCGTCATTACAAGGAAAGTTCTTTCGATATCCCAATTTGTTTTACAGTCCAATTTCAAATGTTTATTTTAGTCTTACCGTAATCCGAACCCGAGCATTTGTACCGTCCTCCAACAAAATTGCAATTTTTGACTCAAAAAAATCCCACTGGTGGGAATTTATTTCCATATGCGGTACTCATAATTTCCGTCTTTACAAGGAAAGTTCTTTCGATGTCTCAATTTGCTTTATAGTCCAATTTCAAATGTTTATTTTAGTCTTACCGTAATCCGAGCGCGAGCATTTGTACCGTCCTCCAACAAAATTGCAATTTTAGACTCAAAAAAATCCCACTTGTGGGAATTTATTTCCATATGTGGTACTCATAATTTCCGTCATTACAAGGAAAGTTCTTTCGATATCCCAATTTGTTTTACAGTCCAATTTCAAATGTTTATTTTAGTCTTACCGTAATCCGAACCCGAGCATTTGTACCGTCCTCCAACAAAATTGCAATTTTAGACTCAAAAAAATCCCACTGGTGGGAATTTATTTCCATATGCGGTACTCATAATTTCCGTCTTTACAAGGATAGTTCTTTCGATGTCTCAATTTGTTTTATAGTCCAATTTCAAATGTTTATTTTAGTCTTACCGTAATCCGAACGCGAGCATTTGTACTGTCCTCCAACAAAATTGCAATTTTAGACTCAAAAAAATCCCACTTGTGGGAATTTATTTCCATATGTGGTACTCATAATTTCAGTCATTACAAGGAAAGTTCTTTCGATATCCCAATTTGTTTTACAGTCCAATTTCAAATGTTTATTTTAGTCTTACCGTAATCCGAACCCAAGCATTTGTACCGTCCTCCAACAAAATTGCAATTTTAGACTCAAAAAAATCCCACTGGTGGAAATTTATTTCCATATGCGGTACTCATAATTTCCGTCTTTACAAGGAAAGTTCTTTTGATGTCTCAATTTGTTTTACAGTCCAATTTCAAATGTTTATTTTAGTCTTACCGTAATCCGAACGCGAGCATTTGTACCGTCCTCCAACAAAATTGCAATTTTAGACTCAAAAAAATCCCACTGGTGGGAATTTATTTCCATATGTGGTACTCATAATTTTCGTCTTTACAAGGAAAGTTCTTTCGATGTCTCAATTTGTTTTATAGTCCAATTTCAAATGTTTATTTAAGTTGTACAGTAATCCGGGCACGAGCATTTGTACCGTCCCGAAACAAAATTGCAATTTTAGACTCAAAAAAACCCCACTGGTGGGAATTTATTTCCATATGTGGTACTCATAATTTCCGTCTTTACAAGGAAAGTTCTTTCGATGTCTCAATTTGTTTTATAGTCCAATTTCAAATATTTATTTTAGTCTTACCGTAATCCGAACGCGAGCATTTGTACCGTCCTCCAACAAAATTGCAATTTTAGACTCAAAAAAATCCCACTGGTGGGAATTTATTTCCATATGTGGTACTCATAATTTCCGTCATTACAAGGAAAGTTCTTTCGATATCCCAATTTGTTTTACAGTCCAATTTCAAATGTTTATTTTAGTCTTACCGTAATCCGAACCCGAGCATTTGTACCGTCCTCCAACAAAATTGCAATTTTAGACTCAAAAAAATCCCACTGGTGGGAATTTATTTCCATATGCGGTACTCATAATTTCCGTCTTTACAAGGAAAGTTCTTTCGATGTCTCAATTTGTTTTATAGTCCAATTTCAAATGTTTATTTTAGTCTTACCGTAATCCGAACGCGAGCATTTGTACCGTTCTCCAACAAAATTGCAATTTTAGACTCAAAAAAATCCCACTGGTGGGAATTTATTTCCATATGTGGTACTCATAATTTCCGTCATTACAAGGAAAGTTCTTTCGATATCCCAATTTGTTTTACAGTCCAATTTCAAATGTTTATTTTAGTCTTACCGTAATCCGAACCCGAGCATTTGTACCGTCCTCCAACAAAATTGCAATTTTAGACTCAAAAAAATCCCACTGGTGGGAATTTATTTCCATATGCGGTACTCATAATTTCCGTCTTTACAAGGATAGTTCTTTCGATGTCTCAATTTGTTTTATAGTCCAATTTCAAATGTTTATTTTAGTCTTACCGTAATCCGAACGCGAGCATTTGTACCGTTCTCCAACAAAATTGCAATTTTAGACTCAAAAAAATCCCACTGGTGGGAATTTATTTCCATATGTGGTACTCATAATTTCCGTCTTTACAAGGAAAGTTCTTTCGATGTCTCAATTTGCTTTATAGTCCAATTTCAAATGTTTATTTTAGTCTTACCGTAATCCGAGCGCGAGCATTTGTACCGTCCTCCAACAAAATTGCAATTTTAGACTCAAAAAAATCCCACTGGTGGGAATTTATTTCCATATGCGGTACTCATAATTTCCGTCTTTACAAGGATAGTTCTTTCGATGTCTCAATTTGTTTTATTGTCCAATTTCAAATGTTTATTTTAGTCTTACCGTAATCCGAACGCGAGCATTTGTACCGTTCTCCAACAAAATTGCAATTTTAGACTCAAAAAAATCCCACTGGTGGAAATTTATTTCCATATGTGGTACTCAAAATTCCCGTCTTTACAAGGAAAGTTCTTTCGATATCCCAATTTGTTTTACAGTCCAATTTCAAATGTTTATTTTAGTCTTACCGTAATCCGAACCCGAGCATTTGTACCGTCCTCCAACAAAATTGCAATTTTAGACTCAAAAAAATCCCACTGGTGGGAATTTATTTCCATATGCGGTACTCATAATTTCCGTCTTTACAAGGAAAGTTCTTTCGATGTCTCAATCTGTTTTATAGTCCAATTTCAAATGTTTATTTTAGTCTTACCGTAATCCGAACGCGAGCATTTGTACCGTTCTCCAACAAAATTGCAATTTTAGACTCAAAAAAATCCCACTGGTGGGAATTTATTTCCATATGTGGTACTCATAATTTCCGTCATTACAAGGAAAGTTCTTTCGATATCCCAATTTGTTTTACAGTCCAATTTCAAATGTTTATTTTAGTCTTACCGTAATCCGAACCCGAGCATTTGTACCGTCCTCCGACAAAATTGCAATTTTAGACTCAAAAAAATCCCACTGGTGGGAATTTATTTCCATATGCGGTACTCATAATTTCCGTCTTTACAAGGATAGTTCTTTCGATGTCTCAATTTGTTTTATAGTCCAATTTCAAATGTTTATTTTAGTCTTACCGTAATCCGAACGCGAGCATTTGTACCGTTCTCCAACAAAATTGCAATTTTAGACTCAAAAAAATCCCACTGGTGGGAATTTATTTCCATATGTGATACTCATAATTTCCGTCTTTACAAGGAAAGTTCTTTCGATGTCTCAATTTGTTTTACAGTCCAATTTCAAATGTTTATTTTAGTCTTACCGTAATCCGAACGCGAGCATTTGTACCGTCCTCCAACAAAATTGCAATTTTAGACTCAAAAAAATCCCACTGGTGGGAATTTATTTCCATATGTGGTACTCATAATTTCCGTCTTTACAAGGAAAGTTCTTTCGATGTCTCAATTTGTTTTATAGTCCAATTTCAAATGTTTATTTAAGTTGTACAGTAATCCGGGCACGAGCATTTGTACCGTCCCGAAACAAAATTGCAATTTTAGACTCAAAAAAATCCCACTGGTGGGAATTTATTTCCATATGTGGTACTCATAATTTCCGTCTTTACAAGGAAAGTTCTTTCGATGTCTCAATTTGTTTTATAGTCCAATTTCAAATGTTTATTTTAGTCTTACCGTAATCCGAACGCGAGCATTTGTACCGTCCTCCAACAAAATTGCAATTTTAGACTCAAAAAAATCCCACTGGTGGGAATTTATTTCCATATGTGGTACTCATAATTTCCGTCATTACAAGGAAAGTTCTTTCGATATCCCAATTTGTTTTACAGTCCAATTTCAAATGTTTATTTTAGTCTTACCGTAATCCGAACCCGAGCATTTGTACCGTCCTCCGACAAAATTGCAATTTTAGACTCAAAAAAATCCCACTGGTGGGAATTTATTTCCATATGCGGTACTCATAATTTCCGTCTTTACAAGGATAGTTCTTTCGATGTCTCAATTTGTTTTATAGTCCAATTTCAAATGTTTATTTTAGTCTTACCGTAATCCGAACGCGAGCATTTGTACCGTTCTCCAACAAAATTGCAATTTTAGACTCAAAAAAATCCCACTGGTGGGAATTTATTTCCATATGTGATACTCATAATTTCCGTCTTTACAAGGAAAGTTCTTTCGATGTCTCAATTTGTTTTACAGTCCAATTTCAAATGTTTATTTTAGTCTTACCGTAATCCGAACGCGAGCATTTGTACCGTCCTCCAACAAAATTGCAATTTTAGACTCAAAAAAATCCCACTGGTGGGAATTTATTTCCATATGTGGTACTCATAATTTCCGTCTTTACAAGGAAAGTTCTTTCGATGTCTCAATTTGTTTTATAGTCCAATTTCAAATGTTTATTTAAGTTGTACAGTAATCCGGGCACGAGCATTTGTACCGTCCCGAAACAAAATTGCAATTTTAGACTCAAAAAAATCCCACTGGTGGGAATTTATTTCCATATGTGGTACTCATAATTTCCGTCTTTACAAGGAAAGTTCTTTCGATGTCTCAATTTGTTTTATAGTCCAATTTCAAATGTTTATTTTAGTCTTACCGTAATCCGAACGCGAGCATTTGTACCGTCCTCCAACAAAATTGCAATTTTAGACTCAAAAAAATCCCACTGGTGGGAATTTATTTCCATATGTGGTACTCATAATTTCCGTCATTACAAGGAAAGTTCTTTCGATATCCCAATTTGTTTTACAGTCCAATTTCAAATGTTTATTTTAGTCTTACCGTAATCCGAACCCGAGCATTTGTACCGTCCTCCAACAAAATTGCAATTTTTGACTCAAAAAAATCCCACTGGTGGGAATTTATTTCCATATGCGGTACTCATAATTTCCGTCTTTACAAGGAAAGTTCTTTCGATGTCTCAATTTGCTTTATAGTCCAATTTCAAATGTTTATTTTAGTCTTACCGTAATCCGAGCGCGAGCATTTGTACCGTCCTCCAACAAAATTGCAATTTTAGACTCAAAAAAATCCCACTTGTGGGAATTTATTTCCATATGTGGTACTCATAATTTCCGTCATTACAAGGAAAGTTCTTTCGATATCCCAATTTGTTTTACAGTCCAATTTCAAATGTTTATTTTAGTCTTACCGTAATCCGAACCCGAGCATTTGTACCGTCCTCCAACAAAATTGCAATTTTAGACTCAAAAAAATCCCACTGGTGGGAATTTATTTCCATATGCGGTACTCATAATTTCCGTCTTTACAAGGATAGTTCTTTCGATGTCTCAATTTGTTTTATAGTCCAATTTCAAATGTTTATTTTAGTCTTACCGTAATCCGAACGCGAGCATTTGTACCGTTCTCCAACAAAATTGCAATTTTAGACTCAAAAAAATCCCAATGGTGGGAATGTATTTCCATATGTGGTACTCATAATTTCCGTCTTTACAAGGAAAGTTCTTTCGATGTCTCAATTTGTTTTACAGTCCAATTTCAAATGTTTATTTTAGTCTTACCGTAATCCGAACGCGAGCATTTGTACCGTCCTCCAACAAAATTGCAATTTTAGACTCAAAAAAATCCCACTGGTGGGAATTTATTTCCATATGTGGTACTCATAATTTCCGTCTTTACAAGGAAAGTTCTTTCGATGTCTCAATTTGTTTTATAGTCCAATTTCAAATGTTTATTTAAGTTGTACAGTAATCCGGGCACGAGCATTTGTACCGTCCCGAAACAAAATTGCAATTTTAGACTCAAAAAAATCCCACTGGTGGGAATTTATTTCCATATGTGGTACTCATAATTTCCGTCTTTACAAGGAAAGTTCTTTCGATGTCTCAATTTGTTTTATAGTCCAATTTCAAATGTTTATTTTAGTCTTACAGTAATCCGAACGCGAGCATTTGTACCGTCCTCCAACAAAATTGCAATTTTAGACTCAAAAAAATCCCACTTGTGGGAATTTATTTCCATATGTGGTACTCATAATTTCAGTCATTACAAGGAAAGTTCTTTCGATATCCCAATTTGTTTTACAGTCCAATTTCAAATGTTTATTTTAGTCTTACCGTAATCCGAACCCGAGCATTTGTACCGTCCTCCAACAAAATTGCAATTTTAGACTCAAAAAAATCCCAGTGGTGGGAATTTATTTCCATATGCGGTACTCATAATTTCCGTCTTTACAAGGAAAGTTCTTTCGATGTCTCAATTTGTTTTATAGTCCAATTTCAAATGTTTATTTTAGTCTTACCGTAATCCGAACGCGAGCATTTGTACCGTTCTCCAACAAAATTGCAATTTTAGACTCAAAAAAATCCCACTGGTGGGAATTTATTTCCATATGTGGTACTCATAATTTCCGTCATTACAAGGAAAGTTCTTTCGATATCCCAATTTGTTTTACAGTCCAATTTCAAATGTTTATTTTAGTCTTACCGTAATCCGAACCCGAGCATTTGTACCGTCCTCCAACAAAATTGCAATTTTAGACTCAAAAAAATCCCACTGGTGGGAATTTATTTCCATATGCGGTACTCATAATTTCCGTCTTTACAAGGATAGTTCTTTCGATATCTCAATTTGTTTTATAGTCCAATTTCAAATGTTTATTTTAGTCTTACCGTAATCCGAACGCGAGCATTTGTACCGTTCTCCAACAAAATTGCAATTTTAGACTCAAAAAAATCCCACTGGTGGGAATTTATTTCCATATGTGGTACTCATAATTTCCGTCTTTACAAGGAAAGTTCTTTCGATGTCTCAATTTGCTTTATAGTCCAATTTCAAATGTTTATTTTAGTCTTACCGTAATCCGAGCGCGAGCATTTGTACCGTCCTCCAACAAAATTGCAATTTTAGACTCAAAAAAATCCCACTGGTGGGAATTTATTTCCATATGCGGTACTCATAATTTCCGTCTTTACAAGGATAGTTCTTTCGATGTCTCAATTTGTTTTATAGTCCAATTTCAAATGTTTATTTTAGTCTTACCATAATCCGAACGCGAGCATTTGTACCGTTCTCCAACAAAATTGCAATTTTAGACTCAAAAAAATCCCACAGGTGGAAATTTATTTCCATATGTGGTACTCAAAATTTCCGTCTTTACAAGGAAAGTTCTTTCGATATCCCAATTTGTTTTACAGTCCAATTTCAAATGTTTATTTTAGTCTTACCGTAATCCGAACCCGAGCATTTGTACCGTCCTCCAACAAAATTGCAATTTTAGACTCAAAAAAATCCCACTGGTGGGAATTTATTTCCATATGCGGTACTCATAATTTCCGTCTTTACAAGGAAAGTTCTTTCGATGTCTCAATTTGTTTTATAGTCCAATTTCAAATGTTTATTTTAGTCTTACCGTAATCCGAACGCGAGCATTTGTACCGTTCTCCAACAAAATTGCAATTTTAGACTCAAAAAAATCCCACTGGTGGGAATTTATTTCCATATGTGGTACTCATAATTTCCGTCATTACAAGGAAAGTTCTTTCGATATCCCAATTTGTTTTACAGTCCAATTTCAAATGTTTATTTTAGTCTTACCGTAATCCGAACCCGAGCATTTGTACCGTCCTCCAACAAAATTGCAATTTTAGACTCAAAAAAATCCCACTGGTGGGAATTTATTTCCATATGCGGTACTCATAATTTCCGTCTTTACAAGGATAGTTCTTTCGATGTCTCAATTTGTTTTATAGTCCAATTTCAAATGTTTATTTTAGTCTTACCGTAATCCGAACGCGAGCATTTGTACCGTTCTCCAACAAAATTGCAATTTTAGACTCAAAAAAATCCCACTGGTGGGAATTTATTTCCATATGTGGTACTCATAATTTCCGTCTTTACAAGGAAAGTTCTTTCGATGTCTCAATTTGCTTTATAGTCCAATTTCAAATGTTTATTTTAGTCTTACCGTAATCCGAGCGCGAGCATTTGTACCGTCCTCCAACAAAATTGCAATTTTAGACTCAAAAAAATCCCACTGGTGGGAATTTATTTCCATATGCGGTACTCATAATTTCCGTCTTTACAAGGATAGTTCTTTCGATGTCTCAATTTGTTTTATAGTCCAATTTCAAATGTTTATTTTAGTCTTACCGTAATCCGAACGCGAGCATTTGTACCGTTCTCCAACAAAATTGCAATTTTAGACTCAAAAAAATCCCACTGGTGGAAATTTATTTCCATATGTGGTACTCAAAATTTCCGTCTTTACAAGGAAAGTTCTTTCGATGTCTCAATTTGTTTTACAGTCCAATTTCAAATGTTTATTTTAGTCTTACCGTAATCCGAACCCGAGCATTTGTACCGTCCTCCAACAAAATTGCAATTTTAGACTCAAAAAAATCCCACTGGTGGGAATTTATTTCCATATGCGGTACTCATAATTTCCGTCTTTACAAGGAAAGTTCTTTCGATGTCTCAATTTGTTTTATAGTCCAATTTCAAATGTTTATTTTAGTCTTACCGTAATCCGAACGCGAGCATTTGTACCGTTCTCCAACAAAATTGCAATTTTAGACTCAAAAAAATCCCACTGGTGGGAATTTATTTCCATATGTGGTACTCATAATTTCCGTCATTACAAGGAAAGTTCTTTCGATATCCCAATTTGTTTTACAGTCCAATTTCAAATGTTTATTTTAGTCTTACCGTAATCCGAACCCGAGCATTTGTACCGTCCTCCAACAAAATTGCAATTTTAGACTCAAAAAAATCCCACTGGTGGGAATTTATTTCCATATGCGGCACTCATAATTTCCGTCTTTACAAGGATAGTTCTTTCGATGTCTCAATTTGTTTTATAGTCCAATTTCAAATGTTTATTTTAGTCTTACCGTAATCCGAACGCGAGCATTTGTACCGTTCTCCAACAAAATTGCAATTTTAGACTCAAAAAAATCCCACTGGTGGGAATTTATTTCCATATGTGGTACTCATAATTTCCGTCTTTACAAGGAAAGTTCTTTCGATGTCTCAATTTGCTTTATAGTCCAATTTCAAATGTTTATTTTAGTCTTACCGTAATCCGAGCGCGAGCATTTGTACCGTCCTCCAACAAAATTGCAATTTTAGACTCAAAAAAATCCCACTGGTGGGAATTTATTTCCATATGCGGTACTCATAATTTCCGTCTTTACAAGGATAGTTCTTTCGATGTCTCAATTTGTTTTATAGTCCAATTTCAAATGTTTATTTTAGTCTTACCGTAATCCGAACGCGAGCATTTGTACCGTTCTCCAACAAAATTGCAATTTTAGACTCAAAAAAATCCCACTGGTGGAAATTTATTTCCATATGTGGTACTCAAAATTTCCGTCTTTACAAGGAAAGTTCTTTCGATGTCTCAATTTGTTTTACAGTCCAATTTCAAATGTTTATTTTAGTCTTACCGTAATCCGAACCCGAGCATTTGTACCGTCCTCCAACAAAATTGCAATTTTAGACTCAAAAAAATCCCACTGGTGGGAATTTATTTCCATATGCGGTACTCATAATTTCCGTCTTTACAAGGAAAGTTCTTTCGATGTCTCAATTTGTTTTATAGTCCAATTTCAAATGTTTATTTTAGTCTTACCGTAATCCGAACGCGAGCATTTGTACCGTTCTCCAACAAAATTGCAATTTTAGACTCAAAAAAATCCCAATGGTGGGAATTTATTTCCATATGTGGTACTCATAATTTCCGTCTTTACAAGGAAAGTTCTTTCGATGTCTCAATTTGTTTTACAGTCCAATTTCAAATGTTTATTTTAGTCTTACCGTAATCCGAACGCGAGCATTTGTACCGTCCTCCAACAAAATTGCAATTTTAGACTCAAAAAAATCCCACTGGTGAGAATTTATTTCCATATGTGGTACTCATAATTTCCGTCTTTACAAGGAAAGTTCTTTCGATGTCTCAATTTGTTTTATAGTCCAATTTCAAATGTTTATTTAAGTTGTACAGTAATCCGGGCACGAGCATTTGTACCGTCCCGAAACAAAATTGCAATTTTAGACTCAAAAAAATCCCACTGGTGGGAATTTATTTCCATATGTGGTACTCATAATTTCCGTCTTTACAAGGAAAGTTCTTTCGATGTCTCAATTTGTTTTATAGTCCAATTTCAAATGTTTATTTTAGTCTTACCGTAATCCGAACGCGAGCATTTGTACCGTCCTCCAACAAAATTGCAATTTTAAACTCAAAAAAATCCCACTGGTGGGAATTTATTTCCATATGTGGTACTCATAATTTCCGTCATTACAAGGAAAGTTCTTTCGATATCCCAATTTGTTTTACAGTCCAATTTCAAATGTTTATTTTAGTCTTACCGTAATCCGAACCCGAGCATTTGTACCGTCCTCCAACAAAATTGCAATTTTAGACTCAAAAAAATCCCACTGGTGGGAATTTATTTCCATATGCGGTACTCATAATTTCCGTCTTTACAAGGATAGTTCTTTCGATGTCTCAATTTGTTTTATAGTCCAATTTCAAATGTTTATTTTAGTCTTACCGTAATCCGAACGCGAGCATTTGTACCGTTCTCCAACAAAATTGCAATTTTAGACTCAAAAAAATCCCACTGGTGGAAATTTATTTCCATATGTGGTACTCAAAATTTCCGTCATTACAAGGAAAGTTCTTTCGATATCCCAATTTGTTTTACAGTCCAATTTCAAATGTTTATTTTAGTCTTACCGTAATCCGAACCCGAGCATTTGTACCGTCCTCCAACAAAATTGCAATTTTAGACTCAAAAAAATCCCACTGGTGGGAATTTATTTCCATATGCGGTACTCATAATTTCCGTCTTTACAAGGAAAGTTCTTTCGATGTCTCAATTTGTTTTATAGTCCAATTTCAAATGTTTATTTTAGTCTTACCGTAATCCGAACGCGAGCATTTGTACCGTTCTCCAACAAAATTGCAATTTTAGACTCAAAAAAATCCCACTGGTGGGAATTTATTTCCATATGTGGTACTCATAATTTCCGTCATTACAAGGAAAGTTCTTTCGATATCCCAATTTGTTTTACAGTCCAATTTCAAATGTTTATTTTAGTCTTACCGTAATCCGAACCCGAGCATTTGTACCGTCCTCCAACAAAATTGCAATTTTTGACTCAAAAAAATCCCACTGGTGGGAATTTATTTCCATATGCGGTACTCATAATTTCCGTCTTTACAAGGAAAGTTCTTTCGATGTCTCAATTTGCTTTATAGTCCAATTTCAAATGTTTATTTTAGTCTTACCGTAATCCGAGCGCGAGCATTTGTACCGTCCTCCAACAAAATTGCAATTTTAGACTCAAAAAAATCCCACTTGTGGGAATTTATTTCCATATGTGGTACTCATAATTTCCGTCATTACAAGGAAAGTTCTTTCGATATCCCAATTTGTTTTACAGTCCAATTTCAAATGTTTATTTTAGTCTTACCGTAATCCGAACCCGAGCATTTGTACCGTCCTCCAACAAAATTGCAATTTTAGACTCAAAAAAATCCCACTGGTGGGAATTTATTTCCATATGCGGTACTCATAATTTCCGTCTTTACAAGGATAGTTCTTTCGATGTCTCAATTTGTTTTATAGTCCAATTTCAAATGTTTATTTTAGTCTTACCGTAATCCGAACGCGAGCATTTGTACCGTTCTCCAACAAAATTGCAATTTTAGACTCAAAAAAATCCCAATGGTGGGAATGTATTTCCATATGTGGTACTCATAATTTCCGTCTTTACAAGGAAAGTTCTTTCGATGTCTCAATTTGTTTTACAGTCCAATTTCAAATGTTTATTTTAGTCTTACCGTAATCCGAACGCGAGCATTTGTACCGTCCTCCAACAAAATTGCAATTTTAGACTCAAAAAAATCCCACTGGTGGGAATTTATTTCCATATGTGGTACTCATAATTTCCGTCTTTACAAGGAAAGTTCTTTCGATGTCTCAATTTGTTTTATAGTCCAATTTCAAATGTTTATTTAAGTTGTACAGTAATCCGGGCACGAGCATTTGTACCGTCCCGAAACAAAATTGCAATTTTAGACTCAAAAAAATCCCACTGGTGGGAATTTATTTCCATATGTGGTACTCATAATTTCCGTCTTTACAAGGAAAGTTCTTTCGATGTCTCAATTTGTTTTATAGTCCAATTTCAAATGTTTATTTTAGTCTTACAGTAATCCGAACGCGAGCATTTGTACCGTCCTCCAACAAAATTGCAATTTTAGACTCAAAAAAATCCCACTTGTGGGAATTTATTTCCATATGTGGTACTCATAATTTCAGTCATTACAAGGAAAGTTCTTTCGATATCCCAATTTGTTTTACAGTCCAATTTCAAATGTTTATTTTAGTCTTACCGTAATCCGAACCCGAGCATTTGTACCGTCCTCCAACAAAATTGCAATTTTAGACTCAAAAAAATCCCAGTGGTGGGAATTTATTTCCATATGCGGTACTCATAATTTCCGTCTTTACAAGGAAAGTTCTTTCGATGTCTCAATTTGTTTTATAGTCCAATTTCAAATGTTTATTTTAGTCTTACCGTAATCCGAACGCGAGCATTTGTACCGTTCTCCAACAAAATTGCAATTTTAGACTCAAAAAAATCCCACTGGTGGGAATTTATTTCCATATGTGGTACTCATAATTTCCGTCATTACAAGGAAAGTTCTTTCGATATCCCAATTTGTTTTACAGTCCAATTTCAAATGTTTATTTTAGTCTTACCGTAATCCGAACCCGAGCATTTGTACCGTCCTCCAACAAAATTGCAATTTTAGACTCAAAAAAATCCCACTGGTGGGAATTTATTTCCATATGCGGTACTCATAATTTCCGTCTTTACAAGGATAGTTCTTTCGATATCTCAATTTGTTTTATAGTCCAATTTCAAATGTTTATTTTAGTCTTACCGTAATCCGAACGCGAGCATTTGTACCGTTCTCCAACAAAATTGCAATTTTAGACTCAAAAAAATCCCACTGGTGGGAATTTATTTCCATATGTGGTACTCATAATTTCCGTCTTTACAAGGAAAGTTCTTTCGATGTCTCAATTTGCTTTATAGTCCAATTTCAAATGTTTATTTTAGTCTTACCGTAATCCGAGCGCGAGCATTTGTACCGTCCTCCAACAAAATTGCAATTTTAGACTCAAAAAAATCCCACTGGTGGGAATTTATTTCCATATGCGGTACTCATAATTTCCGTCTTTACAAGGATAGTTCTTTCGATGTCTCAATTTGTTTTATAGTCCAATTTCAAATGTTTATTTTAGTCTTACCATAATCCGAACGCGAGCATTTGTACCGTTCTCCAACAAAATTGCAATTTTAGACTCAAAAAAATCCCACAGGTGGAAATTTATTTCCATATGTGGTACTCAAAATTTCCGTCTTTACAAGGAAAGTTCTTTCGATATCCCAATTTGTTTTACAGTCCAATTTCAAATGTTTATTTTAGTCTTACCGTAATCCGAACCCGAGCATTTGTACCGTCCTCCAACAAAATTGCAATTTTAGACTCAAAAAAATCCCACTGGTGGGAATTTATTTCCATATGCGGTACTCATAATTTCCGTCTTTACAAGGAAAGTTCTTTCGATGTCTCAATTTGTTTTATAGTCCAATTTCAAATGTTTATTTTAGTCTTACCGTAATCCGAACGCGAGCATTTGTACCGTTCTCCAACAAAATTGCAATTTTAGACTCAAAAAAATCCCACTGGTGGGAATTTATTTCCATATGTGGTACTCATAATTTCCGTCATTACAAGGAAAGTTCTTTCGATATCCCAATTTGTTTTACAGTCCAATTTCAAATGTTTATTTTAGTCTTACCGTAATCCGAACCCGAGCATTTGTACCGTCCTCCAACAAAATTGCAATTTTAGACTCAAAAAAATCCCACTGGTGGGAATTTATTTCCATATGCGGTACTCATAATTTCCGTCTTTACAAGGATAGTTCTTTCGATGTCTCAATTTGTTTTATAGTCCAATTTCAAATGTTTATTTTAGTCTTACCGTAATCCGAACGCGAGCATTTGTACCGTTCTCCAACAAAATTGCAATTTTAGACTCAAAAAAATCCCACTGGTGGGAATTTATTTCCATATGTGGTACTCATAATTTCCGTCTTTACAAGGAAAGTTCTTTCGATGTCTCAATTTGCTTTATAGTCCAATTTCAAATGTTTATTTTAGTCTTACCGTAATCCGAGCGCGAGCATTTGTACCGTCCTCCAACAAAATTGCAATTTTAGACTCAAAAAAATCCCACTGGTGGGAATTTATTTCCATATGCGGTACTCATAATTTCCGTCTTTACAAGGATAGTTCTTTCGATGTCTCAATTTGTTTTATAGTCCAATTTCAAATGTTTATTTTAGTCTTACCGTAATCCGAACGCGAGCATTTGTACCGTTCTCCAACAAAATTGCAATTTTAGACTCAAAAAAATCCCACTGGTGGAAATTTATTTCCATATGTGGTACTCAAAATTTCCGTCTTTACAAGGAAAGTTCTTTCGATGTCTCAATTTGTTTTACAGTCCAATTTCAAATGTTTATTTTAGTCTTACCGTAATCCGAACCCGAGCATTTGTACCGTCCTCCAACAAAATTGCAATTTTAGACTCAAAAAAATCCCACTGGTGGGAATTTATTTCCATATGCGGTACTCATAATTTCCGTCTTTACAAGGAAAGTTCTTTCGATGTCTCAATTTGTTTTATAGTCCAATTTCAAATGTTTATTTTAGTCTTACCGTAATCCGAACGCGAGCATTTGTACCGTTCTCCAACAAAATTGCAATTTTAGACTCAAAAAAATCCCACTGGTGGGAATTTATTTCCATATGTGGTACTCATAATTTCCGTCATTACAAGGAAAGTTCTTTCGATATCCCAATTTGTTTTACAGTCCAATTTCAAATGTTTATTTTAGTCTTACCGTAATCCGAACCCGAGCATTTGTACCGTCCTCCAACAAAATTGCAATTTTAGACTCAAAAAAATCCCACTGGTGGGAATTTATTTCCATATGCGGCACTCATAATTTCCGTCTTTACAAGGATAGTTCTTTCGATGTCTCAATTTGTTTTATAGTCCAATTTCAAATGTTTATTTTAGTCTTACCGTAATCCGAACGCGAGCATTTGTACCGTTCTCCAACAAAATTGCAATTTTAGACTCAAAAAAATCCCACTGGTGGGAATTTATTTCCATATGTGGTACTCATAATTTCCGTCTTTACAAGGAAAGTTCTTTCGATGTCTCAATTTGCTTTATAGTCCAATTTCAAATGTTTATTTTAGTCTTACCGTAATCCGAGCGCGAGCATTTGTACCGTCCTCCAACAAAATTGCAATTTTAGACTCAAAAAAATCCCACTGGTGGGAATTTATTTCCATATGCGGTACTCATAATTTCCGTCTTTACAAGGATAGTTCTTTCGATGTCTCAATTTGTTTTATAGTCCAATTTCAAATGTTTATTTTAGTCTTACCGTAATCCGAACGCGAGCATTTGTACCGTTCTCCAACAAAATTGCAATTTTAGACTCAAAAAAATCCCACTGGTGGAAATTTATTTCCATATGTGGTACTCAAAATTTCCGTCTTTACAAGGAAAGTTCTTTCGATGTCTCAATTTGTTTTACAGTCCAATTTCAAATGTTTATTTTAGTCTTACCGTAATCCGAACCCGAGCATTTGTACCGTCCTCCAACAAAATTGCAATTTTAGACTCAAAAAAATCCCACTGGTGGGAATTTATTTCCATATGCGGTACTCATAATTTCCGTCTTTACAAGGAAAGTTCTTTCGATGTCTCAATTTGTTTTATAGTCCAATTTCAAATGTTTATTTTAGTCTTACCGTAATCCGAACGCGAGCATTTGTACCGTTCTCCAACAAAATTGCAATTTTAGACTCAAAAAAATCCCAATGGTGGGAATTTATTTCCATATGTGGTACTCATAATTTCCGTCTTTACAAGGAAAGTTCTTTCGATGTCTCAATTTGTTTTACAGTCCAATTTCAAATGTTTATTTTAGTCTTACCGTAATCCGAACGCGAGCATTTGTACCGTCCTCCAACAAAATTGCAATTTTAGACTCAAAAAAATCCCACTGGTGAGAATTTATTTCCATATGTGGTACTCATAATTTCCGTCTTTACAAGGAAAGTTCTTTCGATGTCTCAATTTGTTTTATAGTCCAATTTCAAATGTTTATTTAAGTTGTACAGTAATCCGGGCACGAGCATTTGTACCGTCCCGAAACAAAATTGCAATTTTAGACTCAAAAAAATCCCACTGGTGGGAATTTATTTCCATATGTGGTACTCATAATTTCCGTCTTTACAAGGAAAGTTCTTTCGATGTCTCAATTTGTTTTATAGTCCAATTTCAAATGTTTATTTTAGTCTTACCGTAATCCGAACGCGAGCATTTGTACCGTCCTCCAACAAAATTGCAATTTTAAACTCAAAAAAATCCCACTGGTGGGAATTTATTTCCATATGTGGTACTCATAATTTCCGTCATTACAAGGAAAGTTCTTTCGATATCCCAATTTGTTTTACAGTCCAATTTCAAATGTTTATTTTAGTCTTACCGTAATCCGAACCCGAGCATTTGTACCGTCCTCCAACAAAATTGCAATTTTAGACTCAAAAAAATCCCACTGGTGGGAATTTATTTCCATATGCGGTACTCATAATTTCCGTCTTTACAAGGATAGTTCTTTCGATGTCTCAATTTGTTTTATAGTCCAATTTCAAATGTTTATTTTAGTCTTACCGTAATCCGAACGCGAGCATTTGTACCGTTCTCCAACAAAATTGCAATTTTAGACTCAAAAAAATCCCACTGGTGGAAATTTATTTCCATATGTGGTACTCAAAATTTCCGTCATTACAAGGAAAGTTCTTTCGATATCCCAATTTGTTTTACAGTCCAATTTCAAATGTTTATTTTAGTCTTACCGTAATCCGAACCCGAGCATTTGTACCGTCCTCCAACAAAATTGCAATTTTAGACTCAAAAAAATCCCACTGGTGGGAATTTATTTCCATATGCGGTACTCATAATTTCCGTCTTTACAAGGAAAGTTCTTTCGATGTCTCAATTTGTTTTATAGTCCAATTTCAAATGTTTATTTTAGTCTTACCGTAATCCGAACGCGAGCATTTGTACCGTTCTCCAACAAAATTGCAATTTTAGACTCAAAAAAATCCCAATGGTGGGAATTTATTTCCATATGTGGTACTCATAATTTCCGTCTTTACAAGGAAAGTTCTTTCGATGTCTCAATTTGTTTTACAGTCCAATTTCAAATGTTTATTTTAGTCTTACCGTAATCCGAACGCGAGCATTTGTACCGTCCTCCAACAAAATTGCAATTTTAGACTCAAAAAAATCCCACTGGTGAGAATTTATTTCCATATGTGGTACTCATAATTTCCGTCTTTACAAGGAAAGTTCTTTCGATGTCTCAATTTGTTTTATAGTCCAATTTCAAATGTTTATTTAAGTTGTACAGTAATCCGGGCACGAGCATTTGTACCGTCCCGAAACAAAATTGCAATTTTAGACTCAAAAAAATCCCACTGGTGGGAATTTATTTCCATATGTGGTACTCATAATTTCCGTCTTTACAAGGAAAGTTCTTTCGATGTCTCAATTTGTTTTATAGTCCAATTTCAAATGTTTATTTTAGTCTTACCGTAATCCGAACGCGAGCATTTGTACCGTCCTCCAACAAAATTGCAATTTTAAACTCAAAAAAATCCCACTGGTGGGAATTTATTTCCATATGTGGTACTCATAATTTCCGTCATTACAAGGAAAGTTCTTTCGATATCCCAATTTGTTTTACAGTCCAATTTCAAATGTTTATTTTAGTCTTACCGTAATCCGAACCCGAGCATTTGTACCGTCCTCCAACAAAATTGCAATTTTAGACTCAAAAAAATCCCACTGGTGGGAATTTATTTCCATATGCGGCACTCATAATTTCCGTCTTTACAAGGATAGTTCTTTCGATGTCTCAATTTGTTTTACAGTCCAATTTCAAATGTTTATTTTAGTCTTACCGTAATCCGAACCCGAGCATTTGTACCGTCCTCCAACAAAATTGCAATTTTAGACTCAAAAAAATCCCACTGGTGGGAATTTATTTCCATATGCGGTACTCATAATTTCCGTCTTTACAAGGAAAGTTCTTTCGATGTCTCAATTTGTTTTATAGTCCAATTTCAAATGTTTATTTTAGTCTTACCGTAATCCGAACGCGAGCATTTGTACCGTTCTCCAACAAAATTGCAATTTTAGACTCAAAAAAATCCCAATGGTGGGAATTTATTTCCATATGTGGTACTCATAATTTCCGTCTTTACAAGGAAAGTTCTTTCGATGTCTCAATTTGTTTTACAGTCCAATTTCAAATGTTTATTTTAGTCTTACCGTAATCCGAACGCGAGCATTTGTACCGTCCTCCAACAAAATTGCAATTTTAGACTCAAAAAAATCCCACTGGTGAGAATTTATTTCCATATGTGGTACTCATAATTTCCGTCTTTACAAGGAAAGTTCTTTCGATGTCTCAATTTGTTTTATAGTCCAATTTCAAATGTTTATTTAAGTTGTACAGTAATCCGGGCATGAGCATTTGTACCGTCCCGAAACAAAATTGCAATTTTAGACTCAAAAAAATCCCACTGGTGGGAATTTATTTCCATATGTGGTACTCATAATTTCCGTCTTTACAAGGAAAGTTCTTTCGATGTCTCAATTTGTTTTATAGTCCAATTTCAAATGTTTATTTTAGTCTTACCGTAATCCGAACGCGAGCATTTGTACCGTCCTCCAACAAAATTGCAATTTTAAACTCAAAAAAATCCCACTGGTGGGAATTTATTTCCATATGTGGTACTCATAATTTCCGTCATTACAAGGAAAGTTCTTTCGATATCCCAATTTGTTTTACAGTCCAATTTCAAATGTTTATTTTAGTCTTACCGTAATCCGAACCCGAGCATTTGTACCGTCCTCCAACAAAATTGCAATTTTAGACTCAAAAAAATCCCACTGGTGGGAATTTATTTCCATATGCGGTACTCATAATTTCCGTCTTTACAAGGATAGTTCTTTCGATGTCTCAATTTGTTTTATAGTCCAATTTCAAATGTTTATTTTAGTCTTACCGTAATCCGAACGCGAGCATTTGTACCGTTCTCCAACAAAATTGCAATTTTAGACTCAAAAAAATCCCACTGGTGGAAATTTATTTCCATATGTGGTACTCAAAATTTCCGTCTTTACAAGGAAAGTTCTTTCGATGTCTCAATTTGTTTTACAGTCCAATTTCAAATGTTTATTTTAGTCTTACCGTAATCCGAACCCGAGCATTTGTACCGTCCTCCAACAAAATTGCAATTTTAGACTCAAAAAAATCCCACTGGTGGGAATTTATTTCCATATGCGGTACTCATAATTTCCGTCTTTACAAGGAAAGTTCTTTCGATGTCTCAATTTGTTTTATAGTCCAATTTCAAATGTTTATTTTAGTCTTACCGTAATCCGAACGCGAGCATTTGTACCGTTCTCCAACAAAATTGCAATTTTAGACTCAAAAAAATCCCAATGGTGGGAATTTATTTCCATATGTGGTACTCATAATTTCCGTCTTTACAAGGAAAGTTCTTTCGATGTCTCAATTTGTTTTACAGTCCAATTTCAAATGTTTATTTTAGTCTTACCGTAATCCGAACGCGAGCATTTGTACCGTCCTCCAACAAAATTGCAATTTTAGACTCAAAAAAATCCCACTGGTGAGAATTTATTTCCATATGTGGTACTCATAATTTCCGTCTTTACAAGGAAAGTTCTTTCGATGTCTCAATTTGTTTTATAGTCCAATTTCAAATGTTTATTTAAGTTGTACAGTAATCCGGGCACGAGCATTTGTACCGTCCCGAAACAAAATTGCAATTTTAGACTCAAAAAAATCCCACTGGTGGGAATTTATTTCCATATGTGGTACTCATAATTTCCGTCTTTACAAGGAAAGTTCTTTCGATGTCTCAATTTGTTTTATAGTCCAATTTCAAATGTTTATTTTAGTCTTACCGTAATCCGAACGCGAGCATTTGTACCGTCCTCCAACAAAATTGCAATTTTAAACTCAAAAAAATCCCACTGGTGGGAATTTATTTCCATATGTGGTAC
Organism: Hydrangea macrophylla; assembly: GCA_033977485.1. Taxonomy (NCBI): domain Eukaryota; kingdom Viridiplantae; phylum Streptophyta; class Magnoliopsida; order Cornales; family Hydrangeaceae; genus Hydrangea; species Hydrangea macrophylla. The sequence goes on from CM066996.1 coordinate 81,691,883, forward strand.
TCATAATTTCCGTCATTACAAGGAAAGTTCTTTCGATATCCCAATTTGTTTTACAGTCCAATTTCAAATGTTTATTTTAGTCTTACCGTAATCCGAACCCGAGCATTTGTACCGTCCTCCAACAAAATTGCAATTTTAGACTCAAAAAAATCCCACTGGTGGGAATTTATTTCCATATGCGGCACTCATAATTTCCGTCTTTACAAGGATAGTTCTTTCGATGTCTCAATTTGTTTTATAGTCCAATTTCAAATGTTTATTTTAGTCTTACCGTAATCCGAACGCGAGCATTTGTACCGTTCTCCAACAAAATTGCAATTTTAGACTCAAAAAAATCCCACTGGTGGGAATTTATTTCCATATGTGGTACTCATAATTTCCGTCTTTACAAGGAAAGTTCTTTCGATGTCTCAATTTGCTTTATAGTCCAATTTCAAATGTTTATTTTAGTCTTACCGTAATCCGAGCGCGAGCATTTGTACCGTCCTCCAACAAAATTGCAATTTTAGACTCAAAAAAATCCCACTGGTGGGAATTTATTTCCATATGCGGTACTCATAATTTCCGTCTTTACAAGGATAGTTCTTTCGATGTCTCAATTTGTTTTATAGTCCAATTTCAAATGTTTATTTTAGTCTTACCGTAATCCGAACGCGAGCATTTGTACCGTTCTCCAACAAAATTGCAATTTTAGACTCAAAAAAATCCCACTGGTGGAAATTTATTTCCATATGTGGTACTCAAAATTTCCGTCTTTACAAGGAAAGTTCTTTCGATGTCTCAATTTGTTTTACAGTCCAATTTCAAATGTTTATTTTAGTCTTACCGTAATCCGAACCCGAGCATTTGTACCGTCCTCCAACAAAATTGCAATTTTAGACTCAAAAAAATCCCACTGGTGGGAATTTATTTCCATATGCGGTACTCATAATTTCCGTCTTTACAAGGAAAGTTCTTTCGATGTCTCAATTTGTTTTATAGTCCAATTTCAAATGTTTATTTTAGTCTTACCGTAATCCGAACGCGAGCATTTGTACCGTTCTCCAACAAAATTGCAATTTTAGACTCAAAAAAATCCCAATGGTGGGAATTTATTTCCATATGTGGTACTCATAATTTCCGTCTTTACAAGGAAAGTTCTTTCGATGTCTCAATTTGTTTTACAGTCCAATTTCAAATGTTTATTTTAGTCTTACCGTAATCCGAACGCGAGCATTTGTACCGTCCTCCAACAAAATTGCAATTTTAGACTCAAAAAAATCCCACTGGTGAGAATTTATTTCCATATGTGGTACTCATAATTTCCGTCTTTACAAGGAAAGTTCTTTCGATGTCTCAATTTGTTTTATAGTCCAATTTCAAATGTTTATTTAAGTTGTACAGTAATCCGGGCACGAGCATTTGTACCGTCCCGAAACAAAATTGCAATTTTAGACTCAAAAAAATCCCACTGGTGGGAATTTATTTCCATATGTGGTACTCATAATTTCCGTCTTTACAAGGAAAGTTCTTTCGATGTCTCAATTTGTTTTATAGTCCAATTTCAAATGTTTATTTTAGTCTTACCGTAATCCGAACGCGAGCATTTGTACCGTCCTCCAACAAAATTGCAATTTTAAACTCAAAAAAATCCCACTTGTGGGAATTTATTTCCATATGTGGTACTCATAATTTCCGTCATTACAAGGAAAGTTCTTTCGATATCCCAATTTATTTTACAGTCCAATTTCAAATGTTTATTTTAGTCTTACCGTAATCCGAACCCGAGCATTTGTACCGCCCTCCAACAAAATTGCAATTTTAGACTCAAAAAAATCCCACTGGTGGGAATTTATTTCCATATGCGGTACTCATAATTTCCGTCTTTACAAGGATAGTTCTTTCGATGTCTCAATTTGTTTTATAGTCCAATTTCAAATGTTTATTTTAGTCTTACCGTAATCCGAACGCGAGCATTTGTACCGTTCTCCAACAAAATTGCAATTTTAGACTCAAAAAAATCCCACTGGTGGGAATTTATTTCCATATGTGGTACTCATAATTTCCGTCTTTACAAGGAAAGTTCTTTCGATGTCTCAATTTGTTTTACAGTCCAATTTCAAATGTTTATTTTAGTCTTACCGTAATCCGAACGCGAGCATTTGTACCGTCCTCCAACAAAATTGCAATTTTAGACTCAAAAAAATCCCACTGGTGGGAATTTATTTCCATATGTGGTACTCATAATTTCCGTCTTTACAAGGAAAGTTCTATCGATGTCTCAATTTGTTTTATAGTCCAATTTCAAATGTTTATTTAAGTTGTACTGTAATCCGGGCACGAGCATTTGTACCGTCCCGAAACAAAATTGCAATTTTAGACTCAAAAAAATCCCACTGGTGGGAATTTATTTCCATATGTGGTACTCATAATTTCCGTCTTTACAAGGAAAGTTCTTTCGATGTCTCAATTTGTTTTATAGTCCAATTTCAAATGTTTATTTTAGTCTTACCGTAATCCGAACGCGAGCATTTGTACCGTCCTCCAACAAAATTGCAATTTTAAACTCAAAAAAATCCCAATGGTGGGAATTTATTTCCATATGTGGTACTCATAATTTCCGTCTTTACAAGGAAAGTTCTTTCGATGTCTCAATTTGTTTTACAGTCCAATTTCAAATGTTTATTTTAGTCTTACCGTAATCCGAACGCGAGCATTTGTACCGTCCTCCAACAAAATTGCAATTTTAGACTCAAAAAAATCCCACTGGTGAGAATTTATTTCCATATGTGGTACTCATAATTTCCGTCTTTACAAGGAAAGTTCTTTCGATGTCTCAATTTGTTTTATAGTCCAATTTCAAATGTTTATTTAAGTTGTACAGTAATCCGGGCACGAGCATTTGTACCGTCCCGAAACAAAATTGCAATTTTAGACTCAAAAAAATCCCACTGGTGGGAATTTATTTCCATATGTGGTACTCATAATTTCCGTCTTTACAAGGAAAGTTCTTTCGATGTCTCAATTTGTTTTATAGTCCAATTTCAAATGTTTATTTTAGTCTTACCGTAATCCGAACGCGAGCATTTGTACCGTCCTCCAACAAAATTGCAATTTTAAACTCAAAAAAATCCCAATGGTGGGAATTTATTTCCATATGTGGTACTCATAATTTCCGTCTTTACAAGGAAAGTTCTTTCGATGTCTCAATTTGTTTTACAGTCCAATTTCAAATGTTTATTTTAGTCTTACCGTAATCCGAACGCGAGCATTTGTACCGTCCTCCAACAAAATTGCAATTTTAGACTCAAAAAAATCCCACTGGTGAGAATTTATTTCCATATGTGGTACTCATAATTTCCGTCTTTACAAGGAAAGTTCTTTCGATGTCTCAATTTGTTTTATAGTCCAATTTCAAATGTTTATTTAAGTTGTACAGTAATCCGGGCACGAGCATTTGTACCGTCCCGAAACAAAATTGCAATTTTAGACTCAAAAAAATCCCACTGGTGGGAATTTATTTCCATATGTGGTACTCATAATTTCCGTCTTTACAAGGAAAGTTCTTTCGATGTCTCAATTTGTTTTATAGTCCAATTTCAAATGTTTATTTTAGTCTTACCGTAATCCGAACGCGAGCATTTGTACCGTCCTCCAACAAAATTGCAATTTTAAACTCAAAAAAATCCCACTTGTGGGAATTTATTTCCATATGTGGTACTCATAATTTCCGTCATTACAAGGAAAGTTCTTTCGATATCCCAATTTGTTTTACAGTCCAATTTCAAATGTTTATTTTAGTCTTACCGTAATCCGAACCCGAGCATTTGTACCGCCCTCCAACAAAATTGCAATTTTAGACTCAAAAAAATCCCACTGGTGGGAATTTATTTCCATATGCGGTACTCATAATTTCCGTCTTTACAAGGATAGTTCTTTCGATGTCTCAATTTGTTTTATAGTCCAATTTCAAATGTTTATTTTAGTCTTACCGTAATCCGAACGCGAGCATTTGTACCGTTCTCCAACAAAATTGCAATTTTAGACTCAAAAAAATCCCACTGGTGGGAATTTATTTCCATATGTGGTACTCATAATTTCCGTCTTTACAAGGAAAGTTCTATCGATGTCTCAATTTGTTTTATAGTCCAATTTCAAATGTTTATTTAAGTTGTACAGTAATCCGGGCACGAGCATTTGTACCGTCCCGAAACAAAATTGCAATTTTAGACTCAAAAAAATCCCACTGGTGGGAATTTATTTCCATATCTGGTACTCATAATTTCCGTCTTTACAAGGAAAGTTCTTTCGATGTCTCTATTTGTTTTATAGTCCAATTTCAAATGTTTATTTTAGTCTTACCGTAATCCGAACGCGAGCATTTGTACCGTCCTCCAACAAAATTGCAATTTTAGACTCAAAAAAATCCCACTGGTGGGAATTTATTTCCATATGTGGTACTCATAATTTCCGTCATTACAAGGAAAGTTCTTTCGATATCCCAATTTGTTTTACAGTCCAATTTCAAATGTTTATTTTAGTCTTACCGTAATTTGAACCCGAGCATTTGTACCGTCCTCCAACAAAATTGCAATTTTAGACTCAAAAAAATCCCACTGGTGGGAATTTATTTCCATATGCGGTACTCATAATTTCCGTCTTTACAAGGAAAGTTCTTTCGATGTCTCAATTTGTTTTATAGTCCAATTTCAAATGTTTATTTTAGTCTTACCGTAATCCGAACGCGAGCATTTGCACCGTTCTCCAACAAAATTGCAATTTTAGACTCAAAAAAATCCCACTGGTGGGAATTTATTTCCATATGTGGTACTCATAATTTCTGTCTTTACAAGGAAAGTTCTTTCGATGTCTCAATTTGTTTTATAGTTCAATTTCAAATGTTTATTTAAGTTGTACAGTAATCCGGGCACGAGCATTTGTACCGTCCCGAAACAAAATTGCAATTTTAGACTCAAAAAAATCCCACTGGTGGGAATTTATTTCCATATGTGGTACTCATAATTTCCGTCATTACAAGGAAAGTTCTTTCGATATCCCAATTTGTTTTACAGTCCAATTTCAAATGTTTATTTTAGTCTTACCGTAATCCGAACCCGAGCATTTGTACCGTCCTCCAACAAAATTGCAATTTTATACTCAAAAAAATCCCACTGGTGGGAATTTATTTCCATATGCGGTACTCATAATTTCCGTCTTTACAAGGAAAGTTCTTTCGATGTCTCAATTTGTTTTATAGTCCAATTTCAAATGTTTATTTTAGTCTTACCGTAATCCGAACGCGAGCATTTGTACCGTTCTCCAACAAAATTGCAATTTTAGACTCAAAAAAATCCCAATGGTGAGAATTTATTTCCATATGTGGTACTCATAATTTCCGTCTTTACAAGGAAAGTTCTTTCGATGTCTCAATTTGTTTTACAGTCCAATTTCAAATGTTTATTTTAGTCTTACCGTAATCCGAACGCGAGCATTTGTACCGTCCTCCAACAAAATTGCAATTTTAGACTCAAAAAAATCCCACTGGTGAGAATTTATTTCCATATGTGGTACTCATAATTTCCGTCTTTACAAGGAAAGTTCTTTCGATGTCTCAATTTGTTTTATAGTCCAATTTCAAATGTTTATTTAAGTTGTACAGTAATCCGGGCACGAGCATTTGTACCGTCCCGAAACAAAATTGCAATTTTAGACTCAAAAAAATCCCACTGGTGGGAATTTATTTCCATATGTGGTACTCATAATTTCCGTCTTTACAAGGAAAGTTCTTTCGATGTCTCAATTTGTTTTATAGTCCAATTTCAAATGTTTATTTTAGTCTTACCGTAATCCGAACGCGAGCATTTGTACCGTCCTCCAACAAAATTGCAATTTTAAACTCAAAAAAATCCCACTTGTGGGAATTTATTTCCATATGTGGTACTCATAATTTCCGTCATTACAAGGAAAGTTCTTTCGATATCCCAATTTGTTTTACAGTCCAATTTCAAATGTTTATTTTAGTCTTACCGTAATCCGAACCCGAGCATTTGTACCGCCCTCCAACAAAATTGCAATTTTAGACTCAAAAAAATCCCACTGGTGGGAATTTATTTCCATATGCGGTACTCATAATTTCCGTCTTTACAAGGATAGTTCTTTCGATGTCTCAATTTGTTTTATAGTCCAATTTCAAATGTTTATTTTAGTCTTACCGTAATCCGAACGCGAGCATTTGTACCGTTCTCCAACAAAATTGCAATTTTAGACTCAAAAAAATCCCACTGGTGGGAATTTATTTCCATATGTGGTACTCATAATTTCCGTCTTTACAAGGAAAGTTCTTTCGATGTCTCAATTTGTTTTACAGTCCAATTTCAAATGTTTATTTTAGTCTTACCGTAATCCGAACGCGAGCATTTGTACCGTCCTCCAACAAAATTGCAATTTTAGACTCAAAAAAATCCCACTGGTGGGAATTTATTTCCATATGTGGTACTCATAATTTCCGTCTTTACAAGGAAAGTTCTATCGATGTCTCAATTTGTTTTATAGTCCAATTTCAAATGTTTATTTAAGTTGTACAGTAATCCGGGCACGAGCATTTGTACCGTCCCGAAACAAAATTGCAATTTTAGACTCAAAAAAATCCCACTGGTGGGAATTTATTTCCATATCTGGTACTCATAATTTCCGTCTTTACAAGGAAAGTTCTTTCGATGTCTCTATTTGTTTTATAGTCCAATTTCAAATGTTTATTTTAGTCTTACCGTAATCCGAACGCGAGCATTTGTACCGTCCTCCAACAAAATTGCAATTTTAGACTCAAAAAAATCCCACTGGTGGGAATTTATTTCCATATGTGGTACTCATAATTTCCGTCATTACAAGGAAAGTTCTTTCGATATCCCAATTTGTTTTACAGTCCAATTTCAAATGTTTATTTTAGTCTTACCGTAATCCGAACCCGAGCATTTGTACCGTCCTCCAACAAAATTGCAATTTTAGACTCAAAAAAATCCCACTGGTGGGAATTTATTTCCATATGCGGTACTCATAATTTCCGTCTTTACAAGGAAAGTTCTTTCGATGTCTCAATTTGTTTTATAGTCCAATTTCAAATGTTTATTTTAGTCTTACCGTAATCCGAACGCGAGCATTTGTACCGTTCTCCAACAAAATTGCAATTTTAGACTCAAAAAAATCCCACTGGTGGGAATTTATTTCCATATGTGGTACTCATAATTTCCGTCATTACAAGGAAAGTTCTTTCGATGTCTCAATTTGTTTTATAGTTCAATTTCAAATGTTTATTTAAGTTGTACAGTAATCCGGGCACGAGCATTTGTACCGTCCCGAAACAAAATTGCAATTTTAGACTCAAAAAAATCCCACTGGTGGGAATTTATTTCCATATGTGGTACTCATAATTTCCGTCATTACAAGGAAAGTTCTTTCGATATCCCAATTTGTTTTACAGTCCAATTTCAAATGTTTATTTTAGTCTTACCGTAATCCGAACGCGAGCATTTGTACCGTTCTCCAACAAAATTGCAATTTTAGACTCAAAAAAATCCCAATGGTGGGAATTTATTTCCATATGTGGTACTCATAATTTCCGTCTTTACAAGGAAAGTTCTTTCGATGTCTCAATTTGTTTTATAGTCCAATTTCAAATGTTAATTTTAGTCTTACCGTAATCCGAACGCGAGCATTTGTACCGTTCTCCAACAAAATTGCAATTTTAGACTCAAAAAAATCCCAATGGTGAGAATTTATTTCCATATGTGGTACTCATAATTTCCGTCTTTACAAGGAAAGTTCTTTCGATGTCTCAATTTGTTTTACAGTCCAATTTCAAATGTTTATTTTAGTCTTACCGTAATCCGAACGCGAGCATTTGTACCGTCCTCCAACAAAATTGCAATTTTAGACTCAAAAAAATCCCACTGGTGGGACTTTATTTCCATATGTGGTACTCATAATTTCCGTCTTTACAAGGAAAGTTCTTTCGATGTCTCAATTTGTTTTATAGTCCAATTTCAAATGTTTATTTAAGTTGTACAGTAATCCGGGCACGAGCATTTGTACCGTCCCGAAACAAAATTGCAATTTTAGACTCAAAAAAATCCCACTGGTGGGAATTTATTTCCATATGTGGTACTCATAATTTCCGTCTTTACAAGGAAAGTTCTTTCGATGTCTCAATTTGTTTTATAGTCCAATTTCAAATGTTTATTTTAGTCTTACCGTAATCCGAACGCGAGCATTTGTACCGTCCTCCAACAAAATTGCAATTTTAGACTCAAAAAAATCCCACTTGTGGGAATTTATTTCCATATGTGGTACTCATAATTTCCGTCATTACAAGGAAAGTTCTTTCGATATCCCAATTTGTTTTACAGTCCAATTTCAAATGTTTATTTTAGTCTTACCGTAATCCGAACCCGAGCATTTGTACCGTCCTCCAACAAAATTGCAATTTTAGACTCAAAAAAATCCCACTTGTGGGAATTTATTTCCATATGCGGTACTCATAATTTCCGTCTTTACAAGGATAGTTCTTTCGATGTCTCAATTTGTTTTATAGTCCAATTTCAAATGTTTATTTTAGTCTTACCGTAATCCGAACGCGAGCATTTGTACCGTTCTCCAACAAAATTGCAATTTTAGACTCAAAAAAATCCCACTGGTGGGAATTTATTTCCATATGTGGTACTCATAATTTCCGTCTTTACAAGGAAAGTTCTTTCGATGTCTCAATTTGTTTTACAGTCCAATTTCAAATGTTTATTTTAGTCTTACCGTAATCCGAACGCGAGCATTTGTACCGTCCTCCAACAAAATTGCAATTTTAGACTCAAAAAAATCCCACTGGTGGGAATTTATTTCCATATGTGGTACTCATAATTTCCGTCTTTACAAGGAAAGTTCTTTCGATGTCTCAATTTGTTTTATAGTCCAATTTCAAATGTTTATTTAAGTTGTACAGTAATCCGGGCACGAGCATTTGTACCGTCCCGAAACAAAATTGCAATTTTAGACTCAAAAAAATCCCACTGGTGGGAATTTATTTCCATATTTGGTACTCATAATTTCCGTCTTTACAAGGAAAGTTCTTTCGATGTCTCAATTTGTTTTATAGTCCAATTTCAAATGTTTATTTTAGTCTTACCGTAATCCGAACGCGAGCATTTGTACCGTTCTCCAACAAAATTGCAATTTTAGACTCAAAAAAATCCCACTGGTGGGAATTTATTTCCATATGTGGTACTCATAATTTCCGTCTTTACAAGGAAAGTTCTTTCGATGTCTCAATTTGTTTTATAGTCCAATTTCAAATGTTTATTTTAGTCTTACCGTAATCCGAACGCGAGCATTTGTACCGTCCTCCAACAAAATTGCAATTTTAGACACAAAAAAATCCCACTGGTGGGAATTTATTTCCATATGTGGTACTCATAATTTCCGTCATTACAAGGAAAGTTCTTTCGATATCCCAATTTGTTTTACAGTCCAATTTCAAATGTTTATTTTAGTCTTACCGTAATCCGAACCCGAGCATTTGTACCGTCCTCCAACAAAATTGCAATTTTAGACTCAAAAAAATCCCACTGGTGGGAATTTATTTCCATATGCGGTACTCATAATTTCCGTCTTTACAAGGAAAGTTCTTTCGATGTCTCAATTTGTTTTATAGTCCAATTTCAAATGTTTATTTTAGTCTTACCGTAATCCGAACGCGAGCATTTGTACCGTTCTCCAACAAAATTGCAATTTTAGACTCAAAAAAATCCCACTGGTGGGAATTTATTTCCATATGTGGTACTCATAATTTCCGTCATTACAAGGAAAGTTCTTTCGATGTCTCAATTTGTTTTATAGTTCAATTTCAAATGTTTATTTAAGTTGTACAGTAATCCGGGCACGAGCATTTGTACCGTCCCGAAACAAAATTGCAATTTTAGACTCAAAAAAATCCCACTGGTGGGAATTTATTTCCATATGTGGTACTCATAATTTCCGTCATTACAAGGAAAGTTCTTTCGATATCCCAATTTGTTTTACAGTCCAATTTCAAATGTTTATTTTAGTCTTACCGTAATCCGAACGCGAGCATTTGTACCGTTCTCCAACAAAATTGCAATTTTAGACTCAAAAAAATCCCAATGGTGGGAATTTATTTCCATATGTGGTACTCATAATTTCCGTCTTTACAAGGAAAGTTCTTTCGATGTCTCAATTTGTTTTATAGTCCAATTTCAAATGTTAATTTTAGTCTTACCGTAATCCGAACGCGAGCATTTGTACCGTTCTCCAACAAAATTGCAATTTTAGACTCAAAAAAATCCCAATGGTGAGAATTTATTTCCATATGTGGTACTCATAATTTCCGTCATTACAAGGAAAGTTCTTTCGATATCCCAATTTGTTTTACAGTCCAATTTCAAATGTTTATTTTAGTCTTACCGTAATCCGAACCCGAGCATTTGTACCGTCCTCCAACAAAATTGCAATTTTAGACTCAAAAAAATCCCACTGGTGGGAATTTATTTCCATATGCGGTACTCATAATTTCCGTCTTTACAAGGAAAGTTCTTTCGATGTCTCAATTTGTTTTATAGTCCAATTTCAAATGTTTATTTTAGTCTTACCGTAATCCGAACGCGAGCATTTGTACCGTTCTCCAACAAAATTGCAATTTTAGACTCAAAAAAATCCCACTGGTGGGAATTTATTTCCATATGTGGTACTCATAATTTCCGTCATTACAAGGAAAGTTCTTTCGATGTCTCAATTTGTTTTATAGTTCAATTTCAAATGTTTATTTAAGTTGTACAGTAATCCGGGCACGAGCATTTGTACCGTCCCGAAACAAAATTGCAATTTTAGACTCAAAAAAATCCCACTGGTGGGAATTTATTTCCATATGTGGTACTCATAATTTCCGTCATTACAAGGAAAGTTCTTTCGATATCCCAATTTGTTTTACAGTCCAATTTCAAATGTTTATTTTAGTCTTACCGTAATCCGAACGCGAGCATTTGTACCGTTCTCCAACAAAATTGCAATTTTAGACTCAAAAAAATCCCAATGGTGGGAATTTATTTCCATATGTGGTACTCATAATTTCCGTCTTTACAAGGAAAGTTCTTTCGATGTCTCAATTTGTTTTATAGTCCAATTTCAAATGTTAATTTTAGTCTTACCGTAATCCGAACGCGAGCATTTGTACCGTTCTCCAACAAAATTGCAATTTTAGACTCAAAAAAATCCCAATGGTGAGAATTTATTTCCATATGTGGTACTCATAATTTCCGTCTTTACAAGGAAAGTTCTTTCGATGTCTCAATTTGTTTTACAGTCCAATTTCAAATGTTTATTTTAGTCTTACCGTAATCCGAACGCGAGCATTTGTACCGTCCTCCAACAAAATTGCAATTTTAGACTCAAAAAAATCCCACTGGTGGGACTTTATTTCCATATGTGGTACTCATAATTTCCGTCTTTACAAGGAAAGTTCTTTCGATGTCTCAATTTGTTTTATAGTCCAATTTCAAATGTTTATTTAAGTTGTACAGTAATCCGGGCACGAGCATTTGTACCGTCCCGAAACAAAATTGCAATTTTAGACTCAAAAAAATCCCACTGGTGGGAATTTATTTCCATATGTGGTACTCATAATTTCCGTCTTTACAAGGAAAGTTCTTTCGATGTCTCAATTTGTTTTATAGTCCAATTTCAAATGTTTATTTTAGTCTTACCGTAATCCGAACGCGAGCATTTGTACCGTCCTCCAACAAAATTGCAATTTTAGACTCAAAAAAATCCCACTTGTGGGAATTTATTTCCATATGTGGTACTCATAATTTCCGTCATTACAAGGAAAGTTCTTTCGATATCCCAATTTGTTTTACAGTCCAATTTCAAATGTTTATTTTAGTCTTACCGTAATCCGAACCCGAGCATTTGTACCGTCCTCCAACAAAATTGCAATTTTAGACTCAAAAAAATCCCACTTGTGGGAATTTATTTCCATATGCGGTACTCATAATTTCCGTCTTTACAAGGATAGTTCTTTCGATGTCTCAATTTGTTTTATAGTCCAATTTCAAATGTTTATTTTAGTCTTACCGTAATCCGAACGCGAGCATTTGTACCGTTCTCCAACAAAATTGCAATTTTAGACTCAAAAAAATCCCACTGGTGGGAATTTATTTCCATATGTGGTACTCATAATTTCCGTCTTTACAAGGAAAGTTCTTTCGATGTCTCAATTTGTTTTACAGTCCAATTTCAAATGTTTATTTTAGTCTTACCGTAATCCGAACGCGAGCATTTGTACCGTCCTCCAACAAAATTGCAATTTTAGACTCAAAAAAATCCCACTGGTGGGAATTTATTTCCATATGTGGTACTCATAATTTCCGTCTTTACAAGGAAAGTTCTTTCGATGTCTCAATTTGTTTTATAGTCCAATTTCAAATGTTTATTTAAGTTGTACAGTAATCCGGGCACGAGCATTTGTACCGTCCCGAAACAAAATTGCAATTTTAGACTCAAAAAAATCCCACTGGTGGGAATTTATTTCCATATTTGGTACTCATAATTTCCGTCTTTACAAGGAAAGTTCTTTCGATGTCTCAATTTGTTTTATAGTCCAATTTCAAATGTTTATTTTAGTCTTACCGTAATCCGAACGCGAGCATTTGTACCGTTCTCCAACAAAATTGCAATTTTAGACTCAAAAAAATCCCACTGGTGGGAATTTATTTCCATATGTGGTACTCATAATTTCCGTCTTTACAAGGAAAGTTCTTTCGATGTCTCAATTTGTTTTATAGTCCAATTTCAAATGTTTATTTTAGTCTTACCGTAATCCGAACGCGAGCATTTGTACCGTCCTCCAACAAAATTGCAATTTTAGACACAAAAAAATCCCACTGGTGGGAATTTATTTCCATATGTGGTACTCATAATTTCCGTCATTACAAGGAAAGTTCTTTCGATATCCCAATTTGTTTTACAGTCCAATTTCAAATGTTTATTTTAGTCTTACCGTAATCCGAACCCGAGCATTTGTACCGTCCTCCAACAAAATTGCAATTTTAGACTCAAAAAAATCCCACTGGTGGGAATTTATTTCCATATGCGGTACTCATAATTTCCGTCTTTACAAGGAAAGTTCTTTCGATGTCTCAATTTGTTTTATAGTCCAATTTCAAATGTTTATTTTAGTCTTACCGTAATCCGAACGCGAGCATTTGTACCGTTCTCCAACAAAATTGCAATTTTAGACTCAAAAAAATCCCACTGGTGGGAATTTATTTCCATATGTGGTACTCATAATTTCCGTCATTACAAGGAAAGTTCTTTCGATGTCTCAATTTGTTTTATAGTTCAATTTCAAATGTTTATTTAAGTTGTACAGTAATCCGGGCACGAGCATTTGTACCGTCCCGAAACAAAATTGCAATTTTAGACTCAAAAAAATCCCACTGGTGGGAATTTATTTCCATATGTGGTACTCATAATTTCCGTCATTACAAGGAAAGTTCTTTCGATATCCCAATTTGTTTTACAGTCCAATTTCAAATGTTTATTTTAGTCTTACCGTAATCCGAACGCGAGCATTTGTACCGTTCTCCAACAAAATTGCAATTTTAGACTCAAAAAAATCCCAATGGTGGGAATTTATTTCCATATGTGGTACTCATAATTTCCGTCTTTACAAGGAAAGTTCTTTCGATGTCTCAATTTGTTTTATAGTCCAATTTCAAATGTTAATTTTAGTCTTACCGTAATCCGAACGCGAGCATTTGTACCGTTCTCCAACAAAATTGCAATTTTAGACTCAAAAAAATCCCAATGGTGAGAATTTATTTCCATATGTGGTACTCATAATTTCCGTCTTTACAAGGAAAGTTCTTTCGATGTCTCAATTTGTTTTACAGTCCAATTTCAAATGTTTATTTTAGTCTTACCGTAATCCGAACGCGAGCATTTGTACCGTCCTCCAACAAAATTGCAATTTTAGACTCAAAAAAATCCCACTGGTGGGACTTTATTTCCATATGTGGTACTCATAATTTCCGTCTTTACAAGGAAAGTTCTTTCGATGTCTCAATTTGTTTTATAGTCCAATTTCAAATGTTTATTTAAGTTGTACAGTAATCCGGGCACGAGCATTTGTACCGTCCCGAAACAAAATTGCAATTTTAGACTCAAAAAAATCCCACTGGTGGGAATTTATTTCCATATGTGGTACTCATAATTTCCGTCTTTACAAGGAAAGTTCTTTCGATGTCTCAATTTGTTTTATAGTCCAATTTCAAATGTTTATTTTAGTCTTACCGTAATCCGAACGCGAGCATTTGTACCGTCCTCCAACAAAATTGCAATTTTAGACTCAAAAAAATCCCACTTGTGGGAATTTATTTCCATATGTGGTACTCATAATTTCCGTCATTACAAGGAAAGTTCTTTCGATATCCCAATTTGTTTTACAGTCCAATTTCAAATGTTTATTTTAGTCTTACCGTAATCCGAACCCGAGCATTTGTACCGTCCTCCAACAAAATTGCAATTTTAGACTCAAAAAAATCCCACTTGTGGGAATTTATTTCCATATGCGGTACTCATAATTTCCGTCTTTACAAGGATAGTTCTTTCGATGTCTCAATTTGTTTTATAGTCCAATTTCAAATGTTTATTTTAGTCTTACCGTAATCCGAACGCGAGCATTTGTACCGTTCTCCAACAAAATTGCAATTTTAGACTCAAAAAAATCCCACTGGTGGGAATTTATTTCCATATGTGGTACTCATAATTTCCGTCTTTACAAGGAAAGTTCTTTCGATGTCTCAATTTGTTTTACAGTCCAATTTCAAATGTTTATTTTAGTCTTACCGTAATCCGAACGCGAGCATTTGTACCGTCCTCCAACAAAATTGCAATTTTAGACTCAAAAAAATCCCACTGGTGGGAATTTATTTCCATATGTGGTACTCATAATTTCCGTCTTTACAAGGAAAGTTCTTTCGATGTCTCAATTTGTTTTATAGTCCAATTTCAAATGTTTATTTAAGTTGTACAGTAATCCGGGCACGAGCATTTGTACCGTCCCGAAACAAAATTGCAATTTTAGACTCAAAAAAATCCCACTGGTGGGAATTTATTTCCATATTTGGTACTCATAATTTCCGTCTTTACAAGGAAAGTTCTTTCGATGTCTCAATTTGTTTTATAGTCCAATTTCAAATGTTTATTTTAGTCTTACCGTAATCCGAACGCGAGCATTTGTACCGTTCTCCAACAAAATTGCAATTTTAGACTCAAAAAAATCCCACTGGTGGGAATTTATTTCCATATGTGGTACTCATAATTTCCGTCTTTACAAGGAAAGTTCTTTCGATGTCTCAATTTGTTTTATAGTCCAATTTCAAATGTTTATTTTAGTCTTACCGTAATCCGAACGCGAGCATTTGTACCGTCCTCCAACAAAATTGCAATTTTAGACACAAAAAAATCCCACTGGTGGGAATTTATTTCCATATGTGGTACTCATAATTTCCGTCATTACAAGGAAAGTTCTTTCGATATCCCAATTTGTTTTACAGTCCAATTTCAAATGTTTATTTTAGTCTTACCGTAATCCGAACCCGAGCATTTGTACCGTCCTCCAACAAAATTGCAATTTTAGACTCAAAAAAATCCCACTGGTGGGAATTTATTTCCATATGCGGTACTCATAATTTCCGTCTTTACAAGGAAAGTTCTTTCGATGTCTCAATTTGTTTTATAGTCCAATTTCAAATGTTTATTTTAGTCTTACCGTAATCCGAACGCGAGCATTTGTACCGTTCTCCAACAAAATTGCAATTTTAGACTCAAAAAAATCCCACTGGTGGGAATTTATTTCCATATGTGGTACTCATAATTTCCGTCATTACAAGGAAAGTTCTTTCGATGTCTCAATTTGTTTTATAGTTCAATTTCAAATGTTTATTTAAGTTGTACAGTAATCCGGGCACGAGCATTTGTACCGTCCCGAAACAAAATTGCAATTTTAGACTCAAAAAAATCCCACTGGTGGGAATTTATTTCCATATGTGGTACTCATAATTTCCGTCATTACAAGGAAAGTTCTTTCGATATCCCAATTTGTTTTACAGTCCAATTTCAAATGTTTATTTTAGTCTTACCGTAATCCGAACGCGAGCATTTGTACCGTTCTCCAACAAAATTGCAATTTTAGACTCAAAAAAATCCCAATGGTGGGAATTTATTTCCATATGTGGTACTCATAATTTCCGTCTTTACAAGGAAAGTTCTTTCGATGTCTCAATTTGTTTTATAGTCCAATTTCAAATGTTAATTTTAGTCTTACCGTAATCCGAACGCGAGCATTTGTACCGTTCTCCAACAAAATTGCAATTTTAGACTCAAAAAAATCCCAATGGTGAGAATTTATTTCCATATGTGGTACTCATAATTTCCGTCATTACAAGGAAAGTTCTTTCGATATCCCAATTTGTTTTACAGTCCAATTTCAAATGTTTATTTTAGTCTTACCGTAATCCGAACCCGAGCATTTGTACCGTCCTCCAACAAAATTGCAATTTTAGACTCAAAAAAATCCCACTGGTGGGAATTTATTTCCATATGCGGTACTCATAATTTCCGTCTTTACAAGGAAAGTTCTTTCGATGTCTCAATTTGTTTTATAGTCCAATTTCAAATGTTTATTTTAGTCTTACCGTAATCCGAACGCGAGCATTTGTACCGTTCTCCAACAAAATTGCAATTTTAGACTCAAAAAAATCCCACTGGTGGGAATTTATTTCCATATGTGGTACTCATAATTTCCGTCATTACAAGGAAAGTTCTTTCGATGTCTCAATTTGTTTTATAGTTCAATTTCAAATGTTTATTTAAGTTGTACAGTAATCCGGGCACGAGCATTTGTACCGTCCCGAAACAAAATTGCAATTTTAGACTCAAAAAAATCCCACTGGTGGGAATTTATTTCCATATGTGGTACTCATAATTTCCGTCATTACAAGGAAAGTTCTTTCGATATCCCAATTTGTTTTACAGTCCAATTTCAAATGTTTATTTTAGTCTTACCGTAATCCGAACGCGAGCATTTGTACCGTTCTCCAACAAAATTGCAATTTTAGACTCAAAAAAATCCCAATGGTGGGAATTTATTTCCATATGTGGTACTCATAATTTCCGTCTTTACAAGGAAAGTTCTTTCGATGTCTCAATTTGTTTTATAGTCCAATTTCAAATGTTAATTTTAGTCTTACCGTAATCCGAACGCGAGCATTTGTACCGTTCTCCAACAAAATTGCAATTTTAGACTCAAAAAAATCCCAATGGTGAGAATTTATTTCCATATGTGGTACTCATAATTTCCGTCTTTACAAGGAAAGTTCTTTCGATGTCTCAATTTGTTTTACAGTCCAATTTCAAATGTTTATTTTAGTCTTACCGTAATCCGAACGCGAGCATTTGTACCGTCCTCCAACAAAATTGCAATTTTAGACTCAAAAAAATCCCACTGGTGGGACTTTATTTCCATATGTGGTACTCATAATTTCCGTCTTTACAAGGAAAGTTCTTTCGATGTCTCAATTTGTTTTATAGTCCAATTTCAAATGTTTATTTAAGTTGTACAGTAATCCGGGCACGAGCATTTGTACCGTCCCGAAACAAAATTGCAATTTTAGACTCAAAAAAATCCCACTGGTGGGAATTTATTTCCATATGTGGTACTCATAATTTCCGTCTTTACAAGGAAAGTTCTTTCGATGTCTCAATTTGTTTTATAGTCCAATTTCAAATGTTTATTTTAGTCTTACCGTAATCCGAACGCGAGCATTTGTACCGTCCTCCAACAAAATTGCAATTTTAGACTCAAAAAAATCCCACTTGTGGGAATTTATTTCCATATGTGGTACTCATAATTTCCGTCATTACAAGGAAAGTTCTTTCGATATCCCAATTTGTTTTACAGTCCAATTTCAAATGTTTATTTTAGTCTTACCGTAATCCGAACCCGAGCATTTGTACCGTCCTCCAACAAAATTGCAATTTTAGACTCAAAAAAATCCCACTTGTGGGAATTTATTTCCATATGCGGTACTCATAATTTCCGTCTTTACAAGGATAGTTCTTTCGATGTCTCAATTTGTTTTATAATCCAATTTCAAATGTTTATTTTAGTCTTACCGTAATCCGAACGCGAGCATTTGTACCGTTCTCCAACAAAATTGCAATTTTAGACTCAAAAAAATCCCACTGGTGGGAATTTATTTCCATATGTGGTACTCATAATTTCCGTCTTTACAAGGAAAGTTCTTTCGATGTCTCAATTTGTTTTACAGTCCAATTTCAAATGTTTATTTTAGTCTTACCGTAATCCGAACGCGAGCATTTGTACCGTCCTCCAACAAAATTGCAATTTTAGACTCAAAAAAATCCCACTGGTGGGAATTTATTTCCATATGTGGTACTCATAATTTCCGTCTTTACAAGGAAAGTTCTTTCGATGTCTCAATTTGTTTTATAGTCCAATTTCAAATGTTTATTTAAGTTGTACAGTAATCCGGGCACGAGCATTTGTACCGTCCCGAAACAAAATTGCAATTTTAGACTCAAAAAAATCCCACTGGTGGGAATTTATTTCCATATCTGGTACTCATAATTTCCGTCTTTACAAGGAAAGTTCTTTCGATGTCTCAATTTGTTTTATAGTCCAATTTCAAATGTTTATTTTAGTCTTACCGTAATCCGAACGCGAGCATTTGTACCGTTCTCCAACAAAATTGCAATTTTAGACTCAAAAAAATCCCACTGGTGGGAATTTATTTCCATATGTGGTACTCATAATTTCCGTCTTTACAAGGAAAGTTCTTTCGATGTCTCAATTTGTTTTATAGTCCAATTTCAAATGTTTATTTTAGTCTTACCGTAATCCGAACGCGAGCATTTGTACCGTCCTCCAACAAAATTGCAATTTTAGACACAAAAAAATCCCACTGGTGGGAATTTATTTCCATATGTGGTACTCATAATTTCCGTCATTACAAGGAAAGTTCTTTCGATATCCCAATTTGTTTTACAGTCCAATTTCAAATGTTTATTTTAGTCTTACCGTAATCCGAACCCGAGCATTTGTACCGTCCTCCAACAAAATTGCAATTTTAGACTCAAAAAAATCCCACTGGTGGGAATTTATTTCCATATGCGGTACTCATAATTTCCGTCTTTACAAGGAAAGTTCTTTCGATGTCTCAATTTGTTTTATAGTCCAATTTCAAATGTTTATTTTAGTCTTACCGTAATCCGAACGCGAGCATTTGTACCGTTCTCCAACAAAATTGCAATTTTAGACTCAAAAAAATCCCACTGGTGGGAATTTATTTCCATATGTGGTACTCATAATTTCCGTCATTACAAGGAAAGTTCTTTCGATGTCTCAATTTGTTTTATAGTTCAATTTCAAATGTTTATTTAAGTTGTACAGTAATCCGGGCACGAGCATTTGTACCGTCCCGAAACAAAATTGCAATTTTAGACTCAAAAAAATCCCACTGGTGGGAATTTATTTCCATATGTGGTACTCATAATTTCCGTCATTACAAGGAAAGTTCTTTCGATATCCCAATTTGTTTTACAGTCCAATTTCAAATGTTTATTTTAGTCTTACCGTAATCCGAACGCGAGCATTTGTACCGTTCTCCAACAAAATTGCAATTTTAGACTCAAAAAAATCCCAATGGTGGGAATTTATTTCCATATGTGGTACTCATAATTTCCGTCTTTACAAGGAAAGTTCTTTCGATGTCTCAATTTGTTTTATAGTCCAATTTCAAATGTTAATTTTAGTCTTACCGTAATCCGAACGCGAGCATTTGTACCGTTCTCCAACAAAATTGCAATTTTAGACTCAAAAAAATCCCAATGGTGAGAATTTATTTCCATATGTGGTACTCATAATTTCCGTCATTACAAGGAAAGTTCTTTCGATATCCCAATTTGTTTTACAGTCCAATTTCAAATGTTTATTTTAGTCTTACCGTAATCCGAACCCGAGCATTTGTACCGTCCTCCAACAAAATTGCAATTTTAGACTCAAAAAAATCCCACTGGTGGGAATTTATTTCCATATGCGGTACTCATAATTTCCGTCTTTACAAGGAAAGTTCTTTCGATGTCTCAATTTGTTTTATAGTCCAATTTCAAATGTTTATTTTAGTCTTACCGTAATCCGAACGCGAGCATTTGTACCGTTCTCCAACAAAATTGCAATTTTAGACTCAAAAAAATCCCACTGGTGGGAATTTATTTCCATATGTGGTACTCATAATTTCCGTCATTACAAGGAAAGTTCTTTCGATGTCTCAATTTGTTTTATAGTTCAATTTCAAATGTTTATTTAAGTTGTACAGTAATCCGGGCACGAGCATTTGTACCGTCCCGAAACAAAATTGCAATTTTAGACTCAAAAAAATCCCACTGGTGGGAATTTATTTCCATATGTGGTACTCATAATTTCCGTCATTACAAGGAAAGTTCTTTCGATATCCCAATTTGTTTTACAGTCCAATTTCAAATGTTTATTTTAGTCTTACCGTAATCCGAACGCGAGCATTTGTACCGTTCTCCAACAAAATTGCAATTTTAGACTCAAAAAAATCCCAATGGTGGGAATTTATTTCCATATGTGGTACTCATAATTTCCGTCTTTACAAGGAAAGTTCTTTCGATGTCTCAATTTGTTTTATAGTCCAATTTCAAATGTTAATTTTAGTCTTACCGTAATCCGAACGCGAGCATTTGTACCGTTCTCCAACAAAATTGCAATTTTAGACTCAAAAAAATCCCAATGGTGAGAATTTATTTCCATATGTGGTACTCATAATTTCCGTCTTTACAAGGAAAGTTCTTTCGATGTCTCAATTTGTTTTACAGTCCAATTTCAAATGTTTATTTTAGTCTTACCGTAATCCGAACGCGAGCATTTGTACCGTCCTCCAACAAAATTGCAATTTTAGACTCAAAAAAATCCCACTGGTGGGACTTTATTTCCATATGTGGTACTCATAATTTCCGTCTTTACAAGGAAAGTTCTTTCGATGTCTCAATTTGTTTTATAGTCCAATTTCAAATGTTTATTTAAGTTGTACAGTAATCCGGGCACGAGCATTTGTACCGTCCCGAAACAAAATTGCAATTTTAGACTCAAAAAAATCCCACTGGTGGGAATTTATTTCCATATGTGGTACTCATAATTTCCGTCTTTACAAGGAAAGTTCTTTCGATGTCTCAATTTGTTTTATAGTCCAATTTCAAATGTTTATTTTAGTCTTACCGTAATCCGAACGCGAGCATTTGTACCGTCCTCCAACAAAATTGCAATTTTAGACTCAAAAAAATCCCACTTGTGGGAATTTATTTCCATATGTGGTACTCATAATTTCCGTCATTACAAGGAAAGTTCTTTCGATATCCCAATTTGTTTTACAGTCCAATTTCAAATGTTTATTTTAGTCTTACCGTAATCCGAACCCGAGCATTTGTACCGTCCTCCAACAAAATTGCAATTTTAGACTCAAAAAAATCCCACTTGTGGGAATTTATTTCCATATGCGGTACTCATAATTTCCGTCTTTACAAGGATAGTTCTTTCGATGTCTCAATTTGTTTTATAATCCAATTTCAAATGTTTATTTTAGTCTTACCGTAATCCGAACGCGAGCATTTGTACCGTTCTCCAACAAAATTGCAATTTTAGACTCAAAAAAATCCCACTGGTGGGAATTTATTTCCATATGTGGTACTCATAATTTCCGTCTTTACAAGGAAAGTTCTTTCGATGTCTCAATTTGTTTTACAGTCCAATTTCAAATGTTTATTTTAGTCTTACCGTAATCCGAACGCGAGCATTTGTACCGTCCTCCAACAAAATTGCAATTTTAGACTCAAAAAAATCCCACTGGTGGGAATTTATTTCCATATGTGGTACTCATAATTTCCGTCTTTACAAGGAAAGTTCTTTCGATGTCTCAATTTGTTTTATAGTCCAATTTCAAATGTTTATTTAAGTTGTACAGTAATCCGGGCACGAGCATTTGTACCGTCCCGAAACAAAATTGCAATTTTAGACTCAAAAAAATCCCACTGGTGGGAATTTATTTCCATATCTGGTACTCATAATTTCCGTCTTTACAAGGAAAGTTCTTTCGATGTCTCAATTTGTTTTATAGTCCAATTTCAAATGTTTATTTTAGTCTTACCGTAATCCGAACGCGAGCATTTGTACCGTTCTCCAACAAAATTGCAATTTTAGACTCAAAAAAATCCCACTGGTGGGAATTTATTTCCATATGTGGTACTCATAATTTCCGTCTTTACAAGGAAAGTTCTTTCGATGTCTCAATTTGTTTTATAGTCCAATTTCAAATGTTTATTTTAGTCTTACCGTAATCCGAACGCGAGCATTTGTACCGTCCTCCAACAAAATTGCAATTTTAGACACAAAAAAATCCCACTGGTGGGAATTTATTTCCATATGTGGTACTCATAATTTCCGTCATTACAAGGAAAGTTCTTTCGATATCCCAATTTGTTTTACAGTCCAATTTCAAATGTTTATTTTAGTCTTACCGTAATCCGAACCCGAGCATTTGTACCGTCCTCCAACAAAATTGCAATTTTAGACTCAAAAAAATCCCACTGGTGGGAATTTATTTCCATATGCGGTACTCATAATTTCCGTCTTTACAAGGAAAGTTCTTTCGATGTCTCAATTTGTTTTATAGTCCAATTTCAAATGTTTATTTTAGTCTTACAGTAATCCGAACGCGAGCATTTGTACCGTTCTCCAACAAAATTGCAATTTTAGACTCAAAAAAATCCCACTGGTGGGAATTTATTTCCATATGTGGTACTCATAATTTCCGTCTTTACAAGGAAAGTTCTTTCGATGTCTCAATTTGCTTTATAGTCCAATTTCAAATGTTTATTTTAGTCTTACCGTAATCCGAGCGCGAGCATTTGTACCGTCCTCCAACAAAATTGCAATTTTATACTCAAAAAAATCCCACTTGTGGGAATTTATTTCCATATGTGGTACTCATAATTTCCGTCATTACAAGGAAAGTTCTTTCGATATCCCAATTTGTTTTACAGTCCAATTTCAAATGTTTATTTTGGTCTTACCGTTAAACGAACGCGAGCATTTTTACCGTCCTCCAACAAAATTGCAATTTTAGACTCAAAAAAATCCCACTGGTGGGAATTTATTTCCATATGTGGTACTCATAATTTCCGTCATTACAAGGAAAGTTCTTTCGATATCCCAATTTGTTTTACAGTCCAATTTCAAATGTTTATTTTAGTCTTACCGTAATCCGAACCCGAGCATTTGTACCGTCCTCCAACAAAATTGCAATTTTAGACTCAAAAAAATCCCACTGGTGGGAATTTATTTCCATATGCGGTACTCATAATTTCCGTCTTTACAAGGAAAGTTCTTTCGATGTCTCAATTTGTTTTATAGTCCAATTTCAAATGTTTATTTTAGTCTTACCGTAATCCGAACGCGAGCATTTGTACCGTCCTCCAACAAAATTGCAATTTTAGACTCAAAAAAATCCCACTGGTGGGAATTTATTTCCATATGTGGTACTCATAATTTCCGTCTTTACAAGGAAAGTTCTTTCGATGTCTCAATTTGCTTTATAGTCCAATTTCAAATGTTTATTTTAGTCTTACCGTAATCCGAGCGCGAGCATTTGTACCGTCCTCCAACAAAATTGCAATTTTATACTCAAAAAAATCCCACTTGTGGGAATTTATTTCCATATGTGGTACTCATAATTTCCGTCATTACAAGGAAAGTTCTTTCGATATCCCAATTTGTTTTACAGTCCAATTTCAAATGTTTATTTTAGTCTTACCGTAATCCGAACGCGAGCATTTGTACCGTTCTCCAACAAAATTGCAATTTTAGACTCAAAAAAATCCCAATGGTGGGAATTTATTTCCATATGTGGTACTCATAATTTCCGTCTTTACAAGGAAAGTTCTTTCGATGTCTCAATTTGTTTTATAGTCCAATTTCAAATGTTAATTTTAGTCTTACCGTAATCCGAACGCGAGCATTTGTACCGTTCTCCAACAAAATTGCAATTTTAGACTCAAAAAAATCCCAATGGTGAGAATTTATTTCCATATGTGGTACTCATAATTTCCGTCTTTACAAGGAAAGTTCTTTCGATGTCTCAATTTGTTTTACAGTCCAATTTCAAATGTTTATTTTAGTCTTACCGTAATCCGAACGCGAGCATTTGTACCGTCCTCCAACAAAATTGCAATTTTAGACTCAAAAAAATCCCACTGGTGGGACTTTATTTCCATATGTGGTACTCATAATTTCCGTCTTTACAAGGAAAGTTCTTTCGATGTCTCAATTTGTTTTATAGTCCAATTTCAAATGTTTATTTAAGTTGTACAGTAATCCGGGCACGAGCATTTGTACCGTCCCGAAACAAAATTGCAATTTTAGACTCAAAAAAATCCCACTGGTGGGAATTTATTTCCATATGTGGTACTCATAATTTCCGTCTTTACAAGGAAAGTTCTTTCGATGTCTCAATTTGTTTTATAGTCCAATTTCAAATGTTTATTTTAGTCTTACCGTAATCCGAACGCGAGCATTTGTACCGTCCTCCAACAAAATTGCAATTTTAGACTCAAAAAAATCCCACTTGTGGGAATTTATTTCCATATGTGGTACTCATAATTTCCGTCATTACAAGGAAAGTTCTTTCGATATCCCAATTTGTTTTACAGTCCAATTTCAAATGTTTATTTTAGTCTTACCGTAATCCGAACCCGAGCATTTGTACCGTCCTCCAACAAAATTGCAATTTTAGACTCAAAAAAATCCCACTTGTGGGAATTTATTTCCATATGCGGTACTCATAATTTCCGTCTTTACAAGGATAGTTCTTTCGATGTCTCAATTTGTTTTATAGTCCAATTTCAAATGTTTATTTTAGTCTTACCGTAATCCGAACGCGAGCATTTGTACCGTTCTCCAACAAAATTGCAATTTTAGACTCAAAAAAATCCCACTGGTGGGAATTTATTTCCATATGTGGTACTCATAATTTCCGTCTTTACAAGGAAAGTTCTTTCGATGTCTCAATTTGTTTTACAGTCCAATTTCAAATGTTTATTTTAGTCTTACCGTAATCCGAACGCGAGCATTTGTACCGTCCTCCAACAAAATTGCAATTTTAGACTCAAAAAAATCCCACTGGTGGGAATTTATTTCCATATGTGGTACTCATAATTTCCGTCTTTACAAGGAAAGTTCTTTCGATGTCTCAATTTGTTTTATAGTCCAATTTCAAATGTTTATTTAAGTTGTACAGTAATCCGGGCACGAGCATTTGTACCGTCCCGAAACAAAATTGCAATTTTAGACTCAAAAAAATCCCACTGGTGGGAATTTATTTCCATATCTGGTACTCATAATTTCCGTCTTTACAAGGAAAGTTCTTTCGATGTCTCAATTTGTTTTATAGTCCAATTTCAAATGTTTATTTTAGTCTTACCGTAATCCGAACGCGAGCATTTGTACCGTTCTCCAACAAAATTGCAATTTTAGACTCAAAAAAATCCCACTGGTGGGAATTTATTTCCATATGTGGTACTCATAATTTCCGTCTTTACAAGGAAAGTTCTTTCGATGTCTCAATTTGTTTTATAGTCCAATTTCAAATGTTTATTTTAGTCTTACCGTAATCCGAACGCGAGCATTTGTACCGTCCTCCAACAAAATTGCAATTTTAGACACAAAAAAATCCCACTGGTGGGAATTTATTTCCATATGTGGTACTCATAATTTCCGTCATTACAAGGAAAGTTCTTTCGATATCCCAATTTGTTTTACAGTCCAATTTCAAATGTTTATTTTAGTCTTACCGTAATCCGAACCCGAGCATTTGTACCGTCCTCCAACAAAATTGCAATTTTAGACTCAAAAAAATCCCACTGGTGGGAATTTATTTCCATATGCGGTACTCATAATTTCCGTCTTTACAAGGAAAGTTCTTTCGATGTCTCAATTTGTTTTATAGTCCAATTTCAAATGTTTATTTTAGTCTTACAGTAATCCGAACGCGAGCATTTGTACCGTTCTCCAACAAAATTGCAATTTTAGACTCAAAAAAATCCCACTGGTGGGAATTTATTTCCATATGTGGTACTCATAATTTCCGTCTTTACAAGGAAAGTTCTTTCGATGTCTCAATTTGCTTTATAGTCCAATTTCAAATGTTTATTTTAGTCTTACCGTAATCCGAGCGCGAGCATTTGTACCGTCCTCCAACAAAATTGCAATTTTATACTCAAAAAAATCCCACTTGTGGGAATTTATTTCCATATGTGGTACTCATAATTTCCGTCATTACAAGGAAAGTTCTTTCGATATCCCAATTTGTTTTACAGTCCAATTTCAAATGTTTATTTTGGTCTTACCGTTAAACGAACGCGAGCATTTGTACCGTCCTCCAACAAAATTGCAATTTTAGACTCAAAAAAATCCCACTGGTGGGAATTTATTTCCATATGTGGTACTCATAATTTCCGTCATTACAAGGAAAGTTCTTTCGATATCCCAATTTGTTTTACAGTCCAATTTCAAATGTTTATTTTAGTCTTACCGTAATCCGAACCCGAGCATTTGTACCGTCCTCCAACAAAATTGCAATTTTAGACTCAAAAAAATCCCACTGGTGGGAATTTATTTCCATATGCGGTACTCATAATTTCCGTCTTTACAAGGAAAGTTCTTTCGATGTCTCAATTTGTTTTATAGTCCAATTTCAAATGTTTATTTTAGTCTTACCGTAATCCGAACGCGAGCATTTGTACCGTCCTCCAACAAAATTGCAATTTTAGACTCAAAAAAATCCCACTGGTGGGAATTTATTTCCATATGTGGTACTCATAATTTCCGTCTTTACAAGGAAAGTTCTTTCGATGTCTCAATTTGTTTTATAGTCCAATTTCAAATGTTTATTTTAGTCTTACCGTAATCCGAACGCGAGCATTTGTACCGTCCTCCAACAAAATTGCAATTTTAGACTCAAAAAAATCCCACTGGTGGGAATTTATTTCCATATGTGGTACTCATAATTTCCGTCTTTACAAGGAAAGTTCTTTCGATGTCTCAATTTGTTTTATAGTCCAATTTCAAATGTTTATTTTAGTCTTACCGTAATCCGAACGCGAGCATTTGTACCGTCCTCCAACAAAATTGCAATTTTAGACTCAAAAAAATCCCACTTGTGGGAATTTATTTCCATATGTGGTACTCATAATTTCCGTCATTACAAGGAAAGTTCTTTCGATATCCCAATTTGTTTTACAGTCCAATTTCAAATGTTTATTTTAGTCTTACCGTAATCCGAACCCGAGCATTTGTACCGTCCTCCAACAAAATTGCAATTTTAGACTCAAAAAAATCCCACTGGTGGGAATTTATTTCCATATGCGGTACTCATAATTTCCGTCTTTACAAGGATAGTTCTTTCGATGTCTCAATTTGTTTTATAGTCCAATTTCAAATGTTTATTTTAGTCTTACCGTAATCCGAACGCGAGCATTTGTACCGTCCTCCAACAAAATTGCAATTTTAGACTCAAAAAAATCCCACTTGTGGGAATTTATTTCCATATGCGGTACTCATAATTTCCGTCTTTACAAGGATAGTTCTTTCGATGTCTCAATTTGTTTTATAGTCTAATTTCAAATGTTTATTTTAGTCTTACCGTAATACGAACGCGAGCATTTGTACCGTTCTCCAACAAAATTGCAATTTTAGACTCAAAAAAATCCCACTGGTGGGAATTTATTTCCATATGTGGTACTCATAATTTCCGTCTTTACAAGGAAAGTTCTTTCGATGTCTCAATTTGTTTTACAGTCCAATTTCAAATGTTTATTTTAGTCTTACCGTAATCCGAACGCGAGCATTTGTACCGTCCTCCAACAAAATTGCAATTTTAGACTCAAAAAAATCCCACTGGTGGGAATTTATTTCCATATGTGGTACTCATAATTTCCGTCTTTACAAGGAAAGTTCTTTCGATGTCTCAATTTGTTTTATAGTCCAATTTCAAATGTTTATTTAAGTTGTACAGTAATCCGGGCACGAGCATTTGTACCGTCCCGAAACAAAATTGCAATTTTAGACTCAAAAAAATCCCACTGGTGGGAATTTATTTCCATATCTGGTACTCATAATTTCCGTCTTTACAAGGAAAGTTCTTTCGATGTCTCAATTTGTTTTATAGTCCAATTTCAAATGTTTATTTTAGTCTTACCGTAATCCGAACGCGAGCATTTGTACCGTTCTCCAACAAAATTGCAATTTTAGACTCAAAAAAATCCCACTGGTGGGAATTTATTTCCATATGTGGTACTCATAATTTCCGTCTTTACAAGGAAAGTTCTTTCGATGTCTCAATTTGTTTTACAGTCCAATTTCAAATGTTTATTTTAGTCTTACCGTAATCCGAACGCGAGCATTTGTACCGTCCTCCAACAAAATTGCAATTTTAGACACAAAAAAATCCCACTGGTGGGAATTTATTTCCATATGTGGTACTCATAATTTCCGTCATTACAAGGAAAGTTCTTTCGATATCCCAATTTGTTTTACAGTCCAATTTCAAATGTTTATTTTAGTCTTACCGTAATCCGAACCCGAGCATTTGTACCGTCCTCCAACAAAATTGCAATTTTAGACTCAAAAAAATCCCACTGGTGGGAATTTATTTCCATATGCGGTACTCATAATTTCCGTCTTTACAAGGAAAGTTCTTTCGATGTCTCAATTTGTTTTATAGTCCAATTTCAAATGTTTATTTTAGTCTTACCGTAATCCGAGCGCGAGCATTTGTACCGTCCTCCAACAAAATTGCAATTTTAGACTCAAAAAAATCCCACTGGTGGGAATTTATTTCCATATGTGGTACTCATAATTTCCGTCTTTACAAGGAAAGTTCTTTCGATGTCTCAATTTGCTTTATAGTCCAATTTCAAATGTTTATTTTAGTCTTACCGTAATCCGAGCGCGAGCATTTGTACCGTCCTCCAACAAAATTGCAATTTTATACTCAAAAAAATCCCACTTGTGGGAATTTATTTCCATATGTGGTACTCATAATTTCCGTCATTACAAGGAAAGTTCTTTCGATATCCCAATTTGTTTTACAGTCCAATTTCAAATGTTTATTTTAGTCTTACCGTAATCCGAACGCGAGCATTTGTACCGTCCTCCAACAAAATTGCAATTTTAGACTCAAAAAAATCCCACTGGTGGGAATTTATTTCCATATGTGGTACTCATAATTTCCGTCATTACAAGGAAAGTTCTTTCGATATTCCAATTTGTTTTACAGTCCAATTTCAAATGTTTATTTTAGTCTTACCGTAATCCGAACCCGAGCATTTGTACCGTCCTCCAACAAAATTGCAATTTTAGACTCAAAAAAATCCCACTGGTGGGAATTTATTTCCATATGCGGTACTCATAATTTCCGTCTTTACAAGGAAAGTTCTTTCGATGTCTCAATTTGTTTTATAGTCCAATTTCAAATGTTTATTTTAGTCTTACCGTAATCCGAACGCGAGCATTTGTACCGTCCTCCAACAAAATTGCAATTTTAGACTCAAAAAAATCCCACTGGTGGGAATTTACTTCCATATGTGGTACTCATAATTTCCGTCTTTACAAGGAAAGTTCTTTCGATGTCTCAATTTGTTTTATAGTCCAATTTCAAATGTTTATTTTAGTCTTACCGTAATCCGAACGCGAGCATTTGTACCGTCCTCCAACAAAATTGCAATTTTAGACTCAAAAAAATCCCACTTGTGGGAATTTATTTCCATATGTGGTACTCATAATTTCCGTCATTACAAGGAAAGTTCTTTCGATAGCCCAATTTGTTTTACAGTCCAATTTCAAATGTTTATTTTAGTCTTACCGTAATCCGAACCCGAGCATTTGTACCGTCCTCCAACAAAATTGCAATTTTAGACTCAAAAAAATCCCACTGGTGGGAATTTATTTCCATATGCGGTACTCATAATTTCCGTCTTTACAAGGATAGTTCTTTCGATGTCTCAATTTGTTTTATAGTCCAATTTCAAATGTTTATTTTAGTCTTACCGTAATCCGAACGCGAGCATTTGTACCGTTCTCCAACAAAATTGCAATTTTAGACTCAAAAAAATCCCACTGGTGGGAATTTATTTCCATATGCGGTACTCATAATTTCCGTCTTTACAAGGAAAGTTCTTTCGATGTCTCAATTTGTTTTACAGTCCAATTTCAAATGTTTATTTTAGTCTTACCGTAATCCGAACGCGAGCATTTGTACCGTCCTCCAACAAAATTGCAATTTTAGACTCAAAAAAATCCCACTGGTGGGAATTTATTTCCATATGTGGTACTCATAATTTCCGTCTTTACAAGGAAAGTTCTTTCGATGTCTCAATTTGTTTTATAGTCCAATTTCAAATGTTTATTTAAGTTGTACAGTAATCCGGGCACGAGCATTTGTACCGTCCCGAAACAAAATTGCAATTTTAGACTCAAAAAAATCCCACTGGTGGGAATTTATTTCCATATCTGGTACTCATAATTTCCGTCTTTACAAGGAAAGTTCTTTCGATGTCTCAATTTGTTTTATAGTCCAATTTCAAATGTTTATTTTAGTCTTACCGTAATCCGAACGCGAGCATTTGTACCGTTCTCCAACAAAATTGCAATTTTAGACACAAAAAAATCCCACTGGTGGGAATTTATTTCCATATGTGGTACTCATAATTTCCGTCTTTACAAGGAAAGTTCTTTCGATGTCTCAATTTGTTTTACAGTCCAATTTCAAATGTTTATTTTAGTCTTACCGTAATCCGAACGCGAGCATTTGTACCGTCCTCCAACAAAATTGCAATTTTAGACTCAAAAAAATCCCACTGGTGGGAATTTATTTCCATATGTGGTACTCATAATTTCCGTCTTTACAAGGAAAGTTCTTTCGATGTCTCAATTTGTTTTATAGTCCAATTTCAAATGTTTATTTAAGTTGTACAGTAATCCGGGCACGAGCATTTGTACCGTCCCGAAACAAAATTGCAATTTTAGACTCAAAAAAATCCCACTGGTGGGAATTTATTTCCATATCTGGTACTCATAATTTCCGTCTTTACAAGGAAAGTTCTTTCGATGTCTCAATTTGTTTTATAGTCCAATTTCAAATGTTTATTTTAGTCTTACCGTAATCCGAACGCGAGCATTTGTACCGTTCTCCAACAAAATTGCAATTTTAGACTCAAAAAAATCCCACTGGTGGGAATTTATTTCCATATGTGGTACTCATAATTTCCGTCTTTACAAGGAAAGTTCTTTCGATGTCTCAATTTGTTTTACAGTCCAATTTCAAATGTTTATTTTAGTCTTACCGTAATCCGAACGCGAGCATTTGTACCGTCCTCCAACAAAATTGCAATTTTAGACACAAAAAAATCCCACTGGTGGGAATTTATTTCCATATGTGGTACTCATAATTTCCGTCATTACAAGGAAAGTTCTTTCGATATCCCAATTTGTTTTACAGTCCAATTTCAAATGTTTATTTTAGTCTTACCGTAATCCGAACCCGAGCATTTGTACCGTCCTCCAACAAAATTGCAATTTTAGACTCAAAAAAATCCCACTGGTGGGAATTTATTTCCATATGCGGTACTCATAATTTCCGTCTTTACAAGGAAAGTTCTTTCGATGTCTCAATTTGTTTTATAGTCCAATTTCAAATGTTTATTTTAGTCTTACCGTAATCCGAACGCGAGCATTTGTACCGTTCTCCAACAAAATTGCAATTTTAGACTCAAAAAAATCCCACTGGTGGGAATTTATTTCCATATGTGGTACTCATAATTTCCGTCTTTACAAGGAAAGTTCTTTCGATGTCTCAATTTGCTTTATAGTCCAATTTCAAATGTTTATTTTAGTCTTACCGTAATCCGAGCGCGAGCATTTGTACCGTCCTCCAACAAAATTGCAATTTTATACTCAAAAAAATCCCACTTGTGGGAATTTATTTCCATATGTGGTACTCATAATTTCCGTCATTACAAGGAAAGTTCTTTCGATATCCCAATTTGTTTTACAGTCCAATTTCAAATGTTTATTTTAGTCTTACCGTAATCCGAACGCGAGCATTTGTACCGTCCTCCAACAAAATTGCAATTTTAGACTCAAAAAAATCCCACTGGTGGGAATTTATTTCCATATGTGGTACTCATAATTTCCGTCATTACAAGGAAAGTTCTTTCGATATTCCAATTTGTTTTACAGTCCAATTTCAAATGTTTATTTTAGTCTTACCGTAATCCGAACCCGAGCATTTGTACCGTCCTCCAACAAAATTGCAATTTTAGACTCAAAAAAATCCCACTGGTGGGAATTTATTTCCATATGCGGTACTCATAATTTCCGTCTTTACAAGGAAAGTTCTTTCGATGTCTCAATTTGTTTTATAGTCCAATTTCAAATGTTTATTTTAGTCTTACCGTAATCCGAACGCGAGCATTTGTACCGTCCTCCAACAAAATTGCAATTTTAGACTCAAAAAAATCCCACTGGTGGGAATTTACTTCCATATGTGGTACTCATAATTTCCGTCTTTACAAGGAAAGTTCTTTCGATGTCTCAATTTGTTTTATAGTCCAATTTCAAATGTTTATTTTAGTCTTACCGTAATCCGAACGCGAGCATTTGTACCGTCCTCCAACAAAATTGCAATTTTAGACTCAAAAAAATCCCACTTGTGGGAATTTATTTCCATATGTGGTACTCATAATTTCCGTCATTACAAGGAAAGTTCTTTCGATAGCCCAATTTGTTTTACAGTCCAATTTCAAATGTTTATTTTAGTCTTACCGTAATCCGAACCCGAGCATTTGTACCGTCCTCCAACAAAATTGCAATTTTAGACTCAAAAAAATCCCACTGGTGGGAATTTATTTCCATATGCGGTACTCATAATTTCCGTCTTTACAAGGATAGTTCTTTCGATGTCTCAATTTGTTTTATAGTCCAATTTCAAATGTTTATTT
Source organism: Hydrangea macrophylla (assembly GCA_033977485.1). Classification (NCBI taxonomy): domain Eukaryota; kingdom Viridiplantae; phylum Streptophyta; class Magnoliopsida; order Cornales; family Hydrangeaceae; genus Hydrangea; species Hydrangea macrophylla. The sequence goes on from CM066996.1 coordinate 81,725,075, forward strand.
TAGTCTTACCGTAATCCGAACGCGAGCATTTGTACCGTTCTCCAACAAAATTGCAATTTTAGACTCAAAAAAATCCCACTGGTGGGAATTTATTTCCATATGCGGTACTCATAATTTCCGTCTTTACAAGGAAAGTTCTTTCGATGTCTCAATTTGTTTTACAGTCCAATTTCAAATGTTTATTTTAGTCTTACCGTAATCCGAACGCGAGCATTTGTACCGTCCTCCAATAAAATTGCAATTTTAGACTCAAAAAAATCCCACTGGTGGGAATTTATTTCCATATGTGGTACTCATAATTTCCGTCTTTACAAGGAAAGTTCTTTCGATGTCTCAATTTGTTTTATAGTCCAATTTCAAATGTTTATTTAAGTTGTACAGTAATCCGGGCACGAGCATTTGTACCGTCCCGAAACAAAATTGCAATTTTAGACTCAAAAAAATCCCACTGGTGGGAATTTATTTCCATATCTGGTACTCATAATTTCCGTCTTTACAAGGAAAGTTCTTTCGATGTCTCAATTTGTTTTATAGTCCAATTTCAAATGTTTATTTTAGTCTTACCGTAATCCGAACGCGAGCATTTGTACCGTTCTCCAACAAAATTGCAATTTTAGACTCAAAAAAATCCCACTGGTGGGAATTTATTTCCATATGTGGTACTCATAATTTCCGTCTTTACAAGGAAAGTTCTTTCGATGTCTCAATTTGTTTTACAGTCCAATTTCAAATGTTTATTTTAGTCTTACCGTAATCCGAACGCGAGCATTTGTACCGTCCTCCAACAAAATTGCAATTTTAGACACAAAAAAATCCCACTGGTGGGAATTTATTTCCATATGTGGTACTCATAATTTCCGTCATTACAAGGAAAGTTCTTTCGATATCCCAATTTGTTTTACAGTCCAATTTCAAATGTTTATTTTAGTCTTACCGTAATCCGAACCCGAGCATTTGTACCGTCCTCCAACAAAATTGCAATTTTAGACTCAAAAAAATCCCACTGGTGGGAATTTATTTCCATATGTGGTACTCATAATTTCCGTCTTTACAAGGAAAGTTCTTTCGATGTCTCAATTTGTTTTATAGTCCAATTTCAAATGTTTATTTTAGTCTTACCGTAATCCGAACGCGAGCATTTGTACCGTCCTCCAACAAAATTGCAATTTTAGACTCAAAAAAATCCCACTTGTGGGAATTTATTTCCATATGTGGTACTCATAATTTCCGTCATTACAAGGAAAGTTCTTTCGATATCCCAATTTGTTTTACAGTCCAATTTCAAATGTTTATTTTAGTCTTACCATAATCCGAACCCGAGCATTTGTACCGTCCTCCAACAAAATTGCAATTTTAGACTCAAAAAAATCCCACTGGTGGGAATTTATTTCCATATGCGGTACTCATAATTTCCGTCTTTACAAGGATAGTTCTTTCGATGTCTCAATTTGTTTTATAGTCCAATTTCAAATGTTTATTTTAGTCTTACCGTAATCCGAACGCGAGCATTTGTACCGTTCTCCAACAAAATTGCAATTTTAGACTCAAAAAAATCCCACTGGTGGGAATTTATTTCCATATGTGGTACTCATAATTTCCGTCTTTACAAGGAAAGTTCTTTCGATGTCTCAATTTGTTTTACAGTCCAATTTCAAATGTTTATTTTAGTCTTACCGTAATCCGAACGCGAGCATTTGTACCGTCCTCCAACAAAATTGCAATTTTAGACTCAAAAAAATCCCACTGGTGGGAATTTATTTCCATATCTGGTACTCATAATTTCCGTCTTTACAAGGAAAGTTCTTTCGATGTCTCAATTTGTTTTATAGTCCAATTTCAAATGTTTATTTAAGTTGTACAGTAATCCGGGCACGAGCATTTGTACCGTCCCGAAACAAAATTGCAATTTTAGACTCAAAAAAATCCCACTGGTGGGAATTTATTTCCATATCTGGTACTCATAATTTCCGTCTTTACAAGGAAAGTTCTTTCGATGTCTCAATTTGTTTTATAGTCCAATTTCAAATGTTTATTTTAGTCTTACCGTAATCCGAACGCGAGCATTTGTACCGTTCTCCAACAAAATTGCAATTTTAGACTCAAAAAAATCCCACTGGTGGGAATTTATTTCCATATGTGGTACTCATAATTTCCGTCTTTACAAGGAAAGTTCTTTCGATGTCTCAATTTGTTTTACAGTCCAATTTCAAATGTTTATTTTAGTCTTACCGTAATCCGAACGCGAGCATTTGTACCGTCCTCCAACAAAATTGCAATTTTAGACACAAAAAAATCCCACTGGTGGGAATTTATTTCCATATGTGGTACTCATAATTTCCGTCATTACAAGGAAAGTTCTTTCGATATCCCAATTTGTTTTACAGTCCAATTTCAAATGTTTATTTTAGTCTTACCGTAATCCGAACCCGAGCATTTGTACCGTCCTCCAACAAAATTGCAATTTTAGACTCAAAAAAATCCCACTGGTGGGAATTTATTTCCATATGCGGTACTCATAATTTCCGTCTTTACAAGGAAAGTTCTTTCGATGTCTCAATTTGTTTTATAGTCCAATTTCAAATGTTTATTTTAGTCTTACCGTAATCCGAACGCGAGCATTTGTACCGTTCTCCAACAAAATTGCAATTTTAGACTCAAAAAAATCCCACTGGTGGGAATTTATTTCCATATGTGGTACTCATAATTTCCGTCTTTACAAGGAAAGTTCTTTCGATGTCTCAATTTGTTTTACAGTCCAATTTCAAATGTTTATTTTAGTCTTACCGTAATCCGAACGCGAGCATTTGTACCGTCCTCCAACAAAATTGCAATTTTAGACACAAAAAAATCCCACTGGTGGGAATTTATTTCCATATGTGGTACTCATAATTTCCGTCATTACAAGGAAAGTTCTTTCGATATCCCAATTTGTTTTACAGTCCAATTTCAAATGTTTATTTTAGTCTTACCGTAATCCGAACCCGAGCATTTGTACCGTCCTCCAACAAAATTGCAATTTTAGACTCAAAAAAATCCCACTGGTGGGAATTTATTTCCATATGCGGTACTCATAATTTCCGTCTTTACAAGGAAAGTTCTTTCGATGTCTCAATTTGTTTTATAGTCCAATTTCAAATGTTTATTTTAGTCTTACCGTAATCCGAACGCGAGCATTTGTACCGTTCTCCAACAAAATTGCAATTTTAGACTCAAAAAAATCCCACTGGTGGGAATTTATTTCCATATGTGGTACTCATAATTTCCGTCTTTACAAGGAAAGTTCTTTCGATGTCTCAATTTGCTTTATAGTCCAATTTCAAATGTTTATTTTAGTCTTACCGTAATCCGAGCGCGAGCATTTGTACCGTCCTCCAACAAAATTGCAATTTTATACTCAAAAAAATCCCACTTGTGGGAATTTATTTCCATATGTGGTACTCATAATTTCCGTCATTACAAGGAAAGTTCTTTCGATATCCCAATTTGTTTTACAGTCCAATTTCAAATGTTTATTTTAGTCTTACCGTAATCCGAACGCGAGCATTTGTACCGTCCTCCAACAAAATTGCAATTTTAGACTCAAAAAAATCCCACTGGTGGGAATTTATTTCCATATGTGGTACTCATAATTTCCGTCATTACAAGGAAAGTTCTTTCGATATTCCAATTTGTTTTACAGTCCAATTTCAAATGTTTATTTTAGTCTTACCGTAATCCGAACCCGAGCATTTGTACCGTCCTCCAACAAAATTGCAATTTTAGACTCAAAAAAATCCCACTGGTGGGAATTTATTTCCATATGCGGTACTCATAATTTCCGTCTTTACAAGGAAAGTTCTTTCGATGTCTCAATTTGTTTTATAGTCCAATTTCAAATGTTTATTTTAGTCTTACCGTAATCCGAACGCGAGCATTTGTACCGTCCTCCAACAAAATTGCAATTTTAGACTCAAAAAAATCCCACTGGTGGGAATTTACTTCCATATGTGGTACTCATAATTTCCGTCTTTACAAGGAAAGTTCTTTCGATGTCTCAATTTGTTTTATAGTCCAATTTCAAATGTTTATTTTAGTCTTACCGTAATCCGAACGCGAGCATTTGTACCGTCCTCCAACAAAATTGCAATTTTAGACTCAAAAAAATCCCACTTGTGGGAATTTATTTCCATATGTGGTACTCATAATTTCCGTCATTACAAGGAAAGTTCTTTCGATAGCCCAATTTGTTTTACAGTCCAATTTCAAATGTTTATTTTAGTCTTACCGTAATCCGAACCCGAGCATTTGTACCGTCCTCCAACAAAATTGCAATTTTAGACTCAAAAAAATCCCACTGGTGGGAATTTATTTCCATATGCGGTACTCATAATTTCCGTCTTTACAAGGATAGTTCTTTCGATGTCTCAATTTGTTTTATAGTCCAATTTCAAATGTTTATTTTAGTCTTACCGTAATCCGAACGCGAGCATTTGTACCGTTCTCCAACAAAATTGCAATTTTAGACTCAAAAAAATCCCACTGGTGGGAATTTATTTCCATATGCGGTACTCATAATTTCCGTCTTTACAAGGAAAGTTCTTTCGATGTCTCAATTTGTTTTACAGTCCAATTTCAAATGTTTATTTTAGTCTTACCGTAATCCGAACGCGAGCATTTGTACCGTCCTCCAACAAAATTGCAATTTTAGACTCAAAAAAATCCCACTGGTGGGAATTTATTTCCATATGTGGTACTCATAATTTCCGTCTTTACAAGGAAAGTTCTTTCGATGTCTCAATTTGTTTTATAGTCCAATTTCAAATGTTTATTTAAGTTGTACAGTAATCCGGGCACGAGCATTTGTACCGTCCCGAAACAAAATTGCAATTTTAGACTCAAAAAAATCCCACTGGTGGGAATTTATTTCCATATCTGGTACTCATAATTTCCGTCTTTACAAGGAAAGTTCTTTCGATGTCTCAATTTGTTTTATAGTCCAATTTCAAATGTTTATTTTAGTCTTACCGTAATCCGAACGCGAGCATTTGTACCGTTCTCCAACAAAATTGCAATTTTAGACTCAAAAAAATCCCACTGGTGGGAATTTATTTCCATATGTGGTACTCATAATTTCCGTCTTTACAAGGAAAGTTCTTTCGATGTCTCAATTTGTTTTACAGTCCAATTTCAAATGTTTATTTTAGTCTTACCGTAATCCGAACGCGAGCATTTGTACCGTCCTCCAACAAAATTGCAATTTTAGACACAAAAAAATCCCACTGGTGGGAATTTATTTCCATATGTGGTACTCATAATTTCCGTCATTACAAGGAAAGTTCTTTCGATATCCCAATTTGTTTTACAGTCCAATTTCAAATGTTTATTTTAGTCTTACCGTAATCCGAACCCGAGCATTTGTACCGTCCTCCAACAAAATTGCAATTTTAGACTCAAAAAAATCCCACTGGTGGGAATTTATTTCCATATGTGGTACTCATAATTTCCGTCTTTACAAGGAAAGTTCTTTCGATGTCTCAATTTGTTTTATAGTCCAATTTCAAATGTTTATTTTAGTCTTACCGTAATCCGAACGCGAGCATTTGTACCGTCCTCCAACAAAATTGCAATTTTAGACTCAAAAAAATCCCACTTGTGGGAATTTATTTCCATATGTGGTACTCATAATTTCCGTCATTACAAGGAAAGTTCTTTCGATATCCCAATTTGTTTTACAGTCCAATTTCAAATGTTTATTTTAGTCTTACCATAATCCGAACCCGAGCATTTGTACCGTCCTCCAACAAAATTGCAATTTTAGACTCAAAAAAATCCCACTGGTGGGAATTTATTTCCATATGCGGTACTCATAATTTCCGTCTTTACAAGGATAGTTCTTTCGATGTCTCAATTTGTTTTATAGTCCAATTTCAAATGTTTATTTTAGTCTTACCGTAATCCGAACGCGAGCATTTGTACCGTTCTCCAACAAAATTGCAATTTTAGACTCAAAAAAATCCCACTGGTGGGAATTTATTTCCATATGTGGTACTCATAATTTCCGTCTTTACAAGGAAAGTTCTTTCGATGTCTCAATTTGTTTTACAGTCCAATTTCAAATGTTTATTTTAGTCTTACCGTAATCCGAACGCGAGCATTTGTACCGTCCTCCAACAAAATTGCAATTTTAGACTCAAAAAAATCCCACTGGTGGGAATTTATTTCCATATCTGGTACTCATAATTTCCGTCTTTACAAGGAAAGTTCTTTCGATGTCTCAATTTGTTTTATAGTCCAATTTCAAATGTTTATTTAAGTTGTACAGTAATCCGGGCACGAGCATTTGTACCGTCCCGAAACAAAATTGCAATTTTAGACTCAAAAAAATCCCACTGGTGGGAATTTATTTCCATATCTGGTACTCATAATTTCCGTCTTTACAAGGAAAGTTCTTTCGATGTCTCAATTTGTTTTATAGTCCAATTTCAAATGTTTATTTTAGTCTTACCGTAATCCGAACGCGAGCATTTGTACCGTTCTCCAACAAAATTGCAATTTTAGACTCAAAAAAATCCCACTGGTGGGAATTTATTTCCATATGTGGTACTCATAATTTCCGTCTTTACAAGGAAAGTTCTTTCGATGTCTCAATTTGTTTTACAGTCCAATTTCAAATGTTTATTTTAGTCTTACCGTAATCCGAACGCGAGCATTTGTACCGTCCTCCAACAAAATTGCAATTTTAGACACAAAAAAATCCCACTGGTGGGAATTTATTTCCATATGTGGTACTCATAATTTCCGTCATTACAAGGAAAGTTCTTTCGATATCCCAATTTGTTTTACAGTCCAATTTCAAATGTTTATTTTAGTCTTACCGTAATCCGAACCCGAGCATTTGTACCGTCCTCCAACAAAATTGCAATTTTAGACTCAAAAAAATCCCACTGGTGGGAATTTATTTCCATATGCGGTACTCATAATTTCCGTCTTTACAAGGAAAGTTCTTTCGATGTCTCAATTTGTTTTATAGTCCAATTTCAAATGTTTATTTTAGTCTTACCGTAATCCGAACGCGAGCATTTGTACCGTTCTCCAACAAAATTGCAATTTTAGACTCAAAAAAATCCCACTGGTGGGAATTTATTTCCATATGTGGTACTCATAATTTCCGTCTTTACAAGGAAAGTTCTTTCGATGTCTCAATTTGCTTTATAGTCCAATTTCAAATGTTTATTTTAGTCTTACCGTAATCCGAGCGCGAGCATTTGTACCGTCCTCCAACAAAATTGCAATTTTATACTCAAAAAAATCCCACTTGTGGGAATTTATTTCCATATGTGGTACTCATAATTTCCGTCATTACAAGGAAAGTTCTTTCGATATCCCAATTTGTTTTACAGTCCAATTTCAAATGTTTATTTTAGTATTACCGTAATCCGAACGTGAGCATTTGTACCGTCCTCCAACAAAATTTCAATTTTAGACTCAAAAAAATCCCACTGGTGGGAATTTATTTCCATATGTGGTACTCATAATTTCCGTCATTACAAGGAAAGTTCTTTCGATATCCCAATTTGTTTTACAGTCCAATTTCAAATGTTTATTTTAGTCTTACCGTAATCCGAACCCGAGCATTTGTACCGTCCTCCAACAAAATTGCAATTTTAGACTCAAAAAAATCCCACTGGTGGGAATTTATTTCCATATGCGGTACTCATAATTTCCGTCTTTACAAGGAAAGTTCTTTCGATGTCTCAATTTGTTTTATAGTCCAATTTCAAATGTTTATTTTAGTCTTACCGTAATCCGAACGCGAGCATTTGTACCGTCCTCCAACAAAATTGCAATTTTAGACTAAAAAAAATCCCACTGGTGGGAATTTATTTCCATATGTGGTACTCATAATTTCCGTCTTTACAAGGAAAGTTCTTTCGATGTCTCAATTTGTTTTATAGTCCAATTTCAAATGTTTATTTTAGTCTTACCGTAATCCGAACGCGAGCATTTGTACCGTTCTCCAACAAAATTGCAATTTTAGACTCAAAAAAATCCCACTGGTGGGAATTTATTTCCATATGTGGTACTCATAATTTCTGTCTTTACAAGGAAAGTTCTTTCGATGTCTCAATTTGTTTTATAGTCCAATTTCAAATGTTTATTTAAGTTGTACAGTAATCCGGGCACGAGCATTTGTACCGTCCCGAAACAAAATTGCAATTTTAGACTCAAAAAAATCCCACTGGTGGGAATTTATTTCCATATGTGGTACTCATAATTTCCGTCTTTACAAGGAAAGTTCTTTCGATGTCTCAATTTGCTTTATAGTCCAATTTCAAATGTTTATTTTAGTCTTACCGTAATCCGAACGCGAGCATTTGTACCGTCCTCCAACAAAATTGCAATTTTAGACTCAAAAAAATCCCACTTGTGGGAATTTATTTCCATATGTGGTACTCATAATTTCCGTCATTACAAGGAAAGTTCTTTCGATATCCCAATTTGTTTTACAGTCCAATTTCAAATGTTTATTTTAGTCTTACCGTAATCCGAACCCGAGCATTTATACCGTCCTCCAACAAAATTGCAATTTTAGACTCAAAAAAATCCCACTGGTGGGAATTTATTTCCATATGCGGTACTCATAATTTCCGTCTTTACAAGGATAGTTCTTTCGATGTCTCAATTTGTTTTATAGTCCAATTTCAAATGTTTATTTTAGTCTTACCGTAATCCGAACGCGAGCATTTGTACCGTTCTCCAACAAAATTGCAATTTTAGACTCAAAAAAATCCCACTGGTGGGAATTTATTTCCATATGTGGTACTCATAATTTCCGTCTTTACAAGGAAAGTTCTTTCGATGTCTCAATTTGTTTTACAGTCCAATTTCAAATGTTTATTTTAGTCTTACCGTAATCCGAACGCGAGCATTTGTACCGTCCTCCAACAAAATTGCAATTTTAGACACAAAAAAATCCCACTGGTCGGAATTTATTTCCATATGTGGTACTCATAATTTCCGTCATTACAAGGAAAGTTCTTTCGATATCCCAATTTGTTTTACAGTCCAATTTCAAATGTTTATTTTAGTCTTACCGTAATCCGAACCCGAGCATTTGTACCGTCCTCCAACAAAATTGCAATTTTAGACTCAAAAAAATCCCACTGGTGGGAATTTATTTCCATATGCGGTACTCATAATTTCCGTCTTTACAAGGAAAGTTCTTTCGATGTCTCAATTTGTTTTATAGTCCAATTTCAAATGTTTATTTTAGTCTTACCGTAATCCGAACGCGAGCATTTGTACCGTTCTCCAACAAAATTGCAATTTTAGACTCAAAAAAATCCCACTGGTGGGAATTTATTTCCATATGTGGTACTCATAATTTCCGTCTTTACAAGGAAAGTTCTTTCGATGTCTCAATTTGCTTTATAGTCCAATTTCAAATGTTTATTTTAGTCTTACCGTAATCCGAGCGCGAGCATTTGTACCGTCCTCCAACAAAATTGCAATTTTATACTCAAAAAAATCCCACTTGTGGGAATTTATTTCCATATGTGGTACTCATAATTTCCGTCATTACAAGGAAAGTTCTTTCGATATCCCAATTTGTTTTACAGTCCAATTTCAAATGTTTATTTTAGTCTTACCGTAATCCGAACGCGAGCATTTGTACCGTCCTCCAACAAAATTGCAATTTTAGACTCAAAAAAATCCCACTGGTGGGAATTTATTTCCATATGTGGTACTCATAATTTCCGTCATTACAAGGAAAGTTCTTTCGATATCCCAATTTGTTTTACAGTCCAATTTCAAATATTTATTTTAGTCTTACCGTAATCCGAACCCGAGCATTTGTACCGTCCTCCAACAAAATTGCAATTTTAGACTCAAAAAAATCCCACTGGTGGGAATTTATTTCCATATGCGGTACTCATAATTTCCGTCTTTACAAGGAAAGTTCTTTCGATGTCTCAATTTACTTTATATTCCAATTTCAAATGTTTATTTTAGTCTTACCGTAATCCGAACGCGAGCATTTGTACCGTCCTCCAACAAAATTGCAATTTTAGACTCAAAAAAATCCCACTGGTGGGAATTTATTTCCATATGTGGTACTCATAATTTCCGTCTTTACAAGGAAAGTTCTTTCGATGTCTCAATTTGTTTTATAGTCCAATTTCAAATGTTTATTTAAGTTGTACAGTAATCCGGGCACGAGCATTTGTACCGTCCCGAAACAAAATTGCAATTTTAGACTCAAAAAAATCCCACTGGTGGGAATTTATTTCCATATGTGGTACTCATAATTTCCGTCTTTACAAGGAAAGTTCTTTCGATGTCTCAATTTGTTTTATAGTCCAATTTCAAATGTTTATTTTAGTCTTACCGTAATCCGAACGCGAGCATTTGTACCGTCCTCCAACAAAATTGCAATTTTAGACTCAAAAAAATCCCACTTGTGGGAATTTATTTCCATATGTGGTACTCATAATTTCCGTCATTACAAGGAAAGTTCTTTCGATATCCCAATTTTTTTTACAGTCCAATTTCAAATGTTTATTTTAGTCTTACCGTAATCCGAACCCGAGCATTTGTACCGTCCTCCAACAAAATTGCAATTTTAGACTCAAAAAAATCCCACTGGTGGGAATTTATTTCCATATGCGGTACTCATAATTTCCGTCTTTACAAGGAAAGTTCTTTCGATGTCTCAATTTGTTTTATAGTCCAATTTCAAATGTTTATTTTAGTCTTACCGTAATCCGAACGCGAGCATTTGTACCGTTCTCCAACAAAATTGCAATTTTAGACTCAAAAAAATCCCACTGGTGGGAATTTATTTCCATATGTGGTACTCATAATTTCTGTCTTTACAAGGAAATTTCTTTCGATGTCTCAATTTGTTTTATAGTCCAATTTCAAATGTTTATTTAAGTTGTACAGTAATCCGGGCACGAGCATTTGTACCGTCCCGAAACAAAATTGCAATTTTAGACTCAAAAAAATCCCACTGGTGGGAATTTATTTCCATATGTGGTACTCATAATTTCCGTCTTTACAAGGAAAGTTCTTTCGATGTCTCAATTTGTTTTATAGTCCAATTTCAAATGTTTATTTTAGTCTTACCGTAATCCGAACGCGAGCATTTGTACCGTCCTCCAACAAAATTGCAATTTTAGACTCAAAAAATCCCACTTGTGGGAATTTATTTCCATATGTGGTACTCATAATTTCCGTCATTACAAGGAAAGTTCTTTCGATATCCCAATTTGTTTTACAGTCCAATTTCAAATGTTTATTTTAGTCTTACCGTAATCCGAACGCGAGCATTTGTACCGTCCTCCAACAAAATTGCAATTTTAGACTCAAAAAAATCCCACTGGTGGAAATTTATTTCCATATGTGGTACTCATAATTTCCGTCATTACAAGGAAAGTTCTTTCGATATCCCAATTTGTTTTACAGTCCAATTTCAAATGTTTATTTTAGTCTTACCGTAATCCGAACCCGAGCATTTGTACCGTCCTCCAACAAAATTGCAATTTTAGACTCAAAAAAATCCCACTGGTGGGAATTTATTTCCATATGCGGTACTCATAATTTCCGTCTTTACAAGGAAAGTTCTTTCGATGTCTCAATTTACTTTATAGTCCAATTTCAAATGTTTATTTTAGTCTTACCGTAATCCGAACGCGAGCATTTGTACTGTCCTCCAACAAAATTGCAATTTTAGACTCAAAAAAATCCCACTGGTGGGAATTTATTTCCATATGTGGTACTCATAATTTCCGTCTTTACAAGGAAAGTTCTTTCGATGTCTCAATTTGTTTTATAGTCCAATTTCAAATGTTTATTTAAGTTGTACAGTAATCCGGGCACGAGCATTTGTACCGTCCCGAAACAAAATTGCAATTTTAGACTCAAAAAAATCCCACTGGTGGGAATTTATTTCCATATGTGGTACTCATAATTTCCGTCTTTACAAGGAAAGTTCTTTCGATGTCTCAATTTGTTTTATAGTCCAATTTCAAATGTTTATTTTAGTCTTACCGTAATCCGAACGCGAGCATTTGTACCGTCCTCCAACAAAATTGCAATTTTAGACTCAAAAAAATCCCACTTGTGGGAATTTATTTCCATATGTGGTACTCATAATTTCCGTCATTACAAGGAAAGTTCTTTCGATATCCCAATTTTTTTTACAGTCCAATTTCAAATGTTTATTTTAGTCTTACCGTAATCCGAACCCGAGCATTTGTACCGTCCTCCAACAAAATTGCAATTTTAGACTCAAAAAAATCCCACTGGTGGGAATTTATTGCCATATGCGGTACTCATAATTTCCGTCTTTACAAGGATAGTTCTTTCGATGTCTCAATTTGTTTTATAGTCCAATTTCAAATGTTTATTTTAGTCTTACCGTAATCCGAACGCGAGCATTTGTACCGTTCTCCAACAAAATTGCAATTTTAGACTCAAAAAAATCCCACTGGTGGGAATTTATTTCCATATGTGGTACTCATAATTTCCGTCTTTACAAGGAAAGTTCTTTCGATGTCTCAATTTGTTTTACAGTCCAATTTCAAATGTTTATTTTAGTCTTACCGTAATCCGAACGCGAGCATTTGTACCGTCCTCCAACAAAATTGCAATTTTAGACACAAAAAAATCCCACTGGTCGGAATTTATTTCCATATGTGGTACTCATAATTTCCGTCATTACAAGGAAAGTTCTTTCGATATCCCAATTTGTTTTACAGTCCAATTTCAAATGTTTATTTTAGTCTTACCGTAATCCGAACCCGAGCATTTGTACCGTCCTCCAACAAAATTGCAATTTTAGACTCAAAAAAATCCCACTGGTGGGAATTTATTTCCATATGCGGTACTCATAATTTCCGTCTTTACAAGGAAAGTTCTTTCGATGTCTCAATTTGTTTTATAGTCCAATTTCAAATGTTTATTTTAGTCTTACCGTAATCCGAACGCGAGCATTTGTACCGTTCTCCAACAAAATTGCAATTTTAGACTCAAAAAAATCCCACTGGTGGGAATTTATTTCCATATGTGGTACTCATAATTTCCGTCTTTACAAGGAAAGTTCTTTCGATGTCTCAATTTGCTTTATAGTCCAATTTCAAATGTTTATTTTAGTCTTACCGTAATCCGAGCGCGAGCATTTGTACCGTCCTCCAACAAAATTGCAATTTTATACTCAAAAAAATCCCACTTGTGGGAATTTATTTCCATATGTGGTACTCATAATTTCCGTCATTACAAGGAAAGTTCTTTCGATATCCCAATTTGTTTTACAGTCCAATTTCAAATGTTTATTTTAGTCTTACCGTAATCCGAACGCGAGCATTTGTACCGTCCTCCAACAAAATTGCAATTTTAGACTCAAAAAAATCCCACTGGTGGGAATTTATTTCCATATGTGGTACTCATAATTTCCGTCATTACAAGGAAAGTTCTTTCGATATCCCAATTTGTTTTACAGTCCAATTTCAAATGTTTATTTTAGTCTTACCGTAATCCGAACCCGAGCATTTGTACCGTCCTCCAACAAAATTGCAATTTTAGACTCAAAAAAATCCCACTGGTGGGAATTTATTTCCATATGCGGTACTCATAATTTCCGTCTTTACAAGGAAAGTTCTTTCGATGTCTCAATTTACTTTATATTCCAATTTCAAATGTTTATTTTAGTCTTACCGTAATCCGAACGCGAGCATTTGTACCGTCCTCCAACAAAATTGCAATTTTAGACTCAAAAAAATCCCACTGGTGGGAATTTATTTCCATATGTGGTACTCATAATTTCCGTCTTTACAAGGAAAGTTCTTTCGATGTCTCAATTTGTTTTATAGTCCAATTTCAAATGTTTATTTAAGTTGTACAGTAATCCGGGCACGAGCATTTGTACCGTCCCGAAACAAAATTGCAATTTTAGACTCAAAAAAATCCCACTGGTGGGAATTTATTTCCATATGTGGTACTCATAATTTTCGTCTTTACAAGGAAAGTTCTTTCGATGTCTCAATTTGTTTTATAGTCCAATTTCAAATGTTTATTTTAGTCTTACCGTAATCCGAACGCGAGCATTTGTACCGTCCTCCAACAAAATTGCAATTTTAGACTCAAAAAAATCCCACTTGTGGGAATTTATTTCCATATGTGGTACTCATAATTTCCGTCATTACAAGGAAAGTTCTTTCGATATCCCAATTTGTTTTACAGTCCAATTTCAAATGTTTATTTTAGTCTTACCGTAATCCGAACGCGAGCATTTGTACCGTCCTCCAACAAAATTGCAATTTTAGACTCAAAAAAATCCCACTGGTGGGAATTTATTTCCATATGTGGTACTCATAATTTCCGTCATTACAAGGAAAGTTCTTTCGATATCCCAATTTGTTTTACAGTCCAATTTCAAATGTTTATTTTAGTCTTACCGTAATCCGAACCCGAGCATTTGTACCGTCCTCCAACAAAATTGCAATTTTAGACTCAAAAAAATCCCACTGGTGGGAATTTATTTCCATATGCGGTACTCATAATTTCCGTCTTTACAAGGAAAGTTCTTTCGATGTCTCAATTTACTTTATATTCCAATTTCAAATGTTTATTTTAGTCTTACCGTAATCCGAACGCGAGCATTTGTACCGTCCTCCAACAAAATTGCAATTTTAGACTCAAAAAAATCCCACTGGTGGGAATTTATTTCCATATGTGGTACTCATAATTTCCGTCTTTACAAGGAAAGTTCTTTCGATGTCTCAATTTGTTTTATAGTCCAATTTCAAATGTTTATTTAAGTTGTACAGTAATCCGGGCACGAGCATTTGTACCGTCCCGAAACAAAATTGCAATTTTAGACTCAAAAAAATCCCACTGGTGGGAATTTATTTCCATATGTGGTACTCATAATTTCCGTCTTTACAAGGAAAGTTCTTTCGATGTCTCAATTTGTTTTATAGTCCAATTTCAAATGTTTATTTTAGTCTTACCGTAATCCGAACGCGAGCATTTGTACCGTCCTCCAACAAAATTGCAATTTTAGACTCAAAAAAATCCCACTTGTGGGAATTTATTTCCATATGTGGTACTCATAATTTCCGTCATTACAAGGAAAGTTCTTTCGATATCCCAATTTTTTTTACAGTCCAATTTCAAATGTTTATTTTAGTCTTACCGTAATCCGAACCCGAGCATTTGTACCGTCCTCCAACAAAATTGCAATTTTAGACTCAAAAAAATCCCACTGGTGGGAATTTATTTCCATATGCGGTACTCATAATTTCCGTCTTCACAAGGAAAGTTCTTTCGATGTCTCAATTTGTTTTATAGTCCAATTTCAAATGTTTATTTTAGTCTTACCGTAATCCGAACGCGAGAATTTGTACCGTTCTCCAACAAAATTGCAATTTTAGACTCAAAAAAATCCCACTGGTGGGAATTTATTTCCATATGTGGTACTCATAATTTCTGTCTTTACAAGGAAATTTCTTTCGATGTCTCAATTTGTTTTATAGTCCAATTTCAAATGTTTATTTAAGTTGTACAGTAATCCGGGCACGAGCATTTGTACCGTCCCGAAACAAAATTGCAATTTTAGACTCAAAAAAATCCCACTGGTGGGAATTTATTTCCATATGTGGTACTCATAATTTCCGTCTTTACAAGGAAAGTTCTTTCGATGTCTCAATTTGTTTTATAGTCCAATTTCAAATGTTTATTTTAGTCTTACCGTAATCCGAACGCGAGCATTTGTACCGTCCTCCAACAAAATTGCAATTTTAGACTCAAAAAAATCCCACTGGTGGGAATTTATTGCCATATGCGGTACTCATAATTTCCGTCTTTACAAGGATAGTTCTTTCGATGTCTCAATTTGTTTTATAGTCCAATTTCAAATGTTTATTTTAGTCTTACCGTAATCCGAACGCGAGCATTTGTACCGTTCTCCAACAAAATTGCAATTTTAGACTCAAAAAAATCCCACTGGTGGGAATTTATTTCCATATGTGGTACTCATAATTTCCGTCTTTACAAGGAAAGTTCTTTCGATGTCTCAATTTGTTTTACAGTCCAATTTCAAATGTTTATTTTAGTCTTACCGTAATCCGAACGCGAGCATTTGTACCGTCCTCCAACAAAATTGCAATTTTAGACACAAAAAAATCCCACTGGTCGGAATTTATTTCCATATGTGGTACTCATAATTTCCGTCATTACAAGGAAAGTTCTTTCGATATCCCAATTTGTTTTACAGTCCAATTTCAAATGTTTATTTTAGTCTTACCGTAATCCGAACCCGAGCATTTGTACCGTCCTCCAACAAAATTGCAATTTTAGACTCAAAAAAATCCCACTGGTGGGAATTTATTTCCATATGCGGTACTCATAATTTCCGTCTTTACAAGGAAAGTTCTTTCGATGTCTCAATTTGTTTTATAGTCCAATTTCAAATGTTTATTTTAGTCTTACCGTAATCCGAACGCGAGCATTTGTACCGTTCTCCAACAAAATTGCAATTTTAGACTCAAAAAAATCCCACTGGTGGGAATTTATTTCCATATGTGGTACTCATAATTTCCGTCTTTACAAGGAAAGTTCTTTCGATGTCTCAATTTGCTTTATAGTCCAATTTCAAATGTTTATTTTAGTCTTACCGTAATCCGAGCGCGAGCATTTGTACCGTCCTCCAACAAAATTGCAATTTTATACTCAAAAAAATCCCACTTGTGGGAATTTATTTCCATATGTGGTACTCATAATTTCCGTCATTACAAGGAAAGTTCTTTCGATATCCCAATTTGTTTTACAGTCCAATTTCAAATGTTTATTTTAGTCTTACCGTAATCCGAACGCGAGCATTTGTACCGTCCTCCAACAAAATTGCAATTTTAGACTCAAAAAAATCCCACTGGTGGGAATTTATTTCCATATGTGGTACTCATAATTTCCGTCATTACAAGGAAAGTTCTTTCGATATCCCAATTTGTTTTACAGTCCAATTTCAAATGTTTATTTTAGTCTTACCGTAATCCGAACCCGAGCATTTGTACCGTCCTCCAACAAAATTGCAATTTTAGACTCAAAAAAATCCCACTGGTGGGAATTTATTTCCATATGCGGTACTCATAATTTCCGTCTTTACAAGGAAAGTTCTTTCGATGTCTCAATTTACTTTATATTCCAATTTCAAATGTTTATTTTAGTCTTACCGTAATCCGAACGCGAGCATTTGTACCGTCCTCCAACAAAATTGCAATTTTAGACTCAAAAAAATCCCACTGGTGGGAATTTATTTCCATATGTGGTACTCATAATTTCCGTCTTTACAAGGAAAGTTCTTTCGATGTCTCAATTTGTTTTATAGTCCAATTTCAAATGTTTATTTAAGTTGTACAGTAATCCGGGCACGAGCATTTGTACCGTCCCGAAACAAAATTGCAATTTTAGACTCAAAAAAATCCCACTGGTGGGAATTTATTTCCATATGTGGTACTCATAATTTTCGTCTTTACAAGGAAAGTTCTTTCGATGTCTCAATTTGTTTTATAGTCCAATTTCAAATGTTTATTTTAGTCTTACCGTAATCCGAACGCGAGCATTTGTACCGTCCTCCAACAAAATTGCAATTTTAGACTCAAAAAAATCCCACTGGTGGGAATTTATTTCCATATGCGGTACTCATAATTTCCGTCTTTACAAGGAAAGTTCTTTCGATGTCTCAATTTACTTTATATTCCAATTTCAAATGTTTATTTTAGTCTTACCGTAATCCGAACGCGAGCATTTGTACCGTCCTCCAACAAAATTGCAATTTTAGACTCAAAAAAATCCCACTGGTGGGAATTTATTTCCATATGCGGTACTCATAATTTCCGTCTTTACAAGGAAAGTTCTTTCGATGTCTCAATTTGTTTTATAGTCCAATTTCAAATGTTTATTTAAGTTGTACAGTAATCCGGGCACGAGCATTTGTACCGTCCCGAAACAAAATTGCAATTTTAGACTCAAAAAAATCCCACTGGTGGGAATTTATTTCCATATGTGGTACTCATAATTTCCGTCTTTACAAGGAAAGTTCTTTCGATGTCTCAATTTGTTTTATAGTCCAATTTCAAATGTTTATTTTAGTCTTACCGTAATCCGAACGCGAGCATTTGTACCGTACTCCAACAAAATTGCAATTTTAGACTCAAAAAAATCCCACTTGTGGGAATTTATTTCCATATGTGGTACTCATAATTTCCGTCATTACAAGGAAAGTTCTTTCGATATCCCAATTTTTTTTACAGTCCAATTTCAAATGTTTATTTTAGTCTTACCGTAATCCGAACCCGAGCATTTGTACCGTCCTCCAACAAAATTGCAATTTTAGACTCAAAAAAATCCCACTGGTGGGAATTTATTTCCATATGCGGTACTCATAATTTCCGTCTTCACAAGGAAAGTTCTTTCGATGTCTCAATTTGTTTTATATTCCAATTTCAAATGTTTATTTTAGTCTTACCGTAATCCGAACGCGAGCATTTGTACCGTCCTCCAACAAAATTGCAATTTTAGACTCAAAAAAATCCCACTGGTGGGAATTTATTTCCATATGCGGTACTCATAATTTCCGTCTTTACAAGGAAAGTTCTTTCGATGTCTCAATTTGTTTTATAGTCCAATTTCAAATGTTTATTTAAGTTGTACAGTAATCCGGGCACGAGCATTTGTACCGTCCCGAAACAAAATTGCAATTTTAGACTCAAAAAAATCCCACTGGTGGGAATTTATTTCCATATGTGGTACTCATAATTTCCGTCTTTACAAGGAAAGTTCTTTCGATGTCTCAATTTGTTTTATAGTCCAATTTCAAATGTTTATTTTAGTCTTACCGTAATCCGAACGCGAGCATTTGTACCGTACTCCAACAAAATTGCAATTTTAGACTCAAAAAAATCCCACTTGTGGGAATTTATTTCCATATGTGGTACTCATAATTTCCGTCATTACAAGGAAAGTTCTTTCGATATCCCAATTTTTTTTACAGTCCAATTTCAAATGTTTATTTTAGTCTTACCGTAATCCGAACCCGAGCATTTGTACCGTCCTCCAACAAAATTGCAATTTTAGACTCAAAAAAATCCCACTGGTGGGAATTTATTTCCATATGCGGTACTCATAATTTCCGTCTTCACAAGGAAAGTTCTTTCGATGTCTCAATTTGTTTTATAGTCCAATTTCAAATGTTTATTTTAGTCTTACCGTAATCCGAACGCGAGAATTTGTACCGTTCTCCAACAAAATTGCAATTTTAGACTCAAAAAAATCCCACTGGTGGGAATTTATTTCCATATGTGGTACTCATAATTTCTGTCTTTACAAGGAAATTTCTTTCGATGTCTCAATTTGTTTTATAGTCCAATTTCAAATGTTTATTTAAGTTGTACAGTAATCCGGGCACGAGCATTTGTACCGTCCCGAAACAAAATTGCAATTTTAGACTCAAAAAAATCCCACTGGTGGGAATTTATTTCCATATGTGGTACTCATAATTTCCGTCTTTACAAGGAAAGTTCTTTCGATGTCTCAATTTGTTTTATAGTCCAATTTCAAATGTTTATTTTAGTCTTACCGTAATCCGAACGCGAGCATTTGTACCGTCCTCCAACAAAATTGCAATTTTAGACTCAAAAAAATCCCACTGGTGGGAATTTATTGCCATATGCGGTACTCATAATTTCCGTCTTTACAAGGATAGTTCTTTCGATGTCTCAATTTGTTT
The DNA here is from genome assembly GCA_033977485.1 of Hydrangea macrophylla. Classification (NCBI taxonomy): domain Eukaryota; kingdom Viridiplantae; phylum Streptophyta; class Magnoliopsida; order Cornales; family Hydrangeaceae; genus Hydrangea; species Hydrangea macrophylla. The sequence continues at coordinate 81,744,843 of CM066996.1, forward strand.
TATAGTCCAATTTCAAATGTTTATTTTAGTCTTACCGTAATCCGAACGCGAGCATTTGTACCGTTCTCCAACAAAATTGCAATTTTAGACTCAAAAAAATCCCACTGGTGGGAATTTATTTCCATATGTGGTACTCATAATTTCCGTCTTTACAAGGAAAGTTCTTTCGATGTCTCAATTTGTTTTACAGTCCAATTTCAAATGTTTATTTTAGTCTTACCGTAATCCGAACGCGAGCATTTGTACCGTCCTCCAACAAAATTGCAATTTTAGACACAAAAAAATCCCACTGGTCGGAATTTATTTCCATATGTGGTACTCATAATTTCCGTCATTACAAGGAAAGTTCTTTCGATATCCCAATTTGTTTTACAGTCCAATTTCAAATGTTTATTTTAGTCTTACCGTAATCCGAACCCGAGCATTTGTACCGTCCTCCAACAAAATTGCAATTTTAGACTCAAAAAAATCCCACTGGTGGGAATTTATTTCCATATGCGGTACTCATAATTTCCGTCTTTACAAGGAAAGTTCTTTCGATGTCTCAATTTGTTTTATAGTCCAATTTCAAATGTTTATTTTAGTCTTACCGTAATCCGAACGCGAGCATTTGTACCGTTCTCCAACAAAATTGCAATTTTAGACTCAAAAAAATCCCACTGGTGGGAATTTATTTCCATATGTGGTACTCATAATTTCCGTCTTTACAAGGAAAGTTCTTTCGATGTCTCAATTTGCTTTATAGTCCAATTTCAAATGTTTATTTTAGTCTTACCGTAATCCGAGCGCGAGCATTTGTACCGTCCTCCAACAAAATTGCAATTTTATACTCAAAAAAATCCCACTTGTGGGAATTTATTTCCATATGTGGTACTCATAATTTCCGTCATTACAAGGAAAGTTCTTTCGATATCCCAATTTGTTTTACAGTCCAATTTCAAATGTTTATTTTAGTCTTACCGTAATCCGAACGCGAGCATTTGTACCGTCCTCCAACAAAATTGCAATTTTAGACTCAAAAAAATCCCACTGGTGGGAATTTATTTCCATATGTGGTACTCATAATTTCCGTCATTACAAGGAAAGTTCTTTCGATATCCCAATTTGTTTTACAGTCCAATTTCAAATGTTTATTTTAGTCTTACCGTAATCCGAACCCGAGCATTTGTACCGTCCTCCAACAAAATTGCAATTTTAGACTCAAAAAAATCCCACTGGTGGGAATTTATTTCCATATGCGGTACTCATAATTTCCGTCTTTACAAGGAAAGTTCTTTCGATGTCTCAATTTACTTTATATTCCAATTTCAAATGTTTATTTTAGTCTTACCGTAATCCGAACGCGAGCATTTGTACCGTCCTCCAACAAAATTGCAATTTTAGACTCAAAAAAATCCCACTGGTGGGAATTTATTTCCATATGTGGTACTCATAATTTCCGTCTTTACAAGGAAAGTTCTTTCGATGTCTCAATTTGTTTTATAGTCCAATTTCAAATGTTTATTTAAGTTGTACAGTAATCCGGGCACGAGCATTTGTACCGTCCCGAAACAAAATTGCAATTTTAGACTCAAAAAAATCCCACTGGTGGGAATTTATTTCCATATGTGGTACTCATAATTTTCGTCTTTACAAGGAAAGTTCTTTCGATGTCTCAATTTGTTTTATAGTCCAATTTCAAATGTTTATTTTAGTCTTACCGTAATCCGAACGCGAGCATTTGTACCGTCCTCCAACAAAATTGCAATTTTAGACTCAAAAAAATCCCACTTGTGGGAATTTATTTCCATATGTGGTACTCATAATTTCCGTCATTACAAGGAAAGTTCTTTCGATATCCCAATTTGTTTTACAGTCCAATTTCAAATGTTTATTTTAGTCTTACCGTAATCCGAACGCGAGCATTTGTACCGTCCTCCAACAAAATTGCAATTTTAGACTCAAAAAAATCCCACTGGTGGGAATTTATTTCCATATGTGGTACTCATAATTTCCGTCATTACAAGGAAAGTTCTTTCGATATCCCAATTTGTTTTACAGTCCAATTTCAAATGTTTATTTTAGTCTTACCGTAATCCGAACCCGAGCATTTGTACCGTCCTCCAACAAAATTGCAATTTTAGACTCAAAAAAATCCCACTGGTGGGAATTTATTTCCATATGCGGTACTCATAATTTCCGTCTTTACAAGGAAAGTTCTTTCGATGTCTCAATTTACTTTATATTCCAATTTCAAATGTTTATTTTAGTCTTACCGTAATCCGAACGCGAGCATTTGTACCGTCCTCCAACAAAATTGCAATTTTAGACTCAAAAAAATCCCACTGGTGGGAATTTATTTCCATATGTGGTACTCATAATTTCCGTCTTTACAAGGAAAGTTCTTTCGATGTCTCAATTTGTTTTATAGTCCAATTTCAAATGTTTATTTAAGTTGTACAGTAATCCGGGCACGAGCATTTGTACCGTCCCGAAACAAAATTGCAATTTTAGACTCAAAAAAATCCCACTGGTGGGAATTTATTTCCATATGTGGTACTCATAATTTCCGTCTTTACAAGGAAAGTTCTTTCGATGTCTCAATTTGTTTTATAGTCCAATTTCAAATGTTTATTTTAGTCTTACCGTAATCCGAACGCGAGCATTTGTACCGTCCTCCAACAAAATTGCAATTTTAGACTCAAAAAAATCCCACTTGTGGGAATTTATTTCCATATGTGGTACTCATAATTTCCGTCATTACAAGGAAAGTTCTTTCGATATCCCAATTTTTTTTACAGTCCAATTTCAAATGTTTATTTTAGTCTTACCGTAATCCGAACCCGAGCATTTGTACCGTCCTCCAACAAAATTGCAATTTTAGACTCAAAAAAATCCCACTGGTGGGAATTTATTTCCATATGCGGTACTCATAATTTCCGTCTTCACAAGGAAAGTTCTTTCGATGTCTCAATTTGTTTTATAGTCCAATTTCAAATGTTTATTTTAGTCTTACCGTAATCCGAACGCGAGAATTTGTACCGTTCTCCAACAAAATTGCAATTTTAGACTCAAAAAAATCCCACTGGTGGGAATTTATTTCCATATGTGGTACTCATAATTTCTGTCTTTACAAGGAAATTTCTTTCGATGTCTCAATTTGTTTTATAGTCCAATTTCAAATGTTTATTTAAGTTGTACAGTAATCCGGGCACGAGCATTTGTACCGTCCCGAAACAAAATTGCAATTTTAGACTCAAAAAAATCCCACTGGTGGGAATTTATTTCCATATGTGGTACTCATAATTTCCGTCTTTACAAGGAAAGTTCTTTCGATGTCTCAATTTGTTTTATAGTCCAATTTCAAATGTTTATTTTAGTCTTACCGTAATCCGAACGCGAGCATTTGTACCGTCCTCCAACAAAATTGCAATTTTAGACTCAAAAAAATCCCACTTGTGGGAATTTATTTCCATATGTGGTACTCATAATTTCCGTCATTACAAGGAAAGTTCTTTCGATATCCCAATTTGTTTTACAGTCCAATTTCAAATGTTTATTTTAGTCTTACCGTAATCCGAACGCGAGCATTTGTACCGTCCTCCAACAAAATTGCAATTTTAGACTCAAAAAAATCCCACTGGTGGAAATTTATTTCCATATGTGGTACTCATAATTTCCGTCATTACAAGGAAAGTTCTTTCGATATCCCAATTTGTTTTACAGTCCAATTTCAAATGTTTATTTTAGTCTTACCGTAATCCGAACCCGAGCATTTGTACCGTCCTCCAACAAAATTGCAATTTTAGACTCAAAAAAATCCCACTGGTGGGAATTTATTTCCATATGCGGTACTCATAATTTCCGTCTTTACAAGGAAAGTTCTTTCGATGTCTCAATTTACTTTATAGTCCAATTTCAAATGTTTATTTTAGTCTTACCGTAATCCGAACGCGAGCATTTGTACTGTCCTCCAACAAAATTGCAATTTTAGACTCAAAAAAATCCCACTGGTGGGAATTTATTTCCATATGTGGTACTCATAATTTCCGTCTTTACAAGGAAAGTTCTTTCGATGTCTCAATTTGTTTTATAGTCCAATTTCAAATGTTTATTTAAGTTGTACAGTAATCCGGGCACGAGCATTTGTACCGTCCCGAAACAAAATTTCAATTTTAGACTCAAAAAAATCCCACTGGTGGGAATTTATTTCCATATGTGGTACTCATAATTTCCGTCTTTACAAGGAAAGTTCTTTCGATGTCTCAATTTGTTTTATAGTCCAATTTCAAATGTTTATTTTAGTCTTACCGTAATCCGAACGCGAGCATTTGTACCGTCCTCCAACAAAATTGCAATTTTAGACTCAAAAAAATCCCACTTGTGGGAATTTATTTCCATATGTGGTACTCATAATTTCCGTCATTACAAGGAAAGTTCTTTCGATATCCCAATTTTTTTTACAGTCCAATTTCAAATGTTTATTTTAGTCTTACCGTAATCCGAACGCGAGCATTTGTACCGTCCTCCAACAAAATTGCAATTTTAGACTCAAAAAAATCCCACTGGTGGGAATTTATTTCCATATGCGGTACTCATAATTTCCGTCTTTACAAGGAAAGTTCTTTCGATGTCTCAATTTGTTTTATAGTCCAATTTCAAATGTTTATTTTAGTCTTACCGTAATCCGAACGCGAGCATTTGTACCGTTCTCCAACAAAATTGCAATTTTAGACTCAAAAAAATCCCACTTGTGGGAATTTATTTCCATATGTGGTACTCATAATTTCCGTCATTACAAGGAAAGTTCTTTCGATATCCCAATTTGTTTTACAGTCCAATTTCAAATGTTTATTTTAGTCTTACCGTAATCCGAACGCGAGCATTTGTACCGTCCTCCAACAAAATTGCAATTTTAGACTCAAAAAAATCCCACTGGTGGAAATTTATTTCCATATGTGGTACTCATAATTTCCGTCATTACAAGGAAAGTTCTTTCGATATCCCAATTTGTTTTACAGTCCAATTTCAAATGTTTATTTTAGTCTTACCGTAATCCGAACCCGAGCATTTGTACCGTCCTCCAACAAAATTGCAATTTTAGACTCAAAAAAATCCCACTGGTGGGAATTTATTTCCATATGCGGTACTCATAATTTCCGTCTTTACAAGGAAAGTTCTTTCGATGTCTCAATTTACTTTATATTCCAATTTCAAATGTTTATTTTAGTCTTACCGTAATCCGAACGCGAGCATTTGTACCGTCCTCCAACAAAATTGCAATTTTAGACTCAAAAAAATCCCACTGGTGGGAATTTATTTCCATATGTGGTACTCATAATTTCCGTCTTTACAAGGAAAGTTCTTTCGATGTCTCAATTTGTTTTATAGTCCAATTTCAAATGTTTATTTAAGTTGTACAGTAATCCGGGCACGAGCATTTGTACCGTCCCGAAACAAAATTGCAATTTTAGACTCAAAAAAATCCCACTGGTGGGAATTTATTTCCATATGTGGTACTCATAATTTCCGTCTTTACAAGGAAAGTTCTTTCGATGTCTCAATTTGTTTTATAGTCCAATTTCAAATGTTTATTTTAGTCTTACCGTAATCCGAACGCGAGCATTTGTACCGTCCTCCAACAAAATTGCAATTTTAGACTCAAAAAAATCCCACTTGTGGGAATTTATTTCCATATGTGGTACTCATAATTTCCGTCATTACAAGGAAAGTTCTTTCGATATCCCAATTTTTTTTACAGTCCAATTTCAAATGTTTATTTTAGTCTTACCGTAATCCGAACCCGAGCATTTGTACCGTCCTCCAACAAAATTGCAATTTTAGACTCAAAAAAATCCCACTGGTGGGAATTTATTTCCATATGCGGTACTCATAATTTCCGTCTTCACAAGGAAAGTTCTTTCGATGTCTCAATTTGTTTTATAGTCCAATTTCAAATGTTTATTTTAGTCTTACCGTAATCCGAACGCGAGAATTTGTACCGTTCTCCAACAAAATTGCAATTTTAGACTCAAAAAAATCCCACTGGTGGGAATTTATTTCCATATGTGGTACTCATAATTTCTGTCTTTACAAGGAAATTTCTTTCGATGTCTCAATTTGTTTTATAGTCCAATTTCAAATGTTTATTTAAGTTGTACAGTAATCCGGGCACGAGCATTTGTACCGTCCCGAAACAAAATTGCAATTTTAGACTCAAAAAAATCCCACTGGTGGGAATTTATTTCCATATGTGGTACTCATAATTTCCGTCTTTACAAGGAAAGTTCTTTCGATGTCTCAATTTGTTTTATAGTCCAATTTCAAATGTTTATTTTAGTCTTACCGTAATCCGAACGCGAGCATTTGTACCGTCCTCCAACAAAATTGCAATTTTAGACTCAAAAAAATCCCACTTGTGGGAATTTATTTCCATATGTGGTACTCATAATTTCCGTCATTACAAGGAAAGTTCTTTCGATATCCCAATTTGTTTTACAGTCCAATTTCAAATGTTTATTTTAGTCTTACCGTAATCCGAACGCGAGCATTTGTACCGTCCTCCAACAAAATTGCAATTTTAGACTCAAAAAAATCCCACTGGTGGAAATTTATTTCCATATGTGGTACTCATAATTTCCGTCATTACAAGGAAAGTTCTTTCGATATCCCAATTTGTTTTACAGTCCAATTTCAAATGTTTATTTTAGTCTTACCGTAATCCGAACCCGAGCATTTGTACCGTCCTCCAACAAAATTGCAATTTTAGACTCAAAAAAATCCCACTGGTGGGAATTTATTTCCATATGCGGTACTCATAATTTCCGTCTTTACAAGGAAAGTTCTTTCGATGTCTCAATTTACTTTATAGTCCAATTTCAAATGTTTATTTTAGTCTTACCGTAATCCGAACGCGAGCATTTGTACTGTCCTCCAACAAAATTGCAATTTTAGACTCAAAAAAATCCCACTGGTGGGAATTTATTTCCATATGTGGTACTCATAATTTCCGTCTTTACAAGGAAAGTTCTTTCGATGTCTCAATTTGTTTTATAGTCCAATTTCAAATGTTTATTTAAGTTGTACAGTAATCCGGGCACGAGCATTTGTACCGTCCCGAAACAAAATTTCAATTTTAGACTCAAAAAAATCCCACTGGTGGGAATTTATTTCCATATGTGGTACTCATAATTTCCGTCTTTACAAGGAAAGTTCTTTCGATGTCTCAATTTGTTTTATAGTCCAATTTCAAATGTTTATTTTAGTCTTACCGTAATCCGAACGCGAGCATTTGTACCGTCCTCCAACAAAATTGCAATTTTAGACTCAAAAAAATCCCACTTGTGGGAATTTATTTCCATATGTGGTACTCATAATTTCCGTCATTACAAGGAAAGTTCTTTCGATATCCCAATTTTTTTTACAGTCCAATTTCAAATGTTTATTTTAGTCTTACCGTAATCCGAACGCGAGCATTTGTACCGTCCTCCAACAAAATTGCAATTTTAGACTCAAAAAAATCCCACTGGTGGGAATTTATTTCCATATGCGGTACTCATAATTTCCGTCTTTACAAGGAAAGTTCTTTCGATGTCTCAATTTGTTTTATAGTCCAATTTCAAATGTTTATTTTAGTCTTACCGTAATCCGAACGCGAGCATTTGTACCGTTCTCCAACAAAATTGCAATTTTAGACTCAAAAAAATCCCACTTGTGGGAATTTATTTCCATATGTGGTACTCATAATTTCCGTCATTACAAGGAAAGTTCTTTCGATATCCCAATTTGTTTTACAGTCCAATTTCAAATGTTTATTTTAGTCTTACCGTAATCCGAACGCGAGCATTTGTACCGTCCTCCAACAAAATTGCAATTTTAGACTCAAAAAAATCCCACTGGTGGGAATTTATTTCCATATGTGGTACTCATAATTTCCGTCTTTACAAGGAAAGTTCTTTCGATGTCTCAATTTGTTTTATAGTCCAATTTCAAATGTTTATTTAAGTTGTACAGTAATCCGGGCACGAGCATTTGTACCGTCCCGAAACAAAATTTCAATTTTAGACTCAAAAAAATCCCACTGGTGGGAATTTATTTCCATATGTGGTACTCATAATTTCCGTCTTTACAAGGAAAGTTCTTTCGATGTCTCAATTTGTTTTATAGTCCAATTTCAAATGTTTATTTTAGTCTTACCGTAATCCGAACGCGAGCATTTGTACCGTCCTCCAACAAAATTGCAATTTTAGACTCAAAAAAATCCCACTTGTGGGAATTTATTTCCATATGTGGTACTCATAATTTCCGTCATTACAAGGAAAGTTCTTTCGATATCCCAATTTTTTTTACAGTCCAATTTCAAATGTTTATTTTAGTCTTACCGTAATCCGAACGCGAGCATTTGTACCGTCCTCCAACAAAATTGCAATTTTAGACTCAAAAAAATCCCACTGGTGGGAATTTATTTCCATATGCGGTACTCATAATTTCCGTCTTTACAAGGAAAGTTCTTTCGATGTCTCAATTTGTTTTATAGTCCAATTTCAAATGTTTATTTTAGTCTTACCGTAATCCGAACGCGAGCATTTGTACCGTTCTCCAACAAAATTGCAATTTTAGACTCAAAAAAATCCCACTTGTGGGAATTTATTTCCATATGTGGTACTCATAATTTCCGTCATTACAAGGAAAGTTCTTTCGATATCCCAATTTGTTTTACAGTCCAATTTCAAATGTTTATTTTAGTCTTACCGTAATCCGAACGCGAGCATTTGTACCGTCCTCCAACAAAATTGCAATTTTAGACTCAAAAAAATCCCACTGGTGGAAATTTATTTCCATATGTGGTACTCATAATTTCCGTCATTACAAGGAAAGTTCTTTCGATATCCCAATTTGTTTTACAGTCCAATTTCAAATGTTTATTTTAGTCTTACCGTAATCCGAACCCGAGCATTTGTACCGTCCTCCAACAAAATTGCAATTTTAGACTCAAAAAAATCCCACTGGTGGGAATTTATTTCCATATGCGGTACTCATAATTTCCGTCTTTACAAGGAAAGTTCTTTCGATGTCTCAATTTACTTTATAGTCCAATTTCAAATGTTTATTTTAGTCTTACCGTAATCCGAACGCGAGCATTTGTACTGTCCTCCAACAAAATTGCAATTTTAGACTCAAAAAAATCCCACTGGTGGGAATTTATTTCCATATGTGGTACTCATAATTTCCGTCTTTACAAGGAAAGTTCTTTCGATGTCTCAATTTGTTTTATAGTCCAATTTCAAATGTTTATTTAAGTTGTACAGTAATCCGGGCACGAGCATTTGTACCGTCCCGAAACAAAATTTCAATTTTAGACTCAAAAAAATCCCACTGGTGGGAATTTATTTCCATATGTGGTACTCATAATTTCCGTCTTTACAAGGAAAGTTCTTTCGATGTCTCAATTTGTTTTATAGTCCAATTTCAAATGTTTATTTTAGTCTTACCGTAATCCGAACGCGAGCATTTGTACCGTCCTCCAACAAAATTGCAATTTTAGACTCAAAAAAATCCCACTTGTGGGAATTTATTTCCATATGTGGTACTCATAATTTCCGTCATTACAAGGAAAGTTTTTTCGATATCCCAATTTTTTTTACAGTCCAATTTCAAATGTTTATTTTAGTCTTACCGTAATCCGAACGCGAGCATTTGTACCGTCCTCCAACAAAATTGCAATTTTAGACTCAAAAAAATCCCACTGGTGGGAATTTATTTCCATATGCGGTACTCATAATTTCCGTCTTTACAAGGAAAGTTCTTTCGATGTCTCAATTTGTTTTATAGTCCAATTTCAAATGTTTATTTTAGTCTTACCGTAATCCGAACGCGAGCATTTGTACCGTTCTCCAACAAAATTGCAATTTTAGACTCAAAAAAATCCCACTTGTGGGAATTTATTTCCATATGTGGTACTCATAATTTCCGTCATTACAAGGAAAGTTCTTTCGATATCCCAATTTGTTTTACAGTCCAATTTCAAATGTTTATTTTAGTCTTACCGTAATCCGAACGCGAGCATTTGTACCGTCCTCCAACAAAATTGCAATTTTAGACTCAAAAAAATCCCACTGGTGGAAATTTATTTCCATATGTGGTACTCATAATTTCCGTCATTACAAGGAAAGTTCTTTCGATATCCCAATTTGTTTTACAGTCCAATTTCAAATGTTTATTTTAGTCTTACCGTAATCCGAACCCGAGCATTTGTACCGTCCTCCAACAAAATTGCAATTTTAGACTCAAAAAAATCCCACTGGTGGGAATTTATTTCCATATGCGGTACTCATAATTTCCGTCTTTACAAGGAAAGTTCTTTCGATGTCTCAATTTACTTTATAGTCCAATTTCAAATGTTTATTTTAGTCTTACCGTAATCCGAACGCGAGCATTTGTACTGTCCTCCAACAAAATTGCAATTTTAGACTCAAAAAAATCCCACTGGTGGGAATTTATTTCCATATGTGGTACTCATAATTTCCGTCTTTACAAGGAAAGTTCTTTCGATGTCTCAATTTGTTTTATAGTCCAATTTCAAATGTTTATTTAAGTTGTACAGTAATCCGGGCACGAGCATTTGTACCGTCCCGAAACAAAATTTCAATTTTAGACTCAAAAAAATCCCACTGGTGGGAATTTATTTCCATATGTGGTACTCATAATTTCCGTCTTTACAAGGAAAGTTCTTTCGATGTCTCAATTTGTTTTATAGTCCAATTTCAAATGTTTATTTTAGTCTTACCGTAATCCGAACGCGAGCATTTGTACCGTCCTCCAACAAAATTGCAATTTTAGACTCAAAAAAATCCCACTTGTGGGAATTTATTTCCATATGTGGTACTCATAATTTCCGTCATTACAAGGAAAGTTCTTTCGATATCCCAATTTTTTTTACAGTCCAATTTCAAATGTTTATTTTAGTCTTACCGTAATCCGAACCCGAGCATTTGTACCGTCCTCCAACAAAATTGCAATTTTAGACTCAAAAAAATCCCACTGGTGGGAATTTATTTCCATATGCGGTACTCATAATTTCCGTCTTTACAAGGAAAGTTCTTTCGATGTCTCAATTTGTTTTATAGTCCAATTTCAAATGTTTATTTTAGTCTTACCGTAATCCGAACGCGAGCATTTGTACCGTCCTCCAACAAAATTGCAATTTTAGACTCAAAAAAATCCCACTGGTGGGAATTTATTTCCATATGTGGTACTCATAATTTCCGTCTTTACAAGGAAAGTTCTTTCGATGTCTCAATTTGTTTTATAGTCCAATTTCAAATGTTTATTTAAGTTGTACAGTAATCCGGGCACGAGCATTTGTACCGTCCCGAAACAAAATTGCAATTTTAGACTCAAAAAAATCCCACTGGTGGGAATTTATTTCCATATGTGGTACTCATAATTTCCGTCTTTACAAGGAAAGTTCTTTCGATGTCTCAATTTGCTTTATAGTCCAATTTCAAATGTTTATTTTAGTCTTACCGTAATCCTAACGCGAGCATTTGTACCGTCCTCCAACAAAATTGCAATTTTAGACTCAAAAAAATCCCACTTGTGGGAATTTATTTCCATATGTGGTACTCATAATTTCCGTCATTACAAGGAAAGTTCTTTCGATATCCCAATTTGTTTTACAGTCCAATTTCAAATGTTTATTTTAGTCTTACCGTAATCCGAACCCGAGCATTTGTACCGTCCTCCAACAAAATTGCAATTTTAGACTCAAAAAAATCCCACTGGTGGGAATTTATTTCCATATGCGGTACTCATAATTTCCGTCTTTACAAGGATAGTTCTTTCGATGTCTCAATTTGTTTTATAGTCCAATTTCAAATGTTTATTTTAGTCTTACCGTAATCCGAACGCGAGCATTTGTACCGTTCTCCAACAAAATTGCAATTTTAGACTCAAAAAAATCCCACTGGTGGGAATTTATTTCCATATGTGGTACTCATAATTTCCGTCTTTACAAGGAAAGTTCTTTCGATGTCTCAATTTGTTTTACAGTCCAATTTCAAATGTTTATTTTAGTCTTACCGTAATCCGAACGCGAGCATTTGTACCGTCCTCCAACAAAATTGCAATTTTAGACACAAAAAAATCCCACTGGTGGGAATTTATTTCCATATGTGGTACTCATAATTTCCGTCATTACAAGGAAAGTTCTTTCGATATCCCAATTTGTTTTACAGTCCAATTTCAAATGTTTATTTTAGTCTTACCGTAATCCGAACCCGAGCATTTGTACCGTCCTCCAACAAAATTGCAATTTTAGACTCAAAAAAATCCCACTGGTGGGAATTTATTTCCATATGCGGTACTCATAATTTCCGTCTTTACAAGGAAAGTTCTTTCGATGTCTCAATTTGTTTTATAGTCCAATTTCAAATGTTTATTTTAGTCTTACCGTAATCCGAACGCGAGCATTTGTACCGTTCTCCAACAAAATTGCAATTTTAGACTCAAAAAAATCCCACTGGTGGGAATTTATTTCCATATGTGGTACTCATAATTTCCGTCTTTACAAGGAAAGTTCTTTCGATGTCTCAATTTGCTTTATAGTCCAATTTCAAATGTTTATTTTAGTCTTACCGTAATCCGAGCGCGAGCATTTGTACCGTCCTCCAACAAAATTGCAATTTTAGACTCAAAAAAATCCCACTTGTGGGAATTTATTTCCATATGTGGTACTCATAATTTCCGTCATTACAAGGAAAGTTCTTTCGATATCCCAATTTGTTTTACAGTCCAATTTCAAATGTTTATTTTAGTCTTACCGTAATCCGAACGCGAGCATTTGTACCGTCCTCCAACAAAATTGCAATTTTAGACTCAAAAAAATCCCACTGGTGGGAATTTATTTCCATATGTGGTACTCATAATTTCCGTCATTACAAGGAAAGTTCTTTCGATATCCCAATTTGTTTTACAGTCCAATTTCAAATGTTTATTTTAGTCTTACCGTAATCCGAACCCGAGCATTTGTACCGTCCACCAACAAAATTGCAATTTTAGACTCAAAAAAATCCCACTGGTGGGAATTTATTTCCATATGCGGTACTCATAATTTCCGTCTTTACAAGGAAAGTTCTTTCGATGTCTCAATTTGTTTTATAGTCCAATTTCAAATGTTTATTTTAGTCTTACCGTAATCCGAACGCGAGCATTTGTACCGTCCTCCAACAAAATTGCAATTTTAGACTCAAAAAAATCCCACTGGTGGGAATTTATTTCCATATGTGGTACTCATAATTTCCGTCTTTACAAGGAAAGTTCTTTCGATGTCTCAATTTGTTTTATAGTCCAATTTCAAATGTTTATTTAAGTTGTACAGTAATCCGGGCACGAGCATTTGTACCGTCCCGAAACAAAATTGCAATTTTAGACTCAAAAAAATCCCACTGGTGGGAATTTATTTCCATATGTGGTACTCATAATTTCCGTCTTTACAAGGAAAGTTCTTTCGATGTCTCAATTTGTTTTATAGTCCAATTTCAAATGTTTATTTTAGTCTTACCGTAATCCGAACGCGAGCATTTGTACCGTCCTCCAACAAAATTGCAATTTTAGACTCAAAAAAATCCCACTTGTGGGAATTTATTTCCATATGTGGTACTCATAATTTCCGTCATTACAAGGAAAGTTCTTTCGATATCCCAATTTGTTTTACAGTCCAATTTCAAATGTTTATTTTAGTCTTACCGTAATCCGAACCCGAGCATTTGTACCGTCCTCCAACAAAATTGCAATTTTAGACTCAAAAAAATCCCACTGGTGGGAATTTATTTCCATATGCGGTACTCATAATTTCCGTCTTTACAAGGATAGTTCTTTCGATGTCTCAATTTGTTTTATAGTCCAATTTCAAATGTTTATTTTAGTCTTACCGTAATCCGAACGCGAGCATTTGTACCGTTCTCCAACAAAATTGCAATTTTAGACTCAAAAAAATCCCACTGGTGGGAATTTATTTCCATATGTGGTACTCATAATTTCCGTCTTTACAAGGAAAGTTCTTTCGATGTCTCAATTTGTTTTACAGTCCAATTTCAAATGTTTATTTTAGTCTTACCGTAATCCGAACGCGAGCATTTGTACCGTCCTCCAACAAAATTGCAATTTTAGACACAAAAAAATCCCACTGGTGGGAATTTATTTCCATATGCGGTACTCATAATTTCCGTCATTACAAGGAAAGTTCTTTCGATATCCCAATTTGTTTTACAGTCCAATTTCAAATGTTTATTTTAGTCTTACCGTAATCCGAACCCGAGCATTTGTACCGTCCTCCAACAAAATTGCAATTTTAGACTCAAAAAAATCCCACTGGTGGGAATTTATTTCCATATGCGGTACTCATAATTTCCGTCTTTACAAGGAAAGTTCTTTCGATGTCTCAATTTGTTTTATAGTCCAATTTCAAATGTTTATTTTAGTCTTACCGTAATCTGAACGCGAGCATTTGTACCGTTCTCCAACAAAATTGCAATTTTAGACTCAAAAAAATCCCACTGGTGGGAATTTATTTCCATATGTGGTACTCATAATTTCCGTCTTTACAAGGAAAGTTCTTTCGATGTCTCAATTTGCTTTATAGTCCAATTTCAAATGTTTATTTTAGTCTTACCGTAATCCTAACGCGAGCATTTGTACCGTCCTCCAACAAAATTGCAATTTTAGACTCAAAAAAATCCCACTTGTGGGAATTTATTTCCATATGTGGTACTCATAATTTCCGTCATTACAAGGAAAGTTCTTTCGATATCCCAATTTGTTTTACAGTCCAATTTCAAATGTTTATTTTAGTCTTACCGTAATCCGAACCCGAGCATTTTTACCGTCCTCCAACAAAATTGCAATTTTAGACTCAAAAAAATCCCACTGGTGGGAATTTATTTCCATATGCGGTACTCATAATTTCCGTCTTTACAAGGATAGTTCTTTCGATGTCTCAATTTGTTTTATAGTCCAATTTCAAATGTTTATTTTAGTCTTACCGTAATCCGAACGCGAGCATTTGTACCGTTCTCCAACAAAATTGCAATTTTAGACTCAAAAAAATCCCACTGGTGGGAATTTATTTCCATATGTGGTACTCATAATTTCCGTCTTTACAAGGAAAGTTCTTTCGATGTCTCAATTTGTTTTACAGTCCAATTTCAAATGTTTATTTTAGTCTTACCGTAATCCGAACGCGAGCATTTGTACCGTCCTCCAACAAAATTGCAATTTTAGACACAAAAAAATCCCACTGGTGGGAATTTATTTCCATATGTGGTACTCATAATTTCCGTCATTACAAGGAAAGTTCTTTCGATATCCCAATTTGTTTTACAGTCCAATTTCAAATGTTTATTTTAGTCTTACCGTAATCCGAACCCGAGCATTTGTACCGTCCTCCAACAAAATTGCAATTTTAGACTCAAAAAAATCCCACTGGTGGGAATTTATTTCCATATGCGGTACTCATAATTTCCGTCTTTACAAGGAAAGTTCTTTCGATGTCTCAATTTGTTTTATAGTCCAATTTCAAATGTTTATTTTAGTCTTACCGTAATCTGAACGCGAGCATTTGTACCGTTCTCCAACAAAATTGCAATTTTAGACTCAAAAAAATCCCACTGGTGGGAATTTATTTCCATATGTGGTACTCATAATTTCCGTCTTTACAAGGAAAGTTCTTTCGATGTCTCAATTTGCTTTATAGTCCAATTTCAAATGTTTATTTTAGTCTTACCGTAATCCTAACGCGAGCATTTGTACCGTCCTCCAACAAAATTGCAATTTTAGACTCAAAAAAATCCCACTTGTGGGAATTTATTTCCATATGTGGTACTCATAATTTCCGTCATTACAAGGAAAGTTCTTTCGATATCCCAATTTGTTTTACAGTCCAATTTCAAATGTTTATTTTAGTCTTACCGTAATCCGAACCCGAGCATTTGTACCGTCCTCCAACAAAATTGCAATTTTAGACTCAAAAAAATCCCACTGGTGGGAATTTATTTCCATATGCGGTACTCATAATTTCCGTCTTTACAAGGATAGTTCTTTCGATGTCTCAATTTGTTTTATAGTCCAATTTCAAATGTTTATTTTAGTCTTACCGTAATCCGAACGCGAGCATTTGTACCGTCCTCCAACAAAATTGCAATTTTAGACTCAAAAAAATCCCACTGGTGGGAATTTATTTCCATATGTGGTACTCATAATTTCCGTCTTTACAAGGAAAGTTCTTTCGATGTCTCAATTTGTTTTACAGTCCAATTTCAAATGTTTATTTTAGTCTTACCGTAATCCGAACGCGAGCATTTGTACCGTCCTCCAACAAAATTGCAATTTTAGACACAAAAAAATCCCACTGGTGGGAATTTATTTCCATATGTGGTACTCATAATTTCCGTCATTACAAGGAAAGTTCTTTCGATATCCCAATTTGTTTTACAGTCCAATTTCAAATGTTTATTTTAGTCTTACCGTAATCCGAACCCGAGCATTTGTACCGTCCTCCAACAAAATTGCAATTTTAGACTCAAAAAAATCCCACTGGTGGGAATTTATTTCCATATGCGGTACTCATAATTTCCGTCTTTACAAGGAAAGTTCTTTCGATGTCTCAATTTGTTTTATAGTCCAATTTCAAATGTTTATTTTAGTCTTACCGTAATCCGAACGCGAGCATTTGTACCGTTCTCCAACAAAATTGCAATTTTAGACTCAAAAAAATCCCACTGGTGGGAATTTATTTCCATATGTGGTACTCATAATTTCCGTCTTTACAAGGAAAGTTCTTTCGATGTCTCAATTTGCTTTATAGTCCAATTTCAAATGTTTATTTTAGTCTTACCGTAATCCGAGCGCGAGCATTTGTACCGTCCTCCAACAAAATTGCAATTTTAGACTCAAAAAAATCCCACTTGTGGGAATTTATTTCCATATGTGGTACTCATAATTTCCGTCATTACAAGGAAAGTTCTTTCGATATCCCAATTTGTTTTACAGTCCAATTTCAAATGTTTATTTTAGTCTTACCGTAATCCGAACGCGAGCATTTGTACCGTCCTCCAACAAAATTGCAATTTTAGACTCAAAAAAATCCCACTGGTGGGAATTTATTTCCATATGTGGTACTCATAATTTCCGTCATTACAAGGAAAGTTCTTTCGATATCCCAATTTGTTTTACAGTCCAATTTCAAATGTTTATTTTAGTCTTACCGTAATCCGAACCCGAGCATTTGTACCGTCCTCCAACAAAATTGCAATTTTAGACTCAAAAAAATCCCACTGGTGGGAATTTATTTCCATATGCGGTACTCATAATTTCCGTCTTTACAAGGAAAGTTCTTTCGATGTCTCAATTTGTTTTATAGTCCAATTTCAAATGTTTATTTTAGTCTTACCGTAATCCGAACGCGAGCATTTGTACCGTCCTCCAACAAAATTGCAATTTTAGACTCAAAAAAATCCCACTGGTGGGAATTTATTTCCATATGTGGTACTCATAATTTCCGTCTTTACAAGGAAAGTTCTTTCGATGTCTCAATTTGTTTTATAGTCCAATTTCAAATGTTTATTTAAGTTGTACAGTAATCCGGGCACGAGCATTTGTACCGTCCCGAAACAAAATTGCAATTTTAGACTCAAAAAAATCCCACTGGTGGGAATTTATTTCCATATGTGGTACTCATAATTTCCGTCTTTACAAGGAAAGTTCTTTCGATGTCTCAATTTGTTTTATAGTCCAATTTCAAATGTTTATTTTAGTCTTACCGTAATCCGAACGCGAGCATTTGTACCGTCCTCCAACAAAATTGCAATTTTAGACTCAAAAAAATCCCACTTGTGGGAATTTATTTCCATATGTGGTACTCATAATTTCCGTCATTACAAGGAAAGTTCTTTCGATATCCCAATTTGTTTTACAGTCCAATTTCAAATGTTTATTTTAGTCTTACCGTAATCCGAACCCGAGCATTTGTACCGTCCTCCAACAAAATTGCAATTTTAGACTCAAAAAAATCCCACTGGTGGGAATTTATTTCCATATGCGGTACTCATAATTTCCGTCTTTACAAGGATAGTTCTTTCGATGTCTCAATTTGTTTTATAGTCCAATTTCAAATGTTTATTTTAGTCTTACCGTAATCCGAACGCGAGCATTTGTACCGTTCTCCAACAAAATTGCAATTTTAGACTCAAAAAAATCCCACTGGTGGGAATTTATTTCCATATGTGGTACTCATAATTTCCGTCTTTACAAGGAAAGTTCTTTCGATGTCTCAATTTGTTTTACAGTCCAATTTCAAATGTTTATTTTAGTCTTACCGTAATCCGAACGCGAGCATTTGTACCGTCCTCCAACAAAATTGCAATTTTAGACACAAAAAAATCCCACTGGTGGGAATTTATTTCCATATGCGGTACTCATAATTTCCGTCATTACAAGGAAAGTTCTTTCGATATCCCAATTTGTTTTACAGTCCAATTTCAAATGTTTATTTTAGTCTTACCGTAATCCGAACCCGAGCATTTGTACCGTCCTCCAACAAAATTGCAATTTTAGACTCAAAAAAATCCCACTGGTGGGAATTTATTTCCATATGCGGTACTCATAATTTCCGTCTTTACAAGGAAAGTTCTTTCGATGTCTCAATTTGTTTTATAGTCCAATTTCAAATGTTTATTTTAGTCTTACCGTAATCTGAACGCGAGCATTTGTACCGTTCTCCAACAAAATTGCAATTTTAGACTCAAAAAAATCCCACTGGTGGGAATTTATTTCCATATGTGGTACTCATAATTTCCGTCTTTACAAGGAAAGTTCTTTCGATGTCTCAATTTGCTTTATAGTCCAATTTCAAATGTTTATTTTAGTCTTACCGTAATCCTAGCGCGAGCATTTGTACCGTCCTCCAACAAAATTGCAATTTTAGACTCAAAAAAATCCCACTTGTGGGAATTTATTTCCATATGTGGTACTCATAATTTCCGTCATTACAAGGAAAGTTCTTTCGATATCCCAATTTGTTTTACAGTCCAATTTCAAATGTTTATTTTAGTCTTACCGTAATCCGAACGCGAGCATTTGTACCGTCCTCCAACAAAATTGCAATTTTAGACTCAAAAAAATCCCACTGGTGGGAATTTATTTCCATATGTGGTACTCATAATTTCCGTCATTACAAGGAAAGTTCTTTCGATATCCCAATTTGTTTTACAGTCCAATTTCAAATGTTTATTTTAGTCTTACCGTAATCCGAACCCGAGCATTTGTACCGTCCTCCAACAAAATTGCAATTTTAGACTCAAAAAAATCCCACTGGTGGGAATTTATTTCCATATGCGGTACTCATAATTTCCGTCTTTACAAGGAAAGTTCTTTCGATGTCTCAATTTGTTTTATAGTCCAATTTCAAATGTTTATTTTAGTCTTACCGTAATCCGAACGCGAGCATTTGTACTGTCCTCCAACAAAATTGCAATTTTAGACTCAAAAAAATCCCACTGGTGGGAATTTATTTCCATATGTGGTACTCATAATTTCCGTCTTTACAAGGAAAGTTCTTTCGATGTCTCAATTTGTTTTATAGTCCAATTTCAAATGTTTATTTAAGTTGTACAGTAATCCGGGCACGAGCATTTGTACCGTCCCGAAACAAAATTGCAATTTTAGACTCAAAAAAATCCCACTGGTGGGAATTTATTTCCATATGTGGTACTCATAATTTCCGTCTTTACAAGGAAAGTTCTTTCGATGTCTCAATTTGTTTTATAGTCCAATTTCAAATGTTTATTTTAGTCTTACCGTAATCCGAACGCGAGCATTTGTACCGTCCTCCAACAAAATTGCAATTTTAGACTCAAAAAAATCCAACTTGTGGGAATTTATTTCCATATGTGGTACTCATAATTTCCGTCATTACAAGGAAAGTTCTTTCGATATCCCAATTTGTTTTACAGTCCAATTTCAAATGTTTATTTTAGTCTTACCGTAATCCGAACCCGAGCATTTGTACCGTCCTCCAACAAAATTGCAATTTTAGACTCAAAAAAATCCCACTGGTGGGAATTTATTTCCATATGCGGTACTCATAATTTTCGTCTTTACAAGGATAGTTCTTTCGATGTCTCAATTTGTTTTATAGTCCAATTTCAAATGTTTATTTTAGTCTTACCGTAATCCGAACGCGAGCATTTGTACCGTTCTCCAACAAAATTGCAATTTTAGACTCAAAAAAATCCCACTGGTGGGAATTTATTTCCATATGTGGTACTCATAATTTCCGTCTTTACAAGGAAAGTTCTTTCGATGTCTCAATTTGTTTTACTGTCCAATTTCAAATGTTTATTTTAGTCTTACCGTAATCCGAACGCGAGCATTTGTACCGTCCTCCAACAAAATTGCAATTTTAGACTCAAAAAAATCCCACTGGTGGGAATTTATTTCCATATGTGGTACTCATAATTTCCGTCTTTACAAGGAAAGTTCTTTCGATGTCTCAATTTGTTTTATAGTCCAATTTCAAATGTTTATTTAAGTTGTACAGTAATCCGGGTACGAGCATTTGTACCGTCCCGAAACAAAATTGCAATTTTAGACTCAAAAAAATCCCACTGGTGGGAATTTATTTCCATATCTGGTACTCATAATTTCCGTCTTTACAAGGAAAGTTCTTTCGATGTCTCAATTTGTTTTATAGTCCAATTTCAAATGTTTATTTTAGTCTTACCGTAATCCGAACGCGAGCATTTGTACCGTCCTCCAACAAAATTGCAATTTTAGACTCAAAAAAATCCCACTGGTGGGAATTTATTTCCATATGTGGTACTCATAATTTCCGTCATTACAAGGAAAGTTCTTTCGATATCCCAATTTGTTTTACAGTCCAATTTCAAATGTTTATTTTAGTCTTACCGTAATCCGAACCCGAGCATTTGTACCGTCCTCCAACAAAATTGCAATTTTAGACTCAAAAAAATCCCACTGGTGGGAATTTATTTCCATATGCGGTACTCATAATTTCCGTCTTTACAAGGAAAGTTCTTTCGATGTCTCAATTTGTTTTATAGTCCAATTTCAAATGTTTATTTTAGTCTTACCGTAATCCGAACGCGAGCATTTGTACCGTTCTCCAACAAAATTGCAATTTTAGACTCAAAAAAATCCCACTGGTGGGAATTTATTTCCATATGTGGTACTCATAATTTCCGTCTTTACAAGGAAAGTTCTTTCGATGTCTCAATTTGTTTTACTGTCCAATTTCAAATGTTTATTTTAGTCTTACCGTAATCCGAACGCGAGCATTTGTACCGTCCTCCAACAAAATTGCAATTTTAGACTCAAAAAAATCCCACTGGTGGGAATTTATTTCCATATGTGGTACTCATAATTTCCGTCTTTACAAGGAAAGTTCTTTCGATGTCTCAATTTGTTTTATAGTCCAATTTCAAATGTTTATTTAAGTTGTACAGTAATCCGGGTACGAGCATTTGTACCGTCCCGAAACAAAATTGCAATTTTAGACTCAAAAAAATCCCACTGGTGGGAATTTATTTCCATATCTGGTACTCATAATTTCCGTCTTTACAAGGAAAGTTCTTTCGATGTCTCAATTTGTTTTATAGTCCAATTTCAAATGTTTATTTTAGTCTTACCGTAATCCGAACGCGAGCATTTGTACCGTCCTCCAACAAAATTGCAATTTTAGACTCAAAAAAATCCCACTGGTGGGAATTTATTTCCATATGTGGTACTCATA
This sequence comes from Hydrangea macrophylla, assembly GCA_033977485.1. Lineage (NCBI taxonomy): Eukaryota > Viridiplantae > Streptophyta > Magnoliopsida > Cornales > Hydrangeaceae > Hydrangea > Hydrangea macrophylla. The sequence continues at coordinate 81,766,627 of CM066996.1, forward strand.
ATTTCCGTCATTACAAGGAAAGTTCTTTCGATATCCCAATTTGTTTTACAGTCCAATTTCAAATGTTTATTTTAGTCTTACCGTAATCCGAACCCGAGCATTTGTACCGTCCTCCAACAAAATTGCAATTTTAGACTCAAAAAAATCCCACTGGTGGGAATTTATTTCCATATGCGGTACTCATAATTTCCGTCTTTACAAGGAAAGTTCTTTCGATGTCTCAATTTGTTTTATAGTCCAATTTCAAATGTTTATTTTAGTCTTACCGTAATCCGAACGCGAGCATTTGTACCGTTCTCCAACAAAATTGCAATTTTAGACTCAAAAAAATCCCACTGGTGGGAATTTATTTCCATATGTGGTACTCATAATTTCTGTCTTTACAAGGAAAGTTCTTTCGATGTCTCAATTTGTTTTATAGTCCAATTTCAAATGTTTATTTAAGTTGTACAGTAATCCGGGCACGAGCATTTGTACCGTCCCGAAACAAAATTGCAATTTTAGACTCAAAAAAATCCCACTGGTGGGAATTTATTTCCATATGTGGTACTCATAATTTTCGTCTTTACAAGGAAAGTTCTTTCGATGTCTCAATTTGCTTTATAGTCCAATTTCAAATGTTTATTTTAGTCTTACCGTAATCCGAACGCGAGCATTTGTACCGTCCTCCAACAAAATTGCAATTTTAGACTCAAAAAAATCCCACTTGTGGGAATTTATTTCCATATGTGGTACTCATAATTTCCGTCATTACAAGGAAAGTTCTTTCGATATCCCAATTTGTTTTACAGTCCAATTTCAAATGTTTATTTTAGTCTTACCGTAATCCGAACCCGAGCATTTGTACCGTCCTCCAACAAAATTGCAATTTTAGACTCAAAAAAATCCCACTGGTGGGAATTTATTTCCATATGCGGTACTCATAATTTCCGTCTTTACAAGGATAGTTCTTTCGATGTCTCAATTTGTTTTATAGTCCAATTTCAAATGTTTATTTTAGTCTTACCGTAATCCGAACGCGAGCATTTGTACCGTTCTCCAACAAAATTGCAATTTTAGACTCAAAAAATCCCACTGGTGGGAATTTATTTCCATATGTGGTACTCATAATTTCCGTCTTTACAAGGAAAGTTCTTTCGATGTCTCAATTTGTTTTACAGTCCAATTTCAAATGTTTATGTTAGTCTTACCGTAATCCGAACGCGAGCATTTGTACCGTCCTCCAACAAAATTGCAATTTTAGACTCAAAAAAATCCCACTGGTGGGAATTTATTTCCATATGTGGTACTCATAATTTCCGTCTTTACAAGGAAAGTTCTTTCGATGTCTCAATTTGTTTTATAGTCCAATTTCAAATGTTTATTTAAGTTGTACAGTAATCCGGGTACGAGCATTTGTACCGTCCCGAAACAAAATTGCAATTTTAGACTCAAAAAAATCCCACTGGTGGGAATTTATTTCCATATCTGGTACTCATAATTTCCGTCTTTACAAGGAAAGTTCTTTCGATGTCTCAATTTGTTTTATAGTCCAATTTCAAATGTTTATTTTAGTCTTACCGTAATCCGAACGCGAGCATTTGTACCGTCCTCCAACAAAATTGCAATTTTAGACTCAAAAAAATCCCACTGGTGGGAATTTATTTCCATATGTGGTACTCATAATTTCCGTCATTACAAGGAAAGTTCTTTCGATATCCTAATTTGTTTTACAGTCCAATTTCAAATGTTTATTTTAGTCTTACCGTAATCCGAACCCGAGCATTTGTACCGTCCTCCAACAAAATTGCAATTTTAGACTCAAAAAAATCCCACTGGTGGGAATTTATTTCCATATGCGGTACTCATAATTTCCGTCTTTACAAGGAAAGTTCTTTCGATGTCTTAATTTGTTTTATAGTCCAATTTCAAATGTTTATTTTAGTCTTACCGTAATCCGAACGCGAGCATTTGTACCGTTCTCCAACAAAATTGCAATTTTAGACTCAAAAAAATCCCACTGGTGGGAATTTATTTCCATATGTGGTACTCATAATTTCTGTCTTTACAAGGAAAGTTCATGCGATGTCTCAATTTGTTTTATAGTCCAATTTCAAATGTTTATTTAAGTTGTACAGTAATCCGGGCACGAGCATTTGTACCGTCCCGAAACAAAATTGCAATTTTAGACTCAAAAAAATCCCACTGGTGGGAATTTATTTCCATATGTGGTACTCATAATTTCCGACTTTACAAGGAAAGTTCTTTCGATGTCTCAATTTGCTTTATAGTCCAATTTCAAATGTTTATTTTAGTCTTACCGTAATCCGAACGCGAGCATATGTACCGTCCTCCAACAAAATTGCAATTTTAGACTCAAAAAAATCCCACTTGTGGGAATTTATTTCCATATGTGGTACTCATAATTTCCGTCATTACAAGGAAAGTTCTTTCGATATCCCAATTTGTTTTACAGTCCAATTTCAAATGTTTATTTTAGTCTTACCGTAATCCGAACCCGAGCATTTGTACCGTCCTCCAACAAAATTGCAATTTTAGACTCAAAAAAATCCCACTGGTGGGAATTTATTTCCATATGCGGTACTCATAATTTCCGTCTTTACAAGGATAGTTCTTTCGATGTCTCAATTTGTTTTATAGTCCAATTTCAAATGTTTATTTTAGTCTTACCGTAATCCGAACGCGAGCATTTGTACCGTTCTCCAACAAAATTGCAATTTTAGACTCAAAAAAATCCCACTGGTGGGAATTTATTTCCATATGTGGTACTCATAATTTCCGTCTTTACAAGGAAAGTTCTTTCGATGTCTCAATTTGTTTTACAGTCCAATTTCAAATGTTTATTTTAGTCTTACCGTAATCCGAACGCGAGCATTTGTACCGTCCTCCAACAAAATTGCAATTTTAGACTCAAAAAAATCCCACTGGTGGGAATTTATTTCCATATGTGGTACTCATAATTTCCGTCTTTATAAGGAAAGTTCTTTCGATGTCTCAATTTGTTTTATAGTCCAATTTCAAATGTTTATTTAAGTTGTACAGTAATCCGGGCACGAGCATTTGTACCGTCCCGAAACAAAATTGCAATTTTAGACTCAAAAAAATCCCACTGGTGGGAATTTATTTCCATATCTGGTACTCATAATTTCCGTCTTTACAAGGAAAGTTCTTTCGATGTCTCAATTTGTTTTATAGTCCAATTTCAAATGTTTATTTTAGTCTTACCGTAATCCGAACGCGAGCATTTGTACCGTCCTCCAACAAAATTGCAATTTTAGACTCAAAAAAATCCCACTGGTGGGAATTTATTTCCATATGTGGTACTCATAATTTCCGTCATTACAAGGAAAGTTCTTTCGATATCCCAGTTTGTTTTACAGTCCAATTTCAAATGTTTATTTTAGTCTTACCGTAATCCGAACCCGAGCATTTGTACCGTCCTCCAACAAAATTGCAATTTTAGACTCAAAAAAATCCCACTGGTGGGAATTTATTTCCATATGCGGTACTCATAATTTCCGTCTTTACAAGGATAGTTCTTTCGATGTCTCAATTTGTTTTATAGTCCAATTTCAAATGTTTATTTTAGTCTTACCGTAATCCGAACGCGAGCATTTGTACCGTTCTCCAACAAAATTGCAATTTTAGACTCAAAAAAATCCCACTGGTGGGAATTTATTTCCATATGTGGTACTCATAATTTCCGTCTTTACAAGGAAAGTTCTTTCGATGTCTCAATTTGTTTTACAGTCCAATTTCAAATGTTTATTTTAGTCTTACCGTAATCCGAACGCGAGCATTTGTACCGTCCTCCAACAAAATTGCAATTTTAGACACAAAAAAATCCCACTGGTGGGAATTTATTTCCATATGCGGTACTCATAATTTCCGTCATTACAAGGAAAGTTCTTTCGATATCCCAATTTGTTTTACAGTCCAATTTCAAATGTTTATTTTAGTCTTACCGTAATCCGAACCCGAGCATTTGTACCGTCCTCCAACAAAATTGCAATTTTAGACTCAAAAAAATCCCACTGGTGGGAATTTATTTCCATATGCGGTACTCATAATTTCCGTCTTTACAAGGAAAGTTCTTTCGATGTCTCAATTTGTTTTATAGTCCAATTTCAAATGTTTATTTTAGTCTTACCGTAATCTGAACGCGAGCATTTGTACCGTTCTCCAACAAAATTGCAATTTTAGACTCAAAAAAATCCCACTGGTGGGAATTTATTTCCATATGTGGTACTCATAATTTCCGTCTTTACAAGGAAAGTTCTTTCGATGTCTCAATTTGCTTTATAGTCCAATTTCAAATGTTTATTTTAGTCTTACCGTAATCCTAGCGCGAGCATTTGTACCGTCCTCCAACAAAATTGCAATTTTAGACTCAAAAAAATCCCACTTGTGGGAATTTATTTCCATATGTGGTACTCATAATTTCCGTCATTACAAGGAAAGTTCTTTCGATATCCCAATTTGTTTTACAGTCCAATTTCAAATGTTTATTTTAGTCTTACCGTAATCCGAACGCGAGCATTTGTACCGTCCTCCAACAAAATTGCAATTTTAGACTCAAAAAAATCCCACTGGTGGGAATTTATTTCCATATGCGGTACTCATAATTTCCGTCTTTACAAGGAAAGTTCTTTCGATGTCTCAATTTGTTTTATAGTCCAATTTCAAATGTTTATTTTAGTCTTACCGTAATCCGAACGCGAGCATTTGTACTGTCCTCCAACAAAATTGCAATTTTAGACTCAAAAAAATCCCACTGGTGGGAATTTATTTCCATATGTGGTACTCATAATTTCCGTCTTTACAAGGAAAGTTCTTTCGATGTCTCAATTTGTTTTATAGTCCAATTTCAAATGTTTATTTAAGTTGTACAGTAATCCGGGCACGAGCATTTGTACCGTCCCGAAACAAAATTGCAATTTTAGACTCAAAAAAATCCCACTGGTGGGAATTTATTTCCATATGTGGTACTCATAATTTCCGTCTTTACAAGGAAAGTTCTTTCGATGTCTCAATTTGTTTTATAGTCCAATTTCAAATGTTTATTTTAGTCTTACCGTAATCCGAACGCGAGCATTTGTACCGTCCTCCAACAAAATTGCAATTTTAGACTCAAAAAAATCCAACTTGTGGGAATTTATTTCCATATGTGGTACTCATAATTTCCGTCATTACAAGGAAAGTTCTTTCCATATCCCAATTTGTTTTACAGTCCAATTTCAAATGTTTATTTTAGTCTTACCGTAATCCGAACCCGAGCATTTGTACCGTCCTCTAACAAAATTGCAATTTTAGACTCAAAAAAATCCCACTGGTGGGAATTTATTTCCATATGCGGTACTCATAATTTTCGTCTTTACAAGGATAGTTCTTTCGATGTCTCAATTTGTTTTATAGTCCAATTTCAAATGTTTATTTTAGTCTTACCGTAATCCGAACGCGAGCATTTGTACCGTTCTCCAACAAAATTGCAATTTTAGACTCAAAAAAATCCCACTGGTGGGAATTTATTTCCATATGTGGTACTCATAATTTCCGTCTTTACAAGGAAAGTTCTTTCGATGTCTCAATTTGTTTTACTGTCCAATTTCAAATGTTTATTTTAGTCTTACCGTAATCCGAACGCGAGCATTTGTACCGTCCTCCAACAAAATTGCAATTTTAGACTCAAAAAAATCCCACTGGTGGGAATTTATTTCCATATGTGGTACTCATAATTTCCGTCTTTACAAGGAAAGTTCTTTCGATGTCTCAATTTGTTTTATAGTCCAATTTCAAATGTTTATTTAAGTTGTACAGTAATCCGGGTACGAGCATTTGTACCGTCCCGAAACAAAATTGCAATTTTAGACTCAAAAAAATCCCACTGGTGGGAATTTATTTCCATATCTGGTACTCATAATTTCCGTCTTTACAAGGAAAGTTCTTTCGATGTCTCAATTTGTTTTATAGTCCAATTTCAAATGTTTATTTTAGTCTTACCGTAATCCGAACGCGAGCATTTGTACCGTCCTCCAACAAAATTGCAATTTTAGACTCAAAAAAATCCCACTGGTGGGAATTTATTTCCATATGTGGTACTCATAATTTCCGTCATTACAAGGAAAGTTCTTTCGATATCCCAATTTGTTTTACAGTCCAATTTCAAATGTTTATTTTAGTCTTACCGTAATCCGAACCCGAGCATTTGTACCGTCCTCCAACAAAATTGCAATTTTAGACTCAAAAAAATCCCACTGGTGGGAATTTATTTCCATATGCGGTACTCATAATTTCCGTCTTTACAAGGAAAGTTCTTTCGATGTCTCAATTTGTTTTATAGTCCAATTTCAAATGTTTATTTTAGTCTTACCGTAATCCGAACGCGAGCATTTGTACCGTTCTCCAACAAAATTGCAATTTTAGACTCAAAAAAATCCCACTGGTGGGAATTTATTTCCATATGTGGTACTCATAATTTCTGTCTTTACAAGGAAAGTTCTTTCGATGTCTCAATTTGTTTTATAGTCCAATTTCAAATGTTTATTTAAGTTGTACAGTAATCCGGGCACGAGCATTTGTACCGTCCCGAAACAAAATTGCAATTTTAGACTCAAAAAAATCCCACTGGTGGGAATTTATTTCCATATGTGGTACTCATAATTTTCGTCTTTACAAGGAAAGTTCTTTCGATGTCTCAATTTGCTTTATAGTCCAATTTCAAATGTTTATTTTAGTCTTACCGTAATCCGAACGCGAGCATTTGTACCGTCCTCCAACAAAATTGCAATTTTAGACTCAAAAAAATCCCACTTGTGGGAATTTATTTCCATATGTGGTACTCATAATTTCCGTCATTACAAGGAAAGTTCTTTCGATATCCCAATTTGTTTTACAGTCCAATTTCAAATGTTTATTTTAGTCTTACCGTAATCCGAACCCGAGCATTTGTACCGTCCTCCAACAAAATTGCAATTTTAGACTCAAAAAAATCCCACTGGTGGGAATTTATTTCCATATGCGGTACTCATAATTTCCGTCTTTACAAGGATAGTTCTTTCGATGTCTCAATTTGTTTTATAGTCCAATTTCAAATGTTTATTTTAGTCTTACCGTAATCCGAACGCGAGCATTTGTACCGTTCTCCAACAAAATTGCAATTTTAGACTCAAAAAATCCCACTGGTGGGAATTTATTTCCATATGTGGTACTCATAATTTCCGTCTTTACAAGGAAAGTTCTTTCGATGTCTCAATTTGTTTTACAGTCCAATTTCAAATGTTTATTTTAGTCTTACCGTAATCCGAACGCGAGCATTTGTACCGTCCTCCAACAAAATTGCAATTTTAGACTCAAAAAAATCCCACTGGTGGGAATTTATTTCCATATGTGGTACTCATAATTTCCGTCTTTACAAGGAAAGTTCTTTCGATGTCTCAATTTGTTTTATAGTCCAATTTCAAATGTTTATTTAAGTTGTACAGTAATCCGGGTACGAGCATTTGTACCGTCCCGAAACAAAATTGCAATTTTAGACTCAAAAAAATCCCACTGGTGGGAATTTATTTCCATATCTGGTACTCATAATTTCCGTCTTTACAAGGAAAGTTCTTTCGATGTCTCAATTTGTTTTATAGTCCAATTTCAAATGTTTATTTTAGTCTTACCGTAATCCGAACGCGAGCATTTGTACCGTCCTCCAACAAAATTGCAATTTTAGACTCAAAAAAATCCCACTGGTGGGAATTTATTTCCATATGTGGTACTCATAATTTCCGTCATTACAAGGAAAGTTCTTTCGATATCCCAATTTGTTTTACAGTCCAATTTCAAATGTTTATTTTAGTCTTACCGTAATCCGAACCCGAGCATTTGTACCGTCCTCCAACAAAATTGCAATTTTAGACTCAAAAAAATCCCACTGGTGGGAATTTATTTCCATATGCGGTACTCATAATTTCCGTCTTTACAAGGAAAGTTCTTTCGATGTCTTAATTTGTTTTATAGTCCAATTTCAAATGTTTATTTTAGTCTTACCGTAATCCGAACGCGAGCATTTGTACCGTTCTCCAACAAACACTACACCATATGGCCCGATTTGTAACGGGAATATCCGTTACAAAAATTATTTGTAACGGATATACCCGTTACAAATATGGCGTTACAAATATGTAACGGATGTTTGCAACGGATATATCCGTTACTAATTAGTAACGGATTTTTGTAACGGATATACCCGTTACTAATTTATTTTTTGTAACGGTTATACCCGTTACAAATTAGTTTAGTAACGGATAAATATTCAACTTCTGTGATTTAATTTTAAAAATACTAACGGTTTGCAAGAGTTTAGTAACAGATTTATCCGTTACTAATCTCCAAAATGCTTAAAATCAGCACAAATTTTGTAACGGATATACCCGTTACAAAATTTAATTACAATTAAAAAAATAATTATTATTTTCCATGCTCACCAATTTTTTTTTTTTTTTTTTTGCCACCTAATTAACAAGCATAATAATCCATACAAACACAAAAATAACAAGCTCAATCTATACCAAACACAAGTCAGAATACAAAATGTTTCATCTTGCAAATCTTTTTCCATACCAAAGTTCTTAGTTTAACTACACTACATCTTACACATGAAATTAACTCAAGAAAGATAAATAAACAATTCTCTTTATGTCCATAACCAAGTTTATCAAATTAACTTTGTACAATTGCTTCAATCTCTTCCTTCTTCACTGCCCTTGGATTATCACCACTCTGTTTTTTACCATAATCGATGATGGTGTTAGAGAAAGAAATCACAAAAGAATAATAATCAAATTATTTTAGAAAATAAGGGAAAGTGAATGTGAAACTCACCATACTGTTCGCAATCACACCCAAATTAAAAGGCTTGGTTGAAACACCTACAAAGTCGATGTTGAAAATTTTAAATTTATAACTCAAAACAATGCAATAGCGTAAATGTGCAAGTGCCAAATATTGAACATAAGAGTTGTCAAAATCTATATCTATATTCGTAAGCAAACTTTAAACCAATGCTAAATTCTTGGCCTTTTCAATCACAACAAAAGAATCTATGTTTACGTGAATTGAGCTAATTAAACATATTCACCAAGAGTACAACTACGATGACTTACTCAGGAAAAAAAGCAAACAATTGTCACTTTTCGATCATCGTGATCAACAGTAGCATTGGAAAGTACCATATTGAAGTTGCTCTCTTATATATGAAAATACCATATTGGAGTTTCTCTTTTGCTCAGTCTCATAAGAAACTTGCACATTGTCACAAAACCAAGATTTTTTGTCAAACTAAATAAAAAAATTAGCAAGTTTTGTAATCAAAGATTGTTATTTTCATTTCAGAAGCAACAAATCAATCAAAACTATACTATTTAATGGATTATCCTGAGCTCATGTCCGGCTGTGAAATATTTACTTTGATCTCTGCTTGCCTCTTGAACTCGAGACACTAACCATTGGTGATCTCTATTGAAATTGCACTATCATGTGTTTGCCTTGTACCTAATATTTGAGCTTGCAAAAAGATACACACGAGGGATAATATTTTTGGTTGATATACATGTAGATAAGAATACACCAGCCATGTGCTGCTGCGCACGTTGATGTGCACGCTGCTGTGCGGCCATGTGCTGTGGTGCACGACCCTGTGTACGCAGCTGTGCAGCCATGTGCTGCTGTGCACGGTCCTGTGCACGCAGCCTTGCAGCCATGTGCTGCTGTGCACGGTCCTGTGCTGCTGTGCACGCGACTGTGCGGCCATGTGCTGCTGTTTGTGCACGGCCCTGTGCACGCTGCTGTGCACCTTGTTGTATTTTTGGGGATTTCTAAATCTGAGGAGAGGAGAGGAGAGGAGAGATTAGGGAGAGAGATGAGGGAGAGGAGAGGAGAGGAGAGGAGAGAGAGATTAGAGAGAGAGAGAGATGAGGGAGAGAAGAGGAGAGAGATTTGGGTGAGACAGAGAGAGAGAGATTAGGGAGAGACAGAGAGAATGTCTCGTACTCTTCCATTTTCATAGTTTTAAATTTAGTACTGGTAAGCATTTGTTTGGAGAACTTAACGGGAAGTGTACCTCCATGTGTGACATTATTTAACACACCAGTAACTTCTATCCTAATAGTAACCACTAAACATATCCTAACCTAAATGGGTTTATCACTCACTTAAGGCACCAAATAAAGTGTACCTTATGGTCTGCTACTTACATAAGGAAACTCATATTGTAAAGGACATAATTTCCATGTTGTGTACCAAGAAGAAAGGGCTATCAATATAGAAGATACCAATTTTTAACTACTAGAGAAAACAAGAATGTTAGGATTGTTCATTACTCTGATTAAAAGTCTTATACAAAGTTTAACTCGAATTTATTTGAAGTAATGATGTTTGAAGGATGACCATAAACTAAAAAAAGTCAATACAAAGTATAAAAAAAATGTCGAGAATTAAAGTCAAGCAGCATGTTATCGACTTGTAAAGTAATATGTTAAAGTCTCTAATTGCATTTCTTTTACTACAGTAGCTTTTGGATCTCCATTGAACTCTTTCTTTATCAATATTGCTTATAGGTTGAATCTTAAAGCTTATTTCCTCCTTTCTTGTTCTTTTCACTCCATATATCAGATCAGTTAGTCTAATGTTTATAAACATAAAACAACAAAGATCACAAGCAGACAAAAAATTACTAAATTCCAAGATCTAGATAATAAAAAAAACAACAAAATGTTTTTGTTTGCTTGTTTGTTTAACTAAACGCATCTGACAAATTCAAACCAGCAAACTTGGAATCTTCTGGCACCACAGTAGCAACCACCACCAAAAATATTGAAAAGGTTTGCTTAATCAATACAGTAAATTAAAGAGATAGATAAAGTTCCCATTTCTTATTAAATAAGCTTGTGCAACACAAGGGTATATTGCTTGTATTTAGTTAAAGAGAAAGTAGAATTTTATGACATACCAGCAATTTGGGGAATATGGTAACTTGGATCCTTGATTTGATTTTACTCTTTTCCTTTTGAGGTATTCCCATGGTTGCCTTACTTAATATCCCTCCCAAATTCAACACCTGATCACACAATCCCCAACCATATCAAATAAAAACTTGTTGCTTGTTTCCAGCAAAGTCTATATAACAGAGTTGAATTTCAAACCTTTTTTAGGCTTTCACATTTTCATCAGCACCAGCAACACTGCACAAAAATAGTTCCACGGAAACAGTCACGTTAACATTGCAGTAGGGGATAAGTGATAACTGATACTAAGGGTTTAATTTAACAAATTGGTCAAGGGGGGCCCAGTCTACACGGGGGGTTTGGGGGCAGCCCCTCCGAGGCGATTTTTTTGAGGTCTATTTATATATAATTGGCGATTTTTTTACGGTCTACTTATACATAATTAGAGATTTTTTTGGGATCTACTTAAAATGAGTCTATTTGGTGACACATAAATACTGAATGGTGTCTTTCAAAATTCTAGGGGGCCTATTTCTAAAACTCATAAAATTCCTACACTAAAAGTGTAATTTTTAAAATTCTAGGGGCCTTTGCTTTTGAGTTGTATATACATGTATATTAGTAATCAAAAAATATATATATATATATATATGTATATAGTTAATGACACTAAATTGGGCCTTGGGCCCCTTTGGAGATCTAAACATGAGTTGAGGGGTGGCCTAAACGTAAGTTGAGGGGGGCTTAAACGTACAAAATTTTATAAATAGGTCCAAAATATGTATGTGAGAAAGAGGCAGAACTCAGACTTTTTTTTTCTTGTCATTTCCTCTTTTCAATTAGTCAATATAGGTGGGTCACCATATATTTTTTTCCAACCACAGAGACAAAATCAGTGAGAATGAGAGAGGGTCTGTGTGAAAGAGAGAACAAAATGAGGCTCAAGCATTCGAGGCCCAATGCGATCGCTTGATTGCATGCGCACAAGGCCGGCCTTGCACTAATCTCTACCCCATCAACACCACCTCATTTTTCTACTAGCACTTTTAACCACTAATTGGTCTTGAATAACCATGCACAACCAGCTAAGGAAATAAAGAACTTTTGCTGATTACTAAGCAACTTGTGTAGGGAGCTATCGCCTATCGTTGAACCAATTGAGATCCAAAGATTCTCATAGGAGGAAAGCAACTACAAATTGTGATAAACCCCAACAAATTTCTTGTAAAATCTGTGGAGTGGCTGGAGCCATTCCGCACATGATCAAGTTTTTAACCAGCACAAGTCTATAGATTAATTTTATTTTTCTTTAAACTAGAAGATTTGCTTGCTTATTGTGAATCATCTCCCTTCTTCTTTTCTTGAGTTCTCTTCATGCTTTGAAAATTTGTCGTTCTAATGTCATTTAATCCTGGAGGAGAACATTAGAGAACTTTTTCCTTCTCGTTCTCCTTTCCTATTGTACCAACCGAAGTCTTACTCTAAGGGAAAGGTTTCCACCATGATGCGTAGTGTTGTGGAAACCAAGAGAGTATGATCATGTAGCGTCTAGTAAAGGACAACTTTGTGTAGATTCAATATGTTATCTAATAAACTGTGAAACATGGTGTAAAACACTTTTCTTTGTTTGCTTAATAAGGAAAATAACTAGTAAAAAAAATCAGAAAAGAAAATAGGATGAAAAACAAATTAAAATTTTCAGTTTTGTAAGTCACTTTTGTTCCTCTTTCCCCTTTCCTTTCACTTTTCCTTTACTAAATCCACAAACCCAACAGAGTCACAGACCCCTTACTGATACATTTAAACTAACAATACAACATTGCAGATATATGAAAGCTTCAGCACTACAAAATAATCTTAAGAAACTAAACCACTCAAACAGAAGTATACATAAACTATGCTACACACTTGATAGCTTAAAACATCAATCAATGATAATTACCCAATAGAAACAATGATGACAAAGAATTATTCTTACTTTGCAATTTCATGGTGATCCTTCCCAAACTTCTCTGCTGCAAATTTTAGAAAATCCCCCTTGCTTGATCAGCTCCTTTTTTGGAGCCACCCATAAAGCAACATCTTGTGGCATATAGGTATGAACTTAAATAACTCTAGCCAGTGTTCCAAGTCATTTGAGGCATTAAAAATTATGCAAAAACACTTGCATGCTATCACAAGCTTCCACTGGTAAGTCTGCTAAATTAACATGAAAACAATGTGGAAAACTAGTTACTTTTACCTTACGGATGGGAGTAGTTTTCCATCTTGTTTTCCTTCACAAAATCTATGAACTAAACAAAGCCTAAAAGAGGCTGTTTAGGAGCTGTTCAGAGGCTGTTTAGAGGTTGTTCACGGGCTGTTTAGAGGCTGTTCACGGGCTGATTTGGGGGGCTGTTCAGGGGCTGATTTGGAGACTGTTTAGGGCGGTTTAGGGGCTGGTTTAGGGCTGAAATGAAGTGTACAGCTTCTAGTGTGCTCCTCATGAATTAGCCTATGAATGGAACCTTCTAGTAAGCTTCTAGTGTGCAATAATGGAAAGCAACTAAAATTCACCACAATCAAGTAAGCTTCCTTACATACTTGGAATTCCCAAAGGGTACCCTTAATTTGGGACGAAGAGAATAATTGACATCCACAATATAGTGATTGAAGACATATTCTAAACCATACCTTCATCGCTGCAGAAAGAAATCTATGAGCCATTGACTCCATGCCATCTTCCTCAGACACAATTACCTGTAAGTCGGTGAAAATGATCAGCAGAGAACTAAAATTTATCCCCGTGAACTCTCAAAGAATAGCAATAATCTATTAACATCAAGGGTGGATCATTTCAGCCCAGCAATGTTGTTAAAATACATAGGTATATAACCCATATGCCATCTATATCACACCAGGCCATCAGATCAGCCAATAACTGATTAAGATTTGTATGACATCCCTCATTCTGTGCATCCAGATTCACATCTACACTCCATACTTGATTAACCAGATCTTTAATAGGACATTCGTTACAAAACATGTACGTTTGTGCGACAGTGCAGAATAATATTTCCAGCTGGACAGAATTACGGTTGGAATTTCGATTGACAAAGGTATTCCATATATACATCATACATGCAATAAATGGAGTTGAATGGTAGGAATAGTCAGAATGATGGTAAGTAATTTGTTGGAATCTTAGAATGTAAACATAGCCGCACACTGCTGCTTGTATTAATAATAGATATCTACCTCCCAGGTAATTTGTGCTAAAAAGAACTATCAAATGCACAACATAAAAATTGATAAGTTTGAGGAAGGTTGTGAATTTTGAATAATAGAAAAACAAGAGAAGAACATGCAAAATTTACGTGGTTCGGTCCAAAGGACCAACATCCACACCTCAAAACCCCAAAGGCTACATGTTGTATTCTCTAGAATAATAATATGATGCGTTGTTGTCTACAAGACTTATAACCATATATATATATATATTTGGAGATACATTGTGGGATAATCAATTAGCAAATCAATTAACCGTATATGGGTCTACCTCTATACGTGTTAAATAAGTATTTTTAGGTACTATGTGTGATTAGTGTGATGACTACATACTTTTACTTTGGGGAAGAGAACGAGGTATATAGCTCCTTTAAGCCTTTTTCTATCCTTGGCTTCATCCCTTGCAAGAACCAAACAAAAGTTTAGACGATTTATGGTGCTGTGTCATAAAATGAGGAGACTTGTGGTCTTATATGTCTAAGAAACTTCTAACAATGAATTATTTTCTTTACCAAAACCAAAAGTAAAGAAAACAAGAAAAAATGAGGGACAAAAGATACCATTCCATGGTTTGAACACTGTATTTTTTTGTGCACAACCGAAGTGACCGAGGTATATGTCTAAGAAACTTCTGTGGTTTTGAATTCAATGGGGACCATCAATCAAGAAGAAATTCCAAGACTGCAATCAAATTGTGCAAAAAGAATAGAAAGATGGAGTTTATGGGTCTACCTCTATGCATGTTAATAAGTCAAGGAGACTATAGGCACATCCGATTAATAAGGCAAAAATCGATTGGAAAAATAAAAAAGAAACAACCAAGGGTAAAGAAAAGCAGGCTCTGACCACTACATATACAGTGTATACATATATATACATTACAAAGAGCAAATTAAAGCTATGAAGTAAAACAGAGATGGATGGAAATCCCCAAATGAAGCCACAAAAATAGAATGCATTGGATTAAAAAAAAAAATGCCACCAAATTAATTATCATATCATGATTCCTGATCATACATACATACATGCATACATTGGTACAACAACGAACCCTAATTTACAAAGAAGAATAAATAAATTAAGAAAGAAGAGAAAAAATGAACCCTAATTTACACACAAATCGAACCCTAATTTCTCAGAAATTATGGATATGGAGCTTTAGTGGTTAATAGAAGTAAGAAATTATTAATATTTAATGATCACATCTTTTATTGGTTTTGTAACTCTAATTGGTTTTACTTGTTAGAGGGTGACATAACCCTTTTCAGAAAATACATTAAGAATGCAGGTGTTGATCAATTCTCACTGATTCAATAAGTCATACCACTTATTTTGCAATTCAACTTCAAAACGTGCATAGTTGCAAAGTCTCTAGAATTCACAAACAATGAAACAACACCTAATAAGTTCACAAATTTCAGCACTATAAGTTTAATTATTAGCCTTATGAGTTTAGATAATCATTGTAGAATCTATAAACGACCCAATTCGCTGGAAAAAAAATGACTCTTTCACTGAAAGAAAAAAATAAATAAATATAGATTCAAACTCTACTAATTTGCAAACCTTTTACAAATACCACGATTTTATTTTATTTTTTGTATAAAAAAATATTTACATGAACAATCTAAAACCAAGAAAACACCCAGAAATCAAAACAGAACTCTGAGGATAAAAATATAAAGAGCTCTGGAGTTATAAAAAAAACCCCCAAATTCCCAAATCTCCAATATGCGTCCAAAGTGAGCTTCTAAAGATTAGCTTGGCTGATCTCTATATAAGCTTCAGATCAAACGGCAATAAGAGAATCCATAAAGTAAATCTGTATAAGCTTCAGATCTAAGGTATTAACACAAGTTATATTGACATATATATATATATATAATGGGTAAGAACTACATATATTTGGATTTCTATGACAAATCCACCATACAGAAGAAGGAAAGAGAAGGAAGAAGGAAGAAGGAGAAAAAGAAGAAGAAGGAAGATGAAGAAGACAAAGAAGAAGAAGGAGGAAGGGTGTACCAGGAGGTCGAAGGCGGCATTGGGCAGCGGCGGTCGGCAGGGAGCAGCGGTCGGTGTCGGCGTTGGGTGGGCGGCGGCTTCTCTTTCTCCCTTTCTCGTGTCTCTCTTCTTTCTCTCTCTTTATCTTTTTGTGAAACCCCAAAATGAAACCCCAGCAGGAAGAGCCCGATAGTTTTTGGTTTGTGAGAATTCTTTTATTTTTATTTTATTTTTTAGATTTATTTTGTAACGGATATAAACATTACAAGTAGAAATATACCCGTTACAGAAATTAAGTAACCAAAATAATGAGAATTTGTAACAGTTTTTAGAAATTTGTAACGGTTATTCCCGTTACCAATTAGTAACGGGTATACCCGTTGCAAATCATAAAACCTGTCCGTTACAAATTAGCCCATATGGTGTAGTGAAAATTGCAATTTTAGACTCAAAAAAATCCCACTGGTGGGAATTTATTTCCATATGTGGTACTCATAATTTCTGTCTTTACAAGGAAAGTTCATGCGATGTCTCAATTTGTTTTATAGTCCAATTTCAAATGTTTATTTAAGTTGTACAGTAATCCGGGCACGAGCATTTGTACCGTCCCGAAACAAAATTGCAATTTTAGACTCAAAAAAATCCCACTGGTGGGAATTTATTTCCATATGTGGTACTCATAATTTCCGACTTTACAAGGAAAGTTCTTTCGATGTCTCAATTTGCTTTATAGTCCAATTTCAAATGTTTATTTTAGTCTTACCGTAATCCGAACGCGAGCATATGTACCGTCCTCCAACAAAATTGCAATTTTAGACTCAAAAAAATCCCACTTGTGGGAATTTATTTCCATATGTGGTACTCATAATTTCCGTCATTACAAGGAAAGTTCTTTCGATATCCCAATTTGTTTTACAGTCCAATTTCAAATGTTTATTTTAGTCTTACCGTAATCCGAACCCGAGCATTTGTACCGTCCTCCAACAAAATTGCAATTTTAGACTCAAAAAAATCCCACTGGTGGGAATTTATTTCCATATGCGGTACTCATAATTTCCGTCTTTACAAGGATAGTTCTTTCGATGTCTCAATTTGTTTTATAGTCCAATTTCAAATGTTTATTTTAGTCTTACCGTAATCCGAACGCGAGCATTTGTACCGTTCTCCAACAAAATTGCAATTTTAGACTCAAAAAAATCCCACTGGTGGGAATTTATTTCCATATGTGGTACTCATAATTTCCGTCTTTACAAGGAAAGTTCTTTCGATGTCTCAATTTGTTTTACAGTCCAATTTCAAATGTTTATTTTAGTCTTACCGTAATCCGAACGCGAGCATTTGTACCGTCCTCCAACAAAATTGCAATTTTAGACTCAAAAAAATCCCACTGGTGGGAATTTATTTCCATATGTGGTACTCATAATTTCCGTCTTTATAAGGAAAGTTCTTTCGATGTCTCAATTTGTTTTATAGTCCAATTTCAAATGTTTATTTAAGTTGTACAGTAATCCGGGCACGAGCATTTGTACCGTCCCGAAACAAAATTGCAATTTTAGACTCAAAAAAATCCCACTGGTGGGAATTTATTTCCATATCTGGTACTCATAATTTCCGTCTTTACAAGGAAAGTTCTTTCGATGTCTCAATTTGTTTTATAGTCCAATTTCAAATGTTTATTTTAGTCTTACCGTAATCCGAACGCGAGCATTTGTACCGTCCTCCAACAAAATTGCAATTTTAGACTCAAAAAAATCCCACTGGTGGGAATTTATTTCCATATGTGGTACTCATAATTTCCGTCATTACAAGGAAAGTTCTTTCGATATCCCAATTTGTTTTACAGTCCAATTTCAAATGTTTATTTTAGTCTTACCGTAATCCGAACCCGAGCATTTGTACCGTCCTCCAACAAAATTGCAATTTTAGACTCAAAAAAATCCCACTGGTGGGAATTTATTTCCATATGCGGTACTCATAATTTCCGTCTTTACAAGGAAAGTTCTTTCGATGTCTTAATTTGTTTTATAGTCCAATTTCAAATGTTTATTTTAGTCTTACCGTAATCCGAACGCGAGCATTTGTACCGTTCTCCAACAAAATTGCAATTTTAGACTCAAAAAAATCCCACTGGTGGGAATTTATTTCCATATGTGGTACTCATAATTTCTGTCTTTACAAGGAAAGTTCTTGCGATGTCTCAATTTGTTTTATAGTCCAATTTCAAATGTTTATTTAAGTTGTACAGTAATCCGGGCACGAGCATTTGTACCGTCCCGAAACAAAATTGCAATTTTAGACTCAAAAAAATCCCACTGGTGGGAATTTATTTCCATATGTGGTACTCATAATTTCCGACTTTACAAGGAAAGTTCTTTCGATGTCTCAATTTGCTTTATAGTCCAATTTCAAATGTTTATTTTAGTCTTACCGTAATCCGAACGCGAGCATATGTACCGTCCTCCAACAAAATTGCAATTTTAGACTCAAAAAAATCCCACTTGTGGGAATTTATTTCCATATGTGGTACTCATAATTTCCGTCATTACAAGGAAAGTTCTTTCGATATCCCAATTTGTTTTACAGTCCAATTTCAAATGTTTATTTTAGTCTTACCGTAATCCGAACCCGAGCATTTGTACCGTCCTCCAACAAAATTGCAATTTTAGACTCAAAAAAATCCCACTGGTGGGAATTTATTTCCATATGCGGTACTCATAATTTCCGTCTTTACAAGGATAGTTCTTTCGATGTCTCAATTTGTTTTATAGTCCAATTTCAAATGTTTATTTTAGTCTTACCGTAATCCGAACGCGAGCATTTGTACCGTTCTCCAACAAAATTGCAATTTTAGACTCAAAAAAATCCCACTGGTGGGAATTTATTTCCATATGTGGTACTCATAATTTCCGTCTTTACAAGGAAAGTTCTTTCGATGTCTCAATTTGTTTTACAGTCCAATTTCAAATGTTTATTTTAGTCTTACCGTAATCCGAACGCGAGCATTTGTACCGTCCTCCAACAAAATTGCAATTTTAGACTCAAAAAAATCCCACTGGTGGGAATTTATTTCCATATGTGGTACTCATAATTTCCGTCTTTATAAGGAAAGTTCTTTCGATGTCTCAATTTGTTTTATAGTCCAATTTCAAATGTTTATTTAAGTTGTACAGTAATCCGGGCACGAGCATTTGTACCGTCCCGAAACAAAATTGCAATTTTAGACTCAAAAAAATCCCACTGGTGGGAATTTATTTCCATATCTGGTACTCATAATTTCCGTCTTTACAAGGAAAGTTCTTTCGATGTCTCAATTTGTTTTATAGTCCAATTTCAAATGTTTATTTTAGTCTTACCGTAATCCGAACGCGAGCATTTGTACCGTCCTCCAACAAAATTGCAATTTTAGACTCAAAAAAATCCCACTGGTGGGAATTTATTTCCATGTGTGGTACTCATAATTTCCGTCATTACAAGGAAAGTTCTTTCGATATCCCAATTTGTTTTACAGTCCAATTTCAAATGTTTATTTTAGTCTTACCGTAATCCGAACCCGAGCATTTGTACCGTCCTCCAACAAAATTGCAATTTTAGACTCAAAAAAATCCCACTGGTGGGAATTTATTTCCATATGCGGTACTCATAATTTCCGTCTTTACAAGGAAAGTTCTTTCGATGTCTCAATTTGTTTTATAGTCCAATTTCAAATGTTTATTTTAGTCTTACCGTAATCCGAACGCGAGCATTTGTACCGTTCTCCAACAAAATTACAATTTTAGACTCAAAAAAATCCCACTGGTGGGAATTTATTTCCATATGTGGTACTCATAATTTCCGTCTTTACAAGGAAAGTTCTTTCGATGTCTCAATTTGCTTTATAGTCCAATTTCAAATGTTTATTTTAGTCTTACCGTAATCCGAGCGCGAGCATTTGTACCGTCCTCCAACAAAATTGCAATTTTAGACTCAAAAAAATCCCACTTGTGGGAATTTATTTCCATATGTGGTACTCATAATTTCCGTCATTACAAGGAAAGTTCTTTCGATATCCCAATTTGTTTTACAGTCCAATTTCAAATGTTTATTTTAGTCTTACCGTAATCCGAACCCGAGCATTTGTACCGTCCTCCAACAAAATTGCAATTTTAGACTCAAAAAAATCCCACTGGTGGGAATTTATTTCCATATGCGGTACTCATAATTTCCGTCTTTACAAGGATAGTTCTTTCGATGTCTCAATTTGTTTTACAGTCCAATTTCAAATGTTTATTTTAGTCTTACCGTAATCCGAACGCGAGCATTTGTACCGTCCTCCAACAAAATTGCAATTTTAGACTCAAAAAAATCCCACTGGTGGGAATTTATTTCCATATGTGGTACTCATAATTTCCGTCTTTATAAGGAAAGTTCTTTCGATGTCTCAATTTGTTTTATAGTCCAATTTCAAATGTTTATTTAAGTTGTACAGCAATCCGGGCACGAGCATTTGTACCGTCCCGAAACAAAATTGCAATTTTAGACTCAAAAAAATCCCACTGGTGGGAATTTATTTCCATATCTGGTACTCATAATTTCCGTCTTTACAAGGAAAGTTCTTTCGATGTCTCAATTTGTTTTATAGTCCAATTTCAAATGTTTATTTTAGTCTTACCGTAATCCGAACGCGAGCATTTGTACCGTCCTCCAACAAAATTGCAATTTTAGACTCAAAAAAATCCCACTGGTGGGAATTTATTTCCATGTGTGGTACTCATAATTTCCGTCATTACAAGGAAAGTTCTTTCGATATCCCAATTTGTTTTACAGTCCAATTTCAAATGTTTATTTTAGTCTTACCGTAATCCGAACCCGAGCATTTGTACCGTCCTCCAACAAAATTGCAATTTTAGACTCAAAAAAATCCCACTGGTGGGAATTTATTTCCATATGCGGTACTCATAATTTCCGTCTTTAAGAGGATAGTTCTTTCGATGTCTCAATTTGTTTTATAGTCCAATTTCAAATGTTTATTTTAGTCTTACCGTAATCCGAACGCGAGCATTTGTACCGTCCTCCAACAAAATTGCAATTTTAGACTCAAAAAAATCCCACTGGTGGGAATTTATTTCCATATGCGGTACTCATAATTTCCGTCTTTACAAGGATAGTTCTTTCGATGTCTCAATTTGTTTTATAGTCCAATTTCAAATGTTTATTTAAGTTGTACAGTAATCCGGGCACGAGCATTTGTACCGTCCCGAAACAAAATTGCAATTTTAGACTCAAAAAAATCCCACTGGTGGGAATTTATTTCCATATCTGGTACTCATAATTTCCGTCTTTACAAGGAAAGTTCTTTCGATGTCTCAATTTGTTTTATAGTCCAATTTCAAATGTTTATTTTAGTCTTACCGTAATCCGAACGCGAGCATTTGTACCGTCCTCCAACAAAATTGCAATTTTAGACTCAAAAAAATCCCACTGGTGGGAATTTATTTCCATGTGTGGTACTCATAATTTCCGTCATTACAAGGAAAGTTCTTTCGATATCCCAATTTGTTTTACAGTCCAATTTCAAATGTTTATTTTAGTCTTACCGTAATCCGAACCCGAGCATTTGTACCGTCCTCCAACAAAATTGCAATTTTAGACTCAAAAAAATCCCACTGGTGGGAATTTATTTCCATATGCGGTACTCATAATTTCCGTCTTTACAAGGAAAGTTCTTTCGATGTCTCAATTTGTTTTATAGTCCAATTTCAAATGTTTATTTTAGTCTTACCGTAATCCGAACGCGAGCATTTGTACCGTTCTCCAACAAAATTACAATTTTAGACTCAAAAAAATCCCACTGGTGGGAATTTATTTCCATATGTGGTACTCATAATTTCCGTCTTTACAAGGAAAGTTCTTTCGATGTCTCAATTTGCTTTATAGTCCAATTTCAAATGTTTATTTTAGTCTTACCGTAATCCGAGCGCGAGCATTTGTACCGTCCTCCAACAAAATTGCAATTTTAGACTCAAAAAAATCCCACTTGTGGGAATTTATTTCCATATGTGGTACTCATAATTTCCGTCATTACAAGGAAAGTTCTTTCGATATCCCAATTTGTTTTACAGTCCAATTTCAAATGTTTATTTTAGTCTTACCGTAATCCGAACCCGAGCATTTGTACCGTCCTCCAACAAAATTGCAATTTTAGACTCAAAAAAATCCCACTGGTGGGAATTTATTTCCATATGCGGTACTCATAATTTCCGTCTTTACAAGGATAGTTCTTTCGATGTCTCAATTTGTTTTATAGTCCAATTTCAAATGTTTATTTTAGTCTTACCGTAATCCGAACGCGAGCATTTGTACCGTTCTCCAACAAAATTGCAATTTTAGACTCAAAAAAATCCCACTGGTGGGAATTTATTTCCATATGTGGTACTCATAATTTCCGTCTTTACAAGGAAAGTTCTTTCGATGTCTCAATTTGTTTTACAGTCCAATTTCAAATGTTTATTTTAGTCTTACCGTAATCCGAACGCGAGCATTTGTACCGTCCTCCAACAAAATTGCAATTTTAGACTCAAAAAAATCCCACTGGTGGGAATTTATTTCCATATGTGGTACTCATAATTTCCGTCTTTATAAGGAAAGTTCTTTCGATGTCTCAATTTGTTTTATAGTCCAATTTCAAATGTTTATTTAAGTTGTACAGTAATCCGGGCACGAGCATTTGTACCGTCCCGAAACAAAATTGCAATTTTAGACTCAAAAAAATCCCACTGGTGGGAATTTATTTCCATATCTGGTACTCATAATTTCCGTCTTTACAAGGAAAGTTCTTTCGATGTCTCAATTTGTTTTATAGTCCAATTTCAAATGTTTATTTTAGTCTTACCGTAATCCGAACGCGAGCATTTGTACCGTCCTCCAACAAAATTGCAATTTTAGACTCAAAAAAATCCCACTGGTGGGAATTTATTTCCATGTGTGGTACTCATAATTTCCGTCATTACAAGGAAAGTTCTTTCGATATCCCAATTTGTTTTACAGTCCAATTTCAAATGTTTATTTTAGTCTTACCGTAATCCGAACCCGAGCATTTGTACCGTCCTCCAACAAAATTGCAATTTTAGACTCAAAAAAATCCCACTGGTGGGAATTTATTTCCATATGCGGTACTCATAATTTCCGTCTTTACAAGGAAAGTTCTTTCGATGTCTCAATTTGTTTTATAGTCCAATTTCAAATGTTTATTTTAGTCTTACCGTAATCCGAACGCGAGCATTTGTACCGTTCTCCAACAAAATTACAATTTTAGACTCAAAAAAATCCCACTGGTGGGAATTTATTTCCATATGTGGTACTCATAATTTCCGTCTTTACAAGGAAAGTTCTTTCGATGTCTCAATTTGCTTTATAGTCCAATTTCAAATGTTTATTTTAGTCTTACCGTAATCCGAGCGCGAGCATTTGTACCGTCCTCCAACAAAATTGCAATTTTAGACTCAAAAAAATCCCACTTGTGGGAATTTATTTCCATATGTGGTACTCATAATTTCCGTCATTACAAGGAAAGTTCTTTCGATATCCCAATTTGTTTTACAGTCCAATTTCAAATGTTTATTTTAGTCTTACCGTAATCCGAACCCGAGCATTTGTACCGTCCTCCAACAAAATTGCAATTTTAGACTCAAAAAAATCCCACTGGTGGGAATTTATTTCCATATGCGGTACTCATAATTTCCGTCTTTACAAGGATAGTTCTTTCGATGTCTCAATTTGTTTTACAGTCCAATTTCAAATGTTTATTTTAGTCTTACCGTAATCCGAACGCGAGCATTTGTACCGTCCTCCAACAAAATTGCAATTTTAGACTCAAAAAAATCCCACTGGTGGGAATTTATTTCCATATGTGGTACTCATAATTTCCGTCTTTATAAGGAAAGTTCTTTCGATGTCTCAATTTGTTTTATAGTCCAATTTCAAATGTTTATTTAAGTTGTACAGCAATCCGGGCACGAGCATTTGTACCGTCCCGAAACAAAATTGCAATTTTAGACTCAAAAAAATCCCACTGGTGGGAATTTATTTCCATATCTGGTACTCATAATTTCCGTCTTTACAAGGAAAGTTCTTTCGATGTCTCAATTTGTTTTATAGTCCAATTTCAAATGTTTATTTTAGTCTTACCGTAATCCGAACGCGAGCATTTGTACCGTCCTCCAACAAAATTGCAATTTTAGACTCAAAAAAATCCCACTGGTGGGAATTTATTTCCATGTGTGGTACTCATAATTTCCGTCATTACAAGGAAAGTTCTTTCGATATCCCAATTTGTTTTACAGTCCAATTTCAAATGTTTATTTTAGTCTTACCGTAATCCGAACCCGAGCATTTGTACCGTCCTCCAACAAAATTGCAATTTTAGACTCAAAAAAATCCCACTGGTGGGAATTTATTTCCATATGCGGTACTCATAATTTCCGTCTTTAAGAGGATAGTTCTTTCGATGTCTCAATTTG
This sequence comes from Hydrangea macrophylla, assembly GCA_033977485.1. Classification (NCBI taxonomy): domain Eukaryota; kingdom Viridiplantae; phylum Streptophyta; class Magnoliopsida; order Cornales; family Hydrangeaceae; genus Hydrangea; species Hydrangea macrophylla. The sequence continues at coordinate 81,791,381 of CM066996.1, forward strand.
TTTTATAGTCCAATTTCAAATGTTTATTTTAGTCTTACCGTAATCCGAACGCGAGCATTTGTACCGTCCTCCAACAAAATTGCAATTTTAGACTCAAAAAAATCCCACTGGTGGGAATTTATTTCCATATGCGGTACTCATAATTTCCGTCTTTACAAGGATAGTTCTTTCGATGTCTCAATTTGTTTTATAGTCCAATTTCAAATGTTTATTTAAGTTGTACAGTAATCCGGGCACGAGCATTTGTACCGTCCCGAAACAAAATTGCAATTTTAGACTCAAAAAAATCCCACTGGTGGGAATTTATTTCCATATCTGGTACTCATAATTTCCGTCTTTACAAGGAAAGTTCTTTCGATGTCTCAATTTGTTTTATAGTCCAATTTCAAATGTTTATTTTAGTCTTACCGTAATCCGAACGCGAGCATTTGTACCGTCCTCCAACAAAATTGCAATTTTAGACTCAAAAAAATCCCACTGGTGGGAATTTATTTCCATGTGTGGTACTCATAATTTCCGTCATTACAAGGAAAGTTCTTTCGATATCCCAATTTGTTTTACAGTCCAATTTCAAATGTTTATTTTAGTCTTACCGTAATCCGAACCCGAGCATTTGTACCGTCCTCCAACAAAATTGCAATTTTAGACTCAAAAAAATCCCACTGGTGGGAATTTATTTCCATATGCGGTACTCATAATTTCCGTCTTTACAAGGAAAGTTCTTTCGATGTCTCAATTTGTTTTATAGTCCAATTTCAAATGTTTATTTTAGTCTTACCGTAATCCGAACGCGAGCATTTGTACCGTTCTCCAACAAAATTACAATTTTAGACTCAAAAAAATCCCACTGGTGGGAATTTATTTCCATATGTGGTACTCATAATTTCCGTCTTTACAAGGAAAGTTCTTTCGATGTCTCAATTTGCTTTATAGTCCAATTTCAAATGTTTATTTTAGTCTTACCGTAATCCGAGCGCGAGCATTTGTACCGTCCTCCAACAAAATTGCAATTTTAGACTCAAAAAAATCCCACTTGTGGGAATTTATTTCCATATGTGGTACTCATAATTTCCGTCATTACAAGGAAAGTTCTTTCGATATCCCAATTTGTTTTACAGTCCAATTTCAAATGTTTATTTTAGTCTTACCGTAATCCGAACCCGAGCATTTGTACCGTCCTCCAACAAAATTGCAATTTTAGACTCAAAAAAATCCCACTGGTGGGAATTTATTTCCATATGCGGTACTCATAATTTCCGTCTTTACAAGGATAGTTCTTTCGATGTCTCAATTTGTTTTACAGTCCAATTTCAAATGTTTATTTTAGTCTTACCGTAATCCGAACGCGAGCATTTGTACCGTCCTCCAACAAAATTGCAATTTTAGACTCAAAAAAATCCCACTGGTGGGAATTTATTTCCATATGTGGTACTCATAATTTCCGTCTTTATAAGGAAAGTTCTTTCGATGTCTCAATTTGTTTTATAGTCCAATTTCAAATGTTTATTTAAGTTGTACAGCAATCCGGGCACGAGCATTTGTACCGTCCCGAAACAAAATTGCAATTTTAGACTCAAAAAAATCCCACTGGTGGGAATTTATTTCCATATCTGGTACTCATAATTTCCGTCTTTACAAGGAAAGTTCTTTCGATGTCTCAATTTGTTTTATAGTCCAATTTCAAATGTTTATTTTAGTCTTACCGTAATCCGAACGCGAGCATTTGTACCGTCCTCCAACAAAATTGCAATTTTAGACTCAAAAAAATCCCACTGGTGGGAATTTATTTCCATGTGTGGTACTCATAATTTCCGTCATTACAAGGAAAGTTCTTTCGATATCCCAATTTGTTTTACAGTCCAATTTCAAATGTTTATTTTAGTCTTACCGTAATCCGAACCCGAGCATTTGTACCGTCCTCCAACAAAATTGCAATTTTAGACTCAAAAAAATCCCACTGGTGGGAATTTATTTCCATATGCGGTACTCATAATTTCCGTCTTTAAGAGGATAGTTCTTTCGATGTCTCAATTTGTTTTATAGTCCAATTTCAAATGTTTATTTTAGTCTTACCGTAATCCGAACGCGAGCATTTGTACCGTCCTCCAACAAAATTGCAATTTTAGACTCAAAAAAATCCCACTGGTGGGAATTTATTTCCATATGCGGTACTCATAATTTCCGTCTTTACAAGGACAGTTCTTTCGATGTCTCAATTTGTTTTATAGTCCAATTTCAAATGTTTATTTTAGTCTTACCGTAATCCGAACGCGAGCATTTGTACCGTTCTCCAACAAAATTACAATTTTAGACTCAAAAAAATCCCACTGGTGGGAATTTATTTCCATATGTGGTACTCATAATTTCCGTCTTTACAAGGAAAGTTCTTTCGATGTCTCAATTTGCTTTATAGTCCAATTTCAAATGTTTATTTTAGTCTTACCGTAATCCGAGCGCGAGCATTTGTACCGTCCTCCAACAAAATTGCAATTTTAGACTCAAAAAAATCCCACTTGTGGGAATTTATTTCCATATGTGGTACTCATAATTTCCGTCATTACAAGGAAAGTTCTTTCGATATCCCAATTTGTTTTACAGTCCAATTTCAAATGTTTATTTTAGTCTTACCGTAATCCGAACCCGAGCATTTGTACCGTCCTCCAACAAAATTGCAATTTTAGACTCAAAAAAATCCCACTGGTGGGAATTTATTTCCATATGCGGTACTCATAATTTCCGTCTTTACAAGGATAGTTCTTTCGATGTCTCAATTTGTTTTACAGTCCAATTTCAAATGTTTATTTTAGTCTTACCGTAATCCGAACGCGAGCATTTGTACCGTCCTCCAACAAAATTGCAATTTTAGACTCAAAAAAATCCCACTGGTGGGAATTTATTTCCATATGTGGTACTCATAATTTCCGTCTTTATAAGGAAAGTTCTTTCGATGTCTCAATTTGTTTTATAGTCCAATTTCAAATGTTTATTTAAGTTGTACAGCAATCCGGGCACGAGCATTTGTACCGTCCCGAAACAAAATTGCAATTTTAGACTCAAAAAAATCCCACTGGTGGGAATTTATTTCCATATCTGGTACTCATAATTTCCGTCTTTACAAGGAAAGTTCTTTCGATGTCTCAATTTGTTTTATAGTCCAATTTCAAATGTTTATTTTAGTCTTACCGTAATCCGAACGCGAGCATTTGTACCGTCCTCCAACAAAATTGCAATTTTAGACTCAAAAAAATCCCACTGGTGGGAATTTATTTCCATGTGTGGTACTCATAATTTCCGTCATTACAAGGAAAGTTCTTTCGATATCCCAATTTGTTTTACAGTCCAATTTCAAATGTTTATTTTAGTCTTACCGTAATCCGAACCCGAGCATTTGTACCGTCCTCCAACAAAATTGCAATTTTAGACTCAAAAAAATCCCACTGGTGGGAATTTATTTCCATATGCGGTACTCATAATTTCCGTCTTTAAGAGGATAGTTCTTTCGATGTCTCAATTTGTTTTATAGTCCAATTTCAAATGTTTATTTTAGTCTTACCGTAATCCGAACGCGAGCATTTGTACCGTCCTCCAACAAAATTGCAATTTTAGACTCAAAAAAATCCCACTGGTGGGAATTTATTTCCATATGCGGTACTCATAATTTCCGTCTTTACAAGGATAGTTCTTTCGATGTCTCAATTTGTTTTATAGTCCAATTTCAAATGTTTATTTTAGTCTTACCGTAATCCGAACGCGAGCATTTGTACCGTTCTCCAACAAAATTGCAATTTTAGACTCAAAAAAATCCCACTGGTGGGAATTTATTTCCATATGTGGTACTCATAATTTCCGTCTTTACAAGGAAAGTTCTTTCAATGTCTCAATTTGCTTTATAGTCCAATTTCAAATGTTTAATTTAGTCTTACCGTAATCCGAGCGCGAGCATTTGTACCGTCCTCCAACAAAATTGCAATTTTAGACTCAAAAAAATCCCACTTGTGGGAATTTATTTCCATATGTGGTACTCATAATTTCCGTCATTACAAGGAAAGTTCTTTCGATATCCCAATTTGTTTTACAGTCCAATTTCAAATGTTTATTTTAGTCTTACCGTAATCCGAACCCGAGCATTTGTACCGTCCTCCAACAAAATTGCAATTTTAGACTCAAAAAAATCCCACTGGTGGGAATTTATTTCCATATGCGGTACTCATAATTTCCGTCTTTACAAGGATAGTTCTTTCGATGTCTCAATTTGTTTTATAGTCCAATTTCAAATGTTTATTTTAGTCTTACCGTAATCCGAACGCGAGCATTTGTACCGTTCTCCAACAAAATTGCAATTTTAGACTCAAAAAAATCCCAATGGTGGGAATTTATTTCCATATGTGGTACTCATAATTTCCGTTTTTACAAGGAAAGTTCTTTCGATGTCTCAATTTGTTTTACAGTCCAATTTCAAATGTTTATTTTAGTCTTACCGTAATCCGAACGCGAGTATTTGTACCGTCCTCCAACAAAATTGCAATTTTAGACTCAAAAAAATCCCACTGGTGGGAATTTATTTCCATATGTGGTACTCATAATTTCCGTCTTTACAAGGAAAGTTCTTTCGATGTCTCAATTTGTTTTATAGTCCAATTTCAAATGTTTATTTAAGTTGTACAGTAATCCGGGCACGAGCATTTGTACCGTCCCGAAACAAAATTGCAATTTTAGACTCAAAAAAATCCCACTGGTGGGAATTTATTTCCATATCTGGTACTCATAATTTCCGTCTTTACAAGGAAAGTTCTTTCGATGTCTCAATTTGTTTTATCGTCCAATTTCAAATGTTTATTTTAGTCTTACCGTAATCCGAACGCGAGCATTTGTACCGTCCTCCAACAAAATTGCAATTTTAGACTCAAAAAAATCCCACTTGTGGGAATTTATTTCCATATGTGGTACTCATAATTTCCGTCATTACAAGGAAAGTTCTTTCGATATCCCAATTTGTTTTACAGTCCAATTTCAAATGTTTATTTTAGTCTTACCGTAATCCGAACCCGAGCATTTGTACCGTCCTCCAACAAAATTGCAATTTTAGACTCAAAAAAATCCCACTGGTGGGAATTTATTTCCATATGCGGTACTCATAATTTCCGTCTTTACAAGGATAGTTCTTTCGATGTCTCAATTTGTTTTATAGTCCAATTTCAAATGTTTATTTTAGTCTTACCGTAATCCGAACGCGAGCATTTGTACCGTTCTCCAACAAAATTGCAATTTTAGACTCAAAAAAATCCCACTGGTGGGAATTTATTTCCATATGTGGTACTCATAATTTCCGTCTTTACAAGGAAAGTTCTTTCGATGTCTCAATTTGTTTTACAGTCCAATTTCAAATGTTTATTTTAGTCTTACCGTAATCCGAACGCGAGCATTTGTACCGTCCTCCAACAAAATTGCAATTTTAGACTCAAAAAAATCCCACTGGTGGGAATTTATTTCCATATGTGGTACTCATAATTTCCGTCTTTACAAGGAAAGTTCTTTCGATGTCTCAATTTGTTTTATAGTCCAATTTCAAATGTTTATTTAAGTTGTACAGTAATCCGGGCACGAGCATTTGTACCGTCCCGAAACAAAATTGCAATTTTAGACTCAAAAAAATCCCACTTGTGGGAATTTATTTCCATATGTGGTACTCATAATTTCCGTCATTACAAGGAAAGTTCTTTCGATATCCCAATTTGTTTTACAGTCCAATTTCAAATGTTTATTTTAGTCTTACTGTAATCCGAACCCGAGCATTTGTACCGTCCTCCAACAAAATTGCAATTTTAGACTCAAAAAAATCCCACTGGTGGGAATTTATTTCCATATGCGGTACTCATAATTTCCGTCTTTACAAGGATAGTTCTTTCGATGTCTAAATTTGTTTTACAGTCCAATTTCAAATGTTTATTTTAGTCTTACCGTAATCCGAACGCGAGCATTTGTACCGTCCTCCAACAAAATTGCAATTTTAGACTCAAAAAAATCCCACTGGTGGGAATTTATTTCCATATGTGGTACTCATAATTTCCGTCATTACAAGGAAAGTTCTTTCGATATCCCAATTTGTTTTACAGTCCAATTTCAAATGTTTATTTTAGTCTTACCGTAATCCGAACCCGAGCATTTGTACCGTCCTCCAACAAAATTGCAATTTTAGACTCAAAAAAATCCCACTGGTGGGAATTTATTTCCATATGCGGTACTCATAATTTCCGTCTTTACAAGGAAAGTTCTTTCGATGTCTCAATTTGTTTTATAGTCCAATTTCAAATGTTTATTTTAGTCTTACCGTAATCCGAACGCGAGCATTTGTACCGTTCTCCAACAAAATTGCAATTTTAGACTCAAAAAAATCCCACTGGTGGGAATTTATTTCCATATGTGGTACTCATAATTTCCGTCTTTACAAGGAAAGTTCTTTCGATGTCTCAATTTGCTTTATAGTCCAATTTCAAATGTTTATTTTAGTCTTACCGTAATCCGAGCGCGAGCATTTGTACCGTCCTCCAACAAAATTGCAATTTTAGACTCAAAAAAATCCCACTTGTGGGAATTTATTTCCATATGTGGTACTCATAATTTCCGTCATTACAAGGAAAGTTCTTTCGATATCCCAATTTGTTTTACAGTCCAATTTCAAATGTTTATTTTAGTCTTACCGTAATCCGAACCCGAGCATTTGTACCGTCCTCCAACAAAATTGCAATTTTAGACTCAAAAAAATCCCACTGGTGGGAATTTATTTCCATACGCGGTACTCATAATTTCCGTCTTTACAAGGATAGTTCTTTCGATGTCTCAATTTGTTTTATAGTCCAATTTCAAATGTTTATTTTAGTCTTACCGTAATCCGAACACGAGCATTTGTACCGTTCTCCAACAAAATTGCAATTTTAGACTCAAAAAAATCCCACTGGTGGGAATTTATTTCCATATGTGGTACTCATAATTTCCGTCTTTACAAGGAAAGTTCTTTCGATGTCTCAATTTGTTTTACAGTCCAATTTCAAATGTTTATTTTAGTCTTACCGTAATCCGAACGCGAGCATTTGTACCGTTCTCCAACAAAATTGCAATTTTAGACTCAAAAAAATCCCACTGGTGGGAATTTATTTCCATATGTGGTACTCAAAAATTTCCGTCTTTACAAGGAAAGTTCTTTCGATGTCTCAATTTGCTTTATAGTCCAATTTCAAATGTTTATTTTAGTCTTACCGTAATCCAAGCGCAAGCATTTGTACCGTCCTCCAACAAAATTGCAATTTTAGACTCAAAAAAATCCCACTGGTGGGAATTTATTTCCATATGCGGTACTCATAATTTCCGTCTTTACAAGGATAGTTCTTTCGATGTCTCAATTTGTTTTACAGTCCAATTTCAAATGTTTATTTTAGTCTTACCGTAATCCGAACGCGAGCATTTGTACCGTCCTCCAACAAAATTGCAATTTTAGACTCAAAAAAATCCCACTGGTGGGAATTTATTTCCATATGTGGTACTCATAATTTCCGTCATTACAAGGAAAGTTCTTTCGATATCCCAATTTGTTTTACAGTCCAATTTCAAATGTTTATTTTAGTCTTACCGTAATCCGAACCCGAGCATTTGTACCGTCCTCCAACAAAATTGCAATTTTAGACTCAAAAAAATCCCACTGGTGGGAATTTATTTCCATATGTGGTACTCATAATTTCCGTCTTTACAAGGATAGTTCTTTCGATGTCTCAATTTGTTTTACAGTCCAATTTCAAATGTTTATTTTAGTCTTACCGTAATCCGAACCCGAGCATTTGTACCGTCCTCCAACAAAATTGCAATTTTAGACTCAAAAAAATCCCACTGGTGGGAATTTATTTCCATATGTGGTACTCATAATTTCCGTCTTTACAAGGAAAGTTCTTTCAATGTCTCAAATTGCTTTATAGTCCAATTTCAAATGTTTAATTTAGTCTTACCGTAATCCGAGCGCGAGCATTTGTACCGTCCTCCAACAAAATTGCAATTTTAGACTCAAAAAAATCCCACTTGTGGGAATTTATTTCCATATGTGGTACTCATTATTTCCGTCATTACAAGGAAAGTTCTTTCGATATCCCAATTTGTTTTACAGTCCAATTTCAAATGTTTATTTTAGTCTTACCGTAATCCGAACCCGAGCATTTGTACCGTCCTCCAACAAAATTGCAATTTTAGACTCAAAAAAATCCCACTGGTGGGAATTTATTTCCATATGCGGTACTCATAATTTCCGTCTTTACAAGGATAGTTCTTTCGATGTCTCAATTTGTTTTATGGTCCAATTTCAAATGTTTATTTTAGTCTTACCGTAATCCGAACGCGAGCATTTGTACCGTTCTCCAACAAAATTGCAATTTTAGACTCAAAAAAATCCCAATGGTGGGAATTTATTTCCATATGTGGTACTCATAATTTCCGTCTTTACAAGGAAAGTTCTTTCGATGTCTCAATTTGTTTTACAGTCCAATTTCAAATGTTTATTTTAGTCTTACCGTAATCCGAACGCGAGTATTTGTACCGTCCTCCAACAAAATTGCAATTTTAGACTCAAAAAAATCCCACTGGTGGGAATTTATTTCCATATGTGGTACTCATAATTTCCGTCTTTACAAGGAAAGTTCTTTCGATGTCTCAATTTGTTTTATAGTCCAATTTCAAATGTTTATTTTAGTCTTACCGTAATCCGAACGCGAGCATTTGTACCGTCCTCCAACAAAATTGCAATTTTAGACTCAAAAAAATCCCACTTGTGGGAATTTATTTCCATATGTGGTACTCATAATTTCCGTCATTACAAGGAAAGTTCTTTCGATATCCCAATTTGTTTTACAGTCCAATTTCAAATGTTTATTTTAGTCTTACCGTAATCCGAACCCGAGCATTTGTACCGTCCTCCAACAAAATTGCAATTTAAGACTCAAAAAAATCCCACTGGTGGGAATTTATTTCCATATGCGGTACTCATAATTTCCGTCTTTACAAGGATAGTTCTTTCGATGTCTCAATTTGTTTTATAGTCCAATTTCAAATGTTTATTTTAGTCTTACCGTAATCCGAACGCGAGCATTTGTACCGTTCTCCAACAAAATTGCAATTTTAGACTCAAAAAAATCCCACTGGTGGGAATTTATTTCCATATGTGGTACTCATAATTTCCGTCTTTACAAGGAAAGTTCTTTCGATGTCTCAATTTGTTTTACAGTCCAATTTCAAATGTTTATTTTAGTCTTACCGTAATCCGAACGCGAGCATTTGTACCGTCCTCCAACAAAATTGCAATTTTAGACTCAAAAAAATCCCACTGGTGGGAATTTATTTCCATATGTGGTACTCATAATTTCCGTCTTTACAAGGAAAGTTCTTTCGATGTCTCAATTTGTTTTATAGTCCAATTTCAAATGTTTATTTAAGTTGTACAGTAATCCGGGCACGAGCATTTGTACCGTCCCGAAACAAAATTGCAATTTTAGACTCAAAAAAATCCCACTTGTGGGAATTTATTTCCATATGTGGTACTCATAATTTCCGTCATTACAAGGAAAGTTCTTTCGATATCCCAATTTGTTTTACAGTCCAATTTCAAATGTTTATTTTAGTCTTACCGTAATCCGAACCCGAGCACTTGTACCGTCCTCCAACAAAATTGCAATTTTAGACTCAAAAAAATCCCACTGGTGGGAATTTATTTCCATATGCGGTACTCATAATTTCCGTCTTTACAAGGATAGTTCTTTCGATGTCTAAATTTGTTTTACAGTCCAATTTCAAATGTTTATTTTAGTCTTACCGTAATCCGAACGCGAGCATTTGTACCGTCCTCCAACAAAATTGCAATTTTAGACTCAAAAAAATCCCACTGGTGGGAATTTATTTCCATATGTGGTACTCATAATTTCCGTCATTACAAGGAAAGTTCTTTCGATATCCCAATTTGTTTTACAGTCCAATTTCAAATGTTTATTTTAGTCTTACCGTAATCCGAACCCGAGCATTTGTACCGTCCTCCAACAAAATTGCAATTTTAGACTCAAAAAAATCCCAATGGTGGGAATTTATTTCCATATGTGGTACTCATAATTTCCGTCTTTACAAGGAAAGTTCTTTCGATGTCCCAATTTGTTTTACAGTCCAATTTCAAATGTTTATTTTAGTCTTACCGTAATCCGAACCCGAGCATTTGTACCGTCCTCCAACAAAATTGCAATTTTAGACTCAAAAAAATCCCACTGGTGGGAATTTATTTCCATATGTGGTACTCATAATTTCCGTCTTTACAAGGAAAGTTCTTTCAATGTCTCAAATTGCTTTATAGTCCAATTTCAAATGTTTAATTTAGTCTTACCGTAATCCGAGCGCGAGCATTTGTACCGTCCTCCAACAAAATTGCAATTTTAGACTCAAAAAAATCCCACTTGTGGGAATTTATTTCCATATGTGGTACTCATAATTTCCGTCATTACAAGGAAAGTTCTTTCGATATCCCAATTTGTTTTACAGTCCAATTTCAAATGTTTATTTTAGTCTTACCGTAATCCGAACCCGAGCATTTGTACCGTCCTCCAACAAAATTGCAATTTTAGACTCAAAAAAATCCCACTGGTGGGAATTTATTTCCATATGCGGTACTCATAATTTCCGTCTTTACAAGGATAGTTCTTTCGATGTCTCAATTTGTTTTATGGTCCAATTTCAAATGTTTATTTTAGTCTTACCGTAATCCGAACGCGAGCATTTGTACCGTTCTCCAACAAAATTGCAATTTTAGACTCAAAAAAATCCCAATGGTGGGAATTTATTTCCATATGTGGTACTCATAATTTCCGTCTTTACAAGGAAAGTTCTTTCGATGTCTCAATTTGTTTTACAGTCCAATTTCAAATGTTTATTTTAGTCTTACCGTAATCCGAACGCGAGTATTTGTACCGTCCTCCAACAAAATTGCAATTTTAGACTCAAAAAAATCCCACTGGTGGGAATTTATTTCCATATGTGGTACTCATAATTTCCGTCTTTACAAGGAAAGTTCTTTCGATGTCTCAATTTGTTTTATAGTCCAATTTCAAATGTTTATTTTAGTCTTACCGTAATCCGAACCCGAGCATTTGTACCGTCCTCCAACAAAATTGCAATTTTAGACTCAAAAAAATCCCACTGGTGGGAATTTATTTCCATATGCGGTACTCATAATTTCCGTCTTTACAAGGAAAGTTCTTTCGATGTCTCAATTTGTTTTATAGTCCAATTTCAAATGTTTATTTTAGTCTTACCGTAATCCGAACGTGAGCATTTGTACCGTTCTCCAACAAAATTGCAATTTTAGACTCAAAAAAATCCCACTGGTGGGAATTTATTTCCATATGTGGTACTCATAATTTCCGTCTTTACAAGGAAAGTTCTTTCGATGTCTCAATTTGCTTTATAGTCCAATTTCAAATGTTTATTTTAGTCTTACCGTAATCCGAGCGCGAGCATTTGTACCGTCCTCCAACAAAATTGCAATTTTAGACTCAAAAAAATCCCACTGGTGGGAATTTATTTCCATATGTGGTACTCATAATTTCCGTCTTTACAAGGAAAGTTCTTTCGATGTCTCAATTTGTTTTATAGTCCAATTTCAAATGTTTATTTAAGTTGTACAGTAATCCGGGCACGAGCATTTGTACCGTCCCGAAACAAAATTGCAATTTTAGACTCAAAAAAATCCCACTTGTGGGAATTTATTTCCATATGTGGTACTCATAATTTCCGTCTTTACAAGGATAGTTCTTTCGATGTCTCAATTTGTTTTACAGTCCAATTTCAAATGTTTATTTAAGTTGTACAGTAATCCGGGCACGAGCATTTGTACCGTCCCGAAACAAAATTGCAATTTTAGACTCAAAAAAATCCCACTTGTGGGAATTTATTTCCATATGTGGTACTCATAATTTCCGTCATTACAAGGAAAGTTCTTTCGATATCCCAATTTGTTTTACAGTCCAATTTCAAATGTTTATTTTAGTCTTACCGTAATCCGAACCCGAGCACTTGTACCGTCCTCCGACAAAATTGCAATTTTAGACTCAAAAAAATCCCACTGGTGGGAATTTATTTCCATATGCGGTACTCATAATTTCCGTCTTTACAAGGATAGTTCTTTCGATGTCTAAATTTGTTTTACAGTCCAATTTCAAATGTTTATTTTAGTCTTACCGTAATCCGAACGCGAGCATTTGTACCGTCCTCCAACAAAATTGCAATTTTAGACTCAAAAAAATCCCACTGGTGGGAATTTATTTCCATATGTGGTACTCATAATTTCCGTCATTACAAGGAAAGTTCTTTCGATATCCCAATTTGTTTTACAGTCCAATTTCAAATGTTTATTTTAGTCTTACCGTAATCCGAACCCGAGCATTTGTACCGTCCTCCAACAAAATTGCAATTTTAGACTCAAAAAAATCCCACTGGTGGGAATTTATTTCCATATGTGGTACTCATAATTTCCGTCATTACAAGGAAAGTTCTTTCGATATCCCAATTTGTTTTACAGTCCAATTTCAAATGTTTATTTTAGTCTTACCGTAATCCGAACCCGAGCATTTGTACCGTCCTCCAACAAAATTGCAATTTTAGACTCAAAAAAATCCCACTGGTGGGAATTTATTTCCATATGTGGTACTCATAATTTCCGTCATTACAAGGAAAGTTCTTTCGATATCCCAATTTGTTTTACAGTCCAATTTCAAATGTTTATTTTAGTCTTACCGTAATCCGAACCCGAGCATTTGTACCGTCCTCCAACAAAATTGCAATTTTAGACTCAAAAAAATCCCACTGGTGGGAATTTATTTCCATATGTGGTACTCATAATTTCCGTCTTTACAAGGATAGTTCTTTCGATGTCTCAATTTGTTTTACAGTCCAATTTCAAATGTTTATTTTAGTCTTACCGTAATCCGAACCCGAGCATTTGTACCGTCCTCCAACAAAATTGCAATTTTAGACTCAAAAAAATCCCACTGGTGGGAATTTATTTCCATATGTGGTACTCATAATTTCCGTCTTTACAAGGAAAGTTCTTTCAATGTCTCAAATTGCTTTATAGTCCAATTTCAAATGTTTAATTTAGTCTTACCGTAATCCGAGCGCGAGCATTTGTACCGTCCTCCAACAAAATTGCAATTTTAGACTCAAAAAAATCCCACTTGTGGGAATTTATTTCCATATGTGGTACTCATTATTTCCGTCATTACAAGGAAAGTTCTTTCGATATCCCAATTTGTTTTACAGTCCAATTTCAAATGTTTATTTTAGTCTTACCGTAATCCGAACCCGAGCATTTGTACCGTCCTCCAACAAAATTGCAATTTTAGACTCAAAAAAATCCCACTGGTGGGAATTTATTTCCATATGCGGTACTCATAATTTCCGTCTTTACAAGGATAGTTCTTTCGATGTCTCAATTTGTTTTATGGTCCAATTTCAAATGTTTATTTTAGTCTTACCGTAATCCGAACGCGAGCATTTGTACCGTTCTCCAACAAAATTGCAATTTTAGACTCAAAAAAATCCCAATGGTGGGAATTTATTTCCATATGTGGTACTCATAATTTCCGTCTTTACAAGGAAAGTTCTTTCGATGTCTCAATTTGTTTTACAGTCCAATTTCAAATGTTTATTTTAGTCTTACCGTAATCCGAACGCGAGTATTTGTACCGTCCTCCAACAAAATTGCAATTTTAGACTCAAAAAAATCCCACTGGTGGGAATTTATTTCCATATGTGGTACTCATAATTTCCGTCTTTACAAGGAAAGTTCTTTCGATGTCTCAATTTGTTTTATAGTCCAATTTCAAATGTTTATTTTAGTCTTACCGTAATCCGAACGCGAGCATTTGTACCGTCCTCCAACAAAATTGCAATTTTAGACTCAAAAAAATCCCACTTGTGGGAATTTATTTCCATATGTGGTACTCATAATTTCCGTCATTACAAGGAAAGTTCTTTCGATATCCCAATTTGTTTTACAGTCCAATTTCAAATGTTTATTTTAGTCTTACCGTAATCCGAACCCGAGCATTTGTACCGTCCTCCAACAAAATTGCAATTTAAGACTCAAAAAAATCCCACTGGTGGGAATTTATTTCCATATGCGGTACTCATAATTTCCGTCTTTACAAGGATAGTTCTTTCGATGTCTCAATTTGTTTTATAGTCCAATTTCAAATGTTTATTTTAGTCTTACCGTAATCCGAACGCGAGCATTTGTACCGTTCTCCAACAAAATTGCAATTTTAGACTCAAAAAAATCCCACTGGTGGGAATTTATTTCCATATGTGGTACTCATAATTTCCGTCTTTACAAGGAAAGTTCTTTCGATGTCTCAATTTGTTTTATAGTCCAATTTCAAATGTTTATTTAAGTTGTACAGTAATCCGGGCACGAGCATTTGTACCGTCCCGAAACAAAATTGCAATTTTAGACTCAAAAAAATCCCACTTGTGGGAATTTATTTCCATATGTGGTACTCATAATTTCCGTCTTTACAAGGATAGTTCTTTCGATGTCTCAATTTGTTTTACAGTCCAATTTCAAATGTTTATTTAAGTTGTACAGTAATCCGGGCACGAGCATTTGTACCGTCCCGAAACAAAATTGCAATTTTAGACTCAAAAAAATCCCACTTGTGGGAATTTATTTCCATATGTGGTACTCATAATTTCCGTCATTACAAGGAAAGTTCTTTCGATATCCCAATTTGTTTTACAGTCCAATTTCAAATGTTTATTTTAGTCTTACCGTAATCCGAACCCGAGCACTTGTACCGTCCTCCGACAAAATTGCAATTTTAGACTCAAAAAAATCCCACTGGTGGGAATTTATTTCCATATGCGGTACTCATAATTTCCGTCTTTACAAGGATAGTTCTTTCGATGTCTAAATTTGTTTTACAGTCCAATTTCAAATGTTTATTTTAGTCTTACCGTAATCCGAACGCGAGCATTTGTACCGTCCTCCAACAAAATTGCAATTTTAGACTCAAAAAAATCCCACTGGTGGGAATTTATTTCCATATGTGGTACTCATAATTTCCGTCATTACAAGGAAAGTTCTTTCGATATCCCAATTTGTTTTACAGTCCAATTTCAAATGTTTATTTTAGTCTTACCGTAATCCGAACCCGAGCATTTGTACCGTCCTCCAACAAAATTGCAATTTTAGACTCAAAAAAATCCCACTGGTGGGAATTTATTTCCATATGTGGTACTCATAATTTCCGTCATTACAAGGAAAGTTCTTTCGATATCCCAATTTGTTTTACAGTCCAATTTCAAATGTTTATTTTAGTCTTACCGTAATCCGAACCCGAGCATTTGTACCGTCCTCCAACAAAATTGCAATTTTAGACTCAAAAAAATCCCACTGGTGGGAATTTATTTCCATATGTGGTACTCATAATTTCCGTCATTACAAGGAAAGTTCTTTCGATATCCCAATTTGTTTTACAGTCCAATTTCAAATGTTTATTTTAGTCTTACCGTAATCCGAACCCGAGCATTTGTACCGTCCTCCAACAAAATTGCAATTTTAGACTCAAAAAAATCCCACTGGTGGGAATTTATTTCCATATGTGGTACTCATAATTTCCGTCTTTACAAGGATAGTTCTTTCGATGTCTCAATTTGTTTTACAGTCCAATTTCAAATGTTTATTTTAGTCTTACCGTAATCCGAACCCGAGCATTTGTACCGTCCTCCAACAAAATTGCAATTTTAGACTCAAAAAAATCCCACTGGTGGGAATTTATTTCCATATGTGGTACTCATAATTTCCGTCTTTACAAGGAAAGTTCTTTCAATGTCTCAAATTGCTTTATAGTCCAATTTCAAATGTTTAATTTAGTCTTACCGTAATCCGAGCGCGAGCATTTGTACCGTCCTCCAACAAAATTGCAATTTTAGACTCAAAAAAATCCCACTTGTGGGAATTTATTTCCATATGTGGTACTCATTATTTCCGTCATTACAAGGAAAGTTCTTTCGATATCCCAATTTGTTTTACAGTCCAATTTCAAATGTTTATTTTAGTCTTACCGTAATCCGAACCCGAGCATTTGTACCGTCCTCCAACAAAATTGCAATTTTAGACTCAAAAAAATCCCACTGGTGGGAATTTATTTCCATATGCGGTACTCATAATTTCCGTCTTTACAAGGATAGTTCTTTCGATGTCTCAATTTGTTTTATGGTCCAATTTCAAATGTTTATTTTAGTCTTACCGTAATCCGAACGCGAGCATTTGTACCGTTCTCCAACAAAATTGCAATTTTAGACTCAAAAAAATCCCAATGGTGGGAATTTATTTCCATATGTGGTACTCATAATTTCCGTCTTTACAAGGAAAGTTCTTTCGATGTCTCAATTTGTTTTACAGTCCAATTTCAAATGTTTATTTTAGTCTTACCGTAATCCGAACGCGAGTATTTGTACCGTCCTCCAACAAAATTGCAATTTTAGACTCAAAAAAATCCCACTGGTGGGAATTTATTTCCATATGTGGTACTCATAATTTCCGTCTTTACAAGGAAAGTTCTTTCGATGTCTCAATTTGTTTTATAGTCCAATTTCAAATGTTTATTTTAGTCTTACCGTAATCCGAACGCGAGCATTTGTACCGTCCTCCAACAAAATTGCAATTTTAGACTCAAAAAAATCCCACTTGTGGGAATTTATTTCCATATGTGGTACTCATAATTTCCGTCATTACAAGGAAAGTTCTTTCGATATCCCAATTTGTTTTACAGTCCAATTTCAAATGTTTATTTTAGTCTTACCGTAATCCGAACCCGAGCATTTGTACCGTCCTCCAACAAAATTGCAATTTAAGACTCAAAAAAATCCCACTGGTGGGAATTTATTTCCATATGCGGTACTCATAATTTCCGTCTTTACAAGGATAGTTCTTTCGATGTCTCAATTTGTTTTATAGTCCAATTTCAAATGTTTATTTTAGTCTTACCGTAATCCGAACGCGAGCATTTGTACCGTTCTCCAACAAAATTGCAATTTTAGACTCAAAAAAATCCCACTGGTGGGAATTTATTTCCATATGTGGTACTCATAATTTCCGTCTTTACAAGGAAAGTTCTTTCGATGTCTCAATTTGTTTTACAGTCCAATTTCAAATGTTTATTTTAGTCTTACCGTAATCCGAACGCGAGCATTTGTACCGTCCTCCAACAAAATTGCAATTTTAGACTCAAAAAAATCCCACTGGTGGGAATTTATTTCCATATGTGGTACTCATAATTTCCGTCTTTACAAGGAAAGTTCTTTCGATGTCTCAATTTGTTTTATAGTCCAATTTCAAATGTTTATTTAAGTTGTACAGTAATCCGGGCACGAGCATTTGTACCGTCCCGAAACAAAATTGCAATTTTAGACTCAAAAAAATCCCACTTGTGGGAATTTATTTCCATATGTGGTACTCATAATTTCCGTCATTACAAGGAAAGTTCTTTCGATATCCCAATTTGTTTTACAGTCCAATTTCAAATGTTTATTTTAGTCTTACCGTAATCCGAACCCGAGCACTTGTACCGTCCTCCAACAAAATTGCAATTTTAGACTCAAAAAAATCCCACTGGTGGGAATTTATTTCCATATGCGGTACTCATAATTTCCGTCTTTACAAGGATAGTTCTTTCGATGTCTAAATTTGTTTTACAGTCCAATTTCAAATGTTTATTTTAGTCTTACCGTAATCCGAACGCGAGCATTTGTACCGTCCTCCAACAAAATTGCAATTTTAGACTCAAAAAAATCCCACTGGTGGGAATTTATTTCCATATGTGGTACTCATAATTTCCGTCATTACAAGGAAAGTTCTTTCGATATCCCAATTTGTTTTACAGTCCAATTTCAAATGTTTATTTTAGTCTTACCGTAATCCGAACCCGAGCATTTGTACCGTCCTCCAACAAAATTGCAATTTTAGACTCAAAAAAATCCCAATGGTGGGAATTTATTTCCATATGTGGTACTCATAATTTCCGTCTTTACAAGGAAAGTTCTTTCGATGTCCCAATTTGTTTTACAGTCCAATTTCAAATGTTTATTTTAGTCTTACCGTAATCCGAACCCGAGCATTTGTACCGTCCTCCAACAAAATTGCAATTTTAGACTCAAAAAAATCCCACTGGTGGGAATTTATTTCCATATGTGGTACTCATAATTTCCGTCTTTACAAGGAAAGTTCTTTCAATGTCTCAAATTGCTTTATAGTCCAATTTCAAATGTTTAATTTAGTCTTACCGTAATCCGAGCGCGAGCATTTGTACCGTCCTCCAACAAAATTGCAATTTTAGACTCAAAAAAATCCCACTTGTGGGAATTTATTTCCATATGTGGTACTCATAATTTCCGTCATTACAAGGAAAGTTCTTTCGATATCCCAATTTGTTTTACAGTCCAATTTCAAATGTTTATTTTAGTCTTACCGTAATCCGAACCCGAGCATTTGTACCGTCCTCCAACAAAATTGCAATTTTAGACTCAAAAAAATCCCACTGGTGGGAATTTATTTCCATATGCGGTACTCATAATTTCCGTCTTTACAAGGATAGTTCTTTCGATGTCTCAATTTGTTTTATGGTCCAATTTCAAATGTTTATTTTAGTCTTACCGTAATCCGAACGCGAGCATTTGTACCGTTCTCCAACAAAATTGCAATTTTAGACTCAAAAAAATCCCAATGGTGGGAATTTATTTCCATATGTGGTACTCATAATTTCCGTCTTTACAAGGAAAGTTCTTTCGATGTCTCAATTTGTTTTACAGTCCAATTTCAAATGTTTATTTTAGTCTTACCGTAATCCGAACGCGAGTATTTGTACCGTCCTCCAACAAAATTGCAATTTTAGACTCAAAAAAATCCCACTGGTGGGAATTTATTTCCATATGTGGTACTCATAATTTCCGTCTTTACAAGGAAAGTTCTTTCGATGTCTCAATTTGTTTTATAGTCCAATTTCAAATGTTTATTTTAGTCTTACCGTAATCCGAACCCGAGCATTTGTACCGTCCTCCAACAAAATTGCAATTTTAGACTCAAAAAAATCCCACTGGTGGGAATTTATTTCCATATGCGGTACTCATAATTTCCGTCTTTACAAGGAAAGTTCTTTCGATGTCTCAATTTGTTTTATAGTCCAATTTCAAATGTTTATTTTAGTCTTACCGTAATCCGAACGTGAGCATTTGTACCGTTCTCCAACAAAATTGCAATTTTAGACTCAAAAAAATCCCACTGGTGGGAATTTATTTCCATATGTGGTACTCATAATTTCCGTCTTTACAAGGAAAGTTCTTTCGATGTCTCAATTTGCTTTATAGTCCAATTTCAAATGTTTATTTTAGTCTTACCGTAATCCGAGCGCGAGCATTTGTACCGTCCTCCAACAAAATTGCAATTTTAGACTCAAAAAAATCCCACTGGTGGGAATTTATTTCCATATGTGGTACTCATAATTTCCGTCTTTACAAGGAAAGTTCTTTCGATGTCTCAATTTGTTTTATAGTCCAATTTCAAATGTTTATTTAAGTTGTACAGTAATCCGGGCACGAGCATTTGTACCGTCCCGAAACAAAATTGCAATTTTAGACTCAAAAAAATCCCACTTGTGGGAATTTATTTCCATATGTGGTACTCATAATTTCCGTCTTTACAAGGATAGTTCTTTCGATGTCTCAATTTGTTTTACAGTCCAATTTCAAATGTTTATTTAAGTTGTACAGTAATCCGGGCACGAGCATTTGTACCGTCCCGAAACAAAATTGCAATTTTAGACTCAAAAAAATCCCACTTGTGGGAATTTATTTCCATATGTGGTACTCATAATTTCCGTCATTACAAGGAAAGTTCTTTCGATATCCCAATTTGTTTTACAGTCCAATTTCAAATGTTTATTTTAGTCTTACCGTAATCCGAACCCGAGCACTTGTACCGTCCTCCGACAAAATTGCAATTTTAGACTCAAAAAAATCCCACTGGTGGGAATTTATTTCCATATGCGGTACTCATAATTTCCGTCTTTACAAGGATAGTTCTTTCGATGTCTAAATTTGTTTTACAGTCCAATTTCAAATGTTTATTTTAGTCTTACCGTAATCCGAACGCGAGCATTTGTACCGTCCTCCAACAAAATTGCAATTTTAGACTCAAAAAAATCCCACTGGTGGGAATTTATTTCCATATGTGGTACTCATAATTTCCGTCATTACAAGGAAAGTTCTTTCGATATCCCAATTTGTTTTACAGTCCAATTTCAAATGTTTATTTTAGTCTTACCGTAATCCGAACCCGAGCATTTGTACCGTCCTCCAACAAAATTGCAATTTTAGACTCAAAAAAATCCCACTGGTGGGAATTTATTTCCATATGTGGTACTCATAATTTCCGTCATTACAAGGAAAGTTCTTTCGATATCCCAATTTGTTTTACAGTCCAATTTCAAATGTTTATTTTAGTCTTACCGTAATCCGAACCCGAGCATTTGTACCGTCCTCCAACAAAATTGCAATTTTAGACTCAAAAAAATCCCACTGGTGGGAATTTATTTCCATATGTGGTACTCATAATTTCCGTCTTTACAAGGAAAGTTCTTTCAATGTCTCAATTTGCTTTATAGTCCAATTTCAAATGTTTAATTTAGTCTTACCGTAATCCGAGCGCGAGCATTTGTACCGTCCTCCAACAAAATTGCAATTTTAGACTCAAAAAAATCCCACTTGTGGGAATTTATTTCCATATGTGGTACTCATAATTTCCGTCATTACAAGGAAAGTTCTTTCGATATCCCAATTTGTTTTACAGTCCAATTTCAAATGTTTATTTTAGTCTTACCGTAATCCGAACCCGAGCATTTGTACCGTCCTCCAACAAAA
Organism: Hydrangea macrophylla; assembly: GCA_033977485.1. Lineage (NCBI taxonomy): Eukaryota > Viridiplantae > Streptophyta > Magnoliopsida > Cornales > Hydrangeaceae > Hydrangea > Hydrangea macrophylla. The sequence continues at coordinate 81,812,366 of CM066996.1, forward strand.
TTGCAATTTTAGACTCAAGAAAATCCCACTGGTGGGAATTTATTTCCATATGCGGTACTCATAATTTCCGTCTTTACAAGGATAGTTCTTTCGATGTCTCAATTTGTTTTATAGTCCAATTTCAAATGTTTATTTTAGTCTTACCGTAATCCGAACGCGAGCATTTGTACCGTTCTCCAACAAAATTGCAATTTTAGACTCAAAAAAATCCCACTTGTGGGAATTTATTTCCATATGTGGTACTCATAATTTCCGTCATTACAAGGAAAGTTCTTTCGATATCCCAATTTGTTTTATAGTCCAATTTCAAATGTTTATTTTAGTCTTACCGTAATCCGAACCCGAGCATTTGTACCGTCCTCCAACAAAATTGCAATTTTAGACTCAAAAAAATCCCACTTGTGGGAATTTATTTCCATATGTGGTACTCATAATTTCCATCTTTACAAGGAAAGTTCTTTCGATGTCTCAATTTGTTTTACAGTCCAATTTCAAATGTTTATTTTAGTCTTACCGTAATCCGAACGCGAGCATTTGTACCGTCCTCCAACAAAATTGCAATTTTAGACTCAAAAAAATCCCACTGGTGGGAATTTATTTCCATATGTGGTACTCATAATTTCCGTCTTTACAAGGAAAGTTCTTTCGATGTCTCAATTTGTTTTATAGTCCAATTTCAAATGTTTATTTAAGTTGTACAGTAATCCGGGCACGAGCATTTGTACCGTCCCGAAACAAAATTGCAATTTTAGACTCAAAAAAATCCCACTTGTGGGAATTTATTTCCATATGTGGTACTCATAATTTCCGTCATTACAAGGAAAGTTCTTTCGATATCCCAATTTGTTTTACAGTCCAATTTCAAATGTTTATTTTAGTCTTACTGTAATCCGAACCCGAGCATTTGTACCGTCCTCCAACAAAATTGCAATTTTAGACTCAAAAAAATCCCACTGGTGGGAATTTATTTCCATATGCGGTACTCATAATTTCCGTCTTTACAAGGATAGTTCTTTCGATGTCTAAATTTGTTTTACAGTCCAATTTCAAATGTTTATTTTAGTCTTACCGTAATCCGAACGCGAGCATTTGTACCGTCCTCCAACAAAATTGCAATTTTAGACTCAAAAAAATCCCACTGGTGGGAATTTATTTCCATATGTGGTACTCATAATTTCCGTCATTACAAGGAAAGTTCTTTCGATATCCCAATTTGTTTTACAGTCCAATTTCAAATGTTTATTTTAGTCTTACCGTAATCCGAACCCGAGCATTTGTACCGTCCTCCAACAAAATTGCAATTTTAGACTCAAAAAAATCCCACTGGTGGGAATTTATTTCCATATGCGGTACTCATAATTTCCGTCTTTACAAGGAAAGTTCTTTCGATGTCTCAATTTGTTTTATAGTCCAATTTCAAATGTTTATTTTAGTCTTACCGTAATCCGAACGCGAGCATTTGTACCGTTCTCCAACAAAATTGCAATTTTAGACTCAAAAAAATCCCACTGGTGGGAATTTATTTCCATATGTGGTACTCATAATTTCCGTCTTTACAAGGAAAGTTCTTTCGATGTCTCAATTTGCTTTATAGTCCAATTTCAAATGTTTATTTTAGTCTTACCGTAATCCGAGCGCGAGCATTTGTACCGTCCTCCAACAAAATTGCAATTTTAGACTCAAAAAAATCCCACTTGTGGGAATTTATTTCCATATGTGGTACTCATAATTTCCGTCATTACAAGGAAAGTTCTTTCGATATCCCAATTTGTTTTACAGTCCAATTTCAAATGTTTATTTTAGTCTTACCGTAATCCGAACCCGAGCATTTGTACCGTCCTCCAACAAAATTGCAATTTTAGACTCAAAAAAATCCCACTGGTGGGAATTTATTTCCATACGCGGTACTCATAATTTCCGTCTTTACAAGGATAGTTCTTTCGATGTCTCAATTTGTTTTATAGTCCAATTTCAAATGTTTATTTTAGTCTTACCGTAATCCGAACACGAGCATTTGTACCGTTCTCCAACAAAATTGCAATTTTAGACTCAAAAAAATCCCACTGGTGGGAATTTATTTCCATATGTGGTACTCATAATTTCCGTCTTTACAAGGAAAGTTCTTTCGATGTCTCAATTTGTTTTACAGTCCAATTTCAAATGTTTATTTTAGTCTTACCGTAATCCGAACGCGAGCATTTGTACCGTTCTCCAACAAAATTGCAATTTTAGACTCAAAAAAATCCCACTGGTGGGAATTTATTTCCATATGTGGTACTCAAAAATTTCCGTCTTTACAAGGAAAGTTCTTTCGATGTCTCAATTTGCTTTATAGTCCAATTTCAAATGTTTATTTTAGTCTTACCGTAATCCAAGCGCAAGCATTTGTACCGTCCTCCAACAAAATTGCAATTTTAGACTCAAAAAAATCCCACTGGTGGGAATTTATTTCCATATGCGGTACTCATAATTTCCGTCTTTACAAGGATAGTTCTTTCGATGTCTCAATTTGTTTTACAGTCCAATTTCAAATGTTTATTTTAGTCTTACCGTAATCCGAACGCGAGCATTTGTACCGTCCTCCAACAAAATTGCAATTTTAGACTCAAAAAAATCCCACTGGTGGGAATTTATTTCCATATGTGGTACTCATAATTTCCGTCATTACAAGGAAAGTTCTTTCGATATCCCAATTTGTTTTACAGTCCAATTTCAAATGTTTATTTTAGTCTTACCGTAATCCGAACCCGAGCATTTGTACCGTCCTCCAACAAAATTGCAATTTTAGACTCAAAAAAATCCCACTGGTGGGAATTTATTTCCATATGTGGTACTCATAATTTCCGTCTTTACAAGGATAGTTCTTTCGATGTCTCAATTTGTTTTACAGTCCAATTTCAAATGTTTATTTTAGTCTTACCGTAATCCGAACCCGAGCATTTGTACCGTCCTCCAACAAAATTGCAATTTTAGACTCAAAAAAATCCCACTGGTGGGAATTTATTTCCATATGTGGTACTCATAATTTCCGTCTTTACAAGGAAAGTTCTTTCAATGTCTCAAATTGCTTTATAGTCCAATTTCAAATGTTTAATTTAGTCTTACCGTAATCCGAGCGCGAGCATTTGTACCGTCCTCCAACAAAATTGCAATTTTAGACTCAAAAAAATCCCACTTGTGGGAATTTATTTCCATATGTGGTACTCATTATTTCCGTCATTACAAGGAAAGTTCTTTCGATATCCCAATTTGTTTTACAGTCCAATTTCAAATGTTTATTTTAGTCTTACCGTAATCCGAACCCGAGCATTTGTACCGTCCTCCAACAAAATTGCAATTTTAGACTCAAAAAAATCCCACTGGTGGGAATTTATTTCCATATGCGGTACTCATAATTTCCGTCTTTACAAGGATAGTTCTTTCGATGTCTCAATTTGTTTTATGGTCCAATTTCAAATGTTTATTTTAGTCTTACCGTAATCCGAACGCGAGCATTTGTACCGTTCTCCAACAAAATTGCAATTTTAGACTCAAAAAAATCCCAATGGTGGGAATTTATTTCCATATGTGGTACTCATAATTTCCGTCTTTACAAGGAAAGTTCTTTCGATGTCTCAATTTGTTTTACAGTCCAATTTCAAATGTTTATTTTAGTCTTACCGTAATCCGAACGCGAGTATTTGTACCGTCCTCCAACAAAATTGCAATTTTAGACTCAAAAAAATCCCACTGGTGGGAATTTATTTCCATATGTGGTACTCATAATTTCCGTCTTTACAAGGAAAGTTCTTTCGATGTCTCAATTTGTTTTATAGTCCAATTTCAAATGTTTATTTTAGTCTTACCGTAATCCGAACGCGAGCATTTGTACCGTCCTCCAACAAAATTGCAATTTTAGACTCAAAAAAATCCCACTTGTGGGAATTTATTTCCATATGTGGTACTCATAATTTCCGTCATTACAAGGAAAGTTCTTTCGATATCCCAATTTGTTTTACAGTCCAATTTCAAATGTTTATTTTAGTCTTACCGTAATCCGAACCCGAGCATTTGTACCGTCCTCCAACAAAATTGCAATTTAAGACTCAAAAAAATCCCACTGGTGGGAATTTATTTCCATATGCGGTACTCATAATTTCCGTCTTTACAAGGATAGTTCTTTCGATGTCTCAATTTGTTTTATAGTCCAATTTCAAATGTTTATTTTAGTCTTACCGTAATCCGAACGCGAGCATTTGTACCGTTCTCCAACAAAATTGCAATTTTAGACTCAAAAAAATCCCACTGGTGGGAATTTATTTCCATATGTGGTACTCATAATTTCCGTCTTTACAAGGAAAGTTCTTTCGATGTCTCAATTTGTTTTACAGTCCAATTTCAAATGTTTATTTTAGTCTTACCGTAATCCGAACGCGAGCATTTGTACCGTCCTCCAACAAAATTGCAATTTTAGACTCAAAAAAATCCCACTGGTGGGAATTTATTTCCATATGTGGTACTCATAATTTCCGTCTTTACAAGGAAAGTTCTTTCGATGTCTCAATTTGTTTTATAGTCCAATTTCAAATGTTTATTTAAGTTGTACAGTAATCCGGGCACGAGCATTTGTACCGTCCCGAAACAAAATTGCAATTTTAGACTCAAAAAAATCCCACTTGTGGGAATTTATTTCCATATGTGGTACTCATAATTTCCGTCATTACAAGGAAAGTTCTTTCGATATCCCAATTTGTTTTACAGTCCAATTTCAAATGTTTATTTTAGTCTTACCGTAATCCGAACCCGAGCACTTGTACCGTCCTCCAACAAAATTGCAATTTTAGACTCAAAAAAATCCCACTGGTGGGAATTTATTTCCATATGCGGTACTCATAATTTCCGTCTTTACAAGGATAGTTCTTTCGATGTCTAAATTTGTTTTACAGTCCAATTTCAAATGTTTATTTTAGTCTTACCGTAATCCGAACGCGAGCATTTGTACCGTCCTCCAACAAAATTGCAATTTTAGACTCAAAAAAATCCCACTGGTGGGAATTTATTTCCATATGTGGTACTCATAATTTCCGTCATTACAAGGAAAGTTCTTTCGATATCCCAATTTGTTTTACAGTCCAATTTCAAATGTTTATTTTAGTCTTACCGTAATCCGAACCCGAGCATTTGTACCGTCCTCCAACAAAATTGCAATTTTAGACTCAAAAAAATCCCAATGGTGGGAATTTATTTCCATATGTGGTACTCATAATTTCCGTCTTTACAAGGAAAGTTCTTTCGATGTCCCAATTTGTTTTACAGTCCAATTTCAAATGTTTATTTTAGTCTTACCGTAATCCGAACCCGAGCATTTGTACCGTCCTCCAACAAAATTGCAATTTTAGACTCAAAAAAATCCCACTGGTGGGAATTTATTTCCATATGTGGTACTCATAATTTCCGTCTTTACAAGGAAAGTTCTTTCAATGTCTCAAATTGCTTTATAGTCCAATTTCAAATGTTTAATTTAGTCTTACCGTAATCCGAGCGCGAGCATTTGTACCGTCCTCCAACAAAATTGCAATTTTAGACTCAAAAAAATCCCACTTGTGGGAATTTATTTCCATATGTGGTACTCATAATTTCCGTCATTACAAGGAAAGTTCTTTCGATATCCCAATTTGTTTTACAGTCCAATTTCAAATGTTTATTTTAGTCTTACCGTAATCCGAACCCGAGCATTTGTACCGTCCTCCAACAAAATTGCAATTTTAGACTCAAAAAAATCCCACTGGTGGGAATTTATTTCCATATGCGGTACTCATAATTTCCGTCTTTACAAGGATAGTTCTTTCGATGTCTCAATTTGTTTTATGGTCCAATTTCAAATGTTTATTTTAGTCTTACCGTAATCCGAACGCGAGCATTTGTACCGTTCTCCAACAAAATTGCAATTTTAGACTCAAAAAAATCCCAATGGTGGGAATTTATTTCCATATGTGGTACTCATAATTTCCGTCTTTACAAGGAAAGTTCTTTCGATGTCTCAATTTGTTTTACAGTCCAATTTCAAATGTTTATTTTAGTCTTACCGTAATCCGAACGCGAGTATTTGTACCGTCCTCCAACAAAATTGCAATTTTAGACTCAAAAAAATCCCACTGGTGGGAATTTATTTCCATATGTGGTACTCATAATTTCCGTCTTTACAAGGAAAGTTCTTTCGATGTCTCAATTTGTTTTATAGTCCAATTTCAAATGTTTATTTTAGTCTTACCGTAATCCGAACCCGAGCATTTGTACCGTCCTCCAACAAAATTGCAATTTTAGACTCAAAAAAATCCCACTGGTGGGAATTTATTTCCATATGCGGTACTCATAATTTCCGTCTTTACAAGGAAAGTTCTTTCGATGTCTCAATTTGTTTTATAGTCCAATTTCAAATGTTTATTTTAGTCTTACCGTAATCCGAACGTGAGCATTTGTACCGTTCTCCAACAAAATTGCAATTTTAGACTCAAAAAAATCCCACTGGTGGGAATTTATTTCCATATGTGGTACTCATAATTTCCGTCTTTACAAGGAAAGTTCTTTCGATGTCTCAATTTGCTTTATAGTCCAATTTCAAATGTTTATTTTAGTCTTACCGTAATCCGAGCGCGAGCATTTGTACCGTCCTCCAACAAAATTGCAATTTTAGACTCAAAAAAATCCCACTGGTGGGAATTTATTTCCATATGTGGTACTCATAATTTCCGTCTTTACAAGGAAAGTTCTTTCGATGTCTCAATTTGTTTTATAGTCCAATTTCAAATGTTTATTTAAGTTGTACAGTAATCCGGGCACGAGCATTTGTACCGTCCCGAAACAAAATTGCAATTTTAGACTCAAAAAAATCCCACTTGTGGGAATTTATTTCCATATGTGGTACTCATAATTTCCGTCTTTACAAGGATAGTTCTTTCGATGTCTCAATTTGTTTTACAGTCCAATTTCAAATGTTTATTTAAGTTGTACAGTAATCCGGGCACGAGCATTTGTACCGTCCCGAAACAAAATTGCAATTTTAGACTCAAAAAAATCCCACTTGTGGGAATTTATTTCCATATGTGGTACTCATAATTTCCGTCATTACAAGGAAAGTTCTTTCGATATCCCAATTTGTTTTACAGTCCAATTTCAAATGTTTATTTTAGTCTTACCGTAATCCGAACCCGAGCACTTGTACCGTCCTCCGACAAAATTGCAATTTTAGACTCAAAAAAATCCCACTGGTGGGAATTTATTTCCATATGCGGTACTCATAATTTCCGTCTTTACAAGGATAGTTCTTTCGATGTCTAAATTTGTTTTACAGTCCAATTTCAAATGTTTATTTTAGTCTTACCGTAATCCGAACGCGAGCATTTGTACCGTCCTCCAACAAAATTGCAATTTTAGACTCAAAAAAATCCCACTGGTGGGAATTTATTTCCATATGTGGTACTCATAATTTCCGTCATTACAAGGAAAGTTCTTTCGATATCCCAATTTGTTTTACAGTCCAATTTCAAATGTTTATTTTAGTCTTACCGTAATCCGAACCCGAGCATTTGTACCGTCCTCCAACAAAATTGCAATTTTAGACTCAAAAAAATCCCACTGGTGGGAATTTATTTCCATATGTGGTACTCATAATTTCCGTCATTACAAGGAAAGTTCTTTCGATATCCCAATTTGTTTTACAGTCCAATTTCAAATGTTTATTTTAGTCTTACCGTAATCCGAACCCGAGCATTTGTACCGTCCTCCAACAAAATTGCAATTTTAGACTCAAAAAAATCCCACTGGTGGGAATTTATTTCCATATGTGGTACTCATAATTTCCGTCTTTACAAGGAAAGTTCTTTCAATGTCTCAATTTGCTTTATAGTCCAATTTCAAATGTTTAATTTAGTCTTACCGTAATCCGAGCGCGAGCATTTGTACCGTCCTCCAACAAAATTGCAATTTTAGACTCAAAAAAATCCCACTTGTGGGAATTTATTTCCATATGTGGTACTCATAATTTCCGTCATTACAAGGAAAGTTCTTTCGATATCCCAATTTGTTTTACAGTCCAATTTCAAATGTTTATTTTAGTCTTACCGTAATCCGAACCCGAGCATTTGTACCGTCCTCCAACAAAATTGCAATTTTAGACTCAAGAAAATCCCACTGGTGGGAATTTATTTCCATATGCGGTACTCATAATTTCCGTCTTTACAAGGATAGTTCTTTCGATGTCTCAATTTGTTTTATAGTCCAATTTCAAATGTTTATTTTAGTCTTACCGTAATCCGAACGCGAGCATTTGTACCGTTCTCCAACAAAATTGCAATTTTAGACTCAAAAAAATCCCACTTGTGGGAATTTATTTCCATATGTGGTACTCATAATTTCCGTCATTACAAGGAAAGTTCTTTCGATATCCCAATTTGTTTTATAGTCCAATTTCAAATGTTTATTTTAGTCTTACCGTAATCCGAACCCGAGCATTTGTACCGTCCTCCAACAAAATTGCAATTTTAGACTCAAAAAAATCCCACTTGTGGGAATTTATTTCCATATGTGGTACTCATAATTTCCATCTTTACAAGGAAAGTTCTTTCGATGTCTCAATTTGTTTTACAGTCCAATTTCAAATGTTTATTTTAGTCTTACCGTAATCCGAACGCGAGCATTTGTACCGTCCTCCAACAAAATTGCAATTTTAGACTCAAAAAAATCCCACTGGTGGGAATTTATTTCCATATGTGGTACTCATAATTTCCGTCTTTACAAGGAAAGTTCTTTCGATGTCTCAATTTGTTTTATAGTCCAATTTCAAATGTTTATTTAAGTTGTACAGTAATCCGGGCACGAGCATTTGTACCGTCCCGAAACAAAATTGCAATTTTAGACTCAAAAAAATCCCACTTGTGGGAATTTATTTCCATATGTGGTACTCATAATTTCCGTCTTTACAAGGATAGTTCTTTCGATGTCTCAATTTGTTTTACAGTCCAATTTCAAATGTTTATTTAAGTTGTACAGTAATCCGGGCACGAGCATTTGTACCGTCCCGAAACAAAATTGCAATTTTAGACTCAAAAAAATCCCACTTGTGGGAATTTATTTCCATATGTGGTACTCATAATTTCCGTCATTACAAGGAAAGTTCTTTCGATATCCCAATTTGTTTTACAGTCCAATTTCAAATGTTTATTTTAGTCTTACCGTAATCCGAACCCGAGCACTTGTACCGTCCTCCGACAAAATTGCAATTTTAGACTCAAAAAAATCCCACTGGTGGGAATTTATTTCCATATGCGGTACTCATAATTTCCGTCTTTACAAGGATAGTTCTTTCGATGTCTAAATTTGTTTTACAGTCCAATTTCAAATGTTTATTTTAGTCTTACCGTAATCCGAACGCGAGCATTTGTACCGTCCTCCAACAAAATTGCAATTTTAGACTCAAAAAAATCCCACTGGTGGGAATTTATTTCCATATGTGGTACTCATAATTTCCGTCATTACAAGGAAAGTTCTTTCGATATCCCAATTTGTTTTACAGTCCAATTTCAAATGTTTATTTTAGTCTTACCGTAATCCGAACCCGAGCATTTGTACCGTCCTCCAACAAAATTGCAATTTTAGACTCAAAAAAATCCCACTGGTGGGAATTTATTTCCATATGTGGTACTCATAATTTCCGTCATTACAAGGAAAGTTCTTTCGATATCCCAATTTGTTTTACAGTCCAATTTCAAATGTTTATTTTAGTCTTACCGTAATCCGAACCCGAGCATTTGTACCGTCCTCCAACAAAATTGCAATTTTAGACTCAAAAAAATCCCACTGGTGGGAATTTATTTCCATATGTGGTACTCATAATTTCCGTCTTTACAAGGAAAGTTCTTTCAATGTCTCAATTTGCTTTATAGTCCAATTTCAAATGTTTAATTTAGTCTTACCGTAATCCGAGCGCGAGCATTTGTACCGTCCTCCAACAAAATTGCAATTTTAGACTCAAAAAAATCCCACTTGTGGGAATTTATTTCCATATGTGGTACTCATAATTTCCGTCATTACAAGGAAAGTTCTTTCGATATCCCAATTTGTTTTACAGTCCAATTTCAAATGTTTATTTTAGTCTTACCGTAATCCGAACCCGAGCATTTGTACCGTCCTCCAACAAAATTGCAATTTTAGACTCAAGAAAATCCCACTGGTGGGAATTTATTTCCATATGCGGTACTCATAATTTCCGTCTTTACAAGGATAGTTCTTTCGATGTCTCAATTTGTTTTATAGTCCAATTTCAAATGTTTATTTTAGTCTTACCGTAATCCGAACGCGAGCATTTGTACCGTTCTCCAACAAAATTGCAATTTTAGACTCAAAAAAATCCCACTTGTGGGAATTTATTTCCATATGTGGTACTCATAATTTCCGTCATTACAAGGAAAGTTCTTTCGATATCCCAATTTGTTTTATAGTCCAATTTCAAATGTTTATTTTAGTCTTACCGTAATCCGAACCCGAGCATTTGTACCGTCCTCCAACAAAATTGCAATTTTAGACTCAAAAAAATCCCACTTGTGGGAATTTATTTCCATATGTGGTACTCATAATTTCCATCTTTACAAGGAAAGTTCTTTCGATGTCTCAATTTGTTTTACAGTCCAATTTCAAATGTTTATTTTAGTCTTACCGTAATCCGAACGCGAGCATTTGTACCGTCCTCCAACAAAATTGCAATTTTAGACTCAAAAAAATCCCACTGGTGGGAATTTATTTCCATATGTGGTACTCATAATTTCCGTCATTACAAGGAAAGTTCTTTCGATATCCCAATTTGTTTTACAGTCCAATTTCAAATGTTTATTTTAGTCTTACCGTAATCCGAACCCGAGCATTTGAACCGTCCTCCAACAAAATTGCAATTTTAGACTCAAAAAAATCCCACTGGTGGGAATTTATTTCCATATGCGGTACTCATAATTTCCGTCTTTACAAGGATAGTTCTTTCGATGTCTCAATTTGTTTTATAGTCCAATTTCAAATGTTTATTTTAGTCTTACCGTAATCCGAACGCGAGCATTTGTACCGTTCTCCAACAAAATTGCAATTTTAGACTCAAAAAAATCCCAATGGTGGGAATTTATTTCCATATGTGGTACTCATAATTTCCGTCTTTACAAGGAAAGTTCTTTCGATGTCTCAATTTGTTTTACAGTCCAATTTCAAATGTTTATTTTAGTCTTACCGTAATCCGAACGCGAGTATTTGTACCGTCCTCCAACAAAATTGCAATTTTAGACTCAAAAAAATCCCACTGGTGGGAATTTATTTCCATATGTGGTACTCATAATTTCCGTCTTTACAAGGAAAGTTCTTTCGATGTCTCAATTTGTTTTATAGTCCAATTTCAAATGTTTATTTTAGTCTTACCGTAATCCGAACGCGAGCATTTGTACCGTCCTCCAACAAAATTGCAATTTTAGACTCAAAAAAATCCCACTTGTGGGAATTTATTTCCATATGTGGTACTCATAATTTCCGTCATTACAAGGAAAGTTCTTTCGATATCCCAATTTGTTTTACAGTCCAATTTCAAATGTTTATTTTAGTCTTACCGTAATCCGAACCCGAGCATTTGTACCGTCCTCCAACAAAATTGCAATTTAAGACTCAAAAAAATCCCACTGGTGGGAATTTATTTCCATATGCGGTACTCATAATTTCCGTCTTTACAAGGATAGTTCTTTCGATGTCTCAATTTGTTTTATAGTCCAATTTCAAATGTTTATTTTAGTCTTACCGTAATCCGAACGCGAGCATTTGTACCGTTCTCCAACAAAATTGCAATTTTAGACTCAAAAAAATCCCACTTGTGGGAATTTATTTCCATATGTGGTACTCATAATTTCCGTCTTTACAAGGAAAGTTCTTTCGATGTCTCAATTTGTTTTACAGTCCAATTTCAAATGTTTATTTTAGTCTTACCGTAATCCGAACGCGAGCATTTGTACCGTCCTCCAACAAAATTGCAATTTTAGACTCAAAAAAATCCCACTGGTGGGAATTTATTTCCATATGTGGTACTCATAATTTCCGTCTTTACAAGGAAAGTTCTTTCGATGTCTCAATTTGTTTTATAGTCCAATTTCAAATGTTTATTTAAGTTGTACAGTAATCCGGGCACGAGCATTTGTACCGTCCCGAAACAAAATTGCAATTTTAGACTCAAAAAAATCCCACTTGTGGGAATTTATTTCCATATGTGGTACTCATAATTTCCGTCATTACAAGGAAAGTTCTTTCGATATCCCAATTTGTTTTACAGTCCAATTTCAAATGTTTATTTTAGTCTTACCGTAATCCGAACCCGAGCATTTGTACCGTCCTCCAACAAAATTGCAATTTTAGACTCAAAAAAATCCCACTGGTGGGAATTTATTTCCATATGCGGTACTCATAATTTCCGTCTTTACAAGGATAGTTCTTTCGATGTCTAAATTTGTTTTACAGTCCAATTTCAAATGTTTATTTTAGTCTTACCGTAATCCGAACGCGAGCATTTGTACCGTCCTCCAACAAAATTGCAATTTTAGACTCAAAAAAATCCCACTGGTGGGAATTTATTTCCATATGTGGTACTCATAATTTCCGTCATTACAAGGAAAGTTCTTTCGATATCCCAATTTGTTTTACAGTCCAATTTCAAATGTTTATTTTAGTCTTACCGTAATCCGAACCCGAGCATTTGTACCGTCCTCCAACAAAATTGCAATTTTAGACTCAAAAAAATCCCACTGGTGGGAATTTATTTCCATATGCGGTACTCATAATTTCCGTCTTTACAAGGAAAGTTCTTTCGATGTCTCAATTTGTTTTATAGTCCAATTTCAAATGTTTATTTTAGTCTTACCGTAATCCGAACGCGAGCATTTGTACCGTTCTCAACAAAATTGCAATTTTAGACTCAAAAAAATCCCACTGGTGGGAATTTATTTCCATATGTGGTACTCATAATTTCCGTCTTTACAAGGAAAGTTCTTTCGATGTCTCAATTTGATTTATAGTCCAATTTCAAATGTTTATTTTAGTCTTACCGTAATCCGAGCGCGAGCATTTGTACCGTCCTCCAACAAAATTGCAATTTTAGACTCAAAAAAATCCCACTGGTGGGAATTTATTTCCATATGTGGTACTCATAATTTCCGTCATTACAAGGAAAGTTCTTTCGATATCCCAATTTGTTTTACAGTCCAATTTCAAATGTTGCTTTTAGTCTTACCGTAATCCGAACCCGAGCATTTGTACCGTCCTCCAACAAAATTGCAATTTTAGACTCAAAAAAATCCCACTGGTGGGAATTTATTTCCATACGCGGTACTCATAATTTCCGTCTTTACAAGGATAGTTCTTTCGATGTCTCAATTTGTTTTATAGTCCAATTTCAAATGTTTATTTTAGTCTTACCGTAATCCGAACGCGAGCATTTGTACCGTTCTCCAACAAAATTGCAATTTTAGACTCAAAAAAATCCCACTGGTGGGAATTTATTTCCATATGTGGTACTCATAATTTCCGTCTTTACAAGGAAAGTTCTTTCGATGTCTCAATTTGTTTTACAGTTCAATTTCAAATGTTTATTTTAGTCTTACCGTAATCCGAACGCGAGCATTTGTACCGTTCTCCAACAAAATTGCAATTTTAGACTCAAAAAAATCCCACTGCTGGGAATTTATTTCCATATGTGGTACTCATAATTTCCGTCTTTACAAGGAAAGTTCTTTCGATGTCTCAATTTGCTTTATAGTCCAATTTCAAATGTTTATTTTAGTCTTACCGTAATCCGAGCGCGAGCATTTGTACCGTCCTCCAACAAAATTGCAATTTTAGACTCAAAAAAATCCCACTGGTGGGAATTTATTTCCATATGCGGTACTCATAATTTCCGTCTTTACAAGGATAGTTCTTTCGATGTCTCAATTTGTTTTACAGTCCAATTTCAAATGTTTATTTTAGTCTTACCGTAATCCGAACGCGAGCATTTGTACCGTCCTCCAACAAAATTGCAATTTTAGACTCAAAAAAATCCCACTGGTGGGAATTTATTTCCATATGTGGTACTCATAATTTCCGTCATTACAAGGAAAGTTCTTTCGATATCCCAATTTGTTTTACAGTCCAATTTCAAATGTTTATTTTAGTCTTACCGTAATCCGAACCCGAGCATTTGTACCGTCCTCCAACAAAATTGCAATTTTAGACTCAAAAAAATCCCACTGGTGGGAATTTATTTCCATATGCGGTACTCATAATTTCCGTCTTTACAAGGAAAGTTCTTTCGATGTCTCAATTTGTTTTATAGTCCAATTTCAAATGTTTATTTTAGTCTTACCGTAATCCGAACGTGAGCATTTGTACCGTTCTCCAACAAAATTGCAATTTTAGACTCAAAAAAATCCCACTGGTGGGAATTTATTTCCATATGTGGTACTCATAATTTCCGTCTTTACAAGGAAAGTTCTTTCGATGTCTCAATTTGCTTTATAGTCCAATTTCAAATGTTTATTTTAGTCTTACCGTAATCCGAGCGCGAGCATTTGTACCGTCCTCCAACAAAATTGCAATTTTAGACTCAAAAAAATCCCACTGGTGGGAATTTATTTCCATATGTGGTACTCATAATTTCCGTCTTTACAAGGAAAGTTCTTTCGATGTCTCAATTTGTTTTATAGTCCAATTTCAAATGTTTATTTAAGTTGTACAGTAATCCGGGCACGAGCATTTGTACCGTCCCGAAACAAAATTGCAATTTTAGACTCAAAAAAATCCCACTTGTGGGAATTTATTTCCATATGTGGTACTCATAATTTCCGTCTTTACAAGGATAGTTCTTTCGATGTCTCAATTTGTTTTACAGTCCAATTTCAAATGTTTATTTTAGTCTTACCGTAATCCGAACGCGAGCATTTGTACCGTCCTCCAACAAAATTGCAATTTTAGACTCAAAAAAATCCCACTGGTGGGAATTTATTTCCATATGTGGTACTCATAATTTCCGTCATTACAAGGAAAGTTCTTTCGATATCCCAATTTGTTTTACAGTCCAATTTCAAATGTTTATTTTAGTCTTACCGTAATCCGAACCCGAGCATTTGTACCGTCCTCCAACAAAATTGCAATTTTAGACTCAAAAAAATCCCACTGGTGGGAATTTATTTCCATATGCGGTACTCATAATTTCCGTCTTTACAAGGAAAGTTCTTTCGATGTCTCAATTTGTTTTATAGTCCAATTTCAAATGTTTATTTTAGTCTTACCGTAATCCGAACGCGAGCATTTGTACCGTTCTCCAACAAAATTGCAATTTTAGACTCAAAAAAATCCCACTGGTGGGAATTTATTTCCATATGTGGTACTCATAATTTCCGTCTTTACAAGGAAAGTTCTTTCGATGTCTCAATTTGCTTTATAGTCCAATTTCAAATGTTTATTTTAGTCTTACCGTAATCCGAGCGCGAGCATTTGTACCGTCCTCCAACAAAATTGCAATTTTAGACTCAAAAAAATCCCACTTGTGGGAATTTATTTCCATATGTGGTACTCATAATTTCCGTCATTACAAGGAAAGTTCTTTCGATATCCCAATTTGTTTTACAGTCCAATTTCAAATGTTTATTTTAGTCTTACCGTAATCCGAACCCGAGCATTTGTACCGTCCTCCAACAAAATTGCAATTTTAGACTCAAAAAAATCCCACTGGTGGGAATTTATTTCCATACGCGGTACTCATAATTTCCGTCTTTACAAGGATAGTTCTTTCGATGTCTCAATTTGTTTTATAGTCCAATTTCAAATGTTTATTTTAGTCTTACCGTAATCCGAACGCGAGCATTTGTACCGTTCTCCAACAAAATTGCAATTTTAGACTCAAAAAAATCCCACTGGTGGGAATTTATTTCCATATGTGGTACTCATAATTTCCGTCTTTACAAGGAAAGTTCTTTCGATGTCTCAATTTGTTTTACAGTCCAATTTCAAATGTTTATTTTAGTCTTACCGTAATCCGAACGCGAGCATTTGTACCGTTCTCCAACAAAATTGCAATTTTAGACTCAAAAAAATCCCACTGGTGGGAATTTATTTCCATATGTGGTACTCATAATTTCCGTCATTACAAGGAAAGTTCTTTCGATATCCCAATTTGTTTTACAGTCCAATTTCAAATGTTTATTTTAGTCTTACCGTAATCCGAACCCGAGCATTTGTACCGTCCTCCAACAAAATTGCAATTTTAGACTCAAAAAAATCCCACTGGTGGGAATTTATTTCCATATGCGGTACTCATAATTTCCGTCTTTACAAGGAAAGTTCTTTCGATGTCTCAATTTGTTTTATAGTCCAATTTCAAATGTTTATTTTAGTCTTACCGTAATCCGAACGTGAGCATTTGTACCGTTCTCCAACAAAATTGCAATTTTAGACTCAAAAAAATCCCACTGGTGGGAATTTATTTCCATATGTGGTACTCATAATTTCCGTCTTTACAAGGAAAGTTCTTTCGATGTCTCAATTTGCTTTATAGTCCAATTTCAAATGTTTATTTTAGTCTTACCGTAATCCGAGCGCGAGCATTTGTACCGTCCTCCAACAAAATTGCAATTTTAGACTCAAAAAAATCCCACTGGTGGGAATTTATTTCCATATGTGGTACTCATAATTTCCGTCTTTACAAGGAAAGTTCTTTCGATGTCTCAATTTGTTTTATAGTCCAATTTCAAATGTTTATTTAAGTTGTACAGTAATCCGGGCACGAGCATTTGTACCGTCCCGAAACAAAATTGCAATTTTAGACTCAAAAAAATCCCACTCGTGGGAATTTATTTCCATATGTGGTACTCATAATTTCCGTCATTACAAGGATAGTTCTTTCGATATCCCAATTTGTTTTACAGTCCAATTTCAAATGTTTATTTTAGTCTTACCGTAATCCGAACCCGAGCATTTGTACCGTCCTCCAACAAAATTGCAATTTTAGACTCAAAAAAATCCCACTGGTGGGAATTTATTTCCATATGTGGTACTCATAATTTCCGTCTTTACAAGGAAAGTTCTTTCGATGTCTCAATTTGCTTTATAGTCCAATTTCAAATGTTTATTTTAGTCTTACCGTAATCCGAGCGCGAGCATTTGTACCGTCCTCCAACAAAATTGCAATTTTAGACTCAAAAAAATCCCACTTGTGGGAATTTATTTCCATATGTGGTACTCATAATTTCCGTCATTACAAGGAAAGTTCTTTCGATATCCCAATTTGTTTTACAGTCCAATTTCAAATGTTTATTTTAGTCTTACCGTAATCCGAACCCGAGCATTTGTACCGTCCTCCAACAAAATTGCAATTTTAGACTCAAAAAAATCCCACTGGTGGGAATTTATTTCCATATGTGGTACTCATAATTTCCGTCTTTACAAGGAAAGTTCTTTCGATGTCTCAATTTGTTTTATAGTCCAATTTCAAATGTTTATTTAAGTTGTACAGTAATCCGGGCACGAGCATTTGTACCGTCCCGAAACAAAATTGCAATTTTAGACTCAAAAAAATCCCACTTGTGGGAATTTATTTCCATATGTGGTACTCATAATTTCCGTCATTACAAGGAAAGTTCTTTCGATATCCCAATTTGTTTTACAGTCCAATTTCAAATGTTTATTTTAGTCTTACCGTAATCCGAACCCGAGCATTTGTACCGTCCTCCAACAAAATTGCAATTTTAGACTCAAAAAAATCCCACTGGTGGGAATTTATTTCCATATGCGGTACTCATAATTTCCGTCTTTACAAGGATAGTTCTTTCGATGTCTAAATTTGTTTTACAGTCCAATTTCAAATGTTTATTTTAGTCTTACCGTAATCCGAACGCGAGCATTTGTACCGTCCTCCAACAAAATTGCAATTTTAGACTCAAAAAAATCCCACTGGTGGGAATTTATTTCCATATGTGGTACTCATAATTTCCGTCATTACAAGGAAAGTTCTTTCGATATCCCAATTTGTTTTACAGTCCAATTTCAAATGTTTATTTTAGTCTTACCGTAATCCGAACCCGAGCATTTGTACCGTCCTCCAACAAAATTGCAATTTTAGACTCAAAAAAATCCCACTGGTGGGAATTTATTTCCATATGCGGTACTCATAATTTCCGTCTTTACAAGGAAAGTTCTTTCGATGTCTCAATTTGTTTTATAGTCCAATTTCAAATGTTTATTTTAGTCTTACCGTAATCCGAACGCGAGCATTTGTACCGTTCTCAACAAAATTGCAATTTTAGACTCAAAAAAATCCCACTGGTGGGAATTTATTTCCATATGTGGTACTCATAATTTCCGTCTTTACAAGGAAAGTTCTTTCGATGTCTCAATTTGATTTATAGTCCAATTTCAAATGTTTATTTTAGTCTTACCGTAATCCGAGCGCGAGCATTTGTACCGTCCTCCAACAAAATTGCAATTTTAGACTCAAAAAAATCCCACTGGTGGGAATTTATTTCCATATGTGGTACTCATAATTTCCGTCATTACAAGGAAAGTTCTTTCGATATCCCAATTTGTTTTACAGTCCAATTTCAAATGTTGCTTTTAGTCTTACCGTAATCCGAACCCGAGCATTTGTACCGTCCTCCAACAAAATTGCAATTTTAGACTCAAAAAAATCCCACTGGTGGGAATTTATTTCCATACGCGGTACTCATAATTTCCGTCTTTACAAGGATAGTTCTTTCGATGTCTCAATTTGTTTTATAGTCCAATTTCAAATGTTTATTTTAGTCTTACCGTAATCCGAACGCGAGCATTTGTACCGTTCTCCAACAAAATTGCAATTTTAGACTCAAAAAAATCCCACTGGTGGGAATTTATTTCCATATGTGGTACTCATAATTTCCGTCTTTACAAGGAAAGTTCTTTCGATGTCTCAATTTGTTTTACAGTTCAATTTCAAATGTTTATTTTAGTCTTACCGTAATCCGAACGCGAGCATTTGTACCGTTCTCCAACAAAATTGCAATTTTAGACTCAAAAAAATCCCACTGCTGGGAATTTATTTCCATATGTGGTACTCATAATTTCCGTCTTTACAAGGAAAGTTCTTTCGATGTCTCAATTTGCTTTATAGTCCAATTTCAAATGTTTATTTTAGTCTTACCGTAATCCGAGCGCGAGCATTTGTACCGTCCTCCAACAAAATTGCAATTTTAGACTCAAAAAAATCCCACTGGTGGGAATTTATTTCCATATGCGGTACTCATAATTTCCGTCTTTACAAGGATAGTTCTTTCGATGTCTCAATTTGTTTTACAGTCCAATTTCAAATGTTTATTTTAGTCTTACCGTAATCCGAACGCGAGCATTTGTACCGTCCTCCAACAAAATTGCAATTTTAGACTCAAAAAAATCCCACTGGTGGGAATTTATTTCCATATGTGGTACTCATAATTTCCGTCATTACAAGGAAAGTTCTTTCGATATCCCAATTTGTTTTACAGTCCAATTTCAAATGTTTATTTTAGTCTTACCGTAATCCGAACCCGAGCATTTGTACCGTCCTCCAACAAAATTGCAATTTTAGACTCAAAAAAATCCCACTGGTGGGAATTTATTTCCATATGCGGTACTCATAATTTCCGTCTTTACAAGGAAAGTTCTTTCGATGTCTCAATTTGTTTTATAGTCCAATTTCAAATGTTTATTTTAGTCTTACCGTAATCCGAACGTGAGCATTTGTACCGTTCTCCAACAAAATTGCAATTTTAGACTCAAAAAAATCCCACTGGTGGGAATTTATTTCCATATGTGGTACTCATAATTTCCGTCTTTACAAGGAAAGTTCTTTCGATGTCTCAATTTGCTTTATAGTCCAATTTCAAATGTTTATTTTAGTCTTACCGTAATCCGAGCGCGAGCATTTGTACCGTCCTCCAACAAAATTGCAATTTTAGACTCAAAAAAATCCCACTGGTGGGAATTTATTTCCATATGTGGTACTCATAATTTCCGTCTTTACAAGGAAAGTTCTTTCGATGTCTCAATTTGTTTTATAGTCCAATTTCAAATGTTTATTTAAGTTGTACAGTAATCCGGGCACGAGCATTTGTACCGTCCCGAAACAAAATTGCAATTTTAGACTCAAAAAAATCCCACTTGTGGGAATTTATTTCCATATGTGGTACTCATAATTTCCGTCTTTACAAGGATAGTTCTTTCGATGTCTCAATTTGTTTTACAGTCCAATTTCAAATGTTTATTTTAGTCTTACCGTAATCCGAACGCGAGCATTTGTACCGTCCTCCAACAAAATTGCAATTTTAGACTCAAAAAAATCCCACTGGTGGGAATTTATTTCCATATGTGGTACTCATAATTTCCGTCATTACAAGGAAAGTTCTTTCGATATCCCAATTTGTTTTACAGTCCAATTTCAAATGTTTATTTTAGTCTTACCGTAATCCGAACCCGAGCATTTGTACCGTCCTCCAACAAAATTGCAATTTTAGACTCAAAAAAATCCCACTGGTGGGAATTTATTTCCATATGCGGTACTCATAATTTCCGTCTTTACAAGGAAAGTTCTTTCGATGTCTCAATTTGTTTTATAGTCCAATTTCAAATGTTTATTTTAGTCTTACCGTAATCCGAACGCGAGCATTTGTACCGTTCTCCAACAAAATTGCAATTTTAGACTCAAAAAAATCCCACTGGTGGGAATTTATTTCCATATGTGGTACTCATAATTTCCGTCTTTACAAGGAAAGTTCTTTCGATGTCTCAATTTGCTTTATAGTCCAATTTCAAATGTTTATTTTAGTCTTACCGTAATCCGAGCGCGAGCATTTGTACCGTCCTCCAACAAAATTGCAATTTTAGACTCAAAAAAATCCCACTTGTGGGAATTTATTTCCATATGTGGTACTCATAATTTCCGTCATTACAAGGAAAGTTCTTTCGATATCCCAATTTGTTTTACAGTCCAATTTCAAATGTTTATTTTAGTCTTACCGTAATCCGAACCCGAGCATTTGTACCGTCCTCCAACAAAATTGCAATTTTAGACTCAAAAAAATCCCACTGGTGGGAATTTATTTCCATACGCGGTACTCATAATTTCCGTCTTTACAAGGATAGTTCTTTCGATGTCTCAATTTGTTTTATAGTCCAATTTCAAATGTTTATTTTAGTCTTACCGTAATCCGAACGCGAGCATTTGTACCGTTCTCCAACAAAATTGCAATTTTAGACTCAAAAAAATCCCACTGGTGGGAATTTATTTCCATATGTGGTACTCATAATTTCCGTCTTTACAAGGAAAGTTCTTTCGATGTCTCAATTTGTTTTACAGTCCAATTTCAAATGTTTATTTTAGTCTTACCGTAATCCGAACGCGAGCATTTGTACCGTTCTCCAACAAAATTGCAATTTTAGACTCAAAAAAATCCCACTGGTGGGAATTTATTTCCATATGTGGTACTCATAATTTCCGTCATTACAAGGAAAGTTCTTTCGATATCCCAATTTGTTTTACAGTCCAATTTCAAATGTTTATTTTAGTCTTACCGTAATCCGAACCCGAGCATTTGTACCGTCCTCCAACAAAATTGCAATTTTAGACTCAAAAAAATCCCACTGGTGGGAATTTATTTCCATATGCGGTACTCATAATTTCCGTCTTTACAAGGAAAGTTCTTTCGATGTCTCAATTTGTTTTATAGTCCAATTTCAAATGTTTATTTTAGTCTTACCGTAATCCGAACGTGAGCATTTGTACCGTTCTCCAACAAAATTGCAATTTTAGACTCAAAAAAATCCCACTGGTGGGAATTTATTTCCATATGTGGTACTCATAATTTCCGTCTTTACAAGGAAAGTTCTTTCGATGTCTCAATTTGCTTTATAGTCCAATTTCAAATGTTTATTTTAGTCTTACCGTAATCCGAGCGCGAGCATTTGTACCGTCCTCCAACAAAATTGCAATTTTAGACTCAAAAAAATCCCACTGGTGGGAATTTATTTCCATATGTGGTACTCATAATTTCCGTCTTTACAAGGAAAGTTCTTTCGATGTCTCAATTTGTTTTATAGTCCAATTTCAAATGTTTATTTAAGTTGTACAGTAATCCGGGCACGAGCATTTGTACCGTCCCGAAACAAAATTGCAATTTTAGACTCAAAAAAATCCCACTCGTGGGAATTTATTTCCATATGTGGTACTCATAATTTCCGTCATTACAAGGATAGTTCTTTCGATATCCCAATTTGTTTTACAGTCCAATTTCAAATGTTTATTTTAGTCTTACCGTAATCCGAACCCGAGCATTTGTACCGTCCTCCAACAAAATTGCAATTTTAGACTCAAAAAAATCCCACTGGTGGGAATTTATTTCCATATGTGGTACTCATAATTTCCGTCTTTACAAGGAAAGTTCTTTCGATGTCTCAATTTGCTTTATAGTCCAATTTCAAATGTTTATTTTAGTCTTACCGTAATCCGAGCGCGAGCATTTGTACCGTCCTCCAACAAAATTGCAATTTTAGACTCAAAAAAATCCCACTTGTGGGAATTTATTTCCATATGTGGTACTCATAATTTCCGTCATTACAAGGAAAGTTCTTTCGATATCCCAATTTGTTTTACAGTCCAATTTCAAATGTTTATTTTAGTCTTACCGTAATCCGAACCCGAGCATTTGTACCGTCCTCCAACAAAATTGCAATTTTAGACTCAAAAAAATCCCACTGGTGGGAATTTATTTCCATATGCGGTATTCATAATTTCCGTCTTTACAAGGATAGTTCTTTCGATGTCTCAATTTGTTTTACAATCCAATTTCAAATGTTTATTTTAGTCTTACCGTAATCCGAACGCGAGCATTTGTACCGTCCTCCAACAAAATTGCAATTTTAGACTCAAAAAAATCCCACTGGTGGGAATTTATTTCCATATGTGGTACTCATAATTTCCGTCATTACAAGGAAAGTTCTTTCGATATCCCAATTTGTTTTACAGTCCAATTTCAAATGTTTATTTTAGTCTTACCGTAATCCGAACCCGAGCATTTGTACCGTCCTCCAACAAAATTGCAATTTTAGACTCAAAAAAATCCCACTGGTGGGAATTTATTTCCATATGCGGTACTCATAATTTCCGTCTTTACAAGGAAAGTTCTTTCGATGTCTCAATTTGTTTTATAGTCCAATTTCAAATGTTTATTTTAGTCTTACCGTAATCCGAACGCGAGCATTTGTACCGTGCTCCAACAAAATTGCAATTTTAGACTCAAAAAAATCCCACTGGTGGGAATTTATTTCCATATGTGGTACTCATAATTTCCGTCTTTACAAGGAAAGTTCTTTCGATGTCTCAATTTGCTTTATAGTCCAATTTCAAATGTTTATTTTAGTCTTACCGTAATCCGAGCGCGAGCATTTGTACCGTCCTCCAACAAAATTGCAATTTTAGACTCAAAAAAATCCCACTTGTGGGAATTTATTACCATATGTGGTACTCATAATTTCCGTCATTACAAGGAAAGTTCTTTCGATATCCCAATTTGTTTTACAGTCCAATTTCAAATGTTTATTTTAGTCTTACCGTAATCCGAACCCGAGCATTTGTACCGTCCTCCAACAAAATTGCAATTTTAGACTCAAAAAAATCCCACTGGTGGGAATTTATTTCCATATGTGGTACTCATAATTTCCGTCTTTACAAGGATAGTTCTTTCGATGTCTCAATTTGCTTTATAGTCCAATTTCAAATGTTTATTTTAGTCTTACCGTAATCCGAACGCGAGCATTTGTACCGTTCTCCAACAAAATTGCAATTTTAGACTCAAAAAAATCCCACTGGTGGGAATTTATTTCCATATGTGGTACTCATAATTTCCGTCTTTACAAGGAAAGTTCTTTCGATGTCTCAATTTGCTTTATAGTCCAATTTCAAATGTTTATTTTAGTCTTACCGTAATCCGAGCGCGAGCATTTGTACCGTCCTCCAACAAAATTGCAATTTTAGACTCAAAAAAATCCCACTTGTGGGAATTTATTTCCATATGTGGTACTCATAATTTCCGTCATTACAAGGAAAGTTCTTTCGATATCCCAATTTGTTTTACAGTCCAATTTCAAATGTTTATTTTAGTCTTACCGTAATCCGAACCCGAGCATTTGTACCGTCCTCCAACAAAATTGCAATTTTAGACTCAAAAAAATCCCACTGGTGGGAATTTATTTCCATATGCGGTATTCATAATTTCCGTCTTTACAAGGATAGTTCTTTCGATGTCTCAATTTGTTTTACAATCCAATTTCAAATGTTTATTTTAGTCTTACCGTAATCCGAACGCGAGCATTTGTACCGTCCTCCAACAAAATTGCAATTTTAGACTCAAAAAAATCCCACTGGTGGGAATTTATTTCCATATGTGGTACTCATAATTTCCGTCATTACAAGGAAAGTTCTTTCGATATCCCAATTTGTTTTACAGTCCAATTTCAAATGTTTATTTTAGTCTTACCGTAATCCGAACCCGAGCATTTGTACCGTCCTCCAACAAAATTGCAATTTTAGACTCAAAAAAATCCCACTGGTGGGAATTTATTTCCATATGTGGTACTCATAATTTCCGTCTTTACAAGGATAGTTCTTTCGATGTCTCAATTTGCTTTATAGTCCAATTTCAAATGTTTATTTTAGTCTTACCGTAAGCCGAACGCGAGCATTTGTACCGTTCTCCAACAAAATTGCAATTTTAGACTCAAAAAAATCCCACTGGTGGGAATTTATTTCCATATGTGGTACTCATAATTTCCGTCTTTACAAGGAAAGTTCTTTCGATGTCTCAATTTGCTTTATAGTCCAATTTCAAATGTTTATTTTAGTCTTACCGTAATCCGAGCGCGAGCATTTGTACCGTCCTCCAACAAAATTGCAATTTTAGACTCAAAAAAATCCCACTTGTGGGAATTTATTTCCATATGTGGTACTCATAATTTCCGTCATTACAAGGAAAGTTCTTTCGATATCCCAATTTGTTTTACAGTCCAATTTCAAATGTTTATTTTAGTCTTACCGTAATCCGAACCCGAGCATTTGTACCGTCCTCCAACAAAATTGCAATTTTAGACTCAAAAAAATCCCACTGGTGGGAATTTATTTCCATATGCGGTACTCATAATTTCCGTCTTTACAAGGATAGTTCTTTCGATGTCTCAATTTGTTTTATAGTCCAATTTCAAATGTTTATTTTAGTCTTACCGTAATCCGAACGCGAGCATTTGTACCGTCCTCCAACAAAATTGCAATTTTAGACTCAAAAAAATCCCACTTGTGGGAATTTATTTCCATATGTGGTACTCATAATTTCCGTCATTACAAGGAAAGTTCTTTCGATATCCCAATTTGTTTTACAGTCCAATTTCAAATGTTTATTTTAGTCTTACCGTAATCCGAACCCGAGCATTTGTACCGTCCTCCAACAAAATTGCAATTTTAGACTCAAAAAAATCCCACTGGTGGGAATTTATTTCCATACGCGGTACTCATAATTTCCGTCTTTACAAGGATAGTTCTTTCGATGTCTCAATTTGTTTTATAGTCCAATTTCAAATGTTTATTTTAGTCTTACCGTAATCCGAACGCGAGCATTTGTACCGTACTCCAACAAAATTGCAATTTTAGACTCAAAAAAATCCCACTGGTGGGAATTTATTTCCATATGTGGTACTCATAATTTCCGTCTTTACAAGGAAAGTTCTTTCGATGTCTCAATTTGTTTTACAGTCCAATTTCAAATGTTTATTTTAGTCTTACCGTAATCCGAACGCGAGCATTTGTACCGTTCTCCAACAAAATTGCAATTTTAGACTCAAAAAAATCCCACTGGTGGGAATTTATTTCCATATGTGGTACTCATAATTTCCGTCTTTACAAGGAAAGTTCTTTCGATGTCTCAATTTGCTTTATAGTCCAATTTCAAATGTTTATTTTAGTCTTACCGTAATCCGAGCGCGAGCATTTGTACCGTCCTCCAACAAAATTGCAATTTTAGACTCAAAAAAATCCCACTGGTGGGAATTTATTTCCATATGCGGTACTCATAATTTCCGTCTTTACAAGGATAGTTCTTTCAATGTCTCAATTTGTTTTACAGTCCAATTTCAAATGTTTATTTTAGTCTTACCGTAATCCGAACGCGAGCATTTGTACCGTCCTCCAACAAAATTGCAATTTTAGACTCAAAAAAATCCCACTGGTGGGAATTTATTTCCATATGTGGTACTCATAATTTCCGTCATTACAAGGAAAGTTCTTTCGATATCCCAATTTGTTTTACAGTCCAATTTCAAATGTTTATTTTAGTCTTACCGTAATCCGAACCCGAGCATTTGTACCGTCCTCCAACAAAATTGCAATTTTAGACTCAAAAAAATCCCACTGGTGGGAATTTATTTCCATATGCGGTACTCATAATTTCCGTCTTTACAAGGAAAGTTCTTTCGATGTCTCAATTTGTTTTATAGTCCAATTTCAAATGTTTATTTTAGTCTTACCGTAATCCGAACGTGAGCATTTGTACCGTTCTCCAACAAAATTGCAATTTTAGACTCAAAAAAATCCCACTGGTGGGAATTTATTTCCATATGTGGTACTCATAATTTCCGTCTTTACAAGGAAAGTTCTTTCGATGTCTCAATTTGCTTTATAGTCCAATTTCAAATGTTTATTTTAGTCTTACCGTAATCCGAGCGCGAGCATTTGTACCGTCCTCCAACAAAATTGCAATTTTAGACTCAAAAAAATCCCACTGGTGGGAATTTATTTCCATATGTGGTACTCATAATTTCCGTCTTTACAAGGAAAGTTCTTTCGATGTCTCAATTTGTTTTATAGTCCAATTTCAAATGTTTATTTAAGTTGTACAGTAATCCGGGCACGAGCATTTGTACCGTCCCGAAACAAAATTGCAATTTTAGACTCAAAAAAATCCCACTCGTGGGAATTTATTTCCATATGTGGTACTCATAATTTCCGTCATTACAAGGAAAGTTCTTTCGATATCCCAATTTGTTTTACAGTCCAATTTCAAATGTTTATTTTAGTCTTACCGTAATCCGAACCCGAGCATTTGTACCGTCCTCCAACAAAATTGCAATTTTAGACTCAAAAAAATCCCACTGGTGGGAATTTATTTCCATATGCGGTACTCATAATTTCCGTCTTTACAAGGATAGTTCTTTCGATGTCTCAATTTGTTTTACAATCCAATTTCAAATGTTTATTTTAGTCTTACCGTAATCCGAACGCGAGCATTTGTACCGTCCTCCAACAAAATTGCAATTTTAGACTCAAAAAAATCCCACTGGTGGGAATTTATTTCCATATGTGGTACTCATAATTTCCGTCATTACAAGGAAAGTTCTTTCGATATCCCAATTTGTTTTACAGTCCAATTTCAAATGTTTATTTTAGTCTTACCGTAATCCGAACCCGAGCATTTGTACCGTCCTCCAACAAAATTGCAATTTTAGACTCAAAAAAATCCCACTGGTGGGAATTTATTTCCATATGCGGTACTCATAATTTCCGTCTTTACAAGGAAAGTTCTTTCGATGTCTCAATTTGTTTTATAGTCCAATTTCAAATGTTTATTTTAGTCTTACCGTAATCCGAACGCGAGCATTTGTACCGTGCTCCAACAAAATTGCAATTTTAGACTCAAAAAAATCCCACTGGTGGGAATTTATTTCCATATGCGGTACTCATAATTTCCGTCTTTACAAGGAAAGTTCTTTCGATGTCTCAATTTGTTTTATAGTCCAATTTCAAATGTTTATTTTAGTCTTACCGTAATCCGAACGTGAGCATTTGTACCGTTCTCCAACAAAATTGCAATTTTAGACTCAAAAAAATCCCACTGGTGGGAATTTATTTCCATATGTGGTACTCATAATTTCCGTCTTTACAAGGAAAGTTCTTTCGATGTCTCAATTTGCTTTATAGTCCAATTTCAAATGTTTATTTTAGTCTTACCGTAATCCGAGCGCGAGCATTTGTACCGTCCTCCAACAAAATTGCAATTTTAGACTCAAAAAAATCCCACTGGTGGGAATTTATTTCCATATGTGGTACTCATAATTTCCGTCTTTACAAGGAAAGTTCTTTCGATGTCTCAATTTGTTTTATAGTCCAATTTCAAATGTTTATTTAAGTTGTACAGTAATCCGGGCACGAGCATTTGTACCGTCCCGAAACAAAATTGCAATTTTAGACTCAAAAAAATCCCACTCGTGGGAATTTATTTCCATATGTGGTACTCATAATTTCCGTCATTACAAGGAAAGTTCTTTCGATATCCCAATTTGTTTTACAGTCCAATTTCAAATGTTTATTTTAGTCTTACCGTAATCCGAACCCGAGCATTTGTACCGTCCTCCAACAAAATTGCAATTTTAGACTCAAAAAAATCCCACTGGTGGGAATTTATTTCCATATGCGGTACTCATAATTTCCGTCTTTACAAGGATAGTTCTTTCGATGTCTCAATTTGTTTTACAATCCAATTTCAAATGTTTATTTTAGTCTTACCGTAATCCGAACGCGAGCATTTGTACCGTCCTCCAACAAAATTGCAATTTTAGACTCAAAAAAATCCCACTGGTGGGAATTTATTTCCATATGTGGTACTCATAATTTCCGTCATTACAAGGAAAGTTCTTTCGATATCCCAATTTGTTTTACAGTCCAATTTCAAATGTTTATTTTAGTCTTACCGTAATCCGAACCCGAGCATTTGTACCGTCCTCCAACAAAATTGCAATTTTAGACTCAAAAAAATCCCACTGGTGGGAATTTATTTCCATACGCGGTACTCATAATTTCCGTCTTTACAAGGATAGTTCTTTCGATGTCTCAATTTGTTTTATAGTCCAATTTCAAATGTTTATTTTAGTCTTACCGTAATCCGAACGCGAGCATTTGTACCGTACTCCAACAAAATTGCAATTTTAGACTCAAAAAAATCCCACTGGTGGGAATTTATTTCCATATGTGGTACTCATAATTTCCGTCTTTACAAGGAAAGTTCTTTCGATGTCTCAATTTGCTTTATAGTCCAATTTCAAATGTTTATTTTAGTCTTACCGTAATCCGAGCGCGAGCATTTGTACCGTCCTCCAACAAAATTGCAATTTTAGACTCAAAAAAATCCCACTGGTGGGAATTTATTTCCATATGTGGTACTCATAATTTCCGTCTTTACAAGGAAAGTTCTTTCGATGTCTCAATTTGCTTTATAGTCCAATTTCAAATGTTTATTTTAGTCTTACCGTAATCCGAGCGCGAGCATTTGTACCGTCCTCCAACAAAATTGCAATTTTAGACTCAAAAAAATCCCACTGGTGGGAATTTATTTCCATATGCGGTACTCATATTTTCCGTCTTTACAAGGATAGTTCTTTCGATGTCTCAATTTGTTTTACAGTCCAATTTCAAATGTTTATTTTAGTCTTACCGTAATCCGAACGCGAGCATTTGTACCGTCCTCCAACAAAATTGCAATTTTAGACTCAAAAAAATCCCACTGGTGGGAATTTATTTCCATATGTGGTACTCATAATTTCCGTCATTACAAGGAAAGTTCTTTCGATATCCCAATTTGTTTTACAGTCCAATTTCAAATGTTTATTTTAGTCTTACCGTAATCCGAACCCGAGCATTTGTACCGTCCTCCAACAAAATTGCAATTTTAGACTCAAAAAAATCCCACTGGTGGGAATTTATTTCCATATGCGGTACTCATAATTTCCGTCTTTACAAGGAAAGTTCTTTCGATGTCTCAATTTGTTTTATAGTCCAATTTCAAATGTTTATTTTAGTCTTACCGTAATCCGAACGTGAGCATTTGTACCGTTCTCCAACAAAATTGCAATTTTAGACTCAAAAAAATCCCACTGGTGGGAATTTATTTCCATATGTGGTACTCATAATTTCCGTCTTTACAAGGAAAGTTCTTTCGATGTCTCAATTTGTTTTATAGTCCAATTTCAAATGTTTATTTTAGTCTTACCGTAATCCGAACGCGAGCATTTGTACCGTCCTCCAACAAAATTGCAATTTTAGACTCAAAAAAATCCCACTTGTGGGAATTTATTTCCATATGTGGTACTCATAATTTCCGTCATTACAAGGAAAGTTCTTTCGATATCCCAATTTGTTTTACAGTCCAATTTCAAATGTTTATTTTAGTCTTACCGTAATCCGAACCCGAGCATTTGTACCGTCCTCCAACAAAATTGCAATTTTAGACTCAAAAAAATCCCACTGGTGGGAATTTATTTCCATATGTGGTACTCATAATTTCCTTCTTTACAAGGATAGTTCTTTCGATGTCTCAATTTGCTTTATAGTCCAATTTCAAATGTTTATTTTAGTCTTACCGTAAGCCGAACGCGAGCATTTGTACCGTTCTCCAACAAAATTGCAATTTTAGACTCAAAAAAATCCCACTGGTGGGAATTTATTTCCATATGTGGTACTCATAATTTCCGTCTTTACAAGGAAAGTTCTTTCGATGTCTCAATTTGCTTTATAGTCCAATTTCAAATGTTTATTTTAGTCTTACCGTAATCCGAGCGCGAGCATTTGTACCGTCCTCCAACAAAATTGCAATTTTAGACTCAAAAAAATCCCACTTGTGGGAATTTATTTCCATATGTGGTACTCATAATTTCCGTCATTACAAGGAAAGTTCTTTCGATATCCCAATTTGTTTTACAGTCCAATTTCAAATGTTTATTTTAGTCTTACCGTAATCCGAACCCGAGCATTTGTACCGTCCTCCAACAAAATTGCAATTTTAGACTCAAAAAAATCCCACTGGTGGGAATTTATTTCCATATGCGGTACTCATAATTTCCGTCTTTACAAGGATAGTTCTTTCGATGTCTCAATTTGTTTTATAGTCCAATTTCAAATGTTTATTTTAGTCTTACCGTAATCCGAACGCGAGCATTTGTACCGTCCTCCAACAAAATTGCAATTTTAGACTCAAAAAAATCCCACTTGTGGGAATTTATTTCCATATGTGGTACTCATAATTTCCGTCATTACAAGGAAAGTTCTTTCGATATCCCAATTTGTTTTACAGTCCAATTTCAAATGTTTATTTTAGTCTTACCGTAATCCGAACCCGAGCATTTGTACCGTCCTCCAACAAAATTGCAATTTTAGACTCAAAAAAATCCCACTTGTGGGAATTTATTTACATATGTGGTACTCATAATTTCCGTCATTACAAGGAAAGTTCTTTCGATATCCCAATTTGTTTTACAGTCCAATTTCAAATGTTTATTTTAGTCTTACCGTAATCCGAACCCGAGCATTTGTACCGTCCTCCAACAAAATTGCAATTTTAGACTCAAAAAAATCCCACTGGTGGGAATTTATTTCCATATGCGGTACTCATAATTTCAGTCTTTACAAGGATAGTTCTTTCGATGTCTCAATTTGTTTTACAGTCCAATTTCAAATGTTTATTTTAGTCTTACCGTAATCCGAACGCGAGCATTTGTACCGTCCTCCAACAAAATTGCAATTTTAGACTCAAAAAAATCCCACTGGTGGGAATTTATATCCATATGTGGTACTCATAATTTCCGTCATTACAAGGAAAGTTCTTTCGATATCCCAATTTGTTTTACAATCCAATTTCAAATGTTTATTTTAGTCTTACCGTAATCCGAACCCGAGCATTTGTACCGTACTCCAACAAAATTGCAATTTTAGACTCAAAAAAATCCCACTGGTGGGAATTTATTTCCATATGCGGTACTCATAATTTCCGTCTTTACAAGGAAAGTTCTTTCGATGTCTCAATTTGTTTTATAGTCCAATTTCAAATGTTTATTTTAGTCTTACCGTAATCCGAACGTGAGCATTTGTACCGTTCTCCAACAAAATTGCAATTTTAGACTCAAAAAAATCCCACTGGTGGGAATTTATTTCCATATGTGGTACTCATAATTTCCGTCTTTACAAGGAAAGTTCTTTCGATGTCTCAATTTGTTTTATAGTCCAATTTCAAATGTTTATTTTAGTCTTACCGTAATCCGAACGCGAGCATTTGTACCGTCCTCCAACAAAATTGCAATTTTAGACTCAAAAAAATCCCACTTGTGGGAATTTATTTCCATATGTGGTACTCATAATTTCCGTCATTACAAGGAAAGTTCTTTCGATATCCCAATTTGTTTTACAGTCCAATTTCAAATGTTTATTTTAGTCTTACCGTAATCCGAACCCGAGCATTTGTACCGTCCTCCAACAAAATTGCAATTTTAGACTCAAAAAAATCCCACTGGTGGGAATTTATTTCCATATGTGGTACTCATAATTTCCTTCTTTACAAGGATAGTTCTTTCGATGTCTCAATTTGCTTTATAGTCCAATTTCAAATGTTTATTTTAGTCTTACCGTAAGCCGAACGCGAGCATTTGTACCGTTCTCCAACAAAATTGCAATTTTAGACTCAAAAAAATCCCACTGGTGGGAATTTATTTCCATATGTGGTACTCATAATTTCCGTCTTTACAAGGAAAGTTCTTTCGATGTCTCAATTTGCTTTATAGTCCAATTTCAAATGTTTATTTTAGTCTTACCGTAATCCGAGCGCGAGCATTTGTACCGTCCTCCAACAAAATTGCAATTTTAGACTCAAAAAAATCCCACTTGTGGGAATTTATTTCCATATGTGGTACTCATAATTTCCGTCATTACAAGGAAAGTTCTTTCGATATCCCAATTTGTTTTACAGTCCAATTTCAAATGTTTATTTTAGTCTTACCGTAATCCGAACCCGAGCATTTGTACCGTCCTCCAACAAAATTGCAATTTTAGACTCAAAAAAATCCAACTGGTGGGAATTTATTTCCATATGCGGTACTCATAATTTCCGTCTTTACAAGGATAGTTCTTTCGATGTCTCAATTTGTTTTATAGTCCAATTTCAAATGTTTATTTTAGTCTTACCGTAATCCGAACGCGAGCATTTGTACCGTCCTCCAACAAAATTGCAATTTTAGACTCAAAAAAATCCCACTTGTGGGAATTTATTTCCATATGTGGTACTCATAATTTCCGTCATTACAAGGAAAGTTCTTTCGATATCCCAATTTGTTTTACAGTCCAATTTCAAATGTTTATTTTAGTCTTACCGTAATCCGAACCCGAGCATTTGTACCGTCCTCCAACAAAATTGCAATTTTAGACTCAAAAAAATCCCACTTGTGGGAATTTATTTACATATGTGGTACTCATAATTTCCGTCATTACAAGGAAAGTTCTTTCGATATCCCAATTTGTTTTAC
This sequence comes from Hydrangea macrophylla, assembly GCA_033977485.1. Lineage (NCBI taxonomy): Eukaryota > Viridiplantae > Streptophyta > Magnoliopsida > Cornales > Hydrangeaceae > Hydrangea > Hydrangea macrophylla. The sequence goes on from CM066996.1 coordinate 81,845,777, forward strand.
AGTCCAATTTCAAATGTTTATTTTAGTCTTACCGTAATCCGAACCCGAGCATTTGTACCGTCCTCCAACAAAATTGCAATTTTAGACTCAAAAAAATCCCACTGGTGGGAATTTATTTCCATATGCGGTACTCATAATTTCAGTCTTTACAAGGATAGTTCTTTCGATGTCTCAATTTGTTTTACAGTCCAATTTCAAATGTTTATTTTAGTCTTACCGTAATCCGAACGCGAGCATTTGTACCGTCCTCCAACAAAATTGCAATTTTAGACTCAAAAAAATCCCACTGGTGGGAATTTATATCCATATGTGGTACTCATAATTTCCGTCATTACAAGGAAAGTTCTTTCGATATCCCAATTTGTTTTACAATCCAATTTCAAATGTTTATTTTAGTCTTACCGTAATCCGAACCCGAGCATTTGTACCGTCCTCCAACAAAATTGCAATTTTAGACTCAAAAAAATCCCACTGGTGGGAATTTATTTCCATATGCGGTACTCATAATTTCCGTCTTTACAAGGAAAGTTCTTTCGATGTCTCAATTGTTTTATAGTCCAATTTCAAATGTTTATTTTAGTCTTACAGTAATCCGAACGCGAGCATTTGTACCGTTCTCCAACAAAATTGCAATTTTAGACTCAAAAAAATCCCACTGGTGGGAATTTATTTCCATATGTGGTACTCATAATTTCCTTCTTTACAAGGATAGTTCTTTCGATGTCTCAATTTGCTTTATAGTCCAATTTCAAATGTTTATTTTAGTCTTACCGTAAGCCGAACGCGAGCATTTGTACCGTTCTCCAACAAAATTGCAATTTTAGACTCAAAAAAATCCCACTGGTGGGAATTTATTTCCATATGTGGTACTCATAATTTCCGTCTTTACAAGGAAAGTTCTTTCGATGTCTCAATTTGCTTTATAGTCCAATTTCAAATGTTTATTTTAGTCTTACCGTAATCCGAGCGCGAGCATTTGTACCGTCCTCCAACAAAATTGCAATTTTAGACTCAAAAAAATCCCACTTGTGGGAATTTATTTCCATATGTGGTACTCATAATTTCCGTCATTACAAGGAAAGTTCTTTCGATATCCCAATTTGTTTTACAGTCCAATTTCAAATGTTTATTTTAGTCTTACCGTAATCCGAACCCGAGCATTTGTACCGTCCTCCAACAAAATTGCAATTTTAGACTCAAAAAAATCCAACTGGTGGGAATTTATTTCCATATGCGGTACTCATAATTTCCGTCTTTACAAGGATAGTTCTTTCGATGTCTCAATTTGTTTTATAGTCCAATTTCAAATGTTTATTTTAGTCTTACCGTAATCCGAACGCGAGCATTTGTACCGTCCTCCAACAAAATTGCAATTTTAGACTCAAAAAAATCCCACTTGTGGGAATTTATTTCCATATGTGGTACTCATAATTTCCGTCATTACAAGGAAAGTTCTTTCGATATCCCAATTTGTTTTACAGTCCAATTTCAAATGTTTATTTTAGTCTTACCGTAATCCGAACCCGAGCATTTGTACCGTCCTCCAACAAAATTGCAATTTTAGACTCAAAAAAATCCCACTTGTGGGAATTTATTTACATATGTGGTACTCATAATTTCCGTCATTACAAGGAAAGTTCTTTCGATATCCCAATTTGTTTTACAGTCCAATTTCAAATGTTTATTTTAGTCTTACCGTAATCCGAACCCGAGCATTTGTACCGTCCTCCAACAAAATTGCAATTTTAGACTCAAAAAAATCCCACTGGTGGGAATTTATTTCCATATGCGGTACTCATAATTTCAGTCTTTACAAGGATAGTTCTTTCGATGTCTCAATTTGTTTTACAGTCCAATTTCAAATGTTTATTTTAGTCTTACCGTAATCCGAACGCGAGCATTTGTACCGTCCTCCAACAAAATTGCAATTTTAGACTCAAAAAAATCCCACTGGTGGGAATTTATATCCATATGTGGTACTCATAATTTCCGTCATTACAAGGAAAGTTCTTTCGATATCCCAATTTGTTTTACAATCCAATTTCAAATGTTTATTTTAGTCTTACCGTAATCCGAACCCGAGCATTTGTACCGTCCTCCAACAAAATTGCAATTTTAGACTCAAAAAAATCCCACTGGTGGGAATTTATTTCCATATGCGGTACTCATAATTTCCGTCTTTACAAGGAAAGTTCTTTCGATGTCTCAATTGTTTTATAGTCCAATTTCAAATGTTTATTTTAGTCTTACAGTAATCCGAACGCGAGCATTTGTACCGTTCTCCAACAAAATTGCAATTTTAGACTCAAAAAAATCCCACTGGTGGGAATTTATTTCCATATGTGGTACTCATAATTTCCGTCTTTACAAGGAAAGGTCTTTCGATGTCTCAATTTGCTTTATAGTCCAATTTCAAATGTTTATTTTAGTCTTACCGTAATCCGAGCGCGAGCATTTGTACCGTCCTCCAACAAAATTGCAATTTTAGACTCAAAAAAATCCCACTTGTGGGAATTTATTTCCATATGTGGTACTCATAATTTCCGTCATTACAAGGAAAGTTCTTTCGATATCCCAATTTGTTTTACAGTCCAATTTCAAATGTTTATTTTAGTCTTACCGTAATCCGAACCCGAGCATTTGTACCGTCCTCCAACAAAATTGCAATTTTAGACTCAAAAAAATCCCACTGGTGGGAATTTATTTCCATATGTGGTACTCATAATTTCCGTCTTTACAAGGAAAGTTCTTTCGATATCCCAATTTGTTTTACAGTCCAATTTCAAATGTTTATTTTAGTCTTACCGTAATCCGAACGCGAGCATTTGTACCGTTCTCCAACAAAATTGCAATTTTAGACTCAAAAAAATCCCACTGGTGGGAATTTATTTCCATATGTGGTACTCATAATTTCCATCTTTACAAGGAAAGTTCTTTCGATGTCTCAATTTGCTTTATAGTCCAATTTCAAATGTTTATTTTAGTCTTACCGTAATCCGAGCGCGAGCATTTGTACCGTCCTCCAACAAAATTGCAATTTTAGACTCAAAAAAATCCCACTTGTGGGAATTTATTTCCATATGTGGTACTCATAATTTCCGTCATTACAAGGAAAGTTCTTTCGATATCCCAATTTGTTTTACAGTCCAATTTCAAATGTTTATTTTAGTCTTACCGTAATCCGAACCCGAGCATTTGTACCGTCCTCCAATAAAATTGCAATTTTAGACTCAAAAAAATCCCACTGGTGGGAATTTATTTCCATATGCGGTACTCATAATTTCCGTCTTTACAAGGATAGTTCTTTCGATGTCTCAATTTGTTTTATAGTCCAATTTCAAATGTTTATTTTAGTCTTACCGTAATCCGAGCGCGAGCATTTGTACCGTCCTCCAACAAAATTGCAATTTTAGACTCAAAAAAATCCCACTGGTGGGAATTTATTTCCATATGTGGTACTCATAATTTCCGTCTTTACAAGGATAGTTCTTTCGATGTCTCAATTTGCTTTATAGTCCAATTTCAAATGTTTATTTTAGTCTTACCGTAATCCGAACGCGAGCATTTGTACCGTTCTCCAACAAAATTGCAATTTTAGACTCAAAAAAATCCCACTGGTGGGAATTTATTTCCATATGTGGTACTCATAATTTCCGTCTTTACAAGGAAAGTTCTTTCGATGTCTCAATTTGCTTTATAGTCCAATTTCAAATGTTTATTTTATCTTACCGTAATCCGAGCGCGAGCATTTGTACCGTCCTCCAACAAAATTGCAATTTTAGACTCAAAAAAATCCCACTGGTGGGAATTTATTTCCATATGTGGTACTCATAATTTCCGTCTTTACAAGGAAAGTTCTTTCGATGTCTCAATTTGTTTTATAGTCCAATTTCAAATGTTTATTTAAGTTGTACAGTAATCCGGGCACGAGCATTTGTACCGTCCCGAAACAAAATTGCAATTTTAGACTCAAAAAAATCCCACTTGTGGGAATTTATTTCCATATGTGGTACTCATAATTTCCGTCATTACAAGGAAAGTTCTTTCGATATCCCAATTTGTTTTACAGTCCAATTTCAAATGTTTATTTTAGTCTTACCGTAATCCGAACCCGAGCATTTGTACCGTCCTCCAACAAAATTGCAATTTTAGACTCAAAAAAATCCCACTGGTGGGAATTTATTTCCATATGCGGTACTCATAATTTCCGTCTTTACAAGGATAGTTCTTTCGATGTCTCAATTTGTTTTATAGTCCAATTTCAAATGTTTATTTTAGTCTTACCGTAATCCGAACGCGAGCATTTGTACCGTCCTCCAACAAAATTGCAATTTTAGACTCAAAAAAATCCCACTTGTGGGAATTTATTTCCATATGTGGTACTCATAATTTCCGTCATTACAAGGAAAGTTCTTTCGATATCCCAATTTGTTTTACAGTCCAATTTCAAATGTTTATTTTAGTCTTACCGTAATCCGAACCCGAGCATTTGTACCGTCCTCCAACAAAATTGCAATTTTAGACTCAAAAAAATCCCACTGGTGGGAATTTATTTCCATATGCGGTACTCATAATTTCCGTCTTTACAAGGATAGTTCTTTCGATGTCTCAATTTGTTTTATAGTCCAATTTCAAATGTTTATTTTAGTCTTACCGTAATCCGAACGCGAGCATTTGTACCGTCCTCCAACAAAATTGCAATTTTAGACTCAAAAAAATCCCACTTGTGGGAATTTATTTCCATATGTGGTACTCATAATTTCCGTCATTACAAGGAAAGTTCTTTCGATATCCCAATTTGTTTTACAGTCCAATTTCAAATGTTTATTTTAGTCTTACCGTAATCCGAACCCGAGCATTTGTACCGTCCTCCAACAAAATTGCAATTTTAGACTCAAAAAAATCCCACTGGTGGGAATTTATTTCCATATGCGGTACTCATAATTTCCGTCTTTACAAGGATAGTTCTTTCGATGTCTCAATTTGTTTTATAGTCCAATTTCAAATGTTTATTTTAGTCTTACCGTAATCCGAGCGCGAGCATTTGTACCGTTCTCCAACAAAATTGCAATTTTAGACTCAAAAAAATCCCACTGGTGGGAATTTATTTCCATATGTGGTACTCATAATTTCCGTCTTTACAAGGAAAGTTCTTTCGATGTCTCAATTTGTTTTATAGTCCAATTTCAAATGTTTATTTTAGTCTTACCGTAATCCGAACGCGAGCATTTGTACCGTCCTCCAACAAAATTGCAATTTTAGACTCAAAAAAATCCCACTTGTGGGAATTTATTTCCATATGTGGTACTCATAATTTCCGTCATTACAAGGAAAGTTCTTTCGATATCCCAATTTGTTTTACAGTCCAATTTCAAATGTTTATTTTAGTCTTACCGTAATCCGAACCCGAGCATTTGTACCGTCCTCCAACAAAATTGCAATTTTAGACTCAAAAAAATCCCACTGGTGGGAATTTATTTCCATATGCGGTACTCATAATTTCCGTCTTTACAAGGATAGTTCTTTCGATGTCTCAATTTGTTTTATAGTCCAATTTCAAATGTTTATTTTAGTCTTACCGTAATCCGAGCGCGAGCATTTGTACCGTCCTCCAACAAAATTGCAATTTTAGACTCAAAAAAATCCCACTGGTGGGAATTTATTTCCATATGTGGTACTCATAATTTCCGTCTTTACAAGGATAGTTCTTTCGATGTCTCAATTTGCTTTATAGTCCAATTTCAAATGTTTATTTTAGTCTTACCGTAATCCGAACGCGAGCATTTGTACCGTTCTCCAACAAAATTGCAATTTTAGACTCAAAAAAATCCCACTGGTGGGAATTTATTTCCATATGTGGTACTCATAATTTCCGTCTTTACAAGGAAAGTTCTTTCGATGTCTCAATTTGCTTTATAGTCCAATTTCAAATGTTTATTTTATCTTACCGTAATCCGAGCGCGAGCATTTGTACCGTCCTCCAACAAAATTGCAATTTTAGACTCAAAAAAATCCCACTGGTGGGAATTTATTTCCATATGTGGTACTCATAATTTCCGTCTTTACAAGGAAAGTTCTTTCGATGTCTCAATTTGTTTTATAGTCCAATTTCAAATGTTTATTTAAGTTGTACAGTAATCCGGGCACGAGCATTTGTACCGTCCCGAAACAAAATTGCAATTTTAGACTCAAAAAAATCCCACTTGTGGGAATTTATTTCCATATGTGGTACTCATAATTTCCGTCATTACAAGGAAAGTTCTTTCGATATCCCAATTTGTTTTACAGTCCAATTTCAAATGTTTATTTTAGTCTTACCGTAATCCGAACCCGAGCATTTGTACCGTCCTCCAACAAAATTGCAATTTTAGACTCAAAAAAATCCCACTGGTGGGAATTTATTTCCATATGCGGTACTCATAATTTCCGTCTTTACAAGGATAGTTCTTTCGATGTCTCAATTTGTTTTATAGTCCAATTTCAAATGTTTATTTTAGTCTTACCGTAATCCGAACGCGAGCATTTGTACCGTCCTCCAACAAAATTGCAATTTTAGACTCAAAAAAATCCCACTTGTGGGAATTTATTTCCATATGTGGTACTCATAATTTCCGTCATTACAAGGAAAGTTCTTTCGATATCCCAATTTGTTTTACAGTCCAATTTCAAATGTTTATTTTAGTCTTACCGTAATCCGAACCCGAGCATTTGTACCGTCCTCCAACAAAATTGCAATTTTAGACTCAAAAAAATCCCACTGGTGGGAATTTATTTCCATATGCGGTACTCATAATTTCCGTCTTTACAAGGATAGTTCTTTCGATGTCTCAATTTGTTTTATAGTCCAATTTCAAATGTTTATTTTAGTCTTACCGTAATCCGAACGCGAGCATTTGTACCGTCCTCCAACAAAATTGCAATTTTAGACTCAAAAAAATCCCACTTGTGGGAATTTATTTCCATATGTGGTACTCATAATTTCCGTCATTACAAGGAAAGTTCTTTCGATATCCCAATTTGTTTTACAGTCCAATTTCAAATGTTTATTTTAGTCTTACCGTAATCCGAACCCGAGCATTTGTACCGTCCTCCAACAAAATTGCAATTTTAGACTCAAAAAAATCCCACTGGTGGGAATTTATTTCCATATGCGGTACTCATAATTTCCGTCTTTACAAGGATAGTTCTTTCGATGTCTCAATTTGTTTTATAGTCCAATTTCAAATGTTTATTTTAGTCTTACCGTAATCCGAGCGCGAGCATTTGTACCGTTCTCCAACAAAATTGCAATTTTAGACTCAAAAAAATCCCACTGGTGGGAATTTATTTCCATATGTGGTACTCATAATTTCCGTCTTTACAAGGAAAGTTCTTTCGATGTCTCAATTTGTTTTATAGTCCAATTTCAAATGTTTATTTTAGTCTTACCGTAATCCGAACGCGAGCATTTGTACCGTCCTCCAACAAAATTGCAATTTTAGACTCAAAAAAATCCCACTTGTGGGAATTTATTTCCATATGTGGTACTCATAATTTCCGTCATTACAAGGAAAGTTCTTTCGATATCCCAATTTGTTTTACAGTCCAATTTCAAATGTTTATTTTAGTCTTACCGTAATCCGAACCCGAGCATTTGTACCGTCCTCCAACAAAATTGCAATTTTAGACTCAAAAAAATCCCACTGGTGGGAATTTATTTCCATATGCGGTACTCATAATTTCCGTCTTTACAAGGATAGTTCTTTCGATGTCTCAATTTGTTTTATAGTCCAATTTCAAATGTTTATTTTAGTCTTACCGTAATCCGAGCGCGAGCATTTGTACCGTCCTCCAACAAAATTGCAATTTTAGACTCAAAAAAATCCCACTGGTGGGAATTTATTTCCATATGTGGTACTCATAATTTCCGTCTTTACAAGGATAGTTCTTTCGATGTCTCAATTTGCTTTATAGTCCAATTTCAAATGTTTATTTTAGACTTACCGTAATCCGAACGCGAGCATTTGTACCGTTCTCCAACAAAATTGCAATTTTAGACTCAAAAAAATCCCACTGGTGGGAATTTATTTCCATATGTGGTACTCATAATTTCCGTCTTTACAAGGAAAGTTCTTTCGATGTCTCAATTTGCTTTATAGTCCAATTTCAAATGTTTATTTTATCTTACCGTAATCCGAGCGCGAGCATTTGTACCGTCCTCCAACAAAATTGCAATTTTAGACTCAAAAAAATCCCACTGGTGGGAATTTATTTCCATATGTGGTACTCATAATTTCCGTCTTTACAAGGAAAGTTCTTTCGATGTCTCAATTTGTTTTATAGTCCAATTTCAAATGTTTATTTAAGTTGTACAGTAATCCGGGCACGAGCATTTGTACCGTCCCGAAACAAAATTGCAATTTTAGACTCAAAAAAATCCCACTTGTGGGAATTTATTTCCATATGTGGTACTCATAATTTCCGTCATTACAAGGAAAGTTCTTTCGATATCCCAATTTGTTTTACAGTCCAATTTCAAATGTTTATTTTAGTCTTACCGTAATCCGAACCCGAGCATTTGTACCGTCCTCCAACAAAATTGCAATTTTAGACTCAAAAAAATCCCACTGGTGGGAATTTATTTCCATATGCGGTACTCATAATTTCCGTCTTTACAAGGATAGTTCTTTCGATGTCTCAATTTGTTTTATGGTCCAATTTCAAATGTTTATTTTAGTCTTACCGTAATCCGAACGCGAGCATTTGTACCGTTCTCCAACAAAATTGCAATTTTAGACTCAAAAAAATCCCAATGGTGGGAATTTATTTCCATATGTGGTACTCATAATTTCCGTCTTTACAAGGAAAGTTTTTTCGATGTCTCAATTTGTTTTACAGTCCAATTTCAAATGTTTATTTTAGTCTTACCGTAATCCGAACGCGAGTATTTGTACCGTCCTCCAACAAAATTGCAATTTTAGACTCAAAAAAATCCCACTGGTGGGAATTTATTTCCATATGTGGTACTCATAATTTCCGTCTTTACAAGGAAAGTTCTTTCGATGTCTCAATTTGTTTTATAGTCCAATTTCAAATGTTTATTTTAGTCTTACCGTAATCCGAACGCGAGCATTTGTACCGTCCTCCAACAAAATTGCAATTTTAGACTCAAAAAAATCCCACTTGTGGGAATTTATTTCCATATGTGGTACTCATAATTTCCGTCATTACAAGGAAAGTTCTTTCGATATCCCAATTTGTTTTACAGTCCAATTTCAAATGTTTATTTTAGTCTTACCGTAATCCGAACCCGAGCATTTGTACCGTCCTCCAACAAAATTGCAATTTAAGACTCAAAAAAATCCCACTGGTGGGAATTTATTTCCATATGCGGTACTCATAATTTCCGTCTTTACAAGGATAGTTCTTTCGATGTCTCAATTTGTTTTATAGTCCAATTTCAAATGTTTATTTTAGTCTTACCGTAATCCGAACGCGAGCATTTGTACCGTTCTCCAACAAAATTGCAATTTTAGACTCAAAAAAATCCCACTGGTGGGAATTTATTTCCATATGTGGTACTCATAATTTCCGTCTTTACAAGGAAAGTTCTTTCGATGTCTCAATTTGTTTTACAGTCCAATTTCAAATGTTTATTTTAGTCTTACCGTAATCCGAACGCGAGCATTTGTACCGTCCTCCAACAAAATTGCAATTTTAGACTCAAAAAAATCCCACTGGTGGGAATTTATTTCCATATGTGGTACTCATAATTTCCGTCTTTACAAGGAAAGTTCTTTCGATGTCTCAATTTGTTTTATAGTCCAATTTCAAATGTTTATTTAAGTTGTACAGTAATCCGGGCACGAGCATTTGTACCGTCCCGAAACAAAATTGCAATTTTAGACTCAAAAAAATCCCACTTGTGGGAATTTATTTCCATATGTGGTACTCATAATTTCCGTCATTACAAGGAAAGTTCTTTCGATATCCCAATTTGTTTTACAGTCCAATTTCAAATGTTTATTTTAGTCTTACCGTAATCCGAACCCGAGCATTTGTACCGTCCTCCAACAAAATTGCAATTTTAGACTCAAAAAAATCCCACTGGTGGGAATTTATTTCCATATGCGGTACTCATAATTTCCGTCTTTACAAGGATAGTTCTTTCGATGTCTCAATTTGTTTTATAGTCCAATTTCAAATGTTTATTTTAGTCTTACCGTAATCCGAACGCGAGCATTTGTACCGTCCTCCAACAAAATTGCAATTTTAGACTCAAAAAAATCCCACTTGTGGGAATTTATTTCCATATGTGGTACTCATAATTTCCGTCATAACAAGGAAAGTTCTTTCGATATCCCAATTTGTTTTACAGTCCAATTTCAAATGTTTATTTTAGTCTTACCGTAATCCGAACCCGAGCATTTGTACCGTCCTCCAACAAAATTGCAATTTTAGACTCAAAAAAATCCCACTGGTGGGAATTTATTTCCATATGTGGTACTCATAATTTCCGTCTTTACAAGGAAAGTTCTTTCGATATCCCAATTTGTTTTACAGTCCAATTTCAAATGTTTATTTTAGTCTTACCGTAATCCGAACCCGAACATTTGTACCGTTCTCCAACAAAATTGCAATTTTAGACTCAAAAAAATCCCACTGGTGGGAATTTATTTCCATATGCGGTACTCATAATTTCAGTCTTTACAAGGATAGTTCTTTCGATGTCTCAATTTGTTTTACAGTCCAATTTCAAATGTTTATTTTAGTCTTACCGTAATCCGAACGCGAGCATTTGTACCGTCCTCCAACAAAATTGCAATTTTAGACTCAAAAAAATCCCACTGGTGGGAATTTATATCCATATGTGGTACTCATAATTTCCGTCATTACAAGGAAAGTTCTTTCGATATCCCAATTTGTTTTACAATCCAATTTCAAATGTTTATTTTAGTCTTACCGTAATCCGAACCCGAGCATTTGTACCGTCCTCCAACAAAATTGCAATTTTAGACTCAAAAAAATCCCACTGGTGGGAATTTATTTCCATATGCGGTACTCATAATTTCCGTCTTTACAAGGAAAGTTCTTTCGATGTCTCAATTGTTTTATAGTCCAATTTCAAATGTTTATTTTAGTCTTACAGTAATCCGAACGCGAGCATTTGTACCGTTCTCCAACAAAATTGCAATTTTAGACTCAAAAAAATCCCACTGGTGGGAATTTATTTCCATATGTGGTACTCATAATTTCCGTCTTTACAAGGAAAGGTCTTTCGATGTCTCAATTTGCTTTATAGTCCAATTTCAAATGTTTATTTTAGTCTTACCGTAATCCGAGCGCGAGCATTTGTACCGTCCTCCAACAAAATTGCAATTTTAGACTCAAAAAAATCCCACTTGTGGGAATTTATTTCCATATGTGGTACTCATAATTTCCGTCATTACAAGGAAAATTCTTTCGATATCCCAATTTGTTTTACAGTCCAATTTCAAATGTTTATTTTAGTCTTACCGTAATCCGAACCCGAGCATTTGTACCGTCCTCCAACAAAATTGCAATTTTAGACTCAAAAAAATCCCACTGGTGGGAATTTATTTCCATATGTGGTACTCATAATTTCCGTCTTTACAAGGAAAGTTCTTTCGATATCCCAATTTGTTTTACAGTCCAATTTCAAATGTTTATTTTAGTCTTACCGTAATCCGAACGCGAGCATTTGTACCGTTCTCCAACAAAATTGCAATTTTAGACTCAAAAAAATCCCACTGGTGGGAATTTATTTCCATATGTGGTACTCATAATTTCCGTCTTTACAAGGAAAGTTCTTTCGATGTCTCAATTTGCTTTATAGTCCAATTTCAAATGTTTATTTTATCTTACCGTAATCCGAGCGCGAGCATTTGTACCGTCCTCCAACAAAATTGCAATTTTAGACTCAAAAAAATCCCACTGGTGGGAATTTATTTCCATATGTGGTACTCATAATTTCCGTCTTTACAAGGAAAGTTCTTTCGATGTCTCAATTTGTTTTATAGTCCAATTTCAAATGTTTATTTAAGTTGTACAGTAATCCGGGCACGAGCATTTGTACCGTCCCGAAACAAAATTGCAATTTTAGACTCAAAAAAATCCCACTTGTGGGAATTTATTTCCATATGTGGTACTCATAATTTCCGTCATTACAAGGAAAGTTCTTTCGATATCCCAATTTGTTTTACAGTCCAATTTCAAATGTTTATTTTAGTCTTACCGTAATCCGAACCCGAGCATTTGTACCGTCCTCCAACAAAATTGCAATTTTAGACTCAAAAAAATCCCACTGGTGGGAATTTATTTCCATATGCGGTACTCATAATTTCCGTCTTTACAAGGATAGTTCTTTCGATGTCTCAATTTGTTTTATAGTCCAATTTCAAATGTTTATTTTAGTCTTACCGTAATCCGAGCGCGAGCATTTGTACCGTCCTCCAACAAAATTGCAATTTTAGACTCAAAAAAATCCCACTGGTGGGAATTTATTTCCATATGTGGTACTCATAATTTCCGTCTTTACAAGGATAGTTCTTTCGATGTCTCAATTTGCTTTATAGTCCAATTTCAAATGTTTATTTTAGTCTTACCGTAATCCGAACGCGAGCATTTGTACCGTTCTCCAACAAAATTGCAATTTTAGACTCAAAAAAATCCCACTGGTGGGAATTTATTTCCATATGTGGTACTCATAATTTCCGTCTTTACAAGGAAAGTTCTTTCGATGTCTCAATTTGCTTTATAGTCCAATTTCAAATGTTTATTTTATCTTACCGTAATCCGAGCGCGAGCATTTGTACCGTCCTCCAACAAAATTGCAATTTTAGACTCAAAAAAATCCCACTGGTGGGAATTTATTTCCATATGTGGTACTCATAATTTCCGTCTTTACAAGGAAAGTTCTTTCGATGTCTCAATTTGTTTTATAGTCCAATTTCAAATGTTTATTTAAGTTGTACAGTAATCCGGGCACGAGCATTTGTACCGTCCCGAAACAAAATTGCAATTTTAGACTCAAAAAAATCCCACTTGTGGGAATTTATTTCCATATGTGGTACTCATAATTTCCGTCATTACAAGGAAAGTTCTTTCGATATCCCAATTTGTTTTACAGTCCAATTTCAAATGTTTATTTTAGTCTTACCGTAATCCGAACCCGAGCATTTGTACCGTCCTCCAACAAAATTGCAATTTTAGACTCAAAAAAATCCCACTGGTGGGAATTTATTTCCATATGCGGTACTCATAATTTCCGTCTTTACAAGGATAGTTCTTTCGATGTCTCAATTTGTTTTATAGTCCAATTTCAAATGTTTATTTTAGTCTTACCGTAATCCGAACGCGAGCATTTGTACCGTCCTCCAACAAAATTGCAATTTTAGACTCAAAAAAATCCCACTTGTGGGAATTTATTTCCATATGTGGTACTCATAATTTCCGTCATTACAAGGAAAGTTCTTTCGATATCCCAATTTGTTTTACAGTCCAATTTCAAATGTTTATTTTAGTCTTACCGTAATCCGAACCCGAGCATTTGTACCGTCCTCCAACAAAATTGCAATTTTAGACTCAAAAAAATCCCACTGGTGGGAATTTATTTCCATATGTGGTACTCATAATTTCCGTCTTTACAAGGAAAGTTCTTTCGATATCCCAATTTGTTTTACAGTCCAATTTCAAATGTTTATTTTAGTCTTACCGTAATCCGAACGCGAGCATTTGTACCGTTCTCCAACAAAATTGCAATTTTAGACTCAAAAAAATCCCACTGGTGGGAATTTATTTCCATATGCGGTACTCATAATTTCCGTCTTTACAAGGAAAGTTCTTTCGATGTCTCAATTTTGCTTTATAGTCCAATTTCAAATGTTTATTTTAGTCTTACCGTAATCCGAGCGCGAGCATTTGTACCGTCCTCCAACAAAATTGCAATTTTAGACTCAAAAAAATCCCACTTGTGGGAATTTATTTCCATATGTGGTACTCATAATTTCCGTCATTACAAGGAAAGTTCTTTCGATATCCCAATTTGTTTTACAGTCCAATTTCAAATGTTTATTTTAGTCTTACCGTAATCCGAACCCGAGCATTTGTACCGTCCTCCAACAAAATTGCAATTTTAGACTCAAAAAAATCCCACTGGTGGGAATTTATTTCCATATGCGGTACTCATAATTTCCGTCTTTACAAGGATAGTTCTTTCGATGTCTCAATTTGTTTTATAGTCCAATTTCAAATGTTTATTTTAGTCTTACCGTAATCCGAGCGCGAGCATTTGTACCGTCCTCCAACAAAATTGCAATTTTAGACTCAAAAAAATCCCACTGGTGGGAATTTATTTCCATATGTGGTACTCATAATTTCCGTCTTTACAAGGATAGTTCTTTCGATGTCTCAATTTGCTTTATAGTCCAATTTCAAATGTTTATTTTAGTCTTACCGTAATCCGAACGCGAGCATTTGTTCCGTTCTCCAACAAAATTGCAATTTTAGACTCAAAAAAATCCCACTAGTGGGAATTTATTTCCATATGTGGTACTCATAATTTCCGTCTTTACAAGGAAAGTTCTTTCGATGTCTCAATTTGCTTTATAGTCCAATTTCAAATGTTTATTTTATCTTACCGTAATCCGAGCGCGAGCATTTGTACCGTCCTCCAACAAAATTGCAATTTTAGACTCAAAAAAATCCCACTGGTGGGAATTTATTTCCATATGTGGTACTCATAATTTCCGTCTTTACAAGGAAAGTTCTTTCGATGTCTCAATTTGTTTTATAGTCCAATTTCAAATGTTTATTTAAGTTGTACAGTAATCCGGGCACGAGCATTTGTACCGTCCCGAAACAAAATTGCAATTTTAGACTCAAAAAAATCCCACTTGTGGGAATTTATTTCCATATGTGGTACACATAATTTCCGTCATTACAAGGAAAGTTCTTTCGATATCCCAATTTGTTTTACAGTCCAATTTCAAATGTTTATTTTAGTCTTACCGTAATCCGAACCCGAGCATTTGTACCGTCCTCCAACAAAATTGCAATTTTAGACTCAAAAAAATCCCACTGGTGGGAATTTATTTCCATATGCGGTACTCATAATTTCCGTCTTTACAAGGATAGTTCTTTCGATGTCTCAATTTGTTTTATAGTCCAATTTCAAATGTTTATTTTAGTCTTACCGTAATCCGAACGCGAGCATTTGTACCGTCCTCCAACAAAATTGCAATTTTAGACTCAAAAAAATCCCACTTGTGGGAATTTATTTCCATATGTGGTACTCATAATTTCCGTCATTACAAGGAAAGTTCTTTCGATATCCCAATTTGTTTTACAGTCCAATTTCAAATGTTTATTTTAGTCTTACCGTAATCCGAACCCGAGCATTTGTACCGTCCTCCAACAAAATTGCAATTTTAGACTCAAAAAAATCCCACTGGTGGGAATTTATTTCCATATGTGGTACTCATAATTTCCGTCTTTACAAGGAAAGTTCTTTCGATATCCCAATTTGTTTTACAGTCCAATTTCAAATGTTTATTTTAGTCTTACCGTAATCCGAACGCGAGCATTTGTACCGTTCTCCAACAAAATTGCAATTTTAGACTCAAAAAAATCCCACTGGTGGGAATTTATTTCCATATGCGGTACTCATAATTTCCGTCTTTACAAGGAAAGTTCTTTCGATGTCTCAATTTGCTTTATAGTCCAATTTCAAATGTTTATTTTAGTCTTACCGTAATCCGAGCGCGAGCATTTGTACCGTCCTCCAACAAAATTGCAATTTTAGACTCAAAAAAATCCCACTTGTGGGAATTTATTTCCATATGTGGTACTCATAATTTCCGTCATTACAAGGAAAGTTCTTTCGATATCCCAATTTGTTTTACAGTCCAATTTCAAATGTTTATTTTAGTCTTACCGTAATCCGAACCCGAGCATTTGTACCGTCCTCCAACAAAATTGCAATTTTAGACTCAAAAAAATCCCACTGGTGGGAATTTATTTCCATATGCGGTACTCATAATTTCCGTCTTTACAAGGATAGTTCTTTCGATGTCTCAATTTGTTTTATAGTCCAATTTCAAATGTTTATTTTAGTCTTACCGTAATCCGAGCGCGAGCATTTGTACCGTCCTCCAACAAAATTGCAATTTTAGACTCAAAAAAATCCCACTGGTGGGAATTTATTTCCATATGTGGTACTCATAATTTTGTCTTTACAAGGATAGTTCTTTCGATGTCTCAATTTGCTTTATAGTCCAATTTCAAATGTTTATTTTAGTCTTACCGTAATCCGAACGCGAGCATTTGTACCGTTCTCCAACAAAATTGCAATTTTAGACTCAAAAAAATCCCACTGGTGGGAATTTATTTCCATATGTGGTACTCATAATTTCCGTCTTTACAAGGAAAGTTCTTTCGATGTCTCAATTTGCTTTATAGTCCAATTTCAAATGTTTATTTTATCTTACCGTAATCCGAGCGCGAGCATTTGTACCGTCCTCCAACAAAATTGCAATTTTAGACTCAAAAAAATCCCACTGGTGGGAATTTATTTCCATATGTGGTACTCATAATTTCCGTCTTACAAGGAAAGTTCTTTCGATGTCTCAATTTGTTTTATAGTCCAATTTCAAATGTTTATTTAAGTTGTACAGTAATCCGGGCACGAGCATTTGTACCGTCCCGAAACAAAATTGCAATTTTAGACTCAAAAAAATCCCACTTGTGGGAATTTATTTCCATATGTGGTACTCATAATTTCCGTCATTACAAGGAAAGTTCTTTCGATATCCCAATTTGTTTTACAGTCCAATTTCAAATGTTTATTTTAGTCTTACCGTAATCCGAACGCGAGCATTTGTACCGTTCTCCAACAAAATTGCAATTTTAGACTCAAAAGAATCCCACTGGTGGGAATTTATTTCCATATGTGGTACTCATAATTTCCGTCTTTACAAGGAAAGTTCTTTCGATGTCTCAATTTGCTTTATAGTCCAATTTCAAATGTTTATTTTATCTTACCGTAATCCGAGCGCGAGCATTTGTACCGTCCTCCAACAAAATTGCAATTTTAGACTCAAAAAAATCCCACTGGTGGGAATTTATTTCCATATGTGGTACTCATAATTTCCGTCTTTACAAGGAAAGTTCTTTCGATGTCTCAATTTGTTTTATAGTCCAATTTCAAATGTTTATTTAAGTTGTACAGTAATCCGGGCACGAGCATTTGTACCGTCCCGAAACAAAATTGCAATTTTAGACTCAAAAAAATCCCACTTGTGGGAATTTATTTCCATATGTGGTACTCATAATTTCCGTCATTACAAGGAAAGTTCTTTCGATATCCCAATTTGTTTTACAGTCCAATTTCAAATGTTTATTTTAGTCTTACCGTAATCCGAACCCGAGCATTTTTACCGTCCTCCAACAAAATTGCAATTTTAGACTCAAAAAAATCCCACTGGTGGGAATTTATTTCCATATGCGGTACTCATAATTTCCGTCTTTACAAGGATAGTTCTTTCGATGTCTCAATTTGTTTTATAGTCCAATTTCAAATGTTTATTTTAGTCTTACCGTAATCCGAGCGCGAGCATTTGTACCGTCCTCCAACAAAATTGCAATTTTAGACTCAAAAAAATCCCACTGGTGGGAATTTATTTCCATATGTGGTACTCATAATTTCCGTCTTTACAAGGATAGTTCTTTCGATGTCTCAATTTGCTTTATAGTCCAATTTCAAATGTTTATTTTAGTCTTACCGTAATCCGAACGCGAGCATTTGTACCGTTCTCCAACAAAATTGCAATTTTAGACTCAAAAAAATCCCACTGGTGGGAATTTATTTCCATATGTGGTACTCATAATTTCCGTCTTTACAAGGAAAGTTCTTTCGATGTCTCAATTTGCTTTATAGTCCAATTTCAAATGTTTATTTTATCTTACCGTAATCCGAGCGCGAGCATTTGTACCGTCCTCCAACAAAATTGCAATTTTAGACTCAAAAAAATCCCACTGGTGGGAATTTATTTCCATATGTGGTACTCATAATTTCCGTCTTTACAAGGAAAGTTCTTTCGATGTCTCAATTTGTTTTATAGTCCAATTTCAAATGTTTATTTAAGTTGTACAGTAATCCGGGCACGAGCATTTGTACCGTCCCGAAACAAAATTGCAATTTTAGACTCAAAAAAATCCCACTTGTGGGAATTTATTTCCATATGTGGTACTCATAATTTCCGTCATTACAAGGAAAGTTCTTTCGATATCCCAATTTGTTTTACAGTCCAATTTCAAATGTTTATTTTAGTCTTACCGTAATCCGAACCCGAGCATTTGTACCGTCCTCCAACAAAATTGCAATTTTAGACTCAAAAAAATCCCACTGGTGGGAATTTATTTCCATATGCGGTACTCATAATTTCCGTCTTTACAAGGATAGTTCTTTCGATGTCTCAATTTGTTTTATAGTCCAATTTCAAATGTTTATTTTAGTCTTACCGTAATCCGAACGCGAGCATTTGTACCGTCCTCCAACAAAATTGCAATTTTAGACTCAAAAAAATCCCACTTGTGGGAATTTATTTCCATATGTGGTACTCATAATTTCCGTCATTACAAGGAAAGTTCTTTCGATATCCCAATTTGTTTTACAGTCCAATTTCAAATGTTTATTTTAGTCTTACCGTAATCCGAACCCGAGCATTTGTACCGTCCTCCAACAAAATTGCAATTTTAGACTCAAAAAAATCCCACTGGTGGGAATTTATTTCCATATGTGGTACTCATAATTTCCGTCTTTACAAGGAAAGTTCTTTCGATATCCCAATTTGTTTTACAGTCCAATTTCAAATGTTTATTTTAGTCTTACCGTAATCCGAACGCGAGCATTTGTACCGTTCTCCAACAAAATTGCAATTTTAGACTCAAAAAAATCCGACTGGTGGGAATTTATTTCCATATGCGGTACTCATAATTTCCGTCTTTACAAGGAAAGTTCTTTCGATGTCTCAATTTTGCTTTATAGTCCAATTTCAAATGTTTATTTTAGTCTTACCGTAATCCGAGCGCGAGCATTTGTACCGTCCTCCAACAAAATTGCAATTTTAGACTCAAAAAAATCCCACTTGTGGGAATTTATTTCCATATGTGGTACTCATAATTTCCGTCATTACAAGGAAAGTTCTTTCGATATCCCAATTTGTTTTACAGTCCAATTTCAAATGTTTATTTTAGTCTTACCGTAATCCGAACCCGAGCATTTGTACCGTCCTCCAACAAAATTGCAATTTTAGACTCAAAAAAATCCCACTGGTGGGAATTTATTTCCATATGCGGTACTCATAATTTCCGTCTTTACAAGGATAGTTCTTTCGATGTCTCAATTTGTTTTATAGTCCAATTTCAAATGTTTATTTTAGTCTTACCGTAATCCGAGCGCGAGCATTTGTACCGTCCTCCAACAAAATTGCAATTTTAGACTCAAAAAAATCCCACTGGTGGGAATTTATTTCCATATGTGGTACTCATAATTTCCGTCTTTACAAGGATAGTTCTTTCGATGTCTCAATTTGCTTTATAGTCCAATTTCAAATGTTTATTTTAGTCTTACCGTAATCCGAACGCGAGCATTTGTTCCGTTCTCCAACAAAATTGCAATTTTAGACTCAAAAAAATCCCACTAGTGGGAATTTATTTCCATATGTGGTACTCATAATTTCCGTCTTTACAAGGAAAGTTCTTTCGATGTCTCAATTTGCTTTATAGTCCAATTTCAAATGTTTATTTTATCTTACCGTAATCCGAGCGCGAGCATTTGTACCGTCCTCCAACAAAATTGCAATTTTAGACTCAAAAAAATCCCACTGGTGGGAATTTATTTCCATATGTGGTACTCATAATTTCCGTCTTTACAAGGAAAGTTCTTTCGATGTCTCAATTTGTTTTATAGTCCAATTTCAAATGTTTATTTAAGTTGTACAGTAATCCGGGCACGAGCATTTGTACCGTCCCGAAACAAAATTGCAATTTTAGACTCAAAAAAATCCCACTTGTGGGAATTTATTTCCATATGTGGTACACATAATTTCCGTCATTACAAGGAAAGTTCTTTCGATATCCCAATTTGTTTTACAGTCCAATTTCAAATGTTTATTTTAGTCTTACCGTAATCCGAACCCGAGCATTTGTACCGTCCTCCAACAAAATTGCAATTTTAGACTCAAAAAAATCCCACTGGTGGGAATTTATTTCCATATGCGGTACTCATAATTTCCGTCTTTACAAGGATAGTTCTTTCGATGTCTCAATTTGTTTTATAGTCCAATTTCAAATGTTTATTTTAGTCTTACCGTAATCCGAACGCGAGCATTTGTACCGTCCTCCAACAAAATTGCAATTTTAGACTCAAAAAAATCCCACTTGTGGGAATTTATTTCCATATGTGGTACTCATAATTTCCGTCATTACAAGGAAAGTTCTTTCGATATCCCAATTTGTTTTACAGTCCAATTTCAAATGTTTATTTTAGTCTTACCGTAATCCGAACCCGAGCATTTGTACCGTCCTCCAACAAAATTGCAATTTTAGACTCAAAAAAATCCCACTGGTGGGAATTTATTTCCATATGTGGTACTCATAATTTCCGTCTTTACAAGGAAAGTTCTTTCGATATCCCAATTTGTTTTACAGTCCAATTTCAAATGTTTATTTTAGTCTTACCGTAATCCGAACGCGAGCATTTGTACCGTTCTCCAACAAAATTGCAATTTTAGACTCAAAAAAATCCCACTGGTGGGAATTTATTTCCATATGCGGTACTCATAATTTCCGTCTTTACAAGGAAAGTTCTTTCGATGTCTCAATTTGCTTTATAGTCCAATTTCAAATGTTTATTTTAGTCTTACCGTAATCCGAGCGCGAGCATTTGTACCGTCCTCCAACAAAATTGCAATTTTAGACTCAAAAAAATCCCACTTGTGGGAATTTATTTCCATATGTGGTACTCATAATTTCCGTCATTACAAGGAAAGTTCTTTCGATATCCCAATTTGTTTTACAGTCCAATTTCAAATGTTTATTTTAGTCTTACCGTAATCCGAACCCGAGCATTTGTACCGTCCTCCAACAAAATTGCAATTTTAGACTCAAAAAAATCCCACTGGTGGGAATTTATTTCCATATGCGGTACTCATAATTTCCGTCTTTACAAGGATAGTTCTTTCGATGTCTCAATTTGTTTTATAGTCCAATTTCAAATGTTTATTTTAGTCTTACCGTAATCCGAGCGCGAGCATTTGTACCGTCCTCCAACAAAATTGCAATTTTAGACTCAAAAAAATCCCACTGGTGGGAATTTATTTCCATATGTGGTACTCATAATTTCCGTCTTTACAAGGATAGTTCTTTCGATGTCTCAATTTGCTTTATAGTCCAATTTCAAATGTTTATTTTAGTCTTACCGTAATCCGAACGCGAGCATTTGTACCGTTCTCCAACAAAATTGCAATTTTAGACTCAAAAAAATCCCACTGGTGGGAATTTATTTCCATATGTGGTACTCATAATTTCCGTCTTTACAAGGAAAGTTCTTTCGATGTCTCAATTTGCTTTATAGTCCAATTTCAAATGTTTATTTTATCTTACCGTAATCCGAGCGCGAGCATTTGTACCGTCCTCCAACAAAATTGCAATTTTAGACTCAAAAAAATCCCACTGGTGGGAATTTATTTCCATATGTGGTACTCATAATTTCCGTCTTACAAGGAAAGTTCTTTCGATGTCTCAATTTGTTTTATAGTCCAATTTCAAATGTTTATTTAAGTTGTACAGTAATCCGGGCACGAGCATTTGTACCGTCCCGAAACAAAATTGCAATTTTAGACTCAAAAAAATCCCACTTGTGGGAATTTATTTCCATATGTGGTACTCATAATTTCCGTCATTACAAGGAAAGTTCTTTCGATATCCCAATTTGTTTTACAGTCCAATTTCAAATGTTTATTTTAGTCTTACCGTAATCCGAACCCGAGCATTTGTACCGTCCTCCAACAAAATTGCAATTTTAGACTCAAAAAAATCCCACTGGTGGGAATTTATTTCCATATGCGGTACTCATAATTTCCGTCTTTACAAGGATAGTTCTTTCGATGTCTCAATTTGTTTTATAGTCCAATTTCAAATGTTTATTTTAGTCTTACCGTAATCCGAGCGCGAGCATTTGTACCGTCCTCCAACAAAATTGCAATTTTAGACTCAAAAAAATCCCACTGGTGGGAATTTATTTCCATATGTGGTACTCATAATTTCCGTCTTTACAAGGATAGTTCTTTCGATGTCTCAATTTGCTTTATAGTCCAATTTCAAATGTTTATTTTAGTCTTACCGTAATCCGAACGCGAGCATTTGTACCGTTCTCCAACAAAATTGCAATTTTAGACTCAAAAAAATCCCACTGGTGGGAATTTATTTCCATATGTGGTACTCATAATTTCCGTCTTTACAAGGAAAGTTCTTTCGATGTCTCAATTTGCTTTATAGTCCAATTTCAAATGTTTATTTTATCTTACCGTAATCCGAGCGCGAGCATTTGTACCGTCCTCCAACAAAATTGCAATTTTAGACTCAAAAAAATCCCACTGGTGGGAATTTATTTCCATATGTGGTACTCATAATTTCCGTCTTACAAGGAAAGTTCTTTCGATGTCTCAATTTGTTTTATAGTCCAATTTCAAATGTTTATTTAAGTTGTACAGTAATCCGGGCACGAGCATTTGTACCGTCCCGAAACAAAATTGCAATTTTAGACTCAAAAAAATCCCACTTGTGGGAATTTATTTCCATATGTGGTACTCATAATTTCCGTCATTACAAGGAAAGTTCTTTCGATATCCCAATTTGTTTTACAGTCCAATTTCAAATGTTTATTTTAGTCTTACCGTAATCCGAACCCGAGCATTTGTACCGTCCTACAACAAAATTGCAATTTTAGACTCAAAAAAATCCCACTGGTGGGAATTTATTTCCATATGCGGTACTCATAATTTCCGTCTTTACAAGGATAGTTCTTTCGATGTCTCAATTTGTTTTATAGTCCAATTTCAAATGTTTATTTTAGTCTTACCGTAATCCGAGCGCGAGCATTTGTACCGTCCTCCAACAAAATTGCAATTTTAGACTCAAAAAAATCCCACTTGTGGGAATTTATTTCCATATGTGGTACTCATAATTTCCGTCATTACAAGGAAAGTTCTTTCGATATCCCAATTTGTTTTACAGTCCAATTTCAAATGTTTATTTTAGTCTTACCGTAATCCGAACCCGAGCATTTGTACCGTCCTCCAACAAAATTGCAATTTTAGACTCAAAAAAATCCCACTGGTGGGAATTTATTTCCATATGCGGTACTCATAATTTCCGTCTTTACAAGGATAGTTCTTTCGATGTCTCAATTTGTTTTATAGTCCAATTTCAAATGTTTATTTTAGTCTTACCGTAATCCGAGCGCGAGCATTTGTACCGTCCTCCAACAAAATTGCAATTTTAGACTCAAAAAAATCCCACTGGTGGGAATTTATTTCCATATGTGGTACTCATAATTTCCGTCTTTACAAGGATAGTTCTTTCGATGTCTCAATTTGTTTTATAGTCCAATTTCAAATGTTTATTTTAGTCTTACCGTAATCCGAACGCGAGCATTTGTACCGTCCTCCAACAAAATTGCAATTTTAGACTCAAAAAAATCCCACTTGTGGGAATTTATTTCCATATGTGGTACTCATAATTTCCGTCATTACAAGGAAAGTTCTTTCGATATCCCAATTTGTTTTACAGTCCAATTTCAAATGTTTATTTTAGTCTTACCGTAATCCGAACCCGAGCATTTGTACTGTCCTCCAACAAAATTGCAATTTTAGACTCAAAAAAATCCCACTGGTGGGAATTTATTTCCATATGCGGTACTCATAATTTCCGTCTTTACAAGGATAGTTCTTTCGATGTCTCAATTTGTTTTATAGTCCAATTTCAAATGTTTATTTTAGTCTTACCGTAATCCGAACGCGAGCATTTGTACCGTCCTCCAACAAAATTGCAATTTTAGACTCAAAAAAATCCCACTTGTGGGAATTTATTTCCATATGTGGTACTCATAATTTCCGTCATTACAAGGAAAGTTCTTTCGATATCCCAATTTGTTTTACAGTCCAATTTCAAATGTTTATTTTAGTCTTACCGTAATCCGAACCCGAGCATTTGTACCGTCCTCCAACAAAATTGCAATTTTAGACTCAAAAAAATCCCACTGGTGGGAATTTATTTCCATATGCGGTACTCATAATTTCCGTCTTTACAAGGATAGTTCTTTCGATGTCTCAATTTGTTTTATAGTCCAATTTCAAATGTTTATTTTAGTCTTACCGTAATCCGAGCGCGAGCATTTGTACCGTCCTCCAACAAAATTGCAATTTTAGACTCAAAAAAATCCCACTTGTGGGAATTTATTTCCATATGTGGTACTCATAATTTCCGTCATTACAAGGAAAGTTCTTTCGATATCCCAATTTGTTTTACAGTCCAATTTCAAATGTTTATTTTAGTCTTACCGTAATCCGAACCCGAGCATTTGTACCGTCCTCCAACAAAATTGCAATTTTAGACTCAAAAAAATCCCACTGGTGGGAATTTATTTCCATATGCGGTACTCATAATTTCCGTCTTTACAAGGATAGTTCTTTCGATGTCTCAATTTGTTTTATAGTCCAATTTCAAATGTTTATTTTAGTCTTACCGTAATCCGAGCGCGAGCATTTGTACCGTCCTCCAACAAAATTGCAATTTTAGACTCAAAAAAATCCCACTGGTGGGAATTTATTTCCATATGTGGTACTCATAATTTCCGTCTTTACAAGGATAGTTCTTTCGATGTCTCAATTTGCTTTATAGTCCAATTTCAAATGTTTATTTTAGTCTTACCGTAATCCGAACGCGAGCATTTGTACCGTTCTCCAACAAAATTGCAATTTTAGACTCAAAAAAATCCCACTGGTGGGAATTTATTTCCATATGCGGTACTCATAATTTCCGTCTTTACAAGGATAGTTCTTTCGATGTCTCAATTTGCTTTATAGTCCAATTTCAAATGTTTATTTTAGTCTTACCGTAATCCGAGCGCGAGCATTTGTACCGTCCTCCAACAAAATTGCAATTTTAGACTCAAAAAAATCCCACTTGTGGGAATTTATTTCCATATGTGGTACTCATAATTTCCGTCATTACAAGGAAAGTTCTTTCGATGTCTCAATTTGTTTTATAGTCCAATTTCAAATGTTTATTTAAGTTGTACAGTAATCCGGGCACGAGCATTTGTACCGTCCCGAAACAAAATTGCAATTTTAGACTCAAAAAAATCCCACTTGTGGGAATTTATTTCCATATGTGGTACTCATAATTTCCGTCATTACAAGGAAAGTTCTTTCGATATCCCAATTTGTTTTACAGTCCAATTTCAAATGTTTATTTTAGTCTTACCGTAATCCGAACGCGAGCATTTGTACCGTTCTCCAACAAAATTGCAATTTTAGACTCAAAAAAATCCCACTGGTGGGAATTTATTTCCATATGCGGTACTCATAATTTCCGTCTTTACAAGGAAAGTTCTTTCGATGTCTCAATTTGCTTTATAGTCCAATTTCAAATGTTTATTTTAGTCTTACCGTAATCCGAGCGCGAGCATTTGTACCGTCCTCCAACAAAATTGCAATTTTAGACTCAAAAAAATCCCACTTGTGGGAATTTATTTCCATATGTGGTACTCATAATTTCCGTCATTACAAGGAAAGTTCTTTCGATATCCCAATTTGTTTTACAGTCCAATTTCAAATGTTTATTTTAGTCTTACCGTAATCCGAACCCGAGCATTTGTACCGTCCTCCAACAAAATTGCAATTTTAGACTCAAAAAAATCCCACTGGTGGGAATTTATTTCCATATGCGGTACTCATAATTTCCGTCTTTACAAGGATAGTTCTTTCGATGTCTCAATTTGTTTTATAGTCCAATTTCAAATGTTTATTTTAGTCTTACCGTAATCCGAGCGCGAGCATTTGTACCGTCCTCCAACAAAATTGCAATTTTAGACTCAAAAAAATCCCACTGGTGGGAATTTATTTCCATATGTGGTACTCATAATTTCCGTCTTTACAAGGATAGTTCTTTCGATGTCTCAATTTGCTTTATAGTCCAATTTCAAATGTTTATTTTAGTCTTACCGTAATCCGAACGCGAGCATTTGTACCGTTCTCCAACAAAATTGCAATTTTAGACTCAAAAAAATCCCACTGGTGGGAATTTATTTCCATATGTGGTACTCATAATTTCCGTCTTTACAAGGAAAGTTCTTTCGATGTCTCAATTTGCTTTATAGTCCAATTTCAAATGTTTATTTTATCTTACCGTAATCCGAGCGCGAGCATTTGTACCGTCCTCCAACAAAATTGCAATTTTAGACTCAAAAAAATCCCACTGGTGGGAATTTATTTCCATATGTGGTACTCATAATTTCCGTCTTTACAAGGAAAGTTCTTTCGATGTCTCAATTTGTTTTATAGTCCAATTTCAAATGTTTATTTAAGTTGTACAGTAATCCGGGCACGAGCATTTGTACCGTCCCGAAACAAAATTGCAATTTTAGACTCAAAAAAATCCCACTTGTGGGAATTTATTTCCATATGTGGTACTCATAATTTCCGTCATTACAAGGAAAGTTCTTTCGATATCCCAATTTGTTTTACAGTCCAATTTCAAATGTTTATTTTAGTCTTACCGTAATCCGAACCCGAGCATTTGTACCGTCCTCCAACAAAATTGCAATTTTAGACTCAAAAAAATCCCACTGGTGGGAATTTATTTCCATATGCGGTACTCATAATTTCCGTCTTTACAAGGATAGTTCTTTCGATGTCTCAATTTGTTTTATAGTCCAATTTCAAATGTTTATTTTAGTCTTACCGTAATCCGAACACGAGCATTTGTACCGTCCCGAAACAAAATTGCAATTTTAGACTCAAAAAAAAACCCACTTGTGGGAATTTATTTCCATATGTGGTACTCATAATTTCCGTCATTACAAGGAAAGTTCTTTCGATATCCCAATTTGTTTTACAGTCCAATTTCAAATGTTTATTTTAGTCTTACCGTAATCCGAACCCGAGCATTTGTACCGTCCTCCAACAAAATTGCAATTTTAGACTCAAAAAAATCCCACTGGTGGGAATTTATTTCCATATGCGGTACTCATAATTTCCGTCTTTACAAGGATAGTTCTTTCGATGTCTCAATTTGTTTTATAGTCCAATTTCAAATGTTTATTTTAGTCTTACCGTAATCCGAGCGCGAGCATTTGTACCGTCCTCCAACAAAATTGCAATTTTAGACTCAAAAAAATCCCACTGGTGGGAATTTATTTCCATATGTGGTACTCATAATTTCCGTCTTTACAAGGATAGTTCTTTCGATGTCTCAATTTGTTTTATAGTCCAATTTCAAATGTTTATTTTAGTCTTACCGTAATCCGAACGCGAGCATTTGTACCGTCCTCCAACAAAATTGCAATTTTAGACTCAAAAAAATCCCACTGGTGGGAATTTATTTCCATATGTGGTACTCATAATTTCCGTCTTTACAAGGATAGTTCTTTCGATGTCTCAATTTGCTTTATAGTCCAATTTCAAATGTTTATTTTAGTCTTACCGTAATCCGAACGCGAGCATTTGTACCGTTCTCCAACAAAATTGCAATTTTAGACTCAAAAAAATCCCACTGGTGGGAATTTATTTCCATATGCGGTACTCATAATTTCCGTCTTTACAAGGATAGTTCTTTCGATGTCTCAATTTGCTTTATAGTCCAATTTCAAATGTTTATTTTAGTCTTACCGTAATCCGAGCGCGAGCATTTGTACCGTCCTCCAACAAAATTGCAATTTTAGACTCAAAAAAATCCCACTTGTGGGAATTTATTTCCATATGTGGTACTCATAATTTCCGTCATTACAAGGAAAGTTCTTTCGATGTCTCAATTTGTTTTATAGTCCAATTTCAAATGTTTATTTAAGTTGTACAGTAATCCGGGCACGAGCATTTGTACCGTCCCGAAACAAAATTGCAATTTTAGACTCAAAAAAATCCCACTTGTGGGAATTTATTTCCATATGTGGTACTCATAATTTCCGTCATTACAAGGAAAGTTCTTTCGATATCCCAATTTGTTTTACAGTCCAATTTCAAATGTTTATTTTAGTCTTACCGTAATCCGAACGCGAGCATTTGTACCGTTCTCCAACAAAATTGCAATTTTAGACTCAAAAAAATCCCACTGGTGGGAATTTATTTCCATATGCGGTACTCATAATTTCCGTCTTTACAAGGAAAGTTCTTTCGATGTCTCAATTTGCTTTATAGTCCAATTTCAAATGTTTATTTTAGTCTTACCGTAATCCGAGCGCGAGCATTTGTACCGTCCTCCAACAAAATTGCAATTTTAGACTCAAAAAAATCCCACTTGTGGGAATTTATTTCCATATGTGGTACTCATAATTTCCGTCATTACAAGGAAAGTTCTTTCGATATCCCAATTTGTTTTACAGTCCAATTTCAAATGTTTATTTTAGTCTTACCGTAATCCGAACCCGAGCATTTGTACCGTCCTCCAACAAAATTGCAATTTTAGACTCAAAAAAATCCCACTGGTGGGAATTTATTTCCATATGCGGTACTCATAATTTCCGTCTTTACAAGGATAGTTCTTTCGATGTCTCAATTTGTTTTATAGTCCAATTTCAAATGTTTATTTTAGTCTTACCGTAATCCGAGCGCGAGCATTTGTACCGTCCTCCAACAAAATTGCAATTTTAGACTCAAAAAAATCCCACTGGTGGGAATTTATTTCCATATGTGGTACTCATAATTTCCGTCTTTACAAGGATAGTTCTTTCGATGTCTCAATTTGTTTTATAGTCCAATTTCAAATGTTTATTTTAGTCTTACCGTAATCCGAACGCGAGCATTTGTACCGTCCTCCAACAAAATTGCAATTTTAGACTCAAAAAAATCCCACTTGTGGGAATTTATTTCCATATGTGGTACTCATAATTTCCGTCATTACAAGGAAAGTTCTTTCGATATCCCAATTTGTTTTACAGTCCAATTTCAAATGTTTATTTTAGTCTTACCGTAATCCGAACCCGAGCATTTGTACTGTCCTCCAACAAAATTGCAATTTTAGACTCAAAAAAATCCCACTGGTGGGAATTTATTTCCATATGCGGTACTCATAATTTCCGTCTTTACAAGGAAAGTTCTTTCGATGTCTCAATTTGCTTTATAGTCCAATTTCAAATGTTTATTTTATCTTACCGTAATCCGAGCGCGAGCATTTGTACCGTCCTCCAACAAAATTGCAATTTTAGACTCAAAAAAATCCCACTGGTGGGAATTTATTTCCATATGTGGTACTCATAATTTCCGTCTTACAAGGAAAGTTCTTTCGATGTCTCAATTTGTTTTATAGTCCAATTTCAAATGTTTATTTAAGTTGTACAGTAATCCGGGCACGAGCATTTGTACCGTCCCGAAACAAAATTGCAATTTTAGACTCAAAAAAATCCCACTTGTGGGAATTTATTTCCATATGTGGTACTCATAATTTCCGTCATTACAAGGAAAGTTCTTTCGATATCCCAATTTGTTTTACAGTCCAATTTCAAATGTTTATTTTAGTCTTACCGTAATCCGAACCCGAGCATTTGTACCGTCCTCCAACAAAATTGCAATTTTAGACTCAAAAAAATCCCACTGGTGGGAATTTATTTCCATATGCGGTACTCATAATTTCCGTCTTTACAAGGATAGTTCTTTCGATGTCTCAATTTGTTTTATAGTCCAATTTCAAATGTTTATTTTAGTCTTACCGTAATCCGAGCGCGAGCATTTGTACCGTCCTCCAACAAAATTGCAATTTTAGACTCAAAAAAATCCCACTGGTGGGAATTTATTTCCATATGTGGTACTCATAATTTCCGTCTTTACAAGGATAGTTCTTTCGATGTCTCAATTTGCTTTATAGTCCAATTTCAAATGTTTATTTTAGTCTTACCGTAATCCGAACGCGAGCATTTGTACCGTTCTCCAACAAAATTGCAATTTTAGACTCAAAAAAATCCCACTGGTGGGAATTTATTTCCATATGTGGTACTCATAATTTCCGTCTTTACAAGGAAAGTTCTTTCGATGTCTCAATTTGCTTTATAGTCCAATTTCAAATGTTTATTTTATCTTACCGTAATCCGAGCGCGAGCATTTGTACCGTCCTCCAACAAAATTGCAATTTTAGACTCAAAAAAATCCCACTGGTGGGAATTTATTTCCATATGTGGTACTCATAATTTCCGTCTTACAAGGAAAGTTCTTTCGATGTCTCAATTTGTTTTATAGTCCAATTTCAAATGTTTATTTAAGTTGTACAGTAATCCGGGCACGAGCATTTGTACCGTCCCGAAACAAAATTGCAATTTTAGACTCAAAAAAATCCCACTTGTGGGAATTTATTTCCATATGTGGTACTCATAATTTCCGTCATTACAAGGAAAGTTCTTTCGATATCCCAATTTGTTTTACAGTCCAATTTCAAATGTTTATTTTGGTCTTACCGTAATCCGAACCCGAGCATTTGTACCGTCCTACAACAAAATTGCAATTTTAGACTCAAAAAAATCCCACTGGTGGGAATTTATTTCCATATGCGGTACTCATAATTTCCGTCTTTACAAGGATAGTTCTTTCGATGTCTCAATTTGTTTTATAGTCCAATTTCAAATGTTTATTTTAGTCTTACCGTAATCCGAGCGCGAGCATTTGTACCGTCCTCCAACAAAATTGCAATTTTAGACTCAAAAAAATCCCACTTGTGGGAATTTATTTCCATATGTGGTACTCATAATTTCCGTCATTACAAGGAAAGTTCTTTCGATATCCCAATTTGTTTTACAGTCCAATTTCAAATGTTTATTTTAGTCTTACCGTAATCCGAACCCGAGCATTTGTACCGTCCTCCAACAAAATTGCAATTTTAGACTCAAAAAAATCCCACTGGTGGGAATTTATTTCCATATGCGGTACTCATAATTTCCGTCTTTACAAGGATAGTTCTTTCGATGTCTCAATTTGTTTTATAGTCCAATTTCAAATGTTTATTTTAGTCTTACCGTAATCCGAGCGCGAGCATTTGTACCGTCCTCCAACAAAATTGCAATTTTAGACTCAAAAAAATCCCACTGGTGGGAATTTATTTCCATATGTGGTACTCATAATTTCCGTCTTTACAAGGATAGTTCTTTCGATGTCTCAATTTGTTTTATAGTCCAATTTCAAATGTTTATTTTAGTCTTACCGTAATCCGAACGCGAGCATTTGTACCGTCCTCCAACAAAATTGCAATTTTAGACTCAAAAAAATCCCACTTGTGGGAATTTATTTCCATATGTGGTACTCATAATTTCCGTCATTACAAGGAAAGTTCTTTCGATATCCCAATTTGTTTTACAGTCCAATTTCAAATGTTTATTTTAGTCTTACCGTAATCCGAACCCGAGCATTTGTACTGTCCTCCAACAAAATTGCAATTTTAGACTCAAAAAAATCCCACTGGTGGGAATTTATTTCCATATGCGGTACTCATAATTTCCGTCTTTACAAGGATAGTTCTTTCGATGTCTCAATTTGTTTTATAGTCCAATTTCAAATGTTTATTTTAGTCTTACCGTAATCCGAACGCGAGCATTTGTACCGTCCTCCAACAAAATTGCAATTTTAGACTCAAAAAAATCCCACTTGTGGGAATTTATTTCCATATGTGGTACTCATAATTTCCGTCATTACAAGGAAAGTTCTTTCGATATCCCAATTTGTTTTACAGTCCAATTTCAAATGTTTATTTTAGTCTTACCGTAATCCGAACCCGAGCATTTGTACCGTCCTCCAACAAAATTGCAATTTTAGACTCAAAAAAATCCCACTGGTGGGAATTTATTTCCATATGCGGTACTCATAATTTCCGTCTTTACAAGGATAGTTCTTTCGATGTCTCAATTTGTTTTATAGTCCAATTTCAAATGTTTATTTTAGTCTTACCGTAATCCGAGCGCGAGCATTTGTACCGTCCTCCAACAAAATTGCAATTTTAGACTCAAAAAAATCCCACTTGTGGGAATTTATTTCCATATGTGGTACTCATAATTTCCGTCATTACAAGGAAAGTTCTTTCGATATCCCAATTTGTTTTACAGTCCAATTTCAAATGTTTATTTTAGTCTTACCGTAATCCGAACCCGAGCATTTGTACCGTCCTCCAATAAAATTGCAATTTTAGACTCAAAAAAATCCCACTGGTGGGAATTTATTTCCATATGTGGTACTCATAATTTCCGTCTTTACAAGGATAGTTCTTTCGATGTCTCAATTTGCTTTATAGTCCAATTTCAAATGTTTATTTTAGTCTTACCGTAATCCGAACGCGAGCATTTGTACCGTTCTCCAACAAAATTGCAATTTTAGACTCAAAAAAATCCCACTGGTGGGAATTTATTTCCATATGCGGTACTCATAATTTCCGTCTTTACAAGGAAAGTTCTTTCGATGTCTCAATTTGCTTTATAGTCCAATTTCAAATGTTTATTTTATCTTACCGTAATCCGAGCGCGAGCATTTGTACCGTCCTCCAACAAAATTGCAATTTTAGACTCAAAAAAATCCCACTGGTGGGAATTTATTTCCATATGTGGTACTCATAATTTCCGTCTTACAAGGAAAGTTCTTTCGATGTCTCAATTTGTTTTATAGTCCAATTTCAAATGTTTATTTAAGTTGTACAGTAATCCGGGCACGAGCATTTGTACCGTCCCGAAACAAAATTGCAATTTTAGACTCAAAAAAATCCCACTTGTGGGAATTTATTTCCATATGTGGTACTCATAATTTCCGTCATTACAAGGAAAGTTCTTTCGATATCCCAATTTGTTTTACAGTCCAATTTCAAATGTTTATTTTAGTCTTACCGTAATCCGAACCCGAGCATTTGTACCGTCCTCCAACAAAATTGCAATTTTAGACTCAAAAAAATCCCACTGGTGGGAATTTATTTCCATATGCGGTACTCATAATTTCCGTCTTTACAAGGATAGTTCTTTCGATGTCTCAATTTGTTTTATAGTCCAATTTCAAATGTTTATTTTAGTCTTACCGTAATCCGAGCGCGAGCATTTGTACCGTCCTCCAACAAAATTGCAATTTTAGACTCAAAAAAATCCCACTGGTGGGAATTTATTTCCATATGTGGTACTCATAATTTCCGTCTTTACAAGGATAGTTCTTTCGATGTCTCAATTTGCTTTATAGTCCAATTTCAAATGTTTATTTTAGTCTTACCGTAATCCGAACGCGAGCATTTGTACCGTTCTCCAACAAAATTGCAATTTTAGACTCAAAAAAATCCCACTGGTGGGAATTTATTTCCATATGTGGTACTCATAATTTCCGTCTTTACAAGGAAAGTTCTTTCGATGTCTCAATTTGCTTTATAGTCCAATTTCAAATGTTTATTTTATCTTACCGTAATCCGAGCGCGAGCATTTGTACCGTCCTCCAACAAAATTGCAATTTTAGACTCAAAAAAATCCCACTGGTGGGAATTTATTTCCATATGTGGTACTCATAATTTCCGTCTTACAAGGAAAGTTCTTTCGATGTCTCAATTTGTTTTATAGTCCAATTTCAAATGTTTATTTAAGTTGTACAGTAATCCGGGCACGAGCATTTGTACCGTCCCGAAACAAAATTGCAATTTTAGACTCAAAAAAATCCCACTTGTGGGAATTTATTTCCATATGTGGTACTCATAATTTCCGTCATTACAAGGAAAGTTCTTTCGATATCCCAATTTGTTTTACAGTCCAATTTCAAATGTTTATTTTGGTCTTACCGTAATCCGAACCCGAGCATTTGTACCGTCCTACAACAAAATTGCAATTTTAGACTCAAAAAAATCCCACTGGTGGGAATTTATTTCCATATGCGGTACTCATAATTTCCGTCTTTACAAGGATAGTTCTTTCGATGTCTCAATTTGTTTTATAGTCCAATTTCAAATGTTTATTTTAGTCTTACCGTAATCCGAGCGCGAGCATTTGTACCGTCCTCCAACAAAATTGCAATTTTAGACTCAAAAAAATCCCACTTGTGGGAATTTATTTCCATATGTGGTACTCATAATTTCCGTCATTACAAGGAAAGTTCTTTCGATATCCCAATTTGTTTTACAGTCCAATTTCAAATGTTTATTTTAGTCTTACCGTAATCCGAACCCGAGCATTTGTACCGTCCTCCAACAAAATTGCAATTTTAGACTCAAAAAAATCCCACTGGTGGGAATTTATTTCCATATGCGGTACTCATAATTTCCGTCTTTACAAGGATAGTTCTTTCGATGTCTCAATTTGTTTTATAGTCCAATTTCAAATGTTTATTTTAGTCTTACCGTAATCCGAGCGCGAGCATTTGTACCGTCCTCCAACAAAATTGCAATTTTAGACTCAAAAAAATCCCACTGGTGGGAATTTATTTCCATATGTGGTACTCATAATTTCCGTCTTTACAAGGATAGTTCTTTCGATGTCTCAATTTGTTTTATAGTCCAATTTCAAATGTTTATTTTAGTCTTACCGTAATCCGAACGCGAGCATTTGTACCGTCCTCCAACAAAATTGCAATTTTAGACTCAAAAAAATCCCACTTGTGGGAATTTATTTCCATATGTGGTACTCATAATTTCCGTCATTACAAGGAAAGTTCTTTCGATATCCCAATTTGTTTTACAGTCCAATTTCAAATGTTTATTTTAGTCTTACCGTAATCCGAACCCGAGCATTTGTACTGTCCTCCAACAAAATTGCAATTTTAGACTCAAAAAAATCCCACTGGTGGGAATTTATTTCCATATGCGGTACTCATAATTTCCGTCTTTACAAGGATAGTTCTTTCGATGTCTCAATTTGTTTTATAGTCCAATTTCAAATGTTTATTTTAGTCTTACCGTAATCCGAACGCGAGCATTTGTACCGTCCTCCAACAAAATTGCAATTTTAGACTCAAAAAAATCCCACTTGTGGGAATTTATTTCCATATGTGGTACTCATAATTTCCGTCATTACAAGGAAAGTTCTTTCGATATCCCAATTTGTTTTACAGTCCAATTTCAAATGTTTATTTTAGTCTTACCGTAATCCGAACCCGAGCATTTGTACCGTCCTCCAACAAAATTGCAATTTTAGACTCAAAAAAATCCCACTGGTGGGAATTTATTTCCATATGCGGTACTCATAATTTCCGTCTTTACAAGGATAGTTCTTTCGATGTCTCAATTTGTTTTATAGTCCAATTTCAAATGTTTATTTTAGTCTTACCGTAATCCGAGCGCGAGCATTTGTACCGTCCTCCAACAAAATTGCAATTTTAGACTCAAAAAAATCCCACTTGTGGGAATTTATTTCCATATGTGGTACTCATAATTTCCGTCATTACAAGGAAAGTTCTTTCGATATCCCAATTTGTTTTACAGTCCAATTTCAAATGTTTATTTTAGTCTTACCGTAATCCGAACCCGAGCATTTGTACCGTCCTCCAACAAAATTGCAATTTTAGACTCAAAAAAATCCCACTGGTGGGAATTTATTTCCATATGCGGTACTCATAATTTCCGTCTTTACAAGGATAGTTCTTTCGATGTCTCAATTTGTTTTATAGTCCAATTTCAAATGTTTATTTTAGTCTTACCGTAATCCGAGCGCGAGCATTTGTACCGTCCTCCAACAAAATTGCAATTTTAGACTCAAAAAAATCCCACTGGTGGGAATTTATTTCCATATGTGGTACTCATAATTTCCGTCTTTACAAGGATAGTTCTTTCGATGTCTCAATTTGCTTTATAGTCCAATTTCAAATGTTTATTTTAGTCTTACCGTAATCCGAACGCGAGCATTTGTACCGTTCTCCAACAAAATTGCAATTTTAGACTCAAAAAAATCCCACTGGTGGGAATTTATTTCCATATGCGGTACTCATAATTTCCGTCTTTACAAGGATAGTTCTTTCGATGTCTCAATTTGCTTTATAGTCCAATTTCAAATGTTTATTTTAGTCTTACCGTAATCCGAGCGCGAGCATTTGTACCGTCCTCCAACAAAATTGCAATTTTAGACTCAAAAAAATCCCACT
Source organism: Hydrangea macrophylla (assembly GCA_033977485.1). Taxonomy (NCBI): domain Eukaryota; kingdom Viridiplantae; phylum Streptophyta; class Magnoliopsida; order Cornales; family Hydrangeaceae; genus Hydrangea; species Hydrangea macrophylla. The sequence continues at coordinate 81,882,115 of CM066996.1, forward strand.
TGTGGGAATTTATTTCCATATGTGGTACTCATAATTTCCGTCATTACAAGGAAAGTTCTTTCGATATCCCAATTTGTTTTACAGTCCAATTTCAAATGTTTATTTTAGTCTTACCGTAATCCGAACCCGAGCATTTGTACCGTCCTCCAACAAAATTGCAATTTTAGACTCAAAAAAATCCCACTGGTGGGAATTTATTTCCATATGCGGTACTCATAATTTCCGTCTTTACAAGGATAGTTCTTTCGATGTCTCAATTTGTTTTATAGTCCAATTTCAAATGTTTATTTTAGTCTTACCGTAATCCGAGCGCGAGCATTTGTACCGTCCTCCAACAAAATTGCAATTTTAGACTCAAAAAAATCCCACTGGTGGGAATTTATTTCCATATGTGGTACTCATAATTTCCGTCTTTACAAGGATAGTTCTTTCGATGTCTCAATTTGCTTTATAGTCCAATTTCAAATGTTTATTTTAGTCTTACCGTAATCCGAACGCGAGCATTTGTACCGTTCTCCAACAAAATTGCAATTTTAGACTCAATAAAATCCCACTGGTGGGAATTTATTTCCATATGTGGTACTCATAATTTCCGTCTTTACAAGGAAAGTTCTTTCGATGTCTCAATTTGCTTTATAGTCCAATTTCAAATGTTTATTTTATCTTACCGTAATCCGAGCGCGAGCATTTGTACCGTCCTCCAACAAAATTGCAATTTTAGACTCAAAAAAATCCCACTGGTGGGAATTTATTTCCATATGTGGTACTCATAATTTCCGTCTTACAAGGAAAGTTCTTTCGATGTCTCAATTTGTTTTATAGTCCAATTTCAAATGTTTATTTAAGTTGTACAGTAATCCGGGCACGAGCATTTGTACCGTCCCGAAACAAAATTGCAATTTTAGACTCAAAAAAATCCCACTTGTGGGAATTTATTTCCATATGTGGTACTCATAATTTCCGTCATTACAAGGAAAGTTCTTTCGATATCCCAATTTGTTTTACAGTCCAATTTCAAATGTTTATTTTAGTCTTACCGTAATCCGAACCCGAGCATTTGTACTGTCCTCCAACAAAATTGCAATTTTAGACTCAAAAAAATCCCACTGGTGGGAATTTATTTCCATATGCGGTACTCATAATTTCCGTCTTTACAAGGATAGTTCTTTCGATGTCTCAATTTGTTTTATAGTCCAATTTCAAATGTTTATTTTAGTCTTACCGTAATCCGAACGCGAGCATTTGTACCGTCCTCCAACAAAATTGCAATTTTAGACTCAAAAAAATCCCACTTGTGGGAATTTATTTCCATATGTGGTACTCATAATTTCCGTCATTACAAGGAAAGTTCTTTCGATATCCCAATTTGTTTTACAGTCCAATTTCAAATGTTTATTTTAGTCTTACCGTAATCCGAACCCGAGCATTTGTACCGTCCTCCAACAAAATTGCAATTTTAGACTCAAAAAAATCCCACTGGTGGGAATTTATTTCCATATGCGGTACTCATAATTTCCGTCTTTACAAGGAACGTTCTTTCGATGTCTCAATTTGTTTTATAGTCCAATTTCAAATGTTTATTTTAGTCTTACCGTAATCCGAGCGCGAGCATTTGTACCGTCCTCCAACAAAATTGCAATTTTAGACTCAAAAAAATCCCACTGGTGGGAATTTATTTCCATATGTGGTACTCATAATTTCCGTCTTTACAAGGATAGTTCTTTCGATGTCTCAATTTGCTTTATAGTCCAATTTCAAATGTTTATTTTAGTCTTACCGTAATCCGAACGCGAGCATTTGTACCGTTCTCCAACAATATTGCAATTTTAGACTCAAAAAAATCCCACTGGTGGGAATTTATTTCCATATGTGGTACTCATAATTTCCGTCTTTACAAGGAAAGTTCTTTCGATGTCTCAATTTGCTTTATAGTCCAATTTCAAATGTTTATTTTATCTTACCGTAATCCGAGCGCGAGCATTTGTACCGTCCTCCAACAAAATTGCAATTTTAGACTCAAAAAAATCCCACTGGTGGGAATTTATTTCCATATGTGGTACTCATAATTTCCGTCTTTACAAGGAAAGTTCTTTCGATGTCTCAATTTGTTTTATAGTCCAATTTCAAATGTTTATTTAAGTTGTACAGTAATCCGGGCACGAGCATTTGTACCGTCCCGAAACAAAATTGCAATTTTAGACTCAAAAAAATCCCATTTGTGGGAATTTTTTTCCATATGTGGTACTCATAATTTCCGTCATTACAAGGAAAGTTCTTTCGATATCCCAATTTGTTTTACAGTCCAATTTCAAATGTTTATTTTAGTCTTACCGTAATCCGAACCCGAGCATTTGTACCGTCCTCCAACAAAATTGCAATTTTAGACTCAAAAAAATCCCACTGGTGGGAATTTATTTCCATATGCGGTACTCATAATTTCCGTCTTTACAAGGATAGTTCTTTCGATGTCTCAATTTGTTTTATAGTCCAATTTCAAATGTTTATTTTAGTCTTACCGTAATCCGAACGCGAGCATTTGTACCGTCCTCCAACAAAATTGCAATTTTAGACTCAAAAAAATCCCACTTGTGGGAATTTATTTCCATATGTGGTACTCATAATTTCCGTCATTACAAGGAAAGTTCTTTCGATATCCCAATTTGTTTTACAGTCCAATTTCAAATGTTTATTTTAGTCTTACCGTAATCCGAACCCGAGCATTTGTACCGTCCTCCAACAAAATTGCAATTTTAGACTCAAAAAAATCCCACTTGTGGGAATTTATTTACATATGTGGTACTCATAATTTCCGTCATTACAAGGAAAGTTCTTTCGATATCCCAATTTGTTTTACAGTCCAATTTCAAATGTTTATTTTAGTCTTACCGTAATCCGAACCCGAGCATTTGTACCGTCCTCCAACAAAATTGCAATTTTAGACTCAAAAAAATCCCACTAGTGGGAATTTATTTCCATATGCGGTACTCATAATTTCAGTATTTACAAGGATAGTTCTTTTGATGTCTCAATTTGTTTTACAGTCCAATTTCAAATGTTTATTTTAGTCTTACCGTAATCCGAACGCGAGCATTTGTACCGTCCTCCAACAAAATTGCAATTTTAGACTCAAAAAAATCCCACTGGTGGGAATTTATATCCATATGTGGTACTCATAATTTCCGTCATTACAAGGAAAGTTCTTTCGATATCCCAATTTGTTTTACAGTCCAATTTCAAATGTTTATTTTAGTCTTACCGTAATCCGAACCCGAGCATTTGTACCGTCCTCCAACAAAATTGCAATTTTAGACTCAAAAAAATCCCACTGGTGGGAATTTATTTCCATATGCGGTACTCATAATTTCCGTCTTTACAAGGAAAGTTCTTTCGATGTCTCAATTTGTTTTATAGTCCAATTTCAAATGTTTATTTTAGTCTTACAGTAATCCGAACGCGAGCATTTGTACCGTTCTCCAACAAAATTGCAATTTTAGACTCAAAAAAATCCCACTAGTGGGAATTTATTTCCATATGTGGTACTCATAATTTCCGTCCTTACAAGGAAAGTTCTTTCGATGTCTCAATTTGCTTTATAGTCCAATTTCAAATGTTTATTTTAGTCTTACCGTAATCCGAGCGCGAGCATTTGTACCGTCCTCCAACAAAATAGCAATTTTAGACTCAAAAAATCCCACTTGTGGGAATTTATTTCCATATGTGGTACTCATAATTTCCGTCATTACAAGGAAAGTTCTTTCGATATCCCAATTTGTTTTACAGTCCAATTTCAAATGTTTATTTTAGTCTTACCGTAATCCGAACCCGAGCATTTGTACCGTCCTCCAACAAAATTGCAATTTTAGACTCAAAAAAATCCCACTGGTGGGAATTTATTTCCATATGTGGTACTCATAATTTCCGTCTTTACAAGGAAAGTTCTTTCGATATCCCAATTTGTTTTACAGTCCAATTTCAAATGTTTATTTTAGTCTTACCGTAATCCGAACGCGAGCATTTGTACCGTCCTCCAACAAAATTGCAATTTTAGACTCAAAAAAATCCCACTGGTGGGAATTTATTTCCATATGCGGTACTCATAATTTCCGTCTTTACAAGGATAGTTCTTTCGATGTCTCAATTTGTTTTATAGTCCAATTTCAAATGTTTATTTTAGTCTTACCGTAATCCGAACGCGAGCATTTGTACCGTCCTCCAACAAAATTGCAATTTTAGACTCAAAAAAATCCCACTTGTGGGAATTTATTTCCATATGTGGTACTCATAATTTCCGTCATTACAAGGAAAGTTCTTTCGATATCCCAATTTGTTTTACAGTCCAATTTCAAATGTTTATTTTAGTCTTACCGTAATCCGAACCCGAGCATTTGTACCGTCCTCCAACAAAATTGCAATTTTAGACTCAAAAAAATCCCACTTGTGGGAATTTATTTACATATGTGGTACTCATAATTTCCGTCATTACAAGGAAAGTTCTTTCGATATCCCAATTTGTTTTACAGTCCAATTTCAAATGTTTATTTTAGTCTTACCGTAATCCGAACCCGAGCATTTGTACCGTCCTCCAACAAAATTGCAATTTTAGACTCAAAAAAATCCCACTGGTGGGAATTTATTTCCATATGCGGTACTCATAATTTCAGTCTTTACAAGGATAGTTCTTTCGATGTCTCAATTTGTTTTACAGTCCAATTTCAAATGTTTATTTTAGTCTTACCGTAATCCGAACGCGAGCATTTGTACCGTACTCCAACAAAATTGCAATTTTAGACTCAAAAAAATCCCACTGGTGGGAATTTATATCCATATGTGGTACTCATAATTTCCGTCATTACAAGGAAAGTTCTTTCGATATCCCAATTTGTTTTACAGTCCAATTTCAAATGTTTATTTTAGTCTTACCGTAATCCGAACCCGAGCATTTGTACCGTCCTCCAACAAAATTGCAATTTTAGACTCAAAAAAATCCCACTGGTGGGAATTTATTTCCATATGCGGTACTCATAATTTCCGTCTTTACAAGGAAAGTTCTTTCGATGTCTCAATTTGTTTTATAGTCCAATTTCAAATGTTTATTTTAGTCTTACAGTAATCCGAACGCGAGCATTTGTACCGTTCTCCAACAAAATTGCAATTTTAGACTCAAAAAAATCCCACTGGTGGGAATTTATTTCCATATGTGGTACTCATAATTTCCGTCTTTACAAGGAAAGTTCTTTCGATGTCTCAATTTGCTTTATAGTCCAATTTCAAATGTTTATTTTAGTCTTACCGTAATCCGAGCGCGAGCATTTGTACCGTCCTCCAACAAAATTGCAATTTTAGACTCAAAAAATCCCACTTGTGGGAATTTATTTCCATATGTGGTACTCATAATTTCCGTCATTACAAGGAAAGTTCTTTCGATATCCCAATTTGTTTTACAGTCCAATTTCAAATGTTTATTTTAGTCTTACTGTAATCCGAACCCGAGCATTTGTACCGTCCTCCAACAAAATTGCAATTTTAGACTCAAAAAAATCCCACTAGTGGGAATTTATTTCCGTATGTGGTACTCATAATTTCCGTCTTTACAAGGAAAGTTCTTTCGATATCCCAATTTGTTTTACAGTCCAATTTCAAATGTTTATTTTAGTCTTACCGTAATCCGAACGCGAGCATTTGTACCGTTCTCCAACAAAATTGCAATTTTAGACTCAAAAAAATCCCACTGGTGGAAATTTATTTCCATATGTGGTACTCATAATTTCCGTCTTTACAAGGAAAGTTCTTTCGATGTCTCAATTTGCTTTATAGTCCAATTTCAAATGTTTATTTTAGTCTTACCGTAATCCGAGCGCGAGCATTTGTACCGTCCTCCAACAAAATTGCAATTTTAGACTCAAAAAAATCCCACTTGTGGGAATTTATTTCCATATGTGGTACTCATAATTTCCGTCATTACAAGGAAAGTTCTTTCGATATCCCAATTTGTTTTACAGTCCAATTTCAAATGTTTATTTTAGTCTTACCGTAATCCGAACGCGAGCATTTGTACCGTACTCCAACAAAATTGCAATTTTAGACTCAAAAAAATCCCACTGGTGGGAATTTATATCCATATGTGGTACTCATAATTTCCGTCATTACAAGGAAAGTTCTTTCGATATCCCAATTTGTTTTACAGTCCAATTTCAAATGTTTATTTTAGTCTTACCGTAATCCGAACCCGAGCATTTGTACCGTCCTCCAACAAAATTGCAATTTTAGACTCAAAAAAATCCCACTGGTGGGAATTTATTTCCATATGCGGTACTCATAATTTCCGTCTTTACAAGGAAAGTTCTTTCGATGTCTCAATTTGTTTTATAGTCCAATTTCAAATGTTTATTTTAGTCTTACAGTAATCCGAACGCGAGCATTTGTACCGTTCTCCAACAAAATTGCAATTTTAGACTCAAAAAAATCCCACTGGTGGGAATTTATTTCCATATGTGGTACTCATAATTTCCGTCTTTACAAGGAAAGTTCTTTCGATGTCTCAATTTGCTTTATAGTCCAATTTCAAATGTTTATTTTAGTCTTACCGTAATCCGAGCGCGAGCATTTGTACCGTCCTCCAACAAAATTGCAATTTTAGACTCAAAAAATCCCACTTGTGGGAATTTATTTCCATATGTGGTACTCATAATTTCCGTCATTACAAGGAAAGTTCTTTCGATATCCCAATTTGTTTTACAGTCCAATTTCAAATGTTTATTTTAGTCTTACTGTAATCCGAACCCGAGCATTTGTACCGTCCTCCAACAAAATTGCAATTTTAGACTCAAAAAAACCCCCCTGGTGGGAATTTATTTCCATATGTGGTACTCATAATTTCCGTCTTTACAAGGAAAGTTCTTTCGATATCCCAATTTGTTTTACAGTCCAATTTCAAATGTTTATTTTAGTCTTACCGTAATCCGAACGCGAGCATTTGTACCGTTCTCCAACAAAATTGCAATTTTAGACTCAAAAAAATCCCACTGGTGGAAATTTATTTCCATATGTGGTACTCATAATTTCCGTCTTTACAAGGAAAGTTCTTTCGATGTCTCAATTTGCTTTATAGTCCAATTTCAAATGTTTATTTTAGTCTTACCGTAATCCGAGCGCGAGCATTTGTACCGTCCTCCAACAAAATTGCAATTTTAGACTCAAAAAAATCCCACTTGTGGGAATTTATTTCCATATGTGGTACTCATAATTTCCGTCATTACAAGGAAAGTTCTTTCGATATCCCAATTTGTTTTACAGTCCAATTTCAAATGTTTATTTTAGTCTTACCGTAATCCGAACCCGAGCATTTGTACCGTCCTCCAACAAAATTGCAATTTTAGACTCAAAAAAATCCCACTGGTGGGAATTTATTTCCATATGCGGTACTCATAATTTCCGTCTTTACAAGGATAGTTCTTTCGATGTCTCAATTTGTTTTATAGTCCAATTTCAAATGTTTATTTTAGTCTTACCGTAATCCGAACGCGAGCATTTGTACCGTCCTCCAACAAAATTGCAATTTTAGACTCAAAAAAATCCCACTTGTGGGAATTTATTTCCATATGTGGTACTCATAATTTCCGTCATTACAAGGAAAGTTCTTTCGATATCCCAATTTGTTTTACAGTCCAATTTCAAATGTTTATTTTAGTCTTACCGTAATCCGAACGCGAGCATTTGTACCGTCCTCCAACAAAATTGCAATTTTAGACTCAAAAAAATCCCACTGGTGGGAATTTATATCCATATGTGGTACTCATAATTTCCGTCATTACAAGGAAAGTTCTTTCGATATCCCAATTTGTTTTACAGTCCAATTTCAAATGTTTATTTTAGTCTTACCGTAATCCGAACCCGAGCATTTGTACCGTCCTCCAACAAAATTGCAATTTTAGACTCAAAAAAATCCCACTTGTGGGAATTTATTTCCATATGCGGTACTCATAATTTCCGTCTTTACAAGGAAAGTTCTTTCGATGTCTCAATTTGTTTTATAGTCCAATTTCAAATGTTTATTTTAGTCTTACAGTAATCCGAACGCGAGCATTTGTACCGTTCTCCAACAAAATTGCAATTTTAGACTCAAAAAAATCCAGCTGGTGGGAATTTATTTCCATATGTAGTACTCATAATTTCCGTCTTTACAAGGAAAGTTCTTTCGATGTCTCAATTTGCTTTATAGTCCAATTTCAAATGTTTATTTTAGTCTTACCGTAATCCGAGCGCGAGCATTTGTACCGTCCTCCTACAAAATTGCAATTTTAGACTCAAAAAAATCCCACTTGTGGGAATTTATTTCCATATGTGGTACTCATAATTTCCGTCATTACAAGGAAAGTTCTTTCGATATCCCAATTTGTTTTACAGTCCAATTTCAAATGTTTATTTTAGTCTTACCGTAATCCGAACCCGAGCATTTGTACCGTCCTCCAACAAAATTGCAATTTTAGACTCAAAAAAATCCCACTGGTGGGAATTTATTTCCATATGTGGTACTCATAATTTCCGTCTTTACAAGGAAAGTTCTTTCGATATCCCAATTTGTTTTACAGTCCAATTTCAAATGTTTATTTTAGTCTTACCGTAATCCGAACGCGAGCATTTGTACCGTTCTCCAACAAAATTGCAATTTTAGACTCAAAAAAATCCCACTGGTGGGAATTTATTTCCATATGTGGTACTCATAATTTCCGTCTTTACAAGGAAAGTTCTTTCGATGTCTCAATTTGCTTTATAGTCCAATTTCAAATGTTTATTTTAGTCTTACCGTAATCCGAGCGCGAGCATTTGTACCGTCCTCCAACAAAATTGCAATTTTAGACTCAAAAAAATCCCACTTGTGGGAATTTATTTCCATATGTGGTACTCATAATTTCCGTCATTACAAGGAAAGTTCTTTCGATATCCCAATTTGTTTTACAGTCCAATTTCAAATGTTTATTTTAGTCTTACCGTAATCCGAACCCGAGCATTTGTACCGTCCTCCAACAAAATTGCAATTTTAGACTCAAAAAAATCCCACTGGTGGGAATTTATTTCCATATGCGGTACTCATAATTTCCTTCTTTACAAGAATAGTTCTTTCGATGTCTCAATTTGTTTTATAGTCCAATTTCAAATGTTTATTTTAGTCTTACCGTAATCCGAACGCGAGCATTTGTACCGTCCTCCAACAAAATTGCAATTTTAGACTCAAAAAAATCCCACTTGTGGGAATTTATTTCCATATGTGGTACTCATAATTTCCGTCATTACAAGGAAAGTTCTTTCGATATCCCAATTTGTTTTACAGTCCAATTTCAAATGTTTATTTTAGTCTTACCGTAATCCGAACCCGAGCATTTGTACCGTCCTCCAACAAAATTGCAATTTTAGACTCAAAAAAATCCCACTTGTGGGAATTTATTTACATATGTGGTACTCATAATTTCCGTCATTACAAGGAAAGTTCTTTCGATATCCCAATTTGTTTTACAGTCCAATTTCAAATGTTTATTTTAGTCTTACCGTAATCCGAACCCGAGCATTTGTACCGTCCTCCAACAAAATTGCAATTTTAGACTCAAAAAAATCCCACTGGTGGGAATTTATTTCCATATGCGGTACTCATAATTTCAGTCTTTACAAGGATAGTTCTTTCGATGTCTCAATTTGTTTTACAGTCCAATTTCAAATGCTTATTTTAGACTTACCGTAATCCGAACGCGAGCATTTGTACCGTCCTCCAACAAAATTGCAATTTTAGACTCAAAAAAATCCCACTGGTGGGAATTTATATCCATATGTGGTACTCATAATTTCCGTCATTACAAGGAAAGTTCTTTCGATATCCCAATTTGTTTTACAGTCCAATTTCAAATGTTTATTTTAGTCTTACCGTAATCCGAACCCGAGCATTTGTACCGTCCTCCAACAAAATTGCAATTTTAGACTCAAAAAAATCCCACTGGTGGGAATTTATTTCCATATGCGGTACTCATAATTTCCGTCTTTACAAGGAAAGTTCTTTCGATGTCTCAATTTGTTTTATAGTCCAATTTCAAATGTTTATTTTAGTCTTACAGTAATCCGAACGCGAGCATTTGTACCGTTCTCCAACAAAATTGCAATTTTAGACTCAAAAAAATCCCACTGGTTGGAATTTATTTCCATATGTGGTACTCATAATTTCCGTCTTTACAAGGAAAGTTCTTTCGATGTCTCAATTTGCTTTATAGTCCAATTTCAAATGTTTATTTTAGTCTTACCGTAATCCGAGCGCGAGCATTTGTACCGTCCTCCAACAAAATTGCAATTTTAGACTCAAAAAAATCCCACTTGTGGGAATTTATTTCCATATGTGGTACTCATAATTTCCGTCATTACAAGGAAAGTTCTTTCGATATCCCAATTTGTTTTACAGTCCAATTTCAAATGTTTATTTTAGTCTTACCGTAATCCGAACCCGAGCATTTGTTCCGTCCTCCAACAAAATTGCAATTTTAGACTCAAAAAAATCCCACTGGTGGGAATTTATTTCTATATGTGGTACTCATAATTTCCGTCTTTACAAGGAAAGTTCTTTCGATATCCCAATTTGTTTTACAGTCCAATTTCAAATGTTTATTTTAGTCTTACCGTAATCCGAACGCGAGCATTTGTACCGTTCTCCAACAAAATTGCAATTTTAGACTCAAAAAAATCCCACTGGTGGGAATTTATTTCCATATGTGGTACTCATAATTTCCGTCTTTACAAGGAAAGTTCTTTCGATGTCTCAATTTGCTTTATAGTCCAATTTCAAATGTTTATTTTAGTCTTACCGTAATCCGAGCGCGAGCATTTGTACCGTCCTCCAACAAAATTGCAATTTTAGACTCAAAAAAATCCCACTTGTGGGAATTTATTTCCATATGTGGTAGTCATAATTTCCGTCATTACAAGGAAAGTTCTTTCGATATCCCAATTTGTTTTACAGTCCAATTTCAAATGTTTATTTTAGTCTTACCGTAATCCGAACCCGAGCATTTGTACCGTCCTCCAACAAAATTGCAATTTTAGACTCAAAAAAATCCCACTGGTGGGAATTTATTTCCATATGCGGTACTCATAATTTCCGTCTTTACAAGGATAGTTCTTTCGATGTCTCAATTTGTTTTATAGTCCAATTTCAAATGTTTATTTTAGTCTTACCGTAATCCGAGCGCGAGCATTTGTACCGTCCTCCAACAAAATTGCAATTTTAGACTCAAAAAAATCCCACTGGTGGGAATTTATTTCCATATGTGGTACTCATAATTTCCGTCTTTACAAGGATAGTTCTTTCGATGTCTCAATTTGCTTTATAGTCCAATTTCAAATGTTTATTTTAGTCTTACCGTAATCCGAACGCGAGCATTTGTACCGTTCTCCAACAAAATTGCAATTTTAGACTCAAAAAGATCCCACTGGTGGGAATTTATTTCCATATGTGGTACTCATAATTTCCGTCTTTACAAGGAAAGTTCTTTCGATGTCTCAATTTGCTTTATAGTCCAATTTCAAATGTTTATTTTATCTTACCGTAATCCGAGCGCGAGCATTTGTACCGTCCTCCAACAAAATTGCAATTTTAGACTCAAAAAAATCCCACTGGTGGGAATTTATTTCCATATGTGGTACTCATAATTTCCGTCTTTACAAGGAAAGTTCTTTCGATGTCTCAATTTGTTTTATAGTCCAATTTCAAATGTTTATTTAAGTTGTACAGTAATCCGGGCACGAGCATTTGTACCGTCCCGAAACAAAATTGCAATTTTAGACTCAAAAAAATCCCACTTGTGGGAATTTATTTCCATATGTGGTACTCATAATTTCCGTCATTACAAGGAAAGTTCTTTCGATATCCCAATTTGTTTTACAGTCCAATTTCAAATGTTTATTTTAGTCTTACCGTAATCCGAACCCGAGCATTTGTACCGTCCTCCAACAAAATTGCAATTTTAGACTCAAAAAAATCCCACTGGTGGGAATTTATTTCCATATGCGGTGCTCATAATTTCCGTCTTTACAAGGATAGTTCTTTCGATGTCTCAATTTGTTTTACAGTCCAATTTCAAATGTTTATTTTAGTCTTACCGTAATCCGAACGCGAGCATTTGTACCGTTCTCCAACAAAATTGCAATTTTAGACTAAAAAAAATCCCACTGGTGGGAATTTATTTCCATATGTGGTACTCATAATTTCCGTCATTACAAGGAAAGTTCTTTCGATATCCCAATTTGTTTTACAGTCCAATTTCAAATGTTTATTTTAGTCTTACCGTAATCCGAACCCGAGCATTTGTACCGTCCTCCAACAAAATTGCAATTTTAGACTCAAAAAAATCCCACTGGTGGGAATTTATTTCCATATGCGGTACTCATAATTTCCGTCTTTACAAGGAACGTTCTTTCGATGTCTCAATTTGTTTTATAGTCCAATTTCAAATGTTTATTTTAGTCTTACCGTAATCCGAACGCGAGCATTTGTACCGTTCTCCAACAAAATTGCAATTTTAGACTCAAAAAAATCCCACTGGTGGGAATTTATTTCCATATGTGGTACTCATAATTTCCGTCTTTACAAGGAAAGTTCTTTCGATGTCTCAATTTGCTTTATAGTCCAATTTCAAATGTTTATTTTAGTCTTACCGTAATCCGAGCGCGAGCATTTGTACCGTCCTCCAACAAAATTGCAATTTTAGACTCAAAAAAATCCCACTTGTGGGAATTTATTTCCATATGTGGTACTCATAATTTCCGTCATTACAAGGAAAGTTCCTTCGATATCCCAATTTGTTTTACAGTCCAATTTCAAATGTTTATTTTAGTCTTACCGTAATCCGAACCCGAGCATTTGTACCGTCCTCCAACAAAATTGCAATTTTAGACTCAAAAAAATCCCACTGGTGGGAATTTGTTTCCATATGTGGTACTCATAATTTCCGTCTTTACAAGGATAGTTCTTTCGATGTCTCAATTTGCTTTATAGTCCAATTTCAAATGTTTATTTTAGTCTTACCGTAATCCGAACGCGAGCATTTGTACCGTTCTCCAACAAAATTGCAATTTTAGACTCAAAAAAATCCCACTGGTGGGAATTTATTTCCATATGTGGTACTCATAATTTCCGTCTTTACAAGGAAAGTTCTTTCGATGTCTCAATTTGCTTTATAGTCCAATTTCAAATGTTTATTTTAGTCTTACCGTAATCCGAGCGCGAGCATTTGTACCGTCCTCCAACAAAATTGCAATTTTAGACTAAAAAAAATCCCACTTGTGGGAATTTATTTCCATATGTGGTACTCATAATTTCCGTCATTACAAGGAAAGTTCTTTCGATATCCCAATTTGTTTTACAGTCCAATTTCAAATGTTTATTTTAGTCTTACCGTAATCCGAATCCGAGCATTTGTACCGTCCTCCAACAAAATTGCAATTTTAGACTCAAAAAAATCCCACTGGTGGGAATTTATTTCCATATGCGGTGCTCATAATTTCCGTCTTTACAAGGATAGTTCTTTCGATGTCTCAATTTGTTTTACAGTCCAATTTCAAATGTTTATTTTAGTCTTACCGTAATCCGAACGCGAGCATTTGTACCGTTCTGCAACAAAATTGCAATTTTAGACTAAAAAAAATCCCACTGGTGGGAATTTATTTCCATATGTGGTACTCATAATTTCCGTCATTACAAGGAAAGTTCTTTCGATATCCCAATTTGTTTTACAGTCCAATTTCAAATGTTTATTTTAGTCTTACCGTAATCCGAACCCGAGCATTTGTACCGTCCTCCAACAAAATTGCAATTTTAGACTCAAAAAAATCCCACTGGTGGGAATTTATTTCCATATGTGGTACTCATAATTTCCGTCTTTACAAGGATAGTTCTTTCGATGTCTCAATTTGCTTTATAGTCCAATTTCAAATGTTTATTTTAGTCTTACCGTAATCCGAACCCGAGAATTTGTACCGTCCTCCAACAAAATTGCAATTTTAGACACAAAAAAATCCCACTGGTGGGAATTTATTTCCATATGCGGTACTCATAATTTCCGTCTTTACAAGGATAGTTCTTTCGATGTCTCAATTTGTTTTACAGTCCAATTTCAAATGTTTATTTTAGTCTTACCGTAATCCGAACGCGAGCATTTGTACCGTCCTCCAACAAAATTGCAATTTTAGACTCAAAAAAATCCCACTGGTGGGAATTTATTTCCATATGTGGTACTCATAATTTCCGTCTTTACAAGGATAGTTCTTTCTATGTCTCAATTTGCTTTATAGTCCAATTTCAAATGTTTATTTTAGTCTTACCGTAATCCGAGCGCGAGCATTTGTACCGTCCTCCAACAAAATTGCAATTTTAGACTCAAAAAAATCCCACTGGTGGGAATTTATTTCCATATGTGGTACTCATAATTTCCGTCTTTACAAGGATAGTTCTTTCGATGTCTCAATTTGTTTTATAGTCCAATTTCAAATGTTTATTTTAGTCTTACCGTAATCCGAACGCGAGCATTTGTACCGTTCTCCAACAAAATTACAATTTTAGACTCAAAAAAATCCCACTGGTGGGAATTTATTTCCATATGTGGTACTCATAATTTCCGTCTTTACAAGGAAAGTTCTTTCGATGTCTCAATTTGCTTTATAGTCCAATTTCAAATGTTTATTTTAGTCTTACCGTAATCCGAGCGCGAGCATTTGTACCGTCCTCCAACAAAATTGCAATTTTAGACTCAAAAAAATCCCACTGGTGGGAATTTATTTCCATATGTGGTACTCATAATTTCCGTCTTTACAAGGAAAGTTCTTTCGATGTCTCAATTTGTTTTATAGTCCAATTTCAAATGTTTATTTAAGTTGTACAGTAATCCGGGCACGAGCATTTGTACCGTCCCGAAACAAAATTGCAATTTTAGACTCAAAAAAATCCCACTTGTGGGAATTTATTTCCATATGTGGTACTCATAATTTCCGTCATTACAAGGAAAGTTCTTTCGATATCCCAATTTGTTTTACAGTCCAATTTCAAATGTTTATTTTAGTCTTACCGTAATCCGAACCCGAGCATTTGTACCGTCCTCCAACAAAATTGCAATTTTAGACTCAAAAAAATCCCACTGGTGGGAATTTATTTCCATATGCGGTACTCATAATTTCCGTCTTTACAAGGATAGTTCTTTCGATGTCTCAATTTGTTTTACAGTCCAATTTCAAATGTTTATTTTAGTCTTACCGTAATCCGAACGCGAGCATTTGTACCGTTCTCCAACAAAATTGCAATTTTAGACTCAAAAAAATCCCACTGGAGGGAATTTATTTCCATATGTGGTACTCATAATTTCCGTCTTTACAAGGAAAGTTCTTTCGATGTCTGAATTTGCTTTATAGTCCAATTTCAAATGTTTATTTTAGTCTTACCGTAATCCGAGCGCGAGCATTTGTACCGTCCTCCAACAAAATTGCAATTTTAGACTCAAAAAAATCCCACTGGTGGGAATTTATTTCCATATGTGGTACTCATAATTTCCGTCTTTACAAGGAAAGTTCTTTCGATGTCTCAATTTGCTTTATAGTCCAATTTCAAATGTTTATTTTAGTCTTACCGTAATCCGAGCGCGAGCATTTGTACCGTCCTCCAACAAAATTGCAATTTTAGACTCAAAAAAATCCCACTTGTGGGAATTTATTTCCATATGTGGTACTCATAATTTCCGTCATTACAAGGAAAGTTCCTTCGATATCCCAATTTGTTTTACAGTCCAATTTCAAATGTTTATTTTAGTCTTACCGTAATCCGAACCCGAGCATTTGTACCGTCCTCCAACAAAATTGCAATTTTAGACTCAAAAAAATCCCACTGGTGGGAATTTGTTTCCATATGTGGTACTCATAATTTCCGTCTTTACAAGGATAGTTCTTTCGATGTCTCAATTTTCTTTATAGTCCAATTTCAAATGTTTATTTTAGTCTTACCGTAATCCGAACGCGAGCATTTGTACCGTTCTCCAACAAAATTGCAATTTTAGACTCAAAAAAATCCCACTGGTGGGAATTTATTTCCATATGTGGTACTCATAATTTCCGTCTTTACAAGGAAAGTTCTTTCGATGTCTCAATTTGCTTTATAGTCCAATTTCAAATGTTTATTTTAGTCTTACCGTAATCCGAGCGCGAGCATTTGTACCGTCCTCCAACAAAATTGCAATTTTAGACTCAAAAAAATCCCACTTGTGGGAATTTATTTCCATATGTGGTACTCATAATTTCCGTCATTACAAGGAAAGTTCTTTCGATATCCCAATTTGTTTTACAGTCCAATTTCAAATGTTTATTTTAGTCTTACCGTAATCCGAACCCGAGCATTTGTACCGTCCTCCAACAAAATTGCAATTTTAGACTCAAAAAAATCCCACTGGTGGGAATTTATTTCCATATGCGGTGCTCATAATTTCCGTCTTTACAAGGATAGTTCTTTCGATGTCTCAATTTGTTTTACAGTCCAATTTCAAATGTTTATTTTAGTCTTACCGTAATCCGAACGCGAGCATTTGTACCGTTCTGCAACAAAATTGCAATTTTAGACTAAAAAAAATCCCACTGGTGGGAATTTATTTCCATATGTGGTACTCATAATTTCCTTCATTACAAGGAAAGTTCTTTCGATATCCCAATTTGTTTTACAGTCCAATTTCAAATGTTTATTTTAGTCTTACCGTAATCCGAACCCGAGCATTTGTACCGTCCTCCAACAAAATTGCAATTTTAGACTCAAAAAAATCCCACTGGTGGGAATTTATTTCCATATGTGGTACTCATAATTTCCGTCTTTACAAGGAAAGTTCTTTCGATGTCTCAATTTGCTTGATAGTCCAATTTCAAATGTTTATTTTAGTCTTACCGTAATCCGAACCCGAGAATTTGTACCGTCCTCCAACAAAATTGAAATTTTAGACACAAAAAAATCCCACTGGTGGGAATTTATTTCCATATGCGGTACTCATAATTTCCGTCTTTACAAGGATAGTTCTTTCGATGTCTCAATTTGTTTTACAGTCCAATTTCAAATGTTTATTTTAGTCTTACCGTAATCCGAACGCGAGCATTTGTACCGTCCTCCAACAAAATTGCAATTTTAGACTCAAAAAAATCCCACTGGTGGGAATTTATTTCCATATGTGGTACTCATAATTTCCGTCTTTACAAGGATAGTTCTTTCTATGTCTCAATTTGCTTTATAGTCCAATTTCAAATGTTTATTTTAGTCTTACCGTAATCCGAGCGCGAGCATTTGTACCGTCCTCCAACAAAATTGCAATTTTAGACTCAAAAAAATCCCACTGGTGGGAATTTATTTCCATATGTGGTACTCATAATTTCCGTCTTTACAAGGATAGTTCTTTCGATGTCTCAATTTGTTTTATAGTCCAATTTCAAATGTTTATTTTAGTCTTACCGTAATCCGAGCGCGAGCATTTGTACCGTTCTCCAACAAAATTACAATTTTAGACTTAAAAAAATCCCACTGGTGGGAATTTATTTCCATATGTGGTACTCATAATTTCCGTCTTTACAAGGAAAGTTCTTTCGATGTCTCAATTTGCTTTATAGTCCAATTTCAAATGTTTATTTTAGTCTTACCGTAATCCGAGCGCGAGCATTTGTACCGTCCTCCAACAAAATTGCAATTTTAGACTCAAAAAAATCCCACTGGTGGGAATTTATTTCCATATGTGGTACTCATAATTTCCGTCTTTACAAGGAAAGTTCTTTCGATGTCTCAATTTGTTTTATAGTCCAATTTCAAATGTTTATTTAAGTTGTACAGTAATCCGGGCACGAGCATTTGTACCGTCCCGAAACAAAATTGCAATTTTAGACTCAAAAAAATCCCACTGGTGGGAATTTATTTCCATATGCGGTACTCATAATTTCCGTCATTACAAGGAAAGTTCTTTCGATATCCCAATTTGTTTTACAGTCCAATTTCAAATGTTTATTTTAGTCTTACCGTAATCCGAACCCGAGCATTTGTACCGTCCTCCAACAAAATTGCAATTTTAGACTCAAAAAAATCCCACTGGTGGGAATTTATTTCCATATGCGGTACTCATAATTGCCGTCTTTACAAGGATAGTTCTTTCGATGTCTCAATTTGTTTTACAGTCCAATTTCAAATGTTTATTTTAGTCTTACCGTAATCCGAACGCGAGCATTTGTACCGTTCTCCAACAAAATTGCAATTTTAGACTCAAAAAAATCCCACTGGAGGGAATTTATTTCCATATGTGGTACTCATAATTTCCGTCTTTACAAGGAAAGTTCTTTCGATGTCTGAATTTGCTTTATAGTCCAATTTCAAATGTTTATTTTAGTCTTACCGTAATCCGAGCGCGAGCATTTGTACCGTCCTCCAACAAAATTGCAATTTTAGACTCAAAAAAATCCCACTTGTGGGAATTTATTTCCATATGTGGTACTCATAATTTCCGTCATTACAAGGAAAGTTCTTTCGATATCCCAATTTGTTTTACAGTCCAATTTCAAATGTTTATTTTAGTCTTACCGTAATCCGAACCCGAGCATTTGTACCGTCCTCCAACAAAATTGCAATTTTAGACTCAAAAAAATCCCACTGGTGGGAATTTATTTCCATATGTGGTACTCATAATTTCCGTCTTTACAAGGATAGTTCTTTCGATGTCTCAATTTGCTTTATAGTCCAATTTCAAATGTTTATTTTAGTCTTACCGTAATCCGAACCCGAGAATTTGTACCGTCCTCCAACAAAATTGCAATTTTAGACTCAAAAAAATCCCACTGGTGGGAATTTATTTCCATATGCGGTACTCATAATTTCCGTCTTTACAAGGATAGTTCTTTCGATGTCTCAATTTGTTTTACAGTCCAATTTCAAATGTTTATTTTAGTCTTACCGTAATCCGAACGCGAGCATTTGTACCGTCCTCCAACAAAATTGCAATTTTAGACTCAAAAAAATCCCACTGGTGGGAATTTATTTCCATATGTGGTACTCATAATTTCCGTCTTTACAAGGATAGTTCTTTCTATGTCTCAATTTGCTTTATAGTCCAATTTCAAATGTTTATTTTAGTCTTACCGTAATCCGAGCGCGAGCATTTGTACCGTCCTCCAACAAAATTGCAATTTTAGACTCAAAAAAATCCCACTTGTGGGAATTTATTTCCATATGTGGTACTCATAATTTCCGTCATTACAAGGAAAGTTCTTTCGATATCCCAATTTGTTTTACAGTCCAATTTCAAATGTTTATTTTAGTCTTACCGTAATCCGAACCCGAGCAATTGTACCGTCCTCCAACAAAATTGCAATTTTAGACTCAAAAAAATCCCACTGGTGGGAATTTATTTCCATATGTGGTACTCATAATTTCCGTCTTTACAAGGAAAGTTCTTTCGATATCCCAATTTGTTTTACAGTCCAATTTCAAATGTTTATTTTAGTCTTACCGTAATCCGAACCCGAGCATTTGTACCGTCCTCCAACAAAATTGCAATTTTAGACTCAAAAAAATCCCACTGGTGGGAATTTATTTCCATATGCGGTACTCATAATTTCCGTCTTTACAAGGATAGTTCTTTCTATGTCTCAATTTGTTTTATAGTCCAATTTCAAATGTTTATTTTAGTCTTACCGTAATCCGAGCGCGAGCATTTGTACCGTCCTCCAACAAAATTGCAATTTTAGACTCAAAAAAATCCCACTAGTGGGAATTTATTTCCATATGTGGTACTCATAATTTCCGTCTTTACAAGGAAAGTTCTTTCGATGTCTCAATTTGTTTTATAGTCCAATTTCAAATGTTTATTTAAGTTGTACAGTAATCCGGGCACGAGCATTTGTACCGTCCCGAAACAAAATTGCAATTTTAGACTCAAAAAAATCCCACTTGTGGGAATTTATTTCCATATGCGGTACTCATAATTTCCGTCTTTACAAGGATAGTTCTTTCGATGTCTCAATTTGTTTTACAGTCCAATTTCAAATGTTTATTTTAGTCTTACCGTAATCCGAACGCGAGCATTTGTACCGTTCTCCAACAAAATTGCAATTTTAGACTAAAAAAAACCCACTGGTGGGAATTTATTTCCATATGTGGTACTCATAATTTCCGTCATTACAAGGAAAGTTCTTTCGATATCCCAATTTGTTTTACAGTCCAATTTCAAATGTTTATTTTAGTCTTACCGTAATCCGAACCCGAGCATTTGTACCGTCCTCCAACAAAATTGCAATTTTAGACTCAAAAAAATCCCACTGGTGGGAATTTATTTCCATATGCGGTACTCATAATTTCCGTCTTTACAAGGATAGTTCTTTCGATGTCTCAATTTGTTTTACAGTCCAATTTCAAATGTTTATTTTAGTCTTACCGTAATCCGAACGCGAGCATTTGTACCGTTCTCCAACAAAATTGCAATTTTAGACTAAAAAAAATCCCACTGGTGGGAATTTATTTCCATATGTGGTACTCATAATTTCCGTCATTACAAGGAAAGTTCTTTCGATATCCCAATTTGTTTTACAGTCCAATTTCAAATGTTTATTTTAGTCTTACCGTAATCCGAACCCGAGCATTTGTACCGTCCTCCAACAAAATTGCAATTTTAGACTCAAAAAAATCCCACTGGTGGGAATTTATTTCCATATGCGGTACTCATAATTTCCGTCTTTACAAGGAAAGTTCTTTCGATGTCTCAATTTGTTTTATAGTCCAATTTCAAATGTTTATTTTAGTCTTACCGTAATCCGAACGCGAGCATTTGTACCGTTCTCCAACAAAATTGCAATTTTAGACTCAAAAAAATCCCACTGGTGGGAATTTATTTCCATATGTGGTACTCATAATTTCCGTCTTTACAAGGAAAGTTCTTTCGATGTCTCAATTTGCTTTATAGTCCAATTTCAAATGTTTATTTTAGTCTTACCGTAATCCGAGCGCGAGCATTTGTACCGTCCTCCAACAAAATTGCAATTTTAGACTCAAAAAAATCCCACTGGTGGGAATTTATTTCCATATGCGGTACTCATATTTTCCGTCTTTACAAGGATAGTTCTTTCGATGTCTCAATTTGTTTTACAGTCCAATTTCAAATGTTTATTTTAGTCTTACCGTAATCCGAACGCGAGCATTTGTACCGTTCTCCAACAAAATTGCAATTTTAGACTAAAAAAAACCCACTGGTGGGAATTTATTTCCATATGTGGTACTCATAATTTCCGTCATTACAAGGAAAGTTCTTTCGATATCCCAATTTGTTTTATAGTCCAATTTCAAATGTTTATTTTAGTCTTACCGTAATCCGAACCCGAGCATTTGTACCGTCCTCCAACAAAATTGGAAATTTAGACTCAAAAAAATCCCACTGGTGGGAATTTATTTCCATATGCGGTACTCATAATTTCCGTCTTTACAAGGAAAGTTCTTTCGATGTCTCAATTTGTTTTATAGTCCAATTTCAAATGTTTATTTTAGTCTTACCGTAATCCGAACGCGAGCATTTGTACCGTTCTCCAACAAAATTGCAATTTTAGACTCAAAAAAATCCCACTGGTGGGAATTTATTTCCATATGTGGTACTCATAATTTCCGTCATTACAAGGAAAGTTCTTTCGATATCCCAATTTGTTTTACAGTCCAATTTCAAATGTTTATTTTAGTCTTACCGTAATCCGAACCCGAGCAATTGTACCGTCCTCCAACAAAATTGCAATTTTAGACTCAAAAAAATCCCACTGGTGGGAATTTATTTCCATATGTGGTACTCATAATTTCCGTCTTTACAAGGAAAGTTCTTTCGATATCCCAATTTGTTTTACAGTCCAATTTCAAATGTTTATTTTAGTCTTACCGTAATCCGAACCCGAGCATTTGTACCGTCCTCCAACAAAATTGCAATTTTAGACTCAAAAAAATCCCACTGGTGGGAATTTATTTCCATATGCGGTACTCATAATTTCCGTCTTTACAAGGATAGTTCTTTCTATGTCTCAATTTGTTTTATAGTCCAATTTCAAATGTTTATTTTAGTCTTACCGTAATCCGAGCGCGAGCATTTGTACCGTCCTCCAACAAAATTGCAATTTTAGACTCAAAAAAATCCCACTAGTGGGAATTTATTTCCATATGTGGTACTCATAATTTCCGTCTTTACAAGGAAAGTTCTTTCGATGTCTCAATTTGTTTTATAGTCCAATTTCAAATGTTTATTTAAGTTGTACAGTAATCCGGGCACGAGCATTTGTACCGTCCCGAAACAAAATTGCAATTTTAGACTCAAAAAAATCCCACTTGTGGGAATTTATTTCCATATGCGGTACTCATAATTTCCGTCTTTACAAGGATAGTTCTTTCGATGTCTCAATTTGTTTTACAGTCCAATTTCAAATGTTTATTTTAGTCTTACCGTAATCCGAACGCGAGCATTTGTACCGTTCTCCAACAAAATTGCAATTTTAGACTAAAAAAAACCCACTGGTGGGAATTTATTTCCATATGTGGTACTCATAATTTCCGTCATTACAAGGAAAGTTCTTTCGATATCCCAATTTGTTTTACAGTCCAATTTCAAATGTTTATTTTAGTCTTACCGTAATCCGAACCCGAGCATTTGTACCGTCCTCCAACAAAATTGCAATTTTAGACTCAAAAAAATCCCACTGGTGGGAATTTATTTCCATATGCGGTACTCATAATTTCCGTCTTTACAAGGATAGTTCTTTCGATGTCTCAATTTGTTTTACAGTCCAATTTCAAATGTTTATTTTAGTCTTACCGTAATCCGAACGCGAGCATTTGTACCGTTCTCCAACAAAATTGCAATTTTAGACTAAAAAAAATCCCACTGGTGGGAATTTATTTCCATATGTGGTACTCATAATTTCCGTCATTACAAGGAAAGTTCTTTCGATATCCCAATTTGTTTTACAGTCCAATTTCAAATGTTTATTTTAGTCTTACCGTAATCCGAACCCGAGCATTTGTACCGTCCTCCAACAAAATTGCAATTTTAGACTCAAAAAAATCCCACTGGTGGGAATTTATTTCCATATGCGGTACTCATAATTTCCGTCTTTACAAGGAAAGTTCTTTCGATGTCTCAATTTGTTTTATAGTCCAATTTCAAATGTTTATTTTAGTCTTACCGTAATCCGAACGCGAGCATTTGTACCGTTCTCCAACAAAATTGCAATTTTAGACTCAAAAAAATCCCACTGGTGGGAATTTATTTCCATATGTGGTACTCATAATTTCCGTCTTTACAAGGAAAGTTCTTTCGATGTCTCAATTTGCTTTATAGTCCAATTTCAAATGTTTATTTTAGTCTTACCGTAATCCGAGCGCGAGCATTTGTACCGTCCTCCAACAAAATTGCAATTTTAGACTCAAAAAAATCCCACTGGTGGGAATTTATTTCCATATGCGGTACTCATAATTTCCGTCTTTACAAGGATAGTTCTTTCGATGTCTCAATTTGTTTTACAGTCCAATTTCAAATGTTTATTTTAGTCTTACCGTAATCCGAACGCGAGCATTTGTACCGTTCTCCAACAAAATTGCAATTTTAGACTAAAAAAAACCCACTGGTGGGAATTTATTTCCATATGTGGTACTCATAATTTCCGTCATTACAAGGAAAGTTCTTTCGATATCCCAATTTGTTTTATAGTCCAATTTCAAATGTTTATTTTAGTCTTACCGTAATCCGAACCCGAGCATTTGTACCGTCCTCCAACAAAATTGGAAATTTAGACTCAAAAAAATCCCACTGGTGGGAATTTATTTCCATAGGCGGTACTCATAATTTCCGTCTTTACAAGGAAAGTTCTTTCGATGTCTCAATTTGTTTTATAGTCCAATTTCAAATGTTTATTTTAGTCTTACCGTAATCCGAACGCGAGCATTTGTACCGTTCTCCAACAAAATTGCAATTTTAGACTCAAAAAAATCCCACTGGTGGGAATTTATTTCCATATGTGGTACTCATAATTTCCGTCATTACAAGGAAAGTTCTTTCGATATCCCAATTTGTTTTACAGTCCAATTTCAAATGTTTATTTTAGTCTTACCGTAATCCGAACCCGAGCAATTGTACCGTCCTCCAACAAAATTGCAATTTTAGACTCAAAAAAATCCCACTGGTGGGAATTTATTTCCATATGTGGTACTCATAATTTCCGTCTTTACAAGGAAAGTTCTTTCGATGTCTCAATTTGCTTTATAGTCCAATTTCAAATGTTTATTTTAGTCTTACCGTAATCCGAACCCGAGCATTTGTACCGTCCTCCAACAAAATTGCAATTTTAGACTCAAAAAAATCCCACTGGTGGGAATTTATTTCCATATGCGGTACTCATAATTTCCGTCTTTACAAGGATAGTTCTTTCTATGTCTCAATTTGTTTTATAGTCCAATTTCAAATGTTTATTTTAGTCTTACCGTAATCCGAGCGCGAGCATTTGTACCGTCCTCCAACAAAATTGCAATTTTAGACTCAAAAAAATCCCACTAGTGGGAATTTATTTCCATATGTGGTACTCATAATTTCCGTCTTTACAAGGAAAGTTCTTTCGATGTCTCAATTTGTTTTATAGTCCAATTTCAAATGTTTATTTAAGTTGTACAGTAATCCGGGCACGAGCATTTGTACCGTCCCGAAACAAAATTGCAATTTTAGACTCAAAAAAATCCCACTTGTGGGAATTTATTTCCATATGCGGTACTCATAATTTCCGTCTTTACAAGGATAGTTCTTTCGATGTCTCAATTTGTTTTACAGTCCAATTTCAAATGTTTATTTTAGTCTTACCGTAATCCGAACGCGAGCATTTGTACCGTCCTCCAACAAAATTGCAATTTTAGACTCAAAAAAATCCCACTGGTGGGAATTTATTTCCATATGTGGTACTCATAATTTCCGTCTTTACAAGGAAAGTTCTTTCGATGTCTCAATTTGTTTTATAGTCCAATTTCAAATGTTTATTTAAGTTGTACAGTAATCCGGGCACGAGCATTTGTACCGTCCCGAAACAAAATTGCAATTTTAGACTCAAAAAAATCCCACTGGTGGGAATTTATTTCCATATCTGGTACTCATAATTTCCGTCTTTACAAGGAAAGTTCTTTCGATGTCTCAATTTGTTTTATAGTCCAATTTCAAATGTTTATTTTAGTCTTACCGTAATCCGAACGCGAGCATTTGTACCGTCCTCCAACAAAATTGCAATTTTAGACTCAAAAAAATCCCACTGGTGGGAATTTATTTCCATATGTGGTACTCATAATTTCCGTCATTACAAGGAAAGTTCTTTCGATGTCTCAATTTGTTTTATAGTCCAATTTCAAATGTTTATTTAAGTTGTACAGTAATCCGGGCACGAGCATTTGTACCGTCCCGAAACAAAATTGCAATTTTAGACTCAAAAAAATCCCACTTGTGGGAATTTATTTCCATATGCGGTACTCATAATTTCCGTCTTTACAAGGATAGTTCTTTCGATGTCTCAATTTGTTTTACAGTCCAATTTCAAATGTTTATTTTAGTCTTACCGTAATCCGAGCGCGAGCATTTGTACCGTCCTCCAACAAAATTGCAATTTTAGACTCAAAAAAATCCCACTGGTGGGAATTTATTTCCATATGTGGTACTCATAATTTCCGTCTTTACAAGGATAGTTCTTTCGATGTCTCAATTTGTTTTATAGTCCAATTTCAAATGTTTATTTTAGTCTTACCGTAATCCGAGCGCGAGCATTTGTACCGTTCTCCAACAAAATTACAATT
Organism: Hydrangea macrophylla; assembly: GCA_033977485.1. Lineage (NCBI taxonomy): Eukaryota > Viridiplantae > Streptophyta > Magnoliopsida > Cornales > Hydrangeaceae > Hydrangea > Hydrangea macrophylla. The sequence goes on from CM066996.1 coordinate 81,907,982, forward strand.
TTAGACTTAAAAAAATCCCACTGGTGGGAATTTATTTCAATATGTGGTACTCATAATTTCCGTCTTTACAAGGAAAGTTCTTTCGATGTCTCAATTTGTTTTACAGTCCAATTTCAAATGTTTATTTTAGTCTTACCGTAATCCGAACGCGAGCATTTGTACCGTCCTCCAACAAAATTGCAATTTTAGACTCAAAAAAATCCCACTGGTGGGAATTTATTTCCATATGTGGTACTCATAATTTCCGTCTTTACAAGGAAAGTTCTTTCGATGTCTCAATTTGTTTTATAGTCCAATTTCAAATGTTTATTTAAGTTGTACAGTAATCCGGGCACGAGCATTTGTACCGTCCCGAAACAAAATTGCAATTTTAGACTCAAAAAAATCCCACTTGTGGGAATTTATTTCCATATGTGGTACTCATAATTTCCGTCATTACAAGGAAAGTTCTTTCGATATCCCAATTTGTTTTACAGTCCAATTTCAAATGTTAATTTTAGTCTTACCGTAATCCGAACCCGAGCATTTGTACCGTCCTCCAACAAAATTGCAATTTTAGACTCAAAAAAATCCCACTGGTGGGAATTTATTTCCATATGCGGTACTCATAATTGCCGTCTTTACAAGGATAGTTCTTTCGATGTCTCAATTTGTTTTACAGTCCAATTTCAAATGTTTATTTTAGTCTTACCGTAATCCGAACGCGAGCATTTGTACCGTTCTCCAACAAAATTGCAATTTTAGACTCAAAAAAATCCCACTGGAGGGAATTTATTTCCATATGTGGTACTCATAATTTCCGTCTTTACAAGGAAAGTTCTTTCGATGTCTGAATTTGCTTTATAGTCCAATTTCAAATGTTTATTTTAGTCTTACCGTAATCCGAGCGCGAGCATTTGTACCGTCCTCCAACAAAATTGCAATTTTAGACTCAAAAAAATCCCACTTGTGGGAATTTATTTCCATATGTGGTACTCATAATTTCCGTCATTACAAGGAAAGTTCTTTCGATATCCCAATTTGTTTTACAGTCCAATTTCAAATGTTTATTTTAGTCTTACCGTAATCCGAACCCGAGCATTTGTACCGTCCTCCAACAAAATTGCAATTTTAGACTCAAAAAAATCCCACTGGTGGGAATTTATTTCCATATGTGGTACTCATAATTTCCGTCTTTACAAGGATAGTTCTTTCGATGTCTCAATTTGCTTTATAATCCAATTTCAAATGTTTATTTTAGTCTTACCGTAATCCGAACCCGAGAATTTGTACCGTCCTCCAACAAAATTGCAATTTTAGACTCAAAAAAATCCCACTGGTGGGAATTTATTTCCATATGCGGTACTCATAATTTCCGTCTTTACAAGGATAGTTCTTTCGATGTCTCAATTTGTTTTACAGTCCAATTTCAAATGTTTATTTTAGTCTTACCGTAATCCGAACGCGAGCATTTGTACCGTCCTCCAACAAAATTGCAATTTTAGACTCAAAAAAATCCCACTGGTGGGAATTTATTTCCATATGTGGTACTCATAATTTCCGTCTTTACAAGGATAGTTCTTTCTATGTCTCAATTTGCTTTATAGTCCAATTTCAAATGTTTATTTTAGTCTTACCGTAATCCGAGCGCGAGCATTTGTACCGTCCTCCAACAAAATTGCAATTTTAGACTCAAAAAAATCCCACTTGTGGGAATTTATTTCCATATGTGGTACTCATAATTTCCGTCATTACAAGGAAAGTTCTTTCGATATCCCAATTTGTTTTACAGTCCAATTTCAAATGTTTATTTTAGTCTTACCGTAATCCGAACCCGAGCAATTGTACCGTCCTCCAACAAAATTGCAATTTTAGACTCAAAAAAATCCCACTGGTGGGAATTTATTTCCATATGTGGTACTCATAATTTCCGTCTTTACAAGGAAAGTTCTTTCGATATCCCAATTTGTTTTACAGTCCAATTTCAAATGTTTATTTTAGTCTTACCGTAATCCGAACCCGAGCATTTGTACCGTCCTCCAACAAAATTGCAATTTTAGACTCAAAAAAATCCCACTGGTGGGAATTTATTTCCATATGCGGTACTCATAATTTCCGTCTTTACAAGGATAGTTCTTTCTATGTCTCAATTTGTTTTATAGTCCAATTTCAAATGTTTATTTTAGTCTTACCGTAATCCGAGCGCGAGCATTTGTACCGTCCTCCAACAAAATTGCAATTTTAGACTCAAAAAAATCCCACTAGTGGGAATTTATTTCCATATGTGGTACTCATAATTTCCGTCTTTACAAGGAAAGTTCTTTCGATGTCTCAATTTGTTTTATAGTCCAATTTCAAATGTTTATTTAAGTTGTACAGTAATCCGGGCACGAGCATTTGTACCGTCCCGAAACAAAATTGCAATTTTAGACTCAAAAAAATCCCACTTGTGGGAATTTATTTCCATATGCGGTACTCATAATTTCCGTCTTTACAAGGATAGTTCTTTCGATGTCTCAATTTGTTTTACAGTCCAATTTCAAATGTTTATTTTAGTCTTACCGTAATCCGAACGCGAGCATTTGTACCGTTCTCCAACAAAATTGCAATTTTAGACTAAAAAAAACCCACTGGTGGGAATTTATTTCCATATGTGGTACTCATAATTTCCGTCATTACAAGGAAAGTTCTTTCGATATCCCAATTTGTTTTACAGTCCAATTTCAAATGTTTATTTTAGTCTTACCGTAATCCGAACCCGAGCATTTGTACCGTCCTCCAACAAAATTGCAATTTTAGACTCAAAAAAATCCCACTGGTGGGAATTTATTTCCATATGCGGTACTCATAATTTCCGTCTTTACAAGGATAGTTCTTTCGATGTCTCAATTTGTTTTACAGTCCAATTTCAAATGTTTATTTTAGTCTTACCGTAATCCGAACGCGAGCATTTGTACCGTTCTCCAACAAAATTGCAATTTTAGACTAAAAAAAATCCCACTGGTGGGAATTTATTTCCATATGTGGTACTCATAATTTCCGTCATTACAAGGAAAGTTCTTTCGATATCCCAATTTGTTTTACAGTCCAATTTCAAATGTTTATTTTAGTCTTACCGTAATCCGAACCCGAGCATTTGTACCGTCCTCCAACAAAATTGCAATTTTAGACTCAAAAAAATCCCACTGGTGGGAATTTATTTCCATATGCGGTACTCATAATTTCCGTCTTTACAAGGAAAGTTCTTTCGATGTCTCAATTTGTTTTATAGTCCAATTTCAAATGTTTATTTTAGTCTTACCGTAATCCGAACGCGAGCATTTGTACCGTTCTCCAACAAAATTGCAATTTTAGACTCAAAAAAATCCCACTGGTGGGAATTTATTTCCATATGTGGTACTCATAATTTCCGTCTTTACAAGGAAAGTTCTTTCGATGTCTCAATTTGCTTTATAGTCCAATTTCAAATGTTTATTTTAGTCTTACCGTAATCCGAGCGCGAGCATTTGTACCGTCCTCCAACAAAATTGCAATTTTAGACTCAAAAAAATCCCACTGGTGGGAATTTATTTCCATATGCGGTACTCATAATTTCCGTCTTTACAAGGATAGTTCTTTCGATGTCTCAATTTGTTTTACAGTCCAATTTCAAATGTTTATTTTAGTCTTGCCGTAATCCGAACGCGAGCATTTGTACCGTTCTCCAACAAAATTGCAATTTTAGACTAAAAAAAACCCACTGGTGGGAATTTATTTCCATATGTGGTACTCATAATTTCCGTCATTACAAGGAAAGTTCTTTCGATATCCCAATTTGTTTTATAGTCCAATTTCAAATGTTTATTTTAGTCTTACCGTAATCCGAACCCGAGCATTTGTACCGTCCTCCAACAAAATTGGAAATTTAGACTCAAAAAAATCCCACTGGTGGGAATTTATTTCCATATGCGGTACTCATAATTTCCGTCTTTACAAGGAAAGTTCTTTCGATGTCTCAATTTGTTTTATAGTCCAATTTCAAATGTTTATTTTAGTCTTACCGTAATCCGAACGCGAGCATTTGTACCGTTCTCCAACAAAATTGCAATTTTAGACTCAAAAAAATCCCACTGGTGGGAATTTATTTCCATATGTGGTACTCATAATTTCCGTCATTACAAGGAAAGTTCTTTCGATATCCCAATTTGTTTTACAGTCCAATTTCAAATGTTTATTTTAGTCTTACCGTAATCCGAACGCGAGCATTTGTACCGTTCTCCAACAAAATTGCAATTTTAGACTCAAAAAAATCCCACTGGTGGGAATTTATTTCCATATGTGGTACTCATAATTTCCGTCTTTACAAGGAAAGTTCTTTCGATGTCTCAATTTGCTTTATAGTCCAATTTCAAATGTTTATTTTAGTCTTACCGTAATCCGAGCGCGAGCATTTGTACCGTCCTCCAACAAAATTGCAATTTTAGACTCAAAAAAATCCCACTTGTGGGAATTTATTTCCATATGTGGTACTCATAATTTCCGTCATTACAAGGAAAGTTCTTTCGATATCCCAATTTGTTTTACAGTCCAATTTCAAATGTTTATTTTAGTCTTACCGTAATCCGAACCCGAGCATTTGTACCGTCCTCCAACAAAATTGCAATTTTAGACTCAAAAAAATCCCACTGGTGGGAATTTATTTCCATATGCGGTACTCATAATTTCCGTCTTTACAAGGATAGTTCTTTCGATGTCTCAATTTGTTTTATAGTCCAATTTCAAATGTTTATTTTAGTCTTACCGTAATCCGAGCGCGAGCATTTGTACCGTCCTCCAACAAAATTGCAATTTTAGACTAAAAAAAATCCCACTGGTGGGAATTTATTTCCATATGTGATACTCATAATTTCCGTCTTTACAAGGATAGTTCTTTCGATGTCTCAATTTGCTTTATAGTCCAATTTCAAATGTTTATTTTAGTCTTACCGTAATCCGAACGCGAGCATTTGTACCGTTCTCCAACAAAATTGCAATTTTAGACTCAAAAAAATCCCACTGGTGGGAATTTATTTCCATATGTGGTACTCATAATTTCCGTCTTTACAAGGAAAGTTCTTTCGATGTCTCAATTTGCTTTATAGTCCAATTTCAAATGTTTATTTTATCTTACCGTAATCCGAGCGCGAGCATTTGTACCGTCCTCCAACAAAATTGCAATTTTAGACTCAAAAAAATCCCACTTGTGGGAATTTATTTCCATGTGTGGTACTCATAATTTCCGTCATTACAAGGAAAGTTTTTTCGATATCCTAATTTGTTTTCCAGTCCAATTTCAAATGTTTATTTTAGTCTTACCGTAATCCGAACCCGAGCATTTGTACCGTCCTCCAACAAAATTGCAATTTTAGACTCAAAAAAATCCCACTGGTGGGAATTTATTTCCATATGCGGTACTCATAATTTCCGTCTTTACAAGTATAGTTCTTTCGATGTCTCAATTTGTTTTATAGTCCAATTTCAAATGTTTATTTTAGTCTTACCGTAATCCGAACCCGAGCATTTGTACCGTCCTCCAACAAAATTGCAATTTTAGACTCAAAAAAATCCCACTGGTGGGAATTTATTTCCATATGCGGTACTCATAATTTCCGTCTTTACAAGGATAGTTCTTTCGATGTCTCAATTTGTTTTACAGTCCAATTTCAAATGTTTATTTTAGTCTTACCGTAATCCGAACCCGAGCATTTGTACCGTTCTCCAACAAAATTGCAATTTTAGACTCAAAAAAATCCCACTGGTGGGAATTTATTTCCATATGTGGTACTCATAATTTCCGTCTTTACAAGGAAAGTTCTTTCGATGTCTCAATTTGCTTTATAGTCCAATTTCAAATGTTTATTTTAGTCTTACCGTAATCCGAGCGCGAGCATTTGTACCGTCCTCCAACAAAATTGCAATTTTAGACTTAAAAAAATCCCACTGGTGGGAATTTATTTCCATATGCGGTACTCATAATTTCCGTCTTTACAAGGATAGTTCTTTCGATGTCTCAATTTGTTTTACAGTCCAATTTCAAATGTTTATTTTAGTCTTACCGTAATCCGAACGCGAGCATTTGTACCGTCCTCCAACAAAATTGCAATTTTAGACTCAAAAAAATCCCACTGGTGGGAATTTATTTCCATATGTGGTACTCATAATTTCCGTCATTACAAGGAAAGTTCTTTCGATATCCCAATTTGTTTTACAGTCCAATTTCAAATGTTTATTTTAGTCTTACCGTAATCCGAACCCGAGCATTTGTACCGTCCTCCAACAAAATTGCAATTTTAGACTCAAAAAAATCCCACTGGTGGGAATTTATTTCCATATGCGGTACTCATAATTTCCGTCTTTACAAGGAAAGATCTTTCGATGTCTCAATTTGTTTTATAGTCCAATTTCAAATGTTTATTTTAGTCTTACCGTAATCCGAACGCGAGCATTTGTACCGTTCTCCAACAAAATTGCAATTTTAGACTCAAAAAAATCCCACTGGTGGGAATTTATTTCCATATGTGGTACTCATAATTTCCGTCTTTACAAGGAAAGTTCTTTCGATGTCTCAATTTGCTTTATAGTCCAATTTCAAATGATTATTTTAGTCTTACCGTAATCCGAGCGCGAGCATTTGTACCGTCCTCCAACAAAATTGCAATTTTAGACTCAAAAAAATCCCACTGGTGGGAATTTATTTCCATATGTGGTACTCATAATTTCCGTCTTTACAAGGAAAGTTCTTTCGATGTCTCAATTTGTTTTATAGTCCAATTTCAAATGTTTATTTAAGTTGTACAGTAATCCGGGCACGAGCATTTGTACCGTCCCGAAACAAAATTGCAATTTTAGACTCAAAAAAATCCCACTTGTGGGAATTTATTTCCATATGTGGTACTCATAATTTCCGTCATTACAAGGAAAGTTCTTTCGATATCCCAATTTGTTTTACAGTCCAATTTCAAATGTTTATTTTAGTCTTACCGTAATCCGAACCCGAGCATTTGTACCATCCTCCAACAAAATTGCAATTTTAGACTCAAAAAAATCCCACTGGTGGGAATTTATTTCCATATGCGGTACTCATAATTTCCGTCTTTACAAGGATAGTTCTTTCGATGTCTCAATTTGTTTTACAGTCCAATTTCAAATGTTTATTTTAGTCTTACCGTAATCCGAACGCGAGCATTTGTACCGTCCTCCAACAAAATTGCAATTTTAGACTCAAAAAAATCCCACTGGTGGGAATTTATTTCCATATGTGGTACTCATAATTTCCGTCATTACAAGGAAAGTTCTTTCGATATCCAAATTTGTTTTACAGTCCAATTTCAAATGTTTATTTTAGTCTTACCGTAATCCGAACCCGAGCATTTGTACCGTCCTCCAACAAAATTGCAATTTTAGACTCAAAAAAATCCCACTGGTGGGAATTTATTTCCATATGCGGTACTCATAATTTCCGTCTTTACAAGGAAAGTTCTTTCGATGTCTCAATTTGTTTTATAGTCCAATTTCAAATGTTTATTTTAGTCTTACCGTAATCCGAACGCGAGCATTTGTACCGTTCTCCAACAAAATTGCAATTTTAGACTCAAAAAAATCCCACTGGTGGGAATTTATTTCCATATGTGGTACTCATAATTTCCGTCTTTACAAGGAAAGTTCTTTCGATGTCTCAATTTGCTTTATAGTCCAATTTCAAATGTTTATTTTAGTCTTACCGTAATCCGAGCGCGAGCATTTGTACCGTCCTCCAACAAAATTGCAATTTTAGACTCAAAAAAATCCCACTTGTGGGAATTTATTTCCATATGTGGTACTCATAATTTCCGTCATTACAAGGAAAGTTCTTTCGATATCCCAATTTGTTTTACAGTCCAATTTCAAATGTTTATTTTAGTCTTACCGTAATCCGAACCCGAGCATTTGTACCGTCCTCCAACAAAATTGCAATTTTAGACTCAAAAAAATCCCACTGGTGGGAATTTATTTCCATATGTGGTACTCATAATTTCCGCCTTTACAAGGAAAGTTCTTTCGATGTCTCAATTTGCTTTATAGTCCAATTTCAAATGTTTATTTTAGTCTTACCGTAATCCGAGCGCGAGCATTTGTACCGTCCTCCAACAAAATTGCAATTTTAGACTCAAAAAAATCCCACTTGTGGGAATTTATTTCCATATGTGGTACTCATAATTTCCGTCATTACAAGGAAAGTTCTTTCGATATCCCAATTTGTTTTACAGTCCAATTTCAAATGTTTATTTTAGTCTTACCGTAATCCGAACCCGAGCATTTGTACCGTCCTCCAACAAAATTGCAATTTTAGACTCAAAAAAATCCCACTGGTGGGAATTTATTTCCATATGTGGTACTCATAATTTCCGCCTTTACAAGGAAAGTTCTTTCGATGTCTCAATTTGCTTTATAGTCCAATTTCAAATGTTTATTTTAGTCTTACCGTAATCCGAACGCGAGCATTTGTACCGTCCTCCAACAAAATTGCAATTTTAGACTCAAAAAAATCCCACTTGTGGGAATTTATTTCCATATGTGGTACTCATAATTTCCGTCATTACAAGGAAAGTTCTTTCGATATCCCAATTTGTTTTACAGTCCAATTTCAAATGTTTATTTTAGTCTTACCGTAATCCGAACCCGAGCATTTGTACCGTCCTCCAACAAAATTGCAATTTTAGACTCAAAAAAATCCCACTGGTGGGAATTTATTTCCATATGCGGTACTCATAATTTCCGTCTTTACAAGGATAGTTCTTTCGATGTCTCAATTTGTTTTATAGTCCAATTTCAAATGTTTATTTTAGTCTTACCGTAATCCGAACGCGAGCATTTGTACCGTTCTCCAACAAAATTGCAATTTTAGACTCAAAAAAATCCCACTGGTGGGAATTTATTTCAATATGTGGTACTCATAATTTCCGTCTTTACAAGGAAAGTTCTTTCGATGTCTCAATTTGTTTTACAGTCCAATTTCAAATGTTTATTTTAGTCTTACCGTAATCCGAACGCGAGCATTTGTACCGTCCTCCAACAAAATTGCAATTTTAGACTCAAAAAAATCCCACTGGTGGGAATTTATTTCCATATGTGGTACTCATAATTTCCGTCTTTACAAGGAAAGTTCTTTCGATGTCTCAATTTGTTTTATAGTCCAATTTCAAATGTTTATTTAAGTTGTACAGTAATCCGGGCACGAGCATTTGTACCGTCCCGAAACAAAATTGCAATTTTAGACTCAAAAAAATCCCACTGGTGGGAATTTATTTCCATATCTGGTACTCATAATTTCCGTCTTTACAAGGAAAGTTCTTTCGATGTCTCAATTTGTTTTATAGTCCAATTTCAAATGTTTATTTTAGTCTTACCGTAATCCGAACGCGAGCATTTGTACCGTCCTCCAACAAAATTGCAATTTTAGACTCAAAAAAATCCCACTGGTGGGAATTTATTTCCATATGTGGTACTCATAATTTCCGTCATTACAAGGAAAGTTCTTTCGATATCCCAATTTGTTTTACAGTCCAATTTCAAATGTTTATTTTAGTCTTACCGTAATCCGAACCCGAGCATTTGTACCGTCCTCCAACAAAATTGCAATTTTAGACTCAAAAAAATCCCACTGGTGGGAATTTATTTCCATATGCGGTACTCATAATTTCCGTCTTTACAAGGAAAGTTCTTTCGATGTCTCAATTTGTTTTATAGTCCAATTTCAAATGTTTATTTTAGTCTTACCGTAATCCGAACGCGAGCATTTGTACCGTTCTCCAACAAAATTGCAATTTTAGACTCAAAAAAATCCCACTGGTGGGAATTTATTTCCATATGTGGTACTCATAATTTCCGTCTTTACAAGGAAAGTTCTTTCGATATCTCAATTTGTTTTACAGTCCAATTTCAAATGTTTATTTAAGTCGTAAAGTAATCCGGGCACGAGCATTTGTTCCGTCCCCAAACAAAATTGCAATTTTAGACTAAAAAAAATCCCACTGGTGGGAATTTATTTCCATATGTGGTACTCATAATTTCCGTCTTTACAAGGAAAGTTCTTTCGATATCTCAATTTGTTTTACAGTCCAATTTCAAATGTTTATTTTAGTCTTACCGTAATCCGAACCCGAGCATTTGTACCGTCCTCCAACAAAATTGCAATTTTAGACTCAAAAAAATCCCACTGGTGGGAATTTATTTCCATATGCGGTACTCATAATTTCCGTCTTTACAAGGATAGTTCTTTCGATGTCTCAATTTGTTTTACAGTCCAATTTCAAATGTTTATTTTAGTCTTACCGTAATCCGAACGCGAGCATTTGTACCGTTCTCCAACAAAATTGCAATTTTAGACTCAAAAAAATCCCACTGGTGGGAATTTATTTCCATATGTGGTACTCATAATTTCCGTCATTACAAGGAAAGTTCTTTCGATATCCCAATTTGTTTTACAGTCCAATTTCAAATGTTTATTTTAGTCTTACCGTAATCCGAACCCGAGCATTTGTACTGTCCTCCAACAAAATTGCAATTTTAGACTCAAAAAAATCCCACTGGTGGGAATTTATTTCCATATGCGGTACTCATAATTTCCGTCTTTACAAGGAAAGTTCTTTCGATGTCTCAATTTGTTTTATAGTCCAATTTCAAATGTTTATTTTAGTCTTACCGTAATCCGAACGCGAGCATTTGTACCGTTCTCCAACAAAATTGCAATTTTAGACTCAAAAAAATCCCACTGGTGGGAATTTATTTCCATATGTGGTACTCATAATTTCCGTCTTTACAAGGAAAGTTCTTTCGATGTCTCAATTTGCTTTATAGTCCAATTTCAAATGTTTATTTTAGTCTTACCGTAATCCGAGCGCGAGCATTTGTACCGTCCTCCAACAAAATTGCAATTTTAGACTCAAAAAAATCCCACTTGTGGGAATTTATTTCCATATGTGGTACTCATAATTTCCGTCATTACAAGGAAAGTTCTTTCGATATCCCAATTTGTTTTACAGTCCAATTTCAAATGTTTATTTTAGTCTTACCGTAATCCGAACCCGAGCATTTGTACCGTCCTCCAACAAAATTGCAATTTTAGACTCAAAAAAATCCCACTGGTGGGAATTTATTTCCATATGTGGTACTCATAATTTCCGCCTTTACAAGGAAAGTTCTTTCGATGTCTCAATTTGCTTTATAGTCCAATTTCAAATGTTTATTTTAGTCTTACCGTAATCCGAGCGCGAGCATTTGTACCGTCCTCCAACAAAATTGCAATTTTAGACTCAAAAAAATCCCACTTGTGGGAATTTATTTCCATATGTGGTACTCATAATTTCCGTCATTACAAGGAAAGTTCTTTCGATATCCCAATTTGTTTTACAGTCCAATTTCAAATGTTTATTTTAGTCTTACCGTAATCCGAACCCGAGCATTTGTACCGTCCTCCAACAAAATTGCAATTTTAGACTCAAAAAAATCCCACTGGTGGGAATTTATTTCCATATGTGGTACTCATAATTTCCGCCTTTACAAGGAAAGTTCTTTCGATGTCTCAATTTGCTTTATAGTCCAATTTCAAATGTTTATTTTAGTCTTACCGTAATCCGAACGCGAGCATTTGTACCGTCCTCCAACAAAATTGCAATTTTAGACTCAAAAAAATCCCACTTGTGGGAATTTATTTCCATATGTGGTACTCATAATTTCCGTCATTACAAGGAAAGTTCTTTCGATATCCCAATTTGTTTTACAGTCCAATTTCAAATGTTTATTTTAGTCTTACCGTAATCCGAACCCGAGCATTTGTACCGTCCTCCAACAAAATTGCAATTTTAGACTCAAAAAAATCCCACTGGTGGGAATTTATTTCCATATGCGGTACTCATAATTTCCGTCTTTACAAGGATAGTTCTTTCGATGTCTCAATTTGTTTTATAGTCCAATTTCAAATGTTTATTTTAGTCTTACCGTAATCCGAACGCGAGCATTTGTACCGTTCTCCAACAAAATTGCAATTTTAGACTCAAAAAAATCCCACTGGTGGGAATTTATTTCAATATGTGGTACTCATAATTTCCGTCTTTACAAGGAAAGTTCTTTCGATGTCTCAATTTGTTTTACAGTCCAATTTCAAATGTTTATTTTAGTCTTACCGTAATCCGAACGCGAGCATTTGTACCGTCCTCCAACAAAATTGCAATTTTAGACTCAAAAAAATCCCACTGGTGGGAATTTATTTCCATATGTGGTACTCATAATTTCCGTCTTTACAAGGAAAGTTCTTTCGATGTCTCAATTTGTTTTATAGTCCAATTTCAAATGTTTATTTAAGTTGTACAGTAATCCGGGCACGAGCATTTGTACCGTCCCGAAACAAAATTGCAATTTTAGACTCAAAAAAATCCCACTGGTGGGAATTTATTTCCATATCTGGTACTCATAATTTCCGTCTTTACAAGGAAAGTTCTTTCGATGTCTCAATTTGTTTTATAGTCCAATTTCAAATGTTTATTTTAGTCTTACCGTAATCCGAACGCGAGCATTTGTACCGTCCTCCAACAAAATTGCAATTTTAGACTCAAAAAAATCCCACTGGTGGGAATTTATTTCCATATGTGGTACTCATAATTTCCGTCATTACAAGGAAAGTTCTTTCGATATCCCAATTTGTTTTACAGTCCAATTTCAAATGTTTATTTTAGTCTTACCGTAATCCGAACCCGAGCATTTGTACCGTCCTCCAACAAAATTGCAATTTTAGACTCAAAAAAATCCCACTGGTGGGAATTTATTTCCATATGCGGTACTCATAATTTCCGTCTTTACAAGGAAAGTTCTTTCGATGTCTCAATTTGTTTTATAGTCCAATTTCAAATGTTTATTTTAGTCTTACCGTAATCCGAACGCGAGCATTTGTACCGTTCTCCAACAAAATTGCAATTTTAGACTCAAAAAAATCCCACTGGTGGGAATTTATTTCCATATGTGGTACTCATAATTTCCGTCTTTACAAGGAAAGTTCTTTCGATATCTCAATTTGTTTTACAGTCCAATTTCAAATGTTTATTTAAGTCGTAAAGTAATCCGGGCACGAGCATTTGTTCCGTCCCCAAACAAAATTGCAATTTTAGACTAAAAAAAATCCCACTGGTGGGAATTTATTTCCATATGTGGTACTCATAATTTCCGTCTTTACAAGGAAAGTTCTTTCGATATCTCAATTTGTTTTACAGTCCAATTTCAAATGTTTATTTTAGTCTTACCGTAATCCGAACCCGAGCATTTGTACCGTCCTCCAACAAAATTGCAATTTTAGACTCAAAAAAATCCCACTGGTGGGAATTTATTTCCATATGCGGTACTCATAATTTCCGTCTTTACAAGGATAGTTCTTTCGATGTCTCAATTTGTTTTACAGTCCAATTTCAAATGTTTATTTTAGTCTTACCGTAATCCGAACGCGAGCATTTGTACCGTTCTCCAACAAAATTGCAATTTTAGACTCAAAAAAATCCCACTGGTGGGAATTTATTTCCATATGTGGTACTCATAATTTCCGTCATTACAAGGAAAGTTCTTTCGATATCCCAATTTGTTTTACAGTCCAATTTCAAATGTTTATTTTAGTCTTACCGTAATCCGAACCCGAGCATTTGTACTGTCCTCCAACAAAATTGCAATTTTAGACTCAAAAAAATCCCACTGGTGGGAATTTATTTCCATATGCGGTACTCATAATTTCCGTCTTTACAAGGAAAGTTCTTTCGATGTCTCAATTTGTTTTATAGTCCAATTTCAAATGTTTATTTTAGTCTTACCGTAATCCGAACGCGAGCATTTGTACCGTTCTCCAACAAAATTGCAATTTTAGACTCAAAAAAATCCCACTGGTGGGAATATATTTCCATATGTGGTACTCATAATTTCCGTCTTTACAAGGAAAGTTCTTTCGATGTCTCAATTTGTTTTATAGTCCAATTTCAAATGTTTATTTAAGTTGTACAGTAATCCGGGCACGAGCATTTGTACCGTCCCGAAACAAAATTGCAATTTTAGACTAAAAAAAATCCCACTGGTGGGAATTTATTTCCATATGTGGTACTCATAATTTCCGTCTTTACAAGGAAAGTTCTTTCGATGTCTCAATTTGCTTTATAGTCCAATTTCAAATGTTTATTTTAGTCTTACCGTAATCCGAACGCGAGCATTTGTACCGTCCTCCAACAAAATTGCAATTTTAGACTCAAAAAAATCCTACTTGTGGGAATTTATTTCCATATGTGGTACTCATAATTTCCGTCATTACAAGGAAAGTTCTTTCGATATCCCAATTTGTTTTACAGTCCAATTTCAAATGTTTATTTTAGTCTTACCGTAATCCGAACCCGAGCATTTGTACCGTCCTCCAACAAAATTGCAATTTTAGACTCAAAAAAATCCCACTGGTGGGAATTTATTTCCATATGCGGTACTCATAATTTCCGTCTTTACAAGGATAGTTCTTTCGATGTCTCAATTTGTTTTATAGTCCAATTTCAAATGTTTATTTAAGTTGTACAGTAATCCGGGCACGAGCATTTGTACCGTCCCGAAACAAAATTGCAATTTTAGACTCAAAAAAATCCCACTTGTGGGAATTTATTTCCATATGTGGTACTCATAATTTCCGTCATTACAAGGAAAGTTCTTTCGATATCCCAATTTGTTTTACAGTCCAATTTCAAATGTTTATTTTAGTCTTACCGTAATCCGAACCCGAGCATTTGTACCGTCCTCCAACAAAATTGCAATTTTAGACTCAAAAAAATCCCACTGGTGGGAATTTATTTCCATATGCGGTACTCATAATTTCCGTCTTTACAAGGATAGTTCTTTCGATGTCTCAATTTGTTTTACAGTCCAATTTCAAATGTTTATTTTAGTCTTACCGTAATCCGAACGCGAGCATTTGTACCGTCCTCCAACAAAATTGCAATTTTAGACTCAAAAAAATCCCACTGGTGGGAATTTATTTCCATATGTGGTACTCATAATTTCCGTCATTACAAGGAAAGTTCTTTCGATATCCAAATTTGTTTTACAGTCCAATTTCAAATGTTTATTTTAGTCTTACCGTAATCCGAACCCGAGCATTTGTACCGTCCTCCAACAAAATTGCAATTTTAGACTCAAAAAAATCCCACTGGTGGGAATTTATTTCCATATGCGGTACTCATAATTTCCGTCTTTACAAGGAAAGTTCTTTCGATGTCTCAATTTGTTTTATAGTCCAATTTCAAATGTTTATTTTAGTCTTACCGTAATCCGAACGCGAGCATTTGTACCGTTCTCCAACAAAATTGCAATTTTAGACTCAAAAAAATCCCACTGGTGGGAATTTATTTCCATATGTGGTACTCATAATTTCCGTCTTTACAAAGAAAGTTCTTTCGATGTCTCAATTTGCTTTATAGTCCAATTTCAAATGTTTATTTTAGTCTTACCGTAATCCGAGCGCGAGCATTTGTACCGTCCTCCAACAAAATTGCAATTTTAGACTCAAAAAAATCCCACTTGTGGGAATTTATTTCCATATGTGGTACTCATAATTTCCGTCATTACAAGGAAAGTTCTTTCGATATCCCAATTTGTTTTACAGTCCAATTTCAAATGTTTATTTTAGTCTTACCGTAATCCGAACCCTAGCATTTGTACCGTCCTCCAACAAAATTGCAATTTTAGACTCAAAAAAATCCCACTGGTGGGAATTTATTTCCATATGTGGTACTCATAATTTCCGCCTTTACAAGGAAAGTTCTTTCGATGTCTCAATTTGCTTTATAGTCCAATTTCAAATGTTTATTTTAGTCTTACCGTAATCCGAACGCGAGCATTTGTACCGTCCTCCAACAAAATTGCAATTTTAGACTCAAAAAAATCCCACTTGTGGGAATTTATTTCCATATGTGGTACTCATAATTTCCGTCATTACAAGGAAAGTTCTTTCGATATCCCAATTTGTTTTACAGTCCAATTTCAAATGTTTATTTTAGTCTTACCGTAATCCGAACCCGAGCATTTGTACCGTCCTCCAACAAAATTGCAATTTTAGACTCAAAAAAATCCCACTGGTGGGAATTTATTTCCATATGCGGTACTCATAATTTCCGTCTTTACAAGGATAGTTCTTTCGATGTCTCAATTTGTTTTATAGTCCAATTTCAAATGTTTATTTTAGTCTTACCGTAATCCGAACGCGAGCATTTGTACCGTTCTCCAACAAAATTGCAATTTTAGACTCAAAAAAATCCCACTGGTGGGAATTTATTTCAATATGTGGTACTCATAATTTCCGTCTTTACAAGGAAAGTTCTTTCGATGTCTCAATTTGTTTTACAGTCCAATTTCAAATGTTTATTTTAGTCTTACCGTAATCCGAACGCGAGCATTTGTACCGTCCTCCAACAAAATTGCAATTTTAGACTCAAAAAAATCCCACTGGTGGGAATTTATTTCCATATGTGGTACTCATAATTTCCGTCTTTACAAGGAAAGTTCTTTCGATGTCTCAATTTGTTTTATAGTCCAATTTCAAATGTTTATTTAAGTTGTACAGTAATCCGGGCACGAGCATTTGTACCGTCCCGAAACAAAATTGCAATTTTAGACTCAAAAAAATCCCACTGGTGGGAATTTATTTCCATATCTGGTACTCATAATTTCCGTCTTTACAAGGAAAGTTCTTTCGATGTCTCAATTTGTTTTATAGTCCAATTTCAAATGTTTATTTTAGTCTTACCGTAATCCGAACGCGAGCATTTGTACCGTCCTCCAACAAAATTGCAATTTTAGACTCAAAAAAATCCCACTGGTGGGAATTTATTTCCATATGTGGTACTCATAATTTCCGTCATTACAAGGAAAGTTCTTTCGATATCCCAATTTGTTTTACAGTCCAATTTCAAATGTTTATTTTAGTCTTACCGTAATCCGAACCCGAGCATTTGTACCGTCCTCCAACAAAATTGCAATTTTAGACTCAAAAAAATCCCACTGGTGGGAATTTATTTCCATATGCGGTACTCATAATTTCCGTCTTTACAAGGAAAGTTCTTTCGATGTCTCAATTTGTTTTATAGTCCAATTTCAAATGTTTATTTTAGTCTTACCGTAATCCGAACGCGAGCATTTGTACCGTTCTCCAACAAAATTGCAATTTTAGACTCAAAAAAATCCCACTGGTGGGAATTTATTTCAATATGTGGTACTCATAATTTCCGTCTTTACAAGGAAAGTTCTTTCGATGTCTCAATTTGTTTTACAGTCCAATTTCAAATGTTTATTTTAGTCTTACCGTAATCCGAACGCGAGCATTTGTACCGTCCTCCAACAAAATTGCAATTTTAGACTCAAAAAAATCCCACTGGTGGGAATTTATTTCCATATGTGGTACTCATAATTTCCGTCTTTACAAGGAAAGTTCTTTCGATGTCTCAATTTGTTTTATAGTCCAATTTCAAATGTTTATTTAAGTTGTACAGTAATCCGGGCACGAGCATTTGTACCGTCCCGAAACAAAATTGCAATTTTAGACTCAAAAAAATCCCACTGGTGGGAATTTATTTCCATATCTGGTACTCATAATTTCCGTCTTTACAAGGAAAGTTCTTTCGATGTCTCAATTTGTTTTATAGTCCAATTTCAAATGTTTATTTTAGTCTTACCGTAATCCGAACGCGAGCATTTGTACCGTCCTCCAACAAAATTGCAATTTTAGACTCAAAAAAATCCCACTGGTGGGAATTTATTTCCATATGCGGTACTCATAATTTCCGTCTTTACAAGGAAAGTTCTTTCGATGTCTCAATTTGTTTTATAGTCCAATTTCAAATGTTTATTTTAGTCTTACCGTAATCCGAACGCGAGCATTTGTACCGTTCTCCAACAAAATTGCAATTTTAGACTCAAAAAAATCCCACTGGTGGGAATATATTTCCATATGTGGTACTCATAATTTCCGTCTTTACAAGGAAAGTTCTTTCGATGTCTCAATTTGTTTTATAGTCCAATTTCAAATGTTTATTTAAGTTGTACAGTAATCCGGGCACGAGCATTTGTACCGTCCCGAAACAAAATTGCAATTTTAGACTAAAAAAAATCCCACTGGTGGGAATTTATTTCCATATGTGGTACTCATAATTTCCGTCTTTACAAGGAAAGTTCTTTCGATGTCTCAATTTGCTTTATAGTCCAATTTCAAATGTTTATTTTAGTCTTACCGTAATCCGAACGCGAGCATTTGTACCGTCCTCCAACAAAATTGCAATTTTAGACTCAAAAAAATCCTACTTGTGGGAATTTATTTCCATATGTGGTACTCATAATTTCCGTCATTACAAGGAAAGTTCTTTCGATATCCCAATTTGTTTTACAGTCCAATTTCAAATGTTTATTTTAGTCTTACCGTAATCCGAACCCGAGCATTTGTACCGTCCTCCAACAAAATTGCAATTTTAGACTCAAAAAAATCCCACTGGTGGGAATTTATTTCCATATGCGGTACTCATAATTTCCGTCTTTACAAGGATAGTTCTTTCGATGTCTCAATTTGTTTTATAGTCCAATTTCAAATGTTTATTTTAGTCTTACCGTAATCCGAACGCGAGCATTTGTACCGTTCTCCAACAAAATTGCAATTTTAGACTCAAAAAAATCCCACTGGTGGGAATTTATTTCAATATGTGGTACTCATAATTTCCGTCTTTACAAGGAAAGTTCTTTCGATGTCTCAATTTGTTTTACAGTCCAATTTCAAATGTTTATTTTAGTCTTACCGTAATCCGAACGCGAGCATTTGTACCGTCCTCCAACAAAATTGCAATTTTAGACTCAAAAAAATCCCACTGGTGGGAATTTATTTCCATATGTGGTACTCATAATTTCCGTCTTTACAAGGAAAGTTCTTTCGATGTCTCAATTTGTTTTATAGTCCAATTTCAAATGTTTATTTAAGTTGTACAGTAATCCGGGCACGAGCATTTGTACCGTCCCGAAACAAAATTGCAATTTTAGACTCAAAAAAATCCCACTGGTGGGAATTTATTTCCATATCTGGTACTCATAATTTCCGTCTTTACAAGGAAAGTTCTTTCGATGTCTCAATTTGTTTTATAGTCCAATTTCAAATGTTTATTTTAGTCTTACCGTAATCCGAACGCGAGCATTTGTACCGTCCTCCAACAAAATTGCAATTTTAGACTCAAAAAAATCCCACTGGTGGGAATTTATTTCCATATGTGGTACTCATAATTTCCGTCATTACAAGGAAAGTTCTTTCGATATCCCAATTTGTTTTACAGTCCAATTTCAAATGTTTATTTTAGTCTTACCGTAATCCGAACCCGAGCATTTGTACCGTCCTCCAACAAAATTGCAATTTTAGACTCAAAAAAATCCCACTGGTGGGAATTTATTTCCATATGCGGTACTCATAATTTCCGTCTTTACAAGGAAAGTTCTTTCGATGTCTCAATTTGTTTTATAGTCCAATTTCAAATGTTTATTTTAGTCTTACCGTAATCCGAACGCGAGCATTTGTACCGTTCTCCAACAAAATTGCAATTTTAGACTCAAAAAAATCCCACTGGTGGGAATTTATTTCAATATGTGGTACTCATAATTTCCGTCTTTACAAGGAAAGTTCTTTCGATGTCTCAATTTGTTTTACAGTCCAATTTCAAATGTTTATTTTAGTCTTACCGTAATCCGAACGCGAGCATTTGTACCGTCCTCCAACAAAATTGCAATTTTAGACTCAAAAAAATCCCACTGGTGGGAATTTATTTCCATATGTGGTACTCATAATTTCCGTCTTTACAAGGAAAGTTCTTTCGATGTCTCAATTTGTTTTATAGTCCAATTTCAAATGTTTATTTAAGTTGTACAGTAATCCGGGCACGAGCATTTGTACCGTCCCGAAACAAAATTGCAATTTTAGACTCAAAAAAATCCCACTGGTGGGAATTTATTTCCATATCTGGTACTCATAATTTCCGTCTTTACAAGGAAAGTTCTTTCGATGTCTCAATTTGTTTTATAGTCCAATTTCAAATGTTTATTTTAGTCTTACCGTAATCCGAACGCGAGCATTTGTACCGTCCTCCAACAAAATTGCAATTTTAGACTCAAAAAAATCCCACTGGTGGGAATTTATTTCCATATGTGGTACTCATAATTTCCGTCATTACAAGGAAAGTTCTTTCGATATCCCAATTTGTTTTACAGTCCAATTTCAAATGTTTATTTTAGTCTTACCGTAATCCGAACCCGAGCATTTGTACCGTCCTCCAACAAAATTGCAATTTTAGACTCAAAAAAATCCCACTGGTGGGAATTTATTTCCATATGCGGTACTCATAATTTCCGTCTTTACAAGGAAAGTTCTTTCGATGTCTCAATTTGTTTTATAGTCCAATTTCAAATGTTTATTTTAGTCTTACCGTAATCCGAACGCGAGCATTTGTACCGTCCTCCAACAAAATTGCAATTTTAGACTCAAAAAAATCCCACTGGTGGGAATTTATTTCCATATGTGGTACTCATAATTTCCGTCATTACAAGGAAAGTTCTTTCGATATCCCAATTTGTTTTACAGTCCAATTTCAAATGTTTATTTTAGTCTTACCGTAATCCGAACCCGAGCATTTGTACCGTCCTCCAACAAAATTGCAATTTTAGACTCAAAAAAATCCCACTGGTGGGAATTTATTTCCATATGCGGTACTCATAATTTCCGTCTTTACAAGGAAAGTTCTTTCGATGTCTCAATTTGTTTTATAGTCCAATTTCAAATGTTTATTTTAGTCTTACCGTAATCCGAACGCGAGCATTTGTACCGTTCTCCAACAAAATTGCAATTTTAGACTCAAAAAAATCCCACTGGTGGGAATTTATTTCAATATGTGGTACTCATAATTTCCGTCTTTACAAGGAAAGTTCTTTCGATGTCTCAATTTGTTTTACAGTCCAATTTCAAATGTTTATTTTAGTCTTACCGTAATCCGAACGCGAGCATTTGTACCGTCCTCCAACAAAATTGCAATTTTAGACTCAAAAAAATCCCACTGGTGGGAATTTATTTCCATATGTGGTACTCATAATTTCCGTCTTTACAAGGAAAGTTCTTTCGATGTCTCAATTTGTTTTATAGTCCAATTTCAAATGTTTATTTAAGTTGTACAGTAATCCGGGCACGAGCATTTGTACCGTCCCGAAACAAAATTGCAATTTTAGACTCAAAAAAATCCCACTGGTGGGAATTTATTTCCATATCTGGTACTCATAATTTCCGTCTTTACAAGGAAAGTTCTTTCGATGTCTCAATTTGTTTTATAGTCCAATTTCAAATGTTTATTTTAGTCTTACCGTAATCCGAACGCGAGCATTTGTACCGTCCTCCAACAAAATTGCAATTTTAGACTCAAAAAAATCCCACTGGTGGGAATTTATTTCCATATGTGGTACTCATAATTTCCGTCATTACAAGGAAAGTTCTTTCGATATCCCAATTTGTTTTACAGTCCAATTTCAAATGTTTATTTTAGTCTTACCGTAATCCGAACCCGAGCATTTGTACCGTCCTCCAACAAAATTGCAATTTTAGACTCAAAAAAATCCCACTGGTGGGAATTTATTTCCATATGCGGTACTCATAATTTCCGTCTTTACAAGGAAAGTTCTTTCGATGTCTCAATTTGTTTTATAGTCCAATTTCAAATGTTTATTTTAGTCTTACCGTAATCCGAACGCGAGCATTTGTACCGTTCTCCAACAAAATTGCAATTTTAGACTCAAAAAAATCCCACTGGTGGGAATTTATTTCAATATGTGGTACTCATAATTTCCGTCTTTACAAGGAAAGTTCTTTCGATGTCTCAATTTGTTTTACAGTCCAATTTCAAATGTTTATTTTAGTCTTACCGTAATCCGAACGCGAGCATTTGTACCGTCCTCCAACAAAATTGCAATTTTAGACTCAAAAAAATCCCACTGGTGGGAATTTATTTCCATATGTGGTACTCATAATTTCCGTCTTTACAAGGAAAGTTCTTTCGATGTCTCAATTTGTTTTATAGTCCAATTTCAAATGTTTATTTAAGTTGTACAGTAATCCGGGCACGAGCATTTGTACCGTCCCGAAACAAAATTGCAATTTTAGACTCAAAAAAATCCCACTGGTGGGAATTTATTTCCATATCTGGTACTCATAATTTCCGTCTTTACAAGGAAAGTTCTTTCGATGTCTCAATTTGTTTTATAGTCCAATTTCAAATGTTTATTTTAGTCTTACCGTAATCCGAACGCGAGCATTTGTACCGTCCTCCAACAAAATTGCAATTTTAGACTAAAAAAAATCCCACTGGTGGGAATTTATTTCCATATGTGGTACTCATAATTTCCGTCATTACAAGGAAAGTTCTTTCGATATCCCAATTTGTTTTACAGTCCAATTTCAAATGTTTATTTTAGTCTTACCGTAATCCGAACCCGAGCATTTGTACCGTCCTCCAACAAAATTGCAATTTTAGACTCAAAAAAATCCCACTGGTGGGAATTTATTTCCATATGCGGTACTCATAATTTCCGTCTTTACAAGGAAAGTTCTTTCGATGTCTCAATTTGTTTTATAGTCCAATTTCAAATGTTTATTTTAGTCTTACCGTAATCCGAACGCGAGCATTTGTACCGTTCTCCAACAAAATTGCAATTTTAGACTCAAAAAAATCCCACTGGTGGGAATTTATTTCCATATGTGGTACTCATAATTTCCGTCTTTACAAGGAAAGTTCTTTCGATATCTCAATTTGTTTTACAGTCCAATTTCAAATGTTTATTTAAGTCGTAAAGTAATCCGGGCACGAGCATTTGTTCCGTCCCCAAACAAAATTGCAATTTTAGACTAAAAAAAATCCCACTGGTGGGAATTTATTTCCATATGTGGTACTCATAATTTCCGTCTTTACAAGGAAAGTTCTTTCGATATCTCAATTTGTTTTACAGTCCAATTTCAAATGTTTATTTTAGTCTTACCGTAATCCGAACCCGAGCATTTGTACCGTCCTCCAACAAAATTGCAATTTTAGACTCAAAAAAATCCCACTGGTGGGAATTTATTTCCATATGCGGTACTCATAATTTCCGTCTTTACAAGGATAGTTCTTTCGATGTCTCAATTTGTTTTACAGTCCAATTTCAAATGTTTATTTTAGTCTTACCGTAATCCGAACGCGAGCATTTGTACCGTTCTCCAACAAAATTGCAATTTTAGACTCAAAAAAATCCCACTGGTGGGAATTTATTTCCATATGTGGTACTCATAATTTCCGTCATTACAAGGAAAGTTCTTTCGATATCCCAATTTGTTTTACAGTCCAATTTCAAATGTTTATTTTAGTCTTACCGTAATCCGAACCCGAGCATTTGTACTGTCCTCCAACAAAATTGCAATTTTAGACTCAAAAAAATCCCACTGGTGGGAATTTATTTCCATATGCGGTACTCATAATTTCCGTCTTTACAAGGAAAGTTCTTTCGATGTCTCAATTTGTTTTATAGTCCAATTTCAAATGTTTATTTTAGTCTTACCGTAATCCGAACGCGAGCATTTGTACCGTTCTCCAACAAAATTGCAATTTTAGACTCAAAAAAATCCCACTGGTGGGAATATATTTCCATATGTGGTACTCATAATTTCCGTCTTTACAAGGAAAGTTCTTTCGATGTCTCAATTTGTTTTATAGTCCAATTTCAAATGTTTATTTAAGTTGTACAGTAATCCGGGCACGAGCATTTGTACCGTCCCGAAACAAAATTGCAATTTTAGACTAAAAAAAATCCCACTGGTGGGAATTTATTTCCATATGTGGTACTCATAATTTCCGTCTTTACAAGGAAAGTTCTTTCGATGTCTCAATTTGCTTTATAGTCCAATTTCAAATGTTTATTTTAGTCTTACCGTAATCCGAACGCGAGCATTTGTACCGTCCTCCAACAAAATTGCAATTTTAGACTCAAAAAAATCCTACTTGTGGGAATTTATTTCCATATGTGGTACTCATAATTTCCGTCATTACAAGGAAAGTTCTTTCGATATCCCAATTTGTTTTACAGTCCAATTTCAAATGTTTATTTTAGTCTTACCGTAATCCGAACCCGAGCATTTGTACCGTCCTCCAACAAAATTGCAATTTTAGACTCAAAAAAATCCCACTGGTGGGAATTTATTTCCATATGCGGTACTCATAATTTCCGTCTTTACAAGGATAGTTCTTTCGATGTCTCAATTTGTTTTATAGTCCAATTTCAAATGTTTATTTTAGTCTTACCGTAATCCGAACGCGAGCATTTGTACCGTTCTCCAACAAAATTGCAATTTTAGACTCAAAAAAATCCCACTGGTGGGAATTTATTTCAATATGTGGTACTCATAATTTCCGTCTTTACAAGGAAAGTTCTTTCGATGTCTCAATTTGTTTTACAGTCCAATTTCAAATGTTTATTTTAGTCTTACCGTAATCCGAACGCGAGCATTTGTACCGTCCTCCAACAAAATTGCAATTTTAGACTCAAAAAAATCCCACTGGTGGGAATTTATTTCCATATGTGGTACTCATAATTTCCGTCTTTACAAGGAAAGTTCTTTCGATGTCTCAATTTGTTTTATAGTCCAATTTCAAATGTTTATTTAAGTTGTACAGTAATCCGGGCACGAGCATTTGTACCGTCCCGAAACAAAATTGCAATTTTAGACTCAAAAAAATCCCACTGGTGGGAATTTATTTCCATATCTGGTACTCATAATTTCCGTCTTTACAAGGAAAGTTCTTTCGATGTCTCAATTTGTTTTATAGTCCAATTTCAAATGTTTATTTTAGTCTTACCGTAATCCGAACGCGAGCATTTGTACCGTCCTCCAACAAAATTGCAATTTTAGACTCAAAAAAATCCCACTGGTGGGAATTTATTTCCATATGTGGTACTCATAATTTCCGTCATTACAAGGAAAGTTCTTTCGATATCCCAATTTGTTTTACAGTCCAATTTCAAATGTTTATTTTAGTCTTACCGTAATCCGAACCCGAGCATTTGTACCGTCCTCCAACAAAATTGCAATTTTAGACTCAAAAAAATCCCACTGGTGGGAATTTATTTCCATATGCGGTACTCATAATTTCCGTCTTTACAAGGAAAGTTCTTTCGATGTCTCAATTTGTTTTATAGTCCAATTTCAAATGTTTATTTTAGTCTTACCGTAATCCGAACGCGAGCATTTGTACCGTTCTCCAACAAAATTGCAATTTTAGACTCAAAAAAATCCCACTGGTGGGAATTTATTTCAATATGTGGTACTCATAATTTCCGTCTTTACAAGGAAAGTTCTTTCGATGTCTCAATTTGTTTTACAGTCCAATTTCAAATGTTTATTTTAGTCTTACCGTAATCCGAACGCGAGCATTTGTACCGTCCTCCAACAAAATTGCAATTTTAGACTCAAAAAAATCCCACTGGTGGGAATTTATTTCCATATGTGGTACTCATAATTTCCGTCTTTACAAGGAAAGTTCTTTCGATGTCTCAATTTGTTTTATAGTCCAATTTCAAATGTTTATTTAAGTTGTACAGTAATCCGGGCACGAGCATTTGTACCGTCCCGAAACAAAATTGCAATTTTAGACTCAAAAAAATCCCACTGGTGGGAATTTATTTCCATATCTGGTACTCATAATTTCCGTCTTTACAAGGAAAGTTCTTTCGATGTCTCAATTTGTTTTATAGTCCAATTTCAAATGTTTATTTTAGTCTTACCGTAATCCGAACGCGAGCATTTGTACCGTCCTCCAACAAAATTGCAATTTTAGACTCAAAAAAATCCCACTGGTGGGAATTTATTTCCATATGTGGTACTCATAATTTCCGTCATTACAAGGAAAGTTCTTTCGATATCCCAATTTGTTTTATAGTCCAATTTCAAATGTTTATTTTAGTCTTACCGTAATCCGAACCCGAGCATTTGTACCGTCCTCCAACAAAATTGCAATTTTAGACTCAAAAAAATCCCACTGGTGGGAATTTATTTCCATATCTGGTACTCATAATTTCCGTCTTTACAAGGAAAGTTCTTTCGATGTCTCAATTTGTTTTATAGTCCAATTTCAAATGTTTATTTTAGTCTTACCGTAATCCGAACGCGAGCATTTGTACCGTCCTCCAACAAAATTGCAATTTTAGACTCAAAAAAATCCCACTGGTGGGAATTTATTTCCATATGTGGTACTCATAATTTCCGTCATTACAAGGAAAGTTCTTTCGATATCCCAATTTGTTTTACAGTCCAATTTCAAATGATTATTTTAGTCTTACCGTAATCCGAACCCGAGCATTTGTACCGTCCTCCAACAAAATTGCAATTTTAGACTCAAAAAAATCCCACTGGTGGGAATTTATTTCCATATGCGGTACTCATAATTTCCGTCTTTACAAGGAAAGTTCTTTCGATGTCTCAATTTGTTTTATAGTCCAATTTCAAATGTTTATTTTAGTCTTACCGTAATCCGAACGCGAGCATTTGTACCGTTCTCCAACAAAATTGCAATTTTAGACTCAAAAAAATCCCACTGGTGGGAATTTATTTCAATATGTGGTACTCATAATTTCCGTCTTTACAAGGAAAGTTCTTTCGATGTCTCAATTTGTTTTACAGTCCAATTTCAAATGTTTATTTTAGTCTTACCGTAATCCGAACGCGAGCATTTGTACCGTCCTCCAACAAAATTGCAATTTTAGACTCAAAAAAATCCCACTGGTGGGAATTTATTTCCATATGTGGTACTCATAATTTCCGTCTTTACAAGGAAAGTTCTTTCGATGTCTCAATTTGTTTTATAGTCCAATTTCAAATGTTTATTTAAGTTGTACAGTAATCCGGGCACGAGCATTTGTACCGTCCCGAAACAAAATTGCAATTTTAGACTCAAAAAAATCCCACTGGTGGGAATTTATTTCCATATCTGGTACTCATAATTTCCGTCTTTACAAGGAAAGTTCTTTCGATGTCTCAATTTGTTTTATAGTCCAATTTCAAATGTTTATTTTAGTCTTACCGTAATCCGAACGCGAGCATTTGTACCGTCCTCCAACAAAATTGCAATTTTAGACTCAAAAAAATCCCACTGGTGGGAATTTATTTCCATATGTGGTACTCATAATTTCCGTCATTACAAGGAAAGTTCTTTCGATATCCCAATTTGTTTTACAGTCCAATTTCAAATGTTTATTTTAGTCTTACCGTAATCCGAACCCGAGCATTTGTACCGTCCTCCAACAAAATTGCAATTTTAGACTCAAAAAAATCCCACTGGTGGGAATTTATTTCCATATGCGGTACTCATAATTTCCGTCTTTACAAGGAAAGTTCTTTCGATGTCTCAATTTGTTTTATAGTCCAATTTCAAATGTTTATTTTAGTCTTACCGTAATCCGAACGCGAGCATTTGTACCGTTCTCCAACAAAATTGCAATTTTAGACTCAAAAAAATCCCACTGGTGGGAATTTATTTCCATATGTGGTACTCATAATTTCCGTCTTTACAAGGAAAGTTCTTTCGATATCTCAATTTGTTTTACAGTCCAATTTCAAATGTTTATTTAAGTCGTAAAGTAATCCGGGCACGAGCATTTGTTCCGTCCCCAAACAAAATTGCAATTTTAGACTAAAAAAAATCCCACTGGTGGGAATTTATTTCCATATGTGGTACTCATAATTTCCGTCTTTACAAGGAAAGTTCTTTCGATATCTCAATTTGTTTTACAGTCCAATTTCAAATGTTTATTTTAGTCTTACCGTAATCCGAACCCGAGCATTTGTACCGTCCTCCAACAAAATTGCAATTTTAGACTCAAAAAAATCCCACTGGTGGGAATTTATTTCCATATGCGGTACTCATAATTTCCGTCTTTACAAGGATAGTTCTTTCGATGTCTCAATTTGTTTTACAGTCCAATTTCAAATGTTTATTTTAGTCTTACCGTAATCCGAACGCGAGCATTTGTACCGTTCTCCAACAAAATTGCAATTTTAGACTCAAAAAAATCCCACTGGTGGGAATTTATTTCCATATGTGGTACTCATAATTTCCGTCATTACAAGGAAAGTTCTTTCGATATCCCAATTTGTTTTACAGTCCAATTTCAAATGTTTATTTTAGTCTTACCGTAATCCGAACCCGAGCATTTGTACTGTCCTCCAACAAAATTGCAATTTTAGACTCAAAAAAATCCCACTGGTGGGAATTTATTTCCATATGCGGTACTCATAATTTCCGTCTTTACAAGGAAAGTTCTTTCGATGTCTCAATTTGTTTTATAGTCCAATTTCAAATGTTTATTTTAGTCTTACCGTAATCCGAACGCGAGCATTTGTACCGTTCTCCAACAAAATTGCAATTTTAGACTCAAAAAAATCCCACTGGTGGGAATATATTTCCATATGTGGTACTCATAATTTCCGTCTTTACAAGGAAAGTTCTTTCGATGTCTCAATTTGTTTTATAGTCCAATTTCAAATGTTTATTTAAGTTGTACAGTAATCCGGGCACGAGCATTTGTACCGTCCCGAAACAAAATTGCAATTTTAGACTAAAAAAAATCCCACTGGTGGGAATTTATTTCCATATGTGGTACTCATAATTTCCGTCTTTACAAGGAAAGTTCTTTCGATGTCTCAATTTGCTTTATAGTCCAATTTCAAATGTTTATTTTAGTCTTACCGTAATCCGAACGCGAGCATTTGTACCGTCCTCCAACAAAATTGCAATTTTAGACTCAAAAAAATCCTACTTGTGGGAATTTATTTCCATATGTGGTACTCATAATTTCCGTCATTACAAGGAAAGTTCTTTCGATATCCCAATTTGTTTTACAGTCCAATTTCAAATGTTTATTTTAGTCTTACCGTAATCCGAACCCGAGCATTTGTACCGTCCTCCAACAAAATTGCAATTTTAGACTCAAAAAAATCCCACTGGTGGGAATTTATTTCCATATGCGGTACTCATAATTTCCGTCTTTACAAGGATAGTTCTTTCGATGTCTCAATTTGTTTTATAGTCCAATTTCAAATGTTTATTTTAGTCTTACCGTAATCCGAACGCGAGCATTTGTACCGTTCTCCAACAAAATTGCAATTTTAGACTCAAAAAAATCCCACTGGTGGGAATTTATTTCCATATGTGGTACTCATAATTTCCGTCTTTACAAGGAAAGTTCTTTCGATGTCTCAATTTGTTTTACAGTCCAATTTCAAATGTTTATTTTAGTCTTACCGTAATCCGAACGCGAGCATTTGTACCGTCCTCCAACAAAATTTCAATTTTAGACTCAAAAAAATCCCACTGGTGGGAATTTATTTCCATATGTGGTACTCATAATTTCCGTTTTTACAAGGAAAGTTCTTTCGATATCTCAATTTGTTTTATAGTCCAATTTCAAATGTTTATTTAAGTTGTACAGTAATCCGGGCACGAGCATTTGTACCGTCCCGAAACAAAATTGCAATTTTAGACTCAAAAAAATCCCACTGGTGGGAATTTATTTCCATATCTGGTACTCATAATTTCCGTCTTTACAAGGAAAGTTCTTTCGATGTCTCAATTTGTTTTATAGTCCAATTTCAAATGTTTATTTTAGTCTTACCGTAATCCGAACGCGAGCATTTGTACCGTCCTCCAACAAAATTGCAATTTTAGACTCAAAAAAATCCCACTGGTGGGAATTTATTTCCATATGTGGTACTCATAATTTCCGTCATTACAAGGAAAGTTCTTTCGATGTCTCAATTTGTTTTATAGTCCAATTTCAAATGTTTATTTAAGTTGTACAGTAATCCGGGCACGAGCATTTGTACCGTCCCGAAACAAAATTGCAATTTTAGACTAAAAAAAATCCCACTGGTGGGAATTTATTTCCATATGTGGTACTCATAATTTCCGTCTTTACAAGGAAAGTTCTTTCGATGTCTCAATTTGCTTTATAGTCCAATTTCAAATGTTTATTTTAGTCTTACCGTAATCCGAACGCGAGCATTTGTACCGTCCTCCAACAAAATTGCAATTTTAGACTCAAAAAAATCCCACTTGTGGGAATTTATTTCCATATGTGGTACTCATAATTTCCGTCAGTACAAGGAAAGTTCTTTCGATATCCCAATTTGTTTTACAGTCCAATTTCAAATGTTTATTTTAGTCTTACCGTAATTCGAACCCGAGCATTTGTACCGTCCTCCAACAAAATTGCAATTTTAGACTCAAAAAAATCCCACTGGTGGGAATTTATTTCCATATGCGGTACTCATAATTTCCGTCTTTACAAGGATAGTTCTTTCGATGTCTCAATTTGTTTTATAGTCCAATTTCAAATGTTTATTTTAGTCTTACCGTAATCCGAACGCGAGCATTTGTACCGTCCTCCAACAAAATTGCAATTTTAGACTCAAAAAAATCCCACTGGTGGTAATTTATTTCCATATGTGGTACTCATAATTTTCGTCTTTACAAGGAAAGTTCTTTCGATGTCTCAATTTGTTTTATAGTCCAATTTCAAATGTTTATTTAAGTTGTACAGTAATCCGGGCACGAGCAATTGTACCGTCTCCCAACAAAATTGCAATTTTAGACTCAAAAAAATCCCACTGGTGGGAATTTATTTCCATATGTGGTACTCATAATTTCCGTCTTTACAAGGAAAGTTCTTTCGATATCTCAATTTGTTTTACAGTCCAATTTCAAATGTTTATTTAAGTCGTAAAGTAATCCGGGCACGAGCATTTGTTCCGTCCCCAAACAAAATTGCAATTTTAGACTCAAAAAAATCCCACTGGTGGGAATTTATTTCCATATGTGGTACTCATAATTTCCGTCTTTACAAGGAAAGTTCTTTCGATATCTCAATTTGTTTTACAGTCCAATTTCAAATGTTTATTTAAGTTGTAAAGTAATCCGGGCACGAGCATTTGTACCGTCCCCAAACAAAATTGCAATTTTAGACTCAAAAAAATCCAACTGGTGGGAATTTATTTCCATATGTGGTACTCATAATTTTCGTCTTTACATGGAAAGTTCTTTCGATGTCTCAATTTGTTTTATAGTCCAATTTCAAATGTTTATTTTAGTCTTACCGTAATCCGAACGCGAGCATTTGTACAGTCCTCCAACAAAATTGCAATTTTAGACTCAAAAAAATCCCACTGGTGGTAATTTATTTCCATATGTGGTACTCATAATTTTCGTCTTTACAAGGAAAGTTCTTTCGATATCTCAGTTTGTTTTACAGTCCAATTTCAAATGTTTATTTAAGTTGTAAAGTAATCCGGGCACGAGCATTTGTACCGTCCCCAAACAAAATTGCAATTTTAGACTCAAAAAAATCCCACTGGTGGTAATTTATTTCCATATGTGGTACTCATAATTTTCGTCTTTACAAGGAAAGTTCTTTCGATATCTCAATTTGTTTTACAGTCCAATTTCAAATGTTTATTTAAGTTGTAAAGTAATCCGGGCACGAGCATTTGTACCGTCCCCAAACAAAATTGCAATTTTAGACTCAAAAAAATCCAACTGGTGGGAATTTATTTCCATATGTGGTACTCATAATTTTCGTCTTTACATGGAAAGTTCTTTCGATGTCTCAATTTGTTTTATAGTCCAATTTCAAATGTTTATTTTAGTCTTACCGTAATCCGAACGCGAGCATTTGTACAGTCCTCCAACAAAATTGCAATTTTAGACTCAAAAAAATCCCACTGGTGGTAATTTATTTCCATGTGTGGTACTCATAATTTTCGTCTTTACAAGGAAAGTTCTTTCGATATCTCAGTTTGTTTTACAGTCCAATTTTAAATGTTTATTTAAGTCTTACCGTAATCCGAGCACGAGCATTTGTACCGTCTCCCAACAAAATTGCAATTTTAGACTCAAAAAAATCCCACTGGTGGGAATTTATTTCCATATGTGGTACTCATAATTTCCGTCTTTACAAGGAAAGTTCTTTCGATGTCTCAATTTGTTTTACAGTCCAATTTCAAATGTTTATTTTAGTCTTACCGTAATCCGAACGCGAGCATTTGTACCGTCCTCCAACAAAATTGCAATTTTAGACTCAAAAAAATCCCACTGGTGGGAATTTATTTCCATATATGGTACTCATAATTTCCGTCTTTACAAGGAAAGTTCTTTCGATGTCTCAATATGTTTTACAGTCCAATTTCAAATGTTTATTTTAGTCTTACCGTAATCCGAACGCGAGCATTTGTACCGTCCTCCAACAAAATTGCAATTTTAGACTCAAAAAAATCCCACTGGTGGGAATTTATTTCCATGTGTGGTACTCATAATTTCCGTCTTTACAAGGAAAGTTCTTTCGATGTCTCAATTTGTTTTATAGTCCAATTTCAAATGTTTATTTAAGTTGTACAGTAATCCGGGCACGACCATTTGTACCGTCTCCCAACAAAATTGCAATTTTAGACTCAAAAAAATCCCACTGGTGGTAATTTATTTCCATATGTGGTACTCATAATTTCCGTCTTTACAAGGAAAGTTCTTTCGATATCTCAATTTGTTTTACAGTCCAATTTCAAATGTTTATTTAAGTCGTAAAGTAATCCGGGCACGAGCATTTGTTCCGTCCCCAAACAAAATTGCAATTTTAGACTAAAAAAAATCCCACTGGTGGGAATTTATTTCGATATGTGGTACTCATAATTTCCGTCTTTACAAGGAAAGTTCTTTCGATATCTCAATTTGTTTTACAGTCCAATTTCAAATGTTTATTTAAGTTGTAAAGTAATCCGGGCACGAGCATTTGTACCGTCCCCAAACAAAATTGCAATTTTAGACTCAAAAAAATCCAACTGGTGGGAATTTATTTCCATATGTGGTACTCATAATTTTCGTCTTTACATGGAAAGTTCTTTCGATGTCTCAATTTGTTTTATAGTCCAATTTCAAATGTTTATTTTAGTCTTACCGTAATCCGAACGCGAGCATTTGTACCGTCCTCCAACAAAATTGCAATTTTAGACTCAAAAAAATCCCACTG
This sequence comes from Hydrangea macrophylla, assembly GCA_033977485.1. Lineage (NCBI taxonomy): Eukaryota > Viridiplantae > Streptophyta > Magnoliopsida > Cornales > Hydrangeaceae > Hydrangea > Hydrangea macrophylla. The sequence continues at coordinate 81,941,117 of CM066996.1, forward strand.
GTGGTAATTTATTTCCATATGTGGTACTCATAATTTTCGTCTTTACAAGGAAAGTTCTTTCGATGTCTCAATTTGTTTTATAGTCCAATTTCAAATGTTTATTTAAGTTGTACAGTAATCCGGGCACGAGCATTTGTACCGTCTCCCAACAAAATTGCAATTTTAGACTCAAAAAAATCCCACTGGTGGGAATTTATTTCCATATGTGGTACTCATAATTTCCGTCTTTACAAGGAAAGTTCTTTCGATATCTCAATTTGTTTTACAGTCCAATTTCAAATGTTTATTTAAGTCGTAAAGTAATCCGGGCACAAGCATTTGTTCCGTCCCCAAACAAAATTGCAATTTTAGACTCAAAAAAATCCCACTGGTGGGAATTTATTTCCATATGTGGTACTCATAATTTCCGTCTTTACAAGGAAAGTTCTTTCGATATCTCAATTTGTTTTACAGTCCAATTTCAAATGTTTATTTAAGTTGTAAAGTAATCCGGGCACGAGCATTTGTACCGTCCCCAAACAAAATTGCAATTTTAGACTCAAAAAAATCCAACTGGTGGGAATTTATTTCCATATGTGGTACTCATAATTTTCGTCTTTACATGGAAAGTTCTTTCGATGTCTCAATTTGTTTTATAGTCCAATTTCAAATGTTTATTTTAGTCTTACCGTAATCCGAACGCGAGCATTTGTACAGTCCTCCAACAAAATTGCAATTTTAGACTCAAAAAAATCCCACTGGTGGTAATTTATTTCCATATGTGGTACTCATAATTTTCGTCTTTACAAGGAAAGTTCTTTCGATATCTCAGTTTGTTTTACAGTCCAATTTCAAATGTTTATTTAAGTTGTAAAGTAATCCGGGCACGAGCATTTGTACCGTCCCCAAACAAAATTGCAATTTTAGACTCAAAAAAATCCCACTGGTGGTAATTTATTTCCATATGTGGTACTCATAATTTTCGTCTTTACAAGGAAAGTTCTTTCGATATCTCAATTTGTTTTACAGTCCAATTTCAAATGTTTATTTAAGTTGTAAAGTAATCCGGGCACGAGCATTTGTACCGTCCCCAAACAAAATTGCAATTTTAGACTCAAAAAAATCCAACTGGTGGGAATTTATTTCCATATGTGGTACTCATAATTTTCGTCTTTACATGGAAAGTTCTTTCGATGTCTCAATTTGTTTTATAGTCCAATTTCAAATGTTTATTTTAGTCTTACCGTAATCCGAACGCGAGCATTTGTACAGTCCTCCAACAAAATTGCAATTTTAGACTCAAAAAAATCCCACTGGTGGTAATTTATTTCCATATGTGGTACTCATAATTTTCGTCTTTACAAGGAAAGTTCTTTCGATATCTCAGTTTGTTTTACAGTCCAATTTCAAATGTTTATTTAAGTCTTACCGTAATCCGAGCACGAGCATTTGTACCGTCTCCCAACAAAATTGCAATTTTAGACTCAAAAAAATCCCACTGGTGGGAATTTATTTCCATATGTGGTACTCATAATTTCCGTCTTTACAAGGAAAGTTCTTTCGATGTCTCAATTTGTTTTACAGTCCAATTTCAAATGTTTATTTTAGTCTTACCGTAATCCGAACGCGAGCATTTGTACCGTCCTCCAACAAAATTGCAATTTTAGACTCAAAAAAATCCCACTGGTGGGAATTTATTTCCATATATGGTACTCATAATTTCCGTCTTTACAAGGAAAGTTCTTTCGATGTCTCAATATGTTTTACAGTCCAATTTCAAATGTTTATTTTAGTCTTACCGTAATCCGAACGCGAGCATTTGTACCGTCCTCCAACAAAATTGCAATTTTAGACTCAAAAAAATCCCACTGGTGGGAATTTATTTCCATGTGTGGTACTCATAATTTCCGTCTTTACAAGGAAAGTTCTTTCGATGTCTCAATTTGTTTTATAGTCCAATTTCAAATGTTTATTTAAGTTGTACAGTAATCCGGGCACGACCATTTGTACCGTCTCCCAACAAAATTGCAATTTTAGACTCAAAAAAATCCCACTGGTGGTAATTTATTTCCATATGTGGTACTCATAATTTCCGTCTTTACAAGGAAAGTTCTTTCGATATCTCAATTTGTTTTACAGTCCAATTTCAAATGTTTATTTAAGTCGTAAAGTAATCCGGGCACGAGCATTTGTTCCGTCCCCAAACAAAATTGCAATTTTAGACTAAAAAAAATCCCACTGGTGGGAATTTATTTCGATATGTGGTACTCATAATTTCCGTCTTTACAAGGAAAGTTCTTTCGATATCTCAATTTGTTTTACAGTCCAATTTCAAATGTTTATTTAAGTTGTAAAGTAATCCGGGCACGAGCATTTGTACCGTCCCCAAACAAAATTGCAATTTTAGACTCAAAAAAATCCAACTGGTGGGAATTTATTTCCATATGTGGTACTCATAATTTTCGTCTTTACATGGAAAGTTCTTTCGATGTCTCAATTTGTTTTATAGTCCAATTTCAAATGTTTATTTTAGTCTTACCGTAATCCGAACGCGAGCATTTGTACCGTCCTCCAACAAAATTGCAATTTTAGACTCAAAAAAATCCCACTGGTGGTAATTTATTTCCATATGTGGTACTCATAATTTTCGTCTTTACAAGGAAAGTTCTTTCGATGTCTCAATTTGTTTTATAGTCCAATTTCAAATGTTTATTTAAGTTGTACAGTAATCCGGGCACGAGCATTTGTACCGTCTCCCAACAAAATTGCAATTTTAGACTCAAAAAAATCCCACTGGTGGGAATTTATTTCCATATGTGGTACTCATAATTTCCGTCTTTACAAGGAAAGTTCTTTCGATATCTCAATTTGTTTTACAGTCCAATTTCAAATGTTTATTTAAGTCGTAAAGTAATCCGGGCACAAGCATTTGTTCCGTCCCCAAACAAAATTGCAATTTTAGACTCAAAAAAATCCCACTGGTGGGAATTTATTTCCATATGTGGTACTCATAATTTCCGTCTTTACAAGGAAAGTTCTTTCGATATCTCAATTTGTTTTACAGTCCAATTTCAAATGTTTATTTAAGTTGTAAAGTAATCCGGGCACGAGCATTTGTACCGTCCCCAAACAAAATTGCAATTTTAGACTCAAAAAAATCCAACTGGTGGGAATTTATTTCCATATGTGGTACTCATAATTTTCGTCTTTACATGGAAAGTTCTTTCGATGTCTCAATTTGTTTTATAGTCCAATTTCAAATGTTTATTTTAGTCTTACCGTAATCCGAACGCGAGCATTTGTACAGTCCTCCAACAAAATTGCAATTTTAGACTCAAAAAAATCCCACTGGTGGTAATTTATTTCCATATGTGGTACTCATAATTTTCGTCTTTACAAGGAAAGTTCTTTCGATATCTCAGTTTGTTTTACAGTCCAATTTCAAATGTTTATTTAAGTTGTAAAGTAATCCGGGCACGAGCATTTGTACCGTCCCCAAACAAAATTGCAATTTTAGACTCAAAAAAATCCCACTGGTGGTAATTTATTTCCATATGTGGTACTCATAATTTTCGTCTTTACAAGGAAAGTTCTTTCGATATCTCAATTTGTTTTACAGTCCAATTTCAAATGTTTATTTAAGTTGTAAAGTAATCCGGGCACGAGCATTTGTACCGTCCCCAAACAAAATTGCAATTTTAGACTCAAAAAAATCCAACTGGTGGGAATTTATTTCCATATGTGGTACTCATAATTTTCGTCTTTACATGGAAAGTTCTTTCGATGTCTCAATTTGTTTTATAGTCCAATTTCAAATGTTTATTTTAGTCTTACCGTAATCCGAACGCGAGCATTTGTACAGTCCTCCAACAAAATTGCAATTTTAGACTCAAAAAAATCCCACTGGTGGTAATTTATTTCCATATGTGGTACTCATAATTTTCGTCTTTACAAGGAAAGTTCTTTCGATATCTCAGTTTGTTTTACAGTCCAATTTCAAATGTTTATTTAAGTCTTACCGTAATCCGAGCACGAGCATTTGTACCGTCTCCCAACAAAATTGCAATTTTAGACTCAAAAAAATCCCACTGGTGGGAATTTATTTCCATATGTGGTACTCATAATTTCCGTCTTTACAAGGAAAGTTCTTTCGATGTCTCAATTTGTTTTACAGTCCAATTTCAAATGTTTATTTTAGTCTTACCGTAATCCGAACGCGAGCATTTGTACCGTCCTCCAACAAAATTGCAATTTTAGACTCAAAAAAATCCCACTGGTGGGAATTTATTTCCATATATGGTACTCATAATTTCCGTCTTTACAAGGAAAGTTCTTTCGATGTCTCAATATGTTTTACAGTCCAATTTCAAATGTTTATTTTAGTCTTACCGTAATCCGAACGCGAGCATTTGTACCGTCCTCCAACAAAATTGCAATTTTAGACTCAAAAAAATCCCACTGGTGGGAATTTATTTCCATATATGGTACTCATAATTTCCGTCTTTACAAGGAAAGTTCTTTCGATATCTCAATTTGTTTTACAGTCCAATTTCAAATGTTTATTTAAGTCGTACAGTAATCCGGGCACGAGCATTTGTTCCGTCCCCAAACAAAATTGCAATTTTAGACTGAAAAAAATACCACTGGTGGGAATTTATTTCCATATGTGGTACTCATAATTTCCGTCTTTACAAGGAAAGTTATTTCGATATCTCAATTTGTTTTGCAGTCCAATTTCAAATGTTTATTTAAGTTGTACAGTAATCCGGGCACGAGCATTTGTACCGTCCCGAAACAAAATTGCAATTTTAGACTCAAAAAAATCCCACTGGTGGGAATTTATTTCCATATGTGGTACTCATAATTTCCGTCTTTACAAGGAAAGTTCTTTCGATGTCTCAATTTGTTTTATAGTCCAATTTCAAATGTTTATTTTAGTCTTACCGTAATCCGAACGCGAGCATTTGTACCGTCCTCCAACAAAATTGCAATTTTAGACTCAAAAAAATCCCACTGGTGGGAATTTATTTCCATATGTGGTACTCATAATTTCCGTCATTACAAGGAAAGTTCTTTCGATATCCCAATTTGTTTTACAGTCCAATTTCAAATGTTTATTTTAGTCTTACCGTAATCCGAACCCAAGCATTTGTACCGTCCTCCAACAAAATTGCAATTTTAGACTCAAAAAAATCCCACTGGTGGGAATTTATTTCCATATGCGGTACTCATAATTTCCGTCTTTACAAGGAAAGTTCTTTCGATGTCTCAATTTGTTTTATAGTCCAATTTCAAATGTTTATTTAAGTTGTACAGTAATCCGGGCACGACCATTTGTACCGTCTCCCAACAAAATTGCAATTTTAGACTCAAAAAAATCCCACTGGTGGTAATTTATTTCCATATGTGGTACTCATAATTTCCGTCTTTACAAGGAAAGTTCTTTCGATATCTCAATTTGTTTTACAGTCCAATTTCAAATGTTTATTTAAGTCGTAAAGTAATCCGGGCACGAGCATTTGTTCCGTCCCCAAACAAAATTGCAATTTTAGACTAAAAAAAATCCCACTGGTGGGAATTTATTTCGATATGTGGTACTCATAATTTCCGTCTTTACAAGGAAAGTTCTTTCGATATCTCAATTTGTTTTACAGTCCAATTTCAAATGTTTATTTAAGTTGTCAAGTAATCCGGGCACGAGCATTTGTACCGTCCCCAAACAAAATTGCAATTTTAGACTCAAAAAAATCCAACTGGTGGGAATTTATTTCCATATGTGGTACTCATAATTTTCGTCTTTACATGGAAAGTTCTTTCGATGTCTCAATTTGTTTTATAGTCCAATTTCAAATGTTTATTTTAGTCTTACCGTAATCCGAACGCGAGCATTTGTACAGTCCTCCAACAAAATTGCAATTTTAGACTCAAAAAAATCCCACTGGTGGTAATTTATTTCCATATGTGGTACTCATAATTTTCGTCTTTACAAGGAAAGTTCTTTCGATATCTCAGTTTGTTTTAAAGTCCAATTTCAAATGTTTATTTAAGTCTTACCGTAATCCGAGCACGAGCATTTGTACCGTCTCCCAACAAAATTGCAATTTTAGACTCAAAAAAATCCCACTGGTGGGAATTTATTTCCATATGTGGTACTCATAATTTCCGTCTTTACAAGGAAAGTTCTTTCGATGTCTCAATTTGTTTTACAGTCCAATTTCAAATGTTTATTTTAGTCTTACCGTAATCCGAACGCGAGCATTTGTACCGTCCTCCAACAAAATTGCAATTTTAGACTCAAAAAAATCCCACTGGTGGGAATTTATTTCCATATATGGTACTCATAATTTCCGTCTTTACAAGGAAAGTTCTTTCGATATCTCAATTTGTTTTACAGTCCAATTTCAAATGTTTATTTAAGTCGTACAGTAATCCGGGCACGAGCATTTGTTCCGTCCCCAAACAAAATTGCAATTTTAGACTGAAAAAAATACCACTGGTGGGAATTTATTTCCATATGTGGTACTCATAATTTCTGTCTTTACAAGGAAAGTTATTTCGATATCTCAATTTGTTTTGCAGTCCAATTTCAAATGTTTATTTAAGTTGTACAGTAATCCGGGCACGAGCATTTGTACCGTCCCGAAACAAAATTGCAATTTTAGACTCAAAAAAATCCCACTGGTGGGAATTTATTTCCATATGTGGTACTCATAATTTCCGTCTTTACAAGGAAAGTTCTTTCGATGTCTCAATTTGTTTTATAGTCCAATTTCAAATGTTTATTTTAGTCTTACCGTAATCCGAACGCGAGCATTTGTACCGTCCTCCAACAAAATTGCAATTTTAGACTCAAAAAAATCCCACTGGTGGGAATTTATTTACATATGTGGTACTCATAATTTCCGTCATTACAAGGAAAGTTCTTTCGATATCCCAATTTGTTTTACAGTCCAATTTCAAATGTTTATTTTAGTCTTACCGTAATCCGAACCCGAGCATTTGTACCGTCCTCCAACAAAATTGCAATTTTAGACTCAAAAAAATCCCACTGGTGGGAATTTATTTCCATATGTGGTGCTCATAATTTCCGTCTTTACAAGGAAAGTTCTTTCGATGTCTCAATTTGTTTTACAGTCCAATTTCAAATGTTTATTTATTCTTACCGTAATCCGAACGCGAGCATTTGTACCGTCCTCCAACAAAATTGCAATTTTAGACTCAAAAAAATCCCACTGGTGGGAATTTATTTCCATGTGTGGTACTCATAATTTTCGTCTTTACAAGGAAAGTTCTTTCGATGTCTCAATTTGTTTTATAGTCCAATTTCAAATGTTTATTTAAGTTGTATAGTAATCCGGGCACGAGCATTTGTACCGTCCCGAAACAAAATTGCAATTTTAGACTCAAAAAAATCCCACTGGTGGGAATTTATTTCCATATGTGGTACTCATAATTTCCGTCTTTACAAGGAAAGTTCTTTCGATGTCTCAATTTGTTTTATAGTCCAATTTCAAATGTTTATTTTAGTCTTACCGTAATCCGAACGCGAGCATTTGTACCGTCCTCCAACAAAATTGCAATTTTAGACTCAAAAAAATCCCACTGGTGGGAATTTATTTCCATATGTGGTACTCATAATTTCCGTCATTACAAGGAAAGTTCTTTCGATATCCCAATTTGTTTTACAGTCCAATTTCAAATGTTTATTTTAGTCTTACCGTAATCCGAACCCAAGCATTTGTACCGTCCTCCAACAAAATTGCAATTTTAGACTCAAAAAAATCCCACTGGTGGGAATTTATTTCCATATGCGGTACTCATAATTTCCGTCTTTACAAGGAAAGTTATTTCGATATCTCAATTTGTTTTGCAGTCCAATTTCAAATGTTTATTTAAGTTGTACAGTAATCCGGGCACGAGCATTTGTACCGTCCCGAAACAAAATTGCAATTTTAGACTCAAAAAAATCCCACTGGTGGGAATTTATTTCCATATGTGGTACTCATAATTTCCGTCTTTACAAGGAAAGTTCTTTCGATGTCTCAATTTGTTTTATAGTCCAATTTCAAATGTTTATTTTAGTCTTACCGTAATCCGAACGCGAGCATTTGTACCGTCCTCCAACAAAATTGCAATTTTAGACTCAAAAAAATCCCACTGGTGGGAATTTATTTCCATATGTGGTACTCATAATTTCCGTCATTACAAGGAAAGTTCTTTCGATATCCCAATTTGTTTTACAGTCCAATTTCAAATGTTTATTTTAGTCTTACCGTAATCCGAACCCAAGCATTTGTACCGTCCTCCAACAAAATTGCAATTTTAGACTCAAAAAAATCCCACAGGTGGGAATTTATTTCCATATGCGGTACTCATAATTTCCGTCTTTACAAGGAAAGTTCTTTCGATGTCTCAATTTGTTTTATAGTCCAATTTCAAATGTTTATTTAAGTTGTACAGTAATCCGGGCACGACCATTTGTACCGTCTCCCAACAAAATTGCAATTTTAGACTCAAAAAAATCCCACTGGTGGTAATTTATTTCCATATGTGGTACTCATAATTTCCGTCTTTACAAGGAAAGTTCTTTCGATATCTCAATTTGTTTTACAGTCCAATTTCAAATGTTTATTTAAGTCGTAAAGTAATCCGGGCACGAGCATTTGTTCCGTCCCCAAACAAAATTGCAATTTTAGACTAAAAAAAATCCCACTGGTGGGAATTTATTTCGATATGTGGTACTCATAATTTCCGTCTTTACAAGGAAAGTTCTTTCGATATCTCAATTTGTTTTACAGTCCAATTTCAAATGTTTATTTAAGTTGTAAAGTAATCCGGGCACGAGCATTTGTACCGTCCCCAAACAAAATTGCAATTTTAGACTCAAAAAAATCCAACTGGTGGGAATTTATTTCCATATGTGGTACTCATAATTTTCGTCTTTACATGGAAAGTTCTTTCGATGTCTCAATTTGTTTTATAGTCCAATTTCAAATGTTTATTTTAGTCTTACCGTAATCCGAACGCGAGCATTTGTACAGTCCTCCAACAAAATTGCAATTTTAGACTCAAAAAAATCCCACTGGTGGTAATTTATTTCCATATGTGGTACTCATAATTTTCGTCTTTACAAGGAAAGTTCTTTCGATATCTCAGTTTGTTTTAAAGTCCAATTTCAAATGTTTATTTAAGTCTTACCGTAATCCGAGCACGAGCATTTGTACCGTCTCCCAACAAAATTGCAATTTTAGACTCAAAAAAATCCCACTGGTGGGAATTTATTTCCATATGTGGTACTCATAATTTCCGTCTTTACAAGGAAAGTTCTTTCGATGTCTCAATTTGTTTTACAGTCCAATTTCAAATGTTTATTTTAGTCTTACCGTAATCCGAACGCGAGCATTTGTACCGTCCTCCAACAAAATTGCAATTTTAGACTCAAAAAAATCCCACTGGTGGGAATTTATTTCCATATATGGTACTCATAATTTCCGTCTTTACAAGGAAAGTTCTTTCGATATCTCAATTTGTTTTACAGTCCAATTTCAAATGTTTATTTAAGTCGTACAGTAATCCGGGCACGAGCATTTGTTCCGTCCCCAAACAAAATTGCAATTTTAGACTGAAAAAAATACCACTGGTGGGAATTTATTTCCATATTTGGTACTCATAATTTCTGTCTTTACAAGGAAAGTTATTTCGATATCTCAATTTGTTTTGCAGTCCAATTTCAAATGTTTATTTAAGTTGTACAGTAATCCGGGCACGAGCATTTGTACCGTCCCGAAACAAAATTGCAATTTTAGACTCAAAAAAATCCCACTGGTGGGAATTTATTTCCATATGTGGTACTCATAATTTCCGTCTTTACAAGGAAAGTTCTTTCGATGTCTCAATTTGTTTTATAGTCCAATTTCAAATGTTTATTTTAGTCTTACCGTAATCCGAACGCGAGCATTTGTACCGTCCTCCAACAAAATTGCAATTTTAGACTCAAAAAAATCCCACTGGTGGGAATTTATTTACATATGTGGTACTCATAATTTCCGTCATTACAAGGAAAGTTCTTTCGATATCCCAATTTGTTTTACAGTCCAATTTCAAATGTTTATTTTAGTCTTACCGTAATCCGAACCCGAGCATTTGTACCGTCCTCCAACAAAATTGCAATTTTAGACTCAAAAAAATCCCACTGGTGGGAATTTATTTCCATATGTGGTGCTCATAATTTCCGTCTTTACAAGGAAAGTTCTTTCGATGTCTCAATTTGTTTTACAGTCCAATTTCAAATGTTTATTTATTCTTACCGTAATCCGAACGCGAGCATTTGTACCGTCCTCCAACAAAATTGCAATTTTAGACTCAAAAAAATCCCACTGGTGGGAATTTATTTCCATGTGTGGTACTCATAATTTTCGTCTTTACAAGGAAAGTTCTTTCGATGTCTCAATTTGTTTTATAGTCCAATTTCAAATGTTTATTTAAGTTGTATAGTAATCCGGGCACGAGCATTTGTACCGTCCCGAAACAAAATTGCAATTTTAGACTCAAAAAAATCCCACTGGTGGGAATTTATTTCCATATGTGGTACTCATAATTTCCGTCTTTACAAGGAAAGTTCTTTCGATGTCTCAATTTGTTTTATAGTCCAATTTCAAATGTTTATTTTAGTCTTACCGTAATCCGAACGCGAGCATTTGTACCGTCCTCCAACAAAATTGCAATTTTAGACTCAAAAAAATCCCACTGGTGGGAATTTATTTCCATATGTGGTACTCATAATTTCCGTCATTACAAGGAAAGTTCTTTCGATATCCCAATTTGTTTTACAGTCCAATTTCAAATGTTTATTTTAGTCTTACCGTAATCCGAACCCAAGCATTTGTACCGTCCTCCAACAAAATTGCAATTTTAGACTCAAAAAAATCCCACTGGTGGGAATTTATTTCCATATGCGGTACTCATAATTTCCGTCTTTACAAGGAAAGTTCTTTCGATGTCTCAATTTGTTTTATAGTCCAATTTCAAATGTTTATTTTAGTCTTACCGTAATCCGAACGCGAGCATTTGTACCGTTCTCCAACAAAATTGCAATTTTAGACTCAAAAAAATCCCACTGGTGGGAATTTTTTTCCATATGTGGTACTCATAATTTCCGTCTTTACAAGGAAAGTTCTTTCGATATCTCAATTTGTTTTACAGTCCAATTTCAAATGTTTATTTAAGTCGTAAAGTAATCCGGGCACGAGCATTTGTTCCGTCCCCAAACAAAATTGCAATTTTAGACTAAAAAAAATCCCACTGGTGGGAATTTATTTCCATATGTGGTACTCATAATTTCCGTCTTTACAAGGAAAGTTCTTTCGATATCTCAATTTGTTTTACAGTCCAATTTCAAATGTTTATTTAAGTTGTAAAGTAATCCGGGCACGAGCATTTGTACCGTCCCCAAACAAAATTGCAATTTTAGACTCAAAAAAATCCAACTGGTGGGAATTTATTTCCATATGTGGTACTCATAATTTTCGACTTTACATGGAAAGTTCTTTCGATGTCTCAATTTGTTTTATAGTCCAATTTCAAATGTTTATTTTAGTCTTACCGTAATCCGAACGCGAGCATTTGTACAGTCCTCCAACAAAATTGCAATTTTAGACTCAAAAAAATCCCACTGGTGGTAATTTATTTCCATATGTGGTACTCATAATTTTTGTCTTTACAAGGAAAGTTCTTTTGATATCTCAGTTTGTTTTACAGTCCAATTTCAAATGTTTATTTAAGTCTTACCGTAATCCGAGCACGAGCATTTGTACCGTCTCCCAACAAAATTGCAATTTTAGACTCAAAAAAATCCCACTGGTGGGAATTTATTTCCATATGTGGTACTCATAATTTCCGTCTTTACAAGGAAAGTTCTTTCGATGTCTCAATTTGTTTTACAGTCCAATTTCAAATGTTTATTTTAGTCTTACCGTAATCCGAACGCGAGCATTTGTACCGTCCTCCAACAAAATTGCAATTTTAGACTCAATAAAATCCCACTGGTGGGAATTTATTTCCATATATGGTACTCATAATTTCCGTCTTTACAAGGAAAGTTCTTTCGATATCTCAATTTGTTTTACAGTCCAATTTCAAATGTTTATTTAAGTCGTACAGTAATCCGGGCACGAGCATTTGTTCCGTCCCCAAACAAAATTGCAATTTTAGACTGAAAAAAATACCACTGGTGGGAATTTATTTCCATATGTGGTACTCATAATTTCCGTCTTTACAAGGAAAGTTATTTCGATATCTCAATTTGTTTTGCAGTCCAATTTCAAATGTTTATTTAAGTTGTACAGTAATCCGGGCACGAGCATTTGTACCGTCCCGAAACAAAATTGCAATTTTAGACTCAAAAAAATCCCACTGGTGGGAATTTATTTCCATATGTGGTACTCATAATTTCCGTCTTTACAAGGAAAGTTCTTTCGATGTCTCAATTTGTTTTATAGTCCAATTTCAAATGTTTATTTTAGTCTTACCGTAATCCGAACGCGAGCATTTGTACCGTCCTCCAACAAAATTGCAATTTTAGACTCAAAAAAATCCCACTGGTGGGAATTTATTTCCATATGTGGTACTCATAATTTCCGTCATTACAAGGAAAGTTCTTTCGATATCCCAATTTGTTTTACAGTCCAATTTCAAATGTTTATTTTAGTCTTACCGTAATCCGAACCCAAGCATTTGTACCGTCCTCCAACAAAATTGCAATTTTAGACTCAAAAAAATCCCACTGGTGGGAATTTATTTCCATATGCGGTACTCATAATTTCCGTCTTTACAAGGAAAGTTCTTTCGATGTCTCAATTTGTTTTCTAGTCCAATTTCAAATGTTTATTTTAGTCTTACCGTAATCCGAACGCGAGCATTTGTACCGTTCTCCAACAAAATTGCAATTTTAGACTCAAAAAAATCCCACTGGTGGGAATTTTTTTCCATATGTGGTACTCATAATTTCCGTCTTTACAAGGAAAGTTCTTTCGATATCTCAATTTGTTTTACAGTCCAATTTCAAATGTTTATTTAAGTCGTAAAGTAATCCGGGCACGAGCATTTGTTCCGTCCCCAAACAAAATTGCAATTTTAGACTAAAAAAAATCCCACTGGTGGGAATTTATTTCCATATGTGGTACTCATAATTTTCGTCTTTACAAGGAAAGTTCTTTCGATATCTCAATTTGTTTTACAGTCCAATTTCAAATGTTTATTTAAGTTGTAAAGTAATCCGGGCACGAGCATTTGTACCGTCCCCAAACAAAATTGCAATTTTAGACTCAAAAAAATCCAACTGGTGGGAATTTATTTCCATATGTGGTACTCATAATTTTCGTCTTTACATGGAAAGTTCTTTCGATGTCTCAATTTGTTTTATAGTCCAATTTCAAATGTTTATTTTAGTCTTACCGTAATCCGAACGCGAGCATTTGTACAGTCCTCCAACAAAATTGCAATTTTAGACTCAAAAAAATCCCACTGGTGGTAATTTATTTCCATATGTGGTACTCATAATTTTTGTCTTTACAAGGAAAGTTCTTTCGATATCTCAGTTTGTTTTACAGTCCAATTTCAAATGTTTATTTAAGTCTTACCGTAATCCGAGCACGAGCATTTGTACCGTCCCGAAACAAAATTGCAATTTTAGACTCAAAAAAATCCCACTGGTGGGAATTTATTTCCATATGTGGTACTCATAATTTCCGTCTTTACAAGGAAAGTTCTTTCGATGTCTCAATTTGTTTTATAGTCCAATTTCAAATGTTTATTTTAGTCTTACCGTAATCCGAACGCGAGCATTTGTACCGTCCTCCAACAAAATTGCAATTTTAGACTCAAAAAAATCCCACTGTGGGAATTTATTTACATATGTGGTACTCATAATTTCCGTCATTACAAGGAAAGTTCTTTCGATATCCCAATTTGTTTTACAGTCCAATTTCAAATGTTTATTTTAGTCTTACCGTAATCCGAACCCGAGCATTTGTACCGTCCTCCAACAAAATTGCAATTTTAGACTCAAAAAAATCCCACTGGTGGGAATTTATTTCCATATGTGGTACTCATAATTTCCGTCTTTACAAGGAAAGTTCTTTCGATGTCTCAATTTGTTTTACAGTCCAATTTCAAATGTTTATTTATTCTTACCGTAATCCGAACGCGAGCATTTGTACCGTCCTCCAACAAAATTGCAATTTTAGACTCAAAAAAATCCCACTGGTGGGAATTTATTTCCATGTGTGGTACTCATAATTTTCGTCTTTACAAGGAAAGTTCTTTCGATGTCTCAATTTGTTTTATAGTCCAATTTCAAATGTTTATTTAAGTTGTATAGTAATCCGGGCACGAGCATTTGTACCGTCCCGAAACAAAATTGCAATTTTAGACTCAAAAAAATCCCACTGGTGGGAATTTATTTCCATATGTGGTACTCATAATTTCCGTCTTTACAAGGAAAGTTCTTTCGATGTCTCAATTTGTTTTATAGTCCAATTTCAAATGTTTATTTTAGTCTTACCGTAATCCGAACGCGAGCATTTGTACCGTCCTCCAACAAAATTGCAATTTTAGACTCAAAAAAATCCCACTGGTGGGAATTTATTTACATATGTGGTACTCATAATTTCCGTCATTACAAGGAAAGTTCTTTCGATATCCCAATTTGTTTTACAGTCCAATTTCAAATGTTTATTTTAGTCTTACCGTAATCCGAACCCGAGCATTTGTACCGTCCTCCAACAAAATTGCAATTTTAGACTCAAAAAAATCCCACTGGTGGGAATTTATTTCCATATGTGGTACTCATAATTTCCGTCTTTACAAGGAAAGTTCTTTCGATGTCTCAATTTGTTTTACAGTCCAATTTCAAATGTTTATTTATTCTTACCGTAATCCGAACGCGAGCATTTGTACCGTCCTCCAACAAAATTGCAATTTTAGACTCAAAAAAATCCCACTGGTGGGAATTTATTTCCATGTGTGGTACTCATAATTTTCGTCTTTACAAGGAAAGTTCTTTCGATGTCTCAATTTGTTTTATAGTCCAATTTCAAATGTTTATTTAAGTTGTATAGTAATCCGGGCACGAGCATTTGTACCGTCCCGAAACAAAATTGCAATTTTAGACTCAAAAAAATCCCACTGGTGGGAATTTATTTCCATATGTGGTACTCATAATTTCCGTCTTTACAAGGAAAGTTCTTTCGATGTCTCAATTTGTTTTATAGTCCAATTTCAAATGTTTATTTTAGTCTTACCGTAATCCGAACGCGAGCATTTGTACCGTCCTCCAACAAAATTGCAATTTTAGACTCAAAAAAATCCCACTGGTGGGAATTTATTTCCATATGTGGTACTCATAATTTCCGTCATTACAAGGAAAGTTCTTTCGATATCCCAATTTGTTTTACAGTCCAATTTCAAATGTTTATTTTAGTCTTACCGTAATCCGAACCCAAGCATTTGTACCGTCCTCCAACAAAATTGCAATTTTAGACTCAAAAAAATCCCACTGGTGGGAATTTATTTCCATATGCGGTACTCATAATTTCCGTCTTTACAAGGAAAGTTCTTTCGATGTCTCAATTTGTTTTATAGTCCAATTTCAAATGTTTATTTTAGTCTTACCGTAATCCGAACGCGAGCATTTGTACCGTTCTCCAACAAAATTGCAATTTTAGACTCAAAAAAATCCCACTGGTGGGAATTTTTTTCCATATGTGGTACTCATAATTTCCGTCTTTACAAGGAAAGTTCTTTCGATATCTCAATTTGTTTTACAGTCCAATTTCAAATGTTTATTTAAGTCGTAAAGTAATCCGGGCACGAGCAATTGTTCCGTCCCCAAACAAAATTGCAATTTTAGACTAAAAAAAATCCCACTGGTGGGAATTTATTTCCATATGTGGTACTCATAATTTCCGTCTTTACAAGGAAAGTTCTTTCGATATCTCAATTTGTTTTACAGTCCAATTTCAAATGTTTATTTAAGTCGTAAAGTAATCCGGGCACGAGCATTTGTACCGTCCCCAAACAAAATTGCAATTTTAGACTCAAAAAAATCCAACTGGTGGGAATTTATTTCCATATGTGGTACTCATAATTTTCGTCTTTACATGGAAAGTTCTTTCGATGTCTCAATTTGTTTTATAGTCCAATTTCAAATGTTTATTTTAGTCTTACCGTAATCCGAACGCGAGCATTTGTACAGTCCTCCAACAAAATTGCAATTTTAGACTCAAAAAAATCCCACTGGTGGTAATTTATTTCCATATGTGGTACTCATAATTTTTGTCTTTACAAGGAAAGTTCTTTCGATATCTCAGTTTGTTTTACAGTCCAATTTCAAATGTTTATTTAAGTCTTACCGTAATCCGAGCACGAGCATTTGTACCGTCTCCCAACAAAATTGCAATTTTAGACTCAAAAAAATCCCACTGGTGGGAATTTATTTCCATATGTGGTACTCATAATTTCCGTCTTTACAAGGAAAGTTCTTTCGATGTCTCAATTTGTTTTACAGTCCAATTTCAAATGTTTATTTATTCTTACCGTAATCCGAACGCGAGCATTTGTACCGTCCTCCAACAAAATTGCAATTTTAGACTCAAAAAAATCCCACTGGTGGGAATTTATTTCCATGTGTGGTACTCATAATTTTCGTCTTTACAAGGAAAGTTCTTTCGATGTCTCAATTTGTTTTATAGTCCAATTTCAAATGTTTATTTAAGTTGTATAGTAATCCGGGCACGAGCATTTGTACCGTCCCGAAACAAAATTGCAATTTTAGACTCAAAAAAATCCCACTGGTGGGAATTTATTTCCATATGTGGTACTCATAATTTCCGTCTTTACAAGGAAAGTTCTTTCGATGTCTCAATTTGTTTTATAGTCCAATTTCAAATGTTTATTTTAGTCTTACCGTAATCCGAACGCGAGCATTTGTACCGTCCTCCAACAAAATTGCAATTTTAGACTCAAAAAAATCCCACTGGTGGGAATTTATTTCCATATGTGGTACTCATAATTTCCGTCATTACAAGGAAAGTTCTTTCGATATCCCAATTTGTTTTACAGTCCAATTTCAAATGTTTATTTTAGTCTTACCGTAATCCGAACCCAAGCATTTGTACCGTCCTCCAACAAAATTGCAATTTTAGACTCAAAAAAATCCCACTGGTGGGAATTTATTTCCATATGCGGTACTCATAATTTCCGTCTTTACAAGGAAAGTTCTTTCGATGTCTCAATTTGTTTTATAGTCCAATTTCAAATGTTTATTTTAGTCTTACCGTAATCCGAACGCGAGCATTTGTACCGTTCTCCAACAAAATTGCAATTTTAGACTCAAAAAAATCCCACTGGTGGGAATTTTTTTCCATATGTGGTACTCATAATTTCCGTCTTTACAAGGAAAGTTCTTTCGATATCTCAATTTGTTTTACAGTCCAATTTCAAATGTTTATTTAAGTCGTAAAGTAATCCGGGCACGAGCATTTGTTCCGTCCCCAAACAAAATTGCAATTTTAGACTAAAAAAAATCCCACTGGTGGGAATTTATTTCCATATGTGGTACTCATAATTTCCGTCTTTACAAGGAAAGTTCTTTCGATATCTCAATTTGTTTTACAGTCCAATTTCAAATGTTTATTTAAGTTGTAAAGTAATCCGGGCACGAGCATTTGTACCGTCCCCAAACAAAATTGCAATTTTAGACTCAAAAAAATCCAACTGGTGGGAATTTATTTCCATATGTGGTACTCATAATTTTCGTCTTTACATGGAAAGTTCTTTCGATGTCTCAATTTGTTTTATAGTCCAATTTCAAATGTTTATTTTAGTCTTACCGTAATCCGAACGCGAGCATTTGTACAGTCCTCCAACAAAATTGCAATTTTAGACTCAAAAAAATCCCACTGGTGGTAATTTATTTCCATATGTGGTACTCATAATTTTTGTCTTTACAAGGAAAGTTCTTTCGATATCTCAGTTTGTTTTACAGTCCAATTTCAAATGTTTATTTAAGTCTTACCGTAATCCGAGCACGAGCATTTGTACCGTCTCCCAACAAAATTGCAATTTTAGACTCAAAAAAATCCCACTGGTGGGAATTTATTTCCATATGTGGTACTCATAATTTCCGTCTTTACAAGGAAAGTTCTTTCGATGTCTCAATTTGTTTTACAGTCCAATTTCAAATGTTTATTTTAGTCTTACCGTAATCCGAACGCGAGCATTTGTACCGTCCTCCAACAAAATTGCAATTTTAGACTCAAAAAAATCCCACTGGTGGGAATTTATTTCCATATGCGGTACTCATAATTTCCGTCTTTACAAGGAAAGTTCTTTCTATGTCTCAATTTGTTTTCTAGTCCAATTTCAAATGTTTATTTTAGTCTTACCGTAATCCGAACGCGAGCATTTGTACCGTTCTCCAACAAAATTGCAATTTTAGACTCAAAAAAATCCCACTGGTGGGAATTTTTTTCCATATGTGGTACTCATAATTTCCGTCTTTACAAGGAAAGTTATTTCGATATCTCAATTTGTTTTACAGTCCAATTTCAAATGTTTATTTAAGTCGTAAAGTAATCCGGGCACGAGCATTTGTTCCGTCCCCAAACAAAATTGCAATTTTAGACTAAAAAAAATCCCACTGGTGGGAATTTATTTCCATATGTGGTACTCATAATTTCCGTCTTTACAAGGAAAGTTCTTTCGATATCTCAATTTGTTTTACAGTCCAATTTCAAATGTTTATTTAAGTTGTAAAGTAATCCGGGCACGAGCATTTGTACCGTCCCCAAACAAAATTGCAATTTTAGACTCAAAAAAATCCAACTGGTGGGAATTTATTTCCATATGTGGTACTCATAATTTTCGTCTTTACATGGAAAGTTCTTTCGATGTCTCAATTTGTTTTATAGTCCAATTTCAAATGTTTATTTTAGTCTTACCGTAATCCGAACGCGAGCATTTGTACAGTCCTCCAACAAAATTGCAATTTTAGACTCAAAAAAATCCCACTGGTGGTAATTTATTTCCATATGTGGTACTCATAATTTTTGTCTTTACAAGGAAAGTTCTTTCGATATCTCAGTTTGTTTTACAGTCCAATTTCAAATGTTTATTTAAGTCTTACCGTAATCCGAGCACGAGCATTTGTACCGTCTCCCAACAAAATTGCAATTTTAGACTCAAAAAAATCACACTGGTGGGAATTTATTTCCATATGTGGTACTCATAATTTCCGTCTTTACAAGGAAAGTTCTTTCGATGTCTCAATTTGTTTTACAGTCCAATTTCAAATGTTTATTTTAGTCTTACCGTAATCCGAACGCGAGCATTTGTACCGTCCTCCAACAAAATTGCAATTTTAGACTCAAAAAAATCCCACTGGTGGAATTTATTTCCATATATGGTACTCATAATTTCCGTCTTTACAAGGAAAGTTCTTTCGATATCTCAATTTGTTTTACAGTCCAATTTCAAATGTTTATTTAAGTCGTACAGTAATCCGGGCACGAGCATTTGTTCCGTCCCCAAACAAAATTGCAATTTTAGACTGAAAAAAATACCACTGGTGGGAATTTATTTCCATATGTGGTACTCATAATTTCCGTCTTTACAAGGAAAGTTATTTCGATATCTCAATTTGTTTTGCAGTCCAATTTCAAATGTTTATTTAAGTTGTACAGTAATCCGGGCACGAGCATTTGTACGGTCCCGAAACAAAATTGCAATTTTAGACTCAAAAAAATCCCACTGGTGGGAATTTATTTCCATATGTGGTACTCATAATTTCCGTCTTTACAAGGAAAGTTCTTTCGATGTCTCAATTTGTTTTATAGTCCAATTTCAAATGTTTATTTTAGTCTTACCGTAATCCGAACGCGAGCATTTGTACCGTCCTCCAACAAAATTGCAATTTTAGACTCAAAAAAATCCCACTGGTGGGAATTTATTTACATATGTGGTACTCATAATTTCCGTCATTACAAGGAAAGTTCTTTCGATATCCCAATTTGTTTTACAGTCCAATTTCAAATGTTTATTTTAGTCTTACCGTAATCCGAACCCGAGCATTTGTACCGTCCTCCAACAAAATTGCAATTTTAGACTCAAAAAAATCCCACTGGTGGGAATTTATTTCCATATGTGGTACTCATAATTTCCGTCTTTACAAGGAAAGTTCTTTCGATGTCTCAATTTGTTTTACAGTCCAATTTCAAATGTTTATTTATTCTTACCGTAATCCGAACGCGAGCATTTGTACCGTCCTCCAACAAAATTGCAATTTTAGACTCAAAAAAATCCCACTGGTGGGAATTTATTTCCATGTGTGGTACTCATAATTTTCGTCTTTACAAGGAAAGTTCTTTCGATGTCTCAATTTGTTTTATAGTCCAATTTCAAATGTTTATTTAAGTTGTATAGTAATCCGGGCACGAGCATTTGTACCGTCCCGAAACAAAATTGCAATTTTAGACTCAAAAAAATCCCACTGGTGGGAATTTATTTCCATATGTGGTACTCATAATTTCCGTCTTTACAAGGAAAGTTCTTTCGATGTCTCAATTTGTTTTATAGTCCAATTTCAAATGTTTATTTTAGTCTTACCGTAATCCGAACGCGAGCATTTGTACCGTCCTCCAACAAAATTGCAATTTTAGACTCAAAAAAATCCCACTGGTGGGAATTTATTTACATATGTGGTACTCATAATTTCCGTCATTACAAGGAAAGTTCTTTCGATATCCCAATTTGTTTTACAGTCCAATTTCAAATGTTTATTTTAGTCTTACCGTAATCCGAACCCGAGCATTTGTACCGTCCTCCAACAAAATTGCAATTTTAGACTCAAAAAAATCCCACTGGTGGGAATTTATTTCCATATGTGGTACTCATAATTTCCGTCTTTACAAGGAAAGTTCTTTCGATGTCTCAATTTGTTTTACAGTCCAATTTCAAATGTTTATTTATTCTTACCGTAATCCGAACGCGAGCATTTGTACCGTCCTCCAACAAAATTGCAATTTTAGACTCAAAAAAATCCCACTGGTGGGAATTTATTTCCATGTGTGGTACTCATAATTTTCGTCTTTACAAGGAAAGTTCTTTCGATGTCTCAATTTGTTTTATAGTCCAATTTCAAATGTTTATTTAAGTTGTATAGTAATCCGGGCACGAGCATTTGTACCGTCCCGAAACAAAATTGCAATTTTAGACTCAAAAAAATCCCACTGGTGGGAATTTATTTCCATATGTGGTACTCATAATTTCCGTCTTTACAAGGAAAGTTCTTTCGATGTCTCAATTTGTTTTATAGTCCAATTTCAAATGTTTATTTTAGTCTTACCGTAATCCGAACGCGAGCATTTGTACCGTCCTCCAACAAAATTGCAATTTTAGACTCAAAAAAATCCCACTGG
This sequence comes from Hydrangea macrophylla, assembly GCA_033977485.1. Lineage (NCBI taxonomy): Eukaryota > Viridiplantae > Streptophyta > Magnoliopsida > Cornales > Hydrangeaceae > Hydrangea > Hydrangea macrophylla. Next base: position 81,962,569 of record CM066996.1, read on the forward strand.
TGGGAATTTATTTCCATATGTGGTACTCATAATTTCCGTCATTACAAGGAAAGTTCTTTCGATATCCCAATTTGTTTTACAGTCCAATTTCAAATGTTTATTTTAGTCTTACCGTAATCCGAACCCAAGCATTTGTACCGTCCTCCAACAAAATTGCAATTTTAGACTCAAAAAAATCCCACTGGTGGGAATTTATTTCCATATGCGGTACTCATAATTTCCGTCTTTACAAGGAAAGTTCTTTCGATGTCTCAATTTGTTTTATAGTCCAATTTCAAATGTTTATTTTAGTCTTACCGTAATCCGAACGCGAGCATTTGTACCGTTCTCCAACAAAATTGCAATTTTAGACTCAAAAAAATCCCACTGGTGGGAATTTTTTTCCATATGTGGTACTCATAATTTCCGTCTTTACAAGGAAAGTTCTTTCGATATCTCAATTTGTTTTACAGTCCAATTTCAAATGTTTATTTAAGTCGTAAAGTAATCCGGGCACGAGCATTTGTTCCGTCCCCAAACAAAATTGCAATTTTAGACTAAAAAAAATCCCACTGGTGGGAATTTATTTCCATATGTGGTACTCATAATTTCCGTCTTTACAAGGAAAGTTCTTTCGATATCTCAATTTGTTTTACAGTCCAATTTCAAATGTTTATTTAAGTTGTAAAGTAATCCGGGCACGAGCATTTGTACCGTCCCCAAACAAAATTGCAATTTTAGACTCAAAAAAATCCAACTGGTGGGAATTTATTTCCATATGTGGTACTCATAATTTTCGTCTTTACATGGAAAGTTCTTTCGATGTCTCAATTTGTTTTATAGTCCAATTTCAAATGTTTATTTTAGTCTTACGTAATCCGAACGCGAGCATTTGTACAGTCCTCCAACAAAATTGCAATTTTAGACTCAAAAAAATCCCACTGGTGGTAATTTATTTCCATATGTGGTACTCATAATTTTTGTCTTTACAAGGAAAGTTCTTTCGATATCTCAGTTTGTTTTACAGTCCAATTTCAAATGTTTATTTAAGTCTTACCGTAATCCGAGCACGAGCATTTGTACCGTCTCCCAACAAAATTGCAATTTTAGACTCAAAAAAATCCCACTGGTGGGAATTTATTTCCATATGTGGTACTCATAATTTCCGTCTTTACAAGGAAAGTTCTTTCGATGTCTCAATTTGTTTTACAGTCCAATTTCAAATGTTTATTTTAGTCTTACCGTAATCCGAACGCGAGCATTTGTACCGTCCTCCAACAAAATTGCAATTTTAGACTCAAAAAAATCCCACTGGTGGGAATTTATTTCCATATATGGTACTCATAATTTCCGTCTTTACAAGGAAAGTTCTTTCGATATCTCAATTTGTTTTACAGTCCAATTTCAAATGTTTATTTAAGTCGTACAGTAATCCGGGCACGAGCATTTGTTCCGTCCCCAAACAAAATTGCAATTTTAGACTGAAAAAAATACCACTGGTGGGAATTTATTTCCATATGTGGTACTCATAATTTCCGTCTTTACAAGGAAAGTTATTTCGATATCTCAATTTGTTTTGCAGTCCAATTTCAAATGTTTATTTAAGTTGTACAGTAATCCGGGCACGAGCATTTGTACCGTCCCGAAACAAAATTGCAATTTTAGACTCAAAAAAATCCCACTGGTGGGAATTTATTTCCATATGTGGTACTCATAATTTCCGTCTTTACAAGGAAAGTTCTTTCGATGTCTCAATTTGTTTTATAGTCCAATTTCAAATGTTTATTTTAGTCTTACCGTAATCCGAACGCGAGCATTTGTACCGTCCTCCAACAAAATTGCAATTTTAGACTCAAAAAAATCCCACTGGTGGGAATTTATTTCCATATGTGGTACTCATAATTTCCGTCATTACAAGGAAAGTTCTTTCGATATCCCAATTTGTTTTACAGTCCAATTTCAAATGTTTATTTTAGTCTTACCGTAATCCGAACCCAAGCATTTGTACCGTCCTCCAACAAAATTGCAATTTTAGACTCAAAAAAATCCCACTGGTGGGAATTTATTTCCATATGCGGTACTCATAATTTCCGTCTTTACAAGGAAAGTTCTTTCGATGTCTCAATTTGTTTTATAGTCCAATTTCAAATGTTTATTTTAGTCTTACCGTAATCCGAACGCGAGCATTTGTACCGTTCTCCAACAAAATTGCAATTTTAGACTCAAAAAAATCCCACTGGTGGGAATTTTTTTCCATATGTGGTACTCATAATTTCCGTCTTTACAAGGAAAGTTCTTTCGATATCTCAATTTGTTTTACAGTCCAATTTCAAATGTTTATTTAAGTCGTAAAGTAATCCGGGCACGAGCATTTGTTCCGTCCCCAAACAAAATTGCAATTTTAGACTAAAAAAAATCCCACTGGTGGGAATTTATTTCCATATGTGGTACTCATAATTTCCGTCTTTACAAGGAAAGTTCTTTCGATATCTCAATTTGTTTTACAGTCCAATTTCAAATGTTTATTTAAGTTGTAAAGTAATCCGGGCACGAGCATTTGTACCGTCCCCAAACAAAATTGCAATTTTAGACTCAAAAAAATCCAACTGGTGGGAATTTATTTCCATATGTGGTACTCATAATTTTCGTCTTTACATGGAAAGTTCTTTCGATGTCTCAATTTGTTTTATAGTCCAATTTCAAATGTTTATTTTAGTCTTACGTAATCCGAACGCGAGCATTTGTACAGTCCTCCAACAAAATTGCAATTTTAGACTCAAAAAAATCCCACTGGTGGTAATTTATTTCCATATGTGGTACTCATAATTTTTGTCTTTACAAGGAAAGTTCTTTCGATATCTCAGTTTGTTTTACAGTCCAATTTCAAATGTTTATTTAAGTCTTACCGTAATCCGAGCACGAGCATTTGTACCGTCTCCCAACAAAATTGCAATTTTAGACTCAAAAAAATCCCACTGGTGGGAATTTATTTCCATATGTGGTACTCATAATTTCCGTCTTTACAAGGAAAGTTCTTTCGATGTCTCAATTTGTTTTACAGTCCAATTTCAAATGTTTATTTTAGTCTTACCGTAATCCGAACGCGAGCATTTGTACCGTCCTCCAACAAAATTGCAATTTTAGACTCAAAAAAATCACACTGGTGGGAATTTATTTCCATATGTGGTACTCATAATTTCCGTCTTTACAAGGAAAGTTCTTTCGATGTCTCAATTTGTTTTACAGTCCAATTTCAAATGTTTATTTTAGTCTTACCGTAATCCGAACGCGAGCATTTGTACCGTCCTCCAACAAAATTGCAATTTTAGACTCAAAAAAATCCCACTGGTGGGAATTTATTTCCATATATGGTACTCATAATTTCCGTCTTTAGAAGGAAAGTTCTTTCGATATCTCAATTTGTTTTACAGTCCAATTTCAAATGTTTATTTAAGTCGTACAGTAATCCGGGCACGAGCATTTGTTCCGTCCCCAAACAAAATTGCAATTTTAGACTGAAAAAAATACCACTGGTGGGAATTTATTTCCATATGTGGTACTCATAATTTCCGTCTTTACAAGGAAAGTTCTTTCGATGTCTCAATTTGTTTTATAGTCCAATTTCAAATGTTTATTTTAGTCTTACCGTAATCCGAACGCGAGCATTTGTACCGTCCTCCAACAAAATTGCAATTTTAGACTCAAAAAAATCCCATTGGTGGGAATTTATTTACATATGTGGTACTCATAATTTCCGTCATTACAAGGAAAGTTCTTTCGATATCCCAATTTGTTTTACAGTCCAATTTCAAATGTTTATTTTAGTCTTACCGTAATCCGAACCCGAGCATTTGTACCGTCCTCCAACAAAATTGCAATTTTAGACTCAAAAAAATCCCACTGGTGGGAATTTATTTCCATATGTGGTACTCATAATTTCCGTCTTTACAAGGAAAGTTCTTTCGATGTCTCAATTTGTTTTACAGTCCAATTTCAAATGTTTATTTATTCTTACCGTAATCCGAACGCGAGCATTTGTACCGTCCTCCAACAAAATTGCAATTTTAGACTCAAAAAAATCCCACTGGTGGGAATTTATTTCCATGTGTGGTACTCATAATTTTCGTCTTTACAAGGAAAGTTCTTTCGATGTCTCAATTTGTTTTATAGTCCAATTTCAAATGTTTATTTAAGTTGTATAGTAATCCGGGCACGAGCATTTGTACCGTCCCGAAACAAAATTGCAATTTTAGACTCAAAAAAATCCCACTGGTGGGAATTTATTTCCATATGTGGTACTCATAATTTCCGTCTTTACAAGGAAAGTTCTTTCGATGTCTCAATTTGTTTTATAGTCCAATTTCAAATGTTTATTTTAGTCTTACCGTAATCCGAACGCGAGCATTTGTACCGTCCTCCAACAAAATTGCAATTTTAGACTCAAAAAAATCCCACTGGTGGGAATTTATTTACATATGTGGTACTCATAATTTCCGTCATTACAAGGAAAGTTCTTTCGATATCCCAATTTGTTTTACAGTCCAATTTCAAATGTTTATTTTAGTCTTACCGTAATCCGAACCCGAGCATTTGTTCCGTCCTCCAACAAAATTGCAATTTTAGACTCAAAAAAATCCCACTGGTGGGAATTTATTTCCATATGTGGTACTCATAATTTCCGTCTTTACAAGGAAAGTTCTTTCGAAATCTCAATTTGTTTTACAGTCCAATTTCAAATGTTTATTTATTCTTACCGTAATCCGAACGCGAGCATTTGTACCGTCCTCCAACAAAATTGCAATTTTAGACTCAAAAAAATCCCACTGGTGGGAATTTATTTCCATGTGTGGTACTCATAATTTTCGTCTTTACAAGGAAAGTTCTTTCGATGTCTCAATTTGTTTTATAGTCCAATTTCAAATGTTTATTTAAGTTGTATAGTAATCCGGGCACGAGCATTTGTACCGTCCCGAAACAAAATTGCAATTTTAGACTCAAAAAAATCCCACTGGTGGGAATTTATTTCCATATGTGGTACTCATAATTTCCGTCTTTACAAGGAAAGTTCTTTCGATGTCTCAATTTGTTTTATAGTCCAATTTCAAATGTTTATTTTAGTCTTACCGTAATCCGAACGCGAGCATTTGTACCGTCCTCCAACAAAATTGCAATTTTAGACTCAAAAAAATCCCACTGGTGGGAATTTATTTACATATGTGGTACTCATAATTTCCGTCATTACAAGGAAAGTTCTTTCGATATCTCAATTTGTTTTACAGTCCAATTTCAAATGTTTATTTAAGTTGTAAAGTAATCCGGGCACGAGCATTTGTACCGTCCCCAAACAAAATTGCAATTTTAGACTCAAAAAAATCCCACTGGTGGGAATTTATTTCCATATGCGGTACTCATAATTTCCGTCTTTACAAGGAAAGTTCTTTCGATGTCTCAATTTGTTTTATAGTCCAATTTCAAATGTTTATTTTAGTCTTACCGTAATCCGAACGCGAGCATTTGTACCGTCCTCCAACAAAATTGCAATTTTAGACTCAAAAAAATCCAACTGGTGGGAATTTATTTACATATGTGGTACTCATAATTTCCGTCATTACAAGGAAAGTTCTTTCGATATCCCAATTTGTTTTACAGTCCAATTTCAAATGTTTATTTTAGTCTTACCGTAATCCGAACCCGAGCATTTGTACCGTCCTCCAACAAAATTGCAATTTTAGACTCAAAAAAAATCCCACTGGTGGGAATTTATTTCCATATGTGGTACTCATAATTTCCGTCTTTACAAGGAAAGTTCTTTCGATGTCTCAATTTGTTTTACAGTCCAATTTCAAATGTTTATTTATTCTTACCGTAATCCGAACGCGAGCATTTGTACCGTCCTCCAACAAAATTGCAATTTTAGACTCAAAAAAATCCCACTGGTGGGAATTTATTTCCATGTGTGGTACTCATAATTTTCGTCTTTACAAGGAAAGTTCTTTCGATGTCTCAATTTGTTTTATAGTCCAATTTCAAATGTTTATTTAAGTTGTATAGTAATCCGGGCACGAGCATTTGTTCCGTCCCGAAACAAAATTGCAATTTTAGACTCAAAAAAATCCCACTGGTGGGAATTTATTTCCATATGTGGTACTCATAATTTCCGTCTTTACAAGGAAAGTTCTTTCGATGTCTCAATTTGTTTTATAGTCCAATTTCAAATGTTTATTTTAGTCTTACCGTAATCCGAACGCGAGCATTTGTACCGTCCTCCAACAAAATTGCAATTTTAGACTCAAAAAAACCCCACTGGTGGGAATTTATTTCCATATGTGGTACTCATAATTTCCGTCTTTACAAGGAAAGTTCTTTCGATGTCTCAATTTGTTTTACAGTCCAATTTCAAATGTTTATTTATTCTTACCGTAATCCGAACGCGAGCATTTGTACCGTCCTCCAACAAAATTGCAATTTTAGACTCAAAAAAATCCCACTGGTGGGAATTTATTTCCATGTGTGGTACTCATAATTTTCGTCTTTACAAGGAAAGTTCTTTCGATGTCTCAATTTGTTTTATAGTCCAATTTCAAATGTTTATTTAAGTTGTATAGTAATCCGGGCACGAGCATTTGTTCCGTCCCGAAACAAAATTGCAATTTTAGACTCAAAAAAATCCCACTGGTGGGAATTTATTTCCATATGTGGTACTCATAATTTCCGTCTTTACAAGGAAAGTTCTTTCGATGTCTCAATTTGTTTTATAGTCCAATTTCAAATGTTTATTTTAGTCTTACCGTAATCCGAACGCGAGCATTTGTACCGTCCTCCAACAAAATTGCAATTTTAGACTCAAAAAAATCCCACTGGTGGGAATTTATTTACATATGTGGTACTCATAATTTCCGTCATTACAAGGAAAGTTCTTTCGATATCCCAATTTGTTTTACAGTCCAATTTCAAATGTTTATTTTAGTCTTACCGTAATCCGAACCCGAGCATTTGTACCGTCCTCCAACAAAATTGCAATTTTAGACTCAAAAAAATCCCACTGGTGGGAATTTATTTCCATATGTGGTACTCATAATTTTCGTCTTTACAAGGAAAGTTCTTTCGATGTCTCAATTTGTTTTACAGTCCAATTTCAAATGTTTATTTATTCTTACCGTAATCCGAACGCGAGCATTTGTACCGTCCTTCAACAAAATTGCAATTTTAGACTCAAAAAAATCCCACTGGTGGGAATTTATTTCCATGTGTGGTACTCATAATTTTTGTCTTTACAAGGAAAGTTCTTTCGATGTCTCAATTTGTTTTATAGTCCAATTTCAAATGTTTATTTAAGTTGTATAGTAATCCGGGCACGAGCATTTGTACCGTCCCGAAACAAAATTGCAATTTTAGACTCAAAAAAATCCCACTGGTGGGAATTTATTTCCATATGTGGTACTCATAATTTCCGTCTTTACAAGGAAAGTTCTTTCGATATCCCAATTTGTTTTACAGTCCAATTTCAAATGTTTATTTTAGTCTTACCGTAATCCGAACCCAAGCATTTGTACCGTCCTCCAACAAAATTGCAATTTTAGACTCAAAAAAATCCCACTGGTGGGAATTTATTTCCATATGCGGTACTCATAATTTCCGTCTTTACAAGGAAAGTTCTTTCGATGTCTCAATTTGTTTTATAGTCCAATTTCAAATGTTTATTTTAGTCTTACCGTAATCCGAACGCGAGCATTTGTACCGTCCTCCAACAAAATTGCAATTTTAGACTCAAAAAAATCCCACTGGTGGGAATTTAATTCCATATGCGGTACTCATAATTTCCGTCTTTACAAGGAAAGTTCTTTCGATGTCTCAATTTGTTTTATAGTCCAATTTCAAATGTTTATTTTAGTCTTACCGTAATCCGAACGCGAGCATTTGTACCGTCCTCCAACAAAATTGCAATTTTAGACTCAAAAAAATCCCACTGGTGGGAATTTATTTACATATGTGGTACTCATAATTTCCGTCATTACAAGGAAAGTTCTTTCGATATCTCAATTTGTTTTACAGTCCAATTTCAAATGTTTATTTAAGTTGTAAAGTAATCCGGGCACGAGCATTTGTACCGTCCCCAAACAAAATTGCAATTTTAGACTCAAAAAAATCCCACTGGTGGGAATTTATTTCCATATGCGGTACTCATAATTTCCGTCTTTACAAGGAAAGTTCTTTCGATGTCTCAATTTGTTTTATAGTCCAATTTCAAATGTTTATTTTAGTCTTACCGTAATCCGAACGCGAGCATTTGTACCGTCCTCCAACAAAATTGCAATTTTAGACTCAAAAAAATCCAACTGGTGGGAATTTATTTACATATGTGGTACTCATAATTTCCGTCATTACAAGGAAAGTTCTTTCGATATCCCAATTTGTTTTACAGTCCAATTTCAAATGTTTATTTTAGTCTTACCGTAATCCGAACCCGAGCATTTGTACCGTCCTCCAACAAAATTGCAATTTTAGACTCAAAAAAATCCCACTGGTGGGAATTTATTTCCATATGTGGTACTCATAATTTCCGTCTTTACAAGGAAAGTTCTTTCGATGTCTCAATTTCTTTTACAGTCCAATTTCAAATGTTTATTTATTCTTACCGTAATCCGAACGCGAGCATTTGTACCGTCCTCCAACAAAATTGCAATTTTAGACTCAAAAAAATCCCACTGGTGGGAATTTATTTCCATATGTGGTACTCATAATTTCCGTCTTTACAAGGAAAGTTCTTTCGATATCCCAATTTGTTTTACAGTCCAATTTCAAATGTTTATTTTAGTCTTACCGTAATCCGAACCCAAGCATTTGTACCGTCCTCCAACAAAATTGCAATTTTAGACTCAAAAAAATCCCACTGGTGGGAATTTATTTCCATATGCGGTACTCATAATTTCCGTCATTACAAGGAAAGTTCTTTCGATATCCCAATTTGTTTTACAGTCCAATTTCAAATGTTTATTTTAGTCTTACCGTAATCCGAACGCGAGCATTTGTACCGTCCTCCAACAAAATTGCAATTTTAGACTCAAAAAAATCCCACTGGTGGGAATTTATTTCCATATGCGGTACTCATAATTTCCGTCTTTACAAGGAAAGTTCTTTCGATGTCTCAATTTGTTTTATAGTCCAATTTCAAATGTTTATTTTAGTCTTACCGTAATCCGAACGCGAGCATTTGTACCGTCCTCCAACAAAATTGCAATTTTAGACTCAAAAAAATCCCACTGGTGGGAATTTATTTACATATGTGGTACTCATAATTTCCGTCATTACAAGGAAAGTTCTTTCGATATCTCAATTTGTTTTACAGTCCAATTTCAAATGTTTATTTAAGTTGTAAAGTAATCCGGGCACGAGCATTTGTACCGTCCCCAAACAAAATTGCAATTTTAGACACAAAAAAATCCCACTGGTGGGAATTTATTTCCATATGCGGTACTCATAATTTCCGTCTTTACAAGGAAAGTTCTTTCGATGTCTCAATTTGTTTTATAGTCCAATTTCAAATGTTTATTTTAGTCTTACCGTAATCCGAACGCGAGCATTTGTACCGTCCTCCAACAAAATTGCAATTTTAGACTCAAAAAAATCCAACTGGTGGGAATTTATTTACATATGTGGTACTCATAATTTCCGTCATTACAAGGAAAGTTCTTTCGATATCCCAATTTGTTTTACAGTCCAATTTCAAATGTTTATTTTAGTCTTACCGTAATCCGAACCCGAGCATTTGTACCGTCCTCCAACAAAATTGCAATTTTAGACTCAAAAAAATCCCACTGGTGGGAATTTATTTCCATATGTGGTACTCATAATTTCCGTCTTTACAAGGAAAGTTCTTTCGATGTCTCAATTTGTTTTACAGTCCAATTTCAAATGTTTATTTATTCTTACCGTAATCCGAACGCGAGCATTTGTACCGTCCTCCAACAAAATTGCAATTTTAGACTCAAAAAAATCCCACTGGTGGGAATTTATTTCCATGTGTGGTACTCATAATTTTCGTCTTTACAAGGAAAGTTCTTTCGATGTCTCAATTTGTTTTATAGTCCAATTTCAAATGTTTATTTAAGTTGTATAGTAATCCGGGCACGAGCATTTGTTCCGTCCCGAAATAAAATTGCAATTTTAGACTCAAAAAAATCCCACTGGTGGGAATTTATTTCCATATGTGGTACTCATAATTTCCGTCTTTACAAGGAAAGTTCTTTCGATGTCTCAATTTGTTTTATAGTCCAATTTCAAATGTTTATTTTAGTCTTACCGTAATCCGAACGCGAGCATTTGTACCGTCCTCCAACAAAATTGCAATTTTAGACTCAAAAAAATCCCACTGGTGGGAATTTATTTACATATGTGGTACTCATAATTTCCGTCATTACAAGGAAAGTTCTTTCGATATCCCAATTTGTTTTACAGTCCAATTTCAAATGTTTATTTTAGTCTTACCGTAATCCGAACCCGAGCATTTGTACCGTCCTCCAACAAAATTGCAATTTTAGACTCAAAAAAATCCCACTGGTGGGAATTTATTTCCATATGTGGTACTCATAATTTCCGTCTTTACAAGGAAAGTTCTTTCGATGTCTCAATTTGTTTTACAGTCCAATTTCAAATGTTTATTTATTCTTACCGTAATCCGAACGCGAGCATTTGTACCGTCCTTCAACAAAATTGCAATTTTAGACTCAAAAAAATCCCACTGGTGGGAATTTATTTCCATGTGTGGTACTCATAATTTTCGTCTTTACAAGGAAAGTTCTTTCGATGTCTCAATTTGTTTTATAGTCCAATTTCAAATGTTTATTTAAGTTGTATAGTAATCCGGGCACGAGCATTTGTACCGTCCCGAAACAAAATTGCAATTTTAGACTCAAAAAAATCCCACTGGTGGGAATTTATTTCCATATGTGGTACTCATAATTTCCGTCTTTACAAGGAAAGTTCTTTCGATATCCCAATTTGTTTTACAGTCCAATTTCAAATGTTTATTTTAGTCTTACCGTAATCCGAACCCAAGCATTTGTACCGTCCTCCAACAAAATTGCAATTTTAGACTCAAAAAAATCCCACTGGTGGGAATTTATTTCCATATGCGGTACTCATAATTTCCGTCTTTACAAGGAAAGTTCTTTCGATGTCTCAATTTGTTTTATAGTCCAATTTCAAATGTTTATTTTAGTCTTACCGTAATCCGAACGCGAGCATTTGTACCGTTCTCCAACAAAATTGCAATTTTAGACTCAAAAAAATCCCACTGGTGGGAATTTTTTTCCATATGTGGTACTCATAATTTCCGTCTTTACAAGGAAAGTTCTTTCGATATCTCAATTTGTTTTACGGTCCAATTTCAAATGTTTATTTAAGTCGTAAAGTAATCCGGGCACGAGCATGTGTTCCGTCCCCAAACAAAATTGCAATTTTAGACTAAAAAAAATCCCACTGGTGGGAATTTATTTCCATATGTGGTACTCATAATTTCCGTCTTTACAAGGAAAGTTCTTTCGATATCTCAATTTGTTTTACAGTCCAATTTCAAATGTTTATTTAAGTTGTACAGTAATCCGGGCACGAGCATTTGTACCGTCCCCAAACAAAATTGCAATTTTAGACTCAAAAAAATCCCACTGGTGGGAATTTATTTCCATATGTGGTACTCATAATTTCTGTCTTTACAAGGAAAGTTCTTTCGATATCTCAATTTGTTTTACAGTCCAATTTCAAATGTTTATTTAAGTTGTAAAGTAATCCGGGCACAAGCATTTGTACCGTCCCCAAACAAAATTGCAATTTTAGACTCAAAAAAATCCAACTGGTGGGAATTTATTTCCATATGTGGTACTCATAATTTTCGACTTTACAAGGAAAGTTCTTTCGATGTCTCAATTTGTTTTATAGTCCAATTTCAAATGTTTATTTTAGTCTTACCGTAATCCGAACGCGAGCATTTGTACCGTCCTCCAACAAAATTGCAATTTTAGACTCAAAAAAATCCCACTGGTGGGAATTTATTTCCATAAGTGGTACTCATAATTTCCGTCATTACAAGGAAAGTTCTTTCGATATCCCAATTTGTTTTACAGTCCAATTTCAAATGTTTATTTTAGTCTTACCGTAATCCGAACCCGAGCATTTGTACCGTCCTCCAACAAAATTGCAATTTTAGACTCAAAAAAATCCCACTGGTGGGAATTTATTTCCATATGCGGTACTCATAATTTCCGTCTTTACAAGGAAAGTTCTTTCGATGTCTCAATTTGTTTTATAGTCCAATTTCAAATGTTTATTTTAGTCTTACCGTAATCCGAACGCGAGCATTTGTACCGTCCTCCAACAAAATTGCAATTTTAGACTCAAAAAAATCCCACTGGTGGGAATTTATTTCCATATGTGGTACTCATAATTTCCGTCATTACAAGGAAAGTTCTTTCGATATCTCAATTTGTTTTACAGTCCAATTTCAAATGTTTATTTAAGTTGTAAAGTAATCCGGGCACGAGCATTTGTACCGTCCCCAAACAAAATTGCAATTTTAGACTCAAAAAAATCCCACTGGTGGGAATTTATTTCCATATGCGGTACTCATAATTTCCGTCTTTACAAGGAAAGTTCTTTCGATGTCTCAATTTGTTTTATAGTCCAATTTCAAATGTTTATTTAAGTTGTAAAGTAATCCGGGCACGAGCATTTGTACCGTCCCCAAACAAAATTGCAATTTTAGACTCAAAAAAATCCCACTGGTGGGAATTTATTTCCATATGCGGTACTCATAATTTCCGTCTTTACAAGGAAAGTTCTTTCGATGTCTCAATTTGTTTTATAGTCCAATTTCAAATGTTTATTTAAGTTGTATAGTAATCCGGGCACGAGCATTTGTACCGTCCCGAAACAAAATTGCAATTTTAGACTAAAAAAAATCCCACTGGTGGGAATTTATTTCCATATGTGGTACTCATAATTTCCGTCTTTACAAGGAAAGTTCTTTCGATATCTCAATTTGTTTTACAGTCCAATTTCAAATGTTTATTTAAGTTGTACAGTAATCCGGGCACGAGCATTTGTACCGTCCCCAAACAAAATTGCAATTTTAGACTCAAAAAAATCCCACTGGTGGGAATTTATTTCCATATGTGGTACTCATAATTTCTGTCTTTACAAGGAAAGTTCTTTCGATATCTCAATTTGTTTTACAGTCCAATTTCAAATATTTATTTAAGTTGTAAAGTAATCCAGGCACAAGCATTTGTACCGTCCCCAAACAAAATTGCAATTTTAGACTCAAAAAAATCCAACTGGTGGGAATTTATTTCCATATGTGGTACTCATAATTTTCGACTTTAGAAGGAAAGTTCTTTCGATGTCTCAATTTGTTTTATAGTCCAATTTCAAATGTTTATTTTAGTCTTACCGTAATCCGAACGCGAGCATTTGTACCGTCCTCCAACAAAATTGCAATTTTAGACTCAAAAAAATCCCACTGGTGGGAATTTATTTCCATAAGTGGTACTCATAATTTCCGTCATTACAAGGAAAGTTCTTTCGATATCCCAATTTGTTTTACAGTCCAATTTCAAATGTTTATTTTAGTCTTACCGTAATCCGAACCCGAGCATTTGTACCGTCCTCCAACAAAATTGCAATTTTAGACTCAAAAAAATCCCACTGGTGGGAATTTATTTCCATATGCGGTACTCATAATTTCCGTCTTTACAAGGAAAGTTCTTTCGATGTCTCAATTTGTTTTATAGTCCAATTTCAAATGTTTATTTTAGTCTTACCGTAATCCGAACGCGAGCATTTGTACCGTCCTCCAACAAAATTGCAATTTTAGACTCAAAAAAATCCCACTGGTGGGAATTTATTTACATATGTGGTACTCATAATTTCCGTCATTACAAGGAAAGTTCTTTCGATATCTCAATTTGTTTTACAGTCCAATTTCAAATGTTTATTTAAGTTGTAAAGTAATCCGGGCACGAGCATTTGTACCGTCCCCAAACAAAATTGCAATTTTAGACTCAAAAAAATCCCACTGGTGGGAATTTATTTCCATATGCGGTACTCATAATTTCCGTCTTTACAAGGAAAGTTCTTTCGATGTCTCAATTTGTTTTATAGTCCAATTTCAAATGTTTATTTAAGTTGTAAAGTAATCCGGGCACGAGCATTTGTACCGTCCCCAAACAAAATTGCAATTTTAGACTCAAAAAAATCCCACTGGTGGGAATTTATTTCCATATGCGGTACTCATAATTTCCGTCTTTACAAGGAAAGTTCTTTCGATGTCTCAATTTGTTTTATAGTCCAATTTCAAATGTTTATTTAAGTTGTATAGTAATCCGGGCACGAGCATTTGTACCGTCCCGAAACAAAATTGCAATTTTAGACTAAAAAAAATCCCACTGGTGGGAATTTATTTCCATATGTGGTACTAATAATTTCCGTCTTTACAAGGAAAGTTCTTTCGATGTCTCAATTTGTTTTATAGTCCAATTTCAAATGTTTATTTAAGTTGTATAGTAATCCGGGCACGAGCATTTGTACCGTCCCGAAACAAAATTGCAATTTTAGACTCAAAAAAATCCCACTGGTGGGAATTTATTTCCATATGTGGTACTCATAATTTCCTTCTTTACAAGGAAAGTTCTTTCGATGTCTCAATTTGTTTTATAGTCCAATTTCAAATGTTTATTTTAGTCTTACCGTAATCTGAACGCGAGCATTTGTACCGTCCTCCAACAAAATTGCAATTTTAGACTCAAAAAAATCCCACTGGTGGGAATTTTTTTCCATATGTGGTACTCATAATTTCCGTCTTTACAAGGAAAGTTCTGTCGATATCTCAATTTGTTTTACAGTCCAATTTCAAATGTTTATTTAAGTCGTAAAGTAATCCGGGCACGAGCATTTGTTCCGTCCCCAAACAAAATTGCAATTTTAGACTAAAAAAAATCCCACTGGTGGGAATTTATTTCCATATGTGGTACTCATAATTTCCGTCTTTACAAGGAAAGTTCTTTCGATATCTCAATTTGTTTTACAGTCCAATTTCAAATGTTTATTTAAGTTGTACAGTAATCCGGGCACGAGCATTTGTACCGTCCCCAAACAAAATTGCAATTTTAGACTCAAAAAAATCCCACTGGTGGGAATTTATTTCCATATGTGGTACTCATAATTTCTGTCTTTACAAGGAAAGTTCTTTCGATATCTCAATTTGTTTTACAGTCCAATTTCAAATGTTTATTTAAGTTGTAAAGTAATCCGGGCACAAGCATTTGTACCGTCCCCAAACAAAATTGCAATTTTAGACTCAAAAAAATCCAACTGGTGGGAATTTATTTCCATATGTGGTACTCATAATTTTCGACTTTACAAGGAAAGTTCTTTCGATGTCTCAATTTGTTTTATAGTCCAATTTCAAATGTTTATTTTAGTCTTACCGTAATCCGAACGCGAGCATTTGTACCGTCCTCCAACAAAATTGCAATTTTAGACTCAAAAAAATCCCACTGGTGGGAATTTATTTCCATAAGTGGTACTCATAATTTCCGTCATTACAAGGAAAGTTCTTTCGATATCCCAATTTGTTTTACAGTCCAATTTCAAATGTTTATTTTAGTCTTACCGTAATCCGAACCCGAGCATTTGTACCGTCCTCCAACAAAATTGCAATTTTAGACTCAAAAAAATCCCACTGGTGGGAATTTATTTCCATATGCGGTACTCATAATTTCCGTCTTTACAAGGAAAGTTCTTTCGATGTCTCAATTTGTTTTATAGTCCAATTTCAAATGTTTATTTTAGTCTTACCGTAATCCGAACGCGAGCATTTGTACCGTCCTCCAACAAAATTGCAATTTTAGACTCAAAAAAATCCCACTGGTGGGAATTTATTTACATATGTGGTACTCATAATTTCCGTCATTACAAGGAAAGTTCTTTCGATATCTCAATTTGTTTTACAGTCCAATTTCAAATGTTTATTTAAGTTGTAAAGTAATCCGGGCACGAGCATTTGTACCGTCCCCAAACAAAATTGCAATTTTAGACTCAAAAAAATCCCACTGGTGGGAATTTATTTCCATATGCGGTACTCAAAATTTCCGTCTTTACAAGGAAAGTTCTTTCGATGTCTCAATTTGTTTTATAGTCCAATTTCAAATGTTTATATAAGTTGTATAGTAATCCGGGCACGAGCATTTGTACCGTCCCGAAACAAAATTGCAATTTTAGACTCAAAAAAATCCCACTGGTGGGAATTTATTTCCATATGTGGTACTCATAATTTCCGTCTTTACAAGGAAAGTTCTTTCGATGTCTCAATTTGTTTTATAGTCCAATTTCAAATGTTTATTTTAGTCTTACCGTAATCCGAACGCGAGCATTTGTACCGTCCTCCAACAAAATTGCAATTTTAGACTCAAAAAAATCCCACTGGTGGGAATTTATTTACATATGTGGTACTCATAATTTCCGTCATTACAAGGAAAGTTCTTTCGATATCCCAATTTGTTTTACAGTCCAATTTCAAATGTTTATTTTAGTCTTACCGTAATCCGAACCCGAGCATTTGTACCGTCCTCCAACAAAATTGCAATTTTAGACTCAAAAAAATCCCACTGGTGGGAATTTATTTCCATATGTGGTACTCATAATTTCCGTCTTTACAAGGAAAGTTCTTTCGATGTCTCAATTTGTTTTACAGTCCAATTTCAAATGTTTATTTATTCTTACCGTAATCCGAACGCGAGCATTTGTACCGTCCTCCAACAAAATTGCAATTTTAGACTCAAAAAAATCCCACTGGTGGGAATTTATTTCCATGTGTGGTACTCATAATTTTCGTCTTTACAAGGAAAGTTCTTTCGATGTCTCAATTTGTTTTATAGTCCAATTTCAAATGTTTATTTAAGTTGTATAGTAATCCGGGCACGAGCATTTGTACCGTCCCGAAACAAAATTGCAATTTTAGACTCAAAAAAATCCCACTGGTGGGAATTTATTTCCATATGTGGTACTCATAATTTCCGTCTTTACAAGGAAAGTTCTTTCGATGTCTCAATTTGTTTTATAGTCCAATTTCAAATGTTTATTTTAGTCTTACCGTAATCCGAACGCGAGCATTTGTACCGTCCTCCAACAAAATTGCAATTTTAGACTCAAAAAAATCCCACTGGTGGGAATTTATTTCCATATGTGGTACTCATAATTTCCGTCATTACAAGGAAAGTTCTTTCGATATCCCAATTTGTTTTACAGTCCAATTTCAAATGTTTATTTTAGTCTTACCGTAATCCGAACCCAAGCATTTGTACCGTCCTCCAACAAAATTGCAATTTTAGACTCAAAAAAATCCCACTGGTGGGAATTTATTTCCATATGCGGTACTCATAATTTCCGTCTTTACAAGGAAAGTTCTTTCGATGTCTCAATTTGTTTTATAGTCCAATTTCAAATGTTTATTTTAGTCTTACCGTAATCCGAACGCGAGCATTTGTACCGTTCTCCAACAAAATTGCAATTTTAGACTCAAAAAAATCCCACTGGTGGGAATTTTTTTCCATATGTGGTACTCATAATTTCCGTCTTTACAAGGAAAGTTCTTTCGATGTCTCAATTTGTTTTACAGTCCAATTTCAAATGTTTATTTATTCTTACCGTAATCCGAACGCGAGCATTTGTACCGTCCTCCAACAAAATTGCAATTTTAGACTCAAAAAAATCCCACTGGTGGGAATTTATTTCCATGTGTGGTACTCATAATTTTCGTCTTTACAAGGAAAGTTCTTTCGATGTCTCAATTTGTTTTATAGTCCAATTTCAAATGTTTATTTAAGTTGTATAGTAATCCGGGCACGAGCATTTGTACCGTCCCGAAACAAAATTGCAATTTTAGACTCAAAAAAATCCCACTGGTGGGAATTTATTTCCATATGTGGTACTCATAATTTCCGTCTTTACAAGGAAAGTTCTTTCGATGTCTCAATTTGTTTTATAGTCCAATTTCAAATGTTTATTTTAGTCTTACCGTAATCCGAACGCGAGCATTTGTACCGTCCTCCAACAAAATTGCAATTTTAGACTCAAAAAAATCCCACTGGTGGGCATTTATTTCCATATGTGGTACTCATAATTTCTGTCATTACAAGGAAAGTTCTTTCGATATCCCAATTTGTTTTACAGTCCAATTTCAAATGTTTATTTTAGTCTTACCGTAATCCGAACCCAAGCATTTGTACCGTCCTCCAACAAAATTGCAATTTTAGACTCAAAAAAATCCCACTGGTGGGAATTTATTTCCATATGCGGTACTCATAATTTCCGTCTTTACAAGGAAAGTTCTTTCGATGTCTCAATTTGTTTTATAGTCCAATTTCAAATGTTTATTTTAGTCTTACCGTAATCCGAACGCGAGCATTTGTACCGTTCTCCAACAAAATTGCAATTTTAGACTCAAAAAAATCCCACTGGTGGGAATTTTTTTCCATATGTGGTACTCATAATTTCCGTCTTTACAAGGAAAGTTCTTTCGATATCTCAATTTGTTTTACAGTCCAATTTCAAATGTTTATTTAAGTCGTAAAGTAATCCGGGCACGAGCATTTGTTCCGTCCCCAAACAAAATTGCAATTTTAGACTAAAAAAAATCCCACTGGTGGGAATTTATTTCCATATGTGGTACTCATAATTTTCGTCTTTACAAGGAAAGTTCTTTCGATATCTCAATTTGTTTTACAGTCCAATTTCAAATGTTTATTTAAGTTGTAAAGTAATCCGGGCACGAGCATTTGTACCGTCCCCAAACAAAATTGCAATTTTAGACTCAAAAAAATCCAACTGGTGGGAATTTATTTCCATATGTGGTACTCATAATTTTCGTCTTTACATGGAAAGTTCTTTCGATGTCTCAATTTGTTTTATAGTCCAATTTCAAATGTTTATTTTAGTCTTACCGTAATCCGAACGCGATCATTTGTACAGTCCTCCAACAAAATTGCAATTTTAGACTCAAAAAAATCCCACTGGTGGTAATTTATTTCCATATGTGGTACTCATAATTTTTGTCTTTACAAGGAAAGTTCTTTCGATATCTCAGTTTGTTTTACAGTCCAATTTCAAATGTTTATTTAAGTCTTACCGTAATCCGAGCACGAGCATTTGTACCGTCTCCCAACAAAATTGCAATTTTAGACTCAAAAAAATCCCACTGGTGGGAATTTATTTCCATATGTGGTACTCATAATTTCCGTCTTTACAAGGAAAGTTCTTTCGATGTCTCAATTTGTTTTACAGTCCAATTTCAAATGTTTATTTTAGTCTTACCGTAATCCGAACGCGAGCATTTGTACCGTCCTCCAACAAAATTGCAATTTTAGACTCAAAAAAATCCCACTGGTGGGAATTTATTTCCATATATGGTACTCATAATTTCCGTCTTTACAAGGAAAGTTCTTTCGATATCTCAATTTGTTTTACAGTCCAATTTCAAATGTTTATTTAAGTCGTACAGTAATCCGGGCACGAGCATTTGTTCCGTCCCCAAACAAAATTGCAATTTTAGACTCAAAAAAATACCACTGGTGGGAATTTATTTCCATATGTGGTACTCATAATTTCCGTCTTTACAAGGAAAGTTATTTCGATATCTCAATTTGTTTTGCAGTCCAATTTCAAATGTTTATTTAAGTTGTACAGTAATCCGGGCACGAGCATTTGTACCGTCCCGAAACAAAATTGCAATTTTAGACTCAAAAAAATCCCACTGGTGGGAATTTATTTCCATATGTGGTACTCATAATTTCCGTCTTTACAAGGAAAATTCTTTCGATGTCTCAATTTGTTTTATAGTCCAATTTCAAATGTTTATTTTAGTCTTACCGTAATCCGAACGCGATCATTTGTACCGTCCTCCAACAAAATTGCAATTTTAGACTCAAAAAAATCCCACTGGTGGGAATTTATTTACATATGTGGTACTCATAATTTCCGTCATTACAAGGAAAGTTCTTTCGATATCCCAATTTGTTTTACAGTCCAATTTCAAATGTTTATTTTAGTCTTACCGTAATCCGAACCCGAGCATTTGTACCGTCCTCCAACAAAATTGCAATTTTAGACTCAAAAAAATCCCACTGGTGGGAATTTATTTCCATATGTGGTACTCATAATTTCCGTCTTTACAAGGAAAGTTCTTTCGATGTCTCAATTTGTTTTACAGTCCAATTTCAAATGTTTATTTATTCTTACCGTAATCCGAACGCGAGCATTTGTACCGTCCTCCAACAAAATTGCAATTTTAGACTCAAAAAAATCCCACTGGTGGGAATTTATTTCCATGTGTGGTACTCATAATTTTCGTCTTTACAAGGAAAGTTCTTTCGATGTCTCAATTTGTTTTATAGTCCAATTTCAAATGTTTATTTAAGTTGTATAGTAATCCGGGCACGAGCATTTGTACCGTCCCGAAACAAAATTGCAATTTTAGACTCAAAAAAATCCCACTGGTGGGAATTTATTTCCATATGTGGTACTCATAATTTCCGTCTTTACAAGGAAAGTTCTTTCGATGTCTCAATTTGTTTTATAGTCCAATTTCAAATGTTTATTTTAGTCTTACCGTAATCCGAACGCGAGCATTTGTACCGTCCTCCAACAAAATTGCAATTTTAGACTCAAAAAAATCCCACTGGTGGGAATTTATTTCCATATGTGGTACTCATAATTTCCGTCATTACAAGGAAAGTTCTTTCGATATCCCAATTTGTTTTACAGTCCAATTTCAAATGTTTATTTTAGTCTTACCGTAATCCGAACCCAAGCATTTGTACCGTCCTCCAACAAAATTGCAATTTTAGACTCAAAAAAATCCCACTGGTGGGAATTTATTTCCATATGCGGTACTCATAATTTCCGTCTTTACAAGGAAAGTTCTTTCGATGTCTCAATTTGTTTTATAGTCCAATTTCAAATGTTTATTTTAGTCTTACCGTAATCCGAACGCGAGCATTTGTACCGTTCTCCAACAAAATTGCAATTTTAGACTCAAAAAAATCCCACTGGTGGGAATTTTTTTCCATATGTGGTACTCATAATTTCCGTCTTTACAAGGAAAGTTCTTTCGATATCTCAATTTGTTTTACAGTCCAATTTCAAATGTTTATTTAAGTCGTAAAGTAATCCGGGCACGAGCATTTGTTCCGTCCCCAAACAAAATTGCAATTTTAGACTAAAAAAAATCCCACTGGTGGGAATTTATTTCCATATGTGGTACTCATAATTTCCGTCTTTACAAGGAAAGTTCTTTCGATATCTCAATTTGTTTTACAGTCCAATTTCAAATGTTTATTTAAGTTGTACAGTAATCCGGGCACGAGCATTTGTACCGTCCCCAAACAAAATTGCAATTTTAGACTCAAAAAAATCCCACTGGTGGGAATTTATTTCCATATGTGGTACTCATAATTTCTGTCTTTACAAGGAAAGTTCTTTCGATATCTCAATTTGTTTTACAGTCCAATTTCAAATGTTTATTTAAGTTGTAAAGTAATCCGGGCACGAGCATTTGTACCGTCCCCAAACAAAATTGCAATTTTAGACTCAAAAAAATCCAACTGGTGGGAATTTATTTCCATATGTGGTACTCATAATTTTCGTCTTTACATGGAAAGTTCTTTCGATGTCTCAATTTGTTTTATAGTCCAATTTCAAATGTTTATTTTAGTCTTACCGTAATCCGAACGCGAGCATTTGTACAGTCCTCCAACAAAATTGCAATTTTAGACTCAAAAAAATCCCACTGGTGGTAATTTATTTCCATATGTGGTACTCATAATTTTTGTCTTTACAAGGAAAGTTCTTTCGATATCTCAGTTTGTTTTACAGTCCAATTTCAAATGTTTATTTAAGTCTTACCGTAATCCGAGCACGAGCATTTGTACCGTCTCCCAACAAAATTGCAATTTTAGACTCAAAAAAATCCCACTGGTGGGAATTTATTTCCATATGTGGTACTCATAATTTCCGTCTTTACAAGGAAAGTTCTTTCGATGTCTCAATTTGTTTTACAGTCCAATTTCAAATGTTTATTTTAGTCTTACCGTAATCCGAACGCGAGCATTTGTACCGTCCTCCAACAAAATTGCAATTTTAGACTCAAAAAAATCCCACTGGTGGGAATTTATTTCCATATATGGTACTCATAATTTCCGTCTTTACAAGGAAAGTTCTTTCGATATCTCAATTTGTTTTACAGTCCAATTTCAAATGTTTATTTAAGTCGTACAGTAATCCGGGCACGAGCATTTGTTCCGTCCCCAAACAAAATTGCAATTTTAGACTGAAAAAAATACCACTGGTGGGAATTTATTTCCATATGTGGTACTCATAATTTCCGTCTTTACAAGGAAAGTTATTTCGATATCTCAATTTGTTTTGCAGTCCAATTTCAAATGTTTATTTAAGTTGTACAGTAATCCGGGCACGAGCATTTGTACCGTCCCGAAACAAAATTGCAATTTTAGACTCAAAAAAATCCCACTGGTGGGAATTTATTTCCATATGTGGTACTCATAATTTCCGTCTTTACAAGGAAAATTCTTTCGATGTCTCAATTTGTTTTATAGTCCAATTTCAAATGTTTATTTTAGTCTTACCGTAATCCGAACGCGATCATTTGTACCGTCCTCCAACAAAATTGCAATTTTAGACTCAAAAAAATCCCACTGGTGGGAATTTATTTACATATGTGGTACTCATAATTTCCGTCATTACAAGGAAAGTTCTTTCGATATCCCAATTTGTTTTACAGTCCAATTTCAAATGTTTATTTTAGTCTTACAGTAATCCGAACCCGAGCATTTGTACCGTCCTCCAACAAAATTGCAATTTTAGACTCAAAAAAATCCCACTGGTGGGAATTTATTTCCATATGTGATACTCATAATTTCCGTCTTTACAAGGAAAGTTCTTTCGATGTCTCAATTTGTTTTACAGTCCAATTTCAAATGTTTATTTATTCTTACCGTAATCCGAACGCGAGCATTTGTACCGTCCTCCAACAAAATTGCAATTTTAGACTCAAAAAAATCCCACTGGTGGGAATTTATTTCCATGTGTGGTACTCATAATTTTCGTCTTTACAAGGAAAGTTCTTTCGATGTCTCAATTTGTTTTATAGTCCAATTTCAAATGTTTATTTAAGTTGTATAGTAATCCGGGCACGAGCATTTGTACCGTCCCCAAACAAAATTGCAATTTTAGACTCAAAAAAATCCCACTGGTGGGAATTTATTTCCATATGTGGTACTCATAATTTCCGTCTTTACAAGGAAAGTTCTTTCGATGTCTCAATTTGTTTTATAGTCCAATTTCAAATGTTTATTTTAGTCTTACCGTAATCCGAACGCGAGCATTTGTACCGTCCTCCAACAAAATTGCAATTTTAGACTCAAAAAAATCCCACTGGTGGGAATTTATTTCCATATGTGGTACTCATAATTTCCGTCATTACAAGGAAAGTTCTTTCGATATCCCAATTTGTTTTACAGTCCAATTTCAAATGTTTATTTTAGTCTTACCGTAATCCGAACCCAAGCATTTGTACCGTCCTCCAACAAAATTGCAATTTTAGACTCAAAAAAATCCCACTGGTGGGAATTTATTTCCATATGCGGTACTCATAATTTCCGTCTTTACAAGGAAAGTTCTTTCGATGTCTCAATTTGTTTTATAGTCCAATTTCAAATGTTTATTTTAGTCTTACCGTAATCCGAACGCGAGCATTTGTACCGTTCTCCAACAAAATTGCAATTTTAGACTCAAAAAAATCCCACTGGTGGGAATTTTTTTCCATATGTGGTACTCATAATTTCCGTCTTTACAAGGAAAGTTCTTTCGATATCTCAATTTGTTTTACAGTCCAATTTCAAATGTTTATTTAAGTCGTAAAGTAATCCGGGCACGAGCATTTGTTCCGTCCCCAAACAAAATTGCAATTTTAGACTAAAAAAAATCCCACTGGTGGGAATTTATTTCCATATGTGGTACTCATAATTTCCGTCTTTACAAGGAAAGTTCTTTCGATATCTCAATTTGTTTTACAGTCCAATTTCAAATGTTTATTTAAGTTGTACAGTAATCCGGGCACGAGCATTTGTACCGTCCCCAAACAAAATTGCAATTTTAGACTCAAAAAAATCCCACTGGTGGGAATTTATTTCCATATGTGGTACTCATAATTTCTGTCTTTACAAGGAAAGTTCTTTCGATATCTCAATTTGTTTTACAGTCCAATTTCAAATGTTTATTTAAGTTGTAAAGTAATCCGGGCACGAGCATTTGTACCGTCCCCAAACAAAATTGCAATTTTAGACTCAAAAAAATCCAACTGGTGGGAATTTATTTCCATATGTGGTACTCATAATTTTCGTCTTTACATGGAAAGTTCTTTCGATGTCTCAATTTGTTTTATAGTCCAATTTCAAATGTTTATTTTAGTCTTACCGTAATCCGAACGCGAGCATTTGTACAGTCCTCCAACAAAATTGCAATTTTAGACTCAAAAAAATCCCACTGGTGGTAATTTATTTCCATATGTGGTACTCATAATTTTTGTCTTTACAAGGAAAGTTCTTTCGATATCTCAGTTTGTTTTACAGTCCAATTTCAAATGTTTATTTAAGTCTTACCGTAATCCGAGCACGAGCATTTGTACCGTCTCCCAACAAAATTGCAATTTTAGACTCAAAAAAATCCCACTGGTGGGAATTTATTTCCATATGTGGTACTCATAATTTCCGTCTTTACAAGGAAAGTTCTTTCGATGTCTCAATTTGTTTTACAGTCCAATTTCAAATGTTTATTTTAGTCTTACCGTAATCCGAACGCGAGCATTTGTACCGTCCTCCAACAAAATTGCAATTTTAGACTCAAAAAAATCCCACTGGTGGGAATTTATTTCCATATATGGTACTCATAATTTCCGTCTTTACAAGGAAAGTTCTTTCGATATCTCAATTTGTTTTACAGTCCAATTTCAAATGTTTATTTAAGTCGTACAGTAATCCGGGCACGAGCATTTGTTCCGTCCCCAAACAAAATTGCAATTTTAGACTGAAAAAAATACCACTGGTGGGAATTTATTTCCATATGTGGTACTCATAATTTCCGTCTTTACAAGGAAAGTTATTTCGATATCTCAATTTGTTTTGCAGTCCAATTTCAAATGTTTATTTAAGTTGTACAGTAATCCGGGCACGAGCATTTGTACCGTCCCGAAACAAAATTGCAATTTTAGACTCAAAAAAATCCCACTGGTGGGAATTTATTTCCATATGTGGTACTCATAATTTCCGTCTTTACAAGGAAAATTCTTTCGATGTCTCAATTTGTTTTATAGTCCAATTTCAAATGTTTATTTTAGTCTTACCGTAATCCGAACGCGATCATTTGTACCGTCCTCCAACAAAATTGCAATTTTAGACTCAAAAAAATCCCACTGGTGGGAATTTATTTACATATGTGGTACTCATAATTTCCGTCATTACAAGGAAAGTTCTTTCGATATCCCAATTTGTTTTACAGTCCAATTTCAAATGTTTATTTTAGTCTTACAGTAATCCGAACCCGAGCATTTGTACCGTCCTCCAACAAAATTGCAATTTTAGACTCAAAAAAATCCCACTGGTGGGAATTTATTTCCATATGTGATACTCATAATTTCCGTCTTTACAAGGAAAGTTCTTTCGATGTCTCAATTTGTTTTACAGTCCAATTTCAAATGTTTATTTATTCTTACCGTAATCCGAACGCGAGCATTTGTACCGTCCTCCAACAAAATTGCAATTTTAGACTCAAAAAAATCCCACTGGTGGGAATTTATTTCCATGTGTGGTACTCATAATTTTCGTCTTTACAAGGAAAGTTCTTTCGATGTCTCAATTTGTTTTATAGTCCAATTTCAAATGTTTATTTAAGTTGTATAGTAATCCGGGCACGAGCATTTGTACCGTCCCGAAACAAAATTGCAATTTTAGACTCAAAAAAATCCCACTGGTGGGAATTTATTTCCATATGTGGTACTCATAATTTCCGTCTTTACAAGGAAAGTTCTTTCGATGTCTCAATTTGTTTTATAGTCCAATTTCAAATGTTTATTTTAGTCTTACCGTAATCCGAACGCGAGCATTTGTACCGTCCTCCAACAAAATTGCAATTTTAGACTCAAAAAAATCCCACTGGTGGGAATTTATTTCCATATGTGGTACTCATAATTTCCGTCATTACAAGGAAAGTTCTTTCGATATCCCAATTTGTTTTACAGTCCAATTTCAAATGTTTATTTTAGTCTTACCGTAATCCGAACCCAAGCATTTGTACCGTCCTCCAACAAAATTGCAATTTTAGACTCAAAAAAATCCCACTGGTGGGAATTTATTTCCATATGCGGTACTCATAATTTCCGTCTTTACAAGGAAAGTTCTTTCGATGTCTCAATTTGTTTTATAGTCCAATTTCAAATGTTTATTTTAGTCTTACCGTAATCCGAACGCGAGCATTTGTACCGTTCTCCAACAAAATTGCAATTTTAGACTCAAAAAAATCCCACTGGTGGGAATTTTTTTCCATATGTGGTACTCATAATTTCCGTCTTTACAAGGAAAGTTCTTTCGATATCTCAATTTGTTTTACAGTCCAATTTCAAATGTTTATTTAAGTCGTAAAGTAATCCGGGCACGAGCATTTGTTCCGTCCCCAAACAAAATTGCAATTTAAGACTAAAAAAAATCCCACTGGTGGGAATTTATTTCCATATGTGGTACTCATAATTTCCGTCTTTACAAGGAAAGTTCTTTCGATATCTCAATTTGTTTTACAGTCCAATTTCAAATGTTTATTTAAGTTGTACAGTAATCCGGGCACGAGCATTTGTACCGTCCCCAAACAAAATTGCAATTTTAGACTCAAAAAAATCCCACTGGTGGGAATTTATTTCCATATGTGGTACTCATAATTTCTGTCTTTACAAGGAAAGTTCTTTCGATATCTCAATTTGTTTTACAGTCCAATTTCAAATGTTTATTTAAGTTGTAAAGTAATCCGGGCACGAGCATTTGTACCGTCCCCAAACAAAATTGCAATTTTAGACTCAAAAAAATCCAACTGGTGGGAATTTATTTCCATATGTGGTACTCATAATTTTCGACTTTACAAGGAAAGTTCTTTCGATGTCTCAATTTGTTTTATAGTCCAATTTCAAATGTTTATTTTAGTCTTACCGTAATCCGAACGCGAGCATTTGTACCGTCCTCCAACAAAATTGCAATTTTAGACTCAAAAAAATCCCACTGGTGGGAATTTATTTCCATATGTGGTACTCATAATTTCCGTCATTACAAGGAAAGTTCTTTCGATATCCCAATTTGTTTTACAGTCCAATTTCAAATGTTTATTTTAGTCTTACCGTAATCCGAACCCGAGCATTTGTACCGTCCTCCAACAAAATTGCAATTTTAGACTCAAAAAAATCCCACTGGTGGGAATTTATTTCCATATGCGGTACTCATAATTTCCGTCTTTACAGGAAAGTTCTTTCGATGTCTCAATTTGTTTTATAGTCCAATTTCAAATGTTTATTTTAGTCTTACCGTAATCCGAACGCGAGCATTTGTACCGTCCTCCAACAAAATTGCAATTTTAGACTCAAAAAAATCCCACTGGTGGGAATTTATTTCCATGTGTGGTACTCATAATTTTCGTCTTTACAAGGAAAGTTCTTTCGATGTCTCAATTTGTTTTATAGTCCAATTTCAAATGTTTATTTAAGTTGTATAGTAATCCGGGCACGAGCATTTGTACCGTCCCGAAACAAAATTGCAATTTTAGACTCAAAAAAATCCCACTGGTGGGAATTTATTTCCATATGTGGTACTCATAATTTCCGTCTTTACAAGGAAAGTTCTTTCGATGTCTCAATTTGTTTTATAGTCCAATTTCAAATGTTTATTTTAGTCTTACCGTAATCCGAACGCGAGCATTTGTACCGTCCTCCAACAAAATTGCAATTTTAGACTCAAAAAAATCCCACTGGTGGGAATTTATTTCCATATGTGGTACTCATAATTTCCGTCATTACAAGGAAAGTTCTTTTGATATCCCAATTTGTTTTACAGTCCAATTTCAAATGTTTATTTTAGTCTTACCGTAATCCGAACCCAAGCATTTGTACCGTCCTCCAACAAAATTGCAATTTTAGACTCAAAAAAATCCCACTGGTGGGAATTTATTTCCATATGCGGTACTCATAATTTCCGTCTTTACAAGGAAAGTTCTTTCGATGTCTCAATTTGTTTTATAGTCCAATTTCAAATGTTTATTTTAGTCTTACCGTAATCCGAACGCGAGCATTTGTACCGTTCTCCAACAAAATTGCAATTTTAGACTCAAAAAAATCCCACTGGTGGGAATTTATTTCCATATGCGGTACTCATAATTTCCGTCTTTACAGGAAAGTTCTTTCGATGTCTCAATTTGTTTTATAGTCCAATTTCAAATGTTTATTTTAGTCTTACCGTAATCCGAACGCGAGCATTTGTACCGTCCTCCAACAAAATTGCAATTTTAGACTCAAAAAAATCCCACTGGTGGGAATTTTTTTCCATATGTGGTACTCATAATTTCCGTCTTTACAAGGAAAGTTCTTTCGATATCTCAATTTGTTTTACAGTCCAATTTCAAATGTTTATTTAAGTAGTAAAGTAATCCGGGCACGAGCATTTGTTCCGTCCCCAAACAAAATTGCAATTTTAGACTAAAAAAAATCCCACTGGTGGGAATTTATTTCCATATGTGGTACTCATAATTTCCGTCTTTACAAGGAAAGTTCTTTCGATATCTCAATTTGTTTTACAGTCCAATTTCAAATGTTTATTTAAGTTGTACAGTAATCCGGGCACGAGCTTTTGTACCGTCCCCAAACAAAATTGCAATTTTAGACTCAAAAAAATCCCACTGGTGGGAATTTATTTCCATATGTGGTACTCATAATTTCCGTCATTACAAGGAAAGTTCTTTCGATATCCCAATTTGTTTTACAGTCCAATTTCAAATGTTTATTTTAGTCTTACCGTAATCCGAACCCAAGCATTTGTACCGTCCTCCAACAAAATTGCAATTTTAGACTCAAAAAAATCCCACTGGTGGGAATTTATTTCCATATGCGGTACTCATAATTTCCGTCTTTACAAGGAAAGTTCTTTCGATGTCTCAATTTGTTTTATAGTCCAATTTCAAATGTTTATTTTAGTCTTACCGTAATCCGAACGCGAGCATTTGTACCGTTCTCCAACAAAATTGCAATTTTAGACTCAAAAAAATCCCACTGGTGGGAATTTTTTTCCATATGTGGTACTCATAATTTCCGTCTTTACAAGGAAAGTTCTTTCGATATCTCAATTTGTTTTACAGTCCAATTTCAAATGTTTATTTAAGTCGTAAAGTAATCCGGGCACGAGCATTTGTTCCGTCCCCAAACAAAATTGCAATTTTAGACTAAAAAAAATCCCACTGGTGGGAATTTATTTCCATATGTGGTACTCATAATTTCCGTCTTTACAAGGAAAGTTCTTTCGATATCTCAATTTGTTTTACAGTCCAATTTCAAATGTTTATTTAAGTTGTACAGTAATCCGGGCACGAGCATTTGTACCGTCCCCAAACAAAATTGCAATTTTAGACTCAAAAAAATCCCACTGGTGGGAATTTATTTCCATATGTGATACTCATAATTTCTGTCTTTACAAGGAAAGTTCTTTCGATATCTCAATTTGTTTTACAGTCCAATTTCAAATGTTTATTTAAGTTGTAAAGTAATCCGGGCACGAGCATTTGTACCGTCCCCAAACAAAATTGCAATTTTAGACTCAAAAAAATCCAACTGGTGGGAATTTATTTCCATATGTGGTACTCATAATTTTCGACTTTACAAGGAAAGTTCTTTCGATGTCTCAATTTGTTTTATAGTCCAATTTCAAATGTTTATTTTAGTCTTACCGTAATCCGAACGCGAGCATTTGTACCGTCCTCCAACAAAATTGCAATTTTAGACTCAAAAAAATCCCACTGGTGGGAATTTATTTCCATATGTGGTACTCATAATTTCCGTCATTACAAGGAAAGTTCTTTCGATATCCCAATTTGTTTTACAGTCCAATTTCAAATGTTTATTTTAGTCTTACCGTAATCCGAACCCGAGCATTTGTACCGTCCTCCAACAAAATTGCAATTTTAGACTCAAAAAAATCCCACTGGTGGGAATTTATTTCCATATGCGGTACTCATAATTTCCGTCTTTACAGGAAAGTTCTTTCGATGTCTCAATTTGTTTTATAGTCCAATTTCAAATGTTTATTTTAGTCTTACCGTAATCCGAACGCGAGCATTTGTACCGTCCTCCAACAAAATTGCAATTTTAGACTCAAAAAAATCCCACTGGTGGGAATTTATTTCCATGTGTGGTACTCATAATTTTCGTCTTTACAAGGAAAGTTCTTTCGATGTCTCAATTTGTTTTATAGTCCAATTTCAAATGTTTATTTAAGTTGTATAGTAATCCGGGCACGAGCATTTGTACCGTCCCGAAACAAAATTGCAATTTTAGACTCAAAAAAATCCCACTGGTGGGAATTTATTTCCATATGTGGTACTCATAATTTCCGTCTTTACAAGGAAAGTTCTTTCGATGTCTCAATTTGTTTTATAGTCCAATTTCAAATGTTTATTTTAGTCTTACCGTAATCCGAACGCGAGCATTTGTACCGTCCTCCAACAAAATTGCAATTTTAGACTCAAAAAAATCCCACTGGTGGGAATTTATTTCCATATGTGGTACTCATAATTTCCGTCATTACAAGGAAAGTTCTTTTGATATCCCAATTTGTTTTACAGTCCAATTTCAAATGTTTATTTTAGTCTTACCGTAATCCGAACCCAAGCATTTGTACCGTCCTCCAACAAAATTGCAATTTTAGACTCAAAAAAATCCCACTGGTGGGAATTTATTTCCATATGCGGTACTCATAATTTCCGTCTTTACAAGGAAAGTTCTTTCGATGTCTCAATTTGTTTTATAGTCCAATTTCAAATGTTTATTTTAGTCTTACCGTAATCCGAACGCGAGCATTTGTACCGTTCTCCAACAAAATTGCAATTTTAGACTCAAAAAAATCCCACTGGTGGGAATTTTTTTCCATATGTGGTACTCATAATTTCCGTCTTTACAAGGAAAGTTCTTTCGATATCTCAATTTGTTTTACAGTCCAATTTCAAATGTTTATTTAAGTCGTAAAGTAATCCGGGCACGAGCATTTGTTCCGTCCCCAAACAAAATTGCAATTTTAGACTAAAAAAAATCCCACTGGTGGGAATTTATTTCCATATGTGGTACTCATAATTTCCGTCTTTACAAGGAAAGTTCTTTCGATATCTCAATTTGTTTTACAGTCCAATTTCGAATGTTTATTTAAGTTGTACAGTAATCCGGGCACGAGCATTTGTACCGTCCCCAAACAAAATTGCAATTTTAGACTCAAAAAAATCCCACTGGTGGGAATTTATTTCCATATGTGGTACTCATAATTTCTGTCTTTACAAGGAAAGTTCTTTCGATATCTCAATTTGTTTTACAGTCCAATTTCAAATGTTTATTTAAGTTGTAAAGTAATCCGGGCTCGAGCATTTGTACCGTCCCCAAACAAAATTGCAATTTTAGACTCAAAAAAATCCAACTGGTGGGAATTTATTTCCATATGTGGTACTCATAATTTTCGTCATTACATGGAAAGTTCTTTCGATGTCTCAATTTGTTTTATAGTCCAATTTCAAATGTTTATTTTAGTCTTACCGTAATCCGAACGCGAGCATTTGTACAGTCCTCCAACAAAATTGCAATTTTAGACTCAAAAAAATCCCACTGGTGGTAATTTATTTCCATATGTGGTACTCATAATTTTTGTCTTTACAAGGAAAGTTCTTTCGATATCTCAGTTTGTTTTACAGTCCAATTTCAAATGTTTATTTAAGTCTTACCGTAATCCGAGCACGAGCATTTGTACCGTCTCCCAACAAAATTGCAATTTTAGACTCAAAAAAATCCCACTGGTGGGAATTTATTTCCATATGTGGTACTCATAATTTCCGTCTTTACAAGGAAAGTTCTTTCGATGTCTCAATTTGTTTTACAGTCCAATTTCAAATGTTTATTTTAGTCTTACCGTAATCCGAACGCGAGCATTTGTACCGTCCTCCAACAAAATTGCAATTTTAGACTCAAAAAAATCCCACTGGTGGGAATTTATTTCCATATATGGTACTCATAATTTCCGTCTTTACAAGGAAAGTTCTTTCGATATCTCAATTTGTTTTACAGTCCAATTTCAAATGTTTATTTAAGTCGTACAGTAATCCGGGCACGAGCATTTGTTCCGTCCCCAAACAAAATTGCAATTTTAGACTGAAAAAAATACCACTGGTGGGAATTTATTTCCATATGTGGTACTCATAATTTCCGTCTTTACAAGGAAAGTTATTTCGATATCTCAATTTGTTTTGCAGTCCAATTTCAAATGTTTATTTAAGTTGTACAGTAATCCGGGCACGAGCATTTGTACCGTCCCGAAACAAAATTGCAATTTTAGACTCAAAAAAATCCCACTGGTGGGAATTTATTTCCATATGTGGTACTCATAATTTCCGTCTTTACAAGGAAAATTCTTTCGATGTCTCAATTTGTTTTATAGTCCAATTTCAAATGTTTCTTTTAGTCTTACCGTAATCCGAACGCGATCATTTGTACCGTCCTCCAACAAAATTGCAATTTTAGACTCAAAAAAATCCCACTGGTGGGAATTTATTTACATATGTGGTACTCATAATTTCCGTCATTACAAGGAAAGTTCTTTCGATATCCCAATTTGTTTTACAGTCCAATTTCAAATGTTTATTTTAGTCTTACCGTAATCCGAACCCGAGCATTTGTACCGTCCTCCAACAAAATTGCAATTTTAGACTCAAAAAAATCCCACTGGTGGGAATTTATTTCCATATGTGGTACTCATAATTTCCGTCTTTACAAGGAAAGTTCTTTCGATGTCTCAATTTGTTTTACAGTCCAATTTCAAATGTTTATTTATTCTTACCGTAATCCGAACGCGAGCATTTGTACCGTCCTCCAACAAAATTGCAATTTTAGACTCAAAAAAATCCCACTGGTGGGAATTTATTTCCATGTGTGGTACTCATAATTTTCGTCTTTACAAGGAAAGTTCTTTCGATGTCTCAATTTGTTTTATAGTCCAATTTCAAATGTTTATTTAAGTTGTATAGTAATCCGGGCACGAGCATTTGTTCCGTCCCGAAATAAAATTGCAATTTTAGACTCAAAAAAATCCCACTGGTGGGAATTTATTTCCATATGCGGTACTCATAATTTCCGTCTTTACAAGGAAAGTTCTTTCGATGTCTCAATTTGTTTTATAGTCCAATTTCAAATGTTTATTTTAGTCTTACCGTAATCCGAACGCGAGCATTTGTACCGTCCTCCAACAAAATTGCAATTTTAGACTCAAAAAAATCCCACTGGTGGGATTTTATTTCCATATGTGGTACTCATAATTTCCGTCATTACAAGGAAAGTTCTTTCGATATCCCAATTTGTTTTACAGTCCAATTTCAAATGTTTATTTTAGTCTTACCGTAATCCGAACCCAAGCATTTGTACCGTCCTCCAACAAAATTGCAATTTTAGACTCAAAAAAATCCCACTGGTGGGAATTTATTTCCATATGCGGTACTCATAATTTCCGTCTTTACAAGGAAAGTTCTTTCGATGTCTCAATTTGTTTTATAGTCCAATTTCAAATGTTTATTTTAGTCTTACCGTAATCCGAACGCGAGCATTTGTACCGTTCTCCAACAAAATTGCAATTTTAGACTCAAAAAAATCCCACTGGTGGGAATTTTTTTCCATATGTGGTACTCATAATTTCCGTCTTTACAAGGAAAGTTCTTTCGATATCTCAATTTGTTTTACAGTCCAATTTCAAATGTTTATTTAAGTCGTAAAGTAATCCGGGCACGAGTATTTGTTCCGTCCCCAAACAAAATTGCAATTTTAGACTAAAAAAAATCCCACTGGTGGGAATTTATTTCCATATGTGGTACTCATAATTTCCGTCTTTACAAGGAAAGTTCTTTCGATATCTCAATTTGTTTTACAGTCCAATTTCAAATGTTTATTTAAGTTGTACAGTAATCCGGGCACGAGCATTTGTACCTTCCCCAAACAAAATTGCAATTTTAGACTCAAAAAAATCCCACTGGTGGGAATTTATTTCCATATGTGGTACTCATAATTTCTGTCTTTACAAGGAAAGTTCTTTCGATATCTCAATTTGTTTTACAGTCCAATTTCAAATGTTTATTTAAGTTGTAAAGTAATCCGGGCACGAGCATTTGTACCGTCCCCAAACAAAATTGCAATTTTAGACTCAAAAAAATCCAACTGGTGGGAATTTATTTCCATATGTGGTACTCATAATTTTCGACTTTACAAGGAAAGTTCTTTCGATGTCTCAATTTGTTTTATAGTCCAATTTCAAATGTTTATTTTAGTCTTACCGTAATCCGAACGCGAGCATTTGTACCGTCCTCCAACAAAATTGCAATTTTAGACTCAAAAAAATCCCACTGGTGGGAATTTATTTCCATATGTGGTACTCATAATTTCCGTCATTACAAGGAAAGTTCTTTCGATATCCCAATTTGTTTTACAGTCCAATTTCAAATGTTTATTTTAGTCTTACCGTAATCCGAACCCGAGCATTTGTACCGTCCTCCAACAAAATTGCAATTTTAGACTCAAAAAAATCCCACTGGTGGGAATTTATTTCCATATGCGGTACTCATAATTTCCGTCTTTACAGGAAAGTTCTTTCGATGTCTCAATTTGTTTTATAGTCCAATTTCAAATGTTTATTTTAGTCTTACCGTAATCCGAACGCGAGCATTTGTACCGTCCTCCAACAAAATTGCAATTTTAGACTCAAAAAAATCCCACTGGTGGGAATTTATTTACATATGTGGTACTCATAATTTCCGTCATTACAAGGAAAGTTCTTTCGATATCTCAATTTGTTTTACAGTCCAATTTCAAATGTTTATTTAAGTTGTAAAGTAATCCGGGCACGAGCATTTGTACCGTCCCCAAACAAAATTGCAATTTTAGACTCAAAAAAATCCCACTGGTGGGAATTTATTTCCATATGCGGTACTCATAATTTCCGTCTTTACAAGGAAAGTTCTTTCGATGTCTCAATTTGTTTTATAGTCCAATTTCAAATGTTTATTTTAGTCCTACCGTAATCCGAACGCGAGCATTTGTACCGTTCTCCAACAAAATTACAATTTTAGACTCAAAAAAATCCCACTGGTGGGAATTTATTTCCATATGTGGTACTCATAATTTCCGTCTTTACAAGGAAAGTTCTTTCGATGTCTCAATTTGTTTTATAGTCCAATTTCAAATGTTTATTTAAGTTGTACAGTAATCCGGGTACGAGCATTTGTACCGTCCCGAAACAAAATTGCAATTTTAGACTCAAAAAAATCTCACTGGTGGGAATTTATTTCCATATGTGGTACTCATAATTTCCGTCTTTACAAGGAAAGTTCTTTCGATGTCTCAATTTGCTTTATAGTCCAATTTCAAATGTTTATTTTAGTCTTACCGTAATCCGAACGCGAGCATTTGTACCGTCCTCCAACAAAATTGCAATTTTAGACTCAAAAAAATCCCACTGGTGGGAATTTATTTCCATATCTGGTACTCATAATTTCCGTCTTTACAAGGAAAGTTCTTTCGATGTCTCAATTTGTTTTATAGTCTAATTTCAAATGTTTATTTTAGTCTTACCGTAATCCGAACGCGAGCATTTGTACCGTCCTCCAACAAAATTGCAATTTTAGACTCAAAAAAATCCCACTGGTGGGAATTTATTTCCATATGTGGTACTCATAATTTCCGTCATTACAAGGAAAGTTCTTTCGATATCCCAATTTGTTTTACAGTCCAATTTCAAATGTTTATTTTAGTCTTACCGTAATCCGAACGCGAGCATTTGTACCGTCCTCCAACAAAATTGCAATTTTAGACTCAAAAAAATCCCACTGGTGGGAATTTATTTCCATATGCGGTACTCATAATTTCCGTCTTTACAAGGAAAGTTCTTTCGATATCTCAATTTGTTTTACAGTCCAATTTCAAATGTTTATTTAAGTCATAAAGTAATCCGGGCACGAGTATTTGTTCCGTCCCCAAACAAAATTGCAATTTTAGACTAAAAAAAATCCCACTGGTGGGAATTTATTTCCATATGTGGTACTCATAATTTCCGTCTTTACAAGGAAAGTTCTTTCGATATCTCAATTTGTTTTACAGTCCAATTTCAAATGTTTATTTAAGTTGTACAGTAATCCGGGCACGAGCATTTGTACCTTCCCCAAACAAAATTGCAATTTTAGACTCAAAAAAATCCCACTGGTGGGAATTTATTTCCATATGTGGTACTCATAATTTCTGTCTTTACAAGGAAAGTTCTTTCGATATCTCAATTTGTTTTACAGTCCAATTTCAAATGTTTATTTAAGTTGTAAAGTAATCCGGGCACGAGCATTTGTACCGTCCCCAAACAAAATTGCAATTTTAGACTCAAAAAAATCCAACTGGTGGGAATTTATTTCCATATGTGGTACTCATAATTTTCGACTTTACAAGGAAAGTTCTTTCGATGTCTCAATTTGTTTTATAGTCCAATTTCAAATGTTTATTTTAGTCTTACCGTAATCCGAACGCGAGCATTTGTACCGTCCTCCAACAAAATTGCAATTTTAGACTCAAAAAAATCCCACTGGTGGGAATTTATTTCCATATGTGGTACTCATAATTTCCGTCATTACAAGGAAAGTTCTTTCGATATCCCAATTTGTTTTACAGTCCAATTTCAAATGTTTATTTTAGTCTTACCGTAATCCGAACCCGAGCATTTGTACCGTCCTCCAACAAAATTGCAATTTTAGACTCAAAAAAATCCCACTGGTGGGAATTTATTTCCATATGCGGTACTCATAATTTCCGTCTTTACAAGGAAAGTTCTTTCGATGTCTCAATTTGTTTTATAGTCCAATTTCAAATGTTTATTTTAGTCTTACCATAATCCGAACGCGAGCATTTGTACCGTCCTCCAACAAAATTGCAATTTTAGACTCAAAAAAATCCCACTGGTGGGAATTTATTTACATATGTGGTACTCATAATTTCCGTCATTACAAGGAAAGTTCTTTCGATATCTCAATTTGTTTTACAGTCCAATTTCAAATGTTTATTTAAGTTGTAAAGTAATCCGGGCACGAGCATTTGTACCGTCCCCAAACAAAATTGCAATTTTAGACTCAAAAAAATCCCACTGGTGGGAATTTATTTCCATATGCGGTACTCATAATTTCCGTCTTTACAAGGAAAGTTCTTTCGATGTCTCAATTTGTTTTATAGTCCAATTTCAAATGTTTATTTTAGTCTTACCGTAATCCGAACGCGAGCATTTGTACCGTTCTCCAACAAAATTACAATTTTAGACTCAAAAAAATCCCACTGGTGGGAATTTATTTCCATATGTGGTACTCATAATTTCCGTCTTTACAAGGAAAGTTCTTTCGATGTCTCAATTTGTTTTATAGTCCAATTTCAAATGTTTATTTAAGTTGTACAGTAATCCGGGTACGAGCATTTGTACCGTCCCGAAACAAAATTGCAATTTTAGACTCAAAAAAATCTCACTGGTGGGAATTTATTTCCATATGTGGTACTCATAATTTCCGTCTTTACAAGGAAAGTTCTTTCGATGTCTCAATTTGCTTTATAGTCCAATTTCAAATGTTTATTTTAGTCTTACCGTAATCCGAACGCGAGCATTTGTACCGTCCTCCAACAAAATTGCAATTTTAGACTCAAAAAAATCCCACTGGTGGGAATTTATTTCCATATCTGGTACTCATAATTTCCGTCTTTACAAGGAAAGTTCTTTCGATGTCTCAATTTGTTTTATAGTCCAATTTCAAATGTTTATTTTAGTCTTACCGTAATCCGAACGCGAGCATTTGTACCGTCCTCCAACAAAATTGCAATTTTAGACTCAAAAAAATCCCACTGGTGGGAATTTATTTCCATATGTGGTACTCATAATTTCCGTCATTACAAGGAAAGTTCTTTCGATATCCCAATTTGTTTTACAGTCCAATTTCAAATGTTTATTTTAGTCTTACCGTAATCCGAACGCGAGCATTTGTACCGTCCTCCAACAAAATTGCAATTTTAGACTCAAAAAAATCCCACTGGTGGGAATTTATTTCCATATGCGGTACTCATAATTTCCGTCTTTACAAGGAAAGTTCTTTCGATATCTCAATTTGTTTTACAGTCCAATTTCAAATGTTTATTTAAGTCGTAAAGTAATCCGGGCACGAGCATTTGTTCCGTCCCCAAACAAAATTGCAATTTTAGACTCAAAAAAATCCCACTGGTGGGAATTTATTTCCATATGTGGTACTCATAATTTCTGTCTTTACAAGGAAAGTTCTTTCGATATCTCAATTTGTTTTACAGTCCAATTTCAAATGTTTATTTAAGTTGTAAAGTAATCCGGGCACGAGCATTTGTACCGTCCCCAAACAAAATTGCAATTTTAGACTAAAAAAAATCCAACTGGTGGGAATTTATTTCCATATGTGGTACTCATAATTTTCGTCTTTACAAGGAAAGTTCTTTCGATGTCTCAATTTGTTTTATAGTCCAATTTCAAATATTTATTTTAGTCTTACTGTAATCCGAACGCGAGCATTTGTACCGTCCTCCAACAAAATTGCAATTTTAGACTCAAAAAAATCCCACTGGTGGGAATTTATTTCCATATGTGGTACTCATAATTTCCGTCATTACAAGGAAAGTTCTTTCGATATCCCAATTTGTTTTACAGTCCAATTTCAAATGTTTATTTTAGTCTTACCGTAATCCGAACCCGAGTATTTGTACCGTCCTCCAACAAAATTGCAATTTTAGACTCAAAAAAATCCCACTGGTGGGAATTTATTTCCATATGCGGTACTCATAATTTCCGTCTTTACAAGGAAAGTTCTTTCGATGTCTCAATTTGTTTTATAGTCCAATTTCAAATGTTTATTTTAGTCTTACCGTAATCCGAACGCGAGCATTTGTACCGTCCTCCAACAAAATTGCAATTTTAGACTCAAAAAAATCCCACTGGTGGGAATTTATTTACATATGTGGTACTCATAATTTCCGTCATTACAAGGAAAGTTCTTTCGATATCCCAATTTGTTTTACAGTCCAATTTCAAATGTTTATTTAAGTTGTAAAGTAATCCGGGCACGAGCATTTGTACCGTCCCCAAACAAAATTGCAATTTTAGACTCAAAAAAATCCCACTGGTGGGAATTTATTTCCATATGCGGTACTCATAATTTCCGTCTTTACAAGGAAAGTTCTTTCGATGTCTCAATTTGTTTTATAGTCCAATTTTAAATGTTTATTTTAGTCTTACCGTAATCCGAACGCGAGCATTTGTACCGTTCTCCAACAAAATTGCAATTTTAGACTCAAAAAAATCCCACTGGTGGGAATTTATTTCCATATGTGGTACTCATAATTTCCGTCTTTACAAGGAAAGTTCTTTCGATGTCTCAATTTGTTTTATAGTCCAATTTCAAATGTTTATTTAAGTTGTACAGTAATCCGGGCACGAGCATTTGTACCGTCCCGAAACAAAATTGCAATTTTAGACTCAAAAAAATCCCACTGGTGGGAATTTATTTCCATATGTGGTACTCATAATTTCCGTCTTTACAAGGAAAGTTCTTTCGATGTCTCAGTTTGCTTTATAGTCCAATTTCAAATGTTTATTTTAGTCTTACCGTAATCCGAACGCGAGCATTTGTACCGTCCTCCAACAAAATTGCAATTTTAGACTCAAAAAAATCCCACTTGTGGGAATTTATTTCCATATGTGGTACTCATAATTTCCGTCATTACAAGGAAAGTTCTTTCGATATCCCAATTTGTTTTACAGTCCAATTTCAAATGTTTATTTTAGTCTTACCGTAATCCGAACCCGAGCATTTGTACCGTCCTCCAACAAAATTGCAATTTTAGACTCAAAAAAATCCCACTGGTGGGAATTTATTTCCATATGCGGTACTCATAATTTCCGTCTTTACAAGGATAGTTCTTTCGATGTCTCAATTTGTTTTATAGTCCAATTTCAAATGTTTATTTTAGTCTTACCGTAATCCGAACGCGAGCATTTGTACCGTTCTCCAACAAAATTGCAATTTTAGACTCAAAAAAATCCCACTGGTGGGAATTTATTTCCATATGTGGTACTCATAATTTCCGTCTTTACAAGGAAAGTTCTTTCGATGTCTCAATTTGTTTTATAGTCCAATTTTAAATGTTTATTTTAGTCTTACCGTAATCCGAACGCGAGCATTTGTACCGTTCTCCAACAAAATTGCAATTTTAGACTCAAAAAAATCCCACTGGTGGGAATTTATTTCCATATGTGGTACTCATAATTTCCGTCTTTACAAGGAAAGTTCTTTCGATGTCTCAATTTGTTTTATAGTCCAATTTCAAATGTTTATTTAAGTTGTACAGTAATCCGGGCACGAGCATTTGTACCGTCCCGAAACAAAATTGCAATTTTAGACTCAAAAAAATCCCACTGGTGGGAATTTATTTCCATATGTGGTACTCATAATTTCCGTCTTTACAAGGAAAGTTCTTTCGATGTCTCAGTTTGCTTTATAGTCCAATTTCAAATGTTTATTTTAGTCTTACCGTAATCCGAACGCGAGCATTTGTACCGTCCTCCAACAAAATTGCAATTTTAGACTCAAAAAAATCCCACTTGTGGGAATTTATTTCCATATGTGGTACTCATAATTTCCGTCATTACAAGGAAAGTTCTTTCGATATCCCAATTTGTTTTACAGTCCAATTTCAAATGTTTATTTTAGTCTTACCGTAATCCGAACCCGAGCATTTGTACCGTCCTCCAACAAAATTGCAATTTTAGACTCAAAAAAATCCCACTGGTGGGAATTTATTTCCATATGCGGTACTCATAATTTCCGTCTTTACAAGGATAGTTCTTTCGATATCTCAATTTGTTTTATAGTCCAATTTCAAATGTTTATTTTAGTCTTACCGTAATCCGAACGCGAGCATTTGTACCGTTCTCCAACAAAATTGCAATTTTAGACTCAAAAAAATCCCACTGGTGGGAATTTATTTCCATATGTGGTACTCATAATTTCCGTCTTTACAAGGAAAGTTCTTTCGATGTCTCAATTTGTTTTACAGTCCAATTTCAAATGTTTATTTTAGTCTTACCGTAATCCGAACGCGAGCATTTGTACCGTCCTCCAACAAAATTGCAATTTTAGACTCAAAAAAATCCCACTGGTGGGAATTTATTTCCATATGTGGTACTCATAATTTCCGTCTTTACAAGGAAAGTTCTTTCGATGTCTCAATTTGTTTTATAGTCCAATTTCAAATGTTTATTTAAGTTGTACAGTAATCCGGGCACGAGCATTTGTACTGTCCCGAAACAAAATTGCAATTTTAGACTCAAAAAAATCCCACTGGTGGGAATTTATTTCCATATCTGGTACTCATAATTTCCGTCTTTACAAGGAAAGTTCTTTCGATGTCTCAATTTGCTTTATAGTCCAATTTCAAATGTTTATTTTAGTCTTACCGTAATCCGAACGCGAGCATTTGTACCGTCCTCCAACAAAATTGCAATTTTAGACTCAAAAAAATCCCACTTGTGGGAATTTATTTCCATATGTGGTACTCATAATTTCCGTCATTACAAGGAAAGTTCTTTCGATATCCCAATTTGTTTTACAGTCCAATTTCAAATGTTTATTTTAGTCTTACCGTAATCCGAACCCGAGCATTTGTACCGTCCTCCAACAAAATTGCAATTTTAGACTCAAAAAAATCCCACTGGTGGGAATTTATTTCCATATGCGGTACTCATAATTTCCGTCTTTACAAGGATAGTTCTTTCGATGTCTCAATTTGTTTTATAGTCCAATTTCAAATGTTTATTTTAGTCTTACCGTAATCCGAACGCGAGCATTTGTACCGTTCTCCAACAAAATTGCAATTTTAGACTCAAAAAAATCCCACTGGTGGGAATTTATTTCCATATGTGGTACTCATAATTTCCGTCTTTACAAGGAAAGTTCTTTCGATGTCTCAATTTGTTTTACAGTCCAATTTCAAATGTTTATTTTAGTCTTACCGTAATCCGAACGCGAGCATTTGTACCGTCCTCCAACAAAATTGCAATTTTAGACTCAAAAAAATCCCACTGGTGGGAATTTATTTCCATATGTGGTACTCATAATTTCCGTCTTTACAAGGAAAGTTCTTTCGATGTCTCAATTTGTTTTATAGTCCAATTTCAAATGTTTATTTAAGTTGTACAGTAATCCGGGCACGAGCATTTGTACTGTCCCGAAACAAAATTGCAATTTTAGACTCAAAAAAATCCCACTGGTGGGAATTTATTTCCATATCTGGTACTCATAATTTCCGTCTTTACAAGGAAAGTTCTTTCGATGTCTCAATTTGCTTTATAGTCCAATTTCAAATGTTTATTTTAGTCTTACCGTAATCCGAACGCGAGCATTTGTACCGTCCTCCAACAAAATTGCAATTTTAGACTCAAAAAAATCCCACTTGTGGGAATTTATTTCCATATGTGGTACTCATAATTTCCGTCATTACAAGGAAAGTTCTTTCGATATCCCAATTTGTTTTACAGTCCAATTTCAAATGTTTATTTTAGTCTTACCGTAATCCGAACCCGAGCATTTGTACCGTCCTCCAACAAAATTGCAATTTTAGACTCAAAAAAATCCCACTGGTGGGAATTTATTTCCATATGCGGTACTCATAATTTCCGTCTTTACAAGGAAAGTTCTTTCGATGTCTCAATTTGTTTTATAGTCCAATTTCAAATGTTTATTTTAGTCTTACCGTAATCCGAACGCGAGCATTTGTACCGTTCTCCAACAAAATTGCAATTTTAGACTCAAAAAAATCCCACTGGTGGGAATTTATTTC
This sequence comes from Hydrangea macrophylla, assembly GCA_033977485.1. Classification (NCBI taxonomy): domain Eukaryota; kingdom Viridiplantae; phylum Streptophyta; class Magnoliopsida; order Cornales; family Hydrangeaceae; genus Hydrangea; species Hydrangea macrophylla. Next base: position 82,005,854 of record CM066996.1, read on the forward strand.
CATATGTGGTACTCATAATTTCCGTCTTTACAAGGAAAGTTCTTTCGATGTCTCAATTTGTTTTATAGTCCAATTTAAAATGTTTATTTAAGTTGTACAGTAATCCGGGCACGAGCATTTGTACCGTCCCGAAACAAAATTGCAATTTTAGACTAAAAAAAATCCCACTGGTGGGAATTTATTTCCATATGTGGTACTCATAATTTCCGTCTTTACAAGGAAAGTTCTTTCGATGTCTCAATTTGCTTTATAGTCCAATTTCAAATGTTTATTTTAGTCTTACCGTAATCCGAACGCGAGCATTTGTACCGTCCTCCAACAAAATTGCAATTTTAGACTCAAAAAAATCCCACTTGTGGGAATTTATTTCCATATGTGGTACTCATAATTTCCGTCATTACAAGGAAAGTTCTTTCGATATCCCAATTTGTTTTACAGTCCAATTTCAAATGTTTATTTTAGTCTTACCGTAATCCGAACCCGAGCATTTGTACCGTCCTCCAACAAAATTGCAATTTTAGACTCAAAAAAATCCCACTGGTGGGAATTTATTTCCATATGCGGTACTCATAATTTCCGTCTTTACAAGGATAGTTCTTTCGATGTCTCAATTTGTTTTATAGTCCAATTTCAAATGTTTATTTTAGTCTTACCGTAATCCGAACGCGAGCATTTGTACCGTTCTCCAACAAAATTGCAATTTTAGACTCAAAAAAATCCCACTGGTGGGAATTTATTTCCATATGTGGTACTCATAATTTCCGTCTTTACAAGGAAAGTTCTTTCGATGTCTCAATTTGTTTTACAGTCCAATTTCAAATGTTTATTTTAGTCTTACCGTAATCCGAACGCGAGCATTTGTACCGTCCTCCAACAAAATTGCAATTTTAGACTCAAAAAAATCCCACTGGTGGGAATTTATTTCCTTGTGTGGTACTCATAATTTTCGTCTTTACAAGGAAAGTTCTTTCGATGTCTCAATTTGTTTTATAGTCCAATTTCAAATGTTTATTTAAGTTGTAAAGTAATCCGGGCACGAGCATTTGTACCGTCCCCAAACAAAATTGCAATTTTATACTAAAAAAAATCCAACTGGTGGGAATTTATTTCCATATGTGGTACTCATAATTTTCGTCTTTACATGGAAAGTTCTTTCGATGTCTCAATTTGTTTTATAGTCCAATTTCAAATGTTTATTTTAGTCTTACCGTAATCCGAACGCGAGCATTTGCACAGTCCTCCAACAAAATTGCAATTTTAGACTCAAAAAAATCCCACTGGTGGTAATTTATTTCCATATGTGGTACTCATAATTTCCGTCTTTACAAGGAAAGTTCTTTCGATGTCTCAATTTGTTTTTCAGTCCAATTTCAAATGTTTATTTAAGTTGTAAAGTAATCCGGGCACGAGCATTTGTACCGTCCCCAAACAAAATTGCAATTTTAGACTCAAAAAAATCCCACTGGTGGGAATTTATTTCCATGTGTGGTACTCATAATTTTCGTCTTTACAAGGAAAGTTCTTTCGATGTCTCAATTTGTTTTATAGTCCAATTTCAAATGTTTATTTAAGTTGTAAAGTAATCCGGGCACGAGCATTTGTACCGTCCCCAAACAAAATTGCAATTTTAGACTCAAAAAAATCCAACTGGTGGGAATTTATTTCCATATGTGGTACTCATAATTTTCGTCTTTACATGGAAAGTTCTTTCGATGTCTCAATTTGTTTTATAGTCCAATTTCAAATGTTTATTTTAGTCTTACCGTAATCCGAACGCGAGCATTTGTACAGTCCTCCAACAAAATTGCAATTTTAGACTCAAAAAAATCCCACTGGTGGTAATTTATTTCCATATGTGGTACTCATAATTTTCGTCTTTACAAGGAAAGTTCTTTCGATATCTCAGTTTGTTTTACAGTCCAATTTCAAATGTTTATTTAAGTCTTACCGTAATCCGAGCACGAGCATTTGTACCGTCTCCCAACAAAATTGCAATTTTAGACTCAAAAAAATCCCACTGGTGGGAATTTATTTCCATATGTGGTACTCATAATTTCCGTCTTTACAAGGAAAGTTCTTTCGATGTCTCAATTTGTTTTACAGTCCAATTTCAAATGTTTATTTTAGTCTTACCGTAATCCGAACGCGAGCATTTGTACCATCCTCCAACAAAATTGCAATTTTAGACTCAAAAAAATCCCACTGGTGGGAATTTATTTCCATATATGGTACTCATAATTTCCGTCTTTACAAGGAAAGTTCTTTCGATATCTCAATTTGTTTTACAGTCCAATTTCAAATGTTTATTTAAGTCGTACAGTAATCCGGGCACGAGCATTTGTTCCGTCCCCAAACAAAATTGCAATTTTAGACTGAAAAAAATACCACTGGTGGGAATTTATTTCCATATGTGGTACTCATAATTTCCGTCTTTACAAGGAAAGTTCTTTCGATGTCTCAATTTGTTTTACAGTCCAATTTCAAATGTTTATTTTAGTCTTAACGTAATCCGAACGCGAGCATTTGTACCGTCCTCCAACAAAATTGCAATTTTAGACTCAAAAAAATCCCACTGGTGGGAATTTATTTCCATATATGGTACTCATAATTTCCGTCTTTACAAGGAAAGTTCTTTCGATATCTCAATTTGTTTTACAGTCCAATTTCAAATGTTTATTTAAGTCGTACAGTAATCCGGGCACGAGCATTTGTTCCGTCCCCAAACAAAATTGCAATTTTAGACTGAAAAAAATACCACTGGTGGGAATTTATTTCCATATGTGGTACTCATAATTTCCGTCTTTACAAGGAAAGTTATTTCGATATCTCAATTTGTTTTGCAGTCCAATTTCAAATGTTTATTTAAGTTGTACAGTAATCCGGGCACGAGCATTTGTACCGTCCCGAAACAAAATTGCAATTTTAGACTCAAAAAAATCCCACTGGTGGGAATTTATTTCCATATGTGGTACTCATAATTTCCGTCTTTACAAGGAAAGTTCTTTCGATGTCTCAATTTGTTTTATAGTCCAATTTCAAATGTTTATTTTAGTCTTACCGTAATCCGAACGCGAGAATTTGTACCGTCCTCCAACAAAATTGCAATTTTAGACTCAAAAAAATCCCACTGGTGGGAATTTATTTACATATGTGGTACTCATAATTTCCGTCATTACAAGGAAAGTTCTTTCGATATCCCAATTTGTTTTACAGTCCAATTTCAAATGTTTATTTTAGTCTTACCGTAATCCGAACCCGAGCATTTGTACCGTCCTCCAACAAAATTGCAATTTTAGACTCAAAAAAATCCCACTGGTGGGAATTTATTTCCATATGTGGTACTCATAATTTCCGTCTTTACAAGGAAAGTTCTTTCGATGTCTCAATTTGTTTTACAGTCCAATTTCAAATGTTTATTTATTCTTACCGTAATCCGAACGCGAGCATTTGTACCGTCCCGAAACAAAATTGCAATTTTAGACTCAAAAAAATCCCACTGGTGGGAATTTATTTCCATATGTGGTACTCATAATTTCCGTCATTACAAGGAAAGTTCTTTCGATATCCCAATTTGTTTTACAGTCCAATTTCAAATGTTTATTTTAGTCTTACCGTAATCCGAACCCGAGCATTTGTACCGTCCTCCAACAAAATTGCAATTTTAGACTCAAAAAAATCCCACTGGTGGGAATTTATTTCCATATGCGGTACTCATAATTTCCGTCTTTACAAGGAAAGTTCTTTCGATGTCTCAATTTGTTTTATAGTCCAATTTCAAATGTTTATTTTAGTCTTACCGTAATCCGAACGCGAGCATTTGTACCGTCCTCCAACAAAATTGCAATTTTAGACTCAAAAAAATCCCACTGGTGGGAATTTATTTACATATGTGGTACTCATAATTTCCGTCATTACAAGGAAAGTTCTTTCGATATCTCAATTTGTTTTACAGTCCAATTTCAAATGTTTATTTAAGTTGTAAAGTAATCCGGGCACGAGCATTTGTACCGTCCCTAAACAAAATTGCAATTTTAGACTCAAAAAAATCCCACTGGTGGGAATTTATTTCCATATGCGGTACTCATAATTTCCGTCTTTACAAGGAAAGTTCTTTCGATGTCTCAATTTGTTTTATAGTCCAATTTCAAATGTTTATTTTAGTCTTACCGTAATCCGAACGCGAGCATTTGTACCGTTCTCCAACAAAATTGCAATTTTAGACTCAAAAAAATCCCACTGGTGGGAATTTATTTCCATATGTGGTACTCATAATTTCCGTCTTTACAAGGAAAGTTCTTTCGATGTCTCAATTTGTTTTATAGTCCAATTTCAAATGTTTATTTAAGTTGTACAGTAATCCGGGCACGAGCATTTGTACCGTCCCGAAACAAAATTGCAATTTTAGACTCAAAAAAATCTCACTGGTGGGAATTTATTTCCATATGTGGTACTCATAATTTCCGTCTTTACAAGGAAAGTTCTTTCGATGTCTCAATTTGCTTTATAGTCCAATTTCAAATGTTTATTTTAGTCTTACCGTAATCCGAACGCGAGCATTTGTACCGTCCTCCAACAAAATTGCAATTTTAGACTCAAAAAAATCCCACTGGTGGGAATTTATTTCCATATCTGGTACTCATAATTTCCGTCTTTACAAGGAAAGTTCTTTCGATGTCTCAATTTGTTTTATAGTCCAATTTCAAATGTTTATTTTAGTCTTACCGTAATCCGAACCCGAGCATTTGTACCGTCCTCCAACAAAATTGCAATTTTAGACTCAAAAAAATCCCACTGGTGGGAATTTATTTCCATATGCGGTTCTCATAATTTCCGTCTTTACAAGGAAAGTTCTTTCGATATCTCAATTTGTTTTACAGTCCAATTTCAAATGTTTATTTAAGTCGTAAAGTAATCCGGGCACGAGCATTTGTTCCGTCCCCAAACAAAATTGCAATTTTAGACTAAAAAAAATCCCACTGGTGGGAATTTATTTCCATATGTGGTACTCATAATTTCCGTCTTTACAAGGAAAGTTCTTTCGATATCTCAATTTGTTTTACAGTCCAATTTCAAATGTTTATTTAAGTTGTACAGTAATCCGGGCACGAGCATTTGTACCGTCCCCAAACAAAATTGCAATTTTAGACTCAAAAAAATCCCACTGGTGGGAATTTATTTCCATATGTGGTACTCATAATTTCTGTCTTTACAAGGAAAGTTCTTTCGATATCTCAATTTGTTTTACAGTCCAATTTCAAATGTTTATTTAAGTTGTAAAGTAATCCGGGCACCAGCATTTGTACCGTCCCCAAACAAAATTGCAATTTTAGACTCAAAAAAATCCAACTGGTGGGAATTTATTTCTATATGTGGTACTCATAATTTTCGTCTTTACAAGGAAAGTTCTTTCGATGTCTCAATTTGTTTTATAGTCCAATTTCAAATGTTTATTTTAGTCTTACCGTAATCCGAACGCGAGCATTTGTACCGTCCTCCAACTAAATTGCAATTTTAGACTCAAAAAAATCCCACTGGTGGGAATTTATTTCCATATGTGGTACTCATAATTTCCGTCATTACAAGGAAAGTTCTTTCGATATCCCAATTTGTTTTACAGTCCAATTTCAAATGTTTATTTTAGTCTTACCGTAATCCGAACCCGAGTATTTGTACCGTCCTCCAACAAAATTGCAATTTTAGACTCAAAAAAATCCCACTGGTGGGAATTTATTTCCATATGCGGTACTCATAATTTCCGTCTTTACAAGGAAAGTTCTTTCGATGTCTCAATTTGTTTTATAGTCCAATTTCAAATGTTTATTTTAGTCTTACCGTAATCCGAACGCGAGCATTTGTACCGTTCTCCAACAAAATTGCAATTTTAGACTCAAAAAAAGCCCACTGGTGGGAATTTATTTCCATATGTGGTACTCATAATTTCCGTCTTTACAAGGAAAGTTCTTTCGATGTCTCAATTTGTTTTATAGTCCAATTTCAAATGTTTATTTAAGTTGTACAGTAATCTGGGCACGAGCATTTGTACCGTCCCGAAACAAAATTGCAATTTTAGACTCAAAAAAATCCCACTGGTGGGAATTTATTTCCATATGTGGTACTCATAATTTTCGTCTTTACAAGGAAAGTTCTTTCGATGTCTCAATTTGTTTTATAGTCCAATTTCAAATGTTTATTTTAGTCTTACCGTAATCCGAACGCGAGCATTTGTACCGTCCTCCAACAAAATTGCAATTTTAGACTCAAAAAAATCCCACTGGTGGGAATTTATTTCCATATGTGGTACTCATAATTGCCGTCATTACAAGGAAAGTTCTTTCGATATCCCAATTTGTTTTACAGTCCAATTTCAAATGTTTATTTAAGTTGTAAAGTAATCCGGGCACGAGCATTTGTACCGTCCCCAAACAAAATTGCAATTTTAGACTCAAAAAAATCCCACTGGTGGGAATTTATTTCCATATGCGGTACTCATAATTTCCGTCTTTACAAGGAAAGTTCTTTCGATGTCTCAATTTGTTTTATAGTCCAATTTCAAATGTTTATTTTAGTCTTACCGTAATCCGAACGCGAGCATTTGTACCGTCCTCCAACAAAATTGCAATTTTAGACTCAAAAAAATCCCACTGGTGGGAATTTATTTACATATGTGGTACTCATAATTTCCGTCATTACAAGGAAAGTTCTTTCGATATCTCAATTTGTTTTACAGTCCAATTTCAAATGTTTATTTAAGTTGTAAAGTAATCCGGGCACGAGCATTTGTACCGTCCCCAAACAAAATTGCAATTTTAGACTCAAAAAAATCCCACTGGTGGGAATTTATTTCCATATGCGGTACTCATAATTTCCGTCTATACAAGGAAAGTTCTTTCGATGTCTCAATTTGTTTTATAGTCCAATTTCAAATGTTTATTTTAGTCTTACCGTAATCCGAACGCGAGCATTTGTACCGTTCTCCAACAAAATTGCAATTTTAGACTCAAAAAAATCCCACTGGTGGGAATTTATTTCCATATGTGGTACTCATAATTTCCGTCTTTACAAGGAAAGTTCTTTCGATGTCTCAATTTGTTTTATAGTCCAATTTCAAATGTTTATTTAAGTTGTACAGTAATCTGGGCACGAGCATTTGTACCGTCCCGAAACAAAATTGCAATTTTAGACTCAAAAAAATCCCACTGGTGGGAATTTATTTCCATATGTGGTACTCATAATTTTCGTCTTTACAAGGAAAGTTCTTTCGATGTCTCAATTTGTTTTATAGTCCAATTTCAAATGTTTATTTAAGTTGTAAAGTAATCCGGGCACGAGCATTTGTACCGTCCCCAAACAAAATTGCAATTTTAGACTCAAAAAAATCCAACTGGTGGGAATTTATTTCCATATGTGGTACTCATAATTTTCGTCTTTACATGGAAAGTTCTTTCGATGTCTCAATTTGTTTTATAGTCCAATTTCAAATGTTTATTTTAGTCTTACCGTAATCCAAACGCGAGCATTTGTACCGTTCTCCAACAAAATTGCAATTTTAGACTCAAAAAAATCCCACTGGTGGGAATTTATTTCCATATGTGGTACTCATAATTTCCGTCTTTACAAGGAAAGTTCTTTCGATGTCTCAATTTGTTTTATAGTCCAATTTAAAATGTTTATTTAAGTTGTACAGTAATCCGGGCACGAGCATTTGTACCGTCCCGAAACAAAATTGCAATTTTAGACTAAAAAAAATCCCACTGGTGGGAATTTATTTCCATATGTGGTACTCATAATTTCCGTCTTTACAAGGAAAGTTCTTTCGATGTCTCAATTTGCTTTATAGTCCAATTTCAAATGTTTATTTTAGTCTTACCGTAATCCGAACGCGAGCATTTGTACCGTCCTCCAACAAAATTGCAATTTTAGACTCAAAAAAATCCCACTTGTGGGAATTTATTTCCATATGTGGTACTCATAATTTCCGTCATTACAAGGAAAGTTCTTTCGATATCCCAATTTGTTTTACAGTCCAATTTCAAATGTTTATTTTAGTCTTACCGTAATCCGAACCCGAGCATTTGTACCGTCCTCCAACAAAATTGCAATTTTAGACTCAAAAAAATCCCACTGGTGGGAATTTATTTCCATATGCGGTACTCATAATTTCCGTCTTTACAAGGATAGTTCTTTCGATGTCTCAATTTGTTTTATAGTCCAATTTCAAATGTTTATTTTAGTCTTACCGTAATCCGAACGCGAGCATTTGTACCGTTCTCCAACAAAATTGCAATTTTAGACTCAAAAAAATCCCACTGGTGGGAATTTATTTCCATATGTGGTACTCATAATTTCCGTCTTTACAAGGAAAGTTCTTTCGATGTCTCAATTTGTTTTACAGTCCAATTTCAAATGTTTATTTTAGTCTTACCGTAATCCGAACGCGAGCATTTGTACCGTCCTCCAACAAAATTGCAATTTTAGACTCAAAAAAATCCCACTGGTGGGAATTTATTTCCATGTGTGGTACTCATAATTTTCGTCTTTACAAGGAAAGTTCTTTCGATGTCTCAATTTGTTTTATAGTCCAATTTCAAATGTTTATTTAAGTTGTAAAGTAATCCGGGCACGAGCATTTGTACCGTCCCCAAACAAAATTGCAATTTTATACTCAAAAAAATCCAACTGGTGGGAATTTATTTCCATATGTGGTACTCATAATTTTCGTCTTTACATGGAAAGTTCTTTCGATGTCTCAATTTGTTTTATAGTCCAATTTCAAATGTTTATTTTAGTCTTACCGTAATCCGAACGCGATCATTTGTACAGTCCTCCAACAAAATTGCAATTTTAGACTCAAAAAAATCCCACTGGTGGTAATTTATTTCCATATGTGGTACTCATAATTTCCGTCTTTACAAGGAAAGTTCTTTCGATGTCTCAATTTGTTTTACAGTCCAATTTCAAATGTTTATTTAAGTTGTAAAGTAATCCGGGCACGAGCATTTGTACCGTCCCCAAACAAAATTGCAATTTTAGACTCAAAAAAATCCCACTGGTGGGAATTTATTTCCATGTGTGGTACTCATAATTTTCGTCTTTACAAGGAAAGTTCTTTCGATGTCTCGATTTGTTTTATAGTCCAATTTCAAATGTTTATTTTAGTCTTACCGTAATCCGAACGCGAGCATTTGTACCGTTCTCCAACAAAATTGCAATTTTAGACTCAAAAAAAGCCCACTGGTGGGAATTTATTTCCATATGTGGTACTCATAATTTCCGTCTTTACAAGGAAAGTTCTTTCGATGTCTCAATTTGTTTTATAGTCCAATTTCAAATGTTTATTTAAGTTGTACAGTAATCTGGGCACGAGCATTTGTACCGTCCCGAAACAAAATTGCAAATTTAGACTTAAAAAAATCCCACTGGTGGGAATTTATTTCCATATGTGGTACTCATAATTTTCGTCTTTACAAGGAAAGTTCTTTCGATGTCTCAATTTGTTTTATAGTCCAATTTCAAATGTTTATTTTAGTCTTACCGTAATCCGAACGCGAGCATTTGTACCGTCCTCCAACAAAATTGCAATTTTAGACTCAAAAAAATCCCACTGGTGGGAATTTATTTCCATATGTGGTACTCATAATTGCCGTCATTACAAGGAAAGTTCTTTCGATATCCCAATTTGTTTTACAGTCCAATTTCAAATGTTTATTTTAGTCTTACCGTAATCCGAACCCGAGCATTTGTACCGTCCTCCAACAAAATTGCAATTTTAGACTCAAAAAAATCCCACTGGTGGGAATTTATTTCCATATGCGGTACTCATAATTTCCGTCTTTACAAGGAAAGTTCTTTCGATGTCTCAATTTGTTTTATAGTCCAATTTCAAATGTTTATTTTAGTCTTACCGTAATCCGAACGCGAGCATTTGTACCGTCCTCCAACAAAATTGCAATTTTAGACTCAAAAAAATCCCACTTGTGGGAATTTATTTCCATATGTGGTACTCATAATTTCCGTCATTACAAGGAAAGTTCTTTCGATATCCCAATTTGTTTTACAGTCCAATTACAAATGTTTATTTTAGTCTTACCGTAATCCGAACCCGAGCATTTGTACCGTCCTCCAACAAAATTGCAATTTTAGACTCAAAAAAATCCCACTGGTGGGAATTTATTTCCATATGCGGTACTCATAATTTCCGTCTATACAAGGAAAGTTCTTTCGATGTCTCAATTTGTTTTATAGTCCAATTTCAAATGTTTATTTTAGTCTTACCGTAATCCGAACGCGAGCATTTGTACCGTTCTCCAACAAAATTGCAATTTTAGACTCAAAAAAATCCCACTGGTGGGAATTTATTTCCATATGGGGTACTCATAATTTCCGTCTTTACAAGGAAAGTTCTTTCGATGTCTCAATTTGTTTTATAGTCCAATTTCAAATGTTTATTTAAGTTGTACAGTAATCTGGGCACGAGCATTTGTACCGTCCCGAAACAAAATTGCAATTTTAGACTCAAAAAAATCCCACTGGTGGGAATTTATTTCCATATGTGGTACTCATAATTTTCGTCTTTACAAGGAAAGTTCTTTCGATGTCTCAATTTGTTTTATAGTCCAATTTCAAATGTTTATTTAAGTTGTAAAGTAATCCGGGCACGAGCATTTGTACCGTCCCCAAACAAAATTGCAATTTTAGACTCAAAAAAATCCAACTGGTGGGAATTTATTTCCATATGTGGTACTCATAATTTTCGTCTTTACATGGAAAGTTCTTTCGATGTCTCAATTTGTTTTATAGTCCAATTTCAAATGTTTATTTTAGTCTTACCGTAATCCAAACGCGAGCATTTGTACCGTTCTCCAACAAAATTGCAATTTTAGACTCAAAAAAATCCCACTGGTGGGAATTTATTTCCATATGTGGTACTCATAATTTCCGTCTTTACAAGGAAAGTTCTTTCGATGTCTCAATTTGTTTTATAGTCCAATTTAAAATGTTTATTTAAGTTGTACAGTAATCCGGGCACGAGCATTTGTACCGTCCCGAAACAAAATTGCAATTTTAGACTAAAAAAAATCCCACTGGTGGGAATTTATTTCCATATGTGGTACTCATAATTTCCGTCTTTACAAGGAAAGTTCTTTCGATGTCTCAATTTGCTTTATAGTCCAATTTCAAATGTTTATTTTAGTCTTACCGTAATCCGAACGCGAGCATTTGTACCGTCCTCCAACAAAATTGCAATTTTAGACTCAAAAAAATCCCACTTGTGGGAATTTATTTCCATATGTGGTACTCATAATTTCCGTCATTACAAGGAAAGTTCTTTCGATATCCCAATTTGTTTTACAGTCCAATTACAAATGTTTATTTTAGTCTTACCGTAATCCGAACCCGAGCATTTGTACCGTCCTCCAACAAAATTGCAATTTTAGACTCAAAAAAATCCCACTGGTGGGAATTTATTTCCATATGCGGTACTCATAATTTCCGTCTTTACAAGGATAGTTCTTTCGATGTCTCAATTTGTTTTATAGTCCAATTTCAAATGTTTATTTTAGTCTTACCGTAATCCGAACGCGAGCATTTGTACCGTTCTCCAACAAAATTGCAATTTTAGACTCAAAAAAATCCCACTGGTGGGAATTTATTTCCATATGTGGTACTCATAATTTCCGTCTTTACAAGGAAAGTTCTTTCGATGTCTCAATTTGTTTTACAGTCCAATTTCAAATGTTTATTTAAGTCGTACAGTAATCCGGGCACGAGCATTTGTTCCGTCCCCAAACAAAATTGCAATTTTAGACTGAAAAAAATACCACTGGTGGGAATTTATTTCCATATGTGGTACTCATAATTTCCGTCTTTACAAGGAAAGTTCTTTCGATGTCTCAATTTGTTTTACAGTCCAATTTCAAATGTTTATTTTAGTCTTACCGTAATCCGAACGCGATCATTTGTACAGTCCTCCAACAAAATTGCAATTTTAGACTCAAAAAAATCCCACTGGTGGTAATTTATTTCCATATGTGGTACTCATAATTTCCGTCTTTACAAGGAAAGTTCTTTCGATGTCTCAATTTGTTTTACAGTCCAATTTCAAATGTTTATTTAAGTTGTAAAGTAATCCGGGCACGAGCATTTGTACCGTCCCCAAACAAAATTGCAATTTTAGACTCAAAAAAATCCCACTGGTGGGAATTTATTTCCATGTGTGGTACTCATAATTTTCGTCTTTACAAGGAAAGTTCTTTCGATGTCTCAATTTGTTTTATAGTCCAATTTCAAATGTTTATTTAAGTTGTAAAGTAATCCGGGCACGAGCATTTGTACCGTCCCCAAACAAAATTGCAATTTTAGACTCAAAAAAATCCAACTGGTGGGAATTTATTTCCATATGTGGTACTCATAATTTTCGTCTTTACATGGAAAGTTCTTTCGATGTCTCAATTTGTTTTATAGTCCAATTTCAAATGTTTATTTTAGTCTTACCGTAATCCGAACGCGAGCATTTGTACAGTCCTCCAACAAAATTGCAATTTTAGACTCAAAAAAATCCCACTGGTGGTAATTTATTTCCATATGTGGTACTCATAATTTTCGTCTTTACAAGGAAAGTTCTTTCGATATCTCAGTTTGTTTTACAGTCCAATTTCAAATGTTTATTTAAGTCTTACCGTAATCCGAGCACGAGCATTTGTACCGTCTCCCAACAAAATTGCAATTTTAGACTCAAAAAAATCCCACTGGTGGGAATTTATTTCCATATGTGGTACTCATAATTTCCGTCTTTACAAGGAAAGTTCTTTCGATGTCTCAATTTGTTTTACAGTCCAATTTCAAATGTTTATTTAAGTCGTACAGTAATCCGGGCACGAGCATTTGTTCCGTCCCCAAACAAAATTGCAATTTTAGACTGAAAAAAATACCACTGGTGGGAATTTATTTCCATATGTGGTACTCATAATTTCCGTCTTTACAAGGAAAGTTCTTTCGATGTCTCAATTTGTTTTACAGTCCAATTTCAAATGTTTATTTATTCTTACCGTAATCCGAACGCGAGCATTTGTACCGTCCTCCAACAAAATTGCAATTTTAGACTCAAAAAAATCCCACTGGTGGGAATTTATTTCCATATGTGGTACTCATAATTTCCGTCTTTACAAGGAAAGTTCTTTCGATGTCTCAATTTGTTTTACAGTCCAATTTCAAATGTTTATTTATTCTTACCGTAATCCGAACGCGAGCATTTGTACCGTCCTCCAACAAAATTGCAATTTTAGACTCAAAAAAATCCCACTGGTGGGAATTTATTTCCATATGTGGTACTCATAATTTCCGTCATTACAAGGAAAGTTCTTTCGATATCCCAATTTGTTTTACAGTCCAATTTCAAATGTTTATTTTAGTCTTACCGTAATCCGAACCCGAGCATTTGTACCGTCCTCCAACAAAATTGCAATTTTAGACTCAAAAAAATCCCACTGGTGGGAATTTATTTCCATATGCGGTACTCATAATTTCCGTCTTTACAAGGAAAGTTCTTTCGATGTCTCAATTTGTTTTATAGTCCAATTTCAAATGTTTATTTTAGTCTTACCGTAATCCGAACGCGAGCATTTGTACCGTCCTCCAACAAAATTGCAATTTTAGACTCAAAAAAATCCCACTGGTGGGAATTTATTTACATATGTGGTACTCATAATTTCCGTCATTACAAGGAAAGTTCTTTCGATATCTCAATTTGTTTTACAGTCCAATTTCAAATGTTTATTTAAGTTGTAAAGTAATCCGGGCACGAGCATTTGTACCGTCCCCAAACAAAATTGCAATTTTAGACTCAAAAAAATCCCACTGGTGGGAATTTATTTCCATATGCGGTACTCATAATTTCCGTCTTTACAAGGAAAGTTCTTTCGATGTCTCAATTTGTTTTATAGTCCAATTTCAAATGTTTATTTTAGTCTTACCGTAATCCGAACGCGAGCATTTGTACCGTTCTCCAACAAAATTGCAATTTTAGACTCAAAAAAATCCCACTGGTGGGAATTTATTTCCATATGTGGTACTCATAATTTCCGTCTTTACAAGGAAAGTTCTTTCGATGTCTCAATTTGTTTTATAGTCCAATTTCAAATGTTTATTTAAGTTGTACAGTAATCCGGGCACGAGCATTTGTACCGTCCCGAAACAAAATTGCAATTTTAGACTCAAAAAAATCTCACTGGTGGGAATTTATTTCCATATGTGGTACTCATAATTTCCGTCTTTACAAGGAAAGTTCTTTCGATGTCTCAATTTGCTTTATAGTCCAATTTCAAATGTTTATTTTAGTCTTACCGTAATCCGAACGCGAGCATTTGTACCGTCCTCCAACAAAATTGCAATTTTAGACTCAAAAAAATCCCACTGGTGGGAATTTATTTCCATATCTGGTACTCATAATTTCCGTCTTTACAAGGAAAGTTCTTTCGATGTCTCAATTTGTTTTATAGTCCAATTTCAAATGTTTATTTTAGTCTTACCGTAATCCGAACGCGAGCATTTGTACCGTCCTCCAACAAAATTGCAATTTTAGACTCAAAAAAATCCCACTGGTGGGAATTTATTTCCATATGTGGTACTCATAATTTCCGTCATTACAAGGAAAATTCTTTCGATATCCCAATTTGTTTTACAGTCCAATTTCAAATGTTTATTTTAGTCTTACCGTAATCCGAACCCGAGCATTTGTACCGTCCTCCAACAAAATTGCAATTTTAGACTCAAAAAAATCCCACTGGTGGGAATTTATTTCCATATGCGGTACTCATAATTTCCGTCTTTACAAGGAAAGTTCTTTCGATGTCTCAATTTGTTTTATAGTCCAATTTCAAATGTTTATTTTAGTCTTACCGTAATCCGAACGCGAGCATTTGTACCGTCCTCCAACAAAATTGCAATTTTAGACTCAAAAAAATCCCACTGGTGGGAATTTATTTACATATGTGGTACTCATAATTTCCGTCATTACAAGGAAAGTTCTTTCGATATCTCAATTTGTTTTACAGTCCAATTTCAAATGTTTATTTAAGTTGTAAAGTAATCCGGGCACGAGCATTTGTACCGTCCCCAAACAAAATTGCAATTTTAGACTCAAAAAAATCCCACTGGTGGGAATTTATTTCCATATGCGGTACTCATAATTTCCGTCTTTACAAGGAAAGTTCTTTCGATGTCTCAATTTGTTTTATAGTCCAATTTCAAATGTTTATTTTAGTCTTACCGTAATCCGAACGCGAGCATTTGTACCGTTCTCCAACAAAATTGCAATTTTAGACTCAAAAAAATCCCACTGGTGGGAATTTATTTCCATATGTGGTACTCATAATTTCCGTCTTTACAAGGAAAGTTCTTTCGATGTCTCAATTTGTTTTATAGTCCAATTTCAAATGTTTATTTAAGTTGTACAGTAATCCGGGCACGAGCATTTGTACCGTCCCCAAACAAAATTGCAATTTTAGACTCAAAAAAATCCCACTGGTGGGAATTTATTTCCATATGCGGTACTCATAATTTCCGTCTTTACAAGGAAAGTTCTTTCGATGTCTCAATTTGTTTTATAGTCCAATTTCAAATGTTTATTTTAGTCTTACCGTAATCCGAACGCGAGCATTTGTACCGTCCTCCAACAAAATTGCAATTTTAGACTCAAAAAAATCCCACTGGTGGGAATTTATTTCCATATGTGGTACTCATAATTTCCGTCATTACAAGGAAAATTCTTTCGATATCCCAATTTGTTTTACAGTCCAATTTCAAATGTTTATTTTAGTCTTACCGTAATCCGAACCCGAGCATTTGTACCGTCCTCCAACAAAATTGCAATTTTAGACTCAAAAAAATCCCACTGGTGGGAATTTATTTCCATATGCGGTACTCATAATTTCCGTCTTTACAAGGAAAGTTCTTTCGATATCTCAATTTGTTTTACAGTCCAATTTCAAATGTTTATTTAAGTCGTAAAGTAATCCGGGCACGAGCATTTGTTCCGTCCCCAAACAAAATTGCAATTTTAGACTAAAAAAAATCCCACTGGTGGGAATTTATTTCCATATGTGGTACTCATAATTTCCGTCTTTACAAGGAAAGTTCTTTCGATATCTCAATTTGTTTTACAGTCCAATTTCAAATGTTTATTTAAGTTGTACAGTAATCCGGGCACGAGCATTTGTACCGTCCCCAAACAAAATTGCAATTTTAGACTCAAAAAAATCCCACTGGTGGGAATTTATTTCCATATGTGGTACTCATAATTTCTGTCTTTACAAGGAAAGTTCTTTCGATATCTCAATTTGTTTTACAGTCCAATTTCAAATGTTTATTTAAGTTGTAAAGTAATCCGGGCACGAGCATTTGTACCGTCCCCAAACAAAATTGCAATTTTAGACTCAAAAAAATCCAACTGGTGGGAATTTATTTCCATATGTGGTACTCATAATTTTCGTCTTTACAAGGAAAGTTCTTTCGATGTCTCAATTTGTTTTATAGTCCAATTTCAAATGTTTATTTTAGTCTTACCGTAATCCGAACGCGAGCATTTGTACCGTCCTCCAACTAAATTGCAATTTTAGACTCAAAAAAATCCCACTGGTGGGAATTTATTTCCATATGTGGTACTCATAATTTCCGTCATTACAAGGAAAGTTCTTTCGATATCCCAATTTGTTTTACAGTCCAATTTCAAATGTTTATTTTAGTCTTACCGTAATCCGAACCCGAGTATTTGTACCGTCCTCCAACAAAATTGCAATTTTAGACTCAAAAAAATCCCACTGGTGGGAATTTATTTCCATATGCGGTACTCATAATTTCCGTCTTTACAAGGAAAGTTCTTTCGATGTCTCAATTTGTTTTATAGTCCAATTTCAAATGTTTATTTAAGTTGTACAGTAATCCGGGCACGAGCATTTGTACCGTCCCGAAACAAAATTGCAATTTTAGACTCAAAAAAATCTCACTGGTGGGAATTTATTTCCATATGTGGTACTCATAATTTCCGTCTTTACAAGGAAAGTTCTTTCGATGTCTCAATTTGCTTTATAGTCCAATTTCAAATGTTTATTTTAGTCTTACCGTAATCCGAACGCGAGCATTTGTACCGTCCTCCAACAAAATTGCAATTTTAGACTCAAAAAAATCCCACTGGTGGGAATTTATTTCCATATCTGGTACTCATAATTTCCGTCTTTACAAGGAAAGTTCTTTCGATGTCTCAATTTGTTTTATAGTCCAATTTCAAATGTTTATTTTAGTCTTACCGTAATCCGAACGCGAGCATTTGTACCGTCCTCCAACAAAATTGCAATTTTAGACTCAAAAAAATCCCACTGGTGGGAATTTATTTCCATATGTGGTACTCATAATTTCCGTCATTACAAGGAAAATTCTTTCGATATCCCAATTTGTTTTACAGTCCAATTTCAAATGTTTATTTTAGTCTTACCGTAATCCGAACCCGAGCATTTGTACCGTCCTCCAACAAAATTGCAATTTTAGACTCAAAAAAATCCCACTGGTGGGAATTTATTTCCATATGCGGTACTCATAATTTCCGTCTTTACAAGGAAAGTTCTTTCGATGTCTCAATTTGTTTTATAGTCCAATTTCAAATGTTTATTTTAGTCTTACCGTAATCCGAACGCGAGCATTTGTACCGTCCTCCAACAAAATTGCAATTTTAGACTCAAAAAAATCCCACTGGTGGGAATTTATTTACATATGTGGTACTCATAATTTCCGTCATTACAAGGAAAGTTCTTTCGATATCTCAATTTGTTTTACAGTCCAATTTCAAATGTTTATTTAAGTTGTAAAGTAATCCGGGCACGAGCATTTGTACCGTCCCCAAACAAAATTGCAATTTTAGACTCAAAAAAATCCCACTGGTGGGAATTTATTTCCATATGCGGTACTCATAATTTCCGTCTTTACAAGGAAAGTTCTTTCGATGTCTCAATTTGTTTTATAGTCCAATTTCAAATGTTTATTTTAGTCTTACCGTAATCCGAACGCGAGCATTTGTACCGTTCTCCAACAAAATTGCAATTTTAGACTCAAAAAAATCCCACTGGTGGGAATTTATTTCCATATGTGGTACTCATAATTTCCGTCTTTACAAGGAAAGTTCTTTCGATGTCTCAATTTGTTTTATAGTCCAATTTCAAATGTTTATTTAAGTTGTACAGTAATCCGGGCACGAGCATTTGTACCGTCCCCAAACAAAATTGCAATTTTAGACTCAAAAAAATCCCACTGGTGGGAATTTATTTCCATATGCGGTACTCATAATTTCCGTCTTTACAAGGAAAGTTCTTTCGATGTCTCAATTTGTTTTATAGTCCAATTTCAAATGTTTATTTTAGTCTTACCGTAATCCGAACGCGAGCATTTGTACCGTCCTCCAACAAAATTGCAATTTTAGACTCAAAAAAATCCCACTGGTGGGAATTTATTTCCATATGTGGTACTCATAATTTCCGTCATTACAAGGAAAATTCTTTCGATATCCCAATTTGTTTTACAGTCCAATTTCAAATGTTTATTTTAGTCTTACCGTAATCCGAACCCGAGCATTTGTACCGTCCTCCAACAAAATTGCAATTTTAGACTCAAAAAAATCCCACTGGTGGGAATTTATTTCCATATGCGGTACTCATAATTTCCGTCTTTACAAGGAAAGTTCTTTCGATATCTCAATTTGTTTTACAGTCCAATTTCAAATGTTTATTTAAGTCGTAAAGTAATCCGGGCACGAGCATTTGTTCCGTCCCCAAACAAAATTGCAATTTTAGACTAAAAAAAATCCCACTGGTGGGAATTTATTTCCATATGTGGTACTCATAATTTCCGTCTTTACAAGGAAAGTTCTTTCGATATCTCAATTTGTTTTACAGTCCAATTTCAAATGTTTATTTAAGTTGTACAGTAATCCGGGCACGAGCATTTGTACCGTCCCCAAACAAAATTGCAATTTTAGACTCAAAAAAATCCCACTGGTGGGAATTTATTTCCATATGTGGTACTCATAATTTCTGTCTTTACAAGGAAAGTTCTTTCGATATCTCAATTTGTTTTACAGTCCAATTTCAAATGTTTATTTAAGTTGTAAAGTAATCCGGGCACGAGCATTTGTACCGTCCCCAAACAAAATTGCAATTTTAGACTCAAAAAAATCCAACTGGTGGGAATTTATTTCCATATGTGGTACTCATAATTTTCGTCTTTACAAGGAAAGTTCTTTCGATGTCTCAATTTGTTTTATAGTCCAATTTCAAATGTTTATTTTAGTCTTACCGTAATCCGAACGCGAGCATTTGTACCGTCCTCCAACTAAATTGCAATTTTAGACTCAAAAAAATCCCACTGGTGGGAATTTATTTCCATATGTGGTACTCATAATTTCCGTCATTACAAGGAAAGTTCTTTCGATATCCCAATTTGTTTTACAGTCCAATTTCAAATGTTTATTTTAGTCTTACCGTAATCCGAACCCGAGTATTTGTACCGTCCTCCAACAAAATTGCAATTTTAGACTCAAAAAAATCCCACTGGTGGGAATTTATTTCCATATGCGGTACTCATAATTTCCGTCTTTACAAGGAAAGTTCTTTCGATGTCTCAATTTGTTTTATAGTCCAATTTCAAATGTTTATTTTAGTCTTACCGTAATCCGAACGCGAGCATTTGTACCGTCCTCCAACAAAATTGCAATTTTAGACTCAAAAAAATCCCACTGGTGGGAATTTATTTACATATGTGGTACTCATAATTGCCGTCATTACAAGGAAAGTTCTTTCGATATCCCAATTTGTTTTACAGTCCAATTTCAAATGTTTATTTAAGTTGTAAAGTAATCCGGGCACGAGCATTTGTACCGTCCCCAAACAAAATTGCAATTTTAGACTCAAAAAAATCCCACTGGTGGGAATTTATTTCCATATGCGGTACTCATAATTTCCGTCTTTACAAGGAAAGTTCTTTCGATGTCTCGATTTGTTTTATAGTCCAATTTCAAATGTTTATTTTAGTCTTACCGTAATCCGAACGCGAGCATTTGTACCGTTCTCCAACAAAATTGCAATTTTAGACTCAAAAAAAGCCCACTGGTGGGAATTTATTTCCATATGTGGTACTCATAATTTCCGTCTTTACAAGGAAAGTTCTTTCGATGTCTCAATTTGTTTTATAGTCCAATTTCAAATGTTTATTTAAGTTGTACAGTAATCTGGGCACGAGCATTTGTACCGTCCCGAAACAAAATTGCAATTTTAGACTCAAAAAAATCCCACTGGTGGGAATTTATTTCCATATGTGGTACTCATAATTTTCGTCTTTACAAGGAAAGTTCTTTCGATGTCTCAATTTGTTTTATAGTCCAATTTCAAATGTTTATTTTAGTCTTACCGTAATCCGAACGCGAGCATTTGTACCGTCCTCCAACAAAATTGCAATTTTAGACTCAAAAAAATCCCACTGGTGGGAATTTATTTCCATATGTGGTACTCATAATTGCCGTCATTACAAGGAAAGTTCTTTCGATATCCCAATTTGTTTTACAGTCCAATTTCAAATGTTTATTTTAGTCTTACCGTAATCCGAACCCGAGCATTTGTACCGTCCTCCAACAAAATTGCAATTTTAGACTCAAAAAAATCCCACTGGTGGGAATTTATTTCCATATGCGGTACTCATAATTTCCGTCTTTACAAGGAAAGTTCTTTCGATGTCTCAATTTGTTTTATAGTCCAATTTCAAATGTTTATTTTAGTCTTACCGTAATCCGAACGCGAGCATTTGTACCGTCCTCCAACAAAATTGCAATTTTAGACTCAAAAAAATCCCACTGGTGGGAATTTATTTACATATGTGGTACTCATAATTTCCGTCATTACAAGGAAAGTTCTTTCGATATCTCAATTTGTTTTACAGTCCAATTTCAAATGTTTATTTAAGTTGTAAAGTAATCCGGGCACGAGCATTTGTACCGTCCCCAAACAAAATTGCAATTTTAGACTCAAAAAAATCCCACTGGTGGGAATTTATTTCCATATGCGGTACTCATAATTTCCGTCTTTACAAGGAAAGTTCTTTCGATGTCTCAATTTGTTTTATAGTCCAATTTCAAATGTTTATTTTAGTCTTACCGTAATCCGAACGCGAGCATTTGTACCGTCCTCCAACAAAATTGCAATTTTAGACTCAAAAAAATCCCACTGGTGGGAATTTATTTACATATGTGGTACTCATAATTTCCGTCATTACAAGGAAAGTTCTTTCGATATCTCAATTTGTTTTACAGTCCAATTTCAAATGTTTATTTAAGTTGTAAAGTAATCCGGGCACGAGCATTTGTACCGTCCCCAAACAAAATTGCAATTTTAGACTCAAAAAAATCCCACTGGTGGGAATTTATTTCCATATGCGGTACTCATAATTTCCGTCTTTACAAGGAAAGTTCTTTCGATGTCTCAATTTGTTTTATAGTCCAATTTCAAATGTTTATTTTAGTCTTACCGTAATCCGAACGCGAGCATTTGTACCGTTCTCCAACAAAATTGCAATTTTAGACTCAAAAAAATCCCACTGGTGGGAATTTATTTCCATATGTGGTACTCATAATTTCCGTCTTTACAAGGAAAGTTCTTTCGATGTCTCAATTTGTTTTATAGTCCAATTTCAAATGTTTATTTAAGTTGTACAGTAATCTGGGCACGAGCATTTGTACCGTCCCGAAACAAAATTGCAATTTTAGACTCAAAAAAATCCCACTGGTGGGAATTTATTTCCATATGTGGTACTCATAATTTTCGTCTTTACAAGGAAAGTTCTTTCGATGTCTCAATTTGTTTTATAGTCCAATTTCAAATGTTTATTTTAGTCTTACCGTAATCCGAACGCGAGCATTTGTACCGTCCTCCAACAAAATTGCAATTTTAGACTCAAAAAAATCCCACTGGTGGGAATTTATTTCCATATGTGGTACTCATAATTTCCGTCATTACAAGGAAAGTTCTTTCGATATCCCAATTTGTTTTACAGTCCAATTTCAAATGTTTATTTTAGTCTTACCGTAATCCGAACCCGAGCATTTGTACCGTCCTCCAACAAAATTGCAATTTTAGACTCAAAAAAATCCCACTGGTGGGAATTTATTTCCATATGCGGTACTCATAATTTCCGTCTTTACAAGGAAAGTTCTTTCGATGTCTCAATTTGTTTTATAGTCCAATTTCAAATGTTTATTTTAGTCTTACCGTAATCCGAACGCGAGCATTTGTACCGTCCTCCAACAAAATTGCAATTTTAGACTCAAAAAAATCCCACTGGTGGGAATTTATTTACATATGTGGTACTCATAATTTCCGTCATTACAAGGAAAGTTCTTTCGATATCTCAATTTGTTTTACAGTCCAATTTCAAATGTTTATTTAAGTTGTAAAGTAATCCGGGCACGAGCATTTGTACCGTCCCCAAACAAAATTGCAATTTTAGACTCAAAAAAATCCCACTGGTGGGAATTTATTTCCATATGCGGTACTCATAATTTCCGTCTTTACAAGGAAAGTTCTTTCGATGTCTCAATTTGTTTTATAGTCCAATTTCAAATGTTTATTTTAGTCTTACCGTAATCCGAACGCGAGCATTTGTACCGTTCTCCAACAAAATTGCAATTTTAGACTCAAAAAAATCCCATTGGTGGGAATTTATTTCCATATGTGGTACTCATAATTTCCGTCTTTACAAGGAAAGTTCTTTCGATGTCTCAATTTGTTTTATAGTCCAATTTCAAATGTTTATTTAAGTTGTACAGTAATCCGGGCACGAGCATTTGTACCGTCCCGAAACAAAATTGCAATTTTAGACTCAAAAAAATCTCACTGGTGGGAATTTATTTCCATATATGGTACTCATAATTTCCGTCTTTACAAGGAAAGTTCTTTCGATGTCTCAATTTGCTTTATAGTCCAATTTCAAATGTTTATTTTAGTCTTACCGTAATCCGAACGCGAGCATTTGTACCGTCCTCCAACAAAATTGCAATTTTAGACTCAAAAAAATCCCACTGGTGGGAATTTATTTCCATATCTGGTACTCATAATTTCCGTCTTTACAAGGAAAGTTCTTTCGATGTCTCAATTTGTTTTATAGTCCAATTTCAAATGTTTATTTTAGTCTTACCGTAATCCGAACGCGAGCATTTGTACCGTCCTCCAACAAAATTGCAATTTTAGACTCAAAAAAATCCCACTGGTGGGAATTTATTTCCATATGTGGTACTCATAATTTCCGTCATTACAAGGAAAGTTCTTTCGATATCCCAATTTGTTTTACAGTCCAATTTCAAATGTTTATTTTAGTCTTACCGTAATCCGAACCCGAGCATTTGTACCGTCCTCCAACATAATTGCAATTTTAGACTCAAAAAAATCCCACTGGTGGGAATTTATTTCCATATGCGGTACTCATAATTTCCGTCTTTACAAGGAAAGTTCTTTCGATATCTCAATTTGTTTTACAGTCCAATTTCAAATGTTTATTTAAGTTGTAAAGTAATCCGGGCACGAGCATTTGTACCGTCCCCAAACAAAATTGCAATTTTAGACTAAAAAAAATCCCACTGGTGGGAATTTATTTCCATATCTGGTACTCATAATTTCCGTCTTTACAAGGAAAGTTCTTTCGATGTCTCAATTTGTTTTATAGTCCAATTTCAAATGTTTATTTTAGTCTTACCGTAATCCGAACGCGAGCATTTGTACCGTCCTCCAACAAAATTGCAATTTTAGACTAAAAAAAATCCCACTGGTGGGAATTTATTTCCATATGTGGTACTCATAATTTCCGTCTTTACAAGGAAAGTTCTTTCGATATCTCAATTTGTTTTACAGTCCAATTTCAAATGTTTATTTAAGTTGTACAGTAATCCGGGCACGAGCATTTGTACCGTCCCCAAACAAAATTGCAATTTTAGACTCAAAAAAATCCCACTGGTGGGAATTTATTTCCATATGTGGTACTCATAATTTCTGTCTTTACAAAGAAAGTTCTTTCGATATCTCAATTTGTTTTACAGTCCAATTTCAAATGTTTATTTAAGTTGTAAAGTAATCCGGGCACGAGCATTTGTACCGTCCCCAAACAAAATTGCAATTTTAGACTAAAAAAAATCCCACTGGTGGGAATTTATTTCCATATGTGGTACTCATAATTTCCGTCTTTACAAGGAAAGTTCTTTCGATGTCTCAATTTGTTTTATAGTCCAATTTCAAATGTTTATTTTAGTCTTACCGTAATCCGAACGCGAGCATTTGTACCGTCCTCCAACAAAATTGCAATTTTAGACTCAAAAAAATCCCACTGGTGGGAATTTATTTCCATATGTGGTACTCATAATTTCCGTCATTACAAGGAAAGTTCTTTCGATATCCCAATTTGTTTTACAGTCCAATTTCAAATGTTTATTTTAGTCTTACCGTAATCCGAACCCGAGTATTTGTACCGTCCTCCAACAAAATTGCAATTTTAGACTCAAAAAAATCCCACTGGTGGGAATTTATTTCCATATGCGGTACTCATAATTTCCGTCTTTACAAGGAAAGTTCTTTCGATGTCTCAATTTGTTTTATAGTCCAATTTCAAATGTTTATTTTAGTCTTACCGTAATCCGAACGCGAGCATTTGTACCGTCCTCCAACAAAATTGCAATTTTAGACTCAAAAAAATCCCACTGGTGGGAATTTATTTCCATATGCGGTACTCATAATTTCCGTCTTTACAAGGAAAGTTCTTTCGATGTCTCAATTTGTTTTATAGTCCAATTTCAAATGTTTATTTTAGTCTTACCGTAATCCGAACGCGAGCATTTGTACCGTTCTCCAACAAAATTGCAATTTTAGACTCAAAAAAATCCAACTGGTGGGAATTTATTTCCATATGTGGTACTCATAATTTCCGTCTTTACAAGGAAAGTTCTTTCGATGTCTCAATTTGTTTTATAGTCCAATTTCAAATGTTTATTTAAGTTGTACAGTAATCTGGGCACGAGCATTTGTACCGTCCCGAAACAAAATTGCAATTTTAGACTCAAAAAAATCCCACTGGTGGGAATTTATTTCCATATGTGGTACTCATAATTTTCGTCTTTACAAGGAAAGTTCTTTCGATGTCTCAATTTGTTTTATAGTCCAAATTCAAATGTTTATTTTAGTCTTACCGTAATCCGAACGCGAGCATTTGTACTGTCCTCCAACAAAATTGCAATTTTAGACTCAAAAAAATCCCACTGGTGGGAATTTATTTCCATATGTGGTACTCATAATTTCCGTCATTACAAGGAAAGTTCTTTCGATATCCCAATTTGTTTTACAGTCCAATTTCAAATGTTTATTTTAGTCTTACCGTAATCCGAACCCGAGCATTTGTACCGTCCTCCAACAAAATTGCAATTTTAGACTCAAAAAAATCCCACTGGTGGGAATTTATTTCCATATGCGGTACTCATAATTTCCGTCTTTACAAGGAAAGTTCTTTCGATGTCTCAATTTGTTTTATAGTCCAATTTCAAATGTTTATTTTAGTCTTACCATAATCCGAACGCGAGCATTTGTACCGTCCTCCAACAAAATTGCAATTTTAGACACAAAAAAATCCCACTGGTGGGAATTTATTTACATATGTGGTACTCATAATTTCCGTCAATACAAGGAAAGTTCTTTCGATATCTCAATTTGTTTTACAGTCCAATTTCAAATGTTTATTTAAGTTGTAAAGTAATCCGGGCACGAGCATTTATACCGTCCCCAAACAAAATTGCAATTTTAGACTCAAAAAAATCCCACTGGTGGGAATTTATTTCCATATGCGGTACTCATAATTTCCGTCTTTACAAGGAAAGTTCTTTCGATGTCTCAATTTGTTTTATAGTCCAATTTCAAATGTTTATTTTAGTCTTACCGTAATCCGAACGCGAGCATTTGTACCGTTCTCCAACAAAATTGCAATTTTAGACTCAAAAAAATCCCACTGGTGGGAATTTATTTCCATATGTGGTACTCATAATTTCCGTCTTTACAAGGAAAGTTCTTTCGATGTCTCAATTTGTTTTATAGTCCAATTTCAAATGTTTATTTAAGTTGTACAGTAATCCGGGCACGAGCATTTGTACCGTCCCGAAACAAAATTGCAATTTTTAGACTCAAAAAAATCCCACTGGTGGGAATTTATTTCCATATGTGGTACTCATAATTTTAGTCTTTACAAGGAAAGTTCTTTCGATTTCTCAA
Organism: Hydrangea macrophylla; assembly: GCA_033977485.1. NCBI lineage: Eukaryota > Viridiplantae > Streptophyta > Magnoliopsida > Cornales > Hydrangeaceae > Hydrangea > Hydrangea macrophylla. The sequence continues at coordinate 82,032,178 of CM066996.1, forward strand.
TTTGTTTTATAGTCCAATTTCAAATGTTTATTTTAGTCTTACCGTAATCCGAACGCGAGCATTTGTACCGTCCTCCAACAAAATTGCAATTTTAGACTCAAAAAAATCCCACTGGTGGGAATTTATTTCCATATGTGGTACTCATAATTTCCGTCATTACAAGGAAAGTTCTTTCGATATCCCAATTTGTTTTACAGTCCAATTTCAAATGTTTATTTTAGTCTTACCGTAATCCGAACCCGAGCATTTGTACCGTCCTCCAACAAAATTGCAATTTTAGACTCAAAAAAATCCCACTGGTGGGAATTTATTTCCATATGCGGTACTCATAATTTCCGTCTTTACAAGGAAAGTTCTTTCGATGTCTCAATTTGTTTTATAGTCCAATTTCAAATGTTTATTTTAGTCTTACCATAATCCGAACGCGAGCATTTGTACCGTCCTCCAACAAAATTGCAATTTTAGACTCAAAAAAATCCCACTGGTGGGAATTTATTTACATATGTGGTACTCATAATTTCCGTCATTACAAGGAAAGTTCTTTCGATATCTCAATTTGTTTTACAGTCCAATTTCAAATGTTTATTTAAGTTGTAAAGTAATCCGGGCACGAGCATTTATACCGTCCCCAAACAAAATTGCAATTTTAGACTCAAAAAAATCCCACTGGTGGGAATTTATTTCCATATGCGGTACTCATAATTTCCGTCTTTACAAGGAAAGTTCTTTCGATGTCTCAATTTGTTTTATAGTCCAATTTCAAATGTTTATTTTAGTCTTACCGTAATCCGAACGCGAGCATTTGTACCGTTCTCCAACAAAATTGCAATTTTAGACTCAAAAAAATCCCACTGGTGGGAATTTATTTCCATATGTGGTACTCATAATTTCCGTCTTTACAAGGAAAGTTCTTTCGATGTCTCAATTTGTTTTATAGTCCAATTTCAAATGTTTATTTAAGTTGTACAGTAATCCGGGCACGAGCATTTGTACCGTCCCGAAACAAAATTGCAATTTTAGACTCAAAAAAATCTCACTGGTGGGAATTTATTTCCATATGTGGTACTCATAATTTCCGTCTTTACAAGGAAAGTTCTTTCGATGTCTCAATTTGCTTTATAGTCCAATTTCAAATGTTTATTTTAGTCTTACCGTAATCCGAACGCGAGCATTTGTACCGTCCTCCAACAAAATTGCAATTTTAGACTCAAAAAAATCCCACTGGTGGGAATTTATTTCCATATCTGGTACTCATAATTTCCGTCTTTACAAGGAAAGTTCTTTCGATGTCTCAATTTGTTTTATAGTCCAATTTCAAATGTTTATTTTAGTCTTACCGTAATCCGAACGCGAGCATTTGTACCGTCCTCCAACAAAATTGCAATTTTAGACTCAAAAAAATCCCACTGGTGGGAATTTATTTCCATATGTGGTACTCATAATTTCCGTCATTACAAGGAAAGTTCTTTCGATATCCCATTTTGTTTTACAGTCCAATTTCAAATGTTTATTTTAGTCTTACCGTAATCCGAACCCGAGCATTTGTACCGTCCTCCAACAAAATTGCAATTTTAGACTCAAAAAAATCCCACTGGTGGGAATTTATTTCCATATGCGGTACTCATAATTTCCGTCTTTACAAGGAAAGTTCTTTCGATATCTCAATTTGTTTTACAGTCCAATTTCAAATGTTTATTTAAGTCGTAAAGTAATCCGGGCACGAGCATTTGTTCCGTCCCCAAACAAAATTGCAATTTTAGACTAAAAAAAATCCCACTGGTGGGAATTTATTTCCATATGTGGTACTCATAATTTCCGTCTTTACAAGGAAAGTTCTTTCGATATCTCAATTTGTTTTACAGTCCAATTTCAAATGTTTATTTAAGTTGTACAGTAATCCGGGCACGAGCATTTGTACCGTCCCCAAACAATATTGCAATTTTAGACTCAAAAAAATCCCACTGGTGGGAATTTATTTCCATATGTGGTACTCATAATTTCTGTCTTTACAAGGAAAGTTCTTTCGATATCTCAATTTGTTTTACAGTCCAATTTCAAATGTTTATTTAAGTTGTAAAGTAATCCGGGCACGAGCATTTGTACCGTCCCCAAACAAAATTGCAATTTTAGACTCAAAAAAATCCAACTGGTGGGAATTTATTTCCATATGTGGTACTCATAATTTTCGTCTTTACAAGGAAAGTTCTTTCGATGTCTCAATTTGTTTTATAGTCCAATTTCAAATGTTTATTTTAGTCTTACTGTAATCCGAACGCGAGCATTTGTACCGTCCTCCAACAAAATTGCAATTTTAGACTCAAAAAAATCCCACTGGTGGGAATTTATTTCCATATGTGGTACTCATAATTTCCGTCATTACAAGGAAAGTTCTTTCGATATCCCAATTTGTTTTACTGTCCAATTTCAAATGTTTATTTTAGTCTTACCGTAATCCGAACCCGAGTATTTGTACCGTCCTCCAACAAAATTGCAATTTTAGACTCAAAAAAATCCCACTGGTGGGAATTTATTTCCATATGCGGTACTCATAATTTCCGTCTTTACAAGGAAAGTTCTTTCGATGTCTCAATTTGTTTTATAGTCCAATTTCAAATGTTTATTTTAGTCTTACCGTAATCCGAACGCGAGCATTTGTACCGTCCTCCAACAAAATTGCAATTTTAGACTCAAAAAAATCCCACTTGTGGGAATTTATTTCCATATGTGGTACTCATAATTTCCGTCATTACAAGGAAAGTTCTTTCGATATCCCAATTTGTTTTACAGTCCAATTTCAAATGTTTATTTTAGTCTTACCGTAATCCGAACCCGAGCATTTGTACCATCCTCCAACAAAATTACAATTTTAGACTCAAAAAAATCCCACTGGTGGGAATTTATTTCCATATGCGGTACTCATAATTTCCGTCTTTACAAGGATAGTTCTTTCGATGTTTCAATTTGTTTTATAGTCCAATTTCAAATGTTTATTTTAGTCTTACCGTAATCCGAACGCGAGCATTTGTACCGTTCTCCAACAAAATTGCAATTTTAGACTCAAAAAAATCCCACTGGTGGAAATTTATTTCCATATGTGGTACTCATAATTTCCGTCTTTACAAGGAAAGTTCTTTCGATGTCTCAATTTGTTTTACAGTCCAATTTCAAATGTTTATTTTAGTCTTACCGTAATCCGAACCCGAGCATTTGTACCATCCTCCAACAAAATTACAATTTTAGACTCAAAAAAATCCCACTGGTGGGAATTTATTTCCATATGCGGTACTCATAATTTCCGTCTTTACAAGGATAGTTCTTTCGATGTTTCAATTTGTTTTATAGTCCAATTTCAAATGTTTATTTTAGTCTTACCGTAATCCGAACGCGAGCATTTGTACCGTTCTCCAACAAAATTGCAATTTTAGACTCAAAAAAATCCCACTGGTGGGAATTTATTTCCATATGTGGTACTCATAATTTCCGTCTTTACAAGGAAAGTTCTTTCGATGTCTCAATTTGTTTTACAGTCCAATTTCAAATGTTTATTTTAGTCTTACCGTAATCCGAACGCGAGCATTTGTACCGTCCTCCAACAAAATTGCAATTTTAGACTCAAAAAAATCCCACTGGTGGGAATTTATTTCCATATGTGGTACTCATAATTTCCGTCTTTACAAGGAAAGTTCTTTCGATGTCTCAATTTGTTTTATAGTCCAATTTCAAATGTTTATTTAAGTTGTACAGTAATCCGGGCACGAGCATTTGTACCGTCCCGAAACAAAATTGCAATTTTAGACTCAAAAAAATCCCACTGGTGGGAATTTATTTCCATATGTGGTACTCATAATTTCCGTCTTTACAAGGAAAGTTCTTTCGATGTCTCAATTTGTTTTACAGTCCAATTTCAAATGTTTATTTTAGTCTTACCGTAATCCGAACGCGAGCATTTGTACCGTCCTCCAACAAAATTGCAATTTTAGACTCAAAAAAATCCCACTGGTGGGAATTTATTTCCATATGCGGTACTCATAATTTCCGTCTTTACAAGGAAAGTTCTTTCGATGTCTCAATTTGTTTTATAGTCCAATTTCAAATGTTTATTTTAGTCTTACCGTAATCCGAACGCGAGCATTTGTACCGTTCTCCAACAAAATTGCAATTTTAGACTCAAAAAAATCCCACTGGTGGGAATTAATTTCCATATGTGGTACTCATAATTTCCGTCTTTACAAGGAAAGTTCTTTCGATATCTCAATTTGTTTTACAGTCCAATTTCAAATGTTTATTTAAGTCGTAAAGTAATCCGGGCACGAGCATTTGTTCCGTCCCCAAACAAAATTGCAATTTTAGACTAAAAAAAATCCCACTGGTGGGAATTTATTTCCATATGTGGTACTCATAATTTCCGTCTTTACAAGGAAAGTTCTTTCGATATCTCAATTTGTTTTACATTCCAATTTCTAATGTTTATTTAAGTTGTAAAGTAATCCGGGCACGAGCATTTGTACCGTCCCCAAACAAAATTGCAATTTTAGACTCAAAAAAATCCAACTGGTGGGAATTTATTTCCATATGTGGTACTCATAATTTTCGTCTTTACATGAAAGTTCTTTCGATGTCTCAATTTGTTTTATAGTCCAATTTCAAATGTTTATTTTAGTCTTACCGTAATCCGAACGCGAGCATTTGTACAGTCCTCCAACAAAATTGCAATTTTAGACTCAAAAAAATCCCACTGGTGGGAATTTATTTCCATATGTGGTACTCATAATTTTCGTCTTTACAAGGAAAGTTCTTTCGATATCTCAGTTTGTTTTACAGTCCAATTTCAAATGTTTATTTAAGTCTTACCGTAATCCGAGCACGAGCATTTGTACCGTCTCCCAACAAAATTGCAATTTTAGACTCAAAAAAATCCCACTGGTGGGAATTTATTTCCATATGTGGTACTCATAATTTCCGTCTTTACAAGGAAAGTTCTTTCGATGTCTCAATTTGTTTTACAGTCCAATTTCAAATGTTTATTTTAGTCTTACCGTAATCCGAACGCGAGCATTTGTACCGTCCTCCAACAAAATTGCAATTTTAGACTCAAAAAAATCCCACTGGTGGGAATTTATTTCCATATGTGGTACTCATAATTTCCGTCTTTACAAGGAAAGTTCTTTCGATATCTCAATTTGTTTTACAGTCCAATTTCAAATGTTTATTTAAGTCGTACAGTAATCCGGGCACGAGCATTTGTTCCGTCCCCAAACAAAATTGCAATTTTAGACTGAAAAAAATACCACTGGTGGGAATTTATTTCCATATGTGGTACTCATAATTTCCGTCTTTACAAGGAAAGTTATTTCGATATCTCAATTTGTTTTGCAGTCCTATTTCAAATGTTTATTTAAGTTGTACAGTAATCCGGGCACGAGCATTTGTACCGTCTCGAAACAAAATTGCAATTTTAGACTCAAAAAAATCCCACTGGTGGGAATTTATTTCCATATGTGGTACTCATAATTTCCGTCTTTACAAGGAAAGTTCTTTCGATGTCTCAATTTGTTTTATAGTCCAATTTCAAATGTTTATTTTAGTCTTACCGTAATCCGAACGCGAGCATTTGTACCGTCCTCCAACAAAATTGCAATTTTAGACTCAAAAAAATCCCACTGGTGGGAATTTATTTCCATATGTGGTACTCATAATTTCCGTCTTTACAAGGAAAGTTCTTTCGATATCTCAATTTGTTTTACAGTCCAATTTCAAATGTTTATTTAAGTCGTACAGTAATCCGGGCACGAGCATTTGTTCCGTCCCCAAACAAAATTGCAATTTTAGACTCAAAAAAATCTCACTGGTGGGAATTTATTTCCATATGTGGTACTCATAATTTCCGTCTTTACAAGGAAAGTTCTTTCGATGTCTCAATTTGCTTTATAGTCCAATTTCAAATGTTTATTTTAGTCTTACCGTAATCCGAACGCGAGCATTTGTACCGTCCTCCAACAAAATTGCAATTTTAGACTCAAAAAAATCCCACTGGTGGGAATTTATTTCCATATCTGGTACTCATAATTTCCGTCTTTACAAGGAAAGTTCTTTCGATGTCTCAATTTGTTTTATAGTCCAATTTCAAATGTTTATTTTAGTCTTACCGTAATCCGAACGCGAGCATTTGTACCGTCCTCCAACAAAATTGCAATTTTAGACTCAAAAAAATCCCACTGGTGGGAATTTATTTCCATATGTGGTACTCATAATTTCCGTCATTACAAGGAAAGTTCTTTCGATATCCCATTTTGTTTTACAGTCCAATTTCAAATGTTTATTTTAGTCTTACCGTAATCCGAACCCGAGCATTTGTACCGTCCTCCAACAAAATTGCAATTTTAGACTCAAAAAAATCCCACTGGTGGGAATTTATTTCCATATGCGGTACTCATAATTTCCGTCTTTACAAGGAAAGTTCTTTCGATATCTCAATTTGTTTTACAGTCCAATTTCAAATGTTTATTTAAGTCGTAAAGTAATCCGGGCACGAGCATTTGTTCCGTCCCCAAACAAAATTGCAATTTTAGACTAAAAAAAATCCCACTGGTGGGAATTTATTTCCATATGTGGTACTCATAATTTCCGTCTTTACAAGGAAAGTTCTTTCGATATCTCAATTTGTTTTACAGTCCAATTTCAAATGTTTATTTAAGTTGTACAGTAATCCGGGCACGAGCATTTGTACCGTCCCCCAAACAATATTGCAATTTTAGACTCAAAAAAATCCCACTGGTGGGAATTTATTTCCATATGTGGTACTCATAATTTCTGTCTTTACAAGGAAAGTTCTTTCGATATCTCAATTTGTTTTACAGTCCAATTTCAAATGTTTATTTAAGTTGTAAAGTAATCCGGGCACGAGCATTTGTACCGTCCCCAAACAAAATTGCAATTTTAGACTCAAAAAAATCCAACTGGTGGGAATTTATTTCCATATGTGGTACTCATAATTTTCGTCTTTACAAGGAAAGTTCTTTCGATGTCTCAATTTGTTTTATAGTCCAATTTCAAATGTTTATTTTAGTCTTACCGTAATCCGAACGCGAGCATTTGTACCGTCCTCCAACAAAATTGCAATTTTAGACTCAAAAAAATCCCACTGGTGGGAATTTATTTCCATATGTGGTACTCATAATTTCCGTCATTACAAGGAAAGTTCTTTCGATATCCCAATTTGTTTTACTGTCCAATTTCAAATGTTTATTTTAGTCTTACCGTAATCCGAACCCGAGTATTTGTACCGTCCTCCAACAAAATTGCAATTTTAGACTCAAAAAAATCCCACTGGTGGGAATTTATTTCCATATGCGGTACTCATAATTTCCGTCTTTACAAGGAAAGTTCTTTCGATGTCTCAATTTGTTTTATAGTCCAATTTCAAATGTTTATTTTAGTCTTACCGTAATCCGAACGCGAGCATTTGTACCGTCCTCCAACAAAATTGCAATTTTAGACTCAAAAAAATCCCACTTGTGGGAATTTATTTCCATATGTGGTACTCATAATTTCCGTCATTACAAGGAAAGTTCTTTCGATATCCCAATTTGTTTTACAGTCCAATTTCAAATGTTTATTTTAGTCTTACCGTAATCCGAACCCGAGCATTTGTACCATCCTCCAACAAAATTACAATTTTAGACTCAAAAAAATCCCACTGGTGGGAATTTATTTCCATATGCGGTACTCATAATTTCCGTCTTTACAAGGATAGTTCTTTCGATGTTTCAATTTGTTTTATAGTCCAATTTCAAATGTTTATTTTAGTCTTACCGTAATCCGAACGCGAGCATTTGTACCGTTCTCCAACAAAATTGCAATTTTAGACTCAAAAAAATCCCACTGGTGGGAATTTATTTCCATATGTGGTACTCATAATTTCCGTCTTTACAAGGAAAGTTCTTTCGATGTCTCAATTTGTTTTACAGTCCAATTTCAAATGTTTATTTTAGTCTTACCGTAATCCGAACCCGAGCATTTGTACCATCCTCCAACAAAATTGCAATTTTAGACTCAAAAAAATCCCACTGGTGGGAATTTATTTCCATATGCGGTACTCATAATTTCCGTCTTTACAAGGATAGTTCTTTCGATGTTTCAATTTGTTTTATAGTCCAATTTCAAATGTTTATTTTAGTCTTACCGTAATCCGAACGCGAGCATTTGTACCGTTCTCCAACAAAATTGCAATTTTAGACTCAAAAAAATCCCACTGGTGGAAATTTATTTCCATATGTGGTACTCATAATTTCCGTCTTTACAAGGAAAGTTCTTTCGATGTCTCAATTTGTTTTACAGTCCAATTTCAAATGTTTATTTTAGTCTTACCGTAATCCGAACGCGAGCATTTGTACCGTCCTCCAACAAAATTGCAATTTTAGACTCAAAAAAATCCCACTGGTGGGAATTTATTTCCATATGTGGTACTCATAATTTCCGTCTTTACAAGGAAAGTTCTTTCGATGTCTCAATTTGTTTTATAGTCCAATTTCAAATGTTTATTTAAGTTGTACCGTAATCCGGGCACGAGCATTTGTACCGTCCCGAAACAAAATTGCAATTTTAGACTCAAAAAAATCCCACTGGTGGGAATTTATTTCCATATGTGGTACTCATAATTTCCGTCTTTACAAGGAAAGTTCTTTCGATGTCTCAATTTGTTTTACAGTCCAATTTCAAATGTTTATTTTAGTCTTACCGTAATCCGAACGCGAGCATTTGTACCGTCCTCCAACAAAATTGCAATTTTAGACTCAAAAAAATCCCACTGGTGGGAATTTATTTCCATATGCGGTACTCATAATTTCCGTCTTTACAAGGAAAGTTCTTTCGATGTCTCAATTTGTTTTATAGTCCAATTTCAAATGTTTATTTTAGTCTTACCGTAATCCGAACGCGAGCATTTGTACCGTTCTCCAACAAAATTGCAATTTTAGACTCAAAAAAATCCCACTGGTGGGAATTAATTTCCATATGTGGTACTCATAATTTCCGTCTTTACAAGGAAAGTTCTTTCGATATCTCAATTTGTTTTACAGTCCAATTTCAAATGTTTATTTAAGTCGTAAAGTAATCCGGGCACGAGCATTTGTTCCGTCCCCAAACAAAATTGCAATTTTAGACTAAAAAAAATCCCACTGGTGGGAATTTATTTCCATATGTGGTACTCATAATTTCCGTCTTTACAAGGAAAGTTCTTTCGATATCTCAATTTGTTTTACATTCCAATTTCTAATGTTTATTTAAGTTGTAAAGTAATCCGGGCACGAGCATTTGTACCGTCCCCAAACAAAATTGCAATTTTAGACTCAAAAAAATCCAACTGGTGGGAATTTATTTCCATATGTGGTACTCATAATTTTCGTCTTTACATGAAAGTTCTTTCGATGTCTCAATTTGTTTTATAGTCCAATTTCAAATGTTTATTTTAGTCTTACCGTAATCCGAACGCGAGCATTTGTACAGTCCTCCAACAAAATTGCAATTTTAGACTCAAAAAAATCCCACTGGTGGGAATTTATTTCCATATGTGGTACTCATAATTTTCGTCTTTACAAGGAAAGTTCTTTCGATATCTCAGTTTGTTTTACAGTCCAATTTCAAATGTTTATTTAAGTCTTACCGTAATCCGAGCACGAGCATTTGTACCGTCTCCCAACAAAATTGCAATTTTAGACTCAAAAAAATCCCACTGGTGGGAATTTATTTCCATATGTGGTACTCATAATTTCCGTCTTTACAAGGAAAGTTCTTTCGATGTCTCAATTTGTTTTACAGTCCAATTTCAAATGTTTATTTTAGTCTTACCGTAATCCGAACGCGAGCATTTGTACCGTCCTCCAACAAAATTGCAATTTTAGACTCAAAAAAATCCCACTGGTGGGAATTTATTTCCATATGTGGTACTCATAATTTCCGTCTTTACAAGGAAAGTTCTTTCGATATCTCAATTTGTTTTACAGTCCAATTTCAAATGTTTATTTAAGTCGTACAGTAATCCGGGCACGAGCATTTGTTCCGTCCCCAAACAAAATTGCAATTTTAGACTGAAAAAAATACCACTGGTGGGAATTTATTTCCATATGTGGTACTCATAATTTCCGTCTTTACAAGGAAAGTTATTTCGATATCTCAATTTGTTTTGCAGTCCTATTTCAAATGTTTATTTAAGTTGTACAGTAATCCGGGCACGAGCATTTGTACCGTCTCGAAACAAAATTGCAATTTTAGACTCAAAAAAATCCCACTGGTGGGAATTTATTTCCATATGTGGTACTCATAATTTCCGTCTTTACAAGGAAAGTTCTTTCGATGTCTCAATTTGTTTTATAGTCCAATTTCAAATGTTTATTTTAGTCTTACCGTAATCCGAACGCGAGCATTTGTACCGTCCTCCAACAAAATTGCAATTTTAGACTCAAAAAAATCCCACTGGTGGGAATTTATTTCCATATGTGGTACTCATAATTTCCGTCTTTACAAGGAAAGTTCTTTCGATATCTCAATTTGTTTTACAGTCCAATTTCAAATGTTTATTTAAGTCGTACAGTAATCCGGGCACGAGCATTTGTTCCGTCCCCAAACAAAATTGCAATTTTAGACTGAAAAAAATACCACTGGTGGGAATTTATTTCCATATGTGGTACTCATAATTTCCGTCTTTACAAGGAAAGTTATTTCGATATCTCAATTTGTTTTGTAGTCCAATTTCAAATGTTTATTTAAGTTGTACAGTAATCCGGGCACGAGCATTTGTACCGTCTCGAAACAAAATTGCAATTTTAGACTCAAAAAAATCCCACTGGTGGGAATTTATTTCCATATGTGGTACTCATAATTTCCGTCTTTACAAGGAAAGTTCTTTCGATGTCTCAATTTGTTTTATAGTCCAATTTCAAATGTTTATTTTAGTCTTACCGTAATCCGAACGCGAGCATTTGTACCGTCCTCCAACAAAATTGCAATTTTAGACTCAAAAAAATCCCACTGGTGGGAATTTATTTACATATGTGGTACTCATAATTTCCGTCATTACAAGGAAAGTTCTTTCGATATCCCAATTTGTTTTACAGTCCAATTTCAAATGTTTATTTTAGTCTTACCGTAATCCGAACCCGAGCATTTGTACCGTCCTCCAACAAAATTGCAATTTTAGACTCAAAAAAATCCCACTGGTGGGAATTTATTTCCATATGTGGTACTCATAATTTCCGTCTTTACAAGGAAAGTTCTTTCGATGTCTCAATTTGTTTTCCAGTCCAATTTCAAATGTTTATTTTAGTCTTACCGTAATCTGAACGCGAGCATTTGTACCGTCCTCCAACAAAATTGCAATTTTAGACTCAAAAAAATCCCACTGGTGGGAATTTATTTACATATGTGGTACTCATAATTTCCGTCATTAGAAGGAAAGTTCTTTCGATATCCCAATCTGTTTTACAGTCCAATTTCAAATGTTTATTTTAGTCTTACCGTAATCCGAACCCGAGCATTTGTACCGTCCTCCAACAAAATTGCAATTTTAGACTCAAAAAAATCCCACTGGTGGGAATTTATTTCCATGTGTGGTACTCATAATTTTCGTCTTTACAAGGAAAGTTCTTTCGATGTCTCCATTTGTTTTATAGTCCAATTTCAAATGTTTATTTAAGTTGTACAGTAATCCGGGCACGAGCATTTGTACCGTCCTCCAACAAAATTGCAATTTTAGACTCAAAAAAATCCCACTGGTGGGAATTTATTTCCATATGTGGTACTCATAATTTCCGTCTTTACAAGGAAAGTTCTTTCGATGTCTCAATTTGTTTTATAGTCCAATTTCAAATGTTTATTTTAGTCTTACCGTAATCCGAACGCGAGCATTTGTACCGTCCTCCAACAAAATTGCAATTTTAGACTCAAAAAAATCCCACTGGTGGGAATTTATTTCCATATGTGGTACTCATAATTTCCGTCATTACAAGGAAAGTTCTTTCGATATCCCAATTTGTTTTACAGTCCAATTTCAAATGTTTATTTTAGTCTTACCGTAATCCGAACCCGAGCATTTGTACCGTCCTCCAACAAAATTGCAATTTTAGACTCAAAAAAATCCCACTGGTGGGAATTTATTTCCATATGCGGTACTCATAATTTCCGTCTTTACAAGGAAAGTTCTTTCGATGTCTCAATTTGTTTTATAGTCCAATTTCAAATGTTTATTTTAGTCTTACCGTAATCCGAACGCGAGCATTTGTACCGTTCTCCAACAAAATTGAAATTTTAGACTCAAAAAAATCCCACTGGTGGGAATTTTTTTCCATATGTGGTACTCATAATTTCCGTCTTTACAAGGAAAGTTCTTTCGATATCTCAATTTGTTTTACAGTCCAATTTCAAATGTTTATTTAAGTCGTAAAGTAATCCGGGCACGAGCATTTGTTCCGTCCCCAAACAAAATTGCAATTTTAGACTAAAAAAAATCCCACTGGTGGGAATTTATTTCCATATGTGGTACTCATAATTTCCGTCTTTACAAGGAAAGTTCTTTCGATATCTCAATTTGTTTTACAGTCCAATTTCAAATGTTTATTTAAGTTGTACAGTAATCCGGGCACGAGCATTTGTACCGTCCCCAAACAAAATTGCAATTTTAGACTCAAAAAAATCCCACTGGTGGGAATTTATTTCCATATGTGGTACTCATAATTTCTGTCTTTACAAGGAAAGTTCTTTCGATATCTCAATTTGTTTTACAGTCCAATTTCTAATGTTTATTTAAGTTGTAAAGTAATCCGGGCACGAGCATTTGTACCGTCCCCAAACAAAATTGCAATTTTAGACTCAAAAAAATCCAATTGGTGGAAATTTATTTCCATATGTGGTACTCATAATTTTCGTCTTTACAAGGAAAGTTCTTTCGATGTCTCAATTTGTTTTATAGTCCAATTTAAAATGTTTATTTTAGTTTTACCGTAATCCGAACGCGAGCATTTGTACAGTCCTCCAACAAAATTGCAATTTTAGACTCAAAAAAATCCCACTGGTGGGAATTTATTTCCATATGTGGTACTCATAATTTTCGTCTTTACAAGGAAAGTTCTTTCGATATCTCAGTTTGTTTTACAGTCCAATTTCAAATGTTTATTTAAGTCTTACCGTAATCCGAGCACGAGCATTTGTACAGTCTCCCAACAAAATTGCAATTTTAGACTCAAAAAAATCCCACTGGTGGGAATTTATTTCCATATGTGGTACTCATAATTTCCGTCTTTACAAGGAAAGTTCTTTCGATGTCTCAATTTGTTTTACAGTCCAATTTCAAATGTTTATTTTAGTCTTACCGTAATCCGAACGTGAGCATTTGTACCGTCCTCCAACAAAATTGCAATTTTAGACTCAAAAAAATCCCACTGGTGGGAATTTATTTCCATATGTGGTACTCATAATTTCCGTCTTTACAAGGAAAGTTCTTTCGATATCTCAATTTGTTTTACAGTCCAATTTCAAATGTTTATTTAAGTCGTACAGTAATCCGGGCACGAGCATTTGTTCCGTCCCCAAACAAAATTACAATTTTAGACTCAAAAAAATACCACTGGTGGGAATTTATTTCCATATGTGGTACTCATAATTTCCGTCTTTACAAGGAAAGTTCTTTCGATGTCTCAATTTGTTTTACAGTCCAATTTCAAATGTTTATTTTAGTCTTACCGTAATCCGAACGCGAGCATTTGTACCGTTCTCCAACAAAATTGCAATTTTAGACTCAAAAAAATCCCACTGGTGGGAATTTATTTCCATATGTGGTACTCATAATTTCCGTCTTTACAAGGAAAGTTCTTTCGATGTCTCAATTTGTTTTATAGTCCAATTTCAAATGTTTATTTAAGTTGTACAGTAATCCGGGCACGAGCATTTGTACCGTCCCGAAACAAAATTGCAATTTTAGACTCAAAAAAATCCCACTGGTGGGAATTTATTTCCATATGTGGTACTCATAATTTTCGTCTTTACAAGGAAAGTTCTTTCGATTTCTCAATTTGTTTTATAGTCCAATTTCAAATGTTTATTTTAGTCTTACCGTAATCCGAACGCGAGCATTTGTACCGTCCTCCAACAAAATTGCAATTTTAGACTCAAAAAAATCCCACTGGTGGGAATTTATTTCCATATGTGGTACTCATAATTTCCGTCATTACAAGGAAAGTTCTTTCGATATCCCAATTTGTTTTACAGTCCAATTTCAAATGTTTATTTTAGTCTTACCGTAATCCGAACCCGAGCATTTGTACCGTCCTCCAACAAAATTGCAATTTTAGACTCAAAAAAATCCCACTGGTGGGAATTTATTTCCATATGCGGTACTCATAATTTCCGTCTTTACAAGGAAAGTTCTTTCGATGTCTCAATTTGTTTTATAGTCCAATTTCAAATGTTTATTTTAGTCTTACCATAATCCGAACGCGAGCATTTGTACCGTCCTCCAACAAAATTGCAATTTTAGACTCAAAAAAATCCCACTGGTGGGAATTTATTTACATATGTGGTACTCATAATTTCCGTCATTACAAGGAAAGTTCTTTCGATATCTCAATTTGTTTTACAGTCCAATTTCAAATGTTTATTTAAGTTGTAAAGTAATCCGGGCACGAGCATTTATACCGTCCCCAAACAAAATTGCAATTTTAGACTCAAAAAAATCCCACTGGTGGGAATTTATTTCCATATGCGGTACTCATAATTTCCGTCTTTACAAGGAAAGTTCTTTCGATGTCTCAATTTGTTTTATAGTCCAATTTCAAATGTTTATTTTAGTCTTACCGTAATCCGAACGCGAGCATTTGTACCGTTCTCCAACAAAATTGCAATTTTAGACTCAAAAAAATCCCACTGGTGGGAATTTATTTCCATATGTGGTACTCATAATTTCCGTCTTTACAAGGAAAGTTCTTTCGATGTCTCAATTTGTTTTATAGTCCAATTTCAAATGTTTATTTAAGTTGTACAGTAATCCGGGCACGAGCATTTGTACCGTCCCGAAACAAAATTGCAATTTTAGACTCAAAAAAATCTCACTGGTGGGAATTTATTTCCATATGTGGTACTCATAATTTCCGTCTTTACAAGGAAAGTTCTTTCGATGTCTCAATTTGCTTTATAGTCCAATTTCAAATGTTTATTTTAGTCTTACCGTAATCCGAACGCGAGCATTTGTACCGTCCTCCAACAAAATTGCAATTTTAGACTCAAAAAAATCCCACTGGTGGGAATTTATTTCCATATCTGGTACTCATAATTTCCGTCTTTACAAGGAAAGTTCTTTCGATGTCTCAATTTGTTTTATAGTCCAATTTCAAATGTTTATTTTAGTCTTACCGTAATCCGAACGCGAGCATTTGTACCGTCCTCCAACAAAATTGCAATTTTAGACTCAAAAAAATCCCACTGGTGGGAATTTATTTCCATATGTGGTACTCATAATTTCCGTCATTACAAGGAAAGTTCTTTCGATATCCCATTTTGTTTTACAGTCCAATTTCAAATGTTTATTTTAGTCTTACCGTAATCCGAACCCGAGCATTTGTACCGTCCTCCAACAAAATTGCAATTTTAGACTCAAAAAAATCCCACTGGTGGGAATTTATTTCCATATGCGGTACTCATAATTTCCGTCTTTACAAGGAAAGTTCTTTCGATATCTCAATTTGTTTTACAGTCCAATTTCAAATGTTTATTTAAGTCGTAAAGTAATCCGGGCACGAGCATTTGTTCCGTCCCCAAACAAAATTGCAATTTTAGACTAAAAAAAATCCCACTGGTGGGAATTTATTTCCATATGTGGTACTCATAATTTCCGTCTTTACAAGGAAAGTTCTTTCGATATCTCAATTTGTTTTACAGTCCAATTTCAAATGTTTATTTAAGTTGTACAGTAATCCCGGCACGAGCATTTGTACCGTCCCCAAACAATATTGCAATTTTAGACTCAAAAAAATCCCACTGGTGGGAATTTATTTCCATATGTGGTACTCATAATTTCTGTCTTTACAAGGAAAGTTCTTTCGATATCTCAATTTGTTTTACAGTCCAATTTCAAATGTTTATTTAAGTTGTAAAGTAATCCGGGCACGAGCATTTGTACCGTCCCCAAACAAAATTGCAATTTTAGACTCAAAAAAATCCAACTGGTGGGAATTTATTTCCATATGTGGTACTCATAATTTTCGTCTTTACAAGGAAAGTTCTTTCGATGTCTCAATTTGTTTTATAGTCCAATTTCAAATGTTTATTTTAGTCTTACCGTAATCCGAACGCGAGCATTTGTACCGTCCTCCAACAAAATTGCAATTTTAGACTCAAAAAAATCCCACTGGTGGGAATTTATTTCCATATGTGGTACTCATAATTTCCGTCATTACAAGGAAAGTTCTTTCGATATCCCAATTTGTTTTACTGTCCAATTTCAAATGTTTATTTTAGTCTTACCGTAATCCGAACCCGAGTATTTGTACCGTCCTCCAACAAAATTGCAATTTTAGACTCAAAAAAATCCCACTGGTGGGAATTTATTTCCATATGCGGTACTCATAATTTCCGTCTTTACAAGGAAAGTTCTTTCGATGTCTCAATTTGTTTTATAGTCCAATTTCAAATGTTTATTTTAGTCTTACCGTAATCCGAACGCGAGCATTTGTACCGTCCTCCAACAAAATTGCAATTTTAGACTCAAAAAAATCCCACTTGTGGGAATTTATTTCCATATGTGGTACTCATAATTTCCGTCATTACAAGGAAAGTTCTTTCGATATCCCAATTTGTTTTACAGTCCAATTTCAAATGTTTATTTTAGTCTTACCGTAATCCGAACCCGAGCATTTGTACCATCCTCCAACAAAATTGCAATTTTAGACTCAAAAAAATCCCACTGGTGGGAATTTATTTCCATATGCGGTACTCATAATTTCCGTCTTTACAAGGATAGTTCTTTCGATGTTTCAATTTGTTTTATAGTCCAATTTCAAATGTTTATTTTAGTCTTACCGTAATCCGAACGCGAGCATTTGTACCGTTCTCCAACAAAATTGCAATTTTAGACTCAAAAAAATCCCACTGGTGGGAATTTATTTCCATATGTGGTACTCATAATTTCCGTCTTTACAAGGAAAGTTCTTTCGATGTCTCAATTTGTTTTACAGTCCAATTTCAAATGTTTATTTTAGTCTTACCGTAATCCGAACCCGAGCATTTGTACCATCCTCCAACAAAATTACAATTTTAGACTCAAAAAAATCCCACTGGTGGGAATTTATTTCCATATGCGGTACTCATAATTTCCGTCTTTACAAGGATAGTTCTTTCGATGTTTCAATTTGTTTTATAGTCCAATTTCAAATGTTTATTTTAGTCTTACCGTAATCCGAACGCGAGCATTTGTACCGTTCTCCAACAAAATTGCAATTTTAGACTCAAAAAAATCCCACTGGTGGGAATTTATTTCCATATGTGGTACTCATAATTTCCGTCTTTACAAGGAAAGTTCTTTCGATGTCTCAATTTGTTTTACAGTCCAATTTCAAATGTTTATTTTAGTCTTACCGTAATCCGAACGCGAGCATTTGTACCGTCCTCCAACAAAATTGCAATTTTAGACTCAAAAAAATCCCACTGGTGGGAATTTATTTCCATATGTGGTACTCATAATTTCCGTCTTTACAAGGAAAGTTCTTTCGATGTCTCAATTTGTTTTATAGTCCAATTTCAAATGTTTATTTAAGTTGTACAGTAATCCGGGCACGAGCATTTGTACCGTCCCGAAACAAAATTGCAATTTTAGACTCAAAAAAATCCCACTGGTGGGAATTTATTTCCATATGTGGTACTCATAATTTCCGTCTTTACAAGGAAAGTTCTTTCGATGTCTCAATTTGTTTTACAGTCCAATTTCAAATGTTTATTTTAGTCTTACCGTAATCCGAACGCGAGCATTTGTACCGTCCTCCAACAAAATTGCAATTTTAGACTCAAAAAAATCCCACTGGTGGGAATTTATTTCCATATGCGGTACTCATAATTTCCGTCTTTACAAGAAAAGTTCTTTCGATGTCTCAATTTGTTTTATAGTCCAATTTCAAATGTTTATTTTAGTCTTACCGTAATCCGAACGCGAGCATTTGTACCGTTCTCCAACAAAATTGCAATTTTAGACTCAAAAAAATCCCACTGGTGGGAATTAATTTCCATATGTGGTACTCATAATTTCCGTCTTTACAAGGAAAGTTCTTTCGATATCTCAATTTGTTTTACAGTCCAATTTCAAATGTTTATTTAAGTCGTAAAGTAATCCGGGCACGAGCATTTGTTCCGTCCCCAAACAAAATTGCAATTTTAGACTAAAAAAAATCCCACTGGTGGGAATTTATTTCCATATGTGGTACTCATAATTTCCGTCTTTACAAGGAAAGTTCTTTCGATATCTCAATTTGTTTTACATTCCAATTTCAAATGTTTATTTAAGTTGTAAAGTAATCCGGGCACGAGCATTTGTACCGTCCCCAAACAAAATTGCAATTTTAGACTCAAAAAAATCCAACTGGTGGGAATTTATTTCCATATGTGGTACTCATAATTTTCGTCTTTACATGAAAGTTCTTTCGATGTCTCAATTTGTTTTATAGTCCAATTTTAAATGTTTATTTTAGTCTTACCGTAATCCGAACGCGAGCATTTGTATAGTCCTCCAACAAAATTGCAATTTTAGACTCAAAAAAATCCCACTGGTGGGAATTTATTTCCATATGTGGTACTCATAATTTTCGTCTTTACAAGGAAAGTTCTTTCGATATCTCAGTTTGTTTTACAGTCCAATTTCAAATGTTTATTTAAGTCTTACCGTAATCCGAGCACGAGCATTTGTACCGTCTCCCAACAAAATTGCAATTTTAGACTCAAAAAAATCCCACTGGTGGGAATTTATTTCCATATGTGGTACTCATAATTTCCGTCTTTACAAGGAAAGTTCTTTCGATGTCTCAATTTGTTTTACAGTCCAATTTCAAATGTTTATTTTAGTCTTACCGTA
Organism: Hydrangea macrophylla; assembly: GCA_033977485.1. Classification (NCBI taxonomy): domain Eukaryota; kingdom Viridiplantae; phylum Streptophyta; class Magnoliopsida; order Cornales; family Hydrangeaceae; genus Hydrangea; species Hydrangea macrophylla. The sequence continues at coordinate 82,051,277 of CM066996.1, forward strand.
ATCCGAACGCGAGCATTTGTACCGTCCTCCAACAAAATTGCAATTTTAGACTCAAAAAAATCCCACTGGTGGGAATTTATTTCCATATGTGGTACTCATAATTTCCGTCTTTACAAGGAAAGTTCTTTCGATATCTCAATTTGTTTTACAGTCCAATTTCAAATGTTTATTTAAGTCGTACAGTAATCCGGGCACGAGCATTTGTTCCGTCCCCAAACAAAATTGCAATTTTAGACTGAAAAAAATACCACTGGTGGGAATTTATTTCCATATGTGGTACTCATAATTTCCGTCTTTACAAGGAAAGTTATTTCGATATCTCAATTTGTTTTGCAGTCCTATTTCAAATGTTTATTTAAGTTGTACAGTAATCCGGGCACGAGCATTTGTACCGTCTCGAAACAAAATTGCAATTTTAGACTCAAAAAAATCCCACTGGTGGGAATTTATTTCCATATGTGGTACTCATAATTTCCGTCTTTACAAGGAAAGTTCTTTCGATGTCTCAATTTGTTTTATAGTCCAATTTCAAATGTTTATTTTAGTCTTACCGTAATCCGAACGCGAGCATTTGTACCGTCCTCCAACAAAATTGCAATTTTAGACTCAAAAAAATCCCACTGGTGGGAATTTATTTCCATATGTGGTACTCATAATTTCCGTCTTTACAAGGAAAGTTCTTTCGATATCTCAATTTGTTTTACAGTCCAATTTCAAATGTTTATTTAAGTCGTACAGTAATCCGGGCACGAGCATTTGTTCCGTCCCCAAACAAAATTGCAATTTTAGACTGAAAAAAATACCACTGGTGGGAATTTATTTCCATATGTGGTACTCATAATTTCCGTCTTTACAAGGAAAGTTATTTCGATATCTCAATTTGTTTTGTAGTCCAATTTCAAATGTTTATTTAAGTTGTACAGTAATCCGGGCACGAGCATTTGTACCGTCTCGAAACAAAATTGCAATTTTAGACTCAAAAAAATCCCACTGGTGGGAATTTATTTCCATATGTGGTACTCATAATTTCCGTCTTTACAAGGAAAGTTCTTTCGATGTCTCAATTTGTTTTATAGTCCAATTTCAAATGTTTATTTTAGTCTTACCGTAATCCGAACGCGAGCATTTGTACCGTCCTCCAACAAAATTGCAATTTTAGACTCAAAAAAATCCCACTGGTGGGAATTTATTTACATATGTGGTACTCATAATTTCCGTCATTACAAGGAAAGTTCTTTCGATATCCCAATTTGTTTTACAGTCCAATTTCAAATGTTTATTTTAGTCTTACCGTAATCCGAACCCGAGCATTTGTACCGTCCTCCAACAAAATTGCAATTTTAGACTCAAAAAAATCCCACTGGTGGGAATTTATTTCCATATGTGGTACTCATAATTTCCGTCTTTACAAGGAAAGTTCTTTCGATGTCTCAATTTGTTTTTCAGTCCAATTTCAAATGTTTATTTTAGTCTTACCGTAATCTGAACGCGAGCATTTGTACCGTCCTCCAACAAAATTGCAATTTTAGACTCAAAAAAATCCCACTGGTGGGAATTTATTTACATATGTGGTACTCATAATTTCCGTCATTAGAAGGAAAGTTCTTTCGATATCCCAATCTGTTTTACAGTCCAATTTCAAATGTTTATTTTAGTCTTACCGTAATCCGAACCCGAGCATTTGTACCGTCCTCCAACAAAATTGCAATTTTAGACTCAAAAAAATCCCACTGGTGGGAATTTATTTCCATGTGTGGTACTCATAATTTTCGTCTTTACAAGGAAAGTTCTTTCGATGTCTCCATTTGTTTTATAGTCCAATTTCAAATGTTTATTTAAGTTGTACAGTAATCCGGGCACGAGCATTTGTACCGTCCTCCAACAAAATTGCAATTTTAGACTCAAAAAAATCCCACTGGTGGGAATTTATTTCCATATGTGGTACTCATAATTTCCGTCTTTACAAGGAAAGTTCTTTCGATGTCTCAATTTGTTTTATAGTCCAATTTCAAATGTTTATTTTAGTCTTACCGTAATCCGAACGCGAGCATTTGTACCGTCCTCCAACAAAATTGCAATTTTAGACTCAAAAAAATCCCACTGGTGGGAATTTATTTCCATATGTGGTACTCATAATTTCCGTCATTACAAGGAAAGTTCTTTCGATATCCCAATTTGTTTTACAGTCCAATTTCAAATGTTTATTTTAGTCTTACCGTAATCCGAACCCGAGCATTTGTACCGTCCTCCAACAAAATTGAAATTTTAGACTCAAAAAAATCCCACTGGTGGGAATTTTTTTCCATATGTGGTACTCATAATTTCCGTCTTTACAAGGAAAGTTCTTTCGATATCTCAATTTGTTTTACAGTCCAATTTCAAATGTTTATTTAAGTCGTAAAGTAATCCGGGCACGAGCATTTGTTCCGTCCCCAAACAAAATTGCAATTTTAGACTAAAAAAAATCCCACTGGTGGGAATTTATTTCCATATGTGGTACTCATAATTTCCGTCTTTACAAGGAAAGTTCTTTCGATATCTCAATTTGTTTTACAGTCCAATTTCAAATGTTTATTTAAGTTGTACAGTAATCCGGGCACGAGCATTTGTACCGTCCCCAAACAAAATTGCAATTTTAGACTCAAAAAAATCCCACTGGTGGGAATTTATTTCCATATGTGGTACTCATAATTTCTGTCTTTACAAGGAAAGTTCTTTCGATATCTCAATTTGTTTTACAGTCCAATTTCTAATGTTTATTTAAGTTGTAAAGTAATCCGGGCACGAGCATTTGTACCGTCCCCAAACAAAATTGCAATTTTAGACTCAAAAAAATCCAATTGGTGGGAATTTATTTCCATATGTGGTACTCATAATTTTCGTCTTTACAAGGAAAGTTCTTTCGATGTCTCAATTTGTTTTATAGTCCAATTTAAAATGTTTATTTTAGTTTTACCGTAATCCGAACGCGAGCATTTGTACAGTCCTCCAACAAAATTGCAATTTTAGACTCAAAAAAATCCCACTGGTGGGAATTTATTTCCATATGTGGTACTCATAATTTTCGTCTTTACAAGGAAAGTTCTTTCGATATCTCAGTTTGTTTTACAGTCCAATTTCAAATGTTTATTTAAGTCTTACCGTAATCCGAGCACGAGCATTTGTACAGTCTCCCAACAAAATTGCAATTTTAGACTCAAAAAAATCCCACTGGTGGGAATTTATTTCCATATGTGGTACTCATAATTTCCGTCTTTACAAGGAAAGTTCTTTCGATGTCTCAATTTGTTTTACAGTCCAATTTCAAATGTTTATTTTAGTCTTACCGTAATCCGAACGTGAGCATTTGTACCGTCCTCCAACAAAATTGCAATTTTAGACTCAAAAAAATCCCACTGGTGGGAATTTATTTCCATATGTGGTACTCATAATTTCCGTCTTTACAAGGAAAGTTCTTTCGATATCTCAATTTGTTTTACAGTCCAATTTCAAATGTTTATTTAAGTCGTACAGTAATCCGGGCACGAGCATTTGTTCCGTCCCCAAACAAAATTACAATTTTAGACTCAAAAAAATACCACTGGTGGGAATTTATTTCCATATGTGGTACTCATAATTTCCGTCTTTACAAGGAAAGTTCTTTCGATATCTCAATTTGTTTTGCAGTCCAATTTCAAATGTTTATTTAAGTTGTACAGTAATCCGGGCACGAGCATTTGTACCGTCCCGAAACAAAATTGCAATTTTAGACTAAAAAAAATCCCACTGGTGGGAATTTATTTCCATATGTGGTACTCATAATTTCCGTCTTTACAAGGAAAGTTCTTTCGATGTCTCAATTTGTTTTATAGTCCAATTTCAAATGTTTATTTTAGTCTTACCGTAATCCGAACGCGAGCATTTGTACCGTCCTCCAACAAAATTGCAATTTTAGACTCAAAAAAATCCCACTGGTGGGAATTTATTTACATATGTGGTACTCATAATTTCCGTCATTACAAGGAAAGTTCTTTCGATATCCCAATTTGTTTTACAGTCCAATTTCAAATGTTTATTTTAGTCTTACCGTAATCCGAACGCGAGCATTTGTACCGTCCTCCAACAAAATTGCAATTTTAGACTCAAAAAAATCCCACTGGTGGGAATTTATTTCCATATGCGGTACTCATAATTTCCGTCTTTACAAGGAAAGTTCTTTCGATGTCTCAATTTGTTTTATAGTCCAATTTCAAATGTTTATTTTAGTCTTACCGTAATCTGAACGCGAGCATTTGTACCGTCCTCCAACAAAATTGCAATTTTAGACTCAAAAAAATCCCACTGGTGGGAATTTATTTCCATATGTGGTACTCATAATTTTCGTCTTTACAAGGAAAGTTCTTTCGATATCTCAGTTTGTTTTACAGTCCAATTTCAAATGTTTATTTAAGTCTTACCGTAATCCGAGCAAGAGCATTTGTACCGTCCCCCAACAAAATTGCAATTTTAGACTCAAAAAAATACCACTGGTGGGAATTTATTTCCATATGTGGTACTCATAATTTCCGTCTTTACAAGGAAAGTTCTTTCGATATCTCAATTTGTTTTGCAGTCCAATTTCAAATGTTTATTTAAGTTGTACAGTAATCCGGGCACGAGCATTTGTACCGTCCCGAAACAAAATTGCAATTTTAGACTAAAAAAAATACCACTGGTGGGAATTTATTTCCATATGTGGTACTCATAATTTCCGTCTTTACAAGGAAAGTTCTTTCGATGTCTCAATTTGTTTTATAGTCCAATTTCAAATGTTTATTTAAGTTGTACAGTAATCCGGGCACGAGCATTTGTACCGTCCCGAAACAAAATTGCAATTTTAGACTCAAAAAAATCCCACTGGTGGGAATTTATTTCCATATGTGGTACTCATAATTTCCGTCTTTACAAGGAAAGTTCTTTCGATGTCTCAATTTGCTTTATAGTCCAATTTCAAATGTTTATTTTAGTCTTACCGTAATCCGAACGCGAGCATTTGTACCGTCCTCCAACAAAATTGCAATTTTAGACTCAAAAAAATCCCACTGGTGGGAATTTATTTCCATATGTGGTACTCATAATTTCCGTCATTACAAGGAAAGTTCTTTCGATATCCCAATTTGTTTTACAGTTCAATTTCAAATGTTTATTTTAGTCTTACCGTAATCCGAACCCGAGCATTTGTACCGTCCTCCAACAAAATTGCAATTTTAGACTCAAAAAAATCCCACTGGTGGGAATTTATTTCCATATGCGGTACTCATAATTTCCGTCTTTACAAGGATAGTTCTTTCGATGTCTCAATTTGTTTTATAGTCCAATTTCAAATGTTTATTTTAGTCTTACCGTAATCCGAACGCGAGCATTTGTACCGTTCTCCAACAAAATTGCAATTTTAGACTCAAAAAAATCCCACTGGTGGGAATTTATTTCCATATGTGGTACTCATAATTTCCGTCTTTACAAGGAAAGTTCTTTCGATGTCTCAATTTGTTTTACAGTCCAATTTCAAATGTTTATTTTAGTCTTACCGTAATCCGAACGCGAGCATTTGTACCGTCCTCCAACAAAATTGCAATTTTAGACTCAAAAAAATCCCACTGGTGAGAATTTATTTCCATATGTGGTACTCATAATTTCCGTCCTTACAAGGAAAGTTCTTTCGATGTCTCAATTTGTTTTATAGTCCAATTTCAAATGTTTATTTAAGTTGTACAGTAATCCGGGCACGAGCATTTGTACCGTCCCGAAACAAAATTGCAATTTTAGACTCAAAAAAATCCCACTGGTGGGAATTTATTTCCATATGTGGTACTCATAATTTCCGTCTTTATAAGGAAAGTTCTTTCGATGTCTCAATTTGTTTTATAGTCCAATTTCAAATGTTTATTTTAGTCTTACCGTAATCCGAACGAGAGCATTTGTACCGTCCTCCAACAAAATTGCAATTTTAGACTCAAAAAAATCCCACTGGTGGGAATTTATTTCCATATGTGGTACTCATAATTTCCGTCATTACAAGGAAAGTTCTTTCGATATCCCAATTTGTTTTACAGTCCAATTTCAAATGTTTATTTTAGTCTTACCGTAATCCGAACCCGAGCATTTGTACTGTCCTCCAACAAAATTGCAATTTTAGACTAAAAAAAATCCCACTGGTGGGAATTTATTTCCATATGCGGTACTCATAATTTCCGTCTTTACAAGGAAAGTTCTTTCGATGTCTCAATTTGTTTTATAGTCCAATTTCAAATGTTTATTTTAGTCTTACCGTAATCCGAACGCGAGCATTTGTACCGTTCTCCAACAAAATTGCAATTTTAGACTCAAAAAAATCCCACTGGTGGGAATTTATTTCCATATGTGGTACTCATAATTTCCGTCTTTACAAGGAAAGTTCTTTCGATATCTCAATTTGCTTTACAGTCCAATTTCAAATGTTTATTTAAGTCGTAAAGTAATCCGGGCACGAGCATTTGTTCCGTCCCCAAACAAAATTGCAATTTTAGACTAAAAAAAATCCCACTGGTGGGAATTTATTTCCATATGTGGTACTCATAATTTCCGTCTTTACAAGGAAAGTTCTTTCGATATCTCAATTTGTTTTACAGTCCAATTTCAAATGTTTATTTAAGTTGTACAGTAATCCGGGCACGAGCATTTGTACCGTCCCCAAACAAAATTGCAATTTTAGACTCAAAAAAACCCCACAGGTGGGAATTTATTTCCATATGTGGTACTCATAATTTCTGTCTTTACATGGAAAGTTCTTTCGATATCTCAATTTGTTTTACAGTCCAATTTCAAATGTTTATTTAAGTTGTAAAGTAATCCGGGCACGAGCATTTGTACCGTCCCCAAACAAAATTGCAATTTTAGACTCAAAAAAATCCAACTGGTGGGAATTTATTTCCATATGTGGTACTCATAATTTTCGCCTTTACAAGGAAAGTTCTTTCGATGTCTCAATTTGTTTTATAGTCCAATTTCAAATGTTTATTTTAGTCTTACCGTAATCCGAACGCGAGCATTTGTACAGTCCTCCAACAAAATTGCAATTTTAGACTCAAAAAAATCCCACTGGTGGGAATTTATTTCCATATGTGGTACTCATAATTTTCGTCTTTACAAGGAAAGTTCTTTCGATATCTCAGTTTGTTTTACAGTCCAATTTCAAATGTTTATTTAAGTCTTACCGTAATCCGAGCACGAGCATTTGTACCGTCTCCCAACAAAATTGCAATTTTAGACTCAAAAAAATCCCACTGGTGGGAATTTATTTCCATATGTGGTACTCATAATTTCCGTCTTTACAAGGAAAGTTCTTTCGATGTCTCAATTTGTTTTACAGTCCAATTTCAAATGTTTATTTTAGTCTTACCGTAATCCGAACGCGAGCATTTGTACCGTCCTCCAACAAAATTGCAATTTTAGACTCAAAAAAATCCCACTGGTGGGAATTTATTTCCATATGTGGTACTCATACTTTCCGTCTTTACAAGGAAAGTTCTTTCGATATCTCAATTTGTTTTACAGTCCAATTTCAAATGTTTATTTAAGTCGTACAGTAATCCGGGCACGAGCATTTGTTCCGTCCCCAAACAAAATTACAATTTTAGACTCAAAAAAATACCACTGGTGGGAATTTATTTCCATATGTGGTACTCATAATTTCCGTCTTTACAAGGAAAGTTCTTTCGATATCTCAATTTGTTTTGCAGTCCAATTTCAAATGTTTATTTAAGTTGTACAGTAATCCGGGCACGAGCATTTGTACCATCCCGAAACAAAATTGCAATTTTAGACTAAAAAAAATCCCACTGGTGGGAATTTATTTCCATATGTGGTACTCATAATTTCCGTCTTTACAAGGAAAGTTCTTTCGATGTCTCAATTTGTTTTATAGTCCAATTTCAAATGTTTATTTTAGTCTTACCGTAATCCGAACGCGAGCATTTGTACCGTCCTCCAACAAAATTGCAATTTTAGACTCAAAAAAATCCCACTGGTGGGAATTTATTTACATATGTGGTACTCATAATTTCCGTCATTACAAGGAAAGTTCTTTCGATATCCCAATTTGTTTTACAGTCCAATTTCAAATGTTTATTTTAGTCTTACCGTAATCCGAACCCGAGCATTTGTACCGTCCTCCAACAAAATTGCAATTTTAGACTCAAAAAAATCCCACTGGTGGGAATTTATTTCCATATGCGGTATTCATAATTTCCGTCTTTACAAGGAAAGTTCTTTCGATGTCTCAATTTGTTTTATAGTCCAATTTCAAATGTTTATTTTAGTCTTACCGTAATCTGAACGCGAGCATTTGTACCGTCCTCCAACAAAATTGCAATTTTAGACTCAAAAAAATCCCACTGGTGGGAATTTATTTCCATATGTGGTACTCATAATTTTCGTCTTTACAAGGAAAGTTCTTTCGATATCTCAGTTTGTTTTACAGTCCAATTTCAAATGTTTATTTAAGTCTTACCGTAATCCGAGCAAGAGCATTTGTACCGTCCCCCAACAAAATTGCAATTTTAGACTCAAAAAAATACCACTGGTGGGAATTTATTTCCATATGTGGTACTCATAATTTCCGTCTTTACAAGGAAAGTTCTTTCGATATCTCAATTTGTTTTGCAGTCCAATTTCAAATGTTTATTTAAGTTGTACAGTAATCCGGGCACGAGCATTTGTACCGTCCCGAAACAAAATTGCAATTTTAGACTAAAAAAAATCCCACTGGTGGGAATTTATTTCCATATGTGGTACTCATAATTTCCGTCTTTACAAGGAAAGTTCTTTCGATGTCTCAATTTGTTTTATAGTCCAATTTCAAATGTTTATTTTAGTCTTACCGTAATCCGAACGCGAGCATTTGTATCGTCCTCCAACAAAATTGCAATTTTAGACTCAAAAAAATCCCACTGGTGGGAATTTATTTATATATGTGGTACTCATAATTTCCGTCATTACAAGGAAAGTTCTTTCGATATCCCAATTTGTTTTACAGTCCAATTTCAAATGTTTATTTTAGTCTTACCGTAATCCGAACCCGAGCATTTGTACCGTCCTCCAACAAAATTGCAATTTTAGACTCAAAAAAATCCCACTGGTGGGAATTTATTTCCATATGCGGTACTCATAATTTCCGTCTTTACAAGGAAAGTTCTTTCGATGTCTCAATTTGTTTTATAGTCCAATTTCAAATGTTTATTTTAGTCTTACCGTAATCCGAACGCGAGCATTTGTACCGTCCTCCAACAAAATTGCAATTTTAGACTCAAAAAAATCCCACTGGTGGGAATTTATTTCCATATGTGGTACTCATAATTTTCGTCTTTACAAGGAAAGTTCTTTCGATATCTCAGTTTGTTTTACAGTCCAATTTCAAATGTTTATTTAAGTCTTACCGTAATCCGAGCAAGAGCATTTGTACCGTCCCCCAACAAAATTGCAATTTTAGACTCAAAAAAATCCCACTGGTGGGAATTTATTTCCATATGTGGTACTCATAATTTCCGTCTTTACAAGGAAAGTTCTTTCGATGTCTCAATTTGTTTTACAGTCCAATTTCAAATGTTTATTTTAGCCTTACCGTAATCCTAACGCGAGCATTTGTACCGTCCTCCAACAAAATAGCAATTTTAGACTCAAAAAAATCCCACTGGTGGGAATTTATTTCCATATGTGGTACTCATAATTTCCGTCTTTACAAGGAAAGTTCTTTCGATGTCTCAATTTGTTTTATAGTCCAATTTCAAATGTTCATTTAAGTTGTACAGTAATCCGGGCACGAGCATTTGTACCGTCCCGAAACAAAATTGCAATTTTAGACTCAAAAAAATCCCACTGGTGGGAATTTATTTCCATATGTGGTACTCATAATTTCCGTCTTTACAAGGAAAGTTCTTTCGATGTCTCAATTTGCTTTATAGTCCAATTTCAAATGTTTATTTTAGTCTTACCGTAATCCGAACGCAAGCATTTGTACCGTCCTCCAACAAAATTGCAATTTTAGACTCAAAAAAATCCCACTGGTGGGAATTTATTTCCATATGTGGTACTCATAATTTCCGTCATTACAAGGAAAGTTCTTTCGATATCCCAATTTGTTTTACAGTTCAATTTCAAATGTTTATTTTAGTCTTACCGTAATCCGAACCCGAGCATTTGTACCGTCCTCCAACAAAATTGCAATTTTAGACTCAAAAAAATCCCACTGGTGGGAATTTATTTCCATATGCGGTACTCATAATTTCCGTCTTTACAAGGATAGTTCTTTCGATGTCTCAATTTGTTTTATAGTCCAATTTCAAATGTTTATTTTAGTCTTACCGTAATCCGAACCCGAGCATTTGTACCGTCCTCCAACAAAATTGCAATTTTAGACTCAAAAAAATCCCACTGGTGGGAATTTATTTCCATATGCGGTACTCATAATTTCCGTCTTTACAAGGAAAGTTCTTTCAATGTCTCAATTTGTTTTATAGTCCAATTTCAAATGTTTATTTTAGTCTTACCGTAATCCGAACGCGAGCATTTGTACCGTCCTCCAACAAAATTGCAATTTTAGACTCAAAAAAATCCCACTGGTGAGAATTTATTTCCATATGTGGTACTCATAATTTCCGTCCTTACAAGGAAAGTTCTTTCGATGTCTCAATTTGTTTTATAGTCCAATTTCAAATGTTTATTTAAGTTGTACAGTAATCCGGGCACGAGCATTTGTACCGTCCCGAAACAAAATTGCAATTTTAGACTCAAAAAAATCCCACTGGTGGGAATTTATTTCCATATGTGGTACTCATAATTTCCGTCTTTATAAGGAAAGTTCTTTCGATGTCTCAATTTGTTTTATAGTCCAATTTCAAATGTTTATTTTAGTCTTACCGTAATCCGAACGAGAGCATTTGTACCGTCCTCCAACAAAATTGCAATTTTAGACTCAAAAAAATCCCACTGGTGGGAATTTATTTCCATATGTGGTACTCATAATTTCCGTCATTACAAGGAAAGTTCTTTCGATATCCCAATTTGTTTTACAGTCCAATTTCAAATGTTTATTTTAGTCTTACCGTAATCCGAACGCGAGCATTTGTACCGTCCTCCAACAAAATTGCAATTTTAGACTCAAAAAAATCCCACTGGTGGGAATTTATTTCCATATGCGGTACTCATAATTTCCGTCTTTACAAGGAAAGTTCTTTCGATGTCTCAATTTGTTTTATAGTCCAATTTCAAATGTTTATTTTAGTCTTACCGTAATCTGAACGCGAGCATTTGTACCGTCCTCCAACAAAATTGCAATTTTAGACTCAAAAAAATCCCACTGGTGGGAATTTATTTCCATATGTGGTACTCATAATTTTCGTCTTTACAAGGAAAGTTCTTTCGATATCTCAGTTTGTTTTACAGTCCAATTTCAAATGTTTATTTAAGTCTTACCGTAATCCGAGCAAGAGCATTTGTACCGTCCCCCAACAAAATTGCAATTTTAGACTCAAAAAAATACCACTGGTGGGAATTTATTTCCATATGTGGTACTCATAATTTCCGTCTTTACAAGGAAAGTTCTTTCGATATCTCAATTTGTTTTGCAGTCCAATTTCAAATGTTTATTTAAGTTGTACAGTAATCCGGGCACGAGCATTTGTACCGTCCCGAAACAAAATTGCAATTTTAGACTAAAAAAAATACCACTGGTGGGAATTTATTTCCATATGTGGTACTCATAATTTCCGTCTTTACAAGGAAAGTTCTTTCGATGTCTCAATTTGTTTTATAGTCCAATTTCAAATGTTTATTTAAGTTGTACAGTAATCCGGGCACGAGCATTTGTACCGTCCCGAAACAAAATTGCAATTTTAGACTCAAAAAAATCCCACTGGTGGGAATTTATTTCCATATGTGGTACTCATAATTTCCGTCTTTACAAGGAAAGTTCTTTCGATGTCTCAATTTGCTTTATAGTCCAATTTCAAATGTTTATTTTAGTCTTACCGTAATCCGAACGCGAGCATTTGTACCGTCCTCCAACAAAATTGCAATTTTAGACTCAAAAAAATCCCACTGGTGGGAATTTATTTCCATATGTGGTACTCATAATTTCCGTCATTACAAGGAAAGTTCTTTCGATATCCCAATTTGTTTTACAGTTCAATTTCAAATGTTTATTTTAGTCTTACCGTAATCCGAACCCGAGCATTTGTACCGTCCTCCAACAAAATTGCAATTTTAGACTCAAAAAAATCCCACTGGTGGGAATTTATTTCCATATGCGGTACTCATAATTTCCGTCTTTACAAGGATAGTTCTTTCGATGTCTCAATTTGTTTTATAGTCCAATTTCAAATGTTTATTTTAGTCTTACCGTAATCCGAACGCGAGCATTTGTACCGTTCTCCAACAAAATTGCAATTTTAGACTCAAAAAAATCCCACTGGTGGGAATTTATTTCCATATGTGGTACTCATAATTTCCGTCTTTACAAGGAAAGTTCTTTCGATGTCTCAATTTGTTTTATAGTCCAATTTCAAATGTTTATTTTAGTCTTACCGTAATCCGAACGCGAGCATTTGTATCGTCCTCCAACAAAATTGCAATTTTAGACTCAAAAAAATCCCACTGGTGGGAATTTATTTATATATGTGGTACTCATAATTTCCGTCATTACAAGGAAAGTTCTTTCGATATCCCAATTTGTTTTACAGTCCAATTTCAAATGTTTATTTTAGTCTTACCGTAATCCGAACCCGAGCATTTGTACCGTCCTCCAACAAAATTGCAATTTTAGACTCAAAAAAATCCCACTGGTGGGAATTTATTTCCATATGCGGTACTCATAATTTCCGTCTTTACAAGGAAAGTTCTTTCGATGTCTCAATTTGTTTTATAGTCCAATTTCAAATGTTTATTTTAGTCTTACCGTAATCCGAACGCGAGCATTTGTACCGTCCTCCAACAAAATTGCAATTTTAGACTCAAAAAAATCCCACTGGTGGGAATTTATTTCCATATGTGGTACTCATAATTTTCGTCTTTACAAGGAAAGTTCTTTCGATATCTCAGTTTGTTTTACAGTCCAATTTCAAATGTTTATTTAAGTCTTACCGTAATCCGAGCAAGAGCATTTGTACCGTCCCCCAACAAAATTGCAATTTTAGACTCAAAAAAATCCCACTGGTGGGAATTTATTTCCATATGTGGTACTCATAATTTCCGTCTTTACAAGGAAAGTTCTTTCGATGTCTCAATTTGTTTTACAGTCCAATTTCAAATGTTTATTTTAGCCTTACCGTAATCCTAACGCGAGCATTTGTACCGTCCTCCAACAAAATAGCAATTTTAGACTCAAAAAAATCCCACTGGTGGGAATTTATTTCCATATGTGGTACTCATAATTTCCGTCTTTACAAGGAAAGTTCTTTCGATGTCTCAATTTGTTTTATAGTCCAATTTCAAATGTTCATTTAAGTTGTACAGTAATCCGGGCACGAGCATTTGTACCGTCCCGAAACAAAATTGCAATTTTAGACTCAAAAAAATCCCACTGGTGGGAATTTATTTCCATATGTGGTACTCATAATTTCCGTCTTTACAAGGAAAGTTCTTTCGATGTCTCAATTTGCTTTATAGTCCAATTTCAAATGTTTATTTTAGTCTTACCGTAATCCGAACGCAAGCATTTGTACCGTCCTCCAACAAAATTGCAATTTTAGACTCAAAAAAATCCCACTGGTGGGAATTTATTTCCATATGTGGTACTCATAATTTCCGTCATTACAAGGAAAGTTCTTTCGATATCCCAATTTGTTTTACAGTTCAATTTCAAATGTTTATTTTAGTCTTACCGTAATCCGAACCCGAGCATTTGTACCGTCCTCCAACAAAATTGCAATTTTAGACTCAAAAAAATCCCACTGGTGGGAATTTATTTCCATATGCGGTACTCATAATTTCCGTCTTTACAAGGATAGTTCTTTCGATGTCTCAATTTGTTTTATAGTCCAATTTCAAATGTTTATTTTAGTCTTACCGTAATCCGAACCCGAGCATTTGTACCGTCCTCCAACAAAATTGCAATTTTAGACTCAAAAAAATCCCACTGGTGGGAATTTATTTCCATATGCGGTACTCATAATTTCCGTCTTTACAAGGAAAGTTCTTTCAATGTCTCAATTTGTTTTATAGTCCAATTTCAAATGTTTATTTTAGTCTTACCGTAATCCGAACGCGAGCATTTGTACCGTCCTCCAACAAAATTGCAATTTTAGACTCAAAAAAATCCCACTGGTGAGAATTTATTTCCATATGTGGTACTCATAATTTCCGTCCTTACAAGGAAAGTTCTTTCGATGTCTCAATTTGTTTTATAGTCCAATTTCAAATGTTTATTTAAGTTGTACAGTAATCCGGGCACGAGCATTTGTACCGTCCCGAAACAAAATTGCAATTTTAGACTCAAAAAAATCCCACTGGTGGGAATTTATTTCCATATGTGGTACTCATAATTTCCGTCTTTATAAGGAAAGTTCTTTCGATGTCTCAATTTGTTTTATAGTCCAATTTCAAATGTTTATTTTAGTCTTACCGTAATCCGAACGAGAGCATTTGTACCGTCCTCCAACAAAATTGCAATTTTAGACTCAAAAAAATCCCACTGGTGGGAATTTATTTCCATATGTGGTACTCATAATTTCCGTCATTACAAGGAAAGTTCTTTCGATATCCCAATTTGTTTTACAGTCCAATTTCAAATGTTTATTTTAGTCTTACCGTAATCCGAACGCGAGCATTTGTACCGTCCTCCAACAAAATTGCAATTTTAGACTCAAAAAAATCCCACTGGTGGGAATTTATTTCCATATGCGGTACTCATAATTTCCGTCTTTACAAGGAAAGTTCTTTCGATGTCTCAATTTGTTTTATAGTCCAATTTCAAATGTTTATTTTAGTCTTACCGTAATCTGAACGCGAGCATTTGTACCGTCCTCCAACAAAATTGCAATTTTAGACTCAAAAAAATCCCACTGGTGGGAATTTATTTCCATATGTGGTACTCATAATTTTCGTCTTTACAAGGAAAGTTCTTTCGATATCTCAGTTTGTTTTACAGTCCAATTTCAAATGTTTATTTAAGTCTTACCGTAATCCGAGCAAGAGCATTTGTACCGTCCCCCAACAAAATTGCAATTTTAGACTCAAAAAAATACCACTGGTGGGAATTTATTTCCATATGTGGTACTCATAATTTCCGTCTTTACAAGGAAAGTTCTTTCGATATCTCAATTTGTTTTGCAGTCCAATTTCAAATGTTTATTTAAGTTGTACAGTAATCCGGGCACGAGCATTTGTACCGTCCCGAAACAAAATTGCAATTTTAGACTAAAAAAAATACCACTGGTGGGAATTTATTTCCATATGTGGTACTCATAATTTCCGTCTTTACAAGGAAAGTTCTTTCGATGTCTCAATTTGTTTTATAGTCCAATTTCAAATGTTTATTTAAGTTGTACAGTAATCCGGGCACGAGCATTTGTACCGTCCCGAAACAAAATTGCAATTTTAGACTCAAAAAAATCCCACTGGTGGGAATTTATTTCCATATGTGGTACTCATAATTTCCGTCTTTACAAGGAAAGTTCTTTCGATGTCTCAATTTGCTTTATAGTCCAATTTCAAATGTTTATTTTAGTCTTACCGTAATCCGAACGCGAGCATTTGTACCGTCCTCCAACAAAATTGCAATTTTAGACTCAAAAAAATCCCACTGGTGGGAATTTATTTCCATATGTGGTACTCATAATTTCCGTCATTACAAGGAAAGTTCTTTCGATATCCCAATTTGTTTTACAGTTCAATTTCAAATGTTTATTTTAGTCTTACCGTAATCCGAACCCGAGCATTTGTACCGTCCTCCAACAAAATTGCAATTTTAGACTCAAAAAAATCCCACTGGTGGGAATTTATTTCCATATGCGGTACTCATAATTTCCGTCTTTACAAGGATAGTTCTTTCGATGTCTCAATTTGTTTTATAGTCCAATTTCAAATGTTTATTTTAGTCTTACCGTAATCCGAACGCGAGCATTTGTACCGTTCTCCAACAAAATTGCAATTTTAGACTCAAAAAAATCCCACTGGTGGGAATTTATTTCCATATGTGGTACTCATAATTTCCGTCTTTACAAGGAAAGTTCTTTCGATGTCTCAATTTGTTTTACAGTCCAATTTCAAATGTTTATTTTAGTCTTACCGTAATCCGAACGCGAGCATTTGTACCGTCCTCCAACAAAATTGCAATTTTAGACTCAAAAAAATCCCACTGGTGAGAATTTATTTCCATATGTGGTACTCATAATTTCCGTCCTTACAAGGAAAGTTCTTTCGATGTCTCAATTTGTTTTATAGTCCAATTTCAAATGTTTATTTAAGTTGTACAGTAATCCGGGCACGAGCATTTGTACCGTCCCGAAACAAAATTGCAATTTTAGACTCAAAAAAATCCCACTGGTGGGAATTTATTTCCATATGTGGTACTCATAATTTCCGTCTTTATAAGGAAAGTTCTTTCGATGTCTCAATTTGTTTTATAGTCCAATTTCAAATGTTTATTTTAGTCTTACCGTAATCCGAACGAGAGCATTTGTACCGTCCTCCAACAAAATTGCAATTTTAGACTCAAAAAAATCCCACTGGTGGGAATTTATTTCCATATGTGGTACTCATAATTTCCGTCATTACAAGGAAAGTTCTTTCGATATCCCAATTTGTTTTACAGTCCAATTTCAAATGTTTATTTTAGTCTTACCGTAATCCGAACCCGAGCATTTGTACTGTCCTCCAACAAAATTGCAATTTTAGACTAAAAAAAATCCCACTGGTGGGAATTTATTTCCATATGCGGTACTCATAATTTCCGTCTTTACAAGGAAAGTTCTTTCGATGTCTCAATTTGTTTTATAGTCCAATTTCAAATGTTTATTTTAGTCTTACCGTAATCCGAACGCGAGCATTTGTACCGTTCTCCAACAAAATTGCAATTTTAGACTCAAAAAAATCCCACTGGTGGGAATTTATTTCCATATGTGGTACTCATAATTTCCGTCTTTACAAGGAAAGTTCTTTCGATATCTCAATTTGCTTTACAGTCCAATTTCAAATGTTTATTTAAGTCGTAAAGTAATCCGGGCACGAGCATTTGTTCCGTCCCCAAACAAAATTGCAATTTTAGACTAAAAAAAATCCCACTGGTGGGAATTTATTTCCATATGTGGTACTCATAATTTCCGTCTTTACAAGGAAAGTTCTTTCGATATCTCAATTTGTTTTACAGTCCAATTTCAAATGTTTATTTAAGTTGTACAGTAATCCGGGCACGAGCATTTGTACCGTCCCCAAACAAAATTGCAATTTTAGACTCAAAAAAACCCCACAGGTGGGAATTTATTTCCATATGTGGTACTCATAATTTCTGTCTTTACATGGAAAGTTCTTTCGATATCTCAATTTGTTTTACAGTCCAATTTCAAATGTTTATTTAAGTTGTAAAGTAATCCGGGCACGAGCATTTGTACCGTCCCCAAACAAAATTGCAATTTTAGACTCAAAAAAATCCAACTGGTGGGAATTTATTTCCATATGTGGTACTCATAATTTTCGCCTTTACAAGGAAAGTTCTTTCGATGTCTCAATTTGTTTTATAGTCCAATTTCAAATGTTTATTTTAGTCTTACCGTAATCCGAACGCGAGCATTTGTACAGTCCTCCAACAAAATTGCAATTTTAGACTCAAAAAAATCCCACTGGTGGGAATTTATTTCCATATGTGGTACTCATAATTTTCGTCTTTACAAGGAAAGTTCTTTCGATATCTCAGTTTGTTTTACAGTCCAATTTCAAATGTTTATTTAAGTCTTACCGTAATCCGAGCACGAGCATTTGTACCGTCTCCCAACAAAATTGCAATTTTAGACTCAAAAAAATCCCACTGGTGGGAATTTATTTCCATATGTGGTACTCATAATTTCCGTCTTTACAAGGAAAGTTCTTTCGATGTCTCAATTTGTTTTACAGTCCAATTTCAAATGTTTATTTTAGTCTTACCGTAATCCGAACGCGAGCATTTGTACCGTCCTCCAACAAAATTGCAATTTTAGACTCAAAAAAATCCCACTGGTGGGAATTTATTTCCATATGTGGTACTCATACTTTCCGTCTTTACAAGGAAAGTTCTTTCGATATCTCAATTTGTTTTACAGTCCAATTTCAAATGTTTATTTAAGTCGTACAGTAATCCGGGCACGAGCATTTGTTCCGTCCCCAAACAAAATTACAATTTTAGACTCAAAAAAATACCACTGGTGGGAATTTATTTCCATATGTGGTACTCATAATTTCCGTCTTTACAAGGAAAGTTCTTTCGATATCTCAATTTGTTTTGCAGTCCAATTTCAAATGTTTATTTAAGTTGTACAGTAATCCGGGCACGAGCATTTGTACCATCCCGAAACAAAATTGCAATTTTAGACTAAAAAAAATCCCACTGGTGGGAATTTATTTCCATATGTGGTACTCATAATTTCCGTCTTTACAAGGAAAGTTCTTTCGATGTCTCAATTTGTTTTATAGTCCAATTTCAAATGTTTATTTTAGTCTTACCGTAATCCGAACGCGAGCATTTGTACCGTCCTCCAACAAAATTGCAATTTTAGACTCAAAAAAATCCCACTGGTGGGAATTTATTTACATATGTGGTACTCATAATTTCCGTCATTACAAGGAAAGTTCTTTCGATATCCCAATTTGTTTTACAGTCCAATTTCAAATGTTTATTTTAGTCTTACCGTAATCCGAACCCGAGCATTTGTACCGTCCTCCAACAAAATTGCAATTTTAGACTCAAAAAAATCCCACTGGTGGGAATTTATTTCCATATGCGGTATTCATAATTTCCGTCTTTACAAGGAAAGTTCTTTCGATGTCTCAATTTGTTTTATAGTCCAATTTCAAATGTTTATTTTAGTCTTACCGTAATCTGAACGCGAGCATTTGTACCGTCCTCCAACAAAATTGCAATTTTAGACTCAAAAAAATCCCACTGGTGGGAATTTATTTCCATATGTGGTACTCATAATTTTCGTCTTTACAAGGAAAGTTCTTTCGATATCTCAGTTTGTTTTACAGTCCAATTTCAAATGTTTATTTAAGTCTTACCGTAATCCGAGCAAGAGCATTTGTACCGTCCCCCAACAAAATTGCAATTTTAGACTCAAAAAAATACCACTGGTGGGAATTTATTTCCATATGTGGTACTCATAATTTCCGTCTTTACAAGGAAAGTTCTTTCGATATCTCAATTTGTTTTGCAGTCCAATTTCAAATGTTTATTTAAGTTGTACAGTAATCCGGGCACGAGCATTTGTACCGTCCCGAAACAAAATTGCAATTTTAGACTAAAAAAAATCCCACTGGTGGGAATTTATTTCCATATGTGGTACTCATAATTTCCGTCTTTACAAGGAAAGTTCTTTCGATGTCTCAATTTGTTTTATAGTCCAATTTCAAATGTTTATTTTAGTCTTACCGTAATCCGAACGCGAGCATTTGTATCGTCCTCCAACAAAATTGCAATTTTAGACTCAAAAAAATCCCACTGGTGGGAATTTATTTATATATGTGGTACTCATAATTTCCGTCATTACAAGGAAAGTTCTTTCGATATCCCAATTTGTTTTACAGTCCAATTTCAAATGTTTATTTTAGTCTTACCGTAATCCGAACCCGAGCATTTGTACCGTCCTCCAACAAAATTGCAATTTTAGACTCAAAAAAATCCCACTGGTGGGAATTTATTTCCATATGCGGTACTCATAATTTCCGTCTTTACAAGGAAAGTTCTTTCGATGTCTCAATTTGTTTTATAGTCCAATTTCAAATGTTTATTTTAGTCTTACCGTAATCCGAACGCGAGCATTTGTACCGTCCTCCAACAAAATTGCAATTTTAGACTCAAAAAAATCCCACTGGTGGGAATTTATTTCCATATGTGGTACTCATAATTTTCGTCTTTACAAGGAAAGTTCTTTCGATATCTCAGTTTGTTTTACAGTCCAATTTCAAATGTTTATTTAAGTCTTACCGTAATCCGAGCAAGAGCATTTGTACCGTCCCCCAACAAAATTGCAATTTTAGACTCAAAAAAATCCCACTGGTGGGAATTTATTTCCATATGTGGTACTCATAATTTCCGTCTTTACAAGGAAAGTTCTTTCGATGTCTCAATTTGTTTTACAGTCCAATTTCAAATGTTTATTTTAGCCTTACCGTAATCCTAACGCGAGCATTTGTACCGTCCTCCAACAAAATAGCAATTTTAGACTCAAAAAAATCCCACTGGTGGGAATTTATTTCCATATGTGGTACTCATAATTTCCGTCTTTACAAGGAAAGTTCTTTCGATGTCTCAATTTGTTTTATAGTCCAATTTCAAATGTTCATTTAAGTTGTACAGTAATCCGGGCACGAGCATTTGTACCGTCCCGAAACAAAATTGCAATTTTAGACTCAAAAAAATCCCACTGGTGGGAATTTATTTCCATATGTGGTACTCATAATTTCCGTCTTTACAAGGAAAGTTCTTTCGATGTCTCAATTTGCTTTATAGTCCAATTTCAAATGTTTATTTTAGTCTTACCGTAATCCGAACGCAAGCATTTGTACCGTCCTCCAACAAAATTGCAATTTTAGACTCAAAAAAATCCCACTGGTGGGAATTTATTTCCATATGTGGTACTCATAATTTCCGTCATTACAAGGAAAGTTCTTTCGATATCCCAATTTGTTTTACAGTTCAATTTCAAATGTTTATTTTAGTCTTACCGTAATCCGAACCCGAGCATTTGTACCGTCCTCCAACAAAATTGCAATTTTAGACTCAAAAAAATCCCACTGGTGGGAATTTATTTCCATATGCGGTACTCATAATTTCCGTCTTTACAAGGATAGTTCTTTCGATGTCTCAATTTGTTTTATAGTCCAATTTCAAATGTTTATTTTAGTCTTACCGTAATCCGAACCCGAGCATTTGTACCGTCCTCCAACAAAATTGCAATTTTAGACTCAAAAAAATCCCACTGGTGGGAATTTATTTCCATATGCGGTACTCATAATTTCCGTCTTTACAAGGAAAGTTCTTTCAATGTCTCAATTTGTTTTATAGTCCAATTTCAAATGTTTATTTTAGTCTTACCGTAATCCGAACGCGAGCATTTGTACCGTCCTCCAACAAAATTGCAATTTTAGACTCAAAAAAATCCCACTGGTGAGAATTTATTTCCATATGTGGTACTCATAATTTCCGTCCTTACAAGGAAAGTTCTTTCGATGTCTCAATTTGTTTTATAGTCCAATTTCAAATGTTTATTTAAGTTGTACAGTAATCCGGGCACGAGCATTTGTACCGTCCCGAAACAAAATTGCAATTTTAGACTCAAAAAAATCCCACTGGTGGGAATTTATTTCCATATGTGGTACTCATAATTTCCGTCTTTATAAGGAAAGTTCTTTCGATGTCTCAATTTGTTTTATAGTCCAATTTCAAATGTTTATTTTAGTCTTACCGTAATCCGAACGAGAGCATTTGTACCGTCCTCCAACAAAATTGCAATTTTAGACTCAAAAAAATCCCACTGGTGGGAATTTATTTCCATATGTGGTACTCATAATTTCCGTCATTACAAGGAAAGTTCTTTCGATATCCCAATTTGTTTTACAGTCCAATTTCAAATGTTTATTTTAGTCTTACCGTAATCCGAACCCGAGCATTTGTACTGTCCTCCAACAAAATTGCAATTTTAGACTAAAAAAAATCCCACTGGTGGGAATTTATTTCCATATGCGGTACTCATAATTTCCGTCTTTACAAGGAAAGTTCTTTCGATGTCTCAATTTGTTTTATAGTCCAATTTCAAATGTTTATTTTAGTCTTACCGTAATCCGAACGCGAGCATTTGTACCGTTCTCCAACAAAATTGCAATTTTAGACTCAAAAAAATCCCACTGGTGGGAATTTATTTCCATATGTGGTACTCATAATTTCCGTTTTTACAAGGAAAGTTCTTTCGATATCTCAATTTGCTTTACAGTCCAATTTCAAATGTTTATTTAAGTCGTAAAGTAATCCGGGCACGAGCATTTGTTCCGTCCCCAAACAAAATTGCAATTTTAGACTAAAAAAAATCCCACTGGTGGGAATTTATTTCCATATGTGGTACTCATAATTTCCGTCTTTACAAGGAAAGTTCTTTCGATATCTCAATTTGTTTTACAGTCCAATTTCAAATGTTTATTTAAGTTGTACAGTAATCCGGGCACGAGCATTTGTACCGTCCCCAAACAAAATTGCAATTTTAGACTGAAAAAAATCCCACAGGTGGGAATTTATTTCCATATGTGGTACTCATAATTTCTGTCTTTACATGGAAAGTTCTTTCGATATCTCAATTTGTTTTACAGTCCAATTTCAAATGTTTATTTAAGTTGTAAAGTAATCCGGGCACGAGCATTTGTACCGTCCCCAAACAAAATTGCAATTTTAGACTCAAAAAAATCCAACTGGTGGGAATTTATTTCCATATGTGGTACTCATAATTTTCGCCTTTACAAGGAAAGTTCTTTCGATGTCTCAATTTGTTTTATAGTCCAATTTCAAATGTTTATTTTAGTCTTACCGTAATCCGAACGCGAGCATTTGTACAGTCCTCCAACAAAATTGCAATTTTAGACTCAAAAAAATCCCACTGGTGGGAATTTATTTCCATATGTGGTACTCATAATTTTCGTCTTTACAAGGAAAGTTCTTTCGATATCTCAGTTTGTTTTACAGTCCAATTTCAAATGTTTATTTAAGTCTTACCGTAATCCGAGCACGAGCATTTGTACCGTCTCCCAACAAAATTGCAATTTTAGACTCAAAAAAATCCCACTGGTGGGAATTTATTTCCATATGTGGTACTCATAATTTCCGTCTTTACAAGGAAAGTTCTTTCGATGTCTCAATTTGTTTTACAGTCCAATTTCAAATGTTTATTTTAGTCTTACCGTAATCCGAACGCGAGCATTTGTACCGTCCTCCAACAAAATTGCAATTTTAGACTCAAAAAAATCCCACTGGTGGGAATTTATTTCCATATGTGGTACTCATAATTTCCGTTTTTACAAGGAAAGTTCTTTCGATATCTCAATTTGCTTTACAGTCCAATTTCAAATGTTTATTTAAGTCGTAAAGTAATCCGGGCACGAGCATTTGTTCCGTCCCCAAACAAAATTGCAATTTTAGACTAAAAAAAATCCCACTGGTGGGAATTTATTTCCATATGTGGTACTCATAATTTCCGTCTTTACAAGGAAAGTTCTTTCGATATCTCAATTTGTTTTACAGTCCAATTTCAAATGTTTATTTAAGTTGTACAGTAATCCGGGCACGAGCATTTGTACCGTCCCCAAACAAAATTGCAATTTTAGACTCAAAAAAATCCCACAGGTGGGAATTTATTTCCATATGTGGTACTCATAATTTCTGTCTTTACATGGAAAGTTCTTTCGATATCTCAATTTGTTTTACAGTCCAATTTCAAATGTTTATTTAAGTTGTAAAGTAATCCAGGCACGAGCATTTGTACCGTCCCCAAACAAAATTGCAATTTTAGACTCAAAAAAATCCAACTGGTGGGAATTTATTTCCATATGTGGTACTCATAATTTTCGCCTTTACAAGGAAAGTTCTTTCGATGTCTCAATTTGTTTTATAGTCCAATTTCAAATGTTTATTTTAGTCTTACCATAATCCGAACGCGAGCATTTGTACAGTCCTCCAACAAAATTGCAATTTTAGACTCAAAAAAATCCCACTGGTGGGAATTTATTTCCATATGTGGTACTCATAATTTTCGTCTTTACAAGGAAAGTTCTTTCGATATCTCAGTTTGTTTTACAGTCCAATTTCAAATGTTTATTTAAGTCTTACCGTAATCCGAGCACGAGCATTTGTACCGTCTCCCAACAAAATTGCAATTTTAGACTCAAAAAAATCCCACTGGTGGGAATTTATTTCCATATGTGGTACTCATAATTTCCGTCTTTACAAGGAAAGTTCTTTCGATGTCTCAATTTGTTTTACAGTCCAATTTCAAATGTTTATTTAAGTCGTACAGTAATCCGGGCACGAGCATTAGTTCCGTCCCCAAACAAAATTGCAATTTTAGACTCAAAAAAATACCACTGGTGGGAATTTATTTCCATATGTGGTACTCATAATTTCCGTCTTTACAAGGAAAGTTCTTTCGATATCTCAATTTGTTTTGCAGTCCAATTTCAAATGTTTATTTAAGTTGTACAGTAATCCGGGCACGAGCATTTGTACCGTCCCGAAACAAAATTGCAATTTTAGACTCAAAAAAATCCCACTGGTGGTAATTTATTTCCATATGTGGTACTCATAATTTCCGTCTTTACAAGGAAAGTTCTTTCGATGTCTCAATTTGTTTTATAGTCCAATTTCAAATGTTTATTTTAGTCTTACCGTAATCCGAACGCGAGCATTTGTACCGTTCTCCAACAAAATTGCAATTTTAGACTCAAAAAAATCCCACTGGTGGGAATTTATTTCCATATGTGGTACTCATAATTTCCGTTTTTACAAGGAAAGTTCTTTCGATATCTCAATTTGCTTTACAGTCCAATTTCAAATGTTTATTTAAGTCGTACAGTAATCCGGGCACGAGCATTAGTTCCGTCCCCAAACAAAATTGCAATTTTAGACTCAAAAAAATACCACTGGTGGGAATTTATTTCCATATGTGGTACTCATAATTTCCGTCTTTACAAGGAAAGTTCTTTCGATGTCTCAATTTGCTTTATAGTCCAATTTCAAATGTTTATTTTAGTCTTACCGTAATCCGAACGCGAGCATTTGTACCGTCCTCCAACAAAATTGCAATTTTAGACTCAAAAAAATCCCACTGGTGGGAATTTATTTCCATATGTGGTACTCATAATTTCCGTCATTACAAGGAAAGTTCTTTCGATATCCCAATTTGTTTTACAGTTCAATTTCAAATGTTTATTTTAGTCTTACCGTAATCCGAACCCGAGCATTTGTACCGTCCTCCAACAAAATTGCAATTTTAGACTCAAAAAAATCCCACTGGTGGGAATTTATTTCCATATGCGGTACTCATAATTTCCGTCTTTACAAGGATAGTTCTTTCGATGTCTCAATTTGTTTTATAGTCCAATTTCAAATGTTTATTTTAGTCTTACCGTAATCCGAACCCGAGCATTTGTACCGTCCTCCAACAAAATTGCAATTTTAGACTCAAAAAAATACCACTGGTGGGAATTTATTTCCATATGTGGTACTCATAATTTCCGTCTTTACAAGGAAAGTTCTTTCGATATCTCAATTTGTTTTATAGTCCAATTTCAAATGTTTATTTTAGTCTTACCGTAATCCGAACGCGAGCATTTGTACAGTCCTCCAACAAAATTGCAATTTTAGACTCAAAAAAATCCCACTGGTGGGAATTTATTTCCATATGTGGTACTCATAATTTTCGTCTTTACAAGGAAAGTTCTTTCGATATCTCAGTTTGTTTTACAGTCCAATTTCAAATGTTTATTTAAGTCTTACCGTAATCCGAGCACGAGCATTTGTACCGTCTCCCAACAAAATTGCAATTTTAGACTCAAAAAAATCCCACTGGTGGGAATTTATTTCCATATGTGGTACTCATAATTTCCGTCTTTACAAGGAAAGTTCTTTCGATGTCTCAATTTGTTTTACAGTCCAATTTCAAATGTTTATTTAAGTCGTACAGTAATCCGGGCACGAGCATTAGTTCCGTCCCCAAACAAAATTGCAATTTTAGACTCAAAAAAATACCACTGGTGGGAATTTATTTCCATATGTGGTACTCATAATTTCCGTCTTTACAAGGAAAGTTCTTTCGATATCTCAATTTGTTTTGCAGTCCAATTTCAAATGTTTATTTAAGTTGTACAGTAATCCGGGCACGAGCATTTGTACCGTCCCGAAACAAAATTGCAATTTTAGACTCAAAAAAATCCCACTGGTGGTAATTTATTTCCATATGTGGTACTCATAATTTCCGTCTTTACAAGGAAAGTTCTTTCGATGTCTCAATTTGTTTTATAGTCCAATTTCAAATGTTTATTTTAGTCTTACCGTAATCCGAACGCGAGCATTTGTACCGTTCTCCAACAAAATTGCAATTTTAGACTCAAAAAAATCCCACTGGTGGGAATTTATTTCCATATGTGGTACTCATAATTTCCGTTTTTACAAGGAAAGTTCTTTCGATATCTCAATTTGCTTTACAGTCCAATTTCAAATGTTTATTTAAGTCGTAAAGTAATCCGGGCACGAGCATTTGTTCCGTCCCCAAACAAAATTGCAATTTTAGACTAAAAAAAATCCCACTGGTGGGAATTTATTTCCATATGTGGTACTCATAATTTCCGTCTTTACAAGGAAAGTTCTTTCGATATCTCAATTTGTTTTACAGTCCAATTTCAAATGTTTATTTAAGTTGTACAGTAATCCGGGCACGAGCATTTGTACCGTCCCCAAACAAAATTGCAATTTTAGACTCAAAAAAATCCCACAGGTGGGAATTTATTTCCATATGTGGTACTCATAATTTCTGTCTTTACATGGAAAGTTCTTTCGATATCTCAATTTGTTTTACAGTCCAATTTCAAATGTTTATTTAAGTTGTAAAGTAATCCGGGCACGAGCATTTGTACCGTCCCCAAACAAAATTGCAATTTTAGACTCAAAAAAATCCAACTGGTGGGAATTTATTTCCATATGTGGTACTCATAATTTTCGCCTTTACAAGGAAAGTTCTTTCGATGTCTCAATTTGTTTTATAGTCCAATTTCAAATGTTTATTTTAGTCTTACCGTAATCCGAACGCGAGCATTTGTACAGTCCTCCAACAAAATTGCAATTTTAGACTCAAAAAAATCCCACTGGTGGGAATTTATTTCCATATGTGGTACTCATAATTTTCGTCTTTACAAGGAAAGTTCTTTCGATATCTCAGTTTGTTTTACAGTCCAATTTCAAATGTTTATTTAAGTCTTACCGTAATCCGAGCACGAGCATTTGTAACGTCTCCCAACAAAATTGCAATTTTAGACTCAAAAAAATCCCACTGGTGGGAATTTATTTCCATATGTGGTACTCATAATTTCCGTCTTTACAAGGAAAGTTCTTTCGATGTCTCAATTTGTTTTACAGTCCAATTTCAAATGTTTATTTTAGTCTTACCGTAATCCGAACGCGAGCATTTGTACCGTCCTCCAACAAAATTGCAATTTTAGACTCAAAAAAATCCCACTGGTGGGAATTTATTTCCATATGTGGTACTCATAATTTCCGTTTTTACAAGGAAAGTTCTTTCGATATCTCAATTTGCTTTACAGTCCAATTTCAAATGTTTATTTAAGTCGTAAAGTAATCCGGGCACGAGCATTTGTTCCGTCCCCAAACAAAATTGCAATTTTAGACTAAAAAAAATCCCACTGGTGGGAATTTATTTCCATATGTGGTACTCATAATTTCCGTCTTTACAAGGAAAGTTCTTTCGATATCTCAATTTGTTTTACAGTCCAATTTCAAATGTTTATTTAAGTTGTACAGTAATCCGGGCACGAGCATTTGTACCGTCCCCAAACAAAATTGCAATTTTAGACTCAAAAAAATCCCACAGGTGGGAATTTATTTCCATATGTGGTACTCATAATTTCTGTCTTTACATGGAAAGTTCTTTCGATATCTCAATTTGTTTTACAGTCCAATTTCAAATGTTTATTTAAGTTGTAAAGTAATCCGGGCACGAGCATTTGTACCGTCCCCAAACAAAATTGCAATTTTAGACTCAAAAAAATCCAACTGGTGGGAATTTATTTCCATATGTGGTACTCATAATTTTCGCCTTTACAAGGAAAGTTCTTTCGATGTCTCAATTTGTTTTATAGTCCAATTTCAAATGTTTATTTTAGTCTTACCGTAATCCGAACGCGAGCATTTGTACAGTCCTCCAACAAAATTGCAATTTTAGACTCAAAAAAATCCCACTGGTGGGAATTTATTTCCATATGTGGTACTCATAATTTTCGTCTTTACAAGGAAAGTTCTTTCGATATCTCGGTTTGTTTTACAGTCCAATTTCAAATGTTTATTTAAGTCTTACCGTAATCCGAGCACGAGCATTTGTAACGTCTCCCAACAAAATTGCAATTTTAGACTCAAAAAAATCCCACTGGTGGGAATTTATTTCCATATGTGGTACTCATAATTTCCGTCTTTACAAGGAAAGTTCTTTCGATGTCTCAATTTGTTTTACAGTCCAATTTCAAATGTTTATTTTAGTCTTACCGTAATCCGAACGCGAGCATTTGTACCGTCCTCCAACAAAATTGCAATTTTAGACTCAAAAAAATCCCACTGGTGGGAATTTATTTCCATATGTGGTACTCATAATTTCCGTTTTTACAAGGAAAGTTCTTTCGATATCTCAATTTGCTTTACAGTCCAATTTCAAATGTTTATTTAAGTCGTAAAGTAATCCGGGCACGAGCATTTGTTCCGTCCCCAAACAAAATTGCAATTTTAGACTAAAAAAAATCCCACTGGTGGGAATTTATTTCCATATGTGGTACTCATAATTTCCGTCTTTACAAGGAAAGTTCTTTCGATATCTCAATTTGTTTTACAGTCCAATTTCAAATGTTTATTTAAGTTGTACAGTAATCCGGGCACGAGCATTTGTACCGTCCCCAAACAAAATTGCAATTTTAGACTCAAAAAAATCCCACAGGTGGGAATTTATTTCCATATGTGGTACTCATAATTTCTGTCTTTACATGGAAAGTTCTTTCGATATCTCAATTTGTTTTACAGTCCAATTTCAAATGTTTATTTAAGTTGTAAAGTAATCCGGGCACGAGCATTTGTACCGTCCCCAAACAAAATTGCAATTTTAGACTCAAAAAAATCCAACTGGTGGGAATTTATTTCCATATGTGGTACTCATAATTTTCGCCTTTACAAGGAAAGTTCTTTCGATGTCTCAATTTGTTTTATAGTCCAATTTCAAATGTTTATTTTAGTCTTACCGTAATCCGAACGCGAGCATTTGTACAGTCCTCCAACAAAATTGCAATTTTAGACTCAAAAAAATCCCACTGGTGGGAATTTATTTCCATATGTGGTACTCATAATTTTCGTCTTTACAAGGAAAGTTCTTTCGATATCTCAGTTTGTTTTACAGTCCAATTTCAAATGTTTATTTAAGTCTTACCGTAATCCGAGCACGAGCATTTGTACCGTCTCCCAACAAAATTGCAATTTTAGACTCAAAAAAATCCCACTGGTGGGAATTTATTTCCATATGTGGTACTCATAATTTCCGTCTTTACAAGGAAAGTTCTTTCGATGTCTCAATTTGTTTTACAGTCCAATTTCAAATGTTTATTTTAGTCTTACCGTAATCCGAACGCGAGCATTTGTACCGTCCTCCAACAAAATTGCAATTTTAGACTCAAAAAAATCCCACTGGTGGGAATTTATTTCCATATGTGGTACTCATAATTTCCGTTTTTACAAGGAAAGTTCTTTCGATATCTCAATTTGCTTTACAGTCCAATTTCAAATGTTTATTTAAGTCGTAAAGTAATCCGGGCACGAGCATTTGTTCCGTCCCCAAACAAAATTGCAATTTTAGACTAAAAAAAATCCCACTGGTGGGAATTTATTTCCATATGTGGTACTCATAATTTCCGTCTTTACAAGGAAAGTTCTTTCGATATCTCAATTTGTTTTACAGTCCAATTTCAAATGTTTATTTAAGTTGTACAGTAATCCGGGCACGAGCATTTGTACCGTCCCCAAACAAAATTGCAATTTTAGACTCAAAAAAATCCCACAGGTGGGAATTTATTTCCATATGTGGTACTCATAATTTCTGTCTTTACATGGAAAGTTCTTTCGATATCTCAATTTGTTTTACAGTCCAATTTCAAATGTTTATTTAAGTTGTAAAGTAATCCGGGCACGAGCATTTGTACCGTCCCCAAACAAAATTGCAATTTTAGACTCAAAAAAATCCAACTGGTGGGAATTTATTTCCATATGTGGTACTCATAATTTTCGCCTTTACAAGGAAAGTTCTTTCGATGTCTCAATTTGTTTTATAGTCCAATTTCAAATGTTTATTTTAGTCTTACCGTAATCCGAACGCGAGCATTTGTACAGTCCTCCAACAAAATTGCAATTTTGGACTCAAAAAAATCCCACTGGTGGGAATTTATTTCCATATGTGGTACTCATAATTTTCGTCTTTACAAGGAAAGTTCTTTCGATATCTCAGTTTGTTTTACAGTCCAATTTCAAATGTTTATTTAAGTCTTACCGTAATCCGAGCACGAGCATTTGTACCGTCTCCCAACAAAATTGCAATTTTAGACTCAAAAAAATCCCACTGGTGGGAATTTATTTCCATATGTGGTACTCATAATTTCCGTCTTTACAAGGAAAATTCTTTCGATGTCTCAATTTGTTTTACAGTCCAATTTCAAATGTTTATTTAAGTCGTACAGTAATCCGGGCACGAGCATTAGTTCCGTCCCCAAACAAAATTGCAATTTTAGACTCAAAAAAATACCATTGGTGGGAATTTATTTCCATATGTGGTACTCATAATTTCCGTCTTTACAAGGAAAGTTCTTTCGATATCTCAATTTGTTTTGCAGTCCAATTTCAAATGTTTATTTAAGTTGTACAGTAATCCGGGCACGAGCATTTGTACCGTCCCGAAACAAAATTGCAATTTTAGACTCAAAAAAATCCCACTGGTGGTAATTTATTTCCATATGTGGTACTCATAATTTCCGTCTTTACAAGGAAAGTTCTTTCGATGTCTCAATTTGTTTTATAGTCCAATTTCAAATGTTTATTTTAGTCTTACCGTAATCCGAACGCGAGCATTTGTACCGTCCTCCAACAAAATTGCAATTTTAGACTCAAAAAAATCCCACTGGTGGGAATTTATTTACATATGTGGTACTCATAATTTCCGTCATTACAAGGAAAGTTCTTTCGATATCCCAATTTGTTTTATAGTCCAATTTCAAATGTTTATTTTAGTCTTACCGTAATCCGAACCCGAGCATTTGTACCGTCCTCCAACAAAATTGCAATTTTAGACTCAAAAAAATCCCACTGGTGGGAATTTATTTCCATATGCGGTACTCATAATTTCCGTCTTTACAAGGAAAGTTCTTTCGATGTCTCAATTTGTTTTATAGTCCAATTTCAAATGTTTATTTTAGTCTTACCGTAATCCGAACGCGAGCATTTGTACCGTCCTCCAACAAAATTGCAATTTTAGACTCAAAAAAATCCCACTGGTGGGAATTTATTTCCATATGTGGTACTCATAATTTCCGTCTTTACAAGGAAAGTTCTTTCGATATCTCAATTTGTTTTACAGTCCAATTTCAAATGTTTATTTAAGTCGTAAAGTAATCCGGGCACGAGCATTTGTTCCGTCCCCAAACAAAATTGCAATTTTAAACTAAAAAAAATCCCACTGGTGGGAATTTATTTCCATATGTGGTACTCATAATTTCCGTCTTTACAAGGAAAGTTCTTTCGATATCTCAATTTGTTTTACAGTCCATTTTAAAATGTTTATTTAAGTTGTACAGTAATCCGGGCACGAGCATTTGTACCGTCCCCAAACAAAATTACAATTTTATACTCAAAAAAATCCCACTGGTGGGAATTTATTTCCATATGTGGTACTCATAATTTCTGTCTTTACAAGGAAAGTTCTTTCGATATCTCAATTTGTTTTACAGTCCAATTTCAAATGTTTATTTAAGTTGTAAAGTAATCCGGGCACGAGCATTTGTACCGTCCCCAAACAAAATTGCAATTTTAGACTCAAAAAAATCCAACTGGTGGCAATTTATTTCCATATGTGGTACTCATAATTTCCGTCTTTACAAGGAAAGTTCTTTCGATGTCTCAATTTGTTTTATAGTCCAATTTCAAATGTTTATTTTAGTCTTACCGTAATCCGAACGCGAGCATTTGTACCGTCCTCCAACAAAATTGCAATTTTAGACTCAAAAAAATCCCACTGGTGGGAATTTATTTCCATATGTGGTACTCATAATTTTCGTCTTTGCAAGGAACGTTCTTTCGATATCTCAGTTTGTTTTACAGTCCAATTTCAAATGTTTATTTAAGTCTTACCGTAATCCGAGCACGAGCATTTGTACCGTCCCCCAACAAAATTGCAATTTTAGACTCAAAAAAATCCCACTGGTGGGAATTTATTTACATATGTGGTACTCATAATTTCCGTCTTTACAAGGAAAGTTCTTTCGATGTCTCAATTTGTTTTACAGTCCAATTTCAAATGTTTATTTTAGTCTTACCGTAATCCGAACGCGAGCATTTGTACCGTCCTCCAACAAAATTGCAATTTTAGACTCAAAAAAATCCCACTGGTGCGAATTTATTTCCATATGTCGTACTCATAATTTTCGTCTTTACAAGGAAAGTTTTTTCGATATCTCAATTTGTTTTACAGTCCAATTTCAAATGTTTATTTAAGTTGTACAGTAATCCGGGCACGAGCATTTGTACCGTCCCCAAACAAAATTGCAATTTTAGACTCAAAAAAATCCCACTGGTGGGAATTTATTTCCATATGTGGTACTCATAATTTCCGTCTTTACAAGGAAAGTTCTTTCGATGTCTCAATTTGTTTTATAGTCCAATTTCAAATGTTTATTTAAGTTGTACAGTAATCCGGGCACGAGCATTTGTACCGTCCCCAAACAAAATTGCAATTTTAGACTCAAAAAAATCCCACTGGTGGGAATTTATTTCCATATGTGGTACTCATAATTTCCGTCTTTACAAGGAAAGTTCTTTCGATGTCTCAATTTGTTTTATAGTCCAATTTCAAATGTTTATTTTAGTCTTACCGTAATCCGAACGCGAGCATTTGTACCGTCCTCCAACAAAATTGCAATTTTAGACTCAAAAAAATCCCACTGGTGGGAATTTATTTCCATATGTGGTACTCATAATTTCCGTCTTTACAAGGAAAGTTCTTTCGATGTCTCAATTTGTTTTATAGTCCAATTTCAAATGTTTATTTTAGTCTTACCGTAATCCGAACGCGAGCATTTGTACCGTCCTCCAACAAAATTGCAATTTTAGACTCAAAAAAATCCCACTGGTGGGAATTTATTTCCATATGTGGTACTCATAATTTCCGTCTTTACAAGGAAAGTTCTTTCGATATCTCAATTTGTTTTACAGTCCAATTTCAAATGTTTATTTAAGTCGTAAAGTAATCCGGGCACGAGCATTTGTTCCGTCCCCAAACAAAATTGCAATTTTAGACTAAAAAAAATCCCACTGGTGGGAATTTATTTCCATATGTGGTACTCATAATTTCCGTCTTTACAAGGAAAGTTCTTTCGATATCTCAATTTGTTTTACAGTCCAATTTAAAATGTTTATTTAAGTTGTAAAGTAATCCGGGCACGAGCATTTGTACCGTCCCCAAACAAAATTACAATTTTATACTCAAAAAAATCCCACTGGTGGGAATTTATTTCCATATGTGGTACTCATAATTTCTGTCTTTACAAGGAAAGTTCTTTCGATATCTCAATTTGTTTTACTGTCCAATTTCAAATGTTTATTTAAGTTGTAAAGTAATCCGGGCACGAGCATTTGTACCGTCCCCAAACAAAATTGCAATTTTAGACTCAAAAAAATCCAACTGGTGGCAATTTATTTCCATATGTGGTACTCATAATTTCCGTCTTTACAAGGAAAGTTCTTTCGATGTCTCAATTTGTTTTATAGTCCAATTTCAAATGTTTATTTTAGTCTTACCGTAATCCGAACGCGAGCATTTGTACCGTCCTCCAACAAAATTGCAATTTTAGACTCAAAAAAATCCCACTGGTGGGAATTTATTTCCATATGTGGTACTCATAATTTTCGTCTTTGCAAGGAACGTTCTTTCGATATCTCAGTTTGTTTTACAGTCCAATTTCAAATGTTTATTTAAGTCTTACCGTAATCCGAGCACGAGCATTTGTACCGTCCCCCAACAAAATTGCAATTTTAGACTCAAAAAAATCCCACTGGTGGGAATTTATTTCCATATGTGGTACTCATAATTTCCGTCTTTACAAGGAAAGTTCTTTCGATGTCTCAATTTGTTTTACAGTCCAATTTCAAATGTTTATTTTAGTCTTACCGTAATCCGAACGCGAGCATTTGTACCGTCCTCCAACAAAATTTCAATTTTAGACTCAAAAAAATCCCACTGGTGGGAATTTATTTCCAAATGTGGTACTCATAATTTCCGTCTTTACAAGGAAAGTTCTTTCGATATCTCAATTTGTTTTACAGTCCAATTTCAAATGTTCATTTAAGTCGTACAGTAATCCGGGCACGAGCATTTGTTCCGTCCCCAAAAAAAATTGCAATTTTAGACTCAAAAAAATCCCACTGGTGCGAATTTATTTCCATATGTCGTACTCATAATTTCCGTCTTTACAAGGAAAGTTTTTTCGATATCTCAATTTGTTTTACAGTCCAATTTCAAATGTTTATTTAAGTTGTACAGTAATCCGGGAACGAGCATTTGTACCGTCCCCAAACAAAATTGCAATTTTAGACTCAAAAAAATCCCACTGGTGGGAATTTATTTCCATATGTGGTACTCATAATTTCCGTCTTTACAAGGAAAGTTCTTTCGATGTCTCAATTTGTTTTATAGTCCAATTTCAAATGTTTATTTTAGTCTTACCGTAATCCGAACGCGAGCATTTGTACCGTCCTCCAACAAAATTGCAATTTTAGACTCAAAAAAATCCCACTGGTGGGAATTTATTTCCATATGTGGTACTCATAATTTTCGTCTTTGCAAGGAACGTTCTTTCGATATCTCAGTTTGTTTTACAGTCCAATTTCAAATGTTTATTTAAGTCTTACCGTAATCCGAGCACGAGCATTTGTACCGTCCCCCAACAAAATTGCAATTTTAGACTCAAAAAAATCCCACTGGTGGGAATTTATTTACATATGTGGTACTCATAATTTCCGTCTTTACAAGGAAAGTTCTTTCGATGTCTCAATTTGTTTTATAGTCCAATTTCAAATGTTTATTTTAGTCTTACCGTAATCCGAACGCGAGCATTTGTACCGTCCTCCAACAAAATTGCAATTTTAGACTCAAAAAAATCCCACTGGTGGGAATTTATTTCCATATGTGGTACTCATAATTTTCGTCTTTGCAAGGAACGTTCTTTCGATATCTCAGTTTGTTTTACAGTCCAATTTCAAATGTTTATTTAAGTCTTACCGTAATCCGAGCACGAGCATTTGTACCGTCCCCCAACAAAATTGCAATTTTAGACTCAAAAAAATCCCACTGGTGGGAATTTATTTCCATATGTGGTACTCATAATTTCCGTCTTTACAAGGAAAGTTCTTTCGATGTCTCAATTTGTTTTACAGTCCAATTTCAAATGTTTATTTTAGTCTTACCGTAATCCGAACGCGAGCATTTGTACCGTCCTCCAACAAAATTTCAATTTTAGACTCAAAAAAATCCCACTGGTGGGAATTTATTTCCAAATGTGGTACTCATAATTTCCGTCTTTACAAGGAAAGTTCTTTCGATATCTCAATTTGTTTTACAGTCCAATTTCAAATGTTCATTTAAGTCGTACAGTAATCCGGGCACGAGCATTTGTTCCGTCCCCAAACAAAATTGCAATTTTAGACTCAAAAAAATCCCACTGGTGCGAATTTATTTCCATATGTCGTACTCATAATTTCCGTCTTTACAAGGAAAGTTTTTTCGATATCTCAATTTGTTTTACAGTCCAATTTCAAATGTTTATTTAAGTTGTACACTAATCCGGGAACGAGCATTTGTACCGTCCCCAAACAAAATTGCAATTTTAGACTCAAAAAAATCCCACTGGTGGGAATTTATTTCCATATGTGGTACTCATAATTTCCGTCTTTACAAGGAAAGTTCTTTCGATGTCTCAATTTGTTTTATAGTCCAATTTCAAATGTTTATTTTAGTCTTACCGTAATCCGAACGCGAGCATTTGTACCGTCCTCCAACAAAATTGCAATTTTAGACTCAAAAAAATCCCACTGGTGGGAATTTATTTCCATATGTGGTACTCATAATTTTCGTCTTTGCAAGGAACGTTCTTTCGATATCTCAGTTTGTTTTACAGTCCAATTTCAAATGTTTATTTAAGTCTTACCGTAATCCGAGCACGAGCATTTGTACCGTCCCCCAACAAAATTGCAATTTTAGACTCAAAAAAATCCCACTGGTGGGAATTTATTTACATATGTGGTGCTCATAATTTCCGTCTTTACAAGGAAAGTTCTTTCGATGTCTCAATTTGTTTTACAGTCCAATTTCAAATGTTTATTTTAGTCTTACCGTAATCCGAACGCGAGCATTTGTACCGTCCTCCAACAAAATTGCAATTTTAGACTCAAAAAAATCCCACTGGTGCGAATTTATTTCCATATGTCGTACTCATAATTTCCGTCTTTACAAGGAAAGTTTTTTCGATATCTCAATTTGTTTTACAGTCCAATTTCAAATGTTTATTTAAGTTGTACAGTAATCCGGGCACGAGCATTTGTACCGTCCCCAAACAAAATTGCAATTTTAGACTCAAAAAAATCCCACTGGTGGGAATTTATTTCCATATGTGGTACTCATAATTTCCGTCTTTACAAGGAAAGTTCTTTCGATGTCTCAATTTGTTTTATAGTCCAATTTCAAATGTTTATTTAAGTTGTACAGTAATCCGGGCACGAGCATTTGTACCGTCCCCAAACAAAATTGCAATTTTAGACTCAAAAAAATCCCACTGGTGGGAATTTATTTCCATATGTGGTACTCATAATTTCCGTCTTTACAAGGAAAGTTCTTTCGATGTCTCAATTTGTTTTATAGTCCAATTTCAAATGTTTATTTTAGTCTTACCGTAATCCGAACGCGAGCATTTGTACCGTCCTCCAACAAAATTGCAATTTTAGACTCAAAAAAATCCCACTGGTGGGAATTTATTTCCATATGTGGTACTCATAATTTCCGTCTTTACAAGGAAAGTTCTTTCGATGTCTCAATTTGTTTTATAGTCCAATTTCAAATGTTTATTTTAGTCTTACCGTAATCCGAACGCGAGCATTTGTACCGTCCTCCAACAAAATTGCAATTTTAGACTCAAAAAAATCCCACTGGTGGGAATTTATTTCCATATGTGGTACTCATAATTTCCGTCTTTACAAGGAAAGTTCTTTCGATATCTCAATTTGTTTTACAGTCCAATTTCAAATGTTTATTTAAGTCGTAAAGTAATCCGGGCACGAGCATTTGTTCCGTCCCCAAACAAAATTGCAATTTTAGACTAAAAAAAATCCCACTGGTGGGAATTTATTTCCATATGTGGTACTCATAATTTCCGTCTTTACAAGGAAAGTTCTTTCGATATCTCAATTTGTTTTACAGTCCAATTTAAAATGTTTATTTAAGTTGTACAGTAATCCGGGCACGAGCATTTGTACCGTCCCCAAACAAAATTACAATTTTATACTCAAAAAAATCCCACTGGTGGGAATTTATTTCCATATGTGGTACTCATAATTTCTGTCTTTACAAGGAAAGTTCTTTCGATATCTCAATTTGTTTTACAGTCCAATTTCAAATGTTTATTTAAGTTGTAAAGTAATCCGGGCACGAGCATTTGTACCGTCCCCAAACAAAATTGCAATTTTAGACTCAAAAAAATCCAACTGGTGGCAATTTATTTCCATATGTGGTACTCATAATTTCCGTCTTTACAAGGAAAGTTCTTTCGATGTCTCAATTTGTTTTATAGTCCAATTTCAAATGTTTATTTTAGTCTTACCGTAATCCGAACGCGAGCATTTGTACCGTCCTCCAACAAAATTGCAATTTTAGACTCAAAAAAATCCCACTGGTGGGAATTTATTTCCATATGTGGTACTCATAATTTTCGTCTTTGCAAGGAACGTTCTTTCGATATCTCAGTTTGTTTTACAGTCCAATTTCAAATGTTTATTTAAGTCTTACCGTAATCCGAGCACGAGCATTTGTACCGTCCCCCAACAAAATTGCAATTTTAGACTCAAAAAAATCCCACTGGTGGGAATTTATTTACATATGTGGTACTCATAATTTCCGTCTTTACAAGGAAAGTTCTTTCGATGTCTCAATTTGTTTTACAGTCCAATTTCAAATGTTTATTTTAGTCTTACCGTAATCCGAACGCGAGCATTTGTACCGTCCTCCAACAAAATTGCAATTTTAGACTCAAAAAAATCCCACTGGTGCGAATTTATTTCCATATGTCGTACTCATAATTTCCGTCTTTACAAGGAAAGTTTTTTCGATATCTCAATTTGTTTTACAGTCCAATTTCAAATGTTTATTTAAGTTGTACAGTAATCCGGGCACGAGCATTTGTACCGTCCCCAAACAAAATTGCAATTTTAGACTCAAAAAAATCCCACTGGTGGGAATTTATTTCCATATGTGGTACTCATAATTTCCGTCTTTATAAGGAAAGTTCTTTCGATGTCTCAATTTGTTTTATAGTCCAATTTCAAATGTTTATTTAAGTTGTACAGTAATCCGGGCACGAGCATTTGTACCGTCCCCAAACAAAATTGCAATTTTAGACTCAAAAAAATCCCACTGGTGGGAATTTATTTCCATATGTGGTACTCATAATTTCCGTCTTTACAAGGAAAGTTCTTTCGATGTCTCAATTTGTTTTATAGTCCAATTTCAAATGTTTATTTTAGTCTTACCGTAATCCGAACGC
Source organism: Hydrangea macrophylla (assembly GCA_033977485.1). NCBI lineage: Eukaryota > Viridiplantae > Streptophyta > Magnoliopsida > Cornales > Hydrangeaceae > Hydrangea > Hydrangea macrophylla. Next base: position 82,090,322 of record CM066996.1, read on the forward strand.
GAGCATTTGTACCGTCCTCCAACAAAATTGCAATTTTAGACTCAAAAAAATCCCACTGGTGGAATTTATTTCCATATGTGGTACTCATAATTTCCGTCTTTACAAGGAAAGTTCTTTCGATGTCTCAATTTGTTTTATAGTCCAATTTCAAATGTTTATTTTAGTCTTACCGTAATCCGAACGCGAGCATTTGTACCGTCCTCCAACAAAATTGCAATTTTAGACTCAAAAAAATCCCACTGGTGGGAATTTATTTCCATATGTGGTACTCATAATTTCCGTCTTTACAAGGAAAGTTCTTTCGATATCTCAATTTGTTTTACAGTCCAATTTCAAATGTTTATTTAAGTCGTAAAGTAATCCGGGCACGAGCATTTGTTCCGTCCCCAAACAAAATTGCAATTTTAGACTAAAAAAAATCCCACTGGTGGGAATTTATTTCCATATGTGGTACTCATAATTTCCGTCTTTACAAGGAAAGTTCTTTCGATATCTCAATTTGTTTTACAGTCCAATTTAAAATGTTTATTTAAGTTGTACAGTAATCCGGGCACGAGCATTTGTACCGTCCCCAAACAAAATTACAATTTTATACTCAAAAAAATCCCACTGGTGGGAATTTATTTCCATATGTGGTACTCATAATTTCTGTCTTTACAAGGAAAGTTCTTTCGATATCTCAATTTGTTTTACAGTCCAATTTCAAATGTTTATTTAAGTTGTAAAGTAATCCGGGCACGAGCATTTGTACCGTCCCCAAACAAAATTGCAATTTTAGACTCAAAAAAATCCAACTGGTGGCAATTTATTTCCATATGTGGTACTCATAATTTCCGTCTTTACAAGGAAAGTTCTTTCGATGTCTCAATTTGTTTTATAGTCCAATTTCAAATGTTTATTTTAGTCTTACCGTAATCCGAACGCGAGCATTTGTACCGTCCTCCAACAAAATTGCAATTTTAGACTCAAAAAAATCCCACTGGTGGGAATTTATTTCCATATGTGGTACTCATAATTTTCGTCTTTGCAAGGAACGTTCTTTCGATATCTCAGTTTGTTTTACAGTCCAATTTCAAATGTTTATTTAAGTCTTACCGTAATCCGAGCACGAGCATTTGTACCGTCCCCCAACAAAATTGCAATTTTAGACTCAAAAAAATCCCACTGGTGGGAATTTATTTCCATATGTGGTACTCATAATTTCCGTCTTTACAAGGAAAGTTCTTTCGATGTCTCAATTTGTTTTACAGTCCAATTTCAAATGTTTATTTTAGTCTTACCGTAATCCGAACGCGAGCATTTGTACCGTCCTCCAACAAAATTTCAATTTTAGACTCAAAAAAATCCCACTGGTGGGAATTTATTTCCAAATGTGGTACTCATAATTTCCGTCTTTACAAGGAAAGTTCTTTCGATATCTCAATTTGTTTTACAGTCCAATTTCAAATGTTCATTTAAGTCGTACAGTAATCCGGGCACGAGCATTTGTTCCGTCCCCAAACAAAATTGCAATTTTAGACTCAAAAAAATCCCACTGGTGCGAATTTATTTCCATATGTCGTACTCATAATTTCTGTCTTTACAAGGAAAGTTTTTTCGATATCTCAATTTGTTTTACAGTCCAATTTCAAATGTTTATTTAAGTTGTACAGTAATCCGGGAACGAGCATTTGTACCGTCCCCAAACAAAATTGCAATTTTAGACTCAAAAAAATCCCACTGGTGGGAATTTATTTCCATATGTGGTACTCATAATTTCCGTCTTTACAAGGAAAGTTCTTTCGATGTCTCAATTTGTTTTATAGTCCAATTTCAAATGTTTATTTTAGTCTTACCGTAATCCGAACGCGAGCATTTGTACCGTCCTCCAACAAAATTGCAATTTTAGACTCAAAAAAATCCCACTGGTGGGAATTTATTTCCATATGTGGTACTCATAATTTTCGTCTTTGCAAGGAACGTTCTTTCGATATCTCAGTTTGTTTTACAGTCCAATTTCAAATGTTTATTTAAGTCTTACCGTAATCCGAGCACGAGCATTTGTACCGTCCCCCAACAAAATTGCAATTTTAGACTCAAAAAAATCCCACTGGTGGGAATTTATTTACATATGTGGTACTCATAATTTCCGTCTTTACAAGGAAAGTTCTTTCGATGTCTCAATTTGTTTTACAGTCCAATTTCAAATGTTTATTTTAGTCTTACCGTAATCCGAACGCGAGCATTTGTACCGTCCTCCAACAAAATTGCAATTTTAGACTCAAAAAAATCCCACTGGTGCGAATTTATTTCCATATGTCGTACTCATAATTTCCGTCTTTACAAGGAAAGTTTTTTCGATATCTCAATTTGTTTTACAGTCCAATTTCAAATGTTTATTTAAGTTGTACAGTAATCCGGGCACGAGCATTTGTACCGTCCCCAAACAAAATTGCAATTTTAGACTCAAAAAAATCCCACTGGTGGGAATTTATTTCCATATGTGGTACTCATAATTTCCGTCTTTACAAGGAAAGTTCTTTCGATGTCTCAATTTGTTTTATAGTCCAATTTCAAATGTTTATTTAAGTTGTACAGTAATCCGGGCACGAGCATTTGTACCGTCCCCAAACAAAATTGCAATTTTAGACTCAAAAAAATCCCACTGGTGGGAATTTATTTCCATATGTGGTACTCATAATTTCCGTCTTTACAAGGAAAGTTCTTTCGATGTCTCAATTTGTTTTATAGTCCAATTTCAAATGTTTATTTTAGTCTTACCGTAATCCGAACGCGAGCATTTGTACCGTCCTCCAACAAAATTGCAATTTTAGACTCAAAAAAATCCCACTGGTGGGAATTTATTTCCATATGTGGTACTCATAATTTCCGTCTTTACAAGGAAAGTTCTTTCGATGTCTCAATTTGTTTTATAGTCCAATTTCAAATGTTTATTTTAGTCTTACCGTAATCCGAACGCGAGCATTTGTACCGTCCTCCAACAAAATTGCAATTTTAGACTCAAAAAAATCCCACTGGTGGGAATTTATTTCCATATGTGGTACTCATAATTTCCGTCTTTACAAGAAAAGTTCTTTCGATATCTCAATTTGTTTTACAGTCCAATTTCAAATGTTTATTTAAGTCGTAAAGTAATCCGGGCACGAGCATTTGTTCCGTCCCCAAACAAAATTGCAATTTTAGACTAAAAAAAATCCCACTGGTGGGAATTTATTTCCATATGTGGTACTCATAATTTCCGTCTTTACAAGGAAAGTTCTTTTGATATCTCAATTTGTTTTACAGTCCAATTTAAAATGTTTATTTAAGTTGTACAGTAATCCGGGCACGAGCATTTGTACCGTCCCCAAACAAAATTACAATTTTATACTCAAAAAAATCCCACTGGTGGGAATTTATTTCCATATGTGGTAATCATAATTTCTGTCTTTACAAGGAAAGTTCTTTCGATATCTCAATTTGTTTTACAGTCCAATTTCAAATGTTTATTTAAGTTGTAAAGTAATCCGGGCACGAGCATTTGTACCGTCCCCAAACAAAATTGCAATTTTAGACTCAAAAAAATCCAACTGGTGGCAATTTATTTCCATATGTGGTACTCATAATTTCCGTCTTTACAAGGAAAGTTCTTTCGATGTCTCAATTTGTTTTATAGTCCAATTTCAAATGTTTATTTTAGTCTTACCGTAATCCGAACGCGAGCATTTGTACCGTCCTCCAACAAAATTGCAATTTTAGACTCAAAAAAATCCCACTGGTGGGAATTTATTTCCATATGTGGTACTCATAATTTTCGTCTTTGCAAGGAACGTTCTTTCGATATCTCAGTTTGTTTTACAGTCCAATTTCAAATGTTTATTTAAGTCTTACCGTAATCCGAGCACGAGCATTTGTACCGTCCCCCAACAAAATTGCAATTTTAGACTCAAAAAAATCCCACTGGTGGGAATTTATTTCCATATGTGGTACTCATAATTTCCGTCTTTACAAGGAAAGTTCTTTCGATGTCTCAATTTGTTTTACAGTCCAATTTCAAATGTTTATTTTAGTCTTACCGTAATCCGAACGCGAGCATTTGTACCGTCCTCCAACAAAATTTCAATTTTAGACTCAAAAAAATCCCACTGGTGGGAATTTATTTCCAAATGTGGTACTCATAATTTCCGTCTTTACAAGGAAAGTTCTTTCGATATCTCAATTTGTTTTACAGTCCAATTTCAAATGTTCATTTAAGTCGTACAGTAATCCGGGCACGAGCATTTGTTCCGTCCCCAAACAAAATTGCAATTTTAGACTCAAAAAAATCCCACTGGTGCGAATTTATTTCCATATGTCGTACTCATAATTTCTGTCTTTACAAGGAAAGTTTTTTCGATATCTCAATTTGTTTTACAGTCCAATTTCAAATGTTTATTTAAGTTGTACAGTAATCCGGGAACGAGCATTTGTACCGTCCCCAAACAAAATTGCAATTTTAGACTCAAAAAAATCCCACTGGTGGGAATTTATTTCCATATGTGGTACTCATAATTTCCGTCTTTACAAGGAAAGTTCTTTCGATGTCTCAATTTGTTTTATAGTCCAATTTCAAATGTTTATTTTAGTCTTACCGTAATCCGAACGCGAGCATTTGTACCGTCCTCCAACAAAATTGCAATTTTAGACTCAAAAAAATCCCACTGGTGGGAATTTATTTCCATATGTGGTACTCATAATTTTCGTCTTTGCAAGGAACTTTCTTTCGATATCTCAGTTTGTTTTACAGTCCAATTTCAAATGTTTATTTAAGTCTTACCGTAATCCGAGCACGAGCATTTGTACCGTCCCCCAACAAAATTGCAATTTTAGACTCAAAAAAATCCCACTGGTGGGAATTTATTTACATATGTGGTACTCATAATTTCCGTCTTTACAAGGAAAGTTCTTTCGATGTCTCAATTTGTTTTACAGTCCAATTTCAAATGTTTATTTTAGTCTTACCGTAATCCGAACGCGAGCATTTGTACCGTCCTCCAACAAAATTGCAATTTTAGACTCAAAAAAATCCCACTGGTGCGAATTTATTTCCATATGTCGTACTCATAATTTCCGTCTTTACAAGGAAAGTTTTTTCGATATCTCAATTTGTTTTACAGTCCAATTTCAAATGTTTATTTAAGTTGTACAGTAATCCGGGCACGAGCATTTGTACCGTCCCCAAACAAAATTGCAATTTTAGACTCAAAAAAATCCCACTGGTGGGAATTTATTTCCATATGTGGTACTCATAATTTCCGTCTTTACAAGGAAAGTTCTTTCGATGTCTCAATTTGTTTTATAGTCCAATTTCAAATGTTTATTTAAGTTGTACAGTAATCCGGGCACGAGCATTTGTACCGTCCCCAAACAAAATTGCAATTTTAGACTCAAAAAAATCCCACTGGTGGGAATTTATTTCCATATGTGGTACTCATAATTTCCGTCTTTACAAGGAAAGTTCTTTCGATGTCTCAATTTGTTTTATAGTCCAATTTCAAATGTTTATTTTAGTCTTACCGTAATCCGAACGCGAGCATTTGTACCGTCCTCCAACAAAATTGCAATTTTAGACTCAAAAAAATCCCACTGGTGGGAATTTATTTCCATATGTGGTACTCATAATTTCCGTCTTTACAAGGAAAGTTCTTTCGATGTCTCAATTTGTTTTATAGTCCAATTTCAAATGTTTATTTTAGTCTTACCGTAATCCGAACGCGAGCATTTGTACCGTCCTCCAACAAAATTGCAATTTTAGACTCAAAAAAATCCCACTGGTGGGAATTTATTTCCATATGTGGTACTCATAATTTCCGTCTTTACAAGAAAAGTTCTTTCGATATCTCAATTTGTTTTACAGTCCAATTTCAAATGTTTATTTAAGTCGTAAAGTAATCCGGGCACGAGCATTTGTTCCGTCCCCAAACAAAATTGCAATTTTAGACTAAAAAAAATCCCACTGGTGGGAATTTATTTCCATATGTGGTACTCATAATTTCCGTCTTTACAAGGAAAGTTCTTTTGATATCTCAATTTGTTTTACAGTCCAATTTAAAATGTTTATTTAAGTTGTACAGTAATCCGGGCACGAGCATTTGTACCGTCCCCAAACAAAATTACAATTTTATACTCAAAAAAATCCCACTGGTGGGAATTTATTTCCATATGTGGTAATCATAATTTCTGTCTTTACAAGGAAAGTTCTTTCGATATCTCAATTTGTTTTACAGTCCAATTTCAAATGTTTATTTAAGTTGTAAAGTAATCCGGGCACGAGCATTTGTACCGTCCCCAAACAAAATTGCAATTTTAGACTCAAAAAAATCCAACTGGTGGCAATTTATTTCCATATGTGGTACTCATAATTTCCGTCTTTACAAGGAAAGTTCTTTCGATGTCTCAATTTGTTTTATAGTCCAATTTCAAATGTTTATTTTAGTCTTACCGTAATCCGAACGCGAGCATTTGTACCGTCCTCCAACAAAATTGCAATTTTAGACTCAAAAAAATCCCACTGGTGGGAATTTATTTCCATATGTGGTACTCATAATTTTCGTCTTTGCAAGGAACGTTCTTTCGATATCTCAGTTTGTTTTACAGTCCAATTTCAAATGTTTATTTAAGTCTTACCGTAATCCGAGCACGAGCATTTGTACCGTCCCCCAACAAAATTGCAATTTTAGACTCAAAAAAATCCCACTGGTGGGAATTTATTTCCATATGTGGTACTCATAATTTCCGTCTTTACAAGGAAAGTTCTTTCGATGTCTCAATTTGTTTTATAGTCCAATTTCAAATGTTTATTTTAGTCTTACCGTAATCCGAACGCGAGCATTTGTACCGTCCTCCAACAAAATTGCAATTTTAGACTCAAAAAAATCCCACTGGTGGGAATTTATTTCCATATGTGGTACTCATAATTTCCGTCTTTACAAGGAAAGTTCTTTCGATGTCTCAATTTGTTTTATAGTCCAATTTCAAATGTTTATTTTAGTCTTACCGTAATCCGAACGCGAGCATTTGTACCGTCCTCCAACAAAATTGCAATTTTAGACTCAAAAAAATCCCACTGGTGGGAATTTATTTCCATATGTGGTACTCATAATTTCCGTCTTTACAAGAAAAGTTCTTTCGATATCTCAATTTGTTTTACAGTCCAATTTCAAATGTTTATTTAAGTCGTAAAGTAATCCGGGCACGAGCATTTGTTCCGTCCCCAAACAAAATTGCAATTTTAGACTAAAAAAAATCCCACTGGTGGGAATTTATTTCCATATGTGGTACTCATAATTTCCGTCTTTACAAGGAAAGTTCTTTTGATATCTCAATTTGTTTTACAGTCCAATTTAAAATGTTTATTTAAGTTGTACAGTAATCCGGGCACGAGCATTTGTACCGTCCCCAAACAAAATTACAATTTTATACTCAAAAAAATCCCACTGGTGGGAATTTATTTCCATATGTGGTAATCATAATTTCTGTCTTTACAAGGAAAGTTCTTTCGATATCTCAATTTGTTTTACAGTCCAATTTCAAATGTTTATTTAAGTTGTAAAGTAATCCGGGCACGAGCATTTGTACCGTCCCCAAACAAAATTGCAATTTTAGACTCAAAAAAATCCAACTGGTGGCAATTTATTTCCATATGTGGTACTCATAATTTCCGTCTTTACAAGGAAAGTTCTTTCGATGTCTCAATTTGTTTTATAGTCCAATTTCAAATGTTTATTTTAGTCTTACCGTAATCCGAACGCGAGCATTTGTACCGTCCTCCAACAAAATTGCAATTTTAGACTCAAAAAAATCCCACTGGTGGGAATTTATTTCCATATGTGGTACTCATAATTTTCGTCTTTGCAAGGAACGTTCTTTCGATATCTCAGTTTGTTTTACAGTCCAATTTCAAATGTTTATTTAAGTCTTACCGTAATCCGAGCACGAGCATTTGTACCGTCCCCCAACAAAATTGCAATTTTAGACTCAAAAAAATCCCACTGGTGGGAATTTATTTCCATATGTGGTACTCATAATTTCCGTCTTTACAAGGAAAGTTCTTTCGATGTCTCAATTTGTTTTACAGTCCAATTTCAAATGTTTATTTTAGTCTTACCGTAATCCGAACGCGAGCATTTGTACCGTCCTCCAACAAAATTTCAATTTTAGACTCAAAAAAATCCCACTGGTGGTAATTTATTTCCAAATGTGGTACTCATAATTTCCGTCTTTACAAGGAAAGTTCTTTCGATATCTCAATTTGTTTTACAGTCCAATTTCAAATGTTCATTTAAGTCGTACAGTAATCCGGGCACGAGCATTTGTTCCGTCCCCAAACAAAATTGCAATTTTAGACTCAAAAAAATCCCACTGGTGCGAATTTATTTCCATATGTCGTACTCATAATTTCCGTCTTTACAAGGAAAGTTTTTTCGATATCTCAATTTGTTTTACAGTCCAATTTCAAATGTTTATTTAAGTTGTACAGTAATCCGAGCACGAGCATTTGTACCGTCCCCAAACAAAATTGCAATTTTAGACTCAAAAAAATCCCACTGGTGGGAATTTATTTCCATATGTGGTACTCATAATTTCCGTCTTTACAAGGAAATTTCTTTCGATGTCTCAATTTGTTTTATAGTCCAATTTCAAATGTTTATTTTAGTCTTACCGTGATCCGAACGCGAGCATTTGTACCGTCCTCCAACAAAATTGCAATTTTAGACTCAAAAAAATCCCACTGGTGGGAATTTATTTCCATATGTGGTACTCATAATTTCCGTCTTTACAAGGAAAGTTCTTTCGATGTCTCAATTTGTTTTATAGTCCAATTTCAAATGTTTATTTTAGTCTTACCGTAATCCGAACGCGAGCATTTGTACCGTCCTCCAACAAAATTGCAATTTTAGACTCAAAAAAATCCCACTGGTGGGAATTTATTTCCATATGTGGTACTCATAATTTCCGTCTTTACAAGGAAAGTTCTTTCGATATCTCAATTTGTTTTACAGTCCAATTTCAAATGTTTATTTAAGTCGTAAAGTAATCCGGGCACGAGCATTTGTTCCGTCCCCAAACAAAATTGCAATTTTAGACTAAAAAAAATCCCACTGGTGGGAATTTATTTCCATATGTGGTACTCATAATTTCCGTCTTTACAAGGAAAGTTCTTTCGATATCTCAATTTGTTTTACAGTCCAATTTAAAATGTTTATTTAAGTTGTACAGTAATCCGGGCACGAGCATTTGTACCGTCCCCAAACAAAATTACAATTTTATACTCAAAAAAATCCCACTGGTGGGAATTTATTTCCATATGTGGTACTCATAATTTCTGTCTTTACAAGGAAAGTTTTTTCGATATCTCAATTTGTTTTACAGTCCAATTTCAAATGTTTATTTAAGTTGTAAAGTAATCCGGGCACGAGCATTTGTACCGTCCCCAAACAAAATTGCAATTTTAGACTCAAAAAAATCCAACTGGTGGCAATTTATTTCCATATGTGGTACTCATAATTTCCGTCTTTACAAGGAAAGTTCTTTCGATGTCTCAATTTGTTTTATAGTCCAATTTCAAATGTTTATTTTAGTCTTACCGTAATCCGAACGCGAGCATTTGTACCGTCCTCCAACAAAATTGCAATTTTAGACTCAAAAAAATCCCACTGGTGGGAATTTATTTCCATATGTGGTACTCATAATTTTCGTCTTTGCAAGGAAAGTTCTTTCGATATCTCAGTTTGTTTTACAGTACAATTTCAAATGTTTATTTAAGTCTTACCGTAATCCGAGCACGAGCATTTGTACCGTCCCCCAACAAAATTGCAATTTTAGACTCAAAAAAATCCCACTGGTGGGAATTTATTTCCATATGTGGTACTCATAATTTCCGTCTTTACAAGGAAAGTTCTTTCGATGTCTCAATTTGTTTTACAGTCCAATTTCAAATGTTTATTTTAGTCTTACCGTAATCCGAACGCGAGCATTTGTACCGTCCTCCAACAAAATTTCAGTTTTAGACTCAAAAAAATCCCACTGGTGGGAATTTATTTCCAAATGTGGTACTCATAATTTCCGTCTTTACAAGGAAAGTTCTTTCGATATCTCAATTTGTTTTACAGTCCAATTTCAAATGTTCATTTAAGTCGTACAGTAATCCGGGCACGAGCATTTGTTCCGTCCCCAAACAAAATTGCAATTTTAGACTCAAAAAAATCCCACTGGTGCGAATTTATTTCCATATGTGGTACTCATAATTTCCGTCTTTACAAGGAAAGTTCTTTCGATGTCTCAATTTGTTTTATAGTCCAATTTCAAATGTTTATTTTAGTCTTACCGTAATCCGAACGCGAGCATTTGTACCGTCCTCCAACAAAATTGCAATTTTAGACTCAAAAAAATCCCACTGGTGGGAATTTATTTCCATATGTGGTACTCATAATTTCCGTCTTTACAAGGAAAGTTCTTTCGATGTCTCAATTTGTTTTATAGTCCAATTTCAAATGTTTATTTTAGTTTTACCGTAATCCGAACGCGAGCATTTGTACCGTCCTCCAACAAAATTGCAATTTTAGACTAAAAAAAATCCCACTGGTGGGAATTTATTTCCATATGTGGTACTCATAATTTCCGTCTTTACAAGGAAAGTTCTTTCGATATCTCAATTTGTTTTACAGTCCAATTTCAAATGTTTATTTAAGTCGTAAAGTAATCCGGGCACGAGCATTTGTTCCGTCCCCAAACAAAATTGCAATTTTAGACTAAAAAAAATCCTACTGGTGGGAATTTATTTCCATATGTGGTACTCATAATTTCCGTCTTTACAAGGAAAGTTCTTTCGATATCTCAATTTGTTTTACAGTCCAATTTAAAATGTTTATTTAAGTTGTACAGTAATCCGGGCACGAGCATTTGTACCGTCCCCAAACAAAATTACAATTTTATACTCAAAAAAATCCCACTGGTGGGAATTTATTTCCATATGTGGTACTCATAATTTCTGTCTTTACAAGGAAAGTTCTTTCGATATCTCAATTTGTTTTACAGTCCAATTTCAAATGTTTATTTAAGTTGTAAAGTAATCCGGGCACGAGCATTTGTACCGTCCCCAAACAAAATTGCAATTTTAGACTCAAAAAAATCCAACTGGTGGCAATTTATTTCCATATGTGGTACTCATAATTTCCGTCTTTACAAGGAAAGTTCTTTCGATGTCTCAATTTGTTTTATAGTCCAATTTCAAATGTTTATTTTAGTCTTACCGTAATCCGAACGCGAGCATTTGTACCGTCCTCCAACAAAATTGCAATTTTAGACTCAAAAAAATCCCACTGGTGGGAATTTATTTCCATATGTGGTACTCATAATTTTCGTCTTTGCAAGGAAAGTTCTTTCGATATCTCAGTTTGTTTTACAGTCCAATTTCAAATGTTTATTTAAGTCTTACCGTAATCCGAGCACGAGCATTTGTACCGTCCCCCAACAAAATTGCAATTTTAGACTCAAAAAAATCCCACTGGTGGGAATTTATTTCCATATGTGGTACTCATAATTTCCGTCTTTACAAGGAAAGTTCTTTCGATGTCTCAATTTGTTTTACAGTCCAATTTCAAATGTTTATTTTAGTCTTACCGTAATCCGAACGCGAGCATTTGTACCGTCCTCCAACAAAATTGCAATTTTAGACTCAAAAAAATCCCACTGGTGGGAATTTATTTCCAAATGTGGTACTCATAATTTCCGTCTTTACAAGGAAAGTTCTTTCGATATCTCAATTTGTTTTACAGTCCAATTTCAAATGTTCATTTAAGTCGTACAGTAATCCGGGCACGAGCATTTGTTCCGTCCCCAAACAAAATTGCAATTTTAGACTCAAAAAAATCCCACTGGTGGGAATTTATTTACATATGTGGTACTCATAATTTCCGTCATTACAAGGAAAGTTCTTTCGATATCTCAATTTGTTTTACAGTCCAATTTCAAATGTTTATATAAGTTGTACAGTAATCCGGGCACGAGCATTTGTATAGTCCCCAAACAAAATTGCAATTTTAGACTCAAAAAAATCCCACTGGTGGGAATTTATTTCCATATGTGGTACTCATAATTTCCGTCTTTACAAGGAAAGTTCTTTCGATGTCTCAATTTGTTTTATAGTCCAATTTCAAATGTTTATTTTAGTCTTACCGTAATCCGAACGCGAGCATTTGTACCGTCCTCCAACAAAATTGCAATTTTAGACTCAAAAAAATCCCACTGGTGGGAATTTATTTACATATGTGGTACTCATAATTTTCGTCATTAGAAGGAAAGTTCTTTCGATATCCCAATCTGTTTTACAGTCCAATTTCAAATGTTTATTTTAGTCTTACCGTAATCCGAACCCGAGCATTTGTACCGTCCTCCAACAAAATTGCAATTTTAGACTCAAAAAAATCCCACTGGTGCGAATTTATTTCCATATGTCGTACTCATAATTTCCGTCTTTACAAGGAAAGTTTTTTCGATATCTCAATTTGTTTTACAGTCCAATTTCAAATGTTTATTTAAGTTGTACAGTAATCCGGGCACGAGCATTTGTACCGTCCCCAAACAAAATTGCAATTTTAGACTCAAAAAAATCCCACTGGTGGGAATTTATTTCCATATGCGGTACTCATAATTTCCGTCTTTACAAGGAAAGTTCTTTCGATGTCTCAATTTGTTTTATAGTCCAATTTCAAATGTTTATTTTAGTCTTACCGTAATCCGAACGCGAGCATTTGTACCGTCCTCCAACAAAATTGCAATTTAGACTCAAAAAAATCCCACTGGTGGGAATTTATTTCAATATGTGGTACTCATAATTTCCGTCATTACAAGGAAAGTTCTTTCGATATCCCAATTTGTTTTATAGTCCAATTTCAAATGTTTATTTTAGTCTTACCGTAATCCGAACCCGAGCATTTGTACCGTCCTCCAACAAAATTGCAATTTTAGACTCAAAAAAATCCCACTGGTGGGAATTTATTTCCATATGTGGTACTCATAATTTCCGTCTTTACAAGGAAAGTTCTTTCGATGTCTCAATTTATTTTATAGTCCAATTTCAAATGTTTATTTTAGTCTTACCGTAATCCGAACGCGAGCATTTGTACCGTCCTCCAACAAAATTGCAATTTTAGACTCAAAAAAATCCCACTGGTGGGAATTTATTTCCATATGTGGTACTCATAATTTCCGTCTTTACAAGGAAAGTTCTTTCGATGTCTCAATTTGTTTTATAGTCCAATTTCAAATGTTTATTTTAGTCTTACCGTAATCCGAACGCGAGCATTTGTACCGTCCTCCAACAAAATTGCAATTTTAGACTCAAAAAAATCCCACTGGTGGGAATTTATTTACATATGTGGTACTCATAATTTCCGTCATTACAAGGAAAGTTCTTTCGATATCCCAATTTGTTTTACAGTCCAATTTCAAATGTTTATTTTAGTCTTACCGTAATCCGAACCCGAGCATTTGTACCGTCCTCCAACAAAATTGCAATTTTAGACTCAAAAAAATCCCACTGGTGGGAATTTTTTTCCATATGCGGTACTCATAATTTCCGTCTTTACAAGGAAAGTTCTTTCGATGTCTCAATTTGTTTTATAGTCCAATTTCAAATGTTTATTTTAGTCTTACCGTAATCCGAACGCGAGCATTTGTACCGTCCTCCAACAAAATTGCAATTTTAGACTCAAAAAAATCCCACTGGTGGGAATTTATTTCCATATGTGGTACTCATAATTTCCGTCTTTACAAGGAAAGTTCTTTCGATGTCTCAATTTGTTTTATAGTCCAATTTCAAATGTTTATTTTAGTCTTACCGTAATCCGAACGCGAGCATTTGTACCGTCCTCCAACAAAATTGCAATTTTAGACTCAAAAAAATCCCACTGGTGGGAATTTATTTACATATGTGGTACTCATAATTTCCGTCATTACAAGGAAAGTTCTTTCGATATCCCAATTTGTTTTACAGTCCAATTTCAAATGTTTATTTTAGTCTTACCGTAATCCAAACCCGAGCATTTGTACCGTCCTCCAACAAAATTGCAATTTTAGACTCAAAAAAATCCCACGGGTGGGAATTTATTTCCATATGCGGTACTCATAATTTCCGTCTTTACAAGGAAAGTTCTTTCGATGTCTCAATTTGTTTTATAGTCAAATTTCAAATGTTTATTTTAGTCTTACCGTAATCCGAACGCGAGCATTTGTACCGTCCTCCAACAAAATTGCAATTTTAGACTCAAAAAAATCCCACTAGTGGGAATTTATTTCCATATGTGGTACTCATAATTTCCGTCTTTACAAGGAAAGTTCTTTCGATATCTCAATTTGTTTTACAGTCCAATTTCAAATGTTTATTTAAGTCGTAAAGTAATCCGGGCACGAGCATTTGTTCCGTCCCCAAACAAAATTGCAATTTTAGACTAAAAAAAATCCCACTGGTGGGAATTTATTTCCATATGTGGTACTCATAATTTCCGTCTTTACAAGGAAAGTTCTTTCGATATCTCAATTTGTTTTACAGTCCAATTTAAAATGTTTATTTAAGTTGTACAGTAATCCGGGCACGAGCATTTGTACCGTCCCCAAACAAAATTGCAATTTTAGACTCAAAAAAATCCCACTGGTGGGAATTTATTTCCATATGTGGTACTCATAATTTCCGTCTTTACAAGGAAAGTTCTTTCGATGTCTCAATTTGTTTTATAGCCCAATTTCAAATGTTTATTTTAGTCTTACCGTAATCCGAACGCGAGCATTTGTACCGTCCTCCAACAAAATTGCAATTTTAGACTCAAAAAAATCCCACTGGTGGGAATTTATTTCCATATGTGGTACTCATAATTTTCGTCTTTGCAAGGAAAGTTCTTTCGATATCTCAGTTTGTTTTACAGTCCAATTTCAAATGTTTATTTAAGTCTTACCGTAATCCGAGCACGAGCATTTGTACCGTCCCCCAACAAAATTGCAATTTTAGACTCAAAAAAATCCCACTGGTGGGAATTTATTTACATATGTGGTACTCATAATTTCCGTCATTACAAGGAAAGTTCTTTCGATATCCCAATTTGTTTTACAGTCCAATTTCAAATGTTTATTTTAGTCTTACCGTAATCCGAACCCGAGCATTTGTACCGTCCTCCAACAAAATTGCAATTTTAGACTCAAAAAAATCCCACGGGTGGGAATTTATTTCCATATGCGGTACTCATAATTTCCGTCTTTACAAGGAAAGTTCTTTCGATGTCTCAATTTGTTTTATAGTCCAATTTCAAATGTTTATTTTAGTCTTACCGTAATCCGAACGCGAGCATTTGTACCGTCCTCCAACAAAATTGCAATTTTAGACTCAAAAAAATCCCACTAGTGGGAATTTATTTCCATATGTGGTACTCATAATTTCCGTCTTTACAAGGAAAGTTCTTTCGATATCTCAATTTGTTTTACAGTCCAATTTCAAATGTTTATTTAAGTCGTAAAGTAATCCGGGCACGAGCATTTGTTCCGTCCCCAAACAAAATTGCAATTTTAGACTAAAAAAAATCCCACTGGTGGGAATTTATTTCCATATGTGGTACTCATAATTTCCGTCTTTACAAGGAAAGTTCTTTCGATATCTCAATTTGTTTTACAGTCCAATTTAAAATGTTTATTTAAGTTGTACAGTAATCCGGGCACGAGCATTTGTACCGTCCCCAAACAAAATTGCAATTTTAGACTCAAAAAAATCCCACTGGTGGGAATTTATTTCCATATGTGGTACTCATAATTTCCGTCTTTACAAGGAAAGTTCTTTCGATGTCTCAATTTGTTTTATAGTCCAATTTCAAATGTTTATTTTAGTCTTACGGTAATCCGAACGCGAGCATTTGTACCGTCCTCCAACAAAATTGCAATTTTAGACTCAAAAAAATCCCACTGGTGGGAATTTATTTACATATGTGGTACTCATAATTTCCGTCATTACAAGGAAAGTTCTTTCGATATCCCAATTTGTTTTACAGTCCAATTTCAAATGTTTATTTAAGTCGTAAAGTAATCCGGGCACGAGCATTTGTTCCGTCCCGAAACAAAATTGCAATTTTAGACTCAAAAAAATCCCACTGGTGGGAATTTATTTCCATATGTTGTACTCATAATTTCCGTCTTTACAAGGAAAGTTCTTTCGATATCTCAATTTGTTTTACAGTCCAATTTCAAATGTTTATTTAAGTCGTACAGTAATCCGGGCACGAGCATTTGTTCCGTCCCCAAACAAAATTGCAATTTTAGACTCAAAAAAATCCCACTGGTGGGAATTTATTTCCTTATGTGGTACTTATAATTTCCGTCATTACAAGCAAAGTTCTTTCGATATCCCAATTTGTTTTACAGTCCAATTTCAAATGTTTATTTTAGTCTTACCGTAATCCGAACGCGAGCATTTGTACGGTCCTCCAACAAAATTACAATTTTAGACTCAAAAAAATCCCACTGGTGGGAATTTATTTCCATATGTGGTACTCATAATTTTCGTCTTTACAAGGAAAGTTTTTTCGATATCTCAATTTGTTTTACAGTTCAATTTCAAATGTTTATTTAAGTCGTACAGTAATCCGGGCACGAGCATTTGTTCCGTCCCCAAACAAAATTGCAATTTTAGACTCAAAAAAATCCCACTGGTGGGAATTTATTTCCATATGTGGTACTCATAATTTCCGTCTTTACAAGGAAGGTTCTTTCGATATCTCAATTTGTTTTACAGTCCAATTTCAAATGTTTATTTAAGTTGTACAGTAATCCGGGCACGAGCATTTGTACCGTCCCCAAACAAAATTGCAATTTTAGACTCAAAAAAATCCCACTGGTGGGAATTTATTTCCATATGTGGTACTCATAATTTTCGTCTTTACAAGGAAAGTTCTTTCGATATCTCAATTTGTTTTACAGTCCAATTTCAAATGTTTATTTAAGTCGTACAGTAATCCGGGCACGAGCATTTGTTCCGTCCCCAAACAAAATTGCAATTTTAGACTCAAAAAAATCCCACTGGTGGGAATTTATTTCCTTATGTGGTACTCATAATTTCCGTCATTACAAGCAAAGTTCTTTCGATATCCCAATTTGTTTTACAGTCCAATTTCAAATGTTTATTTTAGTCTTACCGTAATCCGAACGCGAGCATTTGTACGGTCCTCCAACAAAATTACAATTTTAGACTCAAAAAAATCCCACTGGTGGGAATTTATTTCCATATGTGGTACTCATAATTTTCGTCTTTACAAGGAAAGTTGTTTCGATATCTCAATTTGTTTTACAGTTCAATTTCAAATGTTTATTTAAGTCGTACAGTAATCCGGGCACGAGCATTTGTTCCGTCCCCAAACAAATCTGCAATTTTAGACTCAAAAAAATCCCACTGGTGGGAATTTATTTCCATATGTGGTACTCATAATTTCCGTCTTTACAAGAAAAGTTCTTTCGATATCTCAATTTGTTTTACAGTCCAATTTCAAATGTTTATTTAAGTTGTACAGTAATCCGGGCACGAGCATTTGTATCGTCCCCAAACAAAATTGCAATTTTAGACTCAAAAAAATCCCACTGGTGGGAATTTATTTCCATATGTGGTACTCATAATTTCCGTCTTTACAAGGAAAGTTCTTTCGATATCTCAATTTGTTTTACAGTCCAATTTCAAATGTTTATTTAAGTTGTACAGTAATCCGGGCACGAGCATTTGTATCGTTTCGAAACAAAATTGCAATTTTAGACTCAAAAAAATCCCACTGGTGGGAATTTATTTCCATATGTGGTACTCATAATTTCCGTCTTTACAAGGAAAGTTCTTTCGATGTCTCAATTTGTTTTATAGTCCAATTTCAAATGTTTATTTAAGTCGTACAGTAATCCGGGCACGAGCATTTGTTCCGTCCCCAAACAAAATTGCAATTTTAGACTCAAAAAAATCCCACTGGTGGGAATTTATTTCCTTATGTGGTACTCATAATTTCCGTCATTACAATTAAAGTTCTTTCGATATCCCAATTTGTTTTACAGTCCAATTTCAAATGTTTATTTTAGTCTTACCGTAATCCGAACGCGAGCATTTGTACGGTCCTCCAACAAAATTGCAATTTTAGACTCAAAAAAATCCCACTGGTGGGAATTTATTTCCATATGTGGTACTCATAATTTTCGTCTTTACAAGGAAAGTTCTTTCGATATCTCAATTTGTTTTACAGTCCAATTTCAAATGTTTATTTAAGTCGTACAGTAATCCGGGCACGAGCATTTGTTCCGTCCCCAAACAAAATTGCAATTTTAGACTCAAAAAAATCCCACTGGTGGGAATTTATTTCCATATGTGGTACTCATAATTTTCGTATTTACAAGGAAAGTTCTTTCGATATCTCAATTTGTTTTACAGTTCAATTTCAAATGTTTATTTAAGTCGTACAGTAATCCGGGCACGAGCATTTTTTTCCGTCCCCAAACAAAATTGCAATTTTAGACTCAAAAAAATCCCACTGGTGGGAATTTATTTCCATATGTGGTACTCATAATTTCCGTCTTTACAAGGAAAGTTCTTTCGATATCTCAATTTGTTTTACAGTCCAATTTCAAATGTTTATTTAAGTTGTACAGTAATCCGGGCACGAGCATTTGTATCGTCCCGAAACAAAATTGCAATTTTAGACTCAAAAAAATCCCACTGGTGGGAATTTATTTCCATATGTGGTACTCATAATTTCCGTCTTTACAAGGAAAGTTCTTTCGATGTCTCAATTTGTTTTGTAGTCCAATTTCAAATGTTTATTTTAGTCTTACCGTAATCCGAACGCGAGCATTTGTACCGTCCTCCAACAAAATTGCAATTTTAGACTCAAAAAAACCCACTGGTGGGAATTTATTTCCATATGTGGTACTCATAATTTCCGTCTTTACAAGGAAAGTTCTTTCGATATCTCAATTTGTTTTACAGTCCAATTTCAAATGTTTATTTAAGTCATAAAGTAATCCGGGCACGAGCATTTGTTCTGTCCCCAAACAAAATTGCTATTTTAGACTCAAAAAATTCCACTGGTGGGAATTTATTTCCATATGTGGTACTCATAATTTCCGTCTTTACAAGGAAAGTTCTTTCGATATCTCAATTTGTTTTACAGTCCAATTTCAAATGTTTATTTAAGTTGTACAGTAATCCGGGCACGAGCATTTGTACCGTCCCCAAACAAAATTGCAATTTTAGACTCAAAAAAATCCCACTGGTGGGAATTTATTTCCATATGTGTGTGGATATCGCAGGTTTTTTCAAAATTTACCCACTTTTAAAACATTTTTCATATTCAAATTCAAATACGAGTCGCCACTTAATTTTTAAAGGGAAAAATTAAGAAACCATTTAAAGACAAACTGATCTTTTGCGAAACCAAAGATAAACTGGGTCCGGGGATTATGGAATGAAAGGGGAAGGAGCCCGACGGACTAAAACACCCCCTTTCATCCTATCTCGCGATAGGCCTCTACTCAACATCCTTTTTAATCAAATTAATAATCTAAGCATGCCCTCAATTAATACATATATAGGTATACATAACACAAGCATGTTGGAAATGGTGTAAAATTGCTAACGGCAAAATATCATTCATAAGCCACGTAATTCAATTAGCAAACAACATGATATGCAATAGAGAACTAGAAAACATACCCGGGATCCAGCCGCGAATATCAAACGTGCAATGCATGCAAGAACAAAATAAACCTAAGAAAGGTCTCTAACACATATATACACATAAGGCAAAACCTAAGCTAAGGTGTCGCACATGGGGTCGAAAAATCAATTAAAATCAATAAAATAGATTAAACTAGAGAAGGGTTGAGAAATTGTACCTCAAAGCGCTACAAAACAAAGGTTAGTACACATGCCTTAGACAAGATATAATATCATAAATAAGTAAATCCTAAGTCATGTTCAATTAGATACATCTTAGGCAAGAGATAAGTCCTACTTATGGATATTAACATGTATGAATGAATGCATGAATATGAACAAATATGGGACATGAATTTATTCACCAATTTGGATCACTAAGCCTCTGGATTTAATCTAAATTATCATTATTCAAAACATGGTTTGGGTCTCAAGACATTAGGAGACCATTTGAGTTGAAACAAATAAGATTAGACAAAAACAGTAGCAGTTTTTTGTGATTTACAGAGAGCAGACCCGACGTTCAAAAATGGATATAAAATATTTCAACGGTTGGATCTTACTGATTTTTGGATATGTTACGCCTCTGTGAGTCTAGTTTCTAACCCAAAAAGAAAATTGAGGTTTCAACGGTTAGATCTCCGGGAATACTGAAAATACTAGACCTCACTCAGGATTCTGCAACTCTCTGTCCAGAGATCTTGTATGATTTTCTAAAAATAGTAAATAAATGAGAAACACTTAGATCTTTTTAGGGTACCTTCCTAACACATTAAGGTACTTATAAAAAATTATTTGAGACCCCAAAAACTTAATTAAGGTTCTGATTTATTAATTTCAAAACGGACTTATTATTCTGAAAGTATTCTAGAACTCTGGACAGATTATGATTAGCTCACAAAAACCATGATCGAACCCTTCTAATCACAAGATCTTGCTAAACCAAAAATCACAGTGGTAAAACAATGTGTTATGAACATTTTCCCGTTGGTTTCATTCGATTCCAACGGTCGGATTTCAAACTAAAAATCCTTGATCAAAAACAGTTTATGAACCCACTGTTTCATTTTGCTAGTTCAAGTTTATTGATTGGCCTCAACTATTAGAACATGAAGTTGGGGCTCAAACCAAATCATTTCTTCTACCATTTGATGGTCATTGAAGACTAAGGACCTCTTTAGACTTATGGACTTTTAATGAAGTATGAAATGGACTTCACAAAATCCCAAACAATGAATTCAAACTTATGGACCAAAATTTGAGTTCAAAATATTACCCCTACCACTTGGTGGTCATTGGAGGATAAAGACACACATACATGTAAGTTTTGGATGAAGTATGAAGAACTTCCCAAAACCCAAGGAAGGAATTAGTCTAAGCCATAGAGATAGACTCAAACTAAAGTACTTCTCCTACCATTTGATGGTCATTGGAGACTAAAAAAAAACAACTCTACTCTAATCTTCCATGGAATATAGTAGGAATTCCATAAGATTCATAGTAAAGAGATCCTAGTCATGAGTTGATACTAGTATCTCACCAACTATGTGTAGATTATGACCAATCTCCATATGGATCATAAGATCATAGGAAACTAAGGAATCAAAACTTAAAGAGTTTCAATGAGATATGGAAGATCTCATGAACCTCATGAATGAAATAGAAATAAAGGAAATCAAAGTTTTATTTAGGAACACAAATACTTCAAAACTAATTTATCTCAAACCCAAGGCATTAATTAGATCCAAATCAATAAAATATTATGAGATTCAATCACAAGTTCTAAGTGGTGTGTGATGAAATGGGGTAAGAAGAGAGATTTTGAAAATGTGTAAAGTTCCTAGATCTAAGAACTTGTGATTGAATTATTATATATATATATGAAGGCTTTACCTCTAGATCTTCTCAAAACTTGTAGAGATGTTGAATTCCTCAAGCTTTTCCTCTTCTTCTTCCTCAAGCTTCAAGCTCCTTCAATGGTGATTTGATGGTTGGGTAGAGTTTTGTTGGGATTTGGGTAAAATAATTGGTAGAGTTTCTCTCTCTATCTTTTTTTCTCTAAAGCTCTCCCAATATTTCTCTATATAATTCAAGTGTCTCCCTAAAATGAGAGAAAATGGGTTCTTTTATAGACTTTCATTATCTTAGGGGCTAAGATAAGGGTAGATATGTCAATTTGTGGTGAGTTAGGAATATTCTATGGCATCTCTAATTCTCCATGACACTTCTATGTAATTCCAAGAAACTTGAAGGGCATTTAAGTTGGCTAGAATAAAGGAACATTCTAGAGCATCTTCAAAACACATGGGAGATTAGTGCCCAACAAAGGGCTTTTTGGGTATTTCTTATATAAGGAATATGCCAAGGAATCTCTAACTCTCCAAATCACATGGGCTACTTTCTTTTATTATTTTCCTTTTCCTATATATATATATATGTATAGACACATTTTTTATTTTAAATCTAAATTAATCATATGAGTTACCAAATAGTATCTTTTTTCTTTTTTCTTTTTTTTTTTCTTTTTGAATCTAAAAATATGAGAAATAATGTTATTTTTAGAAAATATCATTATTATTATTTAATCTATTCCATTTTTTTTTAGAAAGTAACCCATGATCTAGTGAGCTCAAGACAGATGGTCAATGATTGGCCAAATCTAGGGATATTAGGAGCAAGGTTTGGGAGCTTGAAACTTTTCAGAAGTCGAAGCGATGAACTTGAAGAAAATCGTCGGAACATTATTCATCATTGATATCTAGAGGTAAATCCCCCCTAAGTTTAATAGTTCGGTCAAAATTGGGGTGTCTACAATGTGGTACTCATAATTTCCGTCTTTACAAGGAAAGTTCTTTCGATATCTCAATTTGTTTTACAGTCCAATTTCAAATGTTTATTTAAGTCGTACAGTAATCCGGGCACGAGCATTTGTTCCGTCCCCAAACAAAATTGCAATTTTAGACTCAAAAAAATCCCACTGGTGGGAATTTATTTCCATATGTGGTACTCATAATTTCCGTCTTTACAAGGAAAGTTCTTTCGATATCTCAATTTGTTTTACAGTCCAATTTCAAATGTTTATTTAAGTTGTACAGTAATCCGGGCACGAGCATTTGTACCGCCCCAAACAAAATTGCAATTTTAGACTCAAAAAAATCCCACTGGTGGGAATTTATTTCCATATGTGGTACTCATAATTTCCGTCTTTACAAGGAAAGTTCTTTCGATATCTCAATTTGTTTTACAGTCCAATTTCAAATGTTTATTTAAGTCGTAAAGTAATCCGGGCACGAGCATTTGTTCCGTCCCCAAACAAAATTGCTATTTTAGACTCAAAAAAATCCCACTGGTGGGAATTTATTTCCATATGTGGTACTCAAAATTTCCGTCTTTACAAGGAAGGTTCTTTCGATATCTCAATTTGTTTTACAGTCCAATTTCAAATGTTTATTTAAGTTGTACAGTAATCCGGGCACGAGCATTTGTACCGTCCCCAAACAAAATTGCAATTTTAGACTCAAAAAAACCCACTGGTGGGAATTTATTTCCATATGTGGTACTCATAATTTCCGTCTTTACAAGGAAAGTTCTTTCGATATCTCAATTTGTTTTACAGTCCAATTTCAAATGTTTATTTAAGTCGTACAGTAATCCGAGCACGAGCATTTGTTCCGTCCCCAAACAAAATTGCAATTTTAGACTCAAAAAAATCCCACTGGTGGGAATTTATTTCCATATGTGGTACTCATAATTTTCGTCTTTACAAGGAAAGTTCTTTCGATATCTCAATTTGTTTTACAGTTCAATTTCAAATGTTTATTTAAGTCGTACAGTAATCCGGGCACGAGCATTTGTTCCGTCCCCAAACAAAATTGCAATTTTAGACTCAAAAAAATCCCACTGGTGGGAATTTATTTCCTTATGTGGTACTCATAATTTCCGTCATTACAAGCAAAGTTCTTTCGATATCCCAATTTGTTTTACAGTCCAATTTCAAATGTTTATTTTAGTCTTACCGTAATCCGAACGCGAGCATTTGTACGGTCCTCCAACAAAATTACAATTTTAGACTCAAAAAAATCCCACTGGTGGGAATTTATTTCCATATGTGGTACTCATAATTTTCGTCTTTACAAGGAAAGTTCTTTCGATATCTCAATTTGTTTTACAGTTCAATTTCAAATGTTTATTTAAGTCGTACAGTAATCCGGGCACGAGCATTTGTTCCGTCCCCAAACAAAATTGCAATTTTAGACTCAAAAAAATCCCACTGGTGGGAATTTATTTCCATATGTGGTACTCATAATTTTCGTCTTTACAAGGAAAGTTCTTTCGATATCTCAATTTGTTTTACAGTTCAATTTCAAATGTTTATTTAAGTCGTACAGTAATCCGGGCACGAGCATTTGTTCCGTCCCCAAACAAAATTGCAATTTTAGACTCAAAAAAATCCCACTGGTGGGAATTTATTTCCATATGTGGTACTCATAATTTCCGTCTTTACAAGGAAGGTTCTTTCGATATCTCAATTTGTTTTACAGTCCAATTTCAAATGTTTATTTAAGTTGTACAGTAATCCGGGCACGAGCATTTGTACCGTCCCCAAACAAAATTGCAATTTTAGACTCAAAAAAATCCCACTGGTGGGAATTTATTTCCATATGTGGTACTCATAATTTCCGTCTTTACAAGGAAAGTTCTTTCGATATCTCAATTTGTTTTACAGTCCAATTTCAAATGTTTATTTAAGTCGTACAGTAATCCGGGCACGAGCATTTGTTCCGTCCCCAAACAAAATTGCAATTTTAGACTCAAAAAAATCCCACTGGTGGGAATTTATTTCCTTATGTGGTACTCATAATTTCCGTCATTACAAGCAAAGTTCTTTCGATATCCCAATTTGTTTTACAGTCCAATTTCAAATGTTTATTTTAGTCTTACCGTAATCCGAACGCGAGCATTTGTACGGTCCTCCAACAAAATTACAATTTTAGACTCAAAAAAATCCCACTGGTGGGAATTTATTTCCATATGTGGTACTCATAATTTTCGTCTTTACAAGGAAAGTTCTTTCGATATCTCAATTTGTTTTACAGTTCAATTTCAAATGTTTATTTAAGTCGTACAGTAATCCGGGCACGAGCATTTGTTCCGTCCCCAAACAAAATTGCAATTTTAGACTCAAAAAAATCCCACTGGTGGGAATTTATTTCCATATGTGGTACTCATAATTTCCGTCTTTACAAGGAAAGTTCTTTCGATATCTCAATTTGTTTTACAGTCCAATTTCAAATGTTTATTTAAGTTGTACAGTAATCCGGGCACGAGCATTTGTATCGTCCCCAAACAAAATTGCAATTTTAGACTCAAAAAAATCCCACTGGTGGGAATTTATTTCCATATGTGGTACTCATAATTTCCGTCTTTACAAGGAAAGTTCTTTCGATATCTCAATTTGTTTTACAGTCCAATTTCAAATGTTTATTTAAGTTGTACAGTAATCCGGGCACGAGCATTTGTATCGTTTCGAAACAAAATTGCAATTTTAGACTCAAAAAAATCCCACTGGTGGGAATTAATTTCCATATGTGGTACTCATAATTTCCGTCTTTACAAGGAAAGTTCTTTCGATGTCTCAATTTGTTTTATAGTCCAATTTCAAATGTTTATTTAAGTCGTACAGTAATCCGGGCACGAGCATTTGTTCCGTCCCCAAACAAAATTGCAATTTTAGACTCAAAAAAATCCCACTGGTGGGAATTTATTTCCTTATGTGGTACTCATAATTTCCGTCATTACAATTAAAGTTCTTTCGATATCCCAATTTGTTTTACAGTCCAATTTCAAATGTTTATTTTAGTCTTACCGTAATCCGAACGCGAGCATTTGTACGGTCCTCCAACAAAATTGCAATTTTAGACTCAAAAAAATCCCACTGGTGGGAATTTATTTCCATATGTGGTACTCATAATTTTCGTCTTTACAAGGAAAGTTCTTTCGATATCTCAATTTGTTTTACAGTCCAATTTCAAATGTTTATTTAAGTCGTACAGTAATCCGGGCACGAGCATTTGTTCCGTCCCCAAACAAAATTGCAATTTTAGACTCAAAAAAATCCCACTGGTGGGAATTTATTTCCATATGTGGTACTCATAATTTCCGTCTTTACAAGGAAGGTTCTTTCGATATCTCAATTTGTTTTACAGTCCAATTTCAAATGTTTATTTAAGTAGTACAGTAATCCGGGCACGAGCATTTGTACCGTCCCGAAACAAAATTGCAATTTTAGACTCAAAAAAATCCCACTGGTGGGAATTTATTTCCATATGTGGTACTCATAATTTCCGTCTTTACAAGGAAAGTTCTTTCGATATCTCAATATGTTTTACAGTCCAATTTCAAATGTTTATTTTAGTATTACCGTAATCCGAACCCGAGCATTTGTACCGTCCTCCAACAAAATTGCAATTTTAGACTCAAAAAAATCCCACTGGTGGGAATTTATTTCCATATGTGGTACTCATAATTTCCGTCTTTACAAGGAAAGTTCTTTCGATGTCTCAATTTGTTTTATAGTCCAATTTCAAATGTTTATTTTAGTCTTACCGTAATCCGAACGCGAGCATTTGTACCGTCCTCCAACAAAATTGCAATTTTAGACTCAAAAAAATCCCACTGGTAGGAATTTATTTCCATATGTGGTACTCATAATTTCCGTCTTTACAAGGAAAGTTCTTTCGATATCTCAGTTTGTTTTACAGTCCAATTTCAAATGTTTATTTTTGTTGTACCGTAATCCGAGCACGAGCATTTGTACCGTCCCCCAACAAAATTGCAATTTTAGACTCAAAAAAATCCCACTGGTGGGAATTTATTTCCATATGTGGTACTCATAATTTCCGTCTTTACAAGGAAAGTTCTTTCGATATCTCAATATGTTTTACAGTCCAATTTCAAATGTTTATTTTAGTATTACCGTAATCCGAACCCGAGCATTTGTACCGTCCTCCAACAAAATTGCAATTTTAGACTCAAAAAAATCCCACTGGTGGGAATTTATTTCCATATGTGGTACTCATAATTTCCGTCTTTACAAGGAAAGTTCTTTCGATGTCTCAATTTGTTTTATAGTCCAATTTCAAATGTTTATTTTAGTCTTACCGTAATCCGAACGCGAGCATTTGTACCGTCCTCCAACAAAATTGCAATTTTAGACTCAAAAAAATCCCACTGGTAGGAATTTATTTCCATATGTGGTACTCATAATTTCCGTCTTTACAAGGAAAGTTCTTTCGATATCTCAGTTTGTTTTACAGTCCAATTTCAAATGTTTATTTTTGTTGTACCGTAATCCGAGCACGAGCATTTGTACCGTCCCCCAACAAAATTGCAATTTTAGACTCAAAAAAATCCCACTGGTGGGAATTTATTTCCATATGTGGTACTCATAATTTCCGTCTTTACAAGGAAAGTTCTTTCGATGTCTCAATTTGTTTTATAGTCCAATTTCAAATGTTTATTTTAGTCTTACCGTAATCCGAACGCGAGCATTTGTACCGTCCTTCAACAAAATTGCCATTTTAGACTCAAAAAAATCCCACTGGTGGGAATTTATTTCCATATGTGGTACTCATAATTTCCGTCTTTACAAGGAAAGTTCTTTCGATATCTCAATTTGTTTTACAGTCCAATTTCAAATGTTTATTTAAGTCGTAAAGTAATCCGGGCACGAGCATTTGTTCCGTCCCAAACAAAATTACTATTTTAGACTCAAAAAAATCCCACTGGTGGGAATTTATTTCCTTATGTGGTACTCATAATTTCCGTCTTTACAAGGAAAGTTTTTTCGATATCTCAATTTGTTTTACAGTCCAATTTCAAATGTTTATTTAAGTCGTAAAGTAATCCGGGCACGAGCATTTGTTCCGTCCCAAACAAAATTTCTATTTTAGACTCAAAAAAATCCCACTGGTGGGAATTTATTTCCATATGTGGTACTCATAATTTCCGTCTTTACAAGGAAAGTTCTTTCGATATCTCAATTTGTTTTACAGTCCAATTTCAAATGTTTATTTAAGTTGTAAACTAATCCGGGCACGAGCATTTGTACCGTCCCCAAACAAAATTGCAATTTTAGACTCAAAAAAATCCCACTGGTGGGAATTTATTTCCATATGTGGTACTCATAATTTCCGTCTTTACAAAGAAAGTTCTTTCGATATCTCAATTTGTTTTACAGTCCTATTTCAAATGTTTATTTAAGTTGTACAGTAATCCGGGCACGAGCATTTTTACCGTCCCGAAACAAAATTGCAATTTTAGACTCAAAAAAATCCCACTGGTGGGAATTTATTTCCATATGTGGTACTCATAATTTCCGTCTTTACAAGGAAAGTTCTTTCGATGTCTCAATTTGTTTTATAGTCCAATTTAAAATGTTTATTTTAGTCTTACCGTAATCCGAACGCGAGCATTTGTACCGTCCTCCAACAAAATTGCAATTTTAGACTCAAAAAAATCCCACTGGTGGGAATTTATTTCCATATGTGGTACTCATAATTTCCGTCATTACAAGGAAAGTTCTTTCGATATCCCAATTTGTTTTACAGTCCAATTTCAAATGTTTATTTTAGTCTTACCGTAATCCGAATCCGAGCATTTTTACCGTCCTCCAACAAAATTGCAATTTTAGACTCAAAAAAATCCCACTGGTGGGAATTTATTTCCATATGTGGTACTCATAATTTCCGTCTTTACAAGGAAAGTTCTTTCGATGTCTCAATTTGTTTTATAGTCCAATTTAAAATGTGTATTTTAGTCTTACCGTAATCCGAACGCGAGCATTTGTACCGTCCTCCAACAAAATTGCAATTTTAGACTCAAAAAAATCCCACTGGTGGGAATTTATTTCCATATGTGGTACTCATAATTTCCGTCATTACAAGGAAAGTTCTTTCGATATCCCAATTTGTTTTACAGTCCAATTTCAAATGTTTATTTTAGTCTTACCGTAATCCGAACCCGAGCATTTTTACCGTCCTCCAACAAAATTGCAATTTTAGACTCAAAAAAATCCCACTGGTGGGAATTTATTTCCATATGTGGTACTCATAATTTCCGTCTTTACAAGGAAAGTTCTTTCGATATCTCAATTTGTTTTACATTCCAATTTCAAATGTTTATTTAAGTTGTAAAGTAATCCGGGCACGAGCATTTGTACCGTCCCCAAACAAAATTGCAATTTTAGACTCAAAAAAATCCCACTGGTGGGAATTTATTTCCATATGTGGTACTCATAATTTCCGTCTTTACAAGGAAAGTTCTTTCGATGTCTCAATTTGTTTTATAGTCCAATTTCAAATGTTTATTTTAGTATTACCGTAATCCGAACGCGAGCATTTGTACCGTCCTCCAACAAAATTGCAATTTTAGACTCAAAAAAATCCCACTGGTGGGAATTTATTTTCATATGTGGTACTCATAATTTCCGTCTTTACAAGGAAAGTTCTTTCGATATCTCAGTTTGTTTTACAGTCCAATTTCAAATGTTTATTTTTGTTGTACCGTAATCCGAGCACGAGCATTTGTACCGTCCCCCAACAAAATTGCAATTTTAGACTCAAAAAAATCCCACTGGTGGGAATTTATTTCCATATGTGGTACTCATAATTTCCGTCTTTACAAGGAAAGTTCTTTCGATGTCTCAATTTGTTTTATAGTCCAATTTCAAATGTTTATTTTAGTCTTACCGTAATCCGAACGCGAGCATTTGTACCGTCCTTCAACAAAATTGCCATTTTAGACTCAAAAAAATCCCACTGGTGGGAATTTATTTCCATATGTGGTACTCATAATTTCCGTCTTTACAAGGAAAGTTCTTTCGATATCTCAATTTGTTTTACAGTCCAATTTCAAATGTTTATTTAAGTCGTAAAGTAATCCGGGCACGAGCATTTGTTCCGTCCCAAACAAAATTACTATTTTAGACTCAAAAAAATCCCACTGGTGGGAATTTATTTCCTTATGTGGTACTCATAATTTCCGTCTTTACAAGGAAAGTTTTTTCGATATCTCAATTTGTTTTACAGTCCAATTTCAAATGTTTATTTAAGTCGTAAAGTAATCCGGGCACGAGCATTTGTTCCGTCCCAAACAAAATTTCTATTTTAGACTCAAAAAAATCCCACTGGTGGGAATTTATTTCCATATGTGGTACTCATAATTTCCGTCTTTACAAGGAAAGTTCTTTCGATATCTCAATTTGTTTTACAGTCCAATTTCAAATGTTTATTTAAGTTGTAAACTAATCCGGGCACGAGCATTTGTACCGTCCCCAAACAAAATTGCAATTTTAGACTCAAAAAAATCCCACTGGTGGGAATTTATTTCCATATGTGGTACTCATAATTTCCGTCTTTACAAAGAAAGTTCTTTCGATATCTCAATTTGTTTTACAGTCCTATTTCAAATGTTTATTTAAGTTGTACAGTAATCCGGGCACGAGCATTTTTACCGTCCCGAAACAAAATTGCAATTTTAGACTCAAAAAATCCCCACTGGTGGGAATTTATTTCCATATGTGGTACTCATAATTTCCGTCTTTACAAGGAAAGTTCTTTCGATGTCTCAATTTGTTTTATAGTCCAATTTAAAATGTTTATTTTAGTCTTACCGTAATCCGAACGCGAGCATTTGTACCGTCCTCCAACAAAATTGCAATTTTAGACTCAAAAAAATCCCACTGGTAGGAATTTATTTCCATATGTGGTACTCATAATTTCCGTCTTTACAAGGAAAGTTCTTTCGATATCTCAGTTTGTTTTACAGTCCAATTTCAAATGTTTATTTTTGTTGTACCGTAATCCGAGCACGAGCATTTGTACCGTCCCCCAACAAAATTGCAATTTTAGACTCAAAAAAATCCCACTGGTGGGAATTTATTTCCATATGTGGTACTCATAATTTCCGTCTTTACAAGGAAAGTTCTTTCGATGTCTCAATTTGTTTTATAGTCCAATTTCAAATGTTTATTTTAGTCTTACCGTAATCCGAACGCGAGCATTTGTACCGTCCTTCAACAAAATTGCCATTTTAGACTCAAAAAAATCCCACTGGTGGGAATTTATTTCCATATGTGGTACTCATAATTTCCGTCTTTACAAGGAAAGTTCTTTCGATATCTCAATTTGTTTTACAGTCCAATTTCAAATGTTTATTTAAGTCGTAAAGTAATCCGGGCACGAGCATTTGTTCCGTCCCAAACAAAATTACTATTTTAGACTCAAAAAAATCCCACTGGTGGGAATTTATTTCCTTATGTGGTACTCATAATTTCCGTCTTTACAAGGAAAGTTTTTTCGATATCTCAATTTGTTTTACAGTCCAATTTCAAATGTTTATTTAAGTCGTAAAGTAATCCGGGCACGAGCATTTGTTCCGTCCCAAACAAAATTTCTATTTTAGACTCAAAAAAATCCCACTGGTGGGAATTTATTTCCATATGTGGTACTCATAATTTCCGTCTTTACAAGGAAAGTTCTTTCGATATCTCAATTTGTTTTACAGTCCAATTTCAAATGTTTATTTAAGTTGTAAACTAATCCGGGCACGAGCATTTGTACCGTCCCCAAACAAAATTGCAATTTTAGACTCAAAAAAATCCCACTGGTGGGAATTTATTTCCATATGTGGTACTCATAATTTCCGTCTTTACAAAGAAAGTTCTTTCGATATCTCAATTTGTTTTACAGTCCTATTTCAAATGTTTATTTAAGTTGTACAGTAATCCGGGCACGAGCATTTTTACCGTCCCGAAACAAAATTGCAATTTTAGACTCAAAAAATCCCCACTGGTGGGAATTTATTTCCATATGTGGTACTCATAATTTCCGTCTTTACAAGGAAAGTTCTTTCGATGTCTCAATTTGTTTTATAGTCCAATTTAAAATGTTTATTTTAGTCTTACCGTAATCCGAACGCGAGCATTTGTACCGTCCTCCAACAAAATTGCAATTTTAGACTCAAAAAAATCCCACTGGTAGGAATTTATTTCCATATGTGGTACTCATAATTTCCGTCTTTACAAGGAAAGTTCTTTCGATATCTCAGTTTGTTTTACAGTCCAATTTCAAATGTTTATTTTTGTTGTACCGTAATCCGAGCACGAGCATTTGTACCGTCCCCCAACAAAATTGCAATTTTAGACTCAAAAAAATCCCACTGGTGGGAATTTATTTCCATATGTGGTACTCATAATTTCCGTCTTTACAAGGAAAGTTCTTTCGATATCTCAATATGTTTTACAGTCCAATTTCAAATGTTTATTTTAGTATTACCGTAATCCGAACCCGAGCATTTGTACCGTCCTCCAACAAAATTGCAATTTTAGACTCAAAAAAATCCCACTGGTGGGAATTTATTTCCATATGTGGTACTCATAATTTCCGTCTTTACAAGGAAAGTTCTTTCGATGTCTCAATTTGTTTTATAGTCCAATTTCAAATGTTTATTTTAGTCTTACCGTAATCCGAACGCGAGCATTTGTACCGTCCTCCAACAAAATTGCAATTTTAGACTCAAAAAAATCCCACTGGTAGGAATTTATTTCCATATGTGGTACTCATAATTTCCGTCTTTACAAGGAAAGTTCTTTCGATGTCTCAATTTGTTTTATAGTCCAATTTCAAATGTTTATTTTAGTCTTACCGTAATCCGAACGCGAGCATTTGTACCGTCCTCCAACAAAATTGCAATTTTAGACTCAAAAAAATCCCACTGGTAGGAATTTATTTCCATATGTGGTACTCATAATTTCCGTCTTTACAAGGAAAGTTCTTTCGATATCTCAGTTTGTTTTACAGTCCAATTTCAAATGTTTATTTTTGTTGTACCGTAATCCGAGCACGAGCATTTGTACCGTCCCCCAACAAAATTGCAATTTTAGACTCAAAAAAATCCCACTGGTGGGAATTTATTTCCATATGTGGTACTCATAATTTCCGTCTTTACAAGGAAAGTTCTTTCGATATCTCAGTTTGTTTTACAGTCCAATTTCAAATGTCTATTTTTGTTGTACCGTAATCCGAGCACGAGCATTTGTACCGTCCCCCAACAAAATTGCAATTTTAGACTCAAAAAAATCCCACTGGTGGGAATTTATTTCCATATGTGGTACTCATAATTTCCGTCTTTACAAGGAAAGTTCTTTCGATGTCTCAATTTGTTTTATAGTCCAATTTCAAATGTTTATTTTAGTCTTACCGTAATCCGAACGCGAGCATTTGTACCGTCCTTCAACAAAATTGCCATTTTAGACTCAAAAAAATCCCACTGGTGGGAATTTATTTCCATATGTGGTACTCATAATTTCCGTCTTTACAAGGAAAGTTCTTTCGATATCTCAATTTGTTTTACAGTCCAATTTCAAATGTTTATTTAAGTCGTAAAGTAATCCGGGCACGAGCATTTGTTCCGTCCCAAACAAAATTACTATTTTAGACTCAAAAAAATCCCACTGGTGGGAATTTATTTCCTTATGTGGTACTCATAATTTCCGTCTTTACAAGGAAAGTTTTTTCGATATCTCAATTTGTTTTACAGTCCAATTTCAAATGTTTATTTAAGTTGTAAAGTAATCCGGGCACGAGCATTTGTTCCGTCCCAAACAAAATTTCTATTTTAGACTCAAAAAAATCCCACTGGTGGGAATTTATTTCCATATGTGGTACTCATAATTTCCGTCTTTACAAGGAAAGTTCTTTCGATATCTCAATTTGTTTTACAGTCCAATTTCAAATGTTTATTTAAGTTGTAAACTAATCTGGGCACGAGCATTTGTACCGTCCCCAAACAAAATTGCAATTTTAGACTCAAAAAAATCCCACTGGTGGGAATTTATTTCCATATGTGGTACTCATAATTTCCGTCTTTACAAAGAAAGTTCTTTCGATATCTCAATTTGTTTTACAGTCCTATTTCAAATGTTTATTTAAGTTGTACAGTAATCCGGGCACGAGCATTTTTACCGTCCCGAAACAAAATTGCAATTTTAGACTCAAAAAAATCCCACTGGTGGGAATTTATTTCCATATGTGGTACTCATAATTTCCGTCTTTACAAGGAAAGTTCTTTCGATGTCTCAATTTGTTTTATAGTCCAATTTAAAATGTTTATTTTAGTCTTACCGTAATCCGAACGCGAGCATTTGTACCGTCCTCCAACAAAATTGCAATTTTAGACTCAAAAAAATCCCACTGGTGGGAATTTATTTCCATATGTGGTACTCATAATTTCCGTCATTACAAGGAAAGTTCTTTCGATATCCCAATTTGTTTTACAGTCCAATTTCAAATGTTTATTTTAGTCTTACCGTAATCCGAACCCGAGCATTTTTACCGTCCTCCAACAAAATTGCAATTTTAGACTCAAAAAAATCCCACTGGTGGGAATTTATTTCCATATGTGGTACTCATAATTTCCGTCTTTACAAGGAAAGTTCTTTCGATGTCTCAATTTGTTTTATAGTCCAATTTAAAATGTGTATTTTAGTCTTACCGTAATCCGAACGCGAGCATTTGTACCGTCCTCCAACAAAATTGCAATTTTAGACTCAAAAAAATCCCACTGGTGGGAATTTATTTCCATATGTGGTACTCATAATTTCCGTCATTACAAGGAAAGTTCTTTCGATATCCCAATTTGTTTTACAGTCCAATTTCAAATGTTTATTTTAGTCTTACCGTAATCCGAACCCGAGCATTTTTACCGTCCTCCAACAAAATTGCAATTTTAGACTCAAAAAAATCCCACTGGTGGGAATTTATTTCCATATGTGGTACTCATAATTTCCGTCTTTACAAGGAAAGGTCTTTCGATATCTCAATTTGTTTTACATTCCAATTTCAAATGTTTATTTAAGTTGTAAAGTAATCCGGGCACGAGCATTTGTACCGTCCCCAAACAAAATTGCAATTTTAGACTCAAAAAAATCCCACTGGTGGGAATTTATTTCCATATGTGGTACTCATAATTTCCGTCTTTACAAGGAAAGTTCTTTCGATGTCTCAATTTGTTTTATAGTCCAATTTCAAATGTTTATTTTAGTATTACCGTAATCCGAACGCGAGCATTTGTACCGTCCTCCAACAAAATTGCAATTTTAGACTCAAAAAAATCCCACTGGTGGGAATTTATTTTCATATGTGGTACTCATAATTTCCGTCTTTACAAGGAAAGTTCTTTCGATATCTCAGTTTGTTTTACAGTCCAATTTCAAATGTCTATTTTTGTTGTACCGTAATCCGAGCACGAGCATTTGTACCGTCCCCCAACAAAATTGCAATTTTAGACTCAAAAAAATCCCACTGGTGGGAATTTATTTCCATATGTGGTACTCATAATTTCCGTCTTTACAAGGAAAGTTCTTTCGATGTCTCAATTTGTTTTATAATCCAATTTCAAATGTTTATTTTAGTCTTACCGTAATCCGAACACGAGCATTTGTACCGTCCTCCAACAAAATTGCAATTTTAGACTCAAAAAAATCCCACTGGTGGGAATTTATTTCCATATGTGGTACTCATAATTTCCGTCTTTACAAGGAAAGTTCTTTCTATATATCAGTTTGTTTTACAGTCCAATTTCAAATGTTTATTTAAGTTGTACCGTAATCCGAGCGCGAGCATTTGTACCGTCCTCCAACAAAATTGCAATTTTAGACTCAAAAAAATACCACTGGTGGGAATTTATTTCCATATGTGGTACTCATAATTTCCGTCTTTACAAAGAAAGTTCTTTCGATATCTCAATTTGTTTTACAGTCCTATTTCAAATGTTTATTTAAGTAGTACAGTAATCCGGGCACGAGCATTTTTACCGTCCCGAAACAAAATTGCAATTTTAGACTCAAAAAAATCCCACTGGTGGGAATTTATTTCCATATGTGGTACTCATAATTTCCGTCTTTACAAGGAAAGTTCTTTCGATGTCTCAATTTGTTTTATAGTCCAATTTAAAATGTTTATTTTAGTCTTACCGTAATCCGAACGCGAGCATTTGTACCGTCCTCCAACAAAATTGCAATTTTAGACTCAAAAAAATCCCACTGGTGGGAATTTATTTCCATATGTGGTACTCATAATTTCCGTCATTACAAGGAAAGTTCTTTCGATATCCCAATTTGTTTTACAGTCCAATTTCAAATGTTTATTTTAGTCTTACCGTAATCCGAACCCGAGCATTTTTACCGTCCTCCAACAAAATTGCAATTTTAGACTCAAAAAAATCCCACTGGTGGGAATTTATTTCCATATGTGGTACTCATAATTTCCGTCTTTACAAGGAAAGTTCTTTCGATGTCTCAATTTGTTTTATAGTCCAATTTAAAATGTGTATTTTAGTCTTACCGTAATCCGAACGCGAGCATTTGTACCGTCCTCCAACAAAATTGCAATTTTAGACTCAAAAAAATCCCACTGGTGGGAATTTATTTCCATATGTGGTACTCATAATTTCCGTTATTACAAGGAAAGTTCTTTCAATATCCCAATTTGTTTTACAGTCCAATTTCAAATGTTTATTTTAGTCTTACCGTAATCCGAACCCGAGCATTTTTACCGTCCTCCAACAAAATTGCAATTTTAGACTCAAAAAAATCCCACTGGTGGGAATTTATTTCCATATGTGGTACTCATAATTTCCGTCTTTACAAGGAAAGTTCTTTCGATATCTCAATTTGTTTTACATTCCAATTTCAAATGTTTATTTAAGTTGTAAAGTAATCCGGGCACGAGCATTTGTACCGTCCCCAAACAAAATTGCAATTTTAGACTCAAAAAAATCCCACTGGTGGGAATTTATTTCCATATGTGGTACTCATAATTTCCGTCTTTACAAGGAAAGTTCTTTCGATGTCTCAATTTGTTTTATAGTCCAATTTCAAATGTTTATTTTAGTATTACCGTAATCCGAACGCGAGCATTTGTACCGTCCTCCAACAAAATTGCAATTTTAGACTCAAAAAAATCCCACTGGTGGGAATTTATTTTCATATGTGGTACTCATAATTTCCGTCTTTACAAGGAAAGTTCTTTCGATATCTCAGTTTGTTTTACAGTCCAATTTCAAATGTCTATTTTTGTTGTACCGTAATCCGAGCACGAGCATTTGTACCGTCCCCCAACAAAATTGCAATTTTAGACTCAAAAAAATCCCACTGGTGGGAATTTATTTCCATATGTGGTACTCATAATTTCCGTCTTTACAAGGAAAGTTCTTTCGATGTCTCAATTTGTTTTATAGTCCAATTTCAAATGTTTATTTAAGTTGTAAAGTAATCCGGGCACGACCATTTGTACCGTCCCCAAACAAAATTGCAATTTTAGACTCAAAAAAATCCCACTGGTGGGAATTTATTTCCATATGTGGTACTCATAATTTCCGTCTTTACAAGGAAAGTTCTTTCGATATCTCAATTTGTTTTACAGTCCAATTTCAAATGTTTATTTAAGTCGTAAAGTAATCCGGGCACGAGCATTTGTTCCGTCCCAAACAAAATTACTATTTTAGACTCAAAAAAATCCCACTGGTGGGAATTTATTTCCTTATGTGGTACTCATAATTTCCGTCTTTACAAGGAAAGTTTTTTCGATATCTCAATTTGTTTTACAGTCCAATTTCAAATGTTTATTTAAGTCTTACCGTAATCCGAACCCGAGCATTTTTACCGTCCTCCAACAAAATTGCAATTTTATACTCAAAAAAATCCCACTGGTGGGAATTTATTTCCATATGTGGTACTCATAATTTCCGTCTTTACAAGGAAAGTTCTTTCGATATCTCAATTTGTTTTACAGTCCAATTTCAAATGTCTATTTTTGTTGTACCGTAATCCGAGCACGAGCATTTGTACCGTCCCCCAACAAAATTGCAATTTTAGACTCAAAAAAATCCCACTGGTGGGAATTTATTTCCATATGTGGTACTCATAATTTCCGTCTTTACAAGGAAAGTTCTTTCGATGTCTCAATTTGTTTTATAATCCAATTTCAAATGTTTATTTTAGTCTTACCGTAATCCGAACACGAGCATTTGTACCGTCCTCCAACAAAATTGCAATTTTAGACTCAAAAAAATCCCACTGGTGGGAATTTATTTCCATATGTGGTACTCATAATTTCCGTCTTTACAAGGAAAGTTCTTTCTATATATCAGTTTGTTTTACAGTCCAATTTCAAATGTTTATTTAAGTTGTACCGTAATCCGAGCGTGAGCATTTGTACCGTCCTCCAACAAAATTGCAATTTTAGACTCAAAAAAATACCACTGGTGGGAATTTATTTCCATATGTGGTACTCATAATTTCCGTCTTTACAAAGAAAGTTCTTTCGATATCTCAATTTGTTTTACAGTCCTATTTCAAATGTTTATTTAAGTAGTACAGTAATCCGGGCACGAGCATTTTTACAGTCCCGAAACAAAATTGCAATTTTAGACTCAAAAAAATCCCACTGGTGGGAATTTATTTCCATATGTGGTACTCATAATTTCCGTCTTTACAAGGAAAGTTCTTTCGATGTCTCAATTTGTTTTATAGTCCAATTTAAAATGTTTATTTTAGTCTTACCGTAATCCGAACGCGAGCATTTGTACCGTCCTCCAACAAAATTGCAATTTTAGACTCAAAAAAATCCCACTGGTGGGAATTTATTTCCATATGTGGTACTCATAATTTCCGTCATTACAAGGAAAGTTCTTTCGATATCCCAATTTGTTTTACAGTCCAATTTCAAATGTTTATTTTAGTCTTACCGTAATCCGAACCCGAGCATTTTTACCGTCCTCCAACAAAATTGCAATTTTAGACTCAAAAAAATCCCACTGGTGGGAATTTATTTCCATATGTGGTACTCATAATTTCCGTCTTTACAAGGAAAGTTCTTTCGATATCTCAATTTGTTTTACAGTCCAATTTCAAATGTCTATTTTTGTTGTACCGTAATCCGAGCACGAGCATTTGTACCGTCCCCCAACAAAATTGCAATTTTAGACTCAAAAAAATCCCACTGGTGGGAATTTATTTCCATATGTGGTACTCATAATTTCCGTCTTTACAAGGAAAGTTCTTTCGATGTCTCAATTTGTTTTATAATCCAATTTCAAATGTTTATTTTAGTCTTACCGTAATCCGAACACGAGCATTTGTACCGTCCTCCAACAAAATTGCAATTTTAGACTCAAAAAAATCCCACTGGTGGGAATTTATTTCCATATGTGGTACTCATAATTTCCGTCTTTACAAGGAAAGTTCTTTCTATATATCAGTTTGTTTTACAGTCCAATTTCAAATGTTTATTTAAGTTGTACCGTAATCCGAGCGTGAGCATTTGTACCGTCCTCCAACAAAATTGCAATTTTAGACTCAAAAAAATACCACTGGTGGGAATTTATTTCCATATGTGGTACTCATAATTTCCGTCTTTACAAAGAAAGTTCTTTCGATATCTCAATTTGTTTTACAGTCCTATTTCAAATGTTTATTTAAGTAGTACAGTAATCCGGGCACGAGCATTTTTACAGTCCCGAAACAAAATTGCAATTTTAGACTCAAAAAAATCCCACTGGTGGGAATTTATTTCCATATGTGGTACTCATAATTTCCGTCTTTACAAGGAAAGTTCTTTCGATGTCTCAATTTGTTTTATAGTCCAATTTAAAATGTTTATTTTAGTCTTACCGTAATCCGAACGCGAGCATTTGTACCGTCCTCCAACAAAATTGCAATTTTAGACTCAAAAAAATCCCACTGGTGGGAATTTATTTCCATATGTGGTACTCATAATTTCCGTCATTACAAGGAAAGTTCTTTCGATATCCCAATTTGTTTTACAGTCCAATTTCAAATGTTTATTTTAGTCTTACCGTAATCCGAACCCGAGCATTTTTACCGTCCTCCAACAAAATTGCAATTTTAGACTCAAAAAAATCCCACTGGTGGGAATTTATTTCCATATGTGGTACTCATAATTTCCGTCTTTACAAGGAAAGTTCTTTCGATGTCTCAATTTGTTTTATAGTCCAATTTAAAATGTGTATTTTAGTCTTACCGTAATCCGAACGCGAGCATTTGTACCGTCCTCCAACAAAATTGCAATTTTAGACTCAAAAAAATCCCACTGGTGGGAATTTATTTCCATATGTGGTACTCATAATTTCCGTTATTACAAGGAAAGTTCTTTCAATATCCCAATTTGTTTTACAGTCCAATTTCAAATGTTTATTTTAGTCTTACCGTAATCCGAACCCGAGCATTTTTACCGTCCTCCAACAAAATTGCAATTTTAGACTCAAAAAAATCCCACTGGTGGGAATTTATTTCCATATGTGGTACTCATAATTTCCGTCTTTACAAGGAAAGTTCTTTCGATATCTCAATTTGTTTTACATTCCAATTTCAAATGTTTATTTAAGTTGTAAAGTAATCCGGGCACGAGCATTTGTACCGTCCCCAAACAAAATTGCAATTTTAGACTCAAAAAAATCCCACTGGTGGGAATTTATTTCCATATGTGGTACTCATAATTTCCGTCTTTACAAGGAAAGTTCTTTCGATGTCTCAATTTGTTTTATAGTCCAATTTCAAATGTTTATTTTAGTATTACCGTAATCCGAACGCGAGCATTTGTACCGTCCTCCAACAAAATTGCAATTTTAGACTCAAAAAAATCCCACTGGTGGGAATTTATTTTCATATGTGGTACTCATAATTTCCGTCTTTACAAGGAAAGTTCTTTCGATATCTCAGTTTGTTTTACAGTCCAATTTCAAATGTCTATTTTTGTTGTACCGTAATCCGAGCACGAGCATTTGTACCGTCCCCCAACAAAATTGCAATTTTAGACTCAAAAAAATCCCACTGGTGGGAATTTATTTCCATATGTGGTACTCATAATTTCCGTCTTTACAAGGAAAGTTCTTTCGATGTCTCAATTTGTTTTATAATCCAATTTCAAATGTTTATTTTAGTCTTACCGTAATCCGAACACGAGCATTTGTACCGTCCTCCAACAAAATTGCAATTTTAGACTCAAAAAAATCCCACTGGTGGGAATTTATTTCCATATGTGGTACTCATAATTTCCGTCTTAACAAGGAAAGTTCTTTCTATATATCAGTTTGTTTTACAGTCCAATTTCAAATGTTTATTTAAGTCTTACCGTAATCCGAGCGCGAGCATTTGTACCGTCCTCCAACAAAATTGCAATTTTAGACTCAAAAAAATACCACTGGTGGGAATTTATTTCCATATGTGGTACTCATAATTTCCGTCTTTACAAGGAAAGTTCTTTCGATGTCGCAATTTGTTTTACAGTCCAATTTCAAATGTTTATTTTAGTCTTACCGTAATCCGAACCCGAGCATGTGTACCGTCCTCCAACAAAATTGCAATTTTAGACTCAAAAAAATCCCACTGGTGGGAATTTATTTCCATATGTGGTACTCATAATTTCCGTCTTTACAAGGAAAGTTCTTTCGATATCTCAATTTGTTTTACAGTCCAATTTCAAATGTTTATTTAAGTCGTAAAGTAATCCGGGCACGAGCATTTGTTCCGTCCCAAACAAAATTGCCATTTTAGACTCAAAAAAATCCCACTGGTGGGAATTTATTTCCATATGTGGTACTCATAATTTCCGTCTTTACAAGGAAAGTTCTTTCGATGTCTCAATTTTTTTTATAGTCCAATTTCAAATGTTTATTTTAGTCTTACCGTAATCCGAACGCGAGCATTTGTACCGTCCTTCAACAAAATTGCAATTTTAGACTCAAAAAAATCCCACTGGTGGGAATTTATTTCCATATGTGGTACTCTTAATTTCCGTCTTTACAAGGAAAGTTCTTTCGATATCTCAATATGTTTTACAGTCCAATTTCAAATGTTTATTTTAGTCTTACCGTAATCCGAACCCGAGCATTTGTACCGTCCTCCAACAAAATTGCAATTTTAGACTCAAAAAAATCCCACTGGTGGGAATTTATTTCCATATGTGGTACTCATAATTTCCGTCTTTACAAGGAAAGTTCTTTCGATGTCTCAATTTGTTTTATAGTCCAATTTCAAATGTTTATTTTAGTCTTACCGTAATCCGAACGCGAGCATTTGTACCGTCCTCCAACAAAATTGCAATTTTAGACTCAAAAAAATCCCACTGGTGGGAATTTATTTCCATATGTGGTACTCATAATTTCCGTCTTTACAAGGAAAGTTCTTTCGATATCTCAGTTTATTTTACAGTCCAATTTCAAATGTTTATTTTTGTTGTACCGTAATCCGAGCACGAGCATTTGTACCGTCCCCCAACAAAATTGCAATTTTAGACTCAAAAAAATCCCACAGGTGGGAATTTATTTCCATATGTGGTACTCATAATTTCCGTCTTTACAAGGAAAGTTCTTTCGATGTCTCAATTTGTTTTATAGTCCAATTTCAAATGTTTATTTTAGTCTTACCGTAATCCGAACGCGAGCATTTGTACCATCCTTCAACAAAATTGCCATTTTAGACTCAAAAAAATCCCACTGGTGGGAATTTATTTCCATATGTGGTACTCATAATTTCCGTCTTTACAAGGAAAGTTCTTTCGATATCTCAATTTGTTTTACAGTCCAATTTCAAATGTTTATTTAAGTCGTAAAGTAATCCGGGCACGAGCATTTGTTCCGTCCCAAACAAAATTACTATTTTAGACTCAAAAAAATCCCACTGGTGGGAATTTATTTCCTTATGTGGTACTCATAATTTCCGTCTTTACAAGGAAAGTTTTTTCGATATCTCAATTTGTTTTACAGTCCAATTTCAAATGTTTATTTAAGTCTTACCGTAATCCGAACCCGAGCATTTTTACCGTCCTCCAACAAAATTGCAATTTTATACTCAAAAAAATCCCACTGGTGGGAATTTATTTCCATATGTGGTACTCATAATTTCCGTCTTTACAAGGAAAGTTCTTTCGATATCTCAATTTGTTTTACAGTCCAATTTCAAATGTCTATTTTTGTTGTACCGTAATCCGAGCACGAGCATTTGTACCGTCCCCCAACAAAATTGCAATTTTAGACTCAAAAAAATCCCACTGGTGGGAATTTATTTCCATATGTGGTACTCATAATTTCCGTCTTTACAAGGAAAGTTCTTTCGATATCTCAATTTGTTTTACAGTCCTATTTCAAATGTTTATTTAAGTTGTACAGTAATCCGGGCACGAGCATTTTTACCGTCCCGAAACAAAATTGCAATTTTAGACTCAAAAAAATCCCACTGGTGGGAATTTATTTCCATATGTGGTACTCATAATTTCCGTCTTTACAAGGAAAGTTCTTTCGATGTCTCAATTTGTTTTATAGTCCAATTTAAAATGTTTATTTTAGTCTTACCGTAATCCGAACGCGAGCATTTGTACCGTCCTCCAACAAAATTGCAATTTTAGACTCAAAA
The DNA here is from genome assembly GCA_033977485.1 of Hydrangea macrophylla. Taxonomy (NCBI): domain Eukaryota; kingdom Viridiplantae; phylum Streptophyta; class Magnoliopsida; order Cornales; family Hydrangeaceae; genus Hydrangea; species Hydrangea macrophylla. The sequence continues at coordinate 82,133,551 of CM066996.1, forward strand.
AAATCCCACTGGTGGGAATTTATTTCCATATGTGGTACTCATAATTTCCGTCATTACAAGGAAAGTTCTTTCGATATCCCAATTTGTTTTACAGTCCAATTTCAAATGTTTATTTTAGTCTTACCGTAATCCGAACGCGAGCATTTGTACCGTCCTCCAACAAAATTGAAATTTTAGACTCAAAAAAATCCCACTGGTGGGAATTTATTTCCATATGTGGTACTCATAATTTCCGTCATTACAAGGAAAGTTCTTTCGATATCCCAATTTGTTTTACAGTCCAATTTCAAATGTTTATTTTAGTCTTACCGTAATCCGAACCCGAGCATTTTTACCGTCCTCCAACAAAATTGCAATTTTAGACTCAAAAAAATCCCACTGGTGGGAATTTATTTCCATATGTGGTACTCATAATTTCCGTCTTTACAAGGAAAATTCTTTCGATGTCTCAATTTGTTTTTTAGTCCAATTTCAAATGTTTATTTTAGTCTTACCGTAATCCGAACGCGATCATTTGTACCGTCCTCCAACAAAATTGCAATTTTAGACTCAAAAAAATCCCACTGGTGGGAATTTATTTACATATGTGGTACTCATAATTTCCGTCATTACAAGGAAAGTTCTTTCGATATCCCAATTTGTTTTACAGTCCAATTTCAAATGTTTATTTTAGTCTTACCGTAATCCGAACCCGAGCATTTGTACCGTCCTCCAACAAAATTGCAATTTTAGACTCAAAAAAATCCCACTGGTGGGAATTTATTTCCATATGTGATACTCATAATTTCCGTCTTTACAAGGAAAGTTCTTTCGATGTCTCAATTTGTTTTACAGTCCAATTTCAAATGTTTATTTATTCTTACCGTAATCCGAACGCGAGCATTTGTACCGTCCTCCAACAAAATTGCAATTTTAGACTCAAAAAAATCCCACTGGTGGGAATTTATTTCCATGTGTGGTACTCATAATTTTCGTCTTTACAAGGAAAGTTCTTTCGATGTCTCAATTTGTTTTATAGTCCAATTTCAAATGTTTATTTAAGTTGTATAGTAATCCGGGCACGAGCATTTGTACCGTCCCGAAACAAAATTGCAATTTTAGACTCAAAAAAATCCCACTGGTGGGAATTTATTTCCATATGTGGTACTCATAATTTCCGTCTTTACAAGGAAAGTTCTTTCGATGTCTCAATTTGTTTTATAGTCCAATTTCAAATGTTTATTTTAGTCTTACCGTAATCCGAACGCGAGCATTTGTACCGTCCTCCAACAAAATTGCAATTTTAGACTCAAAAAAATCCCACTGGTGGGAATTTATTTCCATATGTGGTACTCATAATTTCCGTCATTACAAGGAAAGTTCTTTCGATATCCCAATTTGTTTTACAGTCCAATTTCAAATGTTTATTTTAGTCTTACCGTAATCCGAACCCAAGCATTTGTACCGTCCTCCAACAAAATTGCAATTTTAGACTCAAAAAAATCCCACTGGTGGGAATTTATTTCCATATGCGGTACTCATAATTTCCGTCTTTACAAGGAAAGTTCTTTCGATGTCTCAATTTGTTTTATAGTCCAATTTCAAATGTTTATTTTAGTCTTACCGTAATCCGAACGCGAGCATTTGTACCGTTCTCCAACAAAATTGCAATTTTAGACTCAAAAAAATCCCACTGGTGGGAATTTTTTTCCATATGTGGTACTCATAATTTCCGTCTTTACAAGGAAAGTTCTTTCGATATCTCAATTTGTTTTACAGTCCAATTTCAAATGTTTATTTAAGTCGTAAAGTAATCCGGGCACGAGCATTTGTTCCGTCCCCAAACAAAATTGCAATTTTAGACTAAAAAAAATCCCACTGGTGGGAATTTATTTCCATATGTGGTACTCATAATTTCCGTCTTTACAAGGAAAGTTCTTTCGATATCTCAATTTGTTTTACAGTCCAATTTCAAATGTTTATTTAAGTTGTACAGTAATCCGGGCACGAGCATTTGTACCGTCCCCAAACAAAATTGCAATTTTAGACTCAAAAAAATCCCACTGGTGGGAATTTATTTCCATATGTGGTACTCATAATTTCTGTCTTTACAAGGAAAGTTCTTTCGATATCTCAATTTGTTTTACAGTCCAATTTCAAATGTTTATTTAAGTTGTAAAGTAATCCGGGCACGAGCATTTGTACCGTCCCCAAACAAAATTGCAATTTTAGACTCAAAAAAATCCAACTGGTGGGAATTTATTTCCATATGTGGTACTCATAATTTTCGTCTTTACATGGAAAGTTCTTTCGATGTCTCAATTTGTTTTATAGTCCAATTTCAAATGTTTATTTTAGTCTTACCGTAATCCGAACGCGAGCATTTGTACAATCCTCCAACAAAATTGCAATTTTAGACTCAAAAAAATCCCACTGGTGGTAATTTATTTCCATATGTGGTACTCATAATTTTTGTCTTTACAAGGAAAGTTCTTTCGATATCTCAGTTTGTTTTACAGTCCAATTTGAAATGTTTATTTAAGTCTTACCGTAATCCGAGCACGAGCATTTGTACCGTCTCCCAACAAAATTGCAATTTTAGACTCAAAAAAATCCCACTGGTGGGAATTTATTTCCATATGTGGTACTCATAATTTCCGTCTTTACAAGGAAAGTTCTTTCGATGTCTCAATTTGTTTTACAGTCCAATTTCAAATGTTTATTTTAGTCTTACCGTAATTCGAACGCGAGCATTTGTACCGTCCTCCAACAAAATTGCAATTTTAGACTCAAAAAAATCCCACTGGTGGGAATTTATTTCCATATATGGTACTCATAATTTCCGTCTTTACAAGGAAAGTTCTTTCGATATCTCAATTTGTTTTACAGTCCAATTTCAAATGTTTATTTAAGTCGTACAGTAATCCGGGCACGAGCATTTGTTCCGTCCCCAAACAAAATTGCAATTTTAGACTGAAAAAAATACCACTGGTGGGAATTTATTTCCATATGTGGTACTCATAATTTCCGTCTTTACAAGGAAAGTTATTTCGATATCTCAATTTGTTTTGCAGTCCAATTTCAAATGTTTATTAAAGTTGTACAGTAATCCGGGCACGAGCATTTGTACCGTCCCGAAACAAAATTGCAATTTTAGACTCAAAAAAATCCCACTGGTGGGAATTTATTTCCATATGTGGTACTCATAATTTCCGTCTTTACAAGGAAAATTCTTTCGATGTCTCAATTTGTTTTATAGTCCAATTTCAAATGTTTATTTTAGTCTTACCGTAATCCGAACGCGATCATTTGTACCGTCCTCCAACAAAATTGCAATTTTAGACTCAAAAAAATCCCACTGGTGGGAATTTATTTACATATGTGGTACTCATAATTTCCGTCATTACAAGGAAAGTTCTTTCGATATCCCAATTTGTTTTACAGTCCAATTTCAAATGTTTATTTTAGTCTTACCGTAATCCGAACCCAAGCATTTGTACCGTCCTCCAACAAAATTGCAATTTTAGACTCAAAAAAATCCCACTGGTGGGAATTTATTTCCATATGCGGTACTCATAATTTCCGTCTTTACAAGGAAAGTTCTTTCGATGTCTCAATTTGTTTTATAGTCCAATTTCAAATGTTTATTTTAGTCTTACCGTAATCCGAACGCGAGCATTTGTACCGTTCTCCAACAAAATTGCAATTTTAGACTCAAAAAAATCCCACTGGTGGGAATTTTTTTCCATATGTGGTACTCATAATTTCCGTCTTTACAAGGAAAGTTCTTTCGATATCTCAATTTGTTTTACAGTCCAATTTCAAATGTTTATTTAAGTAGTAAAGTAATCCGGGCACGAGCATTTGTTCCGTCCCCAAACAAAATTGCAATTTTAGACTAAAAAAAATCCCACTGGTGGGAATTTATTTCCATATGTGGTACTCATAATTTCCGTCTTTACAAGGAAAGTTCTTTCGATATCTCAATTTGTTTTACAGTCCAATTTCAAATGTTTATTTAAGTTGTACAGTAATCCGGGCACGAGCTTTTGTACCGTCCCCAAACAAAATTGCAATTTTAGACTCAAAAAAATCCCACTGGTGGGAATTTATTTCCATATGTGGTACTCATAATTTCCGTCATTACAAGGAAAGTTCTTTCGATATCCCAATTTGTTTTACAGTCCAATTTCAAATGTTTATTTTAGTCTTACCGTAATCCGAACCCAAGCATTTGTACCGTCCTCCAACAAAATTGCAATTTTAGACTCAAAAAAATCCCACTGGTGGGAATTTATTTCCATATGCGGTACTCATAATTTCCGTCTTTACAAGGAAAGTTCTTTCGATGTCTCAATTTGTTTTATAGTCCAATTTCAAATGTTTATTTTAGTCTTACCGTAATCCGAACGCGAGCATTTGTACCGTTCTCCAACAAAATTGCAATTTTAGACTCAAAAAAATCCCACTGGTGGGAATTTTTTTCCATATGTGGTACTCATAATTTCCGTCTTTACAAGGAAAGTTCTTTCGATATCTCAATTTGTTTTACAGTCCAATTTCAAATGTTTATTTAAGTCGTAAAGTAATCCGGGCACGAGCATTTGTTCCGTCCCCAAACAAAATTGCAATTTTAGACTAAAAAAAATCCCACTGGTGGGAATTTATTTCCATATGTGGTACTCATAATTTCCGTCTTTACAAGGAAAGTTCTTTCGATATCTCAATTTGTTTTACAGTCCAATTTCAAATGTTTATTTAAGTTGTACAGTAATCCGGGCACGAGCATTTGTACCGTCCCCAAACAAAATTGCAATTTTAGACTCAAAAAAATCCCACTGGTGGGAATTTATTTCCATATGTGGTACTCATAATTTCTGTCTTTACAAGGAAAGTTCTTTCGATATCTCAATTTGTTTTACAGTCCAATTTCAAATGTTTATTTAAGTTGTAAAGTAATCCGGGCACGAGCATTTGTACCGTCCCCAAACAAAATTGCAATTTTAGACTCAAAAAAATCCAACTGGTGGGAATTTATTTCCATATGTGGTACTCATAATTTTCGACTTTACAAGGAAAGTTCTTTCGATGTCTCAATTTGTTTTATAGTCCAATTTCAAATGTTTATTTTAGTCTTACCGTAATCCGAACGCGAGCATTTGTACCGTCCTCCAACAAAATTGCAATTTTAGACTCAAAAAAATCCCACTGGTGGGAATTTATTTCCATATGTGGTACTCATAATTTCCGTCATTACAAGGAAAGTTCTTTCGATATCCCAATTTGTTTTACAGTCCAATTTCAAATGTTTATTTTAGTCTTACCGTAATCCGAACCCGAGCATTTGTACCGTCCTCCAACAAAATTGCAATTTTAGACTCAAAAAAATCCCACTGGTGGGAATTTATTTCCATATGCGGTACTCATAATTTCCGTCTTTACAGGAAAGTTCTTTCGATGTCTCAATTTGTTTTATAGTCCAATTTCAAATGTTTATTTTAGTCTTACCGTAATCCGAACGCGAGCATTTGTACCGTCCTCCAACAAAATTGCAATTTTAGACTCAAAAAAATCCCACTGGTGGGAATTTATTTCCATGTGTGGTACTCATAATTTTCGTCTTTACAAGGAAAGTTCTTTCGATGTCTCAATTTGTTTTATAGTCCAATTTCAAATGTTTATTTAAGTTGTATAGTAATCCGGGCACGAGCATTTGTACCGTCCCGAAACAAAATTGCAATTTTAGACTCAAAAAAATCCCACTGGTGGGAATTTATTTCCATATGTGGTACTCATAATTTCCGTCTTTACAAGGAAAGTTCTTTCGATGTCTCAATTTGTTTTATAGTCCAATTTCAAATGTTTATTTTAGTCTTACCGTAATCCGAACGCGAGCATTTGTACCGTCCTCCAACAAAATTGCAATTTTAGACTCAAAAAAATCCCACTGGTGGGAATTTATTTCCATATGTGGTACTCATAATTTCCGTCATTACAAGGAAAGTTCTTTTGATATCCCAATTTGTTTTACAGTCCAATTTCAAATGTTTATTTTAGTCTTACCGTAATCCGAACCCAAGCATTTGTACCGTCCTCCAACAAAATTGCAATTTTAGACTCAAAAAAATCCCACTGGTGGGAATTTATTTCCATATGCGGTACTCATAATTTCCGTCTTTACAAGGAAAGTTCTTTCGATGTCTCAATTTGTTTTATAGTCCAATTTCAAATGTTTATTTTAGTCTTACCGTAATCCGAACGCGAGCATTTGTACCGTTCTCCAACAAAATTGCAATTTTAGACTCAAAAAAATCCCACTGGTGGGAATTTTTTTCCATATGTGGTACTCATAATTTCCGTCTTTACAAGGAAAGTTCTTTCGATATCTCAATTTGTTTTACAGTCCAATTTCAAATGTTTATTTAAGTCGTAAAGTAATCCGGGCACGAGCATTTGTTCCGTCCCCAAACAAAATTGCAATTTTAGACTAAAAAAAATCCCACTGGTGGGAATTTATTTCCATATGTGGTACTCATAATTTCCGTCTTTACAAGGAAAGTTCTTTCGATATCTCAATTTGTTTTACAGTCCAATTTCGAATGTTTATTTAAGTTGTACAGTAATCCGGGCACGAGCATTTGTACCGTCCCCAAACAAAATTGCAATTTTAGACTCAAAAAAATCCCACTGGTGGGAATTTATTTCCATATGTGGTACTCATAATTTCTGTCTTTACAAGGAAAGTTCTTTCGATATCTCAATTTGTTTTACAGTCCAATTTCAAATGTTTATTTAAGTTGTAAAGTAATCCGGGCTCGAGCATTTGTACCGTCCCCAAACAAAATTGCAATTTTAGACTCAAAAAAATCCAACTGGTGGGAATTTATTTCCATATGTGGTACTCATAATTTTCGTCATTACATGGAAAGTTCTTTCGATGTCTCAATTTGTTTTATAGTCCAATTTCAAATGTTTATTTTAGTCTTACCGTAATCCGAACGCGAGCATTTGTACAGTCCTCCAACAAAATTGCAATTTTAGACTCAAAAAAATCCCACTGGTGGTAATTTATTTCCATATGTGGTACTCATAATTTTTGTCTTTACAAGGAAAGTTCTTTCGATATCTCAGTTTGTTTTACAGTCCAATTTCAAATGTTTATTTAAGTCTTACCGTAATCCGAGCACGAGCATTTGTACCGTCTCCCAACAAAATTGCAATTTTAGACTCAAAAAAATCCCACTGGTGGGAATTTATTTCCATATGTGGTACTCATAATTTCCGTCTTTACAAGGAAAGTTCTTTCGATGTCTCAATTTGTTTTACAGTCCAATTTCAAATGTTTATTTTAGTCTTACCGTAATCCGAACGCGAGCATTTGTACCGTCCTCCAACAAAATTGCAATTTTAGACTCAAAAAAATCCCACTGGTGGGAATTTATTTCCATATATGGTACTCAATAATTTCCGTCTTTACAAGGAAAGTTCTTTCGATATCTCAATTTGTTTTACAGTCCAATTTCAAATGTTTATTTAAGTCGTACAGTAATCCGGGCACGAGCATTTGTTCCGTCCCCAAACAAAATTGCAATTTTAGACTGAAAAAAATACCACTGGTGGGAATTTATTTCCATATGTGGTACTCATAATTTCCGTCTTTACAAGGAAAGTTATTTCGATATCTCAATTTGTTTTGCAGTCCAATTTCAAATGTTTATTTAAGTTGTACAGTAATCCGGGCACGAGCATTTGTACCGTCCCGAAACAAAATTGCAATTTTAGACTCAAAAAAATCCCACTGGTGGGAATTTATTTCCATATGTGGTACTCATAATTTCCGTCTTTACAAGGAAAATTCTTTCGATGTCTCAATTTGTTTTATAGTCCAATTTCAAATGTTTCTTTTAGTCTTACCGTAATCCGAACGCGATCATTTGTACCGTCCTCCAACAAAATTGCAATTTTAGACTCAAAAAAATCCCACTGGTGGGAATTTATTTACATATGTGGTACTCATAATTTCCGTCATTACAAGGAAAGTTCTTTCGATATCCCAATTTGTTTTACAGTCCAATTTCAAATGTTTATTTTAGTCTTACCGTAATCCGAACCCGAGCATTTGTACCGTCCTCCAACAAAATTGCAATTTTAGACTCAAAAAAATCCCACTGGTGGGAATTTATTTCCATATGTGGTACTCATAATTTCCGTCTTTACAAGGAAAGTTCTTTCGATGTCTCAATTTGTTTTACAGTCCAATTTCAAATGTTTATTTATTCTTACCGTAATCCGAACGCGAGCATTTGTACCGTCCTCCAACAAAATTGCAATTTTAGACTCAAAAAAATCCCACTGGTGGGAATTTATTTCCATGTGTGGTACTCATAATTTTCGTCTTTACAAGGAAAGTTCTTTCGATGTCTCAATTTGTTTTATAGTCCAATTTCAAATGTTTATTTAAGTTGTATAGTAATCCGGGCACGAGCATTTGTTCCGTCCCGAAATAAAATTGCAATTTTAGACTCAAAAAAATCCCACTGGTGGGAATTTATTTCCATATGCGGTACTCATAATTTCCGTCTTTACAAGGAAAGTTCTTTCGATGTCTCAATTTGTTTTATAGTCCAATTTCAAATGTTTATTTTAGTCTTACCGTAATCCGAACGCGAGCATTTGTACCGTCCTCCAACAAAATTGCAATTTTAGACTCAAAAAAATCCCACTGGTGGGATTTTATTTCCATATGTGGTACTCATAATTTCCGTCATTACAAGGAAAGTTCTTTCGATATCCCAATTTGTTTTACAGTCCAATTTCAAATGTTTATTTTAGTCTTACCGTAATCCGAACGCGAGCATTTGTACCGTCCTCCAACAAAATTGCAATTTTAGACTCAAAAAAATCCCACTGGTGGGATTTTATTTCCATATGCGGTACTCATAATTTCCGTCTTTACAAGGAAAGTTCTTTCGATGTCTCAATTTGTTTTATAGTCCAATTTCAAATGTTTATTTTAGTCTTACCGTAATCCGAACGCGAGCATTTGTACCGTTCTCCAACAAAATTGCAATTTTAGACTCAAAAAAATCCCACTGGTGGGAATTTTTTTCCATATGTGGTACTCATAATTTCCGTCTTTACAAGGAAAGTTCTTTCGATATCTCAATTTGTTTTACAGTCCAATTTCAAATGTTTATTTAAGTCGTAAAGTAATCCGGGCACGAGCATTTGTTCCGTCCCCAAACAAAATTGCAATTTTAGACTAAAAAAAATCCCACTGGTGGGAATTTATTTCCATATGTGGTACTCATAATTTCCGTCTTTACAAGGAAAGTTCTTTCGATATCTCAATTTGTTTTACAGTCCAATTTCGAATGTTTATTTAAGTTGTACAGTAATCCGGGCACGAGCATTTGTACCGTCCCCAAACAAAATTGCAATTTTAGACTCAAAAAAATCCCACTGGTGGGAATTTATTTCCATATGTGGTACTCATAATTTCTGTCTTTACAAGGAAAGTTCTTTCGATATCTCAATTTGTTTTACAGTCCAATTTCAAATGTTTATTTAAGTTGTAAAGTAATCCGGGCTCGAGCATTTGTACCGTCCCCAAACAAAATTGCAATTTTAGACTCAAAAAAATCCAACTGGTGGGAATTTATTTCCATATGTGGTACTCATAATTTTCGTCATTACATGGAAAGTTCTTTCGATGTCTCAATTTGTTTTATAGTCCAATTTCAAATGTTTATTTTAGTCTTACCGTAATCCGAACGCGAGCATTTGTACAGTCCTCCAACAAAATTGCAATTTTAGACTCAAAAAAATCCCACTGGTGGTAATTTATTTCCATATGTGGTACTCATAATTTTTGTCTTTACAAGGAAAGTTCTTTCGATATCTCAGTTTGTTTTACAGTCCAATTTCAAATGTTTATTTAAGTCTTACCGTAATCCGAGCACGAGCATTTGTACCGTCTCCCAACAAAATTGCAATTTTAGACTCAAAAAAATCCCACTGGTGGGAATTTATTTCCATATGTGGTACTCATAATTTCCGTCTTTACAAGGAAAGTTCTTTCGATGTCTCAATTTGTTTTACAGTCCAATTTCAAATGTTTATTTTAGTCTTACCGTAATCCGAACGCGAGCATTTGTACCGTCCTCCAACAAAATTGCAATTTTAGACTCAAAAAAATCCCACTGGTGGGAATTTATTTCCATATATGGTACTCAATAATTTCCGTCTTTACAAGGAAAGTTCTTTCGATATCTCAATTTGTTTTACAGTCCAATTTCAAATGTTTATTTAAGTCGTACAGTAATCCGGGCACGAGCATTTGTTCCGTCCCCAAACAAAATTGCAATTTTAGACTGAAAAAAATACCACTGGTGGGAATTTATTTCCATATGTGGTACTCATAATTTCCGTCTTTACAAGGAAAGTTATTTCGATATCTCAATTTGTTTTGCAGTCCAATTTCAAATGTTTATTTAAGTTGTACAGTAATCCGGGCACGAGCATTTGTACCGTCCCGAAACAAAATTGCAATTTTAGACTCAAAAAAATCCCACTGGTGGGAATTTATTTCCATATGTGGTACTCATAATTTCCGTCTTTACAAGGAAAATTCTTTCGATGTCTCAATTTGTTTTATAGTCCAATTTCAAATGTTTCTTTTAGTCTTACCGTAATCCGAACGCGATCATTTGTACCGTCCTCCAACAAAATTGCAATTTTAGACTCAAAAAAATCCCACTGGTGGGAATTTATTTACATATGTGGTACTCATAATTTCCGTCATTACAAGGAAAGTTCTTTCGATATCCCAATTTGTTTTACAGTCCAATTTCAAATGTTTATTTTAGTCTTACCGTAATCCGAACCCGAGCATTTGTACCGTCCTCCAACAAAATTGCAATTTTAGACTCAAAAAAATCCCACTGGTGGGAATTTATTTCCATATGTGGTACTCATAATTTCCGTCTTTACAAGGAAAGTTCTTTCGATGTCTCAATTTGTTTTACAGTCCAATTTCAAATGTTTATTTATTCTTACCGTAATCCGAACGCGAGCATTTGTACCGTCCTCCAACAAAATTGCAATTTTAGACTCAAAAAAATCCCACTGGTGGGAATTTATTTCCATGTGTGGTACTCATAATTTTCGTCTTTACAAGGAAAGTTCTTTCGATGTCTCAATTTGTTTTATAGTCCAATTTCAAATGTTTATTTAAGTTGTATAGTAATCCGGGCACGAGCATTTGTTCCGTCCCGAAATAAAATTGCAATTTTAGACTCAAAAAAATCCCACTGGTGGGAATTTATTTCCATATGCGGTACTCATAATTTCCGTCTTTACAAGGAAAGTTCTTTCGATGTCTCAATTTGTTTTATAGTCCAATTTCAAATGTTTATTTTAGTCTTACCGTAATCCGAACGCGAGCATTTGTACCGTCCTCCAACAAAATTGCAATTTTAGACTCAAAAAAATCCCACTGGTGGGATTTTATTTCCATATGTGGTACTCATAATTTCCGTCATTACAAGGAAAGTTCTTTCGATATCCCAATTTGTTTTACAGTCCAATTTCAAATGTTTATTTTAGTCTTACCGTAATCCGAACCCAAGCATTTGTACCGTCCTCCAACAAAATTGCAATTTTAGACTCAAAAAAATCCCACTGGTGGGAATTTATTTCCATATGCGGTACTCATAATTTCCGTCTTTACAAGGAAAGTTCTTTCGATGTCTCAATTTGTTTTATAGTCCAATTTCAAATGTTTATTTTAGTCTTACCGTAATCCGAACGCGAGCATTTGTACCGTTCTCCAACAAAATTGCAATTTTAGACTCAAAAAAATCCCACTGGTGGGAATTTTTTTCCATATGTGGTACTCATAATTTCCGTCTTTACAAGGAAAGTTCTTTCGATATCTCAATTTGTTTTACAGCCCAATTTCAAATGTTTATTTAAGTAGTAAAGTAATCCGGGCACGAGTATTTGTTCCGTCCCCAAACAAAATTGCAATTTTAGACTAAAAAAAATCCCACTGGTGGGAATTTATTTCCATATGTGGTACTCATAATTTCCGTCTTTACAAGGAAAGTTCTTTCGATATCTCAATTTGTTTTACAGTCCAATTTCAAATGTTTATTTAAGTTGTACAGTAATCCGGGCACGAGCATTTGTACCTTCCCCAAACAAAATTGCAATTTTAGACTCAAAAAAATCCCACTGGTGGGAATTTATTTCCATATGTGGTACTCATAATTTCTGTCTTTACAAGGAAAGTTCTTTCGATATCTCAATTTGTTTTACAGTCCAATTTCAAATGTTTATTTAAGTTGTAAAGTAATCCGGGCACGAGCATTTGTACCGTCCCCAAACAAAATTGCAATTTTAGACTCAAAAAAATCCAACTGGTGGGAATTTATTTCCATATGTGGTACTCATAATTTTCGACTTTACAAGGAAAGTTCTTTCGATGTCTCAATTTGTTTTATAGTCCAATTTCAAATGTTTATTTTAGTCTTACCGTAATCCGAACGCGAGCATTTGTACCGTCCTCCAACAAAATTGCAATTTTAGACTCAAAAAAATCCCACTGGTGGGAATTTATTTCCATATGTGGTACTCATAATTTCCGTCATTACAAGGAAAGTTCTTTCGATATCCCAATTTGTTTTACAGTCCAATTTCAAATGTTTATTTTAGTCTTACCGTAATCCGAACCCGAGCATTTGTACCGTCCTCCAACAAAATTGCAATTTTAGACTCAAAAAAATCCCACTGGTGGGAATTTATTTCCATATGCGGTACTCATAATTTCCGTCTTTACAGGAAAGTTCTTTCGATGTCTCAATTTGTTTTATAGTCCAATTTCAAATGTTTATTTTAGTCTTACCGTAATCCGAACGCGAGCATTTGTACCGTCCTCCAACAAAATTGCAATTTTAGACTCAAAAAAATCCCACTGGTGGGAATTTATTTACATATGTGGTACTCATAATTTCCGTCATTACAAGGAAAGTTCTTTCGATATCTCAATTTGTTTTACAGTCCAATTTCAAATGTTTATTTAAGTTGTAAAGTAATCCGGGCACGAGCATTTGTACCGTCCCCAAACAAAATTGCAATTTTAGACTCAAAAAAATCCCACTGGTGGGAATTTATTTCCATATGCGGTACTCATAATTTCCGTCTTTACAAGGAAAGTTCTTTCGATGTCTCAATTTGTTTTATAGTCCAATTTCAAATGTTTATTTTAGTCCTACCGTAATCCGAACGCGAGCATTTGTACCGTTCTCCAACAAAATTACAATTTTAGACTCAAAAAAATCCCACTGGTGGGAATTTATTTCCATATGTGGTACTCATAATTTCCGTCTTTACAAGGAAAGTTCTTTCGATGTCTCAATTTGTTTTGTAGTCCAATTTCAAATGTTTATTTAAGTTGTACAGTAATCCGGGTACGAGCATTTGTACCGTCCCGAAACAAAATTGCAATTTTAGACTCAAAAAAATCTCACTGGTGGGAATTTATTTCCATATGTGGTACTCATAATTTCCGTCTTTACAAGGAAAGTTCTTTCGATGTCTCAATTTGCTTTATAGTCCAATTTCAAATGTTTATTTTAGTCTTACCGTAATCCGAACGCGAGCATTTGTACCGTCCTCCAACAAAATTGCAATTTTAGACTCAAAAAAATCCCACTGGTGGGAATTTATTTCCATATCTGGTACTCATAATTTCCGTCTTTACAAGGAAAGTTCTTTCGATGTCTCAATTTGTTTTATAGTCTAATTTCAAATGTTTATTTTAGTCTTACCGTAATCCGAACGCGAGCATTTGTACCGTCCTCCAACAAAATTGCAATTTTAGACTCAAAAAAATCCCACTGGTGGGAATTTATTTCCATATGTGGTACTCATAATTTCCGTCATTACAAGGAAAGTTCTTTCGATATCCCAATTTGTTTTACAGTCCAATTTCAAATGTTTATTTTAGTCTTACCGTAATCCGAACGCGAGCATTTGTACCGTCCTCCAACAAAATTGCAATTTTAGACTCAAAAAAATCCCACTGGTGGGAATTTATTTACATATGTGGTACTCATAATTTCCGTCATTACAAGGAAAGTTCTTTCGATATCTCAATTTGTTTTACAGTCCAATTTCAAATGTTTATTTAAGTTGTAAAGTAATCCGGGCACGAGCATTTGTACCGTCCCCAAACAAAATTGCAATTTTAGACTCAAAAAAATCCCACTGGTGGGAATTTATTTCCATATGCGGTACTCATAATTTCCGTCTTTACAAGGAAAGTTCTTTCGATGTCTCAATTTGTTTTATAGTCCAATTTCAAATGTTTATTTTAGTCCTACCGTAATCCGAACGCGAGCATTTGTACCGTTCTCCAACAAAATTACAATTTTAGACTCAAAAAAATCCCACTGGTGGGAATTTATTTCCATATGTGGTACTCATAATTTCCGTCTTTACAAGGAAAGTTCTTTCGATGTCTCAATTTGTTTTGTAGTCCAATTTCAAATGTTTATTTAAGTTGTACAGTAATCCGGGTACGAGCATTTGTACCGTCCCGAAACAAAATTGCAATTTTAGACTCAAAAAAATCTCACTGGTGGGAATTTATTTCCATATGTGGTACTCATAATTTCCGTCTTTACAAGGAAAGTTCTTTCGATGTCTCAATTTGCTTTATAGTCCAATTTCAAATGTTTATTTTAGTCTTACCGTAATCCGAACGCGAGCATTTGTACCGTCCTCCAACAAAATTGCAATTTTAGACTCAAAAAAATCCCACTGGTGGGAATTTATTTCCATATCTGGTACTCATAATTTCCGTCTTTACAAGGAAAGTTCTTTCGATGTCTCAATTTGTTTTATAGTCTAATTTCAAATGTTTATTTTAGTCTTACCGTAATCCGAACGCGAGCATTTGTACCGTCCTCCAACAAAATTGCAATTTTAGACTCAAAAAAATCCCACTGGTGGGAATTTATTTCCATATGTGGTACTCATAATTTCCGTCATTACAAGGAAAGTTCTTTCGATATCCCAATTTGTTTTACAGTCCAATTTCAAATGTTTATTTTAGTCTTACCGTAATCCGAACGCGAGCATTTGTACCGTCCTCCAACAAAATTGCAATTTTAGACTCAAAAAAATCCCACTGGTGGGAATTTATTTCCATATGCGGTACTCATAATTTCCGTCTTTACAAGGAAAGTTCTTTCGATATCTCAATTTGTTTTACAGTCCAATTTCAAATGTTTATTTAAGTCATAAAGTAATCCGGGCACGAGTATTTGTTCCGTCCCCAAACAATATTGCAATTTTAGACTAAAAAAAATCCCACTGGTGGGAATTTATTTCCATATGTGGTACTCATAATTTCCGTCTTTACAAGGAAAGTTCTTTCGATATCTCAATTTGTTTTACAGTCCAATTTCAAATGTTTATTTAAGTTGTACAGTAATCCGGGCACGAGCATTTGTACCTTCCCCAAACAAAATTGCAATTTTAGACTCAAAAAAATCCCACTGGTGGGAATTTATTTCCATATGTGGTACTCATAATTTCTGTCTTTACAAGGAAAGTTCTTTCGATATCTCAATTTGTTTTACAGTCCAATTTCAAATGTTTATTTAAGTTGTAAAGTAATCCGGGCACGAGCATTTGTACCGTCCCCAAACAAAATTGCAATTTTAGACTCAAAAAAATCCCACTGGTGGGAATTTATTTCCATATGTGGTACTCATAATTTCTGTCTTTACAAGGAAAGTTCTTTCGATATCTCAATTTGTTTTACAGTCCAATTTCAAATGTTTATTTAAGTTGTAAAGTAATCCGGGCACGAGCATTTGTACCGTCCCCAAACAAAATTGCAATTTTAGACTCAAAAAAATCCAACTGGTGGGAATTTATTTCCATATGTGGTACTCATAATTTTCGACTTTACAAGGAAAGTTCTTTCGATGTCTCAATTTGTTTTATAGTCCAATTTCAAATGTTTATTTTAGTCTTACCGTAATCCGAACGCGAGCATTTGTACCGTCCTCCAACAAAATTGCAATTTTAGACTCAAAAAAATCCCACTGGTGGGAATTTATTTCCATATGTGGTACTCATAATTTCCGTCATTACAAGGAAAGTTCTTTCGATATCCCAATTTGTTTTACAGTCCAATTTCAAATGTTTATTTTAGTCTTACCGTAATCCGAACCCGAGCATTTGTACCGTCCTCCAACAAAATTGCAATTTTAGACTCAAAAAAATCCCACTGGTGGGAATTTATTTCCATATGCGGTACTCATAATTTCCGTCTTTACAGGAAAGTTCTTTCGATGTCTCAATTTGTTTTATAGTCCAATTTCAAATGTTTATTTTAGTCTTACCGTAATCCGAACGCGAGCATTTGTACCGTCCTCCAACAAAATTGCAATTTTAGACTCAAAAAAATCCCACTGGTGGGAATTTATTTCCATGTGTGGTACTCATAATTTTCGTCTTTACAAGGAAAGTTCTTTCGATGTCTCAATTTGTTTTATAGTCCAATTTCAAATGTTTATTTAAGTTGTATAGTAATCCGGGCACGAGCATTTGTACCGTCCCGAAACAAAATTGCAATTTTAGACTCAAAAAAATCCCACTGGTGGGAATTTATTTCCATATGTGGTACTCATAATTTCCGTCTTTACAAGGAAAGTTCTTTCGATGTCTCAATTTGTTTTATAGTCCAATTTCAAATGTTTATTTTAGTCTTACCGTAATCCGAACGCGAGCATTTGTACCGTCCTCCAACAAAATTGCAATTTTAGACTCAAAAAAATCCCACTGGTGGGAATTTATTTCCATATGTGGTACTCATAATTTCCGTCATTACAAGGAAAGTTCTTTTGATATCCCAATTTGTTTTACAGTCCAATTTCAAATGTTTATTTTAGTCTTACCGTAATCCGAACCCAAGCATTTGTACCGTCCTCCAACAAAATTGCAATTTTAGACTCAAAAAAATCCCACTGGTGGGAATTTATTTCCATATGCGGTACTCATAATTTCCGTCTTTACAAGGAAAGTTCTTTCGATGTCTCAATTTGTTTTATAGTCCAATTTCAAATGTTTATTTTAGTCTTACCGTAATCCGAACGCGAGCATTTGTACCGTTCTCCAACAAAATTGCAATTTTAGACTCAAAAAAATCCCACTGGTGGGAATTTTTTTCCATATGTGGTACTCATAATTTCCGTCTTTACAAGGAAAGTTCTTTCGATATCTCAATTTGTTTTACAGTCCAATTTCAAATGTTTATTTAAGTCGTAAAGTAATCCGGGCACGAGCATTTGTTCCGTCCCCAAACAAAATTGCAATTTTAGACTAAAAAAAATCCCACTGGTGGGAATTTATTTCCATATGTGGTACTCATAATTTCCGTCTTTACAAGGAAAGTTCTTTCGATATCTCAATTTGTTTTACAGTCCAATTTCGAATGTTTATTTAAGTTGTACAGTAATCCGGGCACGAGCATTTGTACCGTCCCCAAACAAAATTGCAATTTTAGACTCAAAAAAATCCCACTGGTGGGAATTTATTTCCATATGTGGTACTCATAATTTCTGTCTTTACAAGGAAAGTTCTTTCGATATCTCAATTTGTTTTACAGTCCAATTTCAAATGTTTATTTAAGTTGTAAAGTAATCCGGGCTCGAGCATTTGTACCGTCCCCAAACAAAATTGCAATTTTAGACTCAAAAAAATCCAACTGGTGGGAATTTATTTCCATATGTGGTACTCATAATTTTCGTCATTACATGGAAAGTTCTTTCGATGTCTCAATTTGTTTTATAGTCCAATTTCAAATGTTTATTTTAGTCTTACCGTAATCCGAACGCGAGCATTTGTACAGTCCTCCAACAAAATTGCAATTTTAGACTCAAAAAAATCCCACTGGTGGTAATTTATTTCCATATGTGGTACTCATAATTTTTGTCTTTACAAGGAAAGTTCTTTCGATATCTCAGTTTGTTTTACAGTCCAATTTCAAATGTTTATTTAAGTCTTACCGTAATCCGAGCACGAGCATTTGTACCGTCTCCCAACAAAATTGCAATTTTAGACTCAAAAAAATCCCACTGGTGGGAATTTATTTCCATATGTGGTACTCATAATTTCCGTCTTTACAAGGAAAGTTCTTTCGATGTCTCAATTTGTTTTACAGTCCAATTTCAAATGTTTATTTTAGTCTTACCGTAATCCGAACGCGAGCATTTGTACCGTCCTCCAACAAAATTGCAATTTTAGACTCAAAAAAATCCCACTGGTGGGAATTTATTTCCATATATGGTACTCAATAATTTCCGTCTTTACAAGGAAAGTTCTTTCGATATCTCAATTTGTTTTACAGTCCAATTTCAAATGTTTATTTAAGTCGTACAGTAATCCGGGCACGAGCATTTGTTCCGTCCCCAAACAAAATTGCAATTTTAGACTGAAAAAAATACCACTGGTGGGAATTTATTTCCATATGTGGTACTCATAATTTCCGTCTTTACAAGGAAAGTTATTTCGATATCTCAATTTGTTTTGCAGTCCAATTTCAAATGTTTATTTAAGTTGTACAGTAATCCGGGCACGAGCATTTGTACCGTCCCGAAACAAAATTGCAATTTTAGACTCAAAAAAATCCCACTGGTGGGAATTTATTTCCATATGTGGTACTCATAATTTCCGTCTTTACAAGGAAAATTCTTTCGATGTCTCAATTTGTTTTATAGTCCAATTTCAAATGTTTCTTTTAGTCTTACCGTAATCCGAACGCGATCATTTGTACCGTCCTCCAACAAAATTGCAATTTTAGACTCAAAAAAATCCCACTGGTGGGAATTTATTTACATATGTGGTACTCATAATTTCCGTCATTACAAGGAAAGTTCTTTCGATATCCCAATTTGTTTTACAGTCCAATTTCAAATGTTTATTTTAGTCTTACCGTAATCCGAACCCGAGCATTTGTACCGTCCTCCAACAAAATTGCAATTTTAGACTCAAAAAAATCCCACTGGTGGGAATTTATTTCCATATGTGGTACTCATAATTTCCGTCTTTACAAGGAAAGTTCTTTCGATGTCTCAATTTGTTTTACAGTCCAATTTCAAATGTTTATTTATTCTTACCGTAATCCGAACGCGAGCATTTGTACCGTCCTCCAACAAAATTGCAATTTTAGACTCAAAAAAATCCCACTGGTGGGAATTTATTTCCATGTGTGGTACTCATAATTTTCGTCTTTACAAGGAAAGTTCTTTCGATGTCTCAATTTGTTTTATAGTCCAATTTCAAATGTTTATTTAAGTTGTATAGTAATCCGGGCACGAGCATTTGTTCCGTCCCGAAATAAAATTGCAATTTTAGACTCAAAAAAATCCCACTGGTGGGAATTTATTTCCATATGCGGTACTCATAATTTCCGTCTTTACAAGGAAAGTTCTTTCGATGTCTCAATTTGTTTTATAGTCCAATTTCAAATGTTTATTTTAGTCTTACCGTAATCCGAACGCGAGCATTTGTACCGTCCTCCAACAAAATTGCAATTTTAGACTCAAAAAAATCCCACTGGTGGGATTTTATTTCCATATGTGGTACTCATAATTTCCGTCATTACAAGGAAAGTTCTTTCGATATCCCAATTTGTTTTACAGTCCAATTTCAAATGTTTATTTTAGTCTTACCGTAATCCGAACCCAAGCATTTGTACCGTCCTCCAACAAAATTGCAATTTTAGACTCAAAAAAATCCCACTGGTGGGAATTTATTTCCATATGCGGTACTCATAATTTCCGTCTTTACAAGGAAAGTTCTTTCGATGTCTCAATTTGTTTTATAGTCCAATTTCAAATGTTTATTTTAGTCTTACCGTAATCCGAACGCGAGCATTTGTACCGTTCTCCAACAAAATTGCAATTTTAGACTCAAAAAAATCCCACTGGTGGGAATTTTTTTCCATATGTGGTACTCATAATTTCCGTCTTTACAAGGAAAGTTCTTTCGATATCTCAATTTGTTTTACAGCCCAATTTCAAATGTTTATTTAAGTCGTAAAGTAATCCGGGCACGAGTATTTGTTCCGTCCCCAAACAAAATTGCAATTTTAGACTAAAAAAAATCCCACTGGTGGGAATTTATTTCCATATGTGGTACTCATAATTTCCGTCTTTACAAGGAAAGTTCTTTCGATATCTCAATTTGTTTTACAGTCCAATTTCAAATGTTTATTTAAGTTGTACAGTAATCCGGGCACGAGCATTTGTACCTTCCCCAAACAAAATTGCAATTTTAGACTCAAAAAAATCCCACTGGTGGGAATTTATTTCCATATGTGGTACTCATAATTTCTGTCTTTACAAGGAAAGTTCTTTCGATATCTCAATTTGTTTTACAGTCCAATTTCAAATGTTTATTTAAGTTGTAAAGTAATCCGGGCACGAGCATTTGTACCGTCCCCAAACAAAATTGCAATTTTAGACTCAAAAAAATCCAACTGGTGGGAATTTATTTCCATATGTGGTACTCATAATTTTCGACTTTACAAGGAAAGTTCTTTCGATGTCTCAATTTGTTTTATAGTCCAATTTCAAATGTTTATTTTAGTCTTACCGTAATCCGAACGCGAGCATTTGTACCGTCCTCCAACAAAATTGCAATTTTAGACTCAAAAAAATCCCACTGGTGGGAATTTATTTCCATATGTGGTACTCATAATTTCCGTCATTACAAGGAAAGTTCTTTCGATATCCCAATTTGTTTTACAGTCCAATTTCAAATGTTTATTTTAGTCTTACCGTAATCCGAACCCGAGCATTTGTACCGTCCTCCAACAAAATTGCAATTTTAGACTCAAAAAAATCCCACTGGTGGGAATTTATTTCCATATGCGGTACTCATAATTTCCGTCTTTACAGGAAAGTTCTTTCGATGTCTCAATTTGTTTTATAGTCCAATTTCAAATGTTTATTTTAGTCTTACCGTAATCCGAACGCGAGCATTTGTACCGTCCTCCAACAAAATTGCAATTTTAGACTCAAAAAAATCCCACTGGTGGGAATTTATTTACATATGTGGTACTCATAATTTCCGTCATTACAAGGAAAGTTCTTTCGATATCTCAATTTGTTTTACAGTCCAATTTCAAATGTTTATTTAAGTTGTAAAGTAATCCGGGCACGAGCATTTGTACCGTCCCCAAACAAAATTGCAATTTTAGACTCAAAAAAATCCCACTGGTGGGAATTTATTTCCATATGCGGTACTCATAATTTCCGTCTTTACAAGGAAAGTTCTTTCGATGTCTCAATTTGTTTTATAGTCCAATTTCAAATGTTTATTTTAGTCCTACCGTAATCCGAACGCGAGCATTTGTACCGTTCTCCAACAAAATTACAATTTTAGACTCAAAAAAATCCCACTGGTGGGAATTTATTTCCATATGTGGTACTCATAATTTCCGTCTTTACAAGGAAAGTTCTTTCGATGTCTCAATTTGTTTTGTAGTCCAATTTCAAATGTTTATTTAAGTTGTACAGTAATCCGGGTACGAGCATTTGTACCGTCCCGAAACAAAATTGCAATTTTAGACTCAAAAAAATCTCACTGGTGGGAATTTATTTCCATATGTGGTACTCATAATTTCCGTCTTTACAAGGAAAGTTCTTTCGATGTCTCAATTTGCTTTATAGTCCAATTTCAAATGTTTATTTTAGTCTTACCGTAATCCGAACGCGAGCATTTGTACCGTCCTCCAACAAAATTGCAATTTTAGACTCAAAAAAATCCCACTGGTGGGAATTTATTTCCATATCTGGTACTCATAATTTCCGTCTTTACAAGGAAAGTTCTTTCGATGTCTCAATTTGTTTTATAGTCTAATTTCAAATGTTTATTTTAGTCTTACCGTAATCCGAACGCGAGCATTTGTACCGTCCTCCAACAAAATTGCAATTTTAGACTCAAAAAAATCCCACTGGTGGGAATTTATTTCCATATGTGGTACTCATAATTTCCGTCATTACAAGGAAAGTTCTTTCGATATCCCAATTTGTTTTACAGTCCAATTTCAAATGTTTATTTTAGTCTTACCGTAATCCGAACGCGAGCATTTGTACCGTCCTCCAACAAAATTGCAATTTTAGACTCAAAAAAATCCCACTGGTGGGAATTTATTTCCATATGCGGTACTCATAATTTCCGTCTTTACAAGGAAAGTTCTTTCGATATCTCAATTTGTTTTACAGTCCAATTTCAAATGTTTATTTAAGTCATAAAGTAATCCGGGCACGAGTATTTGTTCCGTCCCCAAACAAAATTGCAATTTTAGACTAAAAAAAATCCCACTGGTGGGAATTTATTTCCATATGTGGTACTCATAATTTCCGTCTTTACAAGGAAAGTTCTTTCGATATCTCAATTTGTTTTACAGTCCAATTTCAAATGTTTATTTAAGTTGTACAGTAATCCGGGCACGAGCATTTGTACCTTCCCCAAACAAAATTGCAATTTTAGACTCAAAAAAATCCCACTGGTGGGAATTTATTTCCATATGTGGTACTCATAATTTCTGTCTTTACAAGGAAAGTTCTTTCGATATCTCAATTTGTTTTACAGTCCAATTTCAAATGTTTATTTAAGTTGTAAAGTAATCCGGGCACGAGCATTTGTACCGTCCCCAAACAAAATTGCAATTTTAGACTCAAAAAAATCCAACTGGTGGGAATTTATTTCCATATGTGGTACTCATAATTTTCGACTTTACAAGGAAAGTTCTTTCGATGTCTCAATTTGTTTTATAGTCCAATTTCAAATGTTTATTTTAGTCTTACCGTAATCCGAACGCGAGCATTTGTACCGTCCTCCAACAAAATTGCAATTTTAGACTCAAAAAAATCCCACTGGTGGGAATTTATTTCCATATGTGGTACTCATAATTTCCGTCATTACAAGGAAAGTTCTTTCGATATCCCAATTTGTTTTACAGTCCAATTTCAAATGTTTATTTTAGTCTTACCGTAATCCGAACCCGAGCATTTGTACCGTCCTCCAACAAAATTGCAATTTTAGACTCAAAAAAATCCCACTGGTGGGAATTTATTTCCATATGCGGTACTCATAATTTCCGTCTTTACAAGGAAAGTTCTTTCGATGTCTCAATTTGTTTTATAGTCCAATTTCAAATGTTTATTTTAGTCTTACCATAATCCGAACGCGAGCATTTGTACCGTCCTCCAACAAAATTGCAATTTTAGACTCAAAAAAATCCCACTGGTGGGAATTTATTTACATATGTGGTACTCATAATTTCCGTCATTACAAGGAAAGTTCTTTCGATATCTCAATTTGTTTTACAGTCCAATTTCAAATGTTTATTTAAGTTGTAAAGTAATCCGGGCACGAGCATTTGTACCGTCCCCAAACAAAATTGCAATTTTAGACTCAAAAAAATCCCACTGGTGGGAATTTATTTCCATATGCGGTACTCATAATTTCCGTCTTTACAAGGAAAGTTCTTTCGATGTCTCAATTTGTTTTATAGTCCAATTTCAAATGTTTATTTTAGTCTTACCGTAATCCGAACGCGAGCATTTGTACCGTTCTCCAACAAAATTACAATTTTAGACTCAAAAAAATCCCACTGGTGGGAATTTATTTCCATATGTGGTACTCATAATTTCCGTCTTTACAAGGAAAGTTCTTTCGATGTCTCAATTTGTTTTATAGTCCAATTTCAAATGTTTATTTAAGTTGTACAGTAATCCGGGTACGAGCATTTGTACCGTCCCGAAACAAAATTGCAATTTTAGACTCAAAAAAATCTCACTGGTGGGAATTTATTTCCATATGTGGTACTCATAATTTCCGTCTTTACAAGGAAAGTTCTTTCGATGTCTCAATTTGCTTTATAGTCCAATTTCAAATGTTTATTTTAGTCTTACCGTAATCCGAACGCGAGCATTTGTACCGTCCTCCAACAAAATTGCAATTTTAGACTCAAAAAAATCCCACTGGTGGGAATTTATTTCCATATCTGGTACTCATAATTTCCGTCTTTACAAGGAAAGTTCTTTCGATGTCTCAATTTGTTTTATAGTCCAATTTCAAATGTTTATTTTAGTCTTACCGTAATCCGAACGCGAGCATTTGTACCGTCCTCCAACAAAATTGCAATTTTAGACTCAAAAAAATCCCACTGGTGGGAATTTATTTCCATATGTGGTACTCATAATTTCCGTCATTACAAGGAAAGTTCTTTCGATATCCCAATTTGTTTTACAGTCCAATTTCAAATGTTTATTTTAGTCTTACCGTAATCCGAACGCGAGCATTTGTACCGTCCTCCAACAAAATTGCAATTTTAGACTCAAAAAAATCCCACTGGTGGGAATTTATTTCCATATGCGGTACTCATAATTTCCGTCTTTACAAGGAAAGTTCTTTCGATATCTCAATTTGTTTTACAGTCCAATTTCAAATGTTTATTTAAGTCGTAAAGTAATCCGGGCACGAGCATTTGTTCCGTCCCCAAACAAAATTGCAATTTTAGACTAAAAAAAATCCCACTGGTGGGAATTTATTTCCATATGTGGTACTCATAATTTCCGTCTTTACAAGGAAAGTTCTTTCGATATCTCAATTTGTTTTACAGTCCAATTTCAAATGTTTATTTAAGTTGTATAGTAATCCGGGCACGAGCATTTGTACCGTCCCCAAACAAAATTGCAATTTTAGACTCAAAAAAATCCCACTGGTGGGAATTTATTTCCATATGTGGTACTCATAATTTCTGTCTTTACAAGGAAAGTTCTTTCGATATCTCAATTTGTTTTACAGTCCAATTTCAAATGTTTATTTAAGTTGTAAAGTAATCCGGGCACGAGCATTTGTACCGTCCCCAAACAAAATTGCAATTTTAGACTAAAAAAAATCCAACTGGTGGGAATTTATTTCCATATGTGGTACTCATAATTTTCGTCTTTACAAGGAAAGTTCTTTCGATGTCTCAATTTGTTTTATAGTCCAATTTCAAATATTTATTTTAGTCTTACTGTAATCCGAACGCGAGCATTTGTACCGTCCTCCAACAAAATTGCAATTTTAGACTCAAAAAAATCCCACTGGTGGGAATTTATTTCCATATGTGGTACTCATAATTTCCGTCATTACAAGGAAAGTTCTTTCGATATCCCAATTTGTTTTACAGTCCAATTTCAAATGTTTATTTTAGTCTTACCGTAATCCGAACCCGAGTATTTGTACCGTCCTCCAACAAAATTGCAATTTTAGACTCAAAAAAATCCCACTGGTGGGAATTTATTTCCATATGCGGTACTCATAATTTCCGTCTTTACAAGGAAAGTTCTTTCGATGTCTCAATTTGTTTTATAGTCCAATTTCAAATGTTTATTTTAGTCTTACCGTAATCCGAACGCGAGCATTTGTACCGTCCTCCAACAAAATTGCAATTTTAGACTCAAAAAAATCCCACTGGTGGGAATTTATTTACATATGTGGTACTCATAATTTCCGTCATTACAAGGAAAGTTCTTTCGATATCCCAATTTGTTTTACAGTCCAATTTCAAATGTTTATTTAAGTTGTAAAGTAATCCGGGCACGAGCATTTGTACCGTCCCCAAACAAAATTGCAATTTTAGACTCAAAAAAATCCCACTGGTGGGAATTTATTTCCATATGCGGTACTCATAATTTCCGTCTTTACAAGGAAAGTTCTTTCGATGTCTCAATTTGTTTTATAGTCCAATTTTAAATGTTTATTTTAGTCTTACCGTAATCCGAACGCGAGCATTTGTACCGTTCTCCAACAAAATTGCAATTTTAGACTCAAAAAAATCCCACTGGTGGGAATTTATTTCCATATGTGGTACTCATAATTTCCGTCTTTACAAGGAAAGTTCTTTCGATGTCTCAATTTGTTTTATAGTCCAATTTCAAATGTTTATTTAAGTTGTACAGTAATCCGGGCACGAGCATTTGTACCGTCCCGAAACAAAATTGCAATTTTAGACTCAAAAAAATCCCACTGGTGGGAATTTATTTCCATATGTGGTACTCATAATTTCCGTCTTTACAAGGAAAGTTCTTTCGATGTCTCAGTTTGCTTTATAGTCCAATTTCAAATGTTTATTTTAGTCTTACCGTAATCCGAACGCGAGCATTTGTACCGTCCTCCAACAAAATTGCAATTTTAGACTCAAAAAAATCCCACTTGTGGGAATTTATTTCCATATGTGGTACTCATAATTTCCGTCATTACAAGGAAAGTTCTTTCGATATCCCAATTTGTTTTACAGTCCAATTTCAAATGTTTATTTTAGTCTTACCGTAATCCGAACCCGAGCATTTGTACCGTCCTCCAACAAAATTGCAATTTTAGACTCAAAAAAATCCCACTGGTGGGAATTTATTTCCATATGCGGTACTCATAATTTCCGTCTTTACAAGGATAGTTCTTTCGATGTCTCAATTTGTTTTATAGTCCAATTTCAAATGTTTATTTTAGTCTTACCGTAATCCGAACGCGAGCATTTGTACCGTTCTCCAACAAAATTGCAATTTTAGACTCAAAAAAATCCCACTGGTGGGAATTTATTTCCATATGTGGTACTCATAATTTCCGTCTTTACAAGGAAAGTTCTTTCGATGTCTCAATTTGTTTTATAGTCCAATTTTAAATGTTTATTTTAGTCTTACCGTAATCCGAACGCGAGCATTTGTACCGTTCTCCAACAAAATTGCAATTTTAGACTCAAAAAAATCCCACTGGTGGGAATTTATTTCCATATGTGGTACTCATAATTTCCGTCTTTACAAGGAAAGTTCTTTCGATGTCTCAATTTGTTTTATAGTCCAATTTCAAATGTTTATTTAAGTTGTACAGTAATCCGGGCACGAGCATTTGTACCGTCCCGAAACAAAATTGCAATTTTAGACTCAAAAAAATCCCACTGGTGGGAATTTATTTCCATATGTGGTACTCATAATTTCCGTCTTTACAAGGAAAGTTCTTTCGATGTCTCAGTTTGCTTTATAGTCCAATTTCAAATGTTTATTTTAGTCTTACCGTAATCCGAACGCGAGCATTTGTACCGTCCTCCAACAAAATTGCAATTTTAGACTCAAAAAAATCCCACTTGTGGGAATTTATTTCCATATGTGGTACTCATAATTTCCGTCATTACAAGGAAAGTTCTTTCGATATCCCAATTTGTTTTACAGTCCAATTTCAAATGTTTATTTTAGTCTTACCGTAATCCGAACCCGAGCATTTGTACCGTCCTCCAACAAAATTGCAATTTTAGACTCAAAAAAATCCCACTGGTGGGAATTTATTTCCATATGCGGTACTCATAATTTCCGTCTTTACAAGGATAGTTCTTTCGATGTCTCAATTTGTTTTATAGTCCAATTTCAAATGTTTATTTTAGTCTTACCGTAATCCGAACGCGAGCATTTGTACCGTTCTCCAACAAAATTGCAATTTTAGACTCAAAAAAATCCCACTGGTGGGAATTTATTTCCATATGTGGTACTCATAATTTCCGTCTTTACAAGGAAAGTTCTTTCGATGTCTCAATTTGTTTTACAGTCCAATTTCAAATGTTTATTTTAGTCTTACCGTAATCCGAACGCGAGCATTTGTACCGTCCTCCAACAAAATTGCAATTTTAGACTCAAAAAAATCCCACTGGTGGGAATTTATTTCCATATGTGGTACTCATAATTTCCGTCTTTACAAGGAAAGTTCTTTCGATGTCTCAATTTGTTTTATAGTCCAATTTCAAATGTTTATTTAAGTTGTACAGTAATCCGGGCACGAGCATTTGTACTGTCCCGAAACAAAATTGCAATTTTAGACTCAAAAAAATCCCACTGGTGGGAATTTATTTCCATATCTGGTACTCATAATTTCCGTCTTTACAAGGAAAGTTCTTTCGATGTCTCAATTTGCTTTATAGTCCAATTTCAAATGTTTATTTTAGTCTTACCGTAATCCGAACGCGAGCATTTGTACCGTCCTCCAACAAAATTGCAATTTTAGACTCAAAAAAATCCCACTTGTGGGAATTTATTTCCATATGTGGTACTCATAATTTCCGTCATTACAAGGAAAGTTCTTTCGATATCCCAATTTGTTTTACAGTCCAATTTCAAATGTTTATTTTAGTCTTACCGTAATCCGAACCCGAGCATTTGTACCGTCCTCCAACAAAATTGCAATTTTAGACTCAAAAAAATCCCACTGGTGGGAATTTATTTCCATATGCGGTACTCATAATTTCCGTCTTTACAAGGAAAGTTCTTTCGATGTCTCAATTTGTTTTATAGTCCAATTTCAAATGTTTATTTTAGTCTTACCGTAATCCGAACGCGAGCATTTGTACCGTTCTCCAACAAAATTGCAATTTTAGACTCAAAAAAATCCCACTGGTGGGAATTTATTTCCATATGTGGTACTCATAATTTCCGTCTTTACAAGGAAAGTTCTTTCGATGTCTCAATTTGTTTTATAGTCCAATTTAAAATGTTTATTTAAGTTGTACAGTAATCCGGGCACGAGCATTTGTACCGTCCCGAAACAAAATTGCAATTTTAGACTAAAAAAAATCCCACTGGTGGGAATTTATTTCCATATGTGGTACTCATAATTTCCGTCTTTACAAGGAAAGTTCTTTCGATGTCTCAATTTGCTTTATAGTCCAATTTCAAATGTTTATTTTAGTCTTACCGTAATCCGAACGCGAGCATTTGTACCGTCCTCCAACAAAATTGCAATTTTAGACTCAAAAAAATCCCACTTGTGGGAATTTATTTCCATATGTGGTACTCATAATTTCCGTCATTACAAGGAAAGTTCTTTCGATATCCCAATTTGTTTTACAGTCCAATTTCAAATGTTTATTTTAGTCTTACCGTAATCCGAACCCGAGCATTTGTACCGTCCTCCAACAAAATTGCAATTTTAGACTCAAAAAAATCCCACTGGTGGGAATTTATTTCCATATGCGGTACTCATAATTTCCGTCTTTACAAGGATAGTTCTTTCGATGTCTCAATTTGTTTTATAGTCCAATTTCAAATGTTTATTTTAGTCTTACCGTAATCCGAACGCGAGCATTTGTACCGTTCTCCAACAAAATTGCAATTTTAGACTCAAAAAAATCCCACTGGTGGGAATTTATTTCCATATGTGGTACTCATAATTTCCGTCTTTACAAGGAAAGTTCTTTCGATGTCTCAATTTGTTTTACAGTCCAATTTCAAATGTTTATTTTAGTCTTACCGTAATCCGAACGCGAGCATTTGTACCGTCCTCCAACAAAATTGCAATTTTAGACTCAAAAAAATCCCACTGGTGGGAATTTATTTCCTTGTGTGGTACTCATAATTTTCGTCTTTACAAGGAAAGTTCTTTCGATGTCTCAATTTGTTTTATAGTCCAATTTCAAATGTTTATTTAAGTTGTAAAGTAATCCGGGCACGAGCATTTGTACCGTCCCCAAACAAAATTGCAATTTTATACTCAAAAAAATCCAACTGGTGGGAATTTATTTCCATATGTGGTACTCATAATTTTCGTCTTTACATGGAAAGTTCTTTCGATGTCTCAATTTGTTTTATAGTCCAATTTCAAATGTTTATTTTAGTCTTACCGTAATCCGAACGCGAGCATTTGCACAGTCCTCCAACAAAATTGCAATTTTAGACTCAAAAAAATCCCACTGGTGGTAATTTATTTCCATATGTGGTACTCATAATTTCCGTCTTTACAAGGAAAGTTCTTTCGATGTCTCAATTTGTTTTTCAGTCCAATTTCAAATGTTTATTTAAGTTGTAAAGTAATCCGGGCACGAGCATTTGTACCGTCCCCAAACAAAATTGCAATTTTAGACTCAAAAAAATCCCACTGGTGGGAATTTATTTCCATGTGTGGTACTCATAATTTTCGTCTTTACAAGGAAAGTTCTTTCGATGTCTCAATTTGTTTTATAGTCCAATTTCAAATGTTTATTTAAGTTGTAAAGTAATCCGGGCACGAGCATTTGTACCGTCCCCAAACAAAATTGCAATTTTAGACTCAAAAAAATCCAACTGGTGGGAATTTATTTCCATATGTGGTACTCATAATTTTCGTCTTTACATGGAAAGTTCTTTCGATGTCTCAATTTGTTTTATAGTCCAATTTCAAATGTTTATTTTAGTCTTACCGTAATCCGAACGCGAGCATTTGTACAGTCCTCCAACAAAATTGCAATTTTAGACTCAAAAAAATCCCACTGGTGGTAATTTATTTCCATATGTGGTACTCATAATTTTCGTCTTTACAAGGAAAGTTCTTTCGATATCTCAGTTTGTTTTACAGTCCAATTTCAAATGTTTATTTAAGTCTTACCGTAATCCGAGCACGAGCATTTGTACCGTCTCCCAACAAAATTGCAATTTTAGACTCAAAAAAATCCCACTGGTGGGAATTTATTTCCATATGTGGTACTCATAATTTCCGTCTTTACAAGGAAAGTTCTTTCGATGTCTCAATTTGTTTTACAGTCCAATTTCAAATGTTTATTTTAGTCTTACCGTAATCCGAACGCGAGCATTTGTACCATCCTCCAACAAAATTGCAATTTTAGACTCAAAAAAATCCCACTGGTGGGAATTTATTTCCATATATGGTACTCATAATTTCCGTCTTTACAAGGAAAGTTCTTTCGATATCTCAATTTGTTTTACAGTCCAATTTCAAATGTTTATTTAAGTCGTACAGTAATCCGGGCACGAGCATTTGTTCCGTCCCCAAACAAAATTGCAATTTTAGACTGAAAAAAATACCACTGGTGGGAATTTATTTCCATATGTGGTACTCATAATTTCCGTCTTTACAAGGAAAGTTCTTTCGATGTCTCAATTTGTTTTACAGTCCAATTTCAAATGTTTATTTTAGTCTTACCGTAATCCGAACGCGAGCATTTGTACCGTCCTCCAACAAAATTGCAATTTTAGACTCAAAAAAATCCCACTGGTGGGAATTTATTTCCATATATGGTACTCATAATTTCCGTCTTTACAAGGAAAGTTCTTTCGATATCTCAATTTGTTTTACAGTCCAATTTCAAATGTTTATTTAAGTCGTACAGTAATCCGGGCACGAGCATTTGTTCCGTCCCCAAACAAAATTGCAATTTTAGACTGAAAAAAATACCACTGGTGGGAATTTATTTCCATATGTGGTACTCATAATTTCCGTCTTTACAAGGAAAGTTATTTCGATATCTCAATTTGTTTTGCAGTCCAATTTCAAATGTTTATTTAAGTTGTACAGTAATCCGGGCACGAGCATTTGTACCGTCCCGAAACAAAATTGCAATTTTAGACTCAAAAAAATCCCACTGGTGGGAATTTATTTCCATATGTGGTACTCATAATTTCCGTCTTTACAAGGAAAGTTCTTTCGATGTCTCAATTTGTTTTATAGTCCAATTTCAAATGTTTATTTTAGTCTTACCGTAATCCGAACGCGAGCATTTGTACCGTCCTCCAACAAAATTGCAATTTTAGACTCAAAAAAATCCCACTGGTGGGAATTTATTTACATATGTGGTACTCATAATTTCCGTCATTACAAGGAAAGTTCTTTCGATATCCCAATTTGTTTTACAGTCCAATTTCAAATGTTTATTTTAGTCTTACCGTAATCCGAACCCGAGCATTTGTACCGTCCTCCAACAAAATTGCAATTTTAGACTCAAAAAAATCCCACTGGTGGGAATTTATTTCCATATGTGGTACTCATAATTTCCGTCTTTACAAGGAAAGTTCTTTCGATGTCTCAATTTGTTTTACAGTCCAATTTCAAATGTTTATTTATTCTTACCGTAATCCGAACGCGAGCATTTGTACCGTCCTCCAACAAAATTGCAATTTTAGACTCAAAAAAATCCCACTGGTGGGAATTTATTTCCATATGTGGTACTCATAATTTCCGTCATTACAAGGAAAGTTCTTTCGATATCCCAATTTGTTTTACAGTCCAATTTCAAATGTTTATTTTAGTCTTACCGTAATCCGAACCCGAGCATTTGTACCGTCCTCCAACAAAATTGCAATTTTAGACTCAAAAAAATCCCACTGGTGGGAATTTATTTCCATATGCGGTACTCATAATTTCCGTCTTTACAAGGAAAGTTCTTTCGATGTCTCAATTTGTTTTATAGTTCAATTTCAAATGTTTATTTTAGTCTTACCGTAATCCGAACGCGAGCATTTGTACCGTCCTCCAACAAAATTGCAATTTTAGACTCAAAAAAATCCCACTGGTGGGAATTTATTTACATATGTGGTACTCATAATTTCCGTCATTACAAGGAAAGTTCTTTCGATATCTCAATTTGTTTTACAGTCCAATTTCAAATGTTTATTTAAGTTGTAAAGTAATCCGGGCACGAGCATTTGTACCGTCCCCAAACAAAATTGCAATTTTAGACTCAAAAAAATCCCACTGGTGGGAATTTATTTCCATATGCGGTACTCATAATTTCCGTCTTTACAAGGAAAGTTCTTTCGATGTCTCAATTTGTTTTATAGTCCAATTTCAAATGTTTATTTTAGTCTTACCGTAATCCGAACGCGAGCATTTGTACCGTTCTCCAACAAAATTGCAATTTTAGACTCAAAAAAATCCCACTGGTGGGAATTTATTTCCATATGTGGTACTCATAATTTCCGTCTTTACAAGGAAAGTTCTTTCGATGTCTCAATTTGTTTTATAGTCCAATTTCAAATGTTTATTTAAGTTGTACAGTAATCCGGGCACGAGCATTTGTACCGTCCCGAAACAAAATTGCAATTTTAGACTCAAAAAAATCTCACTGGTGGGAATTTATTTCCATATGTGGTACTCATAATTTCCGTCTTTACAAGGAAAGTTCTTTCGATGTCTCAATTTGCTTTATAGTCCAATTTCAAATGTTTATTTTAGTCTTACCGTAATCCGAACGCGAGCATTTGTACCGTCCTCCAACAAAATTGCAATTTTAGACTCAAAAAAATCCCACTGGTGGGAATTTATTTCCATATCTGGTACTCATAATTTCCGTCTTTACAAGGAAAGTTCTTTCGATGTCTCAATTTATTTTATAGTCCAATTTCAAATGTTTATTTTAGTCTTACCGTAATCCGAACCCGAGCATTTGTACCGTCCTCCAAC
The DNA here is from genome assembly GCA_033977485.1 of Hydrangea macrophylla. NCBI lineage: Eukaryota > Viridiplantae > Streptophyta > Magnoliopsida > Cornales > Hydrangeaceae > Hydrangea > Hydrangea macrophylla. Next base: position 82,166,821 of record CM066996.1, read on the forward strand.
AAAATTGCAATTTTAGACTCAAAAAAATCCCACTGGTGGGAATTTATTTCCATATGCGGTACTCATAATTTCCGTCTTTACAAGGAAAGTTCTTTCGATATCTCAATTTGTTTTACAGTCCAATTTCAAATGTTTATTTAAGTCGTAAAGTAATCCGGGCACGAGCATTTGTTCCGTCCCCAAACAAAATTGCAATTTTAGACTAAAAAAAATCCCACTGGTGGGAATTTATTTCCATATGTGGTACTCATAATTTCCGTCTTTACAAGGAAAGTTCTTTCGATATCTCAATTTGTTTTACAGTCCAATTTCAAATGTTTATTTAAGTTGTACAGTAATCCGGGCACGAGCATTTGTACCGTCCCCAAACAAAATTGCAATTTTAGACTCAAAAAAATCCCACTGGTGGGAATTTATTTCCATGTGTGGTACTCATAATTTTCGTCTTTACAAGGAAAGTTCTTTCGATGTCTCAATTTGTTTTATAGTCCAATTTCAAATGTTTATTTAAGTTGTAAAGTAATCCGGGCACGAGCATTTGTACCGTCCCCAAACAAAATTGCAATTTTAGACTCAAAAAAATCCAACTGGTGGGAATTTATTTCCATATGTGGTACTCATAATTTTCGTCTTTACATGGAAAGTTCTTTCGATGTCTCAATTTGTTTTATAGTCCAATTTCAAATGTTTATTTTAGTCTTACCGTAATCCGAACGCGAGCATTTGTACAGTCCTCCAACAAAATTGCAATTTTAGACTCAAAAAAATCCCACTGGTGGTAATTTATTTCCATATGTGGTACTCATAATTTTCGTCTTTACAAGGAAAGTTCTTTCGATATCTCAGTTTGTTTTACAGTCCAATTTCAAATGTTTATTTAAGTCTTACCGTAATCCGAGCACGAGCATTTGTACCGTCTCCCAACAAAATTGCAATTTTAGACTCAAAAAAATCCCACTGGTGGGAATTTATTTCCATATGTGGTACTCATAATTTCCGTCTTTACAAGGAAAGTTCTTTCGATGTCTCAATTTGTTTTACAGTCCAATTTCAAATGTTTATTTTAGTCTTACCGTAATCCGAACGCGAGCATTTGTACCATCCTCCAACAAAATTGCAATTTTAGACTCAAAAAAATCCCACTGGTGGGAATTTATTTCCATATATGGTACTCATAATTTCCGTCTTTACAAGGAAAGTTCTTTCGATATCTCAATTTGTTTTACAGTCCAATTTCAAATGTTTATTTAAGTCGTACAGTAATCCGGGCACGAGCATTTGTTCCGTCCCCAAACAAAATTGCAATTTTAGACTGAAAAAAATACCACTGGTGGGAATTTATTTCCATATGTGGTACTCATAATTTCCGTCTTTACAAGGAAAGTTCTTTCGATGTCTCAATTTGTTTTACAGTCCAATTTCAAATGTTTATTTTAGTCTTACCGTAATCCGAACGCGAGCATTTGTACCGTCCTCCAACAAAATTGCAATTTTAGACTCAAAAAAATCCCACTGGTGGGAATTTATTTCCATATATGGTACTCATAATTTCCGTCTTTACAAGGAAAGTTCTTTCGATATCTCAATTTGTTTTACAGTCCAATTTCAAATGTTTATTTAAGTCGTACAGTAATCCGGGCACGAGCATTTGTTCCGTCCCCAAACAAAATTGCAATTTTAGACTGAAAAAAATACCACTGGTGGGAATTTATTTCCATATGTGGTACTCATAATTTCCGTCTTTACAAGGAAAGTTATTTCGATATCTCAATTTGTTTTGCAGTCCAATTTCAAATGTTTATTTAAGTTGTACAGTAATCCGGGCACGAGCATTTGTACCGTCCCGAAACAAAATTGCAATTTTAGACTCAAAAAAATCCCACTGGTGGGAATTTATTTCCATATGTGGTACTCATAATTTCCGTCTTTACAAGGAAAGTTCTTTCGATGTCTCAATTTGTTTTATAGTCCAATTTCAAATGTTTATTTTAGTCTTACCGTAATCCGAACGCGAGCATTTGTACCGTCCTCCAACAAAATTGCAATTTTAGACTCAAAAAAATCCCACTGGTGGGAATTTATTTACATATGTGGTACTCATAATTTCCGTCATTACAAGGAAAGTTCTTTCGATATCCCAATTTGTTTTACAGTCCAATTTCAAATGTTTATTTTAGTCTTACCGTAATCCGAACCCGAGCATTTGTACCGTCCTCCAACAAAATTGCAATTTTAGACTCAAAAAAATCCCACTGGTGGGAATTTATTTCCATATGTGGTACTCATAATTTCCGTCTTTACAAGGAAAGTTCTTTCGATGTCTCAATTTGTTTTACAGTCCAATTTCAAATGTTTATTTATTCTTACCGTAATCCGAACGCGAGCATTTGTACCGTCCTCCAACAAAATTGCAATTTTAGACTCAAAAAAATCCCACTGGTGGGAATTTATTTCCATATGTGGTACTCATAATTTCCGTCATTACAAGGAAAGTTCTTTCGATATCCCAATTTGTTTTACAGTCCAATTTCAAATGTTTATTTTAGTCTTACCGTAATCCGAACCCGAGCATTTGTACCGTCCTCCAACAAAATTGCAATTTTAGACTCAAAAAAATCCCACTGGTGGGAATTTATTTCCATATGCGGTACTCATAATTTCCGTCTTTACAAGGAAAGTTCTTTCGATGTCTCAATTTGTTTTATAGTCCAATTTCAAATGTTTATTTTAGTCTTACCGTAATCCGAACGCGAGCATTTGTACCGTCCTCCAACAAAATTGCAATTTTAGACTCAAAAAAATCCCACTGGTGGGAATTTATTTACATATGTGGTACTCATAATTTCCGTCATTACAAGGAAAGTTCTTTCGATATCTCAATTTGTTTTACAGTCCAATTTCAAATGTTTATTTAAGTTGTAAAGTAATCCGGGCACGAGCATTTGTACCGTCCCCAAACAAAATTGCAATTTTAGACTCAAAAAAATCCCACTGGTGGGAATTTATTTCCATATGCGGTACTCATAATTTCCGTCTTTACAAGGAAAGTTCTTTCGATGTCTCAATTTGTTTTATAGTCCAATTTCAAATGTTTATTTTAGTCTTACCGTAATCCGAACGCGAGCATTTGTACCGTTCTCCAACAAAATTGCAATTTTAGACTCAAAAAAATCCCACTGGTGGGAATTTATTTCCATATGTGGTACTCATAATTTCCGTCTTTACAAGGAAAGTTCTTTCGATGTCTCAATTTGTTTTATAGTCCAATTTCAAATGTTTATTTAAGTTGTACAGTAATCCGGGCACGAGCATTTGTACCGTCCCGAAACAAAATTGCAATTTTAGACTCAAAAAAATCTCACTGGTGGGAATTTATTTCCATATGTGGTACTCATAATTTCCGTCTTTACAAGGAAAGTTCTTTCGATGTCTCAATTTGCTTTATAGTCCAATTTCAAATGTTTATTTTAGTCTTACCGTAATCCGAACGCGAGCATTTGTACCGTCCTCCAACAAAATTGCAATTTTAGACTCAAAAAAATCCCACTGGTGGGAATTTATTTCCATATCTGGTACTCATAATTTCCGTCTTTACAAGGAAAGTTCTTTCGATGTCTCAATTTGTTTTATAGTCCAATTTCAAATGTTTATTTTAGTCTTACCGTAATCCGAACCCGAGCATTTGTACCGTCCTCCAACAAAATTGCAATTTTAGACTCAAAAAAATCCCACTGGTGGGAATTTATTTCCATATGCGGTACTCATAATTTCCGTCTTTACAAGGAAAGTTCTTTCGATATCTCAATTTGTTTTACAGTCCAATTTCAAATGTTTATTTAAGTCGTAAAGTAATCCGGGCACGAGCATTTGTTCCGTCCCCAAACAAAATTGCAATTTTAGACTAAAAAAAATCCCACTGGTGGGAATTTATTTCCATATGTGGTACTCATAATTTCCGTCTTTACAAGGAAAGTTCTTTCGATATCTCAATTTGTTTTACAGTCCAATTTCAAATGTTTATTTAAGTTGTACAGTAATCCGGGCACGAGCATTTGTACCGTCCCCAAACAAAATTGCAATTTTAGACTCAAAAAAATCCCACTGGTGGGAATTTATTTCCATATGTGGTACTCATAATTTCTGTCTTTACAAGGAAAGTTCTTTCGATATCTCAATTTGTTTTACAGTCCAATTTCAAATGTTTATTTAAGTTGTAAAGTAATCCGGGCACGAGCATTTGTACCGTCCCCAAACAAAATTGCAATTTTAGACTCAAAAAAATCCAACTGGTGGGAATTTATTTCCATATGTGGTACTCATAATTTTCGTCTTTACAAGGAAAGTTCTTTCGATGTCTCAATTTGTTTTATAGTCCAATTTCAAATGTTTATTTTAGTCTTACCGTAATCCGAACGCGAGCATTTGTACCGTCCTCCAACTAAATTGCAATTTTAGACTCAAAAAAATCCCACTGGTGGGAATTTATTTCCATATGTGGTACTCATAATTTCCGTCATTACAAGGAAAGTTCTTTCGATATCCCAATTTGTTTTACAGTCCAATTTCAAATGTTTATTTTAGTCTTACCGTAATCCGAACCCGAGTATTTGTACCGTCCTCCAACAAAATTGCAATTTTAGACTCAAAAAAATCCCACTGGTGGGAATTTATTTCCATATGCGGTACTCATAATTTCCGTCTTTACAAGGAAAGTTCTTTCGATGTCTCAATTTGTTTTATAGTCCAATTTCAAATGTTTATTTTAGTCTTACCGTAATCCGAACGCGAGCATTTGTACCGTTCTCCAACAAAATTGCAATTTTAGACTCAAAAAAAGCCCACTGGTGGGAATTTATTTCCATATGTGGTACTCATAATTTCCGTCTTTACAAGGAAAGTTCTTTCGATGTCTCAATTTGTTTTATAGTCCAATTTCAAATGTTTATTTAAGTTGTACAGTAATCTGGGCACGAGCATTTGTACCGTCCCGAAACAAAATTGCAATTTTAGACTCAAAAAAATCCCACTGGTGGGAATTTATTTCCATATGTGGTACTCATAATTTTCGTCTTTACAAGGAAAGTTCTTTCGATGTCTCAATTTGTTTTATAGTCCAATTTCAAATGTTTATTTTAGTCTTACCGTAATCCGAACGCGAGCATTTGTACCGTCCTCCAACAAAATTGCAATTTTAGACTCAAAAAAATCCCACTGGTGGGAATTTATTTCCATATGTGGTACTCATAATTGCCGTCATTACAAGGAAAGTTCTTTCGATATCCCAATTTGTTTTACAGTCCAATTTCAAATGTTTATTTTAGTCTTACCGTAATCCGAACCCGAGCATTTGTACCGTCCTCCAACAAAATTGCAATTTTAGACTCAAAAAAATCCCACTGGTGGGAATTTATTTCCATATGCGGTACTCATAATTTCCGTCTTTACAAGGAAAGTTCTTTCGATGTCTCAATTTGTTTTATAGTCCAATTTCAAATGTTTATTTTAGTCTTACCGTAATCCGAACGCGAGCATTTGTACCGTCCTCCAACAAAATTGCAATTTTAGACTCAAAAAAATCCCACTGGTGGGAATTTATTTACATATGTGGTACTCATAATTTCCGTCATTACAAGGAAAGTTCTTTCGATATCTCAATTTGTTTTACAGTCCAATTTCAAATGTTTATTTAAGTTGTAAAGTAATCCGGGCACGAGCATTTGTACCGTCCCCAAACAAAATTGCAATTTTAGACTCAAAAAAATCCCACTGGTGGGAATTTATTTCCATATGCGGTACTCATAATTTCCGTCTTTACAAGGAAAGTTCTTTCGATGTCTCAATTTGTTTTATAGTCCAATTTCAAATGTTTATTTTAGTCTTACCGTAATCCGAACGCGAGCATTTGTACCGTTCTCCAACAAAATTGCAATTTTAGACTCAAAAAAATCCCACTGGTGGGAATTTATTTCCATATGTGGTACTCATAATTTCCGTCTTTACAAGGAAAGTTCTTTCGATGTCTCAATTTGTTTTATAGTCCAATTTCAAATGTTTATTTAAGTTGTACAGTAATCTGGGCACGAGCATTTGTACCGTCCCGAAACAAAATTGCAATTTTAGACTCAAAAAAATCCCACTGGTGGGAATTTATTTCCATATGTGGTACTCATAATTTTCGTCTTTACAAGGAAAGTTCTTTCGATGTCTCAATTTGTTTTATAGTCCAATTTCAAATGTTTATTTAAGTTGTAAAGTAATCCGGGCACGAGCATTTGTACCGTCCCCAAACAAAATTGCAATTTTAGACTCAAAAAAATCCAACTGGTGGGAATTTATTTCCATATGTGGTACTCATAATTTTCGTCTTTACATGGAAAGTTCTTTCGATGTCTCAATTTGTTTTATAGTCCAATTTCAAATGTTTATTTTAGTCTTACCGTAATCCGAACGCGAGCATTTGTACCGTTCTCCAACAAAATTGCAATTTTAGACTCAAAAAAATCCCACTGGTGGGAATTTATTTCCATATGTGGTACTCATAATTTCCGTCTTTACAAGGAAAGTTCTTTCGATGTCTCAATTTGTTTTATAGTCCAATTTAAAATGTTTATTTAAGTTGTACAGTAATCCGGGCACGAGCATTTGTACCGTCCCGAAACAAAATTGCAATTTTAGACTAAAAAAAATCCCACTGGTGGGAATTTATTTCCATATGTGGTACTCATAATTTCCGTCTTTACAAGGAAAGTTCTTTCGATGTCTCAATTTGCTTTATAGTCCAATTTCAAATGTTTATTTTAGTCTTACCGTAATCCGAACGCGAGCATTTGTACCGTCCTCCAACAAAATTGCAATTTTAGACTCAAAAAAATCCCACTTGTGGGAATTTATTTCCATATGTGGTACTCATAATTTCCGTCATTACAAGGAAAGTTCTTTCGATATCCCAATTTGTTTTACAGTCCAATTTCAAATGTTTATTTTAGTCTTACCGTAATCCGAACCCGAGCATTTGTACCGTCCTCCAACAAAATTGCAATTTTAGACTCAAAAAAATCCCACTGGTGGGAATTTATTTCCATATGCGGTACTCATAATTTCCGTCTTTACAAGGATAGTTCTTTCGATGTCTCAATTTGTTTTATAGTCCAATTTCAAATGTTTATTTTAGTCTTACCGTAATCCGAACGCGAGCATTTGTACCGTTCTCCAACAAAATTGCAATTTTAGACTCAAAAAAATCCCACTGGTGGGAATTTATTTCCATATGTGGTACTCATAATTTCCGTCTTTACAAGGAAAGTTCTTTCGATGTCTCAATTTGTTTTACAGTCCAATTTCAAATGTTTATTTTAGTCTTACCGTAATCCGAACGCGAGCATTTGTACCGTCCTCCAACAAAATTGCAATTTTAGACTCAAAAAAATCCCACTGGTGGGAATTTATTTCCATGTGTGGTACTCATAATTTTCGTCTTTACAAGGAAAGTTCTTTCGATGTCTCAATTTGTTTTATAGTCCAATTTCAAATGTTTATTTAAGTTGTAAAGTAATCCGGGCACGAGCATTTGTACCGTCCCCAAACAAAATTGCAATTTTATACTCAAAAAAATCCAACTGGTGGGAATTTATTTCCATATGTGGTACTCATAATTGCCGTCATTACAAGGAAAGTTCTTTCGATATCCCAATTTGTTTTACAGTCCAATTTCAAATGTTTATTTAAGTTGTAAAGTAATCCGGGCACGAGCATTTGTACCGTCCCCAAACAAAATTGCAATTTTAGACTCAAAAAAATCCCACTGGTGGGAATTTATTTCCATATGCGGTACTCATAATTTCCGTCTTTACAAGGAAAGTTCTTTCGATGTCTCGATTTGTTTTATAGTCCAATTTCAAATGTTTATTTTAGTCTTACCGTAATCCGAACGCGAGCATTTGTACCGTTCTCCAACAAAATTGCAATTTTAGACTCAAAAAAAGCCCACTGGTGGGAATTTATTTCCATATGTGGTACTCATAATTTCCGTCTTTACAAGGAAAGTTCTTTCGATGTCTCAATTTGTTTTATAGTCCAATTTCAAATGTTTATTTAAGTTGTACAGTAATCTGGGCACGAGCATTTGTACCGTCCCGAAACAAAATTGCAATTTTAGACTCAAAAAAATCCCACTGGTGGGAATTTATTTCCATATGTGGTACTCATAATTTTCGTCTTTACAAGGAAAGTTCTTTCGATGTCTCAATTTGTTTTATAGTCCAATTTCAAATGTTTATTTTAGTCTTACCGTAATCCGAACGCGAGCATTTGTACCGTCCTCCAACAAAATTGCAATTTTAGACTCAAAAAAATCCCACTGGTGGGAATTTATTTCCATATGTGGTACTCATAATTGCCGTCATTACAAGGAAAGTTCTTTCGATATCCCAATTTGTTTTACAGTCCAATTTCAAATGTTTATTTTAGTCTTACCGTAATCCGAACCCGAGCATTTGTACCGTCCTCCAACAAAATTGCAATTTTAGACTCAAAAAAATCCCACTGGTGGGAATTTATTTCCATATGCGGTACTCATAATTTCCGTCTTTACAAGGAAAGTTCTTTCGATGTCTCAATTTGTTTTATAGTCCAATTTCAAATGTTTATTTTAGTCTTACCGTAATCCGAACGCGAGCATTTGTACCGTCCTCCAACAAAATTGCAATTTTAGACTCAAAAAAATCCCACTGGTGGGAATTTATTTACATATGTGGTACTCATAATTTCCGTCATTACAAGGAAAGTTCTTTCGATATCTCAATTTGTTTTACAGTCCAATTTCAAATGTTTATTTAAGTTGTAAAGTAATCCGGGCACGAGCATTTGTACCGTCCCCAAACAAAATTGCAATTTTAGACTCAAAAAAATCCCACTGGTGGGAATTTATTTCCATATGCGGTACTCATAATTTCCGTCTTTACAAGGAAAGTTCTTTCGATGTCTCAATTTGTTTTATAGTCCAATTTCAAATGTTTATTTTAGTCTTACCGTAATCCGAACGCGAGCATTTGTACCGTTCTCCAACAAAATTGCAATTTTAGACTCAAAAAAATCCCACTGGTGGGAATTTATTTCCATATGTGGTACTCATAATTTCCGTCTTTACAAGGAAAGTTCTTTCGATGTCTCAATTTGTTTTATAGTCCAATTTCAAATGTTTATTTAAGTTGTACAGTAATCTGGGCACGAGCATTTGTACCGTCCCGAAACAAAATTGCAATTTTAGACTCAAAAAAATCCCACTGGTGGGAATTTATTTCCATATGTGGTACTCATAATTTTCGTCTTTACAAGGAAAGTTCTTTCGATGTCTCAATTTGTTTTATAGTCCAATTTCAAATGTTTATTTAAGTTGTAAAGTAATCCGGGCACGAGCATTTGTACCGTCCCCAAACAAAATTGCAATTTTAGACTCAAAAAAATCCAACTGGTGGGAATTTATTTCCATATGTGGTACTCATAATTTTCGTCTTTACATGGAAAGTTCTTTCGATGTCTCAATTTGTTTTATAGTCCAATTTCAAATGTTTATTTTAGTCTTACCGTAATCCAAACGCGAGCATTTGTACCGTTCTCCAACAAAATTGCAATTTTAGACTCAAAAAAATCCCACTGGTGGGAATTTATTTCCATATGTGGTACTCATAATTTCCGTCTTTACAAGGAAAGTTCTTTCGATGTCTCAATTTGTTTTATAGTCCAATTTAAAATGTTTATTTAAGTTGTACAGTAATCCGGGCACGAGCATTTGTACCGTCCCGAAACAAAATTGCAATTTTAGACTAAAAAAAATCCCACTGGTGGGAATTTATTTCCATATGTGGTACTCATAATTTCCGTCTTTACAAGGAAAGTTCTTTCGATGTCTCAATTTGCTTTATAGTCCAATTTCAAATGTTTATTTTAGTCTTACAGTAATCCGAACGCGAGCATTTGTACCGTCCTCCAACAAAATTGCAATTTTAGACTCAAAAAAATCCCACTTGTGGGAATTTATTTCCATATGTGGTACTCATAATTTCCGTCATTACAAGGAAAGTTCTTTCGATATCCCAATTTGTTTTACAGTCCAATTTCAAATGTTTATTTTAGTCTTACCGTAATCCGAACCCGAGCATTTGTACCGTCCTCCAACAAAATTGCAATTTTAGACTCAAAAAAATCCCACTGGTGGGAATTTATTTCCATATGCGGTACTCATAATTTCCGTCTTTACAAGGATAGTTCTTTCGATGTCTCAATTTGTTTTATAGTCCAATTTCAAATGTTTATTTTAGTCTTACCGTAATCCGAACGCGAGCATTTGTACCGTTCTCCAACAAAATTGCAATTTTAGACTCAAAAAAATCCCACTGGTGGGAATTTATTTCCATATGTGGTACTCATAATTTCCGTCTTTACAAGGAAAGTTCTTTCGATGTCTCAATTTGTTTTACAGTCCAATTTCAAATGTTTATTTTAGTCTTACCGTAATCCGAACGCGAGCATTTGTACCGTCCTCCAACAAAATTGCAATTTTAGACTCAAAAAAATCCCACTGGTGGGAATTTATTTCCATGTGTGGTACTCATAATTTTCGTCTTTACAAGGAAAGTTCTTTCGATGTCTCAATTTGTTTTATAGTCCAATTTCAAATGTTTATTTAAGTTGTAAAGTAATCCGGGCACGAGCATTTGTACCGTCCCCAAACAAAATTGCAATTTTATACTCAAAAAAATCCAACTGGTGGGAATTTATTTCCATATGTGGTACTCATAATTTTCGTCTTTACATGGAAAGTTCTTTCGATGTCTCAATTTGTTTTATAGTCCAATTTCAAATGTTTATTTTAGTCTTACCGTAATCCGAACGCGATCATTTGTACAGTCCTCCAACAAAATTGCAATTTTAGACTCAAAAAAATCCCACTGGTGGTAATTTATTTCCATATGTGGTACTCATAATTTCCGTCTTTACAAGGAAAGTTCTTTCGATGTCTCAATTTGTTTTACAGTCCAATTTCAAATGTTTATTTAAGTTGTAAAGTAATCCGGGCACGAGCATTTGTACCGTCCCCAAACAAAATTGCAATTTTAGACTCAAAAAAATCCCACTGGTGGGAATTTATTTCCATGTGTGGTACTCATAATTTTCGTCTTTACAAGGAAAGTTCTTTCGATGTCTCAATTTGTTTTATAGTCCAATTTCAAATGTTTATTTAAGTTGTAAAGTAATCCGGGCACGAGCATTTGTACCGTCCCCAAACAAAATTGCAATTTTAGACTCAAAAAAATCCAACTGGTGGGAATTTATTTCCATATGTGGTACTCATAATTTTCGTCTTTACATGGAAAGTTCTTTCGATGTCTCAATTTGTTTTATAGTCCAATTTCAAATGTTTATTTTAGTCTTACCGTAATCCGAACGCGAGCATTTGTACAGTCCTCCAACAAAATTGCAATTTTAGACTCAAAAAAATCCCACTGGTGGTAATTTATTTCCATATGTGGTACTCATAATTTTCGTCTTTACAAGGAAAGTTCTTTCGATATCTCAGTTTGTTTTACAGTCCAATTTCAAATGTTTATTTAAGTCTTACCGTAATCCGAGCACGAGCATTTGTACCGTCTCCCAACAAAATTGCAATTTTAGACTCAAAAAAATCCCACTGGTGGGAATTTATTTCCATATGTGGTACTCATAATTTCCGTCTTTACAAGGAAAGTTCTTTCGATGTCTCAATTTGTTTTACAGTCCAATTTCAAATGTTTATTTAAGTCGTACAGTAATCCGGGCACGAGCATTTGTTCCGTCCCCAAACAAAATTGCAATTTTAGACTGAAAAAAATACCACTGGTGGGAATTTATTTCCATATGTGGTACTCATAATTTCCGTCTTTACAAGGAAAGTTATTTCGATATCTCAATTTGTTTTGCAGTCCAATTTCAAATGTTTATTTAAGTTGTACAGTAATCCGGGCACGAGCATTTGTACCGTCCCGAAACAAAATTGCAATTTTAGACTCAAAAAAATCCCACTGGTGGGAATTTATTTCCATATGTGGTACTCATAATTTCCGTCTTTACAAGGAAAGTTCTTTCGATGTCTCAATTTGTTTTATAGTCCAATTTCAAATGTTTATTTTAGTCTTACCGTAATCCGAACGCGAGCATTTGTACCGTCCTCCAACAAAATTGCAATTTTAGACTCAAAAAAATCCCACTGGTGGGAATTTATTTACATATGTGGTACTCATAATTTCCGTCATTACAAGGAAAGTTCTTTCGATATCCCAATTTGTTTTACAGTCCAATTTCAAATGTTTATTTTAGTCTTACCGTAATCCGAACCCGAGCATTTGTACCGTCCTCCAACAAAATTGCAATTTTAGACTCAAAAAAATCCCACTGGTGGGAATTTATTTCCATATGTGGTACTCATAATTTCCGTCTTTACAAGGAAAGTTCTTTCGATGTCTCAATTTGTTTTACAGTCCAATTTCAAATGTTTATTTATTCTTACCGTAATCCGAACGCGAGCATTTGTACCGTCCTCCAACAAAATTGCAATTTTAGACTCAAAAAAATCCCACTGGTGGGAATTTATTTCCATATGTGGTACTCATAATTTCCGTCATTACAAGGAAAGTTCTTTCGATATCCCAATTTGTTTTACAGTCCAATTTCAAATGTTTATTTTAGTCTTACCGTAATCCGAACCCGAGCATTTGTACCGTCCTCCAACAAAATTGCAATTTTAGACTCAAAAAAATCCCACTGGTGGGAATTTATTTCCATATGCGGTACTCATAATTTCCGTCTTTACAAGGAAAGTTCTTTCGATGTCTCAATTTGTTTTATAGTCCAATTTCAAATGTTTATTTTAGTCTTACCGTAATCCGAACGCGAGCATTTGTACCGTCCTCCAACAAAATTGCAATTTTAGACTCAAAAAAATCCCACTGGTGGGAATTTATTTACATATGTGGTACTCATAATTTCCGTCATTACAAGGAAAGTTCTTTCGATATCTCAATTTGTTTTACAGTCCAATTTCAAATGTTTATTTAAGTTGTAAAGTAATCCGGGCACGAGCATTTGTACCGTCCCCAAACAAAATTGCAATTTTAGACTCAAAAAAATCCCACTGGTGGGAATTTATTTCCATATGCGGTACTCATAATTTCCGTCTTTACAAGGAAAGTTCTTTCGATGTCTCAATTTGTTTTATAGTCCAATTTCAAATGTTTATTTTAGTCTTACCGTAATCCGAACGCGAGCATTTGTACCGTTCTCCAACAAAATTGCAATTTTAGACTCAAAAAAATCCCACTGGTGGGAATTTATTTCCATATGTGGTACTCATAATTTCCGTCTTTACAAGGAAAGTTCTTTCGATGTCTCAATTTGTTTTATAGTCCAATTTCAAATGTTTATTTAAGTTGTACAGTAATCCGGGCACGAGCATTTGTACCGTCCCGAAACAAAATTGCAATTTTAGACTCAAAAAAATCTCACTGGTGGGAATTTATTTCCATATGTGGTACTCATAATTTCCGTCTTTACAAGGAAAGTTCTTTCGATGTCTCAATTTGCTTTATAGTCCAATTTCAAATGTTTATTTTAGTCTTACCGTAATCCGAACGCGAGCATTTGTACCGTCCTCCAACAAAATTGCAATTTTAGACTCAAAAAAATCCCACTGGTGGGAATTTATTTCCATATCTGGTACTCATAATTTCCGTCTTTACAAGGAAAGTTCTTTCGATGTCTCAATTTGTTTTATAGTCCAATTTCAAATGTATATTTTAGTCTTACCGTAATCCGAACGCGAGCATTTGTACCGTCCTCCAACAAAATTGCAATTTTAGACTCAAAAAAATCCCACTGGTGGGAATTTATTTCCATATGTGGTACTCATAATTTCCGTCATTACAAGGAAAATTCTTTCGATATCCCAATTTGTTTTACAGTCCAATTTCAAATGTTTATTTTAGTCTTACCGTAATCCGAACCCGAGCATTTGTACCGTCCTCCAACAAAATTGCAATTTTAGACTGAAAAAAATCCCACTGGTGGGAATTTATTTCCATATGCGGTACTCATAATTTCCGTCTTTACAAGGAAAGTTCTTTCGATGTCTCAATTTGTTTTATAGTCCAATTTCAAATGTTTATTTTAGTCTTACCGTAATCCGAACGCGAGCATTTGTACCGTCCTCCAACAAAATTGCAATTTTAGACTCAAAAAAATCCCACTGGTGGGAATTTATTTACATATGTGGTACTCATAATTTCCGTCATTACAAGGAAAGTTCTTTCGATATCTCAATTTGTTTTACAGTCCAATTTCAAATGTTTATTTAAGTTGTAAAGTAATCCGGGCACGAGCATTTGTACCGTCCCCAAACAAAATTGCAATTTTAGACTCAAAAAAATCCCACTGGTGGGAATTTATTTCCATATGCGGTACTCATAATTTCCGTCTTTACAAGGAAAGTTCTTTCGATGTCTCAATTTGTTTTATAGTCCAATTTCAAATGTTTATTTTAGTCTTACCGTAATCCGAACGCGAGCATTTGTACCGTTCTCCAACAAAATTGCAATTTTAGACTCAAAAAAATCCCACTGGTGGGAATTTATTTCCATATGTGGTACTCATAATTTCCGTCTTTACAAGGAAAGTTCTTTCGATGTCTCAATTTGTTTTATAGTCCAATTTCAAATGTTTATTTAAGTTGTACAGTAATCCGGGCACGAGCATTTGTACCGTCCCGAAACAAAATTGCAATTTTAGACTCAAAAAAATCTCACTGGTGGGAATTTATTTCCATATGTGGTACTCATAATTTCCGTCTTTACAAGGAAAGTTCTTTCGATGTCTCAATTTGCTTTATAGTCCAATTTCAAATGTTTATTTTAGTCTTACCGTAATCCGAACGCGAGCATTTGTACCGTCCTCCAACAAAATTGCAATTTTAGACTCAAAAAAATCCCACTGGTGGGAATTTATTTCCATATCTGGTACTCATAATTTCCGTCTTTACAAGGAAAGTTCTTTCGATGTCTCAATTTGTTTTATAGTCCAATTTCAAATGTTTATTTTAGTCTTACCGTAATCCGAACGCGAGCATTTGTACCGTCCTCCAACAAAATTGCAATTTTAGACTCAAAAAAATCCCACTGGTGGGAATTTATTTCCATATGTGGTACTCA
Organism: Hydrangea macrophylla; assembly: GCA_033977485.1. Taxonomy (NCBI): domain Eukaryota; kingdom Viridiplantae; phylum Streptophyta; class Magnoliopsida; order Cornales; family Hydrangeaceae; genus Hydrangea; species Hydrangea macrophylla. Next base: position 82,182,054 of record CM066996.1, read on the forward strand.
TAATTTCCGTCATTACAAGGAAAATTCTTTCGATATCCCAATTTGTTTTACAGTCCAATTTCAAATGTTTATTTTAGTCTTACCGTAATCCGAACCCGAGCATTTGTACCGTCCTCCAACAAAATTGCAATTTTAGACTCAAAAAAATCCCACTGGTGGGAATTTATTTCCATATGCGGTACTCATAATTTCCGTCTTTACAAGGAAAGTTCTTTCGATATCTCAATTTGTTTTACAGTCCAATTTCAAATGTTTATTTAAGTCGTAAAGTAATCCGGGCACGAGCATTTGTTCCGTCCCCAAACAAAATTGCAATTTTAGACTAAAAAAAATCCCACTGGTGGGAATTTATTTCCATATGTGGTACTCATAATTTCCGTCTTTACAAGGAAAGTTCTTTCGATATCTCAATTTGTTTTACAGTCCAATTTCAAATGTTTATTTAAGTTGTACAGTAATCCGGGCACGAGCATTTGTACCGTCCCCAAACAAAATTGCAATTTTAGACTCAAAAAAATCCCACTGGTGGGAATTTATTTCCATATGTGGTACTCATAATTTCTGTCTTTACAAGGAAAGTTCTTTCGATATCTCAATTTGTTTTACAGTCCAATTTCAAATGTTTATTTAAGTTGTAAAGTAATCCGGGCACGAGCATTTGTACCGTCCCCAAACAAAATTGCAATTTTAGACTCAAAAAAATCCAACTGGTGGGAATTTATTTCCATATGTGGTACTCATAATTTTCGTCTTTACAAGGAAAGTTCTTTCGATGTCTCAATTTGTTTTATAGTCCAATTTCAAATGTTTATTTTAGTCTTACCGTAATCCGAACGCGAGCATTTGTACCGTCCTCCAACTAAATTGCAATTTTAGACTCAAAAAAATCCCACTGGTGGGAATTTATTTCCATATGTGGTACTCATAATTTCCGTCATTACAAGGAAAGTTCTTTCGATATCCCAATTTGTTTTACAGTCCAATTTCAAATGTTTATTTTAGTCTTACCGTAATCCGAACCCGAGTATTTGTACCGTCCTCCAACAAAATTGCAATTTTAGACTCAAAAAAATCCCACTGGTGGGAATTTATTTCCATATGCGGTACTCATAATTTCCGTCTTTACAAGGAAAGTTCTTTCGATGTCTCAATTTGTTTTATAGTCCAATTTCAAATGTTTATTTTAGTCTTACCGTAATCCGAACGCGAGCATTTGTACCGTCCTCCAACAAAATTGCAATTTTAGACTCAAAAAAATCCCACTGGTGGGAATTTATTTACATATGTGGTACTCATAATTGCCGTCATTACAAGGAAAGTTCTTTCGATATCCCAATTTGTTTTACAGTCCAATTTCAAATGTTTATTTAAGTTGTAAAGTAATCCGGGCACGAGCATTTGTACCGTCCCCAAACAAAATTGCAATTTTAGACTCAAAAAAATCCCACTGGTGGGAATTTATTTCCATATGCGGTACTCATAATTTCCGTCTTTACAAGGAAAGTTCTTTCGATGTCTCGATTTGTTTTATAGTCCAATTTCAAATGTTTATTTTAGTCTTACCGTAATCCGAACGCGAGCATTTGTACCGTTCTCCAACAAAATTGCAATTTTAGACTCAAAAAAAGCCCACTGGTGGGAATTTATTTCCATATGTGGTACTCATAATTTCCGTCTTTACAAGGAAAGTTCTTTCGATGTCTCAATTTGTTTTATAGTCCAATTTCAAATGTTTATTTAAGTTGTACAGTAATCTGGGCACGAGCATTTGTACCGTCCCGAAACAAAATTGCAATTTTAGACTCAAAAAAATCCCACTGGTGGGAATTTATTTCCATATGTGGTACTCATAATTTTCGTCTTTACAAGGAAAGTTCTTTCGATGTCTCAATTTGTTTTATAGTCCAATTTCAAATGTTTATTTTAGTCTTACCGTAATCCGAACGCGAGCATTTGTACCGTCCTCCAACAAAATTGCAATTTTAGACTCAAAAAAATCCCACTAGTGGGAATTTATTTCCATATGTGGTACTCATAATTGCCGTCATTACAAGGAAAGTTCTTTCGATATCCCAATTTGTTTTACAGTCCAATTTCAAATGTTTATTTTAGTCTTACCGTAATCCGAACCCGAGCATTTGTACCGTCCTCCAACAAAATTGCAATTTTAGACTCAAAAAAATCCCACTGGTGGGAATTTATTTCCATATGCGGTACTCATAATTTCCGTCTTTACAAGGAAAGTTCTTTCGATGTCTCAATTTGTTTTATAGTCCAATTTCAAATGTTTATTTTAGTCTTACCGTAATCCGAACGCGAGCATTTGTACCGTCCTCCAACAAAATTGCAATTTTAGACTCAAAAAAATCCCACTGGTGGGAATTTATTTACATATGTGGTACTCATAATTTCCGTCATTACAAGGAAAGTTCTTTCGATATCTCAATTTGTTTTACAGTCCAATTTCAAATGTTTATTTAAGTTGCAAAGTAATCCGGGCACGAGCATTTGTACCGTCCCCAAACAAAATTGCAATTTTAGACTCAAAAAAATCCCACTGGTGGGAATTTATTTCCATATGCGGTACTCATAATTTCCGTCTTTACAAGGAAAGTTCTTTCGATGTCTCAATTTGTTTTATAGTCCAATTTCAAATGTTTATTTTAGTCTTACCGTAATCCGAACGCGAGCATTTGTACCGTCCTCCAACAAAATTGCAATTTTAGACTCAAAAAAATCCCACTGGTGGGAATTTATTTACATATGTGGTACTCATAATTTCCGTCATTACAAGGAAAGTTCTTTCGATATCTCAATTTGTTTTACAGTCCAATTTCAAATGTTTATTTAAGTTGTAAAGTAATCCGGGCACGAGCATTTGTACCGTCCCCAAACAAAATTGCAATTTTAGACTCAAAAAAATCCCACTGGTGGGAATTTATTTCCATATGCGGTACTCATAATTTCCGTCTTTACAAGGAAAGTTCTTTCGATGTCTCAATTTGTTTTATAGTCCAATTTCAAATGTTTATTTTAGTCTTACCGTAATCCGAACGCGAGCATTTGTACCGTTCTCCAACAAAATTGCAATTTTAGACTCAAAAAAATCCCACTGGTGGGAATTTATTTCCATATGTGGTACTCATAATTTCCGTCTTTACAAGGAAAGTTCTTTCGATGTCTCAATTTGTTTTATAGTCCAATTTCAAATGTTTATTTAAGTTGTACAGTAATCTGGGCACGAGCATTTGTACCGTCCCGAAACAAAATTGCAATTTTAGACTCAAAAAAATCCCACTGGTGGGAATTTATTTCCATATGTGGTACTCATAATTTTCGTCTTTACAAGGAAAGTTCTTTCGATGTCTCAATTTGTTTTATAGTCCAATTTCAAATGTTTATTTTAGTCTTACCGTAATCCGAACGCGAGCATTTGTACCGTCCTCCAACAAAATTGCAATTTTAGACTCAAAAAAATCCCACTGGTGGGAATTTATTTCCATATGTGGTACTCATAATTTCCGTCATTACAAGGAAAGTTCTTTCGATATCCCAATTTGTTTTACAGTCCAATTTCAAATGTTTATTTTAGTCTTACCGTAATCCGAACCCGAGCATTTGTACCGTCCTCCAACAAAATTGCAATTTTAGACTCAAAAAAATCCCACTGGTGGGAATTTATTTCCATATGCGGTACTCATAATTTCCGTCTTTACAAGGAAAGTTCTTTCGATGTCTCAATTTGTTTTATAGTCCAATTTCAAATGTTTATTTTAGTCTTACCGTAATCCGAACGCGAGCATTTGTACCGTCCTCCAACAAAATTGCAATTTTAGACTCAAAAAAATCCCACTGGTGGGAATTTATTTACATATGTGGTACTCATAATTTCCGTCATTACAAGGAAAGTTCTTTCGATATCTCAATTTGTTTTACAGTCCAATTTCAAATGTTTATTTAAGTTGTAAAGTAATCCGGGCACGAGCATTTGTACCGTCCCCAAACAAAATTGCAATTTTAGACTCAAAAAAATCCCACTGGTGGGAATTTATTTCCATATGCGGTACTCATAATTTCCGTCTTTACAAGGAAAGTTCTTTCGATGTCTCAATTTGTTTTATAGTCCAATTTCAAATGTTTATTTTAGTCTTACCGTAATCCGAACGCGAGCATTTGTACCGTTCTCCAACAAAATTGCAATTTTAGACTCAAAAAAATCCCATTGGTGGGAATTTATTTCCATATGTGGTACTCATAATTTCCGTCTTTACAAGGAAAGTTCTTTCGATGTCTCAATTTGTTTTATAGTCCAATTTCAAATGTTTATTTAAGTTGTACAGTAATCCGGGCACGAGCATTTGTACCGTCCCGAAACAAAATTGCAATTTTAGACTCAAAAAAATCCCACTGGTGGGAATTTATTTCCATATGTGGTACTCATAATTTTCGTCTTTACAAGGAAAGTTCTTTCGATGTCTCAATTTGTTTTATAGTCCAATTTCAAATGTTTATTTAAGTTGTACAGTAATCTGGGCACGAGCATTTGTACCGTCCCGAAACAAAATTGCAATTTTAGACTCAAAAAAATCCCACTGGTGGGAATTTATTTCCATATGTGGTACTCATAATTTTCGTCTTTACAAGGAAAGTTCTTTCGATGTCTCAATTTGTTTTATAGTCCAATTTCAAATGTTTATTTTAGTCTTACCGTAATCCGAACGCGAGCATTTGTACCGTCCTCCAACAAAATTGCAATTTTAGACTCAAAAAAATCCCACTGGTGGGAATTTATTTCCATATGTGGTACTCATAATTTCCGTCATTACAAGGAAAGTTCTTTCGATATCCCAATTTGTTTTACAGTCCAATTTCAAATGTTTATTTTAGTCTTACCGTAATCCGAACCCGAGCATTTGTACCGTCCTCCAACAAAATTGCAATTTTAGACTCAAAAAAATCCCACTGGTGGGAATTTATTTCCATATGCGGTACTCATAATTTCCGTCTTTACAAGGAAAGTTCTTTCGATGTCTCAATTTGTTTTATAGTCCAATTTCAAATGTTTATTTTAGTCTTACCGTAATCCGAACGCGAGCATTTGTACCGTCCTCCAACAAAATTGCAATTTTAGACTCAAAAAAATCCCACTGGTGGGAATTTATTTACATATGTGGTACTCATAATTTCCGTCATTACAAGGAAAGTTCTTTCGATATCTCAATTTGTTTTACAGTCCAATTTCAAATGTTTATTTAAGTTGTAAAGTAATCCGGGCACGAGCATTTGTACCGTCCCCAAACAAAATTGCAATTTTAGACTCAAAAAAATCCCACTGGTGGGAATTTATTTCCATATGCGGTACTCATAATTTCCGTCTTTACAAGGAAAGTTCTTTCGATGTCTCAATTTGTTTTATAGTCCAATTTCAAATGTTTATTTTAGTCTTACCGTAATCCGAACGCGAGCATTTGTACCGTTCTCCAACAAAATTGCAATTTTAGACTCAAAAAAATCCCATTGGTGGGAATTTATTTCCATATGTGGTACTCATAATTTCCGTCTTTACAAGGAAAGTTCTTTCGATGTCTCAATTTGTTTTATAGTCCAATTTCAAATGTTTATTTAAGTTGTACAGTAATCCGGGCACGAGCATTTGTACCGTCCCGAAACAAAATTGCAATTTTAGACTCAAAAAAATCTCACTGGTGGGAATTTATTTCCATATATGGTACTCATAATTTCCGTCTTTACAAGGAAAGTTCTTTCGATGTCTCAATTTGCTTTATAGTCCAATTTCAAATGTTTATTTTAGTCTTACCGTAATCCGAACGCGAGCATTTGTACCGTCCTCCAACAAAATTGCAATTTTAGACTCAAAAAAATCCCACTGGTGGGAATTTATTTCCATATCTGGTACTCATAATTTCCGTCTTTACAAGGAAAGTTCTTTCGATGTCTCAATTTGTTTTATAGTCCAATTTCAAATGTTTATTTTAGTCTTACCGTAATCCGAACGCGAGCATTTGTACCGTCCTCCAACAAAATTGCAATTTTAGACTCAAAAAAATCCCACTGGTGGGAATTTATTTCCATATGTGGTACTCATAATTTCCGTCATTACAAGGAAAGTTCTTTCGATATCCCAATTTGTTTTACAGTCCAATTTCAAATGTTTATTTTAGTCTTACCGTAATCCGAACCCGAGCATTTGTACCGTCCTCCAACATAATTGCAATTTTAGACTCAAAAAAATCCCACTGGTGGGAATTTATTTCCATATGCGGTACTCATAATTTCCGTCTTTACAAGGAAAGTTCTTTCGATATCTCAATTTGTTTTACAGTCCAATTTCAAATGTTTATTTAAGTCGTAAAGTAATCCGGGCACGAGCATTTGTTCCGTCCCCAAACAAAATTGCAATTTTAGACTAAAAAAAATCCCACTGGTGGGAATTTATTTCCATATGTGGTACTCATAATTTCCGTCTTTACAAGGAAAGTTCTTTCGATATCTCAATTTGTTTTACAGTCCAATTTCAAATGTTTATTTAAGTTGTACAGTAATCCGGGCACGAGCATTTGTACCGTCCCCAAACAAAATTGCAATTTTAGACTCAAAAAAATCCCACTGGTGGGAATTTATTTCCATATGTGGTACTCATAATTTCTGTCTTTACAAAGAAAGTTCTTTCGATATCTCAATTTGTTTTACAGTCCAATTTCAAATGTTTATTTAAGTTGTAAAGTAATCCGGGCACGAGCATTTGTACCGTCCCCAAACAAAATTGCAATTTTAGACTAAAAAAAATCCCACTGGTGGGAATTTATTTCCATATGTGGTACTCATAATTTCCGTCTTTACAAGGAAAGTTCTTTCGATGTCTCAATTTGTTTTATAGTCCAATTTCAAATGTTTATTTTAGTCTTACCGTAATCCGAACGCGAGCATTTGTACCGTCCTCCAACAAAATTGCAATTTTAGACTCAAAAAAATCCCACTGGTGGGAATTTATTTCCATATGTGGTACTCATAATTTCCGTCATTACAAGGAAAGTTCTTTCGATATCCCAATTTGTTTTACAGTCCAATTTCAAATGTTTATTTTAGTCTTACCGTAATCCGAACCCGAGTATTTGTACCGTCCTCCAACAAAATTGCAATTTTAGACTCAAAAAAATCCCACTGGTGGGAATTTATTTCCATATGCGGTACTCATAATTTCCGTCTTTACAAGGAAAGTTCTTTCGATGTCTCAATTTGTTTTATAGTCCAATTTCAAATGTTTATTTTAGTCTTACCGTAATCCGAACGCGAGCATTTGTACCGTCCTCCAACAAAATTGCAATTTTAGACTCAAAAAAATCCCACTGGTGGGAATTTATTTCCATATGCGGTACTCATAATTTCCGTCTTTACAAGGAAAGTTCTTTCGATGTCTCAATTTGTTTTATAGTCCAATTTCAAATGTTTATTTTAGTCTTACCGTAATCCGAACGCGAGCATTTGTACCGTTCTCCAACAAAATTGCAATTTTAGACTCAAAAAAATCCCACTGGTGGGAATTTATTTCCATATGTGGTACTCATAATTTCCGTCTTTACAAGGAAAGTTCTTTCGATGTCTCAATTTGTTTTATAGTCCAATTTCAAATGTTTATTTAAGTTGTACAGTAATCTGGGCACGAGCATTTGTACCGTCCCGAAACAAAATTGCAATTTTAGACTCAAAAAAATCCCACTGGTGGGAATTTATTTCCATATGTGGTACTCATAATTTTCGTCTTTACAAGGAAAGTTCTTTCGATGTCTCAATTTGTTTTATAGTCCAAATTCAAATGTTTATTTTAGTCTTACCGTAATCCGAACGCGAGCATTTGTACTGTCCTCCAACAAAATTGCAATTTTAGACTCAAAAAAATCCCACTGGTGGGAATTTATTTCCATATGTGGTACTCATAATTTCCGTCATTACAAGGAAAGTTCTTTCGATATCCCAATTTGTTTTACAGTCCAATTTCAAATGTTTATTTTAGTCTTACCGTAATCCGAACCCGAGCATTTGTACCGTCCTCCAACAAAATTGCAATTTTAGACTCAAAAAAATCCCACTGGTGGGAATTTATTTCCATATGCGGTACTCATAATTTCCGTCTTTACAAGGAAAGTTCTTTCGATGTCTCAATTTGTTTTATAGTCCAATTTCAAATGTTTATTTTAGTCTTACCATAATCCGAACGCGAGCATTTGTACCGTCCTCCAACAAAATTGCAATTTTAGACACAAAAAAATCCCACTGGTGGGAATTTATTTACATATGTGGTACTCATAATTTCCGTCAATACAAGGAAAGTTCTTTCGATATCTCAATTTGTTTTACAGTCCAATTTCAAATGTTTATTTAAGTTGTAAAGTAATCCGGGCACGAGCATTTATACCGTCCCCAAACAAAATTGCAATTTTAGACTCAAAAAAATCCCACTGGTGGGAATTTATTTCCATATGCGGTACTCATAATTTCCGTCTTTACAAGGAAAGTTCTTTCGATGTCTCAATTTGTTTTATAGTCCAATTTCAAATGTTTATTTTAGTCTTACCGTAATCCGAACGCGAGCATTTGTACCGTTCTCCAACAAAATTGCAATTTTAGACTCAAAAAAATCCCACTGGTGGGAATTTATTTCCATATGTGGTACTCATAATTTCCGTCTTTACAAGGAAAGTTCTTTCGATGTCTCAATTTGTTTTATAGTCCAATTTCAAATGTTTATTTAAGTTGTACAGTAATCCGGGCACGAGCATTTGTACCGTCCCGAAACAAAATTGCAATTTTTAGACTCAAAAAAATCCCACTGGTGGGAATTTATTTCCATATGTGGTACTCATAATTTTCGTCTTTACAAGGAAAGTTCTTTCGATTTCTCAATTTGTTTTATAGTCCAATTTCAAATGTTTATTTTAGTCTTACCGTAATCCGAACGCGAGCATTTGTACCGTCCTCCAACAAAATTGCAATTTTAGACTCAAAAAAATCCCACTGGTGGGAATTTATTTCCATATGTGGTACTCATAATTTCCGTCATTACAAGGAAAGTTCTTTCGATATCCCAATTTGTTTTACAGTCCAATTTCAAATGTTTATTTTAGTCTTACCGTAATCCGAACCCGAGCATTTGTACCGTCCTCCAACAAAATTGCAATTTTAGACTCAAAAAAATCCCACTGGTGGGAATTTATTTCCATATGCGGTACTCATAATTTCCGTCTTTACAAGGAAAGTTCTTTCGATGTCTCAATTTGTTTTATAGTCCAATTTCAAATGTTTATTTTAGTCTTACCATAATCCGAACGCGAGCATTTGTACCGTCCTCCAACAAAATTGCAATTTTAGACTCAAAAAAATCCCACTGGTGGGAATTTATTTACATATGTGGTACTCATAATTTCCGTCATTACAAGGAAAGTTCTTTCGATATCTCAATTTGTTTTACAGTCCAATTTCAAATGTTTATTTAAGTTGTAAAGTAATCCGGGCACGAGCATTTATACCGTCCCCAAACAAAATTGCAATTTTAGACTCAAAAAAATCCCACTGGTGGGAATTTATTTCCATATGCGGTACTCATAATTTCCGTCTTTACAAGGAAAGTTCTTTCGATGTCTCAATTTGTTTTATAGTCCAATTTCAAATGTTTATTTTAGTCTTACCGTAATCCGAACGCGAGCATTTGTACCGTTCTCCAACAAAATTGCAATTTTAGACTCAAAAAAATCCCACTGGTGGGAATTTATTTCCATATGTGGTACTCATAATTTCCGTCTTTACAAGGAAAGTTCTTTCGATGTCTCAATTTGTTTTATAGTCCAATTTCAAATGTTTATTTAAGTTGTACAGTAATCCGGGCACGAGCATTTGTACCGTCCCGAAACAAAATTGCAATTTTAGACTCAAAAAAATCTCACTGGTGGGAATTTATTTCCATATGTGGTACTCATAATTTCCGTCTTTACAAGGAAAGTTCTTTCGATGTCTCAATTTGCTTTATAGTCCAATTTCAAATGTTTATTTTAGTCTTACCGTAATCCGAACGCGAGCATTTGTACCGTCCTCCAACAAAATTGCAATTTTAGACTCAAAAAAATCCCACTGGTGGGAATTTATTTCCATATCTGGTACTCATAATTTCCGTCTTTACAAGGAAAGTTCTTTCGATGTCTCAATTTGTTTTATAGTCCAATTTCAAATGTTTATTTTAGTCTTACCGTAATCCGAACGCGAGCATTTGTACCGTCCTCCAACAAAATTGCAATTTTAGACTCAAAAAAATCCCACTGGTGGGAATTTATTTCCATATGTGGTACTCATAATTTCCGTCATTACAAGGAAAGTTCTTTCGATATCCCATTTTGTTTTACAGTCCAATTTCAAATGTTTATTTTAGTCTTACCGTAATCCGAACCCGAGCATTTGTACCGTCCTCCAACAAAATTGCAATTTTAGACTCAAAAAAATCCCACTGGTGGGAATTTATTTCCATATGCGGTACTCATAATTTCCGTCTTTACAAGGAAAGTTCTTTCGATATCTCAATTTGTTTTACAGTCCAATTTCAAATGTTTATTTAAGTCGTAAAGTAATCCGGGCACGAGCATTTGTTCCGTCCCCAAACAAAATTGCAATTTTAGACTAAAAAAAATCCCACTGGTGGGAATTTATTTCCATATGTGGTACTCATAATTTCCGTCTTTACAAGGAAAGTTCTTTCGATATCTCAATTTGTTTTACAGTCCAATTTCAAATGTTTATTTAAGTTGTACAGTAATCCGGGCACGAGCATTTGTACCGTCCCCAAACAATATTGCAATTTTAGACTCAAAAAAATCCCACTGGTGGGAATTTATTTCCATATGTGGTACTCATAATTTCTGTCTTTACAAGGAAAGTTCTTTCGATATCTCAATTTGTTTTACAGTCCAATTTCAAATGTTTATTTAAGTTGTAAAGTAATCCGGGCACGAGCATTTGTACCGTCCCCAAACAAAATTGCAATTTTAGACTCAAAAAAATCCAACTGGTGGGAATTTATTTCCATATGTGGTACTCATAATTTTCGTCTTTACAAGGAAAGTTCTTTCGATGTCTCAATTTGTTTTATAGTCCAATTTCAAATGTTTATTTTAGTCTTACTGTAATCCGAACGCGAGCATTTGTACCGTCCTCCAACAAAATTGCAATTTTAGACTCAAAAAAATCCCACTGGTGGGAATTTATTTCCATATGTGGTACTCATAATTTCCGTCATTACAAGGAAAGTTCTTTCGATATCCCAATTTGTTTTACTGTCCAATTTCAAATGTTTATTTTAGTCTTACCGTAATCCGAACCCGAGTATTTGTACCGTCCTCCAACAAAATTGCAATTTTAGACTCAAAAAAATCCCACTGGTGGGAATTTATTTCCATATGCGGTACTCATAATTTCCGTCTTTACAAGGAAAGTTCTTTCGATGTCTCAATTTGTTTTATAGTCCAATTTCAAATGTTTATTTTAGTCTTACCGTAATCCGAACGCGAGCATTTGTACCGTCCTCCAACAAAATTGCAATTTTAGACTCAAAAAAATCCCACTTGTGGGAATTTATTTCCATATGTGGTACTCATAATTTCCGTCATTACAAGGAAAGTTCTTTCGATATCCCAATTTGTTTTACAGTCCAATTTCAAATGTTTATTTTAGTCTTACCGTAATCCGAACCCGAGCATTTGTACCATCCTCCAACAAAATTACAATTTTAGACTCAAAAAAATCCCACTGGTGGGAATTTATTTCCATATGCGGTACTCATAATTTCCGTCTTTACAAGGATAGTTCTTTCGATGTTTCAATTTGTTTTATAGTCCAATTTCAAATGTTTATTTTAGTCTTACCGTAATCCGAACGCGAGCATTTGTACCGTTCTCCAACAAAATTGCAATTTTAGACTCAAAAAAATCCCACTGGTGGGAATTTATTTCCATATGTGGTACTCATAATTTCCGTCTTTACAAGGAAAGTTCTTTCGATGTCTCAATTTGTTTTACAGTCCAATTTCAAATGTTTATTTTAGTCTTACCGTAATCCGAACCCGAGCATTTGTACCATCCTCCAACAAAATTACAATTTTAGACTCAAAAAAATCCCACTGGTGGGAATTTATTTCCATATGCGGTACTCATAATTTCCGTCTTTACAAGGATAGTTCTTTCGATGTTTCAATTTGTTTTATAGTCCAATTTCAAATGTTTATTTTAGTCTTACCGTAATCCGAACGCGAGCATTTGTACCGTTCTCCAACAAAATTGCAATTTTAGACTCAAAAAAATCCCACTGGTGGGAATTTATTTCCATATGTGGTACTCATAATTTCCGTCTTTACAAGGAAAGTTCTTTCGATGTCTCAATTTGTTTTACAGTCCAATTTCAAATGTTTATTTTAGTCTTACCGTAATCCGAACGCGAGCATTTGTACCGTCCTCCAACAAAATTGCAATTTTAGACTCAAAAAAATCCCACTGGTGGGAATTTATTTCCATATGTGGTACTCATAATTTCCGTCTTTACAAGGAAAGTTCTTTCGATGTCTCAATTTGTTTTATAGTCCAATTTCAAATGTTTATTTAAGTTGTACAGTAATCCGGGCACGAGCATTTGTACCGTCCCGAAACAAAATTGCAATTTTAGACTCAAAAAAATCCCACTGGTGGGAATTTATTTCCATATGTGGTACTCATAATTTCCGTCTTTACAAGGAAAGTTCTTTCGATGTCTCAATTTGTTTTACAGTCCAATTTCAAATGTTTATTTTAGTCTTACCGTAATCCGAACGCGAGCATTTGTACCGTCCTCCAACAAAATTGCAATTTTAGACTCAAAAAAATCCCACTGGTGGGAATTTATTTCCATATGCGGTACTCATAATTTCCGTCTTTACAAGGAAAGTTCTTTCGATGTCTCAATTTGTTTTATAGTCCAATTTCAAATGTTTATTTTAGTCTTACCGTAATCCGAACGCGAGCATTTGTACCGTTCTCCAACAAAATTGCAATTTTAGACTCAAAAAAATCCCACTGGTGGGAATTAATTTCCATATGTGGTACTCATAATTTCCGTCTTTACAAGGAAAGTTCTTTCGATATCTCAATTTGTTTTACAGTCCAATTTCAAATGTTTATTTAAGTCGTAAAGTAATCCGGGCACGAGCATTTGTTCCGTCCCCAAACAAAATTGCAATTTTAGACTAAAAAAAATCCCACTGGTGGGAATTTATTTCCATATGTGGTACTCATAATTTCCGTCTTTACAAGGAAAGTTCTTTCGATATCTCAATTTGTTTTACATTCCAATTTCTAATGTTTATTTAAGTTGTAAAGTAATCCGGGCACGAGCATTTGTACCGTCCCCAAACAAAATTGCAATTTTAGACTCAAAAAAATCCAACTGGTGGGAATTTATTTCCATATGTGGTACTCATAATTTTCGTCTTTACATGAAAGTTCTTTCGATGTCTCAATTTGTTTTATAGTCCAATTTCAAATGTTTATTTTAGTCTTACCGTAATCCGAACGCGAGCATTTGTACAGTCCTCCAACAAAATTGCAATTTTAGACTCAAAAAAATCCCACTGGTGGGAATTTATTTCCATATGTGGTACTCATAATTTTCGTCTTTACAAGGAAAGTTCTTTCGATATCTCAGTTTGTTTTACAGTCCAATTTCAAATGTTTATTTAAGTCTTACCGTAATCCGAGCACGAGCATTTGTACCGTCTCCCAACAAAATTGCAATTTTAGACTCAAAAAAATCCCACTGGTGGGAATTTATTTCCATATGTGGTACTCATAATTTCCGTCTTTACAAGGAAAGTTCTTTCGATGTCTCAATTTGTTTTACAGTCCAATTTCAAATGTTTATTTTAGTCTTACCGTAATCCGAACGCGAGCATTTGTACCGTCCTCCAACAAAATTGCAATTTTAGACTCAAAAAAATCCCACTGGTGGGAATTTATTTCCATATGTGGTACTCATAATTTCCGTCTTTACAAGGAAAGTTCTTTCGATATCTCAATTTGTTTTACAGTCCAATTTCAAATGTTTATTTAAGTCGTACAGTAATCCGGGCACGAGCATTTGTTCCGTCCCCAAACAAAATTGCAATTTTAGACTGAAAAAAATACCACTGGTGGGAATTTATTTCCATATGTGGTACTCATAATTTCCGTCTTTACAAGGAAAGTTATTTCGATATCTCAATTTGTTTTGCAGTCCTATTTCAAATGTTTATTTAAGTTGTACAGTAATCCGGGCACGAGCATTTGTACCGTCTCGAAACAAAATTGCAATTTTAGACTCAAAAAAATCCCACTGGTGGGAATTTATTTCCATATGTGGTACTCATAATTTCCGTCTTTACAAGGAAAGTTCTTTCGATGTCTCAATTTGTTTTATAGTCCAATTTCAAATGTTTATTTTAGTCTTACCGTAATCCGAACGCGAGCATTTGTACCGTCCTCCAACAAAATTGCAATTTTAGACTCAAAAAAATCCCACTGGTGGGAATTTATTTCCATATGTGGTACTCACAATTTCCGTCTTTACAAGGAAAGTTCTTTCGATATCTCAATTTGTTTTACAGTCCAATTTCAAATGTTTATTTAAGTCGTACAGTAATCCGGGCACGAGCATTTGTTCCGTCCCCAAACAAAATTGCAATTTTAGACTCAAAAAAATCTCACTGGTGGGAATTTATTTCCATATGTGGTACTCATAATTTCCGTCTTTACAAGGAAAGTTCTTTCGATGTCTCAATTTGCTTTATAGTCCAATTTCAAATGTTTATTTTAGTCTTACCGTAATCCGAACGCGAGCATTTGTACCGTCCTCCAACAAAATTGCAATTTTAGACTCAAAAAAATCCCACTGGTGGGAATTTATTTCCATATCTGGTACTCATAATTTCCGTCTTTACAAGGAAAGTTCTTTCGATGTCTCAATTTGTTTTATAGTCCAATTTCAAATGTTTATTTTAGTCTTACCGTAATCCGAACGCGAGCATTTGTACCGTCCTCCAACAAAATTGCAATTTTAGACTCAAAAAAATCCCACTGGTGGGAATTTATTTCCATATGTGGTACTCATAATTTCCGTCATTACAAGGAAAGTTCTTTCGATATCCCATTTTGTTTTACAGTCCAATTTCAAATGTTTATTTTAGTCTTACCGTAATCCGAACCCGAGCATTTGTACCGTCCTCCAACAAAATTGCAATTTTAGACTCAAAAAAATCCCACTGGTGGGAATTTATTTCCATATGCGGTACTCATAATTTCCGTCTTTACAAGGAAAGTTCTTTCGATATCTCAATTTGTTTTACAGTCCAATTTCAAATGTTTATTTAAGTCGTAAAGTAATCCGGGCACGAGCATTTGTTCCGTCCCCAAACAAAATTGCAATTTTAGACTAAAAAAAATCCCACTGGTGGGAATTTATTTCCATATGTGGTACTCATAATTTCCGTCTTTACAAGGAAAGTTCTTTCGATATCTCAATTTGTTTTACAGTCCAATTTCAAATGTTTATTTAAGTTGTACAGTAATCCGGGCACGAGCATTTGTACCGTCCCCAAACAATATTGCAATTTTAGACTCAAAAAAATCCCACTGGCGGGAATTTATTTCCATATGTGGTACTCATAATTTCTGTCTTTACAAGGAAAGTTCTTTCGATATCTCAATTTGTTTTACAGTCCAATTTCAAATGTTTATTTAAGTTGTAAAGTAATCCGGGCACGAGCATTTGTACCGTCCCCAAACAAAATTGCAATTTTAGACTCAAAAAAATCCAACTGGTGGGAATTTATTTCCATATGTGGTACTCATAATTTTCGTCTTTACAAGGAAAGTTCTTTCGATGTCTCAATTTGTTTTATAGTCCAATTTCAAATGTTTATTTTAGTCTTACCGTAATCCGAACGCGAGCATTTGTACCGTCCTCCAACAAAATTGCAATTTTAGACTCAAAAAAATCCCACTGGTGGGAATTTATTTCCATATGTGGTACTCATAATTTCCGTCATTACAAGGAAAGTTCTTTCGATATCCCAATTTGTTTTACTGTCCAATTTCAAATGTTTATTTTAGTCTTACCGTAATCCGAACCCGAGTATTTGTACCGTCCTCCAACAAAATTGCAATTTTAGACTCAAAAAAATCCCACTGGTGGGAATTTATTTCCATATGCGGTACTCATAATTTCCGTCTTTACAAGGAAAGTTCTTTCGATGTCTCAATTTGTTTTATAGTCCAATTTCAAATGTTTATTTTAGTCTTACCGTAATCCGAACGCGAGCATTTGTACCGTCCTCCAACAAAATTGCAATTTTAGACTCAAAAAAATCCCACTTGTGGGAATTTATTTCCATATGTGGTACTCATAATTTCCGTCATTACAAGGAAAGTTCTTTCGATATCCCAATTTGTTTTACAGTCCAATTTCAAATGTTTATTTTAGTCTTACCGTAATCCGAACCCGAGCATTTGTACCATCCTCCAACAAAATTACAATTTTAGACTCAAAAAAATCCCACTGGTGGGAATTTATTTCCATATGCGGTACTCATAATTTCCGTCTTTACAAGGATAGTTCTTTCGATGTTTCAATTTGTTTTATAGTCCAATTTCAAATGTTTATTTTAGTCTTACCGTAATCCGAACGCGAGCATTTGTACCGTTCTCCAACAAAATTGCAATTTTAGACTCAAAAAAATCCCACTGGTGGGAATTTATTTCCATATGTGGTACTCATAATTTCCGTCTTTACAAGGAAAGTTCTTTCGATGTCTCAATTTGTTTTACAGTCCAATTTCAAATGTTTATTTTAGTCTTACCGTAATCCGAACGCGAGCATTTGTACCGTCCTCCAACAAAATTGCAATTTTAGACTCAAAAAAATCCCACTGGTGGGAATTTATTTCCATATGTGGTACTCATAATTTCCGTCTTTACAAGGAAAGTTCTTTCGATGTCTCAATTTGTTTTATAGTCCAATTTCAAATGTTTATTTAAGTTGTACAGTAATCCGGGCACGAGCATTTGTACCGTCCCGAAACAAAATTGCAATTTTAGACTCAAAAAAATCCCACTGGTGGGAATTTATTTCCATATGTGGTACTCATAATTTCCGTCTTTACAAGGAAAGTTCTTTCGATGTCTCAATTTGTTTTACAGTCCAATTTCAAATGTTTATTTTAGTCTTACCGTAATCCGAACGCGAGCATTTGTACCGTCCTCCAACAAAATTGCAATTTTAGACTCAAAAAAATCCCACTGGTGGGAATTTATTTCCATATGCGGTACTCATAATTTCCGTCTTTACAAGGAAAGTTCTTTCGATGTCTCAATTTGTTTTATAGTCCAATTTCAAATGTTTATTTTAGTCTTACCGTAATCCGAACGCGAGCATTTGTACCGTTCTCCAACAAAATTGCAATTTTAGACTCAAAAAAATCCCACTGGTGGGAATTAATTTCCATATGTGGTACTCATAATTTCCGTCTTTACAAGGAAAGTTCTTTCGATATCTCAATTTGTTTTACAGTCCAATTTCAAATGTTTATTTAAGTCGTAAAGTAATCCGGGCACGAGCATTTGTTCCGTCCCCAAACAAAATTGCAATTTTAGACTAAAAAAAATCCCACTGGTGGGAATTTATTTCCATATGTGGTACTCATAATTTCCGTCTTTACAAGGAAAGTTCTTTCGATATCTCAATTTGTTTTACATTCCAATTTCTAATGTTTATTTAAGTTGTAAAGTAATCCGGGCACGAGCATTTGTACCGTCCCCAAACAAAATTGCAATTTTAGACTCAAAAAAATCCAACTGGTGGGAATTTATTTCCATATGTGGTACTCATAATTTTCGTCTTTACATGAAAGTTCTTTCGATGTCTCAATTTGTTTTATAGTCCAATTTCAAATGTTTATTTTAGTCTTACCGTAATCCGAACGCGAGCATTTGTACAGTCCTCCAACAAAATTGCAATTTTAGACTCAAAAAAATCCCACTGGTGGGAATTTATTTCCATATGTGGTACTCATAATTTTCGTCTTTACAAGGAAAGTTCTTTCGATATCTCAGTTTGTTTTACAGTCCAATTTCAAATGTTTATTTAAGTCTTACCGTAATCCGAGCACGAGCATTTGTACCGTCTCCCAACAAAATTGCAATTTTAGACTCAAAAAAATCCCACTGGTGGGAATTTATTTCCATATGTGGTACTCATAATTTCCGTCTTTACAAGGAAAGTTCTTTCGATGTCTCAATTTGTTTTACAGTCCAATTTCAAATGTTTATTTTAGTCTTACCGTAATCCGAACGCGAGCATTTGTACCGTCCTCCAACAAAATTGCAATTTTAGACTCAAAAAAATCCCACTGGTGGGAATTTATTTCCATATGTGGTACTCATAATTTCCGTCTTTACAAGGAAAGTTCTTTCGATATCTCAATTTGTTTTACAGTCCAATTTCAAATGTTTATTTAAGTCGTACAGTAATCCGGGCACGAGCATTTGTTCCGTCCCCAAACAAAATTGCAATTTTAGACTGAAAAAAATACCACTGGTGGGAATTTATTTCCATATGTGGTACTCATAATTTCCGTCTTTACAAGGAAAGTTCTTTCGATGTCTCAATTTGTTTTATAGTCCAATTTCAAATGTTTATTTTAGTCTTACCGTAATCCGAACGCGAGCATTTGTACCGTCCTCCAACAAAATTGCAATTTTAGACTCAAAAAAATCCCACTGGTGGGAATTTATTTACATATGTGGTACTCATAATTTCCGTCATTACAAGGAAAGTTCTTTCGATATCCCAATTTGTTTTACAGTCCAATTTCAAATGTTTATTTTAGTCTTACCGTAATCCGAACCCGAGCATTTGTACCGTCCTCCAACAAAATTGCAATTTTAGACTCAAAAAAATCCCACTGGTGGGAATTTATTTCCATATGTGGTACTCATAATTTCCGTCTTTACAAGGAAAGTTCTTTCGATGTCTCAATTTGTTTTACAGTCCAATTTCAAATGTTTATTTATTCTTACCGTAATCCGAACGCGAGCATTTGTACCGTCCTCCAACAAAATTGCAATTTTAGACTCAAAAAAATCCCACTGGTGGGAATTTATTTCCATATGTGGTACTCATAATTTCCGTCATTACAAGGAAAGTTCTTTCGATATCCCAATTTGTTTTACAGTCCAATTTCAAATGTTTATTTTAGTCTTACCGTAATCCGAACCCGAGCATTTGTACCGTCCTCCAACAAAATTGCAATTTTAGACTCAAAAAAATCCCACTGGTGGGAATTTATTTCCATATGCGGTACTCATAATTTCCGTCTTTACAAGGAAAGTTCTTTCGATGTCTCAATTTGTTTTATAGTCCAATTTCAAATGTTTATTTTAGTCTTACCGTAATCCGAACGCGAGCATTTGTACCGTCCTCCAACAAAATTGCAATTTTAGACTCAAAAAAATCCCACTGGTGGGAATTTATTTACATATGTGGTACTCATAATTTCCGTCATTACAAGGAAAGTTCTTTCGATATCCCAATTTGTTTTACAGTCCAATTTCAAATGTTTATTTTAGTCTTACCGTAATCCGAACCCGAGCATTTGTACCATCCTCCAACAAAATTACAATTTTAGACTCAAAAAAATCCCACTGGTGGGAATTTATTTCCATATGCGGTACTCATAATTTCCGTCTTTACAAGGATAGTTCTTTCGATGTTTCAATTTGTTTTATAGTCCAATTTCAAATGTTTATTTTAGTCTTACCGTAATCCGAACGCGAGCATTTGTACCGTTCTCCAACAAAATTGCAATTTTAGACTCAAAAAAATCCCACTGGTGGGAATTTATTTCCATATGTGGTACTCATAATTTCCGTCTTTACAAGGAAAGTTCTTTCGATGTCTCAATTTGTTTTACAGTCCAATTTCAAATGTTTATTTTAGTCTTACCGTAATCCGAACGCGAGCATTTGTACCGTCCTCCAACAAAATTGCAATTTTAGACTCAAAAAAATCCCACTGGTGGGAATTTATTTCCATATGTGGTACTCATAATTTCCGTCTTTACAAGGAAAGTTCTTTCGATGTCTCAATTTGTTTTATAGTCCAATTTCAAATGTTTATTTAAGTTGTACAGTAATCCGGGCACGAGCATTTGTACCGTCCCGAAACAAAATTGCAATTTTAGACTCAAAAAAATCCCACTGGTGGGAATTTATTTCCATATGTGGTACTCATAATTTCCGTCTTTACAAGGAAAGTTCTTTCGATGTCTCAATTTGTTTTACAGTCCAATTTCAAATGTTTATTTTAGTCTTACCGTAATCCGAACGCGAGCATTTGTACCGTCCTCCAACAAAATTGCAATTTTAGACTCAAAAAAATCCCACTGGTGGGAATTTATTTCCATATGCGGTACTCATAATTTCCGTCTTTACAAGGAAAGTTCTTTCGATGTCTCAATTTGTTTTATAGTCCAATTTCAAATGTTTATTTTAGTCTTACCGTAATCCGAACGCGAGCATTTGTACCGTTCTCCAACAAAATTGCAATTTTAGACTCAAAAAAATCCCACTGGTGGGAATTAATTTCCATATGTGGTACTCATAATTTCCGTCTTTACAAGGAAAGTTCTTTCGATATCTCAATTTGTTTTACAGTCCAATTTCAAATGTTTATTTAAGTCGTAAAGTAATCCGGGCACGAGCATTTGTTCCGTCCCCAAACAAAATTGCAATTTTAGACTAAAAAAAATCCCACTGGTGGGAATTTATTTCCATATGTGGTACTCATAATTTCCGTCTTTACAAGGAAAGTTCTTTCGATATCTCAATTTGTTTTACATTCCAATTTCTAATGTTTATTTAAGTTGTAAAGTAATCCGGGCACGAGCATTTGTACCGTCCCCAAACAAAATTGCAATTTTAGACTCAAAAAAATCCAACTGGTGGGAATTTATTTCCATATGTGGTACTCATAATTTTCGTCTTTACATGAAAGTTCTTTCGATGTCTCAATTTGTTTTATAGTCCAATTTCAAATGTTTATTTTAGTCTTACCGTAATCCGAACGCGAGCATTTGTACAGTCCTCCAACAAAATTGCAATTTTAGACTCAAAAAAATCCCACTGGTGGGAATTTATTTCCATATGTGGTACTCATAATTTTCGTCTTTACAAGGAAAGTTCTTTCGATATCTCAGTTTGTTTTACAGTCCAATTTCAAATGTTTATTTAAGTCTTACCGTAATCCGAGCACGAGCATTTGTACCGTCTCCCAACAAAATTGCAATTTTAGACTCAAAAAAATCCCACTGGTGGGAATTTATTTCCATATGTGGTACTCATAATTTCCGTCTTTACAAGGAAAGTTCTTTCGATGTCTCAATTTGTTTTACAGTCCAATTTCAAATGTTTATTTTAGTCTTACCGTAATCCGAACGCGAGCATTTGTACCGTCCTCCAACAAAATTGCAATTTTAGACTCAAAAAAATCCCACTGGTGGGAATTTATTTCCATATGTGGTACTCATAATTTCCGTCTTTACAAGGAAAGTTCTTTCGATATCTCAATTTGTTTTACAGTCCAATTTCAAATGTTTATTTAAGTCGTACAGTAATCCGGGCACGAGCATTTGTTCCGTCCCCAAACAAAATTGCAATTTTAGACTGAAAAAAATACCACTGGTGGGAATTTATTTCCATATGTGGTACTCATAATTTCCGTCTTTACAAGGAAAGTTATTTCGATATCTCAATTTGTTTTGCAGTCCTATTTCAAATGTTTATTTAAGTTGTACAGTAATCCGGGCACGAGCATTTGTACCGTCTCGAAACAAAATTGCAATTTTAGACTCAAAAAAATCCCACTGGTGGGAATTTATTTCCATATGTGGTACTCATAATTTCCGTCTTTACAAGGAAAGTTCTTTCGATGTCTCAATTTGTTTTATAGTCCAATTTCAAATGTTTATTTTAGTCTTACCGTAATCCGAACGCGAGCATTTGTACCGTCCTCCAACAAAATTGCAATTTTAGACTCAAAAAAATCCCACTGGTGGGAATTTATTTCCATATGTGGTACTCATAATTTCCGTCTTTACAAGGAAAGTTCTTTCGATATCTCAATTTGTTTTACAGTCCAATTTCAAATGTTTATTTAAGTCGTACAGTAATCCGGGCACGAGCATTTGTTCCGTCCCCAAACAAAATTGCAATTTTAGACTGAAAAAAATACCACTGGTGGGAATTTATTTCCATATGTGGTACTCATAATTTCCGTCTTTACAAGGAAAGTTATTTCGATATCTCAATTTGTTTTGTAGTCCAATTTCAAATGTTTATTTAAGTTGTACAGTAATCCGGGCACGAGCATTTGTACCGTCTCGAAACAAAATTGCAATTTTAGACTCAAAAAAATCCCACTGGTGGGAATTTATTTCCATATGTGGTACTCATAATTTCCGTCTTTAAAAGGAAAGTTCTTTCGATGTCTCAATTTGTTTTATAGTCCAATTTCAAATGTTTATTTTAGTCTTACCGTAATCCGAACGCGAGCATTTGTACCGTCCTCCAACAAAATTGCAATTTTAGACTCAAAAAAATCCCACTGGTGGGAATTTATTTACATATGTGGTACTCATAATTTCCGTCATTACAAGGAAAGTTCTTTCGATATCCCAATTTGTTTTACAGTCCAATTTCAAATGTTTATTTTAGTCTTACCGTAATCCGAACCCGAGCATTTGTACCGTCCTCCAACAAAATTGCAATTTTAGACTCAAAAAAATCCCACTGGTGGGAATTTATTTCCATATGTGGTACTCATAATTTCCGTCTTTACAAGGAAAGTTCTTTCGATGTCTCAATTTGTTTTCCAGTCCAATTTCAAATGTTTATTTTAGTCTTACCGTAATCTGAACGCGAGCATTTGTACCGTCCTCCAACAAAATTGCAATTTTAGACTCAAAAAAATCCCACTGGTGGGAATTTATTTACATATGTGGTACTCATAATTTCCGTCATTAGAAGGAAAGTTCTTTCGATATCCCAATCTGTTTTACAGTCCAATTTCAAATGTTTATTTTAGTCTTACCGTAATCCGAACCCGAGCATTTGTACCGTCCTCCAACAAAATTGCAATTTTAGACTCAAAAAAATCCCACTGGTGGGAATTTATTTCCATGTGTGGTACTCATAATTTTCGTCTTTACAAGGAAAGTTCTTTCGATGTCTCCATTTGTTTTATAGTCCAATTTCAAATGTTTATTTAAGTTGTACAGTAATCCGGGCACGAGCATTTGTACCGTCCTCCAACAAAATTGCAATTTTAGACTCAAAAAAATCCCACTGGTGGGAATTTATTTCCATATGTGGTACTCATAATTTCCGTCTTTACAAGGAAAGTTCTTTCGATGTCTCAATTTGTTTTATAGTCCAATTTCAAATGTTTATTTTAGTCTTACCTTAATCCGAACGCGAGCATTTGTACCGTCCTCCAACAAAATTGCAATTTTAGACTCAAAAAAATCCCACTGGTGGGAATTTATTTCCATATGTGGTACTCATAATTTCCGTCATTACAAGGAAAGTTCTTTCGATATCCCAATTTGTTTTACAGTCCAATTTCAAATGTTTATTTTAGTCTTACCGTAATCCGAACCCGAGCATTTGTACCGTCCTCCAACAAAATTGCAATTTTAGACTCAAAAAAATCCCACTGGT
Source organism: Hydrangea macrophylla (assembly GCA_033977485.1). Classification (NCBI taxonomy): domain Eukaryota; kingdom Viridiplantae; phylum Streptophyta; class Magnoliopsida; order Cornales; family Hydrangeaceae; genus Hydrangea; species Hydrangea macrophylla. Next base: position 82,205,888 of record CM066996.1, read on the forward strand.
GGGAATTTATTTCCATATGCGGTACTCATAATTTCCGTCTTTACAAGGAAAGTTCTTTCGATGTCTCAATTTGTTTTATAGTCCAATTTCAAATGTTTATTTTAGTCTTACCGTAATCCGAACGCGAGCATTTGTACCGTTCTCCAACAAAATTGAAATTTTAGACTCAAAAAAATCCCACTGGTGGGAATTTTTTTCCATATGTGGTACTCATAATTTCCGTCTTTACAAGGAAAGTTCTTTCGATATCTCAATTTGTTTTACAGTCCAATTTCAAATGTTTATTTAAGTCGTAAAGTAATCCGGGCACGAGCATTTGTTCCGTCCCCAAACAAAATTGCAATTTTAGACTAAAAAAAATCCCACTGGTGGGAATTTATTTCCATATGTGGTACTCATAATTTCCGTCTTTACAAGGAAAGTTCTTTCGATATCTCAATTTGTTTTACAGTCCAATTTCAAATGTTTATTTAAGTTGTACAGTAATCCGGGCACGAGCATTTGTACCGTCCCCAAACAAAATTGCAATTTTAGACTCAAAAAAATCCCACTGGTGGGAATTTATTTCCATATGTGGTACTCATAATTTCTGTCTTTACAAGGAAAGTTCTTTCGATATCTCAATTTGTTTTACAGTCCAATTTCTAATGTTTATTTAAGTTGTAAAGTAATCCGGGCATGAGCATTTGTACCGTCCCCAAACAAAATTGCAATTTTAGACTCAAAAAAATCCAATTGGTGGAAATTTATTTCCATATGTGGTACTCATAATTTTCGTCTTTACAAGGAAAGTTCTTTCGATGTCTCAATTTGTTTTATAGTCCAATTTAAAATGTTTATTTTAGTTTTACCGTAATCCGAACGCGAGCATTTGTACAGTCCTCCAACAAAATTGCAATTTTAGACTCAAAAAAATCCCACTGGTGGGAATTTATTTCCATATGTGGTACTCATAATTTTCGTCTTTACAAGGAAAGTTCTTTCGATATCTCAGTTTGTTTTACAGTCCAATTTCAAATGTTTATTTAAGTCTTACCGTAATCCGAGCACGAGCATTTGTACAGTCTCCCAACAAAATTGCAATTTTAGACTCAAAAAAATCCCACTGGTGGGAATTTATTTCCATATGTGGTACTCATAATTTCCGTCTTTACAAGGAAAGTTCTTTCGATGTCTCAATTTGTTTTACAGTCCAATTTCAAATGTTTATTTTAGTCTTACCGTAATCCGAACGTGAGCATTTGTACCGTCCTCCAACAAAATTGCAATTTTAGACTCAAAAAAATCCCACTGGTGGGAATTTATTTCCATATGTGGTACTCATAATTTCCGTCTTTACAAGGAAAGTTCTTTCGATATCTCAATTTGTTTTACAGTCCAATTTCAAATGTTTATTTAAGTCGTACAGTAATCCGGGCACGAGCATTTGTTCCGTCCCCAAACAAAATTACAATTTTAGACTCAAAAAAATACCACTGGTGGGAATTTATTTCCATATGTGGTACTCATAATTTCCGTCTTTACAAGGAAAGTTCTTTCGATGTCTCAATTTGTTTTACAGTCCAATTTCAAATGTTTATTTTAGTCTTACCGTAATCCGAACGCGAGCATTTGTACCGTTCTCCAACAAAATTGCAATTTTAGACTCAAAAAAATCCCACTGGTGGGAATTTATTTCCATATGTGGTACTCATAATTTCCGTCTTTACAAGGAAAGTTCTTTCGATGTCTCAATTTGTTTTATAGTCCAATTTCAAATGTTTATTTAAGTTGTACAGTAATCCGGGCACGAGCATTTGTACCGTCCCGAAACAAAATTGCAATTTTAGACTCAAAAAAATCCCACTGGTGGGAATTTATTTCCATATGTGGTACTCATAATTTTCGTCTTTACAAGGAAAGTTCTTTCGATTTCTCAATTTGTTTTATAGTCCAATTTCAAATGTTTATTTTAGTCTTACCGTAATCCGAACGCGAGCATTTGTACCGTCCTCCAACAAAATTGCAATTTTAGACTCAAAAAAATCCCACTGGTGGGAATTTATTTCCATATGTGGTACTCATAATTTCCGTCATTACAAGGAAAGTTCTTTCGATATCCCAATTTGTTTTACAGTCCAATTTCAAATGTTTATTTTAGTCTTACCGTAATCCGAACCCGAGCATTTGTACCGTCCTCCAACAAAATTGCAATTTTAGACTCAAAAAAATCCCACTGGTGGGAATTTATTTCCATATGCGGTACTCATAATTTCCGTCTTTACAAGGAAAGTTCTTTCGATGTCTCAATTTGTTTTATAGTCCAATTTCAAATGTTTATTTTAGTCTTACCATAATCCGAACGCGAGCATTTGTACCGTCCTCCAACAAAATTGCAATTTTAGACTCAAAAAAATCCCACTGGTGGGAATTTATTTACGTATGTGGTACTCATAATTTCCGTCATTACAAGGAAAGTTCTTTCGATATCTCAATTTGTTTTACAGTCCAATTTCAAATGTTTATTTAAGTTGTAAAGTAATCCGGGCACGAGCATTTATACCGTCCCCAAACAAAATTGCAATTTTAGACTCAAAAAAATCCCACTGGTGGGAATTTATTTCCATATGCGGTACTCATAATTTCCGTCTTTACAAGGAAAGTTCTTTCGATGTCTCAATTTGTTTTATAGTCCAATTTCAAATGTTTATTTTAGTCTTACCGTAATCCGAACGCGAGCATTTGTACCGTTCTCCAACAAAATTGCAATTTTAGACTCAAAAAAATCCCACTGGTGGAAATTTATTTCCATATGTGGTACTCATAATTTCCGTCTTTACAAGGAAAGTTCTTTCGATGTCTCAATTTGTTTTATAGTCCAATTTCAAATGTTTATTTAAGTTGTACAGTAATCCGGGCACGAGCATTTGTACCGTCCCGAAACAAAACTGCAATTTTAGACTCAAAAAAATCTCACTGGTGGGAATTTATTTCCATATGTGGTACTCATAATTTCCGTCTTTACAAGGAAAGTTCTTTCGATGTCTCAATTTGCTTTATAGTCCAATTTCAAATGTTTATTTTAGTCTTACCGTAATCCGAACGCGAGCATTTGTACCGTCCTCCAACAAAATTGCAATTTTAGACTCAAAAAAATCCCACTGGTGGGAATTTATTTCCATATCTGGTACTCATAATTTCCGTCTTTACAAGGAAAGTTCTTTCGATGTCTCAATTTGTTTTATAGTCCAATTTCAAATGTTTATTTTAGTCTTACCGTAATCCGAACGCGAGCATTTGTACCGTCCTCCAACAAAATTGCAATTTTAGACTCAAAAAAATCCCACTGGTGGGAATTTATTTCCATATGTGGTACTCATAATTTCCGTCATTACAAGGAAAGTTCTTTCGATATCCCATTTTGTTTTACAGTCCAATTTCAAATGTTTATTTTAGTCTTACCGTAATCCGAACCCGAGCATTTGTACCGTCCTCCAACAAAATTGCAATTTTAGACTCAAAAAAATCCCACTGGTGGGAATTTATTTCCATATGCGGTACTCATAATTTCCGTCTTTACAAGGAAAGTTCTTTCGATATCTCAATTTGTTTTACAGTCCAATTTCAAATGTTTATTTAAGTCGTAAAGTAATCCGGGCACGAGCATTTGTTCCGTCCCCAAACAAAATTGCAATTTTAGACTAAAAAAAATCCCACTGGTGGGAATTTATTTCCATATGTGGTACTCATAATTTCCGTCTTTACAAGGAAAGTTCTTTCGATATCTCAATTTGTTTTACAGTCCAATTTCAAATGTTTATTTAAGTTGTACAGTAATCCGGGCACGAGCATTTGTACCGTCCCCAAACAATATTGCAATTTTAGACTCAAAAAAATCCCACTGGTGGGAATTTATTTCCATATGTGGTACTCATAATTTCTGTCTTTACAAGGAAAGTTCTTTCGATATCTCAATTTGTTTTACAGTCCAATTTCAAATGTTTATTTAAGTTGTAAAGTAATCCGGGCACGAGCATTTGTACCGTCCCCAAACAAAATTGCAATTTTAGACTCAAAAAAATCCAACTGGTGGGAATTTATTTCCATATGTGGTACTCATAATTTTCGTCTTTACAAGGAAAGTTCTTTCGATGTCTCAATTTGTTTTATAGTCCAATTTCAAATGTTTATTTTAGTCTTACCGTAATCCGAACGCGAGCATTTGTACCGTCCTCCAACAAAATTGCAATTTTAGACTCAAAAAAATCCCACTGGTGGGAATTTATTTCCATATGTGGTACTCATAATTTCCGTCATTACAAGGAAAGTTCTTTCGATATCCCAATTTGTTTTACTGTCCAATTTCAAATGTTTATTTTAGTCTTACCGTAATCCGAACCCGAGTATTTGTACCGTCCTCCAACAAAATTGCAATTTTAGACTCAAAAAAATCCCACTGGTGGGAATTTATTTCCATATGCGGTACTCATAATTTCCGTCTTTACAAGGAAAGTTCTTTCGATGTCTCAATTTGTTTTATAGTCCAATTTCAAATGTTTATTTTAGTCTTACCGTAATCCGAACGCGAGCATTTGTACCGTCCTCCAACAAAATTGCAATTTTAGACTCAAAAAAATCCCACTTGTGGGAATTTATTTCCATATGTGGTACTCATAATTTCCGTCATTACAAGGAAAGTTCTTTCGATATCCCAATTTGTTTTACAGTCCAATTTCAAATGTTTATTTTAGTCTTACCGTAATCCGAACCCGAGCATTTGTACCATCCTCCAACAAAATTACAATTTTAGACTCAAAAAAATCCCACTGGTGGGAATTTATTTCCATATGCGGTACTCATAATTTCCGTCTTTACAAGGATAGTTCTTTCGATGTTTCAATTTGTTTTATAGTCCAATTTCAAATGTTTATTTTAGTCTTACCGTAATCCGAACGCGAGCATTTGTACCGTTCTCCAACAAAATTGCAATTTTAGACTCAAAAAAATCCCACTGGTGGGAATTTATTTCCATATGTGGTACTCATAATTTCCGTCTTTACAAGGAAAGTTCTTTCGATGTCTCAATTTGTTTTACAGTCCAATTTCAAATGTTTATTTTAGTCTTACCGTAATCCGAACCCGAGCATTTGTACCATCCTCCAACAAAATTACAATTTTAGACTCAAAAAAATCCCACTGGTGGGAATTTATTTCCATATGCGGTACTCATAATTTCCGTCTTTACAAGGATAGTTCTTTCGATGTTTCAATTTGTTTTATAGTCCAATTTCAAATGTTTATTTTAGTCTTACCGTAATCCGAACGCGAGCATTTGTACCGTTCTCCAACAAAATTGCAATTTTAGACTCAAAAAAATCCCACTGGTGGGAATTTATTTCCATATGTGGTACTCATAATTTCCGTCTTTACAAGGAAAGTTCTTTCGATGTCTCAATTTGTTTTACAGTCCAATTTCAAATGTTTATTTTAGTCTTACCGTAATCCGAACGCGAGCATTTGTACCGTCCTCCAACAAAATTGCAATTTTAGACTCAAAAAAATCCCACTGGTGGGAATTTATTTCCATATGTGGTACTCATAATTTCCGTCTTTACAAGGAAAGTTCTTTCGATGTCTCAATTTGTTTTATAGTCCAATTTCAAATGTTTATTTAAGTTGTACAGTAATCCGGGCACGAGCATTTGTACCGTCCCGAAACAAAATTGCAATTTTAGACTCAAAAAAATCCCACTGGTGGGAATTTATTTCCATATGTGGTACTCATAATTTCCGTCTTTACAAGGAAAGTTCTTTCGATGTCTCAATTTGTTTTACAGTCCAATTTCAAATGTTTATTTTAGTCTTACCGTAATCCGAACGCGAGCATTTGTACCGTCCTCCAACAAAATTGCAATTTTAGACTCAAAAAAATCCCACTGGTGGGAATTTATTTCCATATGCGGTACTCATAATTTCCGTCTTTACAAGGAAAGTTCTTTCGATGTCTCAATTTGTTTTATAGTCCAATTTCAAATGTTTATTTTAGTCTTACCGTAATCCGAACGCGAGCATTTGTACCGTTCTCCAACAAAATTGCAATTTTAGACTCAAAAAAATCCCACTGGTGGGAATTAATTTCCATATGTGGTACTCATAATTTCCGTCTTTACAAGGAAAGTTCTTTCGATATCTCAATTTGTTTTACAGTCCAATTTCAAATGTTTATTTAAGTCGTAAAGTAATCCGGGCACGAGCATTTGTTCCGTCCCCAAACAAAATTGCAATTTTAGACTAAAAAAAATCCCACTGGTGGGAATTTATTTCCATATGTGGTACTCATAATTTCCGTCTTTACAAGGAAAGTTCTTTCGATATCTCAATTTGTTTTACATTCCAATTTCAAATGTTTATTTAAGTTGTAAAGTAATCCGGGCACGAGCATTTGTACCGTCCCCAAACAAAATTGCAATTTTAGACTCAAAAAAATCCAACTGGTGGGAATTTATTTCCATATGTGGTACTCATAATTTTCGTCTTTACATGAAAGTTCTTTCGATGTCTCAATTTGTTTTATAGTCCAATTTCAAATGTTTATTTTAGTCTTACCGTAATCCGAACGCGAGCATTTGTATAGTCCTCCAACAAAATTGCAATTTTAGACTCAAAAAAATCCCACTGGTGGGAATTTATTTCCATATGTGGTACTCATAATTTTCGTCTTTACAAGGAAAGTTCTTTCGATATCTCAGTTTGTTTTACAGTCCAATTTCAAATGTTTATTTAAGTCTTACCGTAATCCGAGCACGAGCATTTGTACCGTCTCCCAACAAAATTGCAATTTTAGACTCAAAAAAATCCCACTGGTGGGAATTTATTTCCATATGTGGTACTCATAATTTCCGTCTTTACAAGGAAAGTTCTTTCGATGTCTCAATTTGTTTTACAGTCCAATTTCAAATGTTTATTTTAGTCTTACCGTAATCCGAACGCGAGCATTTGTACCGTCCTCCAACAAAATTGCAATTTTAGACTCAAAAAAATCCCACTGGTGGGAATTTATTTCCATATGTGGTACTCATAATTTCCGTCTTTACAAGGAAAGTTCTTTCGATATCTCAATTTGTTTTACAGTCCAATTTCAAATGTTTATTTAAGTCGTACAGTAATCCGGGCACGAGCATTTGTTCCGTCCCCAAACAAAATTGCAATTTTAGACTGAAAAAAATACCACTGGTGGGAATTTATTTCCATATGTGGTACTCATAATTTCCGTCTTTACAAGGAAAGTTATTTCGATATCTCAATTTGTTTTGCAGTCCTATTTCAAATGTTTATTTAAGTTGTACAGTAATCCGGGCACGAGCATTTGTACCGTCTCGAAACAAAATTGCAATTTTAGACTCAAAAAAATCCCACTGGTGGGAATTTATTTCCATATGTGGTACTCATAATTTCCGTCTTTACAAGGAAAGTTCTTTCGATGTCTCAATTTGTTTTATAGTCCAATTTGAAATGTTTATTTTAGTCTTACCGTAATCCGAACGCGAGCATTTGTACCGTCCTCCAACAAAATTGCAATTTTAGACTCAAAAAAATCCCACTGGTGGGAATTTATTTCCATATGTGGTACTCATAATTTCCGTCTTTACAAGGAAAGTTCTTTCGATATCTCAATTTGTTTTACAGTCCAATTTCAAATGTTTATTTAAGTCGTACAGTAATCCGGGCACGAGCATTTGTTCCGTCCCCAAACAAAATTGCAATTTTAGACTGAAAAAAATACCACTGGTGGGAATTTATTTCCATATGTGGTACTCATAATTTCCGTCTTTACAAGGAAAGTTATTTCGATATCTCAATTTGTTTTGTAGTCCAATTTCAAATGTTTATTTAAGTTGTACAGTAATCCGGGCACGAGCATTTGTACCGTCTCGAAACAAAATTGCAATTTTAGACTCAAAAAAATCCCACTGGTGGGAATTTATTTCCATATGTGGTACTCATAATTTCCGTCTTTACAAGGAAAGTTCTTTCGATGTCTCAATTTGTTTTATAGTCCAATTTCAAATGTTTATTTTAGTCTTACCGTAATCCGAACGCGAGCATTTGTACCGTCCTCCAACAAAATTGCAATTTTAGACTCAAAAAAATCCCACTGGTGGGAATTTATTTACATATGTGGTACTCATAATTTCCGTCATTACAAGGAAAGTTCTTTCGATATCCCAATTTGTTTTACAGTCCAATTTCAAATGTTTATTTTAGTCTTACCGTAATCCGAACCCGAGCATTTGTACCGTCCTCCAACAAAATTGCAATTTTAGACTCAAAAAAATCCCACTGGTGGGAATTTATTTCCATATGTGGTACTCATAATTTCCGTCTTTACAAGGAAAGTTCTTTCGATGTCTCAATTTGTTTTTCAGTCCAATTTCAAATGTTTATTTTAGTCTTACCGTAATCTGAACGCGAGCATTTGTACCGTCCTCCAACAAAATTGCAATTTTAGACTCAAAAAAATCCCACTGGTGGGAATTTATTTACATATGTGGTACTCATAATTTCCGTCATTAGAAGGAAAGTTCTTTCGATATCCCAATCTGTTTTACAGTCCAATTTCAAATGTTTATTTTAGTCTTACCGTAATCCGAACCCGAGCATTTGTACCGTCCTCCAACAAAATTGCAATTTTAGACTCAAAAAAATCCCACTGGTGGGAATTTATTTCCATGTGTGGTACTCATAATTTTCGTCTTTACAAGGAAAGTTCTTTCGATGTCTCCATTTGTTTTATAGTCCAATTTCAAATGTTTATTTAAGTTGTACAGTAATCCGGGCACGAGCATTTGTACCGTCCTCCAACAAAATTGCAATTTTAGACTCAAAAAAATCCCACTGGTGGGAATTTATTTCCATATGTGGTACTCATAATTTCCGTCTTTACAAGGAAAGTTCTTTCGATGTCTCAATTTGTTTTATAGTCCAATTTCAAATGTTTATTTTAGTCTTACCGTAATCCGAACGCGAGCATTTGTACCGTCCTCCAACAAAATTGCAATTTTAGACTCAAAAAAATCCCACTGGTGGGAATTTATTTCCATATGTGGTACTCATAATTTCCGTCATTACAAGGAAAGTTCTTTCGATATCCCAATTTGTTTTACAGTCCAATTTCAAATGTTTATTTTAGTCTTACCGTAATCCGAACCCGAGCATTTGTACCGTCCTCCAACAAAATTGAAATTTTAGACTCAAAAAAATCCCACTGGTGGGAATTTTTTTCCATATGTGGTACTCATAATTTCCGTCTTTACAAGGAAAGTTCTTTCGATATCTCAATTTGTTTTACAGTCCAATTTCAAATGTTTATTTAAGTCGTAAAGTAATCCGGGCACGAGCATTTGTTCCGTCCCCAAACAAAATTGCAATTTTAGACTAAAAAAAATCCCACTGGTGGGAATTTATTTCCATATGTGGTACTCATAATTTCCGTCTTTACAAGGAAAGTTCTTTCGATATCTCAATTTGTTTTACAGTCCAATTTCAAATGTTTATTTAAGTTGTACAGTAATCCGGGCACGAGCATTTGTACCGTCCCCAAACAAAATTGCAATTTTAGACTCAAAAAAATCCCACTGGTGGGAATTTATTTCCATATGTGGTACTCATAATTTCTGTCTTTACAAGGAAAGTTCTTTCGATATCTCAATTTGTTTTACAGTCTAATTTCTAATGTTTATTTAAGTTGTAAAGTAATCCGGGCACGAGCATTTGTACCGTCCCCAAACAAAATTGCAATTTTAGACTCAAAAAAATCCAATTGGTGGGAATTTATTTCCATATGTGGTACTCATAATTTTCGTCTTTACAAGGAAAGTTCTTTCGATGTCTCAATTTGTTTTATAGTCCAATTTAAAATGTTTATTTTAGTTTTACCGTAATCCGAACGCGAGCATTTGTACAGTCCTCCAACAAAATTGCAATTTTAGACTCAAAAAAATCCCACTGGTGGGAATTTATTTCCATATGTGGTACTCATAATTTTCGTCTTTACAAGGAAAGTTCTTTCGATATCTCAGTTTGTTTTACAGTCCAATTTCAAATGTTTATTTAAGTCTTACCGTAATCCGAGCACGAGCATTTGTACAGTCTCCCAACAAAATTGCAATTTTAGACTCAAAAAAATCCCACTGGTGGGAATTTATTTCCATATGTGGTACTCATAATTTCCGTCTTTACAAGGAAAGTTCTTTCGATGTCTCAATTTGTTTTACAGTCCAATTTCAAATGTTTATTTTAGTCTTACCGTAATCCGAACGTGAGCATTTGTACCGTCCTCCAACAAAATTGCAATTTTAGACTCAAAAAAATCCCACTGGTGGGAATTTATTTCCATATGTGGTACTCATAATTTCCGTCTTTACAAGGAAAGTTCTTTCGATATCTCAATTTGTTTTACAGTCCAATTTCAAATGTTTATTTAAGTCGTACAGTAATCCGGGCACGAGCATTTGTTCCGTCCCCAAACAAAATTACAATTTTAGACTCAAAAAAATACCACTGGTGGGAATTTATTTCCATATGTGGTACTCATAATTTCCGTCTTTACAAGGAAAGTTCTTTCGATATCTCAATTTGTTTTGCAGTCCAATTTCAAATGTTTATTTAAGTTGTACAGTAATCCGGGCACGAGCATTTGTACCGTCCCGAAACAAAATTGCAATTTTAGACTAAAAAAAATCCCACTGGTGGGAATTTATTTCCATATGTGGTACTCATAATTTCCGTCTTTACAAGGAAAGTTCTTTCGATGTCTCAATTTGTTTTATAGTCCAATTTCAAATGTTTATTTTAGTCTTACCGTAATCCGAACGCGAGCATTTGTACCGTCCTCCAACAAAATTGCAATTTTAGACTCAAAAAAATCCCACTGGTGGGAATTTATTTACATATGTGGTACTCATAATTTCCGTCATTACAAGGAAAGTTCTTTCGATATCCCAATTTGTTTTACAGTCCAATTTCAAATGTTTATTTTAGTCTTACCGTAATCCGAACGCGAGCATTTGTACCGTCCTCCAACAAAATTGCAATTTTAGACTCAAAAAAATCCCACTGGTGGGAATTTATTTCCATATGCGGTACTCATAATTTCCGTCTTTACAAGGAAAGTTCTTTCGATGTCTCAATTTGTTTTATAGTCCAATTTCAAATGTTTATTTTAGTCTTACCGTAATCTGAACGCGAGCATTTGTACCGTCCTCCAACAAAATTGCAATTTTAGACTCAAAAAAATCCCACTGGTGGGAATTTATTTCCATATGTGGTACTCATAATTTTCGTCTTTACAAGGAAAGTTCTTTCGATATCTCAGTTTGTTTTACAGTCCAATTTCAAATGTTTATTTAAGTCTTACCGTAATCCGAGCAAGAGCATTTGTACCGTCCCCCAACAAAATTGCAATTTTAGACTCAAAAAAATACCACTGGTGGGAATTTATTTCCATATGTGGTACTCATAATTTCCGTCTTTACAAGGAAAGTTCTTTCGATATCTCAATTTGTTTTGCAGTCCAATTTCAAATGTTTATTTAAGTTGTACAGTAATCCGGGCACGAGCATTTGTACCGTCCCGAAACAAAATTGCAATTTTAGACTAAAAAAAATACCACTGGTGGGAATTTATTTCCATATGTGGTACTCATAATTTCCGTCTTTACAAGGAAAGTTCTTTCGATGTCTCAATTTGTTTTATAGTCCAATTTCAAATGTTTATTTAAGTTGTACAGTAATCCGGGCACGAGCATTTGTACCGTCCCGAAACAAAATTGCAATTTTAGACTCAAAAAAATCCCACTGGTGGGAATTTATTTCCATATGTGGTACTCATAATTTCCGTCTTTACAAGGAAAGTTCTTTCGATGTCTCAATTTGCTTTATAGTCCAATTTCAAATGTTTATTTTAGTCTTACCGTAATCCGAACGCGAGCATTTGTACCGTCCTCCAACAAAATTGCAATTTTAGACTCAAAAAAATCCCACTGGTGGGAATTTATTTCCATATGTGGTACTCATAATTTCCGTCATTACAAGGAAAGTTCTTTCGATATCCCAATTTGTTTTACAGTTCAATTTCAAATGTTTATTTTAGTCTTACCGTAATCCGAACCCGAGCATTTGTACCGTCCTCCAACAAAATTGCAATTTTAGACTCAAAAAAATCCCACTGGTGGGAATTTATTTCCATATGCGGTACTCATAATTTCCGTCTTTACAAGGATAGTTCTTTCGATGTCTCAATTTGTTTTATAGTCCAATTTCAAATGTTTATTTTAGTCTTACCGTAATCCGAACGCGAGCATTTGTACCGTTCTCCAACAAAATTGCAATTTTAGACTCAAAAAAATCCCACTGGTGGGAATTTATTTCCATATGTGGTACTCATAATTTCCGTCTTTACAAGGAAAGTTCTTTCGATGTCTCAATTTGTTTTACAGTCCAATTTCAAATGTTTATTTTAGTCTTACCGTAATCCGAACGCGAGCATTTGTACCGTCCTCCAACAAAATTGCAATTTTAGACTCAAAAAAATCCCACTGGTGAGAATTTATTTCCATATGTGGTACTCATAATTTCCGTCCTTACAAGGAAAGTTCTTTCGATGTCTCAATTTGTTTTATAGTCCAATTTCAAATGTTTATTTAAGTTGTACAGTAATCCGGGCACGAGCATTTGTACCGTCCCGAAACAAAATTGCAATTTTAGACTCAAAAAAATCCCACTGGTGGGAATTTATTTCCATATGTGGTACTCATAATTTCCGTCTTTATAAGGAAAGTTCTTTCGATGTCTCAATTTGTTTTATAGTCCAATTTCAAATGTTTATTTTAGTCTTACCGTAATCCGAACGAGAGCATTTGTACCGTCCTCCAACAAAATTGCAATTTTAGACTCAAAAAAATCCCACTGGTGGGAATTTATTTCCATATGTGGTACTCATAATTTCCGTCATTACAAGGAAAGTTCTTTCGATATCCCAATTTGTTTTACAGTCCAATTTCAAATGTTTATTTTAGTCTTACCGTAATCCGAACCCGAGCATTTGTACTGTCCTCCAACAAAATTGCAATTTTAGACTAAAAAAAATCCCACTGGTGGGAATTTATTTCCATATGCGGTACTCATAATTTCCGTCTTTACAAGGAAAGTTCTTTCGATGTCTCAATTTGTTTTATAGTCCAATTTCAAATGTTTATTTTAGTCTTACCGTAATCCGAACGCGAGCATTTGTACCGTTCTCCAACAAAATTGCAATTTTAAACTCAAAAAAATCCCACTGGTGGGAATTTATTTCCATATGTGGTACTCATAATTTCCGTCTTTACAAGGAAAGTTCTTTCGATATCTCAATTTGCTTTACAGTCCAATTTCAAATGTTTATTTAAGTCGTAAAGTAATCCGGGCACGAGCATTTGTTCCGTCCCCAAACAAAATTGCAATTTTAGACTAAAAAAAATCCCACTGGTGGGAATTTATTTCCATATGTGGTACTCATAATTTCCGTCTTTACAAGGAAAGTTCTTTCGATATCTCAATTTGTTTTACAGTCCAATTTCAAATGTTTATTTAAGTTGTACAGTAATCCGGGCACGAGCATTTGTACCGTCCCCAAACAAAATTGCAATTTTAGACTCAAAAAAACCCCACAGGTGGGAATTTATTTCCATATGTGGTACTCATAATTTCTGTCTTTACATGGAAAGTTCTTTCGATATCTCAATTTGTTTTACAGTCCAATTTCAAATGTTTATTTAAGTTGTAAAGTAATCCGGGCACGAGCATTTGTACCGTCCCCAAACAAAATTGCAATTTTAGACTCAAAAAAATCCAACTGGTGGGAATTTATTTCCATATGTGGTACTCATAATTTTCGCCTTTACAAGGAAAGTTCTTTCGATGTCTCAATTTGTTTTATAGTCCAATTTCAAATGTTTATTTTAGTCTTACCGTAATCCGAACGCGAGCATTTGTACAGTCCTCCAACAAAATTGCAATTTTAGACTCAAAAAAATCCCACTGGTGGGAATTTATTTCCATATGTGGTACTCATAATTTTCGTCTTTACAAGGAAAGTTCTTTCGATATCTCAGTTTGTTTTACAGTCCAATTTCAAATGTTTATTTAAGTCTTACCGTAATCCGAGCACGAGCATTTGTACCGTCTCCCAACAAAATTGCAATTTTAGACTCAAAAAAATCCCACTGGTGGGAATTTATTTCCATATGTGGTACTCATAATTTCCGTCTTTACAAGGAAAGTTCTTTCGATGTCTCAATTTGTTTTACAGTCCAATTTCAAATGTTTATTTTAGTCTTACCGTAATCCGAACGCGAGCATTTGTACCGTCCTCCAACAAAATTGCAATTTTAGACTCAAAAAAATCCCACTGGTGGGAATTTATTTACATATGTGGTACTCATAATTTCCGTCATTACAAGGAAAGTTCTTTCGATATCCCAATTTGTTTTACAGTCCAATTTCAAATGTTTATTTTAGTCTTACCGTAATCCGAACGCGAGCATTTGTACCGTCCTCCAACAAAATTGCAATTTTAGACTCAAAAAAATCCCACTGGTGGGAATTTATTTCCATATGCGGTACTCATAATTTCCGTCTTTACAAGGAAAGTTCTTTCGATGTCTCAATTTGTTTTATAGTCCAATTTCAAATGTTTATTTTAGTCTTACCGTAATCTGAACGCGAGCATTTGTACCGTCCTCCAACAAAATTGCAATTTTAGACTCAAAAAAATCCCACTGGTGGGAATTTATTTCCATATGTGGTACTCATAATTTTCGTCTTTACAAGGAAAGTTCTTTCGATATCTCAGTTTGTTTTACAGTCCAATTTCAAATGTTTATTTAAGTCTTACCGTAATCCGAGCAAGAGCATTTGTACCGTCCCCCAACAAAATTGCAATTTTAGACTCAAAAAAATACCACTGGTGGGAATTTATTTCCATATGTGGTACTCATAATTTCCGTCTTTACAAGGAAAGTTCTTTCGATATCTCAATTTGTTTTGCAGTCCAATTTCAAATGTTTATTTAAGTTGTACAGTAATCCGGGCACGAGCATTTGTACCGTCCCGAAACAAAATTGCAATTTTAGACTAAAAAAAATACCACTGGTGGGAATTTATTTCCATATGTGGTACTCATAATTTCCGTCTTTACAAGGAAAGTTCTTTCGATGTCTCAATTTGTTTTATAGTCCAATTTCAAATGTTTATTTAAGTTGTACAGTAATCCGGGCACGAGCATTTGTACCGTCCCGAAACAAAATTGCAATTTTAGACTCAAAAAAATCCCACTGGTGGGAATTTATTTCCATATGTGGTACTCATAATTTCCGTCTTTACAAGGAAAGTTCTTTCGATGTCTCAATTTGCTTTATAGTCCAATTTCAAATGTTTATTTTAGTCTTACCGTAATCCGAACGCGAGCATTTGTACCGTCCTCCAACAAAATTGCAATTTTAGACTCAAAAAAATCCCACTGGTGGGAATTTATTTCCATATGTGGTACTCATAATTTCCGTCATTACAAGGAAAGTTCTTTCGATATCCCAATTTGTTTTACAGTTCAATTTCAAATGTTTATTTTAGTCTTACCGTAATCCGAACCCGAGCATTTGTACCGTCCTCCAACAAAATTGCAATTTTAGACTCAAAAAAATCCCACTGGTGGGAATTTATTTCCATATGCGGTACTCATAATTTCCGTCTTTACAAGGATAGTTCTTTCGATGTCTCAATTTGTTTTATAGTCCAATTTCAAATGTTTATTTTAGTCTTACCGTAATCCGAACGCGAGCATTTGTACCGTTCTCCAACAAAATTGCAATTTTAGACTCAAAAAAATCCCACTGGTGGGAATTTATTTCCATATGTGGTACTCATAATTTCCGTCTTTACAAGGAAAGTTCTTTCGATGTCTCAATTTGTTTTACAGTCCAATTTCAAATGTTTATTTTAGTCTTACCGTAATCCGAACGCGAGCATTTGTACCGTCCTCCAACAAAATTGCAATTTTAGACTCAAAAAAATCCCACTGGTGAGAATTTATTTCCATATGTGGTACTCATAATTTCCGTCCTTACAAGGAAAGTTCTTTCGATGTCTCAATTTGTTTTATAGTCCAATTTCAAATGTTTATTTAAGTTGTACAGTAATCCGGGCACGAGCATTTGTACCGTCCCGAAACAAAATTGCAATTTTAGACTCAAAAAAATCCCACTGGTGGGAATTTATTTCCATATGTGGTACTCATAATTTCCGTCTTTATAAGGAAAGTTCTTTCGATGTCTCAATTTGTTTTATAGTCCAATTTCAAATGTTTATTTTAGTCTTACCGTAATCCGAACGAGAGCATTTGTACCGTCCTCCAACAAAATTGCAATTTTAGACTCAAAAAAATCCCACTGGTGGGAATTTATTTCCATATGTGGTACTCATAATTTCCGTCATTACAAGGAAAGTTCTTTCGATATCCCAATTTGTTTTACAGTCCAATTTCAAATGTTTATTTTAGTCTTACCGTAATCCGAACCCGAGCATTTGTACTGTCCTCCAACAAAATTGCAATTTTAGACTAAAAAAAATCCCACTGGTGGGAATTTATTTCCATATGCGGTACTCATAATTTCCGTCTTTACAAGGAAAGTTCTTTCGATGTCTCAATTTGTTTTATAGTCCAATTTCAAATGTTTATTTTAGTCTTACCGTAATCCGAACGCGAGCATTTGTACCGTTCTCCAACAAAATTGCAATTTTAGACTCAAAAAAATCCCACTGGTGGGAATTTATTTCCATATGTGGTACTCATAATTTCCGTCTTTACAAGGAAAGTTCTTTCGATATCTCAATTTGCTTTACAGTCCAATTTCAAATGTTTATTTAAGTCGTAAAGTAATCCGGGCACGAGCATTTGTTCCGTCCCCAAACAAAATTGCAATTTTAGACTAAAAAAAATCCCACTGGTGGGAATTTATTTCCATATGTGGTACTCATAATTTCCGTCTTTACAAGGAAAGTTCTTTCGATATCTCAATTTGTTTTACAGTCCAATTTCAAATGTTTATTTAAGTTGTACAGTAATCCGGGCACGAGCATTTGTACCGTCCCCAAACAAAATTGCAATTTTAGACTCAAAAAAACCCCACAGGTGGGAATTTATTTCCATATGTGGTACTCATAATTTCTGTCTTTACATGGAAAGTTCTTTCGATATCTCAATTTGTTTTACAGTCCAATTTCAAATGTTTATTTAAGTTGTAAAGTAATCCGGGCACGAGCATTTGTACCGTCCCCAAACAAAATTGCAATTTTAGACTCAAAAAAATCCAACTGGTGGGAATTTATTTCCATATGTGGTACTCATAATTTTCGCCTTTACAAGGAAAGTTCTTTCGATGTCTCAATTTGTTTTATAGTCCAATTTCAAATGTTTATTTTAGTCTTACCGTAATCCGAACGCGAGCATTTGTACAGTCCTCCAACAAAATTGCAATTTTAGACTCAAAAAAATCCCACTGGTGGGAATTTATTTCCATATGTGGTACTCATAATTTTCGTCTTTACAAGGAAAGTTCTTTCGATATCTCAGTTTGTTTTACAGTCCAATTTCAAATGTTTATTTAAGTCTTACCGTAATCCGAGCACGAGCATTTGTACCGTCTCCCAACAAAATTGCAATTTTAGACTCAAAAAAATCCCACTGGTGGGAATTTATTTCCATATGTGGTACTCATAATTTCCGTCTTTACAAGGAAAGTTCTTTCGATGTCTCAATTTGTTTTACAGTCCAATTTCAAATGTTTATTTTAGTCTTACCGTAATCCGAACGCGAGCATTTGTACCGTCCTCCAACAAAATTGCAATTTTAGACTCAAAAAAATCCCACTGGTGGGAATTTATTTCCATATGTGGTACTCATACTTTCCGTCTTTACAAGGAAAGTTCTTTCGATATCTCAATTTGTTTTACAGTCCAATTTCAAATGTTTATTTAAGTCGTACAGTAATCCGGGCACGAGCATTTGTTCCGTCCCCAAACAAAATTACAATTTTAGACTCAAAAAAATACCACTGGTGGGAATTTATTTCCATATGTGGTACTCATAATTTCCGTCTTTACAAGGAAAGTTCTTTCGATATCTCAATTTGTTTTGCAGTCCAATTTCAAATGTTTATTTAAGTTGTACAGTAATCCGGGCACGAGCATTTGTACCATCCCGAAACAAAATTGCAATTTTAGACTAAAAAAAATCCCACTGGTGGGAATTTATTTCCATATGTGGTACTCATAATTTCCGTCTTTACAAGGAAAGTTCTTTCGATGTCTCAATTTGTTTTATAGTCCAATTTCAAATGTTTATTTTAGTCTTACCGTAATCCGAACGCGAGCATTTGTACCGTCCTCCAACAAAATTGCAATTTTAGACTCAAAAAAATCCCACTGGTGGGAATTTATTTACATATGTGGTACTCATAATTTCCGTCATTACAAGGAAAGTTCTTTCGATATCCCAATTTGTTTTACAGTCCAATTTCAAATGTTTATTTTAGTCTTACCGTAATCCGAACCCGAGCATTTGTACCGTCCTCCAACAAAATTGCAATTTTAGACTCAAAAAAATCCCACTGGTGGGAATTTATTTCCATATGCGGTATTCATAATTTCCGTCTTTACAAGGAAAGTTCTTTCGATGTCTCAATTTGTTTTATAGTCCAATTTCAAATGTTTATTTTAGTCTTACCGTAATCTGAACGCGAGCATTTGTACCGTCCTCCAACAAAATTGCAATTTTAGACTCAAAAAAATCCCACTGGTGGGAATTTATTTCCATATGTGGTACTCATAATTTTCGTCTTTACAAGGAAAGTTCTTTCGATATCTCAGTTTGTTTTACAGTCCAATTTCAAATGTTTATTTAAGTCTTACCGTAATCCGAGCAAGAGCATTTGTACCGTCCCCCAACAAAATTGCAATTTTAGACTCAAAAAAATACCACTGGTGGGAATTTATTTCCATATGTGGTACTCATAATTTCCGTCTTTACAAGGAAAGTTCTTTCGATATCTCAATTTGTTTTGCAGTCCAATTTCAAATGTTTATTTAAGTTGTACAGTAATCCGGGCACGAGCATTTGTACCGTCCCGAAACAAAATTGCAATTTTAGACTAAAAAAAATCCCACTGGTGGGAATTTATTTCCATATGTGGTACTCATAATTTCCGTCTTTACAAGGAAAGTTCTTTCGATGTCTCAATTTGTTTTATAGTCCAATTTCAAATGTTTATTTTAGTCTTACCGTAATCCGAACGCGAGCATTTGTATCGTCCTCCAACAAAATTGCAATTTTAGACTCAAAAAAATCCCACTGGTGGGAATTTATTTATATATGTGGTACTCATAATTTCCGTCATTACAAGGAAAGTTCTTTCGATATGCCAATTTGTTTTACAGTCCAATTTCAAATGTTTATTTTAGTCTTACCGTAATCCGAACCCGAGCATTTGTACCGTCCTCCAACAAAATTGCAATTTTAGACTCAAAAAAATCCCACTGGTGGGAATTTATTTCCATATGCGGTACTCATAATTTCCGTCTTTACAAGGAAAGTTCTTTCGATGTCTCAATTTGTTTTATAGTCCAATTTCAAATGTTTATTTTAGTCTTACCGTAATCCGAACGCGAGCATTTGTACCGTCCTCCAACAAAATTGCAATTTTAGACTCAAAAAAATCCCACTGGTGGGAATTTATTTCCATATGTGGTACTCATAATTTTCGTCTTTACAAGGAAAGTTCTTTCGATATCTCAGTTTGTTTTACAGTCCAATTTCAAATGTTTATTTAAGTCTTACCGTAATCCGAGCAAGAGCATTTGTACCGTCCCCCAACAAAATTGCAATTTTAGACTCAAAAAAATCCCACTGGTGGGAATTTATTTCCATATGTGGTACTCATAATTTCCGTCTTTACAAGGAAAGTTCTTTCGATGTCTCAATTTGTTTTACAGTCCAATTTCAAATGTTTATTTTAGCCTTACCGTAATCCTAACGCGAGCATTTGTACCGTCCTCCAACAAAATAGCAATTTTAGACTCAAAAAAATCCCACTGGTGGGAATTTATTTCCATATGTGGTACTCATAATTTCCGTCTTTACAAGGAAAGTTCTTTCGATGTCTCAATTTGTTTTATAGTCCAATTTCAAATGTTTATTTAAGTTGTACAGTAATCCGGGCACGAGCATTTGTACCGTCCCGAAACAAAATTGCAATTTTAGACTCAAAAAAATCCCACTGGTGGGAATTTATTTCCATATGTGGTACTCATAATTTCCGTCTTTACAAGGAAAGTTCTTTCGATGTCTCAATTTGCTTTATAGTCCAATTTCAAATGTTTATTTTAGTCTTACCGTAATCCGAACGCAAGCATTTGTACCGTCCTCCAACAAAATTGCAATTTTAGACTCAAAAAAATCCCACTGGTGGGAATTTATTTCCATATGTGGTACTCATAATTTCCGTCATTACAAGGAAAGTTCTTTCGATATCCCAATTTGTTTTACAGTTCAATTTGAAATGTTTATTTTAGTCTTACCGTAATCCGAACCCGAGCATTTGTACCGTCCTCCAACAAAATTGCAATTTTAGACTCAAAAAAATCCCACTGGTGGGAATTTATTTCCATATGCGGTACTCATAATTTCCGTCTTTACAAGGATAGTTCTTTCGATGTCTCAATTTGTTTTATAGTCCAATTTCAAATGTTTATTTTAGTCTTACCGTAATCCGAACCCGAGCATTTGTACCGTCCTCCAACAAAATTGCAATTTTAGACTCAAAAAAATCCCACTGGTGGGAATTTATTTCCATATGCGGTACTCATAATTTCCGTCTTTACAAGGAAAGTTCTTTCAATGTCTCAATTTGTTTTATAGTCCAATTTCAAATGTTTATTTTAGTCTTACCGTAATCCGAACGCGAGCATTTGTACCGTCCTCCAACAAAATTGCAATTTTAGACTCAAAAAAATCCCACTGGTGAGAATTTATTTCCATATGTGGTACTCATAATTTCCGTCCTTACAAGGAAAGTTCTTTCGATGTCTCAATTTGTTTTATAGTCCAATTTCAAATGTTTATTTAAGTTGTACAGTAATCCGGGCACGAGCATTTGTACCGTCCCGAAACAAAATTGCAATTTTAGACTCAAAAAAATCCCACTGGTGGGAATTTATTTCCATATGTGGTACTCATAATTTCCGTCTTTATAAGGAAAGTTCTTTCGATGTCTCAATTTGTTTTATAGTCCAATTTCAAATGTTTATTTTAGTCTTACCGTAATCCGAACGAGAGCATTTGTACCGTCCTCCAACAAAATTGCAATTTTAGACTCAAAAAAATCCCACTGGTGGGAATTTATTTCCATATGTGGTACTCATAATTTCCGTCATTACAAGGAAAGTTCTTTCGATATCCCAATTTGTTTTACAGTCCAATTTCAAATGTTTATTTTAGTCTTACCGTAATCCGAACCCGAGCATTTGTACTGTCCTCCAACAAAATTGCAATTTTAGACTAAAAAAAATCCCACTGGTGGGAATTTATTTCCATATGCGGTACTCATAATTTCCGTCTTTACAAGGAAAGTTCTTTCGATGTCTCAATTTGTTTTATAGTCCAATTTCAAATGTTTATTTTAGTCTTACCGTAATCCGAACGCGAGCATTTGTACCGTTCTCCAACAAAATTGCAATTTTAGACTCAAAAAAATCCCACTGGTGGGAATTTATTTCCATATGTGGTACTCATAATTTCCGTTTTTACAAGGAAAGTTCTTTCGATATCTCAATTTGCTTTACAGTCCAATTTCAAATGTTTATTTAAGTCGTAAAGTAATCCGGGCACGAGCATTTGTTCCGTCCCCAAACAAAATTGCAATTTTAGACTAAAAAAAATCCCACTGGTGGGAATTTATTTCCATATGTGGTACTCATAATTTCCGTCTTTACAAGGAAAGTTCTTTCGATATCTCAATTTGTTTTACAGTCCAATTTCAAATGTTTATTTAAGTTGTACAGTAATCCGGGCACGAGCATTTGTACCGTCCCCAAACAAAATTGCAATTTTAGACTCAAAAAAATCCCACAGGTGGGAATTTATTTCCATATGTGGTACTCATAATTTCTGTCTTTACATGGAAAGTTCTTTCGATATCTCAATTTGTTTTACAGTCCAATTTCAAATGTTTATTTAAGTTGTAAAGTAATCCGGGCACGAGCATTTGTACCGTCCCCAAACAAAATTGCAATTTTAGACTCAAAAAAATCCAACTGGTGGTAATTTATTTCCATATGTGGTACTCATAATTTTCGCCTTTACAAGGAAAGTTCTTTCGATGTCTCAATTTGTTTTATAGTCCAATTTCAAATGTTTATTTTAGTCTTACCGTAATCCGAACGCGAGCATTTGTACAGTCCTCCAACAAAATTGCAATTTTAGACTCAAAAAAATCCCACTGGTGGGAATTTATTTCCATATGTGGTACTCATAATTTTCGTCTTTACAAGGAAAGTTCTTTCGATATCTCAGTTTGTTTTACAGTCCAATTTCAAATGTTTATTTAAGTCTTACCGTAATCCGAGCACGAGCATTTGTACCGTCTCCCAACAAAATTGCAATTTTAGACTCAAAAAAATCCCACTGGTGGGAATTTATTTCCATATGTGGTACTCATAATTTCCGTCTTTACAAGGAAAGTTCTTTCGATGTCTCAATTTGTTTTACAGTCCAATTTCAAATGTTTATTTTAGTCTTACCGTAATCCGAACGCGAGCATTTGTACCGTCCTCCAACAAAATTGCAATTTTAGACTCAAAAAAATCCCACTGGTGGGAATTTATTTCCATATGTGGTACTCATAATTTCCGTTTTTACAAGGAAAGTTCTTTCGATATCTCAATTTGCTTTACAGTCCAATTTCAAATGTTTATTTAAGTCGTAAAGTAATCCGGGCACGAGCATTTGTTCCGTCCCCAAACAAAATTGCAATTTTAGACTAAAAAAAATCCCACTGGTGGGAATTTATTTCCATATGTGGTACTCATAATTTCCGTCTTTACAAGGAAAGTTCTTTCGATATCTCAATTTGTTTTACAGTCCAATTTCAAATGTTTATTTAAGTTGTACAGTAATCCGGGCACGAGCATTTGTACCGTCCCCAAACAAAATTGCAATTTTAGACTCAAAAAAATCCCACAGGTGGGAATTTATTTCCATATGTGGTACTCATAATTTCTGTCTTTACATGGAAAGTTCTTTCGATATCTCAATTTGTTTTACAGTCCAATTTCAAATGTTTATTTAAGTTGTAAAGTAATCCGGGCACGAGCATTTGTACCGTCCCCAAACAAAATTGCAATTTTAGACTCAAAAAAATCCAACTGGTGGGAATTTATTTCCATATGTGGTACTCATAATTTTCGCCTTTACAAGGAAAGTTCTTTCGATGTCTCAATTTGTTTTATAGTCCAATTTCAAATGTTTATTTTAGTCTTACCGTAATCCGAACGCGAGCATTTGTACAGTCCTCCAACAAAATTGCAATTTTAGACTCAAAAAAATCCCACTGGTGGGAATTTATTTCCATATGTGGTACTCATAATTTTCGTCTTTACAAGGAAAGTTCTTTCGATATCTCAGTTTGTTTTACAGTCCAATTTCAAATGTTTATTTAAGTCTTACCGTAATCCGAGCACGAGCATTTGTACCGTCTCCCAACAAAATTGCAATTTTAGACTCAAAAAAATCCCACTGGTGGGAATTTATTTCCATATGTGGTACTCATAATTTCCGTCTTTACAAGGAAAGTTCTTTCGATGTCTCAATTTGTTTTACAGTCCAATTTCAAATGTTTATTTAAGTCGTACAGTAATCCGGGCACGAGCATTAGTTCCGTCCCCAAACAAAATTGCAATTTTAGACTCAAAAAAATACCACTGGTGGGAATTTATTTCCATATGTGGTACTCATAATTTCCGTCTTTACAAGGAAAGTTCTTTCGATATCTCAATTTGTTTTGCAGTCCAATTTCAAATGTTTATTTAAGTTGTACAGTAATCCGGGCACGAGCATTTGTACCGTCCCGAAACAAAATTGCAATTTTAGACTCAAAAAAATCCCACTGGTGGTAATTTATTTCCATATGTGGTACTCATAATTTCCGTCTTTACAAGGAAAGTTCTTTCGATGTCTCAATTTGTTTTATAGTCCAATTTCAAATGTTTATTTTAGTCTTACCGTAATCCGAACGCGAGCATTTGTACCGTTCTCCAACAAAATTGCAATTTTAGACTCAAAAAAATCCCACTGGTGGGAATTTATTTCCATATGTGGTACTCATAATTTCCGTTTTTACAAGGAAAGTTCTTTCGATATCTCAATTTGCTTTACAGTCCAATTTCAAATGTTTATTTAAGTCGTACAGTAATCCGGGCACGAGCATTAGTTCCGTCCCCAAACAAAATTGCAATTTTAGACTCAAAAAAATACCACTGGTGGGAATTTATTTCCATATGTGGTACTCATAATTTCCGTCTTTACAAGGAAAGTTCTTTCGATGTCTCAATTTGCTTTATAGTCCAATTTCAAATGTTTATTTTAGTCTTACCGTAATCCGAACGCGAGCATTTGTACCGTCCTCCAACAAAATTGCAATTTTAGACTCAAAAAAATCCCACTGGTGGGAATTTATTTCCATATGTGGTACTCATAATTTCCGTCATTACAAGGAAAGTTCTTTCGATATCCCAATTTGTTTTACAGTTCAATTTCAAATGTTTATTTTAGTCTTACCGTAATCCGAACCCGAGCATTTGTACCGTCCTCCAACAAAATTGCAATTTTAGACTCAAAAAAATCCCACTGGTGGGAATTTATTTCCATATGCGGTACTCATAATTTCCGTCTTTACAAGGATAGTTCTTTCGATGTCTCAATTTGTTTTATAGTCCAATTTCAAATGTTTATTTTAGTCTTACCGTAATCCGAACCCGAGCATTTGTACCGTCCTCCAACAAAATTACAATTTTAGACTCAAAAAAATACCACTGGTGGGAATTTATTTCCATATGTGGTACTCATAATTTCCGTCTTTACAAGGAAAGTTCTTTCGATATCTCAATTTGTTTTATAGTCCAATTTCAAATGTTTATTTTAGTCTTACCGTAATCCGAACGCGAGCATTTGTACAGTCCTCCAACAAAATTGCAATTTTAGACTCAAAAAAATCCCACTGGTGGGAATTTATTTCCATATGTGGTACTCATAATTTTCGTCTTTACAAGGAAAGTTCTTTCGATATCTCAGTTTGTTTTACAGTCCAATTTCAAATGTTTATTTAAGTCTTACCGTAATCCGAGCACGAGCATTTGTACCGTCTCCCAACAAAATTGCAATTTTAGACTCAAAAAAATCCCACTGGTGGGAATTTATTTCCATATGTGGTACTCATAATTTCCGTCTTTACAAGGAAAGTTCTTTCGATGTCTCAATTTGTTTTACAGTCCAATTTCAAATGTTTATTTAAGTCGTACAGTAATCCGGGCACGAGCATTAGTTCCGTCCCCAAACAAAATTGCAATTTTAGACTCAAAAAAATACCACTGGTGGGAATTTATTTCCATATGTGGTACTCATAATTTCCGTCTTTACAAGGAAAGTTCTTTCGATATCTCAATTTGTTTTGCAGTCCAATTTCAAATGTTTATTTAAGTTGTACAGTAATCCGGGCACGAGCATTTGTACCGTCCCGAAACAAAATTGCAATTTTAGACTCAAAAAAATCCCACTGGTGGTAATTTATTTCCATATGTGGTACTCATAATTTCCGTCTTTACAAGGAAAGTTCTTTCGATGTCTCAATTTGTTTTATAGTCCAATTTCAAATGTTTATTTTAGTCTTACCGTAATCCGAACGCGAGCATTTGTACCGTTCTCCAACAAAATTGCAATTTTAGACTCAAAAAAATCCCACTGGTGGGAATTTATTTCCATATGTGGTACTCATAATTTCCGTTTTTACAAGGAAAGTTCTTTCGATATCTCAATTTGCTTTACAGTCCAATTTCAAATGTTTATTTAAGTCGTAAAGTAATCCGGGCACGAGCATTTGTTCCGTCCCCAAACAAAATTGCAATTTTAGACTAAAAAAAATCCCACTGGTGGGAATTTATTTCCATATGTGGTACTCATAATTTCCGTCTTTACAAGGAAAGTTCTTTCGATATCTCAATTTGTTTTACAGTCCAATTTCAAATGTTTATTTAAGTTGTACAGTAATCCGGGCACGAGCATTTGTACCGTCCCCAAACAAAATTGCAATTTTAGACTCAAAAAAATCCCACAGGTGGGAATTTATTTCCATATGTGGTACTCATAATTTCTGTCTTTACATGGAAAGTTCTTTCGATATCTCAATTTGTTTTACAGTCCAATTTCAAATGTTTATTTAAGTTGTAAAGTAATCCGGGCACGAGCATTTGTACCGTCCCCAAACAAAATTGCAATTTTAGACTCAAAAAAATCCAACTGGTGGGAATTTATTTCCATATGTGGTACTCATAATTTTCGCCTTTACAAGGAAAGTTCTTTCGATGTCTCAATTTGTTTTATAGTCCAATTTCAAATGTTTATTTTAGTCTTACCGTAATCCGAACGCGAGCATTTGTACAGTCCTCCAACAAAATTGCAATTTTAGACTCAAAAAAATCCCACTGGTGGGAATTTATTTCCATATGTGGTACTCATAATTTTCGTCTTTACAAGGAAAGTTCTTTCGATATCTCAGTTTGTTTTACAGTCCAATTTCAAATGTTTATTTAAGTCTTACCGTAATCCGAGCACGAGCATTTGTACCGTCTCCCAACAAAATTGCAATTTTAGACTCAAAAAAATCCCACTGGTGGGAATTTATTTCCATATGTGGTACTCATAATTTCCGTCTTTACAAGGAAAGTTCTTTCGATGTCTCAATTTGTTTTACAGTCCAATTTCAAATGTTTATTTAAGTCGTACAGTAATCCGGGCACGAGCATTAGTTCCGTCCCCAAACAAAATTGCAATTTTAGACTCAAAAAAATACCACTGGTGGGAATTTATTTCCATATGTGGTACTCATAATTTCCGTCTTTACAAGGAAAGTTCTTTCGATATCTCAATTTGTTTTGCAGTCCAATTTCAAATGTTTATTTAAGTTGTACAGTAATCCGGGCACGAGCATTTGTACCGTCCCGAAACAAAATTGCAATTTTAGACTCAAAAAAATCCCACTGGTGGTAATTTATTTCCATATGTGGTACTCATAATTTCCGTCTTTACAAGGAAAGTTCTTTCGATGTCTCAATTTGTTTTATAGTCCAATTTCAAATGTTTATTTTAGTCTTACCGTAATCCGAACGCGAGCATTTGTACCGTTCTCCAACAAAATTGCAATTTTAGACTCAAAAAAATCCCACTGGTGGGAATTTATTTCCATATGTGGTACTCATAATTTCCGTTTTTACAAGGAAAGTTCTTTCGATATCTCAATTTGCTTTACAGTCCAATTTCAAATGTTTATTTAAGTCGTACAGTAATCCGGGCACGAGCATTAGTTCCGTCCCCAAACAAAATTGCAATTTTAGACTCAAAAAAATACCACTGGTGGGAATTTATTTCCATATGTGGTACTCATAATTTCCGTCTTTACAAGGAAAGTTCTTTCGATGTCTCAATTTGCTTTATAGTCCAATTTCAAATGTTTATTTTAGTCTTACCGTAATCCGAACGCGAGCATTTGTACCGTCCTCCAACAAAATTGCAATTTTAGACTCAAAAAAATCCCACTGGTGGGAATTTATTTCCATATGTGGTACTCATAATTTCCGTCATTACAAGGAAAGTTCTTTCGATATCCCAATTTGTTTTACAGTTCAATTTCAAATGTTTATTTTAGTCTTACCGTAATCCGAACCCGAGCATTTGTACCGTCCTCCAACAAAATTGCAATTTTAGACTCAAAAAAATCCCACTGGTGGGAATTTATTTCCATATGCGGTACTCATAATTTCCGTCTTTACAAGGATAGTTCTTTCGATGTCTCAATTTGTTTTATAGTCCAATTTCAAATGTTTATTTTAGTCTTACCGTAATCCGAACCCGAGCATTTGTACCGTCCTCCAACAAAATTACAATTTTAGACTCAAAAAAATACCACTGGTGGGAATTTATTTCCATATGTGGTACTCATAATTTCCGTCTTTACAAGGAAAGTTCTTTCGATATCTCAATTTGTTTTATAGTCCAATTTCAAATGTTTATTTTAGTCTTACCGTAATCCGAACGCGAGCATTTGTACAGTCCTCCAACAAAATTGCAATTTTAGACTCAAAAAAATCCCACTGGTGGGAATTTATTTCCATATGTGGTACTCATAATTTTCGTCTTTACAAGGAAAGTTCTTTCGATATCTCAGTTTGTTTTACAGTCCAATTTCAAATGTTTATTTAAGTCTTACCGTAATCCGAGCACGAGCATTTGTACCGTCTCCCAACAAAATTGCAATTTTAGACTCAAAAAAATCCCACTGGTGGGAATTTATTTCCATATGTGGTACTCATAATTTCCGTCTTTACAAGGAAAGTTCTTTCGATGTCTCAATTTGTTTTACAGTCCAATTTCAAATGTTTATTTAAGTCGTACAGTAATCCGGGCACGAGCATTAGTTCCGTCCCCAAACAAAATTGCAATTTTAGACTCAAAAAAATACCACTGGTGGGAATTTATTTCCATATGTGGTACTCATAATTTCCGTCTTTACAAGGAAAGTTCTTTCGATATCTCAATTTGTTTTGCAGTCCAATTTCAAATGTTTATTTAAGTTGTACAGTAATCCGGGCACGAGCATTTGTACCGTCCCGAAACAAAATTGCAATTTTAGACTCAAAAAAATCCCACTGGTGGTAATTTATTTCCATATGTGGTACTCATAATTTCCGTCTTTACAAGGAAAGTTCTTTCGATGTCTCAATTTGTTTTATAGTCCAATTTCAAATGTTTATTTTAGTCTTACCGTAATCCGAACGCGAGCATTTGTACCGTTCTCCAACAAAATTGCAATTTTAGACTCAAAAAAATCCCACTGGTGGGAATTTATTTCCATATGTGGTACTCATAATTTCCGTTTTTACAAGGAAAGTTCTTTCGATATCTCAATTTGCTTTACAGTCCAATTTCAAATGTTTATTTAAGTCGTAAAGTAATCCGGGCACGAGCATTTGTTCCGTCCCCAAACAAAATTGCAATTTTAGACTAAAAAAAATCCCACTGGTGGGAATTTATTTCCATATGTGGTACTCATAATTTCCGTCTTTACAAGGAAAGTTCTTTCGATATCTCAATTTGTTTTACAGTCCAATTTCAAATGTTTATTTAAGTTGTACAGTAATCCGGGCACGAGCATTTGTACCGTCCCCAAACAAAATTGCAATTTTAGACTCAAAAAAATCCCACAGGTGGGAATTTATTTCCATATGTGGTACTCATAATTTCTGTCTTTACATGGAAAGTTCTTTCGATATCTCAATTTGTTTTACAGTCCAATTTCAAATGTTTATTTAAGTTGTAAAGTAATCCGGGCACGAGCATTTGTACCGTCCCCAAACAAAATTGCAATTTTAGACTCAAAAAAATCCAACTGGTGGGAATTTATTTCCATATGTGGTACTCATAATTTTCGCCTTTACAAGGAAAGTTCTTTCGATGTCTCAATTTGTTTTATAGTCCAATTTCAAATGTTTATTTTAGTCTTACCGTAATCCGAACGCGAGCATTTGTACAGTCCTCCAACAAAATTGCAATTTTAGACTCAAAAAAATCCCACTGGTGGGAATTTATTTCCATATGTGGTACTCATAATTTCCGTCTTTACAAGGAAAGTTCTTTCGATATCTCAATTTGTTTTACAGTCCAATTTCAAATGTTTATTTAAGTTGTACAGTAATCCGGGCACGAGCATTTGTACCGTCCCCAAACAAAATTGCAATTTTAGACTCAAAAAAATCCCACAGGTGGGAATTTATTTCCATATGTGGTACTCATAATTTCTGTCTTTACATGGAAAGTTCTTTCGATATCTCAATTTGTTTTACAGTCCAATTTCAAATGTTTATTTAAGTTGTAAAGTAATCCGGGCACGAGCATTTGTACCGTCCCCAAACAAAATTGCAATTTTAGACTCAAAAAAATCCAACTGGTGGGAATTTATTTCCATATGTGGTACTCATAATTTTCGCCTTTACAAGGAAAGTTCTTTCGATGTCTCAATTTGTTTTATAGTCCAATTTCAAATGTTTATTTTAGTCTTACCGTAATCCGAACGCGAGCATTTGTACAGTCCTCCAACAAAATTGCAATTTTAGACTCAAAAAAATCCCACTGGTGGGAATTTATTTCCATATGTGGTACTCATAATTTTCGTCTTTACAAGGAAAGTTCTTTCGATATCTCAGTTTGTTTTACAGTCCAATTTCAAATGTTTATTTAAGTCTTACCGTAATCCGAGCACGAGCATTTGTAACGTCTCCCAACAAAATTGCAATTTTAGACTCAAAAAAATCCCACTGGTGGGAATTTATTTCCATATGTGGTACTCATAATTTCCGTCTTTACAAGGAAAGTTCTTTCGATGTCTCAATTTGTTTTACAGTCCAATTTCAAATGTTTATTTTAGTCTTACCGTAATCCGAACGCGAGCATTTGTACCGTCCTCCAACAAAATTGCAATTTTAGACTCAAAAAAATCCCACTGGTGGGAATTTATTTCCATATGTGGTACTCATAATTTCCGTTTTTACAAGGAAAGTTCTTTCGATATCTCAATTTGCTTTACAGTCCAATTTCAAATGTTTATTTAAGTCGTAAAGTAATCCGGGCACGAGCATTTGTTCCGTCCCCAAACAAAATTGCAATTTTAGACTAAAAAAAATCCCACTGGTGGGAATTTATTTCCATATGTGGTACTCATAATTTCCGTCTTTACAAGGAAAGTTCTTTCGATATCTCAATTTGTTTTACAGTCCAATTTCAAATGTTTATTTAAGTTGTACAGTAATCCGGGCACGAGCATTTGTACCGTCCCCAAACAAAATTGCAATTTTAGACTCAAAAAAATCCCACAGGTGGGAATTTATTTCCATATGTGGTACTCATAATTTCTGTCTTTACATGGAAAGTTCTTTCGATATCTCAATTTGTTTTACAGTCCAATTTCAAATGTTTATTTAAGTTGTAAAGTAATCCGGGCACGAGCATTTGTACCGTCCCCAAACAAAATTGCAATTTTAGACTCAAAAAAATCCAACTGGTGGGAATTTATTTCCATATGTGGTACTCATAATTTTCGCCTTTACAAGGAAAGTTCTTTCGATGTCTCAATTTGTTTTATAGTCCAATTTCAAATGTTTATTTTAGTCTTACCGTAATCCGAACGCGAGCATTTGTACAGTCCTCCAACAAAATTGCAATTTTAGACTCAAAAAAATCCCACTGGTGGGAATTTATTTCCATATGTGGTACTCATAATTTTCGTCTTTACAAGGAAAGTTCTTTCGATATCTCGGTTTGTTTTACAGTCCAATTTCAAATGTTTATTTAAGTCTTACCGTAATCCGAGCACGAGCATTTGTAACGTCTCCCAACAAAATTGCAATTTTAGACTCAAAAAAATCCCACTGGTGGGAATTTATTTCCATATGTGGTACTCATAATTTCCGTCTTTACAAGGAAAGTTCTTTCGATGTCTCAATTTGTTTTACAGTCCAATTTCAAATGTTTATTTTAGTCTTACCGTAATCCGAACGCGAGCATTTGTACCGTCCTCCAACAAAATTGCAATTTTAGACTCAAAAAAATCCCACTGGTGGGAATTTATTTCCATATGTGGTACTCATAATTTCCGTTTTTACAAGGAAAGTTCTTTCGATATCTCAATTTGCTTTACAGTCCAATTTCAAATGTTTATTTAAGTCGTAAAGTAATCCGGGCACGAGCATTTGTTCCGTCCCCAAACAAAATTGCAATTTTAGACTAAAAAAAATCCCACTGGTGGGAATTTATTTCCATATGTGGTACTCATAATTTCCGTCTTTACAAGGAAAGTTCTTTCGATATCTCAATTTGTTTTACAGTCCAATTTCAAATGTTTATTTAAGTTGTACAGTAATCCGGGCACGAGCATTTATACCGTCCCCAAACAAAATTGCAATTTTAGACTCAAAAAAATCCCACAGGTGGGAATTTATTTCCATATGTGGTACTCATAATTTCTGTCTTTACATGGAAAGTTCTTTCGATATCTCAATTTGTTTTACAGTCCAATTTCAAATGTTTATTTAAGTTGTAAAGTAATCCGGGCACGAGCATTTGTACCGTCCCCAAACAAAATTGCAATTTTAGACTCAAAAAAATCCAACTGGTGGGAATTTATTTCCATATGTGGTACT
The DNA here is from genome assembly GCA_033977485.1 of Hydrangea macrophylla. Lineage (NCBI taxonomy): Eukaryota > Viridiplantae > Streptophyta > Magnoliopsida > Cornales > Hydrangeaceae > Hydrangea > Hydrangea macrophylla. The sequence goes on from CM066996.1 coordinate 82,238,473, forward strand.
CATAATTTTCGCCTTTACAAGGAAAGTTCTTTCGATGTCTCAATTTGTTTTATAGTCCAATTTCAAATGTTTATTTTAGTCTTACCGTAATCCGAACGCGAGCATTTGTACAGTCCTCCAACAAAATTGCAATTTTAGACTCAAAAAAATCCCACTGGTGGGAATTTATTTCCATATGTGGTACTCATAATTTTCGTCTTTACAAGGAAAGTTCTTTCGATATCACAGTTTGTTTTACAGTCCAATTTCAAATGTTTATTTAAGTCTTACCGTAATCCGAGCACGAGCATTTGTACCGTCTCCCAACAAAATTGCAATTTTAGACTCAAAAAAATCCCACTGGTGGGAATTTATTTCCATATGTGGTACTCATAATTTCCGTCTTTACAAGGAAAGTTCTTTCGATGTCTCAATTTGTTTTACAGTCCAATTTCAAATGTTTATTTTAGTCTTACCGTAATCCGAACGCGAGCATTTGTACCGTCCTCCAACAAAATTGCAATTTTAGACTCAAAAAAATCCCACTGGTGGGAATTTATTTCCATATGTGGTACTCATAATTTCCGTTTTTACAAGGAAAGTTCTTTCGATATCTCAATTTGCTTTACAGTCCAATTTCAAATGTTTATTTAAGTCGTAAAGTAATCCGGGCACGAGCATTTGTTCCGTCCCCAAACAAAATTGCAATTTTAGACTAAAAAAAATCCCACTGGTGGGAATTTATTTCCATATGTGGTACTCATAATTTCCGTCTTTACAAGGAAAGTTCTTTCGATATCTCAATTTGTTTTACAGTCCAATTTCAAATGTTTATTTAAGTTGTACAGTAATCCGGGCACGAGCATTTGTACCCTCCCCAAACAAAATTGCAATTTTAGACTCAAAAAAATCCCACAGGTGGGAATTTATTTCCATATGTGGTACTCATAATTTCTGTCTTTACATGGAAAGTTCTTTCGATATCTCAATTTGTTTTACAGTCCAATTTCAAATGTTTATTTAAGTTGTAAAGTAATCCGGGCACGAGCATTTGTACCGTCCCCAAACAAAATTGCAATTTTAGACTCAAAAAAATCCAACTGGTGGGAATTTATTTCCATATGTGGTACTCATAATTTTCGCCTTTACAAGGAAAGTTCTTTCGATGTCTCAATTTGTTTTATAGTCCAATTTCAAATGTTTATTTTAGTCTTACCGTAATCCGAACGCGAGCATTTGTACAGTCCTCCAACAAAATTGCAATTTTAGACTCAAAAAAATCCCACTGGTGGGAATTTATTTCCATATGTGGTACTCATAATTTTCGTCTTTACAAGGAAAGTTCTTTCGATATCTCAGTTTGTTTTACAGTCCAATTTCAAATGTTTATTTAAGTCTTACCGTAATCCGAGCACGAGCATTTGTACCGTCTCCCAACAAAATTGCAATTTTAGACTCAAAAAAATCCCACTGGTGGGAATTTATTTCCATATGTGGTACTCATAATTTCCGTCTTTACAAGGAAAATTCTTTCGATGTCTCAATTTGTTTTACAGTCCAATTTCAAATGTTTATTTAAGTCGTACAGTAATCCGGGCACGAGCATTAGTTCCGTCCCCAAACAAAATTGCAATTTTAGACTCAAAAAAATCCAACTGGTGGGAATTTATTTCCATATGTGGTACTCATAATTTCCGTCTTTACAAGGAAAGTTCTTTCGATATCTCAATTTGTTTTGCAGTCCAATTTCAAATGTTTATTTAAGTTGTACAGTAATCCGGGCACGAGCATTTGTACCGTCCCGAAACAAAATTGCAATTTTAGACTCAAAAAAATCCCACTGGTGGTAATTTATTTCCATATGTGGTACTCATAATTTCCGTCTTTACAAGGAAAGTTCTTTCGATGTCTCAATTTGTTTTATAGTCCAATTTCAAATGTTTATTTTAGTCTTACCGTAATCCGAACGCGAGCATTTGTACCGTCCTCCAACAAAATTGCAATTTTAGACTCAAAAAAATCCCACTGGTGGGAATTTATTTACATATGTGGTACTCATAATTTCCGTCATTACAAGGAAAGTTCTTTCGATATCCCAATTTGTTTTATAGTCCAATTTCAAATGTTTATTTTAGTCTTACCGTAATCCGAACCCGAGCATTTGTACCGTCCTCCAACAAAATTGCAATTTTAGACTCAAAAAAATCCCACTGGTGGGAATTTATTTCCATATGCGGTACTCATAATTTCCGTCTTTACAAGGAAAGTTCTTTCGATGTCTCAATTTGTTTTATAGTCCAATTTCAAATGTTTATTTTAGTCTTACCGTAATCCGAACGCGAGCATTTGTACCGTCCTCCAACAAAATTGCAATTTTAGACTCAAAAAAATCCCACTGGTGGGAATTTATTTCCATATGTGGTACTCATAATTTCCGTCTTTACAAGGAAAGTTCTTTCGATATCTCAATTTGTTTTACAGTCCAATTTCAAATGTTTATTTAAGTCGTAAAGTAATCCGGGCACGAGCATTTGTTCCGTCCCCAAACAAAATTGCAATTTTAAACTAAAAAAAATCCCACTGGTGGGAATTTATTTCCATATGTGGTACTCATAATTTCCGTCTTTACAAGGAAAGTTCTTTCGATATCTCAATTTGTTTTACAGTCCAATTTAAAATGTTTATTTAAGTTGTACAGTAATCCGGGCACGAGCATTTGTACCGTCCCCAAACAAAATTACAATTTTATACTCAAAAAAATCCCACTGGTGGGAATTTATTTCCATATGTGGTACTCATAATTTCTGTCTTTACAAGGAAAGTTCTTTCGATATCTCAATTTGTTTTACAGTCCAATTTCAAATGTTTATTTAAGTTGTAAAGTAATCCGGGCACGAGCATTTGTACCGTCCCCAAACAAAATTGCAATTTTAGACTCAAAAAAATCCAACTGGTGGCAATTTATTTCCATATGTGGTACTCATAATTTCCGTCTTTACAAGGAAAGTTCTTTCGATGTCTCAATTTGTTTTATAGTCCAATTTCAAATGTTTATTTTAGTCTTACCGTAATCCGAACGCGAGCATTTGTACCGTCCTCCAACAAAATTGCAATTTTAGACTCAAAAAAATCCCACTGGTGGGAATTTATTTCCATATGTGGTACTCATAATTTTCGTCTTTGCAAGGAACGTTCTTTCGATATCTCAGTTTGTTTTACAGTCCAATTTCAAATGTTTATTTAAGTCTTACCGTAATCCGAGCACGAGCATTTGTACCGTCCCCCAACAAAATTGCAATTTTAGACTCAAAAAAATCCCACTGGTGGGAATTTATTTACATATGTGGTACTCATAATTTCCGTCTTTACAAGGAAAGTTCTTTCGATGTCTCAATTTGTTTTACAGTCCAATTTCAAATGTTTATTTTAGTCTTACCGTAATCCGAACGCGAGCATTTGTACCGTCCTCCAACAAAATTGCAATTTTAGACTCAAAAAAATCCCACTGGTGCGAATTTATTTCCATATGTCGTACTCATAATTTTCGTCTTTACAAGGAAAGTTTTTTCGATATCTCAATTTGTTTTACAGTCCAATTTCAAATGTTTATTTAAGTTGTACAGTAATCCGGGCACGAGCATTTGTACCGTCCCCAAACAAAATTGCAATTTTAGACTCAAAAAAATCCCACTGGTGGGAATTTATTTCCATATGTGGTACTCATAATTTCCGTCTTTACAAGGAAAGTTCTTTCGATGTCTCAATTTGTTTTATAGTCCAATTTCAAATGTTTATTTAAGTTGTACAGTAATCCGGGCACGAGCATTTGTACCGTCCCCAAACAAAATTGCAATTTTAGACTCAAAAAAATCCCACTGGTGGGAATTTATTTCCATATGTGGTACTCATAATTTCCGTCTTTACAAGGAAAGTTCTTTCGATGTCTCAATTTGTTTTATAGTCCAATTTCAAATGTTTATTTTAGTCTTACCGTAATCCGAACGCGAGCATTTGTACCGTCCTCCAACAAAATTGCAATTTTAGACTAAAAAAAATCCCACTGGTGGGAATTTATTTCCATATGTGGTACTCATAATTTCCGTCTTTACAAGGAAAGTTCTTTCGATGTCTCAATTTGTTTTATAGTCCAATTTTAAATGTTTATTTTAGTCTTACCGTAATCCGAACGCGAGCATTTGTACCGTCCTCCAACAAAATTGCAATTTTAGACTCAAAAAAATCCCACTGGTGGGAATTTATTTCCATATGTGGTACTCATAATTTCCGTCTTTACAAGGAAAGTTCTTTCGATATCTCAATTTGTTTTACAGTCCAATTTCAAATGTTTATTTAAGTCGTAAAGTAATCCGGGCACGAGCATTTGTTCCGTCCCCAAACAAAATTGCAATTTTAGACTAAAAAAAATCCCACTGGTGGGAATTTATTTCCATATGTGGTACTCATAATTTCCGTCTTTACAAGGAAAGTTCTTTCGATATCTCAATTTGTTTTACAGTCCAATTTAAAATGTTTATTTAAGTTGTAAAGTAATCCGGGCACGAGCATTTGTACCGTCCCCAAACAAAATTACAATTTTATACTCAAAAAAATCCCACTGGTGGGAATTTATTTCCATATGTGGTACTCATAATTTCTGTCTTTACAAGGAAAGTTCTTTCGATATCTCAATTTGTTTTACTGTCCAATTTCAAATGTTTATTTAAGTTGTAAAGTAATCCGGGCACGAGCATTTGTACCGTCCCCAAACAAAATTGCAATTTTAGACTCAAAAAAATCCAACTGGTGGCAATTTATTTCCATATGTGGTACTCATAATTTCCGTCTTTACAAGGAAAGTTCTTTCGATGTCTCAATTTGTTTTATAGTCCAATTTCAAATGTTTATTTTAGTCTTACCGTAATCCGAACGCGAGCATTTGTACCGTCCTCCAACAAAATTGCAATTTTAGACTCAAAAAAATCCCACTGGTGGGAATTTATTTCCATATGTGGTACTCATAATTTTCGTCTTTGCAAGGAACGTTCTTTCGATATCTCAGTTTGTTTTACAGTCCAATTTCAAATGTTTATTTAAGTCTTACCGTAATCCGAGCACGAGCATTTGTACCGTCCCCCAACAAAATTGCAATTTTAGACTCAAAAAAATCCCACTGGTGGGAATTTATTTCCATATGTGGTACTCATAATTTCCGTCTTTACAAGGAAAGTTCTTTCGATGTCTCAATTTGTTTTACAGTCCAATTTCAAATGTTTATTTTAGTCTTACCGTAATCCGAACGCGAGCATTTGTACCGTCCTCCAACAAAATTTCAATTTTAGACTCAAAAAAATCCCACTGGTGGGAATTTATTTCCAAATGTGGTACTCATAATTTCCGTCTTTACAAGGAAAGTTCTTTCGATATCTCAATTTGTTTTACAGTCCAATTTCAAATGTTCATTTAAGTCGTACAGTAATCCGGGCACGAGCATTTGTTCCGTCCCCAAACAAAATTGCAATTTTAGACTCAAAAAAATCCCACTGGTGCGAATTTATTTCCATATGTCGTACTCATAATTTCCGTCTTTACAAGGAAAGTTTTTTCGATATCTCAATTTGTTTTACAGTCCAATTTCAAATGTTTATTTAAGTTGTACAGTAATCCGGGAACGAGCATTTGTACCGTCCCCAAACAAAATTGCAATTTTAGACTCAAAAAAATCCCACTGGTGGGAATTTATTTCCATATGTGGTACTCATAATTTCCGTCTTTACAAGGAAAGTTCTTTCGATGTCTCAATTTGTTTTATAGTCCAATTTCAAATGTTTATTTTAGTCTTACCGTAATCCGAACGCGAGCATTTGTACCGTCCTCCAACAAAATTGCAATTTTAGACTCAAAAAAATCCCACTGGTGGGAATTTATTTCCATATGTGGTACTCATAATTTTCGTCTTTGCAAGGAACGTTCTTTCGATATCTCAGTTTGTTTTACAGTCCAATTTCAAATGTTTATTTAAGTCTTACCGTAATCCGAGCACGAGCATTTGTACCGTCCCCCAACAAAATTGCAATTTTAGACTCAAAAAAATCCCACTGGTGGGAATTTATTTACATATGTGGTACTCATAATTTCCGTCTTTACAAGGAAAGTTCTTTCGATGTCTCAATTTGTTTTACAGTCCAATTTCAAATGTTTATTTTAGTCTTACCGTAATCCGAACGCGAGCATTTGTACCGTCCTCCAACAAAATTGCAATTTTAGACTCAAAAAAATCCCACTGGTGCGAATTTATTTCCATATGTCGTACTCATAATTTCCGTCTTTACAAGGAAAGTTTTTTCGATATCTCAATTTGTTTTACAGTCCAATTTCAAATGTTTATTTAAGTTGTACAGTAATCCGGGCACGAGCATTTGTACCGTCCCCAAACAAAATTGCAATTTTAGACTCAAAAAAATCCCACTGGTGGGAATTTATTTCCATATGTGGTACTCATAATTTCCGTCTTTACAAGGAAAGTTCTTTCGATGTCTCAATTTGTTTTATAGTCCAATTTCAAATGTTTATTTAAGTTGTACAGTAATCCGGGCACGAGCATTTGTACCGTCCCCAAACAAAATTGCAATTTTAGACTCAAAAAAATCCCACTGGTGGGAATTTATTTCCATATGTGGTACTCATAATTTCCGTCTTTACAAGGAAAGTTCTTTCGATGTCTCAATTTGTTTTATAGTCCAATTTCAAATGTTTATTTTAGTCTTACCGTAATCCGAACGCGAGCATTTGTACCGTCCTCCAACAAAATTGCAATTTTAGACTCAAAAAAATCCCACTGGTGGGAATTTATTTCCATATGTGGTACTCATAATTTCCGTCTTTACAAGGAAAGTTCTTTCGATGTCTCAATTTGTTTTATAGTCCAATTTCAAATGTTTATTTTAGTCTTACCGTAATCCGAACGCGAGCATTTGTACCGTCCTCCAACAAAATTGCAATTTTAGACTCAAAAAAATCCCACTGGTGGGAATTTATTTCCATATGTGGTACTCATAATTTCCGTCTTTACAAGGAAAGTTCTTTCGATATCTCAATTTGTTTTACAGTCCAATTTCAAATGTTTATTTAAGTCGTAAAGTAATCCGGGCACGAGCATTTGTTCCGTCCCCAAACAAAATTGCAATTTTAGACTAAAAAAAATCCCACTGGTGGGAATTTATTTCCATATGTGGTACTCATAATTTCCGTCTTTACAAGGAAAGTTCTTTCGATATCTCAATTTGTTTTACAGTCCAATTTAAAATGTTTATTTAAGTTGTACAGTAATCCGGGCATGAGCATTTGTACCGTCCCCAAACAAAATTACAATTTTATACTCAAAAAAATCCCACTGGTGGGAATTTATTTCCATATGTGGTACTCATAATTTCTGTCTTTACAAGGAAAGTTCTTTCGATATCTCAATTTGTTTTACAGTCCAATTTCAAATGTTTATTTAAGTTGTAAAGTAATCCGGGCACGAGCATTTGTACCGTCCCCAAACAAAATTGCAATTTTAGACTCAAAAAAATCCAACTGGTGGCAATTTATTTCCATATGTGGTACTCATAATTTCCGTCTTTACAAGGAAAGTTCTTTCGATGTCTCAATTTGTTTTATAGTCCAATTTCAAATGTTTATTTTAGTCTTACCGTAATCCGAACGCGAGCATTTGTACCGTCCTCCAACAAAATTGCAATTTTAGACTCAAAAAAATCCCACTGGTGGGAATTTATTTCCATATGTGGTACTCATAATTTTCGTCTTTGCAAGGAACGTTCTTTCGATATCTCAGTTTGTTTTACAGTCCAATTTCAAATGTTTATTTAAGTCTTACCGTAATCCGAGCACGAGCATTTGTACCGTCCCCCAACAAAATTGCAATTTTAGACTCAAAAAAATCCCACTGGTGGGAATTTATTTACATATGTGGTACTCATAATTTCCGTCTTTACAAGGAAAGTTCTTTCGATGTCTCAATTTGTTTTACAGTCCAATTTCAAATGTTTATTTTAGTCTTACCGTAATCCGAACGCGAGCATTTGTACCGTCCTCCAACAAAATTGCAATTTTAGACTCAAAAAAATCCCACTGGTGCGAATTTATTTCCATATGTCGTACTCATAATTTCCGTCTTTACAAGGAAAGTTTTTTCGATATCTCAATTTGTTTTACAGTCCAATTTCAAATGTTTATTTAAGTTGTACAGTAATCCGGGCACGAGCATTTGTACCGTCCCCAAACAAAATTGCAATTTTAGACTCAAAAAAATCCCACTGGTGGGAATTTATTTCCATATGTGGTACTCATAATTTCCGTCTTTATAAGGAAAGTTCTTTCGATGTCTCAATTTGTTTTATAGTCCAATTTCAAATGTTTATTTAAGTTGTACAGTAATCCGGGCACGAGCATTTGTACCGTCCCCAAACAAAATTGCAATTTTAGACTCAAAAAAATCCCACTGGTGGGAATTTATTTCCATATGTGGTACTCATAATTTCCGTCTTTACAAGGAAAGTTCTTTCGATGTCTCAATTTGTTTTATAGTCCAATTTCAAATGTTTATTTTAGTCTTACCGTAATCCGAACGCGAGCATTTGTACCGTCCTCCAACAAAATTGCAATTTTAGACTCAAAAAAATCCCACTGGTGGGAATTTATTTCCATATGTGGTACTCATAATTTCCGTCTTTACAAGGAAAGTTCTTTCGATGTCTCAATTTATTTTATAGTCCAATTTCAAATGTTTATTTTAGTCTTACCGTAATCCGAACGCGAGCATTTGTACCGTCCTCCAACAAAATTGCAATTTTAGACTCAAAAAAATCCCACTGGTGGGAATTTATTTCCATATGTGGTACTCATAATTTCCGTCTTTACAAGGAAAGTTCTTTCGATATCTCAATTTGTTTTACAGTCCAATTTCAAATGTTTATTTAAGTCGTAAAGTAATCCGGGCACGAGCATTTGTTCCGTCCCCAAACAAAATTGCAATTTTAGACTAAAAAAAATCCCACTGGTGGGAATTTATTTCCATATGTGGTACTCATAATTTCCGTCTTTACAAGGAAAGTTCTTTCGATATCTCAATTTGTTTTACAGTCCAATTTAAAATGTTTATTTAAGTTGTAAAGTAATCCGGGCACGAGCATTTGTACCGTCCCCAAACAAAATTACAATTTTATACTAAAAAAAATCCCACTGGTGGGAATTTATTTCCATATGTGGTACTCATAATTTCTGTCTTTACAAGGAAAGTTCTTTCGATATCTCAATTTGTTTTACAGTCCAATTTCAAATGTTTATTTAAGTTGTAAAGTAATCCGGGCACGAGCATTTGTACCGTCCCCAAACAAAATTGCAATTTTAGACTCAAAAAAATCCAACTGGTGGCAATTTATTTCCATATGTGGTACTCATAATTTCCGTCTTTACAAGGAAAGTTCTTTCGATGTCTCAATTTGTTTTATAGTCCAATTTCAAATGTTTATTTTAGTCTTACCGTAATCCGAACGCGAGCATTTGTACCGTCCTCCAACAAAATTGCAATTTTAGACTCAAAAAAATCCCACTGGTGGGAATTTATTTCCATATGTGGTACTCATAATTTCCGTCTTTACAAGGAAAGTTCTTTCGATATCTCAATTTGTTTTACAGTCCAATTTCAAATGTTTATTTAAGTCGTAAAGTAATCCGGGCACGAGCATTTGTTCCGTCCCCAAACAAAATTGCAATTTTAGACTAAAAAAAATCCCACTGGTGGGAATTTATTTCCATATGTGGTACTCATAATTTCCGTCTTTACAAGGAAAGTTCTTTCGATATCTCAATTTGTTTTACAGTCCAATTTAAAATGTTTATTTAAGTTGTAAAGTAATCCGGGCACGAGCATTTGTACCGTCCCCAAACAAAATTACAATTTTATACTAAAAAAAATCCCACTGGTGGGAATTTATTTCCATATGTGGTACTCATAATTTCTGTCTTTACAAGGAAAGTTCTTTCGATATCTCAATTTGTTTTACAGTCCAATTTCAAATGTTTATTTAAGTTGTAAAGTAATCCGGGCACGAGCATTTGTACCGTCCCCAAACAAAATTGCAATTTTAGACTCAAAAAAATCCAACTGGTGGCAATTTATTTCCATATGTGGTACTCATAATTTCCGTCTTTACAAGGAAAGTTCTTTCGATGTCTCAATTTGTTTTATAGTCCAATTTCAAATGTTTATTTTAGTCTTACCGTAATCCGAACGCGAGCATTTGTACCGTCCTCCAACAAAATTGCAATTTTAGACTCAAAAAAATCCCACTGGTGGGAATTTATTTCCATATGTGGTACTCATAATTTTCGTCTTTGCAAGGAACGTTCTTTCGATATCTCAGTTTGTTTTACAGTCCAATTTCAAATGTTTATTTAAGTCTTACCGTAATCCGAGCACGAGCATTTGTACCGTCCCCCAACAAAATTGCAATTTTAGACTCAAAAAAATCCCACTGGTGGGAATTTATTTCCATATGTGGTACTCATAATTTCCGTCTTTACAAGGAAAGTTCTTTCGATGTCTCAATTTGTTTTACAGTCCAATTTCAAATGTTTATTTTAGTCTTACCGTAATCCGAACGCGAGCATTTGTACCGTCCTCCAACAAAATTTCAATTTTAGACTCAAAAAAATCCCACTGGTGGGAATTTATTTCCAAATGTGGTACTCATAATTTCCGTCTTTACAAGGAAAGTTCTTTCGATATCTCAATTTGTTTTACAGTCCAATTTCAAATGTTCATTTAAGTCGTACAGTAATCCGGGCACGAGCATTTGTTCCGTCCCCAAACAAAATTGCAATTTTAGACTCAAAAAAATCCCACTGGTGCGAATTTATTTCCATATGTCGTACTCATAATTTCTGTCTTTACAAGGAAAGTTTTTTCGATATCTCAATTTGTTTTACAGTCCAATTTCAAATGTTTATTTAAGTTGTACAGTAATCCGGGAACGAGCATTTGTACCGTCCCCAAACAAAATTGCAATTTTAGACTCAAAAAAATCCCACTGGTGGGAATTTATTTCCATATGTGGTACTCATAATTTCCGTCTTTACAAGGAAAGTTCTTTCGATGTCTCAATTTGTTTTATAGTCCAATTTCAAATGTTTATTTTAGTCTTACCGTAATCCGAACGCGAGCATTTGTACCGTCCTCCAACAAAATTGCAATTTTAGACTCAAAAAAATCCCACTGGTGGGAATTTATTTCCATATGTGGTACTCATAATTTTCGTCTTTGCAAGGAACGTTCTTTCGATATCTCAGTTTGTTTTACAGTCCAATTTCAAATGTTTATTTAAGTCTTACCGTAATCCGAGCACGAGCATTTGTACCGTCCCCCAACAAAATTGCAATTTTAGACTCAAAAAAATCCCACTGGTGGGAATTTATTTACATATGTGGTACTCATAATTTCCGTCTTTACAAGGAAAGTTCTTTCGATGTCTCAATTTGTTTTACAGTCCAATTTCAAATGTTTATTTTAGTCTTACCGTAATCCGAACGCGAGCATTTGTACCGTCCTCCAACAAAATTGCAATTTTAGACTCAAAAAAATCCCACTGGTGCGAATTTATTTCCATATGTCGTACTCATAATTTCCGTCTTTACAAGGAAAGTTTTTTCGATATCTCAATTTGTTTTACAGTCCAATTTCAAATGTTTATTTAAGTTGTACAGTAATCCGGGCACGAGCATTTGTACCGTCCCCAAACCAAATTGCAATTTTAGACTCAAAAAAATCCCACTGGTGGGAATTTATTTCCATATGTGGTACTCATAATTTCCGTCTTTACAAGGAAAGTTCTTTCGATGTCTCAATTTGTTTTATAGTCCAATTTCAAATGTTTATTTAAGTTGTACAGTAATCCGGGCACGAGCATTTGTACCGTCCCCAAACAAAATTGCAATTTTAGACTCAAAAAAATCCCACTGGTGGGAATTTATTTCCATATGTGGTACTCATAATTTCCGTCTTTACAAGGAAAGTTCTTTCGATGTCTCAATTTGTTTTATAGTCCAATTTCAAATGTTTATTTTAGTCTTACCGTAATCCGAACGCGAGCATTTGTACCGTCCTCCAACAAAATTGCAATTTTAGACTCAAAAAAATCCCACTGGTGGGAATTTATTTCCATATGTGGTACTCATAATTTCCGTCTTTACAAGGAAAGTTCTTTCGATGTCTCAATTATTTTTATAGTCCAATTTCAAATGTTTATTTTAGTCTTACCGTAATCCGAACGCGAGCATTTGTACCGTCCTCCAACAAAATTGCAATTTTAGACTCAAAAAAATCCCACTGGTGGGAATTTATTTCCATATGTGGTACTCATAATTTCCGTCTTTACAAGAAAAGTTCTTTCGATATCTCAATTTGTTTTACAGTCCAATTTCAAATGTTTATTTAAGTCGTAAAGTAATCCGGGCACGAGCATTTGTTCCGTCCCCAAACAAAATTGCAATTTTAGACTAAAAAAAATCCCACTGGTGGGAATTTATTTCCATATGTGGTACTCATAATTTCCGTCTTTACAAGGAAAGTTCTTTCGATATCTCAATTTGTTTTACAGTCCAATTTAAAATGTTTATTTAAGTTGTACAGTAATCCGGGCACGAGCATTTGTACCGTCCCCAAACAAAATTACAATTTTATACTCAAAAAAATCCCACTGGTGGGAATTTATTTCCATATGTGGTACTCATAATTTCTGTCTTTACAAGGAAAGTTCTTTCGATATCTCAATTTGTTTTACAGTCCAATTTCAAATGTTTATTTAAGTTGTAAAGTAATCCGGGCACGAGCATTTGTACCGTCCCCAAACAAAATTGCAATTTTAGACTCAAAAAAATCCAACTGGTGGCAATTTATTTCCATATGTGGTACTCATAATTTCCGTCTTTACAAGGAAAGTTCTTTCGATGTCTCAATTTGTTTTATAGTCCAATTTCAAATGTTTATTTTAGTCTTACCGTAATCCGAACGCGAGCATTTGTACCGTCCTCCAACAAAATTGCAATTTTAGACTCAAAAAAATCCCACTGGTGGGAATTTATTTCCATATGTGGTACTCATAATTTTCGTCTTTGCAAGGAACGTTCTTTCGATATTTCAGTTTGTTTTACAGTCCAATTTCAAATGTTTATTTAAGTCTTACCGTAATCCGAGCACGAGCATTTGTACCGTCCCCCAACAAAATTGCAATTTTAGACTCAAAAAAATCCCACTGGTGGGAATTTATTTACATATGTGGTACTCATAATTTCCGTCTTTACAAGGAAAGTTCTTTCGATGTCTCAATTTGTTTTACAGTCCAATTTCAAATGTTTATTTTAGTCTTACCGTAATCCGAACGCGAGCATTTGTACCGTCCTCCAACAAAATTGCAATTTTAGACTCAAAAAAATCCCACTGGTGCGAATTTATTTCCATATGTCGTACTCATAATTTCCGTCTTTACAAGGAAAGTTTTTTCGATATCTCAATTTGTTTTACAGTCCAATTTCAAATGTTTATTTAAGTTGTACAGTAATCCGGGCACGAGCATTTGTACCGTCCCCAAACCAAATTGCAATTTTAGACTCAAAAAAATCCCACTGGTGGGAATTTATTTCCATATGTGGTACTCATAATTTCCGTCTTTACAAGGAAAGTTCTTTCGATGTCTCAATTTGTTTTATAGTCCAATTTCAAATGTTTATTTAAGTTGTACAGTAATCCGGGCACGAGCATTTGTACCGTCCCCAAACAAAATTGCAATTTTAGACTCAAAAAAATCCCACTGGTGGGAATTTATTTCCATATGTGGTACTCATAATTTCCGTCTTTACAAGGAAAGTTCTTTCGATGTCTCAATTTGTTTTATAGTCCAATTTCAAATGTTTATTTTAGTCTTACCGTAATCCGAACGCGAGCATTTGTACCGTCCTCCAACAAAATTGCAATTTTAGACTCAAAAAAATCCCACTGGTGGGAATTTATTTCCATATGTGGTACTCATAATTTCCGTCTTTACAAGGAAAGTTCTTTCGATGTCTCAATTTGTTTTATAGTCCAATTTCAAATGTTTATTTTAGTCTTACCGTAATCCGAACGCGAGCATTTGTACCGTCCTCCAACAAAATTGCAATTTTAGACTCAAAAAAATCCCACTGGTGGGAATTTATTTCCATATGTGGTACTCATAATTTCCGTCTTTACAAGAAAAGTTCTTTCGATATCTCAATTTGTTTTACAGTCCAATTTCAAATGTTTATTTAAGTCGTAAAGTAATCCGGGCACGAGCATTTGTTCCGTCCCCAAACAAAATTGCAATTTTAGACTAAAAAAAATCCCACTGGTGGGAATTTATTTCCATATGTGGTACTCATAATTTCCGTCTTTACAAGGAAAGTTCTTTCGATATCTCAATTTGTTTTACAGTCCAATTTAAAATGTTTATTTAAGTTGTACAGTAATCCGGGCACGAGCATTTGTACCGTCCCCAAACAAAATTACAATTTTATACTCAAAAAAATCCCACTGGTGGGAATTTATTTCCATATGTGGTACTCATAATTTCTGTCTTTACAAGGAAAGTTCTTTCGATATCTCAATTTGTTTTACAGTCCAATTTCAAATGTTTATTTAAGTTGTAAAGTAATCCGGGCACGAGCATTTGTACCGTCCCCAAACAAAATTGCAATTTTAGACTCAAAAAAATCCAACTGGTGGCAATTTATTTCCATATGTGGTACTCATAATTTCCGTCTTTACAAGGAAAGTTCTTTCGATGTCTCAATTTGTTTTATAGTCCAATTTCAAATGTTTATTTTAGTCTTACCGTAATCCGAACGCGAGCATTTGTACCGTCCTCCAACAAAATTGCAATTTTAGACTCAAAAAAATCCCACTGGTGGGAATTTATTTCCATATGTGGTACTCATAATTTTCGTCTTTGCAAGGAACGTTCTTTCGATATCTCAGTTTGTTTTACAGTCCAATTTCAAATGTTTATTTAAGTCTTACCGTAATCCGAGCACGAGCATTTGTACCGTCCCCCAACAAAATTGCAATTTTAGACTCAAAAAAATCCCACTGGTGGGAATTTATTTACATATGTGGTACTCATAATTTCTGTCTTTACAAGGAAAGTTCTTTCGATGTCTCAATTTGTTTTATAGTCCAATTTCAAATGTTTATTTAAGTTGTACAGTAATCCGGGCACGAGCATTTGTACCGTCCCCAAACAAAATTGCAATTTTAGACTCAAAAAAATCCCACTGGTGGGAATTTATTTCCATATGTGGTACTCATAATTTCCGTCTTTACAAGGAAAGTTCTTTCGATGTCTCAATTTGTTTTATAGTCCAATTTCAAATGTTTATTTTAGTCTTACCGTAATCCGAACGCGAGCATTTGTACCGTCCTCCAACAAAATTGCAATTTTAGACTCAAAAAAATCCCACTGGTGGGAATTTATTTCCATATGTGGTACTCATAATTTCCGTCTTTACAAGGAAAGTTCTTTCGATGTCTCAATTTGTTTTATAGTCCAATTTCAAATGTTTATTTTAGTCTTACCGTAATCCGAACGCGAGCATTTGTACCGTCCTCCAACAAAATTGCAATTTTAGACTCAAAAAAATCCCACTGGTGGGAATTTATTTCCATATGTGGTACTCATAATTTCCGTCTTTACAAGGAAAGTTCTTTCGATATCTCAATTTGTTTTACAGTCCAATTTCAAATGTTTATTTAAGTCGTAAAGTAATCCGGGCACGAGCATTTGTTCCGTCCCCAAACAAAATTGCAATTTTAGACTAAAAAAAATCCCACTGGTGGGAATTTATTTCCATATGTGGTACTCATAATTTCCGTCTTTACAAGGAAAGTTCTTTCGATATCTCAATTTGTTTTACAGTCCAATTTAAAATGTTTATTTAAGTTGTAAAGTAATCCGGGCACGAGCATTTGTACCGTCCCCAAACAAAATTACAATTTTATACTAAAAAAAATCCCACTGGTGGGAATTTATTTCCATATGTGGTACTCATAATTTCTGTCTTTACAAGGAAAGTTCTTTCGATATCTCAATTTGTTTTACAGTCCAATTTCAAATGTTTATTTAAGTTGTAAAGTAATCCGGGCACGAGCATTTGTACCGTCCCCAAACAAAATTGCAATTTTAGACTCAAAAAAATCCAACTGGTGGCAATTTATTTCCATATGTGGTACTCATAATTTCCGTCTTTACAAGGAAAGTTCTTTCGATGTCTCAATTTGTTTTATAGTCCAATTTCAAATGTTTATTTTAGTCTTACCGTAATCCGAACGCGAGCATTTGTACCGTCCTCCAACAAAATTGCAATTTTAGACTCAAAAAAATCCCACTGGTGGGAATTTATTTCCATATGTGGTACTCATAATTTTCGTCTTTGCAAGGAACGTTCTTTCGATATCTCAGTTTGTTTTACAGTCCAATTTCAAATGTTTATTTAAGTCTTACCGTAATCCGAGCACGAGCATTTGTACCGTCCCCCAACAAAATTGCAATTTTAGACTCAAAAAAATCCCACTGGTGGGAATTTATTTCCATATGTGGTACTCATAATTTCCGTCTTTACAAGGAAAGTTCTTTCGATGTCTCAATTTGTTTTACAGTCCAATTTCAAATGTTTATTTTAGTCTTACCGTAATCCGAACGCGAGCATTTGTACCGTCCTCCAACAAAATTTCAATTTTAGACTCAAAAAAATCCCACTGGTGGGAATTTATTTCCAAATGTGGTACTCATAATTTCCGTCTTTACAAGGAAAGTTCTTTCGATATCTCAATTTGTTTTACAGTCCAATTTCAAATGTTTATTTAAGTTGTAAAGTAATCCGGGCACGAGCATTTGTACCGTCCCCAAACAAAATTGCAATTTTAGACTCAAAAAAATCCAACTGGTGGCAATTTATTTCCATATGTGGTACTCATAATTTCCGTCTTTACAAGGAAAGTTCTTTCGATGTCTCAATTTGTTTTATAGTCCAATTTCAAATGTTTATTTTAGTCTTACCGTAATCCGAACGCGAGCATTTGTACCGTCCTCCAACAAAATTGCAATTTTAGACTCAAAAAAATCCCACTGGTGGGAATTTATTTCCATATGTGGTACTCATAATTTTCGTCTTTGCAAGGAACGTTCTTTCGATATTTCAGTTTGTTTTACAGTCCAATTTCAAATGTTTATTTAAGTCTTACCGTAATCCGAGCACGAGCATTTGTACCGTCCCCCAACAAAATTGCAATTTTAGACTCAAAAAAATCCCACTGGTGGGAATTTATTTACATATGTGGTACTCATAATTTCCGTCTTTACAAGGAAAGTTCTTTCGATGTCTCAATTTGTTTTACAGTCCAATTTCAAATGTTTATTTTAGTCTTACCGTAATCCGAACGCGAGCATTTGTACCGTCCTCCAACAAAATTGCAATTTTAGACTCAAAAAAATCCCACTGGTGGGAATTTATTTCCATATGTCGTACTCATAATTTTCGTCTTTGCAAGGAAAGTTTTTTCGATATCTCAATTTGTTTTACAGTCCAATTTCAAATGTTTATTTAAGTTGTACAGTAATCCGGGCACGAGCATTTGTACCGTCCCCCAACAAAATTGCAATTTTAGACTCAAAAAAATCCCACTGGTGGGAATTTATTTCCATATGTGGTACTCATAATTTCCGTCTTTACAAGGAAAGTTCTTTCGATGTCTCAATTTGTTTTACAGTCCAATTTCAAATGTTTATTTTAGTCTTACCGTAATCCGAACGCGAGCATTTGTACCGTCCTCCAACAAAATTTCAATTTTAGACTCAAAAAAATCCCACTGGTGGGAATTTATTTCCAAATGTGGTACTCATAATTTCCGTCTTTACAAGGAAAGTTCTTTCGATATCTCAATTTGTTTTACAGTCCAATTTCAAATGTTTATTTAAGTTGTAAAGTAATCCGGGCACGAGCATTTGTACCGTCCCCAAACAAAATTGCAATTTTAGACTCAAAAAAATCCAACTGGTGGCAATTTATTTCCATATGTGGTACTCATAATTTCCGTCTTTACAAGGAAAGTTCTTTCGATGTCTCAATTTGTTTTATAGTCCAATTTCAAATGTTTATTTTAGTCTTACCGTAATCCGAACGCGAGCATTTGTACCGTCCTCCAACAAAATTGCAATTTTAGACTCAAAAAAATCCCACTGGTGGGAATTTATTTCCATATGTGGTACTCATAATTTTCGTCTTTGCAAGGAACGTTCTTTCGATATTTCAGTTTGTTTTACAGTCCAATTTCAAATGTTTATTTAAGTCTTACCGTAATCCGAGCACGAGCATTTGTACCGTCCCCCAACAAAATTGCAATTTTAGACTCAAAAAAATCCCACTGGTGGGAATTTATTTACATATGTGGTACTCATAATTTCCGTCTTTACAAGGAAAGTTCTTTCGATGTCTCAATTTGTTTTACAGTCCAATTTCAAATGTTTATTTTAGTCTTACCGTAATCCGAACGCGAGCATTTGTACCGTCCTCCAACAAAATTGCAATTTTAGACTCAAAAAAATCCCACTGGTGCGAATTTATTTCCATATGTCGTACTCATAATTTCCGTCTTTACAAGGAAAGTTTTTTCGATATCTCAATTTGTTTTACAGTCCAATTTCAAATGTTTATTTAAGTTGTACAGTAATCCGGGCACGAGCATTTGTACCGTCCCCAAACCAAATTGCAATTTTAGACTCAAAAAAATCCCACTGGTGGGAATTTATTTCCATATGTGGTACTCATAATTTCCGTCTTTACAAGGAAAGTTCTTTCGATGTCTCAATTTGTTTTATAGTCCAATTTCAAATGTTTATTTAAGTTGTACAGTAATCCGGGCACGAGCATTTGTACCGTCCCCAAACAAAATTGCAATTTTAGACTCAAAAAAATCCCACTGGTGGGAATTTATTTCCATATGTGGTACTCATAATTTCCGTCTTTACAAGGAAAGTTCTTTCGATGTCTCAATTTGTTTTATAGTCCAATTTCAAATGTTTATTTTAGTCTTACCGTAATCCGAACGCGAGCATTTGTACCGTCCTCCAACAAAATTGCAATTTTAGACTCAAAAAAATCCCACTGGTGGGAATTTATTTCCATATGTGGTACTCATAATTTCCGTCTTTACAAGGAAAGTTCTTTCGATGTCTCAATTTGTTTTATAGTCCAATTTCAAATGTTTATTTTAGTCTTACCGTAATCCGAACGCGAGCATTTGTACCGTCCTCCAACAAAATTGCAATTTTAGACTCAAAAAAATCCCACTGGTGGGAATTTATTTCCATATGTGGTACTCATAATTTCCGTCTTTACAAGAAAAGTTCTTTCGATATCTCAATTTGTTTTACAGTCCAATTTCAAATGTTTATTTAAGTCGTAAAGTAATCCGGGCACGAGCATTTGTTCCGTCCCCAAACAAAATTGCAATTTTAGACTAAAAAAAATCCCACTGGTGGGAATTTATTTCCATATGTGGTACTCATAATTTCCGTCTTTACAAGGAAAGTTCTTTCGATATCTCAATTTGTTTTACAGTCCAATTTAAAATGTTTATTTAAGTTGTACAGTAATCCGGGCACGAGCATTTGTACCGTCCCCAAACAAAATTACAATTTTATACTCAAAAAAATCCCACTGGTGGGAATTTATTTCCATATGTGGTACTCATAATTTCTGTCTTTACAAGGAAAGTTCTTTCGATATCTCAATTTGTTTTACAGTCCAATTTCAAATGTTTATTTAAGTTGTAAAGTAATCCGGGCACGAGCATTTGTACCGTCCCCAAACAAAATTGCAATTTTAGACTCAAAAAAATCCAACTGGTGGCAATTTATTTCCATATGTGGTACTCATAATTTCCGTCTTTACAAGGAAAGTTCTTTCGATGTCTCAATTTGTTTTATAGTCCAATTTCAAATGTTTATTTTAGTCTTACCGTAATCCGAACGCGAGCATTTGTACCGTCCTCCAACAAAATTGCAATTTTAGACTCAAAAAAATCCCACTGGTGGGAATTTATTTCCATATGTGGTACTCATAATTTTCGTCTTTGCAAGGAACGTTCTTTCGATATCTCAGTTTGTTTTACAGTCCAATTTCAAATGTTTATTTAAGTCTTACCGTAATCCGAGCACGAGCATTTGTACCGTCCCCCAACAAAATTGCAATTTTAGACTCAAAAAAATCCCACTGGTGGGAATTTATTTACATATGTGGTACTCATAATTTCTGTCTTTACAAGGAAAGTTCTTTCGATGTCTCAATTTGTTTTATAGTCCAATTTCAAATGTTTATTTAAGTTGTACAGTAATCCGGGCACGAGCATTTGTACCGTCCCCAAACAAAATTGCAATTTTAGACTCAAAAAAATCCCACTGGTGGGAATTTATTTCCATATGTGGTACTCATAATTTCCGTCTTTACAAGGAAAGTTCTTTCGATGTCTCAATTTGTTTTATAGTCCAATTTCAAATGTTTATTTTAGTCTTACCGTAATCCGAACGCGAGCATTTGTACCGTCCTCCAACAAAATTGCAATTTTAGACTCAAAAAAATCCCACTGGTGGGAATTTATTTCCATATGTGGTACTCATAATTTCCGTCTTTACAAGGAAAGTTCTTTCGATGTCTCAATTTGTTTTATAGTCCAATTTCAAATGTTTATTTTAGTCTTACCGTAATCCGAACGCGAGCATTTGTACCGTCCTCCAACAAAATTGCAATTTTAGACTCAAAAAAATCCCACTGGTGGGAATTTATTTCCATATGTGGTACTCATAATTTCCGTCTTTACAAGGAAAGTTCTTTCGATATCTCAATTTGTTTTACAGTCCAATTTCAAATGTTTATTTAAGTCGTAAAGTAATCCGGGCACGAGCATTTGTTCCGTCCCCAAACAAAATTGCAATTTTAGACTAAAAAAAATCCCACTGGTGGGAATTTATTTCCATATGTGGTACTCATAATTTCCGTCTTTACAAGGAAAGTTCTTTCGATATCTCAATTTGTTTTACAGTCCAATTTAAAATGTTTATTTAAGTTGTAAAGTAATCCGGGCACGAGCATTTGTACCGTCCCCAAACAAAATTACAATTTTATACTAAAAAAAATCCCACTGGTGGGAATTTATTTCCATATGTGGTACTCATAATTTCTGTCTTTACAAGGAAAGTTCTTTCGATATCTCAATTTGTTTTACAGTCCAATTTCAAATGTTTATTTAAGTTGTAAAGTAATCCGGGCACGAGCATTTGTACCGTCCCCAAACAAAATTGCAATTTTAGACTCAAAAAAATCCAACTGGTGGCAATTTATTTCCATATGTGGTACTCATAATTTCCGTCTTTACAAGGAAAGTTCTTTCGATGTCTCAATTTGTTTTATAGTCCAATTTCAAATGTTTATTTTAGTCTTACCGTAATCCGAACGCGAGCATTTGTACCGTCCTCCAACAAAATTGCAATTTTAGACTCAAAAAAATCCCACTGGTGGGAATTTATTTCCATATGTGGTACTCATAATTTTCGTCTTTGCAAGGAACGTTCTTTCGATATCTCAGTTTGTTTTACAGTCCAATTTCAAATGTTTATTTAAGTCTTACCGTAATCCGAGCACGAGCATTTGTACCGTCCCCCAACAAAATTGCAATTTTAGACTCAAAAAAATCCCACTGGTGGGAATTTATTTCCATATGTGGTACTCATAATTTCCGTCTTTACAAGGAAAGTTCTTTCGATGTCTCAATTTGTTTTACAGTCCAATTTCAAATGTTTATTTTAGTCTTACCGTAATCCGAACGCGAGCATTTGTACCGTCCTCCAACAAAATTTCAATTTTAGACTCAAAAAAATCCCACTGGTGGGAATTTATTTCCAAATGTGGTACTCATAATTTCCGTCTTTACAAGGAAAGTTCTTTCGATATCTCAATTTGTTTTACAGTCCAATTTCAAATGTTCATTTAAGTCGTACAGTAATCCGGGCACGAGCATTTGTTCCGTCCCCAAACAAAATTGCAATTTTAGACTCAAAAAAATCCCACTGGTGCGAATTTATTTCCATATGTCGTACTCATAATTTCTGTCTTTACAAGGAAAGTTTTTTCGATATCTCAATTTGTTTTACAGTCCAATTTCAAATGTTTATTTAAGTTGTACAGTAATCCGGGAACGAGCATTTGTACCGTCCCCAAACAAAATTGCAATTTTAGACTCAAAAAAATCCCACTGGTGGGAATTTATTTCCATATGTGGTACTCATAATTTCCGTCTTTACAAGGAAAGTTCTTTCGATGTCTCAATTTGTTTTATAGTCCAATTTCAAATGTTTATTTTAGTCTTACCGTAATCCGAACGCGAGCATTTGTACCGTCCTCCAACAAAATTGCAATTTTAGACTCAAAAAAATCCCACTGGTGGGAATTTATTTCCATATGTGGTACTCATAATTTTCGTCTTTGCAAGGAACGTTCTTTCGATATCTCAGTTTGTTTTACAGTCCAATTTCAAATGTTTATTTAAGTCTTACCGTAATCCGAGCACGAGCATTTGTACCGTCCCCCAACAAAATTGCAATTTTAGACTCAAAAAAATCCCACTGGTGGGAATTTATTTACATATGTGGTACTCATAATTTCCGTCTTTACAAGGAAAGTTCTTTCGATGTCTCAATTTGTTTTACAGTCCAATTTCAAATGTTTATTTTAGTCTTACCGTAATCCGAACGCGAGCATTTGTACCGTCCTCCAACAAAATTGCAATTTTAGACTCAAAAAAATCCCACTGGTGCGAATTTATTTCCATATGTCGTACTCATAATTTCCGTCTTTACAAGGAAAGTTTTTTCGATATCTCAATTTGTTTTACAGTCCAATTTCAAATAATTATTTTAGTTGTACAGTAATCCGGGCACGAGCATTTGTACCGTCCCCAAACAAAATTGCAATTTTAGACTCAAAAAAATCCCACTGGTGGGAATTTATTTCCATATGTGGTACTCATAATTTCCGTCTTTACAAGGAAAGTTCTTTCGATGTCTCAATTTGTTTTATAGTCCAATTTCAAATGTTTATTTAAGTTGTACAGTAATCCGGGCACGAGCATTTGTACCGTCCCCAAACAAAATTGCAATTTTAGACTCAAAAAAATCCCACTGGTGGGAATTTATTTCCATATGTGGTACTCATAATTTCCGTCTTTACAAGGAAAGTTCTTTCGATGTCTCAATTTGTTTTATAGTCCAATTTCAAATGTTTATTTTAGTCTTACCGTAATCCGAACGCGAGCATTTGTACCGTCCTCCAACAAAATTGCAATTTTAGACTCAAAAAAATCCCACTGGTGGGAATTTATTTCCATATGTGGTACTCATAATTTCCGTCTTTACAAGGAAAGTTCTTTCGATGTCTCAATTTGTTTTATAGTCCAATTTCAAATGTTTATTTTAGTCTTACCGTAATCCGAACGCGAGCATTTGTACCGTCCTCCAACAAAATTGCAATTTTAGACTCAAAAAAATCCCACTGGTGGGAATTTATTTCCATATGTGGTACTCATAATTTCGGTCTTTACAAGAAAAGTTCTTTCGATATCTCAATTTGTTTTACAGTCCAATTTCAAATGTTTATTTAAGTCGTAAAGTAATCCGGGCACGAGCATTTGTTCCGTCCCCAAACAAAATTGCAATTTTAGACTAAAAAAAATCCCACTGGTGGGAATTTATTTCCATATGTGGTACTCATAATTTCCGTCTTTACAAGGAAAGTTCTTTTGATATCTCAATTTGTTTTACAGTCCAATTTAAAATGTTTATTTAAGTTGTACAGTAATCCGGGCACGAGCATTTGTACCGTCCCCAAACAAAATTACAATTTTATACTCAAAAAAATCCCACTGGTGGGAATTTATTTCCATATGTGGTAATCATAATTTCTGTCTTTACAAGGAAAGTTCTTTCGATATCTCAATTTGTTTTACAGTCCAATTTCAAATGTTTATTTAAGTTGTAAAGTAATCCGGGCACGAGCATTTGTACCGTCCCCAAACAAAATTGCAATTTTAGACTCAAAAAAATCCAACTGGTGGCAATTTATTTCCATATGTGGTACTCATAATTTCCGTCTTTACAAGGAAAGTTCTTTCGATGTCTCAATTTGTTTTATAGTCCAATTTCAAATGTTTATTTTAGTCTTACCGTAATCCGAACGCGAGCATTTGTACCGTCCTCCAACAAAATTGCAATTTTAGACTCAAAAAAATCCCACTGGTGGGAATTTATTTCCATATGTGGTACTCATAATTTTCGTCTTTGCAAGGAACGTTCTTTCGATATCTCAGTTTGTTTTACAGTCCAATTTAAAATGTTTATTTAAGTCTTACCGTAATCCGAGCACGAGCATTTGTACCGTCCCCCAACAAAATTGCAATTTTAGACTAAAAAAAATCCCACTGGTGGGAATTTATTTCCATATGTGGTACTCATAATTTCCGTCTTTACAAGGAAAGTTCTTTCGATGTCTCAATTTGTTTTACAGTCCAATTTCAAATGTTTATTTTAGTCTTACCGTAATCCGAACGCGAGCATTTGTACCGTCCTCCAACAAAATTTCAATTTTAGACTCAAAAAAATCCCACTGGTGGTAATTTATTTCCAAATGTGGTACTCATAATTTCCGTCTTTACAAGGAAAGTTCTTTCGATATCTCAATTTGTTTTACAGTCCAATTTCAAATGTTCATTTAAGTCGTACAGTAATCCGGGCACGAGCATTTGTTCCGTCCCCAAACAAAATTGCAATTTTAGACTCAAAAAAATCCCACTGGTGCGAATTTATTTCCATATGTCGTACTCATAATTTCCGTCTTTACAAGGAAAGTTTTTTCGATATCTCAATTTGTTTTACAGTCCAATTTCAAATGTTTATTTAAGTTGTACAGTAATCCGAGCACGAGCATTTGTACCGTCCCCAAACAAAATTGCAATTTTAGACTCAAAAAAATCCCACTGGTGGGAATTTATTTCCATATGTGGTACTCATAATTTCCGTCTTTACAAGGAAATTTCTTTCGATGTCTCAATTTGTTTTATAGTCCAATTTCAAATGTTTATTTTAGTCTTACCGTGATCCGAACGCGAGCATTTGTACCGTCCTCCAACAAAATTGCAATTTTAGACTCAAAAA
Organism: Hydrangea macrophylla; assembly: GCA_033977485.1. Taxonomy (NCBI): domain Eukaryota; kingdom Viridiplantae; phylum Streptophyta; class Magnoliopsida; order Cornales; family Hydrangeaceae; genus Hydrangea; species Hydrangea macrophylla. The sequence goes on from CM066996.1 coordinate 82,263,780, forward strand.
AATCCCACTGGTGGGAATTTATTTCCATATGTGGTACTCATAATTTCCGTCTTTACAAGGAAAGTTCTTTCGATGTCTCAATTTGTTTTATAGTCCAATTTCAAATGTTTATTTTAGTCTTACCGTAATCCGAACGCGAGCATTTGTACCGTCCTCCAACAAAATTGCAATTTTAGACTCAAAAAAATCCCACTGGTGGGAATTTATTTCCATATGTGGTACTCATAATTTCCGTCTTTACAAGGAAAGTTCTTTCGATATCTCAATTTGTTTTACAGTCCAATTTCAAATGTTTATTTAAGTCGTAAAGTAATCCGGGCACGAGCATTTGTTCCGTCCCCAAACAAAATTGCAATTTTAGACTAAAAAAAATCCCACTGGTGGGAATTTATTTCCATATGTGGTACTCATAATTTCCGTCTTTACAAGGAAAGTTCTTTCGATATCTCAATTTGTTTTACAGTCCAATTTAAAATGTTTATTTAAGTTGTACAGTAATCCGGGCACGAGCATTTGTACCGTCCCCAAACAAAATTACAATTTTATACTCAAAAAAATCCCACTGGTAGGAATTTATTTCCATATGTGGTACTCATAATTTCTGTCTTTACAAGGAAAGTTTTTTCGATATCTCAATTTGTTTTACAGTCCAATTTCAAATGTTTATTTAAGTTGTAAAGTAATCCGGGCACGAGCATTTGTACCGTCCCCAAACAAAATTGCAATTTTAGACTCAAAAAAATCCAACTGGTGGCAATTTATTTCCATATGTGGTACTCATAATTTCCGTCTTTACAAGGAAAGTTCTTTCGATGTCTCAATTTGTTTTATAGTCCAATTTCAAATGTTTATTTTAGTCTTACCGTAATCCGAACGCGAGCATTTGTACCGTCCTCCAACAAAATTGCAATTTTAGACTCAAAAAAATCCCACTGGTGGGAATTTATTTCCATATGTGGTACTCATAATTTTCGTCTTTGCAAGGAAAGTTCTTTCGATATCTCAGTTTGTTTTACAGTACAATTTCAAATGTTTATTTAAGTCTTACCGTAATCCGAGCACGAGCATTTGTACCGTCCCCCAACAAAATTGCAATTTTAGACTCAAAAAAATCCCACTGGTGGGAATTTATTTCCATATGTGGTACTCATAATTTCCGTCTTTACAAGGAAAGTTCTTTCGATGTCTCAATTTGTTTTACAGTCCAATTTCAAATGTTTATTTTAGTCTTACCGTAATCCGAACGCGAGCATTTGTACCGTCCTCCAACAAAATTTCAGTTTTAGACTCAAAAAAATCCCACTGGTGGGAATTTATTTCCAAATGTGGTACTCATAATTTCCGTCTTTACAAGGAAAGTTCTTTCGATATCTCAATTTGTTTTACAGTCCAATTTCAAATGTTCATTTAAGTCGTACAGTAATCCGGGCACGAGCATTTGTTCCGTCCCCAAACAAAATTGCAATTTTAGACTCAAAAAAATCCCACTGGTGCGAATTTATTTCCATATGTGGTACTCATAATTTCCGTCTTTACAAGGAAAGTTCTTTCGATGTCTCAATTTGTTTTATAGTCCAATTTCAAATGTTTATTTTAGTCTTACCGTAATCCGAACGCGAGCATTTGTACCGTCCTCCAACAAAATTGCAATTTTAGACTCAAAAAAATCCCACTGGTGGGAATTTATTTCCATATGTGGTACTCATAATTTCCGTCTTTACAAGGAAAGTTCTTTCGATGTCTCAATTTGTTTTATAGTCCAATTTCAAATGTTTATTTTAGTTTTACCGTAATCCGAACGCGAGCATTTGTACCGTCCTCCAACAAAATTGCAATTTTAGACTAAAAAAAATCCCACTGGTGGGAATTTATTTCCATATGTGGTACTCATAATTTCCGTCTTTACAAGGAAAGTTCTTTCGATATCTCAATTTGTTTTACAGTCCAATTTCAAATGTTTATTTAAGTCGTAAAGTAATCCGGGCACGAGCATTTGTTCCGTCCCCAAACAAAATTGCAATTTTAGACTAAAAAAAATCCTACTGGTGGGAATTTATTTCCATATGTGGTACTCATAATTTCCGTCTTTACAAGGAAAGTTCTTTCGATATCTCAATTTGTTTTACAGTCCAATTTAAAATGTTTATTTAAGTTGTACAGTAATCCGGGCACGAGCATTTGTACCGTCCCCAAACAAAATTACAATTTTATACTCAAAAAAATCCAACTGGTGGGAATTTATTTCCATATGTGGTACTCATAATTTCTGTCTTTACAAGGAAAGTTCTTTCGATATCTCAATTTGTTTTACAGTCCAATTTCAAATGTTTATTTAAGTTGTAAAGTAATCCGGGCACGAGCATTTGTACCGTCCCCAAACAAAATTGCAATTTTAGACTCAAAAAAATCCAACTGGTGGCAATTTATTTCCATATGTGGTACTCATAATTTCCGTCTTTACAAGGAAAGTTCTTTCGATGTCTCAATTTGTTTTATAGTCCAATTTCAAATGTTTATTTTAGTCTTACCGTAATCCGAACGCGAGCATTTGTACCGTCCTCCAACAAAATTGCAATTTTAGACTCAAAAAAATCCCACTGGTGGGAATTTATTTCCATATGTGGTACTCATAATTTTCGTCTTTGCAAGGAAAGTTCTTTCGATATCTCAGTTTGTTTTACAGTCCAATTTCAAATGTTTATTTAAGTCTTACCGTAATCCGAGCACGAGCATTTGTACCGTCCCCCAACAAAATTGCAATTTTAGACTCAAAAAAATCCCACTGGTGGGAATTTATTTCCATATGTGGTACTCATAATTTCCGTCTTTACAAGGAAAGTTCTTTCGATGTCTCAATTTGTTTTACAGTCCAATTTCAAATGTTTATTTTAGTCTTACCGTAATCCGAACGCGAGCATTTGTACCGTCCTCCAACAAAATTGCAATTTTAGACTCAAAAAAATCCCACTGGTGGGAATTTATTTCCAAATGTGGTACTCATAATTTCCGTCTTTACAAGGAAAGTTCTTTCGATATCTCAATTTGTTTTACAGTCCAATTTCAAATGTTCATTTAAGTCGTACAGTAATCCGGGCACGAGCATTTGTTCCGTCCCCAAACAAAATTGCAATTTTAGACTCAAAAAAATCCCACTGGTGGGAATTTATTTACATATGTGGTACTCATAATTTCCGTCATTACAAGGAAAGTTCTTTCGATATCTCAATTTGTTTTACAGTCCAATTTCAAATGTTTATATAAGTTGTACAGTAATCCGGGCACGAGCATTTGTATAGTCCCCAAACAAAATTGCAATTTTAGACTCAAAAAAATCCCACTGGTGGGAATTTATTTCCATATGTGGTACTCATAATTTCCGTCTTTACAAGGAAAGTTCTTTCGATGTCTCAATTTGTTTTATAGTCCAATTTCAAATGTTTATTTTAGTCTTACCGTAATCCGAACGCGAGCATTTGTACCGTCCTCCAACAAAATTGCAATTTTAGACTCAAAAAAATCCCACTGGTGGGAATTTATTTACATATGTGGTACTCATAATTTTCGTCATTAGAAGGAAAGTTCTTTCGATATCCCAATCTGTTTTACAGTCCAATTTCAAATGTTTATTTTAGTCTTACCGTAATCCGAACCCGAGCATTTGTACCGTCCTCCAACAAAATTGCAATTTTAGACTCAAAAAAATCCCACTGGTGCGAATTTATTTCCATATGTCGTACTCATAATTTCCGTCTTTACAAGGAAAGTTTTTTCGATATCTCAATTTGTTTTACAGTCCAATTTCAAATGTTTATTTAAGTTGTACAGTAATCCGGGCACGAGCATTTGTACCGTCCCCAAACAAAATTGCAATTTTAGACTCAAAAAAATCCCACTGGTGGGAATTTATTTCCATATGCGGTACTCATAATTTCCGTCTTTACAAGGAAAGTTCTTTCGATGTCTCAATTTGTTTTATAGTCCAATTTCAAATGTTTATTTTAGTCTTACCGTAATCCGAACGCGAGCATTTGTACCGTCCTCCAACAAAATTGCAATTTAGACTCAAAAAAATCCCACTGGTGGGAATTTATTTCAATATGTGGTACTCATAATTTCCGTCATTACAAGGAAAGTTCTTTCGATATCCCAATTTGTTTTATAGTCCAATTTCAAATGTTTATTTTAGTCTTACCGTAATCCGAACCCGAGCATTTGTACCGTCCTCCAACAAAATTGCAATTTTAGACTCAAAAAAATCCCACTGGTGGGAATTTATTTCCATATGTGGTACTCATAATTTCCGTCTTTACAAGGAAAGTTCTTTCGATGTCTCAATTTATTTTATAGTCCAATTTCAAATGTTTATTTTAGTCTTACCGTAATCCGAACGCGAGCATTTGTACCGTCCTCCAACAAAATTGCAATTTTAGACTCAAAAAAATCCCACTGGTGGGAATTTATTTCCATATGTGGTACTCATAATTTCCGTCTTTACAAGGAAAGTTCTTTCGATGTCTCAATTTGTTTTATAGTCCAATTTCAAATGTTTATTTTAGTCTTACCGTAATCCGAACGCGAGCATTTGTACCGTCCTCCAACAAAATTGCAATTTTAGACTCAAAAAAATCCCACTGGTGGGAATTTATTTACATATGTGGTACTCATAATTTCCGTCATTACAAGGAAAGTTCTTTCGATATCCCAATTTGTTTTACAGTCCAATTTCAAATGTTTATTTTAGTCTTACCGTAATCCGAACCCGAGCATTTGTACCGTCCTCCAACAAAATTGCAATTTTAGACTCAAAAAAATCCCACTGGTGGGAATTTTTTTCCATATGCGGTACTCATAATTTCCGTCTTTACAAGGAAAGTTCTTTCGATGTCTCAATTTGTTTTATAGTCCAATTTCAAATGTTTATTTTAGTCTTACCGTAATCCGAACGCGAGCATTTGTACCGTCCTCCAACAAAATTGCAATTTTAGACTCAAAAAAATCCCACTGGTGGGAATTTATTTCCATATGTGGTACTCATAATTTCCGTCTTTACAAGGAAAGTTCTTTCGATGTCTCAATTTGTTTTATAGTCCAATTTCAAATGTTTATTTTAGTCTTACCGTAATCCGAACGCGAGCATTTGTACCGTCCTCCAACAAAATTGCAATTTTAGACTCAAAAAAATCCCACTGGTGGGAATTTATTTACATATGTGGTACTCATAATTTCCGTCATTACAAGGAAAGTTCTTTCGATATCCCAATTTGTTTTACAGTCCAATTTCAAATGTTTATTTTAGTCTTACCGTAATCCAAACCCGAGCATTTGTACCGTCCTCCAACAAAATTGCAATTTTAGACTCAAAAAAATCCCACGGGTGGGAATTTATTTCCATATGCGGTACTCATAATTTCCGTCTTTACAAGGAAAGTTCTTTCGATGTCTCAATTTGTTTTATAGTCAAATTTCAAATGTTTATTTTAGTCTTACCGTAATCCGAACGCGAGCATTTGTACCGTCCTCCAACAAAATTGCAATTTTAGACTCAAAAAAATCCCACTAGTGGGAATTTATTTCCATATGTGGTACTCATAATTTCCGTCTTTACAAGGAAAGTTCTTTCGATATCTCAATTTGTTTTACAGTCCAATTTCAAATGTTTATTTAAGTCGTAAAGTAATCCGGGCACGAGCATTTGTTCCGTCCCCAAACAAAATTGCAATTTTAGACTAAAAAAAATCCCACTGGTGGGAATTTATTTCCATATGTGGTACTCATAATTTCCGTCTTTACAAGGAAAGTTCTTTCGATATCTCAATTTGTTTTACAGTCCAATTTAAAATGTTTATTTAAGTTGTACAGTAATCCGGGCACGAGCATTTGTACCGTCCCCAAACAAAATTGCAATTTTAGACTCAAAAAAATCCCACTGGTGGGAATTTATTTCCATATGTGGTACTCATAATTTCCGTCTTTACAAGGAAAGTTCTTTCGATGTCTCAATTTGTTTTATAGTCCAATTTCAAATGTTTATTTTAGTCTTACCGTAATCCGAACGCGAGCATTTGTACCGTCCTCCAACAAAATTGCAATTTTAGACTCAAAAAAATCCCACTGGTGGGAATTTATTTCCATATGTGGTACTCATAATTTTCGTCTTTGCAAGGAAAGTTCTTTCGATATCTCAGTTTGTTTTACAGTCCAATTTCAAATGTTTATTTAAGTCTTACCGTAATCCGAGCACGAGCATTTGTACCGTCCCCCAACAAAATTGCAATTTTAGACTCAAAAAAATCCCACTGGTGGGAATTTATTTACATATGTGGTACTCATAATTTCCGTCATTACAAGGAAAGTTCTTTCGATATCCCAATTTGTTTTACAGTCCAATTTCAAATGTTTATTTTAGTCTTACCGTAATCCGAACCCGAGCATTTGTACCGTCCTCCAACAAAATTGCAATTTTAGACTCAAAAAAATCCCACGGGTGGGAATTTATTTCCATATGCGGTACTCATAATTTCCGTCTTTACAAGGAAAGTTCTTTCGATGTCTCAATTTGTTTTATAGTCCAATTTCAAATGTTTATTTTAGTCTTACCGTAATCCGAACGCGAGCATTTGTACCGTCCCCAAACAAAATTGCAATTTTAGACTCAAAAAAATCCCACTAGTGGGAATTTATTTCCATATGTGGTACTCATAATTTCCGTCTTTACAAGGAAAGTTCTTTCGATATCTCAATTTGTTTTACAGTCCAATTTCAAATGTTTATTTAAGTCGTAAAGTAATCCGGGCACGAGCATTTGTTCCGTCCCCAAACAAAATTGCAATTTTAGACTAAAAAAAATCCCACTGGTGGGAATTTATTTCCATATGTGGTACTCATAATTTCCGTCTTTACAAGGAAAGTTCTTTCGATATCTCAATTTGTTTTACAGTCCAATTTAAAATGTTTATTTAAGTTGTACAGTAATCCGGGCACGAGCATTTGTACCGTCCCCAAACAAAATTGCAATTTTAGACTCAAAAAAATCCCACTGGTGGGAATTTATTTCCATATGTGGTACTCATAATTTCCGTCTTTACAAGGAAAGTTCTTTCGATGTCTCAATTTGTTTTATAGTCCAATTTCAAATGTTTATTTTAGTCTTACGGTAATCCGAACGCGAGCATTTGTACCGTCCTCCAACAAAATTGCAATTTTAGACTCAAAAAAATCCCACTGGTGGGAATTTATTTACATATGTGGTACTCATAATTTCCGTCATTACAAGGAAAGTTCTTTCGATATCCCAATTTGTTTTACAGTCCAATTTCAAATGTTTATTTAAGTCGTAAAGTAATCCGGGCACGAGCATTTGTTCCGTCCCGAAACAAAATTGCAATTTTAGACTCAAAAAAATCCCACTGGTGGGAATTTATTTCCATATGTTGTACTCATAATTTCCGTCTTTACAAGGAAAGTTCTTTCGATATCTCAATTTGTTTTACAGTCCAATTTCAAATGTTTATTTAAGTCGTACAGTAATCCGGGCACGAGCATTTGTTCCGTCCCCAAACAAAATTGCAATTTTAGACTCAAAAAAATCCCACTGGTGGGAATTTATTTCCTTATGTGGTACTTATAATTTCCGTCATTACAAGCAAAGTTCTTTCGATATCCCAATTTGTTTTACAGTCCAATTTCAAATGTTTATTTTAGTCTTACCGTAATCCGAACGCGAGCATTTGTACGGTCCTCCAACAAAATTACAATTTTAGACTCAAAAAAATCCCACTGGTGGGAATTTATTTCCATATGTGGTACTCATAATTTTCGTCTTTACAAGGAAAGTTTTTTCGATATCTCAATTTGTTTTACAGTTCAATTTCAAATGTTTATTTAAGTTGTACAGTAATCCGGGCACGAGCATTTGTACCGTCCCCAAACAAAATTGCAATTTTAGACTCAAAAAAATCCCACTGGTGGGAATTTATTTCCATATGTGGTACTCATAATTTCCGTCTTTACAAGGAAAGTTCTTTCGATGTCTCAATTTGTTTTATAGTCCAATTTCAAATGTTTATTTTAGTCTTACCGTAATCCGAACGCGAGCATTTGTACCGTCCTCCAACAAAATTGCAATTTTAGACTCAAAAAAATCCCACTGGTGGGAATTTATTTACATATGTGGTACTCATAATTTCCGTCATTACAAGGAAAGTTCTTTCGATATCCCAATTTGTTTTACAGTCCAATTTCAAATGTTTATTTTAGTCTTACCGTAATCCAAACCCGAGCATTTGTACCGTCCTCCAACAAAATTGCAATTTTAGACTCAAAAAAATCCCACGGGTGGGAATTTATTTCCATATGCGGTACTCATAATTTCCGTCTTTACAAGGAAAGTTCTTTCGATGTCTCAATTTGTTTTATAGTCAAATTTCAAATGTTTATTTTAGTCTTACCGTAATCCGAACGCGAGCATTTGTACCGTCCTCCAACAAAATTGCAATTTTAGACTCAAAAAAATCCCACTAGTGGGAATTTATTTCCATATGTGGTACTCATAATTTCCGTCTTTACAAGGAAAGTTCTTTCGATATCTCAATTTGTTTTACAGTCCAATTTCAAATGTTTATTTAAGTCGTAAAGTAATCCGGGCACGAGCATTTGTTCCGTCCCCAAACAAAATTGCAATTTTAGACTAAAAAAAATCCCACTGGTGGGAATTTATTTCCATATGTGGTACTCATAATTTCCGTCTTTACAAGGAAAGTTCTTTCGATATCTCAATTTGTTTTACAGTCCAATTTAAAATGTTTATTTAAGTTGTACAGTAATCCGGGCACGAGCATTTGTACCGTCCCCAAACAAAATTGCAATTTTAGACTCAAAAAAATCCCACTGGTGGGAATTTATTTCCATATGTGGTACTCATAATTTCCGTCTTTACAAGGAAAGTTCTTTCGATGTCTCAATTTGTTTTATAGTCCAATTTCAAATGTTTATTTTAGTCTTACCGTAATCCGAACGCGAGCATTTGTACCGTCCTCCAACAAAATTGCAATTTTAGACTCAAAAAAATCCCACTGGTGGGAATTTATTTCCATATGTGGTACTCATAATTTTCGTCTTTGCAAGGAAAGTTCTTTCGATATCTCAGTTTGTTTTACAGTCCAATTTCAAATGTTTATTTAAGTCTTACCGTAATCCGAGCACGAGCATTTGTACCGTCCCCCAACAAAATTGCAATTTTAGACTCAAAAAAATCCCACTGGTGGGAATTTATTTACATATGTGGTACTCATAATTTCCGTCATTACAAGGAAAGTTCTTTCGATATCCCAATTTGTTTTACAGTCCAATTTCAAATGTTTATTTTAGTCTTACCGTAATCCGAACCCGAGCATTTGTACCGTCCTCCAACAAAATTGCAATTTTAGACTCAAAAAAATCCCACGGGTGGGAATTTATTTCCATATGCGGTACTCATAATTTCCGTCTTTACAAGGAAAGTTCTTTCGATGTCTCAATTTGTTTTATAGTCCAATTTCAAATGTTTATTTTAGTCTTACCGTAATCCGAACGCGAGCATTTGTACCGTCCCCAAACAAAATTGCAATTTTAGACTCAAAAAAATCCCACTAGTGGGAATTTATTTCCATATGTGGTACTCATAATTTCCGTCTTTACAAGGAAAGTTCTTTCGATATCTCAATTTGTTTTACAGTCCAATTTCAAATGTTTATTTAAGTCGTAAAGTAATCCGGGCACGAGCATTTGTTCCGTCCCCAAACAAAATTGCAATTTTAGACTAAAAAAAATCCCACTGGTGGGAATTTATTTCCATATGTGGTACTCATAATTTCCGTCTTTACAAGGAAAGTTCTTTCGATATCTCAATTTGTTTTACAGTCCAATTTAAAATGTTTATTTAAGTTGTACAGTAATCCGGGCACGAGCATTTGTACCGTCCCCAAACAAAATTGCAATTTTAGACTCAAAAAAATCCCACTGGTGGGAATTTATTTCCATATGTGGTACTCATAATTTCCGTCTTTACAAGGAAAGTTCTTTCGATGTCTCAATTTGTTTTATAGTCCAATTTCAAATGTTTATTTTAGTCTTACGGTAATCCGAACGCGAGCATTTGTACCGTCCTCCAACAAAATTGCAATTTTAGACTCAAAAAAATCCCACTGGTGGGAATTTATTTACATATGTGGTACTCATAATTTCCGTCATTACAAGGAAAGTTCTTTCGATATCCCAATTTGTTTTACAGTCCAATTTCAAATGTTTATTTAAGTCGTAAAGTAATCCGGGCACGAGCATTTGTTCCGTCCCGAAACAAAATTGCAATTTTAGACTCAAAAAAATCCCACTGGTGGGAATTTATTTCCATATGTTGTACTCATAATTTCCGTCTTTACAAGGAAAGTTCTTTCGATATCTCAATTTGTTTTACAGTCCAATTTCAAATGTTTATTTAAGTCGTACAGTAATCCGGGCACGAGCATTTGTTCCGTCCCCAAACAAAATTGCAATTTTAGACTCAAAAAAATCCCACTGGTGGGAATTTATTTCCTTATGTGGTACTTATAATTTCCGTCATTACAAGCAAAGTTCTTTCGATATCCCAATTTGTTTTACAGTCCAATTTCAAATGTTTATTTTAGTCTTACCGTAATCCGAACGCGAGCATTTGTACGGTCCTCCAACAAAATTACAATTTTAGACTCAAAAAAATCCCACTGGTGGGAATTTATTTCCATATGTGGTACTCATAATTTTCGTCTTTACAAGGAAAGTTTTTTCGATATCTCAATTTGTTTTACAGTTCAATTTCAAATGTTTATTTAAGTCGTACAGTAATCCGGGCACGAGCATTTGTTCCGTCCCCAAACAAAATTGCAATTTTAGACTCAAAAAAATCCCACTGGTGGGAATTTATTTCCATATGTGGTACTCATAATTTCCGTCTTTACAAGGAAGGTTCTTTCGATATCTCAATTTGTTTTACAGTCCAATTTCAAATGTTTATTTAAGTTGTACAGTAATCCGGGCACGAGCATTTGTACCGTCCCCAAACAAAATTGCAATTTTAGACTCAAAAAAATCCCACTGGTGGGAATTTATTTCCATATGTGGTACTCATAATTTTCGTCTTTACAAGGAAAGTTCTTTCGATATCTCAATTTGTTTTACAGTCCAATTTCAAATGTTTATTTAAGTCGTACAGTAATCCGGGCACGAGCATTTGTTCCGTCCCCAAACAAAATTGCAATTTTAGACTCAAAAAAATCCCACTGGTGGGAATTTATTTCCTTATGTGGTACTCATAATTTCCGTCATTACAAGCAAAGTTCTTTCGATATCCCAATTTGTTTTACAGTCCAATTTCAAATGTTTATTTTAGTCTTACCGTAATCCGAACGCGAGCATTTGTACGGTCCTCCAACAAAATTACAATTTTAGACTCAAAAAAATCCCACTGGTGGTAATTTATTTCCATATGTGGTACTCATAATTTTCGTCTTTACAAGGAAAGTTGTTTCGATATCTCAATTTGTTTTACAGTTCAATTTCAAATGTTTATTTAAGTCGTACAGTAATCCGGGCACGAGCATTTGTTCCGTCCCCAAACAAAATTGCAATTTTAGACTCAAAAAAATCCCACTGGTGGGAATTTATTTCCATATGTGGTACTCATAATTTCCGTCTTTACAAGAAAAGTTCTTTCGATATCTCAATTTGTTTTACAGTCCAATTTCAAATGTTTATTTAAGTTGTACAGTAATCCGGGCACGAGCATTTGTATCGTCCCCAAACAAAATTGCAATTTTAGACTCAAAAAAATCCCACTGGTGGGAATTTATTTCCATATGTGGTACTCATAATTTCCGTCTTTACAAGGAAAGTTCTTTCGATATCTCAATTTGTTTTACAGTCCAATTTCAAATGTTTATTTAAGTTGTACAGTAATCCGGGCACGAGCATTTGTATCGTTTCGAAACAAAATTGCAATTTTAGACTCAAAAAAATCCCACTGGTGGGAATTTATTTCCATATGTGGTACTCATAATTTCCGTCTTTACAAGGAAAGTTCTTTCGATGTCTCAATTTGTTTTATAGTCCAATTTCAAATGTTTATTTAAGTCGTACAGTAATCCGGGCACGAGCATTTGTTCCGTCCCCAAACAAAATTGCAATTTTAGACTCAAAAAAATCCCACTGGTGGGAATTTATTTCCTTATGTGGTACTCATAATTTCCGTCATTACAATTAAAGTTCTTTCGATATCCCAATTTGTTTTACAGTCCAATTTCAAATGTTTATTTTAGTCTTACCGTAATCCGAACGCGAGCATTTGTACGGTCCTCCAACAAAATTGCAATTTTAGACTCAAAAAAATCCCACTGGTGGGAATTTATTTCCATATGTGGTACTCATAATTTTCGTCTTTACAAGGAAAGTTCTTTCGATATCTCAATTTGTTTTACAGTCCAATTTCAAATGTTTATTTAAGTCGTACAGTAATCCGGGCACGAGCATTTGTTCCGTCCCCAAACAAAATTGCAATTTTAGACTCAAAAAAATCCCACTGGTGGGAATTTATTTCCATATGTGGTACTCATAATTTTCGTATTTACAAGGAAAGTTCTTTCGATATCTCAATTTGTTTTACAGTTCAATTTCAAATGTTTATTTAAGTCGTACAGTAATCCGGGCACGAGCATTTTTTTCCGTCCCCAAACAAAATTGCAATTTTAGACTCAAAAAAATCCCACTGGTGGGAATTTATTTCCATATGTGGTACTCATAATTTCCGTCTTTACAAGGAAAGTTCTTTCGATATCTCAATTTGTTTTACAGTCCAATTTCAAATGTTTATTTAAGTTGTACAGTAATCCGGGCACGAGCATTTGTATCGTCCCGAAACAAAATTGCAATTTTAGACTCAAAAAAATCCCACTGGTGGGAATTTATTTCCATATGTGGTACTCATAATTTCCGTCTTTACAAGGAAAGTTCTTTCGATGTCTCAATTTGTTTTGTAGTCCAATTTCAAATGTTTATTTTAGTCTTACCGTAATCCGAACGCGAGCATTTGTACCGTCCTCCAACAAAATTGCAATTTTAGACTCAAAAAAACCCACTGGTGGGAATTTATTTCCATATGTGGTACTCATAATTTCCGTCTTTACAAGGAAAGTTCTTTCGATATCTCAATTTGTTTTACAGTCCAATTTCAAATGTTTATTTAAGTCATAAAGTAATCCGGGCACGAGCATTTGTTCTGTCCCCAAACAAAATTGCTATTTTAGACTCAAAAAATTCCACTGGTGGGAATTTATTTCCATATGTGGTACTCATAATTTCCGTCTTTACAAGGAAAGTTCTTTCGATATCTCAATTTGTTTTACAGTCCAATTTCAAATGTTTATTTAAGTTGTACAGTAATCCGGGCACGAGCATTTGTACCGTCCCCAAACAAAATTGCAATTTTAGACTCAAAAAAATCCCACTGGTGGGAATTTATTTCCATATGTGTGTGGATATCGCAGGTTTTTTCAAAATTTACCCACTTTTAAAACATTTTTCATATTCAAATTCAAATACGAGTCGCCACTTAATTTTTAAAGGGAAAAATTAAGAAACCATTTAAAGACAAACTGATCTTTTGCGAAACCAAAGATAAACTGGGTCCGGGGATTATGGAATGAAAGGGGAAGGAGCCCGACGGACTAAAACACCCCCTTTCATCCTATCTCGCGATAGGCCTCTACTCAACATCCTTTTTAATCAAATTAATAATCTAAGCATGCCCTCAATTAATACATATATAGGTATACATAACACAAGCATGTTGGAAATGGTGTAAAATTGCTAACGGCAAAATATCATTCATAAGCCACGTAATTCAATTAGCAAACAACATGATATGCAATAGAGAACTAGAAAACATACCCGGGATCCAGCCGCGAATATCAAACGTGCAATGCATGCAAGAACAAAATAAACCTAAGAAAGGTCTCTAACACATATATACACATAAGGCAAAACCTAAGCTAAGGTGTCGCACATGGGGTCGAAAAATCAATTAAAATCAATAAAATAGATTAAACTAGAGAAGGGTTGAGAAATTGTACCTCAAAGCGCTACAAAACAAAGGTTAGTACACATGCCTTAGACAAGATATAATATCATAAATAAGTAAATCCTAAGTCATGTTCAATTAGATACATCTTAGGCAAGAGATAAGTCCTACTTATGGATATTAACATGTATGAATGAATGCATGAATATGAACAAATATGGGACATGAATTTATTCACCAATTTGGATCACTAAGCCTCTGGATTTAATCTAAATTATCATTATTCAAAACATGGTTTGGGTCTCAAGACATTAGGAGACCATTTGAGTTGAAACAAATAAGATTAGACAAAAACAGTAGCAGTTTTTTGTGATTTACAGAGAGCAGACCCGACGTTCAAAAATGGATATAAAATATTTCAACGGTTGGATCTTACTGATTTTTGGATATGTTACGCCTCTGTGAGTCTAGTTTCTAACCCAAAAAGAAAATTGAGGTTTCAACGGTTAGATCTCCGGGAATACTGAAAATACTAGACCTCACTCAGGATTCTGCAACTCTCTGTCCAGAGATCTTGTATGATTTTCTAAAAATAGTAAATAAATGAGAAACACTTAGATCTTTTTAGGGTACCTTCCTAACACATTAAGGTACTTATAAAAAATTATTTGAGACCCCAAAAACTTAATTAAGGTTCTGATTTATTAATTTCAAAACGGACTTATTATTCTGAAAGTATTCTAGAACTCTGGACAGATTATGATTAGCTCACAAAAACCATGATCGAACCCTTCTAATCACAAGATCTTGCTAAAACAAAAATCACAGTGGTAAAACAATGTGTTATGAACATTTTCCCGTTGGTTTCATTCGATTCCAACGGTCGGATTTCAAACTAAAAATCCTTGATCAAAAACAGTTTATGAACCCACTGTTTCATTTTGCTAGTTCAAGTTTATTGATTGGCCTCAACTATTAGAACATGAAGTTGGGGCTCAAACCAAATCATTTCTTCTACCATTTGATGGTCATTGAAGACTAAGGACCTCTTTAGACTTATGGACTTTTAATGAAGTATGAAATGGACTTCACAAAATCCCAAACAATGAATTCAAACTTATGGACCAAAATTTGAGTTCAAAATATTACCCCTACCACTTGGTGGTCATTGGAGGATAAAGACACACATACATGTAAGTTTTGGATGAAGTATGAAGAACTTCCCAAAACCCAAGGAAGGAATTAGTCTAAGCCATAGAGATAGACTCAAACTAAAGTACTTCTCCTACCATTTGATGGTCATTGGAGACTAAAAAAAAACAACTCTACTCTAATCTTCCATGGAATATAGTAGGAATTCCATAAGATTCATAGTAAAGAGATCCTAGTCATGAGTTGATACTAGTATCTCACCAACTATGTGTAGATTATGACCAATCTCCATATGGATCATAAGATCATAGGAAACTAAGGAATCAAAACTTAAAGAGTTTCAATGAGATATGGAAGATCTCATGAACCTCATGAATGAAATAGAAATAAAGGAAATCAAAGTTTTATTTAGGAACACAAATACTTCAAAACTAATTTATCTCAAACCCAAGGCATTAATTAGATCCAAATCAATAAAATATTATGAGATTCAATCACAAGTTCTAAGTGGTGTGTGATGAAATGGGGTAAGAAGAGAGATTTTGAAAATGTGTAAAGTTCCTAGATCTAAGAACTTGTGATTGAATTATTATATATATATATGAAGGCTTTACCTCTAGATCTTCTCAAAACTTGTAGAGATGTTGAATTCCTCAAGCTTTTCCTCTTCTTCTTCCTCAAGCTTCAAGCTCCTTCAATGGTGATTTGATGGTTGGGTAGAGTTTTGTTGGGATTTGGGTAAAATAATTGGTAGAGTTTCTCTCTCTATCTTTTTTTCTCTAAAGCTCTCCCAATATTTCTCTATATAATTCAAGTGTCTCCCTAAAATGAGAGAAAATGGGTTCTTTTATAGACTTTCATTATCTTAGGGGCTAAGATAAGGGTAGATATGTCAATTTGTGGTGAGTTAGGAATATTCTATGGCATCTCTAATTCTCCATGGCACTTCTATGTAATTCCAAGAAACTTGAAGGGCATTTAAGTTGGCTAGAATAAAGGAACATTCTAGAGCATCTTCAAAACACATGGGAGATTAGTGCCCAACAAAGGGCTTTTTGGGTATTTCTTATATAAGGAATATGCCAAGGAATCTCTAACTCTCCAAATCACATGGGCTACTTTCTTTTATTATTTTCCTTTTCCTATATATATATATATATGTATAGACACATTTTTTATTTTAAATCTAAATTAATCATATGAGTTACCAAATAGTATCTTTTTTCTTTTTTCTTTTTTTTTTTTCTTTTTGAATCTAAAAATATGAGAAATAATGTTATTTTTAGAAAATATCATTATTATTATTTAATCTATTCCATTTTTTTTTAGAAAGTAACCCATGATCTAGTGAGCTCAAGACAGATGGTCAATGATTGGCCAAATCTAGGGATATTAGGAGCAAGGTTTGGGAGCTTGAAACTTTTCAGAAGTCGAAGCGATGAACTTGAAGAAAATCGTCGGAACATTATTCATCATTGATATCTAGAGGTAAATCCCCCCTAAGTTTAATAGTTCGGTCAAAATTGGGGTGTCTACAATGTGGTACTCATAATTTCCGTCTTTACAAGGAAAGTTCTTTCGATATCTCAATTTGTTTTACAGTCCAATTTCAAATGTTTATTTAAGTCGTACAGTAATCCGGGCACGAGCATTTGTTCCGTCCCCAAACAAAATTGCAATTTTAGACTCAAAAAAATCCCACTGGTGGGAATTTATTTCCATATGTGGTACTCATAATTTCCGTCTTTACAAGGAAAGTTCTTTCGATATCTCAATTTGTTTTACAGTCCAATTTCAAATGTTTATTTAAGTTGTACAGTAATCCGGGCACGAGCATTTGTACCGCCCCAAACAAAATTGCAATTTTAGACTCAAAAAAATCCCACTGGTGGGAATTTATTTCCATATGTGGTACTCATAATTTCCGTCTTTACAAGGAAAGTTCTTTCGATATCTCAATTTGTTTTACAGTCCAATTTCAAATGTTTATTTAAGTCGTAAAGTAATCCGGGCACGAGCATTTGTTCCGTCCCCAAACAAAATTGCTATTTTAGACTCAAAAAAATCCCACTGGTGGGAATTTATTTCCATATGTGGTACTCAAAATTTCCGTCTTTACAAGGAAGGTTCTTTCGATATCTCAATTTGTTTTACAGTCCAATTTCAAATGTTTATTTAAGTTGTACAGTAATCCGGGCACGAGCATTTGTACCGTCCCCAAACAAAATTGCAATTTTAGACTCAAAAAAACCCACTGGTGGGAATTTATTTCCATATGTGGTACTCATAATTTCCGTCTTTACAAGGAAAGTTCTTTCGATATCTCAATTTGTTTTACAGTCCAATTTCAAATGTTTATTTAAGTCGTACAGTAATCCGAGCACGAGCATTTGTTCCGTCCCCAAACAAAATTGCAATTTTAGACTCAAAAAAATCCCACTGGTGGGAATTTATTTCCATATGTGGTACTCATAATTTTCGTCTTTACAAGGAAAGTTCTTTCGATATCTCAATTTGTTTTACAGTTCAATTTCAAATGTTTATTTAAGTCGTACAGTAATCCGGGCACGAGCATTTGTTCCGTCCCCAAACAAAATTGCAATTTTAGACTCAAAAAAATCCCACTGGTGGGAATTTATTTCCTTATGTGGTACTCATAATTTCCGTCATTACAAGCAAAGTTCTTTCGATATCCCAATTTGTTTTACAGTCCAATTTCAAATGTTTATTTTAGTCTTACCGTAATCCGAACGCGAGCATTTGTACGGTCCTCCAACAAAATTACAATTTTAGACTCAAAAAAATCCCACTGGTGGGAATTTATTTCCATATGTGGTACTCATAATTTTCGTCTTTACAAGGAAAGTTCTTTCGATATCTCAATTTGTTTTACAGTTCAATTTCAAATGTTTATTTAAGTCGTACAGTAATCCGGGCACGAGCATTTGTTCCGTCCCCAAACAAAATTGCAATTTTAGACTCAAAAAAATCCCACTGGTGGGAATTTATTTCCATATGTGGTACTCATAATTTTCGTCTTTACAAGGAAAGTTCTTTCGATATCTCAATTTGTTTTACAGTTCAATTTCAAATGTTTATTTAAGTCATACAGTAATCCGGGCACGAGCATTTGTTCCGTCCCCAAACAAAATTGCAATTTTAGACTCAAAAAAATCCCACTGGTGGGAATTTATTTCCATATGTGGTACTCATAATTTCCGTCTTTACAAGGAAGGTTCTTTCGATATCTCAATTTGTTTTACAGTCCAATTTCAAATGTTTATTTAAGTTGTACAGTAATCCGGGCACGAGCATTTGTACCGTCCCCAAACAAAATTGCAATTTTAGACTCAAAAAAATCCCACTGGTGGGAATTTATTTCCATATGTGGTACTCATAATTTCCGTCTTTACAAGGAAAGTTCTTTCGATATCTCAATTTGTTTTACAGTCCAATTTCAAATGTTTATTTAAGTCGTACAGTAATCCGGGCACGAGCATTTGTTCCGTCCCCAAACAAAATTGCAATTTTAGACTCAAAAAAATCCCACTGGTGGGAATTTATTTCCTTATGTGGTACTCATAATTTCCGTCATTACAAGCAAAGTTCTTTCGATATCCCAATTTGTTTTACAGTCCAATTTCAAATGTTTATTTTAGTCTTACCGTAATCCGAACGCGAGCATTTGTACGGTCCTCCAACAAAATTACAATTTTAGACTCAAAAAAATCCCACTGGTGGGAATTTATTTCCATATGTGGTACTCATAATTTTCGTCTTTACAAGGAAAGTTCTTTCGATATCTCAATTTGTTTTACAGTTCAATTTCAAATGTTTATTTAAGTCGTACAGTAATCCGGGCACGAGCATTTGTTCCGTCCCCAAACAAAATTGCAATTTTAGACTCAAAAAAATCCCACTGGTGGGAATTTATTTCCATATGTGGTACTCATAATTTCCGTCTTTACAAGGAAAGTTCTTTCGATATCTCAATTTGTTTTACAGTCCAATTTCAAATGTTTATTTAAGTTGTACAGTAATCCGGGCACGAGCATTTGTATCGTCCCCAAACAAAATTGCAATTTTAGACTCA
Organism: Hydrangea macrophylla; assembly: GCA_033977485.1. Lineage (NCBI taxonomy): Eukaryota > Viridiplantae > Streptophyta > Magnoliopsida > Cornales > Hydrangeaceae > Hydrangea > Hydrangea macrophylla. The sequence continues at coordinate 82,283,108 of CM066996.1, forward strand.
AAAAAATCCCACTGGTGGGAATTTATTTCCATATGTGGTACTCATAATTTCCGTCTTTACAAGGAAAGTTCTTTCGATATCTCAATTTGTTTTACAGTCCAATTTCAAATGTTTATTTAAGTTGTACAGTAATCCGGGCACGAGCATTTGTATCGTTTCGAAACAAAATTGCAATTTTAGACTCAAAAAAATCCCACTGGTGGGAATTAATTTCCATATGTGGTACTCATAATTTCCGTCTTTACAAGGAAAGTTCTTTCGATGTCTCAATTTGTTTTATAGTCCAATTTCAAATGTTTATTTCAGTCGTACAGTAATCCGGGCACGAGCATTTGTTCCGTCCCCAAACAAAATTGCAATTTTAGACTCAAAAAAATCCCACTGGTGGGAATTTATTTCCTTATGTGGTACTCATAATTTCCGTCATTACAATTAAAGTTCTTTCGATATCCCAATTTGTTTTACAGTCCAATTTCAAATGTTTATTTTAGTCTTACCGTAATCCGAACGCGAGCATTTGTACGGTCCTCCAACAAAATTGCAATTTTAGACTCAAAAAAATCCCACTGGTGGGAATTTATTTCCATATGTGGTACTCATAATTTTCGTCTTTACAAGGAAAGTTCTTTCGATATCTCAATTTGTTTTACAGTCCAATTTCAAATGTTTATTTAAGTCGTACAGTAATCCGGGCACGAGCATTTGTTCCGTCCCCAAACAAAATTGCAATTTTAGACTCAAAAAAATCCCACTGGTGGGAATTTATTTCCATATGTGGTACTCATAATTTCCGTCTTTACAAGGAAGGTTCTTTCGATATCTCAATTTGTTTTACAGTCCAATTTCAAATGTTTATTTAAGTAGTACAGTAATCCGGGCACGAGCATTTGTACCGTCCCGAAACAAAATTGCAATTTTAGACTCAAAAAAATCCCACTGGTGGGAATTTATTTCCATATGTGGTACTCATAATTTCCGTCTTTACAAGGAAAGTTCTTTCGATATCTCAATATGTTTTACAGTCCAATTTCAAATGTTTATTTTAGTATTACCGTAATCCGAACCCGAGCATTTGTACCGTCCTCCAACAAAATTGCAATTTTAGACTCAAAAAAATCCCACTGGTGGGAATTTATTTCCATATGTGGTACTCATAATTTCCGTCTTTACAAGGAAAGTTCTTTCGATGTCTCAATTTGTTTTATAGTCCAATTTCAAATGTTTATTTTAGTCTTACCGTAATCCGAACGCGAGCATTTGTACCGTCCTCCAACAAAATCGCAATTTTAGACTCAAAAAAATCCCACTGGTAGGAATTTATTTCCATATGTGGTACTCATAATTTCCGTCTTTACAAGGAAAGTTCTTTCGATATCTCAGTTTGTTTTACAGTCCAATTTCAAATGTTTATTTTTGTTGTACCGTAATCCGAGCACGAGCATTTGTACCGTCCCCCAACAAAATTGCAATTTTAGACTCAAAAAAATCCCACTGGTGGGAATTTATTTCCATATGTGGTACTCATAATTTCCGTCTTTACAAGGAAAGTTCTTTCGATATCTCAATATGTTTTACAGTCCAATTTCAAATGTTTATTTTAGTATTACCGTAATCCGAACCCGAGCATTTGTACCGTCCTCCAACAAAATTGCAATTTTAGACTCAAAAAAATCCCACTGGTGGGAATTTATTTCCATATGTGGTACTCATAATTTCCGTCTTTACAAGGAAAGTTCTTTCGATGTCTCAATTTGTTTTATAGTCCAATTTCAAATGTTTATTTTAGTCTTACCGTAATCCGAACGCGAGCATTTGTACCGTCCTCCAACAAAATTGCAATTTTAGACTCAAAAAAATCCCACTGGTAGGAATTTATTTCCATATGTGGTACTCATAATTTCCGTCTTTACAAGGAAAGTTCTTTCGATATCTCAGTTTGTTTTACAGTCCAATTTCAAATGTTTATTTTTGTTGTACCGTAATCCGAGCACGAGCATTTGTACCGTCCCCCAACAAAATTGCAATTTTAGACTCAAAAAAATCCCACTGGTGGGAATTTATTTCCATATGTGGTACTCATAATTTCCGTCTTTACAAGGAAAGTTCTTTCGATGTCTCAATTTGTTTTATAGTCCAATTTCAAATGTTTATTTTAGTCTTACCGTAATCCGAACGCGAGCATTTGTACCGTCCTTCAACAAAATTGCCATTTTAGACTCAAAAAAATCCCACTGGTGGGAATTTATTTCCATATGTGGTACTCATAATTTCCGTCTTTACAAGGAAAGTTCTTTCGATATCTCAATTTGTTTTACAGTCCAATTTCAAATGTTTATTTAAGTCGTAAAGTAATCCGGGCACGAGCATTTGTTCCGTCCCAAACAAAATTACTATTTTAGACTCAAAAAAATCCCACTGGTGGGAATTTATTTCCTTATGTGGTACTCATAATTTCCGTCTTTACAAGGAAAGTTTTTTCGATATCTCAATTTGTTTTACAGTCCAATTTCAAATGTTTATTTAAGTCGTAAAGTAATCCGGGCACGAGCATTTGTTCCGTCCCAAACAAAATTTCTATTTTAGACTCAAAAAAATCCCACTGGTGGGAATTTATTTCCATATGTGGTACTCATAATTTCCGTCTTTACAAGGAAAGTTCTTTCGATATCTCAATTTGTTTTACAGTCCAATTTCAAATGTTTATTTAAGTTGTAAACTAATCCGGGCACGAGCATTTGTACCGTCCCCAAACAAAATTGCAATTTTAGACTCAAAAAAATCCCACTGGTGGGAATTTATTTCCATATGTGGTACTCATAATTTCCGTCTTTACAAAGAAAGTTCTTTCGATATCTCAATTTGTTTTACAGTCCTATTTCAAATGTTTATTTAAGTTGTACAGTAATCCGGGCACGAGCATTTTTACCGTCCCGAAACAAAATTGCAATTTTAGACTCAAAAAAATCCCACTGGTGGGAATTTATTTCCATATGTGGTACTCATAATTTCCGTCTTTACAAGGAAAGTTCTTTCGATGTCTCAATTTGTTTTATAGTCCAATTTAAAATGTTTATTTTAGTCTTACCGTAATCCGAACGCGAGCATTTGTACCGTCCTCCAACAAAATTGCAATTTTAGACTCAAAAAAATCCCACTGGTGGGAATTTATTTCCATATGTGGTACTCATAATTTCCGTCATTACAAGGAAAGTTCTTTCGATATCCCAATTTGTTTTACAGTCCAATTTCAAATGTTTATTTTAGTCTTACCGTAATCCGAATCCGAGCATTTTTACCGTCCTCCAACAAAATTGCAATTTTAGACTCAAAAAAATCCCACTGGTGGGAATTTATTTCCATATGTGGTACTCATAATTTCCGTCTTTACAAGGAAAGTTCTTTCGATGTCTCAATTTGTTTTATAGTCCAATTTAAAATGTGTATTTTAGTCTTACCGTAATCCGAACGCGAGCATTTGTACCGTCCTCCAACAAAATTGCAATTTTAGACTCAAAAAAATCCCACTGGTGGGAATTTATTTCCATATGTGGTACTCATAATTTCAGTCATTACAAGGAAAGTTCTTTCGATATCCCAATTTGTTTTACAGTCCAATTTCAAATGTTTATTTTAGTCTTACCGTAATCCGAACCCGAGCATTTTTACCGTCCTCCAACAAAATTGCAATTTTAGACTCAAAAAAATCCCACTGGTGGGAATTTATTTCCATATGTGGTACTCATAATTTCCGTCTTTACAAGGAAAGTTCTTTCGATATCTCAATTTGTTTTACATTCCAATTTCAAATGTTTATTTAAGTTGTAAAGTAATCCGGGCACGAGCATTTGTACCGTCCCCAAACAAAATTGCAATTTTAGACTCAAAAAAATCCCACTGGTGGGAATTTATTTCCATATGTGGTACTCATAATTTCCGTCTTTACAAGGAAAGTTCTTTCGATGTCTCAATTTGTTTTATAGTCCAATTTCAAATGTTTATTTTAGTATTACCGTAATCCGAACGCGAGCATTTGTACCGTCCTCCAACAAAATTGCAATTTTAGACTCAAAAAAATCCCACTGGTGGGAATTTATTTTCATATGTGGTACTCATAATTTCCGTCTTTACAAGGAAAGTTCTTTCGATATCTCAGTTTGTTTTACAGTCCAATTTCAAATGTTTATTTTTGTTGTACCGTAATCCGAGCACGAGCATTTGTACCGTCCCCCAACAAAATTGCAATTTTAGACTCAAAAAAATCCCACTGGTGGGAATTTATTTCCATATGTGGTACTCATAATTTCCGTCTTTACAAGGAAAGTTCTTTCGATGTCTCAATTTGTTTTATAGTCCAATTTCAAATGTTTATTTTAGTCTTACCGTAATCCGAACGCGAGCATTTGTACCGTCCTTCAACAAAATTGCCATTTTAGACTCAAAAAAATCCCACTGGTGGGAATTTATTTCCATATGTGGTACTCATAATTTCCGTCTTTACAAGGAAAGTTCTTTCGATATCTCAATTTGTTTTACAGTCCAATTTCAAATGTTTATTTAAGTCGTAAAGTAATCCGGGCACGAGCATTTGTTCCGTCCCAAACAAAATTACTATTTTAGACTCAAAAAAATCCCACTGGTGGGAATTTATTTCCTTATGTGGTACTCATAATTTCCGTCTTTACAAGGAAAGTTTTTTCGATATCTCAATTTGTTTTACAGTCCAATTTCAAATGTTTATTTAAGTCGTAAAGTAATCCGGGCACGAGCATTTGTTCCGTCCCAAACAAAATTTCTATTTTAGACTCAAAAAAATCCCACTGGTGGGAATTTATTTCCATATGTGGTACTCATAATTTCCGTCTTTACAAGGAAAGTTCTTTCGATATCTCAATTTGTTTTACAGTCCAATTTCAAATGTTTATTTAAGTTGTAAACTAATCCGGGCACGAGCATTTGTACCGTCCCCAAACAAAATTGCAATTTTAGACTCAAAAAAATCCCACTGGTGGGAATTTTTTTCCATATGTGGTACTCATAATTTCCGTCTTTACAAAGAAAGTTCTTTCGATATCTCAATTTGTTTTACAGTCCTATTTCAAATGTTTATTTAAGTTGTACAGTAATCCGGGCACGAGCATTTTTACCGTCCCGAAACAAAATTGCAATTTTAGACTCAAAAAATCCCCACTGGTGGGAATTTATTTCCATATGTGGTACTCATAATTTCCGTCTTTACAAGGAAAGTTCTTTCGATGTCTCAATTTGTTTTATAGTCCAATTTAAAATGTTTATTTTAGTCTTACCGTAATCCGAACGCGAGCATTTGTACCGTCCTCCAACAAAATTGCAATTTTAGACTCAAAAAAATCCCACTGGTAGGAATTTATTTCCATATGTGGTACTCATAATTTCCGTCTTTACAAGGAAAGTTCTTTCGATATCTCAGTTTGTTTTACAGTCCAATTTCAAATGTTTATTTTTGTTGTACCGTAATCCGAGCACGAGCATTTGTACCGTCCCCCAACAAAATTGCAATTTTAGACTCAAAAAAATCCCACTGGTGGGAATTTATTTCCATATGTGGTACTCATAATTTCCGTCTTTACAAGGAAAGTTCTTTCGATGTCTCAATTTGTTTTATAGTCCAATTTCAAATGTTTATTTTAGTCTTACCGTAATCCGAACGCGAGCATTTGTACCGTCCTTCAACAAAATTGCCATTTTAGACTCAAAAAAATCCCACTGGTGGGAATTTATTTCCATATGTGGTACTCATAATTTCCGTCTTTACAAGGAAAGTTCTTTCGATATCTCAATTTGTTTTACAGTCCAATTTCAAATGTTTATTTAAGTCGTAAAGTAATCCGGGCACGAGCATTTGTTCCGTCCCAAACAAAATTACTATTTTAGACTCAAAAAAATCCCACTGGTGGGAATTTATTTCCTTATGTGGTACTCATAATTTCCGTCTTTACAAGGAAAGTTTTTTCGATATCTCAATTTGTTTTACAGTCCAATTTCAAATGTTTATTTAAGTCGTAAAGTAATCCGGGCACGAGCATTTGTTCCGTCCCAAACAAAATTTCTATTTTAGACTCAAAAAAATCCCACTGGTGGGAATTTATTTCCATATGTGGTACTCATAATTTCCGTCTTTACAAGGAAAGTTCTTTCGATATCTCAATTTGTTTTACAGTCCAATTTCAAATGTTTATTTAAGTTGTAAACTAATCCGGGCACGAGCATTTGTACCGTCCCCAAACAAAATTGCAATTTTAGACTCAAAAAAATCCCACTGGTGGGAATTTATTTCCATATGTGGTACTCATAATTTCCGTCTTTACAAAGAAAGTTCTTTCGATATCTCAATTTGTTTTACAGTCCTATTTCAAATGTTTATTTAAGTTGTACAGTAATCCGGGCACGAGCATTTTCACCGTCCCGAAACAAAATTGCAATTTTAGACTCAAAAAATCCCCACTGGTGGGAATTTATTTCCATATGTGGTACTCATAATTTCCGTCTTTACAAGGAAAGTTCTTTCGATGTCTCAATTTGTTTTATAGTCCAATTTAAAATGTTTATTTTAGTCTTACCGTAATCCGAACGCGAGCATTTGTACCGTCCTCCAACAAAATTGCAATTTTAGACTCAAAAAAATCCCACTGGTAGGAATTTATTTCCATATGTGGTACTCATAATTTCCGTCTTTACAAGGAAAGTTCTTTCGATATCTCAGTTTGTTTTACAGTCCAATTTCAAATGTTTATTTTTGTTGTACCGTAATCCGAGCACGAGCATTTGTACCGTCCCCCAACAAAATTGCAATTTTAGACTCAAAAAAATCCCACTGGTGGGAATTTATTTCCATATGTGGTACTCATAATTTCCGTCTTTACAAGGAAAGTTCTTTCGATGTCTCAATTTGTTTTATAGTCCAATTTCAAATGTTTATTTTAGTCTTACCGTAATCCGAACGCGAGCATTTGTACCGTCCTTCAACAAAATTGCCATTTTAGACTCAAAAAAATCCCACTGGTGGGAATTTATTTCCATATGTGGTACTCATAATTTCCGTCTTTACAAGGAAAGTTCTTTCGATATCTCAATTTGTTTTACAGTCCAATTTCAAATGTTTATTTAAGTCGTAAAGTAATCCGGGCACGAGCATTTGTTCCGTCCCAAACAAAATTACTATTTTAGACTCAAAAAAATCCCACTGGTGGGAATTTATTTCCTTATGTGGTACTCATAATTTCCGTCTTTACAAGGAAAGTTTTTTCGATATCTCAATTTGTTTTACAGTCCAATTTCAAATGTTTATTTAAGTCGTAAAGTAATCCGGGCACGAGCATTTGTTCCGTCCCAAACAAAATTTCTATTTTAGACTCAAAAAAATCCCACTGGTGGGAATTTATTTCCATATGTGGTACTCATAATTTCCGTCTTTACAAGGAAAGTTCTTTCGATATCTCAATTTGTTTTACAGTCCAATTTCAAATGTTTATTTAAGTTGTAAACTAATCCGGGCACGAGCATTTGTACCGTCCCCAAACAAAATTGCAATTTTAGACTCAAAAAAATCCCACTGGTGGGAATTTATTTCCATATGTGGTACTCATAATTTCCGTCTTTACAAAGAAAGTTCTTTCGATATCTCAATTTGTTTTACAGTCCTATTTCAAATGTTTATTTAAGTTGTACAGTAATCCGGGCACGAGCATTTTTACCGTCCCGAAACAAAATTGCAATTTTAGACTCAAAAAATCCCCACTGGTGGGAATTTATTTCCATATGTGGTACTCATAATTTCCGTCTTTACAAGGAAAGTTCTTTCGATGTCTCAATTTGTTTTATAGTCCAATTTAAAATGTTTATTTTAGTCTTACCGTAATCCGAACGCGAGCATTTGTACCGTCCTCCAACAAAATTGCAATTTTAGACTCAAAAAAATCCCACTGGTAGGAATTTATTTCCATATGTGGTACTCATAATTTCCGTCTTTACAAGGAAAGTTCTTTCGATATCTCAGTTTGTTTTACAGTCCAATTTCAAATGTTTATTTTTGTTGTACCGTAATCCGAGCACGAGCATTTGTACCGTCCCCCAACAAAATTGCAATTTTAGACTCAAAAAAATCCCACTGGTGGGAATTTATTTCCATATGTGGTACTCATAATTTCCGTCTTTACAAGGAAAGTTCTTTCGATATCTCAATATGTTTTACAGTCCAATTTCAAATGTTTATTTTAGTATTACCGTAATCCGAACCCGAGCATTTGTACCGTCCTCCAACAAAATTGCAATTTTAGACTCAAAAAAATCCCACTGGTGGGAATTTATTTCCATATGTGGTACTCATAATTTCCGTCTTTACAAGGAAAGTTCTTTCGATGTCTCAATTTGTTTTATAGTCCAATTTCAAATGTTTATTTTAGTCTTACTGTAATCCGAACGCGAGCATTTGTACCGTCCTCCAACAAAATTGCAATTTTAGACTCAAAAAAATCCCACTGGTAGGAATTTATTTCCATATGTGGTACTCATAATTTCCGTCTTTACAAGGAAAGTTCTTTCGATGTCTCAATTTGTTTTATAGTCCAATTTCAAATGTTTATTTTAGTCTTACCGTAATCCGAACGCGAGCATTTGTACCGTCCTCCAACAAAATTGCAATTTTAGACTCAAAAAAATCCCACTGGTAGGAATTTATTTCCATATGTGGTACTCATAATTTCCGTCTTTACAAGGAAAGTTCTTTCGATATCTCAGTTTGTTTTACAGTCCAATTTCAAATGTTTATTTTTGTTGTACCGTAATCCGAGCACGAGCATTTGTACCGTCCCCCAACAAAATTGCAATTTTAGACTCAAAAAAATCCCACTGGTGGGAATTTATTTCCATATGTGGTACTCATAATTTCCGTCTTTACAAGGAAAGTTCTTTCGATATCTCAGTTTGTTTTACAGTCCAATTTCAAATGTCTATTTTTGTTGTACCGTAATCCGAGCACGAGCATTTGTACCGTCCCCCAACAAAATTGCAATTTTAGACTCAAAAAAATCCCACTGGTGGGAATTTATTTCCATATGTGGTACTCATAATTTCCGTCTTTACAAGGAAAGTTCTTTCGATGTCTCAATTTGTTTTATAGTCCAATTTCAAATGTTTATTTTAGTCTTACCGTAATCCGAACGCGAGCATTTGTACCGTCCTTCAACAAAATTGCCATTTTAGACTCAAAAAAATCCCACTGGTGGGAATTTATTTCCATATGTGGTACTCATAATTTCCGTCTTTACAAGGAAAGTTCTTTCGATATCTCAATTTGTTTTACAGTCCAATTTCAAATGTTTATTTAAGTCGTAAAGTAATCCGGGCACGAGCATTTGTTCCGTCCCAAACAAAATTACTATTTTAGACTCAAAAAAATCCCACTGGTGGGAATTTATTTCCTTATGTGGTACTCATAATTTCCGTCTTTACAAGGAAAGTTTTTTCGATATCTCAATTTGTTTTACAGTCCAATTTCAAATGTTTATTTAAGTTGTAAAGTAATCCGGGCACGAGCATTTGTTCCGTCCCAAACAAAATTTCTATTTTAGACTCAAAAAAATCCCACTGGTGGGAATTTATTTCCATATGTGGTACTCATAATTTCCGTCTTTACAAGGAAAGTTCTTTCGATATCTCAATTTGTTTTACAGTCCAATTTCAAATGTTTATTTAAGTTGTAAACTAATCTGGGCACGAGCATTTGTACCGTCCCCAAACAAAATTGCAATTTTAGACTCAAAAAAATCCCACTGGTGGGAATTTATTTCCATATGTGGTACTCATAATTTCCGTCTTTACAAAGAAAGTTCTTTCGATATCTCAATTTGTTTTACAGTCCTATTTCAAATGTTTATTTAAGTTGTACAGTAATCCGGGCACGAGCATTTTTACCGTCCCGAAACAAAATTGCAATTTTAGACTCAAAAAAATCCCACTGGTGGGAATTTATTTCCATATGTGGTACTCATAATTTCCGTCTTTACAAGGAAAGTTCTTTCGATGTCTCAATTTGTTTTATAGTCCAATTTAAAATGTTTATTTTAGTCTTACCGTAATCCGAACGCGAGCATTTGTACCGTCCTCCAACAAAATTGCAATTTTAGACTCAAAAAAATCCCACTAGTGGGAATTTATTTCCATATGTGGTACTCATAATTTCCGTCATTACAAGGAAAGTTCTTTCGATATCCCAATTTGTTTTACAGTCCAATTTCAAATGTTTATTTTAGTCTTACCGTAATCCGAACCCGAGCATTTTTACCGTCCTCCAACAAAATTGCAATTTTAGACTCAAAAAAATCCCACTGGTGGGAATTTATTTCCATATGTGGTACTCATAATTTCCGTCTTTACAAGGAAAGTTCTTTCGATGTCTCAATTTGTTTTATAGTCCAATTTAAAATGTGTATTTTAGTCTTACCGTAATCCGAACGCGAGCATTTGTACCGTCCTCCAACAAAATTGCAATTTTAGACTCAAAAAAATCCCACTGGTGGGAATTTATTTCCATATGTGGTACTCATAATTTCCGTCATTACAAGGAAAGTTCTTTCGATATCCCAATTTGTTTTACAGTCCAATTTCAAATGTTTATTTTAGTCTTACCGTAATCCGAACCCGAGCATTTTTACCGTCCTCCAACAAAATTGCAATTTTAGACTCAAAAAAATCCCACTGGTGGGAATTTATTTCCATATGTGGTACTCATAATTTCCGTCTTTACAAGGAAAGGTCTTTCGATATCTCAATTTGTTTTACATTCCAATTTCAAATGTTTATTTAAGTTGTAAAGTAATCCGGGCACGAGCATTTGTACCGTCCCCAAACAAAATTGCAATTTTAGACTCAAAAAAATCCCACTGGTGGGAATTTATTTCCATATGTGGTACTCATAATTTCCGTCTTTACAAGGAAAGTTCTTTCGATGTCTCAATTTGTTTTATAGTCCAATTTCAAATGTTTATTTTAGTATTACCGTAATCCGAACGCGAGCATTTGTACCGTCCTCCAACAAAATTGCAATTTTAGACTCAAAAAAATCCCACTGGTGGGAATTTATTTTCATATGTGGTACTCATAATTTCCGTCTTTACAAGGAAAGTTCTTTCGATATCTCAGTTTGTTTTACAGTCCAATTTCAAATGTCTATTTTTGTTGTACCGTAATCCGAGCACGAGCATTTGTACCGTCCCCCAACAAAATTGCAATTTTAGACTCAAAAAAATCCCACTGGTGGGAATTTATTTCCATATGTGGTACTCATAATTTCCGTCTTTACAAGGAAAGTTCTTTCGATGTCTCAATTTGTTTTATAATCCAATTTCAAATGTTTATTTTAGTCTTACCGTAATCCGAACACGAGCATTTGTACCGTCCTCCAACAAAATTGCAATTTTAGACTCAAAAAAATCCCACTGGTGGGAATTTATTTCCATATGTGGTACTCATAATTTCCGTCTTTACAAGGAAAGTTCTTTCTATATATCAGTTTGTTTTACAGTCCAATTTCAAATGTTTATTTAAGTTGTACCGTAATCCGAGCGCGAGCATTTGTACCGTCCTCCAACAAAATTGCAATTTTAGACTCAAAAAAATACCACTGGTGGGAATTTATTTCCATATGTGGTACTCATAATTTCCGTCTTTACAAAGAAAGTTCTTTCGATATCTCAATTTGTTTTACAGTCCTATTTCAAATGTTTATTTAAGTAGTACAGTAATCCGGGCACGAGCATTTTTACCGTCCCGAAACAAAATTGCAATTTTAGACTCAAAAAAATCCCACTGGTGGGAATTTATTTCCATATGTGGTACTCATAATTTCCGTCTTTACAAGGAAAGTTCTTTCGATGTCTCAATTTGTTTTATAGTCCAATTTCAAATGTTTATTTAAGTTGTAAACTAATCTGGGCACGAGCATTTGTACCGTCCCCAAACAAAATTGCAATTTTAGACTCAAAAAAATCCCACTGGTGGGAATTTATTTCCATATGTGGTACTCATAATTTCCGTCTTTACAAAGAAAGTTCTTTCGATATCTCAATTTGTTTTACAGTCCTATTTCAAATGTTTATTTAAGTTGTACAGTAATCCGGGCACGAGCATTTTTACCGTCCCGAAACAAAATTGCAATTTTAGACTCAAAAAAATCCCACTGGTGGGAATTTATTTCCATATGTGGTACTCATAATTTCCGTCTTTACAAGGAAAGTTCTTTCGATATCTCAATTTGTTTTACAGTCCAATTTCAAATGTTTATTTAAGTTGTAAACTAATCTGGGCACGAGCATTTGTACCGTCCCCAAACAAAATTGCAATTTTAGACTCAAAAAAATCCCACTGGTGGGAATTTATTTCCATATGTGGTACTCATAATTTCCGTCTTTACAAAGAAAGTTCTTTCGATATCTCAATTTGTTTTACAGTCCTATTTCAAATGTTTATTTAAGTTGTACAGTAATCCGGGCACGAGCATTTTTACCGTCCCGAAACAAAATTGCAATTTTAGACTCAAAAAAATCCCACTGGTGGGAATTTATTTCCATATGTGGTACTCATAATTTCCGTCTTTACAAGGAAAGTTCTTTCGATGTCTCAATTTGTTTTATAGTCCAATTTAAAATGTTTATTTTAGTCTTACCGTAATCCGAACGCGAGCATTTGTACCGTCCTCCAACAAAATTGCAATTTTAGACTCAAAAAAATCCCACTAGTGGGAATTTATTTCCATATGTGGTACTCATAATTTCCGTCATTACAAGGAAAGTTCTTTCGATATCCCAATTTGTTTTACAGTCCAATTTCAAATGTTTATTTTAGTCTTACCGTAATCCGAACCCGAGCATTTTTACCGTCCTCCAACAAAATTGCAATTTTAGACTCAAAAAAATCCCACTGGTGGGAATTTATTTCCATATGTGGTACTCATAATTTCCGTCTTTACAAGGAAAGTTCTTTCGATGTCTCAATTTGTTTTATAGTCCAATTTAAAATGTGTATTTTAGTCTTACCGTAATCCGAACGCGAGCATTTGTACCGTCCTCCAACAAAATTGCAATTTTAGACTCAAAAAAATCCCACTGGTGGGAATTTATTTCCATATGTGGTACTCATAATTTCCGTCATTACAAGGAAAGTTCTTTCGATATCCCAATTTGTTTTACAGTCCAATTTCAAATGTTTAATTTAGTCTTACCGTAATCCGAACCCGAGCATTTTTACCGTCCTCCAACAAAATTGCAATTTTAGACTCAAAAAAATCCCACTGGTGGGAATTTATTTCCATATGTGGTACTCATAATTTCCGTCTTTACAAGGAAAGGTCTTTCGATATCTCAATTTGTTTTACATTCCAATTTCAAATGTTTATTTAAGTTGTAAAGTAATCCGGGCACGAGCATTTGTACCGTCCCCAAACAAAATTGCAATTTTAGACTCAAAAAAATCCCACTGGTGGGAATTTATTTCCATATGTGGTACTCATAATTTCCGTCTTTACAAGGAAAGTTCTTTCGATGTCTCAATTTGTTTTATAGTCCAATTTCAAATGTTTATTTTAGTATTACCGTAATCCGAACGCGAGCATTTGTACCGTCCTCCAACAAAATTGCAATTTTAGACTCAAAAAAATCCCACTGGTGGGAATTTATTTTCATATGTGGTACTCATAATTTCCGTCTTTACAAGGAAAGTTCTTTCGATATCTCAGTATGTTTTACAGTCCAATTTCAAATGTCTATTTTTGTTGTACCGTAATCCGAGCACGAGCATTTGTACCGTCCCCCAACAAAATTGCAATTTTAGACTCAAAAAAATCCCACTGGTGGGAATTTATTTCCATATGTGGTACTCATAATTTCCGTCTTTACAAGGAAAGTTCTTTCGATGTCTCAATTTGTTTTATAATCCAATTTCAAATGTTTATTTTAGTCTTACCGTAATCCGAACACGAGCATTTGTACCGTCCTCCAACAAAATTGCAATTTTAGACTCAAAAAAATCCCACTGGTGGGAATTTATTTCCATATGTGGTACTCATAATTTCCGTCTTTACAAGGAAAGTTCTTTCTATATATCAGTTTGTTTTACAGTCCAATTTCAAATGTTTATTTAAGTTGTACCGTAATCCGAGCGCGAGCATTTGTACCGTCCTCCAACAAAATTGCAATTTTAGACTCAAAAAAATACCACTGGTGGGAATTTATTTCCATATGTGGTACTCATAATTTCCGTCTTTACAAAGAAAGTTCTTTCGATATCTCAATTTGTTTTACAGTCCTATTTCAAATGTTTATTTAAGTAGTACAGTAATCCGGGCACGAGCATTTTTACCGTCCCGAAACAAAATTGCAATTTTAGACTCAAAAAAATCCCACTGGTGGGAATTTATTTCCATATGTGGTACTCATAATTTCCGTCTTTACAAGGAAAGTTCTTTCGATGTCTCAATTTGTTTTATAGTCCAATTTAAAATGTTTATTTTAGTCTTACCGTAATCCGAACGCGAGCATTTGTACCGTCCTCCAACAAAATTGCAATTTTAGACTCAAAAAAATCCCACTGGTGGGAATTTATTTCCATATGTGGTACTCATAATTTCCGTCATTACAAGGAAAGTTCTTTCGATATCCCAATTTGTTTTACAGTCCAATTTCAAATGTTTATTTTAGTCTTACCGTAATCCGAACCCGAGCATTTTTACCGTCCTCCAACAAAATTGCAATTTTAGACTCAAAAAAATCCCACTGGTGGGAATTTATTTCCATATGTGGTACTCATAATTTCCGTCTTTACAAGGAAAGTTCTTTCGATGTCTCAATTTGTTTTATAGTCCAATTTAAAATGTGTATTTTAGTCTTACCGTAATCCGAACGCGAGCATTTGTACCGTCCTCCAACAAAATTGCAATTTTAGACTCAAAAAAATCCCACTGGTGGGAATTTATTTCCATATGTGGTACTCATAATTTCCGTTATTACAAGGAAAGTTCTTTCAATATCCCAATTTGTTTTACAGTCCAATTTCAAATGTTTATTTTAGTCTTACCGTAATCCGAACCCGAGCATTTTTACCGTCCTCCAACAAAATTGCAATTTTAGACTCAAAAAAATCCCACTGGTGGGAATTTATTTCCATATGTGGTACTCATAATTTCCGTCTTTACAAGGAAAGTTCTTTCGATATCTCAATTTGTTTTACATTCCAATTTCAAATGTTTATTTAAGTTGTAAAGTAATCCGGGCACGAGCATTTGTACCGTCCCCAAACAAAATTGCAATTTTAGACTCAAAAAAATCCCACTGGTGGGAATTTATTTCCATATGTGGTACTCATAATTTCCGTCTTTACAAGGAAAGTTCTTTCGATGTCTCAATTTGTTTTATAGTCCAATTTCAAATGTTTATTTTAGTATTACCGTAATCCGAACGCGAGCATTTGTACCGTCCTCCAACAAAATTGCAATTTTAGACTCAAAAAAATCCCACTGGTGGGAATTTATTTTCATATGTGGTACTCATAATTTCCGTCTTTACAAGGAAAGTTCTTTCGATATCTCAGTTTGTTTTACAGTCCAATTTCAAATGTCTATTTTTGTTGTACCGTAATCCGAGCACGAGCATTTGTACCGTCCCCCAACAAAATTGCAATTTTAGACTCAAAAAAATCCCACTGGTGGGAATTTATTTCCATATGTGGTACTCATAATTTCCGTCTTTACAAGGAAAGTTCTTTCGATGTCTCAATTTGTTTTATAGTCCAATTTCAAATGTTTATTTAAGTTGTAAAGTAATCCGGGCACGACCATTTGTACCGTCCCCAAACAAAATTGCAATTTTAGACTCAAAAAAATCCCACTGGTGGGAATTTATTTCCATATGTGGTACTCATAATTTCCGTCTTTACAAGGAAAGTTCTTTCGATATCTCAATTTGTTTTACAGTCCAATTTCAAATGTTTATTTAAGTCGTAAAGTAATCCGGGCACGAGCATTTGTTCCGTCCCAAACAAAATTACTATTTTAGACTCAAAAAAATCCCACTGGTGGGAATTTATTTCCTTATGTGGTACTCATAATTTCCGTCTTTACAAGGAAAGTTTTTTCGATATCTCAATTTGTTTTACAGTCCAATTTCAAATGTTTATTTAAGTCTTACCGTAATCCGAACCCGAGCATTTTTACCGTCCTCCAACAAAATTGCAATTTTATACTCAAAAAAATCCCACTGGTGGGAATTTATTTCCATATGTGGTACTCATAATTTCCGTCTTTACAAGGAAAGTTCTTTCGATATCTCAATTTGTTTTACAGTCCAATTTCAAATGTCTGTTTTTGTTGTACCGTAATCCGAGCACGAGCATTTGTACCGTCCCCCAACAAAATTGCAATTTTAGACTCAAAAAAATCCCACTGGTGGGAATTTATTTCCATATGTGGTACTCATAATTTCCGTCTTTACAAGGAAAGTTCTTTCGATGTCTCAATTTGTTTTATAATCCAATTTCAAATGTTTATTTTAGTCTTACCGTAATCCGAACACGAGCATTTGTACCGTCCTCCAACAAAATTGCAATTTTAGACTCAAAAAAATCCCACTGGTGGGAATTTATTTCCATATGTGGTACTCATAATTTCCGTCTTTACAAGGAAAGTTCTTTCTATATATCAGTTTGTTTTACAGTCCAATTTCAAATGTTTATTTAAGTTGTACCGTAATCCGAGCGTGAGCATTTGTACCGTCCTCCAACAAAATTGCAATTTTAGACTCAAAAAAATACCACTGGTGGGAATTTATTTCCATATGTGGTACTCATAATTTCCGTCTTTACAAAGAAAGTTCTTTCGATATCTCAATTTGTTTTACAGTCCTATTTCAAATGTTTATTTAAGTAGTACAGTAATCCGGGCACGAGCATTTTTACAGTCCCGAAACAAAATTGCAATTTTAGACTCAAAAAAATCCCACTGGTGGGAATTTATTTCCATATGTGGTACTCATAATTTCCGTCTTTACAAGGAAAGTTCTTTCGATGTCTCAATTTGTTTTATAGTCCAATTTAAAATGTTTATTTTAGTCTTACCGTAATCCGAACGCGAGCATTTGTACCGTCCTCCAACAAAATTGCAATTTTAGACTCAAAAAAATCCCACTGGTGGGAATTTATTTCCATATGTGGTACTCATAATTTCCGTCATTACAAGGAAAGTTCTTTCGATATCCCAATTTGTTTTACAGTCCAATTTCAAATGTTTATTTTAGTCTTACCGTAATCCGAACCCGAGCATTTTTACCGTCCTCCAACAAAATTGCAATTTTAGACTCAAAAAAATCCCACTGGTGGGAATTTATTTCCATATGTGGTACTCATAATTTCCGTCTTTACAAGGAAAGTTCTTTCGATGTCTCAATTTGTTTTATAGTCCAATTTAAAATGTGTATTTTAGTCTTACCGTAATCCGAACGCGAGCATTTGTACCGTCCTCCAACAAAATTGCAATTTTAGACTCAAAAAAATCCCACTGGTGGGAATTTATTTCCATATGTGGTACTCATAATTTCCGTTATTACAAGGAAAGTTCTTTCAATATCCCAATTTGTTTTACAGTCCAATTTCAAATGTTTATTTTAGTCTTACCGTAATCCGAACCCGAGCATTTTTACCGTCCTCCAACAAAATTGCAATTTTAGACTCAAAAAAATCCCACTGGTGGGAATTTATTTCCATATGTGGTACTCATAATTTCCGTCTTTACAAGGAAAGTTCTTTCGATATCTCAATTTGTTTTACATTCCAATTTCAAATGTTTATTTAAGTTGTAAAGTAATCCGGGCACGAGCATTTGTACCGTCCCCAAACAAAATTGCAATTTTAGACTCAAAAAAATCCCACTGGTGGGAATTTATTTCCATATGTGGTACTCATAATTTCCGTCTTTACAAGGAAAGTTCTTTCGATGTCTCAATTTGTTTTATAGTCCAATTTCAAATGTTTATTTTAGTATTACCGTAATCCGAACGCGAGCATTTGTACCGTCCTCCAACAAAATTGCAATTTTAGACTCAAAAAAATCCCACTGGTGGGAATTTATTTTCATATGTGGTACTCATAATTTCCGTCTTTACAAGGAAAGTTCTTTCGATATCTCAGTTTGTTTTACAGTCCAATTTCAAATGTCTATTTTTGTTGTACCGTAATCCGAGCACGAGCATTTGTACCGTCCCCCAACAAAATTGCAATTTTAGACTCAAAAAAATCCCACTGGTGGGAATTTATTTCCATATGTGGTACTCATAATTTCCGTCTTTACAAGGAAAGTTCTTTCGATGTCTCAATTTGTTTTATAATCCAATTTCAAATGTTTATTTTAGTCTTACCGTAATCCGAACACGAGCATTTGTACCGTCCTCCAACAAAATTGCAATTTTAGACTCAAAAAAATCCCACTGGTGGGAATTTATTTCCATATGTGGTACTCATAATTTCCGTCTTAACAAGGAAAGTTCTTTCTATATATCAGTTTGTTTTACAGTCCAATTTCAAATGTTTATTTAAGTCTTACCGTAATCCGAGCGCGAGCATTTGTACCGTCCTCCAACAAAATTGCAATTTTAGACTCAAAAAAATACCACTGGTGGGAATTTATTTCCATATGTGGTACTCATAATTTCCGTCTTTACAAGGAAAGTTCTTTCGATGTCGCAATTTGTTTTACAGTCCAATTTCAAATGTTTATTTTAGTCTTACCGTAATCCGAACCCGAGCATGTGTACCGTCCTCCAACAAAATTGCAATTTTAGACTCAAAAAAATCCCACTGGTGGGAATTTATTTCCATATGTGGTACTCATAATTTCCGTCTTTACAAGGAAAGTTCTTTCGATATCTCAATTTGTTTTACAGTCCAATTTCAAATGTTTATTTAAGTCGTAAAGTAATCCGGGCACGAGCATTTGTTCCGTCCCAAACAAAATTGCCATTTTAGACTCAAAAAAATCCCACTGGTGGGAATTTATTTCCATATGTGGTACTCATAATTTCCGTCTTTACAAGGAAAGTTCTTTCGATGTCTCAATTTTTTTTATAGTCCAATTTCAAATGTTTATTTTAGTCTTACCGTAATCCGAACGCGAGCATTTGTACCGTCCTTCAACAAAATTGCAATTTTAGACTCAAAAAAATCCCACTGGTGGGAATTTATTTCCATATGTGGTACTCTTAATTTCCGTCTTTACAAGGAAAGTTCTTTCGATATCTCAATATGTTTTACAGTCCAATTTCAAATGTTTATTTTAGTCTTACCGTAATCCGAACCCGAGCATTTGTACCGTCCTCCAACAAAATTGCAATTTTAGACTCAAAAAAATCCCACTGGTGGGAATTTATTTCCATATGTGGTACTCATAATTTCCGTCTTTACAAGGAAAGTTCTTTCGATGTCTCAATTTGTTTTATAGTCCAATTTCAAATGTTTATTTTAGTCTTACCGTAATCCGAACGCGAGCATTTGTACCGTCCTCCAACAAAATTGCAATTTTAGACTCAAAAAAATCCCACTGGTGGGAATTTATTTCCATATGTGGTACTCATAATTTCCGTCTTTACAAGGAAAGTTCTTTCGATATCTCAGTTTATTTTACAGTCCAATTTCAAATGTTTATTTTTGTTGTACCGTAATCCGAGCACGAGCATTTGTACCGTCCCCCAACAAAATTGCAATTTTAGACTCAAAAAAATCCCACTGGTGGGAATTTATTTCCATATGTGGTACTCATAATTTCCGTCTTTACAAGGAAAGTTCTTTCGATGTCTCAATTTGTTTTATAGTCCAATTTCAAATGTTTATTTTAGTCTTACCGTAATCCGAACGCGAGCATTTGTACCATCCTTCAACAAAATTGCCATTTTAGACTCAAAAAAATCCCACTGGTGGGAATTTATTTCCATATGTGGTACTCATAATTTCCGTCTTTACAAGGAAAGTTCTTTCGATATCTCAATTTGTTTTACAGTCCAATTTCAAATGTTTATTTAAGTCGTAAAGTAATCCGGGCACGAGCATTTGTTCCGTCCCAAACAAAATTACTATTTTAGACTCAAAAAAATCCCACTGGTGGGAATTTATTTCCTTATGTGGTACTCATAATTTCCGTCTTTACAAGGAAAGTTTTTTCGATATCTCAATTTGTTTTACAGTCCAATTTCAAATGTTTATTTAAGTCTTACCGTAATCCGAACCCGAGCATTTTTACCGTCCTCCAACAAAATTGCAATTTTATACTCAAAAAAATCCCACTGGTGGGAATTTATTTCCATATGTGGTACTCATAATTTCCGTCTTTACAAGGAAAGTTCTTTCGATATCTCAATTTGTTTTACAGTCCAATTTCAAATGTTTATTTAAGTCGTAAAGTAATCCGGGCACGAGCATTTGTTCCGTCCCAAACAAAATTGCCATTTTAGACTCAAAAAAATCCCACTGGTGGGAATTTATTTCCATATGTGGTACTCATAATTTCCGTCTTTACAAGGAAAGTTCTTTCGATGTCTCAATTTTTTTTATAGTCCAATTTCAAATGTTTATTTTAGTCTTACCGTAATCCGAACGCGAGCATTTGTACCGTCCTTCAACAAAATTGCAATTTTAGACTCAAAAAAATCCCACTGGTGGGAATTTATTTCCATATGTGGTACTCTTAATTTCCGTCTTTACAAGGAAAGTTCTTTCGATATCTCAATATGTTTTACAGTCCAATTTCAAATGTTTATTTTAGTCTTACCGTAATCCGAACCCGAGCATTTGTACCGTCCTCCAACAAAATTGCAATTTTAGACTCAAAAAAATCCCACTGGTGGGAATTTATTTCCATATGTGGTACTCATAATTTCCGTCTTTACAAGGAAAGTTCTTTCGATGTCTCAATTTGTTTTATAGTCCAATTTCAAATGTTTATTTTAGTCTTACCGTAATCCGAACGCGAGCATTTGTACCGTCCTCCAACAAAATTGCAATTTTAGACTCAAAAAAATCCCACTGGTGGGAATTTATTTCCATATGTGGTACTCATAATTTCCGTCTTTACAAGGAAAGTTCTTTCGATATCTCAGTTTATTTTACAGTCCAATTTCAAATGTTTATTTTTGTTGTACCGTAATCCGAGCACGAGCATTTGTACCGTCCCCCAACAAAATTGCAATTTTAGACTCAAAAAAATCCCACTGGTGGGAATTTATTTCCATATGTGGTACTCATAATTTCCGTCTTTACAAGGAAAGTTCTTTCGATGTCTCAATTTGTTTTATAGTCCAATTTCAAATGTTTATTTTAGTCTTACCGTAATCCGAACGCGAGCATTTGTACCATCCTTCAACAAAATTGACATTTTAGACTCAAAAAAATCCCACTGGTGGGAATTTATTTCCATATGTGGTACTCATAATTTCCGTCTTTACAAGGAAAGTTCTTTCGATATCTCAATTTGTTTTACAGTCCAATTTCAAATGTTTATTTAAGTCGTAAAGTAATCCGGGCACGAGCATTTGTTCCGTCCCAAACAAAATTGCCATTTTAGACTCAAAAAAATCCCACTGGTGGGAATTTATTTCCATATGTGGTACTCATAATTTCCGTCTTTACAAGGAAAGTTCTTTCGATGTCTCAATTTTTTTTATAGTCCAATTTCAAATGTTTATTTTAGTCTTACCGTAATCCGAACGCGAGCATTTGTACCGTCCTTCAACAAAATTGCAATTTTAGACTCAAAAAAATCCCACTGGTGGGAATTTATTTCCATATGTGGTACTCTTAATTTCCGTCTTTACAAGGAAAGTTCTTTCGATATCTCAATATGTTTTACAGTCCAATTTCAAATGTTTATTTTAGTCTTACCGTAATCCGAACCCGAGCATTTGTACCGTCCTCCAACAAAATTGCAATTTTAGACTCAAAAAAATCCCACTGGTGGGAATTTATTTCCATATGTGGTACTCATAATTTCCGTCTTTACAAGGAAAGTTCTTTCGATGTCTCAATTTGTTTTATAGTCCAATTTCAAATGTTTATTTTAGTCTTACCGTAATCCGAACGCGAGCATTTGTACCGTCCTCCAACAAAATTGCAATTTTAGACTCAAAAAAATCCCACTGGTGGGAATTTATTTCCATATGTGGTACTCATAATTTCCGTCTTTACAAGGAAAGTTCTTTCGATATCTCAGTTTATTTTACAGTCCAATTTCAAATGTTTATTTTTGTTGTACCGTAATCCGAGCACGAGCATTTGTACCGTCCCCCAACAAAATTGCAATTTTAGACTCAAAAAAATCCCACTGGTGGGAATTTATTTCCATATGTGGTACTCATAATTTCCGTCTTTACAAGGAAAGTTCTTTCGATGTCTCAATTTGTTTTATAGTCCAATTTCAAATGTTTATTTTAGTCTTACCGTAATCCGAACGCGAGCATTTGTACCATCCTTCAACAAAATTGACATTTTAGACTCAAAAAAATCCCACTGGTGGGAATTTATTTCCATATGTGGTACTCATAATTTCCGTCTTTACAAGGAAAGTTCTTTCGATATCTCAATTTCTTTTACAGTCCAATTTCAAATGTTTATTTAAGTCGTAAAGTAATCCGGGCACGAGCATTTGTTCCGTCCCAAACAAAATTACTATTTTAGACTCAAAAAAATCCCACTGGTGGGAATTTATTTCCTTATGTGGTACTCATAATTTCCGTCTTTACAAGGAAAGTTTTTTCGATATCTCAATTTGTTTTACAGTCCAATTTCAAATGTTTATTTAAGTCTTACCGTAATCCGAACCCGAGCATTTTTACCGTCCTCCAACAAAATTGCAATTTTATACTCAAAAAAATCCCACTGGTGGGAATTTATTTCCATATGTGGTACTCATAATTTCCGTCTTTACAAGGAAAGTTCTTTCGATATCTCAATTTGTTTTACAGTCCAATTTCAAATGTCTATTTTTGTTGTACCGTAATCCGAGCACGAGCATTTGTACCGTCCCCCAACAAAATTGCAATTTTAGACTCAAAAAAATCCCACTGGTGGGAATTTATTTCCATATGTGGTACTCATAATTTCCGTCTTTACAAGGAAAGTTCTTTCGATATCTCAATTTGTTTTACAGTCCTATTTCAAATGTTTATTTAAGTTGTACAGTAATCCGGGCACGAGCATTTTTACCGTCCCGAAACAAAATTGCAATTTTAGACTCAAAAAAATCCCACTGGTGGGAATTTATTTCCATATGTGGTACTCATAATTTCCGTCTTTACAAGGAAAGTTCTTTCGATGTCTCAATTTGTTTTATAGTCCAATTTAAAATGTTTATTTTAGTCTTACCGTAATCCGAACGCGAGCATTTGTACCGTCCTCCAACAAAATTGCAATTTTAGACTCAAAAAAATCCCACTGGTGGGAATTTATTTCCATATGTGGTACTCATAATTTCCGTCATTACAAGGAAAGTTCTTTCGATATCCCAATTTGTTTTACAGTCCAATTTCAAATGTTTATTTTAGTCTTACCGTAATCCGAACGCGAGCATTTGTACCGTCCTCCAACAAAATTGAAATTTTAGACTCAAAAAAATCCCACTGGTGGGAATTTATTTCCATATGTGGTACTCATAATTTCCGTCATTACAAGGAAAGTTCTTTCGATATCCCAATTTGTTTTACAGTCCAATTTCAAATGTTTATTTTAGTCTTACCGTAATCCGAACCCGAGCATTTTTACCGTCCTCCAACAAAATTGCAATTTTAGACTCAAAAAAATCCCACTGGTGGGAATTTATTTCCATATGTGGTACTCATAATTTCCGTCTTTACAAGGAAAGTTCTTTCGATGTCTCAATTTGTTTTATAGTCCAATTTCAAATGTTTATTTTAGTCTTACCGTAATCCGAACGCGAGCATTTGTACCGTCCTCCAACAAAATTGCAATTTTAGACTCAAAAAAATCCCACTGGTGGGAATTTATTTCCATATGTGGTACTCATAATTTCCGTCTTTACAAGGAAAGTTCTTTCGATATCTCAATTTGTTTTACAGTCCAATTTCAAATGTTTATTTAAGTCGTAAAGTAATCCGGGCACGAGCATTTGTTCCTTCCCAAACAAAATTGCTATTTTAGACTCAAAAAAATCCCACTGGTGGGAATTTATTTCCATATGTGGTACTCATAATTTCCGTCTTTACAAGGAAAGTTCTTTCGATATCTCAATTTGTTTTACAGTCCAATTTCAAATGTTTATTTAAGTCGTACAGTAATCCGGGCACGAGCATTTGTTCCGTCCCCAAACAAAATTGCAATTTTAGACTCAAAAAAACCCCACTGGTGGGAATTTATTTCCATATGTGGTACTCATAATTTCCGTCTTTACAAGGAAAGTTCTTTCGATGTCTCAATTTGTTTTATAGTCCAATTTCAAATGTTTATTTTAGTCTTACCGTAATCCGAACGCGAGCATTTGTACCGTCCTCCAACAAAATTGCCATTTTAGACTCAAAAAAATCCCACTGGTGGGAATTTGTTTCCATATGTGGTACTCATAATTTCCGTCATTACAAGGAAAGTTCTTTCGATATCCCAATTTGTTTTACAGTCCAATTTCAAATGTTTATTTTAGTCTTACCGTAATCCGAACCCGAGCATTTGTACCGTCCTCCAACAAAATTGCAATTTTAGACTCAAAAAAATCCCACTGGTGGGAATTTATTTCCATATGTGGTACTCATAATTTCCGTCTTTACAAGGAAAGTTCTTTCGATGTCTCAATTTGTTTTATAGTCCAATTTCAAATGTTTATTTTAGTCTTACCGTAATCCGAACGCGAGCATTTGTACCGTCCTCCAACAAAATTGCAATTTTAGACTCAAAAAAATCCCACTGGTGGGAATTTATTTCCATATGTGGTACTCATAATTTTCGTCTTTACAAGGAAAGTTCTTTCGATATCTCAATTTGTTTTACAGTCCAATTTCAAATGTTTATTTAAGTCGTAAAGTAATCCGGGCACGAGCATTTGTTCCGTCCCAAACAAAATTACTATTTTAGACTCAAAAAAATCCCACTGGTGGGAATTTATTTCCTTATGTGGTACTCATAATTTCCGTCTTTACAAGGAAAGTTTTTTCGATATCTCAATTTGTTTTACAGTCCAATTTCAAATGTTTATTTAAGTCTTACCGTAATCCGAACCCGAGCATTTTTACCGTCCTCCAACAAAATTGCAATTTTAGACTCAAAAAAATCCCACTGGTGGGAATTTATTTCCATATGTGGTACTCATAATTTCCGTCTTTACAAGGAAAGTTCTTTCGATATCTCAATTTGTTTTACAGTCCAATTTCAAATGTCTATTTTTGTTGTACCGTAATCCGAGCACGAGCATTTGTACCGTCCCCCAACAAAATTGCAATTTTAGACTCAAAAAAATCCCACTGGTGGGAATTTATTTCCATATGTGGTACTCATAATTTCCGTCTTTACAAGGAAAGTTCTTTCGATATCTCAATATGTTTTACAGTCCTATTTCAAATGTTTATTTAAGTTGTACAGTAATCCGGGCACGAGCATTTTTACCGTCCCGAAACAAAATTGCAATTTTAGACTCAAAAAAATCCCACTGGTGGGAATTTATTTCCATATGTGGTACTCATAATTTCCGTCTTTACAAGGAAAGTTCTTTCGATGTCTCAATTTGTTTTATAGTCCAATTTAAAATGTTTATTTTAGTCTTACCGTAATCCGAACGCGAGCATTTGTACCGTCCTCCAACAAAATTGCAATTTTAGACTCAAAAAAATCCCACTGGTGGGAATTTATTTCCATATGTGGTACTCATAATTTCCGTCTTTACAAGGAAAGTTCTTTCGATGTCTCAATTTGTTTTATAGTCCAATTTCAAATGTTTATTTTAGTCTTACCGTAATCCGAACGCGAGCATTTGTACCGTCCTCCAACAAAATTGCAATTTTAGACTCAAAAAAATCCCACTGGTGGGAATTTATTTCCATATGTGGTACTCATAATTTCCGTCTTTACAAGGAAAGTTCTTTCGATATCTCAATTTGTTTTACAGTCCAATTTCAAATGTTTATTTTTGTTGTACCGTAATCCGAGCACGAGCATTTGTACCGTCCCCCAACAAAATTGCAATTTTAGACTCAAAAAAATCCCACTGGTGGGAATTTATTTCCATATGTGGTACTCATAATTTCCGTCTTTACAAGGAAAGTTCTTTCGATGTCTCAATTTGTTTTATAGTCCAATTTCAAATGTTTATTTTAGTCTTACCGTAATCCGAACGCGAGCATTTGTACCGTCCTCCAACAAAATTGCAATTTTAGACTCAAAAAAATCCCACTGGTGGGAATTTATTTCCATATGTGGTACTCATAATTTCCGTCTTTACAAGGAAAGTTCTTTCGATATCTCAGTTTGTTTTACAGTCCAATTTCAAATGTTTATTTTTGTTGTACCGTAATCCGAGCACGAGCATTTGTACCGTCCCCCAACAAAATTGCAATTTTAGACTCAAAAAAATCCCACTGGTGGGAATTTATTTCCTTATGTGGTACTCATAATTTCCGTCTTTACAAGGAAAGTTTTTTCGATATCTCAATTTGTTTTACAGTCCAATTTCAAATGTTTATTTAAGTCTTACCGTAATCCGAACCCGAGCATTTTTACCGTCCTCCAACAAAATTGCAATTTTATACTCAAAAAAATCCCACTGGTGGGAATTTATTTCCATATGTGGTACTCATAATTTCCGTCTTTACAAGGAAAGTTCTTTCGATATCTCAATATGTTTTACAGTCCTATTTCAAATGTTTATTTAAGTTGTACAGTAATCCGGGCACGAGCATTTTTACCGTCCCGAAACAAAATTGCAATTTTAGACTCAAAAAAATCCCACTGGTGGGAATTTATTTCCATATGTGGTACTCATAATTTCCGTCTTTACAAGGAAAGTTCTTTCGATGTCTCAATTTGTTTTATAGTCCAATTTAAAATGTTTATTTTAGTCTTACCGTAATCCGAACGCGAGCATTTGTACCGTCCTCCAACAAAATTGCAATTTTAGACTCAAAAAAATCCCACTGGTGGGAATTTATTTCCATATGTGGTACTCATAATTTCCGTCATTACAAGGAAAGTTCTTTCGATATCCCAATTTGTTTTACAGTCCAATTTCAAATGTTTATTTTAGTCTTACCGTAATCCGAACGCGAGCATTTGTACCGTCCTCCAACAAAATTGAAATTTTAGACTCAAAAAAATCCCACTGGTGGGAATTTATTTCCATATGTGGTACTCATAATTTCCGTCATTACAAGGAAAGTTCTTTCGATATCCCAATTTGTTTTACAGTCCAATTTCAAATGTTTATTTTAGTCTTACCGTAATCCGAACCCGAGCATTTTTACCGTCCTCCAACAAAATTGCAATTTTAGACTCAAAAAAATCCCACTGGTGGGAATTTATTTCCATATGTGGTACTCATAATTTCCGTCTTTACAAGGAAAGTTCTTTCGATGTCTCAATTTGTTTTATAGTCCAATTTCAAATGTTTATTTTAGTCTTACCGTAATCCGAACGCGAGCATTTGTACCGTCCTCCAACAAAATTGCAATTTTAGACTCAAAAAAATCCCACTGGTGGGAATTTATTTCCATATGTGGTACTCATAATTTCCGTCTTTACAAGGAAAGTTCTTTCGATATCTCAATTTGTTTTACAGTCCAATTTCAAATGTTTATTTAAGTCGTAAAGTAATCCGGGCACGAGCATTTGTTCCTTCCCAAACAAAATTGCTATTTTAGACTCAAAAAAATCCCACTGGTGGGAATTTATTTCCATATGTGGTACTCATAATTTCCGTCTTTACAAGGAAAGTTCTTTCGATATCTCAATTTGTTTTACAGTCCAATTTCAAATGTTTATTTAAGTCGTACAGTAATCCGGGCACGAGCATTTGTTCCGTCCCCAAACAAAATTGCAATTTTAGACTCAAAAAAACCCCACTGGTGGGAATTTATTTCCATATGTGGTACTCATAATTTCCGTCTTTACAAGGAAAGTTCTTTCGATGTCTCAATTTGTTTTATAGTCCAATTTCAAATGTTTATTTTAGTCTTACCGTAATCCGAACGCGAGCATTTGTACCGTCCTCCAACAAAATTGCCATTTTAGACTCAAAAAAATCCCACTGGTGGGAATTTGTTTCCATATGTGGTACTCATAATTTCCGTCATTACAAGGAAAGTTCTTTCGATATCCCAATTTGTTTTACAGTCCAATTTCAAATGTTTATTTTAGTCTTACCGTAATCCGAACCCGAGCATTTGTACCGTCCTCCAACAAAATTGCAATTTTAGACTCAAAAAAATCCCACTGGTGGGAATTTATTTCCATATGTGGTACTCATAATTTCCGTCTTTACAAGGAAAGTTCTTTCGATGTCTCAATTTGTTTTATAGTCCAATTTCAAATGTTTATTTTAGTCTTACCGTAATCCGAACGCGAGCATTTGTACCGTCCTCCAACAAAATTGCAATTTTAGACTCAAAAAAATCCCACTGGTGGGAATTTATTTCCATATGTGGTACTCATAATTTTCGTCTTTACAAGGAAAGTTCTTTCGATATCTCAATTTGTTTTACAGTCCAATTTCAAATGTTTATTTAAGTCGTAAAGTAATCCGGGCACGAGCATTTGTTCCGTCCCAAACAAAATTACTATTTTAGACTCAAAAAAATCCCACTGGTGGGAATTTATTTCCTTATGTGGTACTCATAATTTCCGTCTTTACAAGGAAAGTTTTTTCGATATCTCAATTTGTTTTACAGTCCAATTTCAAATGTTTATTTAAGTCTTACCGTAATCCGAACCCGAGCATTTTTACCGTCCTCCAACAAAATTGCAATTTTAGACTCAAAAAAATCCCACTGGTGGGAATTTATTTCCATATGTGGTACTCATAATTTCCGTCTTTACAAGGAAAGTTCTTTCGATATCTCAATTTGTTTTACAGTCCAATTTCAAATGTCTATTTTTGTTGTACCGTAATCCGAGCACGAGCATTTGTACCGTCCCCCAACAAAATTGCAATTTTAGACTCAAAAAAATCCCACTGGTGGGAATTTATTTCCATATGTGGTACTCATAATTTCCGTCTTTACAAGGAAAGTTCTTTCGATATCTCAATATGTTTTACAGTCCTATTTCAAATGTTTATTTAAGTTGTACAGTAATCCGGGCACGAGCATTTTTACCGTCCCGAAACAAAATTGCAATTTTAGACTCAAAAAAATCCCACTGGTGGGAATTTATTTCCATATGTGGTACTCATAATTTCCGTCTTTACAAGGAAAGTTCTTTCGATGTCTCAATTTGTTTTATAGTCCAATTTAAAATGTTTATTTTAGTCTTACCGTAATCCGAACGCGAGCATTTGTACCGTCCTCCAACAAAATTGCAATTTTAGACTCAAAAAAATCCCACTGGTGGGAATTTATTTCCATATGTGGTACTCATAATTTCCGTCTTTACAAGGAAAGTTCTTTCGATGTCTCAATTTGTTTTATAGTCCAATTTCAAATGTTTATTTTAGTCTTACCGTAATCCGAACGCGAGCATTTGTACCGTCCTCCAACAAAATTGCAATTTTAGACTCAAAAAAATCCCACTGGTGGAAATTTATTTCCATATGTGGTACTCATAATTTCCGTCTTTACAAGGAAAGTTCTTTCGATATCTCAATTTGTTTTACAGTCCAATTTCAAATGTTTATTTTTGTTGTACCGTAATCCGAGCACGAGCATTTGTACCGTCCCCCAACAAAATTGCAATTTTAGACTCAAAAAAATCCCACTGGTGGGAATTTATTTCCATATGTGGTACTCATAATTTCCGTCTTTACAAGGAAAGTTCTTTCGATGTCTCAATTTGTTTTATAGTCCAATTTCAAATGTTTATTTTAGTCTTACCGTAATCCGAACGCGAGCATTTGTACCGTCCTCCAACAAAATTGCAATTTTAGACTCAAAAAAATCCCACTGGTGGGAATTTATTTCCATATGTGGTACTCATAATTTCCGTCTTTACAAGGAAAGTTCTTTCGATATCTCAGTTTGTTTTACAGTCCAATTTCAAATGTTTATTTTTGTTGTACCGTAATCCGAGCACGAGCATTTGTACCGTCCCCCAACAAAATTGCAATTTTAGACTCAAAAAAATCCCACTGGTGGGAATTTATTTCCTTATGTGGTACTCATAATTTCCGTCTTTACAAGGAAAGTTTTTTCGATATCTCAATTTGTTTTACAGTCCAATTTCAAATGTTTATTTAAGTCTTACCGTAATCCGAACCCGAGCATTTTTACCGTCCTCCAACAAAATTGCAATTTTATACTCAAAAAAATCCCACTGGTGGGAATTTATTTCCATATGTGGTACTCATAATTTCCGTCTTTACAAGGAAAGTTCTTTCGATATCTCAATATGTTTTACAGTCCTATTTCAAATGTTTATTTAAGTTGTACAGTAATCCGGGCACGAGCATTTTTACCGTCCCGAAACAAAATTGCAATTTTAGACTCAAAAAAATCCCACTGGTGGGAATTTATTTCCATATGTGGTACTCATAATTTCCGTCTTTACAAGGAAAGTTCTTTCGATGTCTCAATTTGTTTTATAGTCCAATTTAAAATGTTTATTTTAGTCTTACCGTAATCCGAACGCGAGCATTTGTACCGTCCTCCAACAAAATTGCAATTTTAGACTCAAAAAAATCCCACTGGTGGGAATTTATTTCCATATGTGGTACTCATAATTTCCGTCATTACAAGGAAAGTTCTTTCGATATCCCAATTTGTTTTACAGTCCAATTTCAAATGTTTATTTTAGTCTTACCGTAATCCGAACGCGAGCATTTGTACCGTCCTCCAACAAAATTGAAATTTTAGACTCAAAAAAATCCCACTGGTGGGAATTTATTTCCATATGTGGTACTCATAATTTCCGTCATTACAAGGAAAGTTCTTTCGATATCCCAATTTGTTTTACAGTCCAATTTCAAATGTTTATTTTAGTCTTACCGTAATCCGAACCCGAGCATTTTTACCGTCCTCCAACAAAATTGCAATTTTAGACTCAAAAAAATCCCACTGGTGGGAATTTATTTCCATATGTGGTACTCATAATTTCCGTCTTTACAAGGAAAGTTCTTTCGATGTCTCAATTTGTTTTATAGTCCAATTTCAAATGTTTATTTTAGTCTTACCGTAATCCGAACGCGAGCATTTGTACCGTCCTCCAACAAAATTGCAATTTTAGACTCAAAAAAATCCCACTGGTGGGAATTTATTTCCATATGTGGTACTCATAATTTCCGTCTTTACAAGGAAAGTTCTTTCGATATCTCAATTTGTTTTACAGTCCAATTTCAAATGTTTATTTAAGTCGTAAAGTAATCCGGGCACGAGCATTTGTTCCTTCCCAAACAAAATTGCTATTTTAGACTCAAAAAAATCCCACTGGTGGGAATTTATTTCCATATGTGGTACTCATAATTTCCGTCTTTACAAGGAAAGTTCTTTCGATATCTCAATTTGTTTTACAGTCCAATTTCAAATGTTTATTTAAGTCGTACAGTAATCCGGGCACGAGCATTTGTTCCGTCCCCAAACAAAATTGCAATTTTAGACTCAAAAAAACCCCACTGGTGGGAATTTATTTCCATATGTGGTACTCATAATTTCCGTCTTTACAAGGAAAGTTCTTTCGATGTCTCAATTTGTTTTATAGTCCAATTTCAAATGTTTATTTTAGTCTTACCGTAATCCGAACGCGAGCATTTGTACCGTCCTCCAACAAAATTGCCATTTTAGACTCAAAAAAATCCCACTGGTGGGAATTTATTTCCATATGTGGTACTCATAATTTCCGTCATTACAAGGAAAGTTCTTTCGATATCCCAATTTGTTTTACAGTCCAATTTCAAATGTTTATTTTAGTCTTACCGTAATCCGAACCCGAGCATTTGTACCGTCCTCCAACAAAATTGCAATTTTAGACTCAAAAAAATCCCACTGGTGGGAATTTATTTCCATATGTGGTACTCATAATTTCCGTCTTTACAAGGAAAGTTCTTTCGATGTCTCAATTTGTTTTATAGTCCAATTTCAAATGTTTATTTTAGTCTTACCGTAATCCGAACGCGAGCATTTGTACCGTCCTCCAACAAAATTGCAATTTTAGACTCAAAAAAATCCCACTGGTGGGAATTTATTTCCATATGTGGTACTCATAATTTTCGTCTTTACAAGGAAAGTTCTTTCGATATCTCAATTTGTTTTACAGTCCAATTTCAAATGTTTATTTAAGTCGTAAAGTAATCCGGGCACGAGCATTTGTTCCGTCCCAAACAAAATTACTATTTTAGACTCAAAAAAATCCCACTGGTGGGAATTTATTTCCTTATGTGGTACTCATAATTTCCGTCTTTACAAGGAAAGTTTTTTCGATATCTCAATTTGTTTTACAGTCCATTTTCAAATGTTTATTTAAGTCTTACCGTAATCCGAACCCGAGCATTTTTACCGTCCTCCAACAAAATTGCAATTTTAGACTCAAAAAAATCCCACTGGTGGGAATTTATTTCCATATGTGGTACTCATAATTTCCGTCTTTACAAGGAAAGTTCTTTCGATATCTCAATTTGTTTTACAGTCCAATTTCAAATGTCTATTTTTGTTGTACCGTAATCCGAGCACGAGCATTTGTACCGTCCCCCAACAAAATTGCAATTTTAGACTCAAAAAAATCCCACTGGTGGGAATTTATTTCCATATGTGGTACTCATAATTTCCGTCTTTACAAGGAAAGTTCTTTCGATATCTCAATATGTTTTACAGTCCTATTTCAAATGTTTATTTAAGTTGTACAGTAATCCGGGCACGAGCATTTTTACCGTCCCGAAACAAAATTGCAATTTTAGACTCAAAAAAATCCCACTGGTGGGAATTTATTTCCATATGTGGTACTCATAATTTCCGTCTTTACAAGGAAAGTTCTTTCGATGTCTCAATTTGTTTTATAGTCCAATTTAAAATGTTTATTTTAGTCTTACCGTAATCCGAACGCGAGCATTTGTACCGTCCTCCAACAAAATTGCAATTTTAGACTCAAAAAAATCCCACTGGTGGGAATTTATTTCCATATGTGGTACTCATAATTTCCGTCTTTACAAGGAAAGTTCTTTCGATGTCTCAATTTGTTTTATAGTCCAATTTCAAATGTTTATTTTAGTCTTACCGTAATCCGAACGCGAGCATTTGTACCGTCCTCCAACAAAATTGCAATTTTAGACTCAAAAAAATCCCACTGGTGGGAATTTATTTCCATATGTGGTACTCATAATTTCCGTCTTTACAAGGAAAGTTCTTTCGATATCTCAATTTGTTTTACAGTCCAATTTCAAATGTTTATTTTTGTTGTACCGTAATCCGAGCACGAGCATTTGTACCGTCCCCCAACAAAATTGCAATTTTAGACTCAAAAAAATCCCACTGGTGGGAATTTATTTCCATATGTGGTACTCATAATTTCCGTCTTTACAAGGAAAGTTCTTTCGATGTCTCAATTTGTTTTATAGTCCAATTTCAAATGTTTATTTTAGTCTTACCGTAATCCGAACGCGAGCATTTGTACCGTCCTCCAACAAAATTGCAATTTTAGACTCAAAAAAATCCCACTGGTGGGAATTTATTTCCATATGTGGTACTCATAATTTCCGTCTTTACAAGGAAAGTTCTTTCGATATCTCAGTTTGTTTTACAGTCCAATTTCAAATGTTTATTTTTGTTGTACCGTAATCCGAGCACGAGCATTTGTACCGTCCCCCAACAAAATTGCAATTTTAGACTCAAAAAAATCCCACTGGTGGGAATTTATTTCCTTATGTGGTACTCATAATTTCCGTCTTTACAAGGAAAGTTTTTTCGATATCTCAATTTGTTTTACAGTCCAATTTCAAATGTTTATTTAAGTCTTACCGTAATCCGAACCCGAGCATTTTTACCGTCCTCCAACAAAATTGCAATTTTATACTCAAAAAAATCCCACTGGTGGGAATTTATTTCCATATGTGGTACTCATAATTTCCGTCTTTACAAGGAAAGTTCTTTCGATATCTCAATATGTTTTACAGTCCTATTTCAAATGTTTATTTAAGTTGTACAGTAATCCGGGCACGAGCATTTTTACCGTCCCGAAACAAAATTGCAATTTTAGACTCAAAAAAATCCCACTGGTGGGAATTTATTTCCATATGTGGTACTCATAATTTCCGTCTTTACAAGGAAAGTTCTTTCGATGTCTCAATTTGTTTTATAGTCCAATTTAAAATGTTTATTTTAGTCTTACCGTAATCCGAACGCGAGCATTTGTACCGTCCTCCAACAAAATTGCAATTTTAGACTCAAAAAAATCCCACTGGTGGGAATTTATTTCCATATGTGGTACTCATAATTTCCGTCATTACAAGGAAAGTTCTTTCGATATCCCAATTTGTTTTACAGTCCAATTTCAAATGTTTATTTTAGTCTTACCGTAATCCGAACGCGAGCATTTGTACCGTCCTCCAACAAAATTGAAATTTTAGACTCAAAAAAATCCCACTGGTGGGAATTTATTTCCATATGTGGTACTCATAATTTCCGTCATTACAAGGAAAGTTCTTTCGATATCCCAATTTGTTTTACAGTCCAATTTCAAATGTTTATTTTAGTCTTACCGTAATCCGAACCCGAGCATTTTTACCGTCCTCCAACAAAATTGCAATTTTAGACTCAAAAAAATCCCACTGGTGGGAATTTATTTCCATATGTGGTACTCATAATTTCCGTCTTTACAAGGAAAGTTCTTTCGATGTCTCAATTTGTTTTATAGTCCAATTTCAAATGTTTATTTTAGTCTTACCGTAATCCGAACGCGAGCATTTGTACCGTCCTCCAACAAAATTGCAATTTTAGACTCAAAAAAATCCCACTGGTGGGAATTTATTTCCATATGTGGTACTCATAATTTCCGTCTTTACAAGGAAAGTTCTTTCGATATCTCAATTTGTTTTACAGTCCAATTTCAAATGTTTATTTAAGTCGTAAAGTAATCCGGGCACGAGCATTTGTTCCTTCCCAAACAAAATTGCTATTTTAGACTCAAAAAAATCCCACTGGTGGGAATTTATTTCCATATGTGGTACTCATAATTTCCGTCTTTACAAGGAAAGTTCTTTCGATATCTCAATTTGTTTTACAGTCCAATTTCAAATGTTTATTTAAGTCGTACAGTAATCCGGGCACGAGCATTTGTTCCGTCCCCAAACAAAATTGCAATTTTAGACTCAAAAAAACCCCACTGGTGGGAATTTATTTCCATATGTGGTACTCATAATTTCCGTCTTTACAAGGAAAGTTCTTTCGATGTCTCAATTTGTTTTATAGTCCAATTTCAAATGTTTATTTTAGTCTTACCGTAATCCGAACGCGAGCATTTGTACCGTCCTCCAACAAAATTGCCATTTTAGACTCAAAAAAATCCCACTGGTGGGAATTTATTTCCATATGTGGTACTCATAATTTCCGTCATTACAAGGAAAGTTCTTTCGATATCCCAATTTGTTTTACAGTCCAATTTCAAATGTTTATTTTAGTCTTACCGTAATCCGAACCCGAGCATTTGTACCGTCCTCCAACAAAATTGCAATTTTAGACTCAAAAAAATCCCACTGGTGGGAATTTATTTCCATATGTGGTACTCATAATTTCCGTCTTTACAAGGAAAGTTCTTTCGATGTCTCAATTTGTTTTATAGTCCAATTTCAAATGTTTATTTTAGTCTTACCGTAATCCGAACGCGAGCATTTGTACCGTCCTCCAACAAAATTGCAATTTTAGACTCAAAAAAATCCCACTGGTGGGAATTTATTTCCATATGTGGTACTCATAATTTTCGTCTTTACAAGGAAAGTTCTTTCGATATCTCAATTTGTTTTACAGTCCAATTTCAAATGTTTATTTAAGTCGTAAAGTAATCCGGGCACGAGCATTTGTTCCGTCCCAAACAAAATTACTATTTTAGACTCAAAAAAATCCCACTGGTGGGAATTTATTTCCTTATGTGGTACTCATAATTTCCGTCTTTACAAGGAAAGTTTTTTCGATATCTCAATTTGTTTTACAGTCCAATTTCAAATGTTTATTTAAGTCTTACCGTAATCCGAACCCGAGCATTTTTACCGTCCTCCAACAAAATTGCAATTTTAGACTCAAAAAAATCCCACTGGTGGGAATTTATTTCCATATGTGGTACTCATAATTTCCGTCTTTACAAGGAAAGTTCTTTCGATATCTCAATTTGTTTTACAGTCCAATTTCAAATGTCTATTTTTGTTGTACCGTAATCCGAGCACGAGCATTTGTACCGTCCCCCAACAAAATTGCAATTTTAGACTCAAAAAAATCCCACTGGTGGGAATTTATTTCCATATGTGGTACTCATAATTTCCGTCTTTACAAGGAAAGTTCTTTCGATATCTCAATATGTTTTACAGTCCTATTTCAAATGTTTATTTAAGTTGTACAGTAATCCGGGCACGAGCATTTTTACCGTCCCGAAACAAAATTGCAATTTTAGACTCAAAAAAATCCCACTGGTGGGAATTTATTTCCATATGTGGTACTCATAATTTCCGTCTTTACAAGGAAAGTTCTTTCGATGTCTCAATTTGTTTTATAGTCCAATTTAAAATGTTTATTTTAGTCTTACCGTAATCCGAACGCGAGCATTTGTACCGTCCTCCAACAAAATTGCAATTTTAGACTCAAAAAAATCCCACTGGTGGGAATTTATTTCCATATGTGGTACTCATAATTTCCGTCATTACAAGGAAAGTTCTTTCGATATCCCAATTTGTTTTACAGTCCAATTTCAAATGTTTATTTTAGTCTTACCGTAATCCGAACGCGAGCATTTGTACCGTCCTCCAACAAAATTGCAATTTTAGACTCAAAAAAATCCCACTGGTGGGAATTTATTTCCATATGTGGTACTCTTAATTTCCGTCTTTACAAGGAAAGTTCTTTCGATATCTCAATATGTTTTACAGTCCAATTTCAAATGTTTATTTTAGTCTTACCGCAATCCGAACCCGAGCATTTGTACCGTCCTCCAACAAAATTGCAATTTTAGACTCAAAAAAATCCCACTGGTGGGAATTTATTTCCATATGTGGTACTCATAATTTCCGTCATTACAAGGAAAGTTCTTTCGATATCCCAATTTGTTTTACAGTCCAATTTCAAATGTTTATTTTAGTCTTACCGTAATCCGAACGCGAGCATTTGTACCGTCCTCCAACAAAATTGCAATTTTAGACTCAAAAAAATCCCACTGGTGGGAATTTATTTCCATATGTGGTACTCTTAATTTCCGTCTTTACAAGGAAAGTTCTTTCGATATCTCAATATGTTTTACAGTCCAATTTCAAATGTTTATTTTAGTCTTACCGCAATCCGAACCCGAGCATTTGTACCGTCCTCCAACAAAATTGCAATTTTAGACTCAAAAAAATCCCACTGGTGGGAATTTATTTCCATATGTGGTACTCATAATTTCCGTCTTTACAAGGAAAGTTCTTTCGATGTCTCAATTTGTTTTATAGTCCAATTTCAAATGTTTATTTTAGTCTTACCGTAATCCGAACGCGAGCATTTGTACCGTCCTCCAACAAAATTGCAATTTTAGACTCAAAAAAATCCCACTGGTGGGAATTTATTTCCATATGTGGTACTCATAATTTCCGTCTTTACAAGGAAAGTTCTTTCGATATCTCAATTTGTTTTACAGTCCAATTTCAAATGTTTATTTTTGTTGTACCGTAATCCGAGCACGAGCATTTGTACCGTCCCCCAACAAAATTGCAATTTTAGACTCAAAAAAATCCCACTGGTGGGAATTTATTTCCATATGTGGTACTCATAATTTCCGTCTTTACAAGGAAAGTTCTTTCGATGTCTCAATTTGTTTTATAGTCCAATTTCAAATGTTTATTTTAGTCTTACCGTAATCCGAACGCGAGCATTTGTACCGTCCTCCAACAAAATTGCAATTTTAGACTCAAAAAAATCCCACTGGTGGGAATTTATTTCCATATGTGGTACTCATAATTTCCGTCTTTACAAGGAAAGTTCTTTCGATATCTCAGTTTGTTTTACAGTCCAATTTCAAATGTTTATTTTTGTTGTACCGTAATCCGAGCACGAGCATTTGTACCGTCCCCCAACAAAATTGCAATTTTAGACTCAAAAAAATCCCACTGGTGGGAATTTATTTCCTTATGTGGTACTCATAATTTCCGTCTTTACAAGGAAAGTTTTTTCGATATCTCAATTTGTTTTACAGTCCAATTTCAAATGTTTATTTAAGTCTTACCGTAATCCGAACCCGAGCATTTTTACCGTCCTCCAACAAAATTGCAATTTTATACTCAAAAAAATCCCACTGGTGGGAATTTATTTCCATATGTGGTACTCATAATTTCCGTCTTTACAAGGAAAGTTCTTTCGATGTCTCAATTTGTTTTATAGTCCAATTTCAAATGTTTATTTTAGTCTTACCGTAATCCGAACGCGAGCATTTGTACCGTCCTCCAACAAAATTGCAATTTTAGACTCAAAAAAATCCCACTGGTGGGAATTTATTTCCATATGTGGTACTCATAATTTCCGTCTTTACAAGGAAAGTTCTTTCGATGTCTCAATTTGTTTTATAGTCCAATTTCAAATGTTTATTTTAGTCTTACCGTAATCCGAACGCGAGCATTTGTACCGTCCTCCAACAAAATTGCAATTTTAGACTCAAAAAAATCCCACTGGTGGGAATTTATTTCCATATGTGGTACTCATAATTTCCGTCTTTACAAGGAAAGTTCTTTCGATATCTCAATTTGTTTTACAGTCCAATTTCAAATGTTTATTTAAGTCGTAAAGTAATCCGGGCACGAGCATTTGTTCCTTCCCAAACAAAATTGCTATTTTAGACTCAAAAAAATCCCACTGGTGGGAATTTATTTCCATATGTGGTACTCATAATTTCCGTCTTTACAAGGAAAGTTCTTTCGATATCTCAATTTGTTTTACAGTCCAATTTCAAATGTTTATTTAAGTCGTACAGTAATCCGGGCACGAGCATTTGTTCCGTCCCCAAACAAAATTGCAATTTTAGACTCAAAAAAACCCCACTGGTGGGAATTTATTTCCATATGTGGTACTCATAATTTCCGTCTTTACAAGGAAAGTTCTTTCGATGTCTCAATTTGTTTTATAGTCCAATTTCAAATGTTTATTTTAGTCTTACCGTAATCCGAACGCGAGCATTTGTACCGTCCTCCAACAAAATTGCCATTTTAGACTCAAAAAAATCCCACTGGTGGGAATTTATTTCCATATGTGGTACTCATAATTTCCGTCATTACAAGGAAAGTTCTTTCGATATCCCAATTTGTTTTACAGTCCAATTTCAAATGTTTATTTTAGTCTTACCGTAATCCGAACCCGAGCATTTGTACCGTCCTCCAACAAAATTGCAATTTTAGACTCAAAAAAATCCCACTGGTGGGAATTTATTTCCATATGTGGTACTCATAATTTCCGTCTTTACAAGGAAAGTTCTTTCGATGTCTCAATTTGTTTTATAGTCCAATTTCAAATGTTTATTTTAGTCTTACCGTAATCCGAACGCGAGCATTTGTACCGTCCTCCAACAAAATTGCAATTTTAGACTCAAAAAAATCCCACTGGTGGGAATTTATTTCCATATGTGGTACTCATAATTTCCGTCTTTACAAGGAAAGTTCTTTCGATATCTCAATTTGTTTTACAGTCCAATTTCAAATGTTTATTTAAGTCGTAAAGTAATCCGGGCACGAGCATTTGTTCCGTCCCAAACAAAATTACTATTTTAGACTCAAAAAAATCCCACTGGTGGGAATTTATTTCCTTATGTGGTACTCATAATTTCCGTCTTTACAAGGAAAGTTTTTTCGATATCTCAATTTGTTTTACAGTCCAATTTCAAATGTTTATTTAAGTCTTACCGTAATCCGAACCCGAGCATTTTTACCGTCCTCCAACAAAATTGCAATTTTATACTCAAAAAAATCCCACTGGTGGGAATTTATTTCCATATGTGGTACTCATAATTTCCGTCTTTACAAGGAAAGTTCTTTCGATATCTCAATTTGTTTTACAGTCCAATTTCAAATGTCTATTTTTGTTGTACCGTAATCCGAGCACGAGCATTTGTACCGTCCCCCAACAAAATTGCAATTTTAGACTCAAAAAAATCCCACTGGTGGGAATTTATTTCCATATGTGGTACTCTTAATTTCCGTCTTTACAAGGAAAGTTCTTTCGATATCTCAATATGTTTTACAGTCCAATTTCAAATGTTTATTTTAGTCTTACCGCAATCCGAACCCGAGCATTTGTACCGTCCTCCAACAAAATTGCAATTTTAGACTCAAAAAAATCCCACTGGTGGGAATTTATTTCCATATGTGGTACTCATAATTTCCGTCTTTACAAGGAAAGTTCTTTCGATGTCTCAATTTGTTTTATAGTCCAATTTCAAATGTTTATTTTAGTCTTACCGTAATCCGAACGCGAGCATTTGTACCGTCCTCCAACAAAATTGCAATTTTAGACTCAAAAAAATCCCACTGGTGGGAATTTATTTCCATATGTGGTACTCATAATTTCCGTCTTTACAAGGAAAGTTCTTTCGATATCTCAATTTGTTTTACAGTCCAATTTCAAATGTTTATTTTTGTTGTACCGTAATCCGAGCACGAGCATTTGTACCGTCCCCCAACAAAATTGCAATTTTAGACTCAAAAAAATCCCACTGGTGGGAATTTATTTCCATATGTGGTACTCATAATTTCCGTCTTTACAAGGAAAGTTCTTTCGATGTCTCAATTTGTTTTATAGTCCAATTTAAAATGTTTATTTTAGTCTTACCGTAATCCGAACGCGAGCATTTGTACCGTCCTCCAACAAAATTGCAATTTTAGACTCAAAAAAATCCCACTGGTGGGAATTTATTTCCATATGTGGTACTCATAATTTCCGTCATTACAAGGAAAGTTCTTTCGATATCCCAATTTGTTTTACAGTCCAATTTCAAATGTTTATTTTAGTCTTACCGTAATCCGAACGCGAGCATTTGTACCGTCCTCCAACAAAATTGCAATTTTAGACTCAAAAAAATCCCACTGGTGGGAATTTATTTCCATATGTGGTACTCATAATTTCCGTCATTACAAGGAAAGTTCTTTCGATATCCCAATTTGTTTTACAGTCCAATTTCAAATGTTTATTTTAGTCTTACCGTAATCCGAACCCGAGCATTTTTACCGTCCTCCAACAAAATTGCAATTTTAGACTCAAAAAAATCCCACTGGTGGGAATTTATTTCCATATGTGGTACTCATAATTTCCGTCTTTACAAGGAAAGTTCTTTCGATGTCTCAATTTGTTTTATAGTCCAATTTCAAATGTTTATTTTAGTCTTACCGTAATCCGAACGCGAGCATTTGTACCGTCCTCCAACAAAATTGCAATTTTAGACTCAAAAAAATCCCACTGGTGGGAATTTATTTCCATATGTGGTACTCATAATTTCCGTCTTTACAAGGAAAGTTCTTTCGATATCTCAATTTGTTTTACAGTCCAATTTCAAATGTTTATTTAAGTCGTAAAGTAATCCGGGCACGAGCATTTGTTCCTTCCCAAACAAAATTGCTATTTTAGACTCAAAAAAATCCCACTGGTGGGAATTTATTTCCATATGTGGTACTCATAATTTCCGTCTTTACAAGGAAAGTTCTTTCGATATCTCAATTTGTTTTACAGTCCAATTTCAAATGTTTATTTAAGTCGTACAGTAATCCGGGCACGAGCATTTGTTCCGTCCCCAAACAAAATTGCAATTTTAGACTCAAAAAAACCCCACTGGTGGGAATTTATTTCCATATGTGGTACTCATAATTTCCGTCTTTACAAGGAAAGTTCTTTCGATGTCTCAATTTGTTTTATAGTCCAATTTCAAATGTTTATTTTAGTCTTACCGTAATCCGAACGCGAGCATTTGTACCGTCCTCCAACAAAATTGCCATTTTAGACTCAAAAAAATCCCACTGGTGGGAATTTATTTCCATATGTGGTACTCATAATTTCCGTCATTACAAGGAAAGTTCTTTCGATATCCCAATTTGTTTTACAGTCCAATTTCAAATGTTTATTTTAGTCTTACCGTAATCCGAACCCGAGCATTTGTACCGTCCTCCAACAAAATTGCAATTTTAGACTCAAAAAAATCCCACTGGTGGGAATTTATTTCCATATGTGGTACTCATAATTTCCGTCTTTACAAGGAAAGTTCTTTCGATGTCTCAATTTGTTTTATAGTCCAATTTCAAATGTTTATTTTAGTCTTACCGTAATCCGAACGCGAGCATTTGTACCGTCCTCCAACAAAATTGCAATTTTAGACTCAAAAAAATCCCACTGGTGGGAATTTATTTCCATATGTGGTACTCATAATTTCCGTCTTTACAAGGAAAGTTCTTTCGATATCTCAATTTGTTTTACAGTCCAATTTCAAATGTTTATTTAAGTCGTAAAGTAATCCGGGCACGAGCATTTGTTCCTTCCCAAACAAAATTGCTATTTTAGACTCAAAAAAATCCCACTGGTGGGAATTTATTTCCATATGTGGTACTCATAATTTCCGTCTTTACAAGGAAAGTTCTTTCGATATCTCAATTTGTTTTACAGTCCAATTTCAAATGTTTATTTAAGTCGTACAGTAATCCGGGCACGAGCATTTGTTCCGTCCCCAAACAAAATTGCAATTTTAGACTCAAAAAAACCCCACTGGTGGGAATTTATTTCCATATGTGGTACTCATAATTTCCGTCTTTACAAGGAAAGTTCTTTCGATGTCTCAATTTGTTTTATAGTCCAATTTCAAATGTTTATTTTAGTCTTACCGTAATCCGAACGCGAGCATTTGTACCGTCCTCCAACAAAATTGCCATTTTAGACTCAAAAAAATCCCACTGGTGGGAATTTATTTCCATATGTGGTACTCATAATTTCCGTCATTACAAGGAAAGTTCTTTCGATATCCCAATTTGTTTTACAGTCCAATTTCAAATGTTTATTTTAGTCTTACCGTAATCCGAACCCGAGCATTTGTACCGTCCTCCAACAAAATTGCAATTTTAGACTCAAAAAAATCCCACTGGTGGGAATTTATTTCCATATGTGGTACTCATAATTTCCGTCTTTACAAGGAAAGTTCTTTCGATGTCTCAATTTGTTTTATAGTCCAATTTCAAATGTTTATTTTAGTCTTACCGTAATCCGAACGCGAGCATTTGTACCGTCCTCCAACAAAATTGCAATTTTAGACTCAAAAAAATCCCACTGGTGGGAATTTATTTCCATATGTGGTACTCATAATTTCCGTCTTTACAAGGAAAGTTCTTTCGATATCTCAATTTGTTTTACAGTCCAATTTCAAATGTTTATTTAAGTCGTAAAGTAATCCGGGCACGAGCATTTGTTCCGTCCCAAACAAAATTACTATTTTAGACTCAAAAAAATCCCACTGGTGGGAATTTATTTCCTTATGTGGTACTCATAATTTCCGTCTTTACAAGGAAAGTTTTTTCGATATCTCAATTTGTTTTACAGTCCAATTTCAAATGTTTATTTAAGTCTTACCGTAATCCGAACCCGAGCATTTTTACCGTCCTCCAACAAAATTGCAATTTTATACTCAAAAAAATCCCACTGGTGGGAATTTATTTCCATATGTGGTACTCATAATTTCCGTCTTTACAAGGAAAGTTCTTTCGATATCTCAATTTGTTTTACAGTCCAATTTCAAATGTCTATTTTTGTTGTACCGTAATCCGAGCACGAGCATTTGTACCGTCCCCCAACAAAATTGCAATTTTAGACTCAAAAAAATCCCACTGGTGGGAATTTATTTCCATATGTGGTACTCTTAATTTCCGTCTTTACAAGGAAAGTTCTTTCGATATCTCAATATGTTTTACAGTCCAATTTCAAATGTTTATTTTAGTCTTACCGCAATCCGAACCCGAGCATTTGTACCGTCCTCCAACAAAATTGCAATTTTAGACTCAAAAAAATCCCACTGGTGGGAATTTATTTCCATATGTGGTACTCATAATTTCCGTCTTTAC
Source organism: Hydrangea macrophylla (assembly GCA_033977485.1). Classification (NCBI taxonomy): domain Eukaryota; kingdom Viridiplantae; phylum Streptophyta; class Magnoliopsida; order Cornales; family Hydrangeaceae; genus Hydrangea; species Hydrangea macrophylla. The sequence goes on from CM066996.1 coordinate 82,327,539, forward strand.
AAGGAAAGTTCTTTCGATGTCTCAATTTGTTTTATAGTCCAATTTCAAATGTTTATTTTAGTCTTACCGTAATCCGAACGCGAGCATTTGTACCGTCCTCCAACAAAATTGCAATTTTAGACTCAAAAAAATCCCACTGGTGGGAATTTATTTCCATATGTGGTACTCATAATTTCCGTCTTTACAAGGAAAGTTCTTTCGATATCTCAATTTGTTTTACAGTCCAATTTCAAATGTTTATTTTTGTTGTACCGTAATCCGAGCACGAGCATTTGTACCGTCCCCCAACAAAATTGCAATTTTAGACTCAAAAAAATCCCACTGGTGGGAATTTATTTCCATATGTGGTACTCATAATTTCCGTCTTTACAAGGAAAGTTCTTTCGATGTCTCAATTTGTTTTATAGTCCAATTTAAAATGTTTATTTTAGTCTTACCGTAATCCGAACGCGAGCATTTGTACCGTCCTCCAACAAAATTGCAATTTTAGACTCAAAAAAATCCCACTGGTGGGAATTTATTTCCATATGTGGTACTCATAATTTCCGTCATTACAAGGAAAGTTCTTTCGATATCCCAATTTGTTTTACAGTCCAATTTCAAATGTTTATTTTAGTCTTACCGTAATCCGAACGCGAGCATTTGTACCGTCCTCCAACAAAATTGCAATTTTAGACTCAAAAAAATCCCACTGGTGGGAATTTATTTCCATATGTGGTACTCATAATTTCCGTCATTACAAGGAAAGTTCTTTCGATATCCCAATTTGTTTTACAGTCCAATTTCAAATGTTTATTTTAGTCTTACCGTAATCCGAACCCGAGCATTTTTACCGTCCTCCAACAAAATTGCAATTTTAGACTCAAAAAAATCCCACTGGTGGGAATTTATTTCCATATGTGGTACTCATAATTTCCGTCTTTACAAGGAAAGTTCTTTCGATGTCTCAATTTGTTTTATAGTCCAATTTCAAATGTTTATTTTAGTCTTACCGTAATCCGAACGCGAGCATTTGTACCGTCCTCCAACAAAATTGCAATTTTAGACTCAAAAAAATCCCACTGGTGGGAATTTATTTCCATATGTGGTACTCATAATTTCCGTCTTTACAAGGAAAGTTCTTTCGATATCTCAATTTGTTTTACAGTCCAATTTCAAATGTTTATTTAAGTCGTAAAGTAATCCGGGCACGAGCATTTGTTCCTTCCCAAACAAAATTGCTATTTTAGACTCAAAAAAATCCCACTGGTGGGAATTTATTTCCATATGTGGTACTCATAATTTCCGTCTTTACAAGGAAAGTTCTTTCGATATCTCAATTTGTTTTACAGTCCAATTTCAAATGTTTATTTAAGTCGTACAGTAATCCGGGCACGAGCATTTGTTCCGTCCCCAAACAAAATTGCAATTTTAGACTCAAAAAAACCCCACTGGTGGGAATTTATTTCCATATGTGGTACTCATAATTTCCGTCTTTACAAGGAAAGTTCTTTCGATGTCTCAATTTGTTTTATAGTCCAATTTCAAATGTTTATTTTAGTCTTACCGTAATCCGAACGCGAGCATTTGTACCGTCCTCCAACAAAATTGCCATTTTAGACTCAAAAAAATCCCACTGGTGGGAATTTATTTCCATATGTGGTACTCATAATTTCCGTCATTACAAGGAAAGTTCTTTCGATATCCCAATTTGTTTTACAGTCCAATTTCAAATGTTTATTTTAGTCTTACCGTAATCCGAACCCGAGCATTTGTACCGTCCTCCAACAAAATTGCAATTTTAGACTCAAAAAAATCCCACTGGTGGGAATTTATTTCCATATGTGGTACTCATAATTTCCGTCTTTACAAGGAAAGTTCTTTCGATGTCTCAATTTGTTTTATAGTCCAATTTCAAATGTTTATTTTAGTCTTACCGTAATCCGAACGCGAGCATTTGTACCGTCCTCCAACAAAATTGCAATTTTAGACTCAAAAAAATCCCACTGGTGGGAATTTATTTCCATATGTGGTACTCATAATTTCCGTCTTTACAAGGAAAGTTCTTTCGATATCTCAATTTGTTTTACAGTCCAATTTCAAATGTTTATTTAAGTCGTAAAGTAATCCGGGCACGAGCATTTGTTCCGTCCCAAACAAAATTACTATTTTAGACTCAAAAAAATCCCACTGGTGGGAATTTATTTCCTTATGTGGTACTCATAATTTCCGTCTTTACAAGGAAAGTTTTTTCGATATCTCAATTTGTTTTACAGTCCAATTTCAAATGTTTATTTTAGTCTTACCGTAATCCGAACGCGAGCATTTGTACCGTCCCCCAACAAAATTGCAATTTTAGACTCAAAAAAATCCCACTGGTGGGAATTTATTTCCATATGTGGTACTCATAATTTCCGTCTTTACAAGGAAAGTTCTTTCGATATCTCAATTTGTTTTACAGTCCTATTTCAAATGTTTATTTAAGTTGTACAGTAATCCGGGCACGAGCATTTTTACCGTCCCGAAACAAAATTGCAATTTTAGACTCAAAAAAATCCCACTGGTGGGAATTTATTTCCATATGTGGTACTCATAATTTCGGTCTTTACAAGGAAAGTTCTTTCGATGTCTCAATTTGTTTTATAGTCCAATTTACAATGTTTATTTTAGTCTTACCGTAATCCGAACGCGAGCATTTGTACCGTCCTCCAACAAAATTGCAATTTTAGACTCAAAAAAATCCCACTGGTGGGAATTTATTTCCATATGTGGTACTCATAATTTCCGTCTTTACAAGGAAAGTTCTTTCGATATCTCAATTTGTTTTACAGTCCAATTTCAAATGTCTATTTTTGTTGTACCGTAATCCGAGCACGAGCATTTGTACCGTCCCCCAACAAAATTGCAATTTTAGACTCAAAAAAATCCCACTGGTGGGAATTTATTTCCATATGTGGTACTCATAATTTCCGTCTTTACAAGGAAAGTTCTTTCGATATCTCAATTTGTTTTACAGTCCTATTTCAAATGTTTATTTAAGTTGTACAGTAATCCGGGCACGAGCATTTTTACCGTCCCGAAACAAAATTGCAATTTTAGACTCAAAAAAATCCCACTGGTGGGAATTTATTTCCATATGTGGTACTCATAATTTCGGTCTTTACAAGGAAAGTTCTTTCGATGTCTCAATTTGTTTTATAGTCCAATTTACAATGTTTATTTTAGTCTTACCGTAATCCGAACGCGAGCATTTGTACCGTCCTCCAACAAAATTGCAATTTTAGACTCAAAAAAATCCCACTGGTGGGAATTTATTTCCATATGTGGTACTCATAATTTCCGTCATTACAAGGAAAGTTCTTTCGATATCCCAATTTGTTTTACAGTCCAATTTCAAATGTTTATTTTAGTCTTACCGTAATCCGAACGCGAGCATTTGTACCGTCCCCCAACAAAATTGCAATTTTAGACTCAAAAAAATCCCACTGGTGGGAATTTATTTCCATATGTGGTACTCATAATTTCCGTCTTTACAAGGAAAGTTCTTTCGATATCTCAATTTGTTTTACAGTCCTATTTCAAATGTTTATTTAAGTTGTACAGTAATCCGGGCACGAGCATTTTTACCGTCCCGAAACAAAATTGCAATTTTAGACTCAAAAAAATCCCACTGGTGGGAATTTATTTCCATATGTGGTACTCATAATTTCCGTCTTTACAAGGAAAGTTCTTTCGATGTCTCAATTTGTTTTATAGTCCAATTTAAAATGTTTATTTTAGTCTTACCGTAATCCGAACGCGAGCATTTGTACCGTCCTCCAACAAAATTGCAATTTTAGACTCAAAAAAATCCCACTGGTGGGAATTTATTTCCATATGTGGTACTCATAATTTCCGTCTTTACAAGGAAAGTTCTTTCGATATCTCAGTTTGTTTTACAGTCCAATTTCAAATGTTTATTTTTGTTGTACCGTAATCCGAGCACGAGCATTTGTACCGTCCCCCAACAAAATTGCAATTTTAGACTCAAAAAAATCCCACTGGTGGGAATTTATTTCCATATGTGGTACTCATAATTTCCGTCTTTACAAGGAAAGTTCTTTCGATGTCTCAATTTGTTTTATAGTCCAATTTCAAATGTTTATTTTAGTCTTACCGTAATCCGAACGCGAGCATTTGTACCGTCCTCCAACAAAATTGCAATTTTAGACTAAAAAAAATCCCACTGGTGGGAATTTATTTCCATATGTGGTACTCATAATTTCCGTCTTTACAAGGAAAGTTCTTTCGATATCTCAATTTGTTTTTCAGTCCAATTTCAAATGTTTATTTAAGTCGTAAAGTAATCCGGGCACGAGCATTTGTTCCGTCCCAAACAAAATTACTATTTTAGACTCAAAAAAATCCCACTGGTGGGAATTTATTTCCTTATGTGGTACTCATAATTTCCGTCTTTACAAGGAAAGTTTTTTCGATATCTCAATTTGTTTTACAGTCCAATTTCAAATGTTTATTTAAGTCTTACCGTAATCCGAACCCGAGCATTTTTACCGTCCTCCAACAAAATTGCAATTTTATACTCAAAAAAATCCCACTGGTGGGAATTTATTTCCATATGTGGTACTCATAATTTCCGTCTTTACAAGGAAAGTTCTTTCGATATCTCAATTTGTTTTACAGTCCAATTTCAAATGTCTATTTTTGTTGTACCGTAATCCGAGCACGAGCATTTGTACCGTCCCCCAACAAAATTGCAATTTTAGACTCAAAAAAATCCCACTGGTGGGAATTTATTTCCATATGTGGTACTCATAATTTCCGTCTTTACAAGGAAAGTTCTTTCGATATCTCAATTTGTTTTACAGTCCTATTTCAAATGTTTATTTAAGTTGTACAGTAATCCGGGCACGAGCATTTTTACCGTCCCGAAACAAAATTGCAATTTTAGACTCAAAAAAATCCCACTGGTGGGAATTTATTTCCATATGTGGTACTCATAATTTCCGTCTTTACAAGGAAAGTTCTTTCGATGTCTCAATTTGTTTTATAGTCCAATTTAAAATGTTTATTTTAGTCTTACCGTAATCCGAACGCGAGCATTTGTACCGTCCTCCAACAAAATTGCAATTTTAGACTCAAAAAAATCCCACTGGTGGGAATTTATTTCCATATGTGGTACTCATAATTTCCGTCATTACAAGGAAAGTTCTTTCGATATCCCAATTTGTTTTACAGTCCAATTTCAAATGTTTATTTTAGTCTTACCGTAATCCGAACGCGAGCATTTGTACCGTCCTCCAACAAAATTGCAATTTTAGACTCAAAAAAATCCCACTGGTGGGAATTTATTTCCATATGTGGTACTCATAATTTCCGTCATTACAAGGAAAGTTCTTTCGATATCCCAATTTGTTTTACAGTCCAATTTCAAATGTTTATTTTAGTCTTACCGTAATCCGAACCCGAGCATTTTTACCGTCCTCCAACAAAATTGCAATTTTAGACTCAAAAAAATCCCACTGGTGGGAATTTATTTCCATATGTGGTACTCATAATTTCCGTCTTTACAAGGAAAGTTCTTTCGATGTCTCAATTTGTTTTATAGTCCAATTTCAAATGTTTATTTTAGTCTTACCGTAATCCGAACGCGAGCATTTGTACCGTCCTCCAACAAAATTGCAATTTTAGACTCAAAAAAATCCCACTGGTGGGAATTTATTTCCATATGTGGTACTCATAATTTCCGTCTTTACAAGGAAAGTTCTTTCGATATCTCAATTTGTTTTACAGTCCAATTTCAAATGTTTATTTAAGTCGTAAAGTAATCCGGGCACGAGCATTTGTTCCTTCCCAAACAAAATTGCTATTTTAGACTCAAAAAAATCCCACTGGTGGGAATTTATTTCCATATGTGGTACTCATAATTTCCGTCTTTACAAGGAAAGTTCTTTCGATATCTCAATTTGTTTTATAGTCCAATTTCAAATGTTTATTTAAGTCGTACAGTAATCCGGGCACGAGCATTTGTTCCGTCCCCAAACAAAATTGCAATTTTAGACTCAAAAAAACCCCACTGGTGGGAATTTATTTCCATATGTGGTACTCATAATTTCCGTCTTTACAAGGAAAGTTCTTTCGATGTCTCAATTTGTTTTATAGTCCAATTTCAAATGTTTATTTTAGTCTTACCGTAATCCGAACGCGAGCATTTGTACCGTCCTCCAACAAAATTGCCATTTTAGACTCAAAAAAATCCCACTGGTGGGAATTTATTTCCATATGTGGTACTCATAATTTCCGTCATTACAAGGAAAGTTCTTTCGATATCCCAATTTGTTTTACAGTCCAATTTCAAATGTTTATTTTAGTCTTACCGTAATCCGAACCCGAGCATTTGTACCGTCCTCCAACAAAATTGCAATTTTAGACTCAAAAAAATCCCACTGGTGGGAATTTATTTCCATATGTGGTACTCATAATTTCCGTCTTTACAAGGAAAGTTCTTTCGATGTCTCAATTTGTTTTATAGTCCAATTTCAAATGTTTATTTTAGTCTTACCGTAATCCGAACGCGAGCATTTGTACCGTCCTCCAACAAAATTGCAATTTTAGACTCAAAAAAATCCCACTGGTGGGAATTTATTTCCATATGTGGTACTCATAATTTCCGTCTTTACAAGGAAAGTTCTTTCGATGTCTCAATTTGTTTTATAGTCCAATTTCAAATGTTTATTTTAGTCTTACCGTAATCCGAACGCGAGCATTTGTACCGTCCTCCAACAAAATTGCAATTTTAGACTCAAAAAAATCCCACTGGTGGGAATTTATTTCCATATGTGGTACTCATAATTTCCGTCTTTACAAGGAAAGTTCTTTCGATATCTCAGTTTGTTTTACAGTCCAATTTCAAATGTTTATTTTTGTTGTACCGTAATCCGAGCACGAGCATTTGTACCGTCCCCCAACAAAATTGCAATTTTAGACTCAAAAAAATCCCACTGGTGGGAATTTATTTCCATATGTGGTACTCATAATTTCCGTCTTTACAAGGAAAGTTCTTTCGATGTCTCAATTTGTTTTATAGTCCAATTTAAAATGTTTATTTTAGTCTTACCGTAATCCGAACGCGAGCATTTGTACCGTCCCCCAACAAAATTGCAATTTTAGACTCAAAAAAATCCCACTGGTGGGAATTTATTTCCATATGTGGTACTCATAATTTCCGTCTTTACAAGGAAAATTCTTTCGATGTCTCAATTTGTTTTATAGTCCAATTTCAAATGTTTATTTTAGTCTTACCGTAATCCGAACGCGAGCATTTGTACCGTCCTCCAACAAAATTGCAATTTTAGACTCAAAAAAATCCCACTGGTGGGAATTTATTTCCATATGTGGTACTCATAATTTCCGTCATTACAAGGAAAGTTCTTTCGATATCCCAATTTGTTTTACAGTCCAATTTCAAATGTTTATTTTAGTCTTACCGTAATCCGAACGCGAGCATTTGTACCGTCCTCCAACAAAATTGCAATTTTAGACTCAAAAAAATCCCACTGGTGGGAATTTATTTCCATATGTGGTACTCTTAATTTCCGTCTTTACAAGGAAAGTTCTTTCGATATCTCAATATGTTTTACAGTCCAATTTCAAATGTTTATTTTAGTCTTACCGCAATCCGAACCCGAGCATTTGTACCGTCCTCCAACAAAATTGCAATTTTAGACTCAAAAAAATCCCACTGGTGGGAATTTATTTCCATATGTGGTACTCATAATTTCCGTCTTTACAAGGAAAGTTCTTTCGATGTCTCAATTTGTTTTATAGTCCAATTTCAAATGTTTATTTTAGTCTTACCGTAATCCGAACGCGAGCATTTGTACCGTCCTCCAACAAAATTGCAATTTTAGACTCAAAAAAATCCCACTGGTGGGAATTTATTTCCATATGTGGTACTCATAATTTCCGTCTTTACAAGGAAAGTTCTTTCGATATCTCAATTTGTTTTACAGTCCAATTTCAAATGTTTATTTTTGTTGTACCGTAATCCGAGCACGAGCATTTGTACCGTCCCCCAACAAAATTGCAATTTTAGACTCAAAAAAATCCCACTGGTGGGAATTTATTTCCATATGTGGTACTCATAATTTCCGTCTTTACAAGGAAAGTTCTTTCGATGTCTCAATTTGTTTTATAGTCCAATTTCAAATGTTTATTTTAGTCTTACCGTAATCCGAACGCGAGCATTTGTACCGTCCTCCAACAAAATTGCAATTTTAGACTCAAAAAAATCCCACTGGTGGGAATTTATTTCCATATGTGGTACTCATAATTTCCGTCTTTACAAGGAAAGTTCTTTCGATATCTCAGTTTGTTTTACAGTCCAATTTCAAATGTTTATTTTTGTTGTACCGTAATCCGAGCACGAGCATTTGTACCGTCCCCCAACAAAATTGCAATTTTAGACTCAAAAAAATACCACTGGTGGGAATTTATTTCCATATGTGGTACTCATAATTTCCGTCTTTACAAGGAAAGTTCTTTCGATGTCTCAATTTGTTTTATAGTCCAATTTCAAATGTTTATTTTAGTCTTACCGTAATCCGAACGCGAGCATTTGTACCCTCCTTCAACAAAATTGCCATTTTAGACTCAAAAAAATCCCACTGGTGGGAATTTATTTCCATATGTGGTACTCATAATTTCCGTCTTTACAAGGAAAGTTCTTTCGATATCTCAATTTGTTTTACAGTCCAATTTCAAATGTTTATTTAAGTCGTAAAGTAATCCGGGCACGAGCATTTGTTCCGTCCCAAACAAAATTACTATTTTAGACTCAAAAAAATCCCACTGGTGGGAATTTATTTCCTTATGTGGTACTCATAATTTCTGTCTTTACAAGGAAAGTTTTTTCGATATCTCAATTTGTTTTACAGTCCAATTTCAAATGTTTATTTAAGTCTTACCGTAATCCGAACCCGAGCATTTTTACCGTCCTCCAACAAAATTGCAATTTTATACTCAAAAAAATCCCACTGGTGGGAATTTATTTCCATATGTGGTACTCATAATTTCCGTCTTTACAAGGAAAGTTCTTTCGATATCTCAATTTGTTTTACAGTCCAATTTCAAATGTCTATTTTTGTTGTACCGTAATCCGAGCACGAGCATTTGTACCGTCCCCCAACAAAATTGCAATTTTAGACTCAAAAAAATCCCACTGGTGGGAATTTATTTCCATATGTGGTACTCATAATTTCCGTCTTTACAAGGAAAGTTCTTTCGATATCTCAATTTGTTTTACAGTCCTATTTCAAATGTTTATTTAAGTTGTACAGTAATCCGGGCACGAGCATTTTTACCGTCCCGAAACAAAATTGCAATTTTAGACTCAAAAAAATCCCACTGGTGGGAATTTATTTCCATATGTGGTACTCATAATTTCCGTCTTTACAAGGAAAGTTCTTTCGATGTCTCAATTTGTTTTATAGTCCAATTTAAAATGTTTATTTTAGTCTTACCGTAATCCGAACGCGAGCATTTGTACCGTCCTCCAACAAAATTGCAATTTTAGACTCAAAAAAATCCCACTGGTGGGAATTTATTTCCATATGTGGTACTCATAATTTCCGTCATTACAAGGAAAGTTCTTTCGATATCCCAATTTGTTTTACAGTCCAATTTCAAATGTTTATTTTAGTCTTACCGTAATCCGAACGCGAGCATTTGTACCGTCCTCCAACAAAATTGCAATTTTAGACTCAAAAAAATCCCACTGGTGGGAATTTATTTCCATATGTGGTACTCATAATTTCCGTCATTACAAGGAAAGTTCTTTCGATATCCCAATTTGTTTTACAGTCCAATTTCAAATGTTTATTTTAGTCTTACCGTAATCCGAACCCGAGCATTTTTACCGTCCTCCAACAAAATTGCAATTTTAGACTCAAAAAAATCCCACTGGTGGGAATTTATTTCCATATGTGGTACTCATAATTTCCGTCTTTACAAGGAAAGTTCTTTCGATGTCTCAATTTGTTTTATAGTCCAATTTCAAATGTTTATTTTAGTCTTACCGTAATCCGAACGCGAGCATTTGTACCGTCCTCCAACAAAATTGCAATTTTAGACTCAAAAAAATCCCACTGGTGGGAATTTATTTCCATATGTGGTACTCATAATTTCCGTCTTTACAAGGAAAGTTCTTTCGATATCTCAATTTGTTTTACAGTCCAATTTCAAATGTTTATTTAAGTCGTAAAGTAATCCGGGCACGAGCATTTGTTCCTTCCCAAACAAAATTGCTATTTTAGACTCAAAAAAATCCCACTGGTGGGAATTTATTTCCATATGTGGTACTCATAATTTCCGTCTTTACAAGGAAAGTTCTTTCGATATCTCAATTTGTTTTACAGTCCAATTTCAAATGTTTATTTAAGTCGTACAGTAATCCGGGCACGAGCATTTGTTCCGTCCCCAAACAAAATTGCAATTTTAGACTCAAAAAAACCCCACTGGTGGGAATTTATTTCCATATGTGGTACTCATAATTTCCGTCTTTACAAGGAAAGTTCTTTCGATGTCTCAATTTGTTTTATAGTCCAATTTCAAATGTTTATTTTAGTCTTACCGTAATCCGAACGCGAGCATTTGTACCGTCCTCCAACAAAATTGCCATTTTAGACTCAAAAAAATCCCACTGGTGGGAATTTATTTCCATATGTGGTACTCATAATTTCCGTCATTACAAGGAAAGTTCTTTCGATATCCCAATTTGTTTTACAGTCCAATTTCAAATGTTTATTTTAGTCTTACCGTAATCCGAACCCGAGCATTTGTACCGTCCTCCAACAAAATTGCAATTTTAGACTCAAAAAAATCCCACTGGTGGGAATTTATTTCCATATGTGGTACTCATAATTTCCGTCTTTACAAGGAAAGTTCTTTCGATGTCTCAATTTGTTTTATAGTCCAATTTCAAATGTTTATTTTAGTCTTACCGTAATCCGAACGCGAGCATTTGTACCGTCCTCCAACAAAATTGCAATTTTAGACTCAAAAAAATCCCACTGGTGGGAATTTATTTCCATATGTGGTACTCATAATTTCCGTCTTTACAAGGAAAGTTCTTTCGATATCTCAATTTGTTTTACAGTCCAATTTCAAATGTTTATTTAAGTCGTAAAGTAATCCGGGCACGAGCATTTGTTCCGTCCCAAACAAAATTACTATTTTAGACTCAAAAAAATCCCACTGGTGGGAATTTATTTCCTTATGTGGTACTCATAATTTCCGTCTTTACAAGGAAAGTTTTTTCGATATCTCAATATGTTTTACAGTCCAATTTCAAATGTTTATTTTAGTCTTACCGTAATCCGAACCCGAGCATTTTTACCGTCCTCCAACAAAATTGCAATTTTAGACTCAAAAAAATCCCACTGGTGGGAATTTATTTCCATATGTGGTACTCATAATTTCCGTCTTTACAAGGAAAGTTCTTTCGATGTCTCAATTTGTTTTATAGTCCAATTTCAAATGTTTATTTTAGTCTTACCGTAATCCGAACGCGAGCATTTGTACCGTCCTCCAACAAAATTGCAATTTTAGACTCAAAAAAATTCCACTGGTGGGAATTTATTTCCATATGTGGTACTCATAATTTCCGTCTTTACAAGGAAAGTTCTTTCGATATCTCAGTTTGTTTTACAGTCCAATTTCAAATGTTTATTTTTGTTGTACCGTAATCCGAGCACGAGCATTTGTACCGTCCCCCAACAAAATTGCAATTTTAGACTCAAAAAAATCCCACTGGTGGGAATTTATTTCCATATGTGGTACTCATAATTTCCGTCTTTACAAGGAAAGTTCTTTCGATGTCTCAATTTGTTTTATAGTCCAATTTAAAATGTTTATTTTAGTCTTACCGTAATCCGAACGCGAGCATTTGTACCGTCCTCCAACAAAATTGCAATTTTAGACTCAAAAAAATCCCACTGGTGGGAATTTATTTCCATATGTGGTACTCATAATTTCCGTCATTACAAGGAAAGTTCTTTCGATATCCCAATTTGTTTTACAGTCCAATTTCAAATGTTTATTTTAGTCTTACCGTAATCCGAACGCGAGCATTTGTACCGTCCTCCAACAAAATTGCAATTTTAGACTCAAAAAAATCCCACTGGTGGGAATTTATTTCCATATGTGGTACTCATAATTTCCGTCATTACAAGGAAAGTTCTTTCGATATCCCAATTTGTTTTACAGTCCAATTTCAAATGTTTATTTTAGTCGTACAGTAATCCGGGCACGAGCATTTGTTCCGTCCCCAAACAAAATTGCAATTTTAGACTCAAAAAAACCCCACTGGTGGGAATTTATTTCCATATGTGGTACTCATAATTTCCGTCTTTACAAGGAAAGTTCTTTCGATGTCTCAATTTGTTTTATAGTCCAATTTCAAATGTTTATTTTAGTCTTACCGTAATCCGAACGCGAGCATTTGTACCGTCCTCCAACAAAATTGCCATTTTAGACTCAATAAAATCCCACTGGTGGGAATTTATTTCCATATGTGGTACTCATAATTTCCGTCATTACAAGGAAAGTTCTTTCGATATCCCAATTTGTTTTACAGTCCAATTTCAAATGTTTATTTTAGTCTTACCGTAATCCGAACCCGAGCATTTGTACCGTCCTCCAACAAAATTGCAATTTTAGACTCAAAAAAATCCCACTGGTGGGAATTTATTTCCATATGTGGTACTCATAATTTCCGTCTTTACAAGGAAAGTTCTTTCGATGTCTCAATTTGTTTTTTAGTCCAATTTCAAATGTTTATTTTAGTCTTACCGTAATCCGAACGCGAGCATTTGTACCGTCCTCCAACAAAATTGCAATTTTAGACTCAAAAAAATCCCACTGGTGGGAATTTATTTCCATATGTGGTACTCATAATTTCCGTCTTTACAAGGAAAGTTCTTTCGATATCTCAATTTGTTTTACAGTCCAATTTCAAATGTTTATTTAAGTCGTAAAGTAATCCGGGCACGAGCATTTGTTCCGTCCCAAACAAAATTACTATTTTAGACTCAAAAAAATCCCACTGGTGGGAATTTATTTCCTTATGTGGTACTCATAATTTCCGTCTTTACAAGGAAAGTTTTTTCGATATCTCAATTTGTTTTACAGTCCAATTTCAAATGTTTATTTAAGTCTTACCGTAATCCGAACCCGAGCATTTTTACCGTCCTCCAACAAAATTGCAATTTTAGACTCAAAAAAATCCCACTGGTGGGAATTTATTTCCATATGTGGTACTCATAATTTCCGTCATTACAAGGAAAGTTCTTTCGATATCCCAATTTGTTTTACAGTCCAATTTCAAATGTTTATTTTAGTCTTACCGTAATCCGAACGCGAGCATTTGTACCGTCCTCCAACAAAATTGCAATTTTAGACTCAAAAAAATCCCACTGGTGGGAATTTATTTCCATATGTGGTACTCATAATTTCCGTCATTACAAGGAAAGTTCTTTCGATATCCCAATTTGTTTTACAGTCCAATTTCAAATGTTTATTTTAGTCTTACCGTAATCCGAACCCGAGCATTTTTACCGTCCTCCAACAAAATTGCAATTTTAGACTCAAAAAAATCCCACTGGTGGGAATTTATTTCCATATGTGGTACTCATAATTTCCGTCTTTACAAGGAAAGTTCTTTCGATGTCTCAATTTGTTTTATAGTCCAATTTCAAATGTTTATTTTAGTCTTACCGTAATCCGAACGCTAGCATTTGTACCGTCCTCCAACAAAATTGCAATTTTAGACTCAAAAAAATCCCATTGGTGGGAATTTATTTCCATATGTGGTACTCATAATTTCCGTCTTTACAAGGAAAGTTCTTTCGATATCTCAATTTGTTTTACAGTCCTATTTCAAATGTTTATTTAAGTCGTAAAGTAATCCGGGCACGAGCATTTGTTCCTTCCCAAACAAAATTGCTATTTTAGACTCAAAAAAATCCCACTGGTGGGAATTTATTTCCATATGTGGTACTCATAATTTCCGTCTTTACAAGGAAAGTTCTTTCGATATCTCAATTTGTTTTATAGTCCAATTTCAAATGTTTATTTAAGTCGTACAGTAATCCGGGCACGAGCATTTGTTCCGTCCCCAAACAAAATTGCAATTTTAGACTCAAAAAAACCCCACTGGTGGGAATTTATTTCCATATGTGGTACTCATAATTTCCGTCTTTACAAGGAAAGTTCTTTCGATGTCTCAATTTGTTTTATAGTCCAATTTCAAATGTTTATTTTAGTCTTACCGTAATCCGAACGCGAGCATTTGTACCGTCCTCCAACAAAATTGCCATTTTAGACTCAAAAAAATCCCACTGGTGGGAATTTATTTCCATATGTGGTACTCATAATTTCCGTCATTACAAGGAAAGTTCTTTCGATATCCCAATTTGTTTTACAGTCCAATTTCAAATGTTTATTTTAGTCTTACCGTAATCCGAACCCGAGCATTTGTACCGTCCTCCAACAAAATTGCAATTTTAGACTCAAAAAAATCCCACTGGTGGGAATTTATTTCCATATGTGGTACTCATAATTTCCGTCTTTACAAGGAAAGTTCTTTCGATGTCTCAATTTGTTTTATAGTCCAATTTCAAATGTTTATTTTAGTCTTACCGTAATCCGAACGCGAGCATTTGTACCGTCCTCCAACAAAATTGCAATTTTAGACTCAAAAAAATCCCACTGGTGGGAATTTATTTCCATATGTGGTACTCATAATTTCCGTCTTTACAAGGAAAGTTCTTTCGATATCTCAGTTTGTTTTATAGTCCAATTTCAAATGTTTATTTAAGTCGTAAAGTAATCCGGGCACGAGCATTTGTTCCGTCCCAAACAAAATTACTATTTTAGACTCAAAAAAATCCCACTGGTGGGAATTTATTTCCTTATGTGGTACTCATAATTTCCGTCTTTACAAGGAAAGTTTTTTCGATATCTCAATATGTTTTACAGTCCAATTTCAAATGTTTATTTTAGTCTTACCGTAATCCGTACCCGAGCATTTTTACCGTCCTCCAACAAAATTGCAATTTTAGACTCAAAAAAATCCCACTGGTGGGAATTTATTTCCATATGTGGTACTCATAATTTCCGTCTTTACAAGGAAAGTTCTTTCGATGTCTCAATTTGTTTTATAGTCCAATTTCAAATGTTTATTTTAGTCTTACCGTAATCCGAACGCGAGCATTTGTACCGTCCTCCAACAAAATTGCAATTTTAGACTCAAAAAAATCCCACTGGTGGGAATTTATTTCCATATGTGGTACTCATAATTTCCGTCTTTACAAGGAAAGTTCTTTCGATATCTCAGTTTGTTTTACAGTCCAATTTCAAATGTTTATTTTTGTTGTACCGTAATCCGAGCACGAGCATTTGTACCGTCCCCCAACAAAATTGCAATTTTAGACTCAAAAAAATCCCACTGGTGGGAATTTATTTCCATATGTGGTACTCATAATTTCCGTCTTTACAAGGAAAGTTCTTTCGATGTCTCAATTTGTTTTATAGTCCAATTTAAAATGTTTATTTTAGTCTTTCCGTAATCCGAACGCGAGCATTTGTACCGTCCTCCAACAAAATTGCAATTTTAGACTCAAAAAAATCCCACTGGTGGGAATTTATTTCCATATGTGGTACTCATAATTTCCGTCATTACAAGGAAAGTTCTTTCGATATCCCAATTTGTTTTACAGTCCAATTTCAAATGTTTATTTTAGTCTTACCGTAATCCGAACGCGAGCATTTGTACCGTCCTCCAACAAAATTGCAATTTTAGACTCAAAAAAATCCCACTGGTGGGAATTTATTTCCATATGTGGTACTCATAATTTCCGTCATTACAAGGAAAGTTCTTTCGATATCCCAATTTGTTTTACAGTCCAATTTCAAATGTTTATTTTAGTCTTACCGTAATCCGAACCCGAGCATTTTTACCGTCCTCCAACAAAATTGCAATTTTAGACTCAAAAAAATCCCACTGGTGGGAATTTATTTCCATATGTGGTACTCATAATTTCCGTCTTTACAAGGAAAGTTCTTTCGATGTCTCAATTTGTTTTATAGTCCAATTTCAAATGTTTATTTTAGTCTTACCGTAATCCGAACGCGAGCATTTGTACCGTCCTCCAACAAAATTGCAATTTTAGACTCAAAAAAATCCCACTGGTGGGAATTTATTTCCATATGTGGTACTCATAATTTCCGTCTTTACAAGGAAAGTTCTTTCGATATCTCATTTTGTTTTACAGTCCAATTTCAAATGTTTATTTAAGTCGTAAAGTAATCCGGGCACGAGCATTTGTTCCTTCCCAAACAAAATTGCTATTTTAGACTCAAAAAAATCCCACTGGTGGGAATTTATTTCCATATGTGGTACTCATAATTTCCGTCTTTACAAGGAAAGTTCTTTCGATATCTCAATTTGTTTTACAGTCCAATTTCAAATGTTTATTTAAGTCGTACAGTAATCCGGGCACGAGCATTTGTTCCGTCCCCAAACAAAATTGCAATTTTAGACTCAAAAAAACCCCACTGGTGGGAATTTATTTCCATATGTGGTACTCATAATTTCCGTCTTTACAAGGAAAGTTCTTTCGATGTCTCAATTTGTTTTATAGTCCAATTTCAAATGTTTATTTTAGTCTTACCGTAATCCGAACGCGAGCATTTGTACCGTCCTCCAACAAAATTGCCATTTTAGACTCAAAAAAATCCCACTGGTGGGAATTTATTTCCATATGTGGTACTCATAATTTCCGTCATTACAAGGAAAGTTCTTTCGATATCCCAATTTGTTTTACAGTCCAATTTCAAATGTTTATTTTAGTCTTACCGTAATCCGAACCCGAGCATTTGTACCGTCCTCCAACAAAATTGCAATTTTAGACTCAAAAAAATCCCACTGGTGGGAATTTATTTCCATATGTGGTACTCATAATTTCCGTCTTTACAAGGAAAGTTCTTTCGATGTCTCAATTTGTTTTTTAGTCCAATTTCAAATGTTTATTTTAGTCTTACCGTAATCCGAACGCGAGCATTTGTACCGTCCTCCAACAAAATTGCAATTTTAGACTCAAAAAAATCCCACTGGTGGGAATTTATTTCCATATGTGGTACTCATAATTTCCGTCTTTACAAGGAAAGTTCTTTCGATATCTCAATTTGTTTTACAGTCCAATTTCAAATGTTTATTTAAGTCGTAAAGTAATCCGGGCACGAGCATTTGTTCCGTCCCAAACAAAATTACTATTTTAGACTCAAAAAAATCCCACTGGTGGGAATTTATTTCCTTATGTGGTACTCATAATTTCCGTCTTTACAAGGAAAGTTTTTTCGATATCTCAATTTGTTTTACAGTCCAATTTCAAATGTTTATTTAAGTCTTACCGTAATCCGAACCCGAGCATTTTTACCGTCCTCCAACAAAATTGCAATTTTAGACTCAAAAAAATCCCACTGGTGGGAATTTATTTCCATATGTGGTACTCATAATTTCCGTCATTACAAGGAAAGTTCTTTCGATATCCCAATTTGTTTTACAGTCCAATTTCAAATGTTTATTTTAGTCTTACCGTAATCCGAACGCGAGCATTTGTACCGTCCTCCAACAAAATTGCAATTTTAGACTCAAAAAAATCCCACTGGTGGGAATTTATTTCCATATGTGGTACTCATAATTTCCGTCTTTACAAGGAAAGTTCTTTCGATATCTCAATTTGTTTTACAGTCCAATTTCAAATGTCTATTTTTGTTGTACCGTAATCCGAGCACGAGCATTTGTACCGTCCCCCAACAAAATTGCAATTTTAGACTCAAAAAAATCCCACTGGTGGGAATTTATTTCCATATGTGGTACTCATAATTTCCGTCTTTACAAGGAAAGTTCTTTCGATATCTCAATTTGTTTTACAGTCCTATTTCAAATGTTTATTTAAGTTGTACAGTAATCCGGGCACGAGCATTTCTACCGTCCCGAAACAAAATTGCAATTTTAGACTCAAAAAAATCCCACTGGTGGGAATTTATTTCCATATGTGGTACTCATAATTTCCGTCTTTACAAGGAAAGTTCTTTCGATGTCTCAATTTGTTTTATAGTCCAATTTAAAATGTTTATTTTAGTCTTACCGTAATCCGAACGCGAGCATTTGTACCGTCCTCCAACAAAATTGCAATTTTAGACTCAAAAAAATCCCACTGGTGGGAATTTATTTCCATATGTGGTACTCATAATTTCCGTCATTACAAGGAAAGTTCTTTCGATATCCCAATTTGTTTTACAGTCCAATTTCAAATGTTTATTTTAGTCTTACCGTAATCCGAACGCGAGCATTTGTACCGTCCTCCAACAAAATTGCAATTTTAGACTCAAAAAAATCCCACTGGTGGGAATTTATTTCCATATGTGGTACTCATAATTTCCGTCATTACAAGGAAAGTTCTTTCGATATCCCAATTTGTTTTACACTCCAATTTCAAATGTTTATTTTAGTCTTACCGTAATCCGAACCCGAGCATTTTTACCGTCCTCCAACAAAATTGCAATTTTAGACTCAAAAAAATCCCACTGGTGGGAATTTATTTCCATATGTGGTACTCATAATTTCCGTCTTTACAAGGAAAGTTCTTTCGATGTCTCAATTTGTTTTATAGTCCAATTTCAAATGTTTATTTTAGTCTTACCGTAATCCGAACGCGAGCATTTGTACCGTCCTCCAACAAAATTGCAATTTTAGACTCAAAAAAATCCCACTGGTGGGAATTTATTTCCATATGTGGTACTCATAATTTCCGTCTTTACAAGGAAAGTTCTTTCGATATCTCAATTTGTTTTACAGTCCAATTTCAAATGTTTATTTAAGTCGTAAAGTAATCCGGGCACGAGCATTTGTTCCTTCCCAAACAAAATTGCTATTTTAGACTCAAAAAAATCCCACTGGTGGGAATTTATTTCCATATGTGGTACTCATAATTTCCGTCTTTACAAGGAAAGTTCTTTCGATATCTCAATTTGTTTTACAGTCCAATTTCAAATGTTTATTTAAGTCGTACAGTAATCCGGGCACGAGCATTTGTTCCGTCCCCAAACAAAATTGCAATTTTAGACTCAAAAAAACCCCACTGGTGGGAATTTATTTCCATATGTGGTACTCATAATTTCCGTCTTTACAAGGAAAGTTCTTTCGATGTCTCAATTTGTTTTATAGTCCAATTTAAAATGTTTATTTTAGTCTTACCGTAATCCGAACGCGAGCATTTGTACCGTCCTCCAACAAAATTGCAATTTTAGACTCAAAAAAATCCCACTGGTGGGAATTTATTTCCATATGTGGTACTCATAATTTCCGTCATTACAAGGAAAGTTCTTTCGATATCCCAATTTGTTTTACAGTCCAATTTCAAATGTTTATTTTAGTCTTACCGTAATCCGAACGCGAGCATTTGTACCGTCCTCCAACAAAATTGCAATTTTAGACTCAAAAAAATCCCACTGGTGGGAATTTATTTCCATATGTGGTACTCATAATTTCCGTCTTTACAAGGAAAGTTCTTTCGATATCTCAATTTGTTTTACAGTCCAATTTCAAATGTTTATTTAAGTCGTAAAGTAATCCGGGCACGAGCATTTGTTCCTTCCCAAACAAAATTGCTATTTTAGACTCAAAAAAATCCCACTGGTGGGAATTTATTTCCATATGTGGTACTCATAATTTCCGTCTTTACAAGGAAAGTTCTTTCGATATCTCAATTTGTTTTACAGTCCAATTTCAAATGTTTATTTAAGTCGTACAGTAATCCGGGCACGAGCATTTGTTCCGTCCCCAAACAAAATTGCAATTTTAGACTCAAAAAAACCCCACTGGTGGGAATTTATTTCCATATGTGGTACTCATAATTTCCGTCTTTACAAGGAAAGTTCTTTCGATGTCTCAATTTGTTTTATAGTCCAATTTAAAATGTTTATTTTAGTCTTACCGTAATCCGAACGCGAGCATTTGTACCGTCCTCCAACAAAATTGCAATTTTAGACTCAAAAAAATCCCACTGGTGGGAATTTATTTCCATATGTGGTACTCATAATTTCCGTCATTACAAGGAAAGTTCTTTCGATATCCCAATTTGTTTTACAGTCCAATTTCAAATGTTTATTTTAGTCTTACCGTAATCCGAACGCGAGCATTTGTACCGTCCTCCAACAAAATTGCAATTTTAGACTAAAAAAAATCCCACTGGTGGGAATTTATTTCCATATGTGGTACTCATAATTTCCGTCATTACAAGGAAAGTTCTTTCGATATCCCAATTTGTTTTACAGTCCAATTTCAAATGTTTATTTTAGTCTTACCGTAATCCGAACCCGAGCATTTTTACCGTCCTCCAACAAAATTGCAATTTTAGACTCAAAAAAATCCCACTGGTGGGAATTTATTTCCATATGTGGTACTCATAATTTCCGTCTTTACAAGGAAAGTTCTTTCGATATCCCAATTTGTTTTACAGTCCAATTTCAAATGTTTATTTTAGTCTTACCGTAATCCGAACGCGAGCATTTGTACCGTCCTCCAACAAAATTGCAATTTTAGACTCAAAAAAATCCCACTGGTGGGAATTTATTTCCATATGTGGTACTCATAATTTCCGTCTTTACAAGGAAAGTTCTTTCGATATCTCAATTTGTTTTACAGTCCTATTTCAAATGTTTATTTAAGTCGTAAAGTAATCCGGGCACGAGCATTTGTTCCTTCCCAAACAAAATTGCTATTTTAGACTCAAAAAAATCCCACTGGTGGGAATTTATTTCCATATGTGGTACTCATAATTTCCGTCTTTACAAGGAAAGTTCTTTCGATATCTCAATTTGTTTTATAGTCCAATTTCAAATGTTTATTTAAGTCGTACAGTAATCCGGGCACGAGCATTTGTTCCGTCCCCAAACAAAATTGCAATTTTAGACTCAAAAAAACCCCACTGGTGGGAATTTATTTCCATATGTGGTACTCATAATTTCCGTCTTTACAAGGAAAGTTCTTTCGATGTCTCAATTTGTTTTATAGTCCAATTTCAAATGTTTATTTTAGTCTTACCGTAATCCGAACGCGAGCATTTGTACCGTCCTCCAACAAAATTGCCATTTTAGACTCAAAAAAATCCCACTGGTGGGAATTTATTTCCATATGTGGTACTCATAATTTCCGTCATTACAAGGAAAGTTCTTTCGATATCCCAATTTGTTTTACAGTCCAATTTCAAATGTTTATTTTAGTCTTACCGTAATCCGAACCCGAGCATTTGTACCGTCCTCCAACAAAATTGCAATTTTAGACTCAAAAAAATCCCACTGGTGGGAATTTATTTCCATATGTGGTACTCATAATTTCCGTCTTTACAAGGAAAGTTCTTTCGATGTCTCAATTTGTTTTATAGTCCAATTTCAAATGTTTATTTTAGTCTTACCGTAATCCGAACGCGAGCATTTGTACCGTCCTCCAACAAAATTGCAATTTTAGACTCAAAAAAATCCCACTGGTGGGAATTTATTTCCATATGTGGTACTCATAATTTCCGTCTTTACAAGGAAAGTTCTTTCGATATCTCAGTTTGTTTTATAGTCCAATTTCAAATGTTTATTTAAGTCGTAAAGTAATCCGGGCACGAGCATTTGTTCCGTCCCAAACAAAATTACTATTTTAGACTCAAAAAAATCCCACTGGTGGGAATTTATTTCCTTATGTGGTACTCATAATTTCCGTCTTTACAAGGAAAGTTTTTTCGATATCTCAATATGTTTTACAGTCCAATTTCAAATGTTTATTTTAGTCTTACCGTAATCCGTACCCGAGCATTTTTACCGTCCTCCAACAAAATTGCAATTTTAGACTCAAAAAAATCCCACTGGTGGGAATTTATTTCCATATGTGGTACTCATAATTTCCGTCTTTACAAGGAAAGTTCTTTCGATGTCTCAATTTGTTTTATAGTCCAATTTCAAATGTTTATTTTAGTCTTACCGTAATCCGAACGCGAGCATTTGTACCGTCCTCCAACAAAATTGCAATTTTAGACTCAAAAAAATCCCACTGGTGGGAATTTATTTCCATATGTGGTACTCATAATTTCCGTCTTTACAAGGAAAGTTCTTTCGATATCTCAGTTTGTTTTACAGTCCAATTTCAAATGTTTATTTTTGTTGTACCGTAATCCGAGCACGAGCATTTGTACCGTCCCCCAAAAAAATTGCAATTTTAGACTCAAAAAAATCCCACTGGTGGGAATTTATTTCCATATGTGGTACTCATAATTTCCGTCTTTACAAGGAAAGTTCTTTCGATGTCTCAATTTGTTTTATAGTCCAATTTAAAATGTTTATTTTAGTCTTACCGTAATCCGAACGCGAGCATTTGTACCGTCCTCCAACAAAATTGCAATTTTAGACTCAAAAAAATCCCACTGGTGGGAATTTATTTCCATATGTGGTACTCATAATTTCCGTCATTACAAGGAAAGTTCTTTCGATATCCCAATTTGTTTTACAGTCCAATTTCAAATGTTTATTTTAGTCTTACCGTAATCCGAACGCGAGCATTTGTACCGTCCTCCAACAAAATTGCAATTTTAGACTCAAAAAAATCCCACTGGTGGGAATTTATTTCCATATGTGGTACTCATAATTTCCGTCATTACAAGGAAAGTTCTTTCGATATCCCAATTTGTTTTACAGTCCAATTTCAAATGTTTATTTTAGTCTTACCGTAATCCGAACCCGAGCATTTTTACCGTCCTCCAACAAAATTGCAATTTTAGACTCAAAAAAATCCCACTGGTGGGAATTTATTTCCATATGTGGTACTCATAATTTCCGTCTTTACAAGGAAAGTTCTTTCGATGTCTCAATTTGTTTTATAGTCCAATTTCAAATGTTTATTTTAGTCTTACCGTAATCCGAACGCGAGCATTTGTACCGTCCTCCAACAAAATTGCAATTTTAGACTCAAAAAAATCCCACTGGTGGGAATTTATTTCCATATGTGGTACTCATAATTTCCGTCTTTACAAGGAAAGTTCTTTCGATATCTCAATTTGTTTTACAGTCCAATTTCAAATGTTTATTTAAGTCGTAAAGTAATCCGGGCACGAGCATTTGTTCCTTCCCAAACAAAATTGCTATTTTAGACTCAAAAAAATCCCACTGGTGGGAATTTATTTCCATATGTGGTACTCATAATTTCCGTCTTTACAAGGAAAGTTCTTTCGATATCTCAATTTGTTTTACAGTCCAATTTCAAATGTTTATTTAAGTCGTACAGTAATCCGGGCACGAGCATTTGTTCCGTCCCCAAACAAAATTGCAATTTTAGACTCAAAAAAACCCCACTGGTGGGAATTTATTTCCATATGTGGTACTCATAATTTCCGTCTTTACAAGGAAAGTTCTTTCGATGTCTCAATTTGTTTTATAGTCCAATTTCAAATGTTTATTTTAGTCTTACCGTAATCCGAACGCGAGCATTTGTACCGTCCTCCAACAAAATTGCCATTTTAGACTCAAAAAAATCCCACTGGTGGGAATTTATTTCCATATGTGGTACTCATAATTTCCGTCATTACAAGGAAAGTTCTTTCGATATCCCAATTTGTTTTACAGTCCAATTTCAAATGTTTATTTTAGTCTTACCGTAATCCGAACCCGAGCATTTGTACCGTCCTCCAACAAAATTGCAATTTTAGACTCAAAAAAATCCCACTGGTGGGAATTTATTTCCATATGTGGTACTCATAATTTCCGTCTTTACAAGGAAAGTTCTTTCGATGTCTCAATTTGTTTTTTAGTCCAATTTCAAATGTTTATTTTAGTCTTACCGTAATCCGAACGCGAGCATTTGTACCGTCCTCCAACAAAATTGCAATTTTAGACTCAAAAAAATCCCACTGGTGGGAATTTATTTCCATATGTGGTACTCATAATTTCCGTCTTTACAAGGAAAGTTCTTTCGATATCTCAATTTGTTTTACAGTCCAATTTCAAATGTTTATTTAAGTCGTAAAGTAATCCGGGCACGAGCATTTGTTCCGTCCCAAACAAAATTACTATTTTAGACTCAAAAAAATCCCACTGGTGGGAATTTATTTCCTTATGTGGTACTCATAATGGCTACCACTTATTGAAATAAATTTCCACCTGTGGGAGTTTTCTGAGGCTAAAATTGAAATTTTGTTGGAAGACGGTACAAAAGCTCGTGTTCGAATTATGGTAAGACTAAAATGAACTTTTGAAATTGGAGGGTCAAAAAAAATTGTGATAATGATAGAAGTTTCCTTGAGAAGACGGAAATTATGACTACCACTTATGGAAATAAATTCCCACCTGTGGCATATTTTTTTTAGGCTAAAATTGAAATTTTGTTGGAAGACGGGACAAAAGATCGTGTTTGAATTACGGTAAGACTAAAATGAACTTTTAAAATTAAACGGTCAAAAAAAATTGAGATAACGATAGTAGTTTCCTTGTGAAGACAGAAATTATGACTTCCACTTATGGAAATAAATTCCCACCAGTGGCATTTTTTTGAGGCTAAAATTGAAATTTTGTTGGAAGACGGGACAAAAGATCGTGTTTGAATTACGTTAAGACTAAAATGAACTTTTAAAATTAAACGGTCAAAAAAAATTGAAATAACGATAGTAGTTTCCTTGTGAAGACAGAAATTATGACTTCCACTTATGGAAATAAATTCCCACCAGTGGCATTTTTTTTAGGCTAAAATTGAAATTTTGTTGGAAGACGGGACAAAAGATCGTGTTTGAATTACAGTAAGGCTAAAATGAATTTTTAAAATTAAACGGTCAAAAAAAATTGAGATAACGATAGTAGTTTCCTTGTGAAGACAGAAATTATGACTTCCACTTATGGAAATAAATTCCCACCAGTGGCATTTTTTTGAGGCTAAAATTGAAATTTTGTTGGAAGACGGGACAAAAGATCGTGTTTGAATTACGTTAAGACTAAAATGAACTTTTAAAATTAAACGGTCAAAAAAAATTGAAATAACGATAGTAGTTTCCTTGTGAAGACAGAAATTATGACTTCCACTTATGGAAATAAATTCCCACCAGTGGCATTTTTTTTAGGCTAAAATTGAAATTTTGTTGGAAGACGGGACAAAAGATCGTGTTTGAATTACAGTAAGGCTAAAATGAATTTTTAAAATTAAACGGTCAAAAAAAATTGAGATAACGATAGTAGTTTCCTTGTGAAGACAGAAATTATGACTTCCACTTATGGAAATAAATTCCCACCAGTGGGAGTTTTTTGAGGCTAAAATTGAAATTTTGTTGTAAGACGGTACAAAATCTCATGTTCGGATTACAGTAAGACTAAAATGAACTTTTAAAATTGGACGGTCAAAAAAATTGAGATAACGATAGTAGTTTCCTTGTGAAGACGGAAATTATGACTACCACTTATGGAAATAAATTCCCACCAGTGTGATTTTTTTTAGGCTAAAATTGAAATTTTGTTGGAAGACGGTACAAAATCTCGTGTTCGGGTTACGGTAAGACTAAAATGAACATTTGAAATTGGACGATCAAAAAAATTGAGATAACGATAGTAGTTTCTTTGTGAAGACGGAAATTATGGCTACCACTTATGAAAATAAATTCCCACCTGTGGGAGTTTTCTGAGGCTAAAATTGAAATTTTGTTGGAAGACGGTACAAAAGCTCGTGTTCGAATTACGGTAAGACTAAAATGAACTTTTCAAATTGGACGGTCAAAAAAAATTGTGATAACGATAGAAGTTTCCTTGAGAAGATGGAAATTATGACTACCACTTATGGAAATAAATTCCCACCAGTGGGAGTTTTTTGAGGTTAAAATTTAAATTTTGTTGGAAGACGGAACAAAAGCTCGTGTTCGGATTACGGTAATACTAAAATGAACTTTTGAAATTGGACGGTCAAAAAAAATCGAGATAACGATAGAAGTTTCCTTGTGAAGACGGAAATTATGACTACCATTTATGGAAATAAATTCCCACCAGTGGGAGTTTTTTTAGGCTAAAATTGAAATTTTGTTGTAAGACGGTACAAAATCTCGTGTTCGGATTACGGTAAGACTAAAATTAACTTTTGAAATTGGACGGTCAAAAAAATTGAGATAACGATAGAAGTTTCCTTGTGAAGACGGAAATTATGGCTACCACTTATTGAAATAAATTTCCACCTGTGGGAGTTTTCTGAGGCTAAAATTGAAATTTTGTTGGAAGACGGTACAAAAGCTCGTGTTCGAATTATGGTAAGACTAAAATGAACTTTTGAAATTGGAGGGTCAAAAAAAATTGTGATAATGATAGAAGTTTCCTTGAGAAGACGGAAATTATGACTACCACTTATGGAAATAAATTCCCACCTGTGGCATATTTTTTTTAGGCTAAAATTGAAATTTTGTTGGAAGACGGGACAAAAGATCGTGTTTGAATTACGGTAAGACTAAAATGAACTTTTAAAATTAAACGGTCAAAAAAAATTGAGATAACGATAGTAGTTTCCTTGTGAAGACAGAAATTATGACTTCCACTTATGGAAATAAATTCCCACCAGTGGCATTTTTTTGAGGCTAAAATTGAAATTTTGTTGGAAGACGGGACAAAAGATCGTGTTTGAATTACGTTAAGACTAAAATGAACTTTTAAAATTAAACGGTCAAAAAAAATTGAGATAACGATAGTAGTTTCCTTGTGAAGACAGAAATTATGACTTCCACTTATGGAAATAAATTCCCACCAGTGGCATTTTTTTGAGGCTAAAATTGAAATTTTGTTGGAAGACGGGACAAAAGATCGTGTTTGAATTACAGTAAGGCTAAAATGAATTTTTAAAATTAAACGGTCAAAAAAAATTGAGATAACGATAGTAGTTTCCTTGTGAAGACAGAAATTATGACTTCCACTTATGGAAATAAATTCCCACCAGTGGGAGTTTTTTGAGGCTAAAATTGAAATTTTGTTGTAAGACGGTACAAAATCTCATGTTCGGATTACGGTAAGACTAAAATGAACTTTTAAAATTGGACGGTCAAAAAAATTGAGATAACGATAGTAGTTTCCTTGTGAAGACGGAAATTATGACTACCACTTATGGAAATAAATTCCCACCAGTGTGATTTTTTTTAGGCTAAAATTGAAATTTTGTTGGAAGACGGTACAAAATCTCGTGTTCGGGTTACGGTAAGACTAAAATGAACATTTGAAATTGGACGATCAAAAAAATTGAGATAACGATAGTAGTTTCTTTGTGAAGACGGAAATTATGGCTACCACTTATGAAAATAAATTCCCACCTGTGGGAGTTTTCTGAGGCTAAAATTGAAATTTTGTTGGAAGACGGTACAAAAGCTCGTGTTCGAATTACGGTAAGACTAAAATGAACTTTTCAAATTGGACGGTCAAAAAAAATTGTGATAACGATAGAAGTTTCCTTGAGAAGATGGAAATTATGACTACCACTTATGGAAATAAATTCCCACCAGTGGGAGTTTTTTGAGGTTAAAATTTAAATTTTGTTGGAAGACGGAACAAAAGCTCGTGTTCGGATTACGGTAATACTAAAATGAACTTTTGAAATTGGACGGTCAAAAAAAATCGAGATAACGATAGAAGTTTCCTTGTGAAGACGGAAATTATGACTACCATTTATGGAAATAAATTCCCACCAGTGGGAGTTTTTTTAGGCTAAAATTGAAATTTTGTTGTAAGACGGTACAAAATCTCGTGTTCGGATTACGGTAAGACTAAAATTAACTTTTGAAATTGGACGGTCAAAAAAATTGAGATAACGATAGAAGTTTCCTTGTGAAGACGGAAATTATGGCTACCACTTATTGAAATAAATTTCCACCAGTGGGAGTTTTTTTAGGCTAAAATTGAAATTTTGTTGGAAGACGGCACAAAATCTCGTGTTCGGATTGCGAGAAGACTAAAATGAACTTTTGAAATTGGACGGTCAAAAAAAATTGTGATAACGATAGAAGTTTCCTTGAGAAGGCGGAAATTATGACTACCACTTATGGAAATAAAATCCCACCAGTGTGAGTTTTCTAAGGCTAAAATTGAAATTTTGTTGTAAGACGGTACAAAATCTCGTGTTCGGATTACGGTAAGACTAAAATGAACTTTTGAAATTGGACTGTCAAAACAATTGAGATAACGATAGTAGTTTCCTTATGAAGCCGAAAATTATGACTACCACTTATGGAAATTAATTCCCACCAGTGGGATTTTTTTGAGGCTAAAATTGAAATTTTGCTGGATGACGGTACAAAAGCTTGTGTTCGGATTACGGTAAGACTAAAATGAACTTTTGAAATTGGATGGTCGAAAAAAATTGAGATAACGATAGAAGTTTCCTTGTGAAGACGAAAATTATGACTACCATTTATGGAAAAAAATTCCCACCAGTGGGAGTTTTTTGAGACTAAAATTGAAAGTTTGTTGGAAGACGGTACAAAAGCTCGTGTTCGGATTACGGTACGACTAAAATGAACTTTTGAAATTGGACGGTCAAAAAAAATTGAGATAACGATAGAAGTTTCCTTGTGATGACAAAAATTATGACTTCCACTTATGGAAATAAATTCCCACCAATGGGAGTTTTTTAAGGCTAAAATTGAAATTTTGTTGGAAGACGGTACAAAATCTCGTGTTCGGATTATGGTAAGACTAAAATGAACTTTTGAAATTGGACGGTCAAAAAATTTGAGATAACGATAGTAGT
Organism: Hydrangea macrophylla; assembly: GCA_033977485.1. NCBI lineage: Eukaryota > Viridiplantae > Streptophyta > Magnoliopsida > Cornales > Hydrangeaceae > Hydrangea > Hydrangea macrophylla. The sequence continues at coordinate 82,356,367 of CM066996.1, forward strand.
TTCCTTTTGAAAACGGAAATTATGACTACCACTTATGGAAATAAATTCCCACCAGTGGGAGTTTTCTGAGGCTAAAATTGAAATTTTGTTGGAAGACGGTACAAAATCTCGTGTTCGGATTACGGCAAAACTAAAATGAACTTTTGAAATTGGACGGTCGAAAAAAATTGTGATAATGATAGAAGTTTCCTTGAGAAGACGGAAATTATGACTACCACTTATCGAAATAAATTCCCACCAGTGGCATTTTTTTGAGGCTAAAATTGAAATTTTGTTGGAAGACGGGACAAAAGCTCGTGTTTGAATTACGGTAAGACTAAAATGAACTTTTAAAATTAAATGGTCAAAAAAAATTGATATAACGATAGTAGTTTCCTTGTGAAGACGGAAATTATGACTACCACTTATGGAAATAAATTCCCACCAGTGGGAGTTTTCTGAGGCTAAAATTGAATTTTTGTTGGAAGACGGTACAAAAGCTCGTGTTCGGATTACGGTAAGACTAAAATGAACTTTTGAAATCGGACGGTCAAGAAAATTGAGATAACGATAGTAGTTTCCTTGTGAAGACGGAAATTATGACTACCACTTATGGAAATAAATTCCCAACAGTGGAATTTTTTTGAGGCTAAAATTGAAATTTTGTTGAAAGACGGTACAAAAGCTCGTGTTCGGATTACGCTAAGACTAAAATGAACTTTTGAAATTGGACAGTCAAAAAAAATCGAGATAACGATAGAAGTTTCCATGTGAAGACGGAAATTATGACTACCATTTATGTAAATAAATTCCCACCAGTGGGAGTGTTTTGAGGCTAAAATTGAAATTTTGTTGTAAGTCGGTACAAAATCTCGTATTCGGATTACAGTAAGACTAAAATGAACTTTCGAATTTGGACGGTCAAAAAAATTGAGATAACGATAGAAGTTTCCTTGTGAAGATGGAAATTATGGCTACCACTTATGGAAATAAATTCCCACCAGTGGGAGTTTTTTTATGCTAAAATTGAAATTTTGTTGGAAGTCGGTACAAAATCTCGTGTTCGGATTACGGTAAGACTAAAATGAACTTTTGAAATTGGACAGTCAAAAAAATTGTGATAACGATAGAAGTTTCCTTGAGAAGACGGAAATTATGACTACCACTTATGGAAATAAATTCCCACCAGTGGGAGTTTTTTGAGGCTAAGATTGAAATTTTGTTGTAAGACGGTACAAAATCTCGTGTTCGGATTACGGAAAGACTAAAATGAACTTTTGAAATTGGACGGTCAAACAAATTGAGATAACGATAGAAGTTTCCTTGTGCAGTTGGAAATTATGGCTACCACTTATGGAAATATATTTCCCTGAGTGGGATTTTTTTTAGGCTAAAATTGAAATTTTGTTGGAAGACGGTACAAAATCTCGTGTTCGGATTACGAGAAGACAAAAATGAACTTTTGAAGTTGGTCGGTCAAAAAAAATTGTGATAACGATAGAAGTTTCCTTGAGAAGACGGAAATTATGACTACCACTTATGGAAATAAATTCCAACCAGTGGGATTTGTTTTAGGCTAAAATTGAAATTTTGTTGGAAGACGGTACAAAAGCTCTTGTTTGAATTACGGTAAGATTAAAATGAACTTTTGAAATTGGACGGTAAAAAAAAATCGATATAACGATAGAAGTTTCCTTCTGAAGGCGGAAATTATGACTACCATTTATGGAAATAAATTCCCACCAGTGGGAGTTTTTTGAGGCTAAGATTGAAATTTTGTTGTAAGACGGTACAAAATCTCCTGTTCGGATTACGGAAAGACTAAAATGAACTTTTGAAATTGGAAGGTCAAACAAATTGAGATAACGATAGAAGTTTCCTTGTGCAGTTGGAAATTATGGCTACCACTTATGGAAATATATTTCCCTGAGTGGGATTTTTTTTAGGCTAAAATTGAACTTTTGTTGGAAGACGGTACAAAATCTCGTGTTCGGATTACGAGAAGACAAAAATGAACTTTTGAAGTTGGTCGGTCAAAAAAAATTGTGATAACGATAAAAGTTTCCTTGAGAAGACGGAAATTATGACTACCACTTATGGAAATAAATTCCAACCAGTGGGATTTTTTTTAGGCTAAAATTGAAATTTTGTTGGAAGACGGTACAAAAGCTCGTGTTCGAATTATGGTAAGACTAAAATGAACTTTTGAAATTGGAGGGTCAAAAAAAATTGTGATAATGATAGAAGTTTCCTTGAGAAGACGGAAATTATGACTACCACTTATGGAAATAAATTCCCACCTGTGGCATATTTTTTTTAGGCTAAAATTGAAATTTTGTTGGAAGACGGGACAAAAGATCGTGTTTGAATTACGGTAAGACTAAAATGAACTTTTAAAATTAAACGGTCAAAAAAAATTGAGATAACGATAGTAGTTTCCTTGTGAAGACAGAAATTATGACTTCCACTTATGGAAATAAATTCCCACCAGTGGCATTTTTTTGAGGCTAAAATTGAAATTTTGTTGGAAGACGGGACAAAAGATCGTGTTTGAATTACGTTAAGACTAAAATGAACTTTTAAAATTAAACGGTCAAAAAAAATTGAGATAACGATAGTAGTTTCCTTGTGAAGACAGAAATTATGACTTCCACTTATGGAAATAAATTCCCACCAGTGGCATTTTTTTGAGGCTAAAATTGAAATTTTGTTGGAAGACGGGACAAAAGATCGTGTTTGAATTACAGTAAGGCTAAAATGAATTTTTAAAATTAAACGGTCAAAAAAAATTGAGATAACGATAGTAGTTTCCTTGTGAAGACAGAAATTATGACTTCCACTTATGGAAATAAATTCCCACCAGTGGGAGTTTTTTGAGGCTAAAATTGAAATTTTGTTGTAAGACGGTACAAAATCTCATGTTCGGATTACAGTAAGACTAAAATGAACTTTTAAAATTGGACGGTCAAAAAAATTGAGATAACGATAGTAGTTTCCTTGTGAAGACGGAAATTATGACTACCACTTATGGAAATAAATTCCCACCAGTGTGATTTTTTTTAGGCTAAAATTGAAATTTTGTTGGAAGACGGTACAAAATCTCGTGTTCGGGTTACGGTAAGACTAAAATGAACATTTGAAATTGGACGATCAAAAAAATTGAGATAACGATAGTAGTTTCTTTGTGAAGACGGAAATTATGGCTACCACTTATGAAAATAAATTCCCACCTGTGGGAGTTTTCTGAGGCTAAAATTGAAATTTTGTTGGAAGACGGTACAAAAGCTCGTGTTCGAATTACGGTAAGACTAAAATGAACTTTTCAAATTGGACGGTCAAAAAAAATTGTGATAACGATAGAAGTTTCCTTGAGAAGATGGAAATTATGACTACCACTTATGGAAATAAATTCCCACCAGTGGGAGTTTTTTGAGGTTAAAATTTAAATTTTGTTGGAAGACGGAACAAAAGCTCGTGTTCGGATTACGGTAATACTAAAATGAACTTTTGAAATTGGACGGTCAAAAAAAATCGAGATAACGATAGAAGTTTCCTTGTGAAGACGGAAATTATGACTACCATTTATGGAAATAAATTCCCACCAGTGGGAGTTTTTTTAGGCTAAAATTGAAATTTTGTTGTAAGACGGTACAAAATCTCGTGTTCGGATTACGGTAAGACTAAAATTAACTTTTGAAATTGGACGGTCAAAAAAATTGAGATAACGATAGAAGTTTCCTTGTGAAGACGGAAATTATGGCTACCACTTATTGAAATAAATTTCCACCTGTGGGAGTTTTCTGAGGCTAAAATTGAAATTTTGTTGGAAGACGGTACAAAAGCTCGTGTTCGAATTATGGTAAGACTAAAATGAACTTTTGAAATTGGAGGGTCAAAAAAAATTGTGATAATGATAGAAGTTTCCTTGAGAAGACGGAAATTATGACTACCACTTATGGAAATAAATTCCCACCTGTGGCATATTTTTTTTAGGCTAAAATTGAAATTTTGTTGGAAGACGGGACAAAAGATCGTGTTTGAATTACGGTAAGACTAAAATGAACTTTTAAAATTAAACGGTCAAAAAAAATTGAGATAACGATAGTAGTTTCCTTGTGAAGACAGAAATTATGACTTCCACTTATGGAAATAAATTCCCACCAGTGGCATTTTTTTGAGGCTAAAATTGAAATTTTGTTGGAAGACGGGACAAAAGATCGTGTTTGAATTACGTTAAGACTAAAATGAACTTTTAAAATTAAACGGTCAAAAAAAATTGAGATAACGATAGTAGTTTCCTTGTGAAGACAGAAATTATGACTTCCACTTATGGAAATAAATTCCCACCAGTGGCATTTTTTTGAGGCTAAAATTGAAATTTTGTTGGAAGACGGGACAAAAGATCGTGTTTGAATTACAGTAAGGCTAAAATGAATTTTTAAAATTAAACGGTCAAAAAAAATTGAGATAACGATAGTAGTTTCCTTGTGAAGACAGAAATTATGACTTCCACTTATGGAAATAAATTCCCACCAGTGGGAGTTTTTTGAGGCTAAAATTGAAATTTTGTTGTAAGACGGTACAAAATCTCATGTTCGGATTACGGTAAGACTAAAATGAACTTTTAAAATTGGACGGTCAAAAAAATTGAGATAACGATAGTAGTTTCCTTGTGAAGACGGAAATTATGACTACCACTTATGGAAATAAATTCCCACCAGTGTGATTTTTTTTAGGCTAAAATTGAAATTTTGTTGGAAGACGGTACAAAATCTCGTGTTCGGGTTACGGTAAGACTAAAATGAACATTTGAAATTGGACGATCAAAAAAATTGAGATAACGATAGTAGTTTCTTTGTGAAGACGGAAATTATGGCTACCACTTATGAAAATAAATTCCCACCTATGGGAGTTTTCTGAGGCTAAAATTGAAATTTTGTTGGAAGACAGTACAAAAGCTCGTGTTCGAATTACGGTAAGACTAAAATGAACTTTTCAAATTGGACGGTCAAAAAAAATTGTGATAACGATAGAAGTTTCCTTGAGAAGATGGAAATTATGACTACCACTTATGGAAATAAATTCCCACCAGTGGGAGTTTTTTGAGGTTAAAATTTAAATTTTGTTGGAAGACGGAACAAAAGCTCGTGTTCGGATTACGGTAATACTAAAATGAACTTTTGAAATTGGACGGTCAAAAAAAATCGAGATAACGATAGAAGTTTCCTTGTGAAGACGGAAATTATGACTACCATTTATGGAAATAAATTCCCACCAGTGGGAGTTTTTTTAGGCTAAAATTGAAATTTTGTTGTAAGACGGTACAAAATCTCGTGTTCGGATTACGGTAAGACTAAAATTAACTTTTGAAATTGGACGGTCAAAAAAATTGAGATAACGATAGAAGTTTCCTTGTGAAGACGGAAATTATGGCTACCACTTATTGAAATAAATTTCCACCAGTGGGAGTTTTTTTAGGCTAAAATTGAAATTTTGTTGGAAGACGGCACAAAATCTCGTGTTCGGATTGCGAGAAGACTAAAATGAACTTTTGAAATTGGACGGTCAAAAAAAATTGTGATAACGATAGAAGTTTCCTTGAGAAGGCGGAAATTATGACTACCACTTATGGAAATAAAATCCCACCAGTGTGAGTTTTCTAAGGCTAAAATTGAAATTTTGTTGTAAGACGGTACAAAATCTCGTGTTCGGATTACGGTAAGACTAAAATGAACTTTTGAAATTGGACTGTCAAAACAATTGAGATAACGATAGTAGTTTCCTTATGAAGCCGAAAATTATGACTACCACTTATGGAAATTAATTCCCACCAGTGGGATTTTTTTGAGGCTAAAATTGAAATTTTGCTGGATGACGGTACAAAAGCTTGTGTTCGGATTACGGTAAGACTAAAATGAACTTTTGAAATTGGATGGTCGAAAAAAATTGAGATAACGATAGAAGTTTCCTTGTGAAGACGAAAATTATGACTACCATTTATGGAAAAAAATTCCCACCAGTGGGAGTTTTTTGAGACTAAAATTGAAAGTTTGTTGGAAGACGGTACAAAAGCTCGTGTTCGGATTACGGTACGACTAAAATGAACTTTTGAAATTGGACGGTCAAAAAAAATTGAGATAACGATAGAAGTTTCCTTGTGATGACAAAAATTATGACTTCCACTTATGGAAATAAATTCCCACCAATGGGAGTTTTTTAAGGCTAAAATTGAAATTTTGTTGGAAGACGGTACAAAATCTCGTGTTCGGATTACGGTAAGACTAAAATGAACTTTTGAAATTGGACGGTCAAAAAATTTGAGATAACGATAGTAGTTTCCTTTTGAAAACGGAAATTATGACTACCACTTATGGAAATAAAATCCCACCAGTGGGAGTTTTCTGAGGCTAAAATTGAAATTTTGTTGGAAGACGGTACAAAATCTCGTGTTCGGATTACGGCAAAACTAAAATGAACTTTTGAAATTGGACGGTCGAAAAAAATTGTGATAATGATAGAAGTTTCCTTGAGAAGACGGAAATTATGACTACCACTTATCGAAATAAATTCCCACCAGTGGCATTTTTTTGAGGCTAAAATTGAAATTTTGTTGGAAGACGGGACAAAAGCTCGTGTTTGAATTACGGTAAGACTAAAATGAACTTTTAAAATTAAATGGTCAAAAAAAATTGATATAACGATAGTAGTTTCCTTGTGAAGACGGAAATTATGACTACCACTTATGGAAATAAATTCCCACCAGTGGGAGTTTTCTGAGGCTAAAATTGAATTTTTGTTGGAAGACGGTACAAAAGCTCGTGTTCGGATTACGGTAAGACTAAAATGAACTTTTGAAATCGGACGGTCAAGAAAATTGAGATAACGATAGTAGTTTCCTTGTGAAGACGGAAATTATGACTACCACTTATGGAAATAAATTCCCAACAGTGGAATTTTTTTGAGGCTAAAATTGAAATTTTGTTGAAAGACGGTACAAAAGCTCGTGTTCGGATTACGCTAAGACTAAAATGAACTTTTGAAATTGGACAGTCAAAAAAAATCGAGATAACGATAGAAGTTTCCATGTGAAGACGGAAATTATGACTACCATTTATGTAAATAAATTCCCACCAGTGGGAGTGTTTTGAGGCTAAAATTGAAATTTTGTTGTAAGTCGGTACAAAATCTCGTATTCGGATTACAGTAAGACTAAAATGAACTTTCGAATTTGGACGGTCAAAAAAATTGAGATAACGATAGAAGTTTCCTTGTGAAGATGGAAATTATGGCTACCACTTATGGAAATAAATTCCCACCAGTGGGAGTTTTTTTATGCTAAAATTGAAATTTTGTTGGAAGTCGGTACAAAATCTCGTGTTCGGATTACGGTAAGACTAAAATGAACTTTTGAAATTGGACAGTCAAAAAAATTGTGATAACGATAGAAGTTTCCTTGAGAAGACGGAAATTATGACTACCACTTATGGAAATAAATTCCCACCAGTGGGAGTTTTTTGAGGCTAAGATTGAAATTTTGTTGTAAGACGGTACAAAATCTCGTGTTCGGATTACGGAAAGACTAAAATGAACTTTTGAAATTGGACGGTCAAACAAATTGAGATAACGATAGAAGTTTCCTTGTGCAGTTGGAAATTATGGCTACCACTTATGGAAATATATTTCCCTGAGTGGGATTTTTTTTAGGCTAAAATTGAAATTTTGTTGGAAGACGGTACAAAATCTCGTGTTCGGATTACGAGAAGACAAAAATGAACTTTTGAAGTTGGTCGGTCAAAAAAAATTGTGATAACGATAGAAGTTTCCTTGAGAAGACGGAAATTATGACTACCACTTATGGAAATAAATTCCAACCAGTGGGATTTGTTTTAGGCTAAAATTGAAATTTTGTTGGAAGACGGTACAAAAGCTCTTGTTTGAATTACGGTAAGATTAAAATGAACTTTTGAAATTGGACGGTAAAAAAAAATCGATATAACGATAGAAGTTTCCTTCTGAAGGCGGAAATTATGACTACCATTTATGGAAATAAATTCCCACCAGTGGGAGTTTTTTGAGGCTAAGATTGAAATTTTGTTGTAAGACGGTACAAAATCTCCTGTTCGGATTACGGAAAGACTAAAATGAACTTTTGAAATTGGAAGGTCAAACAAATTGAGATAACGATAGAAGTTTCCTTGTGCAGTTGGAAATTATGGCTACCACTTATGGAAATATATTTCCCTGAGTGGGATTTTTTTTAGGCTAAAATTGAACTTTTGTTGGAAGACGGTACAAAATCTCGTGTTCGGATTACGAGAAGACAAAAATGAACTTTTGAAGTTGGTCGGTCAAAAAAAATTGTGATAACGATAAAAGTTTCCTTGAGAAGACGGAAATTATGACTACCACTTATGGAAATAAATTCCAACCAGTGGGATTTTTTTTAGGCTAAAATTGAAATTTTGTTGGAAGACGGTACAAAAGCTCGTGTTCGAATTATGGTAAGACTAAAATGAACTTTTGAAATTGGAGGGTCAAAAAAAATTGTGATAATGATAGAAGTTTCCTTGAGAAGACGGAAATTATGACTACCACTTATGGAAATAAATTCCCACCTGTGGCATATTTTTTTTAGGCTAAAATTGAAATTTTGTTGGAAGACGGGACAAAAGATCGTGTTTGAATTACGGTAAGACTAAAATGAACTTTTAAAATTAAACGGTCAAAAAAAATTGAGATAACGATAGTAGTTTCCTTGTGAAGACAGAAATTATGACTTCCACTTATGGAAATAAATTCCCACCAGTGGCATTTTTTTGAGGCTAAAATTGAAATTTTGTTGGAAGACGGGACAAAAGATCGTGTTTGAATTACGTTAAGACTAAAATGAACTTTTAAAATTAAACGGTCAAAAAAAATTGAGATAACGATAGTAGTTTCCTTGTGAAGACAGAAATTATGACTTCCACTTATGGAAATAAATTCCCACCAGTGGCATTTTTTTGAGGCTAAAATTGAAATTTTGTTGGAAGACGGGACAAAAGATCGTGTTTGAATTACAGTAAGGCTAAAATGAATTTTTAAAATTAAACGGTCAAAAAAAATTGAGATAACGATAGTAGTTTCCTTGTGAAGACAGAAATTATGACTTCCACTTATGGAAATAAATTCCCACCAGTGGGAGTTTTTTGAGGCTAAAATTGAAATTTTGTTGTAAGACGGTACAAAATCTCATGTTCGGATTACAGTAAGACTAAAATGAACTTTTAAAATTGGACGGTCAAAAAAATTGAGATAACGATAGTAGTTTCCTTGTGAAGACGGAAATTATGACTACCACTTATGGAAATAAATTCCCACCAGTGTGATTTTTTTTAGGCTAAAATTGAAATTTTGTTGGAAGACGGTACAAAATCTCGTGTTCGGGTTACGGTAAGACTAAAATGAACATTTGAAATTGGACGATCAAAAAAATTGAGATAACGATAGTAGTTTCTTTGTGAAGACGGAAATTATGGCTACCACTTATGAAAATAAATTCCCACCTGTGGGAGTTTTCTGAGGCTAAAATTGAAATTTTGTTGGAAGACGGTACAAAAGCTCGTGTTCGAATTACGGTAAGACTAAAATGAACTTTTCAAATTGGACGGTCAAAAAAAATTGTGATAACGATAGAAGTTTCCTTGAGAAGATGGAAATTATGACTACCACTTATGGAAATAAATTCCCACCAGTGGGAGTTTTTTGAGGTTAAAATTTAAATTTTGTTGGAAGACGGAACAAAAGCTCGTGTTCGGATTACGGTAATACTAAAATGAACTTTTGAAATTGGACGGTCAAAAAAAATCGAGATAACGATAGAAGTTTCCTTGTGAAGACGGAAATTATGACTACCATTTATGGAAATAAATTCCCACCAGTGGGAGTTTTTTTAGGCTAAAATTGAAATTTTGTTGTAAGACGGTACAAAATCTCGTGTTCGGATTACGGTAAGACTAAAATTAACTTTTGAAATTGGACGGTCAAAAAAATTGAGATAACGATAGAAGTTTCCTTGTGAAGACGGAAATTATGGCTACCACTTATTGAAATAAATTTCCACCTGTGGGAGTTTTCTGAGGCTAAAATTGAAATTTTGTTGGAAGACGGTACAAAAGCTCGTGTTCGAATTATGGTAAGACTAAAATGAACTTTTGAAATTGGAGGGTCAAAAAAAATTGTGATAATGATAGAAGTTTCCTTGAGAAGACGGAAATTATGACTACCACTTATGGAAATAAATTCCCACCTGTGGCATATTTTTTTTAGGCTAAAATTGAAATTTTGTTGGAAGACGGGACAAAAGATCGTGTTTGAATTACGGTAAGACTAAAATGAACTTTTAAAATTAAACGGTCAAAAAAAATTGAGATAACGATAGTAGTTTCCTTGTGAAGACAGAAATTATGACTTCCACTTATGGAAATAAATTCCCACCAGTGGCATTTTTTTGAGGCTAAAATTGAAATTTTGTTGGAAGACGGGACAAAAGATCGTGTTTGAATTACGTTAAGACTAAAATGAACTTTTAAAATTAAACGGTCAAAAAAAATTGAGATAACGATAGTAGTTTCCTTGTGAAGACAGAAATTATGACTTCCACTTATGGAAATAAATTCCCACCAGTGGCATTTTTTTGAGGCTAAAATTGAAATTTTGTTGGAAGACGGGACAAAAGATCGTGTTTGAATTACAGTAAGGCTAAAATGAATTTTTAAAATTAAACGGTCAAAAAAAATTGAGATAACGATAGTAGTTTCCTTGTGAAGACAGAAATTATGACTTCCACTTATGGAAATAAATTCCCACCAGTGGGAGTTTTTTGAGGCTAAAATTGAAATTTTGTTGTAAGACGGTACAAAATCTCATGTTCGGATTACGGTAAGACTAAAATGAACTTTTAAAATTGGACGGTCAAAAAAATTGAGATAACGATAGTAGTTTCCTTGTGAAGACGGAAATTATGACTACCACTTATGGAAATAAATTCCCACCAGTGTGATTTTTTTTAGGCTAAAATTGAAATTTTGTTGGAAGACGGTACAAAATCTCGTGTTCGGGTTACGGTAAGACTAAAATGAACATTTGAAATTGGACGATCAAAAAAATTGAGATAACGATAGTAGTTTCTTTGTGAAGACGGAAATTATGGCTACCACTTATGAAAATAAATTCCCACCTGTGGGAGTTTTCTGAGGCTAAAATTGAAATTTTGTTGGAAGACAGTACAAAAGCTCGTGTTCGAATTACGGTAAGACTAAAATGAACTTTTCAAATTGGACGGTCAAAAACAATTGTGATAACGATAGAAGTTTCCTTGAGAAGATGGAAATTATGACTACCACTTATGGAAATAAATTCCCACCAGTGGGAGTTTTTTGAGGTTAAAATTTAAATTTTGTTGGAAGACGGAACAAAAGCTCGTGTTCGGATTACGGTAATACTAAAATGAACTTTTGAAATTGGACGGTCAAAAAAAATCGAGATAACGATAGAAGTTTCCTTGTGAAGACGGAAATTATGACTACCATTTATGGAAATAAATTCCCACCAGTGGGAGTTTTTTTAGGCTAAAATTGAAATTTTGTTGTAAGACGGTACAAAATCTCGTGTTCGGATTACGGTAAGACTAAAATTAACTTTTGAAATTGGACGGTCAAAAAAATTGAGATAACGATAGAAGTTTCCTTGTGAAGACGGAAATTATGGCTACCACTTATTGAAATAAATTTCCACCAGTGGGAGTTTTTTTAGGCTAAAATTGAAATTTTGTTGGAAGACGGCACAAAATCTCGTGTTCGGATTGCGAGAAGACTAAAATGAACTTTTGAAATTGGACGGTCAAAAAAAATTGTGATAACGATAGAAGTTTCCTTGAGAAGGCGGAAATTATGACTACCACTTATGGAAATAAAATCCCACCAGTGTGAGTTTTCTAAGGCTAAAATTGAAATTTTGTTGTAAGACGGTACAAAATCTCGTGTTCGGATTACGGTAAGACTAAAATGAACTTTTGAAATTGGACTGTCAAAACAATTGAGATAACGATAGTAGTTTCCTTATGAAGCCGAAAATTATGACTACCACTTATGGAAATTAATTCCCACCAGTGGGATTTTTTTGAGGCTAAAATTGAAATTTTGCTGGATGACGGTACAAAAGCTTGTGTTCGGATTACGGTAAGACTAAAATGAACTTTTGAAATTGGATGGTCGAAAAAAATTGAGATAACGATAGAAGTTTCCTTGTGAAGACGAAAATTATGACTACCATTTATGGAAAATAATTCCCACCAGTGGGAGTTTTTTGAGACTAAAATTGAAAGTTTGTTGGAAGACGGTACAAAAGCTCGTGTTCGGATTACGGTACGACTAAAATGAACTTTTGAAATTGGACGGTCAAAAAAAATTGAGATAACGATAGAAGTTTCCTTGTGATGACAAAAATTATGACTTCCACTTATGGAAATAAATTCCCACTAATGGGAGTTTTTTAAGGCTAAAATTGAAATTTTGTTGGAAGACGGTACAAAATCTCGTGTTCGGATTACGGTAAGACTAAAATGAACTTTTGAAATTGGACGGTCAAAAATTTTGAGATAACGATAGTAGTTTCCTTTTGAAAACGGAAATTATGACTACCACTTATGGAAATAAAATCCCACCAGTGGGAGTTTTCTGAGGCTAAAATTGAAATTTTGTTGGAAGACGGTACAAAATCTCGTGTTCGGATTACGGCAAAACTAAAATGAACTTTTGAAATTGGACGGTCGAAAAAAATTGTGATAATGATAGAAGTTTCCTTGAGAAGACGGAAATTATGACTACCACTTATCGAAATAAATTCCCACCAGTGGCATTTTTTTGAGGCTAAAATTGAAATTTTGTTGGAAGACGGGACAAAAGCTCGTGTTTGAATTACGGTAAGACTAAAATGAACTTTTAAAATTAAATGGTCAAAAAAAATTGATATAACGATAGTAGTTTCCTTGTGAAGACGGAAATTATGACTACCACTTATGGAAATAAATTCCCACCAGTGGGAGTTTTCTGAGGCTAAAATTGAATTTTTGTTGGAAGACGGTACAAAAGCTCGTGTTCGGATTACGGTAAGACTAAAATGAACTTTTGAAATCGGACGGTCAAGAAAATTGAGATAACGATAGTAGTTTACTTGTGAAGACGGAAATTATGACTACCACTTATGGAAATAAATTCCCAACAGTGGAATTTTTTTGAGGCTAAAATTGAAATTTTGTTGAAAGACGGTACAAAAGCTCGTGTTCGGATTACGCTAAGACTAAAATGAACTTTTGAAATTGGACAGTCAAAAAAAATCGAGATAACGATAGAAGTTTCCATGTGAAGACGGAAATTATGACTACCATTTATGTAAATAAATTCCCACCAGTGGGAGTGTTTTGAGGCTAAAATTGAAATTTTGTTGTAAGTCGGTACAAAATCTCGTATTCGGATTACAGTAAGACTAAAATGAACTTTCGAATTTGGACGGTCAAAAAAATTGAGATAACGATAGAAGTTTCCTTGTGAAGATGGAAATTATGGCTACCACTTATGGAAATAAATTCCCACCAGTGGGAGTTTTTTTATGCTAAAATTGAAATTTTGTTGGAAGTCGGTACAAAATCTCGTGTTCGGATTACGGTAAGACTAAAATGAACTTTTGAAATTGGACAGTCAAAAAAATTGTGATAACGATAGAAGTTTCCTTGAGAAGACGGAAATTATGACTACCACTTATGGAAATAAATTCCCACCAGTGGGAGTTTTTTGAGGCTAAGATTGAAATTTTGTTGTAAGACGGTACAAAATCTCGTGTTCGGATTACGGAAAGACTAAAATGAACTTTTGAAATTGGACGGTCAAACAAATTGAGATAACGATAGAAGTTTCCTTGTGCAGTTGGAAATTATGGCTACCACTTATGGAAATATATTTCCCTGAGTGGGATTTTTTTTAGGCTAAAATTGAAATTTTGTTGGAAGACGGTACAAAATCTCGTGTTCGGATTACGAGAAGACAAAAATGAACTTTTGAAGTTGGTCGGTCAAAAAAAATTGTGATAACGATAGAAGTTTCCTTGAGAAGACGGAAATTATGACTACCACTTATGGAAATAAATTCCAACCAGTGGGATTTGTTTTAGGCTAAAATTGAAATTTTGTTGGAAGACGGTACAAAAGCTCTTGTTTGAATTACGGTAAGATTAAAATGAACTTTTGAAATTGGACGGTAAAAAAAAATCGATATAACGATAGAAGTTTCCTTCTGAAGGCGGAAATTATGACTACCATTTATGGAAATAAATTCCCACCAGTGGGAGTTTTTTGAGGCTAAGATTGAAATTTTGTTGTAAGACGGTACAAAATCTCCTGTTCGGATTACGGAAAGACTAAAATGAACTTTTGAAATTGGAAGGTCAAACAAATTGAGATAACGATAGAAGTTTCCTTGTGCAGTTGGAAATTATGGCTACCACTTATGGAAATATATTTCCCTGAGTGGGATTTTTTTTAGGCTAAAATTGAACTTTTGTTGGAAGACGGTACAAAATCTCGTGTTCGGATTACGAGAAGACAAAAATGAACTTTTGAAGTTGGTCGGTCAAAAAAAATTGTGATAACGATAAAAGTTTCCTTGAGAAGACGGAAATTATGACTACCACTTATGGAAATAAATTCCAACCAGTGGGATTTTTTTTAGGCTAAAATTGAAATTTTGTTGGAAGACGGTACAAAAGCTCGTGTTCGAATTATGGTAAGACTAAAATGAACTTTTGAAATTGGAGGGTCAAAAAAAATTGTGATAATGATAGAAGTTTCCTTGAGAAGACGGAAATTATGACTACCACTTATGGAAATAAATTCCCACCTGTGGCATATTTTTTTTAGGCTAAAATTGAAATTTTGTTGGAAGACGGGACAAAAGATCGTGTTTGAATTACGGTAAGACTAAAATGAACTTTTAAAATTAAACGGTCAAAAAAAATTGAGATAACGATAGTAGTTTCCTTGTGAAGACAGAAATTATGACTTCCACTTATGGAAATAAATTCCCACCAGTGGCATTTTTTTGAGGCTAAAATTGAAATTTTGTTGGAAGACGGGACAAAAGATCGTGTTTGAATTACGTTAAGACTAAAATGAACTTTTAAAATTAAACGGTCAAAAAAAATTGAGATAACGATAGTAGTTTCCTTGTGAAGACAGAAATTATGACTTCCACTTATGGAAATAAATTCCCACCAGTGGCATTTTTTTGAGGCTAAAATTGAAATTTTGTTGGAAGACGGGACAAAAGATCGTGTTTGAATTACAGTAAGGCTAAAATGAATTTTTAAAATTAAACGGTCAAAAAAAATTGAGATAACGATAGTAGTTTCCTTGTGAAGACAGAAATTATGACTTCCACTTATGGAAATAAATTCCCACCAGTGGGAGTTTTTTGAGGCTAAAATTGAAATTTTGTTGTAAGACGGTACAAAATCTCATGTTCGGATTACAGTAAGACTAAAATGAACTTTTAAAATTGGACGGTCAAAAAAATTGAGATAACGATAGTAGTTTCCTTGTGAAGACGGAAATTATGACTACCACTTATGGAAATAAATTCCCACCAGTGTGATTTTTTTTAGGCTAAAATTGAAATTTTGTTGGAAGACGGTACAAAATCTCGTGTTCGGGTTACGGTAAGACTAAAATGAACATTTGAAATTGGACGATCAAAAAAATTGAGATAACGATAGTAGTTTCTTTGTGAAGACGGAAATTATGGCTACCACTTATGAAAATAAATTCCCACCTGTGGGAGTTTTCTGAGGCTAAAATTGAAATTTTGTTGGAAGACGGTACAAAAGCTCGTGTTCGAATTACGGTAAGACTAAAATGAACTTTTCAAATTGGACGGTCAAAAAAAATTGTGATAACGATAGAAGTTTCCTTGAGAAGATGGAAATTATGACTACCACTTATGGAAATAAATTCCCACCAGTGGGAGTTTTTTGAGGTTAAAATTTAAATTTTGTTGGAAGACGGAACAAAAGCTCGTGTTCGGATTACGGTAATACTAAAATGAACTTTTGAAATTGGACGGTCAAAAAAAATCGAGATAACGATAGAAGTTTCCTTGTGAAGACGGAAATTATGACTACCATTTATGGAAATAAATTCCCACCAGTGGGAGTTTTTTTAGGCTAAAATTGAAATTTTGTTGTAAGACGGTACAAAATCTCGTGTTCGGATTACGGTAAGACTAAAATTAACTTTTGAAATTGGACGGTCAAAAAAATTGAGATAACGATAGAAGTTTCCTTGTGAAGACGGAAATTATGGCTACCACTTATTGAAATAAATTTCCACCAGTGGGAGTTTTTTTAGGCTAAAATTGAAATTTTGTTGGAAGACGGCACAAAATCTCGTGTTCGGATTGCGAGAAGACTAAAATGAACTTTTGAAATTGGACGGTCAAAAAAAATTGTGATAACGATAGAAGTTTCCTTGAGAAGGCGGAAATTATGACTACCACTTATGGAAATAAAATCCCACCAGTGTGAGTTTTCTAAGGCTAAAATTGAAATTTTGTTGTAAGACGGTACAAAATCTCGTGTTCGGATTACGGTAAGACTAAAATGAACTTTTGAAATTGGACTGTCAAAACAATTGAGATAACGATAGTAGTTTCCTTATGAAGACGAAAATTATGACTACCACTTATGGAAATTAATTCCCACCAGTGGGATTTTTTTGAGGCTAAAATTGAAATTTTGCTGGATGACGGTACAAAAGCTTGTGTTCGGATTACGGTAAGACTAAAATGAACTTTTGAAATTGGATGGTCGAAAAAAATTGAGATAACGATAGAAGTTTCCTTGTGAAGACGAAAATTATGACTACCATTTATGGAAAAAAATTCCCACCAGTGGGAGTTTTTTGAGACTAAAATTGAAAGTTTGTTGGAAGACGGTACAAAAGCTCGTGTTCGGATTACGGTACGACTAAAATGAACTTTTGAAATTGGACGGTCAAAAAAAATTGAGATAACGATAGAAGTTTCCTTGTGATGACAAAAATTATGACTTCCACTTATGGAAATAAATTCCCACCAATGGGAGTTTTTTAAGGCTAAAATTGAAATTTTGTTGGAAGACGGTACAAAATCTCGTGTTCGGATTACGGTAAGACTAAAATGAACTTTTGAAATTGGACGGTCAAAAAATTTGAGATAACGATAGTAGTTTCCTTTTGAAAACGGAAATTATGACTACCACTTATGGAAATAAATTCCCACCAGTGGGAGTTTTCTGAGGCTAAAATTGAAATTTTGTTGGAAGACGGTACAAAATCTCGTGTTCGGATTACGGTAAGACTAAAATGAACTTTTGAAATTGGACGGTCAACAAAAATTGAGATAACGATAGAAGTTTCCTTGTGAAGACGAAAATTATGACTTCCACTTATGGAAATAAATTCCCGCCAGTGGGAGTTTTTTAAGGCTAAAATTGAAATTTTGTTTGAAGACGGTACAAAATCTCGTGTTCGGATTACGGTAAGACTAAAATGAACTTTTGAAATTGGACGGTCAAAAAAATTGAGATAACGATAGTAGTTTCCTTGTGCGCCCGCCCCGAAGAATGGGGGGCGGTCCCTTCGAGGATCGCGACTACTACCACTTATGGAAATAAATTCCCACCAGTGGGAGTTTTCTGAGGCTAAAATTGAAATTTTGTTAGAAGACGGTACAAAATCTCGTGTTCGGATTACGAGAAGACTAAAATGAACTTTTGAAGTTGGACGGTCAAAAAAAATTGTGATAACGATAGAAGTTTCCTTGAGAAGACGGAAATTATGACTACTACATATGGAAATAAATTCCCACCAATGGGAGTTTTTTGAGGCTAAAATTGAAATTTTGTTGGAAGACGGTACAAAATCTCGTGTTCGGATTACGGTAAGACTAAAATGAACTTTTGAAATTGGACGTTCAAAAAAAATTGAGACAACGATAGAAGTTTCCTTGTGAAGACGGAAATTATGACTACCATTTATGGAAATAAATTCCCACCAGTGGTAGTTTTCTGAGGCTAAAATTGAAATTTTGTCGGAAGAAGGTACAAAAGCACGTGTTCGGATTACGGTAAGACTTAAATAAACTTTTGAAATTGGACTGTAAAAAACAATTGTGATAACGATAGAAGTTTCCTTGAGAAGACGGAAATTCTGACTACCACTTATGGAAATAAATTCCCACCAGTGGCATTTTTTTGAGGCTAAAATTGAAATTTTGTTGAAAGAAGGTACAAAAGCTCGTGTTCGGATTACGGTAAGACTAAAATGAACTTTTGAAATTGGACGGTCAAAAACAATTGAGATAACGATAGTAGTTTCCTTGTAATGACGGAAATTATGACTACCACTTATGGAAATGAATTCCCACCATTAGGATTTTTCTAAAACAAAAATTCAAATTTTGTTGTAAGACGGTACAAAATCTCGTGTTCGGATTACGGTAAGACTAAAATGAACTTTTGAAATTGGACGGTCAAAAAAATTGAGATAATGATAGTAGTTTCCTTGTGAAGACGGAAATTATGACTACCACTTATGGAAATAAATTCCCACCAGTGGAATTTTTTTTAGGCTAAAATTGAAATTTTGTTGGAAGACGGTACAAAAGCTCGTGTTCGGATTACGGTAAGACTAAAATGAACTTTTGAAATTGGACGGCCAAAAAAAATTGAGATAACGATAGAAGTTTCCTTGTGAAGACGGAAATTATGACTACCATTTATGGAAATAAATTCCCACCAGTGGGAGTTTTTTGAGGCTAAAATTAAAATTTTGTTGCAAGACGGTACAAAATCTCGTGTTCGGATTACGGTAATACTAAAATGAACTTTTCAAATTGGACGGTCAAAAAAATTGAGATAACGATAGTAGTTTCCTTGTGAAGACGGAAATTATGACTACCACTTATGGAAATAAATTCCCACCAGTGGGAGTTTTCTGAGGTAAAATTGAAATTTTGTTGGAAGACGGTACAAAATCTCGTGTTCGGATTACGGCAAAAGGAAAATGAACTTTTGAAATTGGACGGTCAAAAAAAATTTTGATAATGATAGAAGTTTCCTTGAGAAGACGGAAATTATGACTACCACTTATGGAAATAAATTCCAACCAGTGGCATTTTTTTTAGGCTAAAATTGAAATTTTGTTGGAAGACGGGACAAAAGCTCGTGTTTGAATTACGGCAAGACTAAAATGAACTTTTAAAATTAAACGGTCAAAAAAAATTGAGATAACGATAGTAGTTTCCTTGTGAAGACGGAAATTATGACTTCCACTTTTGGAAATAAATTCCCACCAGTGGGAGTTTTTTTAGGCTAAAATTGAAATTTTGTTGTAACACGGTACAAAATCTCGTGTTCGGATTACGGTAAGACTAAAATGAACTTTTGAAATTGGACGGTCAAAAAAATTGAGCTAACGATAGTGGTTTCCTTGTGAAGACGGAAATTATGACAACCACTTATGGAAATAAATTCCCACCAGTGGGAGTTTTCTGAGGTTAAAATTGAAATTTTGTTGGAAGACGGGACAAAAGCTCGTGTTCGAATTACGGCAAAACTAAAATGAGCTTTTGAAATTGGACGGTCAAAAAAAATTGTGATAATGATAGAAGTTTCCTTGAGAAGACGGAAATTATGACTACCACTTATGGAAATAAATTCCCACCATTGGCATTTTTTTGAGGCTAAAATTGAAATTTTGTTGGAAGATGGGACAAAAGCTCGTGTTTGAATTACGGTAAGACTAAAATGAACTTTTAAAATTAAATGGTCAAAAAAAATTGATATAACGATAGTAGTTTCTTTGTGAAGACGGAAATTATGACTACAACTTATGGAAATAAATTCCCACCAGTGGGACTGAGGCTAAAATTGAATATTTGTTGGAAGACGGTACAAAAGCTCGTGTTCGGATTACGGTAAGACTAAAATGAACTTTTGAAATCGGACGGTCAAGAAAATTGAGATAACGATAGTAGTTTCCTTGTGAAGACGGAAATTATGACTACCACTTATGGAAATAAATTCCCAAAAGTGGGATTTTTTTTAGGCTAAAATTGAAATTTTGTTGGAAGACGGTACAAAAGCTCATGTTCGGATTACGCTAAGACTAAAATGAACTTTTGAAATTGGACGGTCAAAAAAAATCGAGATAACG
The DNA here is from genome assembly GCA_033977485.1 of Hydrangea macrophylla. Lineage (NCBI taxonomy): Eukaryota > Viridiplantae > Streptophyta > Magnoliopsida > Cornales > Hydrangeaceae > Hydrangea > Hydrangea macrophylla. Next base: position 82,376,627 of record CM066996.1, read on the forward strand.
ATAGAAGTTTCCTTGTTAAGACGAAAATTATGACTACCATTTATGTAAATAAATTCCCACCAGTGGGAGTGTTTTGAGGCTAAAATTGAAATTTTGTTGTAAGTCGGTACAAAATCTCGTATTCGGATTACGGTAAGACTAAAATGAACTTTTGAATTTGGACGGTCAAAAAAATTGAGATAACGATAGAAGTTTCCTTGTGAAGACGGAAATTATGGCTACCACTTATGGAAATAAATTCCCACCAGTGGGAGTTTTTTTAGGCTAAAATTGAAATTTTGTTGGAAGACGGTACAAAATCTCGTGTTCGGATTACGGTAAGACTAAAATGAACTTTTGAAATTGGACGGTCAAAAAAAATTGTGATAACGATAGAAGTTTCCTTGAGAAGACGGAAATTATGACTACCACTTATGGAAATAAATTCCCACCAGTGGGAGTTTTCTGAGGCTAAAATTGAAATTTTGTTGGAAGACGGTACAAAATCTCTTGTTTGAATTACGGTAAGACTAAAATGACCTTTTGAAATTGGACGGTCAAAAAAAATTGAGAAAACGATAGAAGTTTCCTTGTGAAGACGGAAATTAAGACTACCACTTATGGAAATAAATTTCCACTAGTGGCATTTTTTTGAGGCTAAAATTGAAATTTTGTTGGAAGACGGTACAAAATCTCGTGTTCGGATTACGGTAAAACTAAAATGAACTTTTGAAATTGGACGGTCAAAAAAATTGAGATAACAATAGAAGTTTCCTTGTGAAGACGGAAATTATGACTACCACTTATGGAAATAAATTCCCACCAGTGTGATTTTTTTAGGCTAAAATTGAAATTTTGTTGGAAGACGGTACAAAATCTCGTGTTCGGGTTACGATAAGACTAAAATAAACTTTTGAAATTGGACGGTCAAAAAAATTGAGATAACGATAGTAGTTTCCTTGTGAAGACGGAAATTATGGCTACCACTTATGGAAATAAATTCCCACCTGTGGGAGTTTTCTGAGGCTAAAATTGAAATTTTGTTGGAAGACGGTACAAAAGCTCGTGTTCGAATTACGGTAAGACTAAAATGAACTTTTCAAATTGGACGGTCAAAAAAATTTGTGATAACGATAGAAGTTTCCTTGAGAAGACGGAAATTATGACTACAACTTATGGAAATAAATTTCCACCAGTGGGATTTTTTTGAGGCTAAAATTGAAATTTGTTGGAAGGCGGAACAAAAGCTCGTGTTCGGATTACGGTAAGACTAAAATGAACTTTTGAAATTGGACGGTAAAAAAAAATCGATATAACGATAGAAGTTTCCTTCTGAAGGCGGAATTTATGACTACTATTTATGGAAATAGATTCCCACCAGTGGGAGTTTTTTGAGGCTAAGATTGAAATTTTTTTGTAAGACGGTACAAAATCTCGTGTTCGGATTACGGTAAGACTAAAATGAACTTTTGAAATTGGACGGTCAAACAAATTGAGATAACGATAGAAGTTTCCTTGTGCAGTTGGAAATTATGGCTACCACTTATGGAAATAAATTCCCACCAGTAGGAGTTTTCTGAAGCTAAAATTGAAATTTTGTTGTAAGATGGTACAAAATCTCGTGTTCAGATTACGGTAAGACTAAAATGAACTTTTGAAATTGGACGGTCAAAAAAAATTGTGATAACGATAGAAGTTTCCTTGAGAAGACGGAAATTATGACTACCACTTATGGAAATAAATTTCCACCAGTGGGATTTTTTTTAGGCTAAAATTAAAATTTTGTTGGAAGACGGGACAAAAGCTCTTGTTTGAATTACGGTAAGACTAAAATGAACTTTTGAAATTGGACGGTTAAAAAAAATTGAGATAACGATAGAAGATTCCTTGTGAAGACGGAAATTATGACTACCACTTATGGAAATAAATTCCCATCTGTGGGATTTTTTTTAGGTTAAAATTGAAATTTTGTTGGAAGACAGGACAAAAGCTCTTGTTTGAATTACGGTAAGACTAAAATGAACTTTTGAAATTGGACGGTTAAAAAAATTGAGATAACGATAGAAGATTCCTTGTGAAGACGGAAATTATGACTACCACTTATGGAAATAAATTCCCACCTGTGGGAGTTTTCTGAGGCTAAAATTGAAATTTTGTTGGAAGACGGTACAAAATCTCATGTTCGGATTACGATAAGACTAAAATGAACTTTTGAAATTGGACGGTCAAAAAAAATTGTGATAACGATAGAAGTTTCCTTGAGAAGACGGAAATTATGACTACAACTTATGGAAATAAATTCCCACCAGTGGGATTTTTTTAGGCTAAAATTGAAATTTTGTTGGAAGACGGGACAAAAGCTCGTGTTTGAATTACGGTAAGACTAAAATGAACTTTTGAAATTGGACGGTCAAAAAAAATTGAGATAACGATAGTAGTTTCCTTGTGAAGACGGAAATTATGACTACCACTTATGGAAATAAATTCCCACCTGTGGGAGTTTTCTGAGGCTAAAATTGAAATTTTGTTTGAAGACGGTACAAAAGCTCGTGTTCGGATTACGGTAAGACTAAAATAAACTTTTGAAATTGGACGGTCAAATTGTGATAACGATAGAAGTTTCCTTGAGAAGACGGAAATTATGACTACCACTTATGGAAATAAATTCCCACCGGTGGGATTTTTTTAGGCTAAAATTTACAAAAAACCAAAGAGATTCATATATTGTATGACATATATAGTTGCAGAATTAGAAATGGGTCTAAAGACCCCTTAAAACTGAAAACAGGGGAAAACCAGCGAGGAAGATGAAGCCACTGCAAGAACTCGCGCGCGAGATCGCGCAAGCGACCCCTCGTGCGAGCGGCCCGCGCGCGCGAGGTTTGTGTTCCCAGGCAGACAGAAAAGTTTTATAAAAAAAAAATTGAAAATTTGGCAGATCGCCCGAGCGGACCGCGCACGCGAACCGCGCGAGCGACCTGCGCGCGCGATCTTCCTGTATTCTGGTAGATAGAAAAGTTTTAATAAAGAAAACAAAAAATGGGCATATCGCGCGAGCGACCCCTCGCGCGAGCGGCCCGCGCGCTCGACTTTGGGCAGTTTCTAGTTTTTGCTTTTTTTGTGTTAAGGAACTATTTGGGTAATGTTTTGTGAATTTTTAAAGCTCTGTTTGGAAAATTTACTAAAACAGAATCCTATTTGGGTATGTTTGGACGATTAAAACGTTGTATTGAGACTTATCAATCCCCGTACGCACGTTGTTTATATAATTCAGTGATTTGCCGCATGTTTTAAAGTTTCATGACATACATGTGGAGTCAATTGTACATGCATGGTGAGTGTGAATGTTAGTCAGTATGGAAAAGAGTAATGGTCAATGTGGCATAGTGAGTGCGGTTGAGATTGTGTTGTGGACACTCCCTAGTAAGTGAGTACCAAAGTGTGTTCTGATTGAGATTGCGGCGAGGGTGTCTTTGAAATACGATGGTGGCAAAACTGGACACTCCCTGACGACCATGGTAGCGTCAAAGTGTGTGAAGCCGAACTTGGACATTCCCTGGCACCCATGGAAGTGCTAAAGTGTGGCCTACGGACACTCCCTGATACCCGAGTCTGGATACTGCGTGAGGGTTCCTCCAGTATTTGCATGGCGGATTAGGTAGTCAAAGTGTGAGGCAATGGACACTCCCTGGTACCCCGGACCAAAGTGTGAGACAAACTGGACATTCCCTGGCACCCCTATGCTAAAGTATGGCTATCAGAGTATTTCAAAGATACTGATGTGTGATGGTGGGTTGTTGGGTTTTGTCGAGAGAAAAGAGTCGGTAAGATGAGATGGTGCATTGTTCTCATACACGGTCACATATATGTGAATTATATCTTTTGAATAATATTGTGCTTGTTTCCCTAAAATGACCTCTTTGCTTTAATATAAACTTATTGGATTAAATTAGAATTGGAAAATGGTAAATGAGTATGTTTTACATTCAAAGTCATGTTTTTAATACTCACCAGCTTCTTGAAGCTGACGGCGTTGATGCATCCTGGACATTCGTGTTCAGGCTTTTCAGGTTATGACTACGCGGAGCCTTATGACTATGCAAACTGAGAAAGGCTACTTTTGGAAGATAAAACTGTTATTAAGATTCTATGCTTTAATTCATGAACTGGTTTGTAATAAGGATGACTGTAATAGATATTAAGTTATTGTTTTGATTTAAGGCAATTTGTGCCTTTAGAGCCCCCGTGCTGTAATATGTAATAAGTTAGAAAAATATTTGTAAGCCTTGACTGCTCAACTCTGATTATATGTTTTTGTTGTTCGACGTTTGGGACAGAATCGATCCTTCAAACTGTCGCGACCTACGGGTCCATAAAGGAAATTAACTGCTTTCCATATTTATGCTACGTCGGGGCGTGACAGGATTTAGTGGTATCAGAGCCAGGTTATTATTTATCTCAAGATAGTTTAGCCAGGTTAGGGTTTACCAGTTTAGACTCGATTCCACGATCTGTTAGCTTAAGCTTTGCACCCCGATGATACGACAGGGAGCATAGACTCAGAATCCAAACGCCTGAGATTATCTCTGTCCTTATTTAAGTTAGTACCTTTTTCAGGTATGGATCCAGCTTAGTCCATTTTTATACCAGATGGGTTTGTAGGACATTTTGTGACTCCCGGGGCAGTAGTCCCAGTTTTTCTCGATTTATATCACACCGCCATTGAGCAGCTGGCGACGACGACTATAGTATCAGATCTGTGGCACCAGGTTCACGTAGTAGGGATAGTTGATTTGACACGAATTCGCCTTGAGATACGCTATTTTGCAGAGGCTCAGCGTTTAGTGCTAGTTGAGATTCTGAGGCTAGTTGATAGTGATGCCCTCTATTTTCCCTTTGAGATCCAGGTTGTGCATGCTCATCTCGCACCGCTAGAGATGCCTCCGCCAGTGGTTCCCATCGCTGAGGACGATGTTGAGGATGTTCTGTAATAACCTGCATTTTCATATTTAATTTGTAATTTCATTATCATATTAAATTTCATTTGGTATTGACTGCTTCATTTAATTACATTTCTCATGTTCTAATTATTATCCCTTGTGTTATTTCATATTTAAAATTCATGTTGGGGTTAAATTGTAATTTTTATAAAGTTAGCAATACCAGTATGGATTTCAAAATCTGTATTTCAAAACGGTGAAAATAACTTCTATTGACTCAATCAGTATTTTTATGAAACCAGAAAATCAATTCTTACGTTAAAATGGAATTCCCGTATTTTTGTGGTGACCACCGCGCCCCGAAAATACCAGTTTATGTCCAAAACTGTTCATGTTGTGTTTAACTTTCACAGATTTTGGAAGTGACCGATTTGGACATTTGCTTTATTTCCAATTATGGAGAGTAATCATTTGATAGAATATTGTTTGGGAATACACTTGGTGTGTATGTTAATTTAAGGCCATAAGTTTGTTTTGCCAAACACATACAACTTGCCCCCTATAGGCCTATATGGCTCCTAAGCAATCTGAGATTCCATCTAAACAAATTCAGCAGATGGTATATATGTAATACGTATATGTATAATCAACTCTTTAGTGTATTAGAAAATAAAATCAATTGTAGAGTGAAGAAAACACAACTTGGGCTCCAAGTTCTCCAAATTGGAGTTCTATATTAACCACATCCCCTTGCTTCATTGCACATTCTGCACAAGCTCATTCAGAGAGTTTAGAGAGAGCCTGAGAGAGAGATACACAGAGAATTTCAGGGATTGCATAGAGAGGGAGAGCTTCCAAATCACCATAACTTGCAAGCTTTGATTGGATTTCTTATTTGCTTAATCTTATTTCTTTCTCAACAACATCTTTGCTCTTAATCACAGTGAGTATTTCTAACTCACTAAGAATGTAATCTCATGCTTACTTGCTGTGTATTGGTTTAATTGTGTCAACCTCCATTGATGATTTTATGTATGAAGTTCATAGCATGAAAACCATGAATTTCTAAACTCAATCAAAATTCGTTTTTAGAGATGAATATAGAAGATTATACATCCTACATGCCATGTTTGAAGTAATAGAGCCTAATTTGTTCATACCACAAAGTATATTAGAAAATAAGTTTTGACATGTTTTAGTTTTTCATAAAATTGGAGAGATATAGATTGATTCATGTTAAATTGATAATAGATTCTTAATCCTTGTTTAAAAACCAAGAGATCCATGTATAACATGATAAACATATTTACAGATTTGAAATGGGTCAATTTTAGACCCTGTTTTCTGAAACAGAACAGTTCCTGCGGAGAAGATGAAGCCTCAGCTTCACCTCGCGCCACGATCGCGCGCGCGAGGAATCGCGCGAGCGGCCTGCGCGAGTGACCTTTCGCGCGAGCGGCCCGCGCGCGCGAGGTAGGCGTCTCCAGGCAGACGTAAGAGTTTTATTATATAAATAAAAATTTGGCTGGTCGCGCGAACGAGGGTCGCGCGAGAACCCCTTCGGGCGAGCGATCCGCGCGCGCGACCTTGGCTTTCTCAGGCAGACAGAAAAGTTATATTATAAAAAGGAAAATGGGCATAACGCGCGAGCGACCTTTCGCGCGAGCGGCCCGCGCGCGCGAGTTCTGACAGTTTATGTTTTTGTCTGTTTTGTGTTTAAGGTCTGTTTGGTTCAACTTTTTAGTACTGTTAAGGCTCTGTTTGGGAATTTAGTTGATCAGAACTCTAATTGGTTATGTTTGAATGATTAAAACATTGTAGTATGACTCATTAAACCCCGTACGCGTGTTGTTCCTTTAATTCAGCATTTTTGTTTTCGTGTAAGTGCATACCATTCATGTGGGTCAGTGGTACATGCATAGGGGTGTCAGTCTGTGTGGAAAAGAGTAATGATAGTGTGGAAAGAGTATGAGTTTGTGTTTGTGGTCATGGTTGTGGTTGTGGTTGTGGTTGTGGTTGTGGTTGAGATTGTGGAGAGGGTATCTTTGAAATGCGACGGTGGCAAATATGGACACTCCCTGACGCCCATGGAAGCGTTAAAGTGTGTGAAGCCGAACTCGGACATTCCCTGGCACCCATGGTAGTGCTAAAGTGTGGCCTACGGACACTCCCTGATAACTCGAGTCTGGATACTGTGTGAGGGGTTGCCCCGGTATTTGCATAGCGGTTAGGGTATTCAAAGTGTGAGGCATTGGACACTCCCTGGTACCCCGGACCAAAGTGTGAGGCAAACTGGACACTCCCTGGCGCCCCGTTGCTAAAGTGTGGCTATCTGAGTGTTTCAAAGATACCAGGAGTAGGATAGTGGGTTGTTGTGGCTGTCGAGAGAAAAGAGTCGGCAAGATGAGTGTCGTGCATTGTTCTCATACACGGTCCCATCTGTGTAAATTTACCCTCTTTAAATAATGTTGTGATTGTTTTCTAAATGAGCTCCTTACTTCAAGTATAAACTTGTGGATTTAAATGGGAAATGGAAAAAGGTAAATGGGTATGTTTTACATTTAAAGTCATGTTTTTAATACTCACCAGCTTCTTGAAGCTGACGACGTTGATGCGTCCTAGACATTCGTGTTCAGGCTTTTCAGGTTATAATCAGGAGGAATCATACGACTATGCTAATTGAGAATGGCTGCTTCTGGAATAAAGAAACTGTTTATTATATGTTTTAAGTTTATCTGTTTTAAGTTATGAACTATTTTGTTTTATAAGGATGACTGTAACAGACACTAAGTTATTATTTTATTTTCAAGGCGGTCTGTGCCTTAGTTGACCCCGGTTCATAAGATGTAATAAGTTAAAAAATTTTTGTAAGCCTTGACTGCTTTACTCTGATTATTATGTTTTGTTGTTTGACGTTTGGGACGGAATCGATCCTTCAAACTGTCGCGACCTACGGGTCCATAAAGGAAATTAAACGCTTTCCTTATTTATGCTACGTCGGGGCGTGACAGGATTTAGTGGTATCAGAGCCAGGTTATTATTTATCTCAAGATAGTTTAGCCAGGTTAGGGTTTACCAGTATAGACCCGATTCCACATTCCATTAAGTGTTACACACCCGATGATACGACAGGGAGGATAGACTCAGAACCCAAACGCCTAAGATTATTCTGTTCTGACTTTAAGTAGTACCTTTTTATCAGGTATGGATCCAGCTCCCCCACTGTATGTACCAGACAGATTTGGAGGACACTTCGTGATACCTGGGGCAGTGATCCCAGCCTTTCTCGACTTATATCAGGCGGCCGTAGAGCAGTTGGCCGTGACGACGGTAGTATCTGAGGTATGGCACCAGGTTCACGTGGTAGACCTAGTTGACCTGACCCGTATCCGTTTAGAGCTTCGTTATTTCGCAGAGGCTCAGCGTTTGGTTTTGGTCGAGATTCTGAGGTTGGTCGATAGCGATGCTTTCTACCTTCCCCTCGAGATCCAGATCGTGCATGCCCATCTGGCTCAGTTGGAGATGCCTCCGCCGGTGGTTCCCATTGCTGAGGACGATGCAGAGGTTGTTCATGTGGTCCCAGTAGGTGGGGAGATTATAGAGGACGGCATAGGTCTAGATGATCTTGCCGCTGAGCTAGAGGCTGAGCTAGCACTTGAGCTAGCCCTGCCTGAGGAGATGGTAGATGAGGCAGATGCTCCTGTACCTGCTTCATCGTCCACCTCTCACAGCTATGACGGGGTTAGACCGTTCGTTGTTCAGCGATTTCGCCCTGTCGATTCGCTAGATCTCCTGATAGCCGCTTATGGAGATGATTGACATTCTAGTTATGACTTGTACATATTAACCACTTTTGACTATTAGCTCTGTCTCTTTTTGCAACTGTAATTACATGCATTAGAGTATAGGGCAATGACCCCATTTTTGTAACATTAACTCTTGCATGCGTCCTAACCCATACAGATAGGGTAGGCATTGATCTGACCATACATGCTTTTTGTATCTACTTGACAGAAGTTATATATATAAGATATACTCTTTTGAATGTTGTTGTCATTTAAATTACTTCATAGCACTGTTGCATGCATGTTTCTCATTCTACTACCACTATCATGCATAGAATGGCTGGAGGAGTCAGGAGGAACAGGAACCTGATCGAGGGAGCACCCGAGGCTGCTGATCCTACAGGGATGTTTGAAGCATTTATCAGACGGTTAGAAAGAATCGGTAATACGAATGACAACCGAAGAGACCGTCAAACGGGAGACAAGTTGCTAGAGAGATTCCGTGCTCTAAGGCCCGAACAGTTTGCGGGTACCGCGGAACCCTAGAAGGCGGAACAGTGGTTAAGACAGATGGACCGCATGTTCGAAGCTGTCCAGTGCAACGAGATGGACAAGAGAAGATTGGCTACGTTTCAGCTGACCAATGCTGCCGCAGATTGGTGGGATTCGGTCATAGCCACTATCGGGAATGGAGCTGCAACAGGAATGACGTGGACTGCGTTCAAGGGGAGATTTTTGAAGAAGTATTTCCCGGCTACGGAGAGGCACAGAAGAGAGAAGGAATTCATGGATCTGACGCAAGGAACCAAGTCGGTGCAAGAGTACACCACACAATTCGAAAGACTGTCTCGGTTTGCTCAACACCTGGTTGATACTGAAGAGAAGAAGATCAGGAAGTATAATCAAGGGCTGACACCGCAGATTCGCCGCTTGACTCTCGGCCACCTGGATAAATCGTTTGAAGGACTCGTTGGTTTGGCTACCGATCTGGAAGAGGATGCCCGAGTGAGCCGAAAACAATTTGAATTCCGACCGCCTCAAAGAGGTAATTTTGGGAATAGACCACCAATGAACCGTACTCAGGGGCAGAAGAGGAATTTCGACGAAAGCAAGAAGACTCAGGCCATTACCTATCCGACTCAACCCCGAGTAGGAGAAGGAAGTAGTAGTGGAAAGTGCTTCAACTGTGGCAACCTTGGACATGTGGCTCGTGATTGTAAGGCACCAAGGCGTGCTACTCAGCAAGGAATAGTCTGCTTCAACTGTGGTGAACCAGGTCACATCAGTAGGTTCTGCACCGCTCCTAAGCAGGTGACTTATGGTCAACAGGGACAGACTCGCTTGAATGCTGTTATCCCTGATGCCGCTGGATATGATGGAACTGCGTATGAAGAAGGAAATTATGGAGAAGCTCAACCTGATCAGCAAGCAGTAGAAGGTACATTAACTCTGTTTAACTCCCATGTTAAAGTGTTATTTGATACGGGTGTTGCTCTTTCGTTCATATCTGTTAATACAATTCGGAGATTGGGTATCTTACCTCATCGCTTAGAGAAAGCTTTGAAGGCTACTTCGCCATTAGGAGCTGCAGTCAGATTAGGACACGTGTGCAAGGATTGTCCCTTACGGTTAGGAAATCGTGAAATCCCTGCTAGGTTGATTGTCCAATCAATGAAGGAGTTCGACGTAATCCTAGGAATGGATTGGCTCTCTCAGAATCAAGTGAAGTTGGATTGTGCGAGGAAGAGAATTACATTCCCCGACAATGAGAATCAACCCTTTGATTTTCAATGTAACCCTTCGGGAGATATGTTCCTCACAAGATGTTTAGCCAACATCGAAGTCGTCAGTACAGAGGTGACAGTGTCATCTATACCTGTAGTCAAGGACTTCGAGGAAGTATTTCAAGACGTTTCTGGTTTGCTGCCCGAGAGAAGTATAGAGTTCTGTATTGAGCTTATACCGGGTACCGTACCGATCACCAAGGTTCCCTACAGAATGGCCCCCACAGAACTATTGGAATTGAAGGAACAAGTTCAAGAGCTCGAGAATCTAGGATTTGTACGTCCAAGTACATCGCCTTGGGGAGCACCGGTGTTATTTGTGAAGAAGAAGGACGGGACACTCAGATTGTGTATCGACTACAGAGAACTGAACCGTGTGACTATCAAGAACAAGTATCCCTTGCCTCGGATTGATGATTTGTTTGATCAACTACAAGGAGCTTCGACATTTTCCAAGATAGACCTAAGGTCGGAATATCATCAGTTGAGGGTACGGAAGGAAGACATACCTAAGACTGCTTTCAGAACCCGATATGGTCATTATAAATTTCTAGTGATGCCGTTTGGAATGACGAACGCCCCGGCAGTGTTTATGGATCTGATGAACAGAGTGTTCAAACCTTATTTGGATCAGTTTGTCATTGTCTTTATAGATGATATTTTGATCTATTCTAAGTCAGGAGAAGAACACGAGCAACATCTACGGATTGCGATGCAGACGCTCAAGGACCATCAGTTGTATGCCAAGTTCAGTAAGTGTGAGTTCTGGTTGCAAGAAGTGAAATTTTTGGGACACAAGGTGTCATCTCAAGGAATTTCTGTGGATTCGTCCAAGACCGATGCTGTATCAAACTGGGTTAGGCCAAGCAACCCTACAGAAGTTCGGAGCTTTCTTGGACTCGCAGGCTATTACAGGAGATTCGTTGAAGGATTCTCAAAGATAGCAGCACCTTTAACTGGGTTGACGAAGAAGAATTTGAAGTTCGAATGGACAGAGAAGCATGAGCGAGCCTTTCTAGAGTTGAAAGAGAGACTCACAACCGCACCAGTACTAGAAATACCCAACCGGATGAGAAGTTTACTATCTTTAGTGACGCATCATATCAAGGATTAGGGTGTGTACTTATGCAAGAAGGCAGAGTTGTCGCCTATGGATCCAGACAGCTGAAGCCGAATGAGTTGAACTATCCCATTCATGATTTGGAGTTGGCAGCAGTAGTCTTCGCACTCAAGATTTGGAGACACTATCTCTACGGTGAGAAGTTTGATTTATTCTCCGATCACAAGAGCCTAAAGTATTTGTTCACACAGAAAGAGTTGAACATGAGGCAACGCCGATGGATGGAGCTGATCAAAGATTACGACTTCACATTAGAATACCACCCGGGTAAAGCTAATGTGGTTGCTGATGCCCTAAGTCGGCAGACTCGTGAAACGACCGCCACCTTAATGGTGAGAGAGTGGCGAGCTTTGGAGACTTTGGCAGAATTCGATGTACAGAGTGCTGAAGAAGGAAAAGGAAAATTGTTCGGATGTCTTATCCTACAGCCTGTTCTTATCGACCGCATTATTGGAGCTCAGAAAGAAGATGAGAAGTTTCAGGCATGGTTCGTGAAGATGTCAGAAAAAGACCCGACAGAATGGAAGGTGGGAGTCGATGGAGGATATCGGTGTAGGAATAGATTATGTGTGCCAGGTGATGGAGAGCTAAGGAAGGATATCCTGGAAGAAGCACATAAGTCGAGATATACAGTTCACCCAGGAGGAACAAAGATGTACAAAGATTTGAAGAGAAATTTCTGGTGGGAAGGTATGAAGAAAGACGTGGCCGAATTTGTATCCAAGTGTTTGACATGTCAGCAAGTCAAGGCCGAACATCAGAGACCGTCAGGATTGTTGCAACCGCTACCTATTCCTGGTTGGAAGTGGGAGCACATTACGATGGATTTTGTAGTAGGATTACCCCGGTCGCAGCAGAATCATGACGCTATTTGGGTAATTGTGGATCGACTGACGAAATCCGCTCATTTAATCGCTTATAGTATGACATACCCGGTAGAGAAGATGAGCCGGATGTACATACAACAAGTTGTGCGACTTCACGGTGCACCTGTGTCAATAGTGTCAGACCGTGACGCGCGTTTTACCTCTGGATTTTGGGAAAGTCTGCAAGAAGCTATGGGAACCTCGCTCAAGATGAGCACTGCTTTTCACCCCCAGACAGATGGACAAACTGAGCGTGTTAATCAGATCATGGAAGATATGTTTAGGGCTTGTGTTATCGATTTTTAAGAATCTTGGGAGACACACTTGTCGTTGGTTGAATTTGCCTATAACAACAGTTATCACGCGAGTATCGGTATGGCTCCGTTCGAAGCATTGTACGAACGACCATGTCGTTCCCCATTGTGTTGGGCAGAGGTTGGGGACTCAGAATTGTTGGGGCCAGACTTGGTTAGAGAAACCAACGAGAAGATTTCTTTGGTCAAGGAAAGGATGAGAACCGCTCAAAGCCGATATAAGAGTTATGCTGATCGACGCCGGAAGGATTTGGAGTTTAGTGTTGGAGATCACGTGCTTCTCAAGGTTTCACCAACCCGAGGAGTAGTACGTTTTGGTCTCAAGAGAGGGAAGTTAGCTCCGCGTTTCATCGGACCGTTTGAGATTTTGGATCGTGTTGGGATAGTAGCTTATCGACTGGCGCTACCACCGAAGATGTCTGGGGTTCACAACGTGTTTCACGTGAGTATGTTGAGAAAATACATACGAGACCCCTCACATGTGGTTAGTTATAACGACATTGAGACAAGTCATAACGTTTCTTACAAGGAGAGACCTGTGAAAATTTTGGATCAGAGTATCAAGAAGTTGAGGAATAAAGATATCCCGTTGGTGAAGGTTCAGTGGAATCACCATAACGAGAACGAAGCCTCGTGGGAAGTTGAAGTTGATATGAGAAAGAAGTACCCGGAGTTATTTCAGGACTAGTTAGTCTTGATTTCGGGGGCGAAATCCTGTTTAAGGGAGGAAGGGTGTAATAACCTGCATTTTCATATTTAATTTGTAATTTCATTATCATATTAAATTTCATTTGGTATTGACTGCTTCATTTAATTACATTTCTCATGTTCTAATTATTATCCCTTGTGTTATTTCATATTTAAAATTCATGTTGGGGTTAAATTGTAATTTTTATAAAGTTAGCAATACCAGTATGGATTTCAAAATCTGTATTTCAAAACGGTGAAAATAACTTCTATTGACTCAATCAGTATTTTTATGAAACCAGAAAATCAATTCTTACGTTAAAATGGAATTTCCGTATTTTTGTGGTGACCACCGCGCCCCGAAAATACCAGTTTATGTCCAAAACTGTTCATGTTGTGTTTAACTTCCACAGATTTTGGAAGTGACCGATTTGGACATTTGCTTTATTTCCAATTATGGAGAGTAATCATTTGATAGAATATTGTTTGGGAATACACTTGGTGTGTATGTTAATTTAAGGCCATAAGTTTGTTTTGCCAAACACATACAACTTGCCCCCTATAGGCCTATATGGCTCCTAAGCAATCTGAGATTCCATCTAAACAAATTCAGCAGATGGTATATATGTAATACGTATATGTATAATCAACTCTTTAGTGTATTAGAAAATAAAATCAATTGTAGAGTGAAGAAAACACAACTTGGGCTCCAAGTTCTCCAAATTGGAGTTCTATATTAACCACATCCCCTTGCTTCATTGCACATTCTGCACAAGCTCATTCAGAGAGTTTAGAGAGAGCCTGAGAGAGAGATACACAGAGAATTTCAGGGATTGCATAGAGAGGGAGAGCTTCCAAATCACCATAACTTGCAAGCTTTGATTGGATTTCTTATTTGCTTAATCTTATTTCTTTCTCAACAACATCTTTGCTCTTAATCACAGTGAGTATTTCTAACTCACTAAGAATGTAATCTCATGCTTACTTGCTGTGTATTGGTTTAATTGTGTCAACCTCCATTGATGATTTTATGTATGAAGTTCATAGCATGAAAACCATGAATTTCTAAACTCAATCAAAATTCGTTTTTAGAGATGAATATAGAAGATTATACATCCTACATGCCATGTTTGAAGTAATAGAGCCTAATTTGTTCATACCACAAAGTATATTAGAAAATAAGTTTTGACATGTTTTAGTTTTTCATAAAATTGGAGAGATATAGATTGATTCATGTTAAATTGATAATAGATTCTTAATCCTTGTTTAAAAACCAAGAGATCCATGTATAACATGATAAACATATTTACAGATTTGAAATGGGTCAATTTTAGACCCTGTTTTCTGAAACAGAACAGTTCCTGCGGAGAAGATGAAGCCTCAGCTTCACCTCGCGCCACGATCGCGCGCGCGAGGAATCGCGCGAGCGGCCTGCGCGAGTGACCTTTCGCGCGAGCGGCCCGCGCGCGCGAGGTAGGCGTCTCCAGGCAGACGTAAGAGTTTTATTATATAAATAAAAATTTGGCTGGTCGCGCGAACGAGGGTCGCGCGAGAACCCCTTCGGGCGAGCGATCCGCGCGCGCGACCTTGGCTTTCTCAGGCAGACAGAAAAGTTATATTATAAAAAGGAAAATGGGCATAACGCGCGAGCGACCTTTCGCGCGAGCGGCCCGCGCGCGCGAGTTCTGACAGTTTATGTTTTTGTCTGTTTTGTGTTTAAGGTCTGTTTGGTTCAACTTTTTAGTACTGTTAAGGCTCTGTTTGGGAATTTAGTTGATCAGAACTCTAATTGGTTATGTTTGAATGATTAAAACATTGTAGTATGACTCATTAAACCCCGTACGCGTGTTGTTCCTTTAATTCAGCATTTTTGTTTTCGTGTAAGTGCATACCATTCATGTGGGTCAGTGGTACATGCATAGGGGTGTCAGTCTGTGTGGAAAAGAGTAATGATAGTGTGGAAAGAGTATGAGTTTGTGTTTGTGGTCATGGTTGTGGTTGTGGTTGTGGTTGTGGTTGTGGTTGTGGTTGTGGTTGAGATTGTGGAGAGGGTATCTTTGAAATGCGACGGTGGCAAATATGGATTGATTCATGTTAAATTGATACTAGATTCTTAATCCTTGTTTAAAAACCAAGAGATCCATGTATAACATGATAAACATATTTACAGATTTGAAATGGGTCAATTTTAGACCCTGTTTTCTGAAACAGAACAGTTCCTGCGGAGAAGATGAAGCCTCAGCTTCACCTCGCGCCACGATCGCGCGCGCGAGGAATCGCGCGAGCGGCCCGCGCGAGCGACCTTTCGCACGAGCGGCCCGCGCGCGCGAGGTAGGCGTCTCCAGGCAGACGTAAGAGTTTTATTATATAAATAAAAATTTGGCTGGTCGCGCGAGCGATCCGCGCGCGCGACCTTGGCTTTCTCAGGCAGACAGAAAAGTTATATTATAAAAAGGAAAATGGGCATAACGCGCAAGCGGCCCGCGCGAGCGACCTTTCGCGCGAGCGGCCTGCGCGCGCGAGTTCTGACAGTTTATGTTTTTGTCTGTTTTGTGTTTAAGGTCTGTTTGGTTCAACTTTTTAGTATTGTTAAGGCTCTGTTTAGGAATTTAGTTGATCAGAACTCTAATTGGTTATGTTTGAATGATTAAAACATTGTAGTATGACTCATTAAACCCCGTACGCGTGTTGTTCCTTTAATTCAGCATTTTTGTTTTCGTGTAAGTGCATACCATTCATGTGGGTCAGTGGTACATGCATAGGGGTGTCAGTCTGTGTGGAAAAGAGTAATGGTAGTGTGGAAAGAGTATGAGTTTGTGTTTGTGGTCGTGGTTGTGGTTGTGGTTGAGTATGAGTTTGTGGTTGTGGTCGTGGTTGTGGTTGTGGTTGAGATTGTGGAGAGGGTATCTTTGAAATGCGACGGTGGTAAATATGGACACTCCCTGACGCCCATGGAAGCGTTAAAGTGTGTGAAGCCAAACTCGGACATTCCCTGGCACCCATGGTAGTGCTAAAGTGTGGCCTACGGACACTCCCTGATAACTCGAGTCTGGATACTGTGTGAGGGGTTGCCCCGGTATTTGCATGGCGGTTAGGGTATTCAAAGTGTGAGGCATTGGACACTCCCTGGTACCCCGGACCAAAGTGTGAGGCAAACTGGACACTCCCTGGCGCCCCGTTGCTAAAGTGTGGCTATCTGAGTGTTTCAAAGATACCAGGAGTAGGATAGTGGGTTGTTGTGGCTGTCGAGAGAAAAGAGTCGGCAAGATGAGTGTGGTGCATTGTTCTCATACACGGTCCCATCTGTGTAAATTTACCCTCTTTAAATAATGTTGTGATTGTTTTCTAAATGAGCTCCTTACTTCAAGTATAAACTTGTGGATTTAAATGGGAAATGGAAAAAGGTAAATGGGTATGTTTTACATTTAAAGTCATGTTTTTAATACTCACCAGCTTCTTGAAGCTGACGACGTTGATGCGTCCTGGACATTCGTGTTCAGGCTTTTCAGGTTATAATCAGGAGGAATCATACGACTATGCTAATTGAGAATGGCTGCTTCTGGAATAAAGAAACTGTTTATTATATGCTTTAAGTTTATCTGTTTTAAGTTATGAACTATTTTGTTTTATAAGGATGACTGTAACAGACACTAAGTTATTATTTTATTTTCAAGGCGGTCTGTGCCTTAGTTGACCCCGGTTCATAAGATGTAATAAGTTAGAAAATTTTTGTAAGCCTTGACTGCTTTACTCTGATTATTATGTTTTGTTGTTTGACGTTTGGGACGAAATCGATCCTTCAAACTGTCGCGACCTACGGGTCCATAAAGGAAATTAAACGCTTTCCTTATTTATGCTACGTCGGGGCGTGACATGTTCATTTGGTGCCAGTAGGTTGAGAGGGTGTAGAGGATAGCATAGGTCTAGATGATCTCACTGCTGAGCTCGAGGAGGAGCTAGCACTTGAGCTAGTTCTGCCTGAGGAGGTGCCAGTTGAGGCAGATGCCCCAGCGCCTGCTTCCTCGTCGACCTCTCAAAGCTCTGATTTTGATTTGGTGGGCCCGTTCCTTGTTCAGCGATTTTGCCCCGTCGACTCGCTAGATCTCCTGATAGCTGCTTACGGAGACGACTGATTTCTTAGATATCACCTTGTACATATTAACTACCTTTGACTATAAGCTCTATTCTCTTTTTGCAAACTGTAATTACATGCATTAGAGCATAGGGCAATAACCCCATTTTTGGCATTAACTCTTGCATGGACATATATGTCCTAACCCATATAAATAGGGTAGGCATTGACCTGATCATACACGTTTTTTATATCAACTTGACAAGAAGTTATATATAAAATATACTCTTTTGAATGTTGTCGTCATTTAAATTGCTTCATAGTATTGCTTCATGCATGTTTCTCATTCTACTATCACTATCATGCATAGAATGGCTGGAGGACTAAGGAGGAACAGGAATTTGATTGAGGGAGCACCTGAGGCTGTCGATCCTACGGGGATGTTCGAAGCATTTGTCAGACGTTTGGAAAGAATCAGTAATACAAATGACAACCGACGAGACCGCCAGACTGGAGATAAACTGCTGGAGAGATTCTGTGCGCTCAGACCCGAGCAGTTTGTGGGTACCGCGGAATCATGGAAAACGAAATAGTGGTTAAGACAGATGGACCGCATGTTCGAAGCTGTCCAGTGTAATGAGATGTACAAGAGGAGGTTAGCTACCTTTCAATTGACTGATGTTGCCGTAGATTGGTGGGATTCGGTCATAGATACTATCGGGAATGGAGCTGCAATGGGAATGACGTGGACTGCGTTCAAGGGGAGATTTTTGGAAAAATATTTCTCGGCTACGGAGAGGCACAGAAGAGAGAAGGAGTTCATGGATCTGACACAAGGAACCAAGTCAGTGCAAGAATACACCACACTGTTCGAGACACTGTCTCGGTTCACTCCACACCTGGTTGATACTGAGGAAAAGAGGATCCGTAAGTATAATCAAGGGCTGACACCACAAATTCACCGCCTAACTCTCGGTCACCTAGATAAGTCGTTTGAGGGATTGCTTGGCTTGGCTACCGATTTGGAAGAAGATGCTCGAGTGAATCGGAAACAATTCAAATTTCGGTCGCCTCAAAGGGGTAATTTTAGAAATAGACCACCAATGAATCGTACCCAAGGACAGAAGAGGAATTTCGACGGAAGCAAGAGGACCCAAGCTATCACCTATCTGACTCAACCCCGAGTGGGAGAAGGTAGTAATGCTGGAAAATGTTTTAACTGTGGAAACCCTAGTCATCTGGCTCGAGATTGCAAGGCACCAAGGCGTACTGCTCAGCAAGGCATAATTTGCTACAACTGTGGTGAACCAGGTCACATCAGCAAGTTCTGTACTGCCCTTAAGCAAGTGACTTGTGGTCAGCAAGGTCAAACTCGCATGAATGCTGTTATTCCTGATGCCGCTGGATATGATGGGACTGTTTATGAAGAAGGAGATTATGGAGAAGCTCAACCTGATAAGCAAGCAGTGGAAGGTACATTGGCTCTGTTTAACTCTCATGTTAAAGTGTTATTTGATACGGGTGCTGCTCTTTCGTTCATATCTGTCAATACAATTTGGAGATTGGGTATCTTACCTCATCGGTTAGAGAAAGCTTTGAAGGCTACTTCACCATTAGAAGTGCAGTCAGATTAGGACACGTGTGCAAGGATTGTCCTTTACGGCTAGGAGACCGTGAAATCCCGGCAAGGTTGATTGTCCTATCAATGAAGGAGTTCGACATAATCCTAGGAATGGATTGGCTCTCTCAAAATCAAGTAAAGTTGGATTGTGCGAGGAAGAGAATTACATTCCCTGACAATGAGAATCGACCCTTTGATTTTCAATGTAACCCTTTGGGAGATATGTTCCTCACAAGGTGTTTGGCTAACATCGAAGTCGTCAGTACAGAAGCGACAGTGTCGTCTATACCTGTAGTTAAGGACTTCGAAAAAGTATTTCAAGACATTTCTGGTTTGCCGCCCGAAAGAAGTATAGAGTTCTGTATCGAGCTTATACCGGGTACCGTACCGATCACGAAGGTTCCCTACAGAATGGCCCCCACCGAACTACTAGAATTGAAAGAACAAGTTCAAGAGCTCGAGAACCTAGGTTTTGTACGTCCCAGTACATCGCCTTGGGGAGCACCGGTGTTATTTGTGAAGAAGAAGGATGGGACGCTCAGGTTGTGCATCGATTACAGAGAATTGAACCTAGTGACTATCAAGAACAAGTATCCCTTACCGCGGATTGACGATTTATTTGATCAACTACAAAGGAGCTACGACATTTTCCAAAATAGACCTAAGGTCGGGATATCATCAGTTGAGGGTACGGAAGGAAGACATACCTAAGACTGCTTTCAGGACCCGATATTGTCATTATGAATTTTTGGTGATGCCGTTTGAAATGACGAATGCCCCGGCAGTGTTTATGGAACTGATGAACAGAGTGTTCAAGCCTTATTTGGATCAGTTTGTCATCATCTTTATAGATGATATTTTGATCTATTCTAAGTCAGCAGAAGGACATGAACAACACCTACGGATTGCGATGCAGACGCTCAAGGACCACCACTTGTATGCCAAGTTCAGTAAGTGTGAGTTCTGGTTACAAGAAGTAAAATTTTTGGGACACAAGGTGTCATTTCAAGGAATTTCTGTGGATTCATCCAAGACAGATGCTGTGTCAAACTGGGTCAGGCCAAGCAACCCTACAGACGTTTGGAGTTTCCTTGGACTTGCAGGCTATTACAGAAGATTTGTTGAAGGGTTTTCTAAGATAGCTGCACCATTGACTGGGTTGACGAAGAAGAATTTGAAGTTCGAGTGGACAGAGAAGCATGAGCGCGCCTTTTTAGAGTTAAAAGAGAGACTCACTACCGCGCCAGTACTAGCTATACCCAAGCCTGATGAGAAGTTCACTATCTTTAGTGACGCATCATATCAAGGATTAGGGTGTGTACTTATGCAAGATGGTAGAGTTATCGCCTATGGATCTAGACAGCTGAAGCCGAATGAGTTGAACTATCCTATTCATGATTTGGAGTTGGCGGCAGTAGTATTTGCACTCAAGATTTGGAGACACTATCTCTACGGTGAGAAGTTTGACTTATTCTCCGATCACAAGAGCCTGAAATACTTGTTCACACAGAAAGAGTTGAACATGAGGCAACGTAGATGGATGGAGCTGATCAAAAATTACGACTTCACGTTAGAATATCACCCTGGTAAAGCTAATGTGGTCGCTGATGCTTTGAGTCAGCAGACTCGTGAGACGATCGCCTCCTTAATGGTTAGAGAATGGCGAGCATTGGAGACGTTAGCGGAGTTCGATGTACAGAGTACTGAAGAAGGAGAAGGACAAATTTTTGGATGTCTTACCCTACAGCCTGTTCTTGTCGACCGTATTATTGGAGCCCAGAAAGAAGATGAGAAGTTTCAGACATGGTTCGTGAAGATGTCAGAGAAAGGCCCGACGGAATGGAAGGTAGGAGTCGATGGAGGATATCGGTGCAGGAATAGATTATGTGTGTCAGATGTTGGAGAGCTTAGGAAAGATATCTTGGAAGAATCACATAAATCAAGGTATACAGTTCACCCAGGAGGAACAAAAATGTACAAAGATTTGAAGAGAAATTTCTGGTGGAAAGGTATGAAGAAGGATATGGCCGAATTTGTATCCAAGTGTTTGACGTGTCAGCAAGTCAAGGCTGAACATCAGAGACCGTCAGGATTATTGCAACCGCTACCTGTTCCAGGTTGGAAGTGGGAGCACATTACCATGGATTTTGTAGTAGGATTGCCTTGATCGCAGCAAAATCATGACGCCATTTGGATAATCGTGGATCGATTGACGAAATCTGCTCATTTCATTGCTTACAGTATGACGTACCCAGTAGAAAAGATGAGTTGGATGTACATACAACAAGTTGTGCGACTTCACTGTGCACCTATGTCGATTGTGTCAGACCGTGATGCACGTTTTACTTCTGGATTTTGGGAAAGTCTGCAAGAAACCATGGGAACCTCGCTCAAGATGAGTACTACTTTTCACCCTTAGACAGATGGGCAAACTGAGCGTGTTAATCAGATCATGGAGGATATGCTTAGGGCTTGTGTTATCAATTTTGAAGAATCTTGGGAGACGCACTTGCCTTTGGTTGAATTTGCCTATAACAACAGTTATCACACGAGTATCGGGATGGCTCCGTTCGAAGCATTGTACGGACGACCATGTCATTCTCCATTGTGTTGGGCGAAGGTTGGAGACACAGAATTGTTGGGATCAGATTTGGTTAGAAAAACCAACGAGAAAATTTCCTTGGTCAAGGAAATGATGAGAACCGCTCAGAGCCGGTATAAGAGTTATGCCGATCGACGCCGGAAGGATTTGGAATTTAGTGTTGGAGATCATGTACTCCTTAAGGTTTCACCGACCCGAGGAGTAGTTCGCTTTGGTCTCAAGAGAGGAAAGTTAGATCCACGTTTCGTCGGACCGTTTGAGATTTTGGATCGTGTGGAGAAAGTGGCTTATCGACTCGCGCTACCACCGAAAATGTCTGGGGTTCACAATGTATTTCATGTGAGTATGCTGAGAAAGTACATACGAGATCCCTCGCATGTGGTTAGTTATGATGATATTGAGGCGAGTCATAACATTTCTTACAAGGAGAGGCCCGTGAAGATTCTAGATCAAAGTATCAAGAAGTTGAGAAATAAGGATATCCCGTTGGTGAAGGTTCAGTGGAATCACCATGACGAGAATGAAGCCTCATGGGAAGTTGAAGCTGAGATGAGGAAGAAGTACCCGGAGTTGTTTCAGGACTAGTTAGTCTTGATTTCATCATGTTTAAGGGAGGGAGGGTGTAATAACCTACATTTTCATTTATTTATCGGTACTTGCATTTCATATTTAAATTCAATTGTGTTGTTTATTTTTCTTTTAATTCCAATTCTCATGTTTAAAATTCTAATACTTGCTTTATTTCATATTTAAAATTCTTATTGGGGTCAAACTGCAATTTCATAAAATTTAGCAATACCTGTGTTAGAATTCAAAACTGCATTTCAAAACGGTGGAAATGTTTACTTTTAACTTAATCAGTATTTCTATAATACCGGAAAATCATTTCCTACATTAAAATGAATTTTTTGTATTTTTGTGACGGACACCGCGCCACGAAAATACCAGTTTATGTTTAAAAATGTCCGTGCCGCATGGAACTTCTACAGATTTTGGAAGTGATGTAAAGTTGTGAAATGACTTGCACTTTATTTCTATTAATGGTAGCTAATGATTGAGAGGGCCTTGTTTGGGAATGCATTTGTATACGTGTATATTGTCATGCCATAAGCTGATTTTCCCAAACAACACTAGTGACCCCTATACATCTACACTTGACTCTTGGATAATTTGGGAGTTATAACACATGTGTATATACGTATGTATATTATGGGTTAATTAGAATTTTGAAGACAATTCATTTGTAGAGTGAGGAAGACACAACTTGGGCTCCAAGTTGGGAATTCTATTTAACATACACACCTTCATACATATCACACATTCTGCACATACATAACACAGAGAGAAAAGAGAGAGCTGGAGAGTTAATTTCATATATTGCTAGAGAGAGAGGAACTTCAATCCTCCATAGCTATAGTTCATTGGATTTCTTGTATTGCTTTCTTTCTCAACAACTCCTCTACTTCTCTACACCTCAGTGAGTATTTCTAACTCACTCCAAATGTAATTCATGCTTAGTTACTGTGCATATGTTATAAAATTCAAAATCACCATGGATGAATTTACGTATGAACTTCATGGCTTGAAAATACAAATTTTTCCACCTTATTCAAAATGAGTCTTTAGAGATGATTTAGGAAGATTATGTTTCATAGAAGATACTGCTAAAGTTTTAGAATCTAATTTGTTCACATGAGAAAGTATATAAGAAATCAAATTTTGTTAACTTTTAATTTTTCATAAAAATCCTAGAGTTATAGATTGATTCATGCAAAATTGATTTCATATTCTTAATCCTTACGAAAAACCAAAGAGATTCATATATTGTATGACATATATAGTTGCAGAATTGGAAATGGGTCAAAAGACCCCTTAAAACTGAAAACAGGGGAAAACCAGCGAGGAAGATGAAGCCACTGCAAGAACTCGCGCGCGAGATCGCGCGAGCGAGGGTCGCGCGAGCTGCCCGCGCGCGCGAGGTTTGTGTTCCCAGGCAGACAGAAAAGTTTTATAAAAGAAAAATGAAAATTAGGCAGATCGCGCGAGCGACCCGCGCGCGCAATCTTCCTGTATTCTGGCAGATAGAAAAGTTTTAATAAAGAAAAACGAAAATTGGGCATATCGCGCTAGCGGCCCCCGCGCGCGACTTTGGGCAGTTTCTAGTTTTTGCTTGTTTTGTGTTAAGGAACTGTTTAGGTAATGTTTTGTGAATTTTTAAAGCTCTGTTTGGGAAATTTACTAAAACATAATCCTATTTGGGTATGTTTGAACGGTTAAAACGTTGTATTGAGACTTATCAATCCCCGTACGCACGTTGTTTATATAATTCAGTGATTTGCCTCATGTTTTAAAGTTTCATGACATACATGTGGAGTCAGTTGTACATGCATGGTGAGTGTGAATGTTGGTCAGTATGGAAAAGAGTAATGGTCAGTGTGGCATAGTGAGTGCGGTTGAGATTGTATTGTGGACACTCCCTAGTAAGTGAGTACCAAAGTGTGTTGTGATTGAGATTGCGGCGAGGGTGTCTTTGAAATACGATAGTGGCAAAACTGGACACTCCCTGACGACCATGGTAGCGTCAAAGTGTGTGAAGCCGAACTTGGACATTCCCTGGCACCCATGGAAGTGTTAAAGTGTGGCCTACGGACACTCCCTGATACCCGAGTCTGGATACTGCGTGAGGGTTCCTCCAGTATTTGCATGGCGGATTAGGTAGTCAAAGTGTGAGGCAATGGACACTCCCTGGTACCCCGGACCAAAGTGTGAGGCAAACTGGACATTCCCTGGCACCCCTACGCTAAAGTGTGGCTATCGGAGTATTTCAAAGATACTGATGTGTGATGGTGAGTTGTTGGGTTTTGTCGAGAGAAAAGAGTCGGTAAGATGAGATGGTGCATTGTTCTCATACACGGTCACATATATGTGAATTATATCTGTTAAATAATATTATGCTTGTTTCCCTAAAATGACCTCTTTGCTCTAATATAAACTTATTGGATTAAATGAGAATTAGAAAATGGTAAATGAGTATGTTTTACATTCAAAATCATGTTTTTAATACTCACCAGCTTCTTGAAGCTGACGGCGTTGATGCGCCATGGACATTCGTGTTCAGGCTTTTCAAATTATGACTACGCGGAGCCTTATGACTATGCAAACTGAGAAAGACTGCTTTTGGACGATAAAACTGTTATTAAGATTCTATACTTTAATTCATGAACTGATTTGTAATAAGGATGACTGTAATAGATAATAAGTTATTGTTTTGATTTAAGACGATTTGTGCCTTTAGAGACCCCTGCTGTAATATGTAATAAGTTAGAAAAATATTTGTAGGCCTTGACTGCTCAACTCTGAATCTCTGATTATATGTTTTTGTTGTTCGACGTTTGGGACGGAATCGATCCTTCAAACTGTCGCGACCTACGGATCCATAAAGGAAATTAAACGTTTTCCATATTTATGCTACGTCGGGGCGTGACAAAAATACGTGAAGTAAAATTTAAAATTTTAAAATTTGAGGATTCCATGTGCCTCCGAGGCTCCGACCAAGGCCCCTACAAAACCCAATGTGATGTTGGTTTAACTTCAATTTCCCCTATCATTCTCTGTTGGAGAATAATATAAAAATAGCCTTCAAAGAATCCATTATAATAGAAACACCATCAATTCTACCATTGAATATAGAACCAATATGAAGGTGACTGGGACGAGGCGCGAAACGCTCTCTTGACACAATACGCGCCCTTCTACAGGTAATACCCGGTGCAGTAAGAAATATCAAGCCGTCTCCGAAATACAACAATCCGGCCACCCTTGCCGTACATCCATTAAACCTACACAACTAACTTGATATGACAAAAAGCTTGCTCACTAGTGCCTTCTTTACCCAAATAATACTTATATAAAAAAAGGTAAGAAAATAATAAAATTTGTATTTATATATCGAGGGTTGCTGGACAAGCAAATGGACTCTAAAAAGGGCAAAGTGAACACCCACTTCATAATAGACTACCACCTTCGTATGTGATCAATGTACTTGTGATCAATGTACTTGTTTATATACATATATATATATATATATACAGTGTTGTTCACATTTATG
Source organism: Hydrangea macrophylla (assembly GCA_033977485.1). NCBI lineage: Eukaryota > Viridiplantae > Streptophyta > Magnoliopsida > Cornales > Hydrangeaceae > Hydrangea > Hydrangea macrophylla. Next base: position 82,402,505 of record CM066996.1, read on the forward strand.
AATTCTCTAACCCAACATGATAATAACATACCAATGCATTGTGCATATGTTATCATTAGGGTAGTAACCGAAAATTAATAAATCATTTTTATTTATCTTCCTTCAATGTATAGTAAAAGTGTTAGGAATATGTTTGGTCATAACTATAAAAAATTCTTTGAAATGACACATGGTTGTAAGCATATGAATACTACCAAATGCTTTAAATATAAGTTAATATGCTTTTTTATTAAAATAATCCAACATTCTCTATTGCATCCTTTTGACTTAAAGAAATGGTTTATTTATTGAGATTTAGAGGTTTTCAAATACAAGTTGAATAAACGTACAGCTTTTTAAAAAATGTAATTATTTTACGAGGATCTCTAACACTGTAATCAAATGGGTTGGCAAAAGCCAACTGCCAAAAATAAATACCAAAATTGATGACTCGAACTCCTGAAATTGACGCACTAATTGGTCATCAAATGGGTTTGCAAATGATTATAATAAAGAGAATTTTACAAATTATGGGAAGGGATGGAGTGAGAGAAGGGGAGGGGAAGGTAACCAAAATTTGGAGGAAAATTTGTAGTAATCAGATTGTCATAACAAGGAGTATCTACGGTTGTAATTTTACCAGTATTATATTTAAAATTTTAAAATAGTTACTCATTTGATTGCTATAGTTAGAGCAATTTCAATGGGGCTAGCCAAAAGTACTAGGTAAAAGTGAAATTTGGCTCATCAAATAGTGCAATGATTTGTCCACTAAACTAATCTTCTCCAACCACACTAGCCATATCCACTAGCCATTTATTTAATTTGTATTTTCTATTTTCATTCAAATAAGAAACACTCGTTATACATGAATTAAAAAAAAAATTAAAGATAGTGGTTGAAAGAGATGGCTCTCCATTTGGCACTTAAGTTCTCACTCTCCATTTTGGCTCTTAAATTTGTCACTCTTCATTTTGCCTAGCCATTTGGCTCCTCCATTGGACCATCAATTTTTCAATTTCACTAGACAAAATGGTGGTTGGAAGGAATGGCTCTCCATTTGCCTCTCCCATTGATGATGTTCTTAGAACCCATTTGGTGAAAATAGCTATTCAGTTAATCACAAGCGCTATTCAAGCAACCAAAATTACAATTTTAAATACTCAAATCCAAATTCCTCGTTGGAGATGCTCTAATTATATTAAAAGGGAATTTTAGCTTTAAAAAAATTCAGTTTTACACAAATAAAAGTTATATTTTAGACAATAAGGTACCGTCTGGGTGTGTGTGCTCATCTCTCTTGATTTGGGTGTTTTTACTTGGAATCTCTTTGAGAAAACATAGACACTTAACTAGTGCAAATCATTTTGGCTGGCAAAAAATATTTGAAGTGTATAAACTTAGAACTTAAAGGTCATAATCTTCTTAACATTAATACAGTGAAACAAACTTATTATGCAACAATTGAGGTACAACCACTGCCACAAACACGTGATATAACTGTCAAAGCATTTGAGATATATGATTCAGTCTGTCAAAGTTGTTGAGTTACATGCTTAATCACTTTTGTTATGAATGGAAGATGTACGCTTCAAAGAAGTATCGAATGCACTACTCGGGACCATTGACACCTCCCATTGGAACATAAGAAAAAGATCCAACATTCTGTCCGAAAAGGCTCGTCTAGACCAAGTCCTGAGACCAAGAAAACATATGGTGACAACGGACAACAAACTGAATCTTTATTATACAATGGGGGAAATTTTCGGTCACCTTAGAGTGAAAATCGATGATGCCATTGCTTGGATTCAAAAATCTCTAACAAGTTCTCGTGTTCTTCATCGGGGCTTATTGTGGAAAGTCCATCACTCGGGGAGAAACCTGGGTTTCAAGGAATTTGTCGGGTTTTCACTCCCCCATATGATATCCGAAATACGTTGCAATATTCAAGCGTTACTAAATGCTTTAGGTGATGGAGGAAATTTTTTAGATTGTTCAAATTAAAGAGAATCAAATCAAATTAAATCAAATCCAGAGCAATCACTTGATGATTGTATGGTGGTTGCCTTTGACATTGACACAATAGCAATTTTTGGGTTGTTAGACGGGGGATTTTTTCCGTTGCTTGGGATATTGTTTTACCCAAAAAAAATAAATAAATTTGGTAAATATAGAGTTGGTACACTATAGCAACGTTATTGTTGTACAGATTTACTTAAACCAATTTTACCTCATTCTATTTCAAGCTTAAGCCATTGCTGCAACATTGTAGAAAATTTTATGACTCATTTAGACGTTGTTTGGGAACAAGTACAAGAATAAGTTATGCGGTTTAGAGAAGAACTATTTCTAAACAGTTTAGATTTTGTATAGTTTCTCTTTAGTTGCGAGAAGAACCATTTCTAATGGGGAGTCCCTACCGCAAGCATTAGTTCTTTATCAAACCAATATACCATTTTGTTCCACAAAAAAATAAATAAGAAAGAAAAAGAAAAAAGGAACTGATAAAAGTAAAATTTGGTCGGAACCTGATCCTGATTTAAGCATTCCCAAACACGCCCTTATAGAAGAAAGGAATAGTTTATTGCTTACATGTCTAATACTCTACTGTGTAACCTCTTGTTCTTTGAGAGGGATAATACTCTTCATTATCGCTTTCACACTTTATGGAACATTGGAACAGATATAGTTGTAGACTTGTAGTGAAGAGTTCACTTCCATTTATTGCAATCCAGTCCCAATGTTGAGAGAATCATTTGAAAGCAGATAAATTACCATGCGGCAAAGCAATATTTGATTTTCAAGTTTCTATCAGAAATTGTTTTAATTGGTCTCACTGCCACGTAAGAACTGAATTCGAGTCTCTCCTCTCAATACACACAAATAATGCTATGAATTTCAAATTCAAATCTTAAATGATGTGACAGTTAAACTACAACACTCTTCGAATAAAATTCATAGGACCGATGTATAATTAGATAAAGGGTAAATTACAGCACCGTCTCCTGAACTATGATCGTTTTCACTAATACCCCCTAAACTTTAAAACTGAACAGAATCACCCCCTAAACTATCCAAAATGAACAAACTCATCCCTGAAGAAGGGGTTTTAGTGTCAACAAATGATAGTTTAGGGGTTAGTTTGTTCAGTTTCAAAGTTTAGGGGGTGTTAGTGAAAATGGTCATAGTTCAAAGGGTGTTACTGTAATTTATCCTAAGATATTAACCAACTACTCAACTATCACATCATTTAAGATTAGATAGAGTTTAGTGGTCCATTATACTAATCTTTACGTTATTACTTTTTTCAGGTGTACTTGCAGCACATTGGAGATGCATAATTTGCCCCAGTTAGCAAAGGAATTCAACACAATCATGCAGAGATATTACATAAATCAACTGCAAAATTTGGCATTCCTGCCTTAATTTTTAATCACAGCAAGACCACCCCCACATTATTTCATGGGCAATCAAACAAAAATAATTTAAATTTTTATTTGGATAAGTCTATTGTAAGAAGCTTCTCATATGAGAAGGCGGATTTTAACCGTTAGATGAAAATCTAGCCATAAGATTTCCAAGAATCTAGGAATGCATTTATTGCTAGATTCTCATCCAATTGTTAAAATCCACCTTCTCATATGAGAAGCTGCTCACTACAAACTTGCCCAAATAAATTTTTATAGGCAGAAAAGTTCACATTGGTTCCAGGTTCCAAGTTCCAAACCATAGTTTAGAGTAAAGATTGGGACACACCCAAAAACACAACTTTTGGGACACAACCCAAGAAATGTGTCTATATCTCTCCTGTGATGTCACTGGACCCCACAGAGACACAAAAGAGAGAGAGACACATCTTTTGGGTTGTTGCCAAAAAGTTGTGTCTTTGGGTGTGTCCCAAGTATTACCCATAGTTTATTACCAATGAAAGATAATAAAAATGGTGAGCTCAGCCAGTGGGCATGAGATGATTTCCAAAGCAAGTCCAATGAGTTAAGAATTGCCTTTCTGGCCATTTCCAATAATTGCACCCTTTCATGCATCCAAGTATGACTATACAATACACACACACACACACACATGTATATATAGATTAAGAAAACACCAACTAACTAAAATTCAATATGAGAGATACATATCAATCCCCTAAACTGGGATATTGGTACTCCCAACAACTTTTGAGATCTACCAAACACATTTTGCTTCATTCAAAATCTTTGTTGTTCTCTTGTCTTCATCAATCCTTCAATATCCATGTCTTCATTTCTAAGCATCACAAAAGCTATCCTTATCTTCACTACTCTTCCTCTCAAATAACCCCTTTCTTTCTCCAAATTCAAACCAAAAAATAAATACCCTCAAGCTTAAAACTCCATATCTTCCATTACTTTGTCAAAAATTCACCAACATACCAATTCAAACAAAATGAGGCCCAAGAGTAAATACCCTTTCAACCTTAAGCTTCTCATCATTGGCGTCTTTATTGCTTTCTTCGTCCTGTTTGTATTAAAATCAAGCTTTTCAAATTCTGACCAAAACCCATCTCCTATCTCACAAATTCCCTCGAGAAAAGCCTTGAATCCGACGAGAGATTCCAAAACAAATTGTTCACCTACGTGCACCAAAATCCCATCGTCCCTAGCTCAAACTCTCATCCACTACTCAACCTCGACCATCACTCCACAACAAACACAAAAAGAAATCTCCGTGACATCAAAGGTTCTCGAGAAGAAGTCTCCGTGCAACTTCCTAGTCTTCGGCCTAGGCCACGACAGCCTCATGTGGAGTGCACTCAACCTTGGAGGACGAACTGTTTTCCTAGAGGAAGACGAAGCTTGGATTCAGCAAATCAAGAGGCAATTCCCCATGTTAGAAGCTTACCATGTCACGTACGACAGTAAAGTGAACCAAGCGGATAATCTAATGGAGGTAGGCAAAGGACCCGAGTGCACTGCAATCGGTGAACCTAGGTACTCCATGTGCCAACTAGCCCTAAAGACCTTGCCTAGTGAGGTTTATGAGATGAAATGGGATTTGATTATGGTGGACGCTCCAACTGGGTATTATGAGGAGGCCCCGGGAAGGATGACTGCGATATATACAGCAGGAATGATGGCAAGGAATAGAGAAGATGGAGAGACAGACGTGTTTGTACACGATGTAAATAGGGTGGTGGAAGATAAGTACTCGAGAGCTTTCTTGTGTGATGGGTACATGAAGAAACAAGAGGGAAGGTTGAGGCACTTCACAATTCCAAGTCACAGGAGTAGCTTGGATAAGCCCTTTTGCCCTTAGAACTTAAATTTTTGTTTCCCTCTTTACATTGTTTGTGCCCTCTATCCTATTTTTTCATCGAATTACAACAAATGATGCACTCTTCTCAAAAGTTCAACGCCCTCTTTACATTGTTTGTGCCCTCTATACTATTTTTTCCTCGAATTACAACAAATGATGTATTCTTCTCAAAGGATCATGGGTTTTGTACACCATTCCATCATACAAAGACATGAAGCAAAAATTCTAGAAAATATGTTAATCCAGTTTACTATGGAGCTTATTATAATAGCAAAGTAAAAACAACTTACCTCGCAGACTCTTCAGTTCTCGCTTCATATGACTATCTGACTAGAATTGCACAAAATGGTTATCCAATCTTCTGTTACCTAGTCGGCTACACACATGATCTGATATTGCAACTGGACTATTAGGTTTAAAAATTAACAATAATCATTAGGTTATTTATCATAATCAAATTTCTGTAATGTAGCAAAATTTCCACCAAACATAGTAGTTTTTCATCCATAATTCAGGAATACGTGCAGAATTATTACATCACATACTTGGAACACCCAACTTCTAATGGGGAGCAAAATTCTCAAACGAGAATAAACAATCCGCTTGTCTATTCTTGCGATTCCAAAGGATTCCATCAATTGCATGCAATTGAGGCGAAGCTGAGGATCAGTTGTACCACTATAACTAAGAACAACCCATTGATTGATAAGTAAAACTCCAATTGGATGTTATTAACAATTGGTCACGTTCAAATGTATTTGTTCTCTAATAAGCAACCACAGTTTTGTTCAATATCCCCGCACTGATGACTTAAGGTTAGTCACATTTTATTAAATAAATTAAACATAACATGTGATAGACTAACCGGATTATTAAATGTCAAATTTAATAACCATACGACTAAGAACATTTTAAGAATAAAGTTACAACGAAGTATAAGATTTTCTTTCTTAACTCATTAAAGTTATATATTATCAACTTTAATTCTATGGACTTATCTTGAAGATTAAACAACAATAATCATCATGATAAACAATAAACTTTCCTTTCCATAATGAGACCATTAATTAATGTATAATATTCCTAAAACACTTCTTCCGACTATTGGCTTTTAGTGCATATCACCTCTGGAAATACAAAAAATTGAAAGCAAAATAGGCATAGCATGTAGAAATGGTTGTAGCCAACTGATGTAGCCACCTAAAGAAAAACCATTGTACATGGCTATAAAAATGTGTGTATATATATATATGTGTGTGTGTGTGTGTGTATAACATCGGAGAATCTCTGGTCATCGGAGAATCTCTGGTCCGGACTTCGCTTTTAGCGACGAAAAATTCATCGCTAAAGGTGAACCACACCTTTTAGCGACAGTGTTGCTCTCCTTTAGCGACGAATTTTCGTCGCTAAAAGTGAAGTCCGTAAACAGATGTCCGTTTAAGAGCCGGCCTCTATATAACATATATACACATAGGACTGAACTGCCAAACACAACCTAAATAAAATGGAAAGTCAATACCATAAGAATCAATATGGACTGTAGATACTTGGCCTTAACAGTACACCATCATTCACAAGTTTAACAAGTCCTTAAGCGACAGCCTTCTCTCCCTGCACAAAAATGACCCTTTGATTTGCAAAGAAACTGATAAGAAACATTGGAGTACTCTTCATAAAGTTACAATCAATTATATCATGAATCTTTATCCCCTCGTGAATATAAAACCACAAGTTAATAAAAAAATCAACAAAAAAAAGGTTGAAAATAATGTTCAAAATAGGAGACTCAGCACACTAGTTCGTCGGACTGAAAAAGGGGTTGCCCGGAAAAAAAAAAAAACATTGAATATAAATAGGAGACTCAAAACAATGATCTGCCAAAAGAAAAAAAATGGGTTGAACATAAAATCATAACCAATCATGATGAAGTACAGCAACTCTTCTTTGTGTTTGTCTCTGTTCCATCGACGACAAGAGTCTTCCCTTCTTTTATGCTTGCCGGTGCTGACTCATCCAAAGAAAGCGATTTCTTACTAATTATCCTATATATCTCCGAAAGAATCGTCTGAAAAGACTTCTCCACGTTTGTTGCTTCTAGAGCCGATGTTTCAATGAACGAAAGCCCCTCTTTCTCGGCAAAACCTTGAGCGTCCTCTGTGGCGACGGCTCGGAGATGCTTCAGATCGGTCTTGTTTCCGATTAACATGATCACGATGTTGGAGTCTGCGTGATCCCTCAGCTCCTTCAACCACCGGCTGACATTATCAAAAGTAGTCGGTTTTGTCACGTCATAAACCAGAAGAGCTCCTAGTGCACCCCTGTAATAGGCGCTGGTTATTGCTCTGTATCGCTCCTGCCCAGCTGTGTCCCATATCTGTGCCTTCACAGTTCTTCCCTCAACCTGCACAAAACATAGTAATCGGTAAGATGTAGATAATGCACAAAACCAGTTTCATAAGGGTCAAAAGAACCAGTTTCAAGAGAGATATTAGTGCATGTACAGACTCTTGTGGAAGAACTTGAATTTGTAGATGATCCACATAACCGGTTCTTTGACTTCCCAAACAGCCCCAAATATCAATGAATATCTCTAAAAATACTTTCACAAACTTACTGGAAAATAATCACTTAGCCATTACCATATGAAACCATGAGATAAATATGAGTATAGATAATAATCTTTAGTTTGATTCATAATTTAATTTCTCGTTAAACTAAAAAATCAGTTGACAGCAGTAATCTCTTGGCTCAGTGCTACAGCACCAACATTATCCCCAATTATTATAACTAAATATGTACGAAACTCATCTTCGTACACTGCTCAGTTTCTTTTCAGAGGAAAGGGGAACTCCTTGTAGCGGTATTCTTCTTTTTGGTCGACCCATAGGAAACCAACCATTATGAACGTAAAACCCTATTCCATTTTGACGCTGAATTAAAGACCCACGAAACACTTCCACTACGCTTGGGAGTTTAAAAAATGAGAGAAAAGAAGATAAAAGGAGAGAAAAAGAAAGAAAACTAACCCCCACTTTCTCTCAATATCTTTCTTTCCAAATTGGGAAGAAAATGAGAGAGAAGAAAGTGGGGATTAATGAATCTTTCTTAATACCCATACTACCCATTATTTTAGCCTAGTAATTTTTTTTTATTACATCTATGCCCTATGATACCCATAAGTACACAATATATGTTGTATATGAAAAAAAATGATTCAGCTCTCTTCTCAGCAGACGATTCACCTCTCTCATTTCCATTGATTTGGTGTTAAAAGAAGGAAAAGAAGAGGTGTTAGAGGCTTCATTACTTGAAGTCCTTGATAGATAGAGAGTTGTAACTTCCTGTTCTTTTCTTTTCTTTTCTTCTCAACTCGCAAACAAGAGGAAAGAAAGTAACTTTCTTTTCTCTCCTAAACTACCAACCAATATGAAAGATACTGCCATCATTTCTCTTCTTTTCTTTTCACCCATCACTTATGACTTTCTCTTCTTTTCTTTTCTCTCCCAAACTCCCAAACATAGCGTTCGGGAAAAAATGGATTTGTCATTGAGAAATCAAAACTAGAATGTCTGGGAACAAAAAGAGGGTCCTGCCGTTGAGATCAATTGCAAAGGAGGCAAGCGAGCATGTTATGAACGTATTGGAGTTTGACAACATGACCAAATTTCATAGAGATTGGGGTGTACCATACATACAAGGGGCTCCCAAGGTTCCGGAGGAAATTCGTCATCATAGTTTTGGAACTTCAGCTACAAAACAAATATAATATGCACGTTCTTGTTCTTGTTCTTGTTCTTGTTACTTGCTATTTTCCCACAAGTGTAATGAAAATTGAGTATCGAGTCTATTGATTACTCTCCACCAAAGTTGCTATTCAGAGAGGAAGTGAAAAAAGAATGAGAACTCTATCAAACTCAAAAATCGACACATTTATGATGTACTAAATCTAAATGAACATAAGATACATGAGATCGAATTTAATTCAGAATCCTAAAAATCAATCTTTTTACTTTTCATTCACATTATAACTACTAACTAGTGTGATTAACCAACTCATCAGCAAGATCAATGCAACCACAAATCTAATTAGCAATCCAAAAAAAAAAACCATAACCCTAATTCAAATTTGCTAATAATCAACAATTTCCATAAAATCACGGCTTAATAACTTCAACCATACAGATCCAACTACAACACAAGCATAAGATTTATGTGTGTAAAAACTACAGAGTCAGATCCAATCTACACAAAACTCAATATGTATGAGATCAAAGGAAAACGAGTATGCCAGGATGATCAAAATTCACTAGAATAGTAAAACCCAAAACTTATAGAGAGAGAAAGCGGAGTAAAAATCAACTCCATCAAGTGAAACAATTGAAGAGCGAGAGAACATATTACAAACATATCTTTAGTAGAAATATAACTAAGCATAGTTCTATTACAACAAAGAGAGAGAGAGAGAGAGAGAGAGAGAGAGAGAGAGCCGAGAACCTGGAGGGTACGGGTGGCGAATTCGACGCCGATGGTGGATTTAGATTCCAAACAGAACTCGTTTCTGGTGAATCGTGACAGTAAGTTTGATTTTCCGACGCCAGAATCTCCGATTAATACGACCTTGAACAGGTAATCGTATTCATCGTCCGGTCTCCTCGCCATCTCTCTCTCTCTCTCTCTCTCTCTCTCTCTCTCTCTCACACACACACACACACACACTTCTCACACACACTGAAGAAATGTAGAGAACAAAATATCAGAGCAGATGTCTCTCTGTCAAAAAAAGATGTCTCTCTGTCAAAGTGATGATGTATTGTCGAGACTATATAAATTTGGATGCCCAAAATACCCCTGATTTTTTTGGATTCAAATTTTTTTTAGGGTAAATTGCACTTTGAACGCCCAAAGTTTGGGTGGTTCGGTATTTTAAACTCCAAAATTTCAAATGTAGCATTTTAGTACCTAAAGTTTGAGATGAGTTACAATTTGGTCCCTCGAATACTTTTTGCAACGAATTTTTTACTTTTATTGATAAAACTATTCGTTACTATAGGGATAATTGGACTTATTTGCTCCAGTTGTGAAACTTTAGTGACCAAAATGCCACATTTAAAATTTTAGGGTTGAAAGTGTCAAACCACCCAAACTTTAAATGTGAAAGTGCAATTTATCCAATTTTTATTTGAAAGGGTAAATTACAATGACCTCCCCTAAAGTATGTCGTAATTGCAAGGACCACCCTTGTAATTTCAAAAAATAAATTGACATCTCTTTTTTTTTTTGGGTAAATATCAGTGACCTACCCTAGAGGTATAACTTAATATCAAATACCTCATCTGGATTTTGAATAATATCACTAACCTCGCTTACTTTTCAAACTTTTGTATCACTGACCTCCTTTTGGTTAACTGTAGTTGGGCTGAAAACGGTTCGGTTCGATTGTTTGGTTCATTGTAGCTTTGAAGTAAACCGATCGGGATAGACTCGGCTCAATTTAGTGTCTTTTGGATCGGGGTGTAAGCAAACTGATCAGACCGACTGAACCAATCGATTCATTCTAGTTCGATCGATTTTCAAAAAATCGATGGAGTGTAAAAAGTAAAACCAAATCGTTTTCACCCAACTCAGAGGTACTTAACCAAATGCCATATCAGCAGACAAGTAGTCGCCACCAAATGCAAGTGCATTTTGTGGAATCTTGGTGTGGAGTATACTATCTAATAAGCAAGGCGGAAAAATGTTACACCCGTACTCGGGAAAAATGTTTGATTACCATTTAAATATGCATCAATTAATATAATTAGTGTGTATGATGGATTAAGTGGAGGCTTTGGACTCACCCGAGTGAGGTGGGACAGGTATTGAAGTGGGACCCAGTGAAGGGCCGGATAAAATAATTTGCATTTAAATGATTAGATGCATTTTTATGATTACTTGGAAATACGTTTAATTGATTTCATATAATCGGTGAGGATCTAAAGTGAACTGGGTTGAGTGAACTTACCCAGTGAACTGACTTTTAAGCCAGAAAAAACCCGCGGGTCAGCGGGGCGCACGGGTCAGCACAGCAACCCGCGAATTCTTTCAGGCTTAAAAGTCAATTCATTGGGTAAGTTCACTCAACCCCGTTCACTTTAGATCGTCTCCCTTCATATAATATTGATAATATGTTAGCTTTGAACATCAAATTGATACACCAAAGGTATAAATGAGAGTGATCCATAATTGGTAGGAACGGTAGCAATTTCACAAAATATTTAGGACCACGTGTGGGACCCATAAGGAACTTAGACAAACACTCATTTAGTTAATTGGGTAGTTAATGGAATGTTTTGGGGTTTCATAATATGTCACGCCCCGACGTAGCATAAATAAGGAAAGCGTTTAATTTCCTTTATGGACCCGTAGGTCGCGACAGTTTGAAGGATCGATTCCGTCCCAAACGTCAAACAATAAAACATAATAATCAGAGTAAAGCAATCAAGGCTTACAAAAATTTTCTATCTTATTACATCTTATAAACCGGGGTTAACTAAGGCACAAACCGCCTTGAAAATAAAATAATAACTTAGAGTCTGTTACAGTCATCCTTAAAAACAAAACAGTTTAAAACTCAAACAACTAAACTTAATGCATAAAATAAACAATTTCTTTATTCCAACAGCAGCCACCTCAATTAGCGTAGTCATATGTTTCCTCCTGGTTAAAACCTGAAAAGCCTGAACACGAATGTCCAGGACGCATCAACGTCGTTAGCTTCAAGAAGCTGGTGAGTATTAAAAACATGACTTTGAATGTAAATCATACCCATTTACCTTTTTCCATTATTAAAAATACTGAAAGAATTTATTTTATAAAACAACAAGGAATATAATAAAAGTCTTTTATTCATAAATACAGATACTCGTGAAATGAGACAATGCACCACACTCATCTCGCCGACTCTTTTCTCTCGACATCCACAACAACCCACTATCCTACTCCTGGTATCTTTGAAACACTCCGATAGCCACACTTTAGCAACGGGGCGCCAGGGAGTGTCCAGTTTGCCTCACACTTTGGTCCGGGGTACCAGGGAGTGTCCAATGCCTCACACTTTGAATACCCTAACCGCCATGCAAATACCGGGGCGACCCCTCACACAGTATCCAGACTTGAGTTATCAGGGAGTGTCCGTAGGCCACACTTTAGCACTACCATGGGTGCCAGGGAATGTCCGAGTTCGGCTTCACACACTTTAACGCTTCCATGGGCGTCAGGGAGTGTCCTTATTTGCCACCGTCGCATTTCAAAGATACCCTCTTCCACAAACTCTACCACAACCACAACCACAACCACAAACTCATACTCAACCATAACCACAACCACAACCACAAACACAACCTCATACCCTTTCCACACTACCGTTACTCTTTTCCACACAGACTGACACCCATATGCATGTACCACTGACCCACATGAATGATATGTACTTAAACAAAAATGCTGAATTAAGGAACAACACGCGTACGGGAATTAATGAGTCATAGCACAATGTTTAAATCACTTAAACGTAACCAAATAGAGTCCTGGTCAACTAAATTCCCAAACAGAGCCTTAACAGTATATAAATTTCATCCAAACAGTCCCTTAATAGAAAAACAGACAAAAGCAGAAACTGCAACACCTCGCGCGCGCGGGCCGCTCGCGCGAAGGGTCGCTCGCGCGGGCCGCTCGCGCGATAAGCCCATTTTCATTTTATTAATAACCTTTTCTGTCTGCCTGAGGAAAGCAAGGTCGCGCGCGCGGATCGCTCGCGCGACCAGCCAATTTTCAATTATATATATATGAACTCTCACATCTGCCTGGGGAAGGCTACCTCGCGCGCGCGGGCCGCTCGCGCGAGGGGTCGCTCGCGCGGGCCGCTCGCGCGATTCTCGCGCGCGCGATCGTGGCACGAGATGAAGCTGAGGCTTCGTCTTCTTCCCCCAGACTTCCCTGTTTCAGCAAAACAGGGGTCTTTTTGACCCATTTCAGTTCTGTGATCAACCAAGCCTTATCTTATATGATTTTCTTTGTTTTTAAAAGAGGATTAAGATTCCAAGGTTAATTTTACAAGAATCAAATCATATTTCTTGAATTTTATGAAAAACTAAAACATGTCAAAAACTAATTCTTAATATACTTTTTCCTATGAACGAATTAAGCTCTAATTTTACAACCATATACTCTACTCACTACAATCTATCATATTTCATTCACAAAACTGATTTTGGTTAAGTTTTGGAAATCCATGTTTTCAAGCTTTGAAGTTCATACCAAAATTCATCAATGGAGGTTGACAGAATTGAAATAATACACAGCAAATAAGTATGAGATTACATTGGGAGTGAGTTAAAAATACTCACTGATATTGAGAACAAAGGAATTGTTGAGAAAGAAATTAGAAATAGGCAATCCCAATAGAAACTTCAAGCTTTAGCTATGGAGGTTCAAACTCTTCTCTCACTAAAATCTGAAATTCTATTCTCTGAACTCTCTCTAAACTCTCTGTAATACTCAAATGCAGATTGTGTGTATGTAGTGTATATATATAGAGGAAGCCAAATGAAGGACTTGGGCTCCAAGCAAATTCTTAAACACTCAACAAATTGAGTTTAGTTCTCAATTCCACAGAAATTAGGAGATACGTAGGTGTATATGCACTGATGTATACAACTATACAATTAATCCAAGAGTCACCTAGGTGTGTAGGGGCCAAATTGAAATGTTTGGGAAACTTAGCTTTTGGCACAAGATGTACACATATAAGTTATACATTCCCAAACATTGTCTTAGCCAATGATCACTTGCCATAAATGGCAATAAAGCAAATGTCCAAATCGGTCACTTCCAATATCTGGGGAAATTTAGCACAGCGCGGACAGTTTCGGACATAAACTGGTATTTTCGGGGCGCAGTGGTCACCACAAAAATACGGGAAATTCATTTTAACTAAAGAATTGATTTACTAGTTTCATAAAAATACTGATTGAGTCTGTAGAGGTTACTTTCACCGTTTTGAAATACAGATTTTGAAATCCACACAGGTATTACTAACTTTTGTAAAATTGCAGTTTGGCCCCCAATAGAATTTAAATGTGAATTAGATTAGACATTAATATTCCAAACATGTGACTGAAAATAAAATAAAAGCAGACAATGTTAATTGAATTTAAATATGCCAATGCAATCACAAATAAATTAAATAAAAATGCAGGTTATTACATAATAACAATTGAAAACTTTGGGGAGGTAAATGTAAATTAAGTCATGAGTCGTGACTTGAGGCTTGGAAAAGGAGACAAGTGTCTCTTAAGTTAAACAGAAAGAAAATCAAAACAGTTTGAGAGAGAGAGAGAGAAGAGGCGTCGAGTGAGAAGAGAGAGATAGAGAGCTCTGACGTCATATTCTTGTCGTGTCATCGCCGTCGTTCGTCTAATTCACGAACCAAAACCTTAATTGGACTCATGGAGGTGAGACGGTTCTTTCTATACTTTTCAATTCTATTTTAATCACCAAATTTTAGTGACCCATTTTAATCGGTGATATGTGATTTGTCGAAAATGTGTAGGATTTACTCCGGAGTGAAATTTTGCACTTTCTAGCTTAGTTGGATAGAAATAGGCTAAGGAGAGTTTTCTTACCCAAGGCTAGCTTGTAAGTGAATTACATGTTTGAGGTTACAATTGATAATTAGAATTGCTAAGTTTAAGTTCTAGTAATTAAACATGCAAGGGATGGAAATGAAATTTACTTATGGATTGTAAAGAAATTGCTATGCTTATGTGATTATTTGTGTATGTGTTAAGTGGTCAATGAATGAATGGGGTAGTAGTTCATTGTGGTGAAATAAGGGAGGAGAAGAGGAAGAAATCCGTTATAAGAATGGATGTCCAAGGAATAGAAGGGACGGCGGGACCACGAGAAAGGTCATCGAGTCCGAGTGAGTCATTAACCCAGGAATTCTGTGAGTACATGTGCTTATGTGTTTAATTGTGGCATTATACATGTTCTTGACATAGCAAGCACGTTAGTTTATTAGCTAAACGTAATGCTTATGAAAACTATTTTCCTATTTATGTTGTGGTACATAACAACCACCGTAGGGTTCAGAATTGCATCCGGAGAGGAGGTGATGATGGAAGGCACGAGAAGGGGCTGGGAATTGTCTCTTGTTCATATGTTTATATAATTACAAGGTATATGCCCGTGCAAATGCACGGGTTGTGTATTTGACAAAATTATATTACATTATATGTAGTTTTAAAAAAAGTGATATAGTATAATAGAAACATAGAAAAATACGAAGTTGCACATATATTTTTTTTTAGAGGAAGTAGCATATCTATTAACATGTGTAAATAGGGATCTAATTGGTTTGAACATATTAACATTTTTTCATGGTGTAACTCAATATAAAATATTCAAAAGAATGAGCTGTATATAATAATTTGCACAACTTAAAATCGTGAGCTACTACTATTTGCCATTGAATCATAACTCATAAGCGACATTATTGTGTTGTCGAACTTAAAGTTATAGCACAACCTCAACTTTTAAAATGATAAAGGAATAAATCACTCTTGTACAATGAATGATGCATGCTTATGGTAAAAATAAATTATAACTTTATTTGTCAAACTTTGATTGCAAAAATAAATCGCAGCTAACTTATTCGCAGTGCTTGTTTAAACATAATAAAAAAACCAAAAACACTAAAAATTCATGAGTCTATAAACAATTTTCATAAAACATAAAGGTAAATGATATAAATTTTTTATATTAGGATTGATGTTTTCATATAGATTTGGATTCAGCAAACCTTTAGCTTCTTCAGACTGAATATTTTTGCACGAAGTAAAGCCTGCAAGATCCAAAATTGCAAATCTTTAACTTCTTCGTATTGAACATTTTTACAGATACAATTACATGAAGTGAAACTGCCAAAAAATATGGAATCATGTGTAGTTTAACAAAACATTCAAATTAGATCAATTTTCTAATCTTACCCAAAAAAAAAAAAAACTTAGACTTAAACTAATGAGACTGCATCCTATAACTATCATTTATTATATTTGTAGAACAAATACTTATATTGTGCAGCATCCTCCATTGACCCAAAAATAGTAAAGTATAGAGAAAAAAAAAGAAGAGAAAATAGCAGACGATATTTACTCAGAATTGGGGACAAAAATAGGAGTAATGGTACATTGTTCTCTTTGGTTTATGAAACAATTATAAATTGGAAGATAAGATATTGATTTTTCAATTGACGTAGAATTTATTTTTTGTAACTAACAAATATACCAATGAGACTTATCTTTCACATTCACATCTAATATAGACATAAATCTATGAGTTCAATGTCATTAGATGAGTGAAATCTTATCTATAAATTTTTTTGTAAATCTCTTAGAGAAAAGTTCTTTATCAACCAAATTGGTTTGATTCAAATTGAGAATAATGTATTCCCTTTTTCTCCATAAAATCCTAATGCAAAATTCCACTCTTCAGGTAGAAAAGTCACATGTAATTTAGATTAAAATTTTCAAATCCATGCAATACAATAATAATAATAATAATAATAATAATAATAATAATAATAATAATAATAATAATAATAACAATAATAATAATAACTAACCCTTCTTGAGAAACAATCTTCACTTGCTATTCTAATCTTGTTCAAATTGATCTTTATAACTCCTCCGTCAAAGAAAACTGAAAACTAAAGTCAAATTTCAAAGCCAAAAGAAAGATAGTTATACTTGTATAGAAAGTAAATTATTTTTGTTTGATTTATATAGAGAGATAAAGCATGAATTAATGTAAAATCTATTTGAAATTTGAAAAGAGTAAATGTGTTAGTATTTATTTCAAATTTGAAAAGTATCATCCATATTTTAATGGGTTTTATTAATAACCACATAAATTGCACCCCCAATATTCATAAGTCACAAACAAAAATTTGTTATGTCATTCTTATAAATAATGTTGTGACCGATCTTATCTACACAACAAATATGTATATATATATATAATACATATATGCATACATAAATCAAAGCATTATACCTTTTAAAAATTGAACTGAATTTGAGGAATCAAACAAACGTATAAAAAAAACTCTAAAAACTACTTATGAGTATCCAACATATCCAAAAATTTAAATTTTAATATAGGGGATTTGTAGTAACTTGGTTTGCATATTTTAAATGTGTTATATATACCTAAATATAATGAAAAAGGGAGAGAGTTAGGGATGAGAAGTTTTTCCTCAATAAATGAGAAGCATGATTGGCCAAGAGAGAATATGATCATTAATTAGTAAGAATTAGAATTCATTAATATTAATTTTGATTTATTCAAATTCAAATATTGGGTGAAAAAAAAAAGAAGAAAAAAAAAGGGTCATTTAGAAAGAAAAAAAAAAGGTCATATAGAAAAAAATTACACATAGGTGTTTAGGTGGCAAAAGCAAAAGCTTTTGTTTTCATATATATATATATATATATTACATTAGATGTGCAATGTAAAGCGGATTTGGGAAAAAAAAAACTTGTTGTTTTGGAACTTGTTAATTGAACTTATGTGACATGTTAAATTTGTAGGATCTATAGTGTTGTATTATGTTGGGTTGTATCCGTTAAGATTTTTGGAACTTGTGAGTCACGACTTATGTAATATGCTAGTCGTTAACTTACAATCCCATGGATTGTGTGTGTTTCTGTAACTCGAGGCTCATGTGGTAGCTACGGGTATGTTTAACTATGTTTATGGTATTTGTAAATCAAATTCGGAGGAGTTTTGGTAAAGTTTTGTGCCTTAGAGTGATGTTTAGAGTTTAATTTAAGTGTTAGTTGTAGAATGCTCTACTGATGTAGACCAGTCGACTGGGTCATCTTTCAAGAAGGTTTAAGCTCTCTGTAAATCCCGATCCAGTCGACTAGACCTTTGAAAACTCAATCGACTAGATCAAGCCAATCGGCCGGATCAGTTGTTTCTCAGAATTGAGCTCTCTGCACTTTGCATTTCCAGTCGACCAGGCTCTCGACCAGCCGATTGGATTCACCAATTCAAAAATACGGAAGTTTCTCATTAATCTGATTGGTATTTCCTAAAACCATGTTAATAACTGATGTTTAGGGTAGATAATCGTTTGTTACACGGTCCTAATCCGCACGTGGCGGGATGGGGTATGACATGAGTCGTCCTAACTCACTTGGTATATTGTAGAAATACTCCATGTGTATTATATAAATATCCTGTGTGTCATGTGCGGACATATTTTATGAGTATTATATGTGCGTAAGTTAAAGATAAACCGTTTATATGAAAACGCATGTCTAGAACACTACACTCCATGCATAATGGATAATTGTTGTTATGATTCACGCTTGTTATATTATACGTCATACACTAGCATGAACACTCATATGAATGTTGTCAAATCGTGATGTCAAAGTTGACATATGTATGGTTCGTCGAGGAGACCAACCTAGTTATATTGTCACACATGTTTAAATGGACCGCGGTGGTCCAAGTAGTACTGTCAAATCAATGGTTACAACTTATAAAGCTATTGCGGCCCCGGGATAACGCGATGATAGCTCAAGTACCCATTGGAATGAATATGGTCAAGTCACAAGAGTTGGTGGTTTACAAGCTATTTGTGGCCCCGGGTGAAGGCAACGATAGCAAGATATCCCAACTAAGTCTGGAATACAATGGTTACCACTTTATAATGCTATTGCGGCCCCGAGCTAAGGCGACGATAACGCTTTAACTATTGTATTCCCTAGGCAAGCGAGGACCTAAGAGTAAAGTGATTACACTCTTTTAAAACCAAAAATTACTATTACGGGCCTGGCTAAAGGCGACGATAGTAATGTAATCATTTCTCTCTAAGCTAATCGTGTTATACTGGTAATGTAACAAGTCACACAAGTCAGTTGTTATAACACCCGCATGTGTATTCATTACATTATCATGCATGATAATGTGGTTTGGCATATCTTATTACATGTGTGAGTGAGTTTTGACTCACGAGTCGATTTTGGTGTCTGTGTAAGAGAACCCTTTGATTGATGTTGTAAAGTCTCTCCGAGTCTGAGACGTTCATTGTGGAATACCTTAAATGTTTATCTGGAAATAAATGTTTACCCGTGTATTTCACTTTTTGTATTATTTACTAGTTTAGAATATATTTCTGTTGTTAATTTTAGTATCCTAGTGAGGACGAATTGACACGCTATTAATTTGGTAGGCTAATTAATTAGTAATTTCGTAAAATCATGTGAGACCGCGTTTTAGCAACCAAACAGAACTTAGGCGAAAACTTTTATAACTTTTAGTTTTCACTCGTGAAGCTATGAATTAGCTGTGTAGAAAGTTTCACAGACAGATTATGAGGTTTGAGAACTCGTGGGGAGGTAAACGTAATTCCCGAGAATTGCGCCTATATATAGATAGAGATGATCTTGATATTTTCATAAAACTTCTAACCTAAGTTTCAAGAGGAGGCCAAAAGGAAGATTTTAGTTCTTCGATCTTCACGACACCAAACGACAACCGTTCGTCTACTGGTTTTCTTCTAGATTTCATATTTGAACTCTTCGAGGTAAGATCGTCGCTTTGATACCCATTAGGCCATGTTTGGCTAAGTTTTCTGAAAAGTCATTTTCTAGAATTTTCATAAAAAGTTGATAATTGAAATTCTGATCGATAGGAATTGTACTAGATGGACTTCTGCATGTTCTTTATACGTGGGTTTTCCTTGGATCGTATTTTAGAAGCATTAACCGGAGGTGAGTGATTCAACCATATGTTTTGGGATGATTTCTTATCATGAATAGCATGTGTAAAATCTTAGATATATATATATTGTGTAGTTCATATTGGGCAATTATATTGATAAGTAGGCCCAATTGTACGGTGGAATATTTTGATTATGTCGACAGCACAATGAAATGTAATTGAGCATGTTGAGTTGTTATTTGGGTCAAAGGAGCACGTGGTACCAAGCCATCTTGTGGAGCCGATATAGGCATCAAGGTCGCACGTTTGAAGGAAAGAAACGTGGATCTTAACTTTTCGCATGGACTTATTGGCGATGAGTCGCAGATTAGGAGTATGGAACGTACACGTGAGACTCCGGAGACTAGTATGAAATGTAGAGATGTGAATGCGAGCATGTTTATCATTCATATGCATTGTTGTTTTATTCACTAAGCGTTAGCTTAAACAAATTGAATATGTGTAGTTATTCAAATAACCATTTCAGGTGTTAATACTAGCGAGAAATTGCAGAACTGAGCATGTGGGTTTGGGAGTTCTTATAGAATGTGACTCATCATGCCCATCTCGTAGTTTTGAAATAGCAACATTGTAATAGAGATTTTATGACCTTTGACTATATTTAACTTAGATTCATAGAACGGATTCATAATGTTGTAATAGACTGTAGTCTTATGTAATTATATTTCAGTAATGTTATAATACAGTTAGAATCACTTTAGAATATGTTTGGAGTGTATGTTTGGCCCCAGATAATTTCAGAAAGCTTTTAAACTTGGGGAATTCTGTAGAATGCCTTGCTGCTAGAAAACTGTCGACCGGTTTGTGATCCAGTCGACTGGACCCTTATGTGAATAAGACACTGCATTGGGTATAATCGACTAGTCCCCCGACACAGTCGGCTGGTTTATGGTTTTCAGAAGTTACATTTCTGCTTGGAGTTCAGTCGACTGGACAGTACAGTCAATTGGGAATTTGGCACCCTAGTCGACTGAACGTAGAAAACAGTTGACTGGATTATGTTTCAAAATCAAACTTTTTGCTGGACTGTCTCATTCGACTAGGCAGGAGGTGCAGTCGACTGGACTGCTAGTTTTCAACTGGTTTGTTCTGTTTTTCGCTGCGTGTTCTTATAATAAATTTTTGAGAACGTTAACGAATTTGTTTAGCCTCGGTGACATGCCACGGGCTCCGGTTCTGCTACTGTAGGACCAGGCTGTGACAATTGTAGTGTCTGAAATTCAAAGGTGATCGAGTAAAGTCAAATATATATCGATGATGCATTGTGTCGTTACTATCTCACTCATATTCTCATATCATTCTTGTTAAAGATCATGCTTATCAAATGTTTATTTCAAGACTTTATTGTACTTGTAATTATTTGTATTAGGAGTGATTGGTTAGGTCAACTCACTTAGCTTCAAAAGCTAACGGCTCTACTACCCTGGACATATTACATTTAGGTTATAATGAAGAAGCCTATCCAAGTAACTATGAAGAAGAATACTCTGATCCTCAAGAAGGAGGCTATGATGAAGGTTACCCCAAGGGGGATTACTCAGAGGATAAGGGGCATGGATATGCCAGTTGAACAGAAGAATCTAGCTTATTATTATATTAGGATTTCTCCTATACTTTAAAACTATGTTTTGTCTATTGTAAAAATTTAAGTGACGTCGATCGTCCAAACTTATATTTTTGTGTTTTTCATTTGGAATTGTTGTAATAGCTTGGTACTCAAATGATCAAAGTTCCCCCATGAATACCATTAGAAGTTTTATACTTTCCCTCTTTATGTTATAAACATGTTAGAATGCTTGCAAGGACATGTCAGTCTTATGTAACTAGTCATTGCTCACGGATCAGGAGAGGAAAATTTTATTTCACTTTAATTTTCGCTACTCCAGGGAGTGACACATATGTTCTTAAAAGCGGTGGGTAGAGCATTGATGTATCCAGGAGTATTACTATCAAGTTTTTTGTTCATCAATCAGTCGGTTATGATAGGTTCTCGTATAATACGACGTTGCAGTAAGATAACGAAAGGATCGAATAAGTACAAGACACTATTGTAGAACTATATCTTATGTCCTTTCATAAACTTGTAACTACTTCATATCTTGGGTACTACGCTAGTTTTCTACCCACTCAGCTTTCGATAATGTCACGCCCCGGAGCAGCAAAAATAGAGAAAAATAAATTTCCTTTTTGGGTCCATAGGGAATGACTGGTGAATGTCACTAATGATCCACACCACACAGTGCTAGTCTACAACAAGAATAGTAATAAAAACAAACTGGATATACCAAATCGTTGCTTTTATTACAAACATCAGAGTTATTACAACAGTAAAGCTACAACGGAAGTATATAAGGTTTGGAAGCAACATATGCCCAAGTACCAAATATGACAAAATAGTCTAAACAAAAATAAATAAACTATTAACTATCTCCAAGTCTTCAGCTGACGTAAACATCAGCATAGTAGTCCTCCCCAGCATAGGTGCCATCAGTGGGACCACCCTCTGTGTACTTCTCTCCCGGATAGTAACCGTCGTTATAGGATCCATCACCTGCAGAATAAGGTACATGATAGTATGGATGGGGGAAGGTCCAGGCAATAAAGGCCGTCAGCTTACTGAGAGCTGAGTGAGCATAAACTAACAAAGTACCAGTTATCTGAAGTAAAACAAGCTTATGAAGACACGAGTCAAAATCTTATTATATTAATATCTCGTTCCTTTATTCAACCTCGTGAGCCTGCCCTTGTCGTCTTATTACTCGAAGACCGAAATCAACCTACTCTCTAGGAAGAACAGACTTAATCGTTTCACATATATAGACATACCATTATTCTGTCCATTGCTCGTTAAGGATATAAACCATCCACCGCATACATGGACACCACGTCAGTCCATCCCCGCTCGTTAAGGATATAAACCATCCACCGCATGTCAGGGATAAAATGCTTTGAACAACAGCACATCAAATCTATTGCCACGATTTCTCATTGTATACCAGTGATCCCCCATCCACCGCTCGTTAAGGATATAAACCATCCACCACTCATTAAGGATATAACATGGATCAACTGGTTACCTTAGGACTACATGGTCCCGCTCACTGCTCGTTAAGGATATAAACCATCCACCGCATGTAAACACATATTATGACCAGGCGTCTTCCCATGTACCATTTCCAGAACTTATCAAACCTACTTAAACTCAGTAATTCTATCGCTACATGACAATTCCCGTGGCCTGACTACTCTTGATTTGAACGAAACGGATACATCAAACTCATACATGAACCGAAATCATCTAACGTCATTTAATCCATTATTCTTAATCATACTTTATCTTTGTTGTCACAGTGTCCCTGATCAACCCCAAATCGCATAACGGAAGTCTGAATCGGGAATCGAACAATGTAATAAATAGGCAAAGGAATCCATGTTCTGCCAATACCAATCGATTGGGATAAAGTCTAATCGATTGGGATAAAAATAATGCTAATCGATTGCTAACAATGGCAATCGATTGGGATGTCAATCGATTGGAATTCTATCCAATCGATTGGTAATTATGCTAATCGATTGGCACTTCGTCTTCACCAGCAAATTAATAAAACATCATATATAAACGTACACCACATGCATTTTCTACATCTAAGCTTCATAAATAACTTGTAAAGACTTCATATAAAGGGACCAAGTGAGTTAGGAACTCACCTAGGGTGTGTTTGGTGGGTGTTTGCTTGAAAAACCTCAAGTTCCTCTCTCTTTCTCCTCTTCTCTTGCGCTATCCAGCTCTCTCTCCTTCTCTTTCTTTCCTCCTCTTCTTCTTGTTCTGCTCTTATTCTTCTTCTCCTATTCTCTGCCAAGGCAGTGAGTGTGTGTGAGGGTGTGTATCTATATAAATATAGATATAAAAATATATGTATATATATAACAACACACACTCTCTCTCAAGGTCTAAAACTGGCCCAAGGCCAAGAATGGACTCATATATATAGAGTTGTGAGAGTGCCACACGTTCAAAGCTCAAAGAAAGAAGAAAACTTGTCTCAGCTTATGCCAATCGATATCGATTGGTAATGATGACAATCGATTGGTAACAAATATTTGAAGGCAGTCGATTGGGAAGAATGGTAATCGATTGGTATGTTGCCACGTTATTACTTTTAGTCAGTATAATGGCAATCGATTGGTATAATGGCAATCGATTGGTATCTAAAAAGTGGCAATTGATTGGGAAACAAGATAATCGATTAGTAACCAAATTTCACCAAAAGAAGGAAAACGTTTATACAAATATATAGAACGAAGTTTTATTTATTAATACTCTCCAGAAATTCAGGGTATTACAAATAAGTTGACGATCTTTGTGTGCATGGACATACCCTGTCCTACCTACCCTGTTTCTGATAATGCATATAAAGAACCCTACGATGATGGTTACTACCCAGAGGGTGAAAACGCAGAGGATGGCCCCTATAACACCTGTAATTGTGTTATTGCATTCCATTACATTGTCATGCTGTGGATATCGCAATTTTTCTTACCCACAGCTTTTTCTTTTAAAGTTCTTTTAAATTTTAAATTCAAAACAAATGAGTTGCCACTTAATTTTTAAAAGGAAAAATTAAGAAACCATTTTTAAAGTAAACTGATCTTTTTAGAAACCAGAGATTAACTAGGTCCGGGGATTATGGAATGAGAGAGGAAGGAGCCCGTCGGACTAAAACACCCTCTCTCATCCTATCTTACGATAGGCCTCTACTCAACATCCTTTTAATCGAATTATTAATTTAAATGTGCCCTTAACTAATACATATGTATAAATATACATTACACAAACATGTCAAAATGGTGTAAAATTACCAATTTACAAAATATCATTAAAAAAAAACCGCGTAATTCAAGTAGCAAGCAATATGATATGCAATAAAGAACGAGAGAACTTACCCGGGATCCAGCCGCGAATATGAAACGTGCAATGCATGTGATTAAATGAAAACCTAGGAAAAGAGTCTCTAATCCATATATACAAGTAAAGCAAAACCTAATTCTAAGGTGTCGCGCGTTAAGTTGAAAAATCGATAAAATAAAGATAAACTAAAGAGGAGTTCAAAAAATCATACCTTAATAGCGCTACAAAACAAAGGGTTAGTCCATATGATATATAATATATAAAGTTGGATCTTAAATAACAATCCTAGACTTCTAGCTTAAATCTATCAAATGTAACTAAATCTAAAGCAACCAAGTCCTAATTATAAGTGTCAAGCCATATGAATATGTACATGAAAAGAATAAATTATTGGAGTACTCAATGATTTAGATCACTTAAACTTTGAATTCAAGCTTAACTAATCATTACTGAAACATGGTTTGAGCCCTAGGTCATAGAAAAGTCATTTGGACCATTATTTACAAAGTTGGTCAAATCTGTCATAAAATTCTGAATATTGCAGAGAGCAGACCAGATCTTTAAGAAAATAAAAAGCATGCTTCTCGTGGTTTGATCTTGATGATTTTTGGACACAAAATGCCTCTGTGTGTCTAGTTTCCATCCCAAAAAGAAAATCAAAATTTCAGCGGTTAGATCTTTGGGAAACAGACAAAAACCAGACATCACTCAGAGATTACAAATCTCTGTCCAGAGATTTTGTACGATTTTTTAAAAATAGCAAAAAGATCATAAATGCTTTGTTCTTTTTAGGGTAGCTTCCTAACACATTAATCTACTTAGAAAAAATTATTTTGGGTCACAAATACTTGATTAAGATTCTGATTTGCTTATTTCAAAAGGGTGTTGCTGTTCTGAAACTCTGGACAGATTGTAGTGACTTCACAAAACTCATGACCAAACCACTTTAAACATGAAATCTTCTTAAAACAAAAATTTCAGTGGTAGAACTTTGAGTTATAGACACTTTCCCGTTGATTTCACTTAAATCCAACGGTTAGATCATCAACTAAAAATCTATGATCAAAACTGGTTTATGAACTCACTACTCCAATATTGGATTTATTATCCTTTTTGCTATATCTACCAACTAAACCATGGACATTGGCTTATCCTAAACCTAACTCTCCTTTCCCTTTGGGGTCATTGGAGATCAAAACATGAATAATACTCATGAGTCTCAAAGGAATATAGAAAGGATTCCATGAAACATCAAGGTAGAGGACCTAAGTCATAAGTATGGACTTGGATCCATCTATTTGCTTATAAAATGAAGTGATGATCAAACTTTGACTCCCATGTGAAGCATAAGCTTATATGAGATTCAAAAGATCAAACTCAAAAGATTTCAAGAGAGACATTGAAGATCTCCAAGAATCCCAAAAGAAATGTATAAAAAAAGAAGAAGAAAACACAAGAATGAAAACATAACTAAAATTTAGAGGATCACCTCCAACTATCCTCAAAGCTTCTCTACTTTGAAGATCTTCCAAGCTCTTCTTCAAGCTTTCCAAAACTCTCTATCTCTCTCAAATATGTGTGAGTGTAGTGGTAGCTACTCCTTGTATTTTTTTTGTGTTTTTTTTTTAATATCTTTTTGTATATCCTTCCAAGGAAGATCCTCCTTCTTTTATAGACAAAAAATACCAAGTATTCTCAGTGAATTTGGAGTAAAAGACAGGTGTAAATGTCTCATTTGGTGGTACAATACGTACTTCCTGAAAATAGACAGACTGCTGCAGAAAGCGGCAGTCAAAAATCCTTTGCGGCAGTCAGTGGATGCCGCTGCGGCACTCCGTGAAAGCCGTGGCGGCATTCCGTGACTGCCGCGCGGCTCTCAGTAAGTGCTGCGCCAAATTATTGATTGCCGCGTTTTTGTCAACCTTACTTTATCAGTTTTTTGTTTTTATCCGCATACATATACATATTGTACCACAAAATATGGACTGTTAAAGTAACCGGCAGTCAGAAATTGTCGGCGGCACTCAGTAAATGCCGGTCCGAATTCTGTGACTGCCGTTCGGCACTCACTGAGTGCCGCAAATAACTGTCGTGTGCCGGTTTCTGTTGAACTTCCCCTTTTTAGGTCTTTTCTTTTCTCCTTTTTTCTTAAAAAAATTTATTTTTAAAGATTTTTTCCAAAAGTGATGTTTTATACCTGAACTCTCCTAAACATATGGTATTTCATTCTGTGAAAATTTTACCGCGTTTGGAGAACTTTCTGAAGAGCTTGGAACACTTCGAATCTTTCGGTCCTTGTCATAATCGGATATGGAGGTGACACTCTCCTTAATTCGACGTTTGGTCAAAATCGGGGTGTCTACACATGCATGATAATGTGATGTGTTGTGCATTTTGGCACATGTGTAAGTGAGTTTTGACTCACGAGTCGATGTGGGTATCTGTATAAGAGAACCCATTGAGACGATGTTGAATAAGTGTTTGATGTTGTGAAGTCTCTCCGAGTCTGAGATGTTCATTGTAGAATACCTTAAATGTTTATATAGAAATAAATGTTTACCTGTGTATTTCACTATCTGTATTATTTTTTGGTTTATATTATGTTTCTGTTTTAATTTTAGTATCCTGGTGAGGACGAATTAACACACTTCAGAATTGGTAGGCTAATTAGCAGTTTTAGTAAAATAATGTAGAAATTTGCGTTTTAGCACCCCAAACGGAACTTAGGCGAAAACTTTTATAATTTTTAGTTTTCACTCGTGAAGCTATGAATTAGCTGTGTAGAAAGTTTCGGGTACTGATTAAGAGTTTGAGAACTCGCGGGGAGGTAAATGTAATTCCTGAGAATCGTGCCTATATATAGAAACTCATGAGATATTTTCATTAGTTCAAACCCTAAATTAGAAATTCAAGAGAGGAGATTTGGGGATTTGGTTGCTTAGAGCTTTCCGGCACAAATCAACGACCTTCTGTCCGTTTGTTTTTTCCCAAATTTCATATTCGAATTTCTTGAGGTAAGAGCTTCATTTTGATATCCGTTAGGACTTGTTTGGCTAATGATTCATCACATATTTTGTATAGCTGTTGATGTATAATGGCACAAAATAGCACCCCCAGAGTTTCTAAGTACATTGTTTACGCACTTATCTTACATAACCCTCATTTCTACTGTTTACATCTTTTACACGGGTTATGTGAATGTTTTGTAGGTCTTCTTGGCAATCCGAGTCGGGAGGCAAAGCCTCGGTTGAAGATCACTTCCGTTGCAGCCATTTCGAGCTCAATTTCGAACTCCAAAATCTCATATTTAGAGGTCGTTCTCAACTTGATAAAACTAACCCAACGAGTCTTCTTCGCATGGCCGCCAATTTCACCTCAATCGGAGGCCGGAATGAGAAGTTATGGCATTTGAGTGATCAATACGCAAACTTGTCGAGAAGCTGTGAAGATTCAATACAGAGGGGCATTCGACCGGTCGAAATGCCCCATTCGATCGGTCCATTTCATGTGTTCTTATTTGAAGATTCAATGCAGAGGGGCATTCAACCGATCGAATGGGACCGCTCGACCGGTCGAATGACCCTGTTTCTGCACCCTTTGTTTTACAAGTTTGCCACTCCGAAGGATTTGTATAAATACCCCATTATAACTCGTTGTGAAAGGGGGCTGAACCTAAAATTGAAAGCAGCTTAGATTCTCTCTCTTAATCATCTTGTATCTCTCTAGGTTTCCTTGTTAATTTGTTCATAGATCAGTTAGATTTAGGGCTTGTAAGTGAGATTGTGAGAGATTCTTCAACTTGCAAGCTTAGTCTCTTCTTTTGGGAGCATTTATTGAAGTTATTTATTGGTTTCTCTCTCTATTGAAGAAGTTGCTTGCATTAATGGTGATGTCTTTCCACTCCTTTGATGTTTTTATTAATGTTTACATAGTTAAATCCATACGTAGCTAGTTTTCTAGGTTAGGGGTCATGAACCCACCTATGGATCCTTGTGTTTCTTGAAAGTCTAAAGGTTTTGGATCTTCTTGAGTGATTGAAGAGTGTTGGGTTTGTAATATGTTTGTTTCTTTACCACCATTGTCATGCAATGGGGGTCATTGAAATCTATATTACCAATCCAACATTTGCCCTTAGTCTCATCAAGCTTTCATCTTTCATAGTGGGGTTGACAATCCACATGTTTGATTGTTAGCCTCCAAGGAACTTTGTTCACTTGAGAAGCCCCCTCCAAATCCCTAAGACTTACCCTTTTGTGATCCAACGTTGGTAGCATGACCCTTAGCCCTTTCTCTCTTAAGTAAACCAAACTCGTTAGTTATAGTTAATTTTTGCCTGCTGTTTAATTAGTTAACTTAATTAGTTGTTATTTTTACCTTGGTTTCACTTGCATGTTAGTTCTAGTCTTAGAATAGATACCCTCAAAACAACCATCTTTTCTTTCTTTTTGGTTACAATAGTAGTGTATTTGAGTTCAGAAACTTTAATCTTCCGGTCTAGGAAATCGACCTCATACATACCCGAGTATTACTTGTTACGATTGATTTGCACTTGAATCATACATATCCCGAGAGCGAACATCTAAGTTTTCTGAAAACTCATTTTCTAGAATTTTTCTAAAAATTTGATAATTGGAATTCTGATCGATAGGAATTGTACTAGAAGGATTACAACACGTTCTTTGTACTCGGGTTTTCCTTGGATCGTATTTTAGAAGCGTAAATCGGAGGTGAGTGATTCAACTATGTGTTTTGGAATGATTTCTTGACATGTATTCATGTTTGATATGAAAAGCATGTGTTAATTCATATAGATATATTGTGTAGTTCATATTGGGCAACTGTATTGATAAGTAGGCCCAATAGCACAGCGAAATATTTAGATTATGTCGAAAGCACGTTGAAATGTATTTTAGCATGTTTTGTTGTTATTTGGGTCAAAGGAATGCGTGTATCAAGCCATCGTTGTGAAGCCGTTATAGGCATAAGGTTGCACGTTTGAAGAAAAGAAATGTGGGTCTTACCTTTTCACGTGGACTTATTGGCGAGGAGTCGTAGATTAGGAGTGTGGAACGTACACGTGGGACTCCGGAGACTAGTATGAAATGTAGTGATGTGGATGCGAGCATGTTTATCATTCATGTGCATTATTGTTTTATTTACAAAGCGTTAGCTTAAATAAATCGAATATGTGTGGTTATTCAAATAACCATTTCAAGTGTTAATGCCGACGAGGAATCGGGAAAGTAATCACGAGATGCTGGGGATTTACTTAGAAGGCGACTCATCTTGGTTATCTCATTGTTTTGTAATAGAAATGATTGCTTAACTTGTTTTCATTAGGAACTTGTAATAAAATCTGTCACGCCTCAACGTAGCATAAATATGAAAAGCATTTAATTTCCTTTATGGACCCGTAGGTCGCGACAGTTTGAAGGATCGATTCCATCCCAAACGTCGAACATCACAATAATTAAAACAGAGCAAGAGCAATCAAGGCTTATAAATTTTTTCCAAATTAATAATTATTACAGCACGTGATCTACTAAAGGCACAACTCGCCTTGCAAATAAAATAATATCTTATATCTATTGCAGTTATCCTTTTTTCAAATTTATTTTAAAAGCATAAGATAGTAACAAAACAGTTTCTTCTTCTCCTATAGTCATAATCAATTCGTGTAGTCATACTGCTCTGACTGGTTATAACCTGAAAATTCTAGACACGAATGTCCAGGGCACATCAATGCCGCCAGCTTTATGAAGCTGGTGAGTATTAAAAACATATGTTTGAGTATGTAAAACATACTCAATTACTATTTTTCATTTCACGGTTCCATTATTCAATAGGTTAACAACATGGAAATGAATTCACTTATGAAACAGTATGGTTGATATTATAATTCCTGAAACATGTGACCGTGCATGAGACCAATACAACCATTTTCATCTCACTAACTATTTTCTCTCGACAACACATCACCCAACTCTCTCTCTCTAGTATCTTTGAAACACTAAGATGACCACACTTTAGTACAAGAGTACCAGGGAGTGTCCAGTTTGCCTCACACTTTAATACGGGATACCAAGGAGTGTCCAATGCCTCACACTTTGACCATACCACGCATGTCAGGGAGTGTCCAGTAGGCCACACTTTAGCACTACCATGGGTGCCAAGGAATGTCCAAGTCGGCGTCACACACTTTAGCGCTACCATGGGCGCTAAGGAGTGTCCAGTTTTGTCACCGTCGCATTTCAAAGACACTTTAGCCGCAATATCGTAACATCAAACTTTGGTACACCAATACCAGGGAGTGTCCACACACAATCTCAACCACATACTCTTTTCCACACTAACCACCACTCACTATGCATGTACAATTGACTCCACCTTAATAACATGTGACTTAATACAGAAATATAAAGTACTGGGAGCGATAACCATGGATATACGAGAAAAAATCAAATATTATATGAAACAACCAATGAATTCATCAAAGAATACTTTAATATGCTTTTATCGCTACTAGAACACAAGTGGGTCTACTTTGAAGCAATGTCCTAAAAAATGAAATATACTTTTTGTGGACGAATTTCATATCAAAAGAAAGGTCATTGAGTCTAGTTTCCAACGCTTCAAACGGTGCGCATTTTCGAGTTTTCTAGAGGAAGTTATGACCGTTTTACTAAAAGTCGTCAGTGCTGAAACATGCCAATCGATTGCCACTGCGTCTTCTTCAGCAATTTCTCCCCTGTTACGAATTTAAAGCCTATTTTTGACCCATTTTGAAATCCGAATGTAAACATAACTTGTAACATATGGTTCTCTCTGTTTTTCTACAAGGATCGTGAATACGCGATTGGTTTTAACTAATTTCAACCGTAGCTCTAGGATTTTACAAAAAACCGAGAGGTGACGAAATTTCAATTCTTATACACGTCGCAATACGAATGAGCTAGACTCGAATACTTTAAATACAACCTCTAGGGATTGTAATCTTTCATTTTTATCTATCAAAGTTGATTTTGGTTAAGTTTGAAAAAT
Organism: Hydrangea macrophylla; assembly: GCA_033977485.1. Classification (NCBI taxonomy): domain Eukaryota; kingdom Viridiplantae; phylum Streptophyta; class Magnoliopsida; order Cornales; family Hydrangeaceae; genus Hydrangea; species Hydrangea macrophylla. Next base: position 82,434,564 of record CM066996.1, read on the forward strand.
CACTATTTTCAAGCTTCAAGCTCCATGGATGAATACAACAATGGTGTTTTATAATACAAGCTATACAAACAGTAATTAAAGCACAAATAACATTCCAAGTGAGTTTGAAATACTCATTGTAATAAAAGGATAGAGAATTTGTTGAGAAAGAACTAAGAATTAAGAATCCACTTGAAGCTTTAAGCTATGGAGGTTCAAGCTTCTCTCTCTCTAAAATCTGTAAGTCTCTCCCTTTCTTTCTCTGAAACTCTCTCTATTCTCTCTATGTTTATCTCCAGATTGTGTTTGTAATGAAAGGGAGTGTGAGAATATATAAACTCCTAGAACTTGGAGGCCATGATCCATGATCTTCACTCAACAAATTTATTTGTTTTTAACTCTTGGAAACTGTTGTCAAACGTGACTTCAACTCTTGGAAACTGTCTTCACATTCTTGACTCCATTAAAAAATAACACCATTTCTCATTAACTTTGTCATCGGCAATGAAATCTTCGAGAAATGTTCAATAAAACGGCGGTAGTATCCCGCTAATCCCAAGAAACTTCGAATTTCGGATACGGGAGTCGGCCTTTGCCAATTTGATACAGCTTCTACTTTGTGAGGATCAACTGAAACTCCATTCTTATCAATCACGTGACCAAGAAGAGTAATGTTAGGTAGCCAGAATTCACATTTCTTGAATTTTCTAAATAATTGCTTTTTCCGCGGTCTCTAAAGTATCAATCTCAAATGATTCTCGTGTGTTATCTCACTTGGCGAATAAACAAGAATATCGTCGATGAATACTATCACAAAATCATCCAAATAATCCTTAAAGACTCGGTTCATAAGATCCATGAACGCAGTTGGTGCATTGGTAACTCCAAATGGCATAACTAAGAACTCATAGTGTCCATAACGCTTTCTGAGAACTCATAGTGTCCATAACTCATAGTGTCCATAACTTATAACTAAGAATCATAGTGTCCATAACTCATAGTGTCCAAATGGCGTCGATGAACACTATCACAAAATCATCCAAATAATCCTCTAGTTTCGGGTGTATGCACTACATTTATTGGTTCCACTTCGATTTGGGGCGTGGGACGCAGTCGCTCCATTATATTCCGTATCATTTTCCCCATATTCCACATCATTTCTGTCATTTCATTCATACGTCGAGTGTGTGGCAATAGATTTCGCTCTTCGTCACTCATGATTACAATCCTGTAGTTCTCAATGCATAAACACTATGCATGTACAACAATAACAATAACATGTATGTAAAACAACATACATATGCATCAAACATCTCTAATATGTATGGATGCAATTTAGAACATGTGATAATTCACTCAACACTCCTCTCGTCGTCGAACGTTCCCAAAGTTTTGTTACCTAATGCTCTGATACCACTAAATGTCACGACCCATCCCACTACGCGTGGAAATAGGACACGTGGCACGCCACCAAGGCTCATCCAAACATCATATAACTATACGCAGCGGAAAGAACTTTAAAATAACCCTGAGTATTTTAAAACTTTAGGAAACATTGCCCTCTGAGTTGAAAAATCCATTGGAATCAGAGTTATAAAAAGTTTTGGTCATTTGAATCCTTTCAAAAGAAAACAGTTTTGGAAACAGAGGTTCATTCGACTGATCAGGGAACCCAGTCGACTGCACTGGTTACTATTTGGATCAATAGCTAAAATCTACAGTAGTTCAGACGACTGATCACTTCCCCAGTCGATTGTGTTATGCAGAACCAAAATGCAACATTTTAAAAAGGGGTCCAGTCGACTGATTGATGGTACAGTCGACTGGTTTTGCCATATATAAAAGCAGTAGCCAAAATCAACAGTGACTCAGTCGACTGATCAAGGGTCCAGTCGACTGTTTCCATTACTATTCACTTTCAATGTCTAAACCCCACGGAATCCAGTCGACTGATCTAGGGTCCAGTCGACTGCTCCCCTGCTGGGCAGCCTTGTGATGATAATACTAACACATGCTTCTCCAATATCCACACCAACCACAATCACAACCAACACCAAATACAACATTTAAATCATAACTACAAACGTTCAATTACAAAATTTCCAAACCACGAAACTAATCCATGATTCTATTACAATATTTTACAATTTACAAATCCTTACACAAGATTAGGACTAAAACAAAAACATATACAATTGTGGTTCCCCGGCGTTCCTCGACCTCACTCATCACGATTCTTCTTGTCTTTCTTCTTACCTGCAATGGAGTACATCTCCACTGCTCAGCTATATGCTGAGTGCACAATTCTAAATGTATGCTTATATGACAGTTCATGGTTTAAGCATCTAAAACACATAGAAATAGTCTCTAGGGTGAGTGGTACACATTCATCCGGTCGATGCCGTAGGAGGCCCACCTCTCCCACGCATCTCGTACACTAGTTGGGCCTTCCTCCATACCAGGTACCGTGTCCTGGTTGGGCCCACCTCCAATCCAGACACAACCAAAATTCCAATTCCATCACAATCACAATCAAAATTTCCAATCCTCAAGGTTCGAGGAGCTTACCCCGGATGAATTTGCACCAAACTCCCCTTTGACCCAAGTAGACACATAACATGCTCACATAAATAGTTATACGTGCTTTTCATATAATTTCACGTGCATAATTAATGGGTCGAACTAATACATGAATTTCGCCCGGATCCAAAGATATCAAAACTGATGTTCAAAACATGAAAATCCATATATTTCATAGATCTAGAATTCATACCTCGTGCGATTCTCTTCAAACTTTGAAGGATCGTCTAAGGGGCTAAATAAACGCCGAATTTCAAATTTGGGACGATTCCTACAAGTTTTACTGGGTTTTCCCCAAAAGTCTAGAATTAATATTTTTACAAAAATTGGCCAAACACGGCCTAAGTAGTATCAAAACGTAGCTTTTACCTCCACGAGTTCAAATATGAAATCTGGAGAAAATCTGACCGACGAACGGTCTTCGATCGGCGTCGCAAAGCCCGTGGCTACCAAATCTCCCTTCTCTCTCCTCTCTCTAGATATTTTGGAAAGTTTTTGGATGAGAATGAATTTCATCCACATCCACTACTATATATAGGCAAACTCTTTGGGAATTACGTTTACCTCCCCACGAGTTCCTCAAACTTCTAATTAGCTCTCGAAACTTCGCACACGTCCATTTCATGCCTTTACGAGTGAAAATTATAAATTCCAAAAGTTTTCGACTAGGTTTTGTTTGGGTCCAAAAAAAAAATAACGTGTGGGATCTCTACACAACTTACCTTTTTAATTAACGTATCACTCACGTTCTCACCACAGTTCTCAAAATGATATAACAATATCAAAATTTACCAGAATTTCCACAACACAGATAAGATTTCTATTCATCAAATACCAGATAGGTCAGATAACATTTAAATCATATAAATGTCATTTAGTCATGCCAATGCAACTGTGAAATTCCATGTTCTCGTGTCCTCACTGACACCTTACCGTTGACCCACGTCAACTCAACTCAACTCAAATTATTAATAACATTAATAATTTCAAAATCTCAAATTATGCATTTTCAAAATCATAAATTTCTGGAACGGGTGTGACAACTCTCCCCTCCAAAAAGGAAGTTTGTCCCCAAACTTTACCTCATGCGTCGAATAAGTACGGATACTCATTCTTCATGTCTTCCTCACTTTCCCATGTAGCCTCTTCCACCGTGTGACTACGCCACAATACTTTTACCATCGGAATCGTCTTAGTTCTCAAAACTTGTTCTTTTTGCGATCCAAGCTCTCTACAGGATGTTCAACATAGGTTAAGTCTGTTGGGTTTGTGCCCTCAAACCATTACTTTATGTATTAGACATTGACTTTTTAATATATGGATATCAGCTTTACATTTCATTATGTATGTTTCTTTCATGAGATGATTGTTTAATCCATAAGTATCATAGTAAGTATTTCGTGTGTGTATGAGATACATACAATGAGATACGAATTACTATTCTTTGATACTTAAAGCTTGTCACAGTGGATGATGAGACTGGATATCTCATCAGGTATACACTGTAGCATCATTAACTACCATTGGATGGAGTGATAAATCTCAATCACTAGAGTGTGACTCTTGGTTAATATGCTAGTGCTTATAGTGCATTGACGGACCTGAGTTTCCTATTGACGCTCAATGCTGTCAACAGTCAATAGGAACTCATAACTTGTATAAGGTATGTGTTCTCAATCTTGAGACGATTATGAACACAGACTGTGGATATGGCTGCTTTGACTTACCAATCAGTGAGGTCTATAAAAGATCAACACCTGGGTATCTTGGGTATGTCATATTCATAGGGTTGTGAACATATATTGTCAAGATAGAATCTACCCTCTGTTTCAGAGTAAGCATTCCCTTGAGAATGTCACCATGTCGATTACTGAGTACTGCAGTCTTGTTGATAAGAGTTATCAACATGTTTGGTAATCATGAGTAGTGAATGGGACTCAAGGAATACAAGAAGTAATCATGATTCAGGTTGACAGTAACAGTTATCCGACTACCTGAATATGATTACGAATGCTGACGGTAGAGGGACATTAGTACAACATACAAGTCTAGTTATCGCTTCGGATATGTTCTTTTGCGTTGGAGTTCAGTTATCGTTTTATAGTGGAGTAAACGTTAACTGACCAGTTGGTTAGTTTGCTGATCAAAGAGTTTGGTCATGGTAATTAATAAACTGGTCTGAGCCAACAATAAAGAGCCTAGGAGGTCCCACTCTTAGCTCCGCCAGGATGCTTGGAAAGATGCTTGAGGATGATGTCCAGACAAGTTCGATCGATCGAAGATATCTCGATCGATTGAAGTCTGCAGGTTCGATCGATCGAAGATGGTTCGATCGATCGAATGTTCGATCGATCGAAGGCACTTCGATCGCTCGAAGTCTAGGTCGGTTCTGGGAATCTATAAATAGGGCAGCTGCGTTCTGGAAAAAGTTGTTCGTCGTTTTGAACGTCAGAAGCTGCAGAAACTGTTTTGGAGTCCCAAAACCTTCTCTATCCTCTCCATTAGGGTTCCCACCAACCCTAGTCTTTCTGGCAAGCATCCGCAGGAGTCATAAGGGTGAAGATCATCTAGTGGAGGCTGCTGGAAGTTGAAGATCAGAATTGGGTTCAAGACATTAAGGTATAACTCGTGTCCCCTCTTGTGCGCATCTGTAGAATTGACGAGTAGTAGATCCGGGCATGCCAATAAAGTTTCATAACTTGATTTTTCCGCTGCGCGTTTAAACTTTCCATTTAAACCTGTTTTTCCAACAAAGTCTCCTTGGATTTGTAACGGTTCTGGCGTTATAATCTTACTCGCATCCGTCATACAACGTCTCAACATTGACACATGAAACACGTTGTGCACATGTTCCATTTCTGATGATAAAGCCAATCGGTAAGCCACTGGTCCTACCCTCTCTAGGATCTCAAAAGGTCTTATAAATCTCGGATTGAGTTTTCCTCTCTTTCCGAATCGTACAATGCCCTTCGAAGGCGATATCCTCAAATACACAAAGTCCCCTACCTCAAAAGTCATCGGTTGTCGCTTAGAGTCTGCATAGCTCTTATATCGACTCTGATCTACCTTAAGACGTTCCTGAATCAATTTCACCTTCTCGGTAGTCATTTGTACTATCTCAGGCCCTAACAACCTTCTTTCTCCAACCTCGGTCCAACAAACCGGTGATCGACACTTACGGCCATACAATGCTTCATACGGTGCCATTCCGATACTTGACTGGAATCCATTGTTATACGCAAATTCAATTAATGGAAAGTGGTGCTCCCAATCATTCCCAAAGTCTAACACACACAATCTCAACATATCTTCCAAGGTCTAAATCATACGCTCTGACTATCCGTCGATTTGAGGATGAAATGCGGTACTGAAACTTAACTTCGTACCCATAGCCTTTTGCAAACTACCCCAAAACCTTGACGTAAAACTACTATCACGATCTGATACAATCACAGTTGGGACTCCATGTAGCCTTACAATCTCTTTTACATACAATTCCGCTAATTTGGACAGCTTAGTAGTCTTAATTGGTAGAAAATGAGCTGACTTAGTTAATCGATCGACTATAACCCAAATCTTATCATTCTTCTTGCATGATCGTGGAAATCCTGAAACAAAGTCCATCGTGATCTCGTCCCACTTCCATTCTGACACTGGCAATGGTTGTAGTAACCCCGCGAGTACTTATCTCTCTGCTTTGACCTGTTGACATTCAGATACAAACTTAGCGACTTCACGCTTCATACTCTTCCACCAGAAGTTTTCTCTCAAGTTTCGATACATTTTGTTGCTTCTCGGATGTACTGAATATCGAGTACTATGCGATTCTTCAAGAATCCTCTCTTTCAAGTCTTTCACATTCGGTACACATAATCGATTTTCCAGTTTCAACGTCCCTCGTTCCAACACAAAACAGGTCGTCTCCCCAAAGGTATTTCGTCCCTCATTTTGCACAAATAGACATCGTTAAATTGTTCTTTCTTGATCTCATCAATAATATCTGGGTGTGCTACGATCGCCATCATTAAGCCATCATTGGTCCCTGGAATCACATCCAATTCTAGACGTTCCATCTCTTTTATCAACTCTTTTTGTTGTGTTAGCTCGTCGGCTAAATTCCTCGGCGTCTTCCGGCTTAATGCATTGGCTACTACATTCGCCTTTCTCGGATGGTTGTAGACACCCCAATTTTGACCATACGTCGAATTAAGGGGAGTACAACCTCTAAGATCCAATGATGACAAGTATCCGACTAATTTAGGACTTCCAAAGATGACTTAAACTCTTCCGAAAGCTCTTTCAAGTTAAAAACAAAAGAAAAAAGAGAGAAATTCAGCATGAACCCCGAAAAACAAAGTCAACAGTTGACCCAGTGAAAAGTCAACGGGTCAAAAAGGGAGTCAATCATAAAATTTCCACATTTCAAGATGAAAAGTCCCGATAATTGTTCATTGGGTCTCCCTTATGCTAGAAATGATTTTTAAGAATTTTTAAATGAAAGAAATCATGGTGAAATCGAAAGGCTTTTAAGGAGAATTGTGCAGAAAATCGATATTTTGCCTTCGAAGGGAGAGTTGACTTTTTTTTCCTTAAGGATTTTGATTTTTTGGATATTTTTATCGAATCCAAATGGGGGGTATTTCCTTAATTATATTTTTATCGAATCCAAAGGTGCTGAATTGCAGTGCAACGGCAGTCGGGGTGCACGAACGGCAGTCAGCGACTGCCGGTGCGGCACTCGGCGAGTGCCGCCCGGCATTCAATGAGTGCCGCAGCAGCTTTCACTGAGTGCCGCTGGTTTCATCAAGTGCCGCATTTTTGTGACAGTTTTCCAAAAGTAGGTCGGTTCACATCCCGAAAAGTGGCGGCGGGAATTAGGGTTTTGGCTGCGAATTTCCCAAAATATCCCCCTAATGATTGCCTATAAATAGGGATGAATGTCCCTTTGTTTAGGAGAGACAAAAAATGGAAGTTTAGAATGTTAGGATTTTCATGTTGATTCTCACCTAAAATTTTCCAAATCAAGAGAGAAATTAGAGAGATTTGTTGGAAGAACAAGAAGAGTTTGGTCATCATTTGGAGGAGCTTGAAGAAATCAAAGAAAGTTGAGGATACTTAGAGGTAAATCTCTAAACTAGTTAGTTTATTTAGTAGTTCAATCACAATATTTAGATACTTAGGATCTTTTACACATTTTCACAACCTCTCTTCTTACCTCATTTCATCACACACCACCTATATATTGTGATTGAACTCTCATCTCATTAATTTGGATAAAAAAACAAGTCTATACATTTGAAGTTTAAATGAGTCTTGAAGTAAAACTTTGGTCCTTTTCTTTATTTGTGTTTGTTTAGATTCATGAGACCTTCAATGTCTCACTTGAATCTTAGCAACCAAAACCCAATATTCTCATAAACTTATGATTTATGAGGGGATTGAGGTTGATTTTTTTAGTATATTGAGCTAGTGAAGTCCAAACTCCATCCATAGTTTGGGACCATTACCTTGGGATTTTATGAAGTTCTTTGTACTTTATTAAAACCCATGAGTTCAAGAATTATTTAGTCTCCAATGACCATCAAATGGTAGGAGAAATGTGTTAGTTCAAGTCTACTCCCATGGCTTAGACTAATCTTTCCCATAGGTTTTGGGAAGTCCTTCATACTTCATCTAAAACCTACATATGAGTACGTCTCTAGTCTCTTATGACCATCAAATGGTAGGAGTGATAAATTGAATTCAAGCTTGGGTCCATAGGTTTGAGTTCTTTATTTGAGGGTTTTGTGAAGTTCATTTCAATACTTCATCAAAATCCATAAGTGTAAGGTGTCTTTAAACTCCAATAACCATTAAGAGGTAGGAGTAGTGATATGAATCCAAACTTTTATCCATGAATTTGTTGGAAAAATTTATTGATATAAACAGAAACAGATTATGGATTACAACTATTGAAAATAGGAAAAATTATAATTGGATAGAAATCAGAATTACAATATGTAAACAGAAATCAAAACTAACAAACTGAAATAAAATCAAACCGAGGCCTGTGAAGTTTCACAGTTTCCTTAAAACAGATTCGCCGCCTCACCAGAAGTGCTTGAGGATATCTCCGGCGTCTGTCTCCCAGGATACAGCGGCAATAACCAGCAGTAGACAAGCACGGTGTTCGACTGCTCCGGCGAACCAACTATGTTCTGTGTCTCTTTCAGGAAGGATTATTGGAAGGGAGGAAATAGCTCTTGTTTTTCTGACTCTGAAAATTTCTGAGGAGAAAGCTCAGATTATATAGGACTAAGGGGAGAGAGGATTCATTGGATGTACATTATGAATTTGTGGATTCATCCATGTATGTACATTATGAATCTATAGATTCATCCATGTATATACATGAGTACATTATGTATTTGTGGATTCATCCATGTATGTTCATTATGAATCTATAGATTCATCCATGCATATACATGATTCATCTATGAATGTGCATTATCCATGAATGAGAATAAATACATTCATGTATATACATTTCCCATGCATTTCCCATGCATTCATGTATGTAAATTATATAAATGTATTTAATGGATTAATTTCTCATTCACTCAATAATAATTTTGGACATGTAAATATCCAAAGTTCATCTCCTCATGGAGGAGAACACAAATCCACAAGGACCCCATTCAAACTCTAAATGGTTCCCACATTCATTTGACCTCAAACATAGCCAAAAACACATATTAATCCAACAATCCCCCACATGAATGAAATTAATCGAAACGATGTGAGACAACATAGACTCGACAAGAGAGAGAGCACAACGGATCACTCCTGCAAAGGATAGGTAGCTTTTGGCTTTGAACCTTCCCTTGTGACAATCTATCAGATTTACTGGCTGACCAGTGAACGTATAGTCTTGAACTGATTGCCATTAGTGTAAACAACCAACAGACCTCACACAGGAGCTTTCCAAACATAGTTTAGTTCTTACACTTGTGTTCATTTTGGCCTTGAACACTCGCCTGGTTCAGTAAATGTTTATCAAAGAATTTTGCCATTCTCAAATTCTTTTAGAAGCGGCCCCACTTCACATTCACATAGGTGACTATTCAGAGTATCCTGCTATACTCCGCTTGGTTATACCAACGCACATAGTCATTAAAAGCTAAGCTTACCCTCACGCCATGCAGGTATCACTGTTGAATTATGGAAATGGGCAGAAGAACATATCTTCTCAGTGATTCTCTTAAGGTACATGAAATTAGGTTGTCCCTTTGAACCTAGATCTTGGGATCTCCAGTCAACTAGGTTGGGTTTCCATTCCATTCCCTTGCAACGTCATAGGCTTTAGTCCCATTCCTCTAGATGATTTGTTAACTAACTCTTGATTTAACCCTTTGGTTAGCGGATCCGCAATATTGTCCTTTGACTTTACATAATCAATTGTGACAATTCCACTAGAGAGTAGTTGTTTAATGGTATTGTGTCTACGACGAATATGTCTAGACTTACCATTATACATATTACTTTGTGCCCTTCCAATAGCAGATTGGCTATCGCAGTGTATGCAAATAGCTGGCACAGGTTTTGACCATCTAGGAATATCTTCTACAAAATGGCGAAGCCATTCAGCCTCTTCAGCTGCCTTGTCTAGCGCAATGAATTCAGATTCCATTGTCGATCTAGCAATACAAGTTTGTTTTGAAGATTTCCATGATACAGCTGCACCACCAAGTGTGAAAACATATCCACTTGTAGATTTTGAATCTTTCATGTCGGATATCCAGTTCGCATCACTGTATCCTTCTAATACAGCTGGATATCTCATGTAGTGCAATCCCTGATCACGTGTATATCGTAAGTACCGCAGTACCCTTATTATCCCTTTCCAGTGTTCAGCACTAGGATTACTAGTGTATCTACTCAGTCTACTAACTGAATAAGCAATGTCAGGCCTTGTACAACTCATCAAGTACATCAAGCTTCCTATCACTCGAGAATATTCTAGTTGAGAAACACTCTCACCAGTATTCTTGGATAGGTGTAGACTTAAGTCCACAGGCGTCCTGGCTACACTTGTATCAGACTTGCTGAATTTCTCTAGAATCTTGTCTATATAATGTGACTGTGATAAAACCAGTCCATTGGTATTTCTTGATGCCCAATATAACATCAGCAAGTCCCATATCTTTTATGTCAAATTTAGAATTCAACATTTTCTTAGTAGATTTAATGATCTTATCATTACTACCCACTATTAGCATGTCATCAACATATAGACATAAGATGACATAGCCTTCATTCGTGTCTTTGACATAAACACATTTATCACACTCATTGATTTTAAACCCATTAGAGAGTACAGCTTTGTCAAATTTTTCATGCCATTGTTTTGGAGCTTGTTTCAAGCCATACAATGATTTAACAAGCTTACACACTTTATTTTCTTGCCCTGGAGCAGAAAATCCTTCAGGTTGTTCCATGTAGATTTCTTCATTCAAATCTCCATTAAGGAAGGCTGTCTTAACATCCATTTGATGTATTTCGAGACCTCGCAAAGCTGCGATCGCAATAATCATACGAATGGAAGTTATTCTCGTAACAGGAGAATATGTATCAAAGTAGTCTAGACCCTCCTTTTGTCTATACCCTTTAATGACAAGCCTTGCCTTATACTTATCAATAGTACCATCCGTCTTCATTTTCTTTTTAAAAATCCACTTGTAGCCCAACGGCCTACAACCAGGAGGAAGATCTACCAGTTCCCAAGTATGGTTTTGTAGGATAGAATCAATTTCACTCTTGATTGCTTCTTTCCACAATGGACCATCTGGTGATCTAATAGCTTCATTATAACTTTGAGGCTCACTTTCTATAACATAAGTTAGAAAGTCTGGACCAAAAGATTTTGAGGTCCTAGTGCGTTTCCCACGTCTAGGCTCAACATTAACATCATCTTCTTGGGTTTTATTAGTTTCCCCAACAGTCTCAAATGTGCGTTTTTTAGAAGTATATTCCTCTTTACAAGGAAATATATTCTCAAAGAACGACGCATTTCTAGACTCCATGATCGTGTTCTTGTGTATATCTGGGTTTTCAGATTTGTGTACAAGAAACCGATACGCACTACTATAATGTGCATAGCCAATAAATAAACAGTCAACAGTTTTTGGACCTATCCTCTCTTTCTTAGGAGTAGGTACAAGAACTTTTGCAAGACACCCCCACATTCGTAAGAATTTATATGATGGTTTTCGACCATTCCACTGTTCATACGGGGTTTGATCAACTTTCTTTCGAGGCACCTTATTTAAAATGTAATTTGCAGAGAGAATTGCCTCCCCCCACAAGTTCTGTGGCAATCCAGAACTTATTAACATAGCATTCATCATTTCTTTTAAGGTACGATTTTTCCTTTCAGCAACTCCATTTGATGGAGGCGAATAAGGTGCAGTGGTTTGGTGAATAATTCCATTTTGTGCACAATAGTCACCATATGGTGCTACATATTCACCACCTCTATCACTTCTTAACACCTTAATCTTTTTCCCAAGTTGATTCTCAACCTCTGTCTTGTATAGAATGAACTTATCCAAAGCTTCATCCTTACTTTTTAGCAAATACACATAACAGTATTTAGTGCAGTCATCAACAAAAGTAATAAAATACTTATTGCCACCTCTAGATTGAACCATTTTTAAATCACATACATCAGTATGAATTAAACCCAATGGTTCAGTGCTTCTTTCAACTGATTGAAATGAAGTCTTTGTTAATTTTGCTTCAACACAAGTTTCACATTTCTCACTTGTGTCAATATGGAAGTTTGGTATGTGGTCTAATTTAATTAATCTTCGCAAAGAATTAAAATTAACATGTCCTAGTCTACCATGCCACAAATTGGAAGACTCAAGCAAGTAAACAGAAGAGGTACTCATTTTATTAATTTTTGGGAATACAGTCGCTACATTCAATTTAAACATCCCATTACACATATACCCCTTCTCCACATACATTCCTGCTTTGGTCAACACCACCTTGTCTGACTCAAAGACCATACGGAAGCCATGCTTGCTTAGGAGAGAACCGGATACCAAATTCTTGCGAATTTCCGGTACATAAAGGACATTGTTGAGAGTTAGCTCCTTTCCTGAAGTCATCTTCAGAATTATTTTCCCTTGCCCTTCAACATCTGAGGAGGCAGAATTTCCCATATACATCTTCTCACCATTAGTCATTGGTTCGAAGGAAGTGAACATAGCCTTGTCGGAGCATATGTGGCGAGTAGCACCAGTGTCTATCCACCATTCCCTTGGGTTTGAATCCACCAAGTTCACTTCAGAGACCACAGCAGACAGATTAATGTCAGAGACATCCCTTGAGATAGAATCTAACTCAGTCATATTAGCTTGATTATTCTGGACTTTCGTTGGCAGGCGACATTCAGAAGCCCGGTGTCCAGTCTTGCCACAGTTGTAGCACTTGCCTTGAAACTGAAACTTCGGCTTCTTGGCGATACCACCTTTTGGCCCCATCTTGTACCCTTTGCCAGAAGGAATTTTCTTCTTCCCACGTGATTTTTGACCATGCTCAACCATATTAGCCTTGGCCCAAAGTCCCCCAATTTCCTGTCAGCCCCTTTGTTGTCTTCTTCAATTCGAAGCCTTACGATGAGATCTTCAATCTTCATCTCCTTTCGCTTGTGCTTCAAATAGTTCTTGAAGTCCTTCCAAGCAGGGGGTAGCTTTTCAATTATAGCAGCAACTTGGAAAGTTTCGCTTAAGGTCATCCCTTCAGCATGGATTTCATGCAAGATCACTTGCAGCTCTTGAACTTGACTGATCACAGTTTTCGAGTCCACCATTTTATAGTCGAGGAATCTCCCCACTACAAATTTCTTTGAACCGGCATCCTCGGTTTTGTACTTTCTGTCTAAGGACTCCCACAGTTCCTTAGCAGTGGTTTTAACACTATACACATTATAGAGTGTATCGTGTAAGCCATTCAATACATAGTTTCGGCACAGAAAGTCCGAGTGCTTCCAAGCATCAATAGCCAGCACAACCTCTCGGTCTTGTTCGTTTTCATTAGGCACAGGAGCCTCCTCTTTCAAGAACCTCGCAAGGTTCAAGGTGGTAAGGTAGAACAGCATCTTTTGCTGCCACCTCTTGAAATCCATGCCATTGAATTTCTCGGGTTTCTCCCCGTGGTTCACAGGAACCGTTTGGATTGAGGGAACCTTCACCGGTATGGAGCCAATCACAACGGTGTTGGAGCCAGTAGCACCGTCGGTTGCAGTGTTCACATTCTCATTTGCCATTTCTGAAAATTATCACAAGAGAAAAGAAATTAAATCTAATATATATATATATATATTTTTTTTTTCCTTTTCTCTTTTAATTTTAACAGTAGCAGATTTTTGTTTTCCGATTTTTGTTAGGAAAACGAATGAAATTTAAGATTCTGCCCGCACTGTCCCAAGCAAAACTCGATTCTGCACACTTTCCGTCTAATGCAAATTTCTCAGATTCTGCACCGTTTGGGCAGAAAACGAGAATCACAGTAGCAGTTTTTTTTGTAAAACGAAAACTGTGTTTCCAAAATATGATTTATGTTTTTGTTTTGAAAAATATCGAATCTGTTTTAAGATTGTTGGAAAAATTTATTGATATAAACAGAAACAGATTATGGATTACAACTATTGAAAATAGGAAAAATTACAATTGGATAGAAATCAGAATTACAATATGTAAACAGAAATCAAAACTAACAAACTGAAATAAAATCAAACCGAGGCCTGTGAAGTTTCACAGTTTCCTTAAAACAGATTCGCCGCCTCACCAGAAGTGCTTGAGGATATCTCCGGCGTCTGTCTCCCAGGATACAGCGGCAATAACCAGCAGTAGACAAGCACGGTGTTCGACTGCTCCGGCGAACCAACTATGTTCTGTGTCTCTTTCAGGAAGGATTATTGGAAGGGAGGAAATAGCTCTTGTTTTTCTGACTCTGAAAATTTCTGAGGAGAAAGCTCAGATTATATAGGACTAAGGGGAGAGAGGATTCATTGGATGTACATTATGAATTTGTGGATTCATCCATGTATGTACATTATGAATCTATAGATTCATCCATGTATATACATGAGTACATTATGTATTTGTGGATTCATCCATGTATGTTCATTATGAATCTATAGATTCATCCATGCATATACATGATTCATCTATGAATGTGCATTATCCATGAATGAGAATAAATACATTCATGTATATACATTTCCCATGCATTCATGTATGTAAATTATATAAATGTATTTAATGGATTAATTTCTCATTCACTCAATAATAATTTTGGACATGTAAATATCCAAAGTTCATCTCCTCATGGAGGAGAACACAAATCCACAAGGACCCCATTCAAACTCTAAATGGTTCCCACATTCATTTGACCTCAAACATGGCCAAAAACACATATTAATCCAACAGAATTTGAGTTTATTGTTCTTTAGATCTTGTGAAGTCCATGCCATACTTCATTAAAATCTATGAGTATATATGTCTCTTAGTCTTCAATGACCATCAAATGGTAGAAGAAGTAGTTTGGTTTGAGCCAAACTTCATGTTTTTAATAGTTAAGGCCACCCAACAAAGTTGAACTAGCAAAAGGAAAACAGTGGGTTCACAAACTGTTTTTGATCAAGGATTTTTACTTTGAAATCCGACCGTTGGAATCGAATGAAACCAACGGGAAAGTGTCCATAACACAAAGATCTACCACTGTGATTTTTGTTTTAAGAAGGTTCCATGTTTTGAGTGGTTTGATCATGAGTTTTGTGGGACAACTACAATCTGTCCAGAATTTCAGAATAGTTTCAGCACAACAACACTCTTTTGAAATAATTAAATCGAGATTTTTATAAAGTGTTTGTGACTCAAAATAATTTTTCCTAAGTAGATTAATGTGTTAGGAAACCACCCTAAAAAGAACAAAGCAATTCTGATTTTTTTACTATTTTTAAAAAATCAAACAAGAACTCTGGACAGAGAGTTGTGAAGTGCTGAGCGATGTCTAGTGTTTGCCCAATTCCCGGAGATCTAACCGTTCAAACCTTGATTTTCTTTTTGGGTTAGAAACTAGACTCACAGAGGCATATTGAGTCCAAAAATCATCAAGATCAAACCAAAGGAGCCATGCCTTTTATTTCTTTGAAGTTCGGGTCTGCTCTCTGGAATTTTCAGAGTTTTGTTACAATTTATACTTACTTAGCAAATAAAGGTTCAAATGACCCTTTCTTGACCAAGGGTTCATACCATGCTTCAATAAATGTTTATTAAGCTTAAAATCAGAGACTAAATGATCCAAATCAATGAATAGTTCATAACCTTATTCCTTTCATACTCATGTGTTCACATGCACGCATCTATGTAGATTGGTATTTGTAAATAGAATTCATCTTGTGTTAAAGAGTTGTTACTTAGGAAGTTCAAATGACATGTTTTATTTAAAATGTGGGACTAATCCTTTGTTTTGTAGCGCTTTATGAGGTACAACTCCTCATCCCTTCTCTAGTTTAATTCATTTCTTTGATTTTACTTGATTTTTCAACCTCATGCGCAACACCTTAGAATTAGGATTTGCCTTATGTGTATATGTGATTAGAGACCTTTGTTTAGGACTTTCTTTTGCATGTATGCATTGCACATTTAATATCGCTGCTGGATCCCGGGTAAGTTCTTTTGTTTCTTATTGCATATCATGATGCTTGCTAGTTGAATTATGTGACTTATGAATGATATTTTACCGTTAGCAATTTTACACCATTTCCAACATGCTTGTGTTATGTATACCTATATATGTATTAATTGAGGGCATGCTTAGATAATTAATTCGATTAAATGGATGTTGAGTAGAGGCCTATCGCGAGATAGGATGAGAGGGGGTGTTTTAGTCCGTCGGGCTCCTTCCCCTCTCATTCCATAATCCCCGGACCCAGTTAATCTTTGGTTTCGCAAAAGATCAGTTTCTTTTTGAAATGGGTTCTTAATTTTTCCTTTAAAAATTAAGTGGCGACTCTTTTGAATTTGAAATTTGAAAAAAGATTTTAAATAAGAAAAGTTGTGGGTAAGTCAATCTGCGATGTCCACAATGGTACTCAATTGAAAAATCGTAATCCTTCATTAACTTCTAATTAGCTCTCGAAACTTCGCACACGTCCATTTTATGTCTTTACTAGGATAAATCACATTTAGCTTCTATGAACTTTAGATGTGATACGCTTCTACTGTTGAGATATTAGATATTACAAAAACCTTTTTTGGAAGGTTTAGTTAACATATTTATCCTATATACTAACTAACTGGAGAAAGTCTAAATTTTCTTTATCCTACAATATTATAAAACAATATTGAATGACTAATGTACCTTCGCTTTCAAGAATTTTTATACCCTCAATATTGGTTATTTGTATATGAGCCTGTTTGACAACCCAATTTGAATTGTCAAAACATGGTTTAGGCTCAGCTCAATCCATGTTGTGTTTGGGTCGCAGCATCGCATTATATTGGGAATGGGCAAAAGTTTTCCCCAAACAATGCTATTGTCTAATTCGGTCAAACCATATTGTTAGACCAAGATGCTATTCTAACTACAAAATAGCAACCGACATGCCAAAATGAGGTCCTAGTCTCTTAAACAGTGTTTACAACACTCTATGTTATAAGTGCACTACAACCATAGATGGTTAACTGAATTGGTATTTTAATATTGTTAACTAGTTTGATGTTTTACAATTTACAACAATTGATGCACTTTAGTTGTTAATCCAATGTCCATATTCCCCCTCTCGAATTAAGATTTGCACCTAGAACTCATGAATTTTCAGGAAAAAAATTTAAAATAAATGTGTTACTGAGATGGCATCTCCAAGTTTGGCTGCCGATGATCCGTGGCCTCTGAGGAATACAGTCACCCTTATACAATCTTTATTGGATGAGAAATTATCTCATGTGACCGTTACATATGTGTGACTTCTATTATGTATTTAAAATTTTGAATATTCTATGGATTCCACGTGAGTTATACCTGATAAAAAAATCACAGAGATAATTAGATGTAATAATTTCTTCCAGCAATCTTACTTGTCTACCTCAAAGTCAAACTATTGCGCCTATTTGAGAACAACAATGCTAGGGGCACTAACAAATTTCACTAACACTCACACCCACACTCTATCTCTCTCCCAGTGGCACTTTGAGTCCACTGCAGACCCCACAGTGCCACTAGGAGAGAGATAGAGTGTGGATGTGAATGTTAGTGGAATTTGTTAATGCCCCAAATATTAGTCATTTGAGAATATCAAAAAATAGGATTTGGTTAATGCCAAATTTATTTTTTTATTTGATTCATGTGAGAACCAAGTGTAGGTTGGTTTAACAGAAAACCTATTTTAAGAAACTTATTAGCAGAACCAGACAATTTCTTGGGAGGTTGTTAAAATTGTTTGTTCGCTAACGTTGTAGCGCACAATTTAGCCCAATAGACTCCTTTTTTCTGTTTTGATAACCTTGTCCCCATTGAAGTCATTCCTACTTTTGTTTTTGAGATGGATAATTCACAGGCGCTCAAGTGATCATGTAATTGTTTCTTATTCTTCTGTTTAATGATATTTGCCTCTTCTTAGCAAAGCAAAAAAAAAACAAAAAATTAGATTGAGCATATATTATTATGTAAGAAATAGATACTCGCAAAAATAAAGAATGTATTTGGACTGAAACAGAAGATCCTATTTTAAGCTACTCCAAATAGGCCCTTTGGATTGGATCATTTGCAACCCATTAATTAGAGTGGATCCAGATCCGGGTATTTACAAGGCATATACTTTGACTTTGTATCGCTCTGTGAACAAAAACCCTAGTTTTGCGTCTTCTGCCTCTCCCTTTTCTCTTGCTCACACTTCCACACTCCTGCTTTCGGAAGAACGCTCGTGCTTAGGTTTCTCTCTCTCTCTCTCTATATATATATATGTTTATATATGTGTGTATATACGTCTCTGTCTTTAATTCATAGTTTGTGCAACTTGCTATCTATCTGTGTGGATTAATTTGAATACATTTTTGTTTCTGTTGTCACTTTCAGATCTGATACCAAAAGCGACGTTTTTTCCGTTAAGCAATGGCTCTGGTGAGTTGTTAATGTCATTCTTCTTAATTCCATCGCTTCATCATTAGATTTGTGTACCGTATATATGAACGTATATGTGAATTGATGGGTTTGGACAATTACTAATTTTATGAAGCGTCTATGTTGTGAAACCTTGGTGTTATTATGTGACTATGTGAGATTTTGATGAATTGGGTAAGTATCAAGATTTTAACTTGACCCAAAATAAAAAGATTAGAAGAAGTTTAATAGTCAACATTGTTTATTTGATGTCATTGGCTCTGTTCTTTTTTGTTCTATTTACTTCTGATAAAATTTTGGGAAACACAAGAAATTTGGAATCTTCTCTTTGAAAAATTAACTCCAAGCTGGTTTTTCCACTAATTGCCCTTCATTGGAGCTTCATACCTTGGAATTGTAGAGTTGTGGAGTAGCCAGTATGAGTGATATATAGCTTTTCAAGACTGGCTTGGTTGAATTTTTGTCAAAACTTGATTTAGTCTTAAGCTTGATGTTCCTCTTCAGGCGTTTTTCAAGTTTACCTTGTTTTTTCAGTTAATCCGGAGTTTGATTGAGCTTATTATCTGCTTAATTCATTATCTCTTTATTTCTGGGTTAGCTAGAGCTTGTTATGGAGTCTAAATAGCATTTATCCAGTGCACGAGGCTCTCACTACTGCTGGGTTCGAGGAGGGTTAGATACTTATTAGATATCTAGTATGCAGCCTTATTAAGCTTGATTTTGCTTGTTTCTTTTTCTAACTAGACATTTTGAATTTGCAAGGTTTTTCGCAAGTGTATGAGTTAGGAGTTGAGTTATGTGTATGAAGTTACAAGTACTTGTCTTTCCATTTCAACACACGTAATCCAGTTTGAAGTCCCCATTTTTCTTTCTTTTGTCTAGCCTTTTCACGTCAAAGAACGGGTTTTTTTTTTCATCGGCTGTGTCTGGTTCACTGTTTAAAAACTGGGGGATAAAATTTCCTGTTCAAGTATAAGACATGGACAATTGGTTACTATTGCAAATAACTACAGTAGTGTTCTTAATGGCAGGTTTTCATGTAAGCATCATTAAGTCTTCCTTTTATAATTTTTACCTTTTTTTTCCCCTGGGATCCTTTTGTAGATCTTGCATTCAGGGAGAACCAACAAAAATATTTACAAGACACTTATAGCTGCAGAATACAGTGGTGTCCAAGTTGAACTGTGCCAAAATTTTGAGATGGGTGTTTCCAACAAAACCCCCGAGTTTATTAAGATGAACCCTATGGGGAAGGTACACTTTTATGGTCTGGATATAATATATTGATTTGAGTTGATGTTTAATTCTGTTTGTTTTATCTAATAAATAAATGTTTGATTGCTCTATAGGTTCCTGTGTTGGAAACTCCTGATGGCCCCATTTTTGAGAGCAATGCCATTGCACGTTATGGTTAGATCACATTCCTGCTTTTGTTTACATCATCTGAATTTTTTTGGATCTTAATTGGAATGTGTTGGTTCCTGCAGTTACTCGCTTGAAGCCTGATAATCCTCTTTATGGTTCATCCCTTATCGAATATGTAAGACTATTTTATTTGCCTTGATTTTTATATTCCCAAAGGCGAGGATGGTTAAACCTTTCTTTTATAAGAACCATAATTTATTGCATGAATTCTTGTCTTGTCAGTGTTTTTAGTTTGCTACCCCTTTATGCAAGAATAAACAAACAGATTGGCTTTGATCACTTGTTATCGTCTTGTGTCTCGTTTTCGCAGGCACTCATTGAGCAGTGGATTGAGTTTGCAACTTTGGAGATTGATGTTAATCTCTTGAACTGGTTAAAACCAAGGATGGGATATACTGCTTACCTTCCTCCAGTGAGTAGAATTTTCTGTTTCTTTTCGGAGGTTTTCCAATTCTCTTTTTTAGGCCTGCTGCCAGAGCCTTGTTTTAGGAGGTCATAAATTGAGGAAAGTAGTTGGGGGAAAAAAATTGATGGTAATTTATTTTTTTTGTGTTCATTAAATGCAGCATCATTGCTGCACAAAAAACATATGGATTTATGTAATATGAAGTGGAGGCATTACGTATGTAGTATGTACCCATTAAACACACATTACGTATGAGTTGACTCATACGAGCTGATTAGAATATTATACGGCCTGATACGATTGATGATTTATAATTTTGAGTTCAAGTTTTAAGTGTAAAGCATTCAAGATTTTGAGCGTTGATGTTGCAAGAAATTCGTGATAAATTGTTATGTTGTTCATTTTAAGCATTGTATGTATTTTTGTGTGTGTGTGCTGAGATATGTAGAAATACTGATTTAAAATCAATTATAACAAAAGTGAATCTATTCCACAATGCTTAATTTTGTTAATTTGATGCAGGATTTGCTTTTTTACAAGTTGACAACAATGATTTTAGCTAGTATTTCTATTGCTACTTCAACTTTTATCCATTTGTTTCCCAGGCAGAGGAAGTTGCAATTTCTGCATTGAAGAGAGCACTTGGTGCTCTGAACACACATCTTGCTTCAAACACTTTCCTGGTTGGGCATGCTGTGACTCTCGCTGACATCATCATGACATGTAACTTGTATTTGGGCTTTCGTCTTATAATGACGAAGAGTTTCAGCTCGGAATTTCCTCACGTTGAGAGATACTTCTGGACCATGGTGTATCAACCCAATTTCAGCAAAATATTGGGCGAGGTAAAGCAGTCCGAAGCGGTCCCACCTGTTCCTTCTGCGAAAAAGCCGGCCCAGCCCAAAGAGGCTGCCAAATCAAAGCCCAAGGATGAACCAAAGAAAGAGGCCAAGAAAGAGCCAGTGAAGCCCAAAGCAGAAGCTGTTGAGGAAGAGGAGGCACCAAAGCCCAAAGCAAAGAATCCTCTTGATTTACTTCCCCCCAGTACGATGATATTGGATGATTGGAAGAGGCTCTACTCAAACACCAAGACCAACTTCCGTGAGGTTGCAATCAAAGGTTATATATAACTCCTTGTCTTTCTCGATTTTATTGCCTTTCTTTATGGAAATATCTGTATAGAGAGTGGATTTATTGTACCTAGGTAAATTATGAGCCTTGACTGTTATACTTTATTGTGCAAAGCACTTTCATGATTACAGAGAGAAGTTAGATAAAGTTCTTTATTTCCAAAAGGGCAGTCCAGCCAGGCTCATTGTTTTTGGTTCTCAACATTTGTTTAACAGAAATGCTACACCCACATGGGCCACATCTAAATCCACACCCAATTCCACACCAAGGACATTCAGCAATTTTTGAAAAATGTATGGGACCCACCACTCAAAACTCTCTCCCTCTCTTTCCAACTGTTCTCTCTCCACATTTCTTTCTTCTGCCTCTAAACAAACAAAAGCTTCAAAGACTCCACGGCGGCGATGACTGCGGCCAACTTCGGCGGCTGCATGGTGGTTCGGATCAGGGTAATTCGGTTCCGTCCATGGAAGCTAGGATTTGACCGGTGAGTGAATCGAAGAGGACGTAACTTGCGTGAACTCGAGGTAAGTTTAGGGATGAGTTTTGGGGGTGGTGTGTGACGAGCTTGACGCCGATGTAAGAGAGAGGAAGAGGGACCTGTTTGGTGGGTTTGGTGAATTGGGGATTGGATTGTGGTGGGTGAGGCTGATTGGTGGTGATGGGTGGGTTTTCTCTGGTCACCACTGATGAGTCTTTGAAGCATTTGTTTGTTTAGAGGTAGAAGAAAGAAAAATAGAGAGAGAACAGTTGGAAAGAGAGGGAGAGAGTTATGAGCGGTGGGTCCCATACATTTTTCAAAAATTGCTGAATGGTCCTTGGTGTGGGTGTAGCATTTCTTTTTTTAATGGCGAAAAGTATCCCTGTGGCTACCTCTACTTTTTCTATTCTTTTGTGTTTTGGGGTATATGATGTCTCAAGGATATTAAACTTTATTTGACTTAACTACTCAACCCATCAAAGCCATTTCACAAATATTTCGTGCTACTTACCTGATTTGTATTTTGCCATAACTGTGAATTCCACTAAATTTAATATTAACTCGGCTGTGGTGACTTGGCAAAGTTGTTCCTGTATTTAAGGTCATCCCAGCTAAAACTGTTTGGTAATCGGCAATGTCCAGCAGCCTTTGGGAAGATCTAATTCACGTCTGTTGTGCAGTTTTTTGGGAGTAGGGTTCTTAAAATGCTCATTGTATAAAATGTTCATATCCCGAAACTTCGAGTGAACTAAGACATGCTATCAAATATATCCTTGTTTTTTATGCTCTTATCTTTTGTGTTGAATATGGCAGACACATACCACACTTGCATATTGGATGCATCCGTTTAACTTTGTATCCTTTTGTAACGCAGGTTTCTGGGACATGTATGATCCCGAGGGATACTCTCTTTGGTTTTGTGACTACAAGTACAATGATGAGAACACCGTCTCATTTGTCACTCTTAACAAGATCGGTGGGTTTCTTCAGCGTATGGACCTCGCACGCAAGTATGCATTTGGGAAGATGTTAGTGATTGGCTCAGAGCCCCCGTTCAAGGTAAAGGGGCTATGGCTTTTCCGCGGGCAAGAAATTCCTCAATTCATAATTGACGAGTGCTACGACATGGAGCTCTACAATTGGACGAAGGTTGACATCACAGACGAAGCTCAGAAGGAGCGGGCGAGTCAGATGATAGAAGATTTTGAGCCTTTTGAGGGAGAGACTCTTTTGGATGCCAAGTGCTTCAAGTGATGAAACTAACCCTAACCAAAGCTCATGGGTTTGTTTTCTTTTTTAGTGGGAGCTCATTTTTGTTTTGTTTTATTTCACACCTAGTCTTTTGTGGGATTTTAAGGACAAGAGTATAATCCTTATTTTTGTCACCTCAATTTGGAGTTTATTTATTACATGGTGTAATGTTTTTACTGTTTTAACTCACTCTGTGGTACCTCTTTTTGGTTATCTCATGGTCTTGTGGAGTGATTTAGCATATTCATTACCTGTTGTCATCTCCTCATAACATAAATATGGTTGGTTCTTTTTAGATGGTTGAATATATAAGAATGTTGGATCTGAGAGTTTAATGTGTTTTTCCTTACTTGGATAAATTATGGGCATGTTCGGAAGCGCCGCCTAAATACGGGTTTGAGCCTAAACTTGTTTTGTGGGAATCAAAGTCCATGTATTAGTAATTTAGTACATTACTGTAAGAAACTAGAGTCTGAAAAGTCTGTTTTGGCTGATATCAGTCGAGAGAGCCCAAATGTGATGATGACAGGAGGAGATTTTGTGAGTCTTAATTACTTTTGTGAAGCGAGAAGTAGATTGTGAGTTTAAATAAATTTTTAGTTTGGTCTTTTTCGTAGTCATTGAGTATTTATTAGTTTAATAATGTAAGTTTTGAGTTAGATTGATAAATTTATGGCTTAAACACAAGATTACAAGCTTAGACTTATGTTCATGATTGACTCATTTCTATTAGCTTTTTATCAATTAACTATGAATTGTTCTTCATTATCTTGCCTCATTTATACTCCCAAGTTCTTCAAGGAGTTTCTATTCAGAAATTTAGGTTAACAAAAGAACTGATTAGCATGATTACGATAGCAATCCAAAATTTGATCATTGTATTCATGATTGTCATAATAATCATCACCACTTTTAATCATTGTAATTTTTTTTTTGGGGGGGTAAATTACAGTGTGACACCCCCTTGAACTATGTCCATTTTCATTAATACCCCTAAACTTTAAAACTCAACAAACTCACCACCTAAACGATCCTTTGTTAACACTAACACTCCCTTCTTCAGATGTGAGTTTGTTTATTTTGGATAGTTCTAAGGTAAGTCTGTTAAATTTTAAAGTTCATGGGGTGTTAGTAAAGAATGATCTCGTACTTTATATATATATATATATATTAAATTTTTTTTTAAACTAGAAGTAGAAAACAAATTATCTAGGCTATTTTTCTTTTTTTGAACCCTGTGTGTGTGTGTGTGTGTGTGTGTGGGGGGGGGGGGGGGGGGTGGCTCAATTTAGCAATAACTTTTGGAATCCGTAAGTAATTATAGAACTTCAAAAGCTAAAATAAAACTATTTACTAAGGTTATGCCAAACGGGTCGTACATAGCTCATCATTTTAATCAATTTCACATTATGGCCTCCAGTATATAGAATACATCAATACAAGGAGCTCAATGAAAAGAACCTAAATGACCTATGGTTAAAACCTAAAATTCGGAAACATAGATCATTCGTGTAATTACTAGAAGTATTGGGGTCTCTATTTTATTCTCGGCTACGATAGCGTACAGTTGCAGAAATACAGCGATATTTCCACAGACAGAGAGAGTGAGTGAGAGAGAGAGAGAGGAGAGAGAGATGACTGCGATCTCAGGGTGGGGATCGCTGCTGTTCCTGTCGTTCTTCTTGTCAATTTCATTACAATTCATATTAGGTTCGTTCGCAGATCTTTACTCACTTCTTCTTTTGCTATACATTGTATATACATTATATCTGTGAGTACATATATATATATATATAGACGGATAGAATCATTGCATTTTACTGAGATTAGAGAATTTTCCAACTTTTTGTGGATCTCTCTCAGTAATTAGTTTGTATGTGCTTGTTCAATTTGCATTTTTTTCAGATATAATGCTATTTCTTTTTGTCTTTTTGATTTTAAATTTTGGTTTATTTTGTCAAACCTGTTTGGATTAATAATTGGCTTAGTTTTCAGACTGGGTTTGTTATATTTCTCATTTTATTAACATTATTTTAGTTCTTTATTGTGTTGAATTAAATTTAAGAGAAATGTTAAAGGGATATTTAAGCTCACCTCAACTATCTTTTCTGCAGTCTTTACGGTTACAAATTTACTTTCTTTTTTTTTTTTAAATTTTTTTTTGTTTTTTTTTTTTTTTCGCTAAGAAGCTGTTGTTGTTCTTCATAGTGAACTAGCAATTCCATCAGGGAAACACAGTTTATTTATGTAAGTTTTGTTTAGTGTGGGATGTGATTTTTGGGAATATTGATACAAAATGAATAAATGGGAATTGATTTTGAGACTCAAATAACATAGAGAGAGAGAGAGAGAGAGAGAGAGAGAGAGAGAGAGAGAGAGAGAGAGAGAGCCTACACTCCCAAGAAATGGCCATGGATCAGCTCTTGTGGGAGTATGAAGTCAGCAGAGGGAGAGGGAGAGCTTCAAGGCTTGAACTATTGTAGAAAACATCATTTTCTTTTGTAAAGCAATGGTTGGAGCTGTTATAGATTTATAGTGGTATAGATCTAAGTTCTAACATTATATAGTACACATGAGAGTCTGTATAAAAGTAGGAGAGGTCCATGTTTCGTCGTTAGTTATGAGGTTTATCCAATTTAGGTTCTGAATGGATTCGTGTATCAACTCGTCAGTTTCAGTAAAAAAATTTCAGTCAATAAAGATATTTTTATACTTCTTGAGACTTAACCTTGTTGTGTCATTGGCAGGGGCGTAGCCAGGAATAACGGCTTGGGGGGGCCATGTATAGAGGACTTAGAATCACACAGAGTTCGGGGGGGCCGTTTTAGGTCTATTTGTAATTCCGCCATTGCATGTAGAAGATTATCACTATTTTCGATATTAAGTGTTGAATCGTAAAATTTGCAATGATGGTAAAAAAGGTTGGGTTGGGTTTAAATGTTAAGTGAGAAGAATTAGGATGTGTAAGATTACAATTTGGCCAAATATAACATATCATATATTTTATTTTATTTTTGGGTGGTTTGATTACCGTTTGGCCAACATATTCAAAATATTAAAATTCTTTTTTTGAGCCTAGCCAATATTTTTTGCGGTTGTATAACAATCATACTATTTTTTGGGGGGCCAATCGAAATAAAATTTGAAAATTTCAAAAACTATACATGCTAAAAGTGGAATTTTAAAAAATCTTTGGGGGGGGGGGGGGGGGGGGGGGCCCACGTGTCCGCACCTGGTCATTGGGCACCTGCAATATGGTATTGGGAAATATTGATTATTTATTTAACGTATACTTGGTAAGTACTTTACAGCGAGTGTTCTTTTTCTCATTTACAACTAATCTTGCACGTCATGTGAAGAGAGCTTAGTTATGGTTGAGTTTTAACAAGGACGGTAGATTTTTATTTTGAGGGTTCCTTAGTCAACGACTCTAGAGTCCAACTAGAAGAAGTATTTTTAGGATTCTGGTCTTGCCTTGTGGTGATCTCTAGTAATATAACGTAAGACTGAACTCTAGTTGCTCAAACATATGCTAATTTTTTTGTCCATAGGTGGTGATGGTTTCTTGGTGGTTGTGAGTGGTTTGTGGGTGATGATGCTTTGGAGTTTCAATGGTTTGAAGGTACTAAAGAAGAATCAGGTGGTGGATATTTAACTTAGACTAACCTGATGAATCTGGTTAGGACATGTTGGTGTTTGTCAAGGTGACATAGTAGGGCACATTAAGCATGAATTTAGTAGTTCCCAACCTGACTAAAAATCATCACAAACAGTACTCCTGAATAGGGAGTAATTACAGCCTTATTAGCATATTTACATTTGATCTAACCGTAGAAAGTGGAACTCTTAAAATCCAAGGCTGTATTTGAGATGTTGTTTACTGATAGTGGACAATGGTGGTTGACAGATCGTGATGGTGGCTTTTGGTCTGAAACTGACATCTCATCGGTGGTTTAATGGACTAATGGTTGCTGGTGGATGGTGGTTGGAGAAACTTTTAATGGCCTGTTTGAGAATGTTTAAAATAGTTTTTGGTTCAGTGCGAATCTCTATCTGGTTCTTATTATATACAGTTTTAAGATAGATATACGACTGGGCACAGACCGCAAGAAATAGACATTCATCAAACGCTTAAAATTTGTAGAATTGGTTCATTTATGAATGACAAAACCGGTTCTTTGCCTTCCAAACAGCCCCAGTGGCAAGAAGAGTACAAGGAAGGTGGCGGTGGTGATGGAGATGGAACTGGTGGCAAGGGACTGATCATCACATGGTGGTGAGCTAGTGGTTGGTCTAGCGAGCTGATTGACTACAATTTTGGATTGGCACGGTGTTATTTATCAGTGGCAGTGAGAGAGAAGGTGACTGACTGATTATACGACTCGACCGGTGCTTGTAGATGACAGAATGGTGCGGTGGTAATTAAGGAAAAATTAAACTCCGAATTTGCTTCCTGTATCACGTTTGTGCACATCTAGACCTGCCTCGGCTAAAACAGGATTTTGGAGCTCTAAAGTGTTTCAGATTTAATCCAAATAAGCTGATATATGCATTTTGGGTCCAAGAAGTACGTTTAGGCCCAAGCGTGCATTTGGAAAGTGATTCCAAAGAGACCCTTAGTTAATCGCTGTATTATGTCATCCATTGCTTAGCATGCCAATGGCAAGTCTGTGATAAAAATACAATTTGTATATCTATCTATGTATCTATAGAACCAGTTGTAGTTATCTTGTTGTAATTGAGAGATCGTCACTTTTACAACATAAAAGATATTTATTATTCTTGTAACCTCAGGAGCTCCCTCATCCATATCTTCTTCTTCTTCTTTTTTTTTTCTTTTTTCTTCAGGATTTTCAAACGATTCATCGAGTTCAAAAAATGCGACGAAGGCTGATACTCACCCTAATTCCAATGGTAGCACCGGGTCCACCGTAGTCATTATATGCCTTGTGCTTGTGGTAGTGATTTTATCATTTTTCCTTTTCAAGTTATGGCAAAAGAAAAAACGCGAAGACCAGTATGCCCGTCTTTTGAAGTTATTCGAAGAGGATGATGAGCTTGAGCTTGAACTTGGTCTTCGAGATTGAGATTTCATTTTCAGCAAAATATGTAGTTCATGTACTTGAGGTGCGACTCTTCACTGTATGTTCCACATACCCAATTCTAGTTTTAAACTTTTCTTTTTTCATTCGTTCTCTATATTGGCACCTTTATTTCTTATACTATTAGTCAAAATTAGAAATGATGAGCCTTCTGCATTTTTTTCTTTCAGTTCACAAGGTAGTGTTCTGGGACATGTTTGGTCCACATGTCGAATGTTTGGTGCATATGTCGAAGTGTTGCCTATGTGGAGCATATGTGAATTACTTGTGTGTGGAACATGTATTGTAGGAAAAGCACCAAAAGTCGAGACCATTTGGAAAACCATGCTCTTTCCACTTTAAACCTGTACCCGCAAAGTTGCGTGTTTGAATGTTTCTTGCTACTATTTACATAATTACATATCTTGTCATGATAGTACTGAGAAATTATCCCATGTGACTATGTCATGGTGTGACGGTCACTGTGATTTCTTTGCTGTTATGAGATGCTCCTGTGGTCATCACACAGATAGGACGATCACATGAGATAATGTTACAATTTTTCGATATGATGTGGAGTTGGAGGATGTTGTATTTTGCTTCATTTAGACTGGATCAATGAGTTTTTCTGCAGTAGAATGAACAACCTTACCAATCATGCTCCTTTTGCTATGAAGACCTCATGTGAAAAACACATGTTCAGCTTATTAACTTTACCACCAGTCTGAAAATTTGCTCTTATACACACATCCTTCCGGGGCAATGCCCCCGAGGCGAATTTTTTTTGGGTCTATTTTGTAGTGCTCTTGCATGCATACTATTGCTATATAGGATGTTCTAAAAGTGAAAAGAAAATGTGATTGTGGCAAATATTTAGGATGTTCTAGATTACAATTAGGCCCAAATATTATTATAATGATTTTTGCTCAAGTATTTGCTGGGTTTGATTATAATTAGGCCAACATATTACTAGTATTTTGAGGCAAATTAATCAATATACTTTGGGGGGACAATGTAGTATTCACTTAATTTTGGGGGGGACTAATCTTAATAAACTTTGATATTTGTATGAATTATGCATACTAATTTAGCAATTTTGAAAACTTGAGGGGGGGCATGGCCCCCCACCTTGCCCCCTTACATCCGCCACTATAACTCTCCCCATGGGAAGAATTGAATTCCCCACCTATCCTGATGATTGGTAATTTAGAATATAATCAATTATTGGCTGGAATTCCATGCTTGTTGGGTTTATGACCAGGGTGGACCTACTCAAAGCTTCCGCCCCCCCCCCCCCCAAGCCTGTCCTGAAAAATTAAAAAAAACTCCATATTTTATTAGTATTTAATTTATTGTGTCAGTTTTTATTAGTATTCAAAATAGAAAATACTTTTGCTCACCCAAAATTTGGTATACCAATGCTCACCCAAGCATCCCATTGGCCAATGTAGTGGGGCCCAGGATTAAACAATATTAAACAACATTTGTTTAATCCTGGGCCCCACTGCATTGGCCAATAGGATGCTTAGGTGAGCATTGGTGTACCAAATTTTGGGTGAGCAAAAATGCTCTCTTCAAAATAATTGTCTTCGGAGAGCCTCCGTAAATTTGGTCAACACTAGATTCAATTTTATTCCACGCTAGCCAAGCCCCCAAAATTTCTAAGTTTGGCCCTGTTTATGACAGAAGGCGTTTCCAAGTTGGGACAATAGTTTTGGCAGCCCAACATGTATTCACATATTTGTCAATTTTTTTTTGTGTGTTACTGATGACTTTGCCTCTGCATGCGGAGAAGCATTTTCCTTAATATAAAGGATAAAAAGTGGGGTTTAATACATTAACAACTAGACATGATTCATAGTCGTTCAAATATCTAAACACTTGCACTTATGAAAATTTGAAACCCTCTCATTTTCAGCTACTTCATATGGCAATAGCACTCACTTGTAACCTCTTGCAAGTGGGGGGAACGAACATCTGTTGCAAATCAGAAAATGACTAAAGAGGTGGTAGTTGCACAAGCTTGCACCACCACCCAAAAAAGTAATAATTAGAAAGGAACAAGGATTATAAATAAGCTTACGTATAGAAAACAAAATATAATTGCAAGAAAAAACACAAACCATGAATGTTATTAAGGTCAGTAGCATATCCATAGGAAAGTATCTTCTATCATATTTACTTTGGTGTTTTTTCTTCGATTGTGCTGATGCGGCGTGATTGATCCATACGTGCAAGTGTTGCTTATGTAGAGTACATGTGGATCTAGGCGTGTTCCTTTTTTTTTTTTCCCTCGGTTTTTTAGTAATTTTAAAACCGACCATTCGGTTTCGGTAGATCGGTTTTTGGCGGTGTTGGTCGGTTTTAACTTGTGCACTATTTTGAAAAAACGATGTTTGGTCGGTTTGGTTTCGATCGCTTTTCAGTTTTCTTGAACACCCATCAATCATACTCCATAACAACACTGCATGAATTGAAGAAAAAACACTGGACTATTGTCCTCACTTATGGTATAAACTCATTGGCTCAAGACTGGCCTTATTAAGAATTTCAAGGCACTAACTAAGGAGCTCATCCCATACCAATTCATTAATTTTATTTTCTAAACACGATAAAATGCTTTTATTCCTCCTCTATATTTGAGAATTTTATTTAAAATAAAAACAATGTAGAAGAATTCAAGAAAATAGCCTTGCCCAAGTCTAGAACATATCAATACCCTGGTACATAAGAGCCTTAACATTTGACGTGCCAGTTTTACTGTTCATACTTTTTGGAATTGAATTACCATTTTCACCTTCCACCTTCGACCTTCCACAGCTTTGGTCTGAGGTTAATTTGGTAACTACAAAGTTTTGTTTGAGCCTCAGACAAGCTGAACGCTGGCCGCGTGGCGCCTCGGTACCCAACAACGCATCAAATTACTCCACGTTTTCAACCTCAGACACGTCTGCACTCTCTCTCTCTCTCTCAGACTCTCTCCTTTGGTTCTTTACTTTTCCTCTCCGTTTCTGTACTCAAGCTGCCACTGTTTATACTTTCCACTCCACAAAAAAAGCACATATACACTTGTTCCTCTCTCTCTCTCTCTCTCTCTCCATGACCGAACACCATCACTACTACCAGTCTACTACCACCACCGCCGGCCTTCAGCGCATCTCAATCAACCATCGCCACTACCGCCTATGGATCTTCAAAACCCTAACTCTCCTTATCTAAATTCACAGCTACATACCGGCATACCAAGAAGACGAAGAGCAGAGAAGATTTGAAGATCAAAGGTGATTACCTCCAGGACGACGATGACTTCGAAATTTTTTCCTTCATATTTTTGGATCTGATTATTTGATTTCTCAAAATTACAAATCCCAACTTAAAACCAAACTGGTCTGCCTCTTCTCGGCCTGGTCTTTGCTTTCACTGGTTCTCTGACCCACAGAGTCCTCGCTAAGCTCGCTAAAAGCTACAAGGCCGTACCGTTAATGGGTTTCTCGATTGGGTTCACCCGTTTCGTCATTTTGAGCCAACCCGAGACGGCCAAAGACATTCTCAACAGCTCTGCTTTCGCGGATCGTCCCGTGAAAGAGTCCGCTTATGAGCTTCTCTTCCACAGACCAATGGGTTTCGCTCCGTTTGGTGAGTATTGGAGGAATCTGAGGAGAATCTCAGCGACCCATTTGTTCAGCCCCAAACGAATTAACGGGGTCGCTGGGTTTCGGGGAAAAATTGGGCTTAAAATGGTTAGTGAGATCAGTGATTCAATGGAGAGAAATGGAGAGGTTGAGGTTAAAAGGGTTTTGCATTTTGGGTCTTTGAACAATGTGATGATGAGTGTGTTTGGAAGGTCATATGAGTTCAAAAATGGTGAAAATGGAGATGGGTCTAATGAGCTTGAGGGTTTGGTGAGTGAAGGGTATGAGCTACTTGGGATTTTCAACTGGAGTGACCATTTTCCTATTTTGGGTTGGTTGGATTAGCAAGGAGTGAGGAAGAGATGCAGAGAGTTGGTAACTAGGCTCAATGTTTTTGTTGGGAAAATTATAGATGAACATAGAGTGAAAAGGGGGGTTGAGAATGCAAATAATGGTGGTTTTGAATCTTTTGATTCTTCTGATGAGAGTTCTGGTGATTTTGTTCATGTCTTGCTTGATTTGGGGAAAGAGAATAGGCTCACTGACTCTGATATGATAGCAGTTCTCTGGGTATAAATTCCTTTATCAACTCTAATGTATATTTACCCAAAATCTCATTTCAAACTACTTTGATGCATATATGATTGCTTGTTTCTTTTGCCTTTTCTGTTCTTTGAATCTTCGATTATGTAGGCTGGTAAATAGTAGTTTGTGTGCTATTTGGTAAGTTATATATATGTATATATTTAAAATATGTTTTCCTATATGTGTTAGCTTGATTAATAAGTCATGTGATTCAATAGTTGTAGTGGGTTGTTCTTGATTGTAGTTTTGTTTATAGTATATTTAGTCTTTTCACCTGATGCTGTTGTATAGATGCTTGAAATAGATTTGTCTTCTCCTTTGGGGTATCAAAAGATATGTAGAATCTGAATATTGTCTCTCCTTTTGCCTGATGATAAAAAGTTGTTTTTATTCTTTTTTTATTTTTTATTTTTAAATTTCATTTTCATATCGTTTTGTAGATCATATTCATGCCTTCAAAAACTTTATTTTCCTTAAATTTTTCTCTGTACTTTATAGAAATAAATAGTTTAAGATCAACTTTTAGCTTCAATACTTTCCAAGTAAATATTAGGAGTAGTTTTTATTTCAGGAAACGAGCTTCAGAGAGACTTTTACTATTTTGTTTCAAGTTTATTTCATCTAGGACTATTCTATAGTTTTGTTTGAAGTAGATGTTTATCTTCTTTTTTTTTGGGTATCCAAAGATATAGAGAAAGTGAATACCTCTTTATTATTTTTATTATTGATTTTTTTGGAGGGAATACTTCTTTATTTCCAAGACTGTGCTATTTGCCCTAAATTTTGCTCTCCTTGGAATGTTTATTTCATATCCTGTTCTATTTACCCTTGTGTTTTATGTTGAACTGGTACATGTTCATGCTTGCAAAAAACTTTTTTTTTTCCTTTTTCTATTCATTTGATTAGATCAATATTTAGTTCCAAAAAGATTGTAATCAGAAGTAAAATCAAAGTTAATTTTGATTTCAGGAAATGATCTTCAGGGGTACTTTGAAATTTTTTCCTTCATATTTTTGGATCTGATTATTTGATTTCTCAAAATTACAAATCCCAGCTTAAAACCAAACTCAGAAATCTGCCAAAAAAAAAAAAAAAAACCCAGCTTTGAACAAAACTTAAATAACCATGGCTTTTCAGCCATCTCTTATAATAATAATAATAATAATAATAATAATAATAGATGTAGGATATATGAGGTCAGGGGTGGCCGAAACTGTGCTGCAATAGGTATGGGTTATGGGCATTTTGCAGTGTGTTTTTCCCCCTATTGGTTAAAAGGATAATTGAGTGACTTTACTTTTGTTCTTATATATACAGTTTGTTTGCCTTGTTTTCTAATTTTTTCCCCATGCTTCAAGAGCACATTCTTATCATGTATATATATATATATGTGTGTGTGTGTGTGTGTGTGTGTGTGTGTGTGTGTGTAATTGCACAATCAATTGGTGTTGTGCATAAAAATATAATCTTAGAACGTGGTATACAATTTGTTTGCTGAGCAATTGAAGGAGAATGAAATAAATCTAATTTCTGAATCTTTTATGCCTTGTGATTTTGAATACCCAAAAATATATATTGAGATATTAATTATGAGTTTTTATAATTTTATTTATAACACTTTTTGATATTTTAAATATTGCACGTTAGTTAAGAGGTTGTGTCTTTCTCCAAGAACAATTCGAGTAAAGCAAATCCAGCTACTTACTCTCTTCCTCCTCCCGTTGTTTCTGATCTGTATTTACCTATTGTCTTGAGGAAAGAGGCGTTGGGTTTTGTGGCAATTTTTTACTGAACCATACTTTACAAGATTCTAATTCTTCTTTGGACTTTTCTTCCAAATTTTGCAAATTGCTCTTGAAGTGTTCAAAACAACTTGCTTTGAAAATGGGTTATCTTTTCAAGAGAAAGAAGGTGAAGAGTTGACGATTCCAGATCAGCTTCTTCTTCTCAATTCCTCCGATCTATTTATGACATTTTCTCTTTGTTCCGCAGTTATGTCTAGGTCTTTGATTATGGCGTATGAATTCATTTTTTTTACGGATAAGTTTATGTTCATCCACGTGTTTTCTTCAAGGACTTATTTTCCGTCGGAGCAAACCAACACTTTGCGAAATTTGATCATTGTTTTGATTATTTTGATTATTAATTATGGGGGCTATCAATTTTGTTTCACAAATGTTGTGACAAAAATCTCAAGATATTATTCCTTCATTTATAAGATTTACTAATTTAAAGTTGCCTCGAAGATAGACTGAGCAAGCCTCATGTTGAATTCCAAAATTGAGGCAGGGTGTGTTAGTTGACTTATGACCAGATTCCACACTAATTGATAGGATAAAAGCTGATGCTTCAGGTAGAATTAGAAATGGGTACTATTCATTTTTCTTTTTTGATTTGTTTTTTTGGAAGCTTTGTTAGCATGACAAGTTCTTTTTTCCTGGGGCAGAGCACATATCACCTCAATACAAGTCTCTTCCGCTCAGTTTGGTTCATGGATTTAGTGCGTGTAGGAAAGGACAACACTATGGAACATTTTCCTTTGTTTTGTTAATTAGAAAAATAGTCAGGAAAATAATAAAGAAAACTGAATGCCCAGAGATAAAAATTAAATATTTCGAGTTTTGCAAGTCACTTATCTCCTATTTTCCTCGAGGGAATTAGTTTCTCTTTTTGTTTTCCTTGCCTTCTTTAAACATGCATATCAAACAGTGTCTTTGTGTTAACCTATTCTTTCGATTCTAGGCTGATGCAATTTAACTAATTGCAAGAATTCAAGATGCAGTGGTGCCACGCTGGGGAAGCTACAAAGCACTCTTACTTTTACAATTTACAATTATTGTTAATAGTTTTGAAAATTATTCTATACAATTTGCATATTCAACAGTTGATGCGTTTCAATTTTGTTCACCACTTTTAAATATTATATACTCTCTCTCTCTCTCTCTCTCTCTCTCTCTCTCATTTAGAAAAGCAACTTTTTAATGGAACAACATTTATTGGGAATCTTAAAATGAGAGAACAGAAAATGGAATATAGAATTCTCAAAATAAGACGGACGGAGTACAATTTATTAAACAACAATGTTAGGGGCACAAATAAATCTCATAAACACTTACACCCACAATCTATCTCTCTCTTGGGTGGCATTGTAGGGTCCGTCAAAGTTATACAACTGGAAGCAATGTTTTTTCCACCTTAAGAGGAAGTACATGCTCATGTGCGCAATGTCGAACAACGTAGAGTACAAAAACGAGGAATACTGAACAAAACCATAGACAAATAAAAACAAATTCCATAATATCATTAACCAACAGATTGTGTTCACACAACAAATATGTCGTTCTAAAATTGTAAAGCTCATCAACAAAATCTAAAAATATCACATTTCGTCATAAATCAAATTTGGTAATAAAGATTTGCTATCAAATCATTTGAAAGATTTAATGGTCAGCAACCAAATTGGAAAATATCAATAAGTTTAAAATTGTAGAATACTTATAAATTTACAAAAGATAAAACTTACATGTTTATGTACGCAATGTCGAATAAATTTATACTACATAAAATTAGACTCCAAAAAAAAAAAATTATATAAAAATAGATTCAAAAAAGGAAGCTACCGCGTGCCTTGCACGCGGTGGCCACCTAGTACAAATATAAGAATGTTACTTTCAGTAAATACAATGTAGCTGGGCCGAGCCGCTTATTAGGCCACATTTCGATAATTTGTGTGGAGCTGAAGGATAATTCTTCGGTGACAACTTTTCATACAACTTTCATACAACCTCCTAAAATATGTGTCTATTTCTCTTATGTGTCACTGTGGGGTCCAGTGACATCACAGGAGAGAGATAGACACATCTTTTTAAGAGGTTGTATGAAAGTTGTATGAAAATTGTCACCAAAGAATTAATCTTAAATGAAAGACTATTTACACAAATTACACCATTCTTTGAGATAAAATAGTAGCCCGAAATTTGCAGTGTTTAGTCTCGCACGACATGAACAAGCCAAATGTCAGATTATTTAAATTAATATTGACTCAGAGCATCAATAATCAATAATAAGTAATAAGATATAGCAAACTTTGTGAACTTAACATTGGGACGTTAACCAAGTCTTTTGTGGTCGAGTGGTAAGCTTCTTGGGTGTACTACCTAAGAAATTTAGTGTTCGAGTCATGGGAGGCATGGCCACTAGAGTATTCACCCGGCGCCTCCAGGCCTCGGGGGATTAGTCGAGGTGCGCGCAAGCTGGCCCGGACACCCCCGATTACCAAAAAAAAAAAAAAAAAAAACATTGGGACGTTAATAATGGTATAGGTTATATAACAAATTTAAGGAGTGAAACTTAGTGGAATCTAAAGTTTTTGTGTGCTTTTAAGTTTTTACTGTTGTACAAGCCATGCAACATAGTGTGTACTAGGCCTGTAAACGGGTCGGATCCGGACCGGATCTATTGTATCCAGATCCAGATCCGCTAAACTATATATGGATTCGGATTCGGATCTGGCGGATCTGTTATAAGTCAATCCGTATCCGGATCCGCCAAAATATACCGAATTCGAATCCGGATCCGGATTCGATCCAAAATAATATATAATGTGTATATCTATACTATTTTTGTATATATATATAATATGTATATATATAAATATATTTGTATATACATGACTAATATGTTAAATATAATACAGTATGTATATGCATTATATATATACATAATTATATTATAGTATGTATATACATTATATATACACATAATTATATTATATATATATAATATGTAGATATATATAAATATATTTATATATATAAGTATTATTCGGATCCGGGTCTTAGGCGGACCGGATATTACAAAACCATATCCGATCCATTTTTTAAGCATAAAATACGGATTCGGATCCGGATATGGATATGGATCTTAAAAAATGCTCAGATCCGTCTAATAGAGCCGGATCTGGATCGGATCCGGGTCTAGACCTGGTCCATTGACAGGCCTAGTGTGTACCGTGATAGACTAAAAGACACAAACAAAGTCGTCCCATTTCCAAACGACACACACTATGCCGTGCCACTCTCAAATGGCACAATGATTGCCATATAGACCTTTTTTTTTTCAAAGTCTTAATTTCATTCCAACGACACACATTGTGTCGTGCCACTCCCAAACGCCACATTGTGAGCCGCTTGTTCTTTTTCTTCTTCTTCTTCTTTTTTTTTTTAATTTTTTTATTATTTATTTACTTATTTATTTATTTATTTTTGGCAAAGTTTTTCATTTCATTCAAACGGCACATATTGTGCCATGTCACTCTCAAACGACACCGTGTGAATCGTTTGATCACTACACCATTTGTAAGTGCCTTCATCCTGTACAACAAACTTAAGCTAAGTTTTACTTAAGTTTGTTGTATACATTGTGGATACTCTAAATAGCCCAATGCTAGGGGCACTAACAACTTCCACTAACACTTACTAACACACTCTATCTATCTCCTAGTGGTACTGCGGGGTCCACTGCGGAGACCACAGTGCCACTAGGAGAGAGATAGAGTGTGTTAGTAAGTGTTAGTGGAAGTTGTTAGTGCCCCAAATATTACTCATACACTAGGGGTGGTCATGGACCGGGTCGGGCCTTCACTAGATACAAAGTGCACTTACCCTTACCCAAGCCCAGTCCGGCCCTATGGTGGGCCTAAAGATGATTGCCCAAGACCAACCCTAAATAACATCTCAAACCCCAAGTCCGGCTCGCCCCGGCCCATTTCTATTATTTTTATTTTATTTTATTTTATATTTTTTAAGGACTTAAAACTAAATAAAAAAAATACTTTATTATAAATTAATGTTTAGAAATATTATTAACACAACATTATTAACAAAAAAATTTCAATAAAAACCTTTAT
Organism: Hydrangea macrophylla; assembly: GCA_033977485.1. Lineage (NCBI taxonomy): Eukaryota > Viridiplantae > Streptophyta > Magnoliopsida > Cornales > Hydrangeaceae > Hydrangea > Hydrangea macrophylla. The sequence goes on from CM066996.1 coordinate 82,473,196, forward strand.
AAGAATATATATTGAATATCTTATGTATAATTATATTAATTTATATATTGTTTAATATAAAATACAATATATATATATATATATATAACACTAATACTCGGGCTGGGCCGGACCAAATCGGGCCTCATTTGCTATGTTCAAGCTCGATCCTAAAATTGAGCGGGCTTAAAACATAAGAGCCAAGCTCGCTTGTACATGCCAACTTCTTTGCCCGAGCCCAAAAAAAGTAGGGCCAAATTGGGCGAGCAGAGCAGGCCATCGGACTGTTGGCCACCCCTAGTATACACCTTAACACACCTTGCATACTTCATCACGTTTACGTGGTAATAGCAATGATCCCAAATGCGCTTCTGGAACTATTTAGTGGAACTATTTAGAGTACGTTTGATAAAGTTAAAAATTAAGTGCTAAATTTTAAATATTGAAAGTGATTAAATTTGTAATACTAAAAATAGTGTTTCAAATACTCAAGTAGACTGCATTCATTAATTATATTCAGTAAATTTTAATGAGGTTTTGGCTGCTTTTTCAATTAAGGGATACATTATCAAACACACTGAAAACAAACAAGTGCTGAAAATTTTCATTTTCAGTACTTAATTAAATTATCAAACGCACCCTTAGGGTCTGTTTGATAAAAATGAAAATCAAGTACTTAAAATTAAGTGCTGAAAATTTTAGACAATTGAATTTGCAATACCGAAAATAGTTTTTCAAGTACTAAAATAAACTGCATTCAATGATTATTCTCAATAAAAAAAATTTTACTTAAAGTTTTTAATAGTTTTTTGGCTATTTTTTCAACTAAGTGGTACGTTATCAAACACAATGAAAAAAATAAGTGCTGAAAGTTTTTATTTTCACCATTTAATTGGGTTGTCAAACACACCCTAAGCTTCCGACTCGTTACATACATGATAAAGAGTAATGCTATGCTTCCCTAATTTTTTTCATTCCCAAAAGTGTATCCCAAATATTGTGCTATTGGAGTCAGGTCTACTACAGTAGCACCACTAGTTAAATTTTGATTGAAAGTCACATCATTTGAATGCACTTTTGAAAAAGAGTAATTCTTTGGTGACAACTTTCATACAACTTTCATACAACCTCTTAAAAAGATGTGTCTATCTCCCTCCTGTGATGTCACTGGACCCCACAATGACACAGGAGAGAGATAGACACATCTTTTAAAAGGTTGTATGAAAGTTGTATGAAAATTGTCACAAAAAAATTATCCTTTGAAAAAAAAAAAAAATTTTGAGAAGCAAATCAATATAACATTACTCCCTAATAAATATCTATATCCGCATATATATAGTGTACAACACAGAGAAGCATTGGGATAGAGAAGAGGGACTAAAAACACAAAAGTACAACACAACACAACACAACCGTAAGTATCAGACACCAAATCCTCTTTCATTACTCTGTTTATTTCACACATCTCTCTTTCATCCTCTCCTCTCTCTCTCTCTCTTGCTGTGTCATGCATGGAAAACTGCGGATCGAATTGAAAACTAGGGCACAAAATTGACCACAATCGAAGCCAAGTCCGAGAAGAGAAGATGTAATTTCAACTATTGTTTGAAGCGTTTGAGGGTTTGAATCACCCGTATCTGGAAATTTTGACTCGGTCACTTCAATTTTCTAGGTTTTTTTTTTATAATTTTTTTTAGGGAAAGTTAACGCATGAAGGGTCCGTTAGATCGGACAAAAGTTGTGCTAAGGCACTTGCCGCCGGTGATTTCACAGTCGGCGCTGACGGAACAAATTGACGGTCGCTTCGCAGGGCGCTACAACTGGGTCTCTTTTCGCCCTGGCAAGACCAGGTTGGTTTCTCTCTCTCTCTCTCTCTCTCTCTCTCCCTCTAGCTTTATACATGTACTTCTGTATCTTGTTTTATATATATATATACATGTGTGCTAGCGCGTGCGTATATATTGGAGGATACCTAGTTGGACTCTCTTTGTTTGTGTGTGTTTTCATGGTTGATTTTGTACTGGGGTTGCCCTAACTTAACGTACTATGCGGATTAATGTTAATACTATGCGGATTAATGTTAAATTTTGATAATTGGGTAGATATGTGCATCTGCAGGTTTGTTTTAGGGCTCAACATGAGATTTTTTATCGTTATGTAATCAACAAATTATTGCATGAGTAGGGTATTTAGGTGTTTGATTTGTGTGGTATTCTATCCTTGTAGTTAATTACTTAATTCTGAAGGCTATGCTCGCTTTGGGTGCCATTGGTACTGGAGGAGTTTGCAAGTTGCACATATTATGGGGTTGAGGAACATGGATATTACTGCGCTTCATAGTGGGCTTACATGTTTAACAACAATGCCAGGGGCACTAACAAATTCTGCTAACAAATTCCACTAACATTCACACCCACACCCTATCTCTCTCCTAGTGGCACTTTGAGTCCACTGTGGACTCCACAGTGCCACTGGGAGAGAGATAGAGTGTGGATGTGAGTGTTAGTGGAATTTGTTAGTGCCCCAAATATTACTCTTTAAGTAATTCTATCCGAATTTAAATGGTGACAAAATGATGTGATTAATGTTGGCGCCTCGGTGGGAAATAATCCAGAGAATCTTTATTCAGGGATAAAAATGACTAGAGATAATACGCATGGGAATAAAATTAAAGCATTCCCCACCGCCGGGGGGTGTGCTCTCAACTGACACAACAAACAAACTTCGGCACAAGTCGCACCAGGAAAATTCCGAGATTGTTTTTTTTTTTAGTCAACTTGTGCGACTCTTATATTTTGGATGTTGTAGGTTTACTAGTAAGAAAGAACACCTTGGCTTTATGTTGTTATGATCTTTATATTGGGTATTCCTATGCTATATATTTAGCGCTCCAAGGTTAGATTTCTACACTTAAGCTAATCTTTGTCTTTGAGAATCATTTACCATGATTTTAGGTTTTTAATAGAATATTCACATCTATTGATGAAATTTACTCAATTGGGAGATTTTATATAGATATATATATATATATATATTCCTTTTTAGCATGGGGTCATAATGCAATGTATGTGATTATGACTATGGTCATAAAGGTTACTTATTGGAAATGGAGATGGTCAAAATAGTGAAGTTGATCTACTCTATAGGTACTGTGGCATGTTACACATTATCTTATATACTTTTTCTTTGTTATAATATTTCAGCTTGAAGCGTCAATCTTACTCTAGAGCATACATCGATTTCAAGAGGCCAGAAGATGTTGCTGAGTTTGCTGAATTTTTTGATGGGCATGTTTTTGTTAACGAGAAGGGTAATTCTTGGGCATTTACTTTCATGAGATCAATTAGGCACATCAATCTGGTTGCCAGGAATATCTTTACTACTATTGTTTCTGTTCACTTGAAAGTTTTGGTATCAGGCGGGCAGTAGGGTGATGAAGCCCTCCACTCTTACACTTACACCTGCATTTTTTGGCAAATAAGTTGTTCTTAAGAATTGGTTGAGATGATAAAAAATAATTGGGAATTCCTGCTTTTCATTTTCCATTATCCATTTTCTCATTATCTCTCATGCGAAGAACTTTTCTAGGATCCATTATTTTGATTGTGAAATTATGATTTATTCCTCTCTTTCTGTATCAGGTTCTCAATTTAGAATGATTGTTGAGTACGCTCCATCTCAACGTGTACCAAAGCAGTGGTCTAAAAATGATGGACGTGAAGGGACAATATTAAAAGGTATCAACACTCGTTTAGTATATTAATTGTCTGATATGTAATGCTCAGCATTTCTGTATTTGCAATAACTGTTATTTTCCTGATGAACATTAGATCCTGCGTATTTGGAGTTTGTTGATTTTCTTGCGAAGCCTGTTGAGAATCTTCCCAGTGCAGAAATACAACTGGAAAGGAAGGAAGTAGAACGAGCTGGTTAGTTAATAATTTTTGGGATATTTTTTCATATAGCGCAAAAAAAAATGGAAAAGGGGAAAAATTATAGCAATGTGCTAGCATGAAAGGAATATCAATTATTTATTTATTTATTTCATTTATTTATGGAAAATAGTATTTCGCTGCCTAACTTATTTTCTTATGTTGAAGGTTGATATACATTGTTGGGCCCATTCTCTAATAGCTTAAGCTTTTGGAGTAGTTGGTAACTTAACATCTTACTTCCTCTTTATAGGTGCTGCGAAGGATGCTCCTATAATTACACCTTTGATGGATTTTATTCGTCAGAAAAGAGCTTCCAAGGGTGGATCTCGGGTAGGAATTTTAATTGTTACTTTGTTACCTTTCTAGTTATACTAATCTTTGGAGGAATAAGCAATGATGCTCCCAGGACTCATAGTCAACGGTTTCTCTTTCCGTGCTATTGTAGATATATGAGTACATTGGATGCTTTGTGTAGTTCAGCTATCACAATATGTTTTCCAAAGTTAGATCAGAGGCAGTTTAGGTCACTGAGGCTTTTATCAGGGTCTCAATTTTGGTTAAAACTTGTGCCTTATGATTGTTTGTTTGATTTATTGAACTCAGAACAATTAGCGTATTAAGTTGATGAGTATATGTGTAAGCGTCACTGAAGAGAGCTGAATGCTTGAGAAATAGTGAAAACTCGAACTGCAAAGCATATTCTCCAAAACGGTGATACTCTTGCATAGAAGTAAGCAAGAGATGGTTCCTTTTGGTCAGTTGTGGTTGCTGTCAATATGATTGCATGTTGTTAATCAAGAAATTTCAACACCCTTTCAGATGGATCATTGCGTGACCAATCTATTGTTGAAATCAAAAGGTTCACCCTGCAATGGTATATAGACAATTCTAGTATATCAAAATATGGTAGATGGTGGATGCAAAGGCCCTTAGTAAACTTATGTTAGGAAATGTCTCGGGTGCCGCCGGATGGTGATGGGGAGAATGTTTGCACAGTGGTTTATGCATGCATCTGGTGTTATAAGTATGCATACGATGGAAAAGGCCATAATTCGGTTTGGTTGATGGCGGGTTCATGTTCCACTTTTTCTTTTACATTAGGGGCCTCCTCTTCTTCTTCTTCTTCTTCTTTTTTTTTTTTTGGAAACGGGGGGGGGGGGGGGGGGGGGGATATTCAATTTTTACTTTGTGTGCGCGTGTATGTGAATTCGGTTCTGTGCATTTGGGTGGCTAACCAATTTCAACTCAAAATCTGTGAGCTTTTAATGCTTGCATTTTTTAAAATTCGTTGCGTATACCTACTTAATAGGACAAATAGCAATTTGAAGTAGTTGACTGTTGGATTTCCATGTTCTGTTTATGACTTGTTCTTCGTAGTTTATGAGGTTCAATATTAAACCATCTGACTTTCTTGAATTGTACTGGTTTTTGGTTATAACCTCTATGGCTGGCACTGTTGCTTATATTTGGGTGGGCTTGCTGCATACGAGTTTTAGTTGTACTATAATGTCTGATTTTGTGATCTTTGATAGAGATCTTTATCTAATGGGAAACCTTCCAAAAGAGCTGGCACAGCATCCCCGGGAGGCCCGATTTCAGCTTCATCAAAACGGAGTTCTGAAAAGAGGAGGATTTCTACTTCCAGGGTAATCACATTTTTCAATTCATTTGATCTGTTATGATAATGATGTAGATATTGGCCTTCATAAGTGCTAATATTATTGGTATTCATTTAAAGGAAAATGTTGCCGGTTGGTCCTAAAAAGAGTTGAGTATGTGTATTTTTGGAGACTATCAAATTTATGTTTGTTGTTGTACTGTATTATATATATATATATATATATTTTGGGGTTGGGGGCAGCTTATACACTGTATGGCCTCTTCGGTGTGCCTTTGGTGTTGTTTGTACTCGTCTTTGATTGTGATGACATTTACTTCTAGTTACTGGCATGCTGCAGATAAAGTTTCCATTACCGTGGTTTCATACATCGGTCTTTTTGGGGTGCAGAAGTACCGGCCCATACCGTGTCGTATCGGTATCGAGGGGAGTGCACCATAAATAGTATATACCCACGATACAATCTTTTCCTCAAACGATGCCTATCGCCTAAATCGGCCGAGATGTCGGTGCATCGTCTGTAGTATCAGTCGATACGACCCAATATAATTAATATTGTATCTTTTTAAAATGATATGTGCTAATTGTCCATATATATCAAACTAGAAGGTGCCACAAACACTCCGTGGGTGCAGAGGGAAAATTGTGTAAACAAATTTTTTTAGTAGTTATTTTATTTTATTTTATTTATATGTTCCATCAGTTTTTTTTTTTGCCAATTGTTAATTAGTTTTTTTCGTTTACAATTGGACATTTTAATACCCCTGTGATAATTTTTTGAGAAGGAAAATTGCATAGGTTTAATTGTAATTATTACTGATAAAAGCAAAAAAATTGGGAACCACTCCCTTTATCTTAATATATATATGTAAAATAGATGACACAATTACTTTTTAAGGACATAATGATGAAATTTGAAATAAGAAATACATAACATTTTTCTTTAATCTTAAAATATATTTTGTTGTTCTAAAGTTCGACACTTTGTTTTATCATACGTCATAATGTATGGACTATTTGATAATGTTGAACAATTGTTACCTGTATGTAGTATTCTCAAACACTAGATCAATAGTGTGTGTATTGGATGTTTATGTGATGTTATAATTGGGAGGTTGTGTTGTGATTATCTACTGGACCTATTTTGTTATTCTTTTGATTTTAGAATTTTCATTTTTTTTTATAGATTTTTTTGAATCTTAAATCTACGTATCTTACATATCGCCCGATACTGGGCCGCGACCGAGTCATCTAAGAGGCCTCCGAGACGGTGTCTGCGACTACGACTACGACTACGACTTTGAATAATGTTGGGTTGTGTTGGGGTTGACTGGTTGTGTTGGAACTTGGAACTTCCTTGGACCTACAAGTTGAATAATGATGGACTTTACTTGATTTGAGATACATAAGAAGATGATGCACTTATCAATATATGTTGAGGATTCATCTTAATAGGGTTCTTTTACATAACATCATGGTGTTTTCGGTTTGTAGTTGTTTAGGTGAATATCCAATGTTGGGTGGTGGAGTTCGAACTCCACTGTTATCTAGCGTTCCACACATTGGATATTGAATGAGTGATATTCTTAATGGTAATTGAAAGCCGCTTGGGTGTTTACACTGCTAACAATTTGGAGAACTTGACACTTCTAGGTGTAGAGGCTATGCTCTGATTCTTGGGTGTTTGCACTGCTAATTGCTTTTACAGTATGAAGTTGTGACGGTATAGATAATAGGTATGCATAGCCATTTGAAGTTGAGATTGAGACGCACTGGTTAATTGTTTCTCCTTTTTGATTGACAGTATGTCTTAAGGGACACTTCAAAGATCCTGAGTGGAAAAGACAAATCAACGTATACTCTGGCTCCAAAACGAGATGAACAACTACTTCCTTATAAGTCTGTCACTTCAGCTACTGAATCTGGAAATGAAATATTGGAAGGGGAAAGTGGTATGACTCATAACTGGTTTCTAGTCACCCAGGGTTAATTTGTCATACTCATATTTTTTTTCTTCTACTAAATAACACTTGCAATCATAAGCACTGTGCATGCAGAGCCGCATAAGCGTACAGTTCGATCCACTCCCATACACTTGCTTAGGATGCCAGTGGGAATAATAAGAAATTTATGAGGCTTATGTTCTCTCTTTTATACTTCTTAGTGGAAAACACTAAACAGAGCATATAACATCGTTAAGATGTTTCAAGAGACTGGTCTTACTAATCTCAGCTCTCTGATAACAATGAGCCAAACAGTATCCGTTCCTGTCTTCTTCCTCTCCTTTGGTTGGGTTGCAGATAGTGGAGAAATGTTTGAATTGAATATAAGATGAATTAAAAAGGGATGAATATATTGGGGAGGAAGATTTTGCCAATGAATCCATATTTTTTTATGGAGAATTATCTAAAGTTGCTGCAATGCATGATAAAATAGGCAATGACCCAACTTGAGGAAAATTGATTTCCTTTTTTTTTTCTTTAAACTGGTTGAGATATTGGTTCCAAAAGTTTCTTTTAATTAAGTGGTGCAAATTCAATACATTTAGTTGATTAAGTTCGAGTTTTGGCCGAGTGAGGAGAGTCATTTTATACTAATTTAATGATTTGCTTCAAAGGTTTCGTGTAATGTTTTTTTTTGCTAGAAAGGTTTCGTGTAATGTTGCAATCCCATGAACTGTTCTTATTTGGATGGGCGGTAAGAATAACATGGAAATATAGTATCAGTGGAGAATGGGTGGTCAGATCAAAATGAAGAGGTTGGACTGAACTCTTTATTTTTCTTCCTTTTTTTTTTTTGGATTGGGGGTGGAACTTGCACCCTTGTGGTACTTTGTTGTCTTGATGTGTGGGGCTCTTGTAGAGATTTTTTTTGTTCCTACAGGTTTAGCATATGCAATTCAGTTTGACTCTTATAACATAGCCACTCTTTGGGCCTAAAGAAGCACATTGAAGACGAGTTTAAATGTTGGATACTACAGTTTTGTTAGGGATCTATTTTACATGTCTAGGAGTATAGTTTGGACTGGTAATATCACGTTCCTGCTCCATCAGGTCTTAGTAGCTTTCTTTTGAAAGGAAATGTGTTTCCTCTTTTGCTGTTGCAAGCTGTCCTAAATTTCTTTTCTTTATTTTATAGTCTTTTCGTTGAATTGAAATGTATTTTTGTGCTAGAATTTATGAGAAAAAGGAGAAATAAATTCCTACCTTCAAGCGGGAAAATTGCTGTTAGTAGTGTAAGCGAGCTTGGAGCTTATTTGAGTGGAGTGTTGCAGTATTCAAGATGCTTGGTGGGCACGGCTGATGGTTTGAGTTTGGCTTTAAATCGTCTAAATTTTGGTAGTCTTGTTGATCTTGTTTACTGAAGAGATGTGCTACTTGGCTCGGCTCGGCTTGGCTGATTCTAATGGGTGGCTTTGCATAATTGAATGGCACGTGTCACACGACAGAATCAGAAAGTCGTGCAAAGGACTAAGTGAACAGTCAGATGGGAAGTAGAGAGATAATGTATGATTGTGATGTTCTTAGACAATTGTATACGGAAGTATAAATACCCCAACCTCCCTAAGAGTTTGATAATTTATAATTTCACCTGATTGAAGTGTTTTGGAAATTGGAGTTGAACTTCAGTACCTATTATAGGATCAGGTGTGCTCATCGAGCCTTTTTAGTAGAAAAACAAGTTGGCTTTGAGCTGACGTTTAAGCTTATTTGTGCTGATTATGGCAAATGAGCTTTTGGTGAGCCACACTTAAGCCAAACGCAATTCGCTCGACTTACACCCTTGTGTTTGAATTGGGACTTTGGTTTGAATTTTTTAAATTATTGCTTTCTTTCTTTTTCTTCCCATGAATTGACTTTTGCTGGTGAAAGTACGTATCTACTTGGCAAGTGATGAGCGTTGACACTAGGTAGTCACGAGTCTGTTCTGCTGAGTTGCATTTTGTTTTCTGGGTGCATGTTGATTGATGTAATATCTCGCTGAATTGATAATCACTGGTCTTTGTACAAGTTTCCAATATCTTTTTGATATGTAGTTACCATTTTGCATCTTTTTGTGATTTTGTATAACATTGATGAATCTGGTGCAGGAGTTTGTGGAACCGCCAATATTGGAAAGAAGAAAATTCTGCTTTTGAAGGGGAAAGAGAAAGAAATTCTTAACGTAAGCCTTTTATTTCTGCAACATCTTCTCTCAAGAGCTAGAATTTAACCCCAAGGCTTATATTATATGGTTGTAATTATGCATGTTATCAGCTACAAACGCTGCACGGATAGTTGTCATGAGGTGGGGTCAATATATACAAAAAGACAGTTGGACTTTAGTCAACGTGTGGAGAAATAAGGAAGAAACATTGAGTATATAAGGAGTCAAAATATATCAGACTTAGAAAGTGCAAATTGAAACTCATAATTAGCTATTGTTAGGCTCGTGATCTGAGTTTATCATTTTTTTCTTTGTTGGCATGGTTCAAGGTTGCGGTATCGGTCGCTGAGGTCGCGGCGCCGCGGACTGGTATCGGGTGATACGCAAAGATACGCTAGATTGAAGGTTCAAAAAAATCTGGAAAAATAATGAAAAATATTCTAAAATCATTTGAATAACAAATTTGGCTTGATAGAATATCACAATACACAATATACCAATTACAATGTCACATAATATCCAATACACACGCTGCAGATTGAGTATATGATAACACTACATACATAATTAGGATCACCTTCATTAATAACTACCAAATCAATGCCACATGGAGTGTCGTGGGGGCTGAAAATCATCATAGTCGTTGTTCCCCTAAGTATTGAATGCATTCGGTGGATATGAAAATTGAAGGCTTCCAAACAATATAGAAGGATAATCCGAAGATGCATGTTGAGATGACTGGCTTGATGATCCATAATATGGGTTCTGTGGTTGGGAAGATTTGACAGACTGATGATATTATCCAGCTCCTTGATACTCAACGCTACTACTCGATGATTCATCATGATGGCGGCCCAAATCATAGCCACTATAGCCTCCTCCACCGCCCGTGCCAGTGCTAGTTGATGTATCTATGTACCTCCTACGTGCACGATCATAATACCCACCACTACTTATACTAGTAGATCTTTCAAGCTGTCGTATTGGTGGTAGGTGACCCATACCATCAGTGGTACTACTTGAATATCCAAGATCACCCTGAGAACCATATCCATATCCTGTAATAGCATGATGGGGTTGCCCGTATCCTCCATAATCCTTAAATCCTATCCCATAGCACGCAATTGATCATCAATACCCATACTAGCATTGTGTCCACTAGAATAATCGTCACTACTAGAAATCTCACACAGCCTAGCCAAATGTTGACGTTGTGCATCTATTCCTGGCCTATATCCATGGTCTGTGTCTTGTGTGGCATTATAGTGATTATCTCCTTGTGCCCATGACATGCCAGCAGTAAAGTTAGAATGACCACCCCCACCACCATCTCCACCACCGCTGCCACAATCGCCGCCATAATAGCCACCACCTCCTTTGTCAGTGTCATCATCACCATCATGATCATCATCATCATCATAACTACTAGAACTAGAACTAGGAAAAAATGATTTACTACTTTGTGCAACACCCTTCCCTTTTTTGTTGATTAATGATTGGTTCGACCTTGAAGGAATAGGAGTATCGTCTTCCTCTTGTTCTTCATTTCTTACTCTTTGACCTTCGTCATTGTTTTGAAGAGCTGCGTTCAACCACGTATCATCATCTCCAAGATCAGATGGTTCAGTCTCCCTAATCCAATCAAATAATATGTCATCATCTTCAAAAAATGATTAAAATCAATTGGATTATAGTAATCCTCATCATTTGTCAAGTACATCATATTTTTGACTCGCAATCACAAGTTGTAGTGCACAAAAACTAGTTTATGCAACTTCTGCATTGCCAACCGACTGCGTAGTTTGGTGTGAATTTTTGACCAGTTGCTTCAATTTCTCTCACAACCCGAAGAAGAGCACGTTTGGCTGAGGACTTTAATTGTAATTCGCCTAAGATGAGCTTCCCACCATAGTTATACCACCATTCAGCTGCAAAAAAGCATAATCATAAACTTATATACTTTTTTAATATACAATACATAAGGTAATGCTTCCTCATATAAACAAGAACCTGGGAGATCTGTTGTCCTTGCTTTCTTTGTTAGAGGTTGTCCAAACTCTCCTCTTGCATCCACATAAATTTTTATCTACAAGTGAAAGAATGCTTTTTTTATTATTTTTTTTATGAGTTGTTTTTATATTACCAATAGTCTCATTCCAAAAATTACATACCTCACTCATAGCTTTTGCTTGGTTTGTTATGTCTGGCTCTAACCTCTTAATTACTTCCTTCAAGCCATATCGCACCTTCGGATTATCAGGAAAATTTTGGGAATACTGAAATGAAGGGATTAAAAAATAAGCTGTTTGTTTGTCAAATAGACAATAATTTATTAGTTTTTTTAAGTATTAATTCACACAGCTATTAAAACATCATTTGAAGTATACAACGTATCTGCTACATGAAGACTCTCCCATCAGTAGTCAATGACATCTCAATACTTGTGAAAATCTTTGATTGACGCCTTTATTGCTAGCTTAGCTCTATCTACTGCCTCGTAGATAATCGACATTGTAGGCTTCTTGTCTTGATCAACTATTTTTAGAACCCTAGCAAGCGGTTCCATTATGGATTTAACAATTGTTGCCTTCTTCCAAAACCGATCCGTCAAAATTAGATCAGACACTTGAGATGCAATATTTCTTCTCCTTTTTTCACGATTGAAGTCACTCCATTCACTAGATGTGCACATCTTCTTCAAATCAGCTTCAAAACGTAGAAGGCTTTCAATTGCAATGAATTCAGGTGCAATTCTAGTGATCCCCGGCCTCAACAAGTCTCTACCATTGGTATATGTCCTCATAAGATTCACCACTTTTAGACTGTTATAAATAAAACTCGTTATTTTCTTTGCTTGGTCAAGTGTATGCTTCACAGACGGCATCTTACCAATATCTTCTAGCATTAAATCAATACAATGTGCGGCACATGGAGTCCAAAACAAATGCTTCCTCTTCTCCATCAACAATTGTCCAGCCACTTTAAAGCTTGGCTCATTATCTGTAACAACTTGCACAACGTTGGCCTCACCAACCTCTTCCACAACTTTATCCATAAGTGAAAAAATGTAGGATGCAGTCTTTGACTTGTTTGTAGTATCAATCGATATATGGTACAACATGTTTCTATCACAATAAACCATAAAGTTGATGATAGGATTGTTAGTTTTTGAACTCCACCCATCACACATGACTGTGCATCCATAATCGGGCCATTTTTGTTTCAACGACCCAATGTATGTTTCTAGCTCTTTTACCTCTTCCTCCAAGTAAACGTTGCCAATTTGGTAACCGGAAGGTCCCTTAATACCAGGTCCAGAATCAGCAATGATATCAATCATCGACTGGTAGTATGGCCCACTATCAACTGCATTGAATGAAATCCCATTGTAATAGAAAAACTTGGAAATAGCTCTCCCTACTTTCTTCACATTTTCGGTATTAAACACGTCCTTCACCCTTTTTTGAAATCCAGACTTTGGTCTAAACATATAAGGGTCAGTACCTGATTTGGGCATCTCAACGTTTTCTCTCACTCTGAAATTCCTTTAAGGTAGTGGTGCACGTTTTGATCCAGAAGCTATCTGAGATCCAGTGGCAAACTGGGAGATATTAGTCTGATGTACTCTTCCGGAAACAGAGTGTCTACGCCTATCCTCGTCCATGTACGCCATATTCCTACTCTCTTTTACTTTTTTTTTTAAATGCTGCCTTTCAAGCCGGGACATTCCTCCAATGTCATCGCCCTCGTTATCATAATCATCACCTTCATCAATATTTTCCTCTTCGTCGTACAAGGTATTCTCTCGGAGACTGGCAATAAGTTTTTCCTTTTTTTCTCTTCTGAAGTTCCCTTGCACTAGCAGTTTCAGCAAGATGTTTTAAGTCTTTTGATACTTCCTCTGGGACTTTAGGACACTGATTCATCTCTCTCGATACTCTACCAACATGTTGCTTTAATCTTGTGATACCGCCATGCACAAGTTTTCCACAATAATTACACATGACTATCCGTTTACTCCCCCCAACCGGTTTTCCATTATCCCAACCGATATCTTGTTTTGGAGGCATTCTAACAAATATTAATAAACATAGACATAATTTTTAATAAACAGTAAACTTATTTTCAAATGTGACAAGTAAACCGAATGTGTATTTGTAATTTCAAATAGAATTTAGAAAGGAATAATAAGTTATTATTTATTAATTATTAAATCTTTTGTTTATTAATAATTATTTATTAATAATAAGTTTCTAATTTCAAATTTAGTTTATTTTTTAAAATAATAAGATATAATTAATAATTCAATAATTATATAATGTGGTAGTATATAATTATAAATTGGTGTTAAGTGTCATAATAGTGTATTATAGTGTTGTCTAACATTTAAAAAAATAAATATAAAGTGTTAAAGTCACTTAAGTGTTAAGCATAATATATTATACTATAATATACAACTAAATACAAGAAGTCATTTACTCTTTTATTACTTAAGTCAAACCAACAATCACAAATACAATTTCGATAGTCACACACACACAACCAAATGAAAAAAAAAAACCCAATGCAAAAGAAACCTAACCTTTCTCCTCTTCTTCAAGCTGCGACCAAATAAAATGGAGAGAGAGAGAGACGAAGATAGCTCCACAGCAGATCGAGCAGAGAGGGGGAGAGAGAGGGCGAGAGAGGGAGAGAGAGACAATCCGGAGAACCCCAAGAACTGAAGTCGAGATCGCACAGAGAGAGAAAGAGAGACGAACTGGAGTTACCGGACTGGATAACACGAGGCTCGATCAGATCTGGTAGTCGCAGATCTATGGGAGCGAGAGAGAGAGAGAGAGAGAGAGAGAGAGAGAAAATCGAAGATTGAAGATGGTTCAACCACGATTCTGACCTCAGGTACCTTTTGCCCAATTTTTTTCCCCTCAAATCTGTACCTATGAGATTCGAGCTGTCGTCTCGTCCGAGATCTCGCGCAAGACGGATCCATCTCGTCCGATACATGGCGGTACGGCCGAGATGGTGTCCGATCCTACGTCATTTTGATCATTTTTTGACTTGGCTCTTGATCTCGTCTCGTTACCCTACGAAACCGAGTTGACTTGGCCGAGACGACTCGGTTTCGTTCGAGACTTCGAACCATTTTTGTTGGGGAAGAAAAAATAAAAAAGAAAATGTAGTATAATGTCTGCACTAACAATCGATGAAGAGACTCGATTTCCCCTCGGAGCTGATCCTAACGTTGTGTCCGGTGTAACAATCTATAAAAACAATTGGAATTCTTCCTTGAAGATTACATCTTTGCTTGCACTGAATTTGATAAAAATCTTCCCAAACTGTCAGAGGGTTTATAATTCAATTTATAATTCTGTTACCTAAAATCGACCGAAAAACCGATCAAAACCGCCTAAAAGATTACATCTTTGCTTGCACTGAATTTGATAAAAATCTTCCCAAACTGTCAGAGGGTTAATAATTCAATTTATAATTCTGTTACCTAAAACCGACCAACACCGCCTAAAACCAACCTACCAAAACCGAACGGTCGGTTTTAGAATCACTAAAAAAGCGAAAAAACCGACCGCGAACACCCTACTTGTGGCTACTGGCTATATGAAGTGTTTCTCTTTCTGTCTGCTTGTTTGAGTTACATATTTAGCTGTTTTCTCTCCAAGCTCATTGACACTTGGAAATTACATATGACTAATCCAGAGGAATCCAAATTGGAACGATGAAAAAACATCATTAGCTCATATGAATAATGGAGAATGGTAATTGGCTTGACACTTGATCTATTTTCAGAAGGTTGCTCTTACTCCTGAAAATCAGTGATAATAAAGTTCCGTTGCAATCATATAGTGCGGTTGTAGAGTCTTCTTTTTAGGGGTCTGATTATTTACTTGATTTTTTTGGCAAGTTCAATTGCACTTCTTGTTGTGCCAAATGGTTGAAGTATCCCCTCTATACCTTCCATTATTTTTTCAATGAAGGTGCCCTATTAATGTGGGTGTATTTGCATATATGTATGTGTGGGTGTATTTGCATATACCAGCAAATATACGCGCATACCATTTATATGGTATGTACAAACCTATAAACACGTACATGTGTTAAATTGACAACATTGAATTCTGGTACATTTAATATGCAGGTGTCTGGTGGTATGTTAATACAGAAGAGTGCAGTATCTCCTATTAAGAATTCACTTAGTTCAAATTCTTTCAAACAGAATCAGCGGCGTGAAGCTAGTGGAAGAATTATCAGAAGCATACTTCTAAACAAGGATGCACGTCAAAGTCAATCTGAACAGCAAAACCAAACCTTAGCTCTGGATAAGGACAAAAAGCCTCCTCGACCTCCAAATGTCCAATTGTTGTTTAAAAATGCCAATGGGGCATCAGAAGACAAGGTTTTTGGTAATGATGTACATGGTTTTGGCAATGAGAAGCTGGAGAAACGTACAAGGAATAAGGATAGACCTGATCGTGGTGTTTGGACTCCTTTGCGACGTTCAGATGGGTCCCATTCAAGTGAGGAGTCTTTGTCATCTTCTCAACATATGCAGTTACCACTAGACATCGAAGAAGGTGTGTAATAACTCAAAGTAGCATACCTGATATTAGTAAAATTGGGTACTATAATGTGTATAATCACACATACTTTTTAAGGACATTATAACTATGTTTGTTCGGTCGATTCTCACAAGTCGATTCCAATTTCATACAACCTGATACGATTACCGATTCATAACCTTTAAGTTCGAAGCTTTAAGTGGAATACTTGCAACATTTTGAGCCTTCAACTTGTGTTAAATTGTTATTTTGTTCATTTTTAAGCATTGTACCTGTGTTTTTATGTGCATAGATACATATATAATTATTTATTTTCAAAATGAATGATCTTATGACTCGGGATTCTACATAATTTAAAATTAATAATTTTAGCAAACCAATTTACGATTCGATTCACAATTGACAATGATGATCATAACATCGGTTACCAAATCTACATCCACCACCCCTATTTCATAACACATGTACTAATGAAAAGAATAAGTGATCCATCTATTACACTAGTTGTAAGTTGAATGTCCATATCCTTTTCTTGATTAGGCTTTGCTGTAAGTTCTTTTTTCCTATATCTTCTCAGGAAGTATTGGGGAATTGAAAATTGACATGTCAAATGCACGGAGTGCAGAAGTTAAATCCCATGGAGGTGGGCGCATTGGTCATTCCTCCTTTGATAATGGTTAGTTTCACTTTTTGACACCTGATGCCTTCCTGTGTGGGGGTGCTTTGTACTTTTCTTAGGCTGTCTCCAAAGAGTTTATATTAGGAGAGTTAATTCTCAGCTTTCTCATTTCCAAGGGTGTGGTTGTAGCCAAGAGGACTGGGAATCAGCCGTTTGGTAGTCTATAATATATATACATGTATTTACTGTATATATGCACCTTGGTCTTGCTACTTCATACCATGACTCATGTTTCTTTAATTTTGGAAGGTTCTCACAAACATGGTGGTCGGCGAGGATTAGCTCATAATGTGAAAGATGTAGATGGTTCTTCAATCACAAACGAGGGGAAGCTTTTAAAAAGGGGAGGTTCTTCTGGCTATGGCTCCCATGAGGTGAGTTTGCAATTATATTTTGTTTATCAAACTTGCCTAAGCAGTTCCTTTTTTCTTTGAACTTTTGTACTTATTTGTTTACTTTAATGTAAATGCAGAAACAAGTGTGGGTTCAAAAGTCAAGTTCGGGTACTTGAGTCTTGTTTAAACTGGTAAACCACCCATTCTTTATATATTATTCCCCTTGTTTTACTGTCCTTTTTGGTTGCTATACATGGAATGAAAAACTTTAGCATTTACTTTCTGAATTACAATGCTTGGGGAATTCAAATTTAATGAATTTCTTTCTACATTAAGATTTTCCTACGAAACTATAGAGATAATGGGAATTTTGAGCCAGAAGTGTTTGGTGGTAGTTGTGGTTGATGAGAAACAGGCTCTCTACTACAATGGACTGAAACCCATGACGTCTACTCGGTGAATTGTCCTTCATGGTGACTTGAATTGTGATTTGATAGCCATTTTTTTTAAACTTGTAAAGCTGGTGGAGGGCGGAATACAAGTGAGTCTATGAGTGGTATGGTGGATGGTATGTCCCTTGGCATTCATGTTTTACATTTTGTGGATCCAAGGCCAAACATTTGATTTATATATTCAATGGATGTTGTCTGCCTTGTCTTTCCGTGTGAGTATGTTAGAGATTTTGAGTGGGGTGGGCTTCTTCTCTTGGTTCATTTAAACCCACCCCAAATAGTTCTGAATCTCTTCTACCATATGAGAATAAATTCTCTTCTTTTTATTTTTTCTCACTTTGATAACTCCGATTTCTGATGCTTGTGCTTTGTCTAATTATTGTTATTTATATGTTTCACGAGTTGGGTTGCAAGAACAAATTTGTGAATGGGCCGCCTCCCCCTTCTTTCCGCCTTTCTGATAGGTTGTATGGCAACTTGACCTTTCGAATACCCTTCCAAAGGGAAGTAGGAGCTATATCATATATGTCCACAGTTAAGGGTCTGGTCCCAAAGTGAGCATCCTCTTATGTAGACCATTTTGAAAGCATCCCCCCAACAGTTAGGCAGAGCTTGAGCATCTTGACCATCTTTTCATGTATTTGTAGAACGTGTAATGCTATGCTTCCCAAATTTCTATCCCAAAAGTGCTTCCCAAATGATGTGGCAACGGGCCAGGTAGACGACTTGCAATCAAAATTCAACTTGCCCCCACTGTATTAGACCTGGCCTCATTGCCACATCATTTAGGAAACACTTTTGGGATAAAAATTTGGGAAGCATAGCATTACTCTTCTAGAACTATCTTATTAAGAATGTATGCTTTGGGATGTAAGGTATAGTATCTTTCACATGTATAGGATGTAAGAATTAGAAATGGTACTCCCTCTGTCCCACATTAAGAGGCCTTTGTTCATATTGAGAGAATTGTCCCTGAAAAGTCAATGTACTTTAACTACACATTTTCCAAGTTTTCCCTTTGTTATACAAAACACTCACTTTTTCATTGATGTTACAAGGCATGTTGGTTATGTGGATTCCTTTACTTGCAAGATAAATTTGAATTCTTTCCATTGATCCTGGTAATTGGTAGCCCATGTCATGAATCTCGTGATATTTAAGAAGTTCCTATTGCAACTTTTATTTCTACATTATTGATCCTGTCGTAACTTGTTACTGAAAGTCGTCTTCCGCCTAAAAATGATCTTTTTGTTATTTGGTTGAAAATGCTTTGCAGTGAAAAGATGGGTATCTTACCATATTGAAATACACATGTGCGAGTTGCTGGAGTCTCTCTATTCTGCTAGGACTACGGTGCATGCAAAGTCCCAGGAACAAGAAAAGGGTAAAAGATACAGATTACTGAATGATGTACCTACTGTATTTTGAAGTGAAGAAAATCTGAATCTCTACTTAGTCAAAGTCGGCCAGAATAGATACGGAGAAGAAATACAAGAAAGAAATACAAGAAAGAGATATAGCATGTAACACCAAATTTTGATTGGGACTCGTGCCTTTGATGGGGTTAATGCTTGCCGGAGGACGCTATGGATATCCTCATTTTGCCATTGACTCAGATGGGTGCCAAGAAATTTAGTTCTATCGGTGGATTAATTACTTTTTTTCTTCCTTCTTGAACTGTAAATATAAGCACGGGAATGATGTTTACCGCTGTGTTTTTTTTTTTTTTTTCCTGTTTTGAGCAGACATGGGTGAATATGGCATATGGTTGTAACCCCTGGTAAATAATACTAGGCCTTTTGGTTTGTGTGGGTGGGTTGGGGCTCCATGGGGAATTGGGTTTTATGCTTTCGACCTTCGTGGGATCCCCATGAAATATTTAATTTAGGACGCGGCGGAGTTTGGTAAGCACTGGTTTTGGTTGTGCTTTTATGGTGATTTGTTGATGAAATGTGACTGGCATTAGTTTGATATTAACCTCTTCCCATTTGGTGATTATTTTTCATCTTCTCTTTTCGTTCATTTATTTATTTTTTTAGGATATATAGTGGTAGTTGGTAAATGCACCTACCAAAATTATCTCTCACCCATAGGCCATATGCACAACATAAGGTGCTGTATGTACTCCTCACTGCATAAGGAAAGTGCATGCATAAGGAAATTGTGTTTTTTTTTTTTTAACATTCTCTCGTTTCTGTGTGCGCACGGGAGGCATCACTTCAGGTAAGAGGAAACCTAATCTTATTCAAGTCTCCACAGTTTAGCTAAACCTCAGATGATAAAGAATCAACATCCATAATACAAACTAATTAAAACCAAGACTTGGGGGACCTGTATGGGGATATGCATAAATGGGGACTATTGCTTTGTTCCGCTTGTTTATTATTGGTTGTGACGAAATTAACATTATGTTGGTTATATAGAAAACTATTTGTTAGGAGTGATTTTTCGTTTGAGCACGGATTCTGTCACGTAGACAAAAAGATTTTGATCAAATACTTGATTTTGTAGATCCAGCTTACTTGTAGAAGTGATGCCATCTGTCCCTCTTTTGAGCATACATTTTGGGTGTAACCCTCCGTGAAAGAAAATAATAAGATGAATTTAATTACATTTTACCACTATGTGGTAAGGCCTATTTTCACTTTACTTTTTTATGGTTCAAAAAAGTGGGCACTTAACCCTCTTATAGTTTTGGACTAAAGTGAAAGTATTAAGATTTCTCACAAAATAGCATTGAATGAGGAATAAGTGTTAAAATTAACCTTACATAGGAGAGTTTAAGTATCAAAACTACTTGAATATAGGCCGTTAATCCCAAATTAACCTTTCAATTGAGTTAAGTGTTAAAAATTAGCCTCACAAAGGTGCATTAAATGACCGAATTATCCCCACATAGGAGATTCACCTCAAAATTAACCTCACACTGGGGGGTTAAGTGTTAAAATTTGTGGCCAATTTCAAATTTTTCATCAATTTTGAGGAAAATCGGAGATTCGGAATAATAGTTTCACTTTAGCACGAAATCATAAGAATTAAGTGTCACACTTTTAAACCATATTGACAAAGTGAAAAGTTTCTAACCACACAAGGGGGTTAAGCTTAAGCATTTTTTTCATCCATTAGAGGCTACCAACCTCTTACGTGGCTAGTTTGAAACTGCAAAAGCTCCATTTTTATCATCTACTATTCAACTGGTTTTCAAACTGAAAGGCTCCTCTCCACACTTGTGTAAACACAATCTCTCTCTCTCTCTCTCTCTCTCTCTCTCTCTCTCTCTCTCTCGCTCTCTGGTCTGTATATATTCGTATCGTCGTCTAGATATCCATAGCATTGTGCCATGGCGTTGTGCTGCACAATTTCACCAAACTTACACCAATTTCAATTTCCATTTCAGAATTTCAACTTCAATTCCCACAGCAGAAGACGAAGCTTTCTCTTGGCGCGCAATTCCACCGACCCCTCCTCCTCCAACGGTTATCCCTCTACAACTACTACACAGAAGATACCCTTTCCAGGTCCCCTCTCTCTCTCTCTCTCTCGATACATATCTATATATTTGTTCACACACACACACACACACACACAAAAAATGCTATATTTAACACATCGGGTCGATGTCCAACTCTCCCTCCTGACCTTAAGATTGCATAGCTGTAACCTTCAGCTCTCACTATGGAATATGGATAAACATATATATACAGGGCGGATGGAAGTAGAAATTTTAAATTGGGAGGTACTTGGAGGAGTTTTTTTTGGGTAATTCATACATTTTTCCTGTGCAAATGATATAAGCTAATGCTATAAAAACTAACACAAAAACTCAAATACTAATAAAATATGGGGTTTTTGAATTTTCGGGAAGGGCTTAAGTGGAAAAAAAAAATTGTAGGGTACCTGTGATTTTTTTTTTTTTTTTTTTAAATCTAGGGGGTGCTTGAGCCTCCCTTTGCCCTTCAATGATTCCGCCCCTGCATAAATATATATATATACTATATAGGGGTTTGCTGCCCTACAACACGGTTGGTTGTTGGTTAGCAGCACGTACACTAGCTTTTAGCGACTAAAATTGTCGTAAAAACTCCGACTTTTAGCGACGAAACTTTTCGTCACTTATAGGGGCACCGTGCTGTAGGTTAGCATTCCCCATATAAATAGACATACATTTTACTGTGTAAATGTACTTACCATCACATCGGGCATCAATGGACATATTTAATGCCATTGTTGAACGATTTACAGGCAATCCAGAGGCAGATGTTGTTGTAATTGGGAGTGGAATAGGTGGACTATGTTGCGCTGGACTTCTAGCTAGATACAATCAGGATGTTATAGTACTAGAAAGTCATGATTTACCTGGTGGTGCTGCTCACTCATTTGAGATCAAGGGCTACAAGTTCGACTCGGGGCCGTCTTTGTTCTCTGGATTTCAATCAAGAGGTCCTCAAGCGAACCCTCTTGCTCAAGTAATTTGTTCTTCGTATTCATTCCCTATATTGTGGATAGTTTTGATCTCAAGTTGTTTATTACATTGCTCAAGTAAGGGTTTATATGGATTTGAGTAACTGATGTTGATAATAGCATTATCAGTATAGTGATTGACTATTGGGAACTGATTGTGTTGTTTATAGAAGATAAGTAATGTTTCAAAGAATTGTCTTCATTCTGGCGACAATAGGCACTCTTAGCACTTGGAAACTATGAAGATTGTCTCGTGTGATGAAAAAATAATTATATAATTGCCATAATTTTACAATTGGCAGGTTCTGGATGCATTGGGTGAGTCAATTCCGTGTGCTGCGTATGACTCGTGGATGGTGTACATACCTGAAGCTGAATTCTTATCACGCATTGGCCCAACAGAATTTTTCAAGGTGGGTTCTTAATGTTCACTTTTTCTATGATATTTTTCACAAAAACATGTAAGCATTGTTGTCAAATGGTGAATTGAATCGTGAATTGGTTAGCACAAATTATGATCATGAATCATATCGAACTTTTTTTGAAAAGAATATGCATATATTGTATGTAAAAATGCATATACGGGGCTTAAACTTAACAAAAAAAACAAAACTTAACACGAGTTTCATGGAGTATCAAGGCTCAAAATATTGAAAGTTTTCTACTTGAAACCTAAAACTTGAAAGTTAAAAATCATGAATTGTGAATAGTGGATTGTAGCGGAACGTGTGAAACTCGAATTGACTCGTATGAATCGACCGATTCTAACAAAAATGCATGTACGGGATATTATATTTGCATATAGTATCTCCTTACTTCAGAATTTTAGCCTGTTAATCCTTTTGGAATCATCGTGCTATGCTTTCTCAATGAGATTACTGTATTCATACTATTACGGCTTCTTAATTTAAGCCAATGACTCAGTATAAATCTTAATCATTCTTCAGGACCTTGAGAAGTATGCAAGTCTGAATGCTGTGCGAGAATGGAGAAAACTTCTTGTAAGCATCATATATATTCGGTTCTTCGTAATATTTCTTTGTATACAAGTCCACCACTAGGAAGGCATACCTTTTCTTTTACTACAAGAGCATGCAACTTTTTAGTTTAACCCAATTTTTTTTTTTTTTTAAATATTTCTCCCATACTATATTTGCCTCTTTATTTCTCAAATCTAAAAAGCATTTTTTCTACAGGATGCAATACTTCCATTGTCTGCTGCCGCAATGGCTCTGCCTCCTCTATCTATCCGAGGAGATCTGGGTGTTCTTTCCACTGCTGCAGCTAGATATGGCCCCTCTCTCTTAAAAACTTTTGCCCAAATGGGACCTCAGGGCGCCTTTGGTGCCACAAAGCTTCTCAGACCCTTCTCCGAAATCATTGACTCATTAGAGCTGAAAGATCCTTTTATACGGAATTGGATCGATCTTCTCTCTTTCTTGCTTGCAGGGGTCAAATCTAATGGTGTGCTCTCAGCAGAGATGGTAACTATAATGTATTGAGCTTTCTCTAGATTTACCTTCTACAGAACTACATTCTTGGTATTTTTTCCCCTGAAAAGCTTGTTTTATGTGGTGTTATCTTGTAGCTATCACACTTTTAGTGCTCAGTTTCTAAATGGGATGATTATGTTTGTTGTTTTCTTCTTCCTTTTTTTTTTTTTTTTTTTTTTTTTTTTTTTCTATTTTGGCATTTTCTATGGGGAAAATTACTTGGAAGATATGCAGTATAATCCATATGCTCCAAATGTTCATGCTTACTTTCTAAGAGATACACTCACTTTCATGTTACATAATGAAATCATGGACTAGTAACCATGCCAACTACTTCATTGTCCACAGATGAGATCATAATATCTCGATCAGCATGCTCTGTTTATGGAGAACGGATTAATAATAAATCCTGCATGTTCCGTATCATGTGGGAAAGAATGTTTAATTTTTAGAACATGCAATTCTTTGTATATAGATAACAAAAACAAGGGTCTGAATATTCTTATATATAGACACCTCCGCTTTCTTGTTGCAAATTAATGCAGCATTGGTGCCTGCAACTTAATTCTCGTTATATAATTTGACTTATGATTTAGCACTATAACTGGTTTCTTCCTTTGACAATATAAAGTTGGGCTTTTCTTTCCTTAATTAATTCTCACACAACACTTATTATATAGTTCCATTGTATTTATTTATTTTTATTAACAAACACTGATTTATATCTCTGCTTTGCTGCCTTTGTTGACAACATAATCGATTCATTCTCCACTTCTTTTCAGATTTACATGTTCGCAGAATGGTACAAGCCAGGTTGTAGTCTAGATTACCCGCTTCATGGTAGTGGGGCGGTTGTTGATGCTCTTGTCCGTGGGCTCGAGAAGTTTGGTGGGCGAATCTCTCTCAGGAGTCATGTGGAAAATATTGTTGTTGAAAATGGCCGAGCCACAGGGGTGAAGCTAAGAAGTGGTCAAGTGAGTAAAACTATTATGCTCCGTTTGGAATGGAAGACTCGAAGTAACTTTTTTATTTCTTCAGAGTACACATCAATATTGACATACTTTAAATATGGAGACAGAAAAGGAACAAAAGAGAAGTAGCTATAAGGGTAAAAACATGATAGAGTGATATTTGCTAAAAAAAGGTGAGATGGATGGGGTTTTGTCATCCCCAATTTATCCTCCTATGCAAAACACTATATACAACTTAAAGCAGAAGCAAGTAAGACTTGCCTTTTCGAAAAAGTAAAAATTATATTGGAATGCATCTTTAAGATAAGTCACAAAATTAAGAAGATAATGTTATCTCAATTTATGAGAATGCTTTCTGAATATGTCATTCCGAACACACCCTTAATAAATTAAGCAAAGAGTGTCAAAGTTGATTTGACCTAAATTATATCACTTTTTATTTCATTAATTGATAAAAACACATGTTCTGCAGTTTGTACGTGCTAAGAAGGCTGTTGTTAGCAATGCATCTATGTGGGACACATTGGATCTGTTACCTAAGGAAGTGATTCCAAAGTCATACCAGGATAGGATTAAAATGACCCCACAATGTGAATCATTCATGCATCTACATTTGGGTTTTGATGCAGAGGTGAGCTAATTTAACAAATTGCATCATCTAATTTTTTTATGATAAAAGTAATTTGTGTTGACTGATCACTGAAGAAACTTTTGTTTGGTACTCGTATTGATATTGCTTATTATGGCCATCAAATCTATTTGGGAATGCTTCTAAACCTTTGCACGGTCTTCATGCAAATTTTTCTGAACGTGGGTCCACGAACAGATCATGCCCCAACTGTTCAATGTCAGATGCAGTAATAATGTTGTCATTTTAATATATGCCATATGCACAACTTCTACTGTAATGGAGGCAGGCCAAGTCTCATTGTACTTCCTTAGGATATGGTCTTTCCGGTCTTCCCATAAACTATGAATGCGGTTATTCCAATTCAAATGATGACCAAACATGCCATCTTGTCTTAGTTGTACATGACTGCCGTATTTGCCAATAATCTGAGAGCGTATTGCTGGGTTATTGTTCATCATTGCTCATTTACTTTTTGTTATTTGCCTACTTTTATTGTCAGCTGCTATTGGTAGTAATGCATCTTTTAGTGGTGATGAATGATTATGCAAACGCTTTCAGCAAAAAAGAATGATTATGCAAATGCGGTCCACCATTTAGGGGAGATAATTCAAAATGTAGTTTGAACGCAGATGTTTATCTCTAATCCTCATGGTATTGATGTTGTAAAGTGAATCGCTGTGTGGACATTGTTAATGGTCTTACTTAAAATGGTAATTTATTATATGTCATGGTTAAAGTAAAAAAAATTATAAATTGCTGTTACTGTTCTGAGGAATATAGATATATATATATATATATATTTAGTATTAGACTTAATCCTTATCCCCTCTTTTTTGGCTATATTTTGGAGCTATTTCTACTGCTGATAACCTTATATACAAATTTCATTGTTTCTCTATACCTAAAATAAGTATATATTGATAAATTTATGGTGGATTAGGGTATACGTGAGGACTTGGGGATTCATCATATAGTTGTCAATGATTGGGAGAGAGGAGTTGATGCTGATCAGAATGTCGTTTTAATATCTGTACCTAGTGTACTTAGCCCGGATCTTGCACCCCCTGGGAAACATGTACTTCATGCATATACACCGGGAACTGAACCATTTGAACTTTGGGAAGGACTTGATCGTAGAAGCACCGAATACAAAGAACTCAAAGCAGAACGATCAGAGGTATATCTATTTGGCATTTTCCGTCATTGGTTTTCTGATGTTGTCATTCATAATAATCAATAAATCAGAAGCTTGAAAACTAGATATTCGAGAAAGTTGGTGAGAGAATCAGTTGATTCAGCGCAGCACAACTTTTTCCTTTTTTTTGGATAATGAGTGACTTGAATCTAAAACATGAAGACTTGTTTTCTAGATTTCTTGAAATCTAGCTGATTGGATGGAGAACACTGGTTATGGTTCTGAAAGCTTGACGAAGTTGCCATGTATCAAGTATATACTTTGCATCTCAAAACATTGAGAGAGAGAGAGAGAGAGAGAGAGAGAGAGAGACGAAGTTGCCATTTTGTCACTTGATCAAGTATATACTTTGCAGAGAGAGAGAGAGAGAGAGAGACGAAGTTGCCATTTTGTCACCTGATCAAGTATACACATTGCATCGAGAGAGAGAGAGAGACGAAGTTGCCATTTTGTCACCTGATCAAGTATATACTTGCATCGAGAGAGAGAGAGAGAGAGAGAGAGAGAGAGAGAGAGAGAGAGAGAGATTGTTTTTCTTTGTCGTTCTTTTATTTTTCTCCATTGTTGAAATGCATGTGTAGCCATCGTTTATTTCAGATGAGTTGTGTATAATCACAGGCCACTTGAGAGTCAACAATACTAAAATTAATTGAGACAGAGAAACTGAGTCCTAGATAACTCACGATTATTTTCTATTGGATTCTTTGCTTATTTATCTCATACTCATTTTTTCCATTGTTGTGTCTTCTTTTTAGTCTCAAATTCTTGTTTTCCATTAAAGTATCCATATCCTCATCTGTCACTCCTCTGAAATAAATCTGTCGTTGCGCAGAATAGAGCAAACTGTTTGACCAAAATTATGTTTCTCAAATAGAGGTTTTCTTTTATTATCCCTAATAATCCAGGTAATGTGGAGGGCTGTGGAGCGTGCATTAGGTCCTGGTTTTAATCGTGAAAAGTGTGAGGTAAAGTTGGTTGGAACTCCATTGACACATAAGCGGTTTCTTCGAAGGAATAGAGGGACTTATGGGCCCGCTATACAAGCCGGTAAAGACACTTTTCCTGGACATACAACTCCAGTCTCGCAGCTTTACTGCTGTGGAGATTCCACTTTTCCGGGTATCGGAGTCCCCGCAGTTGCTGCCAGTGGTGCCATTGTTGCAAACTCTCTGGTTTCCGTTTCCCAACACTCTCAGCTTCTCGATGCCGTTGGAATATGATAAATCCGTGAGTTCTATTGTAGTGTTTTTTCTAATATTTTCTTATCATTTTGTTGTATATTTGTGATTATTGTTATTCATTATGTTATATGAGAAACTAATTGTCCTTGTCTTCTAGCATTTGCTGCATTTCTAATTTTACATTCTTTCAGAACAGAAGCTGAACTTCAAGCGAAAAAAAAAACAAGAACAGATGCTGAACTAATGCCTTCAGCTATTGTAATGAGATTTGGGCCCTTTTTAGAATTATTCTTCAAACGTGCTTCTGAGACCCAAAACGCATGTAGAAGTATGTTTGTATAAATTTTAAGCAGCAATTTAGAACTCCAAAAGATCGGTTTGGCTGAAACAGGTCCAGCTTTAGCCCAAACGTGATGCAGGAGCAGATGTGGGTTTTAATGATTTTTTCTTAATTCCCATGGTGCCATTAGGGCTTCTGCTTCTGCGTACGCAAAAGCCACGGTCAATCCAAACGGGCCCCTAATATAAGTTTTAT
The DNA here is from genome assembly GCA_033977485.1 of Hydrangea macrophylla. Lineage (NCBI taxonomy): Eukaryota > Viridiplantae > Streptophyta > Magnoliopsida > Cornales > Hydrangeaceae > Hydrangea > Hydrangea macrophylla. The sequence goes on from CM066996.1 coordinate 82,501,379, forward strand.
TACTGAAATTGACCAGTGAAAGTGGTCATCTTAATTCAACCTTTTTCTCTTCCCTATAGGTTGCATTAGAAGTAAAAGAGAAGACGTTTCTTCCCCTTATTTAAACTCTTCACTTCTTTAATTCTAATTTACATAGGGACGAACCCCCTTTTACTGTAAAATTAGTCAGAATTGTACCGAGTAGTTGAAACACTATGGAGTGGGCAGTGAAGATAGAATGTGTTTGGGAGTCTGGTGAACGAGGGACAGTAGCAAAGGGAAAAATGAGACATGCATGAGGGACAATAGTTAGGCAAGAATGGTAATGTCAAGTGAAAATGTCAAAATGCGCCTTAAGAAAATCTTATGTATAGGGTCAAGTAAGCTTATATCTATAATGATGATAAATGAGCTGACCGGTTGCATAATGAGATTGTAAAGGAAGTGTAAATCCAAATGCTCTAGTTGGATCCTCAAAGCGTTTATCCGATATTATGAGCTTCCCTAGAAATGACTATGCTTCTACATTTAGGCTTTGCTTAATTGGTTCATGGATTTAGTGAGAAAAAAAGAAAAAGAGAACATCGAGGAAAACATTTCCTTCGTTTGGTTAATAAGGTAAACAACGAGGAAAATAGGAAGGAAAATAAAATAATTTGAGGAATAAATTATACATTTTGAATTTGTGAATCATTTACCTTCTTTTTTGCTTACTTTATAGTTATATTTTTGAAAATTTTAAATTATTAATGTTGTTTAAGCATGAAGGAAAGCACAAGGGAATTAGTTTTTCTTTCCCTTTTGTTTTCCTTCTCCAAACCCTTGGGTTCATGGATTTAGAGAGAGAAACTAAAGGAAAAACTTTTTCCTAGTAGGAAAAACAATGATGAAAACTTGAAGGTAAATAAAATAGGCAGTGATAATCAGTCCGGTCCTGGGAGAGATGGTGACCGCTTGCTGACTGGTGAACGATTAATTAATTTTTTGAATTTGTAAGTCACTTCCCATCATTTTTTCCTTGAGTTCCTTTCACGTTTTAAAATTGATTAATTTCTAATGTTATTTACGCATACAGAGCAAAATACTGGGAAATATTCCTTTTCCTTTTTCTTCTCTAAACCCCAAACCAGTGGGGTCTTAATAGTTGTCAATTTCAGTGTGCATGTTACCTCATACAAGAATGTTATCAAGCATAACCACTCTTGGATAAAGAAAATTTTAAATAAATAGAAAGAATAGTAAGATTGCTTGTTTGCACTATTAGCAATAACACTGATTGTCCCCCACCTCACCCCCATGTGTTGTATTATCAATTTGCATATATGACATACAACAATGATACACACACATCTCCAACCACACCTCCAACCACATCCTATGCTTTAAATGCATGTACCATGTGCTGTTTGATTTTTTCACATTTTTCTGTGCACTACTTACACAGCACATGATACATGGCACAGGGTATATGCATTTAAAGCAAGGATGTGATTGGAGGTGTGGTTGAGATGTGGGTGTATCATTATTGTATGACATAACGGCATTGTCCTGAATTTCCAAAGGCCAATACACAGGGTTTTACTGAAATTCATGGGGCTCCGTAAATAGTTCTTTGTGTTATTTTACTTGGTCAACTAGACTAATATACTTTATCAGCATGATTTGTTGAAAAAACATCACATACCTCAACAGTTTTGGATGCTCATGGGTTTTCCTTGTGGTTCCTGGTGTCAGTGTGAAGCCATCTTTCATTTCATATTTAGCCTATATGTCACTTTGTGCTGTCTGTGAATCAATTAAAAGCAATTACATTATGTTCTGTTGTTGAGGAATTAGAATCCAATTGACCCATTGAGAAGTGATAAGTGTTTGTAGGAAAATTTACTGATACACCCTAGTGGTTTTGGATTAAAACCAAAGTAGTTTTCAAAGTTGCAATATGTTGGGACCTACTTGTAATATTCTGGGACCAAATTAATACAACAAAAATTACTAGGAAGTATCATAGAAGATCCCGGTGTTAGTATTGACTAATGCTTGTTTTGCAGGAGAGATGGAAAGGAAAGGGATAACCTAGAGAAAATGAATGGGGTATTCTCTCATTTATTTGGATAAGTAAGAAAGGAATGATGAAGGAAATAAGAGAATATTGTGCGTTTTACTATTGAACCCTTGTAACAAAAGGTCGTTTTGCTTCGAAGGGCAAAAATGTCAAAAGAGGAGGGAATCATCTTTCTTCTCCCAATTGGTCCATCTATGTGCGGATAAGAAATGGTGGCGTTGAGACATGCTTCCTTTCCCTTCTCTCTTCCACTTTACTAGATGAGGGATTTTCTCCTCATTGCGCACCCTTTTCTCCTCCCTTCATTCGGAACATAGCATATGGGTATTTAGTTGTAAAATAACCTTGTTTTTTTTATTTATTTGAAGGACCACTTTTATTAGCTTCAATTATAGCCTAAGAAGACTTCCATATTATGCTGCTGAAAGTTAAAAAAGTAACCCTTTGGCCCCTTTCAGATGGAGGACCACCATATTCATGACATTGATGAGTACAAAGCTCTCTGCAAAACTCTACTCTTTTGCCCATGATATTTGTATACAAAGTATAGGACCTACGTTTGCCCCTTTCCCACTAGCATCACTAAATGGTAAATGCCAATTTTTCAGTTTTGTAAAAAGCTACTTTCTTGGTGAGGGTCCTTTATTAGTAAATAATTTACCTTTTTCTTTTTACTTCATAGCACTCCTTCAAATCTATGTAAAGTGAAAGCGGAAGAAAAAAATAGAAATATAAGGGGAAAAAAAATTGAACTTAACCTTTAGGAAAAATATGAACAGGCCATTTTTTTTTCTTCATATTCTTGGACTTTGTACGGTTTGCAGAATTGAATGACAGTACTAAGAAAATGGAACATACCCATGTCCTCCGTGCTTAAACAATACTAAAAATTAAAATTTTCTAATGATTGAGATCATGTTCAAGTTAGTCGGCACCAACTTCCACCATGCTTTTGGCGCATGTTCGAATTCCCCTTCCCCATTTTAATCCATATATATATATTTATATATATATATATATATTAAAAGCTTTTAATATAGATGCAAAGTAAGGGGGGAGAAAAAGAAAGAAAACACATCAAAGTCTTAAAAATGTTTTAATCTAGTTCTCATCTTATTTTATTTTCCTTTATACTTTCTTCATTGTTTCTCTTGTTAACCAAACAAAGGAACCAAAAAAAAAAAAAAAAATCCTCCATTTAATCCATGAACCAAACAGAGCCTCACAAAAAAAATAAAACAATGAACATAACGTTGTTTTTTTTTTTTTTGATATGATGAACAGGGCATGTTGAATGCTCTTTAAAGTTAGGTCATCTTTTTTTGGACCATCCTTTGCATTAGGAAAGATTAAGTTGTGTCTAAAGCAGGGGCGGACCGACTAAGGTCCAAGGAACAAGAGGGTTCAAGTCCCTTCTAGGTGTTTGAAAATATCAGATTTATCTTAAAAGAAATAATATTTTTATAATTAAGTCCTTTTGAAAATTATAAAAGCCCCCTCTGACTTATAAATTTATCATATTAAGCTCATTCTCTCTTATGTTTTTGTTTTAATTATATAAAAGTCACTCCCTCTTATATTTTTGTGATGATTTTTATAGCATTAGTTTATATCATCTATACAAAATATGTATAAATAGGTCTCGAAAAAAAAATCGAGAGCACTGCTCCCAAACCCATGTGACAACCTAAAATTTTCATGTGTAAATAATTATTTTAATTATTATTTTCAGTTAGCAATATTATATGGATGTGCCTAGGTAAGACACGTGTTCAAAATTTTTTAATTTGGAGGACCCATAAATTAAATCGTTAGTGAGCCTGTTTAGTTTGAGTGTTACATTCATTAATTTATATTTGTTAAAGAAATTGAAGAGTTGATGTGATTTATTTTTATAGCGTTTGTAGGCCCGTGAATGTGTCAAATAGTTTATCTGGTATTAAAATTAAGTAACCGAGGCATGAGTACCATTAGGGTTAGCTATTTTAGTGGTTTGAATTGCATTCTAGGCTCATATAGGTTTCTTCTGTGAGCCCATAAGAAAAAAAACAAGATTTTTTAGTATTTGTGTGTTATATATACATGAGTGTGTGTATCATCTGTCTATATATACATATCTAGGTGCCCTAGGGTTAGGGGAAAAGAGAGAGAGAGAGAGAGAGAGAGAGAGAGAGAGAGAGAGAGAGAGAGGAAAAAGGAGCAGCCACAAGAGTAAACGTGTGAGAGAGAGAGAGAAGAATAGAGGAAGAGAGAAGAATGTCACCGTTCGTTTCATTTGTCGAGATGGTTTGGATCGGCGAGTAAATGTGTGTTAATGTTTATTTAGGTGCGATTTTGATTTGTACTTGTGGTTATATGTGTTAGAGTTCATGATTTTCGTATGTTTTGTAATCATTCGGGTATAGGATTTTAACCTTAATCGTTCATGTGAATAATGTGAGGAAATCACATGTCATTAAATGGGTATAACCATGGTTGATTGTTATTCCCGAATAGAAAGCTGAATGCTTGTATGTACTATGAAGTTAAATTTTCTTGAAAACAGAAAAATACTACACATGGTTCAAAGAAAAATCGTTAATAAATCAAAACTAGTGATTTTAGATATTTTGTCCGCCCTGAGTCCATGTAAAATGCAATTCCGGACGACTTTCGTGTAATAGAGGTTTTCCCAATTTTGCACCATTTGGACAGAAATTGACAATTAAAATTGCAGTGAACAAATGTCTCATTGAATATTTTACGATATGGAGAATATGGTGTCTTATTATGTGCTTCATGTATGCTAATATTGAATGTTTGGTTGAGGTAAATGTACCTGAAATAACTAGCTATATATTGTGGAAATTTTGATAAAAAGTAATCTAGATACGTTGAATAATATATTGGTAATCTTATAATTCTATCGGAAAATATAGTAGAACGATTGTTATGAGTAAATTGATAAAACTCTATATTGTGAAAAATTGGAACGCATCTAAGAGACAGAAATATGATTGGACTATGATGAGACGGAACTATGTGATAAACGTGAATTTCACAAAAATGGGAATAATACGAACGATAAACGATAATGACAACATAATTCCTTTAGTGTTCACCGTATCCCATTGTGTGGTATGTTTTGGTAGCTCGACTTACTGAGCGTACCTTTGTCAGTAGCTGTATGATTAAGATGGCCTAAGTCTTATGCTCGGCTTATTTATCAGACATTTTGGCATAGTGGCCAACTTTCCATGTGTACATCTGGTTTGGTTGATACCCCACCCAAATTGGTACGAGAGTGGGCTTTGGTATTATGTTGGGGCACATGGGATATATGTGTGGGTCGTACCATGGAGGGTGGCCAAAGTGGTAAACCTAAGGAACACAAAGATAAATTTAATGCTAATAAATAATGAAAATGAGTTATTTCATAAGATTGATAAGCGTGGAATAATGAACGCGATATTTAAGTTAAAATGTGGACGGTTTGTATACAGAATTGTTTACTTTGTTTGTGATCATTCGATTTGCAAGATGGTGGGCCCACTAACATTTGTGCAGGTTTGGAGTACCATACGTCGGATGGTAAGTATGAGTAAAGTATGTGTTATTATGGATATCGAGCAAGAAACTATCTACCATCGCATTAAGGGAAACTACCCTTATTGTCATAAAGTGTGATTGGAACTAGTTGTCTTGTCGCGAGGGTGTTTGAATGTGTTGTAGTCTATGAATCCACTCTTGATCTCTAAGGCTGAGTTTGTAGTGTTTACTCATACCAGTCGTGTGACTGACCCGTTGAGTTTTTCTCGTGGGTGCATTCTTGTTAGAGCATAGGCGATCGAGATTTGCAGGGCTAGTAGGGTGTTTGTGACATTAGGCAGTAGGGGACATGTGAAATTCTCGTTACTGTTTATCTTTACTTGCTTTTATTTATTTAGAGAGTTCAATATTTTTGTTTTCTGACATTGTGGGCCATGATTTGAGATATTGTATAGTTGTATTGTACTTATGTTGTACTTTGATCTTGGGGACGTTTAGACGACTCTGGACTTTCCTTTCAATAGTAAAAGAGATTTACTTATGAGTTATATTTGGGGCACTAACAATATCTACTAACATTTACTAACACACCCTATCTCTCTCCTAGTGGCATTGTGGGGTCCGCAGTGGACCCCGCAGTACCACTAGGAGAGAGATAGAGTGTGTTAGTAAGTGTTAGTGGAATTTGTTAGTGCCCCTAGCATTGCCCTTTACTTATTTGTAATTGTACAAGGACAATATATTCAATTGTTATATGTAAGTTTGAATTTTTTTTGTTATTGTAAACTTTAAATGAAACGTTTGAGAAAACGGATTTTCTTATTTAAGTCTTTTAATGTTTTCAAAGAAAATTCGTTATCATTTTCAGTTAATTTACTTTTTGACATGGATTGGTGTTTTCACTCTCGGGTTTTGGGCGGTTGAATACCTGTTCAGTTTTTTTCCTAATTGGGTATTTAGTTGTCCAAAAATCAGGGTGTGACAACCCCCATACACTAGCCTCTATCAAACTCCTCTGAATTGATTTTCTAGATCCGCCCCTAAATTAAAGATTCTCATAAACCTTTAAATTAATCCAAAAAAGATGAATTTTTTGGTCATATAACATGGGAAATGCTATGAAATACTTGAGCTGAAAGAGGCTTGAAATTCACATTACAATAAGAAGCTTGAACTGACAATTCCATGGAAGCTTCATGAGGTTCGAAAGACTCTTCGATTATTTCTTGATTTTTGATAAATCAATAAGGGTTTGTTTTTATATTGTTTTTTGCTATACAAGCCAAAATTTTCAAACGACATATTGTTGAACAATGATTGCTTAGCATGCGATCACTGTTATATGTTAGACATAGTGACAAGGTAATTAGGTTTTTGTCACTTGAGAATGTGAGATGATTAGGAAAAACAACAATTTCAATAATCATTGAAACCACATGACATTCATAAGAATGAATCATAAAAATCCAAACATGCTTTTCATAACACATTTGGGCGAAGTGCTTTTGGATCTGTTTCACCAAAACGGGCTTTTAAAACTCTAAATTCTCTATTAAATTTAGGGGAAATTAATTGGGAGTCCCTCATTTGGAGCTATTTTGAGCAACAATCCAACCTATCTCTTTTTAGATTAATGAGGATATGGGAATCTATAAAATGGTGTGATAAGTCCATTTTTTAAATTTTAAAAAACTTATTGACAAAATTACCCAAAAGGAGACCCATTACCGTTCTCTCTCTTCTCTCAACCATTATCCTTCTCTCTCTCTAACACAGATTCGATTGTCGTCTCCACCTCCCTCCAACCTCTGCAATTCTTCTCCGATCTTCCACCGTCGCCGATCTTCACGCCGCCAGCCACTATCGCTGACCTTCGCACCGCAAGTCACAATCGTCATCACTGACCTTTACATCCACCTTCTCAACCTCTCTACACCATGTTTGAGTATGTGGATCACAACATCAAGGATGGTCTTCGCTTTCTAACGAGCAACGAGATTGTATCTGATGAAGTTTGTTCCATTTTACATGCACATACATACTCATATGTATATGTGTATGAGAACATTTTCTATAACTATTTTTAAAAGTCAGGAGTTTGCATTGTCTATTTGATAACTTCAGAACTTTTTTCACTATAGTGTCATGTTACTATTTTTGAAAAAACTTTTTATTTGATGTTGTCATGTTACTATCTTTGAAAAAACTTTTTTTATTTGATAATGTGTTACTGTCTTTATCTTTGAAAGTATTGTAAAGACAGTAACATCTATAAATTAGCCATAAATTTACACTTTTTTTTGTTGCAATATTGGCATGTTACTGTCTTTATAATTTTGCTAGTAACATCTATAAATTAGCCATAATTTTACACTTTTTTTGCAATATTGACATGTTACTGTCTTTATAATTTTGCAACATTGACAGTAACATCAAGAAATTGGCCATAATTTTGTAATTATTTGGTCAATTATTATTTGGTCAATTTAAAGCATGTCATTGTCTGTAACTGGGCAACACTATAAAGCATGTCAGTGTCTTTATAATTTTGCAATTTTTTGGGACAGTAACATGTTACTATCATTGTTACTGTCCTTAGTTTGGACAGTATTGTATAGACAGTAACAACTATAAATTGGTCATATTTGGTCAATTTGAAGCATGTGGTATTTACTTGGGCAAAGCATGTCACTGCCTTTGTTTTGATTTATTATTTTTTTTATTTTTTTTTGAAGAATTTGATAGTCAATATAGATATTGTTTTATAGATCACGGATATATAAATTATATCGAAAACCGATTTATAGTTTGAAAGTTATGGCATTTTAAAGATAATTAAAAAAAATATATGGAAAGTTGCTGAAAATAAAGGGAGAGATGCATTAATAGCATTCTAGGGTCATTTTGGTCGCGTTTTGAATACTACTCCATCCGTCCCATTTTATGTGTTCCTCTTTCCTTTTTGGGATGTTCTAAAATTGTTGTCCACTTTCCTAAATTAGCATGCAAATTTTACTTAATTTCTCAAACCACCCTTCCTTGCAATCAATACCAAAGCAAAACAAAAAAGGAAATTACAATGATTATAGGCAATTATGAAAAGTAGATGTAATATATTTTTGTCCCCTTAAATAGTTATATTTTCCAAAAGAGACACACATAAATTAGAATAGAGGGAGTAGAAAGCATGTTTATGCCCAAATGTAATTAACAAATTACCCCAAACATTCATAAATATAACTCTTCTCCACACAGATAAAAATCAAATTTAAGATACAAAATTGTTAGCTGGTATAACTTTGTGTATACAAATAATGTCGAGTCAAAAGTTTATGCTCTTGTTTGGCAACAATTTTTTAAGCCTATAAGTGATTCTAGAGCTCTCAAATTTAAAATAAAATTATTTGATAAATCAAATTTTGTAATTTTTGCGATTTAATCTTAGAAACTGTGAGACCAAAGTTTTTCTAAACTTCTTATAATGGTACGTAGTTTTTTTTTTTTAACAATTGAAGGGTCCCACATGTGGTTATGGACCATGAGGAAAAAAAAAAAGAAAAAGAAAAAAAAAAAAAAGAGAGTATCGTTTTCTTGAAATTGGAGAGGAAATAGATAAGATTTGCTTTGAAAATAAAGGTAAAGGGAAAAAAAAGTCAACATTGTGGATGGTCCATAGATTCTCTATATGATATTGATGTCTGACCTTTTGATAATATGTTTAGTGGGGTCCATGAAAGGCGTGGTCCGGAATTAATTGCCTACAAGTCACACGTCATCACATGCATTTGGAGTGTTTCATTCTCTACTCAGCCTCATCATCTGCCACGTGGCATTCATATAGTACAACTGGAGAGCTGTTTTTTCGGCAGTATTATAGCTGCATTATTTGGTCTAGCGTCGTTATGTGATCACTGATTTCACAATTTTAAAAAAAAAAAAAAAAGAATTGTTAAATATATCCCATTTTATGATAAAAAACACCACATTTTCTAATAAAAAACACTTTCTTGTAGTGTAAAAAAGATAAAAAATTTATGAATAAAAGTGATGAAATTAGCAAAAAAAAAAAAAATGTGATATATTTAGCAATTTCCTCAATAAACTAGGGAATTACTCACTCCGTCCCATTTTATTGTCCATCTTTTTTTTTGGATGTTCCAAAACTAATGCTCACTTTGATAATTTTTAGCTATTTTTCAAACTTATCCTTATTGATTTTGAAAATACCCAACAAAAAGTAAAATGGAACAAAAAAAAAGTAGGGGTAATTTTAGAACAATTGCATTTATTTCAAGCAATCATTATGTTCCCTTAAAAAGTTAGTATCCCAAAGATATACACATATTCTTTCTCCAAAATTAAACTAATGCACTCTATGACACTACTGACACACCATGCAGACACAGTCAATACATTCTATATAGTGCATTGGTTCATGTAAGGAGTGCGAATAGCAATTCCCACAAACAAACATAATAAGCAAACATATGCACAGATTAAAAGAACTCTTATGCTTTGTTTGGTTCATTAATTTTGAGAAGAAAAGAGGGGAAAAAAGAAGAAAAAAAAAACAAGATTTTCCTTAAGGACGTGTAACTCTACCAGCTACCATTTCTTTAATTCCATTAGAAATGTTTTAAACTTTTTTTTTTTAGCTGTAGAAACAGGTTTGCCCTGTGACCATTTTGGGTTTATAGGCAAACTTTTAAAGGAAGCTGGGAATCACACGAGTATAGTGCTCTCAAGACAATATATAGATGTTAAAGAGAGAGTCTCTGTTTCGACCGTCAGATCCAGTTTTTAAACACGATCTAACGATCAAAACAAAGACCTTTTTTTTTTTAATAAAGAGAGCACGCCCTCTCTGAAGAATTTTTGTATATATATATATATATAATGATCTATTTATACTTAATTTCATGTAGGATGTTTTTGTATTAGAAAGACTAAAACTTGTGTGTGGTTTTTTTTTAATTATTTTTTATTATTTTATTATTGATAGATTTAGTGCATGTTATCTCTTGTACTTCCCCTACATGCTCAGTGCCATTATTTTTGACAAAAATAGCTAATCGTTGATAGAAATTATAAAATTTTAGAGTGATAATAAGATATATTGGATTGTTAAACTGTACAGTGAGAAAAAAGTGCATTGGGCCAAGTATGTATAGTCGGTTGAATTACAATTATGCTAGAAATTTATATGTTATTTTTTGGCGGGGGATTTTAATTACAAATGGTCCAGTATATTACATATATGTTCACATTGTTGATGTAAAATTTCTATTGTTGGCCTAGGCCCTAAGTAAATATTTGTTGGGCCTGGCATAAAGGTTAAAAATGAGACAAAATTTCGAAGGCCTTAAGGGCAGTATAGCTTAGAAAAAATAGAATTTTCTTTTGAAATTATAATACAGAAAAATGTAAAAAGTACATATTTTATTCAACCTAATTAGTCGCTTTTGTTTTGGAATAGCCATGTTGGTTAACAAAGTAAATGTTTTGGTTTCGAAAAGTAGTTACCAAATAAAGTGGGATCACATTCTATTGTAGTAAAAATGTTTAAGTTTTATTTTTATTTTTTAAATGCTCCTATTTATAACATTGATGATGAAGTCATGATTAATTTTTTTAGGTGTCGTTTAGTTTTTGAATTTAACAAGGAAAAATAAAAGAAAACGTTGACTGATTAAGAAGGAAAACATGTAGACAAAAAAAAAAAAAAAAAAAGAGAATAAGTTGGTAAAATAAATTAGAGAATTGCTATGTACACCCAAATTCTTTTATTCTAATCATTTTTTTTAAAAAATTCTCACTTTTATAAAGGTGAGCGGTGTACATAACAAAATTAGCGGTGTACATAGCAATTCCCATAAATGAAATATTATAAATATTTAAATAATATGTAAAGTATATATATATACACAGTGAGGTTCTTAAGTGAACATTGTTGAGTAAATATATCTGAGTTCCTTTTTGGCTAAAAAACATGTTTATTGGATATGTTTACTCAATCCTGTTCACTTAAGAGTATCACCGTATATATATATATATATATATATATGTGTGTGTGTGTGTGTGATTGTGTGTGCGCCATTTATATAGAAGGTAATTTTAAATTTTAAAATTTTATGTTAGAGAGATCTTTCACTAAAGAATAAGTCTTTGGGCACAAACAAAGCTCACAAACACAATCCACAAACACCACAATAGGTGTATCTCTCACTTCAGTGGACCCAATAGTGTCAATGGACTCCACAGTATCAATAGACCCTACCAGAAAAGGAATAAACACATTATAATATTTGTAAATTGTGTTTATGAGATTTGTTTGTGCCAAAAAAGTTAGACTCCGTTTGATGAAACTGAAAATTTTAAGTGATTGAATTTGCAATACTAAAAAAAGTGTTTTAACTACTGAAATAGACTGCATTCAGTGATTATTTTCAGCAGAATTTTTTCACTTTAAGTTTTCAGTGTTTTTTTTTTTTTTTTGCTGCTTTTTCAATTAAGTCATTATTATCAAATGCATTGGAAAAAAAATTAAGTGCTAAAAACTTTCATTTTCACCACTTAATTGGGTTATCAGACACACTCTTACACTTCACTAAAATAAGAATAAGAGCCGATTGGGACTGAAGGAAAAAAAAAATACCAAAAAATTGCTTCCAATTAAGAACAATAATGCTAGGTATACATACTTTTCTATACACTATGCTTTAAATGAATGTACCTTGTACTGTTTGAATTTTTCACACTTTTATGTGCACCACTTACACAACACAAGGTATATACATTTAAAGCAGGGTGTCAAAAAATGTATAAAAAATTGTGTGAGTGTAGTAGAGCTCAATTAAGAATGGTATAGACAATGAACAAAAACCGATGGAAGCAACCACATGGCTTGGTCGTACTCGTACTTATACTACTAAGAAGATAGAGCAACATGATTGGTGGGGTTCACTGATCTTTCGTGGTCCCATGAACACCTAATATTCCCTCCCCGTGTATATTGTAGTAACGACGTTTGTCCACTTTGAAAGACCGTCCACTCACTCACAAAGAGTATTGAAAACACCCAAAAAAAAAAAAAAAAACTCTCTACACTTCACACAGTTCACAACACAACTCAGGAGAGAGAGAGAGAGAGAGAGAGAGAGAGAGAGAACTGAAATTCATCAGATCAACAGTTTCACCGCTTCCCGAGTCCGATCCATCTTTTCATCACCTCATCTTCATATACATACATATATACATACATATATGTATATTATCGTATAAAATAGTACTAAATCAAGCTCATATAGGTAAGGACTTTTGGAGTTGAGACCTAACGAAATGCACGAGCTCTGTCTCGAATTCAACAGTAAATTCGTTCAGGTTAGTAATAATTTTTTTTACATATTATAAGAATCTATGATATATATATATATATGTATGTAGAATTGTTAATTGTATTCAACTTTCATGATCGCGATCGATTCGTCTGTGAATTGGAGTCCGATGCAGGCTACAAGGGTTTTCTGTACCAAATTTGAAGTTATTTGGAACCAGATCTAATTATTATTATTATTATTATTATTATTATTATTATTATTATTATTATTATTATTATTATTTAATTTTTTATATTTTTTTGTGGATGTTTAAATTGATCATTTAGTTTGGTTAGTTGTGTGTAAATTGATGAACTGCTTGGAAGTCTGGAACAATTCAATTATCAAAATTTTGTTTGCTGAGAATTTGTGGAAAAGGAGGAGAGAAAAATTCTATTCATTTGTATGGATTGTGTTGTTGTCATGGATATCCAAGAGAATAAATTATATGATTTCAACTAAGATAAGTAACTTAATTAGCAGAGTGAGGTAGGGTGGTGGTGCTTGTTTCTTATTCTGTTGTTAAATGGGTGGAAAGTACTTTGTTGAAATCTATTTACCATTTATTTCTTGCATGGTTTGGCTAATGCAACGCAGCCATATGTGTTCTGGGTGATTAGTGCTAGTTGCGCTTGTCCAAATTGTGATTTACTTTGTGCATCTTAGACCTCCTGTTTCCTTCTCCCGCGAAAAGAAATAAAAATGAATATACTAAAATAACGGAGAAAGAATTCCGTTCAATTGAAGCTAAACTCTGGTCATATATTCGAACGAATCAGGTGTTGGGTTACTCAAAAGCTTTCTTGTCATATTTAGAGCCAAATGAAGAATCTGACCGCACGACATTTCATGAGTGTATGTGCTTGACAGAAATTTGTGGTAACAAAAACATATTCTAACCCTATCAAAACCACCAAAGATAGTACTAATAACTATACTGGTATAAAAATGTATAAGTCAAGACATTAACACTTCTCACTTTGTACTTCCTACATTTGGATTTCGTGATGTCTCAAACAAACAGGCTCATTTTAGTGATGTGTTGAAGCTTGATATACATTGTTGAGCCCATTCTCTAACAACTTAAGCTGTTGGAGTAGTTGGTAACTTAACATGGTATCAGAGCCTTATTTGTGGGAGGTCCTGAGTTCGACTCCATCCCCGATTTGTTGTGCATATTTGCACTTTGTTATTTGTCTCTACTATGATGGAGTTTGGTTTGTTTGCTCTCCACGTGCAAGTCAGGGTTACACGTGAGGGAGGGTGTTGAAGCTTGATATACATTGTTGGGACCATTCTCTAACAGCTTAAGCTTTTGGAGTAGTTGGTAACTTAACATGATGTAGAGAAAAGAAGGGCTGTAATTGGAATGTAAGGTTAACCTTGATGGCCTTGTTTAAAATCCTCCGAAATTGCTGCACTTCTGTTAATTTCTGTGCAGTGTGCAGAATAGTTTATGTTGGTTAACCAGGGAGGCTCAGATATGTGCATAGTGCATTTGTTGAGCTGAGACAGTATTGTGATGTAGAAGATTAACAATAGTCAATGCATGTTCAAGTCCTATTTAGAGCTTCATAATGAGTTGGTGATTTCTTAAATTGATTTAGAAAAGAGACTTTAAATAGGAAGTTTTATGTAGATATAGCTAATATGAGCCTCTGCGTACACTTAACTATCTACATATATATTACCTAGAAGAAGTAGATGACTGTGAACCAAAAAATTATAGTATTCCCTAGAAATTGGATATCAAGAAAGAGGTTTTAACAACTTCTGAGTATCCCTTGTCAAGTACTCAAGTAACTCTATTGGCCATTGTGGTTTTAAAATACCGGGAAACCATACTTAGTCAAAGATATCTGTAGCAGATTCTCCATTTTTGGCCTCTTCTATTCATTCGTATAATAAATACGAGAAGCTTACGAATTTTTTGTTGAAGATTTAGGATTGTCATAATTCGGTGTTGGTAGATGTTTTTGTCCAATTATTTTCAATCTGTTCTGAATTTAGTTTCTGTTTTTGACGTCAACATCTCGTCGTCGTTTTTGTTTTAGGAAGATAGTTCCTTGGCTGGGATGGCATGCCAAATCACAAAGGACCATGTGGATAGCAAATATTAGCTTCCGTGATAGCTACGGGGCACATATATGGCTTCTGCAAGCCTAGGACATGGGGGAGTAGGCAGTTCCAGGACTGTTAATGGCTTCAAGGGGTCTTCTAGTTCAGTGGACTGGTTGGGAAGAGAGATGCTTGAGATGAGGTTGAGGGACAAGGTGGACCACGATGATGACAGAGTGAGCTTTTGCATTGATATTTTCTTCTTATTCTTTCATTTATTTGCGTTTGGTGATTTCTAGTTTCAGTGGTTCTCATTCAATTTTTCTATGATTTGTATTGAATTCCACTCGTTTGAATAGATCCTATACTAACAACACTTTGTGCAGGGTCCTGAAGCTTTTTGGTTAGCTTTCAAAATAATCACTCTTTGGAATGAGAGATTTTATTTATTTGTTTTTTTTAAAAAAGCTACATTTTTTAAAGATTTAAAAAAAAAAACTGTGAAAAAACTAATCCAAACGATCATCACTTTTTAAACAGTCGCTTATAAGTAGGGGTGAAAACAGTTTGATTTAGTGTAAATTTTCGGTTCAGTTCGGTTTTTACACTACATGAAAATTTTAAAAAAACCAAACTGAACCGATCAGTCTGGTCGGTTTGCTTACACCCCTACTTATAAGCAATTGTTGGCCCCAACAAGCTATCCCAATCAGGCTGTTAGTTGATTTGACAAGCTTACTACGAAATATTACACCTTCACAAATTTCTAATATAGGTTGTTGAAGCTTGATATACAATGTTCGCCCCATTCTCTAACAGCTTAAGCTTTTAGAGTAATTGGTGACTTAACATGGTATTACCGTATTAGAGCCTTATTTGTGAGAGCTTTCCAGTTCCGAGTCTCCGCCCCTATTCTGGAGTGTATATTTGCACTTTGTTGTTTTTCTCCATTATGATGGAGCTTGGTTTGCTTAGTTTGTTGGCTCTCAACATGCGAGATGAGGTCGCACGTGAGGGATGGTCCCGAAGCTTGATATACTTTGTTGGGCGCATGCTCTAACAATTTATGCTTTTAGAGTAACTGATGACTTAAAACATAGTTGATTGCTGCCCTTGCTACTGTACTCACCCGAAAGATGTTAAACTTTTTTCTTTAAAACCATTTCAGGATAGTGAACCTGATGTAATTGATGGTGTGGGTGCTGAAGCTGGACATGTAATAAGGACGACTATTGGTGGGCGTAATGGTCAGCCTAAGCAGGTTGGCAGAAAATTATTTTGTGAGAAAGAAATTTTCATGTGATCTCTGTGATGGTAAATTTTTTTGGTGAATATCTTACCTGTTCTGCAACGTGGGCTTTGTTTGGTTGGCAGATGGTCAGTTATATTGCAGAGCACGTGGTTGGAACTGGTTCTTTTGGTGTAGTTTGCCAAGTACGCACAGCTATATGTTTAATGCATTGAAATAGACGCTGCACTTGTTGGTATTGTTTCTATGCTGTTTTGATTATATGAATTGTTTGGTGCAGGCAAAATGTAGAGAGACTGGGGAGATTGTTGCTATTAAGAAGGTTCTCCAAGACAAGCGATACAAGAATAGGGAGTTGCAGATTATGCAAATGTTGGACCATCCTAATATTGTTGCCCTTAAGCATTGTTTCTTTTCAACAACCGACAAGGAAGAGCTGTACCTCAATCTTGTACTTGAATTTGTTCCTGAGACTGTGAATCGTATTGCAAGGCACTACAGCAGGATGAACCAGCGGATGCCCTTGATTTATGTCAAACTCTATACATATCAGGCATGTAGTAATTTCTGGTTTTTTACTTTTACATTTCTTTGTGCAAGTCCATACCTGTCAATGATTACTATCCATGGAAAATCATAAATAATGGTTGATTCATTATACATAAGTTGACAGGCTTTTGCTGGTTACTTGTTTTTTTATTTTATTATGTGCACAGATCACCTGCCTCTCTCTCTCTCTCTCTCTCTCTCTCTGAGTCTCCGTATATATATATATATATTGTGTGTGTGTGTGTGTATTAAGTACATCCACATATATGATATATGTATGTATAAAGTAATGCTTTGACGTGCTTGTAATAAGTTGTCATCTCACACCTTTAGAGGTTGTCTTTCCAAAAAATTGGCTGTCAAGAAGCGGGCAAAAAAGAAAGACTCTATTTGTTTGTTGCTAAGTGAAGGTACAAGTGAAAACAATGTATAGGCATCTCTTCATCTGCAAATAATTCTCGATTACGCCTTTCTGGTTTTGAAGGCATATTTGGGGACAAATCAAAATGGAGAAGTGATGTACTATGATCTTAGCTTTGCTAATGTGATATCAGCTGTCGTAGTAAACGTTTGATACTATAAAAGCTATTGGATAGTTTGCATGATGCTCCAAAAGAAAAGATTCAGATATAGGCATATGTCGGCAAAATTGAGATGCAAGTATGGGATATACTGTGATAATATAAACATATTCACCACTTTCCGACAATATATCATTGGCAGTCCATCAAGAATTTTCTCACATTTTTGTTTAGGAGACATTTTTGGACGGATATAAGCATATATTTACTGCTTATCTATAAAACGGGTCAATAAGTTCTTTCGTATGCTTATATAGTACTGTTTTGTGACTTTTTTCCATCTATTTTTCTTTCTTTTATGTTTATTCTGATGGATTATTTTATTTTCTTGAGTGCAGATATGCAGGGCACTTGCTTATATTCACAACTGTATCGGTATTTGTCATCGTGACATAAAGCCTCAGAACTTACTTGTAAGATTCGTCTAATCTTGGAATCCCTTATTAAATGAAAATGATAAAAAAGAAAAGTAAAATGATTCTACCTGGAAAATTAAGGATTTGGTACTTGCATATCTTTTTGTATACGACGGTTTATGATTTGCTCTGATGGATGGTACATGGACAAAATCAACAATTTTGATTTAATAGATAATGATTAAGAGCATTGAAGGTTGGAACTTCTTGTCCTATATCCTTTTGAAGTTCTGATTCTGTGTGTGATGATTTGGTTTATTACTGGAGATTAGGGTAACATTCATTGAACCTTGAATGTTAATGCAACGTAAGTAAGTACCATGAAAAATATCTGTGGAGCTTTAGATCCCCCTGAGAGGGATCGGCATATTAATGCAACAAATACATATGTATATCAGATGCGCCAACTGTGCAGGTTAATATGTTCCAAAAACAGATCTCATCAGGTTAATAGGTTGCATCATACAGTTGTGATATAGTCCATGAGTTTCCCTTCAGTTTCTCGGTCATCGCATAGTTTGGAAGATTGATTATCTAAACTGTGATGTCCAGGTGAATCCACACACGCATCAGCTGAAACTTTGCGACTTCGGAAGCGCAAAAGTTTTGGTAAATCTTTCATGCAACAATGTTTGTTGATGGTTATTTCTTGCTTCTTCGCTTGAGCTTGTTCTTTACCTTTTCATCAGGTGAAAGGAGAACCGAATGTGTCCTACATCTGTTCAAGATATTATCGTGCTCCAGAACTCATATTTGGTGCGACTGAATACACAACTGCCATAGATATATGGTCTACAGGCTGTGTGATGGCTGAATTACTTCTTGGTCAGGTATTTTAGTTGACCAATATGTGCATCCTTGTTTGTAAATTCTTCTGTTCTTCATCTATTATTTTGGGTTCTTTGTCTGACCAATTTCTTACACAGCCTCTGTTTCCCGGAGAGAGTGGAGTTGATCAATTAGTTGAGATTATCAAGGTACATTATCATCAAGAATCTGATATACTTTTGAATTGACTTTTCTAAGAATGCTATTGTTACTCGAGTTATGGACTTACATTGAGTAAGATTTTGGTCATTCCTTGAAGTGAAGTGAAGTAACTGATAGGTGAAGTTTAAGAATCTGAAAATGAAACGTTAATCTCAGTTAAATAAATGTTTTTGACTTCCTCTTCAATACAAATTTCACCCTGAAAGTAAAATTTATTCATGGAAAATTTATGTTCTTCAAAATAAATGCTTTTAGCTTAGTAAGTATGGAAAATTAAAATTTGCGCTTAATCATGCAGAATTCACACCGATAGGCGATAGCTTGTCGGCACATGTCATTTATTTTAAAATGATGATTTTTTGGACTATCCATAATGGTACTTCAAGAAATGCTTACATGTATCACCATATAGGTTTTGGGAACACCTACCAGGGAGGAGATAAAATG
The DNA here is from genome assembly GCA_033977485.1 of Hydrangea macrophylla. Lineage (NCBI taxonomy): Eukaryota > Viridiplantae > Streptophyta > Magnoliopsida > Cornales > Hydrangeaceae > Hydrangea > Hydrangea macrophylla. Next base: position 82,520,614 of record CM066996.1, read on the forward strand.
TATGAATCCAAACTATACTGAATTTAAGTTTCCACAGATAAAGCCTCATCCATGGCACAAGGTATGTCCATTATATTTTGCCCGTTCTTTACTCGTATATTATGTTTATAACATGATTTATCTGAAATTTGAACTCTTCTAAGTTTTATTTTATTTTAAAAGTACCCTGGTGAGATCTATGAAGCATGGACACGGACACTCTGACGCGGGTACGATACGACACTGGCACGTCGATACGGCAAAATCCTAAAAAATTACACGTCGACGACACTGCATGAAAAGTGTCCATGAAGTGTTGTGTCCATGTGTCAGATACGATACGACACGCGACACGTTACCTTCTTAGGAGTGTCGGTGCTTTCTAGGGTGAGATGGATATGAAGTTTAGCTTTTAAGCCTTTAGTGCTTGGATCAACATGTTGCCGTGGGTGCAAGTGATGGATCATATCGTGCTGCTGCTGTAGACTTGTAATTATTTCCAGCTGAGCGATGAGCAAATTTAGCCATCATGTAGCTCAAAAAGGCTTTGGAAACTTACTTGGAGATTGGTGAATCTCCTTGGAAACAGATTGGTGAATCAGATCTTCTATTAGATTGGTGCTGGTGTTTTGAGTTGGAACTTGAATACTCTCTAGACTATATAGTCTATATCTTTACTGGTCATTAGAGACAGCAAGCGACTTAATAGTCTAGATTTAACAGCGGATACGCATTAGAGCTGAATCTAACATCATCTTAGCTGCTACTCTGATAGTGCTGATGGGTTTAAAAGTTCATGAACCTGACCTTGTTGCAATAAGCTTAATGAGTTGAGTTGAGTTGCCTCGGCCCTTGAAGTATGATGCTCACTCCTTCTTGTGGGATGTGTAGTGCCAAACTCTGGCTTACATATGGCTTTTATCGTTTGTCTATGGACTAATAGAATGTCACTGAAGTGAGCTTATAGCTTTATTTTCTAGTTTCATGGAATGATTTTGGGATGGCTTAAAAAGTATTCCACGGAGGAATCAAGCGAATTACAAGAGGCAGAATTATTTTCTTACTGACAATTGAGAAAACCTTTATTAAGATTTTTTGTTGTCTATTGTTTATTTTAGGAGGAGAAGGATATACTTCTTCTTGTTCTTTTAATGTTTTCCTTTTTGAAAGTATGCATCTGTAGTTTGTTAAGGAGTATGATATACCAGTAAAAGAGCCATTCCTATTTACCAATTAGAATTTGTCTGATATATAGATCGAATGGAAAGTGGCAACTGTGGGTGTCTTTTACTTTGCATGATGTTAGTTTCTGATAAGTGAGTAGTGAGAATGCCGTTCAAGGTTTAGGAGTAATTGGGAGTCTGGGACATAAATTTATTGCCTTTTTTGAATCTTAAACAATCATGATTCTGGGCAGTCAGTGTGATCCAAGGAGTGGTTTAATGTTCCACATAACAGAATGACAGGATTGCCTAAGTTTTCCAGATACTAGGCTTAATATATTGGTCTGTGGCAGAGGCCTCAACTATGATTTGTCTCTAAAGACACTTGCAATTGGAGTTTGTGTTGGTGCCTCAGTTGCTCTGTCTTTCATCACCTATGCATGCTCCAGCTCTTGCAAGTTGATTTCAACGTGTTTTGTGCTTTGTAATTGGTTGCTTAATGGACTTTGCGAGTTGCTATCTCTGGACAATGGAGATTTCCATGATGTTCGGACTTGGCTCTTAAACGGGAGATTATCTACTGTTGATTAGCCAATTGAGAACTTTTTTTGCATGATGATGTAAACATAAATGACCTTGTTGGAAAAACTGAAAAGCATGGGTAAAAATTGGATCTAGAGGTTGAAAACGAGCATGTTGAGAATCTTTGGGGTAGATAAGGGATTGGTGATTGGCTCACGAAGTATCAGCAATTTGTACATGTGAAAGTCGTAGAAGGGGGAAAAAAAAAGCGTCATGATTTGCGTGGGAAGAATGGGTTCGTCAAAACCCGGTGGAAAGGGAAGGGAACAAGCTCAGAGTCAGAGGCGAGTTGACAGACAAAAGCTTGGATGTTGTGATTCTGCCTTTCCAGTAGTGAGTGAAACTCCGTGAATGGGCAGAAAGGGTGTTCAAACCTGGTGTTGAGGAAACCTTCGTCAGGAGTTTTCTCTTTGAGGAATGGTGGAAATGAGTAAATTCAGTGGAGGCGGTCGCCTAGGTACCTCGTGTCTTTTGGGGGGAAAAAAATAGAATTTTGATGATAATTCTGAGACATGGTACTCGCGTGTGCATGTTCATTCTAAACTTTTGCAACGTTTCACTGTATTTTGTTCTGGGTACCTGAATTATTTACTTCACTTGTTTAACACGTGAACTTATTTCATTCTATATTCTTGTTCTGATTCAAAATGACAGAAGTTTAAGGGTAGTAGTAGGAGTTGCACTTGTTAATTTCCCATATAGTCTCTGTTGTAAAAGTACATCTGATTTTGCTGCCATCAGTGGTGGCACCGTACTTATTTCATTCTATGTTCTTGTTCTGATTCAAAATGACAGAAATTTATGGGTAGTAGTAGGAGTTGCACTTGTTAATTTCCCATATAGTCTCTGTTGTAAAAGTACATTTGATTTCGCTGCCATCAGTGGTGGCACCATATATAGGGCAAGGGCCATATATTTGCAAACTAACTACACACACACACACACACACACTCTGTGATTTCTTAAAGTAGGGGATTGATGAAAATCATTAAAGCGGAACACACACCCCACCTGAAAAGATAAATAACTAAATAAAACAGAAAAAAATGAAATATGAATAGAGAAAGAAGTAATAATTTTTCATTTAAATGGTCTCCGCGATTGTATTTAGATCTCTTTCTCAACCTTACCGCAGCTTCTAATTTGAAATCCTTACTGCTCCGTAGACTACCACTATTCTCTTATGTGCTTGTATAACTTGTTTTAGAATTGTTTCTGTTGAGCATTTGCCCTCTGGAAAAAACGCCGTCCTTGTGCATGCAAAGTTCACCAGATCTGCAATTTCTTTATTTCAGGTCTTTCAGAAACGTTTGCCTCCAGAAGCAGTGGACCTAGTTTGTAGGTTTTTCCAGTACTCTCCCAATCTGCGATGCACTGCTGTAAGTTAATCCTTTTGTATTACTCCCTGCTGATATACTCCTTCTGTCCCAAATTAAGGGACCCTTTTTGGAATTCCAACCATTTAAGGAAATTTATTTTATAACTCCCAATGCCACATCAAATATGAGAGAGTTTATATAATAAAGGACGAACTTGGAATCTGTGTAGTTAAATTATGTTGACTTTTCAAGGGGGACCCTTAATTTGGGACATCTTAAAGCGGAATAAAAGACTCTAAAAATGGGATAGAGGCAGTGTATGAGTTTTAATTCTTTAATGTGGGGGTTCTGCAGTTGGAAGCTTGCGTTCACCCTTTCTTTGACGAATTGAGGGACACAAACACTCGCCTTCCCAATGGCCGCCCTCTTCCTCCACTCTTTAATTTCAAACCCCAAGGTAAGTTTAACTCGCTATCTGATGCAGAAAGAGTATTCTTTTTATTTGATCTGAATTCTGATATGGTGTAATTAATTCCCAAATTGCCTCCTTAAAAAATAGAATGATTTCCCATGTATGTAGGCTATAGAAGAAAAAAAACCACGTTGAACTGTAATGAACTTGAACTTTTCCTTGGGAAAAGGCTGTAGTTGAGGCAATACATAAGGAAACATGCATCGAAGCTGCATCTTCCTTTGAAGGTAAAATTTTAAAATAACGGGGGAGAAGTAAAATAAATCATGAAGAGTGTGGGTAAGTAATTCGATTGATTGTTCATAATGGAGTGATCATCACTTTCAATATCACAAAGAAAGGAAACTCAGAGGAATGGACTCAGGTGGAGGATAGAGCAGTTTAGAGATCGAAGGTGAGATAGAGAGAAAGGGGGCATTGTTCGGGCAGAGCTTCAGAGCTGGTCTCCAATGGAGGGAGATGTTTATGCCTCTGTTCCTTAAGAATGTCAATAACAGTATTTCTCTCTCTAGGTCTCAAGAGGTCATGCTTATCCTAGGTCACTCTCTCATATATATAGCATTTGCCGAGCGTGACTCACTATTAGTGTTGGTACGCACAGCTGGCCTTATGCCTTGTTGTCATATGCGTATAGCACCACCAATAGCTATCAGTCGGTTGTTACATTTAATGACAATGGTACCAGGCGCACTCCCACAATCTCTAAAAGGGGTAAAGGCCATTGACATGTCAGGATATCTGTCGGTGGTCCCTAACATAACTCTTATCCTTAGCCACCAAGCCCTGGACCCTGAAAATCCCTTATAGACGAATCATGGTAGGACCCAAAAGAGGGTGCGACCCTGATAGTCAACCAGGTCCCGATACCTGCTCGCCCAATGCCCCCTTGCGCGAACTCAGTCATAGTGGCTGAGATAGACAGATTGGTATAATATATGTATATATAAGCCTAAAAGAACCCGCGGGCTGCCCTGCTGACCCGCTGGTTCTTTTAGGCTTAAAATCCAGATCACTGGGTAAGTTCACTCAACCCAGTTCACTTTAGATCCTCTCCTTAGATATATATATATATTTGTACAACTGTACAGTGGTATAATTTTATGCGTGCATATATGTGACGTAATGACTGATCTTGTCCAAGGAGGTGTAGAGCAGCTCGACCTTAAGGGGACAACACCCAAACCGTCCCTTTAAGCCAAGGCTGACTCAGGCCCATCTGAAAGGGTTTCTTAGTGTACCGCGAGATCCCATATGGCGACAATTGTGCTCATGTAGGCCTGTATCGCGAGAGACACTTATTACCGCGAGGGGTAAATAAACCAATGGCCATGAGGTGGACCCGAACGGTGCCATCCTTTCGTGCCACGTCGCCGTGGGCCTAGTGGGGTAAACCTAGTACACACAAAGAGCAAATTGATGCAGAGCTTAAAGCATAAGAGAAGTGAAATGAATCTTCTCCAATTAGACAGTGTTGTGTTTGTCTAATCTTTTTCACCAGTCCACTCGTCCAGTTCCATATCGTCTTTCAAGTCATAATTCATTTTTGGGTTAGACTAACACATTTAAGCTAGCTGTCATGTCTTCCAAAAGTTTTGTTTTTTCCTTTGGGTAGGGAGTCCCATCTGCTTGAATAAACTACTTGGTCAGTAGAAAGTTTGAATTCGGAGAACAATCTCAATTTCATTTATAAGTGAATGAATGAAGGATTTTCTTGTAAGAAATGGGCCAGAGAATCTTCTTGACCATATGAGCTAAAATGATAATTCTCACAAATCACAACAAATATACTCTTTAATTGTTGCAGTTTTGTCTGTTAATTTGGATAATTCTTGGCAATACTAGCTATTAGATTTTTATTTCCTTGATAATATGCATCACACATTTGGTAGAGATGAGATTTTGTTTTTGTTTTTGTTTTGTTTTTTGTTTTTTGCTTTTACATGTTTTTTATCGTCATTTTATTTTTTTCGAGATACTGCCATGTTGCTTGGTGACATTTCAATCGTATATTCCCCTTGTATAGTTTGGGGAGTTCAACAAATCTTGCTTTTTCTGTTCTCATTTTTTTGACAATGAAAATAAAAATAAAATTAAAAAAAAAAAAAACCTCTGTAGTTGTACGTGGGGTTTAATGTATGATTATTCTTTACACAAACATTAATTTTGCAAGAATTGAAAATTCTTGTATATGCAGTCCCATAATTAGTCCATTTATGCCTAATGAGGTTGTCATTTATTATTTCTGATAGAGCTCGCGGGCATCCCACCTGATATGGTTCATCGGCTTATTCCAGAGCATGCTCGGAGGCAGAATTTGTTTATGGCTCTGAACACCTAGCAAGTAGGAGAATATTTCTCATATTCTACTTGTAGTTGCACAACCAGTATGGCCATGTGTCAAAACACTTGTAAATTTATTTTGTTCCACATGCCTTTTTTGTTTTGTTTTGTTTTGTTTTTTGGTGAGAGTAATAGACTTGCAAATGGAGTTGTATAAGCAATTTGGGTGACATGAGGCTTTGAGTTTGAATGCTGCTGGATGGTTTTTTTCCTTTTTTTTTTTTCTCTATTTGATTGAGAGTTAAAACATATCACTTGCTTATGTATATCAGGACCCTTTGTAGAGGGGATGAATGAGAAATGTATCCAGTTGTATGATGTTTTATTACTAGTAATGACCCGTGCCCATGGGCACGACGCAAGAAGGAAACAATAAATGAAGCTTTTGTAAATGAAAATTTTATATTCTCTTCATTAATTGTGACTAATTTAACAAAAATAAGTTTCTAATTTTACTTTATGGGGAGAGAGCATGATAAAATATTTTTCCTTCATCTTTTTATTATCCTTCCCTTAGTAAATCCACGTACCAAACACTGTATCACAAAAAGTAATGATATGCGTCCCAAATTTTAAATTTTAAATTTGTTTTCAAGTGCTTTGTCAGTTGTACCATGTGGTAGCATCGATTACTATTATAACATGTGGAACAAATGACAAAGCATTTGGACTGGATTTGGAATTCAAAATTTGGAATGAACAGCATTATTCTATCACAAATTTAATGGTATATGTTTTTCAACAAGAATTAGGTTATGTGAAGTAACATATAATCTGCAACAGATAAAGTGGGGTGGCAAATTATACAACAACAATGGTATGTTGTGCAAAAGCTATAAACAGATAATATTATCTGTTTTGCTGAACAGGTAATATTTGTATTTTTCTCCAACTTTGACAGATAGCAAATCAAACCATAGATGAAATGGTATTGATATGTGCTTTTCAACAGACAATAAATCTACTGTACTATTTTGTGTTTATAAAAAGAGAAATGAGGCTGTCTCTTTTACAAAAACCCTAGGTGTCTCAAGTAACATATAATTTCAGTATTATCTGTCATAAACCCTTATTTTCAGTTTTTGAAGTTCATATTCATGAAGTCTTGCTTCGAAATCAATTTTTAGGGCTTTAAAACTAAATTTGTGCTTGCATTCTTTGATTTAATCGAAACTATGAACATTAACAAGAGTTGGACAAAAATTTCTACTTACTTTTCTTTTCCATTTGACAATGTGATTGTATTTTTCTGGAGAATTTCTGTGCCTGATCAGTGTTTCATCAAATCTCACGGAGAATCGTCGCTTTTGATTAGCTTCTTTGCTGGGAAATTTGAAAATATGAATCAAAGCTTGAACTGTATCGTTTGTCGTCACTTCTGCTGTGTAGGAGGAGCATTTTCAGTTTCTTAAGAAATTAGGTCATTTAGGTCTTTTTGGTTGGGGAAGGGATTATTGAGTTAAGGGTAATTCTTTGGTGACAACTTTTATACAACTTGCATACAACCTCCTAAAAGATGTGTCTATCTCTCTCCTGTGTCACTGTGGGGTACAGTGATATCACAAGAGAGAGATAGACACATCTTTTTAGGAAGTTGTATGAAAGTTTTCACCAAAGAATTACTCTTGAGTTAAATATTTGGGCATTGGACTTTGTGTAGCATTGTATTGGTTTTAGGATGCTATGGCTGTGTGGCCCTTCTATAAATTAAAGTGTTTGTTAACTATCTATATCTTGCTTAAGAGTCTGTATCTAGTATAATAAGTCGTCATTTTAAAATCGGTTCTTTGTGAAACTAATATAACCTTCGTTCTCACAAAAACCAAACAGAAAGTTTAATGCTGGACTTGGATTGAATGAGAACATACTTTATACATACCCAAACATGCCATAAAACTCTGCTCCATTCTCATTTGGAATCCATTAGTTCATGCTAAACTTTTGAGTAAGTCTTTGGACACAAACAAATCTCACAAACACAATTCACAAATACCACAATGTGTTTATCTCTTTCCTGGTAGGCAACTGATGTTGTGGGGTCTCAAGAGACACTTTTTTAGGTTATGAATGAAAAGTTGTGTAAAGATTGTAGTGTGTGAAGTTTTACTCTAAGGTCACTGCATCAACAGACTAAGTTTCTCATTTCAATCTCTGTTCAGAGAAGTCACACAATTGGATTTTATCAACTTTAGTACCACCAAAAAAAAACAAAAAGAAGAAGAAAAAAATAAATAAATAATACCTTGAGAATTCATACATGTGGTCTAATAAGTAATAATCAAGATGATTACAACCGAATGGAGAAAGGGTGGCTCTATCTAGACACACCTATTTTACTTTTTATATCCACCATTTAATAAATTTTTCCATTACAATTATAACCCTATATAAAATAACATATATGGACAAATTAATAAAAAGAATTCTAAAATAGTCGCTCTCTACAGCCACCTACTTTAAAAAAAAACCCTTACTCTTCACCAACTCTCAACAACATGTTTGTGTTGTATTTGGATAATATATATACATATAAACAATTAGACATATTATAGACATACATACATTTATTCATGATACATGATTATCGAAATAAGTTTATAAGCAAGTCTTCTAAAAGTCTTTAGTTGATGAAACCATGTGATAAACCAACAGAAAGAGAAAAATGGTGAAACAATCAATTTTGACATAATATCATGTGTTCTATAAAAAAAAAATTCGCTCATGAACAATACAAGCTCATATCATCACCGGTTATTTGGGAAAGTACCATGTCCTCCACACCATTTTTCACATACCCACATATACAAATACACACACACACATATATATATATACATACATGACAGATGTACACAACAAAATATATGTAAGTCTAATTTTAATTGAATCACAAGGTATTTCTATAATATGGGATTGAACCATTTAATCCTATCTGGATATAGCAATTAATGTTTGTGGTGAGAGAAATGTAAAAAGAAAAAGATGAAGAGAAGTAAAAAGTATGGAAGATAGTGGGTGTAGATGGATGAATGCTAGGGTTATTTTAACAATGAGATGGTGGGTGTCAATACCACATAGACAGTCCAGAAAGATACATACCATTATTGAACACAAGTACAGATACTACAGGATCATTCTAGAGAGAAGTTTTGTGTCTTGCTCATAAATATACACAAAATATCATATAATATAACAGTTTTTTTCTCTTGAAACTACTAGTTCTACAGCTAATTTACATGCCGAGTGAATTGCTCTAATCCGCCTGTTTAATCATTTTGATACAGTGCGAATAGGTCGGTGTTCTGATGAAAAAAATTGAAAAAAGTCCTAGATTACGGAAAATTGATTTGCCAAAATGAAAGCCCTTTTTATCAAATAAATTTTGACAATATTCTACAACACCCATTTTCTAATTGTTCCTCAATAAATAACATTATGTGTTATCAAAGGGACTACCTTGATTCATCTTTTGTGCCCCTTAGATTTAGTGTAAAGTAATTAATTTTACCCTTTTGAAGACAATTGTTTTTGAGGAAGTGCTCTCCAACCAATATCTTTCCGGTAAAACCCTCCTGGCCAGTTGATTTCCTCGACAGCTTGATAAGCTCTGTCCCGAGCCTCTTCAAGGTCTCTTCCCTTGGCGGTGACCCCAAGAACACGCCCTCCGGTAGCAATGAAATTACCATTTGAGTCCAGTGCAGTGCCGGCATGAAATATCTGAACAGATGGACCGACTTCCTCTGCTTCTTCAAGGTTTCGGATCACAGTCCCCTTTTCGTAATTTCCAGGGTAGCCCTTGCTCGCCATGACCACCACCATGGCGGACCCGGGTGACCAGTTTAGAGATACCCCACTTAGCTCTCCCTTGCAAGCTGCGAGCAGAACTTGCACCAGATCGGATTCCAACCGAACCATTAACACCTGTGAATCATGGAAAGCAAATTGATTTGTGTAATGACAGTAACTTCCCATGAAAAAAAAAATCACATGATACAGAAAACCAGACTTCACAAATGGCCATATATGGTCATTTAGTTACACCAAAGGAGACCCATCAACAATCAATTTGTTTGCTACAGCATTTGAAATGAATTTTCAATTTGATAAAGTCCACAATGGTGAAACCTCTCTTCAACACTCTCCTTTCATCACCACAAAAACAAATAATTGTCTTTCTTTTTCTTTTTATTTTTCCTTTGAAATATGAACCCACCACCTTTAACCTTAGGAATACCACTCGCGCTAAAATGGTCCTGGCCCAAAATGTTCATAAGTTCAAATTGAGTAATGTTTTCCTTGACAACTCCCAATGGGTGAATTCAATATTTGACGTCTGTTGGAATGTTATTTCCCACATATACTTCTATAATCTATTTCTTGTCTCGGTCAACATAATTTTGGATCAAATAGTTCATTTCAATGTGGCATCCAAAGACAGTTCCACAATATAGCAATTTTACCAAAGAAACATAAGCGCAGGTATTTGGATAATACTGTATAATGACAACTGAGACTACTTGCCAAGAAACAAAATGACACTTGCAAGATGGTGGTTGTAATCCACAACTTGTAATATCTCAACATTTTGACATGTAATACTATTATCTTAATGTGCATTATATGGTAATGACATGAATATATATAAGATTTGCATACCTAATCTTATTATACATGGCAATCTATTTGGCATTTGCATATTTTGAAAAACATGGAATTATTTAATGCCTTGTATTGGATATATATTTGATGTAAAATGTTGAATTGCTAGACAAGGGCATAAATGATAAGAGTAAAAAGAATACATTTTCCTAACTAGTAGGTGAATTAGCAATTCACGAGAACTAGAGGAGCTATTGTGTAATTAGTAAGAAATATGGTAGGTGAAAGTGTAATTTCGGAAATTTGGTAGAATTTTCCTAATCAAGATTAATTAGTCTAATTGAGATTAATTAGCTTAATGATGATTAGTTAGCCTAATCAAGGTGCTAGCTTACATTACCTAAGCTAGTAGGTGGCCTAGTAGGTGGCCTAGTAGGTGGGCAAGTAGGAGGTGTTGGGCTATATTTGGCTAAGTCCATGTGTATTCAAGTGGGCAAGAGAGAGAAATGGAATAATAACTAGTTAAATAAGATGTACATCTTTTTGAGGTGCTCGTCTCTATTCAAGCAAGTAGGTGCATAGAAGAAAGGGAAAAACAAGAGAGAAAAGAAGGAAAAACAAAGGGAAAAAGGTGCTAGGGAGATTTCTATCTCAAATTGAAGCTAGACTTGAGAAGCTAAGGGTAAGAGTATTCTTTGTATGTGATTTAATTTCATTTCCATAGAGTTTTGATGGATGAATTAGAGGAATTCATATTGATTTGCTATGAAATCTTATATGACTTGTAGGAGTTTGAAAGTGAGCATTATATCTTGTCAATACTATATCCAGAGCAAGGTGAGTAACCTCTATCTTTGAGGAAACTTTTCAAGTAATGAAATTGTGGCATATAAATGATTTACTTTCAATTCATGAATTATGAGCACGTGTGTATATCATGATTGACTATATGTGCAAGAGATAGAGAGGATTATGTGTTGGAAACATGTTTATGTGTTTATGTGGTTGAAGAAGCAATTGTTCTATCACTACAAAGAGAAAGCTCCAAAAGGGAGTGTAGAAAAGCCTTCTAAGGCTTGAGTGTTCAATACGCCTTGTGTAGGGTATTGGATAGCTCGGAACAAGGATAAAGGGTGCCATTACGGGCACGGGGTAGTGAGAAGAACAAGAAGCTTTGGAGATAAATACTTACTTGGTTGTGATTCATTATGTTACATTGAATTGCATATCACGTGTTTAAATGATATACACAAATTTATGTCAAAGAGCATGTTATTCATTGAGCTTCTTCAGCTCATGTGGTTATTGAATAACCATTTCAGGTGAAAGGAAAGAGAAGGAGAAAGAGAAATAGAGGACGAAAGAGGAGAGCAAGTGTTTAATGTGCATATTGTATATGGCGTAGTTGATGTTGTTTGGGACTAAGGACTTGTAAATTATGTTGTTAGGTGAGCATGTGTAGAACTTGATGTATAAGACTCCTATGTTCATGTATGAAAGGTTTTGACAAGTGCTTTTGCTATTCAAGCATGTTTGATTGCTTAGATACTCATGGCTAGAATTGTGGATAGAAGCTGCTTCGATCGATCGAAATACACACTGTTTTAATTGTTTCAAAACGACGACTTTTACGGAAACAGATAACTTACCGTTTCAACGTTGGAACCTAGACTCAAACGACTATCTTTTGGTTTAAATCTAACTCAAATTCCTACCATACCCTTGGGGCTAATCACTTGTAAATGTGGTTTAAATGGGAGCCAAAAAACACATTTTGTACGTTATTAACATAGAGTCAGGCCTCGGTGGCATGTCATGTACCCTCGTGCCATACTTAGTGGATTTGGGTCGTGACACAACTAGTTACAACCAGAGAGAGAGCTGATTTAAGTTTAGATAATTGGCACTTTCAAACTCTAAAGCTTCAAATCCATAAACCATAGCAACTGGTAAAATAAGGGGACAGGACATGTAATTTACCTTGATAACTTGGGCTGCAACTCGGGGGGGTTGGGGCTTCATTTTAGGTTTGTCCAAGCTCGGCCCGAGTTTTAGTAGAGTCTGCCCAAACCCAAGCTCGACTTGAGCCCGAACAACCCAACCCAAGCCCGACTTGCGTGTTAGTATTGAAGCACGAGCCGAGCCCGACTTTAGCTCGAATTGGAGTAGATAAAAAAAAGGGTAACCGAGTGCACGAGGCTCCCGCAATTGCGGGAATTGGAGTAGATAAACAACAAAAATAGAGTACCAAATCTAATTTCTTAAAACTTTCCATTTATCAATTTAGCTATTGAATAATATCTAAAAGTGTATTTTTGTCACTGCAAAACAATAAAATTCACCGTTAAGAATAATACATATATAGAGTATAGTGAACTATAGTATATAAGCATATATATATATATATATATATATGTATAAGTCGGACTCGGGTTGATAATCTCTCAGTCCAAGCCATGGTTCAAGGTCGCGGTATCGGTCACGGTCGCTGAGGTCACGAAGACGACTCGGTCGCACCGATACGCTAGATTTAAGGTTAAAAAAAAATGAAAAAATAATGAAAAATTCTAAAATGATAAGAATAACAAATTGACATAATAGATTATCATAATAAACAATTTCTCATATATAAAATCACATTTTGTTCAATAAACATGTTGCCGATCTAGTGCCACATGTGTATTTCTTATTTCAAATTTAATTATAAACACTAAAAATAAATAACAATGCTATCTGTCATGATGTGATATTTAATAACAATTATATTAAACAATCACTAGTACAATACTTACATATTTAGTAACTTCATGATTGTTATAAGTGAAATCACAATTTTGTAAGCAATTAAAAAATTAAATAACAACTACTACTATAATTTTAAATATAACACACATGATATAACTACTACTAAAATAAGTTCTATTAAAAAAAAAAAGTATAGCAAAAAAGGTTAGAATAATGTAGTATGTAATATACGTTTAGCCAAAAAAAACAAAGAAAGGAACAAAGAAAAAGTTAAGTAGTACTCCCAATTCCCAAACATATTAAATGGAGACACAACGCAACCTCTTGACCAGCAAAAGAAAAAGTATGTAATACCCTAGCTACTGCTTTACCTCCTTCACACAGCCCTCTTGACCAGCAAATCAGACAAGACGAGAGAAATGGAGAGAGAGAGAGAGAGAGAGAGACCTCGACTACACAGATCGTGCGATAAAGAGAGAGAGAGAGAGAGGGAGAGACGAACAGCCCTATGCGAGAGAGAGAAGAACCGAACAGATCTATGCAAGACAGAGAGAGAATCAAGCAGATTTGTGATTTAGGAAGATGGATAAATTTAGATCTAGGAAGATGATAAAGAAAAGGTACCATTCGAAGCTTTTTCCCTCTTTCTTAGCCTCAAATCTGTCCTTTTGAGCTTCGTCTCGCCATCTCGGCCGAGATCTCGCACGATACGACACCATCTCGGTCGATACGTCGCGATACAGCCGATACCACCACCGATACTTCGTCGTTTTGAACAATATTTGTATTTTCTGTATATCTCATTTCGTAGGGCTTCGAAACCGAGTCAACTCGGCCGAGACGACTCGGCATCGGCTGAGACTTCGAACCCTAGCCCAAGCCCAACCCAAATTCAATTCGGTCTTGAACTTTCTAGCTCAAACCCTCCCAAGATACCTAAAAAAGTTGCCCAATCCATAGTAAATTAAGGGTTGGGCTCGAGTCGGGCTCGGGTTGGCCCGCGCAAGTTGCAGCCCTATAATGATAAACATGGACTTTTCACCGTATACTAATACAAACTAGCAATAAATCACCAACCGTCACAAGAATATGCCAAGAGGGGGAAAAAAACGAAGATTAGGAAGTAAGCACAATCACGCCCTTCTATTAAATATTCTAGAATTTTTATTAACAAGGATTACTAACTGATGGCAGATTCAATCATCCCACAAGCTTCATGTGACTAGTCAATGAAGTTATCAGTACGCGAATTATTAATTCCATAGTTTTAGGAAAAGAATTAAATAGCTGGTTGTTAACTGACCTGGCACTCTGGATCTCCGAAGCGCACATTGTACTCAATTAGCTTAGGTAAACCAGACTTCTTCTCTATCATGAGTCCAGCATACAAAACCCCCACAAATTTACATCCCTCTTGTGACATTCCCTTGACTGTAGGAAGAATTATAGATTTCATGACCAATGATTGAAGTTCTTTAGTTAATATAGGTGCAGGAGAGTATGCCCCCATCCCACCGGTGTTGGGCCCCGTATCACCATCCCCTACTCGTTTGTGGTCCTGAGCAGATTCCATAGGTATAGCATTCTCTCCATCCACCAGAGCAAAAAATGATGCCTCTTCTCCTTCCAAAAATTCCTCGATAACGAGACGACAACCAGCTGATCCAAACACCCCCTTTATAAGCATTGACTCAACAGCTTCATAGGCCTCCTCCAGTGTCATAGCAACAATAACCCCCTTTCCAGCAGCCAGACCATCTGCTTTGACAACAATAGGAGCTCCTTGCTCTTTTATATACTTTTTTGCAGCAGATGGGTCGATAAAACTTTGATACTGTACCATATCAAGTAAAGCGTTGGTGACAAAGAGGTAATCACGAAAAATGTTCAAGCATTAACATGGACAAAAATGAAAGCAAGTAAGATAGTCTCAGACTCAGAACAAAATGTTGCCTACTAAATAAAGCCAGTGAATAACCATTCATTATAGACGCCGATTGCTCATGGCTATAAATTAACTCCAACCTTGTTCACTCACAACACCCCTAATGCCAAATATCAAAATTCAACAACACTACAGTGACAAAAAGTTCTTATTTCCTACCTTGAACTAACCATTTCAGATTCTAATACACGTAAAATAATCAATATAGCATAGTTGTTATTTTTCTAGCCAAAAAGATGAGACAAAATAAATATGGTTCACTAACAGGGGCGAATTTACAGTGAAGGGTGGGGGGGCTCAAGCCCACCACAAGTTTTTGAAAAATTGCACATTTGTACTATAAAATATATATATATAATATATTTTACAGTTAAGCCCCCCCTGAAAATTATAAAATCCCCCCTGACATTATAAAATTTTCATATTAGGTCTAAAATATACACAAAATATGTACAAATAGGTCCAAAAGCCCCCCTGACATTATAAATTTGTCATATTACGTCTAAACTATACACAAAATATGTATAAATAAGTCCAATATCCCCCTCTGACATTATAAATTTGTCATATTAGGTCTAAAATATACACAAAGTATGCATAAATAGGTCCCCAAAAAATAAATTCGGCGGTATCAAGCCCCCTGGAATGATTTTCTAAATCCGCCCCTGTTCACTAACTTTTAGTTTTGTTTGCTTAAGCCTTTTGAGATTAAAACAGGGGACAAACCTTAGCAGTGGGGATTCCGTATTTGTCACACAAACTCTTCATGAAGTTCTTGGAGCCTTCCAAAGCAGCAGCTTCAGATGAAGGGCCAAAAGTAGGAATCCCAGCCTTAACTAGGTCATTTGCAAGACCTGAAACAAGAGGAGCCTCTGGTCCAACCACAACCAATCCTACTCCCCATTTGTGGCAGAAGGAAGTCACCGCAGAACTATCTAAGATGTCCAGGTCAGAAATACAAGTGGCATACGATGAGCTGGCAATCCCAGCATTTCCAGGTGCACAAAAGACGGCATCGCAGGAGGGAGATCGCTGCAACGCATAACAAAGTGCATGTTCCCTTCCCCCTCCACCAATGACCAACACAACCACTCTCTCTTCTGCAATATCAATTAAAAAAGATGAATCAATGACAAGGAAATAAAACATAAAGTCAGATAAAAGGCTAGATGAATCACCATGTAATAAATTAACAAAATAATTTCTATTTTGATCAAATTTTTTTCATTTTTGAGTTGTATAGATGCCACAGAGTTGATGAATGGTCTTCAAAATGAGACAGTGTGGTGGGAATATAGTTCACAACATCCACGTTAAAGAGTATAGAACTGATTGTTCCTGCAGCAGCATTAATGACTTGATTGACCCTAATTATGCACATTGACCATGGGAAATAATCTAGCAATTCCTAAAAGACACTGCTGAAAAGATTTAAACTATTCCACTAGCCGCCAATAAGTGGCAACATTGACCAAGCTATTCACCTATTGCTTGAGGACAAAGAAACAGTCGGCATGATGAGTAATATAATTTTAGACCCAGTCACTATCTATATAACTCAACCAGGATCGGTGGAACAATAGCATTATCAATCCTATGAGTTTAGGAAGTCACAATCGTGTTGGGAAACTTTATGGATGCCTTTTGTAGAGCAATGTACAAAAATGAAAATGTTTCTATTCTTCAGTGCCAGTGAGGAATAAAAATCAAATACAATAAGAAACTATCATGAAAATTGCGGGCAGCAACACCAAATCAGAAATAGGAACTCGTTAAACTCTTAGGACGAGACACATCACTTTTTGACTTTTCAGAATCAAATCTGTGGATTGTAACACAAATGCCGTTTAAAGGCAACTCGATCAAAATCCGGAAGGGAAAAAAGAAGAAGAAGAAGAAGAAGAAATCAAAGGTGCACAATGTTTTTCTCTCAAGCACAAGGTAAATTTTCTAAAATTTTGTCATTGAGAGATGAAATTAAGCCATCATTATATTCATGTCTACGATTAGAACCTTAAAAAAAAAGCACTAAGAGGGCATTTGGAAGTATTTCAATACTTTATATTCATATTTAACTGAAACACAGAAGAACCCGAATTAACTTTTTTCTGTCTTCCTTCATTTTCTCAGCACCCAAAACAGAGTAAATGGAGGTCAAAAGAGACGACACTTTCTCACCAGAAACGCCATTCTCCGAAGAAAGGCTGCTGAACACTGTGGTGGAGAATGATCGAGAGCCACTGTACTGGTGAGAATTCTGAGCACTGCAAAGATTCAAAGAATTTGAATTGAGCAGCCCCAAATGGAAAATTGGTGATTTGTTGAAGCTGCTTAATAAACGAAGATTGGTTACGAATGACGGCTTTGATAAACAGTTGTGATGTCTGTCCAGAAATTTCATAGAAGCCCCTCCGGTGATGTATGAAACGCAAGCCATTCCTGTTTGTTTACTCACAAAATCAAAATCAAAATCCAAGAAAACAAGTGTGGTTTTGGTTTTTAAAGAATCACAGACAAGGAAATGAACTTCACGTCACTTGCCACTGAAAACCATTTAGGATAACAAAACTCAACTGAAAAAAATGAATTGTGCTAATCAATCAAAGACAAAGAAGTGAAAGTAACCAAGCACAGAGGATTTGAAAGATTCCAATCAAAGACCCAAATTTTAAAAAATTCTAGGTTTAACCCCCCCCCCCCCCCCCCCCCCCCCCCCCCAAACACACACACACACACACACACACACACACAAAAAAAAAAAACTGACCTCAAATTTGGGAATAGGCTTGTATAAAAACCAAAAAGCAATGGAATAAAGATGAGAGGAAAAAAAAAAGCAATGAAATGAAGATGAGAGTTGGACTAACGTGAACACTGAACATAAATAATTCCATAGAAAGCCAATCAAACACCCAAATTTAAAGAAAAAATTCTAGCTTTTGAGCAAAAAATCAACAAATACTGACCTCAAATTTGGGAATAGGGTTGTATAAAAATTAAAAAGTAAAAAAAAAAAAAAAAAAAAAACAAAAAAAAAAACAAAAAGCAAGGAATAAAGATGATAGATAAAAACTAAAAAGCAATGGAATGAAGATGAGAGAGATACTAGGGTGAATTACACAAGCGGAGATAAAAACTGAAAACCAGACCATTCATTGAACCAAGAAAAATGAGTGATTCAAGCGTCAGGTGAACCGCATTTAAACCGTGATGTAATAAATATATTTATCTATAAAAATAAATTATAAAATATCCTCATAATTATTCATAAATATATTTATATACACTTTACAAAGTTAAATTATCTCCTAATTAATTGTTTGAATCACGTATGCTAATACTTTGACAGACATACATGGTAACAATTCAAGCATTCCTAATCAACCCCTCAAATTCCTCCATTTGGTCAGCAAAATACACCAATTAACAAACTAATTGCATATCAGTTGTTGACCTATGCATCCAAATATGGCAACAAATAAAAGCATTAATAATTTTAACTCCTAAAATTCATCCAAAAAAAAACTGCTACACGAATTTAGCACCTCAATATAATCACATATCAGTTCCTTTCACAGTTTCACCAATCAACACCCAATAAAACCCGAGAGAGAGAGAGAGAGAGAGGAAAACAAATTCGTTTCAAATAAACCCAATTATAGCAATCCAAGAGGAAGAGAGAAAGAAAGTAAAACAGAGATGTACCTCTTTAGACTTTAGAGAGAGATAGAGAGAGACGATGACGGTCCGCGGGGAGGAGCTCCGGTGGAATGACTGCGCAAGTGAGAGTAAGGGGTGAGTGAGGCTTGAGAGAAGTGGAAAAGGGCCAAAAGGGGGGGAGGCAAATGAGATTCTTTGTGTGTCACCTAATTTCACTTGGCACTACCAAATTATTCTAACCATGTGTGCGTCCGTCCAATAACTACAAACACAATTCACGTGTATTTTAACAACAAAGAGAGAACATGATCCTCTAAAATCTCAAAATATCATATGGGTACATGTGTAATCCGTATAAACAAATTATGATGAAAAATTACAACAAAAAACTTTCGTAATACAATTCCTAAACGAAAAATCCTTAAGCCAAAAGCCAAACAGCCCTTGACAAAACTATTTCTTTGACAGCCACTTGAATTAAAGTGCCTACTCCGCTTGAAAGACTTCAAATCTTCAGAAAAGCAAGAACTATATTAGAAGGGAAAAAAAAATTCGGAAAAGGGCCATATCCATAGTGGAGGAATGCAAAATAACAAAAAGAATATAACAGTTGTAGCTACTGCTTCTTCAAGAGCAACGATCCAACTTTATCCCCAGTGGCTTTATTGTGCTTCACTTGGCTTCCATCACACAAATAAAAATCTAAGACCTCCAGCACCAGAAAAACTTAAAACCCAGAGGCGGCGAAACTACCACAACCAGTGATCACCCAAATTCCACAGAAATAACCTTTTTCCTTTGAAAATGTAATCAAGATATAACAAATTACCTCGAGAACATAATACCAAAAACTAACCCACAATGCCCAACTAATTCCTGATGCACGTGCGTGATAGTGGGGACATTCAAATTTAAAATATATATATTTGCAAAAGTTGAGTGAGCTCTCCATTAAAAAGAAATGATAAGGCTGAGTGAACTTTCCAATAAATAATAATGAAAGGGATAGGCAATAATAAGAACAAATGCACATAACAAATTTGTTATTATGACAAAAGCTGAATGATACGACATTATTGAGAATAGCCCACCTCAATTTGCTTCAGCCGAAACTCTAACGAAGCTCTTTTAGTGTTCTCCCATATATTTTATATGCCATAATCAATAGCTAGCTTGGTCAACTAATGCGAATAATTAAAAAGTATAACGCATATAGCATAGAAAGACAACTGATAGAACATCATATTAGTTTTCAAGAAAAGAAAACAACTGAAGTGGAAAAAAAATATCAAACCCAATTAAGTAACAACCTCAACACCCAACAAAATAAGTAATAATCACAGTTTAAACATATTTTCTAAAAGGTTCATATTTTCTTTAGTTACTAAAACCAACATAAAGCATTGGGTTTGATTTATGCCAACCAAACAACATAAAAGAGTAAAAGCCTAAATAAGCAATATTCAATTGCATTCAATTCACAGAGAGAGAAGGAGGAGTGATGAGTTTACTTTAATTTTGTGGAGTTACTTGATAGCTTCAACCTGAAAAGGCAACATTAAGAATAAGAAAAAAAAATGCACCATATGAGATTAAAACACTGCTTTTGGTCCAGAATATCAGTGTAAAAGAAGAAAATTCGACTTTAAACTCCACAATTGAACCATGGAATGCCACAATTCGACTTTAAACACTGCTTTGGCATTTAATCAACTTAATTTAAACAGAGTGAATTAAGTGCGAATTGTAGATAGATATTGAAGTTGTAGAAAAGTTTAGAAAACACCCAGACTTGGAGAACATGCACAGGACACTCTCTAATTGGTGGAATAGGAACGTTGTCAACAAAAATTCATGACGAATCTAGGGGGGAAATCAAATAATTGATTTAGGGTTCAAACATCAAAATCAACAATAAACCTTGAAAGTGTGTGAGTGAGCGGCGGTGTGTGTGTGTGTGTGTGTGTGTGTGTGTGAGAGAGAGAGAGAGAGAGAGTGTGTGTGTGTATACCGAGGGATGCAAGAGTCGATAGGTTCCCGGCGGAGTCGGTGGTTTTCAGTTGTGATGGTGGTCCTGGAGGAGAGGATCTAAGAAAAAGAGAAGAATGAAATAGAGAGAAAGATCAGAAGTTATGTGAGAGATTTCCTTTGAGGAAGAGGTGGGGAAATGAGTTGCTTGGATGTTGATTTCGGCAGTTATGGAGCCGAGAGAGCCCGCCCCCAAAATTTTGGGGTTTTGAAATTGGGGATTTGAAATTTTGTACTGTGCTTCTTGCGGACTGTTGTTTATGTAACCCCCAAACTCAATCTCAGTACTTACTTATCTTTGGTCTTAGGCAGACAAACCCTTTCCTTACTTATTACTCCGTATATAAGTTGTTTATGTCCCCCCAAACTCAATCTTAGCCCTTGTTTATCTTTGGTTTTTGGGGGGACAAATTCTTTCCTAGTTTATTATATAGATTAGGTATAATTCGTGGCTAAAGCTACTACAGAATAATTCTAACTATACGTTCTACTAGTAATTATTTCTACATGCCTTCGGCACTTAGCACAATTCCACATCTATTTTAAAAACAAAAAAGAAGACATTTGTCCACCAACATTCCAATATGTCACACCTGAAAAAATGCAACAAAAACAAAATATCACACACTTACACTCAAGCATAATAAAAAGGCTCATAGGAATGGCATAATACATTAAGGTCATCCAGTATGTATTCAAATGTAAAAAAATAATAAAAATTAAAAAATAAACAAACACGAATGAAGCAAGAAACTATCAATACATTGACATAAACATATTACATCACTATGATCACGCAATTCCTCTTGCCCTTTGTAATCCCTTCCTCTTTCAATCTTACTAAGAAATTTCAACTTTTAAGAACTCCACAAAATTTGCATAATACAAAAGGAGTATGCTAATGGAAAACAATAAAGAAATCTATCTATATAATAAGCAAGGAATGGGTTTGTCTCCCCCCAAGACAAAGACAAAGAAGGGCTGTGATTGAGCCTTACCAATGACAAAGAAGGGCTGGAATTGAGTTTGGAACTCTTCTCCCATACGCCTCTCCTTCACAATTAACCCGTCCTGCCTTTCTCTCTCTCTCTCTCCCCTAACCCTAATGTTTCCAATTCAAAATTTGAAACTTCTCATGTGCTTCTCTCTCTGCTCTCCCTCACCTCTCTCTCATCTCATCTGTTCTCCCATCTGTCTCTCCCTTAGGACAGTCGGTTTCTTCTTCTTCCTCCCTCCCTCTCCTATGTTCTCTTCCTCGATGGATTGGGTAGATTTCATCTCTTCAATATTGTCTCTGTTGTGATCTCCGAAGAAGGAGCAGTGAGCTCCATTGGTGTCACACCCCAACCCAGCTCGTGCGGATTAGGACACGTGTAACAATGCTACAAGAGTCCACGTACATTAATTTGCAAAGAAGCATTCGAATTACTAAGAATCGCATGTGTTTAGCAACATTAAACAAATTTATTGTTACAAAACAGCCCCCAAGGGTAAAATAGTAATTAATAAGGTATAGCAAATTTTATACCAAAAGATAGGTCTTTGAGTCCCGGTTCCAACGCAAAAAACGGCACGCGAATCTGAGTTTTCTAGAGTGAGTTATGTCCGTTTCCGTAAAAGTCGACAATGCAGCAAAATGGGCTGCGGATCGATCCGCCCCAAAACCGGATCGATCCGGATTTGGCAGAATGCCATTTCTGCACTATCCAGCTGCTCCGGATCGATCCGATTCCTGCAGAACCCCATTTTTAGCAGATTTCCCTTGTTTAAAAAGTCCCAAACTTCACCAAATTCAAGCCACTACCCAATTCTGCTTTGGACAGTTCTTGGCGATGTGTCCCGGTTGTCGGCAAACATTGCAAATGATTGGATTTGGAAGTTGATTGCATCGGCCCCAATGAAATTTCTGACATGTCTGACACCTCGGTTTATATCCACCAGAACCACTACCAAAACTAACTGATGATCCTCCTGAACTCTGCCTTTTTGCGCTCCCTTGACTACTGAACTGACTCGATCACGGTCGTTTACTTTGTTGACCCGGTGGTGGTGGCAAGTTTGAAGTATACCCAAGGTCTCTCTCAGCAATAGAGGCTATATCTAGTGCCTTAGCATAGATCTCTGGCCGGAATACAGTCACTCGCCCTCGGATATCTCTCCGGAGTCCCGCTACAAACTTTCTTGCCTTCACTTTCTCGGTTATTACGATATCTCCGGCAAACCTTGCCAAACTTGTAAATTGTGTTGAATATTCACGCACTAACTTTCCCCCTTGCACTAACTCCATGAATTCTTGAGCCTTCTGATCCCCAAACGATTCCGGGAAGTATTGCTCATTAAAAATTTCAAGGAATTGATCCCAAGTAGTCGGTTGACCCGGACCCAACTTAGTACGCCACCAATATTGCGCTTCGTCCTTCAATGTATCGGCTGCAAACAACACCTTTTGTTCCTCTGTACACGGTAAATACCCTGAAGATTTTCTCCATATCTGAGATCCAAAAATTTGCCTTCATCGGATCGGCTTCCCCGCGGAATATGGTCGGCTTTTGTTTATGAAATTTTGAAATGGTTACAACTTCTTCCCCCGGATTTGGATTTGGTTGTACTGGTCGTTCCTCTACCACATGAGTTTCAGCGACTCGGACCAATCCTTCGATTGCCCTTTCAACACGTTCCATACGATTTGAAGTGTCACCTCCAGACATTATGCCTGGCACTCACATGTAGTACACACATGCACGTTACTTTTAAGAAACACACGACATGCTAATCAATATTTAAAAGCATGCTAAGTAAACGTGTATGTATGTTTATGCAACTACGTGTTGTGGTGTGCACACTCCGCGTCGTATACGTCTCTCGTCCCCAAAGGCTCTAACCTATTGCTCTGATACCAAAAATTGTCACACCCCAACCCGCCTCGTGCACATTAGGACATGTGTAACAATGCTACAAGAGTCCACGTACATTAATTTGCAAAGAAACATTCGAATTACTAAGAATCGCATGTGTTTAGCAACATTAAACAAATTTATTGTCACAAAACAGCCCCCAAGGGTAAAATGGTAATGAATAAGGTATAGCAAATTTTATATCAAAATATAGGTCTTTGAGTCTCGGTTCCAACGCAAAAAATGGAGCGCGAATACGAGTTTTCTAGAGTGAGTTATGTCAGTTTCCGTAAAAGTCGACAGTGCAGCAAAATGGCCTGCGAATCGATCCGCCTCAAAACCGGATCGATCCGGATTTGGCAGAATGCCATTTCTGCACTATCCAGCTGCTCCGGATCGATCCGCTCAAGGCCCGGATCAATCCGGTTCCTGCAGAACCCCATTTTTAGCAGATTTCCCCTGTTTTAAAAGTCCCAAACTTCACCAAATTCAAACCAACCCACATGAAACTTTAAGAACCCACTCCAATCCATTTTAAACATACTCAAACATTCCCAAACACAAATTTCACACTCTTCAAACATAGATTCATGAATATAACCTCAATTAAATGCAACAAGTTTCCTTAAAATCAAACTCTTAAACATGAACTTGTTAGGAATGAACTTAAGTAAATCAATCCCCAAGGACACTTCTAAAATCATTTTATAAGCATTCCAAAGTCTTGAAAAACTTCATAACCATGACCATAAACATATTTAAATCCCTTCACACAATCAAGATATGACTCAAACTTCATTTGAACAAATTGAGTCACGGAAACCCCATACTTGGTAAAACTAACATACGTAATGAAAATCACTAGAACCAAAGAGTCAAGAACTTTACAACCCTCTTGCTTGCAAATAATCGTTATCCAAAATGATTGTGACACTAACCGAACTTGCCGGAAAGGTCCAATCTTAACCATCTCACACATATCCGTAGTTAAGACTTTAAGGATTTATATAGAATTTACAAAACAAACTTCGATTCCTCTAACTTCTTACCCAAAGCTAACTATTAACATAGAGAATTATACAAGTTTCTACAAATTTACATTATCCACATGAGTCATGGGACTCTGAAACTAACTCCATGGATACAACCATGAGTCAAGTCTTAAATTCACAAGTCCAGGATACTAACCCACAAGTTACATTATATTACAAGTTATAAACATAATTACAAGACCCAAATCTTTTCCCCAATCCCGAGCACGTCACTTCCTCTCCGGGTATGGCTCCGTACCTGCGGTGGTTGTTATTTACCACAACAGAAACATAAAATGGTTTTCTTAAGCATTACGCTTAGTGAGAATTCTAAACATGGCTGAATATTTGAACATGTGCAATGCAACAATAAACACATAAATCATATCTTTGTAATCGTCGAGTCACCGGTTCAATGATTCATTCAGACCCGGGACCTCCCTTGGTCCCGTGGTCACTTATATTCCTTGGACTTCCGTATTTCTCGAATTCTTCCTCTTCACCACCCTTATTACTCCCAACTAATGAATCATTTTCTCAGTGCTCATTGAATACCACATAAACATATAAGCACATAACCACGTAGGCACATATAATCTTCATAAAGCTAACATGCAATTTACAATTTAGTAACTACATGCTTTCTAAACATGAATAATCAACACAATAAGACCATTATCTACATCTCTACATCATTGATGCCTTGAACATAGTTTAACACAACCATTCTTTAGGCTAGAAAACTCACCTTAGCAAGATCTACCCAAATTCAAGCTAGAAATGAAGAATCCCTTCACAAATCTTGCTCAATTCTTACCCAAAGTAAATCCTACATAGTTTTGGTTCAAAAAATATCATTTATCAAGAACGGTTTCGGAAAAACGTTGCCAAAAATGAAAACAAATTACGTGCATGTGATCCTCTTACCTCCACGAGTCCAAAAGTGGTCTCGGATCGTAAATCCGGCGAACGACGGCGACGATACGGCGAAAGACGTCGTCGGTGACGGTCCGTCTTCTCTCTCGAAGCTCTCTTCTTCTTTTCTTCTTTTAATTCAGTAAATATGAGACTCTTCCTATGTCATGACACACACATGCAAGATGTGTTGATGTGTCAAAGCCTAAATTTAGCCATTTTTCGGTTACACCCCCGGAACTTATTAAGTTCTTATTATGAAATCCCCCAAACATTCCATTAACTACCCAATTATCCATTGAGTGTTTGTCTAAGTTTCGCATGGGTTCCAACGTGGGTCCCATATATTTTATGAAGTTGCTATTGCACCTACTAATTATTAATCTTTTTCAATTATACCCTTATTTGGGTGCCCAAACTAATACCAAATGCTAAACATATATCATCATATAATATGAAAGCATTCAAACAAATAATCATGTAATCATATAAATGCATTTAATCACATAAAATACAAATTTTATTTAGGCCCTTCACTGGGTCCCACTTCCAAACATGTCCCTCCTCACTAGGGACTTTTCCAATTGGTGTCCTTTTCTGAACACATTTTCCACGGGCGAGTCCAAGCCTCCCCTTAATCTATTTTATACACTAATTATATTAATTAATGCATATAACATGATAATTAACCCGTTTTCCGGGTACGGGTGTTACAATTGGTTATTTCTAGGAGGTGGGTTTTATTTTTCCTTGATTTAATTTGTGCTACATTGTTGAAGCTTCGAATACCATATTGTTTTGTATTTGTGGGTATTGATTTTTCATTTATTTATTTATTTATTATTTTTTTCCCCTTTGAATTAATTGAAGCTTTAAGTACCAATTGATGGTATTGAATCTATAGTTACCATAACTTAGAGCTTTGCGTTAAAGTTAAAACATAATGGTTTCTTTCTTTCATTGAAACATAATGGTTTCTTTCATTTAAAGATTTGCCCACTAACCATGAGTCTTATTTGAGTGAAATTTTGCTTGATTATATCTTCATATTTTATTGCTGTATTTTTTAAATTTTGTTTTAGCTCAGGTAAAGTACTACAGATATGTGTTCCATGTGAATTCTGGAAATGGGCTTATTCGCACAATTCTGGATGGAAATGGGCTTATTTGCACAATTCTAGAATGCTTGAGGTAGAAAGAAACCATTGTGGTAAGTTTCATATTTCTCCCCCCAAGTTTAGTTTTATTTAGTAGAAATCCTAAACAGATTTGTAATCCATGTGAATTTTTCTCCGTGAGGTTTGCAGATGTTATTAACACATATTTTCATCTGTGTTGGTCAAGGTTGTGCAGCTGCTCTAAATTATGTTGTTTTCAAGAGAAGATTGGGCAAATTTAAGGCCAGTTTGATTTGCTATTATTTTAGCACTGTTCTAGCTTATTAATTTTAAGGGTTAATTACACTTGCACCCCCTGTACTTTGGGTCAGTTTCACTTTGACCCCATGTAGTTCAAAAGGTGACACTAACACCCCCTATACTTTGACCCCCAGTATGTTGGGTTGATCAATTTTTTTGGGTTCATCAAAATTTTCAAGTTGTTTGATGTTTTGGTATGTTTTGGGTTGTATATAAAAATTCGATCAACCCAAAAAAAATTGATCAACCCAACATACATACCGAAATCAAGAACACCCTCTATACATTCTGCACAAAACTAGTCCCAGAATTTAGCTTCTCTCTCTATCTCAATCTCTTATACTCTCTTCTCTACCTCTCGCATGTTCACGAATTTGAAGATGGTTAGAAATGGTCGCTGGTGGTGATGGCCGAAGTCAACGGCCTCTCTTTCTTCTTGTTCTCTGGTGGTGGACGGATTGGGTTTTGATTTGGGGTTTTGATTTTTGATTTTGGTTTTGATTTCATTGCTTAGGGCCTTGCTGGAGAATTCCTGTGCTGAAGAAGGAGAAATTTTAGGGCATTTTGGTCTTTTACAAGTAATATTTGATGGAAAATTTCAGTACAAGACAATCTTCCGTTAACTTTAATGGAATTCCTGACGGTGACACTTTACATTAAAGTATAGGGGGTGTTAGTGTCACTTTTTAAACTACAGGGGGTCAAAGTGAAACTGACCCAAAGTACAAGGCGTGTAAGTGTAATTAACCCCAATTTTAATTTTAGTTATTTCCTGGATTCCATAAGAATTTGCTACTTGCACCATAGTTTCTTTCTACATTCATATCAATGAGTATCATAATACTCGCTTTGTGATCAATTAAGATTTAATGCTTTCTACATTCTTTGCAAGTGTATATGTAATGTAAACATTGAGACTATGACTACATTTGTGGAATTTGCAGGGGGATTTATATATTTGTTCACACTATGATGATTCATTTTTTCAATTTTTAGGATCCAAGTTCAGTCTTCTATTTTCTTTTTTCCTTTTCTTCTTCCATCTTTATGTGCCCTTGACCACTTTTGCTGCATATATTTTGCCGTTTCTATCCGAGTATGTAACTATGTCATACGTCGTTTGCAGGTATTGTGGAATTACCTTCTCTCTATGCTCAAAGGTGGATGAGATGCACAGACTGTATTGTAATTCTTTATAGTCACTTGGTAAATGCTTCATTGCTTTAGCTACAAATTCAACAAAAGTTTGAAACTTCTCAAGCATATTTTGATTTTTTATTTTTTCCCTTCAAAAGGTTTCACCATGTTCATGCTTCATGCAAATTTATTTGTGTTGTTTAAAGGCTCGATCAGTTGTTGACGAAGAAAGAAATGAGGTTTCCGTCACCGATATACTCTCTCTCTCTCTCTCTCTCTCTCTCTCTCTCTCCCCTTTGCACGCCCACACATACACCCGAGAATCCACACACACTGCCTCTGTACACACACAGGTGGGTCTCATAATGAGTTTGGTGAAGCTTTGATTCCACCGGTGGGTTTTCTTTTTATTTGTATCCTTTTGAATTCTTTTTGAAGATTAAAAAGTTTGAAATTTTATAAAGAAACTTCTTTCACTATCAGTACTTTAAAAAACACTATTTTTTTTTTTGGAACTTCTTCCTTCTTAATCTTCTACATAAAAGTGCCCAATTAGCAACTACATTGGATTCGATTCATTAATTTTTTTAATAAGTCCATTCAAACTCTGCAAGGTTGTACATCTTTCTAACTTATGATCAGTTTTGGCACCATAGCTCATTGCAGTTTAGTTTTCTTGGGTAAATATAAGGAGGTTCACGTTCAGTCATGTTTGCTTATTTTGGTTTGGTTTCCATTTGAGGTTTTATTAAATAAATAAAGAATCTTACTCAATAATAATTTTAATACCCCATTTGACTCTTTATTAAAAAGTTCCTAACATAAAAACACCCACTTGGATTTGTTGCAAGAGTTGTTGTATGTCTTTGTGTTTAATTTTTTTTTCTTTGAGTTTTTTGTTGTGGGAATCACTCCAATTTAGTATGTCTATATGTACAATCCATGGCTTAAATCTTAGCCAAAAAAAAAACTAAATAAAACCCATGACTGATTGTTTTGAACTAAATTAAAGTAATGTAAACTTCTATTATTATTCCCTTGACACAATTGAAATAGGTACTCTGTTTATTCGTAGTAAAATAATTGGTTTCAGTAATCAATTGGGTGTCCAAGATAGTGGGGTGCTATTTTATATTGTGCTTGATGTGTGGGAATGTGGCTACATTGTCTTGAGGAGAGATCCATTGAGAAGTTCACTTGCTTGAACATGACATAGACACAAACTTTTTGGCTTTAAGCAGTTTTTTCTAAACTGGTTTGAGAACTTCTAAACAATTCTTGCAGTGTTGGAATGTGCTCTTTTCTAAGCAGTCTTTTTCCCCACTTTTTCAGCAGCATATTAACTCTTTTTTGTGTATTTTTTTTAACTAACATAAAATTCACTTCAACTGCTTATAAATTTCTAGATTGTAGGTTGTGTTGCCGTTGATTGATAGTGGTGCTTCGTGTTGTCAACGATGGTAGTGATGATTCTCTATCCAATTTTGTTTGTTTATTTCACCTTCCGAATTTCCTTCACATGTTTTACCTTCCAAATTGCATGCATTACTCCTTAACTTTAATTGACCATAGTTCATTCTTTCAATCTTTCAAAACTGGGAGTGTTTTTGGGATGCAGTCACCACCAAAATCAACTTTTTTCAACATTGTTTCAAATATTTTTGAAGTCTGGGGGAGTGCTTTTGGGATTAATGAGCAGTGCTTGGAGCTTCAAAAGAATAAAATGATGATTCCAAAATGCAGGTAAAATGATTAATATATTTCAGCCCAAGCAGCCCCTTATGCCCTCAATTTCAGCTTTTTAGATTTTTATCGTGTGTAATATTTGCTTTGTCCAAAGCTTTACGAATTATACTCAAAGAATCCCCTTACTAAAAAAATAAGTGAAGCTTGGAGGAGAATACACCAAAAAATTGAGAGTATTTAACCCCGAATGTCTTGCAGGGTGGGAGATTCATGGTTTCCGTACCATGGAAGGTCCGAACACATATCGATATTTTCTTCCCCTATTTGCAGGGTGGGTGTTTTTTTCCCCTATTTGCAGGGTGGGTGTTCGGACCTTCCATGGTACGAAAACCATGAATCTCTCACCCTACAAGACGTTCGAGGTTAAATACTCTCTATTTTTTGGTGTATTCTCCTCCAAGCTTCACTTATTTTTTTAGTACGGGGATTCTTTGGGTATAATTCGTAAAACTTTGGACAAAGCAAATATTATACACGATAAAAATCTAAAAAGTTGTGTAAAATGCATACACACATGCATACAAGTTGAATATAGGATCGTTACCTAGCGGAATAATTCAACTTGGATCGAAATCGGCGTTGTTACGAACCCCCTTTGTAAACCACGAGATTACTGCCTCCGTGCGCTTCCTTATACCTCGTTCAGTCGCAGAGAATACTTCTTGAGCGTTCTCTGATAAAGCCACAATCTAAATCCCAAGCCTCAAGGTGATTAGCTAGAGAGAGAACTCGTGAGTTAGAGAGAGAGAAAGACTAACCTGAGGGAGAAAAGAGGGGCTGCTGAGATTGTATTCTCATCTCCTATAGGTTTTTGTGTAATGCATATAACTATATATAGGCATATCAAAAACCTAATGGGCTTGGACCCCCAAAAAACCCGTTCCTTTGGTGTCCAAGACGAACCTCTTTGGACCCAGTCCAATAACATGTGGGTGCCCGTATGGCCCGTCCACAATATTTGTTACATCTCCCACTCACCCACATAGGATTGATACTAAAACCAA
This sequence comes from Hydrangea macrophylla, assembly GCA_033977485.1. NCBI lineage: Eukaryota > Viridiplantae > Streptophyta > Magnoliopsida > Cornales > Hydrangeaceae > Hydrangea > Hydrangea macrophylla. The sequence goes on from CM066996.1 coordinate 82,551,591, forward strand.
TCTCTCAACTCAACTGAACTTCTCAACTCTTCATACAGGGAAATAGAACGTGCGACCTTACGAAAAGAAAGTACAGCGATAGGAGTGTAATGCCAAATCATCACCATAACCAGCAAGACACATCACTCGGAAGCTTCTCGTGTATGCCTTAGACGATTCAACCACACCGGACACAACATTCTCAATCCCTCGGTGAAAAGAATTGCTGCACCATCTCAATGTAATGTACTCATGACATATCAGTAACAAATTACGATTGTCGCAGGCCTGCTAATGAGTCATAAAAAACATGGTGTGTTATTGAATTGTCTTCCCTGAGCCCACATGCCAATCTGACTAACTTAACCGCTTGCCCAGACACACCCCATAGAACGGAATTATCTCTTCGTTCTAGGATAGCATGCTAAAGTAGCTGTCATCAAGCGTCCTCTTCATGACATAGTCTCAAGTCGTGAAGGCAACCAGTTTGTAGGATAACCAATATCTTGGATATGCTACATGGCTCACACAGCAATGAAGAGGAATCCATTCACTGCTCCACAGTCGATCGCAAAAGCACATACAGTATGATATGTATGCTATGGCGTTCTTCCATAAAAATGGGCATGTCACTCTGTGTTTGGAAAAACAAGTAACGCCATACGAATCTTAGTCTAGACGTTACACAAAACGTCTAACCTGAGTCTCCAGCACAGTCGCTCTTCTTAGCGCCCGTCTAAAAATTCACATTCGGCTGTAAACAGGCTACATAGAGTTGTGGGATATCTCTATGTTCGACCAAATGTAATAGGTCTCATCTTAGATCCATCTAAGGCGACATATAGAAATAATAGGATTTATATCTAGCTCGCTGTCCTTATACTGCGTAGATATAAGTGTTCAAGCTCGCTTTCTAAGCGCTATGGACACATATGTCCTAGCTAGCTATCTAAGCGTCATGAACACAAATGTCTCATCTTGCTCGCCATCTAAGTGCCGTGGACATGCATGTCCTACTTCGCTATCTCGGCGCCAAGGTGAATCACCCGTGTGAGCAGGTCGATTCAAGCCCGGTGACATATTAGAAATGTGCATTCATTCCATTCATACAACAATTATATATATGGAAATCAACAAATTTATTATTAACCGGATAATAATAAGAATAATAATGTCAAATCCAATACAAGTGTCTAAGCATATCAAATCCTACGAAGTCCCATGCTGCTAATGTGGGATAGAAAAACATCTCTGGCAATGGGCTTGGTCAATGGATCAGCCACCATGCTGCCAGTGGAGATATGCCTCAAGACAACTTTCCCTTGCGCAACCATGTCTCGAATGTAGTGATGACGGATATCTATGTGCTTTGACTTCCCATGGTATTTGGGGTCTTTTGCATAGGCCAAGGCTGATGTGCTATCGCTGTAAATGAGCACTGCTTCATCCCCATAAGGCGAAGAGCCTAGGCGTCGCAAAAACCTCCTCAACCAGACAGCTTCCTGAACAGCTGCCAAACAAGCCACATACTCTGCCTCCATCGTGGATAGTGCGATGCATGGCTGCTTCTTGCTACACCAAGAGATTGCTCCACCTCCAAGTGTGTATGCGTAGCCAGAAGTGGACTTGCGTTCATCTTTATCGCTAGCCCAATTAGCATCACTGTATCCTCTCAGCTTCAAATCTCCTCCATGATAACAAAGGGCAAGATCCATAGTCCCGCGAATGTATCGCAAGATCCGCTTCACTGCTCTCCAGTGATATGGACCAGGGTTACTCTGGTAACGACTAACTAGACCCACCGCATAGCAGATGTCTGGACGAGTACACAACATAGCGTACATCAGACTCCCTATTGCAGATGCATATGGCACGTTGGACATCTGTTCCTTTTCCTCTGCATTCTTAGGACAGTGATCTAAAGTCAAGTGGAATGCCTTATCAATTGAAGTGTCAATGGGTTTTGAGTTATTCATGTGAAAACGCTCAAGAACCTTCTTTAGGTAAGTCTCTTGAGACAAACACAGAAGTTTCTTTGATCGATCTCTCACAATCTTAACTCCCAACACATAGTTGGCCTCACCCATGTCCTTTATCTCAAACTGAGAGGACATCCACTCTTTAGTGGCGACAATGGCACTCATGTCATTTCCAGCTAAAAGGATGTCATCGACGCACAAAGATAAAATCAGAATACTCTTCTTGAACTGTTTGATGTACACACAGTGGTCCTCCTCAATCATCTCAAAACCAAAAGAGGTGATTGGATCATGGAACCTCAAGTACCACTGCCTCGACGATTGCTTGAGTCCATAAATAGATCGCTTGAGATGACACACTTTGCGCTCATTCCCTTTGATTATAAAACCAACAGGTTGATCCATATAGATCTCTTTGTCTAGTTCTCCATTGAGAAACGCAGTTTTGACATCCATCTGGAAGAGTTCTAAGTCTAAATGTGCGATGATTGCTAGAATAAGGCGTATGGAGGCAAATCTCACCACAGGGGATAACGTGTCTCCATGGTCTATACCCTTTCGTTGGGTATAACCTTTCGCCACTAGGCGCGCCTTATACTTGTCAATTGATCCATCTGCCTTACGATTGACTTTGAAAACCCACTTGTTTCCAATGGTCTTACGGTCAAGCGGAATATCAACTAACTCCCAGACTTTATTCTTGTCCATAGAGCTCAACTCCTCTTGCATAGCAACCATCCACTGAGATTTGGCAGCAGAAGAAAGCGCTTCCTTATAGGAAGCAAGCTCATCGTCATCTACTGTACACATGAGAGCTTCTTCCTCAATATCGAAACGTCGACGTGGAACTTTTCCTCGTCTGCTTCTGCGGTGTGCTACCTGAGAATCTTGAATGTCCAGTGGTGTACTCCTACTGTCTGGTACACTCCCACTAGTGTCTAGCGGTGTACTCCCACTCGGCTGAAGACTAGTACCATTTTCAGCGATTACTGGATGTGGAATTTCCCCACCCTCGCCTAAAGATGGTACGACATCTTCAACATCCTCCATTTCGCAGAGGTCAAGATCTCTCTTAGCGTCACCGATATTAGGGAAGTCACTCTCAATGAAATCAACATCATGTGACTCAATTTCTGTCATTCCTCCATCCGGATGTTCACCATACATAACATAGCCTTTTGAGCTGTCAGAATATCTTATGAAGATATGTTTTCTAGCTCGCGGGCCTAGTTTCCCATGCTTATGGGAAGTACTGTGAACATATCCTGATGAGCCCCACGGGCGCAAATGCTCCAAATTGGGCTTTTCGCCTTTCCATAGCTCATAGGGGGTGGAAGGAACTGACTGTGAAGGCACTCTATTAAGTATGTAGGCAGCAGTTAAAAGTGCATCCCCCCAGAATGATATTGGGAGGTTAGCTTGCGCCATCATAGATCTAGTCATATCTAGAAGTGTTCTATTCCTTATTTCTGCAACACCATTTTGTTGCGGAGTTCCAGGAATAGTTAGTTGTCTGCGTATCCCCTTTTCCTCACACAGTTCCTTGAACTGATCAGATAAGTACTCGCGTCCTCTGTCTGTTCGAAAAGACTTTAGGGACTTTTCTAGCTGATTCTCAACCTCTGCTACGAAGCATTTGAAACAATCTAGAGCTTCATAGCGGCGAGAAATCAAATAGACATAGCCATATCGCGTGTAGTCATCGATAAAAGTAAGGAAATAAGAGGCGCCATGACGTGCCTTCACATTCATTGGTCCACATATGTCTGAGTGTATTAGTTCTAATGCTTGGGTAGCTCTTTTAGCCTTACCAAAAGGCTTACGGCATGCTTTACCTTCTAGGCAAGACTCACACGTAGGTAGGTCAACCTTAGCGAGTGGGCCTAGAAGGCCTTCTCGAGCTAATCTAGTCATCCTGTCACGTCCTATGTGTCCAAGTCTAGCATGCCATGTTACAGAGTCAATATTTCTATTTGAATCAGCAACTAAAGAAGTAGAGAAAATGGAATCAAACAGATCAATTTTAAATAGATTATTCCATAAAAAACCATGTCCAAAAGTAACACCATCCAAAACAATATCCAACTTATCACGTCCAAACTGAAAAATAAAACCTAAATCAAGAAGTGCTAAGACCGAGAGTAGATTATATTGGATTCCGGGTACGTAGAGCACATCATGAAGAAGTAATGTGCGCCTTGTGCGCAAATGAAGTTGGTATGAACCTACTCCAGCTGCTTCTTCACAAGTGACGTTCCCCATGTATACCCTACTAGTGCCACTTGGAATCTTATGATAATCTACGAACCCCCCTCGATCTCTGGTCACATGCCTTGTTGCTCCTGTATCTGCAATCCAATCATGGAGCGAATGAGCGATTAGGACATGAGAACTCACAAAAGTATAGAGAGAGTTGGGTGGGAAAGTTACCTTCTTCGTCTCAGTGCACTCACGAGCGAAGTGTCCCAATCCTCCACAGTTGAAGCATTTTGATTTGGAAGCATTTTTCTTGCCAGCGCGCTTAACCCTGCGCTTCTTTGGTTTATCAGCCTTTGGAGCTAACTTATTAGCCCCAACCTTTCTCTGAGCCCTTTTACCCTTGGCATTGCGCTTGGACCCACTAGCCCCGCGCTCACCTCCACTTATGGAAGTTCTCGCCATGAGTGTAGTAATGCGGTTCGCCTCTTGGCGCTCCGCCTCCAGCTCCACATGTTTAGATATATCAGCAAAGTTTTTTATATTCTCATTATGTGTTAAAATTTGCTTCATATGGACCCAAGTTTCAGGCAGTGACCGAATCACCGCTTGAATATGTTGTTCATCAGTGAGGATGTTCCCAGCAGCACCAAGATCTCGAATCATACCAGACATCGTTCTAAGATGTTCAGTCATCGATTGCTTGGGATCTTTCCTATACACCTCGAATTTCAACACCAGGCTCCTGAGCCTAGTAGTTGATGTCCCACCGAAAGCAAATTTTAGCTGGTCCCATAATTCCTTGGCACTGGAGTATTGGAAATACTCAGCAAGAAGGTCATCATTCATGCTGCTTAACAATATATTGCGCGTGTGATGATCCTTCTTAATCCATTCATTATAGGTTTCAAGGTCTCGGCGATATTGGGCCATGGGCCCATTTTCTGGCAATTCGGGTTGGACCATTGACTGAGTTAGATGGGGAAGCAATTCTTCCTCATTCAACAGGAGGGTTACTCTACGTTGCCATGCGTCATAGTTTTTCCCATTAAACTTGTTATCTTTGTTCAAATCAGCGACAATTTGCTTTGAAGTCATTTCTACATTCAAAAAAATATGCGCAAAGGTTTTGACATTATTATTTGCACATTTCATAACAATTTTGTTTTAAAAATCCAATTATAAACGATATTTCTCCTTTTTACAATTTTAAGACCAAAAAACTTGCGATTGCTTATTAATCAAATCCTAAATTTTGTAAATCAAGGAAAAACTTTTATAATTGATTTTACAAACAAATATCAATTAGATGGTCCTTTAACCTATCTAAGATCATCCACAATATGTATAAGTGCACCATACAACAAAATTGCGCAAGGATCCCACGTGGGTCCAAATTGACAATGTAGAGCTCATGCTAAGATAATTCAAGTTTATGATATATAAACAAAGAAAACCATCCCTTTACAAAATAGGCTTTCCCAATACAAAACTCTCGTCCTCACATTACATTTATAGCCCAATAGAAATAGGGATGCTTTGTTTATAGACATATACAAGAACGACCTTAAACATACATCGTGAGCACACAAGCTCTATAAGCTGTCAATTATTGTCCATTCATTTAAGCCAGATTAAAATTTATTAATCACACACACCAAGCATTCATGTGGTCTTATTTAAAAAAAATGAATGGACTCATCCGTCACTCCACTTAAGGAGGAGGAATAAGAGGTCATAGGGTCAATCAATCACAAACAACAGTAATTAAACGTGACCAATAATGAAATGAGCCTCTAAAAGTTGCAATAAAAATAAATTTGCAGCTCCGGATAGCTCCCATAACCTAAGGAAGAACTATGAAAAATCCTAGATTTTTCATCAATTATTTAAATAATTTGGGTTTTAAACTTATTTAAAACCAATTATTTAAGGACCTTTAAATTACCAAAAAAAATTTAAAGTCCACATGGAAATTTTAAATACCTGAAAAACTTATTTTTTCATTAAAAAAAAAATCCATTATTTATGGGAGCATAGATCCAATTATAATCAATTTATTAAATAAAATTGATTTAGCTACAACTTTTTAACAACAATGTGACAAATTCCTTTAAAAATTATATTTAAAAGGAATGAATCTACCCAGCAGTCTCACATAGCCCAAAATAGAATCCCAACCATATAATATTAATTTCAATAATTAATAAATATTTTATGATATTTTAGGCAATTAAAATAATGGCAAAAACATGATTTAATGCTTCAAAAATACCATAAATTTAGGAGATAAGCATGCAACAGTCCCACAACACCCCAGCAGTGTAAAAAACACCATACATTAATTTCAAGAATTAATAATATGCATTGGGTATTTTAAGCAATTTAAAACGCGTACAAAAACGCACTTTTATGCTCTAAAATACCAAAAACAATAGAGTAATTGCCTAACTAATTACTCTGGGTCCCACTATGTGTCTATAATATAAGAAAAATAAAAAAAAAATATTTTTCCTCAATTTTTCAGAATTTAAAAACAATTAAAAACAGTTTATAACATTTAAAACTTATTTTTTAGGGAAAATTGGTAAAATGGTCATTAAAAGGAGTTTTATTGGGATTAAAGACAACTTGAAATACACATTGAGAATAAGTCCTCCTAAGGTCTATGGACCAAAATACCCTCACCCCTTTCTTTCTACTTTCTCTCTCATGGAGAACGAACAACATCACCACCATTTCTCCCTCCTTGAAACACAAGCTCAAGAAAACCCTATGCCTCTCATGCTCGCTCAACAAAAACCATCGCGAAACCTCCGAGTTGCTGCCGCCGTCCGACGACAAGTCGAGGTTGATCAGAGCGTTGTCAATGTGGCCATCCGACGACAAGCCGAGGCTGATCAGAGCATCGTCCGACCAAATCACCACATCACTTCCCTTCCAGATTGTTGGCATCGTCACCTCCGCCGCCGAGAAAGGTTGAGATCGATGAAGCAACCCCGCCATCGCCGGTGGCGGTTCTATTGGAGATTAAGGTGTTTAGTTGAATAGGCTTTAGGTTTTGGAGTTTTTGTGATGATGAAATGTACAAATCTGCTGATCAATTTACAATTAGGTTTAGCAATTTGGATTTAGAGAGAGAGAGAGAGAGAGAGAGAGAGAGAGAGAGAGAGTCTGATTCTTCATTGCAGATTCATCTTTTAGGTTTTGGCATTTTGTGATGATGATTAAGTGTACAGAGATTCATTTTTTTTTTTTTTTGGATTGGTTGAATTGTGATTGAAATTGGTGATCAATTGATCTGTGTATGTATACAATATTGTGTAATTCTAAGTGAAATCAGAAATCAGATATCCTAAGTCAAATTTGACTTATGATTTCTCGTATTCTAAGTCAAATTGCAGAAGAGTTTCTATCTGACATTTTTTTATTATATTGATTGGTGATTGTGTTATGAGAACATCCCACCTATGTTGAATGATTTGCTGGTAGTGATAGTGTCGAGAAAATGAGAAGTAATTGACTGAATTGTGTTGAAGTTATGTCAAATTTATCTTATGATGTTATGCTATATAGCAGTCTAACCAAGTTTTACACATACAAAACCTGATGGGTTTAAGAATCAGTATATAACTACCACATCTTATTCAGTTCCAGTATCATAAGAGAAATTTAACTTAGGATACTGAAATTTGACTTAACTATTAATTCAGCTCCAACATCTGAATGAGTTCCATATAAGAATCAGTGACTGCTACATCTTATTCATTTATAATATTATAAGAGAAATTGAACTTAGGATACTAAAATGTTGAGAGAATTACAGATTTGTTATTGTAGAATCCGTGTCTCAAATTTAATTTATTATTAATTGGTATGCATAATAATGTGATGGCATTAAATTAATGCTAATATGGTGAGTATTGACTCACAGATTAAATAGGGGTGTCCATGTGGAAACCCAATAATAGCCTGGGAGGCAGTCTCAAAAGGGACATAAAATGAGAAAGTTCCATCTGGGATGGGACTAATAATTGAAAACACCCTTATGTGCTTATGTGTTTATTAAGGCATATGTGTTGGGTGAATGTTATTGTTAAATATTATTTTAATATTGTTATTGTTGTTAGAGACCATTTATATGATCAAGTAAAATATTTTGGTGAGTGCGAATTGGACAAGAAATATAATTGGTAGGTTAATTAGCAATTTTGTGGAATATATGGGACCACATATGGGACCCATACGTGACATAGATAAAAACCCATTTATAATTGGGTAGTGAAATAATTAGTTTCATTCATGGTGGGGTTGTGCTTAGAATTAACCAAAACTTATGGGGGCTTCATAATGAAGCACATAAGTTAAGGTCTAACCTAATATAATAATATATATACATTATATACATCAATTCGTGAGAGAGAAGAGATTAGATAGAGGAAAAGAAAAAAAAACAGTGAGACATCCACACCGTACGGCTCCATGGGGGAAAAGTGGGTTTCGTCGGTTTTTCGCGGGTTTGATCTATCAAACGGCTACCAACCTCAAATTTGATTCAGTATTTGGAACCCTGGAGGTAAAGCCTACGTTTTAGTACTAATTTTAATGTCTATAGCTTGTTAAAACTGTGTAACCCAAATAGGCCATTAATTGGGATAAATTTTGATTTGTGTAGAATTGATACCAGAGGTAGAAGTGGACCTCTAGATTGCGTTTCTAAGCAAATTATAAGAGGTGAGAGATTCTAATCTTGACTTTTGGATGTTTCTATGTTTGAGCTCATTGGGTGTTTAAAACCATGTTTAGTTAAATTAATTAATTCTATTTAATTATTATTGGGCAAATTCATGTGATTAAATTAGGCCCAATTGGTTGGCGAAAGCACGTTGTAATGTTTATGTGGACATGCTATGTGCTTATGTGGGTCAAGGGAGAACTTGTATCAAGCCCCCGAAAAGAGTAAATAAATGCCTATGTGGGCTTTAGGACTTGCCCGTCTGAATAGAAGAGACGTGGGTCCTAACTAGTCGCGTGGACTTATTGGCGAGGAGTCGCGGACTAGTAGTGGGGGAACGTACATTTGGCTCCTGCGACTATGATTTAATGTAATGCGCTATTGCAATGAATTGAGCATGTGTTATATCCATGTCTCTTGATTATTATTTCTCACTAAGCAATATAGCTTAAACAAATCTTTATATTTATATATGTGGTTATTTAAATAACCACTCCAGGAGAACAAACTGAAGGGAGAGCTGGAAAGAAACCTGAGGACGCGGGATCGGGTTAGCTGAAATATTGGGAACACCAAGCTAAACTAGTTTTAAGTTCAGTTTAAAGCTTATGTAATATAGTTTTAATCTGTGGTGTAAAAACCTATGCTAGTGTGAAGTTTTGGACTTTTGTAATATATCCGAATTTTCTCTTATCAGAAAATGTAAGAATTAATTAGTTGTATAACTTGGTTATAATTATATCCGGACTTTATATGTGGTTTCCTCGCAGTTAATGTAGTGAGAATGAACTCTTGTGTTCTTTGTTAATTTAATGGTTGGATGGTTTATTGAATCTGGATAACTTATTGTGTTTATACCTAGATTTATACCTCTCAAATGTTATGGGTATAATGCATTTAGATTGTTAAAGCTTAATAAGCAGGTTTTCGTGAAACTGAAATACTACAGCAGTTTGAGCAGGGGTTTTGCAGAATTTTAGCTGCGATCAAACGATTAAGACTTGTAGTAGCCTTGGTGGCGTGCCACGTGTCCCAAAACTTATATGGGTGGGTTTGGGGGCGTGACATTTAGTGGTATCAGAGCTATTAAAGCCTTAGGTTATATACCTTGGTACGAGAGGCGATATACGTTGAAATAAAATGAATAAAATGTTAAAATGAATATGTAAATGCATTATATGAATGCATGAATTGTTATGAATGTCATGATATAGTTGCAACATGCATATTATGGCATTGTTTGTATATTTATGCATTGTTAATGCAGGAAAGTGGTTTGATCAGAATGGATTCAAATAGAGAGGGGTCTCCTCATTCGAGGATGAATCGCCTAGAAGAGGTTGTCGGGAATTTTGTTAGAGCTATTGGGGACCGAATGTCGCCAGCAGAAAGTTCACAACAAGGGCCACGTGGTGAACGCACAGTGGCAGAGTTATTTTCTAAACAGAAACCGAGTGAATTCCGAGGGGAAGTAGATCCAATGGTAGCTAACCACTGGGTCATGGACATGGAACGTATTTTTCGTATTGTGGACTGTTCAGATCAGCAAAAGATTGTTTGTGCTGCAAATATGTTGAAAGGAGAAGCCCAAGATTGGTGGGTCAATATACTTGAGCAGGGAACTCCTACGAACTGGGAAAAGTTTAAAGAAGAGTTTTATAAGCGGTTCTTTCCTCTAGCAGCTCAAAGACAGAAAAGCCGTGAATTTGAAAATTTACAGCAAGGAAATATGACAGTGACAGAGTACACCGCTCAGTTCAATGCCTTATTGCGATTTGCACGGCGTACATTTCCAACTGAGGCAGAAAGAGCTAGGAAATACGAGGAAGGGCTCAGAGATAATATACGAAGTCGAGTTGAAACTCACCAGTATCCAACCGTTGCACAGGTTCAGGATACAGCCCTTATAGCTGAGAGGAGTATTGAAAAATACCGAGAAGGCCAACAAGCAAAGAGGCCAGCTGAAAGTAAAGGTAGAAGTCCAGGAGGATTCTTCAAGAAGATGTTTTCTCGAGGCTCTGGATCTGGTTCTGGGAGTCAGGCAAGTACCTTTACTGGAGATAGCAGACCCTTATGCGGTATTTGTAACCGCCGACATCGGGGAGTTTGTTATTTTGCCACTCCGTGCACAAACTGCAATCAACCGGGTCATATTGCAAGGAATTGTCCACAAACTAGGGCAATGAGTACGAGGAGTCCTACTCCAGAGATGAGAGGCCGATGTTTTGAATGTGGAGAGCCGGGCCATTTTGCCAAAGATTGTCCACAGAGACGATCACAACAGACGAGTTCTATGGGTTCGAGTGCTCCAAGACCGAGACCACTTGTTGATAAAGGAAAAGGGCCTGAACAACGACAGGGAAGATCTTTTCAGCTTAATCCGGGAGATGTGGTTGCTTCGGATTCAGTTGTCTCAGGTATTCTTCCTATTTGTTCTTATCCGGCACGTATTTTAATGGACTCGGGGTCAACCCATTCTTTTGTGTCGCATGATTTTATTACGCATTTAAATGTGATGTCAGAACCGTTGGGTTATGATTTAGCTGTGTCATTGCCATTGAGTAAACCCATTGTGAGTTCTTCTGTGTTCAAAGCATGTGATATTCAGATAGGGAATAATGTGTTGACAGTTGATCTAATCCCGTTGGTAGTGAATTATTTTGACGTCATTCTGGGAATGGACTGGTTGTCGGTAAATCAGGCTCAGATTGATTGTAAACAGAAGAGGGTTATGTTTAGATCACCAGAGTTTGGGGTCTTTAGCTTTCAAGGAACTGGTGTGATAGCGCCACCGTATTTGGTATCGGTAATTCAGGCTGGTAGATTACTGAAAAAGGGTTGTCCAGGATTCTTATGTACAATCATTGATACACGTGTCACCGGGCCAAAGGTAGAAGAGATATCTGTAGTACGAGAATTTCCCGATGTATTTCCTGATGATTTGCCAGATATTCTGATCGAGAGGGAGACCGAGTTTATTATTGATGTAATACCGGAATCACAGCCAGTATCGAAGACGCCGTATAGAATGGCACCGGTAGAGTTGAAAGAACTGAAGGTTCAACTACAGGAACTTCTTGATAAGGGATTTATTAGGCCAAGTGTATCACCGTGGGGAGCACCGGTCTTATTTGTAAAGAAGAAAGACGGAACAATGCGTATGTGCATCGATTATCGGGAACTGAATAAACTAACAATCAAGAACAAGTACCCGCTACCCAGAATTGATGACTTATTTGATCAACTTCAGGGAGCTCAGGTATTCTCCAAAATTGATCTCAGGTCGGGTTATCACCAGTTAAAAGTCAAGGAAGATGACGTTGAGAAGACAGCGTTCAGAACTCGATACGGCCACTATGAATTTCTGGTAATGCCTTTCGGAGTCACGAATGCACCGGCAGCTTTCATGGATCTTATGAATCGGGTATTTAAAGATTATCTGGATGAATTTGTTATTGTTTTTATTGATGATATTCTGATTTATTCGAAAAGTATTGAAGATCATGAAATGCATTTGCGATCAGTATTACAGCGGTTAAGAGAAAAGAAGTTATATGGCAAATTGAAGAAATGTGAATTCTGGTTGACTGAGATTGCTTTTCTGGGGCATGTGATTTCAAAGGAAGGGGTATCTGTTGATCCTCAAAAGATTGAAGCTGTTATGAACTGGTTGAGGCCAACTAATGTATCTGAAATACGGAGTTTCTTGGGTCTGGCAGGTTATTATAGAAGGTTTGTGAAAGACTTTTCTCGAATTGCAATGCCTATGACTCAGCTAATGAGAAAAGACAGAGCTTTTGAATGGACTCCACAGTGTGAAGAAGCTTTTATTGAGTTGAAGACTCGATTAGTATCAGCTCCAGTTCTGACTATTCCCTCAGGTACGGAAGGGTTTGTAATTTACAGTGACGCGTCATATCGTGGTTTGGGTTGTGTTTTAATGCAGCATGATCATGTTATTGCTTATGCTTCTCGACAGTTGAGGCCACACGAGGTAAATTACCCTACACACGATTTAGAATTGGCAGCTATTATTTTTGCATTGAAAATGTGGAGGCATTACTTGTATGGGGAAAAATGTGATATTTACACTGATCACAAAAGCTTAAAGTATATCTTTACTCAGCGAGAATTAAATATGAGACAGAGAAGGTGGCTAGAACTGATGAAGGACTACGATTTGTCTATTCATTATCATCCAGGAAAAGCCAATGTAGTGGCTGATGCTTTGAGTAGAAAGACGACTGAAAATTTGGTGTATAATCTGACTACTCAGAAAATGTTGATACGAGATATGGAACAGTTGAATTTGGAAGTTATTTCTGGAACAGGTGGAGCTTTAATGGCGGCTATTGTCATTCAACCGACCCTTGCCGATGAAATTCGAGGAAGGCAATTTGAGGATTTAATTTTTAAAAGCTTATATGATGATGTGGTAGCAGGTAAACGACAAGAGTTCACTATAGAACATGATTTATTGAAATTGGGAAACCGGATCGGGGTACCTAATGTAAAAGAGATAAAAGAGAAGATTCTTCAAGAAGCACACAACACGAAGTACACAGTTCATCCTGGAAGCACAAAGATGTATCGTGATCTGCGTGAAAATTTCTGGTGGCCAGGTATGAAACGTGAGATTGCTGTTTATGTTTCTAAATGCTCAAGTTGTCAACAGGTAAAGGCAGAACGTCAAGTCCCAGCAGGGTTATTACAGCCGTTGCCTGTATCTGAATGGAAATGGGAAAATATTACTATGGATTTTGTGACAGGTTTTCCAAGATCCACTAACCGAAACCATGGTATTTGGGTGATAGTTGACCGATTGACTAAGTCGGCGCATTTTCTACCAATCAAGACAGTGAAACCCCAGAAATTGGCACACTTGTATGTAAAAGAAATTGTACGGTTACATGGGGTTCCAGTTTCCATTGTTTCAGATCGGGATAGCAGTTTTACTTCTGAATTCTGGAAGGAATTTCAAAATGCTATGGGGACTAAATTAAATTTCAGTACTGCATTCCATCCTCAAACAGATGGCCAGTCAGAGCGTGTAATTCAGGTATTAGAGGATATGCTTAGACTATGTGTTCTTGATTTTAAAGGTGATTGGGAAAAGCATTTGCCTCTGATTGAATTTGCTTATAATAATAGCTATCAGTCTAGTATTGGGATGGCGCCTTACGAGGCCTTATACGGTCGTAAATGTCGATCACCAGTCTGTTGGACAGAGGTAGGAGAAAGACAGATATTGGGATCTGAAATTGTTGAAATAACTACTGAGAAAGTGAAATTAGTCCAGCAACGACTCCGGACAGCTCAGAGTAGGTACAAAAGCTATGCAGATAAACACAGAAGACCGTTGGAATTCAGTGTTGGGGATCGTGTTTATTTGAAAGCGTCGCCTTCAAAGGGTATTACCCGATTTGGAAGACACGGAAAGTTGAGTCCAAGATTTGTAGGACCTTTTGACGTTATTGAGAGAGTTGGGCCACTTGCCTACCGGTTAAATCTTCCAGATGAAATGGCGTATGTACATAATGTATTCCACGTGTCAATGCTTCGAAAATGTTTATCAGAAAGGGATCAGACGATGACACCAAAACCATCAGAGATTCAAGAAAATTTGACTTTTATTCAGCAACCGGTTGAAATTATAGATCGAAAAGAACAGGTATTGCGGAATAAAGTAATTTCAAAGGTTATGGTTAGATGGCAGAGTCAAACGACAGAAGAGATCACGTGGGAACGAGAGGATGAGATGCAAAGGAGATATCCACATCTATTCGAATCATAAGGTAACTGAAGTTTGGGGACAAACTTCCCTTTAAGGGGGGGAGAAATGTAGAATCCGTGTCTCAAATTTAATTTATTATTAATTGGTATGCATAATAATGTGATGGCATTAAATTAATGCTAATATGGTGAGTATTGACTCACAGATTAAATAGGGGTGTCCATGTGGAAACCCAATAATAGCCTGGGAGGCAGTCTCAAAAGGGACATAAAATGAGAAAGTTCCATCTGGGATGGGACTAATAATTGAAAACACCCTTATGTGCTTATGTGTTTATTAAGGCATATGTGTTGGGTGAATGTTATTGTTAAATATTATTTTAATATTGTTATTGTTGTTAGAGACCATTTATATGATCAAGTAAAATATTTTGGTGAGTGCGAATTGGACAAGAAATATAATTGGTAGGTTAATTAGCAATTTTGTGGAATATATGGGACCACATATGGGACCCATACGTGACATAGATAAAAACCCATTTATAATTGGGTAGTGAAATAATTAGTTTCATTCATGGTGGGGTTGTGCTTAGAATTAACCAAAACTTATGGGGGCTTCATAATGAAGCACATAAGTTAAGGTCTAACCTAATATAATAATATATATACATTATATACATCAATTCGTGAGAGAGAAGAGATTAGATAGAGGAAAAGAAAAAAAAACAGTGAGACATCCACACCGTACGGCTCCATGGGGGAAAAGTGGGTTTCGTCGGTTTTTCGCGGGTTTGATCTATCAAACGGCTACCAACCTCAAATTTGATTCAGTATTTGGAACCCTGGAGGTAAAGCCTACGTTTTAGTACTAATTTTAATGTCTATAGCTTGTTAAAACTGTGTAACCCAAATAGGCCATTAATTGGGATAAAATTTGATTTGTGTAGAATTGATACCAGAGGTAGAAGTGGACCTCTAGATTGCGTTTCTAAGCAAATTATAAGAGGTGAGAGATTCTAATCTTGACTTTTGGATGTTTCTATGTTTGAGCTCATTGGGTGTTTAAAACCATGTTTAGTTAAATTAATTAATTCTATTTAATTATTATTGGGCAAATTCATGTGATTAAATTAGGCCCAATTGGTTGGCGAAAGCACGTTGTAATGTTTATGTGGACATGCTATGTGCTTATGTGGGTCAAGGGAGAACTTGTATCAAGCCCCCGAAAAGAGTAAATAAATGCCTATGTGGGCTTTAGGACTTGCCCGTCTGAATAGAAGAGACGTGGGTCCTAACTAGTCGCGTGGACTTATTGGCGAGGAGTCGCGGACTAGTAGTGGGGGAACGTACATTTGGCTCCTGCGACTATGATTTAATGTAATGCGCTATTGCAATGAATTGAGCATGTGTTATATCCATGTCTCTTGATTATTATTTCTCACTAAGCAATATAGCTTAAACAAATCTTTATATTTATATATGTGGTTATTTAAATAACCACTCCAGGAGAACAAACTGAAGGGAGAGCTGGAAAGAAACCTGAGGACGCGGGATCGGGTTAGCTGAAATATTGGGAACACCAAGCTAAACTAGTTTTAAGTTCAGTTTAAAGCTTATGTAATATAGTTTTAATCTGTGGTGTAAAAACCTATGCTAGTGTGAAGTTTTGGACTTTTGTAATATATCCGAATTTTCTCTTATCAGAAAATGTAAGAATTAATTAGTTGTATAACTTGGTTATAATTATATCCGGACTTTATATGTGGTTTCCTCGCAGTTAATGTAGTGAGAATGAACTCTTGTGTTCTTTGTTAATTTAATGGTTGGATGGTTTATTGAATCTGGATAACTTATTGTGTTTATACCTAGATTTATACCTCTCAAATGTTATGGGTATAATGCATTTAGATTGTTAAAGCTTAATAAGCAGGTTTTCGTGAAACTGAAATACTACAGCAGTTTGAGCAGGGGTTTTGCAGAATTTTAGCTGCGATCAAACGATTAAGACTTGTAGTAGCCTTGGTGGCGTGCCACGTGTCCCAAAACTTATATGGGTGGGTTTGGGGGCGTGACAGTTATGTGAAATTTGGCTTAAGGTATAGCTATACTTTTTGAGACGCAATTATGTTGAATGATTTGCAGACAATGTTCAGTATCAATAAAACGAGAAGTTGATTGATTTGCAGGTAGCTTTACTTAGGATGTTATGCTACATAGTAGCCAAACCAAGGCTTACACATACAAAAACTGAAGGGGTCTGTTCAGTGAGTTCTAGTTAACGATGGGGCTTAAGAATCAGTGACTACCACATATTATTCATTTCCATCCTTTTAAGAGAAATTTAACTTAGGATATTATTCATCATTGTCAAGCATGTAGTTAGAGTGTTCGGGAATAGAATAAGAAAGATGAATTCGAGCATCTTGCAAATTTCTCCACCTCAAATAGACATACACAATTAAATCCAGATACTTAGTGCTACTAGAAACCCTCAACACAGCTATAAACATCCATACTTCAAGAGAGGAAGACGGTAATATTCATTGCAGCCTTCAACAACAAAAGCAAAAAAAAAAAAAGCAAGAACATTATCAGACAGATTACATGTTAAGTCAAATTTCTCTTATTATTTTATCCACCTCAAATAGACATACACAATTAAATCCAGATACTTAGTGCTACTAGAAACCCTCAACACAGCTATAAACACTCCATACTTAAAGAGAGGAAGACGATAATATTCATTGCAGCCTTCAACAACAAAAGCAAAAAAAAGCAAGAACATTATCAGACAGATTACATGTTAAGTCAAATTTCTCTTATTATTTTATATATGCTAAGTCAAATTTCTCTCCTCAAATATCTGAATCACCAGACATTGTGAATGATATTTTCAGGCAACATATGAGCAATATAGTGAAATAATTTAAGATATGATCAATTGATGAAAACACAGAAGAAGAAAAACTTCAATTGAGATATAGTGAAATAATTTTAGATAAAGACCAAAACTAAATGATTTTCAGCAAAATTAGTTCCAGATTTGTAGAAATAAGAAAACGACTCAAACAAAAACAATTAAACAATATGAAATCAGTTCGATATCTGTTTGTTCAAGGATTGATGTATTTTTTAGAATCAAATAGAAATATGTAAACAGCTATATTCAAATTCATTATATACAAATATGCATATATATATTCTTATAATTATATGAGTCATATTTCGTCTGAGCAGAAAAATTTATTCTTAGCAGAGAAACAAAGACTTATCCACCAGAATTCAAAACAGAGACCTCTAAGAAGGTTTGATCTGAGCTGCAATGGTGATTTGAAGATAGAGAGAGATGGTGATTTGAAGAGAGAGAGAGAGAGAGAGAGAGAGAGAGAGAAATAGTGAGTGTGTGTGTGTGTCGTTGATGAGTAGACAGAGACAGAGAGTGTTCATTGTTTGCTGGAAACGATGGGGGGTAGTTTGGTCAGTTTAAAATTTTGAAATGGACTTGGGGAGTGATTTGTTAGTGGTGTGGACTGAAGTTGAAGTATGGGCTTGGGCTTTTGTCCTTATGGGGGTTATTGTTAATGGGCTATCCTTTAAACCAAATAGACCACACCTTAAGGACCTTAGACCAAGTGTCCCTATTTTTTAATTACTAGAAACTGTTTTAAATATAAAACAATTAAACTTTATTCTGGAGTATTTTTATAAAAAATATATTAAAATACTAGACTGAAAATGGGACCCACACTCGCCGGAGGCTCGCCGGCGGCGGCACACGCGCCAGACGCGCCGCCGGTGCGCGTGGGGGTGGCCCTCCAGGGTCATCTTCTTCCTTTCTAACCCTAAAACGCAGCTTTTTGGCTGCGCGACCCTCCACCTTTGCACGCTCATATCTCCCTCGTCTGTGGTCCGTTTTCAATCAATCTTATATGGTTGGAAAGATCTCACGGAGTACTAGAGGATTGAACCAAAAAACAGGCTGATTGCACATCTAAATCATCCAGAAAAGTGATTCAAAGTTTGGAAAAAAAATCCGGATTATTACAGTCCAGAAATTAGGGTTTGAGTTTTCTCCTTCTACGGAGATATTTGGGCCATGAAACTTTATGGGTGGACTCCATGGACATGTTAGAACATATCCCAATCAAAAATTTTGAAAAAAAATTAGGGTTTAATCGTAGGCCCACATTGAAAATCGATTTTTGATAATTTTATACAAAACCAAGCTTTTAACAATGGCGGATCTGTTTTGGGCTCAAGTTTAGGCGAACAAACGTCCTAATGGCTCTGATACCAATGTAAAATGCATACACACATGCATACAAGTTGAATATAGGATCGTTACCTAGCGGAATAATTCAACTTGGATCGAAATCGGCGTTGTTACGAACCCCCTTTGTAAACCACGAGATTACTGCCTCCGTGCGCTTCCTTATACCTCGTTCAGTCGCAGAGAATACTTCTTGAGCGTTCTCCGATAAAGCCACGATCTAAATCCCAAGCCTCAAGGTGATTAGCTAGAGAGAGAACTCGTGAGTTAGAGAGAGAGAGACTAACGTAAGGGAGAAAAGAGGGGCTGCTTAGATTGTATTCTCATCTCCTGTCGGTTTTTGTGTAATGCATATAACTATATATAGGCATATCAAAAACCTAATGGGCTTGGACCCCCAAAAAACCCGTTCCTTTGGTGTCCAAGCCGAACCTCTTTGGACCCAGTCCAATGACATGTGGGTGCCCGTATGGCCCGTCCACAATATTTGTTATAAGCTGAAATTGAGGGCATAAGGGGCTGCTTGGGCTGAAATATATTAATCATTTTACCTGCATTTTGGAATCGTCATTTTATTCTTTTGAAGCTCCAAGCACTGCTGTGAATATCGCAATTTTCTCTTACCCACAGCTTTTTCAAGATCCAAATTCAAATTCCAAAAACAAGTTGCCACTTAATTTTTAAAAGGAAAATCAAGAAACAATTTTTAAAGCAAACTGATCTTTTAGAAACCAGCAGGGGAGCAGTCGACTGGACCCAGGATCAGTCGACTGAATCACGTGTGTTTGAGACACTGAAAGTGAATAGTAATGGAAACAGTCGACTGGACCATTTATCAGTCGACTGAACACTGTTGATTTTTGGCTACTGCTTCTATTAATGGCAAAACCAGTCGACTGTACCATAACTCAGTCGACTGGATCCCTTTTGAAAATGTTGTATTTTGGTTCTGCTTAACACAGTCAACTGGGGATCTTGATCAGTCGACTGAACTACTGTAGATTCTAGCTACTGGTCCAAATAGCAACCAGTGCAGTCGACTGGGTTCCCTGATCAGTTGACTGGACATCTGTTAAGAATTTAGGGTTTTGGTTTCTGCTAGGCACAGTCGACTGGACCCTAGGCACAGTCGACTGAACCTCTGTTTTCAGAACTGATTCTTTTGAATGTGTTTTCACTTGGTCAAAACTTTTTATAACTCAAATTTTCAATGGATTTGTCAACTCAGAGGGCAATGTTTCCTAAGTTTTAAAATACTCAGGGTTGTTTTTAAAGTTCTTTCCGCTGCGTATCGTTAGAGGATGTTTGGATGAGCCTTGGTGGCGTGCCACGTGTCCTATTTTCACGCGTAGTGAGATGGGTCGTGACATCAGTGTAGGCCGAATATTAGATGATCATCAATACGATTCAGTTGAAACTTTATACACAATAATTCTAATAATCAACATGATAATTTGCTCTGATGCCACTTGTTAGATTTGTAATCTATAAAACTGTAGAACCCTAGAGTAGTAAAACCACAGCCCTAGGATCGTATCATGTTAGATTATCAAAGATATAATATAGTAGAATACATACCTGTATCCATTGTAGCAATTAGCAAACATTAGAAGAACGATGATGATCAATTATGTCTTCCTCAGTCAAATATCCTTAGATCTGTAATGGGTTCCTTCTCTTGATGGGATGGATGAGGAAGTAGTATAATGATTTGACATATTAGGGGCCATAACCTATATGTCTTTATACATTAATATGTTAGGGCAGTGGCGGATGTATTAAAGGGCAACGGGGGGCTCAAGCCTCCCCAAAATTTTTAAAAATTACAAAATTTACCCTATGAGCAAAAATATTTTACATTCGAGCCCCCTCTGAAATTCTATTCAAGCCCCCCTAGTTATGAAATTACCTACTAAGCCCTCCCAACATTATAATACAAGTCCCCTTTCTCTTAAGTTTTTGTACTAATTATAAAATATGTATAAAAAGGTCCAAAATATATACAAAAAAATGTATAAATATGTCTAAAATATGCGTAAAAAAGTCCAAAATATGTATATATAAGTCCAAAAAAAAAATTTCGGAGGCGCTGCTCCCGAACCCTCATATATCAAGTCCCCCCTTAATTGATTTTCTAAATCCGCCCCTGTGTTAGGGTTCCCATTATTCCTAACATGATCAGTATTTGGTATCCACTCATTAAACCCATACCCAGTAGAAGTCCATGGGCTTCCTACAATTAGATCACATAATATAAGCTCATTTAATTAAGGGAATTGATTTTGGCACTCCAAAAGTTACCAGTGGCACTCCATGCAGTGCTTTAACTGCATGGTACTACATGCACTAGATGTGGTACTAAGGAGTGCCAATGGTAACTTAAAATCAATTCCCTTAATTAATAGCCCTTATAATATAATTGATAATAATATGTTGCACACTCTTATTAGGAAATACAATTTCCTAACACTTCACACGTATACCGACTACAATAGGTAAAATTGGAATTAGTTGCAACAAATACATCATAGACGCAAGCTTCGGTAGCCGATTTACATCATACACGCACATATATATATATACATATATGCAAAGGCGGTGGCAATGGACTGAATGGAGGCTGCGGCGATGGAGGCGGCGACGATGGAGGTGGTGGCGGTGTGATGGTGGTGACGAAGGTGGTGGTGGTGGTGACGATGGTGGTAGTGGTTGTTGGGACTCTGTCAACCATCGCTCGTCGGGGGCAACGTCGGTATTAAACCAAAAAAAAAATGAAAATAGGTTTTACACATAATAAAAGTGACGCATGTGGATTTTTGGGGGATTGAAAATTTGGGTGAGTTTTACACACCATTGACTATATATAAGGGGTCTATCTCCAAATTCCCCTTTATAGAATGGGTTTACTATGCAGAAACGGTTTACTGTTTCCGAACGATTGGTTCAATTGAAATTGTAGACGCATATAAGTGCAATTAACTTTTTTTTTGGGGTAAATATCACTTACCTCTCTGAGGTTTGGGCTTATTATAACACATATCTCTTCTTACGTTTCAAGAATCTCATTTACCTCCATTATTTTTAAATCTTAGTACTAAATTCCACCTCCCGTTAATAAGTTAGAAAATTTTAGGGAATTTAACACTAAAATTTAAAAATAAAAGATGTAAATGAGATTCATGAAACGT
Organism: Hydrangea macrophylla; assembly: GCA_033977485.1. Lineage (NCBI taxonomy): Eukaryota > Viridiplantae > Streptophyta > Magnoliopsida > Cornales > Hydrangeaceae > Hydrangea > Hydrangea macrophylla. The sequence goes on from CM066996.1 coordinate 82,573,671, forward strand.
GAATGTGTATTAAGACCAAACCTCAACACAAAAAAAAAAAAAAAGAAAAGAAAAGAAAAAAAAAAAAAGAGAAAAGAAAAAAGCAGGTCAATTGCACTTTTATGCGTCTACAGTTTCAAATTGTTGGTTTTAGAAAACAGGAAATTGCAGTTGGAAACCAAGTTGTGGGCCTCGGTGGAACCAAATGGACTTTGTTAGCCCCTAGCCCATAGAATTGGGCCAAAGTCAGGCCCAATTAAAATACCCAGTCCAATAGAACGACCTCGAAGTTACCACCCGGGCTGCCCGAACAACCATCACAACCGCTACTGCCCGTAAAAAAAAACCACCAAAAAAAGGGCAGAACTAACTAGGAGAGAGAAGATCGTTCTAGAATCCTCCACGTGTCATTACCTAACCCTCATCTCTCTCCCATAAACTCTTCTCTTCGACAACCTCGCTCTCGCGCGCGCGCTCTCTCTCTCTCTTATCTTCTCCCTTCGAAGACCCCCAAAGACAAACACACCTCAACTATAAAACCTCTCTCTCTCTGTCTCTCTCTCTCTCTCTCTCTCATTTTCTCTCTATATTGGTTCAATTTCTAGGGTTAGGGTTTCTTAGTTGGTCAGAAATGGCCACTTCCACAGCTCAAATTCACGTTCTCGGAGGTACTAATTTCGCTTCAACTTCGAAGCATTCAAGAGCAAAATCATCGAAAACAGTGTTCTTCGGACAGATATTGAACAATTCAAACCCATTTGGATTGCCCAGATCGGCTTTTCTAAAGCTGAATAAGAACAACAACACCAGAAGAAGATTTGGCAATGTCGGACCGGTCAGAGTCGTGGCAGAGAAAGTGGTCGGGATCGACCTCGGGACCACCAACTCGGCGGTGGCGGCGATGGAGGGCGGAAAGCCGACGATCGTCACCAACGCCGAGGGGCAGCGGACGACGCCGTCGGTGGTGGCGTACACGAAGAACGGCGACCGGCTCGTCGGGCAGATTGCGAAGAGGCAGGCGGTGGTGAACCCCGAGAACACGTTCTTCTCTGTGAAGAGGTTTATTGGGAGGAAGATGTCGGAGGTGGATGAGGAGTCCAAGCAGGTCTCGTATCGGGTGGTTCGTGATGAGAATGGGAATGTCAAGCTTGAGTGTCCCGCCATTGGGAAGCAATTTGCTGCTGAAGAAATTTCTGCACAGGTAATTTTGTTTTTTCAGTTGGGTTTGGTTGTATAGTTACACTGCGTTTGGTTTGATTTTGAAATAGAATTGAATTGAAATGAATTCTTGACAATTTTGACCACTTTTGGTCGGACTTGTAAACCCCCTAAAACAATAATTGGATAGGATTGGAATAGAATTGAGGAATGGAAATGAATTCAATTATAGTTTTAGTCATGTTGTCCATTATGGTTTTTTTTTTTTTTTCTGTGTCGCTAACTTTCCTTGAACGACGTGCAATTATACGGGCCTTAAGTGTTCCAATTAATAATATATAACCTAAAATGAATCTTTGGAGTAATTACGGGGTACTAAAATGTATTTTAACCTAACTATAACAATTGATATCTAATATATATATATGAAACCGGAAGAATTTGGTTTTGCCATGTGTCAATTCATATGATTTTACAGTATTTTAATTTAGTTCTTTCATATTTTCTCTCTCTCTCTTTATCCCACTGATAAATACCCAACAGAGCCATAATTCTCTCTCCTTATTTAACAGGCAATGCGTCTCTCTCTCACTCTCTCTCTCTCATGACCCAATCACAGGAAAACATTCCTCTTTGTAACGCTTTATCTCTTTATACCGATTCTTTTTTCCATCTCTCTGTATTTCTTCTTAATTATAGACAATATTCCATGAATGGATCAAGCAATAGTGTTTGAGATCAATATTTAAATGACAATCCCTCTTGCTTCCCTCTCTAACTAATTTGTCTTTATGCAGCTTCTTTTATGTTGATTCTATTCTATGTTGATTTGGGACTCTTTTTTGTGCTTCGGATATAAGCAAAGCAACTGGCCACTGACCAAAGCCATCCTCCTACTTACCATGAGATATGATCTCAGCCGTTGATATACAATTGATATACTATTTTCATTTATGAGATTGGTATTTGCTAAAAACCAAACATAGTTAATTTGGTTTGTTCTCTCTCTCTCTCTCTCACTCTCTCTCTCTCTCTCTCTCTCTCTCTCTCTCTATATATATATATATATATATATGTGTTTGGCTTTCAGGTTTGAGGTCAATCAAATGAGTTTCCAGGTTTGATTTGAAGGCTTCCAATTTTTTTTGCTAAGAGTTTAAAGATTTTTGGTCTAACTTTTCCTTCTCATTTTTTTCCCCTTTCTTCATGTTCTTATGTATTGTGTGGTTGTATTTTACGAAAGGAGCCTATTCAGGAATTTAGGATGTTACTTGAATCAGATTACTTAGAAGTGAGAGAAAAGGTTTTGTGGCCATGATAGAAGTGAAGAAAAGAACAGACATCTTCTACTATATCAATCATCATTGTCCCACATGCCAATCACTTGATTTAATCAAGTGTTATTAGAAACTAAATCTATTTTTGTTATGTCATATGAATGCATGCCCAGGTTCTTCTTTGCCATTTTTTGGGAATTTTTTTTTTGTTTGTTTGTTGTAAATAATTGGGAAAACGATTATTAATATGAGTGTTAATTTTAGATTCTTTTTTCCTCATATTCTTCTTTTTACTATATGTGTCCCTCAACCCTTTCTTTCTCTCTTCTTAGATTTCGTAGTTTTTATTAAAATGTAATTTGTATGTTTGGTTTTAATCTTAGTCTAAGGTTGCCAAACTTAGCTCACCTTTGGTAACTTTGGTGTCATGTCAAAAGTTGTGTGTTACTATGCATTTACGGCTACATGTATCTTAGCCTAAATATTTGTGTGAATTTGAATTAGAATTTGGAAAGTATAAAATTTCTCTAATTTTCTTCTTCACTTTTTAGAAAACAATACAATCTCAGTTAGTGTTGGCCATGTTTTTTTTTTTTTTTTTTTTTTTGACAAAACATTGTTTATCAAACCTGCTTTGCTATTTTCATTTCCTTTTCTTCTTCTTCTGTTTTTTTCCTTTTTTTTTTTTCCCTTTCTTGAACAATCATATTTTACCTAATGCATATTCTATTTTTGTTCTTAAAAACTAAACACAAGCCTCTTTAAAAAAAATAAAAACTAAACAAAAAAATGAAAAAAAATGTTATCAAACGCCACCTTAACTTTTTGGAAGTTAATTTTTAAAAGAAGGAATTTCTTTTCTTCTTCCAGGCTTTTGAAAGAAAGTATAATGAAAAGAAAAAAGAAATGCTTTATTGGCTTTTTCCAAAAATAATTTTGTGGAGCATATAGTCATTTTTTTTTCATACTTCTAAAGGAAAAAAGAAAAGAAAAAATTGATGTAATTGAGTGACTTCACAAAAAATCATATTATTTAAAAAAAAATTTAAAACTTTATAGTTAGACAAATATCTTTCTTTTGTGAGACATTTACACACGTCATTAATAAATACACAATTTTTTATTATTATTTTAAATCACTTGCAATATCTTTTTTCTATTTTTTATTTTTAATTTAAATCTATTTTTTGTCATGTGATATTTTATCTTTCTAAGTGTTTGATAAAACTGAAAATTAAGTACTGAAAATTAAGTGCTAAATTTTAATTACTGAAAATGTTAAGTGAATGAATATGCAGTACTGAAAATAGTGTTTCATATAATGCAATAGACTCTGCATTGAGTGATTATTTTCAGTTAAAATTTTTCACTTAAAGTTTTCAATGAATCTTTTGTTGCTTTTCAATTAAGTGGTATATTATCAAACACACTGAAAAGAAAAAAGTGCTGAAACTTTTTATTTTTAGCACTTAATTGGGTTAGCAAACACACCCTCCCGTGCATTGCACGGGGTAATTACTAGTTAGGAAGTAATACTTACTATTACTTTAGAGTCCCATAATAGGAAAGTATTACTAATCCATAGGGACCACATCCACAGAGTCCAAGAGAAGGAAAAAAAAACTGATACAAAAGAATAGGAGTATTGATAATCCATATCTATTGAGGGGAAAAATAAAAAAAAGAAAACAAATCTTTTCAAAAAATAGAAACGTGACCAGTAAAAAGGAAAAATTCCAGCACTACTTGAGTTGTGTATGACTCATGCACTTTGACGACGTTATAATAGTAGAAGTAATGGAGTCCTTAAAATATGTAATCTAAATTTGTAGGATTCTAAGAAAATAAATAATTAATTAAATAAAACATTGAGCCAAGCTTAAAAAAAGGAACATGAGCCCAGCAAAAAAATAATTAGGAACGTTAGTAAAAAAAGTCCTAATCCACAAAACAAATAATAATAACAAAACAAAACAAAAAAGATAGCACAATACTAACGTCCAAAATTTCAAGGACTTAATAATAGGACTCCAAGTTTTGAAGAAAGTGGTTAAGTAATATCCAAACTTTTAGTCCTATATTGTGTGTTTGATATTAACTAAACATATCTCGATATACATATGATATGGTAGAAAATAAATAGGACTCTCATTGACAGACCAAAAAAAAAAGTGGCACATTAAACTTATTTAAACTCTAAGAAAAATCATTTAAGTAAAAGTGCACTGATTGATAAAAGTGCAACACTTAAGGGTATCGGTACACTTAAGGGTATCGGCATTCGTATCATGAATCGAAATTATACATGTGAATCGAATCGCGATTCGCGAGTAGTGAATCGTAAGATTCGGTAAGCATATCATTTTCTCTTATAGGCTTGTATAAACATATCCTTTTTTTTCTAGGCTTGTATAAACATATCCTAAGTGGTTTAAAAGAATATTGGTAATCAATTTTGTTAAGAAAAAATTGAAAAACAAAACAATAAAAAAATTGAAAAAATTAAGTTTTGTGCCTGGCAGTCAAGTGAATCATAGGAATCGCGAATCAAATCATAAGATTCACCTTCGATTCTTGTACATGTTCGATTCGTGTATCGATACGTATCGTTTTCATGATGAATCGTATTGAATCGTAAGATTCGTATCGCGAATCGTACAATTTTGACAAGAAGGTAGATAGATATATGTATTCTATTTTTAGTTTATGCATATTCCTTCTTGAGTTTCCAACTTTCGGTTGATATTATGCCGGTGGTTGTTGTAAAAGGGATTAAAAAATATTAGTAAGTTGTAGTGGTGCACGGTCTAGGAGTTTCATTAGGCAGAATATGCATATGAGATGTCAGCATTGAGCTAATATGGATGACATATTAGAACAATCATGAGGCAGTTCAAATCAATTCAGGAGTGAGAAGGGGATTTTATGCAAAGAAGATCCAGGAAGAATGTTGTTTCATACTGAATCCTGTGGACCTGTGTGAAAAGACTGCAATAGACGGGGGTGTGTTACAAATGTTGCTCGAGGTGTGTGGGCTTTAGTGATAAAATTTATAGAGATATAGTACTTGTGAGTATACTGGAATTCATTAGTGGTCAGGAATAACTCGGGATGATACATGTCTGTCGCAATTTTCGGAAGCTGCTTTTCTTGTTATTCGATTGTGTTTGGCATTTCTTTTTTGACAACTTTGTTCGTTGGTATTTACACTTTTTTTGGTCTCCATCAAATGGCTGATGACTGGTCTGCGTTGCTTGCTGAATTAGATTCTGAGAAAACTTGTTGATGATGCATCAAAGTTTTTGAATGAGAAAGTTACCAAAGCCGTCGTCACTGTGCCCGCTTACTTTAATGACTCCCAGAGGACAGCAACAAAAGATGCTGGTCGAATTGCTGGCTTGGAAGTTCTTCGAATAATCAATGAACCTACCGCTGCTTCATTGGCATATGGTTTTGAGAGGAAGAACAATGAGACCATTCTAGTGTTTGACCTTGGAGGTGGTACTTTTGATGTTTCAGGTACGACTCTCATGCCTTACTGACCATTTTTCCATAAACAGTAGTCTGGTTTATTTTGCAAGAAGGGGCTTAAGATTACTTGTTTTCATCTGTATGATGTACCATTTTGTGTCAGTCCTGGCCGTTGAGTAATTTTAGGCCGTTTTCCATTTGTTGCCTAATTAAATTCTTCCGTCATTTGGTTCTTCTGTAATTTTAGCATCTTGCTGTGGAACATATTGCATATGGATAATGTTTCGATTTACATATTCCAGGGATCATCTATCATTACCTCTCTCAACATTTCTAGTCTAATTCAAAGTTACATCGCAAGTATCTACGGTTGTCTTCAAAACTTCAGTACTGCTTTTTTAGTGTTGTTTCTTTAGTTACCTTTTTCTTTAAACAGATCATCAATGTCAGCTCGTGAGATCATCTAATTTTCAAGTCTTCTCGGTCATGGCTTATCCATTAGAAACCATGGAAATCCTCCAAATTTCTAAGACCATTCCTATGGTTTAGGTACCCATAGGAATTAAATTTTCTATTACTTGTTTGTTGAGCTTAATGTTGATGCAGTTAAATCTTATCAAATCATTCATTTAGCAGATTTGTCACCCATATACTATGTAGCACGGGTACGGACACGTGACACGGGTACGGAGGTACGGCAATTTCTAAAAATGTTGGGTACGGGAACGGCTAGGGTACATTGATTAAAAGTATATTTTTAAAAATTAATTTTTAAAAGCATACGTATAAATTTTTTTTTTAAAAAGGGAAGAAAAAGAAGAAGATTGAACATCACTACTACGTATTAATCCATAGCATATTAGCAAATAAGTAGTCTGAGGACTAAACAACATTGTTTTAGCATTACAAGTCCATAGCATTAAAGAAAAATAAATAAAAATTAAAAAGAAGAAAAAGTACCCGTGTCCCTTTCGTACCCAAGCCATACCCATATTGAATCTTTCAATTAAACTTAACAGGACATGACTCAAGGAATACCCGACATGTACCCAGCCCTTCCATACACGTACCCGTGTCCCCAAGGTACCCGGTACTGGTACTACACTCAAAATGAAGTACCTGTGCTTCCTAGCCCATATATCAGCAATGACTGCCTTCTATTCCTGCTCTTCTACTAGCTATAAGTTGTTCTGAAGCTACTGTTGAAACTGTGTTGGAAGGAAACACAAATATTGATCGCAGTATGATGTGTTGTTTCATTTGTTATGGTTTTCATTTATTTTCTACTAAATGTAATGTAACTATGCAACATATGTTTTCTATAATGTGGAGATTATATGTGTAACTGTTTCGATCTAGCAATTTGTGAGTGTTGTAGGTAGGTGTCTTTCGGGGAAGAATTACCATAATTCTGCTTCTGAGAAAGTTTATATTCATGTTGTCTTTCTCTCATCACAGTTCTTGAGGTCGGTGATGGAGTGTTTGAGGTGCTTTCTACTTCTGGTGATACACATTTGGGTGGTGACGACTTTGACAAGGTTAGTGTACCCTTGAGATCTTTACTGGCCACTTGTTATTTTAATTTTTCAGCTGAATTGTTGGTGCTGAAGATTATGTATTATGTGTAAATTTTTCGGCTGAATTGTTGGTGCTGAAGATGTATTATGTTTTCTCGCACAGAGAGTTGTAGACTGGCTCGCGGCAGATTTTAAGAAGAACGAAGGCATTGATCTTTTGAAGGACAAGCAAGCTCTTCAACGATTGACAGAGACAGCAGAGAAGGCAAAAATGGAGTTGTCATCTTTGACGCAGACAAATATTAGGTACATGCAGTGTCTTGGACTTGACGCTTCCCCCCCCCCCCCCCCCCCCCCCGCTCTCTGTCTCTCTCTCTCTCTTCTGATTATTAATTTCTGCCTCTCCAGTTTGCCTTTCATTACAGCTACTGCAGATGGCCCTAAACACATTGAAACCACCCTTACGAGAGCAAAATTCGAAGAACTATGCTCAGATCTGCTTGACAGGTACATCCTAGTACATTCTCAGTTTAACCAAACATTTAATGACCTACGAGTATACTTACTGATTTTCTTTGGCTGCATATAAGTTGTGCTTATGTTGCTGTTTCCGTAGTGTAAGAAATTGTAAACTTTAGCTGGCTAGATTAGTCACTGCCCCTATTGCTATGTGCGGTGATAAATAGGCTCTTATGCGCGTGTTTGTGTGCTCCTTTTAGGCTTAAAACACCAGTTGAAAGTTCACTGAGAGATGCAAAACTGTCTTTCAAAGACCTGGATGAGGTGATCCTTGTTGGAGGTTCAACACGTATTCCAGCTGTTCAGGAACTTGTTAAGAAATTGACTGGAAAAGATCCGAATGTCACAGTCAATCCTGACGAAGTTGTTGCTCTTGGAGCGGCAGTTCAGGTAGATCATAATCTCCTTTTTCTTGATGTGGTCTTATAATTTATTCATATAGTTCTTCCTCGTTATCATCCTTAAAAATAGCTAAACGTCTGACTTCAAAAGTTCAGATGTAGTTGGAGTTTCACTTATGGTTAACTTTTCAAACCATAACCATCCCTTTGGTGTTAACTCTTACTCCAAGGACTCTGTTTGGGAAGGGAAAGAACCGGTGCTATGGTACATAAGTGAATTGGTTCTATATACAGTACTAAAGTGTTTGGAGAATGTCCATAGGAATCCGCACCCAATCTAATTTGTCTCTTTGAACTGGTTCTTTGTTAAACCCACATAACCTCGCTTCTCATAAAAGCCAGATTGAAAGTGAGACTGGGACTGAACCTAAATTTTATTTTAAGCATTCCCAAACGGGGCCCAACATTTGGAGTGAACTAATCAACTCTTGTGCCAGGCTGGCGTTTTGGCTGGTGATGTCAGCGACATTGTCCTGTTGGATGTGACCCCATTATCTCTCGGTCTAGAAACTCTCGGTGGTGTTATGACAAAAATCATCCCAAGAAATACAACTTTGCCCACCTCGAAATCAGAGGTGTTCTCAACAGCTGCTGATGGACAGACAAGTGTAGAAATTAATGTACTTCAAGGAGAGAGAGAGTTCGTTAGGGACAACAAATCTCTTGGCAGCTTCCGACTGGACGGAATCCCACCTGCCCCACGTGGAGTTCCTCAAATTGAAGTCAAATTTGACATTGACGCCAATGGCATTCTCTCTGTCGCTGCCGTTGACAAGGGCACTGGGAAGAAGCAAGATATCACCATTACTGGAGCTAGCACCTTGCCAAATGACGAGGTTTGTCTTCTTGAACAATGCATAAGAGCTAACTTTAGTCATTCATAAGTATCTTGAACTAAAGCCCTGTTTGGAATACCTCAGATGCACATTTGGGCCCAAACGTGCATCTGCATATTTTAGTCTGTTTGGAAAATTTTAAAGCACTACTTTGAGCCCCAAAAGTACGTTTTGGCTGAAGCATGTCTAGATGTGCGTGCTTCAGCCGGACGTGATGCAGGAAGCAGATTTGAGTTTTAATTAATTTCTCAATTCTCCATGGTTCTCTTTTGATTGAGCTTCTGCTTCTGCTTTTGCCCAAAGGCAATAGCCACAGGTAATCCAAACGGGCCTCAAGTATTGCTGCATTTGACTCTTAAAAGAACTCTTACGCCTTTCCTCGGGTTGATGGCTTTAAGCGGAGAATCATAAGCCTTGACTAATGTCAAATTTATGGTTGCTTTTGTAATACTTGGGGATAGAGTAGTGCTTTTACAAACATTTTCATGTTTTTTTTTCCCAAGTCAGTTATTTTGTGGAATGCCATTAGCAAAGGGAAATTATAAATACCTGCGCAATATTTCTCTCTGCACCCATGTGCACAACACAACACACAGGATGTTGCATGTACAACTCTTCTATGCAGGCACATGGGTGTAGAGACAAGTGGTGTTGGTGCATCTAGAATTTTCCTATGAACTGCTATTGATTGATTCTGAAAACATCATGATGAAAATGCAGGTAAAAAGGATGGTTAATGAAGCCGAGAAGTTTGCAAAGGAAGACAAGGAAAAGAGAGATGCCATCGATACTAAGAACCAGGCAGACTCTGTGGTCTACCAGACGGAGAAGCAGCTGAAGGAACTCGGAGACAAGGTTCCAGCTCCAGTAAAGGAAAAGGTCGAGGCAAAACTAGGAGAGCTCAAGGAGGCAATTTCAGGGGGCTCGACCCAGACCATAAAGGACGCCATGGCTGCCCTTAACCAGGAAGTTATGCAGCTCGGGCAATCTCTCTATAACCAGCCCGGTGCAGCACCCGGTCCGGGACCCACACCCGGGGCTGAGACTGGCCCTTCAGAATCATCGGGCAAGGGACCCGACGGTGAAGTCATCGATGCAGATTTCACTGACAGCAAGTGAGAAATATTAGCGTTGATTGGGAGCTAAAGTCCTCTTTTTGGATTTTTGTTTAAATGTGTATAGGAATAATATTAGGGAAATTGGATTTAATGTTGGGGGTTACTTGAGTCAATTTTGATCTGGTGGGTATGATAGAAATATTTATTAGGTTATTAATAGAGGGTTAAGCTTTCTTAATGGGTACCCATGATAATGAAATGTTGCCCTTCCAAGATTGTCTATATTTTATTAGTTAAGATGAGACTTAGAAAATTGCTTGCTTTCTGGTTATGCGGTTCTATTTGACTGAAGTACTTAAGGCACATCGATCTACCTTCCGGTTCGGATTAACAATAACCTGTTTTAAAAAAATGAATTTATAAATTAGCTAAACAAGTTTTTAAAAAATGAATTTATAAATTTGGTTAATTGGTTTATATAAGAGACCTTTCGAAGAATGTGTGTTGCAGCTCTGGTCCAAAGCAGAGCATCTTCATCGTTTTTAGGCTTAGCTAAAAGGACACAGAAAGAACAGCTACAAACAGAGCATGAATTACAGGTTATTTTTGTATTGATAGAACTTACAAGTGCCTCGGTATTCAAAGGTCTTTATGTACATTTTAGTCTTATGCCGCGTAGAAGGTAACATCTTAACCTACCCAACAATTTAAGACAATGTATACACAAACCAAACCCCAGAAAATCGACGCTACTTGCTTCAACTAGCAAGTTTAGCTGTACAAGGACTTTTAACTTCAAAATGGCCTTCAAGGGAAACAACGAGGCTCCAAAAGAATGTATTACTTGGGAAAGCCAAATTATCTAAACCGGTTTGTTTAATTTATCTGGTTTTGGATTTCTTCACAACATTTGTCTTCACCGGGGACTTCGTGGAAGAGAAGGGCTTCGTGAGAAACTCTCACTCCCATCTAATCTCCTACCCGTATGAGTATAATATTCTTCAGAATACGTGCATTTGCTGCAACATCCACTTTCCCTGCTGTGTCGAGTAGGAGAGTAATGACGGATTGGGGTAGGACTCACTTGATACCTCCAAGAGTCATCCCTACCAACTGACCTAACCGAGACCAGCCTCTCTGGCACGACTCCTTTGTGAGGCTCCGGTGGTGTTCTAATAGGAGGTGGGTACCCGTTATGTGGATGTTGTCGATAGTAGTGGTGGTGGACGTGATGGGTGCTATTATTGGCTTGGGGGTTGAGATTGCACAAGCTCGGTGAGCTTTGGACTTTGTGCATATTAATTGAACCACCTATAGAGTTGCTCAGTGCCGCAATCTCATGGCTCAAACAATCAACAGTACAGCTCTCGGGGGATTTTGGGGAAGAACAAGCAGATGACATATTGCAGGATGAATGGTTTGTATTATAGATAGAGGGTTTTGTGCAGGTCCTTGTTGCACGGGCGAAACCATTGATGGCATCAATGTAACGGTGCTCTACTGCATGATGGTTTAAGGAAGATGTATGGTTCTCGGTTAAAGTTGGGTTGGCTGGGAATAGGAATGTTCGAAGCCTTGGGGTTCCTGCGCTCTCATGGCGGTCATATTCATCAAGCATGTGTTGGAGATCATCGTCTGATTTTACAGAGACCAGGACATCGAGGTCCTCAGGGATCAGCTGGTATTTGAGGACCATGTTCCCGTCAAATAGATTGGTAAGCTTCTTTGTTAGATCTGAAAAAAAAAAAAAAAGGAACAGAAGGAAATGTCAATTACAAATGCAGATAACTTGTATCCACAGGAGGACAAAAGTTGTGATGACAATGTTACGCGAATGGTAGGATCCCAGTAAAGGTGTCAAAAGGTCGGTCCATCACGTGGGACAACGATTTGCCCATTTTTGAAGGGTAAGTAGGCCATGATGACCGTGTTGGTGAGCAAATTAACAGGTAGAGTGCAGAGTGCGATTGGTAGGACTAATTTTTCCCAAATTCATTGTTTTCTTTGATAATGGAAGGATCTCAGTAAATGTGTCAAACTGTCTGGCCCGTTATGTGGGGCAGCGATTGACCCGTTTTTAAAGGGTAAGTAGGCCATGATGGGCCGTGTTGGTGAGCAGATCAATGTGCAGTGCAGAGTCCGATTGCTAAGAATAATTTTTCCCGAATTCATTGTTTTCTTTGCAAATGGTAGGATCTCAGTAAAGGTGGCAAACGGTCTATTTACACGTTTGGAACATGGTGGTTTGAGAAAGCTTTGGTTTTGTGATTCAAAATGTGAACCAGATCTATATATTTAAATAATTGGTATATGTACTTTTATCATGTAGATATAGAAATCCATGTCTTAAGATAGTTCTTTTGTTTGTAAAAGTAACGAGTTATTAATTTTCATCAAAATCAAATAATAATAAAAAATGAGAGTAAACTTGATCCTAATTCCTACCTTATGCATTATAGACAAAGACCCAAATCACAATGCCTTTGCTGTGCTCCTCTTTGATTGAAAACATGGTACTGTTCTAACAAAATTTGTTATTCTCTCAATGTAAAAGTTGAATATCAAACCAATCAATCCTTAACACGTGAATATGCTCATTTAATTGATACCATTTTCACGCAATTTAAGATTATATACATATATACATACACGCACAACCACAAATATGTGTATAGATTATATATATATATATATAGAGAGAGAGAGAGAGTGGGAGGGGGGGACGTACCAGAAAAATTGATGTCACGGGTGACAGAGACGACGCGAGTCTCGCCGCCGACGTACTTTAGGTGACCATCGGCCGGCCTGGGCAGAATCTTCCCACCGTGGCTACACAAGAACTTAACCCTATTCTTCGGCGACTCTGGCGTCTCCGCTTCATCTACACCGCCGTCATCATTTCCTGATGCCATCGCTCTCGCCGGAGACTCAACCCAATTTCGTAAAAAAAAAAAAAATAAATAAAAATAAAAATAATCGAGTGTTCAAATTTTCAAAACGAATTTTTAGAGTGTTTCAATTGTGTGAGAAACGCCTAAAAAGGACATTAAAATGGAATAAATTCCAAATGAGTTCTACAAGTTACAAACTTACAGTTCATTGGAGCCAGGTTCCAGAGGGGATACGTATAACTTCTAGAGAGAGAGAGAGAGAATTAAGTAGAGGGAGAGAGAATCCCATGTGTTTGTATATATAAATATATACAATCACCTCACAATAAAAAGCCGAGACAGGGGGAGGAGAGAGAGAGAGAGAGAGAGAAAGAGAGAGAGAGAGAGGAGAGAGAGAGAGAATCAAGGAGAACAAAGAAGGGGGGATTCAATGGAAAGACAAGAGACTTTCTCGGCAGCCAAACAAGGAGGTGAGAGAAATTTTAGATATAGATCAACAAAATTTGGTGCCAAAAATTAGGAAAACATGAACAAATATTGAATGATCTCTCTCTCTCTCTCTCTCGCTCGTGTGCAGACTGCAGAGCACCCGCCAAACTCTCTGTGGATACCGTTTGAAAAATAAATTTAAAAAATATTTTTGCTCGGCCAAAATATGGTATAGCAATGCTCACCCAATTATTTCATTGCCCAATGCAGTGGGACTCAGGATTAAACAGCATTTCTGGTCCTACTGCATTGGCCAATGAGATTCTTCGGTGAGCATTGGCGTACCATTTTTTGGATGAGAAAAAATGCTCTCATAAATTTCAGGTCTGTGAGACCACTAGTCCGTTTCGATTGATAGATTAGCAGATTTGGGATCACTTTCTCTCTCCACACCGGATGTAGGAATTTGAAGTTAGGGGCTTGGTTGAGACAAAACTAGAAATTTACAACTAGGAGTTTAGTTTATTGGAGCTCAGGGAGCTGTTCCCGATGAGATATTTTTTTTTTTTTTTGAATCTATTTATCAACAATTTCGTGTATAATTTTTTTAAAAAACTTGGAACTAAATTAAATCAATTTGAGTTAGGTTTAAGATAAGAAGTGAGACTGAGAAGAAAATATGTTGTACCAAATATTTAATCCACCACCCAATTCTAAGGCCAATTCCATTACTGGGCATGACCGACTAAACATGGCAATCCAATTCCATGCCAAACAGCCTACTAAAATTTGGCTTCATGGCCTGTAGTGCCATATCTGGCAGAAGCTATTTCTGCCACATTATCACTTCAGTCAATATTTTACCATTTTTCTTACTTTTCTTCTCAAATTTTACATCTCAAATGTTTCCCAAATATATATGGTGGTGGACCACTTGATTTTTATTGGAGGATATTGAAGTGGTCCCATCATTATTGAAAGTGGTCCTATTGCCACACGTATTTGGGAGAGCATTTGGGATGCAAAATTTAATAAGTATAGCATTATCATTTTGAGCACCAACGGCTACTTTGCTCTAACAGATACATTTAGTAAATGGCCATTCTATCCTAAATTGTAACACTCGCACCCGAAGAACGGATAAATTATTATTTTTATATGCATTAATTAATATAATTAGTGTATAAAATGGATTAAGGGGAGGCTTGGACTCGCCCGTGAAAAGTGTTCAGTTAAGGTCACAATTATAAAAGTCCCCAGTTAGAAGTGATCGATCCGGCTTTTTTAAGGGACATTCTGCAGAAGAATCAACAAAATGGATCAATCCGGGTTTTAGAGCGGATCGATCCGCTTGTATTTTCACAGCACGTCCACTTTTATGGAAACGTACAAAACTCTTTCTAAAAAATTCAGATTCGCGCGCCCTTTTTTGCGTTAGAACCGGGACTCAAAGATCTATCTTTTGCTATAAAATTTTGATATACTTTATTAATGACCATTTTACCCTTGGGGCTGTTTTGTCCCAGCAAACTCTTTTATGTTGCTCTAAATCATGTTTTCTTTAATAACTACCATGGTTTCTTGTTTTTTAGTGTGTTTTGGGTACGTATAGTCTTGTTACACATGTCCTAATCCGCGGGGTCGACTGTGATGCTCAGTCGACTGAACCTTGAGTCAGGTTGACTGAACACCCTAACCCCAGAATTTTGGTATTCTATTTCACGATCCAGCCAACTGGGCCAAACACCCAGTCGACTAGGCCAAACACCCGGTCGACTGGTTTACAACAGCAGAACCCAATTCTGTAGTAACTCCTGATCAAGAAAATAACACCAAACCTAAACACGCACAACACCTAGTAAAATACTATAAAATCCAACATAATTAACATGATACAATCCTTATATTACTAACACAATTTTCCCAACTAACCATTACAAGTATAAAACCAAACCTTACCGAAACGGCCAATCTAGTGAGCTTAGGTTGAAACCATATTACAACACATAAGTTTTAACTAGCCAACATCAAGTTTTTCTCCAATTCCAAACTAGAACCTCCACATTACAAGTTCTAGACCAAAATACATTAAGTTAACTACATGTTTACAATCATTCCCAAAACCCACGTTTCTCGCCAAGTCTTTACCGATTCCGTTTCTTTATTTCTCTTCGCCGACTTGCTTTATCACCTACAATGGTTATTCAATAACCACTACATTATACCAGCTATATGCTGGTGAATGCCAACTATTATAAACATGAATAATAGACATACTCAATTTCATCTTTCTACACATCACTATGGTATCTGAGAACTCAAGTACCGATCACCCTTTCACGCTAGTCCACGACTACTCCATTAGTCCGCGCGACTAACCGAGTTACCCACGCCTCTTTCTTTTAGGCGCGCGGTCTCATAGCCAATTTGGCACCTGGTCTCATAACTTCAATGGCAAGTACAAGTTCCCCTTTGACCCAAATATACAACTCAACATGCTCAAATAATTCATCACACCATACTATTGCCAAGCACATGGGTCTTATTAACCACGTGGGTTTGCTCAATAATAACCAAACATGCTAAATTATACAAATAGACATGCTAATCATCACCAAGATAATCTCAAATAAGGAATTATCCAATTTCCATAATTATTGCCACTCACCTCAAGGATTTCGCTCCTAATAGTAGAATTATGAGCCTAGTAATATCCTGGTACATTTCATATATGAAAATTACAGATGATGAGCTAAACTCCCGAATTGGGGCGCAGAAAATGTCTGAAAACGCAATAATATTTATACCACTGTGTTAGACTCACCTCCAGGAATCCAAATATGTAGCCTGTTTTGAAATTGAACGTCAAACAGCGCGCCAATCGGTGTCGAGAACGTCGTCGTGATTCGTACGAATTCTCTCTGTAAATGCCTAAGCTTGATAGAGGTGTCAATCGGGTCGGGTTGGCCCGGCCCGGCCCGAGCCCGGCCCGATTTTTCCGGGCTAAAAGCCCGGCCCGGCATATGCCCGGCCCGCTAGGCCCGAGCACTTTTGTCCGGTCCGGGGTGGACACCCTTAGTCCCGTCCACGGCCCGGCCCGGCCCGGCCCGCTCCTTTGCCCAAAACCCGGCCCGGCCCGCTAGCCCGCTAGCCCGGATAAGCTAGCCGTTGTGGCCCGCCCGTGGCCATAACGGCTAGTTTGGCCCCTTTTCAATTTTTTTTCCATTTTTTACCCCTCTAACGGCTATAAAACGGCTAGTTTTGGGGGTAAAAATGTAAATGTGCTTTTTGACTTCCCAAAATACCCCTTAGCCCATTTTCTATAAATACTAAACCTCCCACAACATATTTTCTCATACAAAAATCAATTATCTCTCTCTATTCTCTACTTTCTCTATACTACTCCATAAACTACAAGTCTACAAGCACTTCTACTCTACAAGTTGGTGATTCAATTATCAAAGCTCTAATTTGTAAAGGCACTTCTAGTCTTCTACAACTTGAACTTACAAGCTCTCAAGTCTCAAGTCTTATTATAATTTATAGTTGTTCACTTCTTCTTTTACTACTATAAGTTGAGGTAAATTTATTTATTGTTTCACTTCTTGCTTTATTAGTTGCTTATTTAATTGTTAGTATTTTTAATCTTTTATATTTCTTTCCCCTCTTTTTTTTTATTTAAAAAAAAATGGCATCTCACTCAAGATCTTCAAAAACTAGGGAAGGCCCAACTTATGACTTTGAAAATTTAGATTATGGGGAAAGAAATGAGATTAATGATTTGGAATTGGAGGATGATGTCACAGCCCGGTCCCACAATAGCGGAACCGGAGTCCGTGGCACGCCACCGAGGCTAAACCAATTCATTAACGTTCCCAAAATTAGGTTTGAAGAACACACGCAGCGGAAAACAAAACACATTTTAAAACCAGCGGCTCAGTCGACTGCTCAGTCGACGGAGTTAGGCAGGGATTTAAATGTCAATTCCAGTCGACTGATACTGGGGTCCAGTCGACTGCTCAGTCGACGGAGTTAGGCAGGGATTTAAATGTCAATTCCAGTCGACTGATGCTGGTGGTCCAGTCGACTGCTGAGGGGTCCAGTCGACTGCTGAGGGGTCCAGTCGACTGCTTTTGTTAAAATAAGAAGCAGTAGCTAACAGACACAGGGGTTCAGTCGACTGCTCAGTCGACTGCTCCCCTGGCAGCAGCCCAATCTGCAGAAATTCAAGTTTTAAAAGCTTTCTAACCAACACCAATGATCAACCATTCAATCCAAACTCAAGCCAAAGTAATCCTAGCTGTATTAAAACATTATCAAACATAATTACAACAGTTTAAAATCCATCCTAACATACCAAATTAAACATGGTTTAAAACAACCAAAATCTTATTACAACATTTCTATTATCCCAAAACTACAAGATTAACATTTAAGTTGCCTCCCAAGCGAACTCTCAAACCACGTACTCACTTCTGCGATTCCTCGCCAGCATTAATACCTGAAATGGTTATTTGAATAACCACACATATTTCGATTTGTTTAAGCTAATGCTTAGTGAATAAAACAACATATGCACATGAATGATAAACATGTCCGCATTCACATCTCTACAATTCATACTAGTCGCCGGAGACTCACGTGCCCGTCCATATTCCCAATCCGCGACTCCTCGCCAATAAGTCCACGCGAAAGGGTAAGACCCACGATTCTACAAACAATCGTGCGACCTTAATGCCACTCTATCGGCTCCACAAAATGGTACGGTGACCACGTGCTCCTTCTGACCCAAATAAGCAACTTAACATGCTCAAATACATATCACCATGCTCGCGGTAATTAAAACATATCACCGTGCTATTGAGCCTACTTATCAATATGAATGCCCAATATGAACTACACAATATATCTCTAGGAATTAATACATGCTATTCAAACATAACATGAATACATGCCAAGAAATCATTCCAAAACATAGTTGAATCACTCACCTCCGATTTACGCGCTTAAACTTCGATTCAAAGAAAATCCGTGCACAAAGAACGTGCAGAAGTCTGTCTAGTACAAATCCTATGGATCAGAATTCCATTTATCAGCTTTTATGAAAAATTCTAGAAAATAACTTTTCGGAAAACTTAGCCAAACAGGCCCTAACATATATCAAAACGAAGCTCTTACCTCGAGGAGCTCGAATATGAAATCTGGGAGAAACCAGACTGACGGAAGGTCGTCGTTTGGCGTCGCAAAGCTCTAAGCAACTAATCTCCCTCTAGCCTCCCTTTTGGCCTCCTCTTTATGGAATTAGGTTTAGACTTATGAAAAATCTAAGTCATCTCTATCTATATATAGGCAACATTATCGGGGAATTACGTTTACCTCCCCACGAGTTTTCCAAACTCCTAATCAGTCTCTGAAACTTTCTATACAGCTTATTCTTAGCTTTACGAGTGAAACCTCAAAATTATAAAAGTTTCCAACTAAGTTTCGTTTGGTCGCTAAAACACGAATTTCTATATGACGTTTCCGAAGTTGCTAATTAGCCTAGCAAATTAATAACGTGTTAATTCGTTCTCACCAGGATACTAAATCTAACAACAGAAATATATTCTAAGCCAGAAAATAATACAGATATTGAAATACACAGGTAAACATTTATTTTCAGATAAACATTTAAAATGTTCCACAGTGACCGTCTCATACTCGGAGAGACTTCACAACAATAAATCTTCAATCACAACAGTTTCAATGGGTTCTCTAATACAGACACCCATATCAACTCGTGAGTCAAAACTCACTCAACCAAGTGTCATAAGACACGTCACATCACATTATCATGCATGACAATGTAATGCAAATGCAATAACACAAATATGGGTGTTATAATACTCTCCCCCTTAAAAGAAGTTTGTCCCCAAACTTATACCTCAAGTCTCGAAAAGGTGCGGATACCGAGTACGCATCTCATCTTCTATCTCCCACGTCATCTCTTCCGTAGTTTGGCTATGCCATAACACTTTCACTTTCGATATTACTTTATTTCGTAAGACTTGATCCTTCCGGTCTAAGATCTCTACCGGATATGCGACATACGTTAAATCACTCTGAATCTCATTCGATGTCGGAGTCATCACTTGATCTCTATCTTCCGCTAATTGTTTGCGTAACAACGATACATGAAACACATTATGAACTTGAGCATACTCGCTCGGCAAGTTCAAACGATAAGCTACGGGTCCAACCTTTCCAATGATTTCAAAAGGTCCTACATACCTCGGATTGAGTTTCCCGTATCTACCAAATCTGGTTATTCCCTTTGAAGGTGACACCTTCAAATACACTAAGTCTCCTACAACGAATTCCAATGGCCGTCTGCGCTTGTCGGCATAACTCTTATACCTACTCTGGGCTGTCAGTAACCGTTGTCTAATTACCTTTATCTTATCCGTCGTCTCTTGTACAATTTTCGGTCCTTCAATCTTTCTTTCTCCTACTTCCGTCCAACTAATTGGTGAACGACATACACGACCATATAAAGCTTCATAAGGAGCCATCCCAATACTCGACTGAAAACTGTTATTATATGCAAACTCAATCAATGGCAAATGGTCTTCCCAATCACCCTGAAAATCAAGTACACATAGCCTAAGCATGTCTTCCAAAATCTGGATTACTCTCTCTGATTGACCATCGGTCTGAGGATGAAAAGCTGTACTAAAGTGCAATTTGGTACCCATTGCTTCTTGCAAGGCTCTCCAGAACTTCGATGTAAAACTACTATCCCTGTCCGAAATAATAGAAACTGGGATACCATGTAGTCTCACAATTTCGCGAATATACAACTTAGCTAACGTCATTGGCTTAGTTGTTCGAAGCGGTAGGAAGTGCGACGACTTCGTCAAACGGTCAACAATCACCCAAATAATAGTGTTCGATCTCTTCGATCTCGGAAACCCACTAACAAAATCCATTGTTATGTGTTCCCATTTCCACTCGGCTATCGGTAATGGTTGTAATAATCCCGAGGGTACTTGGCGTTCGACCTTTACTTGTTGACAACTAGTACAACGTGAAACATATCGTGCTATTTCCCTCTTCATTCCCGGCCACCAATAAACATGTCTCAAATCTCTATACATCTTGGTGCTTCCCGGGTGAACGGTATACTTTGTGTTGTGTGCTTCCTCTAGGATGTTTCGCTTCAACTCTTTCTCACTAGGTACACAAATTCTACCCCTCAATCTCAAAACATTGTTCTCAAACGTGAATCCCGGTTGTTTGCCCATCGGAATCTCATCACAAATCTTCTTCAAAGCCACATCTTGAAGTTGTTTCTCTACGATCTCGTGAATCAAGAGTGGTTGTGCCACAATCGTCGACATCAATCCGCCTTCAATCCTCGGAATCACCTCAAGCTCCATATTCTCCATATCTTGTATCAATTCTATCTGAGAAGTCAAATCTGATGCGGTATTGGTTGGTACTTTGCGACTAAGAGCATCGGCGACAACATTCGCCTTGCCCGGATGATATTGGATCGACAAATCATAGTCCTTCATCAACTCTAGCCATCTCCTTTGCCTCATGTTCAAATCTCGTTGTGTAAACAAGTACTTCAAACTTTTGTGGTCCGTATAGATCTCACATTTCTCCCCGTATAGATAATGGCGCCAAATCTTCAATGCAAAAATCACGGCGGCCAATTCTAGATCATGTGTCGGATAATTCTTCTCGTGCGGCCTAAGTTGTCTTGACGCATATGCAATGACTTTATCACCTTGCATAAGAACGCAACCTAAACCTCTATATGAAGCATCACTGTAAATGATAAACCCTTCAGTCCCTGACGGAACGGCTAATATTGGTGCTTTCACTAGTCGGCTCTTCAACTCTTGAAAACTTTCTTCACATTCCGGACTCCAAACAAAAGCAATATCTTTCCTCATTAACTGCGTCATCGGCATTGCTATACGCGAAAAATCTTTTACAAATCTCCGATAATACCCAGCTAATCCTAGGAAACTTCTGATGTCTGTCACATTCGTTGGTCTCGCCCAGTTAGTAACTGCTTCTATCTTCTGAGGGTCTACAGAAATTCCCTTTGCCGATACTATATGCCCAAGGAAAGCTATCTCTGTCAACCAAAACTCACACTTCTTCAATTTGCCGAATAATCTCTTTTCACGCAATCGTTGTAAAGCTAATCGCAAATGATGCTCGTGATCTTCTACGCTTTTGGAGTAGATTAGGATGTCATCTATGAACACGATAACAAACTCATCTAAATAATCTTTGAAGACACGGTTCATCAGGTCCATGAAAGCAGCTGGTGCATTAGTCACTCCAAATGGCATAACCAAAAATTCAAAGTGACCATATCGAGTTCTGAAAGCTGTCTTCTCAACATCCTCCTCCTTGACTTTCAGCTGGTGGTAACCGGATCTCAAGTCGATCTTTGAAAATACTTGCGCTCCTTGTAACTGATCAAACAAGTCATCTATTCGCGGCAGTGGATACTTGTTCTTGACGGTCAACTTATTCAATTCCCGGTAGTCGATGCACATACGCATTGTTCCATCTTTCTTCTTCACAAACAAGACTGGTGCTCCCCACGGCGAAATACTCGGTCGAATAAAACCCTTCTCCAACAGTTCTTCTAACTGAACTTTCAATTCTTTCAACTCTATCGGTGCCATTCGGTACGGTGCTTTGGATACCGGTTGTGACCCTGGTACTACTTCTATTGTGAACTCAAGCTCTCTTTCAATCAATACGTCGGGTAACTCATCGGGAAAAACATCTGGAAATTCTCGAACTACTGAAATGTCTTCTATTAGTGGTCCAAGAACTCTCGTGTCGATAATTGAACATAAGAAACCCGAACAACCCTTCTTTAACATCTTACTTGCTTGAATCGCCGATACCAAGTACGGCGGTACGATCACTCCCTTACCCTGAAAAGTAAACTCTTCTCGCCCTGACGGATAGAAACTAACCCGTTTCTGTTCACAATCAATTTTGGCTTGATTAACCGACAACCAATCCATACCCAAGATAACATCAAAGTAATTCACCGTCAACGGAATCAAATCAACGCTCAAGACTTTATCACCTATCTTGATCTCACATGACTTGAATATTGACGAAGTAACTAACGGTTCACTACTAGGCAATGATACACACAAATCATATCCTAGCGGTTCTGACTTAACAGTTAAATGCTTAACAAAATCACGTGATACAAATGAATGCGTTGAACCAGAATCCATAAGTATACGTGCAGGATACGAACAAATAGGAAGAATACCTGATACGAAGGTATCATCCGTATTCCCCGGCCTGAGTTGGAAGTATCGTCCTTGTTGTTGTGCGACTCCTTTCCCTTTATCCACTCGAGGTTCTACCCTTGATCCGCTTGGCACACTCGATGCCCCGGTACTCATTCCCGGTTGTCTCTTACTCGGACAGTTCTTTGCTATGTGTCCCGGTTGTCCACACTCAAAACATTTTCCTCTCGTTTCTGGGTTATAGCTCTTGGCGTTCGAGGTTGTGTTTGGTGTAGTCGAATTTGCGTTCAAAGGACAATTCCTAGACACATGCCCCAATTGTTTACAAATATAGCAAGTGGTCAATTGATAGCAGGTTCCTCTGTGTCGCAGGTTACATGTTGGACACAACGGTCTCGGGTCCCCCATGAACGTACTCCCTCCTTGGCTACTCATATTCGATCCTGAACCTTGCGTGAACGGTTTCTTCGCATTCCCTTGACTCTTACCCCGACTGTCATTTGCTCTCTTCCCTTGTTGTCCCTGTCGATATCTGTCGACACTTTTCTCAGCAATACGGGCGGCTTCCTCGACTAGAGAAACGGTCGGGTGTTGCAACATGTCCACACGGCCACGGATGTTCTCTCTAAGCCCTTCCTCAAACTTACGAGCTTTATCCCTATCAGTCGGAACATGGTAGTTTTCCCAAATCGTAACAAGGCATTGAAACGAGAAACATACTCACCTACGGTCATATCTCCCTGAACCAAACTTGCAAACTCTTGACGTTTCTGAGTATAAGCAGATTGCGGGAAGAAACGTTTGTTGAATTCTTCTTTAAATACTTCCCACGTGGTCGGCTTCCCTTGTTCAATCACGTTGTTCCACCAATCCAATGCTTCGCCCATCAACGTATCGGATGCGCACAAAATTTTCTCCTCATCGGTACATATTACCTGACGGAAATGTCTTTCCATGTCCATCATCCAATGATCGGCCAAGTCTATGTCAACTTGCCCATGATACAACGTCGGTTTTCGCTTATGAAACTGTTCCACGATTGTGTGTTGAGGTCGCGGTGCCGATGGTGCATTGACATAACGAATTTCCACTTGTGGAGGCTGAACGTTCATCTGTTCCCTTTCACTTACCGCTTGTATGAAACTTCCCACCATATTCACTATTTGGTCCATCCGCGAATGCGGTGACAATTCTCTTGGTAGATCAGCCATAACGTTTTAAATATTTCCCCTGTTGAGTTCAATGCATAATGACCATGCATGCTATGCCACAATATAGATATATGTGCACAGTTCATCACAATCAACAAATGCAAATGCATGAATCATTTCTACAATGATAACAATTATCTTTACAATTACACACTCCACTCGACGTCGCTCAGCATATATAACGTCACTCGTTCTCAAGGCTCTAAACCTAATGCTCTGATACCACTAAATGTCACAGCCCGGTCCCACAATAGCGGAACCGGAGTCCGTGGCACGCCACCGAGGCTAAACCAATTCATTAACGTTCCCAAAATTAGGTTTGAAGAACACACGCAGCGGAAAACAAAACACATTTTAAAACCAGCGGCTCAGTCGACTGCTCAGTCGACTGCTCAGTCGACGGAGTTAGGCAGGGATTTAAATGTCAATTCCAGTCGACTGATACTGGGGTCCAGTCGACTGCTCAGTCGACGGAGTTAGGCAGGGATTTAAATGTCAATTCCAGTCGACTGATGCTGGTGGTCCAGTCGACTGCTGAGGGGTCCAGTCGACTGCTGAGGGGTCCAGTCGACTGCTTTTGTTAAAATAAGAAGCAGTAGCTAACAGACACAGGGGTTCAGTCGACTGCTCAGTCGACTGCTCCCCTGGCAGCAGCCCAATCTGCAGAAATTCAAGTTTTAAAAGCTTTCTAACCAACACCAATGATCAACCATTCAATCCAAACTCAAGCCAAAGTAATCCTAGCTGTATTAAAACATTATCAAACATAATTACAACAGTTTAAAATCCATCCTAACATACCAAATTAAACATGGTTTAAAACAACCAAAATCTTATTACAACATTTCTATTATCCCAAAACTACAAGATTAACATTTAAGTTGCCTCCCAAGCGAACTCTCAAACCACGTACTCACTTCTGCGATTCCTCGCCAGCATTAATACCTGAAATGGTTATTTGAATAACCACACATATTTCGATTTGTTTAAGCTAATGCTTAGTGAATAAAACAACATATGCACATGAATGATAAACATGTCCGCATTCACATCTCTACAATTCATACTAGTCGCCGGAGACTCACGTGCCCGTCCATATTCCCAATCCGCGACTCCTCGCCAATAAGTCCACGCGAAAGGGTAAGACCCACGATTCTACAAACAATCGTGCGACCTTAATGCCACTCTATCGGCTCCACAAAATGGTACGGTGACCACGTGCTCCTTCTGACCCAAATAAGCAACTTAACATGCTCAAATACATATCACCATGCTCGCGGTAATTAAAACATATCACCGTGCTATTGAGCCTACTTATCAATATGAATGCCCAATATGAACTACACAATATATCTCTAGGAATTAATACATGCTATTCAAACATAACATGAATACATGCCAAGAAATCATTCCAAAACATAGTTGAATCACTCACCTCCGATTTACGCGCTTAAACTTCGATTCAAAGAAAATCCGTGCACAAAGAACGTGCAGAAGTCTGTCTAGTACAAATCCTATGGATCAGAATTCCATTTATCAGCTTTTATGAAAAATTCTAGAAAATAACTTTTCGGAAAACTTAGCCAAACAGGCCCTAACATATATCAAAACGAAGCTCTTACCTCGAGGAGCTCGAATATGAAATCTGGGAGAAACCAGACTGACGGAAGGTCGTCGTTTGGCGTCGCAAAGCTCTAAGCAACTAATCTCCCTCTAGCCTCCCTTTTGGCCTCCTCTTTATGGAATTAGGTTTAGACTTATGAAAAATCTAAGTCATCTCTATCTATATATAGGCAACATTATCGGGGAATTACGTTTACCTCCCCACGAGTTTTCCAAACTCCTAATCAGTCTCTGAAACTTTCTATACAGCTTATTCTTAGCTTTACGAGTGAAACCTCAAAATTATAAAAGTTTCCAACTAAGTTTCGTTTGGTCGCTAAAACACGAATTTCTATATGACGTTTCCGAAGTTGCTAATTAGCCTAGCAAATTAATAACGTGTTAATTCGTTCTCACCAGGATACTAAATCTAACAACAGAAATATATTCTAAGCCAGAAAATAATACAGATATTGAAATACACAGGTAAACATTTATTTTCAGATAAACATTTAAAATGTTCCACAGTGACCGTCTCATACTCGGAGAGACTTCACAACAATAAATCTTCAATCACAACAGTTTCAATGGGTTCTCTAATACAGACACCCATATCAACTCGTGAGTCAAAACTCACTCAACCAAGTGTCATAAGACACGTCACATCACATTATCATGCATGACAATGTAATGCAAATGCAATAACACAAATATGGGTGTTATAGATGATGACGACGTTGAAATTATGGGGTCTAATCCATCTGAACCATCTCCTTCAAATCCTAATGATCCAAGTCCCACCACTGAAAGAAAATTAAAATCACATGTTTGGGTATTTTTTAAATTAAATGACGAAAAAAATGGAGCTATTTGCAAAATATGCGGACTCAAATTTTCTTACAAAGGTGGAGGAAATAATACACTTAAAAGGCACATCATGAGCAAACATAAAGGTGCATGGGAAGCAGGTACCGCTCAAGCGGACGGCCTAGTACAATCCCAAATTTCTGCTTCTACTGGCACAAGTGTTGGAACTTTTCTTTATAATAAAAAAAAATGAGGGAAGGCTTGGCAAAATTTGTTTGTGCATCCGATATGCCTTTTACTTTAGTTGAAGAAGAGTGTTTTACACGTTTTATTCAAACTTTTTTACAACCAGCCTACCAACCTATTACTAGAAATACTCTTAGAAGTGATATACAATCTGTTTTTCAACAAACCAAAAAAAAATTAATTGAGAATTTTTCTACTTTTAATTGTACAATTGCATGCACTTCCGATTTGTGGACTGGTTGTAATAAAACGGGATATATATGTATAACGGCGCATTTTGTAGATGACAATTGGAATATGAATAAAAATATCATTGCTTTTCGTGCATTAGACTATCCTCATACTAGTGAAAATATATATAACTATATAATCAATGTTTTTAATGAGTATGATATTATGAAAAAAATTATAAGCATTACTTTTGACAATGCTAGTGCTAATACAAATGCTATTAATATGTTTAAAGATCTTATGCGCCCAATGTTGAATGGAAAATTATTTCATGGTCGTTGTGTATGTCATATCATTAATTTGATTATCCAAGATGGATTAACAAAAATTGATGATCACATACTTAAAATTAGAGAGGCAGTGGTCTTTTGTTGTTCAACGCCTAAGCGTCTACAAGCATTTTATGGTGTTTGTAAACAAAATCGTCTTAATCCAAAGAAATTGCAAACTGATATTAAAACTCGTTGGAATTCTACTTATCTTATGATAGATTCTTGTAAAAAGTATAGTAATATTATTACTCAATTTGTTAATTTTAATTATCCATCACTAAACTTGACTTCAAACGATTGGGATATGGCATTTGACTTTCATGGATTTTTAGAAGTATTTTACAATGCTACAAATAAACTTTCCGGTGTTTACTATTCTACTTCTTGTTTAGTTCTTATGGAATTATATAATATGGCTCATACATTTCATAGTTATAAACAAAAAAATGACATTTTTATTGATATTTGCGAGAAAATGGAAAAAAAGTTTAAAAAATATTGGTCTTACATTCCACCTGTATTTTACTTATCTGCAATCTTGGATCCTAGAATCAATTTTGATGGTGTTTGTGAAATGGTTAAACAAATATCTGAATTGATGCGAGGACCAGATGGTGAGCCTGGTCTAGAAATAACTACTTCTGAAATGGAAAATACTTTGGAATCTTTATTTCGTATTTACTATGAAAAATATACAAATAAAGAAAGTGCTACTTCTTCTTCTACTTCTAATATTGAGTTAAGTTCGGGACCGTCAGGTGGTTCTTGGGCGAGCCAGTTTCTCAGTCGAAAGAAACAAAAGGGTGTTAGTCAATCATTTGTAAGTAGCTCTAACATTCTTGGTGAATTAAATAAGTATCGAGAAACAGAGTGGGAAAGTCGATTAACCAACGAGGAAATGGTCGATTTAAATCTTTTGACATGGTGGAAAGAACATGTAAGAACTTTCCCTGTTCTTTCCATCATGGCTCGTGATCTACTAACTCCTCCGGCTTCCACAGTTGCATCGGAGTCTGCTTTTAGTGTAGGTGGAAGGGTGCTAGAGGAAAGGAGGAGCAGATTATCTCCTGATATGCTTGACTGCTTGATGTGCTTGAAGGATTGGGACCGTGCACAATATCGAACTCAAAACCGCCAAGATCCTATTCTTGAAGACTTCGCAAATTTGGAAGTTACGGAAGAAAATTGAAGAATCAAGAATTGAAGAATGAATATGAGAGTTGAAGATCATTTAGTTCCAAACAAATCAATTGTAATACTCCTGGCCCGCATGAGTATAAACTGTGAACGGCTTTTTAAAAAAAAAAATCCAATTCTGTAAAATGTAATCTTTACTTTTTATTATACAAATTAATGATAAGTAATCTTTATTTTTTATTAGACTATAATTTTAAATATCAAATAGTAGTAATCTCTTTAATTTTTATTGAATAATAAAAATTCTTTACTATTTTTTTTGAATGAACTTTTTTTAAACTTTTAGTAATCACTAATCATTAATGAATAAATATTTACTTTTTATTATACAAATTATTGAAATTAATGATAATAATCTTTATTTTTTGTTAGACTACAATTTTTAAATATCAAATACTAGTAATCTCTTTAATTTTTATTGAATAATAAATATTCTTTACTTTTTTTTTGAATGAACTTTTTTTAGTAATCACTAATCAATGTAATCATTAATGAATAAATCTTTACTTTTTATTGTACAATTTATGATAAGTAATCTTTATATTTTATTAGACTATAATTTTTAAATATCAAATAATAGTAATCTCATTAATTTTTATTGAATAATAAATATTATTTACTTTTTTTTTTTTTTGTTAAACAAATTTTTTTTTAGTAATCACTAATCATTAGTGCATAAACTAAACATATAAAAAAAAAAGAGTAAAAGTCAAAACTCCCTCCAATTCCCAAACATTAAACTTTAAAAGTTAAAACTTTTCCCCCCCAAAGCTCCGGCCCGGCCCGTTTATGGGCCCGTCCACGAACCCGTCCACGAGCCCGTCCATAAGCCCGTCCATGAGCCCGTCTACTAGCCCGGCCCGGCCCGGCCCTAAGCCCGGCCCTAGTGAGCCCGGGCCACCGGTCCGGGGCGGACATCCCCCCTCCCTTCCCAAGCCCGGCCCGGCCCGGCCCGATTTTAGGTGAAGCCCGGCCCGGTCCGACCCGAAGCCCGGTCAAGCCCGCTTTGACCGAGCCCGGCCCGGCCCGTTTGACACCACTAAAGCTTGAAGATGATGGATGACTCTTGATGAGTCACTAGGACACATATCCTCCAACATGTAAGCCACACATTTTGGCTTATTATACTTACCTCCCCAAGTTTTTTTAGTTTTACATTTATACCCCTAATAGTTAATGTAAGTTATTAAAACTATCCCAAACTTAAATTGGTGTTTGTCTATGTCACGTATGGGTTCCATAAGTGGTCCCACATAATATTATGAAGTTGCTAATTAACCTACTAATTATGCAACGTGTCCAATTCGTCCTCACAAAGGTATCCCTTACGGACCACATAAGTGATCTCTAACAATTAACATGCTATAAAATCAACATATTAAAATATTCACATATTCCTTAATAAACAGTTAAAGCACATAAGGATTATTTTCTATATCCGTCCCATCACACGGGGACCTATCATAACTATCCCAAACTGGGACTGCCACTTGACCTATCTCTAGGTTCCAAACTGGACACCCCGAATTATCTTAGTGAGTTAATACTCACATATCACAAGTAATCACACCATTAATAAAATAATATGCATGCTAAATGTAATTAAATTCTGCCCGCGGGAGCGGTTGTTACAAGAGAAACCGCTAATAAGCTTATGTCATGTGTAATGAGGAATATGGATAGTTTTAGGACGTGGAGAGAGAGAGAGAGAGAGTTCAGGGAAGTTGGGGGAAATTATTTGTTTTCTTAATTTCATATTACAGTATATGCTGCTTGCAATATGTATAGGTGTATGTATATATGATATTAGCATATAACATTGCCACTTGGCAACTCTTGTAGAA
Source organism: Hydrangea macrophylla (assembly GCA_033977485.1). Classification (NCBI taxonomy): domain Eukaryota; kingdom Viridiplantae; phylum Streptophyta; class Magnoliopsida; order Cornales; family Hydrangeaceae; genus Hydrangea; species Hydrangea macrophylla. Next base: position 82,603,901 of record CM066996.1, read on the forward strand.
TGAGAGTGCCATGTGTCATACATTATATATTGCTATCTATATATTTATTAACATTGCCACTTGGCAACTTTTGTAGAATGAGAGTGCCATGTGTCATACATTATATATTGCTATCTATATATTTATAGATGGATAATTGAAAAGGAATAAAAGAGGAATAAGAAGATGAACAATGCTAATATTTGGGAGTAAAGTTATGTTGGTCATTTGGCATTTTTCGTTAGCTCGTTTAAGTCTGTTAAACGACGAGGGTGGTAGGTATGATATATCAAATGTAAGGGGTGGTGTCTGTGATCGGAGCAAATCTCAAGGGGTCTAGGTGATATTTACCTTATTATTTATATGGTTAAATGTCACCATTAAATTCAAGTGCCCTTCCTCCACCCCAAATGGTTGTGTGTTCAACCCCTCTCCCCAATGTATAGAGAAAAAGATAAAAGATATTGATTTGACCATGGTTTGTTGAGTCAAGTTCAAAGGCCTCATCAATCAAGTTTAAAAAGAATTATTTTTAAGAATAATTTTAGATTGAGCACGAATTCTCATATATATACTTCCAAAATGCCATAATCGTAAAATGGTGATGGTCCCTAAATTTAATTCTCAAGAACTTTGAATTGAATCATTCACGATTTACAAAAGATATCAATATAAAATTCCATCATCCTGAATGAGACTATTTAGACAAATAGAAAATGTCACTGCATTTCTCTATATGTGGTTGGTCATTCTTAGGTTCCCTATGAGTTTAATAACAAATTTTCAACATAGATGCCATTTTCTCGAATAACTTCATTCAAGAAAGTGAATTTCGGTATAGTTGCCGAACTACTTTCTAAAATCATAAATGATTCTAGGGGTGTAAGTGGTTGGTTTCGGGCGATTTTTTCTGATTTTTTTTTAATCGGTCAATAGGTACAGTCGACAAGTTGTAGATGGGTTTGGTCGTTTTTTTCAGTCAATTTAGGCTTGCACTATATATATATATATATTGATACTTATCTAGATCTGGACTGGATTCACACACACCCCCTAAACACACGCGCACACGCTAGTCTCAACCCAATCTAACTCTAATGCCCCACACTGGCCCATAGTAAAGCCCAACAAAGGCCACTTATTCCGACTGAAGAATAATTGGGAGGGTAAGCAACTAGTATCCCCTATGGGGGGTTCAAACCCTCTCTCTCTCCTAACTGGGAAGACAAAGGCTATACCAATTGGGATACAACCCTTTCGTGCTTGCACATACATTTAATAAATCGACTAATTAATTTTTTACTCGATTTTTGTGTTTTTTTTTTTTCCTTCTTATTTATCATTAAATAATTCTATTCAAATTGAATAACTCTTAGAACACATAAAAATCTCACAAAAATAATGTACATAAAACACAATATGCTATCTCTCCTGGTGGCTGATGGAGTCCACTTCATGACGCAACAAATATAACCTAAAAAATTTCAAATGCACCTTTATTTTTTTCATTGAGAATTTCAAATGCACCGTTGATGACACTAACAGTGATTACTAATAATGAATTTGAAAACCAAGATTAGGATTCAAAATTTAATGAAACACGACATTACTCTGGCATCTTACTTGTGAACAAAGTTAATACGTATTCGGACACAATTAATGTACTATTATACAAATGCTGTCCTTGTCACAGGAAAAAAAAAAAAAAAAAATTGTGTATATAAATAAATGTTGCCCTCATAGAGTGTTCTTTTGTAAAAGAGTTGCCCTCATAGAGTGTTCTTACAAGAAACTCACTATTTTAGTCCCCCAGAGAGAGCTCATGTCGGTTCCCTCACAATCACCCGCCGGAGAAGAAGAAGAAATAGGACCGGAATTTCCGGCACATCACCCTACCGCCCCCTCCGATGAAGTAATACAACCACATCCACACATACTTTTTATATATATATATATATATATGTATATATATCTACTATGGTTTTGCTGTTTTGATATTGTTTTTATCACTGTAATTGTAGCCATTTGTTGTATGTATATCTATCTTTACAATTACATCTATCTATGCAGCAGCTCATGCTTTTTTTTTTTAATACATGTGTCTCAGTGTCTGCTAGGGTTTTGGTGTTTTGATATTGTCATTTCACTGTAATAGTAGCCATTAGTTCTGTATATCTTACCTATGGATAGTTAAAGAGTAGCTATTAGCTCATTGAAAATATCAAAACATCACCGCACATCACCCTACCGCCTCCTCCGATGAGGTAATACAACCACATCCACACATACTTTTTATATATATATATATATGTATATATATCTACTATGGTTTTGCTGTTTTGATATTGTTTTTATCACTGTAATTGTAGCCATTTGTTGTATGTATATCTATCTTTACAATTACATCTATCTATGCAGCAGCTCATGCTTTTTTCTTTTTTTTTTTTAATACATGTGTCTCAGTGTCTGCTAGGGTTTTGGTGTTTTGATATTGTCATTTCACTGTAATAGTAGCCATTAGTTCTGTATATCTTACCTATGGATAGTTAAAGAGTAGCTATTAGCTCATTGACATACGGTATTTGTTTTCCCTAAGTAGAAGATATAACTCTAACTCGTCGAAGATGAAACTTTGTTGATTGATTTAGCTCATGTCTTTGTGGCTATCTTTAACTTATCTGAATTTTTTACCCAACCCATCAGTTTGGGGGTCATATTTACCTTTTTTTTTTGGGGGTCATATTTACCTTTTTTTTTTTGGGGTCATATTTACATGATCCATCAACTTTTCAACTTATTTTCCAAACTCATCACTTTCTTAAAGTCGCTAGTTCACGTAGCGACTTTATCAAAATCTGTGAGCTGGGGAGGAGGAGATAGAGAAAGAGAGAGGAAGAAGGTGAAGTTTTGAGGAAGAAGATGACACTAGTTGAACTAACGACTTCTTGGTGATCCAAAAAAGTCGCGAGTAGGACTAGCGACTTCTGCAATTTTTTTTTAATGAAGTCGTTACTTGAACTAACAACTTTAAGAAAGTGATGGGATTGGGAAATGAGTTAAAAATGCGATGAGTCATGTAAATTTGATGGCTATAGTGATGATTTGGGTAAAAAATTCATCTTTATCTCTTCCATTTGTTTTTAATTTATATGTGTATACACACACACAGATATGTCTTAGACTTATACTGGTTTATTTATTTATTTATATTATTATTAAAATATATATATATATATATATATTTATGTTTTGTGGTTTTTTTTTTGAAGTAGTGAAAAACAAAAAGCTGATAGAAGGCTTGGTGGGTGGACAAAACGTAGATACCCAACAGCAAAAACCTTATTACCTGCTATCCTTAAGCTTTATATCTGTGTGACTGTGTCCCTTTAGAATTTAGCTCTAATCTTTATAATACCTTAAGACCTTTTGGGGCCAATTACATTGCTCTGGTGTTAAATTTGGGGGATCGAGTATAGTGTAAACTGTAAAGTTTTCCTCAAGGTGATTCAAAAACAGAAAGCTATGCCTGCAGAAAGAATTTTAGTTCTGCTCACTTGGGTATTTCTGTTTAAGGACAATGATTTTTTATTGAATCCATTTTTCTGGGTTTTAGGAAATGAAGGAGCTTTGGTTCGCAGACAATGATATTCCAATTGATGTTCTATCTCGGTTGCCTACTAAAACTTTGCTGCAATTTAAGTGTGTTTCGAAAGAGTGGCATCATGTCATTTCAGACCGCTCTTTCATTGGGGTCCAATTGAAAAAGACGGAGCCAGTATCGGGGTTCTTTTTCCAAGAGAGGTTCCAATGGTGCGACGATGACATCAAATCTCTTAGCTACATTCCTGTCAATACGGAAGGTGCTGTAGTGCAGCGTAAACTCCTCGATTTCCTCCCCGAGAGTGTTGTCATTACGGCTTCAAGCAATGGCCTGATGTGTTGTCGCAGTTGCTTTCCTTCTCCAAATCCAGTAATTTATATCTGCAACCCCTCAAACAAGGAATGGGTGAGCGTGAACTGGCTTGAACCGGATAAACGAAACAGCCTAGCATTGGCTTTTGACCCTTTTAGGGATCCCATAGATGTAGCCACAAATTTTAAGGTGGTTAGAGTTCGTCAAACTGTGTCTGACACTGAGGATTCATACTTTTCATTTGAAATATTCTCATCAGAAACAAGGACATGGAGGAGATCACTGGAGATCTGCCAGTGTGACCACAATCTGTTCAAGAACAAAGGCATTTTCGTAGGAGGTGTCTTGTATTGGCTAACCGATGGAAATCAAGTCCTGATGTTTGATATTGAAAATGAGCTATCTTGTTTGCTTACAATACCAGTCCCTCCAATGCGTTTAGGGAGTATCCCTGAGAACTGTATTGGAGAATCAGAGGGCAAACTGCATTATGTTATGATATGCGAAGATGGACTTCAACTATGGGTTCTTGAGGATTACCTGGAATCCAAATGGACACTTAAGTACTTGATAACTCTGGATGAAATGGAGGAAGAAAACTCTCAGTTCCTCTGTAACGTACGACACAGAGTGTCTGCCCGGGTCACTGTTGATTCAATTGCATGGATTGACCCTCTGGCCTTTAAAGATGGGATTTTGTTTATGAGGTTTTCATCAAAGATCTACATGTATCACTTCGATGCAAGGAAGATGGAAGAACACTGCACCCTTTCAATGCTGGGGCAAAACTCCATGTTTTCTCCCATTGTGCTTCCTTATTCCATGAGTTTGGTTCCACTAAGTCGGTCATAGGAGTCATCGCTCCCAGCTACACGCTTTTAGGCAATATATAGGGATTATAGCTTTCTAGAAAGTACTGGCGGAGTTTTGTGCTGGCTTGAACACATCAATGATCTTAAAGATGTAGCTAAGCTTTTGAACTCCGGGTATTAAGTATAAAGAAGAGGGTTTGGCCACGTGTATTAGTTTACTACATACTTTCAAAAGGAAATTTGTGCTGAGGCACCATGACAATGTGTTCCTGTACTTAATTTTCTTTGCAGTTGGATATTGCAATCAGGCTAATGAAGCCAGTTTGGCAGTTGAAGGAAATGGCTAGCCTGTTGGAGTTGTTATTACTTTAGCTGTATGTAATAGATGAGGTCCATGGTGATATTGTAAAGGGGAAAAAAATTGTATATCCAATGTATGTGTCTGGTATTCAGCTTCATTAGAGTTTGTATTAACTACTATATTGGCTCCATTGTGCCCAACTTAGCTGAAAGTTTGAATTCAGTGATGTTAGTGCACTTGCATTATGATTTACTAATTGTTTGTGAAATATCCGAGTGGGAATGTTACCTACATTGGCGACTAGTAGACTACAATTGCCTCCCAAAACATTCTACATCAGACCTAGAAAAACACTATATATTGGACTGTTCTTTGAGCTTGATTCAGCCTTTGTCACTGTGGCATCAAACGTTTGGCGGGAAGTAAAATACAACCTATTAAGGTTTGATACCAGTTGACCTAAGATAACTTCAGAAAATTTCAGGTAAAGCATTAAAGCTGTGTATGAATAGTATTTACAGCTTTAGTGTTTTGGAAGGTTAGAATTTGTGGATAAAAAGAGGACGGACATGGAAGGTGACTAAGCAGATTTCAAAATGGTTGGCTGGAGAGTGCAGATTTTGGGAACTAGTTGGTAGATAGTCTTGACTACTAGCACTTATAATATAAATAAATGGCCAAATGGTAAAGGGTGATGGTTTAAGACATAATATGTATGGTATTGGTATGAAAGTGGGGTTGAAGTAGGGATGTGAACAGTAGCTGGAGTATAAGAGAATTATAAGATCCTGTTTGGGTTGCTTCCCTTGCCCAACTTCTGCTAAAACTTAAGCAATAGTAGAAGCTGGTGAATTAAATGATAACCACTTATACCTTCTTTTGCTTAGATTTGAGTAAGAAATTCAGTTTTTTCTGAGAGAAACCTTTGGGATACTATGAAAAACTCGATTTTTGTTTAATTTAAGCAAAGAAGAAAAAGATGTCATTTTTAAACGTATTTTAGCAGCTTCTGATCAAGTTTAAGCAGAAAGTGGTTCAAAAGGTAACGCAAATATAAGCACGAAGAAGAAGATTTATCATTTGTGACGCTTCACCTTCAACCTTTGCAAGAGTTAAGGCACTTCATACTAGCGCAATTTCAGATGTTCACAATTTGACTATTCAAAGTTAAGAAATTACATACATATGTATAGTACTATAGACTTCTGTTGGATATGTATCAATGCACTTCTAAGTTTTAACCATTGGAGTGTGTATTAATTTGACCAGTAGCTTACTATCTCAAAATAAACCTAAATAAAGCGACTGAAATTCCATGCAAAGGAATGAATGTACCACATTAACTTGTATTTACATGCTTTCATGGTATGCGTGCTTGCTGAGGTATGCATAGGAATGTAATTTGTATGTGTGTGATGGTATATGTGTTATTTGCAAGTCCATTAGCTGTTATATATATTTGTATCTTCTCATTGCAAGTGCTCATCTCTTTTGGGGGATATTCTACAGTTATTCGATGTCTCAACGACAGTTGATCCGAGCTATATAATATCCCTAATAAGGAAACTTCTGCCACATGATTTGAAAGCTAGGAACAACTCTCATGGAGTTGATGCTCATGATGCCACTATGGAAGGATCTAAAGGCGGTGGAATGGAGGAAAGTGCTGTATCTATAGCTCAAAATGGAATTTCGAATGGCCGAATCAGTGAAACTGTGGCCATGGGCACAGTCAATGATTGTAATGAACTTGCTGGTCATGGTGATGATGGGCCATGTGAGAAACGTGGTGGATCAGAAGGAGAACAGGCTTGGGAAGAGTATGGATGCATTTTGTGGGATCTTGCGGCCAGCAAGACTCATGCTGAATTCATGGTAAATTGCTAATTGAGTTTTTTTTTTCATTTCTTTTTCTTGATGTTGTTGTAGTTCATATTGATGTTAACTGCATATAATATGATCTAAACTCTTTATTAAAGGAATTGAATGCCGATCCAAACTAGTCGAGAAAATATTGAGCTGAATTTTCCCAAAAATTCTCCTCTTTTGGGTTTGCTTATAGAGATCATCTTGTTTGATATCCAAACCAAAGAACTATGCAATATGTGTGGGATAAGGTCCTGTTTGGGGTTGCTTCTCTTGCCCAACTTCTGCTCAAACTTAAGCAAGAGTAGAAGCTGGTGAATTTATGATAGCTGCTTCTACCTTTTTTTGCTCAAACTAAAGTAAGAAATTCAGTTTTTCTGAGAGACACTCTTGTGATGCTCTGAAAAACTCGAGGTTTTATACACACACACACACACACACACATATATATATATATATATATATATATGTATAGATAATTAAGCAAAAGAAACCATTATCAGATGCGTTTAAGCAGTTTCTGATTAAGTTCAGTAGAAAGTGATTAAAAAAAATGACCCAAAACAAGCATGAAGAATAAGAAGAAGAGTTTCGTGATTCACGTTTCACCCTTGTTTGATTAAGTTCTCCTGATATAGATACATCTTGTTTGAATATCAAAACCAAAGAACTATGCAATTTGATCTGCAGGATAGCTGTTGTCAATGTTTATTCCAATCATGATCAGATAATCGTCATCAGTATGGAAAAAATGATGGTGCTGGTCATATTTAGAGATGAGTGTTACCTCTCCATTATGATGTATACCACCCTCTCTGTGTGGCAAACATGTCTCATGATTTGTTGGTGAAATTTCTTATGCATGGGCCCACAAATTAGTGATCTGGATAAAACTGGTATAGGAGTATGTGACTTCTCTGTAGGTTTTGAGCTCGACGTTTAAATTTCTATGCAGGTGCAAAACCTCATCTTTGAAGTGCTCTTGGCAAGTCTAATGGCTTTCAAATCAGTCCGAGTCACGGTAAGAGGCATTTCCATATCCGATGCAAGTCCTTTGGATGGCAAAATTTACGTCAATAGCCACCATATTGACTTCTTTCTTCTTCTTTTTTTTTTTTGAGGCATTTGACCAGCTGTTTTCAGTGTGTTGTGTTCAGAACTCAAGCATTGAGGTGGCAGTTTTTAAAGTTAAAAGGAAACAAAGTGGCTGTGCTAAGACTTCTCTCTTATTGTTGCAGGAGATTTGCATTGGAATCATTGGGAACCTTGCATGCCATGAAACTTCTCGGAAAAATATAGCCTCTACCAACGGATTAATTGAAACAATTGTGGAGCAGTTGTTTTTAGATGACACCGCATGCTTATGTGAGGTTTGCAGGTATAGACATTTGGCTCAGTTTCCGTTAACCTTCAGATTCTAGCGTTCTCAGTAGTAAATGTAATTCTCATCTTAGATACTTACTTTTACATTTTAATTTTTATGCCAAGACAATCTTTCTTATTTTCTCGTTTAACTGTCTGAAAAGTGTTTTGATTTTGAAGCTTCATGCTTTTTAACTTGATTCACTATACATCTGTGCTGCTGTGCATTATTTTTTCATCATCAGGCCTCTTCTGGTAGCCGTTTCCTAGCATTTTTCTTTCTTTTACACTTAATAATGTAAAACGTTATATTTTGTGTTTTATATAGTCACTAGAAATTGCCTCTGCCCATGGGCACTACCAAAAAAGTTTGTTTAAACCTGAATTAATTGTAGTTATAAAAAAATAATTTTCATAAAGTAATATGTAGATACATATTTAATATAGAGAGAAAGAGGGGAAGAGAGAGGGGAGGGAAATGTAACAGGTGTAAAAAGTGGGGGGGAGTTTCAACATTTTCAAAAGTTGTATTTTAAGAAAGTGGTGAAGGCTAGGAACAATTTTGGACCCTTGGATGAGGACACACATCAAGGGTCTAAAGTGTCCTAGGTAGCAAAACCATTCTCCCGTATTATTTAGATGCCATTGTAGGTTACAGTTGTTATTACACAGTCTGCAGTTAGTGTTCAGTTAGAAACATATATATGTATGCCCAAGGATCTTCGGCCTCAACTTGCTCAGCAGCAATTTCAGCAGCCCCTGTAGATGTATGACAACACATCATATATTTTCATTTTCCATTTTTTTTTGTAAAATGGCAAAAAATTAGAAGGGCTGGGCTGTGCTTATGGGTGCTGTTTTGTTGCTGTCGAGAATCTTGGTCCTATATATATCGTGGGCTCGAATACCACATGCCATTTTGTGATTTGCACTCATGGTACACAATCATGACTAATGTATTTATTACCCTTAGTGCACCATAGCATGATTGTGTACCATGCATCTACATTGTCATGGTATACTCGTATGTATGTCCCCGAGTTAGATCGGGTCTACCTCGAGTAAACTTCAGTTTCACCCTTCACTGGGAGCGAGCTAGATGCTACCACTAGATATGATTGGCTCACCTCCTCCCTCTATTCCTACCTCATGGTTCAGTTTGTTGTTCCATGATGAATGTAGCTTATAGGTCCCAAGGAGCCAGTTTGGCTCGATGATTGATCGTGATGTGGCTCTTGAGCCATACCATTATTTTCGCAATGGTATTCTTAGGTTATTTGGCTTGGTGTACACCTTGATCTTTCTAGACAAAGAAAAATTCTTTGGGCCTGTTTGGGAATGCTTAAAATAGGATCGGATTCAGTCCCAATCCCAATTTCTTTCTCGTTTTGGTTCTTTATGAAAACCAAGGTTATGTTGGTTTGACAAGAACCAGTAGTTTAGAGAGATATTAGACTGAGCGCAGACTCCTCTACAAGAAATGGATTTTCCCCAAGATTTGTATTATTCTCTAATGTGCTGAAATTTTAATCTTCAATTTTCACGGGCATAAAATTCTTACGGAGTTTTTTGACACAGGGTGTTAACTTTGGGTCTTCAAGGTAGTGAATGTGTCACTTGGGCTGAGGCTTTGCAGCCTGAACATTTTCTATGCCGTATTTTATGGGTTGCAGAGAATACCTTAAATCCACAGCTAACAGAAAAGGTAGCAAACAAGATTTCCACCCCCCCACTACCTTATGTGAATGTTGGATTTTCATAATGTGCCCTCCGGATGTGTATGTTACTTTTTGTTAGACTTGAAGAAGTTTTTATTCTTCGTATAGTTATATGTTGAGACAACAAGAAGTACTAATTGTACATAAAATCATCACTTTGATATTCATCTCCAATATATTTTGTCCATAAACTCCTCTCAGTTGAAGTTTCCTATCATGGGCATATGGCAAGATATAAATTGTTATGAGAGGCTTTCTCTATTTTATTTATTATTTTATTGCAATTTTGTGTTTAAATCTCAGCAAGCGAAATAATAAGTCATCGTTGTTCAGGGATATTTACTTTATATTGTATTGTTTAGAGCTATAATGATTACTATTGTCGGCAAGATGGGATCTATACTGACCACTGTTCTGTTCGTATCTCTAAATACAACTTTCTTTTCTAAACAGAGTGTCGGTCTGCTGTTGGCCATCTCAGAAAGTCAGAAAGAAGTAACCACTATTCTGCTCCGACCTTTAATGAAGTTGGGTCTTCCAAATCTTCTGATCAGTCTCTTGGCTTTTGAGACGACCAAATTAACACGAGAAAGAGTACCTGAAAGGTATGATTTATTTTAAAGGACAGACACTTTACACTTATATGTGCTTACTGATTCTTTTTTAGTCCTATGGTGTTACTACTGTCTTTGCATTACCTCCGCAATTTGGAGGTCGATTGGTTTGCTTTTGGAATAATTTTTTTTGGAATGAGAGATTTTAAAAAACCTACATGTTGCAGCTTTTTAAAGAAGCTCTTTAGCTGTGAAAAAGCTTGTTCGATAAAAATGTATTTTGGCCATGTTTAAGGGCTAATAAAAGTGGGGACCCACTTAGAGTTTAAGTGGGTCCTTGTGGATTTGTGTTCTCCTCCATGAGGAGATGAAGTTTGGATATTCACATGTCCAAAACTATTGATGGGTGAATGAGAAATTAATGGTTAAAGGTTGCCCCATACAAGGAGTTGTTGAAATGAAAGAGGTTCACAACTTGCCTTGTCCCACATAGGAAAACTAGAAGTAGCCTTTAGTGTATTTATAAGGCTACTTCATGTTTTGGGTTTGGGCCCCAAGGGGTACCCAGTTTTGTCAAAGGGGGAGGACCTAAGGACCTTTGGGTTTACTCCACACGCGCGCGCGCGCCGCCGCCGCCGCCGCCCGCCCGTCCGACCAGCCGAGTCGGGTCAGGTCGGGTGCGGGTGCGGCCCGCACATAATATTTCTTTTTAGACCCCTCAAGTTTTGGTATTACAATTTTGTAATGAAGAGACCCTTGGAATTTCTGCACATGTTTAACATTGCAGAAACCTTTGGGATTTCTAGAGAAGAGTTATAGAACTCCAAAAGGTTGTAGTTACAACCTTTGGAATTTCTGAAATGATGAATACAAATATATTCCAACTCTCCTTCAGTCTATACACACCTGGAACATCCAACACAGTTTAGACATACTGTTCTTCCTTCCAGTCCCAATTTCAGAGAGAGAGTCACAGAATATAGTTGGTTCGCCGGAGCAGTTGTACGTTGTGCAAGTACCACTGTTAGAAGCCGCTGTATCCTGGGAGATAGACGCCGACGATATCCTCAAACACATCCGGTGAGGCGGCGAATCTGTTTTAAGGAAACTGTGAATAAAATCACAGGCCTCGGTTTGATAATTCTCTTGTTTATTTTTTCTGTTTATATCCAAGTGTAATTTTCTTGATTTCATTAGTTTGTAATCAAGAATCTGTTTCTGTTTTTCCAATTGTATCAATGAAATATTACCAACAATCTTAAAACAGATTTTATATATTTTACAAAACAAAAACAGATTCGAATTTGGAAAAACAAAATTATTTTTGAAAACAGTCTTACAAAAAAAAAAAAAAAAAACTGCTACTGTAATCCTCGTTTTCTGGCCAAACGGTGCAGAATTAGGAAAAATTGCATTAGACAAAAAGTGTGCAGATTTGTGTTTTGCTTGGGACTACGCGAGCAGAATCTTAAAATTCATTCGTTTTCTAACAATTATTTGGGAAAAGAAATTCTGCTGCAGTTAAAGTTAAAAGGAAAATATTAGATTTAATTTCTTTTCTCCTGTGGTAATTTCAGAAATGGAAAATGAGACCATGAACTCTGTTGCGACCGATGGTGCTACCAACACCGTGGTGATTGGTTCGATGATTGTTAAGATTCCCTCAATCCAAATGGTTCCTGTGAACCACGGGGAGAAACCCGAGAAGTTTAATGGTGTGGATTTCAAAAGGTGGCAGCAAAAGATGCTGTTCCATCTTACCACCTTGAACCTTGCAAGGTTCTTGAAGGAAGAGGCTCCTGTGCCTAATGAAAATGAACAAGATCAAGAGGTTGTGCTAGCTATTGATGCTTTGAAACACTCGGACTTTGTGTGCCGAAACTATGTCTTGAATGACTTAGACAGGACCACTGCTAAGGAACTGTGGGAGTCCTTAGAAGTGGTGGACTCAAAGACTGTGATCAGTCAAGTCCGAGAGGCAAATGTGACGGAGTTAGATTATATCTCAAGGGATGTATCTGACATTAATCTGTCTGCTGTGGTCTCTGAAGTGAATTTGGTGGATTCAAACCCAAGGGAGTGGTGGATAGACACTGGTGCTACTCGCCATATATGCTCCGACAAAGCTATGTTCACTTCCTTCGAACCAATTACTAATGGTGAGAAGATGTATATGGGAAATTCTGCCTCGTCAGATGTTGAAGGGCAAGGGAAAATAATTCTGAAGATGACTTCAGGAAAGGAGCTAACTCTCAACAATGTCCTTTATGTACCGGAAATTCGCAAGAATTTGGTATCCGGATCTCTCCTAAGCAAGCATGACTTCCGAATGGTCTTTGAGTTAGACAAGGTGGTTTTGACCAAAGCGGAAATGTATGTGGGGAAGGGGTATATGTGTAATGGGATGTTCAAACTTAATGTAGCAACTGTATTCCCAAAAGTTAATAAAATGAGCACCTCTTCTGTTTACTTGCTTGAGTCTTCCAATTTGTGGCATGGTAGACTAGGACATGTTAATTTTAATTCTTTGCGAAGATTAATTAAATTAGACCACATACCAAACTTTCATATTGATGCAAGTTATAAATGTGAAACTTGTGTTAAAGCAAAGTTAACAAAGACTTCATTTCAATCAATTGAAAGAAGCATTGAACCTCTGGAATTAATCCACACTGATGTATGTGATTTAAAAATGGTTCAATCTAGAGGTGGCAATAAGTATTTTATTACTTTTGTTGATGATTGCACTAAATACTGTTATGTGTATTTGCTAAAAAGTAAGGATGAAGCTTTGGATAAGTTCATTCTATACAAGACAGAGGTTGAGAATCAACTAAGTAAAAAGATTAAGGTGTTGAGAAGTGATAGAGGTGGTGAATATGTGGCGCCATATGGTGAGTTTTGTGCACAAAATGGAATTATTCACCAAACCACCGCACCTTATTCGCCTCCATCAAATGGAGTTGCTGAAAGGAAAAATCGTACCTTAAAAGAAATGATGAATGCTATGTTAATAAGTTCTGGATTGCCACAGAACTTGTGGGGGGAGGCAATTCTCTCCGCAAATTATATTTTAAATAAGGTACCTCGAAAGAAAGTTGATCAATCCCCGTATGAACAATGGAATGGTCGAAAACCTTCCTACAAGTTCTTACGAATGTGGGGGTGTCTTGCAAAAGTTCTTGTACCTACTCCTAAGAAAGAAAGGATAGGTCCAAAAACTGTTGATTGTTTATTTATTGGCTATGCACATAATAGTAGTGCGTATCGATTTCTTGTACATAAATCTGAAAACCCAGATATACACAAGAACACGATCATGGAGTCTAGAAATGCGTCTTTCTTTGAGAATATATTTCCTTGTAGAGAGGAATATAGTTCTAAAAAACGCACATTTGAGACTGTTGGGGAAACTAGTAAAACCCAAGAAGAAAATGTTGATATTGAGCCTAGACGTGGGAAACGAGCTAGAACCTCAAAATCTTTTGGTCCAGACTTTCTAACTTATGTTATAGAAAGTGAGCCCCAAAGCTATAATGAAGCTATTAGATCACCAGATGGTCCATTGTGGAAAGAAGCAATCAAGAGTGAAATTGACTCTATCCTACAAAACCATACTTGGGAGCTGGTAGATCTTCCTCCTGGTTGTAAGCCATTGGACTACAAATGGATTTTTAAAAAGAAAATGAAGACGGATGGTACTATTGATAAGTATAAAGCAAGGCTTGTCATCAAAGGGTATAGACAAAAGGAGGGTCTAGATTACTTTGATACGTATTCTCCTGTTACGAGAATAACATCCATTCGTATGATTATTGCAATCGCAGCGTTGCGAGGTCTTGAAATACATCAAATGGATGTTAAGACTGCCTTCCTTAATGGAGATTTGAATGAAGAAATCTACATGGAACAACCTGAAGGATTTTCTGCTCCAGGGCAAGAAAATAAAGTGTGTAAGCTTGTAAAATCATTGTATGGCTTAAAGCAAGCTCCAAAACAATGGCATGAAATATTTGACCAAGCTATACTCTCTAGTGGATTTAAAATCAATGAGTGTGATAAATGTGTTTATGTCAAAGACACAATTGAAGGCTGTCATCTTATGTCTTTATGTGGATGACATGCTCATAGTGGGTAGTAATGATAAGATCATTAAATCCACTAAGAAAATGTTGAATTCTAAATTTGACATGAAAGATATGGGACTTGCTGGTGTTATATTGGGCATCAAGATCTCTAGAAATACTAATGGACTTGCTCTGTCACAGTCACATTATGTAGACAAGATTCTAGAGAAGTTCAACAAGTATGATACTAGTATAGCCAGAACGCCTGTGGACTTAAGTCTACACCTATCTAAGAATACTGGTGAGTGTGTTTCTCAACTAGAATATTCTCAAGTGATAGGAAGTTTGATGTACTTAATGAGTTGTACAAGGCCTGACATTGCTTATTATGTTAGTAGACTAAGTAGATATACTAGTAATCCCAGTGCTGAACACTGGAAAGGGATAGTAAGGGTACTGCGGTACTTACGATATACACGTGATCAGGGACTGCACTACATGAGATATCCAGCTGTATTGGAAGGATACAGTGATGCAAACTGGATATCCGATATGAAAGATTCAAAATCTACAAGTGGATATGTTTTCACACTTGGTGGTGCAGCTGTATCATGGAAATCTTCAAAACAAACTTGTATTGCTAGATCGACAATGGAATCTGAATTCATTGCGCTAGACAAGGCAGCTGAAGAGGCTGAATGGCTTCGCCATTTTGTAGAAGATATTCCTAGATGGTCAAAACCTGTGCCAGCTATTTGCATACACTGCGATAGCCAATCTGCTATTGGAAGGGCACAAAGTAATATGTATAATGGTAAGTCTAGACATATTCGTCGTAGACACAATACCATTAAACAACTACTCTCAAGTGGGATTGTCACAATTGACTATGTAAAGTCAAAGGACAATATTGCGGATCCGCTAACCAAAGGGTTAAATCGAGAGTTAGTTAATAAATCATCTAGAGGAATGGGACTAAAGCCTATGACGTTACAAGGGAATGGAATGGAAACCCAACCTAGTTGACTGGAGATCCCAAGATCTAGGTTCAAAGGGACAACCTAATTTCATGTACCTTAAGAGAATCACTGAGAAGAAATGTTCTTCTGCCCATTTCTATGATTCAACAGTGATATCTGCATAGTGCGAGGGTAAGCTTAGCTTTTAATGACTATGTGCGTTGGTATAACCAAGCGGAGTATAGCAGGATACTCTAAAATAGTCACCTATGTGAATGTGAAGTGGGGCCGCTTCTAAAAGAATTTGAGAAAGGCGAAATTCTTTGATAAACATTCACTGAACCAGGCAAGTGTTCAAGGCCAAAATGAACACAAGTGTAAGAACTAAACTATGTTTGGAAAGCTCCTGTGTGATGTCTGTCGGTTGTTTACACTAATGGCAATCAGTTCAAGACTATACGTTCACTGGTCAGCCAGTAAATCTGATAGATTGTCACAAGGGAAGGTTCAAAGCCAAAAGCTACCTATCCTTTGCAGGAGTGATCCGTTGTGCTCTCTCTCTTGTCGAGTCACTGTCTCACATCGTTTCGGTTAATTTCATTCATGTGGGGGATTGTTGGATAAAAATGTATTTTGGCCATGTTTAAGGGCTAATAAAAGTGGGACCCACTTAGAGTTTAAGTGGGTCCTTGTGGATTTGTGTTCTCCTCCATGAGGAGATGAAGTTTGGATATTCACATGTCCAAAACTATTGATGGGTGAATGAGAAATTAATGGTTAAAGGTTGCCCCATACAAGGAGTTGTTGAAATGAAAGAGGTTCACAACTTGCCTTGTCTCACATAGGAAAACTAGAAGTAGCCTTTAGTGTATTTATAAGGCTACTTCATGTTTTGGGTTTGGGCCCCAAGGGGTACCCAGTTTTGTAGAAGGGGGAGGACCTAAGGACCTTTGGGTTTACTCCACGCGCGCGCCGCCGCCGCCGTCCGTCCGTCCGACCGGTCGAGTCGGGTCGTGGTCGGGGGTGTGGGTGCGGGTGCGGCCCGCACAGAATATTTCTTTTTAGACCCCTCAAGTTTTGGTATTACAATTTTGTAATGAAGAGACCCTTGGAATTTCTGCACATGTTTAACATTGCAGAAACCTTTGGGATTTTCTAGAAGAGTTACAGAACTCCAAAAGGTTGTAGTTACAACTTTTGGAATTTCTGAAATGATGAATACACAAATATATTCCAACTCTCCTTCAGTCTATACACACCTGGAACATCCAACACAGTTTAGACATACTGTTCTTCCTTCCAGTCCCAATTTCAGAGAGAGAGAGTCACAGAATATAGTTGGTTCGCCGGAGCAGTTGTACGTTGTGCAAGTACCACTGTTAGAAGCCGCTGTATCCTGGGAGACAGACGCCGACGATATCCTCAAGCACATCCGGTGAGGCGGCGAATCTGTTTTAAGGAAACTGTGAATAAAATCACAGGCCTCGGTTTGATAATTCTCTTGTTTATTTTTTCTGTTTATATCCAAGTGTAATTTTCTTGATTTCATTAGTTTGTAATCAAGAATCTGTTTCTGTTTTTCCAATTGTATCAATGAAATATTACCAACAAAGCTAAGCCAAATGGTCAGAGCTTCTACACAATCACTTATAAGTGACTGCTGGCACGAAAAAGCTATCCCAAACGGGCTCTTACTCGGGGTATTTTCCTGGTATAGTTTGTGGTGTTGTCTTTTGCACTTGAACCAGGTTCGACCAACAAAAACTTTTTGGTTCATATCATCAACCTTTTTGGTTCATATCATCTTGTTTTCAGGTTATTATATGGAGCTGCCTTTACTAGACACACAGCCTTATTTTCAGTGGAGCTTAAATCTAAAGTGAAATATTTTGCATTGATTTCCATGAAGTATTTTACATTGATTTCCTTTTGGCTTTTGGTTTAGACCACCAGAATGCGTGTACTGTTTTGATATCAATATATCATGTAATAATCTCTTATACTCAAAAGTTTTTTTTTTTTATTACATATTCTGTCTGTGAGCTGTAGGTATCCAGATTCTTTATTTTGAGAGTTGTGAAAATTAAAACACAATTTGACAGTTAGTCCGAAAGAAATTGTTATAAAAGGGAAAAAAATAATTGAATTAAGTGGAGAATATATGTACCTATTTTTTAAAAACCTATTTCAAGAGCATAAATAGAGTTTGTGCGGAAAATATCAGTGATAAGTAGATTAGGTTAAATAATATGAATATAAGGAACGATTTCGTTTTGCATTTATCATGAAATTGTCATCTTTGTAAGTGTATCCAATCATTTTATGATATCGTTGTAGTTTCCGTTTTGGATAAATCACACTGTTAGCTTTTTTCTTTTTCAACAATTATTAGTGATTTATCATGTGGTGCTATACTTTGTGGATTTTCAGGTACTCTGTTCTTGATTCTATTCTTCGGGCAATTGAAGCACTTTCTGTAGTTGATGAGTATTCTCAAGAGCTTAGTTCAAATACGGAAATTTTCCAACTTCTTAGTGCCTTGGTGAAACTCCCTGATAAAATTGAGGTAATGCAGCGCATATATGTGCTTGCCTACGTATTACATGTACTTACATATGTATGCACGCAGACATGCATTTATTGGGGCACTATTAGTAATGGATATAGGTGAATTTATCCATTATTTTGAATCCATGTTGGTTCTGCTTCTGACCACTGTTTCTGGTTTATAATTTGCTATACTGCTGAATCTACAATTGACAAACAATACACTTAAATACACGAGCGTAGTTTTGAGAGATAGAGATAGAGATGGAGATACATGAGAAACTGTAGTTGTGCGCAACCCTATCAGTCAATTCTATAGTATAGAAAATACGGGACGATTTCAGTATTGTACCTATTGGAATAGTCCAGCATATTCTAGACTAGAATATAATAAATATAAAACACTTTAATAATGCAGTAAAACACAAAAAACAGTAAGAACCAACCAATACAATAAAAAAAATCAGTAGTTTTGGAGACACTTCCTTTTCAGCTCTCAATAAATTTCATGGTTATGTGATATGCAGTCATCAATCTATTGAGGTGTATACCCCATTTTGAAAAGATCTTATTTTTATTTTTGGCAGTTTCTCGTTAAATACGTTCTTTTTATATACTTTTTCACACAAATTTGGATTTAATCCTCCTTGTGATTGTCTTTCCCATTTCATTTGGTTGCTGACATTAGTTGCTATATCCTTTCTACACCTGTCGTATATGTCTTGCCTACATGGCACTATTGTCCTTTAACAATATGGTAGTCCTAAGCTTATAGTTATGTTGCAAATCATTTCAACTTCTTCTTCCTTTTTTTTTACAGCTTTTCAATCCAAGAGCCAATATTTTTGGCCTAACACAATACATCTCAACTCAATTAAGAACTGCTTGCAATTATTTGGGCTTGATTACATGAATCATTGTTCTCAATTCCTTTTGGTCTGAAACCATAACTTCGCTCAACCAAACACATTAAGAAGGGTTTTTTTTTTTTTTTTTTTTTTTGTGTTGTTTTTTTTTTAATGATAAAAGGGGTGTGGCAATAACGTGGTTTGGTTCAGAGCAAAAGACAATAAAAAGAAATATAATATCTTAGTAAAGTATGAATGGTGAAACTGCTAAAAAGGCCTAGCATGATGCAAATTGCTAATATAGGGGGATATCCGGATATGGACCATTCGATCACCAAACAATTCTGCTAAGCTAATGCTTCATGTTCAAGATGTTTCGTCAAGTTCATGGCATGATATCCATTTCCTTTCCTTTTATGAGAACTTAGAGTGGGTAAGGCCATGTATTGACAATTTTTAGGATTTGTTTGGATTGTGGATTTATAGAAGGAAAACGATAAGAAAACTGTTTTCCTAGTGTTTTCCCCCTATTATTAGATAACATTAGAAATTACGAATTCATGAAAAGAGGAAGGAAAGTAACTCACAAAATAATTTTTTATTTCTATTTCACCGTATTTTCTTTTCATTTCTATTTTCGTCATCATTTTCATCATTAGCAAAACAAAGGGAATGCTTTCCTCTATGTTTTCTTTTTTCTTTTTCTCTCACTAAAGCTATGAGCCAAACAGAGCCTTGATGGTGACATCATTTTGCAGGTTGCCAACTGCTGTGTTACTGCTGCAGTTTCAATTGCAAATTTTCTGACTGAAGCGGCTGATCTAGCTTTAGAGATCTCGCAGGGTAAAAGTCCCCCCCCCCCCCCCTCTCTCTCTCTCTCTCTCTCTCAATGTTTTATTTGCAAAATTATGTGGGAAAAAGCAGTGACACTATGGATCCATCCAGATTTATCTTTCTTGCAGGGTCTGCTTGAGATATTTCCTTTTGCTTCGGATGATATAGAAGCACGGAATGCACTTTGGAGTATTATTTCCCGAATATTGGTTCGAGTCCCTGAAACTGAGTTGTATCCGTCAAATCTTTATCAGTATGTATCAGTTCTAGTAAGCAATTTTGATCTGATTGAAGAAGAACTTTTAGACCATCAGTTAAGTCACTCAAAGGAAGAACCGGACAGTTCGGACACTTCCGGGGAACTAAATGCTAGAACTACAGCTGTATCCTTTGATATGAATTTTGGTTTCCCAACAAACAGTGCCATTTAGGCTTTGTTTGGTTTGCGGATTTAGGGAAGGAAAACAGGAAAACCGTTTCTCTAGTGTTTTTCTTCATGGTTAACTAACATTAGAAGTTTAAAAAAATCGGGACACAATAGGAATTCAAGTAAAGAGGAAGGTGAGTGACTCTTAAAATATGAAACTTTTGCTTCTTTTTTTTCACTGTATTTTTCGTTTCTTCCTTGCTCAGTGCTTTCTGATCTTTCGTTCACTAAATCCATGAACCAAATAGATCTGTTATATTTATTAAAGCAACCTATTGTACTCGTGTGTTGTCTTGTCAATCTTGTTGATCTCCTTTACCTTTGCAATAGTTGAGAAGGATTATCAGTATTCTAAATCGGTGGAATGTCTCAAAGGATTCAGTTAACACGAGTGATTCCATGGGGGAAAATCATGTAAATGATGAACACGTTAATAGATTGTTAGAGTGCTGTCGTAAATATGCCGGGTAAGCTGTTTTCATCTTATTTTAACTGTGATTTGTAGTCATAGCAATGATTTATAGGATCTTCCAATGTCGTGGAAGTATAAAAATCCATTACATTACACCAGATCAGAGTTATTCCTGCCAAATCTGTTCTCACTTGGCACAGTAAGTTTTTATTAACGCACCAAGAAATGGCCCCTAAGGATGTGATTTTAAGCGCAGTGTGAGGCCTTTCATCATCAATCATTGGCTGTGTAGAACATATGGCTCACAAATTGCTGATACTTTCCTATAAGGAAGATAGTATATGTCAGGACAAATTAGAATTAGAATCATGTGCAATTGTGGATGTGTCAGATGCTGGCATTTGCAAGTATACAGATTTAGATACTAAGTTTCTGTGGTGATTTGGATTTTGAATTTTACAAACTGTCGCATATTTATTCACAATGAGATAGGTGTATGGAGAAGACAAAAGTATGTATGACCAAACAGAGTCCTGAGTCCTCGACCCTGAACAAGCGTACAAATTGTTTAGCTTTGCTTTCTTTCACGTTTATTACGATACTGTTGATTGTACTTATGTTTTGGTCCAACCGTCTACTACATGTGTAATGCAATGCTTTCCAAATTTTGTATCCCAAATGTGGTTCCTAACACGTGACAGTGGGATCACCTTCAATCTACTGGCAGGACAACTTCAACATTCTCCAATGAAAATCAAGTGGGTCTACTGCCATGTGTTGGGAACCACATTGGGATGCAAATTCCGGAAGAATAGCGTTACTCACTAGATATTGGTTTATTCTGATTTGCTTTGTTCTCTTTTTGCACATGTACTAGAGATGAAAAATTAACCAGTAACTTTTCAGTAAAACTGTTCCAATGGAATATTGATGTGTCTTTAATATTCTATGTTCCCAGATTCAATGCAGGACAATGCCTCACAGATTAGTCATTCTCTGTATATTGCCTGCCCAAGTCATCATCATCATCACGGTCATGTGTTGCTGTGGCGTGTGCACAGTGCACCTTAAAATTTATTCAAGCTTTCAAGTGTGGTTATCCAGAAAAGAGGTGGTTCCTGCTGAGAAAATAATGAGGAACTTGTCTTGTATTTCTAGGAAAGCATTGAAAGTTAAACAGTCTCTCTGCTTCCAGTCTCGAATTCAAGGTCATATGTCTAAGAAACATTGCAGCCTCTCATTGGCCCGAAGCCGGCCAAGTTAAAAAGATTCAAGCTGAGTTTTTACAAGTAATGTCTATATGTAATCATCGATCATTCTCTGATGGAAGAGTGACAGAAAACAAGCAGAGGTTGCCTAATTTCAATGCATTATAGAAAAGATCGGATTGAATGCTTTCATTTTGATATGGGCCACTTTTGGTGGCTATGTTCGCGTAAGCAATGATCGTGACCTCTTTTATGGTGTGCCAAAAGTTGTGTAAACATGATGTGCTGACAATACGACTTATTTCTTTGTAAAAAAAAAACAGAACTAGATTGTTTTGCAACTCTCATTATTTAGTTATATATTACCTTCCCAAGATGGCGAACTTTGTCTGTAGCATGAGAATCTGTGTGTGTGTGTGTGTGTGTGTGTGTGTGTGTGTGTGTGTATTTGAACTCTGTTGGTTTATTTGTTATTAGAAGACACTCCTTTCAATCATAATGGTAAACATAAGGAACCCTAGCTGTTCCTTCATTTCCCTATTGCTCAATGAAACAAGGATTTACAAGGGACAAAGAATCTGCAATAGTCGGTCCTTTATAGCTTAGTGGATGGAATGCATTGTAGAAGCAATAACAAACACAATTGCGGAATTCACCTAAATAAAAAGAAGCAATAGTAATGAGTGCAAATGAGATAACCCAGCTGTTCAAATCCCAAATTTGAATTAAAGAAAGATGGAAATCTCTAGTGAAGTAAAAATTTCGCGCGCGCACACACACACACACACACACACAATGACACAAAAGTTAACTGTGTTTTTTTCATTGATTTCTCGCTGCCCTACCTTAAATATAACAAAAGAATCTTCCTTGCAATATTGAAAAATTCTCAAAATTTTGGGTAGCATCTCTCAATTAGTTCTATCTGAAGTAACACGGTTCCTTCCGCATTAATTTGACCACGTGACGACCGAACATGACCTGCCAGGCCGCCATTGGTGGGTTAAAAAGTACTAAAAGTCCCGTTAATTTGACCACGTGACGACCGAACATGACCTGCCAGGCCGCCATTGGTGGGTTAAAAAGTACTAAAAGTCCCGTTAATTTGACCACGTGACGACTTAACAAGGCCCACCATGGGTCTGAGTTAAAAAGTATTAAAATCTAACGAATACTGTCCATTGTAGCAGAGTGAAGAAACAAATAAGTAAATAACCATACTATGTACTTCAACTGAAAAGGGATAAAAACAGAAAAATTGATTAAATACAACTCCGTTGCTCTCTCTCATCAATCTTCAAATAGGGGCTGGTAGAATAGCTTGTATGCCTCCATAACTTCTAGATACCACATTGCCTCTCGATCAGGAAATGCTGAAAGGTCAACCATTTTATGAACCTGAAATCCAAAGATCATAACAATTCTCAGTACGCTAACTATATCACATAGTTCTGTGCCTGGAGTTTTACACAGTGTGTAAATTGTGGATATAGCTCCTAATTTTTTGGAGCATTCTAGGGTTCTCCTTGCCGTGCTTTAGAATAGTTCAGATGCATTCTTTTTCATATTCTTAATTAAAGGGGGTGCTGGAACATATTAACAACTAAATAGGGCTTCTCTAAAGCTTTAAAGGCAAAGTGTGTGTCGGTAAAGATTACTACTAGAAAACGTAGAAAACTCAATGCAAGAATATATGGAAAAAAACTATGCAAACAAGAACACTAACAATCTTTAACACTCTCATCACTAAACCAAATGGCGGAGCCATCATTATTTAAGAGAATCTTGCGAAGCCACATTATCACACGAGAAAATGGAAGTTTTGTTCGAACATGACATTTATAAGCTCTTACAGAGCATGATAAAGATCACGGTAAAATAAGATGCCCCATACATATTTTCATCAGGTGAATACTATTTAACAGCATATTTTACTACAAAACGAGGGGAAAAGAGAGAGGAGGATTGAAGTAAAATTTACAGGGACAGCAGCTACACCATATACGATATTAAATAACAAACAAAGGCATTCCTGACATCCTTAAAATTTCATCTACACAATCTTCAAGTTTCAAGCATTGTACTAGACTACTCGAAAATCCAACACTTATGCTCTACATTGACGTCTGATAAAGAGATACATTTTCAAAAGAATGTGCCAATCATTTCAATGATTTACCAGTTAGTGAAAATATATTTTACACAAACAGAATATTAATCCTAATTCCTTACTTCGGGTCTCTCTTTTTAAGTACTTTTCCAACATTGATACAAACATTCTATGCCACAGGGAACTGGAAATAATATGCTAGGAATGCCAAGCTAAACAGTAAACATGTGCTTTATTATTTCATTCCAACCCAGACCTAGCAATGTTTGAAGCTTTGAGTGTTCTTAAACAGACTCAAGCATTATAGTTGTTCATTAGGCAATAGTTTCACTCTCAATGATCATTAAATTCTCATATTCCCTTGGGATAAATAGATTATGTCTATAATTTCTTAAATAAGTCATCTAGTTTATGATTAAACACTCATCTTAGCCATGCAAAAAAAGACATTAAATACACTGAATACACACAAAGGACAAGGAAGTTCCCCAACATGATATTCAACAATACTTACATGCTAAAATAAGAGCCTTTCCCAAATTTACTGGGTTTTTTTTGGACAAAAATTTTTACAGGTTGTAGACCTATTCCGTCTTAACAAACTTAAAATTCAACAATAAACCAATACGGCCATAATTTTTTTTGAAGTAATTAGTTCAAGCAGTAGGATTATTCAACTGTCATTGAACACTAAACTGTACGAATAATGATACCTTCCCAAATTTGAATTCCAAAAACTGGTTTCAAATGCTTTGTGAGTTGTACCACCTACACGTGGTACCACTGATCACTGCCACAACATGTGATACAACTGTTAAAGCAAGGCCGGCCTTGACCCCATGCATTCAAGCAATCGCATGGGGCCTCATTTTTAGGTATATTTTCTTCTAATTTCTTCCTAATTTCTATAAAACTTATCATTTTTATGTCTATTTTCTTCTAATTTCTTCATAATTTCTATGAAACGTATCATTTTTATGTCTATTTTCTTCTAATTTCTATGAAACTTATCATTTTTAGGCGTATTTTCTTATAATTTCTTCCTAATTTCTATGAAACTTAGTATACAGGTCTCATTTTTACGCCCCATTGAAAAATCGTTTGAGGCCTCGAACAATTTTTGTCATCTCAGGGCCAGCCATGTGTTAAAGTATTTGATAACCAAATTTAGGATTCATATTTGCGAAGAAGTTAACAAATAGAGAGCAACAAAAAAAAATTATTAAGGAGAGTAATGCTATGTTTCCCAAATTTAAATTCTAAATGGCTTAATAGTACCATGTGCTGTGACAATGATCATCCTTCCACATGCAATGTCAAATGACACACATTTGGGAACCAAATTTGAAAATTTGGGAGACATAAAGCATTATTCAAAAAATAAAGAAGTTAGTTCTGAGTTTTTACCTTGATTATGGGGAGCTCACCCGAACGGAGAAAATAGCCTCCAACGACCATTACATACGTTCCTGTATACACACACATGCGTGTATATGTATCGATATCGATATATATATATATATATATAGTATTTCATATATTCAGAGGGCTTCTTGTGCGGACGTCCGCAATTTATTAAGGCTTAGTTTGGCCCCCATTTTGGTGCTGCTCCTTTTTTAAAAGACAATTTTATGTTAATTCATTTGGTAACTAGTTTATGAACTTTGCAAAAATTGAACTTAGAAATTTTTTGGGAAGCTTTTAAAAGTTCTAAAATAGAGTTTTTAAAAACTGAAAGTTGCACTTTGGTTTCACGATGTGTTTTGAAGAGCAGTGTGTCACTTGTATAAAATTATCAAACAACTTAGTAATAAATTTCAAAAGCTCCTTTTAAAAAGCCATGTGGGACCAAACTAAGCCTAAAGTTGCGGACTTCTGTTCCAGCCACTGGATCCTGTGAAATTACTACCAACACCTTTAATGAAATCTAGATCCAGCGGATGAAACAGAAATTAAATTAAGTTGCGGATGTACGCATAAGAAGCGAACTGTTCATATATTATAGAGAGAAAGCATTACTAAAATTTGGACTAACCTATCTTCCAGTTGCGGAACTCGCCGGAGAGAAAGAGTTCGATGACACCGGTGCCGTCGTCGAGGATGAAAAGGCCGTCGTTATCAGAGGCCGAAGAGACCAAAATGCCCTGCATTGGGATTAGGAAAGGGGTTTAGTGAGGAAAAAGAGTTAAATAATTGAGAAAGGAGGAGGGCAATTTGGGAAATGTAAAAAAGAATGTGCAAAAAACCTGTAACCAGGCACGTTGGAAGAGGATGCCGCCGAGAGACATGGCGGACGACTGTGAGGAATCTGAGGATGTTTTGGTGGCGCTGTTTAGCTGTACGCATAGTAACTTCAGTGCTGCTAGACTGTAATCCATCTCTCCCTCTCTCTCGCCTTACTCTCACACTACACTATGTTTGGGAATTTAAAAAAGAGACAAAAGGAGAGAAAATATTTCACTTTCTTAGGCTTTTTCTCCTTTGAGAGTTTAACTAAGGAGAGAAAGGGAGAGAAAATTAATCCCCACTTTCTCTCAATTTATTTATCTCTAAATTGGGAAGAAAATGAGGGAAAAGAAAGTAGGATTTAATGACTTATTCTTAATACCCACAATACCTTTTATTTAATTCTTAACTAATTTTATTTTCATCTAAGTCCTAGGCTCCTAATACACTACATACGTGTATTCCCTATCCTAACAAAACAAAAACTTTACGTATCAAAGTTAATTTGGATGCTATTTAGTGTGAACAGAAAATAAAAAGAATAGATGTTAGATGTTTTATTAGTTCAAGTCATTAATGGGTAGAATGATAACTTTATTTATTTTCTCTCTTTTCTTCTCAACTCCCAAACAAGATGAAAGAAACTAACTTTCTCTTCTCTCCTAAACTCTCAAACAAAAATGAAAGAAACTATTATCCTTTCTCTTCTTTTCTTTTCTCTCCTCACTTGCAACTTTCTTCTTTTCTTTTGTCCCCCTAAACTCCCAAACATAGCGTCAGCAATCACTTACTGTTGTGTTTCATTTGGAATAGTTACCACTGAAAAAAACTTCTGTGCAGTAAGAATTGTACAATTCATACTGTGTTGCTTAGTGACGTATAAATAGTAAAATTATTCAATTTTTTAAAAATTACTTTTACAAAAGTAATTTTACTATTCAAACTTACTGTACTGAAGAGCGACCCCTTTACCACTTACCTCTGTAATCAATTATCAACCTCTTATACTTTCACTTGACTTTTAAGTGTAATGTTTATGTATTCGTAATTTTGTATCAAAATGATTCTCAAAATACGCATATGTGACAGTGTATACTTAATTTTGATTGAATAAAGGTGAAGCGTTCTCATTTTTATTAAAGGTGTTTTCACTACTACGCGAGTTTGGAAACCGTTTTGTGATATAAAATTTGAAAATGTTTACTGACTTTATGCAATGTCATCTCAAAATCATCTCTCTATTCAGCTAAATTAGATTTGGAGGTCAAATAACTTGAAATCTCAAGTTGCAAAACACGCTTGAAACTTAGGGTAGGATTGGATGGAACGGGACAGATAGTCAATCTTAATGAATAGTCCGTCGTTTAAAAATATGCTTAAATGCTAAAAACTAATAGTTCAGTACCTTGTGCAGCCAAACATGGCCTTACGCTCTACTTTGATTCTGCCCCATAATGAGGGAAAGATTAAAAAAAAAATTACTAAAATGGTTCATGGATTTAACAAGAAAAGGTAATAAAGAATATCAGAGATAATAATACTCTTTAAATAAATGAAAATAAAATAAAATAGAATTAATCTAAATTTTAAAATTTTGTGAGGCACTTCTCATGCTCCTCATTTTCTTAAGTATCTAATATCTATTATTCCTTTTAAGTTTTAACTACAAATGTTATTTAAGTATATAAGAAAAGAGAAATGCTACACACACATCCTAAACCACACCCCAAACCACACCCTTGCTTTAAATGCATGTACCCTGTGCTGTGTAAGTGGTGCACAGAAAAGTGTGAAAATTCAAACAGCACAAGGTACATGCATTTAAAGCAAGGGGTGTGGTTTGGGGTGTGGTTTGGAATGTGTGTGTAGCATTTCTCATAAGAAAAAACCAAATAGTTCTACTTCCCTTCTCCTTTTCTCCCTTTTTTTTAAGCTTAAAAGCCCACAATATATATATATATATATATATATATTGCATAAATTATGATAGGGGTACAACCCATTCTTACAACCATGTCTATCTCTCTCCTAAGTAGAACGTAAGGTCCACTGAAATTTAATCGGACCCCAAAAGAGAGGTAGAGATGGTTGTAATTTGTAAATAAATTATAAGAATAAAGTGTACCCCTAACATTACTCTATATAGTAGACACAGTACATTTGTAAGCCTTATCAAATTGCCTAGTTAACAGAAAGAAACCAGGCATAGAAATGACAATACCCTGAATTTCTCATAATTCGTGAAAGCATCAGAAATATCCAAGCTAAGCAGTGAACTACAATCGCAACAAGTTTCTAGTGCCATCAAAAACTACACGCAAACACGTCCTCAACAATTATATGCGTGTAAGCACCAAGCAACTGTTGAATCATTAGCTAGGAAGCATAGACACTTTTACGAAGGTAAACATGCCGTGTGGTGTCTATTACACGGGCATGACACTTTCCAAACACTATTTCAGTCTTGTACAGTGTACAATTTTTGTTTTAGGATTTGTCGTGTCCATGTCAGCATGTGTCCGAACATCTTAGGTCATTAGCCTGCATTGTACACAAGAAATCCACCCATGTATGTTCATCAAATAAATACTTGTTCATAAGAAATAAATCAAGAACAAATGTTCAAAGAGAGACTACATGGAACCAATTGCAAAAATCCCAACTGACAAAAGGTGCTGAAAAACAAAACACTGCCAGAAATAAAATGGATATGAACTCAATTAAATCAAAAAGAAGAGATCAAGTTCCCAAGCAGTCCAAGATAATGTAGCAAATACTTATTGAATTCTCGGGTTGTTTATGCTTTGACCCGCCCATATTAGAACATTGCCTTCTCTTCAGTTGTCTGGAAGCGACCATGGCCGAACTTGGATGATGTATCAATGAACTTGAGCTTAATCTCCTCCAACGCAAGCCTAGAAGTTTTGTGTCAACGGAGACTGCCTCAAGGTCACAACCCATTTCTTTGGACCCACACAGCAGCCCTTTATCAAAAGGTAATCATCTTTCACCACACCATAATGGGGGAATCCACCTATTGGCGTTATATCCTTCTCAGTCCTGAATTAGAAAACAAAATCAAATAGAACACTGAATACATTTAAAATACTATCATCATAATCAACCAAAAAGTCTTACAAAAAGAACACTAGAGCAGATGGTAACACCTGCCATGCCTGAAGACTACGAAAATGTTAAACGCAATTTTCCACATTTAGTCACCCAGATATTGCATACATTAATACATACAATTTTTGATATTATTGTTCTTCCTATCCTGCTACTAAATGAGTGTAGTAGAATAACATTGTATTCACTATTAAATTGACAAGAAAACCATTGCCACTTCATTCAAACAAGGGCACTCAATAATTAACTTTAGATCATTTGCAAAATTACTCTACACGTAGACTTTTTTGGTACATGTACTTTAGGCATGTGTATGTTAGCATTTTTCTACAGAGACATACACAAGGGGTTAGCTATTGTACTGCGTGAAGGTAGTAGGAAAGCATGTGTTCAGTTTCAAATGGACAAGAAAAGACCCTGCCTACTTCTAAAAATGAGGACACAAAAGTCATTTTGCGGCGGAGTTAAAAAGCCTCTTTCGTCCAAAATAATAAAAAATAAAAATTTGTGCATACGTTTGGATACATATTAGGTTAGCATTTGCCATACAAATAAAATATACATATATATATGCATAAAAAAGAGAGCAAAAAATACAAAAACTATGAAGTGTCTTAACCTGTCAAATTCGGTGACAGCAGAATGAGACTCCTGACCAGACTTCCCAAGCTTGTAGATTTTCTTGATCATCTCAGTGCGGTGATGGTACCCATTCTTCCCAGCCCTGGCAACTGTAAATGAAACCCTAGCTGGATGACAGGTGCCAGTACAAGCTACCTTGCGAAGACCATAGTGGGTCTTGTGAGGGAGGCAGGTCACACCCCATCAAGTCACTAAACTCACCACACCCTCACAGTCCTTACCCTTGGTCACTCCAATTATGTCAATCATCGACTTTCTGTAAAGACAGCATCAATAGAAATCTGCTTTTTGAAAAAACCGTAAGCATAATCAACCTTCTTAGCAACATCTCCACCGTTCACCTGAATCTCCATAAGGTGGGCCTTCTGTTCAAGTCCTTTCATCTTTCGAATCTGCAAAACCCCATAACTTAAAAACCAGTCTTAATGTTGAAGAAATAAGCGGAGGTATAACAACGCAAGTTACTCTTAGATATAGTTTTGAGAATTGTTGGACACATCATGAGTCAGTTTGCCAGAGTTATGAACTGTGAATCGCACCAAATGATGAACCATAAAATTCACTTATTATGATAAATAAAAATTATACGTACTGTATATATTCTACACATATAAAAGACGCGTAGATTGCTTAAAATAAACATAGAAACAATTTGACACAAGTTTCATGCACGATCAAGCATTAAAATGTTGAAAGTTTTCCGCTTAAAACTTCAAACAAATAAATTGAAATCATAAATTATAGAATTGTGAAACGAATCAATTTGTATGAAACTCGAATCAACCAACAAGCATGGTTTTGGGCAATTGGACCCCATCTACACACCATACATCAGTGGTTCTTGGACGAGCAATATTTCTTCCATGGTCTTATTGATGTAGTACTTTTATGTTATTTTGTTTAAGTTGTCTTTTCTTGTTTAGTCACCATCATGTAAAGGTAGTATATGTTAATTAAGGTATAAATAGTAAGCTAGGACTAGGAGTAAGGAGCTTTTGATTATTTTAATATTTGTAATTGGTTATATACCAAATTGAGCCTAGAGCTCTTCTTTTAGGGTTTTGGTACTCCAAACCCTAATTTGTTCTTACCCTTCTCAATTATCTCTTAAATATGAGCAATCCAATGCATTTGCATGCATCATTTGGTATTAGAGCATTGAGTTAAGCCTGGCTTAGAAGGAAAATTATTGAATCTCAACCATGCTAGGCCTCAAAATATTTCAAACTTGGATTGCAACTTGTAGAATAGCTAGCCGATCGTAATCAAAGGTGAGGTTTGCTGAAATTTCAACCAAACAGAGCCTACAAACCATTTTCGAACCTGAAGGGAGAGCTTGCAAAGGCGTCAGCCATAGAAGCTTGGAGTCACAACTGTAGCAACTTGATTTCCCTCACCATACGAACCGAAACCACTTCCAAACAGCCCCCCAACCCCTGTGATTTTCGGCTGCTTCTAACCCAGCTCGCCATTTCTTGCGACAAGTTCCGATCAAGCCAACACCAATTTCTCAACCCATACTTGAACCAACACTGCCGAAACCCATTGTTTGTGAGTCGCAAGAGGATTGGAGTGTAATTCAGGCCTGCGATTTTGATTGTGACCCCATTTGTGCATTATGAACTTGGATGCGACCTGATTGGGCTACATGTGTTGTTTTCTCAACTGGGTAAGTCAGTTGGATTAATTCCAGTTTGTTTCGATTGGGTTACGATTGCATTTGTATCAAGTATTTTGTTGGATTTTGTTAATTGGCTTATTGTTGGTCTTGATTTGACATTTGGCTTATTGTTTTCTCAACGGGTTTGTGGGTTTGCTATTGGTTGGATTATTGTTGGCTTGTGATTTGAGATTCAACTCTATTTTTCCAATTTTGGTTTGTCAAAGTGCTTAGAACTGATATGGCTCACAGAGGAAGAGATAGAATGGGTAGAGGGCAAGGAAATGCCATGAAAATTAGGGATGGGGCTGATTTGCCACATCCCATGGGACCTAATGGTACCCAACATTATGAAATGGAAGACTTAAGAAAGCAAATTGCAACCTTAACCCGAAAGGTAAAGCGTTTGCAACCTCCTTGTGAAAGGATCCAAATTCCAAAATTCTATGGTGATGAATCGGAATTTGTTGATTGGTTAAATGATATTGACACTCTATTCAATTACTAAAAGGTAATTGAAGAAGAGAAAGTAAAATTGGTGGAGACAAGTTTGAAAGGGAGTGTTGCGGATTGGTGGCAACAACTCAAATTTGTTAGAAAGAGAAAGGGAAAGACTAAGATCAAGGAGTGGAACAAAATGACAAAGAAATTGAAGGAGAAGTTCAAGAATTACTTTCTAACCATAAATGTGTGGTTGAAACAAAATTTGTATAAGTTAGACTTTGATGATAAATCAAAGTTTGTTGAGTACTTGAATGAGGCACCGAAGTTTGATGAGTGCTTGGACAATGATTCATCTATTGATGATTCTTATGAAAATGGGTTTGAGGCAGAACCAAACCAAGAGGATGACCACGAATTAAGTGTGGCATCAACATTCGATTATTGTTATGAGAGCGAGTTTGAAGAAACCCAACATGACGTGGATGACAAGAAATTGGACAAGGGGCCAATATTTGATGATTGTTCTGCTAGTGAGTTTGAGGACAAGGAAGTGGCATTTATTGAACTTCTTTGGTCTCCAAAGGAAATTAAGGTTGCTTTACCAAATTGTGAAGAGATCCGAGCACATGAAAGTAAGGAACTCGAAGGTAATGTCATTTTTGTCGTTGGTGATTCTCCTTGTATTGTTGGTGAGGAAAAGGGTGACTTGCAAATTTTTGTTAATGAGGTGAAGGGTAGCAAATTCAAGACGTCCACATTTGGTGGTACATGTGAGATTGCGTGGTATACAAGTGGAAGCAAGATGAGATTTGAAGATGCGGAGTCTATGGGACATTTATTGGCCTTCGAGGGGAATTGGGCATTCCAAGAACCAAGCTATATCTCGTTTTCAATACTAAAAGTTGAAGATGCAATTGAACATGAAGTGGCAACTATGACGTTTTCCAAGATTAATCTTAAGAGGAAAGCTACTGCTGACGTGAAAATCAAGAAGCTAGTTTTAAAACTGGAGGACAAGTTTCTTTTAGAGGGAGAGTATGATGTAGTACTTTATGAATAAGTAGTAGTACTTTTATGTTATTTTGTTAAAGCTGTCTTTTCTTGTTTAGTCACCATCATGTAAGGGTAGTATAGGTTAACTAGGGTATAAATAGTAAGCTAGGACTAGGAGTAAGGAGCATTTGATTATTTTAATATTTGTAATTGGTTGTATACCAAATTGAGCCTAGAGCTCTTCTTCTAGGGTTTTGGTACTCCAAATCCTAATTTGTTCTTACCCTTTTCAATTATCTCTTAAATATGAGTAATCCAATGCATTTGCATGCATCACTTATGGGGTCAAAACACTGATAGCATTCTTAAAGTTCTGACGAGCAAAGAGTTCTAAAAAAGTTCAGGAAATGTAAGCACCAGAGTGTGAGCCAAAACCCGAATCACAAAGCAGTACTTGTTCATTTTCTCCAACTGACCCCGAATGTCCTTTCTCCCTTCTTCAGTTTCATACTTTTTATTGTACTTCGTGAAAGCCTTCTTCTTGGATTTGTACCAGTTCTTGCAAAATCTCCTCTTCACATCCTCATTAAGATGCTGAGCCCAAACAATGCTCAGTGAACGAAGACCACGAGAGGTTTTTACACAGCCAACAACCAACATTGGTGGTGTCTCAACAATTGTTACTGCTTCACAAGTCTCCTTCTAGTGAAGCTCTAAAAGAACAGATTTGATAAGTATCAGAAGCATCAAGCATCATTTACCCACAGAGTCTCATTTAAAAAATTACACCACCTCTTTTCTTTTTAATTAATAGACATGACCTTGAAATTTCTGTTCCACTTCTTAATTCTGGTATCAGGTGACTAACCAAAAGTAATTACCCTTGTAGCCATGGAGACAGATCAACAGAAAAAATACAGTAACGAAAGAATGAAAGAAAAGTTCGAACACCATCACGAAAGGGGGTAAAAGTGCCAACCTAGGAACGAACTAACTTAAATGACAACAAAAACAAGGCTGTAGCAGTATATCTAAATAAACAGCCCAGCTTGAGGTTGAATAACGCGGTTTCCATTCAATTCACATAGCATAAGAAGCATTGTTTCTCAATCCTTTCCAATATAGAAAGAAAACGCTATTTCAAGGTATGTTCTTCTGAGAGGATAGCTCACTGGCAGTACAATATGCTTCGAGGGAAGCATCTAATCTGTCTGTATATGTATGTATATAGATAGATTTATTAAAACTTGTTTGTCCTACCCGATTTCTATATTTTGACAGTTTCAACCCATGCATTCAAAAGTCATTGCAAGGAGGTGATGCATAGCAGATGAAAAGCTCCCTTGATCCCGGCTTTTCTACTTCTCTGAAAAATATGAGTCGTCCAGCTTTGTAACCTAGGAAAGCAGTTAATCTGCAGCGAAATTACTATCGTGACCTTGAACCACCATAGATAACCTTGCAACCAGTTCGCGAAGTGGGTAGCCGAAACTGTACTGTCACCGACAACTGGTGGTGCGCGGTGGACCATTCGAATGTGATTTGCATATTTTAGGTGAGAATTTTCATATCATTGGTTCGCAACTTATATTGAACCAACCCATTAGTTCGTAGCCGTGGACAAGTCACTTTTGTCTTTAAGCCAGTTTGTTATTGCGATTTGTCACTGGTTGGCCATAATTGTTCCAATTTGGGTTGAGATTGAGAATTTTCTAACAAGTAATTTTGCTTGGGTTTGTGAATGTTATTGTTGGCTTGTGGCATTTTGTTGGTTTGTGGCCTTGGATTAGACTCATTTCAATTGCAGGTTATTGTTTGGTTGGGTTGGGACTTGTGGTTAAAGATTCGATTCGATTTTCCACACTTTGGTACCAATTTGTTTGTAAATTGATATGGCTCAAAGAGGAAGAGAAAGACCGGGTAGAGGGCGAGGAAACGCCATGTATTTTGAGGATGGGACTGAATTTGATTTAGCCCCTATGTTACATGGACTCTTCTAAATAGGAGAAGTACCCGTGTCAATACGACTCTTTGCGGACATGGGTATGACACTTGGATAGGATCCTTCTAGTGTAGTTTAGTGTAATTTTAAGTGTCCGTGTCCTCCGGACACTTTGAATAGTCCGTGTAACATAGTTTAGCCTATCCCATGGAACCTAAGGGTGCCCAACAATATGAAATGAAGGGATTGAGAAAGCAAATCGCTACCATAACCCTTAAGGTGAAGCGATTGCAATCTAGGATCAAAATTCCGAAATTCTTTGGTGAAGAATCAAAGTTTGATGATCGGGTGAAACAAGTCGAAGACATATTCAATTACTATAATATAATTGAAGGAACGAAAGTGAAATTAGTGGAGAAGTGTTTGAAAGGAAGCGTTGCAGATTGGTGACAACGAAGTAAAATCCTTAGGAAGAAAATGAGAAAACCGAAAATCAAAGAGTGGTGCACAATGAGGAAGAAATTAAAAGGCAAGTTTGTACCCATTAGTTATTGTCCAACCAAAGGGGTGGAGTTGCCACACAATTCCATTAAGTTGGGCTTTGATGATGAACCGAGGTTTGATAAGTACTTTGATGATGACCCCAAGTTCGATACTTACTTGGATGAGGAGTCGATATTTGGTGATTGTTGTGAAAGTGGGTTTGAGAAAGAATTAAACCAAGACGATGACAAGGAATCGTATAAGGAACCGACATTCGATTGTTTTCTTGGAAGTGTGTTTGATGAAAACTTAAGCGATGTAGATGATAAGGAATTGGAATTTATTCAACTTCTTTGGTCTCCAAAGGAGCATAGCTTTGCTTCAACAAATTGTGAAAATTAGTATGGCTATGAAAGTGAGAGTTTAGATGAAAATGTCATGAATACTCTTGGAGATATTTTTTGTATTGAGGACGAGACTACGATTGAATTGGAAGCTTTTGTTGAGGGGTTTGTTAAAAGTGACGCCTTCAAGTTGCCTACATGGGATGATGAGTGTGAAATTAAGTTGTGTGATCATGGGATTGAGGAGGGGTGTAAAGTTGATGAATCTATGGAAAGTTTTATGGCCAAGACAACGAGTTCGCAATTTGAAGATCAAGCATACGTGTTATTTCCTATCTCAAGAGTTGAAGATACAAATGAACAAGGAG